>JALGQZ010000018.1:6066542-8575526 GCA_023105745.1 Austropuccinia psidii
TTGGGGGCCTATAAGGATAATAAGGTTTTTCTTATAGATGGCCTGCTCTACCAGAGAGAAAAGCACACAAGTGCACTCACAGTGGTAGGCAGAGACCACATCTCATTGATCCTACAAGAATGCCATGACTGCCCCTATATGGGACACATGAGTGAAGACAGGACCAAAGAAAGGGTAGCAAGCAAAGCTTGGTGGCCCAAGTGGGAACAAGAGTTGAGTGAATACATCAACACTTGTGAAAGATGCCAAAAGGCATGTAGAAAACATGGGAGGAAGTATGGGTTACTTCAACACATAGAAGAACCCAAGCACCCATGGGAAACCATCAACATGGACTGGGTTACAGGACTTGACCCAGGAGGCAAAGAAAACTATAATGCCTGTTTGATCATAGTTGATAGGTTCAGCAAGAGCATGAGGTGTCTAACATGCCATAAAGAAGACACAGCCATGGATACTGCTCTGTTGTTTTAGAATAACATCATATCTACCTGTGGAGTTCCTAAGATCATCATTAGTGATAGGGACCCAAAATTCACATCTGAATTTTGGATTAACTTATATGACATGCTTGGTACCAAACTTGCTTTTTCCACAGCTTACCATCCACAAACACATGGCCTAGCTGAAAGGTTGATCCAAACAATGGAGGACATCCTCAGAAGATTCTGTGCCTACGGCATGGAATACAAGGACCATGAGGGAGACACCCATGATTGGGTTACCCTCTTACCAGCAGTCCAACTGGCTTATAATACAAGCCAGCCCTCCACCACAGGTAAAACACCTGCACTGGTGGAGAAAGGGTGGAACCCCCTGTTGCCTGTGGATCCCTTAAAGAAAAATCTCCTCACTATCCACCCCACAGCCAAAGAATTCCATGATATGTGGAAGAGGGCCTGTGACACAGCTGCCAAATGCATAGCTGAGGCAAAAGAATACAATAAGCAGAGGTGGGACAAATCACATATGGAACCTGACTTCAAGGAAGGGGACCAGGTGTTAGTGTCTACACTGAACTTCAACAATCTCAAAGGAGCTAAAAAGATGAGGGACTCATTTGTAGGACCTTTTACTATCATTAAGTTGATAGGAAAAAATGCAGTGGAAGTCAAACTCACTGAGGAATTTTCAAGGAAACATCCAGTCTTTCCAGTGAGTTTGGTCAAACCATACTTTCAGACAGAGGAGGATAAATTCCCCTCAAGGAGAAAGAACCCCACACCACAAGAGATAGTGGAAGTGGAGGACTCCCCTGGACCTGTGAGTAAGATCATCAGGTCCAGGAAGATCAGACTCAATGGGAAGGATGAAAGACAATACTTAGTCAGATTCAAGAACCAGACAGCAGATAAAGACAAATGGTTGGCAGAGGATGCCATACCAGATGGGAACCTTCATTTAAGGAGATTTAAAGCCTCTAGGAGGACTGAACAGTCTCATCAATGATCAGCCTTTTTTAGAGGGAGGGTATGTCAGCCTGTGACTCAAAACCAGAGCACAGGCATGACAGCCAAAATACCATAAACCAATGGTATAGCCAAGATACCACCAAAACATGGAGCTGATCCAAATCAGCTCAAAAGGTATCAAAAGAAAGAAAAAAATCACCTCATCCTGAAAATATAAGTCCCATCACCATAGGACAAGAAATAACAAAGTTATTCCTGCTCAAAGTTATTGATGAGCATAAACCTTAATTTTCACCTCTCATCTAAAATCTAGAAGGAGAGGCTTAACCCCATCAAATGGGTACTCAAAATGAAGCTCTAAGCCAGGGCTATCCAATGGTACCAGCCAAACTGAGCTAGCACCAATATTAATGGAGTTATGGTCAATTTCAGGCCAAATAAGGGTGAACAAAACATTCACCTCTCATCTAACGTCTACAGTTTTAGTGTGGGATACCTGAAGTGGGGTCTTTTTGGAAAGAGGGCTATCTGATGATGTAATCTACCTCCTCATATCTCAACTACAGCAGAAGTTCTTTGGCAAACAAGCTCAATACAGCTTTTTGCCTAAAACACGTAAATGTACAAAAATCTTGTACTTGGGATAACTTTGCCATATTTAATGATACCCATATCAAATGAGATACCATTGTGTAGAGCACATACAGGGCTACACACTGAACCAATTTTGAGGTTGATATCTCAAGAATTGACAAAGCTATGGCTGTTTTAAGGTTAAAATCCCACCTGCTGTCATATACAGCCTTACCATGGGAAAATATCCCATAACCATGAATATGTGGTGTCAAATAGACGAAGAAGCATGTTTTTACTTCAATACCTCATATGTCAGTCAATACTGGGGTCCCATAAAATTTCTGTACAGCATTCTACGCGTCATACACGTCAGAATCAGGCTGTGAGGTCCCCAAATGAAAATTTTCACCCTGTATTGGTGAAAACCGCCCAGATGTGGTTTCAAAACCACATCTGAGCCCAATACAGGTTATACAGGCTGTTTGCAAGCCACAAGCCAGTACCAGAAAGTGAAAAATCTTCACTTCCTCTACGCGGAAAGGTCTAGCACCCTTTCCACCCCATTTCAGGATAAAAAGGAGGCTTTTCACAGCCAGAATTGTCTCCCCATCCTGCTCTTGAATACCCTACGTATTAAACTGTCCAAAACAGTTTTACTCTTGGGTAATAAACAGGTATAATTATATATTTAATTATTGTAACTCTTATTATAGTAACCCAACTGGTAAGATTGCACCCTGGGTTCTCAGTAGCGCTCACCACCACTATAATCCAATAGTAGAACCCCTTAATTATCTTATAAGTCATCTTTAAAATCCAAAACCCTTATTTTGAATCAATTTCCTACGTGTCACAGTCATAATTCTAGTTGTAAATACTCTTATTACCACTTCAATATAGACTCCGCCTGACACAATTGGTATAAAGAATGCACCTTCACATTATCAAAGAATGATTAATAACATATTTCCTGAAGCCTTATCAGAAGAATGGTTAATTATCTATATTGATTATATCATAGTTTTCTCAGAAACTTGGGACAGTAACTTAACAATACTAAAAAGGGTCTTGTAAAAAAGATTACAAGTAAATATGAAAATCTCCTTGAAAAAATGTCATTCTGCATACAGTGAACTGAAAACTCTAGGACATATTGTATCTGGACTAGGTTTAGGAATACATAAAAACATAGTGGCAGCAGTAATACTGATGCCAATTCCCCAAACCAAAAAATAAATGCAATCAGTTCTAGGATTTTCTGGCTATTACAGACAGCATATAAAAGAGCTTCCAAGAATTGCCAAATACTTTTACAAGCTCTGTGACCAACAGAAAGTGTATGAAATGACTGAAGAAAGGGTTAAAGCATATGAGGAATTGAAAAATGCCTTCACAAATGCCCTATTTCTTCTAATGCCAGATTGGAAACTACCTTTCAAGCTGTATGTAAGGTTTTTCTATGAAACTCTTGATAATAGTAGCAAAATGAAGAGTACTATGACTATCCTCAGTAGAAATATATAATATAACAAAATATTATAACCACAAATTTAAATATAATTATTAAAAATAATTGTATAAAAGAAAGAAATTTAATTATTATTCTAAAAATATGATAATAAAAAAAATAATAATAATTATAATAAATTATAATTATTCTATTATTGTTATAGTCACTGACAGTTATAACAATAAGAAGTGTAAAGCTCTTAATGAGACAATTACATGTGGAAAATATGAATATTAACCACTTATAAGTAACATTAATATTATTTATAAAAGAATTAAAGCCACACTGTGTAGAATTAATTCTTATAGAAGAAAAATTCTATATAAAAAACAACTAATAATAGATAAAAAATATAGAAATTTAGAGAAAAACTTACTTATAATATTTTTTTAATACAAAAAGTCAAACAACAACAGTTATTATATTAAATAATAATTATAAGTTAAAAACATGTCAAAAATCAATAATTTCAAAGATAAAACCACTTTTTATAATAAAAATTAAGATTAAAAAGTTTTTAAGAGGAATTTGTGGATTTTAAAAGATATGTAAGATGATTGAATTTTATATCATAAAATATATTATTGGTGATTACAACAATAATCTAAATTCTATGATTTCAATTCTTTGATTTTAATAATTAAAGAATAAAATAACGTAAGAATTATTTTAATAATAAGATTTTATATTTAATAAAACTTTACCTGTTTAAATCTATAATATGATTGGATTGATGATGAATGATGGACAAAAACAGTGATGAAAAGACTCTTTTTATTCCTTCAGAGCAGCTCTCATGATTCATAATGGATATAGAGGGCTTGCTCAGGTCACAACTGAAAAACCATGCTTAAAATTAAAGTTCTTAACTTAAGGTAACTTAATTTTAATTGCAACTTAAAGTTAACAGGGTTATTCTTAACTCCATGTAGCTTTAATTCTCATGTAAACTAATTATTTTAAGTTTTTAATATAAATAAGCTTATTTATATTAAAGTTCATCACATGAAAAATCTCAAAATAGAGTTTCAAGCAAAAATCTCTTAAACTCAATTTTGAATTAATATTTAAAGAAATTATAATTTTCTTTGAGCTTTAATTAAAAGAGTAAATTTCCAGGCTGATTACCCAGGAAATTTCTTTATAAAAGATACTTACAATTTAATTTATATGTAGATAATATTAAATTGTAAGCTGTGTGAAAATTTCAAGCAAATCCATCAAGAATTGGATTTTTAATGAATTTTTGAAGTTATTGCTATTTTTCCACTTAAAATAGCAATACACACCAAACCTTAAGTTTTGATAAGGTTTTAATGCTTGTAAACTTGAATTTTTAAGCTTATTTAAGTTTTTTCAGCTTAATTAAGCTTTGACAGTTCTTAAAACCTTGAATTAAAGCCTGCATATTGGGATTTACCCTCTTGGCAGTTTGAAATTCCTGTCCAAATTGGGATAAAACCAGTTTAAACCTTAAGGTTGGATCAAATTCTAATCTTAAGGTTTAAATAAGTTTTAAAAAACTCCAATACAGGTGGGCAACCTTAATTGAATCATTGCAGATCCAAAAAGTTGGGTACCCCAGCTCTATTTGGTCTTTTTCCTTTGTCCCACCATTTTGCGTGGATTTTGCCCTTTTATTTATTTAAAGCCATACTATGGCCTTAAACCCTTTTGAATTGAGCTCACGCAGGATTTACATTCTGTATGACAGATCCTTAGCCAATTCAGTAAATATACACCACACCTCAATTTTAACTAAAATTTTGGTAAGTTAGCATTAACCTTATGCAACTTTAAATTTAAGCTCATTCAAGCTTAAATTTAACAATTTTAAAAAAATGTTAAAAAAGTTACATTAGTACTGTGAAATTTTTAAATCTTCTAATAACATAAGAAATAAGTGTTTTTGGGTATAACACCTTGTGGATGTACCCTAGGTTATTTTTGGTGTAGGATCCAAAAATGACATACTATTTATGACTTTGTTTAGCCAGAAAAAATTTTTCTACTTATTTTTTGTTATTTCTTATTTTAAATTCAATTAAAAAGTCTGTTGAAGACAATTTTAACTGTGTATAAAGTTATTTGTGGCCTTATGGGTATGTTATACATACCTCACAGGCTCACATTCCCTACCACCAAAAACAATTGTACCACAATTTTCCTTTTTTAGTATACCATTAGTTATTTTCGGGGGGTATAATCCACTGTCCAACCTCTATACTTATACTTTTCTAAGTATGTAAATCACACAATTCAAACTTTATTGAGCAATTGGTCTTCTCTCATGTCTGAATCTTCTGAGAAACTTGTGGGAATCAGGTATCTTGTTTTCTACAATCCACTCATCTTCATGTTGTGGATTTTTATACCCGACTAAGTATTCTCTTTCATTTTTTCCCCTAATTCTTCTTTCTTTCAAGACTTTTAGTACCTTTTTCTCCTCACTTTGATCTAGTGGGGGTATTTCTAAGGGTTTTTCATTTCTCAAAGGAAATAATTCCTTATCACTCGAAGTGTAATGCTTTACTAAACTAACAGGGAAAGTTGGATGTTTGTTTTCCAGTTCTCCTGACAGTTCTACTTGTACCGCATTTGTCCCATGAAGGGCTTTAATAATAAATTGTCCTGCAAAGGAATCTTTCAATTTCTTTGGGCCCTTAATGTTATTAAAGCTCAGAGGTGAAACTAGTATTAAGTCCCCTACTTTGAATTCTGGGGTCTTATGACTTTTATCCCATTTCTGTTTAGCATATTCAAAGGAATCATTCATGCTTTGATTTGCATGATGTCTTACTTTATCAAGCAATAACTCAAAGCTGGATGCAGTTGGATGAATATCAATCAGATCTTTCTTCAAAGTATCAATTGGGAGTTTGGGCTTCCATCTTTTTCCAACATTGCAGGAGTTTTGCCTGTTGAAGCATGGATGAATTCTTGTAGGCTAATTCCAATGCTGGTATAAGAGTACACCAATCATGGGTAAAGCCATCAGAATATTTAAACTCCAGCCCATAAGCACAAAATCTTCTGATCATGTCCTCAAGGGTTTGAATCATTCTTTCTGCCAGTCCATCTGTTTGCGGATGATAGGCTGTTGAGTATGATAGTTTTGTGCCCAAAAGCTTATGTAAGTTAGTCCATAAGGCTGATGTAAATTTTGGGTCTCTGTCACTAATGATGTTTTTAAAGAGACAAGTATGGGATATTACTCTGTTCCAGATCAAAAGAGCTGTATCCATAGCTGTGTCATCATTGTGAAATGTTAAAAAGATTGGTGTTTTGCTATATCTGTCCACAGTAACAAGACATGCATTGTAACTTTTATCACATCCAGGTGGTAAGGCAGTTGCCCAATCCATGTGAACCACTTCCCATGGGGTACTTAGTTCTTGGATATGGATCATTAAACCAAATCTTTTACCAGTAGCTTTATTGGCTTTCTGGCATCTATCACAACTGTGACAGTACTCAATGACATCTTTTCTCCAAGATGCCCACCAGGCACATGTCTTAATTCTTTCCATAGTTCCTTCTTTGGACATATGTCCAGAATATATGTTATCATGGCATTCTAGTAGTATGGTGTTAATTAACATTCTACTACATAGGACCATGACACATGCGTGTTTAGATCTATGATATAGTATACCATCAAACAAATGGAATCTCCCATTATCATAAGATGTTTTCCAAATATCATCCAGAGAATTAGCCAAGGCTACATCTTTGCAATCTTTGTCAAGTAGAGCAGTAAGAATATGACAATTCTTATCTTGCTTATAGCTTTCTCTAACTTGTTCAAAGAATTCTGTTCCAACATCCATGATATTAATTCCTTCAATTGGGATTTGAGGTTCTGCGCTTGTAGGAACATAGGCAGGGGTATCAGGTGTATTTGGTAATGACCATCTACTTAAGCCATCAGAATTCTTATGAATATTTCCAGCTTTATGTACTATGGTCATATTGCCTCTATACTCCTGTATAGCAATCTGCCATCTTAACATGTGTCTGTTTGGAGTTTTCATGTTAAGAAGTGATTTTACTGCATTACAATCAGTAATTACTTCAAACACACTACCATCAAGATAGTAATGAATTTTTCCAAAGCCCAAACAAGGAAAAGGCACTCCATTTGGCTAGCTCCATATCTGGCCTCAGTAGGTTTAATTTGTCTTGAAATAAAACCAATTGGACCTTCATAAGGCTTGTCATTGACAATTTGAACCTGATGAAGAGAAGCTCCTAAGCCTTCACCACATGCATCAATATACAGCTTGAAAGGAAGTTTCCAGTCTGGCATCAATAATAATGGTGCATTGGTCAAGGCATACTAGATTTTCTCATATGCTTGAATCCTCTCCTGTGTCATTTGAAAAACAGTTTGTTGATCACAAATCCCGTAAAATGATCTGGCATGGATAGCAAAATCATTAAGTTGTTGCCTGTAAGAACTGGCAAACCCTAAAAAAGACATCATTTCTTTTTTGTTCTGGGGCATTTGTTTAAGTAAAACTGCAGCCACTTTGTTTTTGTCAACAGCGAGGCTCAGTCCTGAGACTACATGTCCCAGAGCTTTCAGCTCATGAAACCCAAAATTACATTTTCCAAGAGATATTTTCATGTCCACTTGAAGAATTTTCTTAAGTACTAATGAAAGTCTCTCTGAATGTAATTGCCAGGTTTCTTAACAAATTATAATGTCATCAATATAAATGATTAACCATCCTTCTGACAATTCATGTGGGAGGATGGTATTCATCATTCTTTGATAATGAGGGGGTGCATTTTTAATACCAAAAGGCATTCTCAAATACTCATAAATCCCACAATGAGCAATTATTCTCAATAATTTCCTAGCATGAGGTGTCAAAACATTCTGGGCAAAGCCTTTTAGAGCATCCATGGAAGTAATGAATCTTGCTTTGGATAATTGAGTCAAAGTCTCATGAATTCTAGGTATTGGATACCTGTCTGGGATAGTATAGGTATTCAGTGCTCTAAAATCACCAATCATCCTTGACCTATCATCATGCCAAGTAATGATTACTGGAGTTGTGACTTCTACCTCCTCATTGTGTCCAACATTTCTAAGAACTCCCAGTTTCATTAGTTCATTAATATTATTTTCTTATGCTTCTCTAGCCCTAGGGCTATCTGGGTAAGCTGGTCTTCTTAATAGTGGCGGATAAGGCCTCTCCACATTAAGCATAATGTCCATATAATGGCCTTTTATAGCCCCAAGTAGTTCATTATCTGAAGCAAAAGCTTCCCCGTATTGAAATTAAATTTCAATAAGCTCTTCCTTCATCTCCAGTGTTAATTCAGGACTAATTTGTGATTCAATCAATTGACTTGACACAGATGTTTCCTTATTAACATTTTTTACTTGTTTAATGACAGTAATTTCTCTTTTTTCTAGAGGAAAAGCAAATTTTTGTCTTTCATTTTCCCCTATAGTGAAATACCTGTCTTTATGATTATTAATATCAATACGATAAATATTGAGATAATCATTCCCAAGTATAAAGTGTTGTGAAGTACAATTATTCATAACAAAAATTTCAACTTTCAATCTTATACTTCCTGCAGGATGAGGAAATATGATTGCTGATTCAAATATACCCAAAGGGTGCATATTTTGGCTAGCACTGCTGAGCTTTATTCCTTTGATTGGCATTAATTTGTCTTTCCAATTGGTATAAATCTTGTCAAGATAATCCTTTCCAACACAAGTGCAAAAAGCACCTGAGTCAAGGTGTACCTTGGCTTCCATGTTGTTTATCACAATATTAGTGATACAAGATGAACCAGCTGTATAAGATTTACATCTGGCAGGTTTGGGTTTTTGCATCTTAGCATCTTGCACATGTATGAGATCCATACATTCATCACTATACTGTGGTAAATGAGTGTGTACCTCAGTGACTTCAAAAGAAACATTAATGTTTTCTATACTAAGCTCCTCTGGTACTTCTTCTTCTTCTGAAGGCTCAGAATCACTTTCATGTAAAGATACATCAGTTGTTTCTTTTGTGTCTTCCACTTTTTCAGCATTTATCTCATTGATCCTTGTCTTTTTTGGGAAAGTGTTTGCTAAATGAGATGTGCTTCCACATTTGTGACATTTCAAAGGAAGTCTGTCTTGTGGCTTATTTGGTTTTGAAATTGGTTTCCCATCACCGGGGCAAATCTCGTGTCAATTGTCGGCGATTGACTTCACGTCAAGCAAACGTCAAGCAGGATAAAAGTCGAGCTCACGTCAAGCGAAAATCAAGCGAACGTCGAGCACACGTCACACTCTGGTCTTACACCAAATCCTGTGACATCCAATAATATTGGTTCCCCTGTGCCTTCAACTCAGATTCCTCACCGCCTGATCATCCCACAACCGTCCGATGATTGGTAAAAATTACACCAGACCCGCCTGTTTGCACACACACACATCAAAGATGTCCTTCAGACAGTCTTGATGTAGGCGGGGGGTTTGACTTCACCAGGTCATCCATGAAGTGTGCGTGTGCATGCGTGGGGGCGGGTGCGTTTGCGTGTGGGTTTGCGTGTGCATTGGCGTGTGCGGGAGCATGTGCGGGTGCGTGGGCGTGTGCATTGGCGCGTGCCGGTGGGTGTGCGTGTGCATGTGCATTGGCGCGTGCGGGTGCACATGCGGGTGTGGGTACGCAAAAGCCGATTCCGCTTCCAACATGATGATGGCGCAGTTAGAAATTTTGGATGCTGTGAAAGGTGAGTGTGTGGGTCATTTGATCATTGGACTTGGCTTATTCACACTGTACCCAATGTCAAAATAGTAACTTCTTTGTGGAAATGTGAAATAATGGGCTTTGCTTGTCACAATGGAATGTCTCTGTCACTAAATTTTGAGGCAATTATTTCACTAGCAAAATTGCTAATGAATCTGAGAGATTTGCATTTTAGTAGACTAAATATCATGAAATAACGGCTTTATCATTACAAGCAGTCCACATGACAGAGCTTTGTTATCATACAATCCACAGTTACCTTCTATTTCTTCTTCAGATATAATCAAGTGTCCATCATCAAAACCAACAGCTTTATAAATATTCAGATGCGGCCAATCTGGTAGGGAATTCACATCAATCTTCAAAGGTTTTAAAATCAGAAAGTTATTGTTCAGTATGCTAGATGGCTCAGAGACTTTGAAAATGCTATCAATAATACCAAATTGTCGTGAGTTGCCCCTCAGAAAACATATCACACTGTTGCTGATATTTTTGGATTCAGTTGAAAATATATTGTTCCCAATATTAATGTTTGAAACTGGAAAATACCAAGGTGAGACAATCCTTGAAGTGGGAGGACTTGTGGATTGCACGGTAGTGTCTAAGCTGATCCAATCAACTATTTCCCTTGTTGCATGAAAAGTCTGTAAGTACTCAACCAGGCAATCATAATTTTGTTGGTCATGGCGGGATGGCTTGTTATATTTATGGTGATTGAACACGGCAGGTGGCTGTGATTCAAAAAGCTGTTTTATTTCACATGGCACAGATGGGGATTTCAGGAGAACGGAAAGGTTTGAACATCGACAGATATGTTGAAGTAAGGTTTTATCTATATCATCTATTCAGAGTTGCAAAAAGTTAGTCTTATTCAGTTCAGGTGTTTAATCAATGTGAATATATTGATCTTATTAATTGACTTACATATCTTGTTATTTGTTGGCATCTTTGCAAATACTCCAATCAAGCGCTCATAACCCCATGTGGCTGAGGCTTGTGCTGGGCCCCAACGTTGGAAGAGTTTGGGAATATGATCAGCAAAATGATGATTTGGTTTACTTTTCTGTTTTGGGAACAGGTGTTGATTGGAAAGGCGGAATTTTTTCCAATGTTCAGCAAATGCAGTCGCATCATCTATTGAAACAGTCCAGCTTGTGGCAATGTTGATAGCACTAATCAAATGGAATGTATTCTTGGCTAGTTCATTTGAAAGTTCTTCTGACTGACCCATTTTTCTTTGAGTGTTGGCAGATTGGTGTGCATCTAATGACATCTGTTGACTGAGCATTAGAAATGGAATATAGACCTTATATAAGAGAGCCCATTCAGCGGCTTTTAAGCTACCATGAGAGGGGGAACCCATTTTGCGGGGAACTCTTGTCCATGATGAGGGAATTATGGTCTCAGATATGATTTGTTGGAGATGCTCAAGAGCCTCACCCTTGATCTGGTGATCACTCAGTGCAGTGATATCCAATTCAGAGGGTATTTCAGAAGTGGGGATGTAATCGGCATCAAATGAAGGAATCTCCGCAGAACCACTAGATGGATGTTCTGTGTTAGGGGTGGGCATTGGGAAGTAGTTTTTTCGGGTGGAAGTAGTGGGGAGTGGCTCATTTATTATTTTTGCTGCGTCTCTTCTCAGGGAGCGGGCCTCTCTCAATGTGATTTTATCAAGAGAGCTGTTGGAGGTCATGGAATCTGAGTCTGAACTGTTGGTGTCATTGGATTTCCTGCGGGACCTGAAGTAAATTTTTGATTTCGCCTCTGGAATGCACAATTTGAAAGTTGCATGATCCTTCAAAATTCCAAGTATTAAATTATGCATTATGTCAAGATTAACCATTCTGGTTGCATCCCAATACGGAAGGTCTTCCAAAATTGAATATCGCACTCCATACTCAGAGAAAATTGCTTGTCTTTGTTGTGGGGTTGCCCAAAGCCATTTGGCAATGGTTGATTTATGATTTTGATATGAGCGTGTGTAGTGAAATTGAGGACCAATTTCTTCAATTTGAGCTTTGTGAATGGTGCAAAAATTACAAAAGTGGTTTCCTGAATGGGAAATAAATCCAGTAAGCTTGCGCATGGCAACCACATCCGCGGTGGCTGTGAGGATGGCAACACGGATAAAGGATCCTGATGGACCTGTTGAGGTGGGTGCAAAATGGTAACCTTGCCATAGCTCTTTGAGCTCGTTGATGAGTGGCATTAATAGATAATTCAATTGAAGCGCAGTTGGCTCCTTCGGACCAGGGATGATTCCTGCAACATAGACATTCTCGGGCTTCAATCTTTCACTTGGGGGGAGATTAAGACAAATAAGCATGATAGGTCCAATGCTAGCCAACCGGGTTGACTTTCCATGTGCATTAAACCAGTCCACATATATGGAGAAGGCCAATGCACCAGGAATGGACATGAATGGGGGGTCATGGATATTTCTAGTGCCAGTGAAGCGTCTCCAGACCAATCCATCCCAGACGTCACGTTTTGGGGAATCTTCGGGAGTTTGGGATTGTTGATGTTGATGCAGAATGTCCATAATTCCAGCCCGCTGGAGGAATCTGGCAAGCCAATTTTTGAATGGTTGATAAATGAAATGTTTTGTTGGTATAAATTTTTGCTTCATGTTGGTTGTGTTTTGGGTGTGGGGTTCAGATGAATAGATGAATTTGCCTAATGATTGTGTGCAAGGGGGATCATGATCATTTGGGTCATTATGGCGTTGACAGTGGGGTTGGTCAGTTGTGACTGATTCAGTAAGGCCATTAAGAGAGAAACATTGAGGACAACATATATAGTTTTGAATCACTGGCTCCAATTGGAGATGTTCAAATATGGTACTCAGATCTTGAGGTATATGGAATGCAGGAGCGGGGGGACCAGCTGAGCTTGAGATACTGGACTTGATCAGCAGGTTCAGGGTGGGGTTGAGTATGCGTGAAGCCCTGCGGGGTAAATTATACCTTAATGATAGAATGGCAGATATTATCATTCCTAGGTCTTGTGGGGGAAGGGTTTGACTGCCACTATATGGTTTCTGTGCAGTTGAATTGAGACCCGCTGGAGTTGGGAAAGTGCTTTGGGTCAAACTGAATAATCAGCTGGGAAGATTTGATCCAATAGAATTTGTGGGCACCCAGATCCTGATGCAGAAGTAGGGATGTTTGGAAGAGATTTGGGTGAAATGGTTGATTTGAGCTTTTTAATGTGTTGTTTATATTGGAAAGGTGTGAAGGCAACTCATTGCCTATCACCCTCAGGGGAAGAATGTGTTTGAGTTGAGCAGTGTTGACACATGCATATACGCATTGAGGAATATGGCCGGGTTGTCATTGTTGCAGGAATTGGGAGTACGGTTGGTTTGTGTATAAATATCTATGGTTGATGTGAAAGTGTTTAGGAGTGTTATTAATTGGAAATAAAATTCAGTGATTATTTATGAAGGGGGAGATGATTTGAGCCAGCTGAGGATTTTATCCCATTTGTAATGGAGCATGAGCTGCAGTGGATAAAGTTTAACATGTCTCATCTGGATGGCGGAATTGGTTAGGCGTTTAATTGGGTAAAATGCCATGCTGCTCAATGCTCATACATATTCTAGTTTATTTACACATTGTGATAGTGCGGGTTTGACCATTGAGGGGGTTCCATTAGTGAAGTGTTACCATTGAATTGAGGGGATTAACATTTAATCCATGTACGCTGGCACGCCATCGTACATGGTTTAAACCTTATTACAGACATAACTATATAACTCTATTACATAAGGGGTTGGAGTGCAGCTAAAGTCTTGGTATTTGGTTTGAGTACGGCGGGCTTTGAATCAGTTGGAATGTGATTTGGATTGTCTTGCCTTTCGTGAAAAGGTGATGTCTCTTTTGTGGGTAAATCCTTCATGAATATACCCCTTTACAGCTGTACAATGTTGGGGAATTTCAATGCATATATTGGCAGTTTGGATAATTCACAAAATGTGACAATGGGGAGGCGGAAATGTTACCAAATATGATTACCTATGGATGATGGGTCCCCTTTCAGATCAAGGAAATATCACATTATATGCTGGTAGGCCGTGCAAGGTGGTTTCCGACAAAAGCGGAGGAGCTCAAGAGGAGGCAGGGAGGATTCTCCTCAAAAGAGTCTTATCCGACTTCCACACAACACTTAGTTCCAACTATTCATAGAATTTCTCTATTCTAAATTTGAAAAGATTTCATCTCATATCACTCTATTTTATCATAATACTGAGGTGTTTTATCTAGTTAAAAATATTACTGTACTTTTTCGGCCCTTATGTCATCTTTCAAGTCACATAAATCCCGTTCAGGTTCTGTTCATGACTCAAATAGTGAATCTAGCATAGAATATGTTCAAACACAGTCACCATTGAGTCCCAACATTCCTCTCACAACCCCTATCGCATCCTCAATGAATGTATCAGGTCTTAACATTGATGTGGGCAATCCAAAGGCTCCAACTTCAAGCACTTGGTCGATCCCAAATATTTCCGTCACTTCAATTCCCCCAAATCCCACTAATACACAAATTCATGTGTCTCAGGGGCCAGAAGGCACACCTCAAATCTCCTCACACGCTAATCCCCAATCAAAATTTCCACGTGAGTTCCTCCTTAATCCCGGTCGGAGTCCAGTCGCATCCCAGGATCCCTTTGGCCAAAGTAAACAGCCAACCCTCAATATTCCATCAGGATCGCAGGTTCATGTGGGTGATGAAAGGCGCGTGGATGGGGGGCGACGAAAAAGACCTTTGGAAAATGTATCTTGGAGCGGTCTGTCGGAGGGAAATCCAGTATTGACGCTTCATCAAAGTAAGTCATTTGAATTTTGGAGTAGAAACTTATTCATGATTTGATATGTTTGTTTCATGGGTTAGATATGGCACCTAAAGGCAAGTCAGTCCGATCTCAGGAGCCAATTGAAGATCGTGAGGATGACCAGTCTTCATTAATGTTTTGATGTGTTAACTGATGATTTGCATAGCAGGGGATGAACTTTATGCGTCTTCACCTCTGGTCCATAAAGAGAAAGTCAGTGGACGTCATCATCCATATGCCTCCAAACCAAGAACGGGTCATGCCAGTACATCAAGAGAAACAATGGTGGATGATGAGGATGAGAACATGTCTCCGACTCAAAGTGAAAGAAATGATGAACCAAGGAGGGACAATTTCACAGCGCATGAGCAAGGCACTCAATCAAATAGTGAGTTCACCCATCCTCAGCTGGGCCTCGCCCAGAGTATGCTTGAACAATCCGAGGTCAGACAGCAAAGGAACCAGGCCCGCAAAGCTCACAATGTGGCGAAACGTGCAAGCCAGAAGGAGCAACAAAAATGGCTGAAGGCAGAACTTCCAGAGAATGTCCATGGAATGAGATCAGCAGTACACGCACATTGCCTGTTCCTACTCAAAGTTAGGGATAAGGATTTTTCCTCACTACCAACACCACCCAGCACAGAAGAGCGTGAAATTGCAATTCAAGTGGCTGGTCATCTCGGTTATGTCCCCGAGGATGTGTTCAATGAGCCATCAACACAGGTTCAGTCTCAGGGTTTCCAAAGCTACTGCGAAAATGAGCTCCACAAGCTAGGACTAAAGCGATTCACTTGGGACTGGGAGAGCTCATGGCAACATCCCTTCAACGAGCTGATGTCTATGGTGTTTTACCGTACATTCCGTCTCGCACTTGTCAGCACTGAGTATCATCACTACTGTTGGAACAAGGATCATAACAACTATGGGGTCGTGGCGGCTTTAATGGAGCAATATTTCACTTATTTGAAAAGAGAATGGAAGTCTATTCAAAAGGATGCCGAGTATTTGGTAAAAAAGAAAGAGAATCAAAAGCTCACAAAGATTCGTCAAAGAGTTAGTTACTGTATCTCTTCTTCATTGTGGACCAAGTCTGATGATGATCTACTTGATTATGTGCAGACCTGTGAGCGCCGTCGTGAATGGGGTGATACGGCTAAATTTCCCATCCTAGCATCACAATTCAATGACCCTCGAGTATGCTCAGATACTGAGGAGGTACTGGAAAATGGCCGTCAAGTTTACCGCAAAGTGGGATTACGCTGGCGCTCCCAGTTATTTAATGATTTGGTATTGAAAATGGATAGAGACATAGAGTTTTGTAATCGGATTAAAAAAAGGGTAAAAAAACTATTGATAGATTGCCAGAATTACGATCGACAGATGATGGTGATATTCCGGAAGGCCTATCATTTCAGGTATTTGATCAAGATTGGCTCAAAGGCTGTAGTAAGATGCAGACTAGCGCCCTCAAGATACTTGACATGCCAGTTATTAGGCCTAATGGTGATGCTCTGCAATAACTTAGTAATTGGTCACGGTATAGCACTGTGACAAATTAAAATTTTGTGAATTATTTGTGCAGGTGTAATAAAATCTGATTATTATCTCTTAAGGATGCAACAACTTGCTAAATATGTTAGAATATAGACAATATGAATTGAAATGTATCACCGTCTCCCTTGCAATAATACTCTATTGCTCATTTTCATTGAGGAAATATTGAAGAAGTTTGATCCAGCTCATGGTGTTCATAATTGTGGACCTGTGCCAGAGTCAACAGGAGTTATCAACTTTGTCAATCACAAATTATATAATATCAGTAAGGCTCACGCAGTTAATGATTTTTTCTTTTCTTGGACCTATTGGTAATTGGAATATGGCATTCCCATAAGGAATGATTTCAGAATAGTAATACAATCAAGTGAAAGATGAGCTTGAAAGGTACCTTCCGCATGTTGACCTCAACTGAATGAGGAGTGATATAGTGGATGACCTGTACAGGTCGTTGTTGGCCAATACGATGTAGACGATCAACAGCCTGAGCCTCAATGGCTGGGTTCCAATTGGGCTCCTGGAAATGTGGATGTCAGGGTCCGAAAATCAGGGGAGAATTTTGGGGGGCCCCTCACCATTAAATAGACTACATTAGCACAAGTTATATTGAGGCCAGTTCCAGCCGCGGCAATGGATGCAATGAGTACTTCACATTCAGGATTATTGAAGAAATTCTCAAGCGCCTTGTCCTGCGCTCGTGGTGTAATTGTTCCATCAATTCGTGCTGAAAGGATAGAGTGATGGGCAAGAGCAATACCAATTCTACAATATAAAAAAGTCAGATGGAGTCAATTGGTAATGGATGCATATTAGAATTAACGCACAAATCTAGAAATTGGGTCCATTGGGTATAAACCACCGATTTCGTTGGACCACACCTTGTTTGTTTGTTCTTCATTAAGCTTTGTAGGAGGTGTGCAATTTTACTACTCATCATGCATGTTTCCACATCCACAATAGTTCGTGTGATTCTTGGGGAGTTATCCTGAGTGCTCCTGCCCTTGGGGTCTTCCAGCTCCGCCTCCGCAATTGTGTTAAGCATGATGTGATGGTTACAACATATTCGCAGCTTATTAATATTTCTGAAAAACTCTCCTGGTCCTTTGCTTTTGGATGATAGGAATTCTTCATATAATGTGGAATATTCTTGCTGCATGGTCGGGTTGAGTGGGAGCAGCTCATAATGATGGCTAATAGTGGGGAGAGATTCGAGATGTGTGGTTTTGGTGCGGCGCAAACTTAAATGCCGCAATGCCAAATGCAAAATATCATTGCAACCTTTTGAAAGACTACTCAGGATGAATGGTGACCAATTATCTTGATTGGCGCTCTGGGCTTGAGTGATGAAGGATATTATGCCCAAAAGGTCATAAATGGTGTTGTGAATAGGTGTGCCCGTTAAACATATTCGACGGGATGAAAGGAGGCTATTAATGGCACGGTGAGTGGCAGTGTATTGAGAGCGAATATAGCTATAAGAGGGGGCAAGGGTTATTGGATATAAAAGGTAATTTGAATCATTTAAGCTCAGCCACTCACTGTGCTTCATCCAAGATTATACGATGCCAATTGATTTGAAAAATGAATGATGTAGAGGGATTGGTTTGCTTAAATTCTTGGGTGATAGTATTGTAAGAAGTGATGATGATATCATATTTTAAGATGTCGGCTTGGGATAATGAGTGACGAGTGGGACCATGGTAGATTTTGGCATGCAGTGCTCCAGCCTGAGCATGCTTGGATATTTCTGATTGCCAGTTGTTAATTAAGCGAGGGGGGCAGATGATCATGGTGGGCGTGGAGCGATGGGGGTTTGCAATCATCCGCTCCTTGGAGGTACCAATTAGAGCAATGGCCTGAATGGTTTTACCTAATCCCATATCATCCGCAAACAGTCCTCCAAGAGGGGTATTGGTCGAAAGGGATTCAAATGAGCTAACGACCTTGTTTGTAATGATGTGCCTGGCATTAAAAGTGGATCCTGGGGGTGAGGTTGCCCAAAGGTTACGGGCTGATTGGCCATTGGGGATTTCTCGATCCCAGAGAAAAGCTAGTCCGGTCTTTTGATGAGGGAGGAGGGGGGTTTGAATAATGGAATGGGGCGGGGTCATCATGGGGAGGTCTGATCCACTGGGTAATTGTATCAGTTTTTGCTTGGAAATCAATGATGAAACAGCAGGATATGAAGCAGGCGTCGAGTTTGAAGCGGGAAATGTCGGAGTAAAGAGTTGACATTGACAATGAGTAGTACAGTCATATTCTTTGGGCATTTTAAGCTTGAAATCTTGTGTTCGAAAGCTTTCCATTATGAATAGAACGTTTGGATACCATGTGAAGAACATCAATGCTAGATTGGGTTTCTGAGATGAGGAGGGATCATTGGCATCAGTCATAAATACTCCCTCAACGAATAATATTTGAGTAGGATTGGATTGGCAATTTTCAATCCATGCCCCACCAGGACCACAGTGCATGAACGTTTTGGGTGCCCCAAGGAATGGTATCAACGTTTGGGAAAGGGTTCCCGGGAGAGAGCCAATAGCATGCTGGTGATTGGGGAGATATACGAATATGTTGTGTTGATTGTGCCATAGGATAATCCAAGAACCTAAGTGGGAATTCTCAGGCTTTAAGGTTATATCACTATTTATTTGAATACGAATATTAATCATCCCAATGCAAAGTGGTTGTGAAGGGGTTGACATGATGGCTATTTTGAATTATTTGGGGACAGTTGGGAATTATATGATCGGGAAGGGTTAGCTAAAGGGAATGAAGAGGAATAAGCGCAGGTGGGGAACTTATATGAGTGGCAGCAACAGGCCAAAAGGGGGATGGCCTGTGGTTACGTGCATGGTCTTGATGGAGGTGGGCCTCTTGGGCTCATAATTTTCATATCCGATTTGGGGCATATATCAAGGCAAGGTGGCCAAAATGTGGGTGCACCATTTGACTGCTGGATCTGCAGCGAGTTACGAAACCTTTGGTGGAACAAGGCTGACATTAGCACATCCGAAATTGGGTGGGTTGTAGCAGCTTATTGTGGAGGGCATATTAGAGGCATGCAGTCATGTTCGCTGGTGTGACAGCGAACAATGAGCGTATCCTCCCCAGGTTAATTGTTCACAGGGACCTACTGGGCAATGTTGGCAGTTTCAAAGGGCAATCTCACTGTGGGGATGTTTGTGTGTGGGCGGGTGAGATATGTTCGGTGGCATGCCACCGAACATGACTTTGGTTTGGCCTGAAGTTTTTTGCTGACTGATGCATACTGGGCTTTCAGGGGGGAATGTCTGGAATGATCAAAGGGGGCGCCAGCCGTGAGCCGTGATCCACATATACATTCACCCCTATGGCGTTTGAGGCGAGTACTAATCCACCGAGATTGGCATTGGCCTCTTTGCCTCACGCGCGTACAGAACTCCGGAGAAAGAGGCCACACGCCCGAGGAATTTTTTGGCTGCAAGCCAGGTGCCACAACTTGCGCGGGGCGTGTGAGAACGTGAAGAAAATGACCCGCGGTGGGAGATACCCACGCGAACATGACCAGCCTCAGCAATCATAGGCTGGGATTGTTATTCTAATGTGGATGAGGCTGAAGCAAATCCACACTGATTGGCCTCAGGTTTCCACGCGCAAGCGGGTGAGCATCTGCAGTCAAGCTGACAACCCGACCAAGAAAATAGGCAGCTGGAAGACTGGCAGTAAAATGTCTTCCAGGCGTGTGAAAGTTGCCTGCGTATGACCCATCAGGGGTGCGTATGAAAGCGTGTGGCTGCCCGACAATGAACAAGCGGGCCAGTCATTGTTTGCCCCAACAATGGCGCCGGAGTGAATCAACTCTTTGTGTTAGACCCAAATATTAAGTCATCCCATTGAGACCCACTTACATTAATTTGGATTACATGCGCATCTGTGCCGTAGTTAGGCAGAGCTGTCCAACAAGGTGCATCAAAGGGATGCAGGTGAGAGATATGACTCGATGGCTTGACGTTATTGCATGTTACATTGTTGAACAGCTTTTTGCTCTGCCCCGCAGTACATTTACAAAGGTGTACTGCGTACTACAGTGTTGACTGTACTGTACAGATCAGGAAGGTGTAATACTACTTGAGCCTGCATCCATCTAGCAAATGTGCATGCACCTTCCGATCGTTTGCATTTACGTAGCTCATGTGCCACATGCTCAGCATTGCGTTTCACCCGATTTGCACACACAAGCTGAGCATGTCATGGTCAAAAGCACTGTGAGAAAGTGCTCAGTAAAGCCATGGAATGAACTTTTTTGCAATAGTTCATTGGAAGGCTCAGTTTGGAGCACTTCACTAAAGCGTGTGAAATGCTGCACCTGGCTGAAATGTCATCCGATGCTGTGCCAAATGCTCAGAGTGCGCGCATACAAAAACGACTGAGCAATGGCTCAGCATGGTGCATTTGATATTGTTATATCTATAGTTCAATCACTGTGCAATTCCAATGTTCAGCCACTGAGCATTTCAATTATGACCCAAAAGCAAACCTGAGCAATGGGTCGAGGCAAGCTCACGCTGTATTCACTTGTCTTGCAGC
This sequence comes from Austropuccinia psidii, assembly GCA_023105745.1. NCBI lineage: Eukaryota > Fungi > Basidiomycota > Pucciniomycetes > Pucciniales > Sphaerophragmiaceae > Austropuccinia > Austropuccinia psidii. The sequence continues at coordinate 6,087,771 of JALGQZ010000018.1, forward strand.
CCCCCCCTTTGTTCACATACTATTACCAGGCCATATGGCCGGTAATCTCGCCGCGGTCACTTGTGACCAAATGCACCGGGTGCTTTTCTGCATGGGTCACTTGTGGATTGCACCCACAATGCACATTCAACATGGGCCTCACGACCACCCTCCTGGGTGATCGGGTGGCTATTTAAGGAAACAAAGGGGATTTGACTGAGCTTGACAATTCAATAAATTGCAATACTCAGCTGTGCATTTGATATTGTTATATCAATTGTTCAATTACTGTGCAATTAAAATTTTCAGCCACTGAGCATTTCAATTATGACCCAAAAGCAAACCTGAGCAATGGGTCGAGGCAAGCTCACGCTGTATTCACTTGTCTTACAGCCCCCCCCTTTGTTCAAAGACTATCACCAGGCCATAAGGCCGGTGATCTTGCCGCGGTCACTTGTGCATTGCACCCACAATGCACAATCAATAAGGGCCTCACGACCACCCTCCTGGGTGATCGGGTGGCAATTTAAGGAAACAAAGGGGACTTGACTCAGCATGACAATTCAATAAATTGCAATACTCAGCTTGACAATTCAATAAATTGAAATACTCAGCCAGACCCCCATTGTTCTTCTGCCTCACGCGAGCATTTCACTTCTCAGTTGCAGCATTCGCTGAGACTCAGCTTCAATTTTGCCCACACGCCTTGAAGCTGAGACTTTTGCGGGTGCTGCAACTGCTGAGATCGTCTCAGCTTCACCTTGGTATAAAAGACCATCTTCACACGACACGCACTTCACTTTCTTTCTCACCCGCTCCACTTCGCTCAACCTCACCCGCGTTTGTCCTTCTTGTGCGTATTCCCCCTCGTCTTCCTGCCTTTCCAGTCTTTTCTTTCGCACTCGACTAACCCCACTCCCCTTCCTGCTTGCTTTTTGTTTTTCCTGCTAATACTTTCAGAACCCCACTTCTATCTACTTTGTACGTTTTCTCCAATTAAACTTTCGTCAACATTATGTACCGATATTAATATTTTTCTTTCTTCACGACTTCCTTCCAGACTTTTAAAAACTTCCGACTAGAGCGTTTTTATATTGATTCCGTTTTAAATTTATATAAATCATCGTATGTCTTCCTTTTCTTTCTTGATTGCTTACTTTCTATTCAGTTACTAACCTGTTTTGTTTTGTTTTTAGATGTCGTGCACGTTATGCACCAAGCGGGGTATCCCCTGCATTTGCTCCTTGACGACGAACGACGCTTGTGATGCTTGCCGACAAGCACACAAGAAATGTTCGTTCGTTGTCCGCCCCTTCCGACCACGAGGCCAGACGAGTTCTCTCCCAAGACACCCTCGCGAGGACTCCTTTGTGGTCGACAATGATGAAACCATTTCCGAGCGTGAATGGACGCCGGGCCCCCAAACAGGCCAACGGGAACGATTCCGGACGATTAGCCCTGTCCCCTCCAGTATCGATTTGTCCACTCCCCCTCCTAGGCCACCATCCGATGGTCACTTCACTCCTCGACCGGAGCGAAGTGATTATCCGGCCGATGAAGGATGGCGATGGCGAGAGGACATTCGAGCTTGGGCTGATCGTCACCATGTCTTGTCACCGATGGGATTCAAACGCCAAAGTAAGTTTTATTTCTCCTCTTTATCTCATTTCTCTTCACGCAATAATACTGACTTTTTTCCATTACTCATAGAACCAAACCCCCCGAATCCCCCCCCACACGACTCTCCCGTTCCCAGTTTGCCTCGCGAGCAAACCCCCCGGCAACCCACTCCAGGCCCGAGTGGCACCCGATGTTCTGAGGAATTATTCCGTGGTAAGCAGCCAAAGTTTCATTTCATTTTCACTTTCACTTTTGAGTCGAGTGAACTGACTCTTACTCCTTTTTTAGAACCCTCCTGAACCAAAGAGCCACCTATTCCTGGCCCGAGTCCATCGTCCCAACCACCTGAGGACAATACGACTCGTGAGCCAGAACCTGAGGTGGCTCCTACGCAATCCACGGAGGAACCTTATGGTAAGTCACCCCTTCTTTCTCTTCGATCCATATTCACCTTTCCTCATTTTTTCTTCGACCGTCTCCAGATCGTCCCGCCACTCCTTGCTCGATCATCATCATCGACGATACGCCCGTGGGATCACCCCATCCCCCTCCCCCTCCCCCTCCCCCTTCTTCTTCACCGACTCCACCATCTTCCCCTTCCACTCCAACCCCGGTTCCCTCCCCAGAGATCCCTTCCAGTGCCCCCAAGAACCCCAACGCCTCCTCCCCCCCGGTGCCAAGCTCGTCTCATTCCCACGATGACGCTCGCCAGGAATTCACCAACCTGCGACCGACCCTAATGATTCCTCGAGCCATCGTCCACGATTTGATCAACCGAATCTTGTTGGAGCATCGTCACTTGCTCCACATGATTCCTTTTGTGGATGCAACTCATCGAAATGAGATGCACCGGGAATTCCGGGAGGAACTAAACTCCCTCCTTGCCCAGGCACTGGAGGCTTATCCAAAGGAGGACATAACCGGGATGGTCTCCAAATTCCTCGAAAAATAAAAATTTAAAAAAAATGTCATTATTTCCTCTTTTTATTTTTTGTAATACTTTCTTTTGAATAAAATATTTGTCTTAAATTATTGTTATGTTCAAATTCTATTACATTCTTTGTTCACGTAAAAATTACTTATTTCCTCCTTAGAGAAAAACCCTGATTGCGTGAGAATTATTTTTGTAAGTGCCCCACCAAGAGTTTGAGTGAGTATTTGTTTTCGTGAACCTCTTTTTCTCAAAATGCGCCAATAGTTGCCGTTATCCTCTCCTATATTTTCTTCTCCCATGGTTTAGAGCCATACCCATTCTTAACTGTAAAAAAGCGGGAGATTCCCGTATGTGAGCAATCGAGTCCAGATTCGTGAAACATGGCCTTTCCTATGGTCACACGCTATTAGTCTTACTCATGTATTGAATTGTTTAAATTGGCTAGAACCTTCACAAGCGTAAGGATTGGCGTGTGACTTGTCGGGAGGCTGCACAGGCGTAAGGATTGGCGTGTGAATTGTTGGGAGCCTGCACAGGCATAAGGATTGGCGTGTGAATTGTTGGGAGCCTGCACAGGCATAAGGATTGGCGTGTGAATTGTTGGGAGCCTGCACAGGCGTAAGAATTTGTCAGCATTGTTGGCAACCCTCCCATGCGTAAGGATTGGCGTGTGAATCGTCGGAAGCCTGTACAGGCGTAAGGAATTTTAGCACTTTTGGGACCCTCCCCAAGCATAAGGATTAGCGTGTGAATTGTTGGGAGCCTGCACAGGCGTAAGAATTGGCGTGTGAATTCTTGGGATCCTGCACAGGCTAAAGAAAATTTCAGCATTGTGGGGAAGCTTCACAAGCGTAAGAATTGGCGTGTGAATCGTCGAAAGCCTGTAAAGGCGTAAGGATTGGCGTGTAAACTTTCGGGAGCCTGCACAGGCATAAGGATTGGCGTGTGTAGCGATGGCCCCCCGCATAGGCGTAAGGAACTTTTAGCATTGTCAGAACCTGCACAAGCATGAGGATTCGCGTGTGAAGCATTGGCATCCTGGACAATAGCAACAAACCAGGACCGATGTACAATGGCATGCCACCGTACATAATCCACTTCACCCCTTTTTCATGTGAGACACCCCATCTCCCGCACTCGAATCCATCCAATCCTGGTGTATATTGTCCTCTGCCTTACCTCACCATTACTTACCCAACCCACTTGCAAATCTCCTCATTCTTTGAATCGGCATGAGATTGTATTACCATCCCTGATTTGATAGCCCGCTCTCTCGCCAATCTCATAATAGCCATTGCTTTTTTGCTGCATTGTTTTTGCTAACCTGCTTGAGCATTGTGCGGACATACCCACTAGTGTTGTGCTTTCGTTGTCCTGTGCTGGATCAGTATAATGAACAAATTTACTACTGGCCCACACTACCTGAATGAGCCCATGACATGTGGATAGATCAATCCAAAAATGCTCATTTGGGAAAATCAATTTTCCCCCTGTACACCGCTTTGACGCATCTCTTTGAATTTGGCCGGTCCGCTTATCAGCTTGAAACCACCATCCCGAAGCATACAGCGATGCATCCTTATCAACATGAGGTGTGTTTTTGAATCCATTCATGGTGAAAGTGAGTGCGGAAGCGAACTCGAATGCACCCTGATTTGCCGGAATATCGCCTTCATAGTTGACTTGATCAAAAGACGGAACCCCCAATGAGTTGTAGCAATTTTGAATCTTCTGAAATAAATTATCCCCAACATATCGTAAGGATTGACCTAGAATGCGACCCACCGAGCTAAGATTGGCACCTCGGTCCCGCCATTCATCTTTTGCATTTTCAATTTTGCCAGCACTACCATACAGACCAAATTGTTCATTCTTCGTGGTGCATTTGCGCCACCCAATTGCGAACATAAATCCCTCCAGTAATGCTCCATTTGTTGCAATAGGGTCAGTGAACCTCTTTTCGCGAAATAAGAATTGTGATAATTCATCCCATTGATTGACCTCAACTTCACTCATTGTTGTGAATGGTCGGAATTCAACAAGGGCAATGAGTAATCCGGTTGAAGAGAAAACTGCCACACGGCCAAAGTGAATGCGTTTGATCTGATTGACATCCACCACCCTCCGAATTTCACTTGGGGTGATATTTGCTGATACTGGCATTGATATTTGTGCTGTTGGGCGAGAGGAGGAAAAAAACCTATTCATTCGGGTCGTTTTGCGCTCATTTGTCTTTTGGGATCTGCTACTATTCCTGAGTGGTTGCGGGATCACTATGTGTTGAAGCACACAAGATATCAGATACTGCCAAGGAGCTTTCTTCGGCACACATCCTTTGACTTCCCTGTTAGAGCCCACATGACATTGGCACAATCTGAACCGACTAAAGCCCATGTTCTTCAGTGGGGCCCAATGAGGGTGCCACATAAATGTGGAAGCATATATATATATCTATATATATACACTGAGATTAAGCGAGTAACTCACACTTTCCTTCCTCAGCCCGACGCTTTCTCGCGAGTTCCCTTTTACGCTCTTTTCCTTTTTTCGTGAATGGCATGCTTTCAGCAGAAAATGAAATGAAACCGAATGATTACTGATTTCTTAATATCACCTAAATTGGATTGCAATGGATGAATCTTTTTTAATTGCGGCTAAAAAGAAAGCTCACGCCTGACCTTGGCAAATTCACGATCTCAAATACCTGAACCTGAAAATTGCAGTGGATAGTGCATTATTCAATTTTACACATTGATGTTCCCATGCAATCACTTTCCAATACAGCAATTTGGAATATTACAAGCACACGCAAAGGCAATATGCATCCTGCTGCGGATCCCTAGTTATCCCACTCCTCTTGAAAGACACAGGAACCTTTTGCCTATTATGGGCTGGCGTGAAGTGATACACGCGACCTCCCGCAATGCCCCTGCGTGTGCTACTCGCAGGCACAACGCCTGACTCAGCTTGCGTCTTGTCGGAGTCTTCGCAATGATGTACGGAGGCATGCCGCCGTACAATTACTATTGGTATTCCGACTGTGGCATCCGGGCAGTAGTAGGATAGGAAGTCATGATTATTAAATTCATAAATCACTTTGCAAAATTAAATTACAATCTATCTAGTACAAAGCTAATCTAAAACGGGTCAATCCTGGTTGTGAGTTTAGCTGACCTGGGTACCGTCAAGGTGACCTCATCACTTGAACCAAGCCCGCGATTCGCCACCCAGGCATCACCAAAGTCTAATACTAAGCATTGTGCAAAATCAAATCTAAGAGGTACAGTGGGGTTAAAAGACTCTGATGAGAAGAAACTTTTATTCAGTAAATTACATATATACTTATTAGTACGTAGCCACACTGGCTCCACTAGATTTTTACCCTCTGAAAGTTTTGCGGAAATGTCAATTAGTGCTAAAGCCCCTTTAACTGAGCTTGTTCTCCAGTCATCTGAGCATACCATCAAACCACGAACCCCCACCGCACAGAATGCCGCTAATATACCATAGCAAATTCGATTTATTCCAAGATTCTTGTGACACGCCAAAAGATCTTTGATGGCCTCATTTTTTTTTGAGTTTGTGAGTTTGCCTTTGATGCCATTAACTTCGACCTTTGTATGTGCACGTACCATGTTGTACGCAATCATCAAATGGATAACTGTATCCATTAGATCCTCCAGGTTCTTGTGCGGCTTTGTGGATATCTCATTGTCAGCCCCGCCACCTTCAATGCTGAGTTGGGTTGCACGTTGCTTCGATTTACTCAAGCAGGAGGCAAGGTATTCAACTGCTCCGCGTTCGAGTCCAAGAGGATCGGTCGAATTTGATGTTGGTGCAACATATGGTTTGGGTGCAATCACATCGTATGAGACTAAACTAATGGATTCAAACATAACATTTTCCCAAAAATGTTTAACTGGATTGGCGGGGTAAAGAAGGCTCTGAACCATTTTGAAGAAGGAGTGTTCAGATTTTGGGAGATTATCTGGAGGTTTAGCTGATTACTTCATCAATTTGAGATTCCAAATGTTGTGATCAAAAAACGCTTCTGTTTTGGTTGGCTTAAAAAAATCTAACCCTGTATATTGCAATTTATATCACCAGTCAACAGCCAATAATCAAGTATCATGCACAAAGATAAAAAAAAACTCACCTGCCATCTCAAGGTCCTGCAGCCAAGCCGACATTTTAAGATCTCGGTTACTGATCACCTTAATACCAACGGGCAGGAATGTATGAGCATCCTTTGTTGGTAAATTGTCCCATCTATTTTTGTAAATCCTATTGATATTATCAAGCCCCCTTTTCCATGATTGTTGAGTAATATTGGAATGATAATTCAAAACGCCTGCAAACTCTTCCATGCAGGATAAAAATATTCCTTGAAAATTCGCAGCGGATGACACTTCGGGCTCAGCGTCGGGAATTATATCAGTCATATCTCGTCCCATTGTATCATGTTTAATTGTTTCCCTTTCTTGAAAGGCTTGAATATTCCGAGGAGAGGTGGGAGGGGTTGCATCATGCATTGTTTCATTGGGTATCGGGGGACTTTCAGTATGTGGAGCTTCATCATGGATTGTTTCATTGAGTATTGGGGGGGGTTCAGTATGCGGAGGTTCATTATCAATATGGTCCCCTTCAACATTGATAATTTCATCACCTTGATCGCGAGAATCGTTTGCGGCTTCAAAGGTACGGTGTTTTTTGTTTGTTTTTTTGGTCGCATGTATATTTGGTCTTTTTCCTAATCCTTTGCCTGGAAATCCAATTACGACTCGAGATCCTTCAGGTAGAGATTCTCCCACCTCCACACCTGCCCATATATTGTAAGCAGCTATTTTTATCAATTTTGTTTTGAATTAGTAATGGACTTACGGTTCAAATCCATTTTGAGCAGGCTCATGGCTTCAGCAATCTTTTGACGCACATAATCAGGAATTTTACTATCGTTTTGGATTTTTTCGAGCCTTGGGATTGTTTGAGCAATGTTGGAGACAAATTGTTCCTTGGATATAATTTCCACCTCCCCACTGAAAATTACATCATCTTGCCCATCATCTTCTGTCGGTGCACAAGGTTCAACAGTCTTTTCCTTCTCATAACTTTTAAAATTTGGTTTCTGAGAGCTTGGAGGCTGCCCTGAAATAAAGGCTATGACACAATATCAGGTTTTGAGAGATTTGAAATATTAAAGATGGATGCATACTCACATTCCGGAAGAACTGGTGGATCTTGATTATCTTCATGTGACTGGCTCTCTACTTCAATGCCTAATTCACGACTACTGGCGATATCAGAGATTTCACTTCCACTCTCTGGGGCTGAAGTTGGTCGTTCATTGAATTCTGTTGAATTTCCCGGGGTTCGGGCCATAGCGGAGGTAGTTTATTAAGCAAATAGATGGTGACGAGTTGATTGCTAACTTGTTTGAAAATTTTTTGATAAAAGATCCAAATTCAAGAAAAAAGGTGCAAATGCGATTTGTCGGGAAATTGAAGGAGGCGATGTTTTGCAAATTATTTCATATCATGCAAATGAAATCACTTCCCTGTGAGACATTGAATAAAGTTGACTAGTGAGAAACCTACTAAAGTCAACTTTTGAACTATTCAATGCTCATGAGGTAAGGACTAAGCAAAGTGTTCATTTGGTTGATATGAAATAAAATGGTTTTGTCGGCGAAACAGGAGACACAATTCTTGTCTTAAATAGTCCACTTATTAGGTTTTAATTTGTGAGTCTCATGATTTAAACCCTAGCCACAACATGGTGAATATACTGACCAATATCCCCTTAGGTCCTGTTGGCAGAGAAGGCCACTCAGCATATTTCGGCAATTGCGTTCATCGTGTACGCCAACAAGCCACCGTACTGTACACTATGGATGTAATACGGAAGCGTGAGGAGGGTAAGCGTTGTCGGAGGCATGTCGGGAGGGCACTACATGAGCGTAAGGATGGTAAGCAGTGTCGGGAGGGAGGGTAACTGTTGTCGGAGGCATGTCGGGAGGGCACTACAAGAGTGTAAGGATGGTAAGCAGTGTCGGGAGAATGTCGGGAGGGAGGGTAACTGTTGTCGGAGGCATGTCAGGAGGGCACTACATGAGCGTAAGGATAGTAAGCTGTGTCGGAGGCATGTCGGGAGGGCACTACACAAGCGTAAGGGTCATCAGTGGTGTCGGAGGCATGTCGGGAGGGCACTACATGAGCGTAAGGATGGTAAGCGTTGTCGGAGGCATGTCGGGAGGGCACTACACAAGCGTAAGGATGGTAAGGGTGGGGGTGTGAAAGCGTAAGGAGTGGTGAGGACGGAGATGGGGGGGCAGGCAGTGTCAGAGTCTCATCCGGATGGAGGGCGGTGCGGGTGCGTAAGCATGCTAAGCGTCGGGGAGGCGGAAGCCAATGAGGTGAAATTACACGAACGTTGCGCATAGTGTTGAAATGGGTTTGGGCTTTGAGTGACATTCTCATGTGACACATGTGACGATTGACGTTGTCTTGACGCTGACGTGACGTGACCCACTAAATCCAGTGACTATAAAGTGACACTAACGCGACTGAAGCAAGATTTTATACTGACCGCGGTGCGACGTGAAGTCAATCGCCGACGATTGACGCGAGATTCGCCCTGGTGCATTAGTCTTATTGTCTATTGGGGATTTGGACCAATTTCTTCCAATTTTTGTTCTAGTAGTGATGTCCTCCAGAGCATTGATATAATCTTCTGTAGAGCAAGGCTCAATACATCTGCTCTTAATAGCATGCTCAAGGTCACCACCACACTTTCTTAATATCCTTTTATGTACCATTCTTTCAGACATATCATGATGAAGGGCAGTTAATCTGTCCTTCTGTTTAAGAAACCAAGACATGGGCCTGTCCCTCTCAATATTAAAAATGGATTCTTCAGAAGAATTTTCCATACCAAATCTCCAGGAATCATTAGCCCACATGGAAATAATTTGTTCTTTTCACCAAGGCCAAGAATGTTTACCATGGTCTTGTCTCATTTTGTAATACCATTTCTTTGCTGATCTGGTAAATAATACGTGTAATCTGGAACTTATGTATTAATCTGGTATGTTAAAGTCCTCTTCAAACATATCAATTGTTTTCATAAATTCCATATGATTATATTCTCCTTCACCATTGAAGGTTGGCCATTCCTCTGATTTTGGAATGTCTTTGAAATTGCAAGCAGTTTCCACCTCATTACTTGAAATGGTATGATGTAAATCATTAAGCACATTTCTTTCAATAATTGGTGTGGATTGCCTTGGCAATTCATTTTTGAGTGATATATTATTAATACTTGATTTAATGTCTTCTTTCAATTCAAGTCTTGCTTTATCACTTTTTTCCAATTGTTCTTGGAAAAGAGCTGCATTGTGACCAATTGAATTCTCCGAGTTTTGAACCTGTAATTTCAATTCTCTTAACTGTCCAGTTATAAAAGAAATTGAATTGTCATCTGGTTGATTGAGCAAAGTAGCTTTAGACACAATCCTTGCACAAATTTGCATCAAAGACACAATATTGTCTTTATTAACATTTTCAAGGCCAATAATGGTCTTTTGTTGTTCTTTCACTTGCAATATCTCATTACCCAACTTTTGTTGGATATACTCAAATGTTTTAAATTTTATTATAATTTCTTTATTACAAGATTCAAATTTAGTTACAAGCTTAACAAGATCTATTTCTTTGGAAAAGATTGGCTCAATCTTTCCTCCTCCTTGTTTCTGAATTCCATCAGAGTTCTTGCCATGTTGAACACATTGTCCATGGCTGTCTTGTCTTTCTTTGGGATTCTGTAATTCTGCGGGTAAGGCTTGTTCCATTTGGGCTTTGCCTTTCCATTTGCCTTTTGCTTGCCCTTCTGATTGGTCTTTGGGGCTTTCTTGGGCTTGTTTGGCACTTGTTGCGGCGGATTTTTGCTGGTGGATGCTTGGGGAGCTTCGACTGGGCTGTTTTCCTTACCTTGGGCCAACTTCTTCTTCTGATCTTCTGATAACATGCTTTGGTTTTTCAACCAAGCTTTTATCTGTTGAACTTGTCCTTTGCAAGACATTGGTGTCCAACCCTTCAGAAGATCCTCTGTCTTTTCTGGCCCCATGAATTTCTTCACCTGAAGATAAGAGTTCATGGTGCCTATCCAAAGACTTGGGAGCAGTTCCCACTCTTGCTATTTGGCGGCCATAAACCAGTTCTTGTACTGAGACTGGTAAATCTCCACTGCTGCCTGTTGGAAATGATTCAGGTCTAACAGCCATATCAGTTATGTCAGCTTCTGGACTCTCAATAAGAGTTTCAAAGGTTCTGTCTAACCTTTGGGAACTGGTGGAAGTTCTGGCATCCTCCATTTGTGCCTCTCCTCTGGGCTGACATTCTTGTCTTTTTGATTTGTGACTGGAATGCCCAGGTCCAGATCCATTTGATTGGATGGAGTAATTACTTCCACTTCTAGTAGGAGTCATTGCACATCAATTTTAAGAAAAAATAGACTAAGAGTGGATTGAATTCACCTACTGGACCTTTAAAGGGTTCTTTGGTTATTAAACCCCTTGGTGCTGGGCTGGTTTGAATTTCAATGCTAGACTCTGAGGCTTCAGAGTTTGAAGAGCTGTCTCTAATTGATGACACTAGAGAAAAATAAAAATATAAGTTATTTTATCAAACAATAAGAATAACTTATAAACTCAACTTATTGAATAAAGTTGTTTTAATGTAATTTATGGCAAATTACGTGAAAGACAAAGAAAAAATGTCTAAGATAACAGAAAAATGTTTTTAGTAAAGATTTTTAATTTTTCAATTTTTTATTTGATTTTTTATTTTCTTTAAAGAAATAATAATTATGCAATTAACAATCTATTAATCAAAATTGTATTATTATTCACTTTATACTAGAATAACTCAAAGAATAAATTTAAAGTCTGTGATGTGAAAAAGCCACTAGTTAGACAAAAGAAATTTATTCCAAGTCACTCAATAGTATATTTTTTCAAACAATATTCTTAAGAAAAAATAACTTGATTAATATTATAAAGAATATTTATAAGGGATAAGTCCCAAAAAAGCCAATATTAAGTAAAATATGGCAATTTTACGTCAAGAAAAAGTAAAAAAGGTCTATAATATGATTTATGTCCCAAAAATTGGTTAAAATCACGGCCAGGCCCCCAAATGTAAGGTTTGTCTATGAAACACTTGATAATAGTAGCAAAATCAAGAGTACTATGACTGTCCTCAGTAGAAATATATAATATAAAACGATATTATAACCACAAATTTAAATATAATTATTAAAAACAATTATATAAAAAAGATGAACTTAATGATTATTATAAAATTATAATAATAAAAATAATAATAATAATTATGAGAAATTATAAGTATTCTATTATTGTTATAGTCACTGACAGTTATAACAATAAGAAGTGTAAAGCTCTTAATGAGACAATTACCCATGGAAAATATTTATATTAACCACTTATAAATAATACAGATATTATTTATAAAATAATTCAACACACAATGTGCAAAATTAATTCTTATAGAATAAAAATTCTTTATAAAAAAACTAATACTAGATAAAAAAATATAGAGCTTTAGAGAAAAAGTTACTTATAATATTTACTTAATACAACAAGTCAAACAACAGCAGTTATTATATTAAATAATAATTATAAGTTAAAAACACGTCAAAAATCAGTAATTTCAAAGATAAAACAACTTTTTATAATGAAAATTAAGATTAAAGAGTTTTTAAGAGGAATTTGTGGATTTTAAAAGATATTTAAGATGATTGAATTTTATATAATAAAATATATTATTGGTGATTAAAACAATAATCCAAATTCTATGATTTCAATTCTTTGATTTTAATAATTAAAGAATAAAATAACTTGAGAATTATTTTAACAATAAGATTTTATATTTAATAAAACTTTACCTGTTTAAATTTCTAATATGATTGGATTGATGATGAATGATGGACAAAAACAGTGATGAAAAGACTCTTTTTATGTCTTCAGAGCAGCTCTCATGATTCATAATGGATATAGAGAGCGTGCTCAGGTCAAACCTGAAAAACCATGCTTAAAATTAAAGTTCTTAACTTAAGGTAACTTAATTTTAATTCCAATTTAAAGTTAACAGGGTTATTCTTAACTCCATGTAGCTTTAATCTTCATTTAAACTAATTATTTTAAGTTTTTAATATAAATAAGCTTATTTATATTGAATTTAATCACATGAACAACTTAAAAATAGAGTTTCAAGCAAAAATCTCTTAAACTCAATTTTTAATTAATTTTTAAAGAAATTATAATTTTCTTTGAGCTTTAATTAAGAGAGTAAATTACCAGGCCAGTTACCCAGGAAATTTATTTATAAAAGATACTTAAAATTTAATTTATATGTAGATAATATTAAACTGTAAGCTGTGTGAAAGTTTCAAGCAAATCCATTGAAAATTAGATTTTTAATGAATTTTTGAAGTTATTGCTATTTTTCCACTTAAAATAGCAATACACACCAAACCTTAAGTTTTGATAAAGTTTTAATGCTTGTAACCTTGAATTTTTCAGCTTATTTAAGTTTTTTCAGCTTAATTAAGCTTTGACAGTTCTTAAAACCTTGAATTCAAGCCTGCATATTGGGATTTACCCTCTTGGCAGCTTGAAATTCCTGTCTAATTTGGGATAAAACCAGTTGAAACTATAATGTTGGATCAAAGTCTAATCTTAAAGTTTAAATAAGGTTGAAAATCTTCCAATACAGGTGGAAAACCCTAATTGAATCATTGCAGATCCAAAAAGCTGGGTACCCCAGCTCTATTTGGTCTTTTTCCTTTGTACCACCTTTTTGCCTGGATTTTGCCCTTTTATTTATTTAAAGCCATACTACTGCCTGAAACCCTTTTATATTGAGCTCATGCAGGATTTACATTCTGTATGGCAAATCCTTAGCCAATTCATTTAATATACACCACACCTCAATTTTAACTAAAATTTTGGTAAGTTTGCATAAACCTTATGCAATTTTAAATTTAAGCTTATTTAAGATTAAATTTAACAATTCTAAAAAAATGTTAAAAAAGTTATATTAGTACTGTGAGATTCTTAAATCTTCTAATAACATAAGAAATAAGTGTTTTTGGGTATAACACCTTATGGATGTACCCTAGGTTATTTTTGGTGTAGAATCCAAAAATGACATAATATTTATAACTTTGTTTGTCCAAAAAAAGTTATACTTATTTTTTGTTATTTTTTATTTTAAATTCAATTAAAAATTCTGTTGAAGACAATTGTAACTCAGCATAAAGCTATTTGTGGCCTTATGGGTATGTTATACATACCTCACAGGCTCACACTCTATATTGATGCTGGTGGAGAAGGACAAGGTGCTGCACTAAACCAAACACAAATCATCAATGATAAACCTGTTGAAGGACCAATTTGCTTTATTTCAAGACAAATAAAGCCAAAAGAAGAAATATATGGAGCAAGCCAAATGGAATGTCTTTGGCTAGTGTGGGCTTTAGAGAAATTGCACTATTATTTTAATGTAACAATATTTTATATGATAACAAACTGCAATGTTGTAAAATCTTTCTTGAACATGAAGACACCTAATAGACACATTCTGAAATGTCTATCCAATATTATAGAGGAAATATGACTATAGCTCATAAATTTTGAAATATTCAGAAACATTTAGATGGTTTTAGAGGATGAGCTTTAGCAAATACACCAAAAAACCAATCATGGGTAACACAGGAAGAACATCATATAGAAGGCATATTTGTTACAGATATTGGCACATAATTTTTTAATCAAGTTAAAGAAAGCTATAATATTGAAAATAACTGTCATATCTTATGCCAACTCCAAACTAAATGAGGCATGGCAAAAAGGATATGATGAATTAAGATTCCACCTCCTTGATGGAATCATCTATCATAGGACTAAACATACACGTGCCATTCTCTTTAACAGGTAGAAATCTGATAGACACTATAATAAATGAATGTCTTTCACGGAGCTCTTCTAAGTGAAGAGGGCCTGGCACTCAGTAAACTGGGACTTACTTATGGAGGGCTCAGGATATGGTAAGAAAAGAATACACTGAGTAGTGTTAAGATAGGAATTACTAAATAGAAGAGTATAAGAAAAGCAGCAACAAATAATAAGAGGAAGAATAAAAGAGCCAACCACAAACAAGTCCCAGTCCACTGATTCAACCTGTCAGAATGGAAGGAGAAGGGTTAATAAGGATATGTCCACCCAACTCATACTATACAGGCAAAGACTAACTTAAAATTAAATAAATATAATACCCAAAATAAGCATAAGAATAACTATAAAATAATAAATAAACTCAATTAATCAACTGGGGAGAAATTCCCAGGGGGGAGAAAGAGGGGCTGGTATATGTGAGAATAACCAGCTCTGATCCAGACAGAGAAATTTCTTGACAGGATTTGATGATTGAATTGAGTCTGGCCAATACAGGTTCTGTATGGATGTACAGAGTGTGTACAAGAGGAGTGGTGGTAATGAGTGATCATACAGTTTGGAAATGGTGTATCCCAACTGTATTGGGTAATTCCAACCTGTACACTTATTGACAGGCTATATTGATGAACCAGACTGTATGCATGTTTCAGCAAGGAAGATTGCTGAAGCTGAGTTCTGATACACACAGTGGATTTGCTGTTTTTGAAGTTTTTGAGTGGGTGTAAGTATGAATACCCTTACCCCTGATTAGTGGTTGTTACAATGTCATGAAAGTGTTGCATCTGGACATCTCTCAGAAGACAGAACACTAGAGAAGATAAAAACCTGCTCTTGGTGGTCAAATGGGAGAAAAGATGTTTCAGGATACTGAAAAACCTGTGACAGATGTCAGAAAGCAAACAGAGCCACAGGAAAGAAACTTGGAATGATGATCCAGATTCAAGAACCAAAATCCCATTGGGAAATCAGAGACCCAAAGTTAAACTCAACATTATGGACAAACATCCATAAACTGTTTGGAATAAAGTTATCATTCTGCACAGCCTACCACTCTCAAACTGATGTTCTGGAAGAAAGAATGATACAAACCTTAGAGGATATTGTGAGAAGATTCTACACTTATGGCCTAGAGCTCAAAGACTCTTATGGCTTTACCCATTATGGGTGTACCTTCATACCAGCTCTTGAGCTGGCATATAGAACATTAATCGATTCATCAACTGGTAAAACACCAGCAATTTTGAAAAAAGGATGTAATCCAAAACTTCCATATGACACTCTTAAAAAAGAATTAGTGGATTTAAATCCAACAGCAAGAAGTTTCAAAATGATTCTTGACAAGGCAAGACATCATGCAAACAGATTCATGCAAGATTCTTTCAAGTATGCAAAATAAAGATAGAATAAAAGCCATAAACAACCCAACTTCAAAGTAAAAGACTTGGTCTTAGTATCAACTCTGAATTATACTAATCTCGAAGGCCAAAGAAATTGAAATATTCCTTTTCAGGACCATTCATGATAAAAGCACTACATGGAGCTAATGCTGTGCAACTAGAACTAACAGGTGAGCTAATGAATAAACACCCAAATTTCCCTGTAAGCTTGATAAAACCTTACAGCTCAAGTGAAACAGATTTATTTCCCCTAAGAAATAAGCCAACACTTGAAGTTGTCCCTCTAAAAGAAGGAGAAGAAAGGAAAATTGTAAAATTTCTTCAAGAAAGAGAATACCTTGTGAGGTATAGAAACCCAGGCCAAAAAGATAAATGGATACTTGAGAGAGATATAACTAATGTTGATAAACTTCTGAAAAGGTTCAGGAATAAAAGAAGGCCTAAAAAATAAAAACATTATGCATTATTGAGCTTCAAGACTAATAAAGTCTAATGAAGAGGTAGGGAAGTGGGTGATACCCTAATGAGTTATATCAGATTGTGGTACAATACTTTTTTGTGGTAGGGAATGTGATCCTTTGGGATATGACCACATATCAAAAAAGGTCACAAGAGAAATTTAAAATAATTATCTTAAAATAAGTGAAAATTCCATAAATAGGCATAATTTCTTAATTACTTAGAATATAATGAGTAAACATGTGAGATATGGTACAACATTGGATTCCTCATGATAAAATAGACATATATCATTTTTATGGCATATCTGTAAAGTCAATGATTAATGAATAATAAGTAAGAATACCACAAAAAAGACAAAAACTCTTATTTATCTCAGAAACAAATCAAGCAACATGTGAGATAAATCTTACCATTGGATTATCCTTGAAAGACCACCCATACAACATGTTTATTTCATATTTGTAAAGTCAATATTTGAGGAAATAATCTGAATATATTCACTTTTATGATAAGTGCATATATTCATGGCTTTTAGCTCATATCTCTTAAAATAAACATGATAGAGAGTTGAACCAAAAATCAAGTTACCACAAAATTAGTGTAGTAATACAGATATAAACTTTATTTGACATTCTATGAACAGGGCTATAACTTGTAAGGGTTTATAAAATAACATTGGTATAGTGGTGCAAGTGGTCCAAACTTAAAATTAAGTGTATATTCAGGCTTAAATAGCTCATACGTGAAGAATGATTTCTTTTTTATCATTATATTCAAGGTAAAACCCCTTGAAGTCATTGTTTGAAGTTCAAAATAGTGAATTTCAACAGAAAAGATGAGTGATAAGAAAAATCATTAAAAATAAAGTTTTGATGATGTAATGGAATGCTCTTGTGATTATAATTGACAAGCTTCAAGCTATTAGAATGTCACAGCCAAGGAGGCAGGGGCATTTCCAATCATCATCAGCAAATCATTATATCATGGATACCCTTCAGAACCCAATCAGCAAGGGGGTTTCATTCAATAATTCACCCAATACAGTTTTCATACCTCAATACAGTTCCATACAGGCAAGACTCAAATACAGGACTCACCAAATACAGGCCTGTCATCAATACAGGCGCAAATACCTGTATTGACTGTATCACCTGTATTGGATTCACCAATACAGGATTCAATCCCACATCCAACTTCTTCCAGCATACAGGCCAGTATCTCAACACTCAAACTCCAAGGCTGGTATTTCTCACATATACCAGCCCCTCTTCACCCACCTGGGGGTTTTTCCCCCAGTTAATTAAAATAGTTGATTTATTATTTAATATTATTTTATTCTCACTTTTGGAATATTATTTTATTACTTATTAAGTTAGTCTTAGCCTTCCCTCACCTGTTCAGTAGAGTCCTGGTGGCCATATCCTTATTAATTCCTTTTCTCTTTTCTGAACAGGTTGAAACAGTGACTCAGGATTATTTGTGGTTGGCTCTTTATTATTGCTTTTGTTTTGTCTCTCTTATCTTTTATGCTTATTATTTTATGACTAGGAATTTATCCTCTTACTCCATTACTCTTATCATTTGAGTATTTTCTTCTGAGCCCTCCATAAGTAAGTCTATTCACTGAGTGTCAGGCCCTCTTCATTTTAGAAGAGCCCCTGTGACATTATTTTAATTAACTCATAATTGCTTCTTTCTTTTCATTAATTTTATTCATTTATCTCATTCTTCAATTATGATTTTTTCATGATTTTATGATTTTTTTTTATGATTTTTATGATTTTTCTCTCTTATCAATTTTCATCTCATTCATTTTATTCAAATGAAAATTGATTCTCTTTCTCATTTCAAAAATTCTGCTGACCATTTCACTTTATTCTTTATCATTCTAATTTCTCTTTTGTCTGAATTCAGGTTTTTATCGGGTTATTTGAGTGGAATTATTTGGGTTAATTGATTCATTATTCAGGGATTTATTGATTTGGGGTATTCAGTGGTTTTGATTGAAATTTCTCAAGATTATTGATTGATTGATTGGTTGTTCAAGACATTGATTTCACCTCAAGATTTTGAATTGACTTTGATTGATTTGATTTGATTTGATTGACTTCATTTGATTCTTCAAGATACCTGATTTATCCTCAAGAATTAATTTAATTGATTGATTTGAATTTGATTCCTCAAGAAAATTGAATTGATTTTTGAAGATATTGATTGGATTCCTCAAGACTTAATTGATTTGATTTTGATTGACTTGATTTGACTTATTGATTGAAATTGATTATTCATAAGAATTTGACTTTGTCATCTTCACTCTTCAAGATTTATTCATATTGATTCACTTCAAGACTGTTTATTGATTCTTTAAGATCATCAAGATTCTCATTTAATTTGATTTGGTCAAGCCTTAATTTATTCAAAGTATCATCAAGTTTTTATTCATTCTTCTTTCATAATGCCAGTTCAGCATAGCCCACCAGCCAAGAATACAAGATCCCAGAGACATCAAGCTGTTCTCACTCCTACACCAAGGGCTCCTCTTGACCGCACACCATCAGTTCATCAACTGAGTGCAAATCTGGACAGAGGACCACCAATGGAAGGAGCAGCACCCTCCAGAAGAGGAGGTGTGAAGTCTAGAAGATCAAGATCATTCTCTGGACTATTGGGTGGTTATCCTGGTGTTTCTCAAGGGCCTAGAAGTAGATTTGGGGAAGCTGAAGATGAGGAGGGGGAGGAGTCTGTGGAAGAGGAAGAATCTGAGGAGACTGAAGTGGCAGCTGCCTTGGCAGGTGCTACTGAAGCTCCTGAGGCTCCAAATCTAGCCCTTTCTAATCAACCTTCTGTCTCTCAAGCTGAACCAAATTTCCTCAAGATGATGGAGCAAATGACTCAGTTTATGGGACAAATCACTCAAGCAGTTGCCCCAAGGGACACTTCAAAAGTCCCTGCATTCAAGACTCTATCAATGAAGGCACCTGATTCTTTTGATGGTACTAAAGCTCATAAATTGAGAGGATTCATTCAATCCTGTCAATTAATCTTTCATAATGACCCAGCAAACTTCTTCTCTGACAGGAAGAAGGTGCTTTATTTAACTTCTTTTCTTACTGGTAGAGCTGGCAAATGGATTGAACCTTACCTCTCAAATATCTCCAATGAAGACCCTTCTTACCTCCTCAATAACTGGCAGTTGTTTGAAACCCAGTTATTCACTCTGTTTGGTGATCCCAATGAAGTCAGAAAAGCTGAACAAGAGTTGGACAATTTGAGGATGAGGGAAAGTGGTCAAGTTTCCTTGTACATAGCTGATTTCAGAAGTTTAATGTCAAGAATTGGAGACTGGGGGGAAAGGGCCTATATTCATGTGTATAGAAGAGGCTTGGCATCAAGATTGTTGGACCAATTGGCTTCTCACCCTGGAACTTTTGATAGTCTTCAAGAACTCATGGATATCACCTTGGAATTAGATACCAGGTACCATGAGAGGCAGAAGGAAAAGGGCAGTCATCAAGGGAAGAAGCCTCCAATCAGTGGATCCAACTCCTCCAAGCCTCCTCAAAGTTCATCATCAAAGAAGCCTTATCATAAGAAGAATAAGAAGGGGAAGAATTTTCAAGTGTCCAAAGACAAGCCTCATGCTGCTCTCCTCAATAAGGACAACAAATTAATTGGTTCTGAAAAGGAGAGGAGGATTAAAGAAGGGTTGTGCAATTATTGTGGTGGGAAGCACCCATTTGAAAAATGCTTCAAGAGGCCTGAAAATAGGCAAGGGTCCTCAAAAGGCTTCCCTAGCAAGCAGGGAAAAGCCTGAGTGGGAATCATGATGTGTTCAATGGTTCTCACTTATTTCCTTCAAGAGCACAATTGTGCACTCTGAATACTAGTGTCAAGAAATCTTTAAAATTTCTTATTTTTTCTTCAATCTCTGATATTTTTTATAGTATTCTCATTGATTCTGGTGCTACAAACTCCTTTATTGCAAAGAATTTTGTTCTCAAGTACTCATTGACCATGTCAGAGCTCCCTGAAAAGATTCCTCTTTTCATTCTGGATTCCAGTGAATCCACTTCCCTGTTCATCACCCATTATACCAAGTGGGTTGTTGATTTACCTTCCTTCCCAAGCTTTGAATGGGATTTCTTTATCATAGATTCACCCAAGGGAGAAGACCTAATATTGGGCTATGATTTTCTTTACCATTTTAATCCCATTATTGATTGGAAAAATGGATTGATCACCTATGATTCTAGTCATAAGGATTCTAGTGGTATTATTTCTTCTACTAGTAATGACTTATCCACTGCTGTCAACAGTGTTGCTCTGGTTGGTGAACTTAAGACACCTTCCCTTCCTCCTTCTGTCCATATCCCTTCCATTTTTCCCTCTCAGTCATTACTTCCATTAAGAGATGAAGTCTTCAAAGAGATAAAAGATGTTGGAGAAGATGTTGCTATATCTTCACTTCATCTCTTTCAAGGGGATATGGACCTTCCTCCTTTATCTTTTCATGCCTCCCTGGAGGAGCAGTGGGATGAGGAGGAAGAGCCAGAAGAGATTGAAACTGTGCTGAAGGTAGTCCCTCCTGTTTATCACAAATATTTGGATGTATTCTCCAAAGTGAAAGCAGAGAAACTTCCGCCACACCGTGCCTGTGATCATCATATCAAACTGGAGGGTCTTCTACCTCCAGTTGGTGTTATCTACTCTTTATCAAAGAATGAGTCAGAAACACTGCAGGCCTACATTTCAGAGAATGTAGAGAAAGGTTTCATCAGACCAAGCTCCTCCTCAACAGGAGCACCTGTCCTTTTTGTTAAGAAAAAGGATGGTGGTCTCCGTTTGTGTGTTGACTACCGCAAACTTAATGCTGTCACTAGGAAGAACAGGTATCCTGTTCCTCCAATGAATCAGCTCCTTACCGTCTTTAACGGTGCTACTATCTTCTCCAAGATAGATCTGCGTGGTGCTTATAATCTCCTGAGAATTAAAGAGGGGGATGAGCATTTAACTGCTTTTAGAACCAAATATGGCAGTTATGAGTATTTGGTTATGCCATTTGGCTTAACCAATGCTCCAGCTTCATTCCAAAATCTTGTGAATGATATATTTGCAGATTATTTGGATATTTTTGTTGTAGTGTACTTAGATGATATTATGGTCTTCTCTAGCTCTTTGGATGAACATGTTAAACATGTGGCCTCTGTTCTCCAAAGACTGAGAGACAATAATTTGTTTGCTAAAGCCTCCAAGTGTGTATTCCATGCCTCAAGTGTGGAATACTTGGGCTATGTTGTTTCAAGTGATGGCCTCAAGATGGATTCTTCAAAAGTTCAACAAATACTCAATTGGCCTCAGCCCAAGAACATCAAGGCCCTCCAATCTTTTCTTGGCTTTGCCAACTTTTATCGTCGTTTCATTAAAAATTATTCCAAAAAAATCTCTTCCCTCACTTCCCTTCTCAAAAAAGATTCTCCCTTCATCTTCAATGAGGAAGCTCTTAGCCAGTTTCAGATACTCAAAGAAGCGTTCACCACTGCTCCTATCCTCTCTCACTTTAATCCTTCTCTCCCAACTATTGTAGAGACTGATGCCTCTGATTATGCCTTGGGTGCTGTACTGAGTCAGGTGAATGACTCAGGAAAGCATCCCATTGCATTTGATAGTCGCAAGCTCTTACCAGCTGAACTCAACTATGAAATTCATGACAAGGAACTTCTTGGCATAGTTTGGGCTCTCAAGCGCTGGAGAGCCTTTCTCCTTTCTCTTTCTGATTCCTTTGAGGTCTTGACAGACCATTGTTCTCTCCAATATTTTATGTCCTCTAAAGTCCTTACTCGTCGTCAGGCCCGCTGGGCTGAATTTTTGTCTGAATTTCACTTTGTTATCACTTACCGCCCAGGCAGGCTGGCCACTTTACCAGATGCCTTGTCACGTCGGGACGACGTGTACCCAGAGAGGGGGGTGGATTTCATCAGCAAGAATCTTCAAAACTTTCATCAAGTTCTCAAGCAAAATGAAATTCAAGAGTCAAGATTCTTTTCCATAAAAGTTGAAATGTTTTCAGATTTAGTTGATCAGATCCAAAGACAAGTATGGCAAGACAAAGACTATAAGGAGATCCTCAAGAAATTAGCAAGAGGAGAATCAGTCCCAGACTATTCTCTTGAACCTCAAGCAAAATTATTATTGTTCAAAGATAGAGTAGTTATTCCAAGCAATCATGAAGTTCAATTGGACATTCTTCAAAAGTGTCATGACTCACCGTTGGCTGGCCATCCTGGCCAGGAGAAGACCCTCAAGCTCATCAAGAGGGATTTTTATTGGGCTGGCATGAATCAAATCATCAAGGACTATGTGTCCTCATGTCAGCAATGTTCAAGAAACAAGAACATCCACCATAAGAAGTTTGGATTACTCAAGCCTCTTCAAATTCCATCTGGTCCTTGGAATTCTTTATCAATGGACTTTATCACTCAATTGCCCTTGTCAAGCAACTTTGATTCAATTTTAGTAGTTGTAGACAGATTTTCAAAAATGGCAATATTTATTCCAACTTATTCAACAATCACTGCACTGGACTTAGCTCAAATCTTCATTAGTCATGTATTTTCCAAACATGGTCTTCCAGTAAGTATTGTTAGTGATAGAGGTTCCTTATTTGTTTCATCATTCTGGACCCAATTATGTCAGCAGCTCAAGATATCAAGAGATCTTTCAACTGCATTTCACCCTGAAACAGATGGACAGACAGAGAGGGTAAATCAGATTCTAGAACAGTATCTTCGGATGTATGTCAGTTACCATCAAGATGACTGGCACACCTGGATCCCTCTGGCTGAATTTGCCTATAATAATGCAGAACATTCATCCACAAAGCAATCACCTTTTTTCACCATTTATGGAAGAAATCCCAGCTTTGACTCAATCCATGTTTCTCAAGATTCACCTGCTGGAAAGTTATCAACAAAACTCCAATCAGTACAGCAAGTTGTCAAAGAAGAATTAGAGTCAGCAATAAGAAGATTCAAGAAGTATGCAGATAGAAATAGAGCAATTCCACCTGATTTCCAACCTGGTGACAAAGTATGGCTAGCCTCCAAGAACATCAAGACAACAAGACCCACCAAGAAGCTCTCAGAAAGATGGTTGGGACCTTTTGAAGTTCTGAAGAAGATTGGCAGCCATGCATATCACCTCAAGTTGCCTCAACAATGGAAGTCAGTTCACCCTGTTTTCCATATTTCTTTGTTAGAACCAGTGAAGCAATCAACTATCCCAAATCGACATCAATTGCCACCACCACCAGTAATAGTGGAATAGCAAGAAGAATGGGAAGTGGCTCAGGTTCTGGACTCAAAACTCAAGAGAGGTTCATTATGGTATTTAGTTGAGTGGAAAGGATTCAGTGAAGACCCAGAAAGAATAACTTGGGAACCAGCTTCCAACCTTACCAACTCTCCAGACCTTGTCAAGGACTTTCACACTTTGTATCCTGACAAGCCTGGCCCAAATGCCTCAAGAGTTTGATTTTATGGTGCTTGGTGGGGATTGGAGTTTATGAAAGTAAGTTCCTCTCCTGGCATGCACCTTTAAGGGGGTATTCTACCCAAATTTGTTGTAAGCATCACCTTGGCCACTTTGTGAGCACTTGTCAATTTTTTGGACAGGTTCAGAAGGCCTTGCAACATAATACCCTCAAGATTTGGACCTTTCATCAAGATTTGGCCCAATCTTTTCTTTTATTTTCTCTTCTTTCTTTAATCATGCCATAAATTATCTTTCAAGACATTCATTATCAAATTCATCTTATGGCATATTTCAATTTTCATTTATGGTGCTTGGTGGGGAGTGGAAGTTATGAAAGTAAGTTCCATCTCCTGGTATGCATCCCTGAGGCTTTGGAATGCAATACGCAACACCTGGCAAGCCAGGGAGCTGGGTTCCTTGAATGGTATTCTGGTAGCCACCATGGATTGTAAGACTGAGGGGCTGAATCCTTCCTTCAAAATTGGTGATTGGCCTAGAGGCATGATTTGAAATGGAAGAATGAAGTCCTGAAAGTGTCATCATTGAATTTCTGAGGAAAAATGGTGCATAATGGTATATACCATAGATGCCCCACTGCTAGTTCCCGCAGACTTGGGCCAGAAGTCCCCCTGATCTTGAGGGGAAGCCTCTTATTGAAGTTGGCTGGTGGTCTCTGGTTATTTCCAGAGGCCATGGTTTTAGTATTGAGGGATATGGCCATTCTGGGTGTCTTGGGTCCTTGGGCCAAAATTGGGGTTTTTGGGTCTTGTGGGATTTTATGGAAATACTGGGATAGGGTGGGCCCACCTGGAATTGGGGGCTACTGGTCTGCCCCTTGCCCCCTTTTGGCCTGATTGGAATTAGGCCAAAAGGGGCCTAAAACACCCCATGACCCGCAGGACTGTAGACACTGTAGAGGGCCTGAATGGCCCAAATATTCCATTGAGGCGCTAAACCCCCTAATTAAAGGGGGTGGTCCAGAGGCCCCTGGAAGGGTGGTTGAACCACCAAGGCAAAAAATGAGGGGTGCTGGCCTGGGGGTTAATGAGGTTGGAAATTGGCCAAAAGGGCCGATGGAGCAGGATATGGCAAAAGAGCCATTCCATGCCATGAGTGATAAGATGGCCTAGGATTGATAATATGGCCAATTGGCCATGCATTTGTGGAGGCTTGACTTTCTGTAAACACAAATTGCGAGGAGCTTTTCCCATGTTTGTGACACATCTTCAGCTGATTTGCATCTGGAAAATTACTTCATTTTCTTGCTTATTACCTTGAATTTATTAGCTTGATAATACTGTGGGAACTCCTCTTGTGTGGGATTAAAATGAGGCAGTACCTGGAGGGGGAAATCAAAGGTAACTAGTTTTGAATTGTTAATAAATCCTGTAACCAAGGGTGGCAATGGTTTATTTCCTGCCCCTCCTAAAATACTTAACAAAATCTTCCTTGGAGCTCACAAACCAAAATAAAATTAGTAAGTGGCTTTACAACTGCAGAAGACAAAATTCAGCAGTCTCAGATCAGACCTATTCAATATATAATAATAAAAAGAAAAATTTCAGTAATTTGGTTAATTTTTAGATTTAATGAAATACTTGTCTGTTTTAATTGTAATTTTTTTTTAGTTGTATTGAGGTGAGTTGTTTCTTCTTGGTTAAAAGTCTTTTTTAAGATGGTTTTTTTTAAGGTGTTCTGGAAAGTTGGATGAGTGTTGATAAAGGTAATTTTGTTTAAGGTAAAGTTATAATAGAGTAAAATAATTTTTTTTAAAGGTTTGTTATTTGTTTAAGAGTGTTTAATAATAAGATAAAATTATATTTGTTAAATTTAAGAGGTAAGATTCTTTAATATTTTATTTTCTTTTTTAAATGGGTAAGTTAGTTTTAAATCTTGATAAATGGTGTTAATTTTTACTGGATAAAATATCTTAAGAGACTAGTAACCCTAATATTGGGTACTAGATATTTTTTTAATAATAATATTTTTTAATACTAAGATTCCACTGAGCTTAGCTACTGGGAAAGTAAATTCACTATAATTTGCTGGACTACCTCCCAGGTGAGGGATGACTTATTCCTGTGCTTGTAATGTGCAGAGGATATATTGTGCATGGGAGGAATTTTTGAAATTTGGGGGGAGAGAGCCCCTCTATCTATACCTTTTGGGAGCCTAGAGGGCCCTCCATGGTAGCTGTCTTTTTCCACTTTAATTCCTCTTGATTTCATCATGTGACTCCATTTTTGGTGAGGACCTTTCTTGCATGGGTCAGGTGATTTAAGGTTTGGTGATAATTTTTTTTCTGCACAGCCTCCATTCATCACATGATTGTCTTTTGGTGAACTAATTATGATGTGATATTCTTGAATTTTCCTTGCATACATGAGGTGATTCAATTTTGGCTGGGGATTTTTGCTGTGAACAGCCTCTTTCCTGTCACATGATATTCTGTGGGTGGATGCAGTATCACATGATGATCTTGTAATTCCTTTGCATATGTCCTATTTTAGGTTTGGTAGAAGTGGCTGTGTAATTTATGCAGGTGTCATGGTTGTTTTTCTTCTTTTTGAACTTTAAAATGAAGTCAGGTGATAATTTCTTGTACTGGTGAAATTACTGTTATGTATGAGATGATGTGATTTTTGTTTTTGACACATGCTGTGCATAGTCATGTGGTTGATATTTAATTAAAATTGTGTACTGCATGCAGCCTGTTGTAACTAGCTTTGGTTTGCATGAGGTGATGAGTGGTGTAAATAAATCTGATTCTGTTTTAAGGTTTCAAGTGGGGTTACTTTGGATATAAGATAAGGTACTCCTGTGGCTGTGTTGTAAAGGAGTTGCAGGAATTCCATGGGGCTGGGCTTTGCATCATGCGACTTTGTATGCAAGTTGGCTGTATAACTAAGGCATGTGTCATTTTCTTGCTCCATGAGCCCTATGGCTGTAAGGGGGTGTAAAGCTGGGTGGTGTGTGTAATTTAAAGGGTGGTACCTTATTTGTTGTAACTAGTGTACTATATGTAACTTGATTTTTTACATATGCATAATGAAATTGAATAATTTATTTAAACACATACACTGCCCTTTGGTGCCTGTGCCATGGTTTTATGAGTTAAATCCAGCTTCTTGCTGTAAAATTGACCTTTTGGTGTAAAATTTGAGTGTAAGTCTGCCTGTAGGCTGGATTTACTGTTGATATGGGGTACTATGAGCTTGAGCCTGGTGAAAACAAATGGTATGAGATACCACAATACTTGCTGCATTTGGCACAAAGACTGAATCTTTTCAACACCATCTGCTATAGTTACCAACTTTAAACTTCTAAAGAATTGAGGAGGACAAAAAACTTATTGATTGACTCTGTAAAAATTGTATTATAAGAGAAGAAATTTTGTTCAAAGCTCCTTTGAAATGAGCTCTTTATTGAAATACAGAACTACTTAACTAGCCTGTTTGATAAGGCCATCTATTTTCTTGAGTTTTTTTAGAGAAAAGTAAATTTCATTAGCCGATATTGTTATAAATTCCTTATTTATAATGTTTGTTTCTTTTAAGGTTTATGCTCTGGTCAGGCTTTGAGCTGGAAGAACTTTTTTATGATTTATCCTATGTTTGTGGGAGTTTTTTTATTAAGGATAAGGTGTGTTTCCTCTTCCTTTGGATGATTTAATGAGCTATGGTAGATCCAGTCCTTTTTTTATTGGCATTTTGCCTTACAATTGGCTTATGGTATTTTGGTTGAATTCTTGTACTCTGGCTTTGAGTCAATGGCCAACAAGACATGATTATATCAAATGATCTCTCCTCAATGAATCCTGTGAGCCAAGATTTCTAAAATCATCAAAAGTACTTGATAAATTAAATCTGAGTGTTTCTGATGAGAGAAATTCCAACAAAAATGAATGGAAATTCAATTTTATTCTTACTTCAATGTGTTTCAGTGATTTTCATTTTTTATCAAATCTTTTTTTGACTTAGAGATAATATATATATATATATTCACTGAGCTTTTACATAGAAAAAATAAATTACAAACAAAAAACACAGATGATAAATGGAAATGAAAATAAAAGTCAAGGTTTTTCTAAAAATCCAAGACTTGAGAGCTAAGAAGAAAATCTACTCAATTCAAATAACAACTAAAAAACCTAATTATCCTTCAACAAGCCTTTAAATTACCATACACCAGGGCAAATCTCGCATCAATCGTTGGCAATTGACTTCACTTCAAGCAAACATCAAGAAGGATAAAAGTCAAGCAAACATCAAGCACACATCACACTCTGGTCTTAAACCAAATCCTGTGACATCCACCAATATTGGTTCCCCTGTGTCTTCAGCTGAGATTCCTCACCACCGGATCCTCCCTCAACCATCCAAAAGTTGATAAAAATTACACAAGACCCACCTGTTTCCACATGCACATATCAAAGAAGTCTTTCAGCCAGTCTTGATGTAGAGGGGGGGTTTGACCTCACCAGGTCATCCATGAAAGGACTCCTCCTCCGCGGGATTGTCATTTTGCGGATGACACTGGTAGAGCCCACAGCACAATACTTCAGGTTTGGTGCGGTTGCATTGGAATGTGCGTGTGCATCTGCCGGTGCAGGGGTGTGTGCATAAGCGTGTGCGTGTGCCCATGCGGGGGCAGGTGCGTAAGGGCCAATTCCCCTTCCAACGTGATGATGGCACAGTTGGACATTTTGGATGCTGTGATAGGTGAGTGTGTGGGAAATTTGAACATTGAAATTTGCTTATTCACACTTTACCCAATGTCAAAACAGTAATTTCTTTGTGGCAATGTGAAATAATGGGCTTTGCTTGTCCCAATAGCATGTCTCTGTCACCAAATTTTGAGGCAGTTATTTCACTAGCAAAATTGCTAACGAATATGAGAGATTTTCATTTTTGTAGACTAAATATCATGAAATAATGGTTTATCATTACAAGCAGTCCACATGACATAACCTTTTTATCATACAACAGTTACCTTCTATTTCTTCTTCAGATATAATCAAGTGTCCATCATCCAAACCAACAGCTTTATAAATATTGAGATGCGGCCAATTCGGTAAGAAATTCACATCAATCTTCAAATTTTTCATATTAGAAAGCTATTTTTCAGCGTGAAAGATGGCTCAGAGACTTTGAAAATGCTATTAATAACATCAAAACGTTGTGAGGTGCCCCTCAGCAAACATATCAGACTGTTGCTGACGTTTTTGGATTCAGTTGATAATATATTGTTCCCAATATTAATGTTTGAAACTGGAAAATACCAAGGTGAGACAATCCTTGAAGTGGGATGACTTCTGGATTGTATGGTAGTTTCAAGCTAATCCATTCAACTATTTCCCTTGTGGAATGGAAATTCTGTAAGTACTCAACCAGGAAATCATAATTTTCTTGGTCATGGCAGGGTGTTTTGTTATGTTTTTGGTGATTGAAAGGGGCAGGCAGCTGTGATTCAAAAATTTGTTTTATTTCACATGGTAAGGATGGGGATTTCAGGAGAACAGAAAGGTTGCAAAATCAACTGCTATGTTGAAGTAAGGTTTTATCTAAATCATCTATTCAGAGTTGCAAGAAGTTAGTCTCATTCAGTTCATGTGTTTAATCAATGTGGATATATTGATCTTATCAATTGACGTACATATTTTGTTATTTGTTGGCATCTTTGCAAATACTCCAATCAAGCACTCATAACCCCATGTGGCTGAGGCTTGTGCTGGGCCGCAGCATTGGAAGAGTTCTGAAATATGATCAGCAAAATGATGATTTGGTTTACTTTTCTGTTTTGGGAGCAGGTGTTGATTTGAAAGGCGGAATTTTTTCCAATGTTCAGCAAATACATTCGCATCATCCGTTGAAACAGTCCAACTTGTGGAAATTTTGATAGCACTAATCAAATGGAATGTATTCTTGGTTAGCTAATTTGCAAGTTCTTCTTCTTGACCCATGTTTCTCTGTGTGTTTGCATATTTGTGTTCATCTAACGACATCTGTTGACTGAGCATTAAAAATGGAATATAGACCTTTTATAAGAGAGCCCATTCAGCGGCTTTCAAACTACCATGAGAGGGGGTACCCATTTTGCAGGGTACTCTTGTCAATGATGAGCAAATTATGGTATCAGATATGATTTGTCGTGGATGCTCCAGAGCATCACCCTTGATCTGGTGATCACTCAGTGCACTGATATCCAATTCAGGGGGGATTTAATCCTCATAAAATGAAGGACTCTCTGCAGAACCACTAAATGGATGTTATGTGTGAGGGGTGGGCATTGGGAGGTAGTCTTTCCGGGTGGAAGTAGTGGGGAGTGACTCATTTATTATTTTTGCTGTGTCTCTTCTCAGGGAGTGGGCCTCTCTCAATGTGATTTTATCAAGAGAGCTGTTGAAGGTCATGGAATCGGAGTCTGAAGTGTTGCTGTCATTGGATTTGCTGTGGGAGCTGAAGTGTATTTTTGATTTGGACTCTGGAATTCACTATTTGAAAGCTGCATGATCCTTCAAAATTCCAAGTATTAAATTATGTGTTATGTCAAGATTAACCATTCTGGTTGCATCCCAATACGGAAGGTCCTCCAGAATTGAATATTGCACTCCATACTCAGAAAAGATTTCTTGTCTTTGTTGTGGGGATGCCTGAAGCCATTTCACAATGGTTGATTTATGATTTTGGTATGAGCGCATGTAGTGAAATTGAGGACTAATTTCTTCAAGTTGAGCTTTTTGAATAGTGCAAAAATTACAAAAGTGATTTCCTGAATGAGAAATAAATCCATTAAGGTTGCGTATGGCAACCACATTGGCAATTTCTGTGAGAATTGCAACACAGATAAAGGATCCTGAAGGACCTGTTGAGGTGGGTAAGAAATGGTAACCTTTCCATAGCTCTTTGAGCTCCTTGATTAGTGGAATTAACAAGTAATTCAATTCAAGCACAGTTGGCTCCTTCGGACCAGGGATGATTCCTGCAACATAGACATTCTCTGGCTTCAATATTTCACTTGAGAGGAGATTAAGACAAATGAGCATGATAGGTCCAATTCTGGCCAACCGGGTAGACTTTGCTTGTGCATTAAACCAGTCCACATAAATTGAGAAGGCCGATGCACCAGTAATGGACATGAATGGGGGGTCGTGAATATTTCTAGTGCCAGTGAAGCCTCTCCAGACCAATCCATCCCAGATGTCACATTTGGGGGAACCTTTGGGAGTTTGGGATTGTTGATTTTGATGCATAATTTCCATAATTACAGCCCGCTGGAGAAATCTGGAAAGCCAATTTTTGAATGGTTGATAAATGAAATGTTTTGTTGGTATACATTTTTGCTTCATGTTGGTTGTGTTTTGGGTGCAGGGTTCCAATGAATAGATGAATTTGCCTAATGATTGTGTGCAAGGGGGATCATGATCATTTGGGTCATTATGGCATTGACAGTGGGGTTGGTCAGTTGTGACTGATTCAGTAAAGCCATTAAGAAAGAAAAATTGAGGACAACATATATAGTCTTGAATCACTGGGTCTGTTTGGTGATGTTCAAATATGGTACCGAGATATTGAGGTCTATGGAATGCAGGAGTGGGGGGACCACCTGAGCTTGAGATACTGGACTTGATCAGTAGGTTCAGGGTGGGGTTGAGAATGCATGAAGCCCTGCGGGATATATTATACCTTAATGTTAGAATGGCAGATATTATCATTCCAAGGTCTTGTGGGGGAAGTTTTTGACTTCCACTGTATGGTTTCTGTGCAGTTGAATTGAGACCCACTGGAGTTGAGAAAGTGCTTTGGGTCAATTGTGAATAATCAGCTGGGAAAATTTTATCCAATAGAATTTGCGGGCACTCAGATCCTGGTGCAGAGGTAGGGATGTTTGGAAGAGATTTTTGTGAAATGGTTGATTTGAGCTTTTTAATGTGCTGTTTATATTGTAAGGGTATTAAGGCAACTCCCTGCCTATCACCCTCAGCCCAAGAGTGTGTTTGGGTTGAGCAGTGTTGACACATGCATATACGCATTGAGGAATAGCAGTGGGTTGTCATTGCTGCAGGAATCGTGAGTAAGGTTGGTTTGTGGATAAATATCTATGGTTGATGTGGAAGGTTTTGGGATTGTTATTAATTGGAAAAACATTTGAGTGATTATTTATGAAGGGGGAGATGATTTGAGCCAGCTGAGGATTTTATCCCATTTGTAATGGTGGCTGAGCTGCAGGGGAGAAAGTGTAACATGTCTCAGCTGGATGGTGGAATTGGTTAGAAGTTTAATTGGGTAAAATGCCATGCTGCTCAATGCTCATACATATTCTCTTTGATTTACACATGGTGATACTGCGGTTTTCACCCTTGATGGGCGTTCCATTATGGATGTGTCAACATTGAATTGAGGGGATTAAAATTCAAACCATGTACGCTGGCACGCCATTGTACATATTTTAAATCTTATTAAAGACATAACAATATAACTCTATTACATAAGGGTTTGGAGTGGAGCTGAAGTCATGTTATTTGGTTTGAGTTCAGCAGGCTTTCAATTGGTTGGAATGTGATTTTTATTGTCTTGCCTTTCTTGAAAAGGTGATGTATCTTTTGTGGGTAAATCATTCATTAATATACCCTTATACAGATATATAATGCTGTGTAATTTTTGATGCATATATTGGCAGTTTGGATAATTCACAAAATTTGACAATGGTGAGGGGGAAATTTTCATTGGATCAGATTACTTATGGATGATGGGTCCCCTTTGAGATCAAGGAAATATCACATTATATTCTGGTAGTCCAGGCAGGGTGTTTTCCAACAAAAGCGGAGGAGCTCAAGAGGAGGCACGGAGAATCCTCCTAAGATGTGTCTTATTAGACTTCCAGGAGACACTTGGTTCCAACTATTCATAGAGTTTCTCTATTATAAATTTGAAAAAATTTCATCTCATATCCCTCTATTTGATCATAATACGGTGCTGTTTTATCAAGTTAAAAAAATTACTGTACTTTTTTAGCCCTTGTGTCATCTTCCAAGCCACGTAAATCCCGTTCAGGTTCTGTTAGATACTCAGATAGTGAATCTAGCATAGAATATGTTCAAACACAGTCACCATTGAGTCCCAAAATTCCTCTCACAGCCTGTTTTGCATCCTAAATGAGTGTATCAAGTCTTAACATTGATGTGGGAAATCCAAAAGCTCAACCTTCAAGCACTTGCTCAATCCCAAATATTTCTGTCACTCAAATTCCCCCAAATTCCACTAATACACAAATGCATGTGTCTGAGGGGCCAGGAAGCACACCTGAAATCTCATCAAAGGCTAATCCCCAATTGAAATTTCCATGTGAGTCCCCCCTTAATCCTGGTCAGAATCCAGTCACATCCCAGGATCGCTTTGGAAAAAGTAAACAGCCAACCCTCAATATTCCATCAGGATCTCAGGTTCATGTGGGCAATGAAAAGCAGGTTGATGGCGGGTGACAAAAAATCCCATTGGAAAATGTTACTCTGAGTGGTCTGTCAAAGGGAAATCCAGGATTGACGCTTCATCAAAGTAATTCATTTTGATGTTGGAGTATAAACTTTTTCACGATTTGATATGTTTGTTTCATGGGTTAGATATGGCACCTGAAGGCACGTTAGTCCAATCTCAGGAGCTAATTGAAGATTGTGAGTATGACCAGTCTTTATTAATTTTTTGATGTGTTGACTGATGATTTGCATGGCAGGTGATGAACTTTATGAATCTTCACCTCTGGTCCATAAAGAGAAAGTCACTGGACATCATCATCCATATGCCTCCAAACCAAGAACAGGTCATGCCAGTTCATCAAGAGAAAAAATTGTGGATGATGAGGATTAGAACATGTTTCTGACTTAAAGGGAAAGAAGTGATGAACCAAGGAGGGAAAATTTCATGGCACATGAGCAAGGCACTCAGTCAAATAGTGAGTTCCCCCATCCTCAAATGCCCCTTTCCCAGAGTATGCTCGATAAATCCGAGATGAGACAGCAAAGGAACCAGGCTTGCAAAGCTCACAATGTGGCAAAATGTGCAAGCCAGAGGGAGAAACAAAAATGGCTGAAAGCGGAACTTCCAGAAAATGTCCATGGGATGAGATCAGCTGTACATGTCCATTGTCTGTTCCTACTCAAAGTAAGGGATAAGGATTTTTCCTCACTACCAGCACCACCCAGCACAGAAGAGTGTGAAATTGCAATTCAAGTGGCTGGTAATCTAGTATATGTCCCCAAGGATGTTTTCAATGAGCCATCAACACAGGTTCAGTCTCAGGGTTTCCAAAGCTACTTCAAAAATGACCTCCACAAGTTAGGGCTAAAGCAATTCACTTGGGCCTGGCAGAGCTCATGGCAACATCTGTTCAGCAAGCTTATGTCTGTGGTGTTTTACCGTACATTCCGCATTTGACTTGTCAGCACAGAGTATCATCACTACTGTTGGAACAAGGATCAGAATAACTACAGGGTCGTAGCGGCTTTAATAGAGAGATATTTCACTTATTTGAAAAGAGAATGGAAGTCTATTCAAAAGGATGCGGAGCATTTGGTAAAAAAGAAGGAGAATCAAAAGCTCACAAAGATTTGTCAAAGGGTTAGTTACTGTATCTCTTCTTCATTGTGAAGTAAATCTGATGATTTACTTTGATGCTGTGCAGACCTGTGAGTGCTGTCGTGAATGGTGTGATACAGTTAAATTTCCAATCCTAGCATCACAATTCAATGACCCTTGAGTTTGCTCAGATACTGAGGAGGTAGTGGAAAATGGCTGTCAAGTTTACTGCAAAGTGGGCTTATGCTGGCGCTCAGGCCTATTTAATGAGTTGATATTAAAAATGGATTGAGACATAAAGCTTGGTAAGTGGATTAAAAAAAGGTAAAAAACTATTGATAGACTGCCAGAAATATGATTGACAGATGTTGGTGATATTCCTGAAGGGCTATCCTTTCAGGTATTTGATCAAGATTGGCTCAAAGGTTGTAGTAAGATGCAGAATATCACCCTCAAAATACTTGAAATGGCAGTTATTAGCGTGAATGGCAATGCTCTGCAATAAGTTAGGAAAATAAATGTATAGCACAGTTACAAATTAACATTTTTTGAACTATTTGTGCGGGTGTAATACAATCTGATTATTATTTATTTAATATGCAACAACTTGCTAAATAATTTAGAATATGAACCATATGAATTGGAATGTATCACCATCTCCCTTATGAATAATACTCTATTGATCATTTTCATTGAGGAAATATTGAAGAAGCTCTATCCCGCTCATGGTGTTCATGATTGTGGACCTGTGATGGGGTGAAAAAGAATTATCAACTTTGTCAAACACAAATTAGATAACATTAGGAAGGCTCACGCAGTTAATGAGTTTTTCTTTTCTTGGACCTATTGGTGATTTGAATATGGGATTCCCATAAAGAAAGATTTCAGAATATTAATACAATCATGGACAAAGATGAGCTTGAAAAGTACCTTCCGCATGTTGACCTCAACTGAAGGACCTTCACAGGTTGTTGTTGACCAATACAATGGAGTCAATCAACAGCCTGAGCCTCAATGGCTGGGTTCCAATTGGGCTCCTGGAAATGTGGATGTCAGTGTCTAAAAATTACAGTAGAATTTTGGGGGTCCCCTAAACATTAAATAGACCATATTAGCGCAAGTTATATTGATGTCTGTTCCAGCTGCGGCAATGGATGCAATGAGTACTTCACATTCAGGATTATTGAAGCAATTCTCCAGGGCCTTCTCCTGCGCTTGTTCTGTAATTGTTCCATCAATTCGGGCTAAAAAGATAGAGTGATGGGCAAGTTCAATACCGATTCTACCATAAAAAAAGTTTAGATGGCTTCAAATGGGAATGGCTGCATATTAGAATTAACTCACAAATTGAGGAATTGGGTCCATTGTGTATAAACCACCGATTTGGTCATACCAAATTTTTATTGTTTGTTCATCAGTAAACTTTTTAGGAGGTGTGAAATTTTGCTACGCATAATGCATGTTTCCACATCCACAAGAGCTCGTGTGATTGTTGAGGAGTTATCCTGAGTGCTCCTGCCCTTGTGGTCTTCCAAATACGTATCCGCAATTGTGTTGTTAAGCATGATGTGATGGTTACAACATATTCTCAGCTTATTAATATTTCTGAAAAATTCTCCTGGTTCTTTGCTTTTGGAGGATAGGAATTCTTTGTATAATGTGGAATATTGTTGCTGCATTGTTGGGTTGAGTGGGAGCAGTTCATAATGATGGCTAATAGTGGGAAGGCATTTGAGATGTGTGGTTTTGGTGCGGCGCAAACTTAAATGCCGCAATTCCAAATGCAAAATATCATTTCTACCTTTGGAAAGACTACTCAGGATGAATGGTGACCAGTTATCTTGATCTGAGCTCTGGGGTTGGGTAATGAATGAGATTATGCCCAAAAGGTCATGAATGGTGTTGTGACTAGGTGTTCCCGTTAAACCTATTTGACGGATGAGAGGAGGCTATTAATGGCACGGTGAGTGGCAGTGTATTGAGAGTGAATATAGCTATAAAATGAGGGAAGGGTATTGGATATAAAAGGTAATTTGAATCATTTAAAGATCAGACACTCACTGTGCTTCATCCAAAATTATACAATGCCAATTGATTTTGAAAATGAATGATGTAGAGGTATGGGTTTATTTAAATGCTTGGGTGATATTATTTTAAGAAGTGATGATGATATCATATTTTAAGATGGAGGCCTTGGATAATGAGTGATGAGTGGGACCATGGTAGATTTTTGCTTGCACCGCTCCAGCCTGAGCATGCTTGGATATTTCAGA
The DNA here is from genome assembly GCA_023105745.1 of Austropuccinia psidii. NCBI lineage: Eukaryota > Fungi > Basidiomycota > Pucciniomycetes > Pucciniales > Sphaerophragmiaceae > Austropuccinia > Austropuccinia psidii. The sequence continues at coordinate 6,124,568 of JALGQZ010000018.1, forward strand.
TTGCCAGTTGGTAGTCAAGCAAGGGGGAGATGATAATGGTGGGCATGGAGCGATGGGGGTCTGTAATTAGCTGCTCCTTAGAGGTACCAATTAGAGCAATGGCCTGAATGGTTTTACCTAATCCCATATCATCTGCGAGCAGTCCTCCACGAGGGGTATTGGTTGAAAGGGATTCAAATGAGCTGATGACCTTGTTTGTAATTATGTGCCTGGCATTAAAAGTGGATCCAGGGGGTGAGGTGGCCCAACATTTATGACCTTATTGTCCATTGGGGATTTCTCGATCCCAGAGAAAAGCTAGTCCGGTCTTTTGATGAGGGAGGAGGGGGTTTGAATTATTGAATGGGGTGGGGTCATCATGGGGAGGTCTAATCCACTGGGTAATTGTATCAGTTTTTGCTTGAAAGTCAATGAAAAGAGAGCATTATATGAAGCTGGCATTGAGTTTGAAGCGGAAAATGTGGGAGTAAAGAGTTGACATTGACTATGTGTATTACAGTCATATTATTTGGGAATTTTAAGCTTGAAATGTTGTGTTTGAAACCTTTCAATTATAAATAAAATTTTTGGATACCATGTGAAGAAAATCAACGCTAGATTGGGTTTCTGAGATGAGGAAGGATCATTGGGATCAGTCAGAAATACTCCCTCAACAAATAATGTTTGAGTAGGATTGGTTTGGCAATTTTCAATCCATGCCCCACCAGGAACACAGTGCATGAAAGTTTGTGGTGTCCCAAGGAATGGTATCAACATTTTGGAAAGGGTTCCAGGGAGAGAGCCAATAGCATTCTGGTGATTGGGGAGATATACATATATGCTGTGTTGATTGTGCCATAGGATAATCCAAGAAGCTAAGTGGGAATTATCAGGATTTAAGGTTATATCCCCATTTACTTGAATACAAATATTAATCATCCCAATGCAAAGTGGTTGTGAAGGGGTTGACATGTTGCCTACTATGAATTATTTATTGGGGATAGTGGGAAATTATATGATCAGGGAGTGTTAGCTAAAGGGAATGAAGACCAATAAACACAGATGGGGAACTTATGTGAGAGGCAGAAATGGGCTCAAAGGGGGATGGCCTGTGGTTAAATGCATCGTTGTTAGGATGATGGGCGTCTTGGGCTCATAGATTTCATAGCCGCTTTGAGGCATATATCAAGGCAAGGTGGCAATAATGCGGGTGCCCCAATATGACTGCTGGATCTGCAGAAAATTACGCAACCTTTGGTGGACCAAGGTTGACATTAGCATATCTAAAATTGGGTGGGTTGTAGCAACTTATCATGGAAGGGCATATTAGAGGCATGCAGCCATGTTTGCTGGTGTGACAGAAAACAATAAGAATATCTTCCTCAGGTTAATTGTTTTACAGGGACCTACTAGGCAAAGCTGGCAGTTTCAAAGGACAATCTCATTGTTAGGATGTTTTTGTGTGGGCAGGTGAGATATGTTCAGTGGTGTGCAACCAAACATGAGCTGGGTTTTTCCCAAAGTTTTTTGCTGACTGATGCCTACTGGGATTCCAGGGGGGAATGTGTGGCATGATCAAAGGGGGTGCCAGCCATGAGCCGTGATCCACATATACATTCACCCCTATTGCGTTTGAGGAAGGTACTAATCCACCCAGATTGGCATCAGGGTATTTTGTTGATGCGTGTGAGAAACTCTGGAGGAATAGGCCACCTGCCTAATGTCAGGTTGAGTGTATGATGAAACAGTATTTAGGCTATTTACAACTTTAATTATGAATGTTACACCTCATAAGAGATTTAAAATAAGAGTGTTTATGAAGAAATAAGGGTTTATAATAAAATTAAAGGGCTTTACTATTATAGAATAGTGGTGGTAAGGGCTGTTGAAAGCCCTGGGTGCAGCTTTACCTGTTGGGTTACAATAATAAAGACTACAATAATTAAAATTAGAATTATACCTGATTTTTTTCCAAGAGTATAGCTGTTTTTGACAGTTGTACTACATAGGAGTTTAAGAGCAGGATGAGGAAAGCAATTCTGGCTGTGAAAAGCCTCCTTTTTATCCTGAAATGGGGTGGAAAGGGTGCTAGGCCTTTCCACATAGAGGAAGTGAAGATTTTTTCACTCTGGGACAGGCTTGTGGTTTGAAATGGCCTGTATAGCCTGTATTGGGCTCAGATGTGGTTTTCAAACCACATCTGGGCAGTTTTCACCAATACAGGGTGAAACATTTCATCTGGGGACCTCACAGCCTGATTCTGATGTGTATGACGCATAGAATGCTGTACAGAAACTGTATGGGACCCCAGTATTGGCTGAAATATGAGGTATTGAAGTAAAAACAAGCTCCTTTGTCTATTTGACACTTCATATTTATGATTATGGGACATTATCCCATGGTAAGGCTGTATATGACAGTAGGTGGGAGTCTGACCTTAAAACAGCCATAAATTTGTCAATTCTTGAGATATCAGAGTCAAAATTGGTTCAGTGTGTAGCCCTGTATGTGATCTACACAATGATACCTCATTTCATATGGTATCATCAAATATGGCAAAGTTATCCCATGTACAAGATTTTGGTACATTTGCATGTTTTAGGCTAACAGCTGTATTGAGCTTATTCACCCCATAACTTTTGTTCTAGTTGAGATATGGGCAGATTGATGACACCATCAGATAGCCCTGATTTCGCTCTTTCCAAAAAGACCCCCCTTTAGGTATCTCACGCTAAAACTGCAAAAGTTAGATGAGAGGTGAATGTTTTGTTCACCCTGATTTGGCCTAAATTTGGCCATAACTCAAGTAATACTGGTGCTAGCTCAGTTTGGCTGCTACCATTGGATAGCCCTGACTTAGAGCTTCCTTATGCATACCCATTTGATGTGTTTAAGTCTCTTACTCTGTATTTCAGATGAGAGGTGAAAATTAAGGTTTATGCTCAGTAACAACTTTGAGCAGGAATAACTTTGTTATTCTTTGTCCTATGATGATGGGACTTGTATATTTGGAAAGAAGTGAGCTTCCTCTTCCTTTTGATACTGTCTGAGCTAATTTGGCTCAGCTCCATTTTTTGGTGGTATCATGGCTATACCATTGGTTTATGGTATTTTGGTTGTCATGCTTGTGCTCTGGGTTTGAGTCATAGGCTCACCCAAGGTATGTTTTGGCTGCAAGCTAGGCTCCAAATCTTATGCAGGGCGTGTGAGAATGTGCAGCATCTGACCCGTGGTGGCAGATCCCCATGCAAAAATACCCAGCCTCAGCTCTCATAGGCCGGGATTATGCTAATGCGTATGAGGCTGAAGCAAATCCACACTGATTGGCCTCAGGTTTCAGAGCGCAAGCGGGTTAGCGTCTGCAGTCAAGCTGACTACCCGCACAAGAAACTAGCTGGTCAGAAGACAGGCGGTAAAAGGTCTACCAGGCATGTGAAAATTGCCTGCGTATGACCCATTGGGGGTGCATATGAAAGTGTGTGGCTGCCCAACAATGAGCAGGCACAACAAACAAGCGGGAACAGTCATTGTTTCCCCCAACAATGGCACTGGAGTGAATCCACCATTTGCATATGACCCAAATTCTTAGTCATCCATGTATACAACCCTTACATTAATTCCGGTTAGACCCGCATCTGTGCGGTACTTAGGCCGAGCTCTCCAAAAAGGTGCATCAAAAGGATGCATTTGAAGAATTTGACTTGATGGTTTGACGTGATTGCATGTTACATTTCTGTACAGCTTTTGATCTGCCCCACAGCATACATTTACAAAGGTGTACTATGTAATACAATGTTGGCTGTACAAATTAGGAGGGAGTAATACTACTCCCGCCTGCATGCATATTACCAATTGTGATCCACCTTCCAATTGCTGGCATACATGTGGCCTATGTGCCACAAGCTCAGCATTGCATTTCACCCAATTTGCACCTGCATGCTGAGCATGTCATGGTCAAAATCTCAGTGTGGAGGCTTTTGGTGGAGCCATGATCAGAACACTTTTTGCAATAGTTCATAGGAAGGCTCAGTATGGAGCACTTCACCAAAGCGTGTGAAATGCTCAGCCTGGCCAAATCCTGAGGATGTGTGCTTACAGAGATGACCTAGCAATTGCTCAGTGGGGTGCATTTGATATAGTTATCTCAATAGCTGAACAACTGGGCAATTCAAATGTTCAGAAAGTGAGCATGTCAATTATGACCCCAAAGCAAACCAGCGCAATAGGTCAGCCCAAGTTCATGCTGTATTCACTATTCATACAGCCACCTGAGCCTTTGTTCAAACTCCATCACCCGGCCGTAACACTGGTATGATTGCCGCGGTCACCTGTGACCAAATGCACCACGTGCTTTTCTGAATGGGGCATTTGGGGATTGCACCCACCATGCACATTCAACAAGGCCCTCACAAAAGGCCTCCTGGGTAATTGGGTGGCTATTTGAGGAAACAAAGGGGATTTGACTGAGTCTGAAAATTCAATCAATTGCAATACTAAGCCAGAACCCCTTTGTTCCTCTGCCTCATGTGGGCATTTCCCTTCTCAGTCGCAGCATTGGCTGCAACTGAGCTTCAATTTTGCCAACATGCCTTGAATCTGAGCTTTTGTCAGGTGCTGTGACTGCTGCAATTGGCTCAGCTTCACCATGGTATACAAGACCATCTTTGCCTTACAAGCCCTCCACTTTTTTTCTCACCCGCCCCAATTTTTTCCAGATCACCTGCTCTTCTCATTTTTGTGCATATTCCCCCTCGTCTTCCTGCCTTTCCACCATTTTCTATCACACTCCACTAACCCCACTCCCCTTCCTTCTTGCTTTTTGTTTTTCCCGCTTATACATCCAGAACCCCCCTTCCATCCACCTCGTGCGTCTCCTTCATTCAAAACTTTATTTGATATTATGTTCCAATATTAATCCTGATTCTTTGTCATGACTTTCCTTTAGAGTTTTCCAAACTTCCGACTAGAGCGTCTTTATTTTTTTTACATTTTAAATTTATATTTAATTTTATGTCATCATTTTTTTCTTGATTGTTCACTTTCTATTCAGTTACCAACCTGAGTTCTCTTGTTTTTAGATGTTGTGCACTTTATGCACTAAGCGGGGTATCCCCTGCATCTGCTCCTTGACAAGGACCAACGCTTGTGATGCTTGCCAACAAGCACACAAGAAATGCTTGTTTGTTGTCCAAACCTTCCAACCATGCGGCCAGAGGAGTTCCCTCCCAAGATGCCCTTGCAAGGACTCCTTTGTGGTCAACAATGATGAAAGTATTCCCAAGCGGGAATGGACACCAGGACCCCAGACAGGCCAATGGGAACAATTCCGGACAATTAGCCCTGTCCCCTCCAGTATTGATTTGTCCACCCCCCCTTCTAGGCCACCATCTGATGGTCACTTCACTCCTGGACTGGAGCAAAGTGATTATCCGGCCAATGAAGGATGGTGATGGCAAGAGGACATTCAAGCTTGGGCCGATTGTCACCCATGGGATTCAAATGCCAAAGTAAGTTTTCTTTTTCCTCCTTAATTCATTTCTTTTCACACAATCATACTGACTTTTTTTGATTACACATAGAACAAAACCCACCAAATCCCCCCCAACAAGACTCACCCATTCCATGTATGCCTTGCAAGCAAAACCTGCGGCAACCCACTCCAGGCCTAAGTGGCACCCAATGGTCGGAGGACGTATCCCGCTCTAAGCAGCCAACTTTCCCTTTTCTCACTTTAACATTTGCATCCAGTTAACTGACTCTTCCTCCTTTTGTAGAACCCTCCCAACACAATGAGCCACCTATTCCTGGCCCAAGTCCATCCTCCAAACCACCTGAGGATATTCTGACTTGCAAGCCAGAACCTGAGGTGGCTCCAAAGCAATCCACGGAGGAACCTTTTGGTACATCACCACTTCTCTTTCTTTACTCCTATCAACTTTTCCTCACCCCTCCTTCGACCATCTCCAGCTCGTCCTGTTACTCCCCGCTCCATAATCATCATTGACGATATGCCCGTTGGATCCCCCCTCCCCGGTGCCAAGCTCCCCTCATTCCCACAATGACGCTTGCCAGTAATTTACCAACTTACAACCGACTTTGATGATTCCTCAAGCCATTGTCCACAAATCTTGTTGGAGCGTTGCCGCTTGCTCCCCATTATTCCTTTTGTGGATGCACCGGGAATTCCGGGAGGAACTAAACAGCCTCCTTTTCCAGGAACTGGAGGCTTATCCAAAGGAGGATATCACTGGGATAGTCTCCAAATATCTAAAAAAAACAATTTTTTTCCTCTTATTCAATTTTGGAATAAACTCTTTTAAATTAGCTTGTTGTAATCAATACACAGTTTTTTCCATTTTTGTTATATTATTTTTTCCCGTCAGATTCTCGTTTTTGGCCATTTGTGCAAATCACCTATTCTGTGATAATGATTTTTGTAAGTGCCCCACCAAATGTTTCAGTCAATATTTCTTGGTGTGAACCTCTTTTGCTGAAAATGCGCAAATAGTCACCATTACAGCCTCCTATATTCTCTTCTGAAATGGTTGACAACCATATCAGATCTTAATTGTAAAAATGCGGGCATTCCCTGCATGTGAGCAATCCACTGCAAATTCATGAGACATTGCCTTTCCTATGGTCACACGCTTTTCATCTTAGTCATGTATTGAATTGTTTTAATTGTCGGGAGTGTTCACAAGCAGAAGGATTTGCATATGAATTGTTGGAAGCCTTCACAGGCGTAAGGAATTGTTTGAATTGTTGGGAACCTTCAAAAGCATAAGGATTTGCGTGTGAATTGTTGGAAGCCAGCACAGGCGTAAGGAATTGTTTGAATTGTTGGGAGCCTTCACAAGCGTACGGATTCGCGTGTGAATTGTCAGAAGCCTGCACAGGTGTAAGGAATTTTTAGAATTGTCGGAACCTGCACAAGCATAAGCATTCGCATGTGAATTGTCCAAAGCCTGCACTGGCATAAGGAATTGTTTGAATTGTTGGGAACCTGCAAAAGCATCAGGATTTGTGTGTGAATTATTGGAAGCCTGCACCAGCATAAGGAAATGTTTAAATTGTTGGGAACCTGCACAATGTAAGGATGTGTGTGGGAGGCATTGGGAGCTTGCACCGACATAGGGAGTTGTTTAAATTGTTGGGAGCTTGTACAAGCATAATGATTTGCGTGTGAGGCGTTGGCAGCCTGCCCTGGCATAAGCAATTGTTTGAATTATTGGAAAACTGCACAAGCGTAAGGATTTGCATGTGAAGCATTGGGATCCTGGAAAAGAGCAACAAACTAGGAAAAGCATATGATGGCATGCCATCATACATAATCCATTTCCATTTCACCCCTTTTTCATGTGAGCCACCCTATCTCCCGCATTCCAAACCATCCAATCCTGGTGTATATTGTCCTCTGCCTTACCCCACCATTATTGACCAATCATGCTACAATTCCAACACATGCAAATCTACTCATTCTTTGGATTGGCATGAGATTTTATTACCATCCCTGATTTGATAGCCTGCTCTCTTGCCAATCTCATAATAGCCGTGGCTTTTTTTGCCACATTGTTTTTTCTAACCTCCTTGAGCATTGCACGGACATACCCACTAGTGTTGTGATTTCGTTGTCCTGTGCTGGATCAGTATAATGAACAAATGTACTACTGGCCCACCCTACCTGAATGAGGCCGTGACATTCAGATAGATCAATCCAAAAATGCTCATTTGGGAAAATCAATTTTCTCCCTGTACACCGCTTTGACACATCTCTTGGAATTTGGCCAGTCCGCTTATCAGCTTGAAACCACCATCCCAAAGCATACAGCAATGCATCCTTATCAAGATGAGGTGAGCTTTTGAATCCATTCATGGTTAAAGAGATTGCCAAAGCAAACTTGAATGCATGCTGATTTGAAGGAATATTGGCTTCACAGTTGACTTTATCAAAAGACTGAACCCCCAATGACTTGTAGCAATTTTGAATCTCCTGAAATAAACTATCCCCAAAATATTGTAAGGATTGACCTAGAATGCAACCCACTGAGCTAATATTGGCACCTCGTTTCTGACATTCATCTTTTGCATTTTCAATTTTCCCAAGACTTCCACACAGACCAAATTGCTCATTATTTGTGCTGCATTTGGGCCACCCAATCGCAAACATAAATCCCTCCAGTAATGCCCCATTTGTTGCAATCGGGTCGGTGAATCTTCTTTTGTGAAATAAGAATTCTGATAATTGATCCCATTGATTGACCTTGACTTCACTCATTGTTGTGAATGGTCTGTATTCAACAAGGGAAATGAGTAATCTGGTTGAAGAGAAAATTTCCACGTGGCCAAAGTGAATGCATTTGACCTCATTGACATCCACAAGCCTCCAAATTTCACTTTGGGTCATATTTTCTGATACTGGCATTGATATTTGTGCTGTTGGTCAAGAGGAGGAAAAAAACTTATTATTTTGGGTGATTTTGCCTTCATTTGTCTTTCAGGATGTCCCACTATTCCCAAGTGGGTGAGGGATCACTTTGTGTTGAAGCAGACAAGATATCAGATACTGCTTGTGAGCCTTGAGGTATATTTTACATACCCAAATAGGCCACAATTATCTTAAAAAGAAATTTTGAATTATACAAAACTCATAAGTCATGCATATATCCAAAATTCATCATTTTCAATTTCAGAAAAGATGAATAACTTTTTATTGAGTAAGTAAATCCATGGATTTAAGACCAGATTTGGATTCTGCACAAAAATTCACCTAGGTTAGCTCCATAGAGTGAATAAGCTCAATTTAAGTATTTGAGGTGGTAAAATGGAAAATACTTCAATACCACATCATTAATACCACATAAAAGATCCGTGAATTTTTTTGTTTTTCTTGATTTTTAGCCAAAATAATGGGAAAGTGAGAAATCCCATGTTACATATACACTAAGAATAGTGTTATGCATGTTTTGAGCACTTAATATCATGGTATTCTTACATGGACTTTTGGTACACCCATATTGGATATCTCACTTGAAGCTTAAATTACTATTTTGACGTAAAAAATAAGCAAGGGGGACAAAAGACATCAAAGAGAGCCAGGGTACCCAACTTCTGAGGCCTCAGAGGCGTGGATAGCTCCAGAGCATGGATCCATGGCTCATCTTGGCCCAATTGGTAAACTAAAACTCTTTGGGAACTTGGTTACCAAGTTACACCTACTGTAATCATAAGAAAAATAGCAAATAACCTGTTATTTTGACGTGCCAAGGAGGTAATAAGCTACTTAGGCTCCTGTAACCATGGCAATTCTTGATGACTTTCCATGACTAGACCCTAAAAGAGTAATTAAACCCTTTTGGGATCCATATTCATTGATTTACCTCATAGCAACCAGCAAAATACTGCTATTTGCAATTCTACGTAGAAATGAGGTAAAAACTTCAAAAATTCATTAAAAATACAATCCTTAATGAATCTTCCTGAAACTTTCAGGACCAATGAAGAAATGTATTATCCATGGTACAACCAAAAATAATTATGGTTTTACTGGTAAAATTATAAGTTTTACTTACAGTCCATTTTTGACCATTCTACGTGAAACACTGAATCTTCAAAAATTCACAGTAATTACAACCTGTGATGAAGTTGGCAATAACATTGATAACTTTGAGAAATCAATGATTATTTTAGAATAAAAGAAGATTTACAGATGTTACTCCTTTTATTCTTAACCATATTGGGGTTGGTAGTCACGTAAAAGCATCAATTAAGTAATTATGATAATCTTACATGACAACAGATGATGCAATCATTAATCCAAAAGGGTTTATTGTTTTCTCACTCACTGGTTTTTCAGTTTGCTCCATGGCACGCCTCTGTGAGCTGTTGTTGACTTAAAAGAAGCCTATTCTTGCTGTTTTTTCCGTATCATCATCTTATCAATTCATTGAATCTTTATTACCAACAAGTAAGTATTAGTTAAAGCTATTCTTAAGTGTTTTGAATCTTTCCAAATCATCCAGAAAGACGTGAAATCCTAGAATACAACTATATATTGTTGTAATACTGTTATAAATCCTTTTGATCCCTTAAATCCTCAATTCCACGTCAAATTTCTCTACTCTTATCTATCAATAAGTTCTTTGGAGTATTAGTGAGTCATTTATTCTTAATTCTTAAAGTTTTTCTCTAGTAATAGTTTTCTTCAAGAATTATCTTTAGAATTATTCTTGCAAAAGATAATTATATATTAAAATAATTTTATTATTTTAATAAAGAAGTTTTTATTATTAAATTCTTCTTGTAATTGATTCTTGTAGACAATTACTTGCTCACTGTTAAAATCACTAGTAGTGCTTAACACGTGAAAGAAATAATTTTTTAATTATTTAATTGTGGTTATAATAATATTTTATTATTATATTTCATAAGAACAGACATAGTACTGTTGATTAATAGTAATATTATCACCAGTTTCATAGTCACATCTTACATTTGGGCGCCTGGCCGTGTTTTTTTGAACCTTGTACCCTTAATTAATATACTTTTAAGCTCTAAAATATATTAATTGAATATTTTTTTCTTTCATTTTAAAGTCAAAATAATTCTTATTTTTGAAATTGTTTTGAAAATCTATTTCATTGAGGAATTTGGTTTAATTTTATACTGTTTTACACGTGGCTTTTTCACATCCAAAAACTTATAAAATTATTCTTTGAGTTACTCTGAATTAATTTTCATTCAAAATCTTAAATTTTAATTTTTTTTCTTTAAAAAGAATAATTTTTTTAATATTAAAAAAATAATAAAATTCATAAAAAATCTTTTAAAAATATCTTAAAACACAAAAATAATTTCTTTTATCATATTTTTTCTCTTTAAGTGTCTTTAATCAAATACTGTGCAGCTGGTAACAGACTCAGTAAAAGATACATCAATAGTCCAGAATCTTTAGAAGCAGAATCTGAAGACAGTATTGAGGTGCAGATTGCTAAAAGAGGCACCTTATTCAACTCAGAAAAATCTAAATTACCACCAAAAGGTGTGTATTTTATCTTATATTTTTCACCTTTTATCTTTAAATTGACGTGAAAATGGTGCATACCAGAAATGGAAGCAACTATTCAGTCCAACCAGATGGATGTGGACAAGGAAGAGGCAAGACCAAATCCAGAAGTGCCAAATCTTCCACAAGAAAGACACATCTGGAGGATGCCAGAGTTGCCCCCCATTCCCCAAGGTCTGTACCAACAGATTTTGACATAAATTCTGAGCCTGAACTGATTTATGGTAATATTTCCAGGGCTGAACCACTTTCAGGTGGCAGCAATAGAAATATATCAATGCCAGTACAAAAACTGGTTCAGAGCAGCCAAGGAAGATGAGTGGGAAATCTGCCCAAGCCTTTGGCAGGGGGCCATGAACTCCTACTTACACATCAAGAGCTTTCTGGGTCAGGAGAAGACCATAGAACTCTTAGGAGGATGGAGCCCCCTGTCTTGCAAATACAAGGTCAAAAAGATAACGAATTGGTTGAAGAACCAAAGTCTTTTATCCATAGACCAGAAGAAAGAGTTGGAAATGACTCCAGCTTTGGAGATAGAGGCACCAGTGGCATCTACCAGCTCCAAACCAGCTCCAGAAGCGTCCAAGGACAAGCCCAAAGGACCTCAAAAGAAACAGAGAGGTCCCAAGAACCATCAAGGCAAGGGAAAAGGCAAAGCCAATTGGCACAGACCTTACCCACAAGGGTACAGGATCCCCAAATTGGAACCTTCAGCCGTGGACAGTGTCTTCAATATGGCCAGAACTCTTATGGAATTCACAGCCAAGGAGCAGGAAAGGATGAACAGGACCTTTCCACGCAAATAACTGATGTACATAGAAGTATTAATGTAGAAATTGGCAAACTTGAGTCAAAGTTAAAGCAAATTACATTAGACATCAATGATTTAAAGAAAAATGACAAGCAACATTCTGAATGGCATAAATTGACAACTGTCACCCTTGAGTCAATTAGCAATGCTTGTGAAAGAATTGAGAACCAATGTCAAAATAATGACACAGAGGATCCTTCCATTGTTAAAGTAAATGATAGACTTAAAACTCTTGAAGACCATGTCTTACAAATAGTTAAGAACACCAATCAATTTGCTATACATTTAGCAAAAAGTGACAGTGAGAGGCAGAAATTGAAGAATGAAATAATTGCAAGTGTGCAGCAAATTCATAAGAATCATGAACCACATATGCCAAGACATTCTACACCTTCGACTGAAGAAAAACTTTCTGTCAAAGAAAGTTTGACTCCATTCTTAGGAGAAAATATTATTTCTGCAAAGGATATTCCCAAATTAGAAGAATGGCCAACATTCTCTGGTGAAGGAGAATACAACCATATTGAATTCATCAGGACTATTGATATGTTGCAAGAAGACTTTAATATACCTGATGAAATCATAGTGGGAAAACTACACTGTTTGTTTACCAGAACTGCAAAGAAATGGTATTACAAAATGAGGATTGATCATGGTAGACATGACTGGTCTTGGTGGAAATCTGAAGTGATTACCAAATGGGCCAATAATTCTTGGAGGTTTAAAATGGAGAATGCTTTTGAAAGTGCCATTTTTAACTCAGAAAAAGACAAACCACTTACTTGGTTCTTCAAACAAAAAGACAGATTATCTGCTTTACACCCAGATATGTCTGACACTATGATTAATATGAAAATATTAAGAAAGTGTGGAGGAGAACTGGAACATGCTATCAAAAGCAGATGTGTGGAACCTTGTTCAACAGAGGACTACATTAATGCTATGGAAGATATCATTACCAGGACAAGAATTGGTAAGACTTGGATTAAAAACCCAATAGAGTCCAAAATAGTCTCAAAGATTCCTAGAGAGGAAAGAAGACCAGAAAGACCTGTCTTGAAGTGTCATAAATGTGGAAGTACTTCACATTTAGCCAACACTTGTCCTAAGAAGACAAAAATGAATGAAGTTCAAGTCATTGAAGAAACTCAGTGTACTGAAGAGAAAGAAGAGTCTGATCAAGATTCTGCAGTCTCTGAAGATACACCAGTGGAGGACTATCCCATTGAAAACATTTCAGCCTTCTTTGAGGTCACAGAAGTCCATACCCACTTGCCACAGTACAGTGAGGATTGCTGCAACCTGATCAATATCCAAGATGCCAGAATGTGTAAAACAAAGCCTGCTAGAGGAAAGGGTTATACTGCTGGAGCATCCTGTATCACATCAGTTCTGATGAGTGATATTGAAGCCAAAGTGAATTTGGATACAGGGGCATTTTGCACTTGTGTTGGCAAAGATTATCTCCAAATTATACTTCCTGAATGGAAAAACCATCTATTACCAATAGAAGGTGTACAATTCAGTAGTGCCAGTAACAATATGTACCCCTTGGGCATATTGGACACTAATATTGTATTCCGACATCCAGCAGGAAGTGTAACAATGAAAACTGAGATTGTAGTAATGGATAATTGCACATCTCAGCACATCATTCTTGGAAATGATTACTTGAATATTTATGGTATTGATATAAATAGCCATAAGGACAGATATTTCACAATTGGAGATAACAAAAGGCAAAAATTTGCTTTCTCCAATATGCCAAAACAAATATCTGTAGTATCTTCTGTCAAAGATACTTACAAAGATGAATTTGTGTCTAAACAACTTTTTGAAGCACAAATTAATCCATCATTGTCACCAAAGATGAGGAATGAACTTATTGATGTATTATATACATACAATAATGCATTTGCATCTGATAATGAACCATTAGGCGCTATAAGGGGACATGAAATTGATATTACTCTTAATATTGATAGACCATATCCTCCAGTACTTAGAAGACCAGCTTATCCAGCCAGTCCCAGAGCTAGAGAGGCCTTGGAAAAACATATCCAAGAGTTGATCCAACTTGGTGTGCTAAGGAAAGTAGGCCATAATGAGGAAGTTGAAGTGACAACACCTGTTATTATTGCATGGCATAATGATAAGTCAAGAATGGTTGGAGATTTCAGAGCTTTGAATACCTACACAGTTCCAGATAGGTATCCAATCCCTAGAATCAAAGAAACCTTGACTCAATTGTCTAAAGCCAAGTATATAACATCAATGGATGCATTGAAAGGCTTCCATCAAAATGTTTTGACGCCTAAAGCTAAGAAATTACTTAGAATTATCACTCACTGTGGCATTTTTGAGTATCTTAGAATGCCATTTGGCATTAAAAATGCTCCATCTCATTATCAAAGAATGATGAATACCATCTTCCCCACAGAATTGTCTGAAGGATGGCTTATCATTTATATTGATGATATTATTATATGTTCTGACTCATGGTCTTTGCACCTTGAAAGACTTGCAAGAGTACTTCATAAAGTTGCAGAAGTGAACATGAAAATTTCACTTAAGAAATGCAATTTTGGTTTTGAAGAACTCAAAGCATTAGGACATGTTGTTTCTGGTTTGAGCTTGGGTATTGACAAGAATAAAGTAGCAGCAGTGTTACTTAAGCCAATACCCCAGAATAAAAAAGAAATGATGTCTTTTCTTGGATTTGCTAGTTACTATAGGCAACACTTGAAAGATTTTGCAATTCTAGCCAAGTCACTCTATAGAATCTGTGATCAACAGACTGTATTTGAGATGACACAGGAAAGAATTAAAGCTTATGAGAAGATAAAGAAAGCCCTTACAGAAGCACCTTTACTCCTCATGCCTGACTGGAATATTCCTTTTAAATTGTACATTGATGCATGTGAAGATGGACTAGGGGCAGCCCTACATCAAGTCCAGATTATTGATGACAAACCTAAAGAAGGACCAGTTTGTTTTATCTCAAGACAAATCAAACCAACAGAAGCCAGATATGGTGCAAGCCCAATGGAGTGCTTATGTTTGGTATGGGCACTTGAGAAACTACACTATTATCTTGATGGAAGTGTTTTTGAAGTGATAACTGACTGTAATGCCGTGAAATCACTTCTTAACATGAAAACTCCCAACAGAAATATGTTGAGATGGCAAATAGCCATTCAAGAATATAGAGGAAGCATGACTATAGTTTATAAAGCAGGAAACATTCACAAAAATGCTGATGGACTTAGTAGATGGGCTTTAGCCAACACTCCTGATAACCCAGCTTATGTACCTTTGGAAGCTGAACCACAGATTCCAATTGAAGGAATTAACATAACTGATATTGGGACTGAATTCTTTGAAGAGGTCAGAGAGTCTTATAAACAAGAAAATAATTGCCATATCTTGACTTCTTTATTGGATAAAGACTGCAAAGATACATCTTTGGTTAATACACTAGATGAAGTTTGGAAAAATTCCTATTCTGAAGGAAGATTTCACTTGTTTGATGGGATTATTTACCATAGAACAAAACATTCTTGTGTGATGACACTGTGTAGTAGATTGATTATCAATACCATTCTTCATGAATGCCATGATAGCATTTACTCTGGACACCTGTCAGAAGACAGAACACTTGAAAAAGTGAAGAATTGTGCATGGTGGCCATCTTGGAGAAAAGAAACCATTGAATATTGCCATACCTGTGACAGATGCCAAAAAGCAAACAGGAGTACAGGCAAGAAATTTGGACTTATGATCCATATTCAGGAACCAAAATCCCCATGGGAAGTTGTCCACATGGATTGGGTCACAGCACTTGCTCCAAGTGGTGACAAAAGTTATAATTCTTGTTTAGTCATTGTAGACAGATATAGCAAAACTCCCATATTCTTACCATGTCATAAAGATGACACTGCTATGGATACAGCTCTTCTTTTATGGAGTAGAGTTATTTCTCATACAGGGTTATTTAAGAATATCATAAGTGACAGAGACCCCAAATTCACATCTGCACTTTGGACCAATCTTCATAGATTGTTTGGGACTAAGTTATCATTCTCTACAGCATATCACCCTCAAACAGATGGGCTAGCAGAGAGGATGATTCAAACTTTAGAAGACATGATCAGGAGATTTTGTGCTTATGGATTAAAATTCAGAGACTCAGATGGCTTTAACCATGACTGGTGCACTCTGATACCTGCATTAGAATTGGCATACAAGACATCAGTCCATTCTTCCACAGGACAAACTCCTGCTATGTTAGAAAAAGGATGGAATCCAAGACTCCCAGCAGACACACTGAGGAAAGACTTGATTGACATTCATCCTACAGCTTCCAGCTTCAAATTAATGCTTGATAAAGTAAAACACCATGCAAAGCAGAGTATGGATGATGCTTTTGATTATGCAAAACAGAAGTGGGACAAGAGTCATAAAGTACCAGACTTCAAAGTAGGGGACTTAGTTTTAGTTTCAACCTTGAATTTTAATAATATCAAAGGCCCAAAGAAACTTAAAGATTCTTATGTAGGACCTTTTGTTATTGTTGCTTTACATGGAACCAATGCAGTTCAAGTGGAATTGAGTGGTGAATTGGAAAATAAACACCCCACATTTCCAGTCAGCTTGATAAAGCCTTATCAACCAGCTGACAAAGAATTGTTTCCTTTAAGAAACCCAACTCCTTTAACTGTACCACCTGTAGAACAGAATGAAGACAGAAAGATAAAGAAAGTCATTAAAGAAAGGAGACTTAGGGGTAAAAATCAAAGAGAATATCTTGTCAGATATAGAAATCCAGTACATGAAGATGAATGGATGGCAGAATCAGAAATACCTGACTCAGATAAACTCTTAAGAAGATTTAGACATGAAAGAAGGCCACAAGCCTGAATATGTCTATAAATGTGCTTTAAACTACTTGATCTGAGTAATGTGAAGAGGTTGGACAGTGGACATTAACCCCCTTTGGGGCCTTATTCTTTTATCACTAATAAAATTGTAGTACAATTTTATTTTTTGGTGGGAGGGAATGTGAGCCTTGAGGTATATTTTACATACCCAAATAGGCCACAATTATCTTAAAAAGAAATTTTTAATTATGCAAAACTCATAAGTCATGCATATATGCAAAATTCATCATTTTCAATTTCAGAAAAGATGAATAACTTTTTATTGAGTAAGTAAATCCATGGATTTAAGACCAGATTTGGATTCTACACAAAAATTCACCTAGGGTAGCTCCATAGAGTGAATAAGCTCAATTTAAGTATTTGAGGTGGTAAAATGGAAAATACTTCAATACCACATCATTAATACCACATAAAAGATCCGTGAAAATTTTTGTTTTTCTTGATTTTTAGCCAAAATAATGGGAAAGTGAGAAATCCCATGTTACATATACACTAAGAATAGTGTCATGCATGTTTTGAGCACTTAATATCATGGTATTCTTACATGGACTTTTGGTACACCCATAGTGGATATCTCACTTTAAGCTTAAATTACTATTTTGACGTAAAAAATAAGCAAGGGGGACAAAAGACATCAAAGAGAGCCAGGGTACCCAACTTCTGAGGCCTCAGAGGTGTGGATAGCTCCAGAGCATGGATCCATGGCTCATCTTGGCCCAATTGGTAAACTAAAACTCTTTGGGAACTTGGTTACCAAGTTACACCTACTGTAATCATAAGAAAAATAGCAAATAACCTCTTATTTTGACGTGCCAAGGAGGTAATAAGCTACTTAGGCTCCTGTAACCACGTCAATTCTTGATGACTTTCCATGACTAGACCCTAAAAGAGTAATTAAACCCTTTTGGGATCCATATTCATTGATTTACCTCATAGCAACCAGCAAAATACTGCTATTTGCAATTCTACGTAGAAATGAGGTAAAAACTTCAAAAATTCATTAAAAATACAATTCTTAATGAATCTTCCTGAAACTTTCAGGACCAATGAAGAACTGTATTATCCATGGTAAAACCACAAAGAATTATGGTTTTACTAGTAAAATTAAAAGGTTTACTTACAGTCCATTTTTGACCATTCTACGTGAAACACTGAATCTTCAAAAAATCACAGTAATTACAACCTGTGATGAAATTGGCAATAACATTGATAACTTTGAGAAATCAATTATTATTTTAGAATAAAAGAAGATTTACAGATTTTACTCCTTTTATTCTTAACCATATTGGGGTTGGTAGTCACGTAAAATGTGAGCCTTAGAGGTAATTTCATATACCCAAAAGACCACAAATATAAAAAATAACATATTAATATAAATAAGATAAATTTATTTATATTATTAAAATAAAAATCAAAATATAAATATAAAATTATATTAAAAAAATAAAAAATTAATTATAATTTAAAAATAAAAATACATTAAATTTTGTAAATATAAAATTACATTTATACTTGAAAAATTTAAGTAAAAATGAAATTTTAACAAAATTGTGAAAAAATAAATAAATTTGGAAAAAAGTTAAATAAAATTTATTATAAATTTTTATCCAATAAATAAACATATAAAATTTATTTCACCATTGGATTCCTCATAAAAAATCAGGTGGGGTCACCTCTGAGTGAAATTCTTGTAACTCAACTCTAAATAAGCTTAAATTAAGTTTTTAGTATTTTCAATACAAAAGTTGAAAATCCTCAAAACCTTAATTTAATTCACACCACATGTGGTGTTAACCATCAATTTTTGTGTTAAAATTGAGGTGTTGTGTTTAGTTTAGAAGTTATGAGGAATTGAAGTATTTTCAATTGAATTCAATTGAAATGTCAAAATGTGCGCGTGTATTACATAAGTGAACTTTAATTTACATATGAGGTGTCAATTATTACTGTATTGTACTGTACAATTGAATTGAATTACATATGTAAATTATAAGTATAATACATGATGAGGAATTAAAGGAAAAATAAATTGGAAAGATTAAATTTGGGGGGGAAAAGGAACTCCAGCTCTAAGGGGGAGCTAGACCCCCAAAATCCTTGCTGACAGGCGTGGGATGTCAAAATTCACGCAAAAGTTCATCAGTTTTGGCCTGGAATTGAGTTACAGGGTCTGTGGACTCAATTGATGATGAGGTTTTGATACCAACTGGGGTAGTTTTAGCTGTTGCCAAGAGGGTAAAACTACCCTTAAGATAAAACCATCAGAGTAAAAACAGTTTTAACTGGTTTCTACGACTCTGACACACATTCTGACGTTTTTTGAAGGCTCTAGGCCTGGTATTGCTATAGTAATGGCTGATTTAAGGGTCTAAAATGGCTAAAAATGGCTAAAAATGGCTTAAACCAGCCCTTTTTGGTCTAAATCAGGGTTCAATGATGCCATAATTGGCTTTTCTGTTGTCAGACTGTTTTTCACGACTGACAAGAGTAAATTTTACTTTTGGAGTAAGAGAATTGATGGCTATAAAAGAATGTCTTCTTTGCCCCACTTTTCTCTTCATGTTAGAATCTTTTCCTTTTATTAATTAGTTTAAAACTGTTAAACCAATCAATCAAAGATTCCAACCACCACTTTTAAATCATTCTAATCCTTTTAACCACGTGAAAAAATCATTATAATCATTGTTTGTAACTCTTATAATCATTTTTACCCCTGAACCACCCCAAAAGTGAATTAAAGCATCTTTCATCACTGTAAACTTTGTCACTTTGTTTCCAAATTCACTCTGGTCACTTTTGGGCGTGTTTTCTCTTTAATATTCTTTTTAAAGACTTTGTTCTTTAATTAATTGCTTGCAGTTCTTTTCTCAATTAATTCCAATTGAAATTGCTCTTGAAGAAATTTCTTTTGTAGCCTTAAAATATCTCTTGTAGAGTATTTTTTGGATAAATTTTTATTGTTGGTAAAACAATAAATTTTTATAATATTATTGTTTTATACTAATAAAGTTATAAACAATAAAATTGGCATGTTTTCTCTTAAAAATAATATTTCATACTATTTTTAATTGATTTTTACCTTATACAAATTTTGAGGACAGGAAAAGTACTTGATTTTTAATCAAAGTTTCATATCCATACCTTACATTTGGGGGCCCAGCCGTGATATTTTAACTGTGACATGTTTTTTTTACTCTTTTTAAATCTTTTTTCTTATATTGAAAAATTTAAAAACATATAAAAAATACTTATAATTCAAAAAATCCATAAAAAATAACTTTTTTTCATATTATAAGTGAGGCTTATATTTTTATTTCTTTTTTTGAAATAACCTTTTTTTTACTTAATTAATTGGCTTTTTCATTAATTTTAGTGTCTGACAACGTGGTAAGACAAGAAAACATTGAAACAGCCTCAACAGTAACCAGCATTATCCCTGCCAGTACTGTTAATTCTGATCATAATAGTACTGTTATTGTGACTCAAAATAACCAACCTGAACCAATATCTTCTGAATTAATTAACTTGGACATAAGTAATACCCTTCAGAAAACTAAAAATTTGGCCAATAGTAAGTTTTTTGACGTAAAAAATACTATTTTAAGCCTTTTTAACCATAATTATGCCTTCAACCAGGTCAGGAGCCAGCTACAACCCCTCAAGCAGCTCCCAAAAAGGTAATAGACGTGATTATGGCAGAGGCCAACCAGGTACAGAAGGAAAAGGGTCAGTTGATGACTTCCAAACAACTAAAATTGGTCATTCTGAAGCTGATAATACCATTTTACCTTCAAAAAGAGCTGACACCGCCACAACAAGCCTCTGTGGACATATACAAAGCCAGCCACAGTGCATACAACAATGCACTTCAATTCAAAGAGTACCAGATCCTTGCAGACCTGTGGAAGAATTGCATGAATTCTTACCTGACAGTAAGAAAATTCTTGGGCCATCCCAACACTTGCAAATTGCTCAATGGATGGCATTCATTGATGGAGAAGAAAAACATGATGCTTTTGACACTAGAATGGAGGAAAAACAACCCTCCACCACCCAAACCAGTGCCAAAAACAGCCCCAGTGGCCAGCAGCAGCAATTCCAACGTGAAAAAGCAGCCACAAACTCCAAACAAGGGCAAAGGGAAGGCACCAGCCCCAAAACCTTACAGCCAGGGCTACAGAATCCCAAAGATTCAGCAGGATGCCATGGAAAATGTATTTCAGATGGCCAGAACCATGATGGAATTACAGAAGAAGGAGGAAGCCAGATTAAGGTTCCAGAAATGATTTCTGACATATTTGATTCCATCCCAGAGTTGTATAATGCTATAAATGACGTGAAAAAACATCTTTCTGATAAAAATGACACCATTTGTAACAACATTAAAACAAACAACCTGAGTCTGTGCCAAATTAATGAAACACTTATGTGTTTTGAAAAAGTTTTAAGAACAATTAAAAATTCTAATAATGACAATTCTTCTAACATTAAAATAAATGAACAATCTGCCATTATTAAAGAATTAACAGATAAATATTCTAAATTCAATATTGATGACATGATTGAAACAAGAATTAAACAAGCCATAAATATTATCAAAACAGATAACAAGAAAGTCCTTGATGACATTTCAAATTCATTTACTGAAGTAAAGACATATACCATTGCCTTGAAAAAGTGTTTTGATGCTTCACAAGAAGAAGTATCAAAATTATCAATGAAATTGAATCAAGTCACTGCTGATAATACAAGACAGACAGAGTTATTGCAAGAACTGACACATAAGGAAGACATGTATAAAATTGAAGTAATAAATTTAATACAAAGCTTCCAACATGAATACAGAAATTCCCAAAGGTGTAGCAACAGTAAAATGAATGACATTGAACAAATACTGAACACCTTACCAAGAATTTCTACACCTCTGAATCAAAATGAGGGCACAAGAATTCCAAATCCACAAGTATTGGATCCTGATAATTCACAATTAAAAAATGAATTATCCACTTCTTTTCATAACTTGGAACCATCAATGGGCCAAGCACTCTTGAAAGAAGTTCCAAAACTTAAAGAATGGCCTCACTTCAGTGGTGAAGGAGAGTATGACCATATGGAATTCATTAGAGGTATTGACATGATCAAAGAAGATTTTGAATTACCAGACAGATTGGTAACAGCCAGGTTTAACACCTTGTTTACCAGATCAGCTCACAGATGGTACATCAAAATAAGACAAGCACATGGACACCAGAGTTGGACTTGGTGGAAAACCCAAATCATCAACAAATGGGCAAATGATGCTTGGAGGTTTAAAGTTGAAACAGCCTTTGAATCTGCCAAATTTAATGCTGATAAAGACAGAGCTTTACCATGGTTTTGCCAACAAAAGGACAGATTAACAGCATTATATCCTGACATGTCAGAGTTTATGATCCATAGAAAAATTCTGAGACAATGTGGAGGTGACTTAGAGCATGCTGTCAAGAGCAGGACTACTGAACAATCTTCAGCAGAAGATATTATCAATATACTAGAAGAAGTAACCACCAGAACCAAAATTGGTTCTAGTAGGGTGAATCTTAAAACAAGGTTTAATACACCTTGGAAAGATTCTGTGGACAAAAACCCCAAAGAAAATTCTGGTAATATTAAATATAAATCTGCAGATACAGTCAGAAAATGCCATATTTGCCAAAGCACCACCCATTTAGCCAATACATGTCCAAAGAGGGGGAAAATCAATGAAATTGACATTGAAAAGGAACCAGATGTTGAAAAAGAAGACATAATTGAAGACAATTCAGATGATAAGTCATCCATATTTTCTGAATCTTCAAAAGATATAGAAAATATCAATGCCACTTTTGACATCATGGAATCTTATTCCCACTTACCACAATTGAGCAATGGTCAAGTTGATTTATCAAACGTTCAAGATGCACAACTTATGAAGACAAAACCAAACAGAGGAAAAGGTTATACAGCTGGTAACTCCTGTATAACAGAAGTGGTAATTGACAACAAGCCCACCAAACTTTTGCTTGACCCAGGAGCCTTCTGCTCTTGTGTTGGAAAATCCTTTCTTAAGACCTGTGTGCCAAATTTTGAAGACCAATTGTTACCAATTGATGAAATAAAATTCAACAGTGCAAGTAACCCAATGAAAGCATTGGGGATCTTTGAGACCAATGTCATATTCCCACACATAAATGGGAATTTAAGGATCACAGTTGAATTTGTTGTTATGCGAAATTGCTCTAGTACCCATTTTATATTGGGAAATGACTATTTGATCATGTATGGGATAGATTTACATAATAACAAAGACAGATACTTTACAATTGGGGACAATAAGCGCCAGAAATTTGCCTTTTTACCATTTAAAAGACAAATTACAGTAAACAAAGTATCACCAGTCAACTTAGAGTTAGAAAAATTCAAGTCTGAACAGTTAAATGAGGCTGAGATAAGCCTTCATCTGACTGATAAACAAGAAAATGAACTTTCTTCCCTTTTGTATGACCACAAAGGAGCATTTGCTACAGACAAAGAACCTCTGGGAGCAATTATTGGTCATGAAGTTGACATCATTCTTAACATTGAGAGACCTTATCCACCACTCTTAAGAAGAACTGCTTATCCAGCAAGTCCAAAATCAAGAGAAGCTCTAGAAATTCATATCAAAGAACTTCTAGACCTTGGTGTAATAAGAAAAGTAGGCCACAATGAGGAAGTAGAAATAACTACACCAGTCATAGTGGCGTGGCATAATGGAAAATCCAGAATGGTTGGGGACTTTAGAGCTCTGAACACTTACACTGTTCCAGACAGATACCCAATACCAAAAATCCAAATTGCCCTTACTCAAATATCTCAAGCAGTGTATATAACCACTATGGATGCCCTTAAAGGATTCCATCAAAATGTGGTAACACCAAGAGCAAGAAAATACTTGAGAATTATTGTTCATTGTGGAGTGTATGAATACTTAAGGATGCCCTTTGGTATCAAAAATGCACCTTCACACTTCCAAAGAATGATGAATGAAATCTTCCCTGAAGAACTCTCAGAGGGATGGTTAATCATTTACATTGATGACATTATTATCTGTTCAAAGACTTGGGAGGAGCACATGTACAGATTATCAAGAGTTTTGACAAAAATCCAATCAGTAAACATGAAAATCTCCTTGAAGAAATGTCATTTTGTATTTAAAGAACTTAAGGCACTAGGACATGTTGTATCTGGTTTGTCCCTTGGAATTGATAAAAACAAAGTTGCAGCAGTATTGTTAAAACCCATGCCTCAGAATAAGAAGGAAATTCAGTCATTCTTGGGTTTTGCAGGATATTACAGGCAACACATTAAAGACTTTGCATCCATAGCAAGACCACTTTATAAGTTGTGTGACAAAGACACAGTATTTGAGATGACTGTTGACAGAGTCAAAGCTTTTGAATCTCTAAGAGAAGCATTGACCACTGCTCCACTCTTACTGATGCCAGACTTTAAATTACCTTTCAAACTGTATATTGATGCATCAGGAGATGGACTAGGTGCTGCACTTCACCAAGTTCAGATCATAAATGACAAACCTGTAGAAGGACCAATATGTTTCATATCCAGACAAATCAAACCAACTGAAGCCAGATATGGAGCAAGTCAAATGGAATGTCTATGCCTTGTCTGGGCCTTGGAGAAATTGAACTATTTCTTAGAGGGATGTGTTTTTGAAGTAATAACAGATTGTACAGCTGTGAAATCACTTTTGAACATGAAAACACCTAACAGACACATGCTCAGATGGCAAATAGCCATACAAGAATACAGAGGCAATATGACTATTGTTCATAAAGATGGGAATATTCATAAGAATGCAGATGGACTAAGCAGATGGCCATTACCAAATAACATTGATAATCCTGCTTATGTTCCAGAAGAAGCTTCACCACAAATTCCAATAGAAGGAATAAGTGTTACAGACTTGAACACCACCTTCTTTGAAGAAGTCAGAAATACTTACACTCAAGATAAGAATTGTAGCATCTTATGCCAATTACTTAACAAAGACTGTAAAGACAACTCTCTAATACATGCCTTGGATGAAGTATGGAGAAAATCTTATAATGAAGGAAGATTTCACCTACTGGATGGTATAATTTACCACAGAACCAAGCACACATGTGTCATGACAGTTGTAGACAGGTCATTAATCAATCTTGTACTGAAAGAATGCCATGATAGTCCCTTTTCAGGACATCTTTCTGAAGACAGAACAAGAGAGAAAGTGAAGACCTGCATATGGTGGCCAATGTGGCAAAAAGATGTTGCAGAGTATTGCAAAACCTGTGACAGATGCCAAAAGGCAAATAAATCCACTGGCAAAAGACTTGGAAATATGATGAAAATCCAAGAACCAAACAGACCTTGGGAAATTGTCCATATGGATTGGGTAACTGGCCTACCACCAGGAGGTGACAGGAGCTATAATGCTTGCCTAGTAATTGTGGACAGATTCAGTAAAACTCCAATCTTTTTACCATGTCACAAAGATGATACAGCCATGGATACAGCTCTTCTGATATGGAATAGAGTAGTGTCATGGACTGGGATATTTACAAATATCATCAGTGATAGAGATCCCAAATTCACTTCAGCACTATGGACAAATCTTCACCAATTATTTGGCACTAAACTGTCTTTCTCTACAGCCTACCACCCACAAACTGATGGCCTGGCTGAAAGAATGATCCAAACCTTAGAGGACATGGTGAGAAGATTTTGTGCATATGGCCTTGAAATCAAAGATTGTGATGGATTTACCCATGATTGGTGTACTCTGTTACCAGCACTGGAATTAGCATATAAAACATCAATCCATGCTAGTACCAATCAGACTCCTGCTGTTCTAGAAAAAGGATGGAACCCCAAGTTACCCCAAGACTCCTTGAGGAAAGACTTAATTGAAATACATCCCACAGCTGCTAGCTTCAAAGGAATGCTAGACAAAGCTAGAAAGCATGCAGTAAGGTGCATGGAGGACTCTTTTGCATATGCTAAAGACAAATGGGATAAATCTCATGCAACTCCAGATTTCAACGTAGGGGACCTAGTTCTTGTATCCACCACTAACTTCAATAACATCAAAGGATGTAAAAAGTTGAAAGACTCCTTTTCAGGACCTTTTGTGATTAAGGCCCTCCATGGAGAAAATGCTGTTGAAGTAGAGTTATCTGAAGAACTTAGCAATAAGCACCCTACATTTCCAGTGAGCTTGATAAAGCCATATAAATCTAGTGATGCTGAGAAATTTCCCTTGAGGAATAAGATTCCCCAAGCTATACCTCCTATTGAGACATCTGGTGCTAAGAAAATTACCAAAGTTCTTAAAGAAAGGAAATTAAGAACCAAGAAAGTAAGAGAATACCTTGTTAGGTACAGTGACCCAACTTGTGAAGATGAATGGTTAGAAGAAAAAGATATACCAGAAGCTACCAAACTCCTCAGAAGATTCAGACACACTAGAAACTCCAATATTACAAAGTAATATTCTTTTTTAGGGAGAGGGAATGTGAGCCTTAGAGGTAATTTCATATACCCAAAAGACCACAAATATAAAAAATAACATATTAATATAAATAAAATAAATTTATTTATATTATTTAAATAAAATCAAAATATCAATATAAAATTATATTAAAAAAATAAAAAATTAATTATAATTTAAAAATAAAAATACATTAAATTTTGTAAATATAAAATTACATTTATACTTGAAAAATTTAAGTAAAAATGAAATTTTAACAAAATTGTGAAAAAATAAATAAATTTGGAAAAAAGTTAAATAAAATTTATTATAACTTTTTATCCAATAAATAAACATATAAAATTTATTTCACCATTGGATTCCTCATAAAAAATCAGGTGGGGTCACCTCTGAGTGAAATTCTTGTAACTCAACTCTAAATAAGCTTAAATTAAGTTTTTAGTATTTTCAATACAAAAGTTGAAAATCCTCAA
This sequence comes from Austropuccinia psidii, assembly GCA_023105745.1. Classification (NCBI taxonomy): domain Eukaryota; kingdom Fungi; phylum Basidiomycota; class Pucciniomycetes; order Pucciniales; family Sphaerophragmiaceae; genus Austropuccinia; species Austropuccinia psidii. Next base: position 6,151,380 of record JALGQZ010000018.1, read on the forward strand.
AACCTTATTTTAATTCACACCACATGTGGTTTTAACCATCAATTTTTGTGTTAAAATTGAGGTGTTGTGTTTAGTTTAGAAGTTATGAGGAATTGAAGTATTTTCAATTGAATTCAATTGAAATGTCAAAATGTGCGCGTGTATTACATAAGTGAACTTTAATTTACATATGAGGTGTCAATTATTACTGTATTGTACTGTACAATTGAATTGAATTACATATGTAAATTATAAGTATAATACATGATGAGGAATTAAAGGAAAAATAAATTGGAAAGATTAAATTTGGGGGGGAAAAGGAACTCCAGCTCTAAGGGGGAGCTAGACCCCCAAAATCCTTGCTGACAGGCGTGGGATGTCAAAATTCACGCAAAAGTTCATCACTTTTGGCCTGGAATTGAGTTACAGGGTCTGTGGACTCAATTGATGATGAGGTTTTGATACCAACTGGGGTAGTTTTAGCTGTTGCCAAGAGGGTAAAACTACCCTTAAGATAAAACCATCAGAGTAAAAACAGTTTTAACTGGTTTCTACCACTCTGACACACATTCTGACGTGTTTTGAAGGCTCTAGGCCTGGTATTGCTATAGTAATGGCTGATTTAAGGGTCTAAAATGGCTAAAAATGGCTAAAAATGGCTTAAACCAGCCCTTTTTGGTCTAAATCAGGGTTCAATGATGCCATAATTGGCTTTTCTGTTGTCAGACTGTTTTTAACGACTGACAAGAGTAAATTTAACTTTTGGAGTAAGAGAATTGATGGCTATAAAAGAATGTCTTCTTTGCCCCACTTTTCTCTTCATGTTAGAATCTTTTCCTTTTATTAATTAGTTTAAAACTGTTAAACCAATCAATCAAAGATTCCAACCACCACTTTTAAATCATTCTAATCCTTTTAACCACGTGAAAAAATCATTATAATCATTGTTTGTAACTCTTATAATCATTTTTACCCCTGAACCACCCCAAAAGTGAATTAAAGCATCTTTCATCACTGTAAACTTTGTCACTTTGTTTCCAAATTCACTCTGGTCACTTTTGGGCGTGTTTTCTCTTTAATATTCTTTTTAAAGACTTTGTTCTTTAATTAATTGCTTGCAGTTATTTGCTCAATTAATTCCAATTGAAATTGCTCTTGAAGAAATTTCTTTTGTAGCCTTAAAATATCTCTTGTAGAGTATTTTTTGGATAAATTTTTATTGTTGGTAAAACAATAAATTTTTATAATATTATTGTTTTATACTAATAAAGTTATAAACAATAAAATTGGCGTGTTTTCTCTTAAAAATAATATTTCATACTATTTTTAATTGATTTTTACCTTATACAAATTTTGAGGACAGGAAAAGTACTTGATTTTTAATCAAAGTTTCATATCCACACCTTACATAAAAGCATCAATTAAGTAATTATGATAATCTTACGTGACAACAGATGATGCAATCATTAATCCAAAAGGGTTTATTGTTTTCTCACTCACTGGTTTTTCAGTTTGCTCCATGGCACGCCTCTGTGAGCTGTTGTTGACTTAAAAGAAGCCTATTCTTGCTGTTTTTTCCATATCATCATCTTATCAATTTATTAAATCTTTATTACCAACAAGTAAGTATTAGTTAAAGCTATTCTTAAGTGTTTTAAATCTTTCCAAATCATCCAGAAAGACGTGAAATCCTAGAATCCAACTATATATCGTTGTAATACTGCTATAAATCCTTTTGATCCCTTAAATCCACAATTCCACGTCAAATTTCTCTACTCTTATCTATCAATAAGTTCTTTGGAGTATTAGTGAGTCATTTATTCTTAATTCTTAAAGTTTTTCTCTAGTAATAGTTTTCTTCAAGAATTATCTTTATAATTGTTCTTGCAAAGGATAATTATATATTAAAATAATTTTATTATTTTAATAAAGAAGTTTTTTATAAAATTCTTCTTGTAATTGATTCTTGTAGACAATTACTTGCTCACTGTTAAGATCACTAGTAGTGCTTAACACGTGAAAGAAATAATTTTTTAATTATTTAATTGTGGTTATAATAATATTTTATTATCATATTTCATAAGAACAGACATAGTACTGTTGATTAATAGTAATATTATCACCAGTTTCATAGTCACATCTTACACTGCTTCCTCCCATTTGAACCTAAGGCCTTTTGAGTCCAGAATGGTACCCAATGCCCAAGGAGCTTTATTTGGCACACATCCTTTGACTTCCCTGTTGGAGCCCACATGACATTGGCTCAATCTGAACCAACTAAAGCCAATGTTCTTCCATGGGGCCCATTGAGGGTGCCACATAAATGCCAAAGCATATATATATACGCTGAGAATAAGCAAGCCACTCACACTTTCCTTCCTCACCCCGACTCTTTCCCGCGAGTTCCCTTTTACGCTCCTTTCCTTTTTTTGTGAATGGCATGCTTGCAGCGGCAAATGAAATGAAACCAAATGATTACTGAATTATTAATATCACCTAAATTTGATTTCAGTCGATGAATCTTTTTTAATTTCAGCTAAAAATGAAAGATCACACCTGAACTTCGCAAATTTGTGATCTCAAGTACCTGAACCTGTAAATTGCAGTGGATAGTTCATTCTTCAGTTTGATATATTGATCCTCCCATTCAATAACTTTCCAATCCAACCATGGGGAATATTGCAAGGACATGTGAATGCAATATGCACCCCGGTGCGTATCCCCAATTATCCTAGTCCTCTTGAAACAAACAGGGCCATTTGGCCTATTATGGGCTGGCGGGAAGTGATAAAACCCACTTAGCGCAATGCCCCCGCATGTGCTAATTTCAGGCACAGATGCCTGACTCATTTTTTGTCTTGTCAGAGTATTTCCAATGGTGTACGGAGGCATGCGTCCGTACAATTATAATTGGTATTCATACTGTGGCATCCAGGCAGTAGTAGGATAGGTAGTCATGATTATTAACTTCATAAATAACTTTGCAGAATTCAATTACAATCTATCTAGTACAAATCTAATCTAAAACAGGTCAATCCTGGTTTTTAGCTTAGCTGACCTGGATACAGTCAATGTGACCTCATCACTTGAACCAAGTCCGCACTTTGCCACCCAGGCATCACCAAAGTCTTATACCAAGCATCATGCAAATTCAAATCTAAGAGGTACACTGTGGTTAGAACACTGATGAGAAGAAACTTTTATTCAGTAAATTACATATATACTTATTAGTACGTAGCCACAGTGGCTCCACTAGATTTTTACTCTCTGAAAGTTGTTTGGAAATGTCAATGAGTGATAAATCCCCTTTAGCTGAGCTTGTTCTCCAGTCATCTGAGCATACCATCAAACCACAAACCCCTGCCGCACAGAAAGCCGCTAATATACCATAGCAAATTTGATTTATTCCAAGATTCTGGTGACACGTCGAAAGATCATTGATAGCTTCATATTTTTTTCAAGCTTGTGAGTTTGCCTTTGATGCCAGTGACTTTGACCTTTATGGATAGCTGTATCCATTGAATCCTCCAGGTTCTTTTGCACCTTTTTTTTGATATATCATTGTCAGCCCCACCACCTTCAATGCTAAATTGTGTTGCACGTTGCTTCACTTTACTCAAGCAGGAGGCAAGGTATCTAACTGCTCCCCGTTCAAGTCCAAGAGGATTGGTCAAATTTGATGTTGGTGCCACATATGGTTTGGGTGCAATCACACTGTATGAGACTAAACTAATGGAGCCAAACATAACATTTGCCCAAAAATGTTTAACTGGATTGGCAGGGTAAAGAAGGCTCTGAACCATTTTGAAGAAGGAGTGTTCAGATTTTGGGAGATTGTCTGGAGGTTTATCTGATTCCTTCATCAATTTGAGATTCCAAATGTTGTTATCAAAAAATGCTTCTGTTTCTGTTGGCTGTAAAAAATCTAACCCTGTATATTGCAATTTAAATCACCAGTCAGCAGCCAATAATCCTGTTTCATGCACAAAGATAAAGCTCACCTGCCATCTCCAGGTCCTCAAGCCAGGCCAACACTTTAAGCTCTTGGTTACTGATCACCTTAATACCAACAGGCAGGAATGTATGAGCATCCTATGTTGGTAAAGTGTCCCATCAATTTTTGTAAATCTTATTGATATTATCAAGCCCCCTTTTCCATGATTGTTGAGTAATATTGGAATGATAATTCAAAATGTCTCCAAACTCTTCCATGCGGGATGAAAATATTCCTTGAAAATTAGCAGAGAATCACACTTTGGGCTCAGGGTCAGGAATTATATCAGTCATATCTTGTCCCATTGCATCATGTTTAATTGTCTCCCTTTCTTGAAAGGCTTGAATATTTTGAGGAGAGGCGGGAGGGGTTTCATAATGGATTGTTTCATTGAGTATGGGGGCTTTCAGTATGTGGCCATTCATCATGGATTGTTTCATTGAGTATGGGGGGGCTTTCAGTATGCAGAGGTTGATTATCAATATGGCCCACTTCAACATTGATCATTTAATCACCCTGATCCCAGGAATATTTTGCGGCTTCAAAGGTACGGCTTTTTTTGTTGGTTTTTTTGGTGGCATTTATATTTGGTCTGTTTCCTAATCCTTTGCCTGGAAATCCAATTACCACTCGAGATCTTTCAGGTAGAGATTATCCCACCTCCACACCTGCCCATATATTGTAAGCAGCCATTTTGATGTTTTTGTATTGAATCAGTAATGGACTTACGGTTCAAATCCATTTTGAGGAGGCTCATTGCTTCAGCAATCTTTTGATGCACATAATTAGGAATTTTACTATCATTTTGAATTTTCTCGAGCCTTGGGATTTTTTGAGCAATGTCTGAGACAAATTGTTCCTTGGATATAATTTCCATTTCCCCACTGAAAGTTTTGTCATCTCGCCCAGCATCTTCTTTCAGTGCACAAGGTTCAACAGTCTTTTCCTTCTCATAGATTTGAAAATTCAGTTTCTGAGAGCTTGGAGGCTGATCTGAAATAAAGGCTATGACAAAAGTATCAGGTTTGGAGAGACTACAAATATTCAAGATAAATCTATGCTCACATTCCAGAAGAACTGGTGCATCTGGATTAATTTCATGTGCCAGGCTCTCTACTGAAATGCCTAATTCATGAATACTGACCATATCAGAGATTTCACTTCCACTCTCTGGGGCTGGAGTTGTTTTTTCATGGAATTCAGTTGAATTTGCAAGGGTTTGGGGCATAGCAGGGGTAGTTTATTAAGTAAATAGATTGTGACAAGTTGATAGATAACCTGATTGAAAATTGTAGAATAAAAAGATTAAAATTGAAGGAAAAAGGCGGGAGTTCTGAAAGTGGTGGAAGTAAAATAAGTTCAAGATCACTGATTCTTTGTTAGTTAATATCAATATTGGAGAGTTTTGGAAAGTTTGAAAGTAGTTAAATATCAATTTAAATAAGTTTAATAGTTAGTGAATTTTCTAGAAAAAAGATATTTCAGAACCACAAGCTCACCAAAAGCAACCTTCCCGTCAATAACCTTGGAACCTTCCATCCATATCTATTGAGCTTGTCAGGGATTTGCAAAAGATGATTTTTTGGGGAATTCAAGCAGGTGATGTGTTGCAAATTATTCCTTATCATTCAAATGAAATCACTTCCCTGTGAGAAATTTATTAAAGCTGACTAGTGAGAAACCTACTAAAGTCAACTTTTGAACTATTCAATGCTCATGAGGTAAGGACTAAGCAAAGTGTTCCATTTGAACTATATGAAATAAAATGGTTTTGTTGGGGAAACAGAACATAAAAATCAGGTATTGAATAGTCCACTTATTAGGTTTAAATTTGGAAGCCTCATGATCTAAACCCTAACCACAAAATTGTGGATATACCTACCAATTTCCCCCCAGAACCTGTTGGCAGAGATGGCCACTCAGCATATCTCCCTGATTGCATTAATCATGGAAACCAACAAGCCACCATACTCTATGGATCTAGTACCTGAGCGTAGGGATGGTAAGCGGCGGAGAGAGGATTAGGCGTAAGGGGGGTTGAGGGTGGCGTTGGAGGCATATCTTGAGGGCACCGCAGGAGCATAAGAACTGTAAGCAGCGGAGAAGATAAGGGGGGAGTGCGGAAGCATAAGGGGTGGTGAGGGCGGAGATGGGGGCAGCATTGTAGTCTCATCCTGGTGGGGGCTTGTAAGGTGTGGGTATGAAACTTTGATTAAAAATCAAGTACTTTTCCGGTCCCCAAAATTTGTATAAGGTAAAAATCAATTCAAAATAGTAAGAAATATTATTTTTAATAGAAAACACGCCAATTGTATTTTTTATAACCTTATTAGTATAAAAAAATAATATTATAAAGATTTATTTTATTTACCAACAATAAAATTTATCCAAAAATACTCTACAAGAGATATTTATAGCTACAAAAGAAATTTCTTCAAGAGCAATTTCAATTGGAATTAATTGAGAAAAGAACTGCAAGCAATTGATTAAAGAACAAAGTCTTTAAAAAGAATATTAAAGAGAAAACATGCCCAAAAGTGACCAGAGTTAATTTAGAAACAAAGTGACAAAGTTAACAGTGATGAAAGATGCTTTAATTCACTTTTGGGGTGGATCAGGGGTAAAAATGATTATAAGAGTTACAAAAAATGATTATGATGACTTTTTCATGTGGTTAAAAGGTTTAAAATGATTGAAAAAGGTGGTTGGAATCTTTTATTGATTGGTTTAACAGTGTATAAACTAATTATAAAAGGAAAAGATTCTAACAGGAAGAGAAAAGTGGGGCAAAGAAGACATTCTTTTATAGCCATCAATTTTCTTACTCCAAAAGTACAATTTACTCTTTTCAGTCGTTAAAAACAGTCTGACCACAGAAAAGCCAATTATGGCATCATGGAACCCTAGTTCAGACCAAAAAAGGGCTGGTTTAAGCCATTTTTAGCCATTTTAGACCCTTAAATCAGCCATTACTATAGCAATACCTGTGTCACAGGGGCTCTTCTAAAATGAAGAGGGCCTGGAACTCAGTGAACAGACTTACTTATGGAGGGCTCAAAAGGAATACTCAAATGATAAGAGTAATGAAATAAGATAATAATTTCCTAGTCATAAAATAATAAGAATTAAAAGATATGAGAGGAAAACAAAAGCAATAATCAAGAGCCAACCACAAATAATCCTGTACCACTGTTTCAACCTGTTCAGAAAAGAGAAAAGGATTAATAAAGGATATGGCCACCAGGACTCTACTGAACAGGTGAGGGAAGGCAAAGACTAATTTAATAAATAATGAAATAATATTTCTTAATGAGAAATAAAATAATATTAAATAATATTAAATAATATTAAATAATATTAAATAATATTAAATAATAAATCCAATATTTTAATTAACTGGGGGAAAAACCCCCAGGCGGATGAAGAGGGGCTGGTATATGTGAGAAATACCAGCCTTGGAGTTTGAGTGTTGAGATACTGGCCTGTATGCTGGAAGAAGTTGGATGTGGGATTGAATCCTGTATTGGTGAATCCAATACAGGCTATACAGTCAATACAGGTATTTGTGCCTGTATTGATGACAGGCCTGTATTTGGGTCTTTCCTGTATGAAAATGTATTGAGGTCTTAAAACTGTATTTGGAGAATGTAGAATGAAACCCCCTTGCTGATTGGGTTTTGAAGAGTATCCATGAAATAATGATTGTTGCTGATTGGGTTTTGAAGGGTATCAATGAGGTAATGATTGTTGAAGATGATTGGTAATGCCCCTGCCTCCTTGGCTGTGACAACCTGGTCTAGAGCCTTCAAAACACATCAGAATGTGTACAAGAGGCGTAGAAACCGGTTAAAACTGTTTTTACTAACATTGTGTTATCTTAAGGGTAGTTTTACTCTCTTGGCAGCAGTTAAAACCATCCTGGTTGGTATCAAAACCTCATCATCAATTGAGTCACAGACCCTGTGACTCAATTCCAGGCCAAAAGTAATGAACTTTTGCATGTATTTTGACATCCCACGCCAGTCAGCAAGGAGTTTAGGGGTTTGGTTGCCCCTTAGAGCTAGAGTTCCTTTTCCCCCCCCCAATTTTAATCTTTCCAGTTTATTTTTTCCTTTAATTCCTCATCATGCATTATACTTGGAATTTACATATGTAATTCAATTTAACTGTACAGTACAATACAGTAATAATTGATACCTCATATGTAAATCAAAGTTCACTTATGTGATACACACACACATTTTGACATTTCAATTGAATTCAATTGAAAATACTTCAATTCCTCATAACTTCTAAACTAAACACAACACCTCAATTTTAACACAAAAATTGATGGTTAACACCACATGTGGTTGGAATTAAGTTAAAGTTTTGCGGATTTTCAATTTTTGTATTGAAAATTTTAAAAACTTAATTCAAGCTTATTTAGAGTTGAGTTACAGAAATTTCATTCAGAGGTGACCCCACTTTATTTTTTATGAGGAATCCAATGGTGTGATAATTTCTTTATGTTTATTTATTGAATAAAAAGTTATAGTATATTTTATATAACTTTTTACCAAAAATATTTCAATTTCACAATTTTTATTAAAAAATCATTTTTACTTGATTTTTACAAGGAAAAATATAATTTCACAATTTTAAATTTTATTGTAATTTTATTTTTGAATTATAATTAAATTCTGATTTTTTTTAAAGATAAATTTGTATTTTTATTTCAATTTCTATTTTTATAATGTAAATAAATCTATTCCATATATATTTGTATCTTAATTTATCTTTTGTGGTCTTTTGGGTATATGAAAAATACCTCTAAGCCTCACATTCCCTCCCCCTAAAGAAGGAATATTAATTTGCAATATTTTTATTTCTAGTGTTTCTGAACATTTTGAGAATATTAGTAGCTTCAGGTATGTCTTTTTCTGGAAACCATTCATCTTCACAAGTTGGGTCACTGTACCTAACAAGGTATTCCCTTACTTTGTTGGTTCTCAACTTTCTTGACTCAATTGGAAGTATAACTTGGGGAACTTTATTCCTGAAGGGGAATTTTTCAGCATCACTAGATTTATATGGCTTTATCAAGCTCACTGGAAATGTAGGATGCTTATTGCTAAGTTCTTCAGATAACTCCACTTCCACAGCATTTTCTCCATGGAGGGCCTTAATAACAAAAGGTCCTGCAAAGGAGTCTTTCAGCTTTTTACATCCTTTGATGTTATTGAAGTTAGTGGTGGATACAAGAACTAAGTCCCCCACTTTGAAATCTGAAGTTGCATGTGATTTATCCCATTTGTTGTTAGCATATGCCAAAGAGTCCTCCATGCACCTTACTGCATGCTTTCTAGCTTTTTCTAGCATTCCTTTGAGGCTAGCAGCTTTGGGATGTATTTCAATCAAATCTTTCCTCAAGGAATCTTGGGGTAATTTGGGGCTCCATCATTTTTCTAGGATAGCAGGACTTTGATTGGTACTGGCATGGGTTGATGCTTTATATGCTAATTCCAGTGCTGGAAACAGAGTACACCAATCATGGGTAAATCCATCACAATCTTTGAATTCAAGGCCATATGCACAAAATCTTCTTACCATGTCTTCTACGGTTTGGATCATCCTTTCAGCCAGACCACCAGTTTGTGGGTGATAGGCTGTAGAGAAAGACAGCTTAGTGCCAAATAATTGGTGAAGATTTGCCCATAGTGCTGAAGTGAATTTGGGATCCCTATCACTAATGATATTTGTAAATATTCCAGTCCATGACATTAGTCTATTCCATATTAGAAGAGCTGTATCCATGGCTGTATCATCCTTGTGACATGGTAAAAAGATTGGAGTTTTACTGAATCTTTCCACAATTACTAGGCAAGCATTATAACTTCTGCCACCTCCTGGTGGTAGGCCAGTTACCAAATCCATATGGACAATTTCCCAAGGTCTGCTTGGTTCTTGTATTTTTATCATATTTTCAAGTCTCTTGCCAGTGAATTTATTTCCTTTGTGACATCTGTCACAGGTTTTGCAATACTCTGAAACATCGTTTTGCCACATTGGCCACCATATACAGGTTTTCACTGTTTCTCTAGTCCTGTCTTCAGACAGATGTCCTGAGAAGGGTCTGTCATGGCATTCTTTCAGTACAAGATTGATTAATCACCTTTCCACAGCTGTCATGACACATGTGTGCTTGGTTCTGTGGTAAATTATACCATCCAGTAGGTGAAATCTTCCTTCATCATAGGACTTCTTCCTTATTCATCCAAGGCGTGTATGAGAGAGTTGTCTTTACAGTCTTTGTTATGTAATTGGCATAAGATGCTACAATTCTTATCTTCAGTGTAGCTGTTGTTGAAAAGGAGGGTCTTGCTCCTAACGAAGATCCTCCTCCCACACTACTAGGCGCGGAACCGGAGCTACCTTGAATACGGATTATGCATAACAACCCTAATCCTCTATCTCTCCTATCCTTACTCATCAGCACTCCTCAACCTCTCAATGATATAAAACCTTTTCATCTCCACATCATCCCTTCTGAATAACTTTTCATCTCTGTCTTCTTCGTGAACTGCTCTTATCTCTCCTATTTTCTTTTACTTGTCCTTCATCTTGTTTCTTCCTTTCAATCTATTTCTTTTCTTACTACTTCACTTTTGTTCCGATCACGTATTGTAAAACTTACATCTTAATACAAACCTTTCATTGCTATTACTCTGTCGCTAATCACTTTTGTTCCGATCAGTTAAATCCCGTTGTTTACTTTCTTAAAAGTACTCCTTGTTATCTCGTCAATTGTACCTTATCTTGTTATCCACCTTTAGTTTTGATTTCTAACAGATTTACAGTCTCGATCAGCTCCTCAAAAATCAACTTTTAAAATCAAAAACTGGTGGATTTCAAGAACATGACGGACCTATTAAATAACCCTAAAGAAGAGTCTGGCATTCCAGTTTTAGATGGTTCCAACTATGGCGAATGGCATCATCGTATGAGATTTCTCCTTCGATCCAAGGAGCTTCTTGAAGTTTGTGAAAAGCCTCTAAGCCCTGACGCTTCACCCTCTGCAACCAATTGCTGGAACAAGCTCAGCTTTGAAGCAATCACACTCATAACTTCTAAATTAAATCGTCGAGTTTTCCTAGCCGTCGTCAATCCTGAAACTTCGGAAAAATCGAACGCTTTATGGGCCAAAATCAATCTTGAATACGCATCAAAAAGAACCATGAATAAAGGAAGAGTCTGGCTTGATTGGCAAAAGGTACCTTACACCGGTGACTTACAAGGCTACATAGACGATACCAGAAAATTCCTCTTTGAACTTGAATCAGTCAGCGTAAAAATCCCTTCCGAAATCTTATCCTACATCATACTTGGAAAATTAGGGAATGACCCTTCTCTCACTCAAATAATCGAATTACTCACTCTAAACGACACTCTCATAGAACAACCTAGAGAAATACTCTCAAGACTGCAGGAATACACCAGACTACAGCATACCCAAACTGACGAGAACGTTACAAATGCCACAGCTCTTATCTCCACTACCGATCATCCTTATAGAATCACCTACTATTGCACCAATGGAAAACACAACATCAAATGTATCTCACACAAAAAGGAAGAATGTTTTGCTGAAAACCCTCATCTTCGACCACAAAAGAGAAACATTAAAAGAAAATTTCACAATATGAATGCCTCAGCCCATTACTCCAAAGCTCAAGCTCTCATCACGACGAAACACTCATCGCCGAATAAGACTCAAGCCGTAATTGATTGCGGGGCAACACACCACATGTTTGGTATAAAAAACCTTTTTACCTCATTCTCACCGGTCTCTCGCTTCTCCATTGCAACAGGCGATCCTTCTAGCAACTTGATTGCTGAAGGAGTTGGTAATGTAACAATTCTTAGCAATGGAAACACTTTAAATCTTTCCAACTGCCTATTCGTTCCGAAGCTCAGCTGCAATCTGATTAGTCTGCTTCAACTTTTTAACAGCAAACTCACCATCAACCGACAAGACTCTGTCTTTCAACTTGTGTCAAGTGGAACCACTTTACTACAAGGATACGTCGAGAACAACCTGATGAAAATCAATCTGGAAATTCCAAGTTCTTTTGTTACCACTTCCGCTGATGACATGTGGCACAAAAGACTTGGTCATCCTGGAAGATTACCTGTCCGCAATATGGGACTACCCTCCAATCATGCTCCTTGCATTACATGTGACCTCAACAAGGCACATTCGTTGCCTTTCAAACATCAATTTGAACCTGTAAGCTCACCACTTGACTGTGTTCACATTGATATTGTTGGCCCCATTACTCCTTCCTCCATTTCTGGCTATTGCTACTTCTTAACTATTGTTGATCAAGCAACGTCTTTCAAAATGACCTTTCTCCTAAAGAACAAGTCTGATGCCTTTAATCAGTTTGTTGTAGCAAAAAGGCGTATGGAAAATCAGCTTAACCAAACGTTGAAGAGAATAGTCTCTGATCGAGGAGGCAAATTCCTGAACTCAGAATTCAAAAAACTAGCCGACTTGCATGGACTGGTACACATATTCTCGCCCGCTTACACTCCTGAGCACAATGGTTTCGCCGAGAGGGCAAACCAAACCATCCTAGAAAAAACCAGGTGTTTACTCAACGGGTCAAATCTTCCAAATTCATACTGGGCTGAAGCATTAAGCACTGCAACTCACCTGTCAAACCTGATTCCGACTCCCTCAAGACACAATAAATCTCCGTATGCCTTGTGGACGAAAATGCATCCCCGCATCAAAAAGCTACGGGTTTTCGGCTGTCTAGCTATTTTGATCATTCCAAAAAACCTCAGGAACTGGAAGCTTAGCCAAACTGGGAGAGAGGGCATACTCTTGGGCTACGAGAATGACATGTTGGCATATCGAGTGCTTCGAATTCACAATCTAGAAGTTATCGTTTCAAGACATGTAATCTTCAATGAGTCTGTATTTCCTTCTTTACAAGGTAAACCCAAAAACTACACCCAGCTCAAGGTGCCTGGAATCCTGAGAACTCTTGACTCAGAGAATGAAACTTGCCCTTCGACGGGTGCTCAACTGGGCAAGGAACATCAAGCGATGGTAGATGAAACCCATCACTCCTCAGAAGAGCCCTCTCCATCTGAGGTGGTAGATGAAGTCCAACCTGCAGATGGAGCTGAGTCTTACCCTAACAATCATCGTCGCACAATCAAAATAATAGGGCCACGACACCCGACTTTAATCACTAGCAATATTGACCCAACCAACATTCTTCCATACGCTCGGAGAATAGAAGCTCATCTCACTCTGATGAACGACACCCCTCGGACTTTCAACAGTGCCCTGAAGAGCCCTGCTAGCGACATGTGGAGGGAAGCTATCCATAAAGAGCTCCAGTCCATGGAAGAGCTGAAGGTGTGGGAACCAGTTGAACTTGATCCGGCGTACAAAATAGTTGGGACGACTTGGGTATTCAAATTAAAAAAGGACAAACACGGCGGCATACTTGAGCACAAAGCTCGTTTGTGTGCTCAAGGTTTTTCTCAAACTCCTGGCGTCGATTACGACAAAACCTATGCGCCCACCGGTCGACTAAATTCCCTTAGAACTCTCATTGCTTTTGCTGCAAGCTCAGGTCTAGAATTCAATCAAGTGGACATCAGAAGTGCTTTTCTGAACGCTCCACTATCAGAAACGGTTTTTCTCTAAGTCCCTCAGGGACTGCCTTATGATCGACGGAAATATTGTCTTCGTTTAAAGAAGGCTATTTATGGCTTGAAGCAAGCTCCTTTGGCTTGGTATGAACGACTAAAGCGTTGGCTTGGGAAGATTGGCTTCAAAGCCTGCGTCATAGATCCCTGTGTCTTCTATCGACCTGCACAACCACCGACCTGGCTCTATGTGCATGTTGACGACATTGCAATCTTCAGCAAGAACGTCAGTACATTCAAGGAGGAAGTAGGGGCAGAATTCAAGATCAAAGACATTGGCCAGGCCGATCTAATGCTGGGTATAAAGATCTGTCACTCGGAGGCTAGTTTGTCGCTTGATCAACAACATTTCACTGAGTCCCTTCTACATCTCTACGGCATGGCGAACTGCAAGCCGGTACTGACCCCACTTCCTCCCAACGAGTATCTTCAGTCCCCCACTACTGAAGAAGTTGCCGAGTTTGGGTCCCTTCACGTCAACTATCGGAGTGCTATAGGCAGCATCAACTACCTCAGCACTGCAACAAGACCTGATCTAGCCTTTGCGGTAAGTTCGCTCTCTCAATTTCTGGAACGACCGGGCATAAGGCACTGGAAGGCCTTTTTGCACGTGCTTCGGTACCTCCAGGGAACTCAAGATCTGGGGCTCGTGTATCACAAAGGTGGTGGGGTTCAAATCTCTGCGTACAGTGACGCGGATTGGGGTAACTGCAAGGACACGAGGCGATCAATCTCCGGTTTCCTAGCCACCTTCAATAAGTGTCTGGTCCTGTGGAAAACTCGGAAACAGCCTTCCGTATCACTCTCTTCTGCAGAGGCTGAGTACAAATCACTCTGTGATCTAACGTCAGAATTACTGTGGCTGCGGCAATGGTGTGTCGAATGTTCAATCTCAAAAGTTGACTATGCCATCCCGATTCACGAGGACAACCAGGGCTGCATCAGCACCGCCTGCGGCAACAGCAGCATCAACAACAAGCGGATGAAGCATGTTGACATTCAGCTTCACTTTGTCAAGGAAGCCATCAACAGTTCAAAAATTTGTCTACGCTACACTCCAACCAAACTTATGCTGGCCGAATTCCTCACCAAGTCGGTAAATGGAGCCACTCTATCGGCGGCTCTAAGGTCGCTGCGGGTCCAGCGCCTAGAAGTGAGGGGGGATGTTGAAAAGGAGGGTCTTGCTCCTAACGAAGATCCTCCTCCCACACTACTAGGCGCGGAACCGGAGCTACCTTGAATACGGATTATGCATAACAACCCTAATCCTCTATCTCTCCTATCCTTACTCATCAGCACTCCTCAACCTCTCAATGATATAAAACCTTTTCATCTCCACATCATCCCTTCTGAATAACTTTTCATCTCTGTCTTCTTCGTGAACTGCTCTTATCTCTCCTATTTTCTTTTACTTGTCCTTCATCTTGTTTCTTCCTTTCAATCTATTTCTTTTCTTACTACTTCACTTTTGTTCCGATCACGTATTGTAAAACTTACATCTTAATACAAACCTTTCATTGCTATTACTCTGTCGCTAATCACTTTTGTTCCGATCAGTTAAATCCCGTTGTTTACTTTCTTAAAAGTACTCCTTGTTATATCGTCAATTGTACCTTATCTTGTTATCCACCTTTAGTTTTGATTTCTAACAGCTGTTTCTTACTTCTTCAAAGAAGGTGGTGTTCAAGTCTGTAACACTTATTCCCTCTATTGGGATCTGTGGTGAAGCTTCTTCTGGAACATAAGCAGGATTATCAATATCATTTGGTAATGGCCATCTGCTTACTCCATCTACATTTTTATGAATATTGCCATGTTTATGAACAATAGTCATATTTCCTCTGTATGCTTGTATGGCTATTTGACATCTGAGCATATGTCTGTTAGGTGTTTTCATGTTTAAAAGTGATTTGAGAGATGTACAATCTGTTATCACTTCAAAAACACATCCCTCCAAGAAGTAGTTCAATTTTTCCAAGTCCCAGACAAGGCATAGACATTCCATTTGACTTTCTCCATATCTGGATTCAGTTGGTTTGATTTGCCTGGATATGAAACACATGGGTCCTTCCACAGGTTTATCATTTATGATCTGACCTTGGTGAAGTGCAGCACCCAGCCCATCCCCTGATGCATCAATATACAGTTTAAAAGGCAATTTAAAGTCTTGCATCAGTAAGAGTGGAGCAGTAATCAAGGCTTTTCTCAGAGACTCAAAAACTTTGACTCTGTAAACAGTCATTTCAAATACTGTGTCTTTGTCACACAATTTATAAAGTGGTCTTGCTATGGATGCAAAATCTTTATGGTGTTGCCTGTAATATCCTGAAAAACCCAACAATGACTAAGTTTCCTTTTTGTTCTGACGCATGGGTTTTAGAAATACTGCTGCAACTTTATTTTTGTCAATTCCAAGGGACAAACCAGATACAACATGTCCTTTTGCCTTAAGTTCCTTAAACCCAAAATGGCATTTATTCAAGGAGATTTTCATGTTTACTGATTTAATTTTTGTCAAAACTCTGTACAATCTGTACATGTGCTCTTCCCAAGTCTTGGAACAGACAATAATGTCATCAATGTAAATTATTAACCATCCCTCTGAAAGTTCTTCAATGAAGATTTCATTCATCATTCTTTAGAAGTGTGAAGGTGCATTTTTGATACCAAAGGGCATCCTTAAGTATTCATACACTCCACAATGAACAATAATTCCCAAGTATTTTATTGCTCTTGGGGTCACCACATTTTGATGGAATCCTTTAAGGGAATCAATAGTGGTTATATACACTGCTTGAGATATTTGAGTAAGGGCAATTTGGATTTTTGGTATTGGGTATCTGTCTGGAACAGTATAAATGTTCAGAGCTCTAAAGTCCCCAACCATTCTATATTTTCCATTATTCCATGCCACTATGACTGGTGTATTTATTTCTACTTCTTCATTGTGGCCTATGTTTCTTATTATACCAAGGTCCAGAAGCTCTTTGATATGAATTTCTAGATCTTCTCTTGATTTAGGACTTGTTGGA
The DNA here is from genome assembly GCA_023105745.1 of Austropuccinia psidii. Lineage (NCBI taxonomy): Eukaryota > Fungi > Basidiomycota > Pucciniomycetes > Pucciniales > Sphaerophragmiaceae > Austropuccinia > Austropuccinia psidii. The sequence goes on from JALGQZ010000018.1 coordinate 6,168,096, forward strand.
TATGCAGGTCTTCTTAAGATTGGTGAATAAGGTCTCTTAATGATAAGAATGATGTCAACTTCATGACCAATAATTTCCCCCAGGGGTTCTTTATCTGAAGCAAATGCTGCTTTATGGTTATATAAAAGACTAGAGAGTTTATTTTCTTGTGCACTAGTCAGATGAAGGCTTATTTCAGCTTCTTTTAACTGTTCAGACTTGAATTTCTCTGGCTCTAAGTTGACTGGGGATACTTTGTTCACTGTAATGTTTCTTTTAAATGGTAAAAGGAAAATTTTTGGCACTTATTGTCTCCAATAGTAAAGTATCTGTCTTTGTTGTTATGTAAACCTATCCCATACATGATTAAATAGTTGTTTCCCAATATAAAATGGGTGCTAGAGCAGTTTTCCATAACAACAAATTCAACTGTGATTCTTAAATTCCCATTAATGTGTGAGAATATTACATTGGTCTCAAAAATTCCTAATTCTTTCATTGGATTACTTGCACTCTTGAGTTTTATACCATCAATCGGTAACAATTGGTCTTCAAATTTTGGTACACAAGTCTTAAGAAAAGATTTTCCAACACAAGAGCAGAAGGCTCCTGGGTCAAAAAAAAGCTTGGTGGGCTTGTTGTCAATCACCACTTCTGTTATACAGGAGTTACCAGCTGTATAACCTTTCCCTCTGTTTGGTTTGGTTTTCATAAGTTGTGCATCTTCAAATTTTGATAAATCAAGTTGAGCATTGCTCAATTGTGGCAAGTTGGAATAAGATTCCATGATGTCAAAAGTGGCATTGATATTTTCTATATCATTTGAATATTCAGAAAATATGGATGACTTATCATCTGAATTGTCTTCAATTATGTCATCTTTTTCAACATCAGGTTCCTTTTCAATATCAATTTCATTAATTTTCCCCCTTTTTGGACATGTATTGGCTAAATGGGTGGTTTTTTGGCAAATATGGCACTTTCTGACTGTATCTGCAGATTTATCCTTATTATGAGAATTTTCTTTGGGGTTTTTGTCCACAGAATCTTTCCAAGGTGTGTTAAACCTTGTTTTGAGATTCACCCTACTAGAACCAATTTGGGTTCTGGTGGTTACTTCTTCTAAATATTGATAATATCCTCTGCTGAAGATTGTTCAGTAGTCCTTCTTTTGACAGAATTCTCTAAGTCACCTCCACCTTGTCTCAGAATCTTTCTATGGATCATAAATTCTGACATGTCAGGATATAATGCTGTTAATTTGTCTTTTTGTTGGCAAAACCATGGTAAAGCTTTGTCTTTATCAGCATTAAATTTGGCAGATTCAAAGGCTGTTTCCACTTTAAAACTTCAAGCATCATTGGCCCATTTGTTGATAATTTGGGTTTTCCACCAAGTCCAACTTTGGTGTCCATGTGCTTGTCTCAATTTGATATACCATCTGTGAGCTGATTTGGTAAATAAGGTGTTAAACCTGGCTGTTACCAATCTTTCTGGTAATTCAAGGTCTTCTTTGATCATTTCAATACCTCTGATGAATTCCAGTGTCAAGAGCATCATGTTTTTCTTCTCCATCAATGGATGCCATCCATTGAGCAATTTGAAAGTATTGGGATGGCCCAGGAATTTTCTCACAGTCAGGTAAGAACTCATGCAGTTTTTCCACAGATCTGCAAGGATCTGGTACTCCTTTTACTGCAGGGAATTGTTGTATGCTTTGTGGATGGCTTTGTATATGTCTACTGAGGCTCTTTGTGGGGGTGTCAGCTCTTTGTGAAGGTAAAATGGTATTATCCGCATCAGAATGACCTATTTCAGTTGTTTGGAAGTCATCAACTGACCCTTTTCCTTCTGTACCTGGTTGGCTTCTGCCATAATCACATCTCTTACCTTTCTGGGAGCTGCTTGAGCCGTTATAGCTGGCTCCTGATCTAGTTGAAGGCATATTTAATGATTAAAAAGGCTTAAAATAGTATTTTTACATCAAAAAACTTACTATTGGCCAAATTCTTAGCTTTCTGAAGGGTATTACTTATATCCAAGTTAATCAATTCAGAAGATATTGGTTCAGGTTGGTTATTTTGAGTCACAATAACAGTACTATTATGGTCTGAATTATCAGTACTGGCAGGAATAATGCATGTGACGGTTGAGGCTTTTTCAATGTTTTCTTGTCTTACCACGTTGTCAGACATTAAAATTAATGAAATACCAATTAATCAAGTAAAAAAAGGTTATTTTAAAAACCAAAATAAAAATATAAGGCTCACTTATAATATGAAAAAAATTATTTTCTATGGGTTTTTTGAGTTATAAGTATTTTTTATATGTTTTTTAAATTTTTCAATATAAGAAAAAAGGTTTTAAAAAATAGTAAAAAATATGTTTCAGGTAAAATATCACAGCTGGGCACCCAAATGTAAGGTGTGGATATGAAACTTTGATTAAAAATCAAGTACTTTTCCTGTCCTCAAAATTTGTACCCTTTGTATAAGGTAAAAATCAATTAAAAATAGTAAGAAATATTATTTTTAAGAGAAAACACGCCAATTATATTGTTTATAGCTTTGTTAGTATAAAAAAATAATATTATAAAGATGTATTGTATTTACCAACAATAAAAATTTATCCAAAAATACTCTACAACAGGTATTTAAGGCTACAAAAGAAATTTCTGCAAGAGCAATTTCAATTGGAATTGATTGAGAAAAGAACTGCAAGCAATTGATTAAAGAACAAAGTCTTTAAAAAGAATATTAAAGAGAAAACATGCCCAAAAGTGACCACAGTGAATTTGGAAACAAAGTGACAAAGTTAACAGTGATGAAAGATGCTTTAATTCACTTTTGGGGTGGATCAGGGGTAAAAATGATTATAAGAGTTACAAAAAATAATTATAATGACTTTTTCATGTGGTTAAAAGGTTTAAAATGATTGAAAAAGGTGGTTGGAATCTTTTATTGATTGGTTTAACAGTGTATAAACTAATTATAAAAGGAAAAGATTCTAACATGAAGAGAAAAGTGGGGCAAAGAAGACATTCTTTTATAGCCATCAATTTTCTTACTCCAAAAGTACAATTTACTCTTGTCAGTCGTTAAAAACAGTCTGAAATCAGAAAAGCCAATTATGGCATCATTGAACCCTGGTTCAGACCAAAAAAGGCCTGGTTTAAGCCATTTTTAGCCATTTTAGACCCTTAAATCAGCCATTAATATAGCAATACCTGGTCTAGAGCCTTCAAAACACGTCGGAATGTGTGTAAGAGGCGTAGAAACAGGTTAAAACTGTTTTTACTAACATTGTGTTATCTTAAGGGTAGTTTTGATCTCTTGGCAGCAGTTAAAACCACCCTGGTTGGTATCAAAACCTCATCATTAATTGAGTCACAGACCCTGTGACTCAATTCCAGGCCAAAAAGTAATGAACTTTTTCATGGATTTTGACATCCCACGCCAGTCAACAAGGATTTTGGGGGTCTGGCTCCCCCTTTGAGCTAGAGTTCCTTTTCCCCCCAATTTTAATCTTTCCAATTTATTTTTTCCTTTAATTCCTCATCTTGTATTATACTTGTAATTTAGATATGTAATTCAATTGAATTGTCCAGTACAATACAGTAATAGCTGATACGTCATATGTAAATCAAAGTTCACTCATGTAAGACACGCACACATTTTGCCATTTCAATTGAATTCAATTGAAAATACTTCAATTCCTCATAGCTTCTAAACTAAACACAACACCTCAATCTTAACACAAAAATTGATGGTTAAAACCACATGTGGTGTGAATTAAATTAAAGTTTTGAGGATTTTCAATTTTTGTATTGAAAATACTAAAAATTTAATTTAAGCTTATTTAGAGTTGAGTTACAGAAATTACATTTAGAGGTGACCCCACTTTATTTTTTATGAGGAATCCAATGGTGTGATAATTTCTTTATGTTTATTTATTGGATAAAAAGTTATAATATATTTCATATAGCTTTTTACCAAAAATATTTTAATTTCACAATTTTTATTAAAAAATCATTTTTACTTGATTTTTACAAGTAAAAATATAATTTCACAATTTTAAATTTTATTGTAATTTTATTTTTAAATTCTAATTGAATTTTATTTTTTTTAAAATATAAATTTGTATTTATATTTCAATTTTTATTTTTGTAATATAAATAAATTTAGGGTATTGGTAAAAACACGTAAGCAAATTGGTAAAAACACATAAGAGCTTACGTGTTTTGGCCATAATTTGGTAAAAACCCGTAAGGTTTTAGTAAAAACACGTAAGGGGTGCCCTGGGCCCATTTTTAATTAAAAATGAAACACCATTGGGCCTGTATTGGGCCAAAACATGCCCAAAAGAGGTTTTTTCCCCACAAAACCTCATTAACTCCAAATTGTTTCAGATTTTTTTGCCCAGCCCCCCCCAAAAAAACAAACAAGCTCAAACACCCCAATAATCCACATTATCCCCACCCCAAACCATTTTTTTTTTGGAAAAACAGCATTATCAAAGCCATTTTGCAAAGCTTTTAACACTTTTTTTTCTTTTTTTCCCCCAAAGACTGCATTTTCCACCACAACAACCTGCTTTCAAGCCTCTCAATTTTCAATTTTTTATCATCCCTCATCAATTAATCCCACATTTAAACCACTTTCTGTCACTCTTAACCACTTCTGTTCATTTTTCACACCTTTTTTCACCTCTTTTTCACATTTCGAAAGGTTCTTACCCCATTCCAAATCCCCCAATTCCCCCTTTTTTTTACTTTTATACATAATTTTCATTAAAAAAATGCTTCAACCCCCCACTGAAGGTGAATTTCAGACCCTTGAGCTTCTTTGGCAACATGTGCATAATGTTGCCAGGGCTCAGGGGTATGCTGTGTCCACCTTGAGGTCCAATATGACCCACAACCAAATTGAAATATGTTGTGACAGGTCTGGCACCCCAAATCCCAACAAAAGCCCCTCCAAAACAGTCACCTCAAGAAAGCTTGACTGTCCTTTTAGACTTTATGCCAGGAAATATGCCAAGAGTACCACTTGGACTCTTAAAGTCAAAAATCCTGAACATAGCCATGATGCCACTGAAAATATCATGGCACATCCTGCTTTCAGGAAATTCAATGAGCAAGAAACATCCCAAATTGCTCAAATGTCTGAATCACTGCTCATGCAAAGGCAAATTCAGGCCCAATTATGCAGCCAGAGGGAGTCTGACAGGCCTGTAATCCTTCAAGACATTTATAACCAAGGCAAGAAAATCAAGAAAGACAAACTGCAAGGCAGAAGGCCCATTGATGCTCTTATTGACACTCTCAAAGCAGAAAATTTTGTTTGGTCCTCTGCAAGGGATTCTGAGGGACACATTACCTTCTTGTTTTTTACTCACCCCCTGGCCATAAAACTTCTTCATGGCTTTCCTCATGTCATTCTCATGGATTGTACTTATAAAACCAATAAGTACAAAATGCCCCTTTTTCATATTGTTGGATTCAGCTCAACAAATAAGACCTTTTCTGGGGCTTTTTGTTTGATGAAGAATGAAAATGAAACTTCATATACTCAGGCATTAAATAAATACATTGAAAAGGTCCTCAACAACACCAATCTTGTTCCCCCTCCAGTTATTGTTATTGACAGGTATCTGGCCTTGAAAAACTCTATTAAGAAGCTCTTCCCAGACTCCAAAGTCATGCTATGCATTTGGCACATCAACAAGGATGTATCTGCTCATTGCATGAAGAAAATTGGTCATGGAACTGATTTTGAAAATTTTATGGGCCTTTGGAATCAAGTAATATACTTCTTCACTTTATTTCATTTTATTTCACTTTTTTTCTTATTATTGTCTTTATTAATGACTTTGGGATTCTTTTCTCAGCTTATGTATTCACCCACTGAAAAGTCTTTCAAAGACAACTGGAAGAAGCTTCAAAAGCAAGTTAAAAATGCTGAGGTCTTGCAGTATTTGGAAAATACCTGGCTTCCTCTAAAGGAGTATTATGTGCCAGCCTGGACCAACCACCATTGCCACCTGGGTGTTGGATCCACCTCCAGAGTTGAAGGTGCCCATGCCATGGTTAAACTTTGGCTACAAAAGTCCACTGGTACTCCCCTGGAGGTAGTAAGGGCACTCCACATGGCATTCAGAAAACAATTTATTGAAATTATCATCAGAATCTCCAAAGAAATGATTGTCCATGTCAAGAATTTTCCTCCACACATCTGTGCCCTCAATGGCAAGGTGTCTCATTATGCTCTTCAGATTGCCTTTGAAAATTTCAAAACAAAATTTCCTCCAAATGAAAAATGCACCAACAAATACAACAATTATAAAGGCATTCCTTGCAAGCATAAGACCCAAAAGTCATTTGCCAAGCGCCAAAGGCTTGAATTATCAGACTTCCATCCTCAATGGCATTTGAATTTGCCTGTGAGGGTTTTTGAATTTGTTCTTATTATTTTTTTTCTTATTAACTGATTTTATTTGTCATATTCTTCTCAGACTGGTTTTCAAGGTGATGATCAAAGTGTTGAAAAAGAAAGAAAGAATGAAGCCAAGAAAATAGTTGAAGACATTGGGGAAGACCTGTTCCAAAGACCAATGGCAGAAATCACTCCAATACTCCAACATTTTCAAGATGTTTTGACTGGAAAAGTCCCATTTGATCAAATTCCCAAGAGTCAAGAGGATGATCAATATTATGAAGACCCTCTAGAATGCAAGAATATCTGTGGAAGACCCCAAGGAGCCAAGAATAAAAACAAAAGAGAACCTTCAAGATTTGAAATTATTGAAAGTCAATCCAAGAGAAGAGGAAGACCCCCATCAAAAGTGACCAGCACAACAACTTCAAGATCCCAGTCAAATGTCCCCTCTCCAATTATGGAAGTGGACTCATCTGAAGATTCTGAAGATTCTGAGGACTCATTATCTAAATCCATCAGTTCATCAGATTCACTACCCTCAGCAACTGAATTAAATAAATCAGAAGTAACCCTTAGAAGGTCAAGAAGATTGGCAATTGGAAGCAAAACATCACAAAGAAAATCACACAAGCCTTCCACCAGTTTGAATATCTATGATGCAATTGACTTGACCTGTGAGCATTGTCAAAGCAACTATCACACAAGTGATGAATGCTCCAAGATGTTTGTGAGTTTCTGATTCTTTTTAATGTAATTTTATGTTGTTTATTTTGATATTTATTCATTCTTTGGACTTATTTTATCAGATAACTGGATCAGAAGACTTTCCCAAGTTTATATTGAAATACACCTTCAAGGCCATCAATGTCCAGGGTGATGGAAACTGTGGTTACAGAACAGTATCCCACTTCATTTACAAGACTCAAGATCAATGGGCTGATGTCAGAGGTGACTTGGCTGAAGAAATTCAACAAAATCAAGACCTTTATGAAGCCATGAACACCTTAATTCCCTCAGTATCCTCTTATTTGGAAAGAATTGAATGGTATGAAGATGTTGGCCAGGTTCCAAAAAGCAAGTGGATGTCCATGCCTGACATGGGGGATCCAATTGCAAATAAGTATAAAAGACCAGTTTTCTTTTATTCCACAGCCCAATCTTTTTCTTTTTTCCCTTATTTCTGTCCTCCAAATGATAATCCCCCCATTTTCATCTGCTTCTTGAATAGTTGTGCCCATTTTGTTCCTTTGGACATCATCATTTCTAAAGTTTATCCTGTCCCCCCCATTACTGTGAACTGGGAGATTCATGCCTAACCACAAGCCCTGGGGTGGGCTGATAAATTTAAGAAACACAGAATGTTGTATTTGTCCAATCTTCCTCCCCCCTCTCAGAAAAAACCCACTATTTTGGAGGTTGATTCTGATTGAATGATTTTTGTATATACAATTTATGCCAATTATCCCCCTCCTCTGTAAGGTTTGACTATGAAACAATAAGTAAAAATTACTAATTTATTACCTATTGTACTCTGAATGTCCTTATAAAATGAATAAATAAGATTAAAATAATAATAATAATAAAGAAATATTATTATTATGGCGTAAAATTATTATATTATTAAATAAATATAATAATATAATTAATATTATATAAAAATATAATATTATAAATAATATATTAATATAAAATAATTAATATATTATCAAGCTCTTTATTATTGTTACCAACAAATAATAAAGGCGTAAAAAATTGTTTTTTATAAATAAAAAACAATTAATAACAATAATATTACTAATATTAAAGTTATGAATTAATATAAATACTATTTATATTAAATAAGAATTATTATGAGTAATAATAAGAGAGAAATTATTATAATAAGATGAAATAACCTACTTTTAACACTTAAGATAATAATTTTGAGTTATTTTACGCCAAAAGAATATAATACAACCTTTTCAAATTGTATTTACAATAAAAATAAAGAGAATTTACTAAATTTCTTGATTTTACGTGGAAATGAGCTTTTTAGAGAGATTTATAACAAAAACAATTAAAGAATTGATTTAATCACGTAAAAATGGTGATTAATAACAAGATGGTCTTTGGTCTTTAAGAATATAAGAGTTTTATATTTAAAGAATAAAGAAATTACCTTTTATTTAATTGATTTAATGTTTTTGATGCGTCTGAGGGGAAAACAGAGTAAAAAGAGCTCTATTTATAGTAAATACCTCCCTCCTAGAGTCCAACAGGCTTCTAGTAGACGTGTACTGATCATGTCCACTGGAATTGATCAATATTTTAAGGTTTGAGGGTGATTACATCATGATCAAACCATATTACATCATTATTGCACCATTATTTAGAGTTATCACTATAACTCTAAGTGTGATGACATCAGAGGCTTGGCAGAACCCCAAATTTCGTGGATTTTATTAGTTTTAATCATAAACTAATAGTATTCACCAATTTTATCACTCTTAAGACTGTTAAACTTAATTTAAGGTTACAGTATGTGATCATAACAGCTCAATTTAAGCTCAAACTTTGATCCTCAATAGCTTTTAAGGTTTTCACGCTACAGCAATTCAGAGAGTGAATTCGGATAGCCTGACATAACCTTATTATGCTGTTAAGAGCTTTTCATTACATCATCAAAACTCTAATTTTGATGATTTTTCTTGTAACTCATCTTTTCTGTCGAAATTCAATATTTTAAACTTCAAACCTTGATTTCAGGGGGTTATACCCTGAATTTAATAATAAAAATTACATCATTCTTCACGAATGAACTAGTAGAATCCAACTGTGTGCTTTTTTTTAAGTTTGGAGCACTTTCACAACAAAGTGGTCAACAGCTCTGTTGATTTTTATCAATATTTCATCATAGGTTTTAACCTTGTTTATAACTTGTAAAACAAAGTTTATATCTGTGTTCTTACAGTAATTACGTGGTAACTTTATTTTTGGTTCATCATTCTATCATGTATATTTTAGGGGATATTAGCTATGATCACTGAATATATGCGTTGACCAAAAAAGTGCATATATTCAGGATAATTCCTTAAGTATTGATTTTGGGAATTAGCTTATTAATTGTTTTATATGTGGAATTTTGTGGGGAATCCACTGGTACAATTTCTTTCACATGTTGTTTCATTAGTTTCTGAGATAAATAAGGTTTTATGGTTTTTATAAGGTATTATACCTTATAATTCCTTAAATATTGACTTTACAGATATGCCATAAAAGTGGTATATGTGTATTTTTCCATGGGGAATCCAATGGTATAATTTATTTCACATGTTCATGCATTGGTTTTTAAGTTAAACCAATTTTAGTACCAATTTATGGTATTTTTTGTATATTTGAGTAATTATTTTTAGTGTATAATTATTCTAATTAATTTTAATATAATTATATTAAAGGTATAATTATTATTAATATTTTTTGTGACCTTATTGGATATGTGGTCATATCTCAAAGGCTCACATTCCCTACCACCAAAAAAGATTGTACCACAATCTGATATATGTGATTAGGGTATCATCCACTGTCCTACCTCTTCAATAGACTTTGTTAGTCTTGAAGCTCAATAATGCTTAACTTTTTATTTTTCAGGTTTTCTTTCATGTCTGAACCTTCTTAGTAGTTTATCAGCATTTGTTATATCTTTCTCAAGTAGCCATTCATCTTCTTGAGTTGAATTTCTATACCTCACAAGGTATTCCCTTTCTTTTTTGTTTCTTGTCCTTCTTTCTTTAAGGACTTTTACTATTTTCTTTTCCTCTCCTTCTTCCAAGGGGGGAATTTCAAGTGGGGGTTTATTTCTTAGTGGAAATAACTCTTTGTCACTTGAACTGTAAGGTTTTATCAGACTTACAGGGAAAGTTGGGTGTTTGTTCATTAGTTCACCTGTGAGTTCTAATTGCACAGCATTGGGTCCATGAAGTGCTTTTATCATAAATGGTCCTGCAAAGGAATCTTTCAATTTCTTTGGGCCTTTTATGTTATTGAAATTAAGGGTTGATACTAAAACCAAGTCCCCTATTTTGAAGTCAGGTGGTTTATGACTTTTATCCCATCTTTCTTTTGCATATTTAAAAGAATCTTGCATGCATCTGTTTGCATGGTGTCTTGCTTTGTCAAGCATTATCTTGAAACTGCTTGCTGTTGGATGTATATCCACTAAGTCCTTTTTGAGGGTATCATAAGGAAGTCTTGGATTCCAACCTTTCTCTAGCATTGCTGGTGTTTTGCCAGTGGAAGAATGGATTGATGTCTTATATGCCAGTTCAAGTGCTGGTATTAGTGTACACCAATCATGGGTAAAACCATCAGAATCTTTGAATTCTAGCCCATAAGCACAGAATCTTCTGATCATATCCTCTAGGGTTTGTATCATTCTTTCTGCTAGACCATCAGTTTGAGGATGATAAGCTGTTGAGAATGATAACTTTGTCCCAAACAAGTTATGGAGATTTGTCCATAGTGCTGAAGTGAACTTTGGGTCTCTGTCACTTATAATATTTTGGAATAAGCCTGTGTGGCTAATGACTTTATTCCATATCATTATGGCTGTATCCATAGCTGTGTCATCTTTATGACATGGTAAGAACATGGGAGTTTTACTGTACCTGTCAACTAACACTAGACATGCATTATAACTCCTGTTTCCTCCTGGAGGTAAGGCTGTTACCCAATCCATATGAACTATTTCCCATGGGGATTTTGGTTCTTGGATTTGGATCATCATTCCAAATTTCTTTCCTGTGGCTCTGTTGGCTTTTTGACATCTGTCACAGGTTTGGCAGTACTCTGCAACATCTTTCTTCCAATTTGGCCACCAAGAGCAGGTTTTCACCCTCTCTAGTGTTCTATCTTCTGAGAGATGTCCAGATGCAACACTATCATGACACTCATGTAAAATAGTGTTTATTAGTGTTCTATCTGTTAAGGCCATAACACATGTGTGTTTTGTTCTATGGTAAAGGATTCCATCAAGGAGGTGGAATCTTCCTTCATCATATGCCTTTTTCCATATTTCATCTAGTTTTGATGAAAGTGATGGATCTTTGCAGTCTTTCATTAGAAGTTGGCTTAAGATATGGCAATTTTTGTCTGTCTTATAGCTTTCTTTAACTTGGTTAAAGAATTCTGTGCCAATGTCTGTAACACATATTCCTTCTATATGGTGCTCTTCTTGTGGTACCCATGCTGGATTGTCAGGGGTATTTGCTAGAGCCCATCTGCTAAGACCATCTGCATTTTTATGAATATTTCCAGATTTATGAACAATAGTCATATTTCCTCTATATTCTTGGATAGCAATTTGCCATCTCAGCATATGTCTATTTGGAGTCTTCATATTTAATAGTGATTTCACAGCATTACAGTCTGTGATTACATCAAATACTGTGCTATCCAAATAATAATGCAGCTTTTCTAAAGCCCACACTAGGCATAAGCATTCCATTTGGCTTGCTCCATACCTTGCTTCTGTTGGCTTTATCTGCCTTGAAATGAAACAAATTGGTCCTTCCACTGGTTTATCATTGATAATTTGTGTTTGGTGAAGTGCAGCACCTAGTCCTTCTCCACAAGCATCAATGTACAGTTTGAAAGGTAGTTTCCAATCTGGCATTAGAAGAAATGGGGCATTTGTTAAGGAATTTTTCAATTCTTCATATGCCTTGACTCTTTCTTCTGTCATCTCATAGACTGTTTGTTGGTCACATAGCTTATACAAGGATTTAGCAATCTTTGCAAAGTCCTTTATATGCTGTCTATAGTAACCAGCAAATCCTAGAAATGATTGCATTTCTTTTTTGGTTTGAGGCATTGGCTTAAGTAGTACTGCTGCTACTTTATTTTTGTCTATGCCTAGACTAAGGCCAGATACTACATGTCCTAGGGCTTTTAATTCACTATATGCAAAATGACATTTTTTCAATGAAATTTTCATATTTACTTGGACTATTTTCTGTAGTACCCTTTCTAGTCTTGTCAGGTGATTTTCCCAAGTTTCTGAGCAAACTATGATATCATCAATGTAGATTATTAACCATCCTTCTGATAATTCTTCAGGAAATATGGTATTCATCATTCTTTGATAATGGGAAGGTGCATTTTTTATCCCAAATGGCATTCTTAAGTATTCAAAAATTCCACAATGGACTATTATTCTTAGTAGTTTCTTGGCATTGTCTGTTAAGACATTTTGATGAAAACCCTTAAGGGCATCCATAGCTGTGATGAACTTAGCTTGTGACAATTGGGTTAATGTCTCATGGATTCTGGGTATTGGATATCTGTCTGGAATGGTATAGGTATTCAGGGCTCTGAAGTCTCCTACCATCCTTGATTTTCCATTATGCCAAGCTATAATGACAGGTGTAGTAACTTCTACTTGTTCATTATGTCCAACTTTTCTTAATACTCCAAGGTCCATTAATTCTTTAATGTGCACCTCTAGGGCTTCTCTAGCTCTTGGGCTGGCTGGATAAGCAGGTCTTCTTAATAAAGGTGGGTAAGGTTTTTCTACATTAAGAATTATATCCACTTCATGTCCAATTATGGCACCTAGTGGCTCTTTGTCAGTTGCAAAGGCATTTTTATACTTAAATAAGAGGTCAATCAATTTTTCTTTCATTTTTTCTGTTAATTCTTGATTGAATTCTGCCTCTTTGAGTTGTTCAGATATAAAAAGTTCTTTTTCTGGAATTTTTTCCTGATTCTTAATAACTGTGATTTGTTTTTTGTTATTTAGGAATCCAAACTTTTGTCTTTTATTATCTCCTATGGTAAAATATCTATCCTTTTGGTTGGAGATATCTATACCATAGATTGATAAGTAGTCATTCCCAAGTATGAAATGATTACTAGTACAGTTGTCCATTACTACAAACTCTACTTTAATTCTGACACATTGTGAGGGATGAGGAAAGATTAGTGTTAAATCAATTATTCCAAGGGGCTTCATGCTCTCACTTGCACTACTAAATTTGACACCTTGTATTGGCATAAGTTTTTCTTGCCAGTCTGGGACAATGGTTTTTAAATAACTTTTGCCAACACAAGTGCAATATGCTCCTGTATCCAAGTTAACCTTTCCTTCTTGGTTATCAACCATAACAATACTAATACTTGATTTTCCAGCTGTATATCCCATTCCTCTTGCAGGTTTGGTTCTATACATTTTGGCATCTTGTATGTTTGTCAGATTTGTGTCAGATGTTCCAACTTGTGGCAAGTTTGAGTTAACATCCAGTACTTCATAAATTATATCAATATTATTAATTTGTGCATTAATTATATTGATTTCATCACTTTCAGAGCTTTCTGATTCTTCTGTCTCTTTTTCAGAGTCAGATTCTTCTTCTTTGTCATTGTGGTTTTCTGTTTCCACAATTTCATTAATCTTTGCTTTTTTAAGGCAATTATTGGCTAAGTGTCCAATACCTCCACATTTATGGAATTTTCTTTGCTCATTATTGTTGGATGTATTGGGTTTAAAGGATTCTTTTGATTTATCTTTCTTGATAAATGGTTTATTTGGGCTTTTAATGTCCAATTTTTTCCAAGTCCTGCCAATTTTTGTTCTTGTCACTATATCTTCTAGTGCATTTATATACTCTTCTGTGGAGCATGGTTCTATACACCTGCTTCTTAGGGCATGTTCTAGTTCCCCTCCACATTTTTTAAGTATTTTCATATGCACCATCTTCTGTGACATTTCTGGGTACAGTGTATTAAGCCTTTCAACTTGTTTTAAGAACCAAGTTAAAGGTTTATCTTTTTCTGGATCAAAGAAAGAGTTTTCAAATGCATTTTCTATCTTATACCTCCAGGCATCATTTGCCCACTTGGTGATTATTTCTTGTTTCCACCAAGACCAGGTATTTTTACCATTTGTCTGTCTTATGCCATAATACCATCTTTTTGCAGATTTCTCAAATAATGAATGTAATCTTGCAGCGATTAATTCATCTGGTATGGCATAGTCTTCTTGTAACATGTCAATTGTTTTAATAAATGACATGTGGTCATATTCACCTTCTCCTGTGAATGTTGGCCATTCTTTTAATTGAGGTGCTTCCTTCATTAAGACTTGGTTATTGTCTTGGTGACTCAAGTCTGTTATGAAAGGATTTGACAATTCCTCTTTTGTTTTAACAGGGCTTCTTATATGAGAAAATGGTGTTGATAACTTTGGCATATTTAAGTTAGCCTCATTAATTTTATCCATTTTTTCTGTAATAAGCCTTATTTCACTTTGAATATCATCTTTCAGATGCATTCTTGCTTCATCACTTTTTTCCACATGGTCCAAAAGTAATTTTTGGTGTGATGAAGTCTTTTCTTCAAATTTTTCTACAGAAATACTTAATTTATTTAATTTTTCTGTAAGATTGTCAATACTCACATCATAATTGATTGTCAAAGTCTTATCTTTGATATCTTTTATGTATTTATACAATTCCTGTTGTCCTTGTATTAATTTTTGAGTATTGTCAATTAAATTCTTTGGTTTATTATTTTCAACAATAAACTTAATGTTGTCAATTTCTTTCTTGTTTTGCACAACAATTTTTGTTAAAGAAGATAAATTGTTATTTATTTCTTGTAGTGATAATAAACTGTCTTTAATTTCTTTTAGAGGTAATATACTATTTTTAATTTCTGTTAAAGTATTTACAACATCTTTGGACAAGGTTATTTCTTTGGGAAATGAGGTTGTCTCATTCGTTGCTCTTCCTTGTCCTTGAATTCCATCAAGGTTCTGGCCATGTTGAAGACATTGTCCAGGGCATCCTTTTGGATTCTTGGGATTCTGTAGCTTGGGGAATATGGTTTCCTCCAATGCTTTTTCTTGTTCTTCTTCCCTTCTTGGGGAAGTGGGTTGGCTTGAGGCTTGCTGGTAGAAGCTACTGGGACTTCTTCCTTGGTTGCCTCCCTCTTTTTGGCATGATAATCCTTGATTTTTTTGATTTGAGGTTTGGATGACAGTGGATTCCATCCATTGGAGTATTTCACTATCTCCTCCTCTTTGAGGAACTTTTTCAGGATGTGCCAGGAGTTCATCACTCCTTGGTGTATTTGAGGCAGCATTTCCCAGTCTTTGTCCTTGTATACTGTGTAATACTGCTTGTACTGGCTCATGTAGATATCTATCTGAGCCCTCTGAATGTGATTTGTACCTGTTTGAGTTACTCATACTTAGTTCCAATTCAGGCTCAGATATCATGGGCATTTCTGGGACTTGCCTTTGGGATAAGGCACTTCCTTGTGTGGATTCTGTTCCACTGGGGATATTGCCCTTTCTTTTCCCTTTTGAGGGATCAATTCTACTTCTGAGTCCAGCTCCATCTGATTGGATGGAGTATTGGGAACCTCTTCTGGTAGTCATAATTAAAGAATAAGAAAAAAATAAAAGTATTTTAGAATAAAATTCTTTTATGGCAATTTAAAAAGAGGTGCTCACCTTCAGAGTCTTGAATGGTGGGCCCTGGAAAGTCTAATTTCTTAGCTTTCTTTCTTTTGGTGATAACTGGTGTAGGAGAACTTTGACAAGTTTCTTCCACCAATCTCTCAACAGTAGCTTGGTTGTCTTCTGTTGGGTTATCTTCAAACACTAAAAAAGACAAATAAATATAAGTCTTTTTATAATAAGTGTTATTTTTGGCAAGATATGGCAATTTTCCACGTAGAAATTGCTTTTATATCTTAAAAAAATGAAATAAATAAAGAAATGAATAAAAATGAATAAAAATAACTTTTTTTATTGGTTTTTAATATTTTTTAATATTTTTTATGTATATTTTTATTTTTAAAGAATAAAATAAAAAATGAATATGATTCTTATAAAATTAAATTATAATAAAAATTATTTTTAATTTATAAATTATCTTTTTTAATCACTAGAGTCACTCAAAGAAAGTTCTTGCAAGTCTAAGGATGTGAAAAACCACGTGTAAGACAGTACAATTGCTTTCCAAATGCCTCAATAGCTTTTAAAATCAATAAAATATAAAATTATTATATAATTTTATGATTATAAATATAATTTATTATGGATAAATTCAAATAGAATCTTCTTAAAGGTCTTTTAAGTAAATATCACGGCCAGGCCCCCAAATGTAAGGTTTGACTATGAAACAATAAGTAAAAATTACTAATTTATTACTTATTGTACTCTGAATGTCCTTATAAAATGAATAAATCAGATTAAAATAATAATAATAATAAAGAAATATTATTATTATGGCGTAAAATTATTATATTATTAAATAAATATAATAATATAATTAATATTATATAAAAATATAATATTATAAATAATATATTAATATAAAATAATTAATATATTATCAAGCTCTTTATTATTGTTACCAACAAATAATAAAGGCGTAAAAAATTGTTTTTTATAAATAAAAAACAATTAATAACAATAATATTACTAATATTAAAGTTATGAATTAATATAAATACTATTTATATTAAATAAGAATTATTATGAGTAATAATAAGAGAGAAATTATTATAATAAGATGAAATAACCTACTTTTAACACTTAAGATAATAATTTTGAGTTATTTTACGCCAAAAGAATATAATACAACCTTTTCAAATTGTATTTACAATAAAAATAAAGAGAATTTACTAAATTTCTTGATTTTACGTGGAAATGAGCTTTTTAGAGAGATTTATAACAAAAACAATTAAAGAATTGATTTAATCACGTAAAAATGGTGATTAATAACAAGATGGTCTTTGGTCTTTAAGAATATAAGAGTTTTATATTTAAAGAATAAAGAAATTACCTTTTATTTAATTGATTTAATGTTTTTGATGCGTCTGAGGGGAAAACAGAGTAAAAAGAGCTCTATTTATAGTAAATACCTCCCTCCTAGAGTCCAACAGGCTTCTAGTAGACGTGTACTGATCATGTCCACTGGAATTGATCAATATTTTAAGGTTTGAGGGTGATTACATCATGATCAAACCATATTACATCATTATTGCACCATTATTTAGAGTTATCACTATAACTCTAAGTGTGATGACATCAGAGGCTTGGCAGAACCCCAAATTTCGTGGATTTTATTAGTTTTAATCATAAACTAATAGTATTCACCAATTTTATCACTCTTAAGACTGTTAAACTTAATTTAAGGTTACAGTATGTGATCATAACAGCTCAATTTAAGCTCAAACTTTGATCCTCAATAACTTTTAAGGTTTTCACGCTACAGCAATTCAGAGAGTGAATTCTGATAGCCTGACATAACCTTATTATGCTGCCAAGAGCTTTCATTACATCATCAAAACTCTAATTTTGATGATTTTTCTTGTAACTCATCTTTTCTGTCGAAATTCAATATTTTAAACTTCAAACCTTGATTTCAGGGGGTTATACCCTGAATTTAATAATAAAAATTACATCATTATTCACGAATGAACTAGTAGAATTCAACTGTGTGCTTTTTTTTAAGTTTGGAGCACTTTCACAACAAAGTGGTCAACAGCTCTGTTGATTTTTATCAATATTTCATCATAGGTTTTAACCTTGTTTATAACTTGTAAAATAAAGTTCATATCTGTGTTCTTACAGTAATTACGTGGTAACTTTATTTTTGGTTCATCATTCTATCATGTATATTTTAGAAGATATTAGCTATGATCACTGAATATATGCGTTGACCAAAAAAGTGCATATATTCAGGATAATTCCTTAAGTATTGATTTTGGGAATTAGCTTATTAATTGTTTTATATGTGGAATTTTGTGGGGAATCCACTGGTACAATTTCTTTCACATGTTGTTTCATTAGTTTCTGAGATAAATAAGGTTTTATGGTTTTTATAAGGTATTATACCTTATAATTCCTTAAATATTGACTTTACAGATATGCCATAAAAGTGGTATATGTGTATTTTTCCATGGGGAATCCAATGGTATAATTTATTTCACATGTTCATTCATTGGTTTTTAAGTTAAACCAATTTTAGTACCAATTTATGGTATTTTTTGTATATTTGAGTAATTATTTTTAGTGTATAATTATTCTAATTAATTTTAATATAATTATATTAAAGGTATAATTATTATTAATCCTTTTTGTGACCTTATTGGATATGTGGTCATATCTCAAAGGCTCACATCCTCAGTCACATTTATTGCTTAAATCCCACCTCAGTCTCATTTTTTATCAAACTTGTGGAACTATTGTACTTGAAAATATTCATATTACACACCAGAGAAAAAACAGTTAAAAAAACACTCATTGCGCCTTCACTTGTTGTCCCACCCAAAAAAATTTCCCAATTCATGAGCTTCTGGTTCTTTATTGTCCAGATTGAACCCTTTAATTTAAAAAAAAATGAAGGAAATTCATAAGTGGGAAGTTATTGAATTCACCTTTTAAAAATAGGCATATTACAATGACGGGAAAAAACATTTCAAAAAAACCCCTTTTTGCGCCTTCACTTGTCCCAACCAAAAAAATTCCCTAAATTATGGGATTCTGGTGCTTTATTCTTCACATTGAACCCTTCATTTTAAAAAAACTAAGTAAATTCATAAGTGGGAAGATTTTAAATGAATTTTTGAAAAAAATATGCCATTTTGGCATATTGGCCAAATTTGTGAAATTTGGAAAAAAAAAAAAATTTGAAAAAATTTGTGCTTATTGACATGCCAAGTAGGGAAAAATATGGAAAAAAAAATTAAAAAAATCCTCAAAACTGAGCCTGAGGAATTTTTTTGAAAATTAAGGTCACTTACGTGTTTTTACCATAAATTGGTAAAAACACGTAAGGGCTTACGTGTGCTTACCAACACCCTAAATTTATTTTATTTATATTTGTATCTTAATTTATCTTTTGTGGTCTTTTGGGTATATGAAAAATACCTCTAAGGCTCGCAGGGCTGCAGGAGTGTAAGAATCATAAGTGGCCTTGAGGATTAGGCCAGTGTGAGGGGGGTGTCAGAGGCATGTTGAGAGGGCACTGTGGGCATAAGGATGGTAAGCAGCATTGGAGGCATGTTGGGAGGGCACTGCAAGCATAAGGATGGTAAGCAGGGTTGGAGGCATGTTGGGAGGGCACTGCAAGCATAAGGATGGTAAGCAGCGTTGGAGGCATGTTGGGAGGGCACTGCGAGCCTAAGGATGGTAAGCGCCATTGGAGGCATGTTGGGAGGGCACTGCAAGCATAAGGATGGTAAGCAGCGTCAGAGGCATGTCAGATGGGCACTCTAAAAGCATAAGGATCGTAAGCGACATCAGAGGCATGTCGGGAAGGCACTCCCCAAGCGTAAGGAGGGTAAGAAGTGGGTGCAAGGAGGTGTTAGGGGGGGGTGAGGGCGGCATCGGAGGCATTACTTGAGGGCCCTACAACAGTTTAAGGATTGTACTCCAAGTAGAAGGTGCGGTGGGGGTGCGGAAGTGTAAGGAGTGGTGAGGGCGGAGATGGGGGGGCAGTGTCAGAGTCTCATCTGGAGGGGGGTGCGGGCGCAGAAGCATGCTAAGCGTCAGAGAGGATTAGGCGGGGATGCGGAAGCCAATCCAAGCGTGAGAGTAGGCATGGTAAAGGGGTGAGATGACCAGGCCATAGGGGGGAAGTCCTCTCATGCACAAATATGAGCATGCCAAACTGCTGGGTAGCACCATGAGGTGTAATTACCCAAAAATTGCAAATAGTGTGGAAATGGGTTTGGGCTTTGAGCAACATTCTCATGTGACACATGTGACAATTGATGTTGTCTTGATGCAGAGGTGATGTGACCCCCTAAATCCAGTGACTATAAAGTGACAGTAACATGACTGAAGCAAGATTTTATACTGACCATGGTGCGACGTGAAGCCAATTACTGACCATTGACGTGAGATTTGCCCTGATGATAGGTTCTCAATCAGATTTCTTCTGAGCTGATGATGAGCACCTGAGCCTCATGGGTCTTTGAGGTTTTTGTAATTTTGATGCAATTTCTGAGCATTTCAGGGGTTGTTAGTGGAGATTTATTCCATTTTTCAAGTACAAGACCTTGTTCATCCTTAATTATCCTTTTATGGAGGAGGATGCATTTCTTCATGATTCAATTGAGCTCATTTGGATTCCATCCATGTTCTGGAGACTTTACTATTGAAAATTGCACCTGTAGAACTCAAAATCTTGCTTCACATATTTTCAAAAATATTCTTGCATTGAAGAAAAATACTGGCCACAAAAAATAAGCAAAAATTCAACAAAAAAGTTGAAAATATGAAACAAATACCTAGTGTTTATCTCCTTCCAGTTGAGCTAATGATTTGAAAAATGATGCTCACTCTGTGTATATTCCATCAGCTAATTCATGACCCATGTGGTAGTAATGTCCAGTAACTCTAAAATGACACTCAGGGGAAGTCCCATTGATAGCTCCTTGAAAGAGATGTGATCAATCAAGAACATTGAGATAATTGTTGGCTCCTGGTATATCAAAAAGGCATGCCAGAAACAGAGGTCCTGTAATACAAAAACTGTCAACACCATTGTTGGAGTCTCAAAAAGGTTCAATAAAATAATTATGTTTAAATTGTACCAAATATATAACAGGACATATTGCTTCTTTTCCAACATATTTCCCTGACCATCAATGAGAACAGTTCTTCTACATCCAATGCGTACAGTCAATAGACCCAAGAGCTCCAGGGAAACCTAGTTTGGTCCTCACTTCATTAAGTTGATTTACATATTCAGAAGTTGGAGATTGTAAATATTTTTCAGAATATAATTCAATTGTTACCTTGCCAAACTAGCGCAAGCCTTCATTTATTGTACTCTCAGAGAGCTGGAGGAATTTATTAACTTGATCGGAAGCCATACCATATGGTGATAATCTTATCGATGCAGATACCTGTTGAAGACCTGTCAATGCCTTTCATCCAGAGGCATTTTCCTGTTGAAAATAAACATATTTTTATTCAATCTTTGCTGTGATTTCAAGCAAAAGATGGCATTTCATGCAAAATCTTATGCAGAACATTTGATCATTCTAGACCAGATTTTGAGAAAAATAGTCCTTGAATAATTTTGCTAACGACCATATTGATCATGAAAAATCTATCTAATGCATACATGCTTTTACTCTCCATGCTTTGGTTCCACCTGAGCTTCTTTGTTTTCTTCACATAAATTAGTTAACAATAAATTGATACTTTGTGAAATGATAGTGCTCTGATATGATGTAGAGACCACAGAACCAACTATTTCCTCCATAATCTAAATAGAGGTGTCTGAATTAAAATGGAGTAAATCAAAGATGAAAGACTTGGTAGTATTGTTGGTAGGAAATCTTGAGATTTAGATACTCTGTAAAAGACAAAGATATTTGCCCGATCCAACTGGTGGCACCAGGTACTTGCGTCACTGGCATACCCACCTCTTCATACTTTGTCGGAGATGGTCTCACCCTTGCATGGCCCTACCAAAGGGTTCAAGGGACGACGCCTCATCAAGATTAGCCATACGCCACTTGGACTTGGCTTGGCTTCCTGGAAGCTGCTTCACCTGTCCATCATGAGGGACTGTCGTAAGCGTAAAGTGACTCATTCGGCTTGCAGATCACACATGAATCAGCTTGCACTTCTCAGCGGAGATGTTCTTGAAAGTATTCCTACTTCAAGCTTTAATAGTGGATCCTCGATTTCTTTCTGCCGCTGACCCACCGCCACAGTCCACTCAGATCTGCTCCGATGGGATTCATAAATTCGCTAAGGATACACATGTGTGTGAGTCTATCATCACCAGTTTTCCAGCCTAGCATTGGCGTTTGGTTCCTGGTTTCATATCATTAACTCAATGGCTCTTGTTATGACAGTATGCGACAACAAGGACGATAAATCATTTAGCTGTCCCGCAAACACATGCGTTTTTGACACTGATAAGAAAGGTCAGCCTTCTTTCCACGCATACTGATTTCATCAGCCCTCAACCCTTACAATTCGGAGCTTTGTCCACTGACTCGAGAGTTGTCACAAAGACATCTCAAGATATTACTTTATAGGCTGCACAGATACCTACGGGTTTTCGCCTAAAACTCTTCATCCATTAGAATTTACACTCGCACCCAACCGCAAAGATCTCGGTAAGCCGCAATCTATTACTGGATGAAATTCTGTATACCTATCGTAATTGAGTACTTTTTATCGACGATGCTCTTCAGTTGTCTCATCGGGATTCTACTTCGACAAGGGCAAAACCTTCTATACTAGCATTGAGAGCACTTGCAAGCACAATTCCCGGACCCAAAAAATAAATGACCTGCGGCTCCGTAAGTGACTCTCAAGCCTCCAATGTAGTTGACATCACACCTCTCACATGCGCACAAATATTTACTCATTTAAACCCAACCTCTTCATCCAGAGTGTCGAAACTGCGTTTTTGTTCAGTCACGCCGAGGTTCAAGCATACAAGCAAGGTAGTCAACATTAGATGTTTTCTCAAAACGTTAAAAATTTCTTCGGGAAAGTCTTTTTAACGTGAACGACACACAGAAACTATGTAAAAGAAAGTCTCAATCACTTTGAATTCGTGATGATGGGTGAGCTTTAACACCTTCTAACATCATGTCATTCATTTAATTGAAGATTTGTATTTCTACAAATACTATTTGTAACACGTTGAAAAATTTAATTTTTTCTTGGTCCAAACCGTTGTGCTGAAAAAATATACATCCAATTTATCTGTAAAATTCAAGTTCAAAAACTCTCGTTATAACCTTACTCTATTGTTAATTGATCTTTCCGACGTCCTTTAATGGCATAATTATGGATCATTCGCCTTCAAATCCAATCACTCACTTGGCTTTCAACTGAATTTTAATTGAAAAATCTCAAACTACGTAGAAAACAATCCTTTCTTTTGTACATGCTAAGAAAAAGCCTTACCAAGGCCCTGATCTTGCAAGAAATAAGTATATCAACCATTTCAAAGGTTTTTGACCCCTCAGTTTAGTTAAGATTTTTGTTGAAAGCAATGTTGACATAGTATTGTAGTAATTTGTAAATTAAAAGTAAAGCCATGGTGTTGAGATCACCCTATACTTTGAGGGATCGCAACACCATGACGATTGTTGTTATCTAAAATCTATTTCATGTGCACCTGTGAGGATTAAACCGAGTTTTTACGATCACGACTAAAGATGCCTTAGGACTTTTTCAACAGCTCATACTTGTAGCACTTTGTTTCCTCATCTTTGTCGTGATTAGTCTTTTTCTCAAATAAAAAACTCTTATCCTCACAGGTTGGTCATTTCTTATGTTTCTGTTCTTCATGTATGATTATGATCTTTGTTGTGATTAGTCTTTTTCTCAAATACAAAACTCTTATCCTCACAGGTTATGGGCCCGGCTGACGCCTGAGGAACTGTAAATAATATATTATTTTGGACAACACGAAAAGATCACTCTTAAAAGTTAAAATCTAGAAAACCTCATCTATACTCATCCTACAATAAAATTGGAAAATAAACAGTTCATTCATCTCAAAGCAAGTTTGGTTGAAAACTTGAATCATCAAAGCTTGTCTCAAAACTTAAAAAAGATCTCTAACATTGAGAGATTAAATACATTGAACTTCTCAAAATGGCAAAATGAGATAATTCTAGCTTTTTGGATTATAGGTCTGGATTGCTTTCTAGATCCAGAATGGGTAACCTCTTTTCGTAGAGGCTTGTGAAGAAGAAGCCAACATCTTCAGGGAAGGGTGTAATCAGATGTATTACAGGATCATCTCTCAGATGAACCAAGAAAATCAAGATAAATTCTACAACCAAAAACAAGAAAAGTGTGATCCAGCTGAAATATGGAAGAAAGTGGGCGAATACTATGCCTCTTCCTCTGCGGAAAACTGTGCCAACGTTATAGTCCAGATCTTCAATTGAAAAATGGATGAAGGAAATGTCTTAGAAACTGTCGGGGAATTTTGACATTTACTCAACTTACTTTGCATGATAGGTCCTGAACTGTTTAGGGAAGATATTCTTCTGAATATCATGGCTTCCTACTCACTTAAGTTACTTCCATATTCATTGCAATCTGTGGCAAATAATGTTTATGAGGCCACAAAGCTGTCTGGAAAAATGCCTACTCTTTAGGAAGTATTCTCAGAAGTAGAGTTGACTCTTTCAAGGAGTGGTGAAGTTTCAGGTAATGGTAAAGCATTAAAAGTCAAGGTGCTTTGGAGGAAAGCATAACCCATTGGCTCCTCATTTGGAATTGGAATGTTTCCAGCTACATCCGGAGAGAAGAGATTCTTAACACAATCAAATGAAGAGAAAATAAGATAAAAAGGATTCAACAAGTGACTCACCACATATATTTTAAGCCTTCTCAAAAGGGTTGGAGGAAGATCATGCTATTTTGGATAGTGGGGAATCTTTTTTGCTGTTTTAAACATCAAAAATATTTGTTACATATCATGCCACAAGCCTTGCTCTCTATCTGGCCCATGGTTCCTGTGTTCATGCTGTTGGTATGGGTACAGTGGTTATCTTTTTGGAAAAACAAAGAGTTTTTCATCTTCAAAACTCTTTGTTTACTCCCTCAATCTCTTCCTTGCTTATTTCTCTTTTGCCATTTTTAAAGAAACAGTGTAGATTTATCAATAGGGAAACTGGTTCTGATCTGGTAGACTCAGAAGGAAAGCTCATTTTTAAGGGAGTGTTCATTAACAACACCATAGCTGTAAATCCTCCAAAACCAGGAGTTGCCAAAGTCATGTTGCAGGATCCACTCACTATTCATAGGTCACTAGGAAATCCATACAACAAGTATGCATTCAAACTTTCCCCTTTGGTTGACTTCAGAAAACTTCAGTAAAACACATTTGTAAAAGAAAAGATTCATTGGCTTCCATTCAAAGGGGGTTTTCCTGAACCTGCTTTGGTGTTAGAAGTAGTACACATGGACTTTTGGTCCAATTACACTTAAGTCTATAGGAAGGAATGCGTATATATTTCAGATCATAGATAGGCTTAGTTGTTTCCGCTTTTTCTACTTTTTTGCAAACAAAGCTCAAGGCTTTGAAGTGTTTCAGAGATTTTGAAGCTTTGAAGAAAAACAGAGTGGTTTTTGGGTAAAAAGGGTTGTGTTGGACAATGGAGGGGAGTTTGTGAGCAAGCTTTTTCAAGACTATGTTTCAGCAAATGGTATTCAGCAGTCGTTGGCTGCTCCTTATACTCCGCAAGAGAATCATTTTGCTGAAAGGGCAAACAGGATGTTTCTTGAAAGAGTTAGGTGTCTGCTCTCTGACTCTTGGCGGGAGCTTTGTTGGTGGGAAGAGGCAGAAGAAACTGTAATATACTTGTTGAATTGAACACCAGTCTCATCACAAAAGTTTAAGAGTCCATATGAGAGGTTTTACAACAGGAAATCAGAGCTTAAAGATGTACACCCATTGGAAAGTAAAATATTTATAAGTAAAGAAAAGAAGAAGCTCACCTCCAAGCCAGATCCTTGTGTAAAAAATGAGATCTTTGTGGGGTAAACCAAAGGGCATAAAAACTTCAAAGTGTATAATCTTAAAACAGCTAAGTTTCAGATTAATCACAATTGTGTTTTTCTGGATACCCCAGCTGGTCCCTTGAGATGGCTTGAGAAAAGTTACTTCCCCTTTTTCTCTTTGTATAATATTCCTCTTAATCTACCCTCTTTCAATTTAAATACTACTAGTCCCCCCCCTTCTTTATCTCCTTTCCCAGAGTCTTTTTGTGTTGATCTGGTTGTGCATGAGAATATGGGTGATTTTGGACTGGCTGAAGTGTTGAAAATAGGTAACAGAAAAATTGAAGGGGAGGTCTGCAGAGACAGGAGTGTTTATTATTACTCATCTCTATTGTACAATCCTGAATCAGGAGAATCTATTGATGATTTTTGTGAAGAGGTGGCCCCTGTGGGGGAGCCTGTTGCATCTGACTGTATATCACCGCATTCTGTTGATAATGTTCAGGCTCCATCGCCTCCTATGAATGAGGTGGAAGAACTGACATGCTCTTTCAAAAGGGCATTACTCAAGGGATGGAAAATGGAGCTGTTTCCAGATGTAGCTCCTAAGAACATCTTGAACAGTATTGATACAGCTAATATTATAGGTCACAGGAGACAACAGCCCAGAAATGTCATTAACATGGAAGCTGTTGTCTCAGATGTGCCAAGAACATATCTGCAGGCTATATTTCATGAAAAAAGTAATTCCTTCAGGGAAGAAAGAGCCAATAAGATTAAAAGCATCAAAAAGCACAGGGTATTGAAGGTGGTAAAAAAATCTTCAACTCACAATTTGTTGGGAACTACCTGGGTCTTTAGAAAAAAAGATGACCCAAATGGAAATATCACCAGGTATAAAGAACAGTTGTGTGAGCAGGGGTTTTCTCAAATTGAAGTTCCGGATTATAATGAGAGCTTTGCATTTACTGCGAGAATAACAACTCTGAGGTTTCTACTGGGGTTTGGGCCTTGCACAATCCTGACATCCATCAAATGGATGCCAAGATTGCTTTTCTTTATGGGACTCCCAAGGAGAAAGTCTTTATGAGATATCCTAATGGATATCCTCAGAGTGTGAAGCAAGGAACATGCCTACAGTTGGTAAATTCACTGTATTTTCTAAAACAAAGCCGTCAATGCTGGTACAAGCATCTTTCCAAGATCTTTAAAGAATTGAATTTTGGGACAAGTAACGCTGATTCATGCCGCTTTGAAAAACATGAAGGAACACAATGCTATGTCTTTCTTCATGTGTATGACATGATTATTGGAGTAGAATTGGCACAGGCGGAAAAATTAAAAAACAACATCAGATCATTCATTGAGATGGATGACTGAGGAGAAGTGTCTTATGTTCTAGGCATTAAAGTGACTAGGGATAGGGCTCTCAGAACCATTTCCTTGTTACAATAGCTTTACATACACAAGATCCTTTGGAGGTAGGGGATGCAGGATTGCAAGTCTGTTGTAACACCTATGATCCAAAAATGAATGGTTAACTCCTGCTACTGTTGAAGACAGAATCAACAGGTTTGATTATCAAAAGGCTGTGGGATTACTTAATTACTTATCAATTTGCACTTGACTAGATGTAGCATTTAGAACATCAGCCTTATCTCAGTTCTTGGAGAAACCAACAGCACAAAAGTTAACAGCATTCAAGAGTGTTTCACAATACTTGAAAGGTACAAAACATGAGATCTTGGTACTTTAGGGAAAATAATTGGATGGTGTAATAATGGGTTCCTGTGATTTGGATTGGGGTAGCAACTGTGATGGGAAATGTTTCTCTGGGTATGGACTTATTCACCAGGGAAAATCTCGTGTCAATCGTTGGCGATTGACTTCACGTCAAGCAAACGTCAAGCAGGATAAAATTCAAGCTCACGTCAAGCGAACGTCGAGCACACGTCACACTCTGGTCTTACACCAAATCCTGTGACATCCAATAATATTGGTTCCCCTGTGCCTTCAACTCAGATTCCTCACCACCTGATCATCCCACAACCGTCCGATGATTGGTAAAAATTACACCAGACCCGCCTGTTTGCACACACACACATCAAAGATGTCCTTCAGCCAGTCTTGATGTAGGCGGGGGGTTTGACTTCACCAGGTCATCCATGAAGTGTGTGTGTGCATGCGCGGGGGCGGGTGCGTTTGCGTGTGCATTGCGTGTGCAGGTGGGTGTGGTGTGCATTGGCATGTGCGGGTGGGTGGGCGCGTGCATTGGCGTGTGCGGGTGCGTGGGCATGTGCATTGGCGCGTGCGGGTGTGGGTACGCAAAAGCCAATTCCGCTTCCAACATGATGATGGCGCAGTTAGAAATTTTGGATGCTGTGAAAGGTGAGTGTGTGGGTCATTTGATCATTGGACTTGGCTTATTCACACTGTACCCAATGTCAAAATAGTAAGTTCTTTGTGGCAATGTGAAATAATGGGCTTTGCTTGTCACAATGGCATGTCTCTGTCACTAAATTTTGAGGCAGTTATTTCACTAGCAAAATTGCTAATGAGTCTGAGAGATTTGCATTTTTGTAGACTAAATATCATGAAATAACGGCTTTATCATTACAAGCAGTCCACATGACAGAGCTTTGTTATCATACAATCCAAAGTTAACTTCTATTTCTTCTTCTGATATAATCAAGTGTCCATCATCAAAACCAACAGCTTTATAAATATTGAGATACGGCCAATCTGGTAGGAAATTCACATCAATCTTCAAAGTTTTAAAAATCAGAAAGTTATTGTTCAGTATGCTAGATGGCTCAGAGACTTTGAAAATGCTATCAATAATACCAAATTGTTGTGAGTTGCCCCTCAGAAAAGATATCACACTGTTGCTGACATTTTTGGATTCAGTTGAAAATATATTGTTCCCAATATTAATGTTTGAAACTGGAAAATACCAAGGTGAGACAATTCTTGAAGTGGGAGGACTTGTGGATTGCACGGTAGTGTCTAAGCTGATCCAATCAACTATTTCCCTTGTTGCATGAAAATTATGTAAGTACTCAACCAGGCAATCATAATTTTCTTGGTCATGGCGGGATGGTTTGTTATATTTATGGGTATTGAACATGGCAGGTGGCTGTGATTCAAAAAGCTTTTTTACTTCACATGGTACGTATGGGGATTTCAGTATAACGGAAAGGTTGGAACATTGACAGATATGTTGAAGTAAGGTTTTATCTATATCATCTATTCAGAGTTGCAAGAAGTTAGTCTTATTCAGTTCAGGTGTTTAATCAATGTGAATATATTAATCTTATTAATTGACGTACATATCTTGTTATTTGTTGGCATCTTTGAAAATACTCGAATCAAGCGCTCATAACCCCATGTGGCTGAGGCTTGTGCTGGGCCCCAATGTTAGAAGAGTTCAGGAATATGATCAGCAAAATGATGATTTGGTTTACTTTTCTGTTTTGGGAACAGGTGTTGATTGGAAAGGCGGAATTTTTTCCAATGTTCAGCAAATGCAGTCGTATCATCTATTGAAACAGTCCAGCTTGTGGCAATGTTGATAGCACTAATCAAATGGAATGTATTCTTGGCTAGTTCATTTGCAAGTTCTTCTGACTGACCCATTTTTCTTTGAGTGTTGGTAGATTGGTGTGCATCTAATGACATCTGTTGACTGAGAATTAGAAATGGAATATAGACCTTATATAAGAGAGCCCATTCAGCGGCTTTTAAGCTACCATGAGAGGGGGAACCCATGTTGCGAGGTACTCTTGTCCATGATGAGGGAATTATTGTCTTAGATATGATTTGACGGAGATGCTCCAGAGCCTCACCCTTGATCTGGTGATCACTCAGTGCAGTGATATCCAATTCAAAGGGTATTTCAGAAGTGGGGATGTAATCGTCATCAAATGAAGGAATCTCCGCAGAACCACTAGCTGGATCTTCTGTGTTAGGGGTGGGCATTGGGAAGTAGTTTTTTTGGGTGGAAGTAGTGGGGAGTGGCTCATTTATTATTTTTGCTGCGTCTCTTCTCAGGGAGCGGGCCTCTCTCAATGTGATTTTATCAAGAGAGCTGTTGGAGGTCTTGGAATCTGAGTCTGAACTGTTGGTGTCATTGGATTTCCTGCGGGACCTGAAGTAAATTTTTGATTTGGACTCTGGAATGCACAATTTGAAAGTTGCATGATCCTTCAAAATTCCAAGTATTAAATTATGCATTATGTCAAGATTAACCATTCTGGTTGCATCCCAATACGGAAGGTCTTCCAAAATTGAATATCGCACTCCATACTCAGAGAAAATTGCTTGTCTTTGTTGTGGGGTTGCCCGAAGCCATTTGGCAATGGTTGATTTATGACTTTGGTATGAGCGCGTGTAGTGAAATTGAGGACCAATTTCTTCAATTTGAGCTTTGTGAATGGTGCAAAAATTACAAAAGTGGTTTCCTGAATGGGAAAGAAATCCAGTAAGCTTGCGCATGGAAACCACATCCGCAATGGCTGTGAGGATGGCAACACGGATAAAGGATCCTGATGGACCTGTTGAGGTGGGTGCAAAATGGTAACCTTGCCATAGCTCTTTGAGCTCGTTGATGAGTGGCATTAATAGATAATTCAATTGAAGCGCAGTTGGCTCCTTTGGACCAGGGATGATTCATGCAACATAGACATTCTCGGGCTTCAATCTTTCACTTGGGGGGAGATTAAGACAAATAAGCATGATAGGTCCAATGCTAGCCAACCGGGTTGACTTTCCATGTGCATTAAACCAGTCCACATATATGGAGAAGGCCAATGCACCAGGAATGGACATGAATGGGGGATCATGGATATTTCTAGTTCCAGTGAAGTGTCTCCAGACCAATCCATCCCAGACGTCACATTTGGGGGTACCTTCAGGGGTTTGGGATTGTTGATGTTGATGCAGAATTTCCATAATTCCAGCCCGCTGGAGGAATCTGGCAAGCCAATTTTTGAATGGTTGATAAATGAAATGTTTTGTTGGTATAAATTTTTGCTTCATGTTGGTTGTGTTTTGGGTGTGGGGTTCAGATGAATAGATGAATTTGCCTAATGATTGTGTGCAAGGGGGATCATGATCATTTGGGTCATTATGGCGTTGACAGTGGGGTTGGTCAGTTGTGACTGATTCAGTAAGGTCATTAAGAGAGAAACATTGAGGACAACATATATAGTTTTGAATCACTGGCTCCAATTGGAGATGTTCAAATATGGTACTCAGATCTTGAGGTATATGGAATGCAGGAGCGGGGGGACCAGCTGAGCTTGAGATACTGGACTTGATCAGCAGGTTCAGGGTGGGGTTGAGTATGCGTGAAGCCCTGCAGGGTAAATTATACCTTAATGATAGAATGGCAGATATTATCATTCCTAGGTCTTGTGGGGGAAGGGTTTGACTGCCACTATATGGTTTCTGTGCAGTTGAATTGAGACCCGCTGGAGTTGAAAAAGTGCTTTGGGTAAAACGTGAATAATCAGCTGGGAAGATTTGATCCAATAGAATTTGTGGGCACCCAGATCCTGATGCAGAAGTAGGGATGTTTGGAAGAGATTTGGGTGCAATGGTTGATTTGAGCTTTTTAATGTGCTGTTTATATTGGAAAGGTGTGAAGGCAACTCCAGGCCTATCACCCTCAGGGGAAGAGTGTGTATGAGTTGAGCAGTGTTGACACATGCATATACACATTGAGGAATAGGGCCGGGTTGTCATTGTTTCAGGAATTGGGAGTACGGTTGATTTGTGTAAAAATATCTATGGTTGATGTGAAAGTGTTTAGGAGTGTTATTAATTGGAAATAAAATTCAGTGATTATTTATGAAGGGGGAGATGATTTGAGCCAGCTGAGGATTTTATCCCATTTGTAATGGTTAATGAGCTGCAGTGGATAAAGTGTAACATGTCTCATCTGGATGGCGGAATTGGTTAGGCGTTTAATTGGGTAAAATGCCATGCTGCTCAATGCTCATACATATTCTAGTTTATTTACACATTGTAATAGTGCGGGTTTGACCATTGAGGGGGTTCCATTAGTGAAGTGTTACCATTGAATTGAGGGGATTAACATTTAATCCATGTACGCTGGCACACCATCGTACATGGTTTAAACCTTATTACAGACATAACTATATAACTCTATTACATAAGGGGTTGGAGTGCAGCTAAAGTCTTGGTATTTGGTTTGAGTGCTGCGGGCTTTGAATCAGTTGGAATGTGATTTGGATTGTCTTGCCTTTCTTGAAAAGGTGATGTCTCTTTTGTGGGTAAATCCTTCATGAATATACCCCTTTACAGATGTACAATGTTGTGGAATTTCAATGCATATATTGGCAGTTTGGATAATTCACAAAATGTGACAATGGGGAGGCGGAAATGTTACCAAATATGATTACTTATGGATGATGGGTCCCCTTTCAGATCAAGGAAATATCACATTATATGCTGGTAGGCCATGCAGGGTGGTTTCCGACAAAAGCGGAGGAGCTCAAGAGGAGGCAGGGAGGATTCTCCTCAAAGGAGTCTTATCCGACTTCCACACAACACTTGGTTCCAACTATTCATAGAATTTCTCTATTCTAAATTTGAAAAAATCGCATCTCATATCCCTCTATTTTATCACAATACTGAACTGTTTTATCAAATTAAAAATATTACCGTACTTTTTCGGCCCTTATGTCATCTTCCAAGTCACATCAATCCCGTTCAGGTTCTGTTCATGACTCAGATAGTGAATCTAGCATAGAATATGTTCAAACACAAGCACCATTGAGTCCCAACATTCCTCTCACAACCCCTATTGCATCCTCAATGAATGTATCAGGTCTTAACATTGATGTGGGAAATCCGAAGGCTCCAACTTCCAGCACTTGGGCGATCCCAAATATTTCTGTCACTCCAATTCCCCTGAATCCCACTAATACACAAATGCATGTGTCTGAGGGGCTGGAAGGCACACCTCAAATCTCATCAAAGGCTAATCCCCAATCAAAATTTCCATGTGAGTTCCTCCTTAAGCCTGGTCGGAATCCAGTCGCATCCCAGGATCCCTTTGGACAAAGTAAACAGCCAACCCTCAATATTCCATCAGGATCTCAGGCTCATGTGGGAAATGAAAGGCGCGTTGATGGCGGGCAACAAAAAAGACCTTTGGAAAATGTAACTTGGAGCGGTCTGTTGGAGGGAAATCCAGGGTTGACGCTTCATCAAAGTAAGTCATTTGAATTTTGGAGTAGAAACTTATTCACAATTTGATATTTTTGTTTCATGGGTTAGATATGGCACCTAAAGGCAAGTCAGTCCGATCTCAGGAGCCAATTGAAGATCGTGAGGATGACCAGTCTTCATTAATGTTTTGATGTGTTCACTGATGATTTGCATTGCAGGGGATGAACTTTATGTGTCTTCACCTCTGGTCCATAAAGAGAAAGTCACTGGATGTCATCATCCATATGCCTCAAAACCAAGAATGGGTCATGCCAGTACATGAAGAGAAAGAATTGTGGATGATGAGGATGAGAACATGTCTCCGACTCAAAGTGAAAGAAAT
This sequence comes from Austropuccinia psidii, assembly GCA_023105745.1. Lineage (NCBI taxonomy): Eukaryota > Fungi > Basidiomycota > Pucciniomycetes > Pucciniales > Sphaerophragmiaceae > Austropuccinia > Austropuccinia psidii. Next base: position 6,201,583 of record JALGQZ010000018.1, read on the forward strand.
GATGAACCAAGGAGGGACGATTTCATGGCGCATGAGCAAGGCACTCAATCAAATAGTGAGTTCACCCATCCTCAGCTGGGCCTTGCCCAGAGTATGCTTGCACAATCCGAGGTCAGACAGCAAAGGAACCAGGCCCGCAAAGCTCACAATGTGGCGAAACGTGCAAGCCAGAAGGAGCAACAAAAATGTCTGAAGGCAGAACTTCCAGAGAATGTCCATGGAATGAGATCAGCAGTACACGCACATTGCCTGTTCCTACTCAAAGTTAGGGATAAGGATTTTTCCTCACTACCAGCACCACCCAGCAGAGAAGAGTGTGAAATTGCAATTCAAGTGGCTGGTCATCTCGGATATGTCCCCAAGGATGTTTTCAATGAGCCATCAACACAGGTTCAGTCTCAGGCCTTCCAAAGCTACTGCAAAAATGAGCTCCACCAGCTAGGACTAAAGCAATTCACTTGGGACTGGAGAGCTCATGGCAACATCCGTTCAATGAGCTGATGTCTATGGTGTTTTACCGTACATTACGTCTCGCACTGGTCAGCACCGAGTATGATCATTACTGTTGGAACAAGGATCATAATAACTATGGGGTTGTGGTGGCTTTAATGGAGCGATATTTCACTTATTTGAAAAGAGAATGGAAGTCTATTCAAAAGGATGCCGAGTATTTGGTTAAAAAGAAGGAGAATCAAAAGCTTGCAAAGATTCGTCAAAGGGTTAGTTAATGTATCTCTTCTTCATTGTGAGCAAAGACTGATGATGATCTACTTCATTATGTGCAGACCTGTGAGCGCCGTCGTGAATGGTGTGATACGGCTAATTTTCCCATTCTAGCATCACAATTCAATGACCCTTGAGTATGTTCAGATACTGAGGAGGTACTGGAAAATGGCCGTCAACTTTACCGCAAAGTGGGATTACGCTGGCGCTCCCAGTTATTTAATGAATTGGTATTAAAAATGGATCGAGACATAGAGTTTTGTAATTGCATTAAAAAAAAGGGTAAAAAAACTATTGATAGATTTCCAGAATTACGATCAACAGATGATGGTGATATTCCGGAAGGCTTATCATTTCAGGTATTTGATCAAGATTGGCTCAAAGGCTGTAGTAAGATGCAAACTAGCGCCCTCAAAATACTTGACATGCCAGTTATTAGGCCGAATGGTGATGCTCTGCAATAACTTAGTAATATAAAGGTATAGCACCGTTACAAATTAACATTTTGTGAATTATTTGTGCAGGTGTAATAAAATCTGATTATTATCTCTTGAGGATGCAACAACTTACTAAATATGTTAGAATATAGACAATATGAATTGAAATGTATCACCGTCTCCCTTAGCAATAATACTCTATTGCTCATTTTCATTGAGGAAATATTGAAGAAGTTCAATCCAGCTCATGGTGTTCATAATTGTGGACCTGTGCCAGAGTCAACAGGGGTTATCAGCTTTGTCAATCACAAATTATATAATATCAGTAAGGCTCACGCAGTTAATGATTTTTTCTTTTCTTGGACCTATTGGTGATTGGAATATGGCATTCCCATAAGGAAGGATTTCAGAATAGTAATACAATCAAGTGAAAGATGAGGTTGAAAGGTACCTTCCGCATGTTGACCTCAACTGAATGAGGAGTGATATAGTGGATGACCTGTACAGGTTGTTGTTGGCCAATACGATGTAGACGATCAACAGCCTGATCCTCAATGGCTGGGTTCCAATTGGGCTCCTGGAAATGTGGATGTCAGGGTCCGAAAATCAGGGGAGAATTTTGGGGGGAAACTCACCATTAAATAGACTATATTAGCACAAGTTATATTGAGGCCAGTTCCAGCCGCGGCAATGGATGCAATGAGTACTTCACATTCAGGATTATTGAAGAAATTCTCAAGCGCCTTGTCCTGTGCGCATGGTGTAATTGTTCCATCAATTCGTGCTGAAAGGATAGAGTGATGGGCAAGAGCAATACCAATTCTACAATATAAAAAAGTCAGATGGAGTCAATTGGTAATGGATGCATATTAGAATTAACGCCCAAATCTAGAAATTGGGTCCATTGGGTATAAACCACGGATTTGGTTGGACCACACCTTGTTTGTTTGTTCTTCATTAAGCTTTGTAGGAGGTGTGAAATTTTACTACTCATCATGCATGTTTCCACATCCACAATAGTTCGTGTGATTGTTGGGGAGTTATCCTGAGTGCTCCTGCCCTTGGGTTCTTCCAACTCCGCCTCCGCAATTGTGTTAAGCATGATGTGATGTTTACAACCTATTTGCAGCTTATTAATATTTCTGAAAAACTCTCCTGGTCCTTTGCTTTTGGATGATAGGAATTCTTCATATAATGTGGAATATTCTTGCTGCATGGTCAGGTTGAGTGGGAGCAGCTCATAATGATGGCTAATAGTGGGGAGGGATTCAAGATGTGTGGTTTTGGTGCGGCGCAAACTTAAATGCCGCAATGCCAAATGCAAAATATCATTGCAACCTTTTGAAAGACTACTCAGGATGAATGGTGACCAGCTATCTTGATCGGCGCTCTGTGGTTGAGTGATGAATGATATTATGCCCAAAAGGTCATAAATGGTGTTGTGAGTAGGTGTGCCTGTTAAGCATATTCGATGGGATGAAAGGAGGCTATTAATGGCACGGTGAGTGGCAGTGTATTGAGAGCAAATATAGCTATAAGAGGGGGCAAGGGTTATTGGATATAAAAGGTAATTTGAATCATTTAAGCTCAGCCACTCACTGTGCTTCATCCAAGATTATACAATGCCAATTGATTTGAAAAGTGAATGATGTAGAGGGATTGGTTTGCTTAAATTCTTGGGTGATAGTATTGTAAGAAGTGATGATGATATCAAATTTTAAGATGTCGGCTTGGGATAATGAGTGACAAGTGGGACCATGGTAAATTTTGGCATGCAGTGCTCCAGCCTGAGCATGCTTGGATATTTCTGATTGCCAGTTGGTAATTAAGCGAGGGGGGAAGATGATCATGGTGGGCGTGGAGCGATGGGGGTTTGCAATCATCTGCTCGTTGGAGATACCAATTAAAGTAATGGCCTGAATGGTTTTACCTAATCCCATATCATCCGCAAGCAGTCCTCCAAGAGGGGTATTGGTCGAAAGGGATTCAAATGAGCTAACGACCTTGTTTGTAATGATGTGCCTGGCATTAAAAGTGGATCCTGGGGGTGAGGTGGCCCAAAGGTTACGGGCTGATTGGCCATTGGGGATTTCTCGATCCCAGAGAAAAGCTAGTCTGCTCTTTTGATGAGGGAGGAGGGGGGTTTGAATAATGGCATGGGGCGGGGTCATCATGGGGAGGTCTGATCCACTGGGTAATTGTATCAGTTTTTGCTTGGAAATCAATGATGAAACAGCAGGATATGAAGCAGGCGTCAAGTTTGAAGCGGGAAATGTCGGAGTAAAGAGTTGACATTGACAATGAGTAGTACAGTCATATTCTTTGGGAATTTTAAGCTTGAAATCTTGTGTTCGAAAGCTTTCCATTATGAATAGAATGTTTGGATACCATGTGAAGAACATCAATGCTAGATTGGGTTTCTGAGATGAGGAGGGATCATTTGCATCAGTCATAAATACTCCCTCAACAAATAATATTTGAGTAGGATTGGTTTGGCAATTTTCAATCCATTCCCCACCAGGACCACAGTGCATGAATGTTTTTGGTGCCCCAAGGAATGGTATCAACGTTTGAAAAAGGGTTCCCGGGAGAGAGCCAATAGCATGCTGGTGATTGGGGAGATATATGAATATGTTGTGTTGATTGTGCCATAGGATAATCCAAGAACCTAAGTGGGAATTCTCAGGCTTTAAGGTTATATCAATATTTATTTGAATACGAATATTAATAATCCCAATGCAAAGTGGTTGTGAAGGGGTTGACATGATGGCTATTTTAAATTATTTGGGGACAGTTGGGAATTATATGATCGGGAAGGGTTAGCTAAAGGGAATGAAGAGGAATAAGCGCAGGTGGGGAGCTTATATGAGTGGCAGCAACAGGCCCAAAGGGGGATGGCCTGTGGTTACGTGCATGGTCTTGATGGGGGTGGGCGTCTTGGGCTGATAATTTTCATATCCAATTTGGGGCATATATCAAGGCAAGGTGGCCAAAATGTGGGTGCACCAATATTTTGCTGGATCTGCAGCAATTTACAAAACGTTTGGTGGAACAAGGTTGACATTATCATATCCAAAATTGGGTGGGTTGTAGGAACTTATTGTGGAGGGGAATATTAGAGGCATGCGCCCATGTTCGCTGGTGTGACAGCGAACAATGAGCGTATCATCCCCAGGTTAATTTTTGCACAGGGACCTACTGGGCAATGTTGGCGGTTTCAAAGGGCAAACTCACTGTAGAGATGTGTGTGTGTGGGCGGGTAAGATATGTTTGGTGGCATGCCACCAAACATGAGTTTGATTGCGTCAGGCGCTTGAGAACGTGCAGAAAATGACCCGGAGTGGGAGATCCCGACACAATCATAGGCCGGGATTATTCTAATGCGGATGAGGCTGAAGAAAATCCATACTGATTGACCTCAGGTTTCCATGCGCAAGCGGGTGAGCGTCTGCAGTGCAGCTGACCACCCGACCAAGAAAATAGCCGGTCGGAAGACTGGCAGTAAAATGTCTTCCAGGCGTGTGAAAGTTGCCTGCGTATGACCCATCAGGCGGTGCATATGAGAAAGTGTGTGGCTGCCCGCCAATGAGCACGCGCGGCCAGTCAAAGTTTGCCCCGATATCACCCACTTACATTAACTTGGATTACACGCGCATCTGTGCCGCAGTTAGGCAGAGCTGTCCAACAAGGTGCATCAAAGGGATGCAGTTGAGATATATGACTTGATGGCTTGACGTGATTGCATGTTACATTGCTGAACAGCTTTTGCTCTACCCTGCAGCATACATTTACAAAGGTGTACTGCGTACCAAGGCTGTCATGTTGGTTATTCCATGCAGTTTGGCTAAACTGATTTAGGTTGTTAATTCCACCAGACTTAACAGTTCCAACGCGCTTTTTTTTCGCGCGGAACTGAAACTGACCAATCAAATAGCAACTACGCACTGAATAAATCCCAACTAATTATTTCGCGCAACATCTCATGTATCTCAAATGTTTTATCATTTTTATTTATAATCTTTTAATCATTTTCGTTAATTCTCATTTGTTTATAATGAGCACAAATATACGATCTTTCCAAAAACTCATTCCAATTAAACGACTATTTAGTTCATCAATTATAGCTACAATGACTGATAGCTTCCTTAATCCCACTTACAATTCATTTTTGCTTAATACATGTCCTTGGCGAACTACAATAAATGATGTTCATTTGAAATTATAACAAACACAATCTAAAATTGATAAGATTTTGTTTTGAGCCGTGAGAAAAAGAGATGATAACAAAATATTTTGAATAACGGAATACAATTTTTATTGAATTAAATCCCGGTTAGACTGGAACTGACAATGACCTTATCAGGTATGGTACTTAATGAGGACATAGTGATTACATATCACGCAAGTTCCAGTACGACCAAATGTTTTTTTAATGAAGTCATACTTCAGACCGATTTGGGACCGCATATCCAGCCCTGCTGTGTACTACAGTGTTGGCTGTACAGATTAGGAAGGTGTAATACTACTTCAGCCTGCATGCATATAGCCAATGCAATTGTTTTCATATACGTATCTCATGTGCCACATGCTCAGCATTGTGTTTCACCCAGTTTTCACACGCAAGCTGAGCATGTCATGGTCAAAAGGACCGTGTGGAAGTGCTCAGTCAAGCCATGGTCCGGACCATTTTTGCAATAGTTCATTGTAAGGCTCAGTTTGGAGCACTTCACCAAAGCGTTTGAAATGCTGCACCTGGCTGAAATGTCATCCAATGCTGTGCCAAATGCTCAGATTGTGTGCTTACAAAAATGACCTAGCAATCGCTCAGCATCGTGCATTTGATATTGTTATATCAATAGTTCAACAACTGTGCAATTAAAATGTTCAGCCACTGAGCATTTCAATTATGACCCAAAAGCAAACCTGAGCAATGGGTCGAGCCAAGATTAGGCTGTATTCACTTGTCATACAGCCGCCCGACCCTTTGTTCAAACACTATCACCCAGCCATAAGGCCGGTATGCTCGCCGCGGTCACCTGTGACCAAATGCACCACGTGCATTGCACCCACCATGCAGATTCAACGAGGGCCTCACGACCACCCTCCTGGGTGATCGGGTGGGTATGTAAGGAAACAAAGGGGATTTGACTGAGTTTGACAATTCAATCAATAGCAATACTCAGCCAGAGCCCCATTGTTCTTCTGCCTCACGCCAAAATTGAAGCTCAGTTGCAGCATTTGCTGCGACTGAGCTTCAATTTTGCCCACACGCCTGGAAGCTGAGCCTTTGTTGGGTGCTACAACTGCTGTGACTGAGCTTCAATTTTTCCCACACACCTTGAAGCTGAGCCTTTGTTGGGTGCTGCAACTGCTGCGACTGAGCTTCAATTTTGCCCACACGCGTTGAAGCTGAGCCTTTGTTTGGGTGCTGCAACTGCTGCGACTGCTGAGATTGTCTCAGCTTCACCATGGTATAAAAGACCATCTTCACACGACAAGCCCTTCACTTTCTTTCTCACCCGCTCCACTTCGCTCCACCTCACCCGCTGCTCTCCTTTTTGTGCGTATTACCCTAGGTCTTCCTGCTTTTCCACTCTTTTCTTTTGCACTCCACTAACCACTATCCTATTCTTCTGCTTTGTTTTTTTCCCGATTATACTTCCAGAACCCCCCGTCTATCTACTTCGTGCGTTCCATTCAAATAAGGTTTTGTCCACGTTATTATCCAATATTAATATTTTTCTTTCTTCACGACTTCCTTCCAGACTTTTAAAAACTTCCGACTAGAGCTTTTTTAATTTGTTTCCGTTTTAAATTTATATAATTCATTGTACGTCTTCCTTTTCTTTCTTGATTGCTTACTTTCTATTCAGTTACTAACCCCAACTTTTTTGTTTTTAGATGTTGTGCACGTTATGCACCAAGCGGGGTATCCCCTGCATCCGCTCTTTGACAACAACCGACGCTTGTGATGCTTGCCGACAAGTACACAAGAAATGCTCGTTTGTTGTCCGACCCTTCCGACCACGCGGCCAGAGGAGTTCTCGCCCAAGACGACCTCGCGTGGACTCCTTTGTGGTCGACAATGATGAAACCATTTCCGAGCGTGAATGGACGCCGGGCCCCCAAACAGGCCGATGGGAACGATTCCGGACAATTAGCCCTGTCCCCTCCAGTATCAATTTGTCCACTCCCCCTCCTAGGCCACCATCCGATGGTCACTTCACTCCTTGACCGGAGCGAAGTGATTATCCGGCCAATGAAGGATGGCAATGGCAAGAGGACATTCAAGCTTGGGCCGATCGTCACCATGTCTTGTCACCGATGGGATTCAAACGCCAAAGTAAGTTTTCTTTCTCCTCCTTATCTCATTTATCTTCACGCAATAATACTCACTTTTTTCCATTACTCATAGAACAAAACCACCCGAATCCCCCCCGACAAGACTCTCCCGTTCCTAGTTTGCCTTGCGAGCAAACCCCGTGGCAACCCACTCCAGGCCCGAGTGGCACCCGATGGTCTGAGGACTTATTCCGCCGTAAGCAGCCAACTTTCTCTTTTCTCATTTTCACTTTCAAATCAAGTTAACTGACTCTTCCTCCTTTTGTAGAAGCCTCCCAGCACGATGAGCCACCTATTCCTGGTGCGAGTCCATCCTCCGAACCACCTGAGGACATTGCGACTCGTGAGCCTCAACCTGAGGTGGCTCCTACACAATCAACAGAGGAACCTTTTTGTAAGTCCCTATTTCACTTTTTTAACTCTACTCAACTTTTCCTCACCTCTCCTTCGACCATCTCCAGCTCGTCCCGCCACTCCCCGCTCGATTATCATCATCGACGATACGCCAGTCGGATCCCCCCCTCCCCCTTCTTCTTCACCGACTCTGCCACCTTCCCCTCCTGTTCCCCCTCCCTCCACTCCTACCCCGGTTCCTTCCCCGGATATCCCTCCCATTGCCGCCGAGAACCCAACCGCCTCCTCCCCCCCGGTGCCAAGCTCCTCTCATTCCTACGATGACGCTCGCCAGGAATTCACCAACCTGCGGTCAATACTAATGATTCCTCAAGCCATCGTCCATGAATTAATCAACCAAATCTTGTTGGAGCATCGTCGGTTGCTCCACATGATTCCTTTTGTGGATGCAACTCATCGAAATTAGATGCACCGGGAATTCCGGGAGGAACTAAACTCCCTCCTTGGCGCAGCGATGGAGGCTTATCCAATGGAGGACATCACCGGGATAGTCTCAAAATTCTTAGAAAAATAAAATCCACAAAAAAAATTGTATTCTTTCCTCTTTTTACCTTTTGTAATACACTCCTTTAGATAAATTTTTTGTATTCAATGAAAGATATTTTCAATTTCTCTTATGTTCTTTGTTCATGTGAACTTATTATAATTCCTCAATGGTTCATATTTACTATTGTGTGAGAATAATTTTCGTAAGTGCCCCACCAAAAGTTTGAGTTAGTATTTGTATGTGAGAAAATCTTTTGCCAAAAATGTGCCAATAGTCACCATCCCTGCCTCCTATATTTTCTTCCTCCATTGTTTAGAGCCATATCAAATCTTAACTGTAAAAAAGCGGGAGGTTCCGGCATGTGAGCAATCCACTCCAGATTCATGAGAGATTTCCGTTCCTATGGTCACACGCTATTAATCTTAGTCATGTATTGAATTGTTTAAATTTCCGGGAACCTTCACAAGCGTAACGATTGGCGTGTGAGCTGTTGGGAGTCTGCAAAGGCGTAATGATTGGCATGTGAGCTGTCGGGAACCTGCACAGGCGTAAGGATTGGCGTGTGAGCTGTTGGGAGCCTGCACAGGCGAAAGGATTGGCGTGTGAATTGTCGGGAGCCTGCACAGGCGTAAGAAATTGTCAGCATTGTTGGCAACCTTCACAAGCCTAAGGATTGGAGTGTGAGCTGTTGGGAGCCTGCACAGGCGTAAGGATTGGCGTGTGAGCTTTTGGGAGCCTGCACAGGCATAAGGATTGGCGTGTGAGCTGCCGGGAACCTGCACAGGCGTAAGGATTGGCGTGTGAGTTGTCGGGAACCTGCACAGGCGTAAGGATTGGCGTGTGAAGCGTCAGCAGCCCGCATAGGCGTAAGGAACTTTTAGCATTGTCGGAACCTGCACAAGCATAAGGTTTTGCGTGTGAAGCATTGGCATCCTGGACAATAGCAACAAACCAGGACAGATGTACGATGGCATTCCACCATACATAATACACTTCACCCCTTTTTCATGTGAGACACCCCATCTGCGGCACTCGAATCCATCCAATCCTGGTGTATATTGTCCTCTGCCTTACCCCACCATTACTTACCAAACACACATGCAAAACTCCTCATTCTTTGAATCGGCATGAGATTGTATTACCATCCCTGATCTGATAGCCCGCTCTCTCGCCAATCTCATAATAGCCATGGTTTTTTTGCCGCATTGTTTTTGCTAACCTGCTTGAGCATTGTGCGGAAATACCCACTAGTGTCTTGCTTTTGTTGTCCTGTGCTGGATCAGTATAATGAACAAATTTACTACTGGCCCACACTACCTGAATGAGCCCATGACATGCGGATAGATCAATCCAAAAATGCTCATTTGGGAAAATCAATTTTCCCCTGTACACCGCTTTGACGCATCTCTTTGAATTTGGCCGGCCCGCTTATCAGCTTGAAACCACCATCCCGAAGCATACAGCGATGCATCCTTATCAACATGAGGTGCGTTTTTGAATCCATTCATGGTGAAAGTGAGTGCGGAAGCGAACTCGAATGCACCCTGATTTGCCGGAATATTACCTTCATAGTTGACTTGATCAAAAGACAGAACCCCCAATGAATTGTAGCAATTTTGAATCTTCTGAAATAAATTATCCCCAACATATCGTAAGGATTGACCTAGAATGCGACCCACCAAGCTAAGATTGGCACCTCGGTCCCGCCATTCATCTTTTGCATTTTCAATTTTTCCAGCACTTCCATACAGACCAAATTGTTCATTCTTCATGGTGCATTTGCGCCACCCAATCGCGAACATAAATCCCTCCAGTAATGCTCCATTTGTTGCAATAGGGTCAGTGAACCTCTTTTTGCGAAATAAGAATTGTGATAATTCATCCCATTGATTGACCTCGACTTCACTCATTGTTGTGAATGGTCTGAATTTGACAAGGGCAATGAGTAATCCGGTTGAAGAGAAATTTCCACACGGCCAAAGTGAATGCGTTTGATCTGATTGACATCCACAAGGCTCCGAATTTCCCTTGGGATCATATTTGCTGATACTGGCATTGATATTTGTGCTGTTGGTTGAGAGGAGGAAAAAAACCTCTGCTTTCGGGTGGTTTTGCCCTCATTTATCTTTTGGGATGTCCGACTATTCCCGAGTGGTTGAGGGATCACTATGTGTTGAAGCAGACAAGATATCAGATACTGCTTCCTGCCATTTGAAGCTAAGGTGTTTTGAGTCCAAACTGGTGCCCAATGCCCAAGGAGCTTTCTTCAGCACACATCCTTTGACTTCCCTGTTGGAGCTCACATGACATTGGCACAATCTGAACTGACTAACACCAATGTTCTTCCATTGGGCCCAATGAGGGTGCCACATAAATGTGGAAGCATATATATATATCTATATATATACACTGAGATTAAGCAAGCAACTCACACTTTCCTTCCTCAGCCCGACGCTTTCTTGCAAGTTCCCTTTTACGCTCTTTTCCTTTTTTTGTGAATGGCATGCTTGCAGCGGAAAATGAAATGAAACCAAATAATTACTGATTTATTAATACCACCTAAATTGAATTGCAGACGATGAATCTTTTTTAATTGCCGCTAAAAAGAATGATCACACCTGACCTTCGCGAATTCGCGATCTCAAATACCTGAACCTAAAAATTGCAGTGGATAGTGCATTATTCAATTTGACATATTGATGTTCCCATGCAATCACTTTCCAATCCATCCATTTGGAATATTGCAAGCACACGCAAATGCAATATGCATCCTGCTGCGGATCCCTAGTTATCCCAGTCCTCTTGAAAGACACAGTAACATTTTGCCTATTATGGGCTGGCGGGAAGTGATAAACGCGACCTCCTGCAATGCCCCTGCATGTGCTCCTCACGCGCACAGCTGCCTGACTCAGCTTGCGTCTTGTTGGAGTCTTTTCAAAGACGTACGGAGGCATGCCGCCGTACAATTACTATTGGTATTCAGACTGTGGCATCCGGGCAGTAGTAGGATAGGAATTCATGATTATTAAATTCTTAAATCACTTTGCAAAATTCAATTACAATCTATCTAGTACAACGCTAATCTAAAACGGGTAAATCCTGGTTGTAAGTTTAGCTGACCTGGGTACAGTTAATGTGACCTGTTCACTCAAACCAAGACCATACTTCGCCACCCAGGCATCACCAAAGTCTAATACCAAGCATCGTGCAAATTCAAATCTAAGAGGTACAGTGGGGTTAAAAGACTCTGATGAGAAGAAACTTTTATTCAGTAAATTACATATATACTTATTAGTACGTAGCCACACTGGCTCCACTAGATTTTTACCCTCTGAAAGTTTTGCGGAAATGTCAATTAGTGATAAAGCCCCTTTAACTGAGCTTGTTCTCCAGTCATCGGAGCATACCATCAAACCACGAACCCCCGCCGCACAAAATGCCGCTAATATACCATAGCAAATTTGATTTATTCCAAGATTCTTGTGACACGTCAAAAGATCTTTGATGGCCTCATTTTTTTTTGAGTTTGTGAGTTTGCCTTTGATTCCATTAACTTTGACCTTTGTATGTGCACGTACCATGTTGTACGCAATCATCAAATGGATAACTGTATCCATTAGATCCTCCAGGTTCTTGTGCGGCTTTGTGGATATCTCATTGTCAGCGCCGCCACCTTCAATGCTGAGTTGGGTTGCACATTGCTTCGATTTACTCAAGCAGGAGGCAAGGTATTCAACTGCTCCGCGTTCGAGTCCAAGAGGATCGGTCGAATTTGATGTTGGTGCAACATATGGTTTGGGTGCAATCACATTGTATGAGACTAAACTAATGGATTCAAACATAACATTTGCCCAAAAATGTTTAACTGGATTCGCGGGGTAAAGAAGGCTCTGAACCATTTTGAAGAAGGAGCGTTCAGATTTTGGGAGATTCTCTGGAGGTTTAGCTGATTCCTTCATCAATTTGAGATTCCAAATGTTGTGATCAAAAAATGCTTGTGTTTCTGTTGGCTTAAAAAAATCTAACCCTGTATATTGCAATTTATATCACCAGTCAACAGCCAATAATCAAGTATCATGCACAAAGATAAAAAAAAACTCACCTGCCATCTCAAGGTCCTCCAGCCAAGCCGACATTTTAAGCTCTTGGTTACTGATCACCTTAATACCAACGGGCAGGAATGTATGAGCATCCTTTGTTGGTAAATTGTCCCATCTATTTTTGTAAATCCTATTGATATTATCAAGCCCCCTTTTCCATGATTGTTGAGAAATATTGGAATGATAATTCAAAATGCCTGCAAACTCTTCCATGCGGGATAAAAATATTCCTTGAAAATTCGCAGCGGATGACACTTCGGGCTCAGCGTTGGGAATTATATCAGTCATATCTCGTCCCATTGTATCATGTTTAAATGTTTCCCTTTCTTGAAAGGCTTGAATATTCCGAGGAGAGGTGGGAGGGGTTGCATCATGCATTGTTTCATTGGGTATCGGGGGGTTTTCAGTATGTGGAGCTTCATCATGGATTGTTTCATTGAGTATGGGGGGGCTTTCAGTATGCGGAGGTTGATTATCAATATGGCCCACTTCAACATTGATCATTTCATCACCTTGATCCCGGGAATCCTTTGCGGCTTCAAAGGTACGGCGTTTTTGTTGGTTTTTTTGGTCGCTTGTATATTTGGTCTTTTTCCTAATCCTTTGCCTGGAAATCCAATTACGACTCAAGATCCTTCAGGTAGAGATTCTCCCACCTCCACACCTGCCCATATATTGTAAGTAGGTATTTTTATCAATTTTTTTTTGAATTAGTAATGGACTTACGGTTAAAATCCATTTTGAGGAGGCTCATGGCTTCAGCAATCTTTTGACGCACATAATCAGGAATTTTACTATCATTTTGAATTTTTTTGAGCCTTGGGATTGTTTGAGCAATGTTGGAGACAAATTGTTCCTTGGATATAATTTCCACCTCCCCACTGAAAATTACATCATCTTGCCCATCATCTTCTGTTGGTGCACAAGGTTCAACAGTCTTTTCCTTCTCATAACTTTTAAAATTCGGTTTCTGAAAGCTTGGAGGCTGACCTGAAATAAAGGCTATGACACAATATCAGGTTTTGAGAGATTAAAAATACTCAAGATGGATGTATACTCACATTCTGGAAGAACTGGTGGATCTTGATTATCTTCATGTGACTGGCTCTCTGCTTCAATGCCTAATTCACGACTACTGGCCATATCAGATATTTCACTTCCACTCTCTGGGGCTGAAGTTGGTCGTTCATTAAATTCGGTTGAATTTCCCGGGGTTTGGGCCATCGCGGAGGTAGTTTAGTAAGCAAATAGATGGTGACGAGTTGATTGATAAGTTGTTTGAAAATTTTGAATAAAAACATCCAAATTGAAGAAAATAGGTGGAAGTAAAATAATCGCATTTGCAAAATGCGATTTGTCAGGAATTTGCAGGAGGTGATGTTTTGCAAATTATTTCATATCATGCAAATGAAAACACTTCCCTGTGAGACATTGAATAAAGTTGACTAGTGAGAAACCTACTAAAGTCAGCTTTTGAACTATTCAACACTCATGAGGTAAGGACTAAGCAAAGTGTTCCATTTGAATGATATGAAATAAAATGGTTTTCTTGGGGAAACAGGAGACACAATTTTTGTCTTAAATAGTCCACTTATTAGGTTTTAATTTGTAAGTCTCATGATTTAAACCCTAACCACAACATTGTGAATATACTGACCAATTTCCCCTGAGGTCCTGTTGGCAGAGAAGGCCACTCAGCATATTTCGGTGATGGCGTCCATTGTGTATGCCAACAAGCCACCGTACACTGTGGATGTAATACGGAAACGTGAGGATGGTAAGCGGCATCGGAGGCATGTCGGGAGGGTACTTACTAGGCGAGCGTAAGGATTGTAAGCAGTGTCGGAGGTATGTCGGGAGGGTACTTACTAGGCGAGCGTAAGGATCATGAGCAGTGTCGGGAGCATGTCGGGAGGGCACTCTGCAAGCAGTGTTGGGAGTATGTTGGGAGGGCACTCCCTGAGTGTAAGGATCGTAAGCAGTGGCGGGAGCATGTCGGGAGGGCACTCCCTGAGCGTAAGGATTGTAAGCAGTGTCGGGAGGGCTCTTCATGACCGTAAGGATGGTGAGCAGTGTCGGGAGCATGTTGGGAGGGCACTTCATGAGGGTAAGGATCGTAAGCAGTGTCGGGAGGGCACTTCATGAGTGTAAGGATGGCGAGCAGTGTCGGGAGGGCACTTCATGAGCGTAAGGATGGTGAGCAGTGTCGGGAGCATGGCCAGAGGGCACTCCGTGAGCGTAAGGATGGTGAGCAGTGTCGGGAGGGCACTGCGCGAGCTTAAGGATTGTAAGCAGTGTCGGGAGGGCACTTCATGAGCGTAAGGATGGTGAGCAGTGTCGGGAGCATGGCGGGAGGGCACTCTGTGAGCTTAAGGATGGTGAGCAGTGTCGGGAGCATGTCGGGAGGGCACTGCGCGAGCGTAAGGATTGTAAGCAGTGTTGGGAGCATGTCGGGAGGGCACTTCATGAGCGTAAGGATGGTGAGCAGTGTCGGGAGCATGGCGGGAGGGCACTACATGAGCGTAAGGATCGTAAGCAGTGTCGGGAGCATGTCGGGAGGGCACTTCATGAGAGTAAGGATGGTGAGCAGTGTCGGGAGCATGGCGGGAGGGCACTCCGTGAGCGTAAGGATGGTGAGCAGTGTTGGGAGCATGTTGGGAGGGCACTACACAAGTGTAAGGATGGTAAGGGTGGGGGTGTGAAAGCGTAAGGAGTGGTGAGGACGGAGATGGGGGGGCAGGCAGTGTCAGAGTCTCATCTGGAGGGTGGTGCGGGCGCGTAAGCATGCTAAGCGTCGGGGAGGCAGAAGCTATTAGGTGAAATTACCCAAACGTTGTGAATAGTGTTGAAACGGGTTTGGGCTTTGAGTGACATTCTCATGTGACACATGTGACGATTGACGTTGTCTTGATGCTGACGTGACGTGACCCAATAAATCCAGTGACTATAAAGTGACACTAACAAGACTGAAGCAAGATTTTATATTGACCGCGGTGCGACGTGAAGTCAATTGCCGACGATTGACGCAAGATTCGCCCTGGTGATTTATGGGTGTTTAATTGCATGGAAAACAAAGAAGCAACCAGTGGAGTCCTTATTGAATAGTGAGGCAGAGCTTAAAGAAATGACAGAACTTTTTCAAGATATAATATGGGTAAAAGGTTTGATGGTGGACTTCAAGCTCCATCCAATCATCAAGATACACTGTGATAATCAAGGGGAAATAGCTTTGTGCCAAAATCCTCTTTATCATCATTGAAAAGGGCACATTAATATCCAAGTCAACTGGATACAGGATATGGTTAAACATGAAGGGGTAGATCTTTCTTATGTCTCAACAAATCAAATGTGGGCAGATATACTAACAAAAGGTCTTGGAAGAGTCAAGAACATGGAATGCAAGAGGTCTATGAGCTTAATCGCAAACTTCTTCATGAATGGGTGTTAAGATTATTTTTAAAAGCAATTTTGACATAGTATTGTAGTAATCTGTAAATTAAAAGTAAAGCCATGGTGCTTGTAAGATGTGTCTATGAAGATGTTGATAATATTACTATTAATCAACAGTACTATGACTGTTCTTATGAAATATAATGATAAAAAATTATTATAACCACAATCAAATAATTAATCAATTAATTATTTTCCTTTTTATACACTACTAGTGAGTATAACAGTAATAAGTAATTGTCTACAACAATCAAGCCCAAGAAGTATTTAATGATAAAACTTCCTATTAAAATGATAAAATTATTTTAATTAATAATTATCCTTTACGAGAATAATTATAATTGTAATTCTTTCAGGGATCAGATAATAGGGAAGAACTTTAAGAATTAATTATAAAACACTTATTAATCCTCCAATGAGCTTTAAAAGAATATACTAGAGCGATTTGAGGGATAAATTGTGGATTTCAGTGATCAAAGTTGATTTATAACAATATTAAAACAAAGTATAGTTAATTTATATGACTTCAAGTCTTTCTGATTGATTCTGAAAGAATAAAACACTTAAGAATAGTTTAAGTAATACTTACTTGTTGGTAACAATGGTATAATTGGATAATAAGATGATTTGGAAAAAACAGCAAGAGGCGGCCTCTTTTGAGTTAAAGACAGCTCACAGAGGAATTCCATGGAGAAAACTGAAAAACCAGTGAGTGAGAAAACAATAAACCCTTTTGGATTATTGATTGCATCATCTTTTGTCACGTAAGATTATCATAATTACTTAATTGATGCTTTCACGTGACTACCAACCCCAATATGATTAAGAATAAAAGGAGTAAAATCTGTAACTCTTCTTTTAATCCAAAAAAATAATTGATTTCTCAAAGTTATCAATGTTATTGGCAATTTCATCACAGGATTTAATTACTGTGAATTTTTGAAGATTCAGTTTTTCACGTAGAATAGTAAAAAATGGAGTGTGAGTAAGACTTTTAATTTTACTAGTAAAACCATTATTATTTTTGGTTGTACCATAGAGAATACAGTTCTACATTGGTCCCAAAGGCTTCAGAGAGATTCATTAAGAATTGTATTTTTAATGAATTTTTGAAGTTTTTACCTCATTTCTACATAGAATTGCAAATATCAGTGTTTAATTGGTTGCTATGAGGTAAATCAATGGATAAAAGTCCAAAAAGGGTTTTAATTACTCTTTTGCGGTTTATCCATGGAGATTCATTAAGAATTGACATGTTTACAGGAGTCTAAGTAGCTCTTTACCTCCTTGGCACGTCAAAATAGCTGGTTATTTGCTATTTTCTTAAGATTTACTGTAGTTGTAACATGGTAACCAAGTTCCCCAAGTGTTTTAGTTTACTAATTGGGCCAATATCACCCATGAATCCAAGCTTTGGAGCTGTCCAAGCCTCTGAGGCCTCAGAAGGTGGGTACCCTGGCTCTCTTTGATGTCTTTTGTCCCCCTTGCCTATTTTTCATGTCAAAATTGAAAATTAAGCTTAAAGTGAGATATCCACTATGGGTGTAACAAAGGTCCATGTAAGAATACCCTGATAATAAGTGCCCAAAACATGCATAACACTATTCTTAGTGTATATGTAACATGGGATTTCTCACATTCCCATTATTTTGGCATGAAATTCAGGAAAACAAAAACGTTTCACAGATATTTTATGTGGTATTGAAGTATTTTCCATATTACCACCTCAAAGAGTTAATTTGAGCTTATTCACTCAATGGAGCTACCCTAGGTGAAGTTTTGTGTAGAATTCAAATCTGGCCTTAAATTCATGGATTTACTTACTCAGTAAAAAGTCAATCATCTTTTCTGAAATCAAAAATGACGATTTTGGATATATGCATGACTTATGAATTATGCATAATTCAGAATTTTTTTTTTCAATAATTTTTGCCTATTTGGGTATGTAAAATATACCTCAAGGCTCACAAAGCTTCAATTTTTTTTATTTAAAGAAATAATGATTATGCAATTAATAAGTTATTGATTAAAATTGTATTATTCTCTACTTTATGCTAGAATAACTCAAAGAATAAATTTCAAGTCTGTGATGTGAAAATGCCACTAGTTGCCATAAATGGAATTGTTAATGCCATAAATGGCATTGCATTAACAATGCCATAAATGGCATTAACAATGCCATAAATGGCATTAACAATGCCATAAATGGCATTAACAATGCCATAAATGGCATTAACAATGCCATAAATGGCATTAACATACCAAAATGTTGGGCTTCTGGTTTATTATTCTCAACATTCTCACCTTCATTTCAAAAAAAAAGTTATTGAAATTCATAAGTGGGAACATTTTTAATGAATTTTTTTAAAAAAATGGGCCATTTTACCAAATTGCCCAAAATAGAAAAATTGGGCAAAAAAAAAATTTTGAAAAAATTTGGGGATCTTCACATCCCATGTCGGAAAAAATATGGCAAAAAAAAATGTTAAAAATTCTCAAAAATGAGCCTGAGGAATTTCTATAAAAAAATTAGGTTACTTACGTGTTTTTACCATAAAATTATGTGTTTTGGCCATAATTTGGTAAAAACACGTAAGTTTATGGTAAAAACACGTAAGGGCTTACGTGTTTATACTAAAATCTTATGTGTGTTTACCAACACCCTTTATTTAAATTGTATTATTCTCTACTTTATGCTATCATAACTTAAAGAATAAATTTCAAGTCTGTGATGTGAAAAAGCCACTAGTTAGACAAAAGAAATTTCTTCCAAGTCACTCAATAGTATATTTTTTAAAACAATATTCTCAAGAAAAAATAACTTTATTAATATTATAAAGATTATTTAGAAGGGATAAGTCACAAAGAAAAGCCAACATCACAATAAATATGGCAATTTTATGTCAAAAATAGTAAAATAAGGTCTAGAATATGATTTATGTCTCAAAAATTGGTTAAACTGATGGCTAGGCCGCCAAATGCAAGGTTTGTCTATGGAACTCTTTAAAATAGTATCAATATCAAGATAACTATGACTGTCCTCAGTAGAAAAAAATATAATATAATGAAATATTATAACCACAAATTTAAATATAATTTTTGAAATAACTATATATGAAAATTAAATTTAATTATTATTATAGAACATAATAATAAAATGAATATAATAACTATAATGAATTATAATTATTCTATTATTGTTATAGTCACTGACAATCATAACAATAAGATGTTTAAAGCTCTTAAGGAGACAATTATACATGGAAAATGTAAGTATTTAACCACTTATAAATAATATAAATATTACTTATAAAATAATTAAAACAAACACTGTTCAGAAAAAATTATTATAGAAAAATTTTATATAAAAAAACTAATAATAGATAAAATAAATATAAAATCTTAGAGAAAACTTACTTATAATATAAATTTAATACAACAAGTCAAATACAACAGTTTTTATATTAAGAGAGTATTATAAGGTAAAACCATGTCAAAAATCAATAATTTAAATGATAAAACAACTTCTTATCATTAAAATTATGATTAAAGAGTTTTTAAGAGGAATTTGTGGATTTAAAAGAGATTTAAGATGATAATTTTATAACATAAAATATATTATAGATGATTACAACAATAATATGAATTCTATGATTTAAATTCTTTAGTTTACAATTAAGAAAGAATAAAATGCTTATGTAACAACCATCCATCAGGGGTAAGGGTATTCATTCATACACCCACTCAAACAACTCAAATCAACAAATCCAGTATCTGCATCAGCATTCAGTTTCAGAAATCTTCATTCTGAAACATGCATACAGCTTGGTACATCCATATAGCCTGTCAACACCTGTACAGGTTGGATTCACCCAATACAGTTTCAATACACCAATATGGAACTGTATGATCACTCAAATACACCACACCTCTTGTACAGGTTCTGTACAGCTGTACAGGACCTGTATTGGCCAGACTCAATTTAATCATCAATTATTCACATGAAAATTCTTCCTCTGGATCAGGGCTGGTGATTCTCACATATACCAGCCCCTCTTTCTCCCCCCTGGGGACTTTTCCCCAGTTAATTAATTTAGTTTATTTATCATTTTATAATTATTCTTATCCTTATAATTGGGTATTATAATTATTTAATTTTAAGTTAGTCTTTGCCTTTTCTCTCTTCGCCTGTACAGTATGAGTTGGGTGGCCATATCCTTATTAGCCCTTCTCTTTCCATTCTGACAGGTTGAAACAGTGGACTTGGACTTGTTTGTGGTTGACTCTTCTATTTCTTACTCTTCTTTCTTGTTGCTGCTTTTTCTTATATTTATTCTTTTAGCAATTTATCTTTAACACTCTTCATTGTGTTCCTTCATACCATATCTTTGAGCCCTCCATAAGTGAGTCCCAGTTTACTGAGTGCCAGGCCCTCTTCACTTCGAAGAGCCCCTGTGACATTAAATTAATTAACTCATATTTGATTCTTTCTTTCATTCATTTTATTCATTTCTCTCATTCTTCAATTATGATCTTTTCATAATTTTATGATTTTTATGATTTTTTATGATTTTTTCTCTCTCATCAGTTTTCATCTCATTCATTTCATTCAAAATGAAAATTGATTCTTCTCTCATTTCAAAAATTCTGCTGACCATTTCATTTTATTCTTTATCATTCTCATTTCTCTTTTTGTCTGAATTCAGGCTTTTATCAGGTTATTTGAGTGGAATTATTTGGGTTAATTGATTAATCATTCAGGGATTTTTATTGATTTGGGGTATTCAGTGATTTTGGTTTTGAAATTTCTCAAACTTATTGATTGATTCCTCAAGACATTGATTTCACCTCAAGACTTTGATTTGACTTTGATTGATTTGATTGATTGACTTGATTTGATTCCTCAAGATAACTGATTTATCCTCAAGATTTGATTTGATTTATTGATTTGAATGTGATTCCTCAAGAAAATTGAATTGATTTTTGAAGATATTGATTGAAATCCTCAAGACTTAATTGATTTGATTTTGATTGACTTGATTTGACTTATTGATTGAAATTGATTGTTCATAAGAATTTGACTTTTTCATCTTCACTCTTCAAGATTTATTCATATTGATTCACTTCAAGACTATTGATTGATTTCTCAAGTTCATCAAGATTCTCATTTGATTGTTTTGGTCAAGCCTTATTTTATTCAAAGTATCATCAAGTTTTATTTGATTTATTTCAAAATGCCAGTTCAGCATAGTCCCCCAGCCAAAAGTACTAGATCCCAAAGAATTCAAGCTGTTCTCACTCCTACAGCAAGGGCTCCTCTTGACCGCACACCATCAGTTCATCAACTGAGTGCAAATTTGGACAGAGGACCCCCAATGGAAGGAGAAGCACCCTCAAGAAGAGGTGGAATCAAATCTAGAAGATCAAGATCTTTCTCTGGACTTTTGGGTGGCTACCCTGGCATTTCTGAAGGTGCAAGAGCAAGACAAGGGGAAGTTGAAGATGAAGAGGGGGAAGAGTCTGTGGAAGAGGAAGATTCTGGGGAAACTGAAGTGGCAGATGCCTTGGCAAATGCTCCAGAGGTGCCTCAGGGTTCTAATCTAGCCCTTTCTAGTCAACCTCTTGTCTCTCAAACTGATCCAAGTCTCCTCAAGATGATGGAGCAGATGACTCAATTCATGGGGCAACTCACTCAAGCAGTTGCTCCCAGGGACAATTCCAAAGCCCCTGCTTTCAAGACTCCATCCATGAAGGCACCTGATTCTTTTGATGGTACTCAAGCTCATAAATTGAGAGGATTTATCCAATCCTGTCAATTAATCTTCCATAATGATCCAGCAAATTTCTTCTCTGACAGGAAGAAAGTTCTTTACTGAACTTCTTTTCTCACTGGTAGAGCTGGAAAGTGGATTGAACCCTATCTCTCAAATATTTCCAATGAAGACCCTTCCTACCTCCTCAATAATTGGCCATTATTTGAATCTCAATTATTCACTCTGTTTGGTGACCCCAATGAAGTCAGGAAAGCTGAACAAGAGTTGGACAATTTGAGGATGAAGGAAAGTGGTCATGTTTCCTTGTACATTGCAAATTTCAGAAGCTTAATGTCAAGAATTGGAGATTGGGGGGAAAGAGCTTATATCCATGTTTACAGAAGAGGATTGGCATCAAGATTATTGGATCAGTTGGCTTCTCACCCTGGAACCTTTGATACTCTTCAAGAACTTAAGGATGTCACCTTAGAATTAGACACAAGATATCATGAGAGGCAAAAAGAAAAGGGTGGAAATCAAGAGAAGAAGCCTCCAGTCATTGGATCCAATCAATCTAGGCCTCCTCAAAACTCATCTTCAAAGAGGTCTCACCAGAAGAAGAACAAGAAGGGCAAGCAATTTCAAGCTTCAAAGGACAAGCCCCATGCTGCTCTCCTCAATAAGGACAATAAATTAATCCGTTCTGAAAAGGAGAGGAGGATTAAAGAGGGGTTGTGTACTTATTGTGGTGGAAAGCACCCAATTGAAAAATGCTTCAAGAGACCTCAGAACAAGCCTGGGTCATCATCAAGAGGCTTCCCTAGCAAGCAGGGAAAAGCCTGAGTGGGAATCATGATGTGTTCAATGGTTCTCACTTATTTCCTTCAAGAGCACAATTTTGCACTCTGAATACTAGTGTCAAGAAATCTTTAAAATTTCTTATTTTCTCTTCTGTCTCTGATATTTTTATAGTATTCTCATTGATTCTGGTGCTACAAACTCTTTTATTGCAAAGAATTTTGTTCTCAAGTACTCATTGACTCTGTCAGAGCTCCCTGAAAAGATTCCTCTTTTCATTTTGGATTCTAACAAATCCCCTGCCTTGTTCATCACCCATTATACCAAGTGGGTAGTTGACTTGCCTGCCTTCCCAAGCTTTGAATGGGACTTCTTTATCATAGATTCACCAAAGGGAGAAGACCTGATATTGGGCTATGATATCCTTTACCGTTTTAATCCCATTATTGATTGGAAAAATGGATTGATCACCTATGATTCTAGTCATAAGGATTCTAGTGGTATTATTTCTTCTACTAGTAATGACTTAGCCACTGCTGTCAACAGTGTTGCTCTGGTTGGTGAACTTAAGACACCTTCCCTTCCTTCTTCTGTCCATATCCCTTCCATTATTCCCTCTCAGTCATTACTTCCATCAAGAGATGAAGTCTTCAAAGAGATAAAGGCTGTTGGAGAAGATGTTGCCGTATCTTTACTTCATTTCTTTCAAGGGGATATGGACCTTCCTCCCTTATCTTTTCATGCATCCCTGGAGGAGCAGTGGGATGAGGAGGAAGAGCCATAAGAAATTGAAACTGTGTTGAAGGTTGTTCTTCCTGCTTATCACCAATATTTGGATGTATTCTCCAAGGTGAAAGCAGAGAAACTTCCTCCACACCACGCCTGTGATCACCATATCGAATTGGAGGGTCTTCTACCTCAAATTGGTGTTATCTACTCATTATCAAATCAAGAGTCAGAAACACTGCGGGCCTACATTTCAGAGAATGTAGAGAAAGGTTTCATTAGACCAACTTCCTCTTCAACAGGAGCACCTGTCCTTTTTGTCAAGAAAAAGGATGGAGGTCTTTGTTTGTGTGTTGACTACCGCAAACTCAATGCTGTCACTAGGAAGAACAGATACCCTGTTCCTCCTATGAACCAGCTTCTTACCGTATTCAACGTTTCCACTATCTTCTCCAAGATAGATTTGCGTGGTGCATATAACCTTCTGAGAATCAAAGAGGGGGATGAGCACTTAACTTCCTTTAGAACCAAATATGGCAGTTATGAGTATTTGGTCATGCCATTTGGTTTGACCAATGCTCCTGCTTCTTTCCAAAAACTAGTAAATGATATCTTTGCAGATTTTTTGGATGTGTTTGTTGTGGTTTATCTAGATGATATTATGGTCTTTTCCAGTTCTGAGGAGGAACATGTCAAACATGTGGCCTCTGTCCTCCAAAACCTGAGGGACAATAATCTGTTTGCCAAAGCTTCCAAGTGTGTATTCCATGCCTCAAGTGTGGAATACTTGGGCTATGTTGTTTCAAGTGATGGCCTCAAGATGGATTCTTCAAAAGTTCAGCAAATCCTCAATTGGCCTCAGCCCAAAAACATCAAGGCTCTTCAATCCTTTCTTGGCTTTGCCAATTTTTATTGTCATTTCATTAAAAATTATTCCAAAAAAATCACTTCTCTCACTTCCCTTCTCAAAAAAGATTCTCCTTTCATCTTCAATGAGGAAGCTCTTAGTCAGTTTCAAGCACTCAAAGAAGCTTTCACCTCTGCTCCTATCTTATCCCATTTCAACCCATCTCTACCTACTATTGTATAGACTGATGCTTCTGATTGTGCATTGGGCGCCGTACTGAGTCAGGTGAATGACTCTGGAAAGCATCCCATTGCATTTGATAGTCGCAAGCTCTTACCAGCTGAACTCAACTATGAAATTCATGACAAGGAACTCCTTGGCATAGTTTGGGCTCTCAAGCGCTGGAGGGCATTTCTTCTTTCTCTTTCCAATCCTTTTGAGGTCTTGACAGACCACTCTTCCTTGCAGTTTTTCATGTCTTCCAAAGTTCTTACTCGTCGTCAGGCCCGTTGGGCTGAATTTCTCTCAGAATTTCATTTCACTATCACTTACCGCCCAGGCAGGCTGGCCACTTTTCCAGATGCCTTGTCATGTCGGGACGACATGTACCCAGAGAGGGGGGTGGACTTCATCAGCAAGAATCCTCATAATTTTCATCAAATACTTAAGCAAGATGGAATTCAAGAGTCAAGATTCTTCTCAATCAAAGTGGAAATTTTCTCAGATTTAGTGGACAAGATTCAAAAAGAAGTATGGCAAGACAAAGACTATAAAGAAATACTCAAGCAACTAGCAAGAGGTGAATCAGTTCCAGATTATTCTCTTGAACCTCAAGCCAAGTTATTATTACTCAAAGATAGAGTGGTAATCCCAAGCAATGAAGAAATTCAACTCGATATTCTTCAAAAGCGTCATGACTCACCATTGGCTGGCCATCCTGGCCAGGAGAAGACCCTCAAGCTCATCAAGAGGGACTTTTATTGGGCTGGCATGAATCAATTCATCAAGGACTATGTGTCCTCATGTCAGCAATGTTCAAGAAACAAGAACATTCATCACAAGAAGTTTGGATTACTCAAGCCTCTTTCAATTCCGTCTGGTCCTTGGAATTCATTATCAATGGACTTCATCACTCAATTGCCACTGTAAAACAAATTTGATTCAATTTTAGTAGTTGTGGACAGATTCTCAATAATGGCAATCTTCATTCCCACTTATGGCACAATCACTGCTCTGGATTTAGCTCAAATCTTCATTAGTCATGTATTTTCCAAGCATGGACTTCCAGTCAGTATTGTCAGTGATAGAGGATCCTTATTTGTTTCATCATTTTGGACTCAATTGTTTCAGCAGCTCAAGATATCAAGAGATCTTTCAACTGCCTTTCACCCTGGAATAGATGGACAGACAGAGAGGGTAAATCAGATACTAGAACAGTACCTTTGGATGTATGTCAACTATCATCAAGATGACTGGTACACCTGGGTCCCTCTGGCTGAATTTGCCTATAATAATGCAGAACATTCATCAACCAAGCAATCACCTTTTTTCACCATTTATGGAAGATATCCCAGTTTTGACTCAATCCATATTTCTCAAGACTCACCTTCTGTAAAGTTATCAACAAAACTCCAATCAGTACAGCAAGTTGTCAAAGAAGAATTAGAGTCAGAAATAAGGAGATTCAAGAAGTATGCAGATAGAAATAGAGCAATTCCACCTGATTTCCAACCTGGGGACAAAGTATGGCTAGCTTCCAAGAACATCAAGACAACAAGGCCCACCAAGAAATTATCAGAAAGATGGTTGGGACCCTTTGAAGTTCTGAAGAAGATTGGTAGTCATGCATATCACCTCAAGTTGCCTCAGCAATGGAAGACAGTTCACCCTGTATTCCATGTGTCCTTATTAGAACCAGTCAAGCATTCAACTATCCCAAATCGTCACCAATTGCGCCACCACCAGTTTTAGTGGAGGAGCAAGAAGAATGGGAAGTGGCTCAGGTTCTGGACTAAAACTCAAAAGAGGTAAATTATGGTATCTTGTAGAGTGGAAAGGATTCAGTGAAGACCCTGAAAGAACCACTTGGGAGCCAGCTTCAAACCTTACCAACTCACCAGATCTTGTCAAGGACTTCCACTCATTGTATCCAGACAAGCCTGGTCCAATTACTTCAAGAGTTTGATTTATGGTGCTTGGGGGGGAGAAGAAGTTATGAAAGTAAGTTCCTCTCCTGGCATGCACCTTTAAGGGGGTATTCTACCCATATGTTGTTGTAAGCATCACCTTGGCCACTTTGTGAGCACTTGTCAATTCTTTGGACAGGTTCAGGAAGCATACAACACCAATTCCCCCCGATTTCGACCTTATCAAGATATGGCCAAATATTCCTTTCTTTGTTTTCTTTTCTTTCTTTCCATTTATCATTTCAATTGATGCCAATCATCACAATTCAAGACACTCATTACTTCAAGTCATTTACCGCAACTCTTTTCAGAAGTCATTTATGGCAATTCATCTCAGAAGTCATTTATGGCAATTCTTTTCAATTTTATGGTGCTTGGTGGGGAGTGGAAGTTATGAAAGTAAGTTCCATCTCCTGGTATGCATCCCTGAGGGTTCTACTTCTTGTAAAACATCACCTTAGCCACTCTGTGAGCATCAAAATGCTTGGTTTTCATTTTTTCAGACACTTTTGGCCAGAATCAAGCAACTCACCACAAGAAGGACCAACCATCAGGACTTTTTCTTTATTTCTTTCTTTACTCTGATTTTCTCTTATTCTTCATTTTCTTTCTTTATTTACTTGTATAATTTTCTTCCTTTTATTTCTTAAAGCAGCAGCATCCCCTCCCAAATCATGTATTGGGAGGTTCCATTATTTTTTCATTTTTTAGTATTTATAAGAGTGGGGATAGAAGGCAAACCAAACAAAAACAAGGAAAAGGAAACTAGTTATCTCTACCCAAATCATCAAAAGCTCTCTGGAAATCATTTATCAACTCATCTTCATACCAGGCAAATTTTGCAGCCATCTCTTCAGAAGCAGTACCTGGAATAGTCCTGTCATTGGCATACATAATCACCTCTCTGCTATTCCTATCAACTCTCCTGAACAATCTGGCCACAGAATCTTGACTTTCACCAGCCGCGTTGGGATCTTCTCTGGTAACCCGGATAGGCCAACGTTCTCTTCTTTGAAAAACTTGAGCGGCAGGAAACGGCAGTGGGGAAAATCCATCTCTTCTTCTGCTGGAGCTGGCCACAGGTTGGAGTTGGCAGGAGGTGTTTATGGGTGAGTTTCTGGGCTGTTGAACTGGGGATGGTCTTACTGCTGGATTCAAGGCTGGCCTGGTGGTATGGGAAGTAGTTGGTGAAGGAGGAGGAAGGGTTGTAGGAATGGAGGCAAGCATTGGTCGGAAGGTTCTTGGAGTGCTGGGAACGACTTGACTTTGGAATCTGGTGTTGGCAAGAGGTTGAGAAGAGGAATTGCTGGATGGATGGCCAATTGAATGAGGAATAACTTGAACTTCTTCACCATCCAACTCATCACTTCCTTCAGCATCTGGATCTGATGGGGAATCAACAATTCTTCTTAGCTTCTTCACTACTTTCACCACTCCATCAGCATTGGTACTTGAAATTGTAATTTCTGAGCTGTAGTGGATGGGCCTACCACAAATTGGGATGGACCCTCCAACATTAGTCCATCTGGCCACATCCCTCTGCCTGGAACCAGTCACTACATCAAGATGTCAGCACCAATTCAATCAAAATATGCAAATCACTCACATTGAGAAAATCCAGAAGTGGCATCAGGGGTAGGCTCCTCAAGAATGGGGAATTCCTGCCCATAAGGCCCATATTTCCTACTCCATAAGTGTCTCCTAACCTGGGACAAAGTCAATCCGGTATGGTGGCATGGCTTCTTCCCAACAAAACAAAAATGGCATTTTGATGATCGAGGATTGTAATGTTGAAAGCAATCTTTTCCCTTGGCCAAACACTCAGTACAGGCAGGATCAAGGACTTCAACTGCTCTGAACCCATCATATGTTTGGGAAGGGTCAAAATGGCCAGAAGATGCCTTGGAAAGGGAAGACAATTGACTGAAGACGCCAGAACCATGAAGAACAGACGGTGGCGGTGCAGAAGGGGAAGATTCAGTGAGTTCAGTCAGTTTGGAACTCATAACTGAAGAATATGCAAGCAGAAGATTCAAGACGTCAGAATCGATCCACTCCATATCAAGAAAAAAAGAATTTGACCTCAAGGAAATGGGGACATATGTCACAACCATGGCAATTCACCTCCTTGGATCCCCATATGGCATATCAAGCCATAGTTCTCTTATGGCCAATTGGCCATATCTATCACCAGTGGCCAATATGGCCACGTCATCATCTTATGGACCTTTCATGGCCATTTGTGTTTTGGAGCCTTCATGGCCCTTCACCTCAATCCAGAACCCATAGCGGCAATTTATGCCCAAATGGGTATTTATGGTCATTTCCCTCAAAACCAGGGGATATGGCCCAAATGGCTGTTTTTGGCCATTTGGGCTCATAATGCGCATTTTGCGCACTTTTGCGCATTTGCGCACTTTGACGCAAAGTGTCCAAAAGACACTTTCCCGCCTTTTGGGCCAGTTTTTGGCTCAGAACCCAAAATTGGCCAAAAACCCCAAAGGGCCCAGAAACACCTTTCCAAGCTCTGAAGCCATCACATCCATCATTTTCCCCTCTGCCTTTCCATCTCAAGACCTTTGGACGTAATCTTCTTGCCAATGAACCAATATGCCATAAATGATGTTATATATCATTGTAAATCATTTTTCAACAGCAATTCAATGGTGGCAATATAAAATGGTCATTTCAACATTCCAACATCTCATAACGTCATCAAGGCACCCAATCATTCAGAGGAATCATCAAGGCTCAAGAGCAAGTGTTTCAGCGTCAAACACCAATGACGCCATCAAGCAGTCATTGGTTATTCTCACTCCAAGTATTCCTTCAAATGGAATACTGTCAATTCATTCTCAAAAGTGTATTCAAGAGGCAGTGCCAAAAGAAGTTGTCAAGTGTCAAAGCTCCACTCAATCCATCTTGGCAACCATATTCATTTCAATACAGTCTGGATCCACCAAGAACTGTATTTCATTTTCAAGCATGGGAAGTTCATTCAACCCAATTCAATTTCAATATTAGCCAGCTGTATCAATTCCCAAAACGATCAATACAGCCTCAAGGATCAATACAGATTGGTTTTCAGCCTGAAGAACTCAAGCTCCCAACTTTTCACATATACCGGCTACCCTTTCCACCCTGGGGGGTTTTTCCCCAGTTAATTAATATACTTTGATTTTATTTTATCTTTATTTTCTTTTCATTTTAGTTAAGCAAATACTGATATTATTAAGTCAGTCATTTAGCACCTTTCTCTTTCTCTTTCTTCCCCTGTCAATGGATATTTGGTGGTCATATCCTTACTAATTCCATTGTTCATTTTTGGCAGGTTGAAACAGTGATTAAGGACTTACTTGCTTGGCTCTTTGGCCATTTGGCTTCCCTTTCCTCTTTGCATCTCATCTTGTACCTGCATATCTTTTAGAGGAATTTATTCTTATTATTTTATTCTTTATTTCTTTTCGAGTCTTCCAAGTGAGTTCTCTGATTGCTGAGTGCCAGGCCATTCTTTTACTTCTACTAGAGCCCCTGTGACACCATAACTCAATTATGCCCCCCCTCAAAGCCTCTAGGGTGAAGGTTCATACCCCTTTGGGGCTGAACTCATCACACAGGGCCTCCCCTGCAACTTTGGGGAGGCAAGGATCTTGATGGTCCTGGACCCCATCAATGGGTCCAGGCCATGTATGGTGAACTTTTTTAGGCTTGGGCCATTTGTGGGCCCCTTGGTCACCCTGGGTCCCCAGCAAATTTGGGCTCAGGGCTCCATTTTGGTCCTGGGGGCCTCCATTAACCCCCACGGACCATGGCGTACGGCCCGCGGACCATAGGACCCCAAAGCATCCAAAAGGCCAATTATGGCCAAAAATCATGAAAATGGCCAAAGTCACCAAAAAACCCAAAAAAGCCAAAAGGCCATAAAAAATCAAGGTATATCAAGAAGCATCAGGGTAAAGGCCACAGCCCAAAACATTTTTTGGGGGGCTGTTGAGGTCATTCTCATTGGTAATGGGGACAAGACCCCTTAGAGGAATTTTTTTTTCAATTGTTCAATGGATTAAGCCTTGCCCAATGAGTACACTTCATATACTCATTGGGCATCATTTTTTGAGCACAAGAGCTCAGTGGTCCTTATTCTGGGATATATCCCAAGGCCACATCTCAAGGGCATGGTTTATTGAATCAGAACAAAAGAAATGCATAATTTTTGAAGTGGAATACTTACTCAAACTTGGAAAAAGGGGGAATCAATTGAATTTGACAGGGCAGGAGGAATGAAAGATTTTCAGGATAATGGCCAAGAGGAAAAGAAAAAATTAAAAGAAAGTTTTTTGAAAAAATGTGGGGATAATGAGATGCCACTCAACAGTGGCAGGGTATTATGGTGTTCAGGAGCCCACCAGTTTCAAGAGGGGGATACTGTAACAACCATCCATCAGGGGTAAGGGTATTCATTCATACACCCACTCAAACACCCCAAATCAGAAAATCCAGTATCTGCATCAGCATTCAGTTTCAGCAATCTTCATTCTGAAACATGCATACAGCTTGGTACATCCATACAGCCTGTCAACACCTGTACAGGTTGGATTCACCCAATACAGTTTCAATACACCAATATGGAACTGTATGATCACTCAAATACACCACACCTCTTGTACAGGTTCTGTACAGCTGTACAGGTCCTGTATTGGCCAGACTCAATTCAATCATCAATTATTCTCATGAAAATTCTTCCTCTGCATCAGGGCTGGTGATTCTCACATATACCAGCCCCTCTTTCTCCCCCCTGGGGACTTTTCCCCCGTCAATTAATTTAGTTTATTTATCATATTATAATTATTCTTATCCTTATAATTGGGTATTATAATTATTTAATTTTAAGTTAGTCTTTGCCTTTTCTCTCTTTGCCTGTACAGTATGAGTTGGGTGGCCATATCCTTATTAACCCTTCTCTTTCCATTCTGACAGGTTGAAACAGTGGACTTGGACTTGTTTGTGGTTGGCTCTTCTATTTCTTACTCTTATTTCTTGTTGCTGCTTTTTCTTATATTTATTCTTTTAGCAATTTATCTTTAACACTCTTCATTGTGTTCCTTCTTACCATATCTTTGAGCCCTCCATAAGCGAGTCCCAGTTTACTGAGTGCCAGGCCCTCTTCACTTTGAAGAGCCCCTGTGACATCTTAAGAATTACTTTTAATAATAAGATTTTATAAATAATGAAGCTTTGCCTGTTCAAATTTCTAATATGATTGGATTGATTAATGATGATGGGCAAAAACAGTGATGAAAAGACTCCTTTTATGTCTACAAAGTAACTCTCATGATTCATATTGGATATAGAGGGCATTCTCAGGTCAAAACTGAAAACCATGCTTAAAAAGAAAGGTCTCAACTTAAGGTAACTTATTTTTCAATTCCAATTTAAAGTTACCAGTGTTATTCTTAACTCCAAGTAACTTTAATCCTCATTTAAACTCATAATTTTAAGTTTTAATATAAAATAAGTTTATTTATATTAAAGTTCATCACATGAGCAACTTAAAAATAGAGTTTCAAGCAGAAATCTCTTGAACTCAATTTTGAATTAATTTTTAAAGAAATTATAGCTTTATTTGAGCTTAATTAAAAGAATATATTTCCAGGCTAATTACGCAGGAAATTGATTTATGAAAGATACTTAAAGCTTAATTTATACATGGATAATAATAAATATAGGTTGTGTGAAATGTTCAAGCAAATCCATTAAGAATTGGAGTTTTAATGAATTTTTGAAGTTATTGCTATTTTCCCACATAAAATAGCAATACACACTAAACGTTAGCTTTTGATAAGGCTTTAATGCTTGTAAGCTTAAAGGTGTAAGCGTATTTAAGCTTTTTAAGCTTAATCAAGTTTTGACAGTTCTCAAGACCTTAATTTCAAGCCTGCATATTTGGATTTACCCTGTGTCAGCTTGAAATTCCTGTCCAATTTGGGATAAAACCAGTTTAAGCTTTAAGGTTGGATCAAAGTCTAATCTTGAAGTTTAAATAAGGTTGAAAATCCTCCAATACAGGTGGACAACCTTAATTGAGTCCTTGTAGATCCAAAAAGCTGGGTACCCCAGCTCTATTTGGTATTTTTCCTTTGTCCCACCTTTTTGTGTGGATTTTGCCCTTTTATTTATTTAAAGCCATACTATGGCCTTGAACCCTTTTATATTGAGCCCAGGCAGGATTTACATCTTGTATGGCAAATCCTTAGCCAACTCAGTAAATATACACAACACCTCAATTTTAACTCAAATTTTGGTAAGTTTGCATTAACCTTATGCAACTTTAAATTTAAGCTTATTTAAGCTTAAATTTAACAATTTTAAAAAAATGTTAAAAAAGCTACATTAGTACTGTGAGCTTCTTAAATCTTCCAATAACATAAGAAATAA
Source organism: Austropuccinia psidii (assembly GCA_023105745.1). Taxonomy (NCBI): domain Eukaryota; kingdom Fungi; phylum Basidiomycota; class Pucciniomycetes; order Pucciniales; family Sphaerophragmiaceae; genus Austropuccinia; species Austropuccinia psidii. The sequence continues at coordinate 6,234,278 of JALGQZ010000018.1, forward strand.
GTATTTTTGGGTATAACACCCTGTGGGTGTACCCTAGGTTATTTTTGGTGTAGAATCCAAAAATGACATAAAATTTATAGCTTTGTTTATCCAAAAAAAAGTTATACTTATTTTTTTTATTTTTTATAGATATGTTATATATACCTCATAGGCTCACAATATACCTCAAGGCTCACAGTGTTGAGATCACCCAAAAATCTGAGGGATCACAACACCATGACAATTGTTGTTATCTAAAATCTATTTAATTTGCACCTGTGACTATGAAACATAGTTTTTACAATCACGACTAAAGATGCCTTAGGAATATCTAAACTCATACTTTTAGTAATTTGTTTCCTTATCTTTGTTGTGATTAGTATTTTTCCCAAATACAAAACTCTTTTCCTCACAGGTTAGTCATTCTTATTTCCTGTTATTCATGTATGATTATGATCTTTGTTGTCATTATTTTTTTTTGAAAATACAAAACTCTTATCCTCGCAATTTCCTTTTCTACAAAAGGCTAAAGAGCTTGTTTCAATAAGCTAAAGTGAAATCAAGGGTACAATGTTTGATAAAACAAATAAGCCACAACCCACCAAAGGAAGGCCATGTTGATTTTAACAAACCCCCTCTTTTAGCAGGCTTATTTTATTCTTAATATAATATTATATTTGCTTCACTATGATATTTGTGTATCAATCCCCAACTCCCTCCTAAGTTACTTCCCTCAGGCTTATTCTACTTCCTTGCCATCCTGAGGTTAAGAATGCACTTATAAATCAAGTTGATATTATGCTATGCTTCATTTATTTCCTTTTTAGACATTTGGATGAATTTCTCTCTCTGTTTTTTCATTACAATTCTACTCATATATCTTTTCAAACTCCCTTGTATGAATTGTTTTAACTCTTTTCAGTATTATTGAGCTAATTGATCCATTGCATTTGGAGATAATCAAGAAAATTGCGCTATGTATTTTCTAAGTCTTCCTATAAACTTGAATATTAAATCTTTCTTTTCCCTGTCAACATCTTCAATATTAACCTTTGTAAGGTTTCTTCCATTAAGCATTATAATACTTCCCAAAGCACCTTTCAAGTGTAAATAATCCTGGTTATGAATTTACTTTACTGATCATACAAAGAATCCAGTAAGTGAAACGCAGAGGATTGTGCTGAATAAATTGTCAGAAAGAATTAAAATGTGATCTTACTGAGGCACAAAATGAATGATTGACCATCTTACTGAACAAAATTGTAATATGAAACCAAACAAGAGTTCATCCACATCAACTCACCTGCCTGATAGATATTTTCAAGAACAATAATCCAATAGGCTAAGACTTTCAGCTTGTGGACTTAATTATTTTCAATGCAACAAAGATTTGTTCTTTAACCAACATTGTCTTTGGAGAAAAATCAAAGATGACAATTTTCTACTTCATATCTGAGTATTTTTTAGTTTGATTAAGATCATAGTGAGTTTTAATTCATTTACAGACCATATGTGAAACCTGTTTCTTTTAAGTCAAGAAAACCTTTAAAAGGAAATAATAGAGAATGGTAATCTTATCACTTTCTTAAGAAATAAATTTAACAGTCATAATATATAAATATTGATAGATTCCTTAGCCAGATTGTGATAAAGACTTGAGCCTTATGTCCATTGTTCTATATCTCCTTTATCTCAATCTAATTTAATTTGTTTTTTTATTAACTTTCTCCTTGAATTTCGACAACAAGCTGAACAAAATCATTAGTTAATCATTCAAGTAAATTTATTGACAAATTATTCTTCAATATCATGAAAATATATAAATTCAGAAAGAATATGATATTAATTACTATTTAAAAGAAATTATTGATTTCTTTGATGGTCCATGAAATAAAAGCTACAAGTTACTCATTATTTAAAAGATTTCAGTGGATAGAATGTGTGATACACACTATCCACTTCTCCTCTTTAAGAAAACCATCTAAGCTTATTATAACTCTGGGATCCTCACAGAAATATAAATATTATTTCAATTGATCCAACAGATAATTTAAATTTTTTAGATCAACCCAACAGTCTTAGCTTGAAATATAATTCAAAAATTAGGAAATTTGTCTAAGTGGTATCCCATTTTTATAATATCAGCCTCCTTCAATATGAATAGTGAGTTTGAAGATCAATTTAAGAATAGATTATGATTTGGAAAACATTATCTCACAGATTCTATCACCTAAGCTGACTTTTTTGTTTTGATAACTACCATAAATTATGTAGTGATTTATAAAAGCTTCTAACAATATATTGTTTTACTGAAAGAATTAATTTTTGTAGTAAGCAAATTAATCATTTGGATTAAATAGAATTTAAGGCTGTAAAATACTCATCCAATATTTGAATTTCCCACCTTCTGAATTTTATCCAGACACAATTGTTGATGAGGTTAAAAACAGTAAAAGATTAGCTCAAAGAAAGCCTCTTTTTGGATTGAAAGAGGGTATAAGAAGGAAATATCAATCATGAAATATCTATTTGAGTAATTAAATATTGATTTGCACGAAAATAAATTAATTTATAAAAGAAAGATTTTGTTGGAATTTGAATTTTTTTTACTAGGCCAGCCTGTGACTTAAGCCCAAAGCACAAGCATAACAGCTAAAATACCACAAAACAATGGTAGAGTAAAATACCACCAAAAATGGAACTGACCCAAGATAGTTCATAAAAATTATTAAAAGAAAGAGGAAAGAAACCTCTTCCAAAAAAAACTGCTACAATAATCATAGGAAAAATAATAAAAATTGCATTAAGGCTAAAAGAAATGGCTGAGAATAAACCTTAATTTTCACCTCTAATCTAGAATCCAGAGAAAGAGGCTAAGCCCCATGAGAGGGGGGTTCATGTTAAATCTCTCAGTCAGGACTATCCAATGATAATAGCCAAATTTAGCTAGCACCAAAACGGTAGCAGTTATGGCAAGAATAAAGCACAATAAGAGTGTATAAAATATTCACTCCTCATCTAGCTTCTACAGTTTTAGTGTGAGACACCTAAAGTAGGGACTTTTTGGAAGGAGAAATATTTGCGCTTTCTGATGGTCCCATCCATTTCCTCATAAATAAACTAGAGCAAAGTTTATGGAGGAAACAAACTGTATATAGGATTTGAGAAATATCAATAAATAAATTATGGGATTTAAAAGTGGTATAACTTTGCCATATTGAATGATACCTATACCAAATGAGATACCATTAATTAGGACAGTCCAGGCCTACACAATGGACCAAATTTGAGCTCATTATCTTGAAAGCCAACAAAGTTGTGGCAGCTTTAAGGGTAAAATCCCACAGTATAGTCAATACACCTTTCATGTGAGATAATATCCCATATCCTTGAATATGAAGTGTCAATTCTATAAAAGAGGTTGTTTATCCTATAGAACCCCATATTTTGGCCTCTATGGGGTCCCCCAGCAGGTTCTGTGCAGCATTCTAAGTTTCATACACATTTTAAGAGGCCGATGTGGTCCCCAAATAAAAACTTTCACCCTGTATTCTTGAAACCTTCCCAGATGTGGTTTCAAAACCACATCTGAGACCAATAAAGGGAATGCAGGCTATTTGAAAGCCATAAAAAAGTCCTTGGAAGTGAAACGTTTCCACTCTTCCAATGTCAACAGGTCCATAGGTCTTTCCACCAAGTTTCAGGATAAAAAGGTGCCATTCTCTGCTAAAAAAGCAAATCCCCATCCTTCTATTGAATTCCTATTTTGTAAAAGTGCTCAAAACAGTTATACTGATGGGAAATAATCAGTTTATACTTTAGTATTAATATTTTTTGCTTATTATAGTTAAGTAGCTGATAATAAGTGCACCCAGGGATTTCCAAATGCTCACCACCACTATTTTTCATAGTAAATCCCCAAATAATATTATTAAAAAACTTTTATTTAAGATAAATTACTGTGGCAAAATCAGAAACAAAGCTATATATACTATCTTATAGCTTTATTATAGACTCTGCCTGAAATTTTGGGGGAATCGCCATGTTTTTAGATAATTTTTGGGACTTTTTGGCACAAACATGAATTTTTTATCTTATTTCTTTATTTTAATCACCATCATTTGTTATTTTTTGGTGTAAAAATACGTTAAGGTGAAAAATAATAATATATTACTATTCTCTGAGTGATATACAATCATATACTACCGTTTCTTATGTATTTTTGAGATGGTATATCAAAAATTTAATTACCACAGTCTTTTTTAGATGTATTTTTTTGGTGTAAAAACCAAAAGCCCCTATTATTCTCTTAATTAATTTGAAGAATCATTTGAAATTTAAATAAAAGCTTCAGGAGGTGTGGTTAAACATATTTGAAGTTTCAATTTCTCATAATAAACCACTATAAATAGTTATTACAATTAATTCCAGAATAACACTGTGAGATATTTGAGCTACAGCTGTAGACAAACATCTTTAAAAAAGTATTTATGACATGAGCATTGGTATTAACAGCCCACAGTCACTGTACAGAAGTGTAATACAGCCTTATATTACACAAGAGGCTATTATTTGAAGTGAAAAAGCATTTTTTATATTCAAAACTGATATTAATTGTTTATATTTTTCTACTAGTGGAAGAATGCTTCATACAACTAGAAGCAAAGTCACAGGAAAATCCACCAGTGACCCCTTCAGAAAGGAAAAGGGAAGAGGAACATTGAAAGACTCATCTCAATGAAGAAGTGTACATCCATTGTAACTCAGAGGCCAAGAAGACCACAAAGGTTTGCCTCAGTACAAGGTAAACCCACCTTGATAGGTTGTAAAGGGAAGATAACAATTATTAACCCAGTTGTAAAATCCAAAGGTAAATTTCCCAAAGATGCAGAAAAAAAGTTTGAAAAAAAACAAATTCAAAGGAAAATACCCCCAGAACAAGAAGTATTTTACTGATTGCAGACACTAATTTTATGTACCCTGTACACCTCAGAGACCTTTGAATCAAAAGGAACCAGCCAGAGGAAATGACAGGACTGTTCAGATCCAGAAGATAAGGGGTTGGAAAGTATGGTCAATGACAAGACACTCAGGGAAAGAATGCCCACACTACCATTAACCTTCAAATTCAACAGACAAATCAAGCCAGAGGACTGGAAAGACATGAATAAAGTACCTCAGCCACACAAAATCCTCAAAGAACTGTTACAATGGAGCATGGAGAACCAAAAATTCAACATAGATTCAAACTGGAAAGAGCTTTGAGAAAGCTTCCAGGAAATATGTCTCAGAGAGATACCTTTCAAAGATCTTATGGAAAACACCAAAGGTTTTACTCTCAACAAGAATTTAAAACTCTTAGAAGAGAGGGCAGCCACAATAAGGGAGAATAAAGCCACAATCTAGGCTATAGAATATAAATGGATCTAGAAAGAGGATATTATGACTCCTTCAGGCTCACAAGGAGTAGAAAAAACCAGCTATCCAGGGGCTTCACACCACTCAGACTTGAGCAAATAAGTGGCCAAGAGTCACCATTCTTAAAACTTCCAGGAAGTTTCCAATAGAAGAAAAGGACCAAAGGTCAAGAACAAGACTACTTTCAGCAATAAGAAGAAATAATCAAAAAAAGTGATCCAGAAGTAGTTGGAATTAGTGGAATAAGTGCACAGAAACAACAAGAAATTGTAAAGAAACTTGATAGAATCAGTACACCTAAAATTAGAAATGATATCCCCACTCAGAATTAGAACAATGTTGTTACAGCTAAGAGTAACATAAAAAGTAAGGAGATGTGGTTACAAATTTCCCAATTTGGAGAGAAAACTGCAAAAGAGTATAAAAAACTCCATGAAAACAATTTAAGGTTGAAAAAGTTGATAAGCTTACCAAACACAACCATTCATACTCTTCAACAGGGAATTTCCAAACTAAGTAAAGCCTTAAAAGAGACCAAAAAAAGGCTCAAATCATCCTTAGAGGAGCAATAACACAGCAAGAAGGATGGGGAATTCCTGAATCAAGGCATAATACAATTTTTCAATGTCTTCAAAGACATGAAGACATAAAGTCAGAGCCATGTTTTTGGAAATACTCCAAACATCTGAGAGGATATTACAGCTTAGAGTAACATAAAAAGCCATGAACTATGGTTAGAAATGTCCCAATTTGAAGAGAAACCTCAAGAAATGTTTGAAAAGCTCCAAGGAAACAATGTAACTTTTCAATAACTGACAACCTTACAACAAACAGCCATCAAAGCCCTTCAAGAAGGGTATGTTTAACTAAGCAAAGCGCCAGAAGAGACTGAAAATAGACTAAAACAATTTTTATAAGAAAAATTCCACCTCCAAAAGGACAGGGAATTTCTGGATTAAGGAATGAGTAAATTGTTAAATGTATCCCAAAAAATAAAGCCCCAATCACAGGGAAATTGTTTGGACAATGCCCCATACCACAAAAAAGACATAAAGAAAGATTCCTGGTTGTAGAATAAGTCAAGAACCCCATTACAATATCAAAATGGAGATAGAATTACTTATTCATAGAAGGAATACTTGAAACAACTTCCAGAAGCCAAACTTTGGCCAAATTTCTCTGGCGTAGGAGAACATGATCATATTGAGCTCATTAATTTTATTTATGGACTGTTCATTCATGTGCCAAGTGTGCCAGAATACTTGAGTACAGCTATACTAAATTCAGCATTCAAAGAAAATGCTAGTATTTGGGACACATAAATGAAAGAAATTCATGGTAGAAGAAACAGGCCATTGTGGAAGAGTCAGATGATCTAGAAGTACAGTAATGGTACCCGCATATGGCAAAATGCCATGTCATTTGAGATTGAAAATACTTAGTGGACAAAGATCCATATGAGTGGTGTCTTACAACATCTAAAGGACTCAAAGCCATTGATCCTCACATGATCATTCAAATGAGGAATCACAAAATCTTAACAAAAATTCCAGTAGAAATAGAGAATGCAGTGAAATGCAGGTGAAGCCAAAGCTTCACCCTAGATGACATTGCCAACACCTTACAATATGTAAGGAAAAGGAAAAATATAGGGAGATATTCTTCATATAAAGGAAATAGTTTTAGGGAGAAATATACTTTCAGGGTTGAGAATAAAGAAAAACCCAAAGGAGTAGTTGAAAAGAAACTAAGAAGAAGCATAATTGTCACAATTTTGCTTCAACAGACCATTATGCTAAAAGCTTTCCATAGGAAGAAGAACAAAATATATGAAATTGAACAAGTCCCAGAGGAAGCAATATGAGCGGAGAATTCTGAATCTGACTTCATGGGCTATACCATGGAAGAAAACTCTGATGATGGTCAAGACCCAAAATAGGAATTCCTGGTTGAGTAACAAGAGGAAAAAAAACAAGAGGACTGGGACATGCAGTTGAAAGCAGGATTACCACCAGAAACTGAAAAAAAAACTTGGGCAAAGACACACAAAATGCACAGACATTACTAGCTACGCCAACTGAATGAATGGAATGCATTAATGGCACAGCAACTAATATGACTTTTTTGTTGAGAATGATTAGCACCCATCAATCATTTACAATGGAGCACTTCTTGATAGTGGCAAAAGAATATTTGTGAAAGAGATTTTCAAATGGAAAAATGAACCTTTTCCAACTAAAGCAAAGGGTTTCAGAAGTGCATGAGGAAAAATGACATCCATTGGGACTATTATTAACTAGATAATAAAAGCCCATATAAAGGGTAATATCAGATTCAAGCCAGGGTTGCAGTGCTTGAAGATTCCCAAATTCAATGCTTTTGACTCAGAACATACTAAAAAAGTATGTATGGAATTGATATTTACAATAGTAAAAAAAGGCATATTACCATAGGTACAAACAAGGAAAAGAAACTTTCACATTACATATACCAGTTTTCTAACCAAGACCCCATAGAAGAATTACTGAATAAACCAAAAGAGGGACCATTTTGTGCTAACCTCACTAGTAACTAAAAACTTAGTGGAAGAACAGACCAGGTTTTGCCATAGGGGAAGAACCCTTAGGAAAAATTAGAGGCTATGATATAGAGCTATATCTAGATGAGATCAGAACTGACCCACCCATTCTCAAAAGGCCTCCATATTCAGAAATCCTGGAATGTAGGAAAGAAAATGAAAAAGATGTCAAGGAACTCCCAGACATGGATATCATCAGAAAGATTGGACATAATGAAATAGTGGAAGTAGCTACCCCTGTCCTGATCACCTGGAATGATGGATAATATGGATAATGTGGAGAATTGACAGAACTGAACAGCTATACAAAGGCTGAAAGGTACCCTATACCAAGGATACCACATGCCCTAGATAAACTGCCAAAATACAAATAAATCACAAAGATGGATTGTATAAGAGGGTTTCACCGAAATTGGGTCAAACCAAACTTCATAAAGCTACCCAGAATACTATTGCACATGGGTATATATGAGTACCAGAGGATGCCATTTGGCATTGTAAATGAACTAGCCCACTTCCAAAGGATGATGGACACAGTATTTCAAGAAGAAATATTGGAAGGAGGGATGGTAGTATATATTGATGATATTATTATATACTCAGAGAAATAGGAAGCCCATATGCAATACATAGACTGAGTCTCAAGTAAATGCATATTAATAGATGTGAGAATTTCACTTAAGAAGTGTAATTCTGGTCAAAAATATTGGCACTGGGAAATAAAGTCTCAGCCCTTAGCCTTCCATAGATCATAAAAAAGTAGCAGCAGTTCTGAAAATTCCATTCCTAAGGAACATCAAAGAGATTCAATATTTCCTTAGGTTTTCTAGTGACTTCAAAAAACAGATAAAACATTTTTCCCACATAAGTAGTAGCCTGTAAAATCTATTTTCAACAGATTCAGTCTTTGAGACTACCAAGGAAAGAAGCAATGCATTTTAGAGGATAAAGAATGAACTCACCAATGCACCTGTCCTCATACTACCAGACTTTGAACTACCATTAAAGCTGTAAATAGAGGCAGCTTGCAGTCAAGGTTTGGGAGAAGCTCAGAAACAAATATAAATTGTAGATGGTGAACCCAAAGAAGGAGTAATGTGTTATATATACAGGAACCTGGAATATTAAAAAGCCAGATATGGAGCAGCACAGACAGAATGTTTGATTCTGGTATGGGCCCTAGAGAAACTCAATAACTATCTGGAGGGTTCAGTGTGAGCCTGTGAGGTATGTATAACATACCCATAAGGCCACAAATGATTTTATAAACAATTAATTTTGTCTTAAACAGACTTTTTAGTTGAATTTAAAAAAATAATAATAAAAAATAAGTATAACTTTTTTTTGGATAAACAAAGTTATAATTATTATGTCATTTTTGGATTCTACACCAAAAATAACCTAGGGTACACCCATAGGGTGTTATACCCAAAAACACTTATTTCTTGTGTTATTGGAAGATTTAAGAATCTCATTGTACTAATGTAACTTTTTAACATTTTTTTAAATTGTTAAATTTAAGCTTAAATAAGCTTAAATTTAAAGTTGCATAAGGTTAATGCAAGCTTACCAAAATTTTAGTTAAAATTAAGGTGTGGTGTATATTTACTGAATTGGCTAAGGATTTGCCATACAGAATGTAAATCCTGCGTGAGCTCAATTTAAAAGGGTTTAAGGCCATAGTATGGCTTTAAATAAATAAATGGGCAAAATCCACGCAAAAAGGTGGGACAAAGGAAAAAGACCAAATACAGCTGGGGTACCCAACTTTTTGGATCTGCAATGATTCAATTAAGGTTGTCCACCTGTATTGGAGGATTTTCAACCATATTTAAACTTTAAGATTAGACTTTGATCCAACCTTAAGGTTTAAACTGGTTTTATCCTAAATTGGATAGGAATTTCAAGCTGCCAAGAGGGTAAATCCCAATAAGCAGGCTTGGAATCAAGGTTTTAAGAACTGTCAAAGCTTAATCAAGCTTAAAATGGTTAAATAAGCTTAAAACTTTAAGGTTTCAATAATCAAAACCTTATCAAAACTTAAGGTTTTGTGTGTATTGCTATTTTATGTGGAAAAATAGCAATAACTTCAAAAATTCATTAAAAATCCAAATCTTAATGGATTTACATGAAAATTTCACACAGCTTAAAATTTAATATTACCTACATATAAATTAAATTTTAAGTATCTTTCATAAGTTAATTTCCAAGATAATTAGCCTGGAAATTTACTCTTTTAATTAAGCTCAAAGAAAATTATGATTTATTTAAAAATTAATTAAAAGTTGAGTTTAAGAGATTTTTGCTTGAAACTCTATTTTTAAGTTGTTCATGTGATGAACTCTAATATAAATAAACTTTTTTTTTATTAAAACTTAAAATAATTGAACTAAATGAGGATTAAAGTTACTTGGAGTTAAGATTAACACTGGTAACTTTAAATTGGAAGTAAAAATATGTTGCCTTAAGTTAAGAACTTAATTTTTAAGCATGGTTTTTCAGTTTTGACCTGAGCACGCCCTCTACATCCATTATGAATCATGAGAGCTGCTCTGTAGACATAAAAAGAGTCTTTTCATCACTGTTTTTGTCCATAATTCAGAATCAATCCAATCATATTAGAAATTTAAACAGGTAAAGTTTTATTAAATATAAAATCTTATTATTAAAAGTAATTCTTAAGTTATTTTTATTCTTTATTGATTAAATTAAAGAATTGAAGTCATAGAATTCAGATTATTGTTGTAATCATCTATAATAAATTTTATTATATAAAATTATCATCTTAAATATCTTTTAAAATCCACAAATTCCTCTCAAAAACTCTTTAATCATAAACTATAGTATAAAAAGTTGTTTTATCTTTAAATTTATTGATTTTTGGCGTGTTTTTAACTTATAAATCTTTATTTAATATAATAACTGTTGTATTTGACTTGTTGTATTAAATAAATCTTATAAGTAAGTTTTTTCTAAAGTTCTATATATTTTTTTATCTAGTAATAGTTTTTTTATATAGAATTCTATTCTATAAAGAATTATTTCTGCACAGTGTGTGTTTAATTCTTTTTATAAATAATATTTATATTATTTATAAGTGGTTAAATATTTATATTTTTCATGTGTAATTGTCTCATTAAGAGCTTTACACTTCTTATTGTTATAATTGTCAGTGACTATAACAATAATAGAATAATTATAATTTATTATAATTATTATATTTTTTTTATTATTATATTTTTATAATAATAATTAAATTTATTATTTTATATAATTATTTTTAATAATTATATTTAAATTTGTGGTTATAATATTTCATTATATTATATTTTTCTACTGAGGACAGTCATAGTATTCTTGATATTGTTACTATTATCAAGAGTTTCATAGACAAACCTTACATTTGGGGGCCTGGCCGTGATTTTAAACCAATTTTTGGGACATAAATCATACTCTAGACCTTATTTTACTATTTTTTGACGTAAAATTGCCATATTTGTCTTAATATTGGCTTTTTTGGGACTTATCCCTTATAAATAAATTTTATAATATTAATAAAGTTAGTTTTTTCTTAAGAATATTTTTTGAAACAATATACTATTGAGTGACTTGGAATAAATTTCTTTTGTCTAACTAGTGGCTTTTTCACATCACAGACTTGAAACTTATTCTTTGAGTTATTCTAGTATAAAGTGAATAATAATACAATTTTGATTAATTAACTTGTTAATTGCATAATTATTATTTCTTTAAAGAAAATAATAAATCAAATAAAAAATCTTTACTAAAAACATTTTTTTCTTTTATCTTAGACATTTTTTTCTTTACTTTTGACGTAATTTGCCATAAATTACATAACAACAACTTTATTCAATAAGTTGAGTTTATAAGTTATTTTTATTATTTGTTAAAATAACTTATATGTTTAATTTCTCTAGTGTCTTCCATAAGAGAAAATTCTTCAGACTCTGAAGCCTCAGAGTCCAGTATTGAAATTCAAACCAGCCCAGCACCAAGGGGTTTGATAACCAAAGAGCCCTTTCAAGGTCCTGCAGGTGAATTCAATTCAATTTTACTCTATTTTTTATTAAAATTGACGTGAAATGACTCCTACTAGAAGTGGAAGCAATTACTCCATCCAATCAAATGGATCTGGACCAGGACATTCCAGCCACAAATCCAAAAGGCAAGAATGTCCTCCCAGAGGAGAGGCACAAATGGAGGATGCCAGAACTTCCACCAGTTCCCAAAGGTTAGCCAGCACCTTTGAACCTCTTCTTGAGAGTCCAGAAGCTGACATAACTGCTATTGCTGTTAGACCTGAACCATTTCCAACAGGCAACTGTGGAAATTTATCAATCCCAATGGAAAAACTGGTCCCTGGCGTCAAAACAACAAGAGTGGGAACTCCTTCCAAGTCTTTGGATAGGCACCATGAACTCTTATCTTCAAGTGAAGAAGCTCATGGGGCCAGAAAAGACAGAAGATCTTCTATTGGGTTGGAAACCAATGTCTGTCAAAGGACAAGTCCAACAGATAAAAGCTTGGTTGAAAAACCAAAGCATATTATCAGAGGATTAGAAGAAGAAGTTGGCCCAAGGCAAGGACAACAGCCCAGTGGAAGCTCCTCAAGCATCCACCAGCAAAGATCCGCCTCAACAAGTGCCAAACAAGCCCAAGCAAGCCCCAAAAACCAACCAGAAGGGAAAGGCAAAGCCCAAATGGAACAAGCCTTACCCACAGAATTACAGAATTCCAAAGAAGGAAAAGACAGCCATGGACAATGTGTTCAATATGGCAAGAATTTTGATGGAATTCAAAAACAAGGAGGAGGAAAGACTGAACCAATCCTTCCCAAAGAAATAGACCTTGTAAAACTTGTAGCTCACTTTGAATCTTGTAATAAAGAAATTATGACAAAATTTAAAGAATTTGATTATGTCCAACATAAGTTGGGCAATGAGATTTTAAAAGTCAAAGAGCAGCAAAGTACCATTATTGGCCTTGAAAATGTTAATAAAGACAATATTGTGTCTTTGACGCAAATTTGTGAGAGACTTGAGTCTAAAGTTACCTTACTCAATCAACCAGATGAGAACTCAATTTCTTTTATAACTGGACAGTTAAGGGAATTGAAAATACAAGTTCAAAACTTGGAAAATTCAACTGGTCACAATGCAGCTCTTTTTCAAGAATGATTGGAAAAAAGTGACAAAGCAAGACTTGAATTGAAAGAAGATATTCAATCAAGTATTAATAACATATCACTAAAAAATGAATTACCAAGGCAATCCACACCAATTCTTGACAGAAATGTTCTTAACTTGAATAATGAATTACATCATACAATTTTAAGTCATGAGGTGGAAACTGCTTGCAATTATAAGGACATTCCAAGATTAGAGGAATGGCCAACCTTCAGTGGTGAAGGACAATATAATAATATGGAATTTATGAAAACAATTGATATGTTTAAAGAAGACTTCAACATACCAGATGAATACATAAGTGCCAGATTACACTAATTATTTACCAAATCAGCAAAGAAATGGTATTATAAAATGATACAAGACCATGGTAAAAATTCTTGGCCTTGGTGGAAAGAACAAGTTATTTCCAAATGGGCAAATGATTCCTGGAGATTTAGAATGGAAAATTCTTTTGAAGAGGCCATTTTTAACATTGAAAGGGACAGGCCCATGACTTGGTTTCTTAAACAGAAGGACAGATTAACCGCCATTCATCCTGATATGTCTGAACCAATGGTACATAAAAGGATATTGAGAAAGTGTGGTGGTGACCTTGAGCATGCTATAAGAAGCAGATGTATTGAGCCTTGCTCTACAGAAGATTATATCAATGCTATGGAGGACATCACTACTAGAACAAAAATTGGAAGAAATTGGAATAAACCCCCAATAGACAACAAGACTAGTGGAAAACCAATTTCAAAACCAAATAAACCACATGAAAGACCTCCTTTGAAATGTCATAAATGTGGAAGTACATCTCATTTAGCAAACACTTGTCCAAAAAAGACAAGAGTCAATGAAATAAATGTTGAAAAAGTGGAAGACACAAAAGAAACTGATGTATCTTTACATGAAAGTGATTCTGAGCCTTCAGAAGAAGAAGAAGTATCAGAAGAACTTGGTATAGAAAATATTAATGTTTCTTTTGAAGTCACTGAGGTACACACCCACTTACCACAGTACAGTGATGAATGTATGGATCTCATACATGTGCAAGATGCCAAGATTCAAAAAACCAAACCTGCCAGAGGTAAAGGTTATACGGCTGGGTCATCTTGTATCACTAATATTGTGATAAATAACACAGAAGCCAAGATACATCTTGACTCAGGTGCTTTTTGCACTTGTGTTGGAAAAGATTATCTTGACAAAATCTATACCAATTGGCAAGACAAGTTATTGCCAATTGAAGGTATAAAATTCAGCAGTGCTAGCCAAAACATGCACCCTTTGGGTATATTTGAAGCAGCAATAATATTTCCTCATCCTGCAGGGAGTATAAGATTGAAAACTGAATTTGTTCTTATGAATAATTGTACTTCACAACACTTTATACTTGGAAATGATTATCTCAATATCTATGGTATTGATATTAATAATCATAAGGACAGGTATTTCACTATAGGGGAAAATAAAAGGCAAAAATTTGCTTTTCCTCTAGAGAAAAGAGAAATTACTGTCATTAAACAAGTAAAAAATATTAACAAGGACAAATTTGTGTCAAGTCAATTGATTGAAGCACAAATTAGTCCTGAATTGACACCAGAAATGAAGGAAGAACTTATTGAAATTTTATTTCAATATAGAGAAGCCTTTGCTTCTGACAATGAACCACTTAGGGCTATCAAAGGCCATGAAGTGGACATCATGCTTAATGTGGAGAGACCTTACCCTCCACTATTAAGAAGACCAGCTTACCCAGCTAGCCCTAGGGCTAGAGAAGCATTAGAAAGTCATATTAATGAACTAATGAAACTGGGAGTTCTTAGAAAAGTTGGACACAATGAGGAAGTGGAAGTCACAACTCCAGTGATCATTACTTGGCATAATGATAAGTCAAGGATGGTTGGTGATTTTAGAGCACTGAATACCTATACTATTCCGGACAGGTATCCAATCCCTAGAATCCATGAGACTTTGACTCAATTATCCAAAGCAAAGTTTATTACTTCCATGGATGCTCTTAAAGGCTTCCATCAGAATGTCTTAACATTTCATGCTAGGAAATTATTGAGAATAATTGCTCATTGTGGCATTTATGAATATTTGAGGATGCCTTTTGGTATTAAAAATGCACCCTTTCATTATCAAAGAATGATTAATACCATATTCCCACATGAATTATCAGAGGGATGGTTAATCATCTATATTGATGACATTATCATTTGTTCAGAAACCTGGAAATTACATTTAGAAAGACTTTCATTAGTACTTAGAAAAATTCTACAAGTGAACATGAAAATTTCTCTTAAAAAATGTAATTTTGGGTTTAATGAGTTAAAGGCTCTAGGACATGTAGTTTCAGGATTAAGCCTTGGAGTTGATAAAAACAAAGTGGCTGCAGTTTTACTGAAACAAATGCCCCAGAACAAGAAAGAAATGATGTCTTTTTTAGGATTTGCCAGTTATTACAGGCAACACCTTAAAGATTTTGCAATCCATGCCAGATCATTATACAGAATTTGTGATCAACAAACTGTTTTTGAAATGACACAGGAGAGAATTCAAGCATATGATAAAATCAAGTATGCCTCAACCAATGCACCATTATTATTGATGCCAGACTGGAAACTCCCTTTCAAGCTGTATATTGATGCATGTGGTGAAGGCTTAGGAGCTGCTCTTCATCAAGTTCAAATTGTCAATGACAAGCCTTATGAAGGTCCAATTTGTTTTATTTCAAGACAAATTAAACCTACTGAGGCCAGATATGGAGCTAGCCAAATGGAGTGCCTTTGCCTTGTTTGGGCTCTGGAAAAACTTCACTACTATCTTGATGGCAGTGTGTTTGAAGTAATTACTGATTGTAATGCAGTAAAATCACTCCTTAACATGAAAACTCCAAACAGACACATGTTAAGATGGCAGATTGCTATACAGGAGTATAGAGGCAATATGACCATAGTACATAAAGCTGGAAATATTCACAAGAATGCTGATGGCTTGAGTAGATGGGCATTACCCAATACACCTGACAACCCTGCCTATGTTCCTACAAGTGCAGAACCTCAAATTCCAATTGAAGGAATCAATATCACAGATGTTGGAACAGAATTCTTTGGAGAAGTTAGAGAAAGCTATAAGCAAGATAAGAATTGTCATATTCTTACTGCTCTACTTGACAAAGATTGCAAAGATGCAGCATTGGCTAATTCTCTGGATGATATTTGGAAAGCATCTTATGATAATGGAAGATTCCATTTGTTTGATGGTATACTGTATCATAGATCTAAACACACATGTGTCATGGTCCTATGTAGTAGAATGTTGATTAACACAATATTACTAGAATGCCATGATAACATTTATTCTGGACATCTTTCTGAAGACAGAACAATGGAAAGAATTAAAACATGTGCCTGGTGGCCATCTTGGAGAAAAGATGTCATTGAGTACTGTCATAGTTGTGATAGATGCCAAAAAGCCAATAAAGCTACTGGTAAAAGATTTGGTTTAATGATCCATATTCAAGAACCAAGTACCCCATGGGAATTGGTTCACATGGATTGGGTAACTGCCTTACCACCTGGAGGTGATAAAAGCTACAATGCATGCCTTGTTATTGTAGACAGATATAGCAAAACACCAATCTTTTTACCATGTCATAAAGATGACACAGCTATGGATACAGCTCTTTTGATCTGGAATAGAGTGATATCCCATACTGGTCTCTTTAAAAACATCATTAGTGACAGAGACCCAAAATTCACATCAGCCTTATGGACTAATTTACATAAGCTTTTGGGTACAAAACTATCATTTTCAACAGCCTACCATCCACAAACAGATGGGCTGGCAGAAAGAATGATTCAAACCCTTGAGGACATGATCAGAAGATTTTGTGCTTATGGCCTGGAGTTTAAAGATTCTGATGGCTTCACCCATGATTGGTGTACCCTTATACCAGCATTGGAATTAGCCTACAAGACCTCTATCCATGCTTCAACAGGAAAGACTCCTGCAATGTTGGAAAAGGGATGGAACCCCAAACTTCCAGTTGATACTTTGAAAAAAGATCTGGTTGACATTCATCCAACTGCCTCAAGCTTCAAGCTGCTGCTTGATAAAGTGAGACATCATGCAAATCAAAGCATGAATAATGCCTTTGAATATGCTAAGCAGAAATGGGATAAGAGTCATAAAACACCAGAATTCAAAGTAGGAGACTTAATACTAGTTTCAACCTTGAACTTTAATAATATTAAAGGTCCAAAGAAATTGAAAGATTCCTTTACAGGAGCATTTATTATTAAGGCCCTTCATGGGACAAATGCAGTACAAGTAGAACTGTCAGGAGAGTTAGGAAACAAACACCCAACTTTTCCTGTCAGTCTTGTAAAACATTACACATCAAGTGATAAACAATTATTTCCTTTGAGAAATGAAACACCCTTAGAGGTACCCCCACTTGATCTAAGTGAGGAAAAGAAGGTACTAAAAGTCTTAAATGAAAGAAGACTTGGGGGTAAAAATGAAAGAGAGTACTTAGTCAGGTACAAGAATCCACAACATGAAGATGAATGGATTGTAGAAAGTAAAATACCTGATTCCCAAAAGTTTCTCAGAAGATTCAGACATGAGAGAAGACCAATTCATCAGTAAAAAGTTTGAATTATGTGCTTTACATACTTGAAAAGTATAAGTAGAGAGGTTGGACAGTGGATCATACCCCCCAAAATAACTTGGGGGTATACTACAAAATAAAAATTGTGGTACAATTTTTTTAGTGGTAGGGAATGTGAGCCTGTGAGGTATGTATAACATACCCATAAGGCCACAAATGATTTTATAAACAATTAATTTTGTCTTAAACAGACTTTTTAGTTGAATTTAAAATAAAAAATAATAAAAAATAAGTATAACTTTTTTTGGATAAACAAAGTTATAATTATTATGTCATTTTTGGATTCTACACCAAAAATAACCTAGGGTACACCCATAGGGTGTTATACCCAAAAACACTTATTTCTTGTGTTATTGGAAGATTTAAGAATCTCATGGTACTAATTTAACTTTTTAACATTTTTTTAAATTGTTAAATTTAAGCTTAAATAAGCTTAAATTTAAAGTTGCATAAGGTTAATGCAAACTTACCAAAATTTTAGTTAAAATTAAGGTGTGGTGTATATTTACTGAATTGGCTAAGGATTTGCCATACAGAATGTAAATCCTGTGTGAGCTCAATTTAAAAGGGTTTAAGGCCATAGTATGGCTTTAAATAAATAAATGGGCAAAATCCACGCAAAAAGGTGGGACAAAGGAAAAAGACCAAATAGACCTGGGGTACCCAACTTTTTGGATCTGCAATGATTCAATTAAGGTTGTTCACCTGTATTGGAGGCTTTTCAACCTTATTTAAACTTTAAGATTAGACTTTGATCCAACCTTAAGGTTTAAACTGGTTTTATCCTAAATTGGATAGGAATTTCAAGCTGCCAAGAGGGTAAATCCCAATAAGCAGGCTTGGAATCAAGGTTTTAAGAACTGTCAAAGCTTAATCAAACTTAAAAAGCTTAAATACGCTTAAAACTTCAAGGTTTCAATCATCAAAACCTTATCAAAACTTAAGGTTTTGTGTGTATTGCTATTTTACGTGGAAAAATAGCAATAACTTCAAAAATTCATTAAAAATCCAAATCTTAATGGATTTACATGAAAATTTCACACAGCTTAGAATTTAATATTATCTACATATGAATTAAATTTTAAGTATCTTTCATAAGCTAATTTCCAAGATAATTAGCCTGGAAATTTATTTTTTTAATTAAGCTCGAAGAAAATTATGATTTCTTTAAAAATTAATTAAAAGTTGAGTTTAAGAGATTTTTGCTTGAAACTCTATTTTTAAGTTGTTCATGTGATGAACTCTAATATAAATTAACTTATTTTATATTAAAACTTAAAATAATTGAACTAAATGAGGATTAAAGTTACTTGCAGTTAAGAATAACACTGGTAACTTTAAATTGGAAGTAAAAATAAGTTGCCTTAAGTTAAGAACTTAATTTTTAAGCATGGTTTTTCAGTTTTGACCTGAGCACGCCCTCTACATCCATTATGAATCATGAGAGCTGCTCTGTAGACATAAAAAGAGTCTTTTCATCACTGTTTTTGTCCATAATTCAGAATCAATCCAATCATATTAGAAATTTAAACAGGTAAAGTTTTATTAAATATAAAATCTTATTATTAAAAGTAATTCTTAAGTTATTTTTATTCTTTATTTATTAAATTAAAGAATTGAAGTCATAGAATTCAGATTATTGTTGTAATCATCTATAATAAATTTTATTATATAAAATTATCATCTTAAACATATTTTAAAATCCACAAATTCCTCTCAAAAACTCTTTAATCATAAACTATAGTATAAAAATTTGTTTTATCTTTAAATTTATTGATTTTTGGCGTGTTTTTAACTTATAAATCTTTATTTAATATAATAACTGTTGTATTTGACTTGTTGTATTAAATAAATCTTATAAGTAAGTTTTTTCTAAAGTTCTATATATTTTTTTATCTATTAATAGTTTTTTTATATAGAATTATATTCTATAAAGAATTATTTCTGCACAGTGTGTGTTTAATTCTTTTTATAAATAATATTTATATTATTTATAAGTGGTTAAATATATATATTTTCCACGTGTAATTGTCTCATTAAGAGCTTTACACTTCTTATTGTTATAATTGTCAGTGACTATAACAATAATAGAATAATTATAATTTATTATAATTATTATATTTTTTTTATTATTATATTTTTATAATAATAATTAAATTTATTATTTTATATAATTATTTTTAATAATCATATTTAAATTTGTGGTTATAATATTTCATTATATTATATTTTTCTACTGAGGACAGTCATAGTATTCTTGATATTGTTACTATTATCAAGAGTTTCATAGACAAACCTTACATTCAGTCTTTGAAGTATACACAGATCTTACTGCACTTGAGTATTTTCTCATCATGAAGAATACTAATAGGTATATTTTGACATGACAAATAGCCATAAAATAGTAGAGGAAATATGACCATTATATAAAAGGAAGGAGCAAATGGCCCTAGAAAATTGTCACTAGATAATGTGGAGAGCAGCCCAGCATATGACCGAGAAATAGCTGCTGAAATCCTTATCCATTTTGTGGAGATTAATAGGAGGAGGAACTTTAGATTCTCACAGTGAGCACCAGGAAGTGGTACTTCAGATACTGACTACATTGGACCAGAAGAAACAGAAAAGCCCATATTAGGTATAAGTTCTTTTGAACTCCACAATGCATTATTTAATTCAGTTAAAACATCTTATGTAAAAAATAAACAGTGTAGCAGACTGATTTCACTCATTCAACAGAGGTATAGGAGCCAAGAACTGGAATCCCACTTAGCAGAGCCTTGGTTGAGGAATTATAAGTATAACAAATGTTTCCTTATAGATAAACTGCTTTATCACAGATAGAAAACAATATTTACCTTGCAGTGATAGACAGACACCATGTCTCACTAATCCTTCAAGAATTCCATGACTGACCCTACATGGGACACAGGAGTGAAGATAGGACCAAAGAGAGGGTAGCAGGCACATCTTTTTAGACTCATTGGGAAGAAGAGTTGAGTGAATACATAAAAACTCATTAGAAGTGCCCAAAGGAGAACGGGAAAAATGGGAAGAATTAAGGACTACTCCAACACATAGAGGAGCCCAAACACCCATCAGAAACCATAAACATAGACTGGGTAGCACAATGTGTCCCAGGAAGCAAAGAGAACTGAAATTATTTCTTAGTAATAGTAGACAGGTAAAGAAAAAGTGTCAGATGCCTACCATTCCACAAAGAGGATACAGCGATGGTCACATAATTTTAATTCTGGAATATCACAGCTACATGCAGAGTCCCTAAAATGATCATTAGTGACAGGGACCCAGATTTCACATGAGAATTTTAAACTAACCTCTATGATGTGCTATGGAATAAACTTGCATTTTCTACAGCTTACCATCCACAGACAGACAGACTAGCTGAAAGGATGATCCAAACAATTGAGGACATCCTCGGGATCTTCTGTGCCTTGGGCATGAAATAAAAAGACCATGCTGGATATACCCATGAATGGGTTACAATTCTACCAGAAAAACAACTGGCTTACAGCACCAGCCAGAAGTCTACCACAGACAAATCACCCTCACTGGTGGAGAAAGGGTGGAGCCCCTTACTGCCTGTGGATCACTACAAGAAAAACCTTCTAACCGTCCACCACACAGCCAAAGAACTTCGTGATATGTGGAAGAGAGAATATGACACAGAAGCTAAATGCATATCTGAGGAAAATAAATATAACAAGAAGAGGTATGAAGACTCACAAAGAACCTGACTCAAGGGAGGGTGACCAAGTGCTAGTGTCTACTTTGAACTTAAATAATCTTGAAAGCCCCAAGAAAATGAGTAGCTCATTTGTGAGACCATCTAGTATCATTAGGTTGATAGTAAAAAATGCATTAGAGGTTGGACTCACAGAGGAATTCTCCAGGAACCACAGAGTGAGCTGAGTTGAACCTTACCACCAGAGAGCAGAGGATAGGTCCCCCTCCAAGAAAAAAAGAAACACCACACAGGAATGGTGGAAGTGGAGGACTCCCCTGGCCCAGTGAGGAAGATCAGACTTAATGGTAAAGACAATGGAAAATATTTTGTCAGGTGCAAGAACTGGACAGCTGACAGGGAAAAATGGATGGCAGAATATGCCATACCAGATGGTGACCTTCAAATGAGAAGATTAAGAGCCTTAAGGAGGTCTGAAAAGTCTCATCACTTATGAGCCTTTTTTAGAGAGAGGGTATTTCAGCCTGTGACTCAAAACCAGAGCAAACGCATGACAGCCAAAATACCATAAAACAATGGTAGAGTAAAATACCACCAAAAATAGGAATGAGAAAAAATATCTCTTAATAGATATTAAAACAAAGAGGAAAGCCACCTCTTTCTAAATATAAAGCTTGCATAGCCATAGGACAAAGAATAGAAAAGTGATTCAAGCTCAAAGAAATTGCTGATCATAAGACTTAATGTCTCACCTCACATATAAGCTCCAGAGAAATAGACCAAATCCCATTGAATGGGTGTTAAAATAAAAGCTCTCAGTAATTACTATATAATGGTACTATCCACATTGAGCTAGAATCAAAACTATAGAAAGTATGGCCAAAATAAAGACAAATAAGCCCTCTCATCTAACTGCTACAGGTTTAGTGTGACAGATCTGAAGTTGGGTCTTTTTGGAAAGAAAACACACAGGGATTTCTGATGGTACCATCTACTTCCTCATAGCTCAACTAAAACAAATGTTATGAAGCAAAAATCTTTATATAGGATTTGAGAAATATCCATATCTGAATCATGAGATTTAAAAGTGGTACAAATTTTCCATAGTGAATAACACACATACCAAATAAGTTAGAGTTGTATATAGCAAGCCCAAGGCTAAGAAAGGAATCAACTTTGAGTTTATTATCCAAAAAATGACAGAATTATGGTGGTTTTAAGGCTAAAACCCCACAGTATAGTCAACACACCTTTACTGTGGGATAAAATCCCATATCCTTTAATATGAGGTGCCAATTCTAAAAAGGGGCCTATCTATCCTTCAATAAATGATAGTTTGGCATATATGGGTTCCCCATACAGATTATGTACAGAATGCTAAGTGTCACACATTTCAGAAGAGGGCTATGTGGTCCCCTGTCACAACCATGGCAATTACCCTCCTGGACTCCATATGGAATATCAGTGCCATATCAATATTATGGAAATTTGGCCATATCCATAATCACTGACCAAATTTTCCCTCTCATCTTTTCTGGCCTTTTATGTAATTTCACTCCTGGGGCCAACTTGGCCACTTCACTATCATCAGGCCTTTGCAGGCCATTCTCTGCTCTTGGGCACTTTCAGGTATTTTCCAGTCAACAGGGAAAATACAGCCAAAAGCTTGTATTTGGCTTTTTAGCTTGAAATACAGCTTTGCACATTTTGCGCATTTTTGCTGTATTCAGATTTATATGCCATTTTCTCATGTATTATGGGAAATATGTCCAAAAGGCTATATCAGGCCTTTTGGGGCTTTATTGCCAGTTTTGTGAATTTTGCGCACTTTTATGCATTTTGCACATTTCTGTACATTTTGAACACTTTCCGCAAATACAGTTTTAAATCTTTATAAGCTGTATTTTTCCTGGAAACCAAACTTGGCCAATACACCCAGAAACACCTTGTCACCTATGAAGTCACCCAAAACCCAATTTTCACTCTCATCCTCCTGACTTCACTCACAAAGAGCTTTGGTCACTTTCACCCTTCAGCAACTCAAATTGTCATAAATGGTTTTATACACCATTCTGCACCTTTTTCCACCAGTAATACAATTGTGTCAATATCAAAGGGGTAATTCAAAATTCCATAAGTCACCAAAGTGTCATGTCATCCAGAGGACCCATCCAGGCTCAAGTTCAAGTGTAATTTCTCAAAGACCAGTGACACCATCAGGAATTCATTGGTTGTTCTCACTTCAAGTATGACCTCCAAGGGAAAACTGTCAATTCATTCCCTAGGGGTATTCAAGAGGCAGTTCCAAACAAGTTGTCAAGTGTCAATGATCCATCAATCCAGCTTGGCAACCAAATTCATTTCAATACAGTCTGGATTCATCAAGATGTGTATTTCAATCATACATCATGGGAAAATCATTCAACACAGTTCATTTCCCAATCTGGCAAGGTATACACTTCATCAAGCTGTCAATACAGCTTCAAGGATTAAATACATACCGGCTGTCAGCCTGAAGGAGTCAAGATCTCAGCTTTTCACATATACCAGCCTCCTTTGACCCTGGAGGGTTTTTCCCTCAGTTAATTAATATATTTTGATTTGATTTTATCTCTATTTATCTTACCATTTTGGTTAAGTGAAAACTGATATTATCAAGTCAGTCATTTAGCATCTTTTCTCTTTTCTTTCTTCACCTTTCAATGGATATTTGGTAGTCATATCCTTAATAATTCCATTGACAATTTTGGCAGGTTGGAACAGTGATTAAAGACTCACTTGGTTGTCTCTATGGCCATTTGGCTTCTCATGTCTCTTATTGCATCTCATCTCTGTACTTGCATTCTTCTTAGAGAAATCCAATTCTTTATTTTTATTTTATTTATTCTTTTGGAGTCTTCCAAGTGAGTTCCCTGCTTTCTGAGTGGCAGGCCACTCTTTTTTTTCTGTACAAGAGCCCCTGTGACATTATATTAATTAACTCATAATTTCGTTGCATTCTGTCCATTCTTTATTCATAATCTCATTCACTCATTTAATTGAAATTATGACTCTCTAATGCTTATGAACCTTAGGATTGGTTGTCACCTCTTGATTTTCTTGCATTCATTTTTCATTTCAAAAATTGAAATTTGACCCAATTTTATTTTAGTTTCTCTTTTTTTAAATCTTATCTCAAATGATCAAATTTTAATTCATTTGTAATTCAGGCATAATCTTAATTTTTATTTGATTTTCAAATTTTTCATCAAGTTATTCAGACACATTCTTCAAATCAAGATTCATATTTGATTTATTATTGAAGAGTGTTGATTTTTAAAGAATAACTCACTTTCTTGTTATTGTATTGATTGATTTGACATATATTGACATTGAACTCAAGAAAATTGATTTACCTAAATATTTCATCAATTTTTCTTCATGCTTTCATTTGATTGATTGACTTTCTGCAAGATTTTTATTTTGATTGACTTGGAATATTAATTTATTGAGTTGAATAATTCATTTGAACATTTTATTGATTGACTTACCTCAAGATTTCATTTTGATTCATTGCTTTTTCTTTAAGACATTGATTTGATTCTGACTTCAAGACTTCATTTAAAATTTGAATAATTGATGTACAAGAAGATTTTTATTTGATTAATTGATTTTCCTCCAGATTTGATTGTTGATTTTTGACTTCAAGCAAATTTTGATTTCTTATTCATTTATATTAATTTTTATCCCTGAAATCATGCCTATTCAAAATTCACCTCTTGCAAGACAGAAAGGAGCTCAGGCCAGAGCACAGGCTGTTCTCACTCAAACACCAAGAGCTCCTCTTGATACCACCCCAGAAGTTCCTCAAATTAGGGCCCATTTAGACAGAGGACCAAATGTGAAAGGTAGGAAGAGCGCAAAGATCAAGCTCATTATCAGGAGTAGTTGGCATATTCCCAGGACTTTCATGGACCACTCACAAAGCTCCAGGTGAAGATGGTGAAGAGGAAGAGGAGAATTCTGTGGAAGAGGAAGAGTCTGATGGTACTGAAGGTGTCCCTGCTCCTGTGGGGGCATCCCAAGGTACTGGAGGTCCAGCTCTAGCCCAGTCTAATAAGCCTGTCTCTCATCAGTCTGAACCATTTTTATTTGCCATAATGCAGCAAATGACTCAAACTATGGCCAACCTTCAAGAAGCTTCATCCTATGAAGAATCAAGACCACCATCCTTCAAGACTGCATCTATGAAGGCACCAGAATTCTTTGATGGGACTCAGCCCTTCAAAGTTAGAAGTTTCATTCAATCTTGTCAATTTATTTTTCATAATGATACATCAAATTTCTCCCAATACAGAAAAAAAGGTCTCTATTGCACTTCATTTCTCATTGGCAGGGCTGCAAAAATGGATTGAGCCTTATATTTCCAATCTCACCAATTAAGACTCAAATTACCTTCTCAATTCTTGGAGCTTATTTGAATCTCAAATCTTTACTCTATTTGGGGACCAAAATGATGTTAGAAAAGCTGAAGCAGGGTTGGATTCTCTAATAATGAAATAAGTTGGCCATGTTTCCTTATACATAGCCAATCTATGAAGTTTGGTTTCAAGAATTGGAGATTGGGGTGAAAGGGCTCTTATTCATCATTTCAGGAAGGGATTGCCATTCAGGATTTTGGATCAATTGGCCTCCCATACTCCAAGAATTGAGTTTCTTCAAAACTCAATGGACATTACCCCGGAGCTTGATACCAGGTACCATGAGCGGCAAAATGAAAAGAGTCATCATCAAGAGAAGAAGCCAGAATCCCCAAAGTCAAATTCTTCTCATCCTCAAAGCCTTTCAAGCTCAAGTCGAAAGAATAAGAAGAATTGTCAGAATAGGGACAAGCCTCATTCTTCTTTATTGAATAAAGATTTCAAGTTGAGGAGTTCTGAAAAAGAAAGAATAATCAAGGAGGGCTTATGTGCCTATTGTGGTGGGAAGCATAGTCTTGAGTCCTGTCTCAAAAGGCCTCAAAACCAGCTCACCCAACCTTCAGGCAAATTTCACAGCCAGGGAACAGCCTGAGTGAAGATCATGTTGTGTTCAATGGTCTTCATTGTTTTCCATCCAGAGCACAATTGTGCATTTTGAACACTGGTGTCAAAAATACTCTTAAATTTGTTTTTTTTTTCCCTCTCTGATGTGTTTTACAGTATTCTCATTAGTTCTGATGCTACCAACTCATTTATTGCAAATCAGTTTGCTCGCAAGTATTCTTTGACCATGTCAGAACTCACAGAGAAGATTCCTCCTATCATTCTTGACTCCTCTGAGTCTCCTTCTTTATTTGTGACTCACAATACTAAATATATTGTTGATCTCCCTTCTCTCCCAAGATTTTAATGGGACTTTTTAGTTATTGATACTCCCAAGGGAGAAGACCTCATATTGGGCTTTGAAATTCTTGATCATCTTAATCCATCTATTGATTTGTGGCAAGGGCTGATCACCTTTAATGCTGATCATAAGGACTATCATGATCCTTCTAAATTTTTCAGTAATTACTTTTCTTCTGCCAAATCATGTGCAGCTCTGGTTGGTAATTCTAGAACACCATCATTTCCATCTTCTGTCCATATCCCTTCCCTTAATTCCCATCAATAATTATTGTCCTCTAGAGATGAAGTCTTCAAAGAGATTCAAGATGTTGTAGAAGATAATTCTGTATCTTCACTTCATCCCTTTGGGAATATGGACCTTCCTCCTTCATCTTATCATGACTCCCTGGAGGAGTTGTGGGATGAAGAGGAAGAGCCAGAAGAAATAGAAACCATGATAAAGGTTGTTCCTTCTGCATATCACCAGTATTTGGATGTATTATCCAAGGTGAAAGCAGAGAAACTTCCTCCTCACTGCACCTGTGATCATCATATTGAGCTGGAGGGGTCTCTACCTCCAGTTGGGGTGATCTACTATTTATCAAACCAAGAGTCAGATACACTCAGGGCCTACATTTCAGAGAATTTAGAAAAGGTTTCATCTGTCCAAGCTCCTCTTCAACAGCAGTACCTGTCCTTTTAGTCAAAAAGAACGCTGGTGGCCTCTGTTTCTGTGTTGATTACCCCAAACTCAATGCTGTTACTAGGAAGAACAAGTATGCTGTTCCTCCTATGAATCAGCATCTTACTTTTTTCAATAGTGCTTCTATCTTCTCCAATATTGATTTGTGTTGTGCATATAACCTGCTCAGAATCAAGGAAGGTGATGAACATTTGACTTGTTTTAGAACTAAATATGGCAGCTATGAGTATTTGGTCATGCCATTTGGGCTCACCAATTCTCCTGCCTCTTTTCAAAACCTTGTCAATGATATTTTTTATGATCTTCTTGATATTTATGTTGTGGTTTATT
This sequence comes from Austropuccinia psidii, assembly GCA_023105745.1. Lineage (NCBI taxonomy): Eukaryota > Fungi > Basidiomycota > Pucciniomycetes > Pucciniales > Sphaerophragmiaceae > Austropuccinia > Austropuccinia psidii. The sequence goes on from JALGQZ010000018.1 coordinate 6,262,213, forward strand.
TGGATGACATTATGGTCTTTTCAAATCTGAGGAAGAAAATGTCACTCATGTGTCCACTGTTATTGCCGGACTCAGAGCCAATAACCTTTTTTCCAAGGCCTCCAAGTGCCTATTTTATGTTTCTAGTGTACAGTATTTAGGTTATGTTGTTTCTTCTGAAGACCTCAAGATGGACCAAGAAAAAGTCAAGAAAATTGTCGATTGGCCACCTCCAAGAAACCTCAAGGAACTTCAATCATTCATTGGCTTTGCCACTTTTTACTTCCGTTTCATCAAGAATTATTCAAAGAAAGTTAGTTCACTCACAAGCTTTTTCAAGAAAGATTCCCCTTTTCCCCTCAATGAGGAAGCTCTGAGACAGTTTCATCAAATCAAAGAGGCATTCACCATTGCTCCAATCCTTTCATAATTTGATCCTTCTCTACCCACCATTGTAGAGACTGTTGCTTCTGATTATGCCTTGGGTGCTGTACTGAGTCAGGTCTCTAAATCAGGAAACTATCCCATTGCATTTGATAGTCACAAGCGTCTTCCAGCAGAGCTCAACTATGAGATTCATGAAAAGGAACTCCTTGGCATAGTCTGGGCTCTCAAGCGCTGGAGAGCTTTTCTCCTTTGAAGTCCCCACCAATCATTGCCCACTTCAATACTTGATTTCATCAAAGATTCTAACTTGCCATCAAGCCCTCTGGGCTGGATTTCACTCTGAATTTCATTTTTCAATTACTTACTGCCGTGGCCACCTGGACATCCTTCCAGATGCACTGTAATGTTGGGACAACATTTACCCAGAGAGGGGGGAATATTTCATCAGCAAGAATCGAATTAATTATCAGAGTAAGCAAGCAATATGAAATTCAAGCCTCAAAGTTTTTTTCAGTCAAGGTGGAATCATTCTCAAGTTTCATTAAATCAATTCAGAAAGCATTATGGCAATATTCTCAATATAGAAGTATTCTTCAAGATTTGGGTATAGGTATATCTGTTCAAGATTATTCTCTTGATTCCTCTTCCCAGCTTCTCCTGTTCAAAGTTTGGGTGGTGGTCCCAAATGAGCCCACAATTCCACTCAGACTACTTAAAAAGAGGCATTACTCTCCTCTAGCTGGACACCCCGGCCAAGAGAAGACTCTCAAACATGTCAAGCAGGATTTTCACTGTTCTGGCATGACTCAATTTATCAAGGATTATGTCTCATCCTGTAAACAGTGTTCAAGAAACAAAAAATATTCATCACAACAAGTTTGGCCTCCCAAAACCTCTTCCAATTCCAAATGGTCCTTGGATTGGTCTTTCAATGGACTTCATCACTCAATTGTCACTGTCCAATTCATTTGACTCAATCCTTGTCATAGTGGACAGATTGTCAAAAATGGCAGTTTTCATTCCAACAATGTCTTCAATAACTTCACTGGATTTGGCCAATTTATTCATCAAGAATACTTTCTGAAAGGATGGCCTACCTTCAAGAATCGTTAGTGATAGAGGTTCTCCTTTTGTTTCTTCCTTTTGGACCAATCTTTGTCAGAAACTCAAGATTTGAAGAGATCTGACAACTGCCTACCATTCAGAACCTGATGGATAGACAGAAAGGGTAGATCAGATACTTTAACAGTACCTTTGGATGTATTTCAGCTATCATCAAGACAATTGGAACACCTAGCTCCCTCTGGCTGAATTTGCCTACAATAACTCTGACAACTATTCAACAAAACAATCACTGGTTTTCACTGTTTATGCAAGGGACCAAAATTTTGACTCAGTTCACATTACTCAAGATAATCCTTCTGGAAAGGTATCAAGAAAATCCAATCAGTACAGCAAGATGTCAAGAGAGAACTTGAAGTTGCCATAAACAGGTTTAAGAGGAATACAGATAAAATTAGAGCATAGCCACCTGTTTTCAATCCTGGTGACATGGTATGGCTTTCTTTCAAGAACATCAAATAAACTAGACCCACCAAAAAACTTCCTGAAAGATGGTTGGGTCCTTTTCCAATCTTGAAGAAATTAAAAACTCATGCTTACCACCTCAAGCCCTCATCTCAATGGGAGTACATCCACCCAGTCTTCCATATTTAACTCCTAGAACCAGTCAAGACATCAACTATCCCAAATAAGCATCAAGAGCCTCCTCCTCCAATCATTATTGAAGAAGAAGAGGAATGGGAAGTGTAAGGTGTGGATATGAAACTTTGATAAAATATCAAGTACTTTTCCTGTCCTCAAAATTTGTATAAGGTAAAATTATTTAAAAACAGTAAGAAATGGTATTTTTCAAGAGAAAACACACCAATTCTATTGTTTTTAACTTTTTAGGTATAAAAAAAATAATATAATGAAAATTTGTTGTTTTACCAACAATAAAGATTTATCCAAAAATACTCTACAAGAGATATTTAAGGCTACAAAAGAAATTTGTTCAAGAGCAATTTCAATTGGAATTAATTGAGCAAATAACTGCAAGAAATTGATTAAAGAAAAAAGTCTTCAAAAGAAATATTGAAGAGAAAACACGCCCAAAAGTGACCAAAGTGAATTTGGAATCAAAGTGACAAAGGTTTCAGTGATTAAAGATGCTTTAATTCACTTTTGGGGTGGTTCAGGGGTAAAAATGATTATAAGAGTTACAAACAATGGCTATAAGAATTTTTTCACGTGGTTAAAAGGTTTAAAATGACTTAGAAAGGGTGGTTGAGATGTTTTATTGATTGGTTTAATAGTGTTTAAACTAATTATAAAAGGAAAAGATTCTAACATGAAGGGAAAAGTGGGGCAAAGAAGATATTCTTTTATAGCCATCAATTTTCTTACTGCAAAGGTAAAATTTCCTCCTGTCAGTCGTGGAAAACAGTCTGACAACAGAAAAGCCAATTATGGAATCATTGAACCTTGGTTTAGTCCAAAAAAGGGCTGGTTAAGCCATTTTTTTGCCATTTTTAGCCATTTTAAACCCTTAGATCAGCCATTACTATAGCAATACCTGGTTTAGAGCCTTCAAAACATGTCAGAATGTTTGTAAAAGGCATAGAAACCAGTTGAAAATATTTTTACTAACATTGTTTTAACTTAAGGGTAGTTTTACCCTCTTGGCAGAAGTTAAAACTACCCTGGTTGGTATCAAAACCTCATCATCAATTGAGTCACAGGGTCTGTGACTCAATTCCAGGCCAAAATTAATGAGCTTTTGCATGGATTTTGACAACCCACGCCAGTCAGCAAGGAGTTTGGGGGTCTAGATGCCCCTGAGAGCTAAAGTGTCTTTCCCCCCCAGAATGAATCTTTCCAATTTATTTTTTCTTTAATTCCTCATCATGTAATACAATTATAGCTTAGATATGTAATTCAATTGAGTTTTTAATTAAACATCTGTAATAATTGATACCTCATATGTAAATTAAAGTTCACTAATGTCATCGACATGCACATTTTGACATTTCAATTGAAAATACTTCAATTCCTCATAACTTCTAAGCTAAACACAACACCTTAATTTTAACACACAAATTGATGGTTAAGACCACATGTGGTGTGAATCAAATGAAGGTTTTGAGAATTTTCATACTTTTGTACAAAAAATACTAAAAACTTAATTTAAGCCTATTTAGAGTTGAGTTACAGAAATTTAATCCAGAAGTGAGCCCACTTTATTTCTTATGAGGAATCCAATTGTTTGATAATATCTTTATATTTATTTATTTGATAAAAAGCTATGATATATTTCATATAACGTTTTACCATAAATATTTTAATTTAATAATTTTTATTAAAATTTCATTTTTACTTAATTTTTACTTGTAAAAATTTATTTTCATAATTTTGAATTTTATTGTAATTTTTATTTTGAAATTATAATTAAATTTTGATTTTTAAATCTAAATTTTTATTTATATAATATAAATAAATTTATTTTTATTTATATTTGTATCTTAATTTATCATTTGTGGTCTTTTGGGTATATGAAAATACCTCTAAGGCTCACATTCCCTCCCCCTAAAAAAAGAATAATACTTTGTAATATTGTTATTTCTAGTGTTTCTGAAGCTTTTGAGGAGTCTAGTAGCTTCAGGTATGTCTATTTTCTGTCAACCATTCATCTTCCTAAGTTGGGTCACTGTACCTAACAAGGTATTCCCTTACTTTGTTGGTTCTCAACTTTCTTTCTTTGATAACTTTGGTAATCTTCTTACTACCAGATGACTCAATACAAGGTATAACTTGGGGAACTTTATTCCTCAAGGGAAGTTTTTCAGAATCACCTGATTTTTATGGCTTTATCCAGCTCACTGGAAATGTAGGATGCTTATTGCTAAGTTCTACAGATAACTCTACTTCAAAAGCATTTTCTCCATGGAGGTGATTAATAAAAAAAGGTCCTTCAAAGAAGTCTTTCAGGTTTTTACATCCTTTGATGTTATTGAGGTTAGTGGTGGATACAAGAACTGAATCCCCCACTTTGAAATCTGGAGTTGCACATGATTTATCCCATTTGTCCTTAGAATATGCAAAAGAGTCCTCCGCGCACCCTACCGCATGCTTTCTAGCTTTTTCTAGCATTCCCTTGAAGCTAGCAGCTGTGGGATGTATTTCAATCAATTTATTCCTCAAGGAATCTTGAGGTAATTTGGGGTTCCATCCCTTTTCTAGCATAGCAGGAGTTTGATTGGTACTGGCATGGATTGATGTTTTATATGCCAATTCCAGTGCTGGCAACAGATTACACCAATCATGGGTAAATCTATCACAATCTTTGAAATCAAGGCCATATGCACAAAATCTTCTTACCATTTCCTCTAAGGTCTGGATCATCTGTTCAGCCAGACCATCAGTTTGTGGGTGGCATGCTGTAGAGAAAGACAGCTTAGTGCCAAATAGTTTGTGAAGATTTGTCCATAGTGCTGAAGGGAATTTGGGATCTCTGTCACAAAAAATATTTGTAAATATTCCAGTCCACAACACTACTCCATTCTATATCAGAAGAGCTGTATCCATGACTGTATCATCTTTGTGACATGGTAAAAAGATTGGAGTTTTACTGAATCTGTGTAACAACCATCCATCAGGGGTAAGGGTATTCATTCATACACCCACTCAAACACCCCAAATCAGCAAATCCAGTATCTGCATCAGCAGTCAGTTTCAGCAATCTTCATTCTGAAACATGAATACAGTTTGGTACATCAATACAGCCTGTCAATACTTGTACAGGATGGATTCACCCAATACAGTTTCAATACACCAGTATGAAACTGTATGATCACTCAAATACACCACACCTCTTGTACAGGTTCTGTACAGCTGTACAGGACCTGTATTGGCCAGACTCAATTCAACAATCAATTATTCTCATGAAAATTCTTCTCTGGATCAGGGCTGGTGATTCTCACATATACCAGCCCCTCTTTCTCCCCCCTGGGGACTTTTCCCCAGTTAATTAATTTAGTTGATTTATTATTATCTGAATATTCTTATCCTTATATTTTGGGTATTATATTTATTTAATCTTAAGTTAGTCTTTGCCTTTTTTCTTTCTTCGCCTGTACAGTATGAGTTGGGTGGCCATATCCTTATTAACCCTTCTCTTTCCATTCTGACAGGTTGAAACAGTGGACTTGGACTTGTTTGTGGTTGGCTCTCCTATTTCTTATTCTTATTTCTTTTGTTGCTGCTTTTCTTATATTCATTCTTTTAGTAATTCATCTTTAACACTCTTAAGTGTATCTCATCTTATCCTATCCTTGAGCCCTCCATAAGTGAGTCCCAGTTTACTGAGTGCCAGGCCCTCTTCACTTCGAAGAGCCCCTGTGACAATCTGTCTACAATCACTAGGCAAGCATTATAGCTTCTGGCACCTCCTGCAGTGGATTTATTTGCCTTTTGGAATTGCAATACTCTGAAACATCTTTCTGCAACATTGGCCACCATATGCATGTCTTTACTTTTTTTCTTGTTCTGTATTCATACAGATGTCCTGAAAAGGGGCTGTCATGGCATTTTTACAGTACAAGATGGATTAATGACCTTTCCACAACTGTCATGACACATGTGCGCTTGATCCTGTGGTAAATTATACCATCCAGTAGGTGAAATCTTCCTTCATCATGAGATTTCATCTATAGTTCATCCAAGGTATGTATTAAAGAGTTGTCTTTACAGTCTTTGATAATTAATTGGAAAAAGATGCCACAACTCTTATCTTGAGTATAATTGCTTCTTACTTCTTCAAAGAATATGGTGTTCAAGTCTGTAACACTTATTCCTTCTATTAGGATCTGTGGTGCAGCTTCTTCTGGCACATAAGCAGGATTATCCATATCATTGGGTAATGGCCATCTTCTTAGTCCATCTACATTTTTATTAATATTCCCATCTTTATGAGCAATAGGCATATTCCCTTTTTATTCTTGTATGGCTATTTGACATCTGAGCATATTTATGTTAGGTGTTTTCATGTTTAAAAGTGATTTGACAGCTGTACAATCTGTTATCACTTCAAAAACACATCCCTCTAGGAGGTAGTTTAATTTTTTCAAGGCCCAGAGAAGGAATAGACATTCCATTTGACTTTCTTCATATCTGGCTTCAGTTGGTTTGATTTGCCTGGATGTGAAACATATGCGTGCTTCCACAGGTTTATCATTTATGATCTGACCTTGGTGAAGTGCAGCACCCAGCCCATCCCCTGATGCATCAATATACAATTTAAAAGGCAACTCAAATTCTGGCATCAGTAAGAGTTGAGCAGTGGTCAAGGCTTCTCTTAGAGACTCAAAAGCCCTGACTCTGTGTCAGGTTGAGTCTATGTTGAAGCAGTAATTAGGCTATTTACAACTAGAACTATGACTGTGACATGTAAAAAAATGATTTAAAATAAGAGTTTTTAATTCAATATGATGGTTTATAATATAATCAAAGGGTTCTACTATTGAAGAATAGTGGTGGTGAGCGCTATTGAGAACCCAGGGTGCAGTCTTACCAGTTGGATTACTATAATGAGAGCTACAATATTTAAAATTATAATTATACCTGATTATTACCCAAGAGTAAAACTGTTTTTGACAATTTACTACGTAAGGTATTCAAGAGCAGGATGAGGAAACAATTCTGGCTGTGAAAAGCCTCCTTTTTATCCTGAAATGGGGTGGAAAGGGTGCTAGACCTTTTCACATAGAGGAAGTGAAGATTTTTTGACTCTCTGAGACAGGCTTGTGGTTTGCAAAGACCTGTATTAAGCTGTATTGGGCTCAGATGTGGTTTTGAAGCCACATCTGGGCAGTTTCCACCAATACAGGGTGAAAATTTTCATCTGGGGACCTCACAGCCTGATTCTGACGTGTATGACGTGTAGAATGCTGTACAGAAACTGTATGGGACCCATTATTGACTGAAAAATGAGGTATTGAAGTAAAAAACAAGCTTCTTTGTCTATTTGACACCTCATATTCATGATTATGGGGCATAATCCCATGTTAAAGCTGTATTGGACAGAATGTGGGATTTTGACCTTAAAACGGCTGTAGCTTTGTCAGTTCTAGAGATATCAACATCAAAACTGAATGAGTGTGTAACCTTGTATGTTTCCTACACAAAGGCACCTTATTTAATATGGTTATCATGAAATATGGCAAAGGTATGCCATGTACAAGATTTTTGTACATATGCGTGGTTTAGGCAAAAAGCTGTATTGGACTTGTTTGCCCCATAACTTCTGCTATAGTTGAGATATGAGGAAAGGGATGACATCATCAGATAGCCCTGATTGTGCTCTTTCCAAAAAGACTCCACTTTAGGTATCTCACACTAAAACTGCAAAAGCTAGATGGGAGGTGAATGTTTTGTTCACCCTTATTTGGCCTGAATTTGGCCTGAACTCAAGTAATACTGATGCTAGATCAGTTTAGCTAGTACTATTGGATAGCCCTGGCTTAGAGCTTCATTTTGAGTACCCATTTGATGGGGTTAGGCCTCTCCTTCTGGATTTTAGATGAGAGGTGAAAATTAAGGTTCATGCTCAGCAACAGCTTTGAGAAGGAATGACTTTTTTATTTCTTTTCCTATGGTGATGGGACTTATATATTCAGAAAGGGGTTAGTTTCCTCTTTCTTTTGATACCTTTTGAGCTAATTATGCTCAGCTCCATGTTTTGGTGGTATCTTGGCTATACCATTGGTTTATGGTATTTTGGCTGTCATGCTTGTGCTCTGGTTTGGAGTCACAGGCTGACACTCTGTCAACACTCATTTCGAATACTGTGTCTTTGTCACACAATTTATAAAGTGGTCTTGCTATGGATGCAAAATTTTTAACGTGTTACCTGTAATATCCTGCAAAACTTAAAAATGACTGAATTTCCTTTTTGTTCTGAGGCATGGGTTCTAGAAATACTGCTGCAACTTTGTTTTTGTCAATTCCAAGGGACAAACCAGATATAACATGTCCTAGTGGTTTAAGTTCTTTAAATCCAAAATGACATTTCTTCAAAGAGATTTTCATGTTCACTGATTGAATTTTTTTCAAATCTCTGGACAATCTGTACATGTGCTCTTCCCAAGTCTTGGAACAGACAATCATGGAAGCAATGTAAATGATTAACCATCCCTCTGAAAGTTCTTCCGGGAAAATTTCATTCATCATTCTTTGGAAGTGTGAAGGTGCATTTTTGATACCAAAGGGCATTCTTAAATATGCATACACTCCACAATGAACAATAATTCTCAAATATTTTCTTGCTCTTGGTGTCATTAAATTTTGATGGAATCCTTTCAGGGAATCCATAGTGGTTATAAACACTTCTTGAGATATTTGAGTAAGGGAAATTTGTATTTTTGGTATTGGGTACCTCTCTGGAACAGTGTAAGTGTTCAGAGCTCTAAGATCTCCAACCATGCAGGATTTTCTATTGTGCCATGCCACTGTGACTGGTGTAGTTATTTCTATTTCTTCATTATGGCCAACTTTTCTTATTACACCAAGGTCTAGAAGTTCTTTGATATGAGTTTCCAGAGCTTCTATTGACTTGGAATTTGCTGGGTATGCAGGTCTTCTCAAGAGTGGTGGATAAGGTCTTTCAGTATTAAGAATGATGTCAACTTCATGACCAATAATTGCTTCTAGAGGTTCTTTGTCTGAAGCAAATGCTCCTTTGTGGTCATACAAAAGGGACACAAGCTCATTTTCTTGTTTATCAGTCATAATAAGGCTTATTTCAGCCTCCTTTAACCGTTCAGATTTGAATTTTTCCAATTCTAAGTTGACTGGTTATAATTTATTTACTGTAATTTGTATTTTAAATGGTAAAGAGGCAAATTTCTGACACTTACTGTCTCCAATAGTAAATTATCTGTCTTTTTTGTTATGCAAATCTATCCCATACATGATGAAATAGTCATTTTCCAATATAAAATGAGCACTAGAGCAGTTTTCCATAGAAAAGAATTCAACTTTGATTCTTAAATTCCCATTAATGTGTGGGAATATGCCATTGGTCTCAAAAATTTGTAATTCTTTCATTGGATTGCTTGCACTATTGAATTTCATACCATGAATTGGTAACAATTGGTCTTCAAAATTTAGTACACAAGTTTTAAGAAAAGGTTTACCAACACAAGAGCAGAAGGCTCCTGGGTCAAGCAAAGGTTTAGTGGGCTTTTTGTCAATTACCACTTCTGTTATACAGGAGCTACCAGCTGTATAACCTTTTCCCCTGTTTGATTTTGTTTTCATAAGTTATGCATCTTTAACTTTTGATAAATCAAGTTGACCATTGCTCAATTGTGGCAAGTGGGAATAAGATTCCATGATGTCAAAAGTGGCATTTATATTTTCTATATCTTTTGAAGATTTGGAAAATATTGATGACTTATCATCTGAATTGTGTTCAATCATGTCATCTTTTTCAACATCAGGTTCCGTTTCAATATCAATTTCATTTATTTCCCCCTTTTTGGACATGTATTGGCTAGATGGGTGGTGCTTTGTCAAATATGGCACTTCCTGACTGTATGTGAAGATTTATACTTGACATTATTAGAATTTCCTTTGGGGATTTTGTCCACAGAATCTTTCCAAGGTGTATTAAACCTTGTTTTGAGATTCACCCTACTAGAACCAATTTTGGTTCTGGTGGTTACTCCTTCTGATATATTGATAATATCCTCTGCTGAAGATTGTTCAGTAGTCCTGCTTTTGATAGCATGCTCTAAGTCACCTCCAAATTGTCTCAGAATATTTCTGTGGATCATAAATTCTGACATGTCAGGGTATAATGCTGTTAGTCTGTCTTTTTGTTGGCAAAACCATGGTAAGGCTTTGTCTTTATCAGCATTGAATTTTGCAGATTCAAAGGCTGTCTCAACCTTGAACCTCCAAGAATCATTGTCCCATTTGTTGATAATTTGGGTTTTCCACCAAGTCCAACTTTGGTGTCCATGTGCTTGTCTCAATTTGATATACCATCTGTGAGCTGAGTTGGTAAATAAGGTGTTAAATCTAGTTGTTACCAATTGATCTGGTAATTCAAAGTCTTCTTTTATCATGTCAATACCTCTGATGAATTCCATATGGTCATATTCTCCTTCACCACTGAAGTGAGGCCATTCTTTAAGTTTTGGAACTTCTCACAAGAGTGCTTGGCCCATTGATGGTTCCAAATTATGAAAAGAAGTAGAAAATTCATTTTTCAACTGTAAATTTTCAATATCCAATACTTGTGGATTGGGAATCTCTGTACCCTCATTTTTATTTAGAGGTGTAGAAATTCTTGGTAAGGTGTTTAGTAGGTGTTCAATATCATTAATTTTACTATTATTAAGCCTTTTTGAATTTCTTAATTCATGTTGCAAGCTTTGTATAGAGCTAATCACATCCTTTTTTCATCATCCTCTTTATATTTCAGTGCATTCCATAATTATGTTTGTTTAGAATTATCAGAGATAACCTCATTTAAATTTATTGTTAATTTTGATATTTCCTCTTTTGAGGTATCAAAACACTTTTTCAAGGCAATTATATGTGTCTTTATTTCAGCAAATGATTTTGAAATATCATCAAGAGATTTATTATTATCCACTTTGATAGTACTTATGGTTTGTTTTATTCTTGTTTCAATTATGTCATCAATATTGAATTTAGAATATTTTTCTGTTAGCTCTTTAATAATGGAAGATTGCTCATTTATTTTATTTCCAAAAGAATTATCATTATTGGAAGCTTTAATTGATCATAAAGCTTTTTCAAAACACATAAGCTCTTCATTAATTTGGCACAGACTCAAGTTGTTTGTTTTAATGTTGTTAAAAATTGTTTCATTTTTATCAGAAAGATGGGTTTTCACGTCTGTCAGGGTGAGTCTATGTAGTAGCTTAAAAATAGTAAATACAAGCTAGCACTATGACTGTGACACACAAAAAATAAATAATAAATGAAATCTTCAGGTCCTACTGCTATGTGGTAACAGTGGTGATGAGTCTATTGAGGACCTGGGTTGCAATGCTCTAATATCTTTGACTGTAAAGAAACACTACAATAATTAATTATTTTAATTATATCAATATAATCCTAAGAGTACTACTGGTATAAGACAGTTTTACTACGTAAGGATGTTAATTCATGATAAGATGAGTCTTTTCCAGTGAGGAAAGACCTGCTTTTATCTCCTCTGAGGACTGTGAGAGACTGGTAGGCTCTTCACACGTCTACAGAGTGAAAATTTTCACTCTGGAGGCTGGGTTGTGGTTCTGTACCATCAATTCTGACGTCAGCATAGTCAGAATTGTGGTTTTTGGACCACAAATGATCATTCTGGATCAATACAGGGTGAAAAAACTCTTCACAGGCCACGTCAGCATCATTGTGACGTTTCCAGAGTGTCTGTATGACTAATATTAGTCATTTTGGGCGGGTTTAAGCTTTAAACAACCATTATTTTAAGTATCAAGCCAGTACTGGTTGGTACAGGTTTGGTACAGACCAGTATTGGTCAAAATACTTCCAACCAAGATATCTTGGTCAGTTTTTGAGATATCAAGAAACTAAGAGCACAGAATTGAAGGGCTTAATGAGCTCTTCAATTTGGTATGCTTCATGTTTACCCTCCTTTAAAATAGCAAAAGTTATAAGGGTTTTAAGTTTTTTGGATGTATTTTTGTACATCAGTATGAGGCTTCAAAAACTTCCATACCAGATATCTTCTTCAGTTTGGAAGATATCTGTATTCTGATGATACAGTTTTGTAGGGCTTGATTAGCCCTACAGTTTGGTATATGACACTGTACAGTTGTATGAGTGTATGCCAAAGATACAGGGGTTTGTTTATTTTCTTATTTTCAGAATATCTGTATTTTGGTTATTAAACCTTTGAACCAAGATCCCTCAGTCAATTTAAGAGATACAGAGGTCTAAGGTGTCTCAAATTAAAGCTCTTGTTGAGATCTTTAATTTGGTTATACTTTTGTACAGTTTTGTACAAGCCCTCTTTGACTTTCAGGGGGGTCTTGGTTTTGAAATAAAGGTCATATGGTATCTCCAGTTGTAGTGGTGTTACAACAACATGGATGATATCATTGTGTAGCTCTCTATGTGAGCTTTAATAAAAATACCATTCTGGTATATAATAACTTAAATATGCATAAGTTAGATGAGAGGTGAAAATAAGGGTTTTGCTTATTTGGTCTTATCATTGATAGGGCATATCTTTGTCCTTTCTTATTATATTTGAGGAGGTTTCCTCTTCATAACTTACTTGTACTGGCTATATTTGTCCAATACTCCTCATACCATTACTTATGGTATGTTGGATGTCATGCTGGTGCTCTGTTTTGAGTCACAGGCTGACATACCCTCCCTCCAAAAAAGGCTCATCATTGATGAGACTCTTTTGTCCTCATGGAGGCTCTTGATCCTTTCAAAAAGGAATCTTTATCTGAATCATCCAGCTTTACCCATTGGTCTTTTTCTGGTGGTTTATTCCTTCTCTCTGTTAAATAATCCCTATTGGAATATCTTTTTATTTGATTGGGGTTGTCAGTTTCAAAGTAGAACTTTCTTTGTTTGTCTTGCCCAATTATCAAGTAACTCTCTAGGGAATTATGTATGCTTATGCCATAGATTTTATGGTACTCTGTACCCATTAAAAATCCATCAAACGTAGCATTTTCAAGTACCACAAATTCAATGTGTAGTCTGAGGTTTCCCATTTTGTGTGGTATTATAATTATTTTTTGGATTATTCCAAGTGACTTCACTTTGCCTGCAGAACTTTTAAAGCTTCTTGCTTTTGTTAAAAGCATCTCTGCATTCCACATTGGAAAGTGTCTGTCCAAGTATTCTTTGGCTACCACTGAGCAATTTGCTCCTGTGTCAAAAATCAAAGGATGCTTTTTATTTTCAATGTATACATCAAGCTTTGATTTTGCTCCATGAATAAAGGCCATACCAGTTTTGGGTACTTCCAAATACTCTTTAGCATCAATGGTTCTGCCACTTCTGTCTTCACCATTTTTGGGTTGAATGAGTTCTGGTTTCAAAGAGTTTCCTAGGACTGATTCTGTTTTCTCATCCACATACTCTAATAAATATTGTTCAATAGGCTCTGATCCACTGTCTGAATCCTGTCTTAGCCCATTTCCCATGCTCTCAGAGTCAGATTTGTACTCCATGTGTTCTTCTACTGACTCTTCCTCTATTGCAAATATTTTCTTTTTTCCCTTGGGACAATTATTTGCATAGTGGTCAGGTGATCCACAGTTATGGCATGTGTTCCTTCTTCTTGGTGCTTCTTCACCATTAGTAGGTTTGAGGTCTTTTTCCATGAGTATCTTTGGTTTTTCTCTGCTATCATGTGACCTATAGGGTGAACTACTGCCAATTGATGTCTTTTTTCTGACATCTTGTATGACATTTGCTATGTCATCAATGCTGCTTATTTTGCTGCATCTGCACTTTACTGCATGTTCTAAGTCTCCTGGAAGTTTTGTCAGAATCTTATGATTTCTCATCTCTATTGTCATGTTTGGATCAATAGATTTGAGTCTTTTGGTTTGTTTAAGACACCATTCATAAGGGTCTTTTTCTGTAGAGTATCTGTCACTCTCAAAAGAGATGGTTTTTTGCCAAATCCAAGTACCATTGCTGTACTTTTGTATTATTTGGTTTCTCCACCATGGCCAGCTTTTCCTACCATGTATCTCTTTCATTTCAGTGTACCATATATTTGCATGGCCTCTGAATGCAGTGTTGAGTCTTGTGGTGATCCAGTAGTCTGGTATCTTTGGTACATCAACAAAAAGTCCATTAATATAATCAATAAGCTCCATATGATCATATTCTCCAATTCCTGAGAATTTAGGCCAATTTACCACATCAGGTAATTGCTTCAATGCTTGTTTCTCAGAGTAACTGAGGCTCTCACCATCTTGGTAAATAGACTCAGACCTTGACTTTGGATCCTGGGATTCAGGAGCTTGGTTTTCTGATTCTTCCTCTTTTACTTTGGTGATTGGTTTATCCTCTTGAGTTGTTTGAGGGAAGAAATTATCTTCTTTTTCCTCCTTTTTATAGAGAAAATCCACTTCTTTTTCCAGGATTTCCTGTTGAGATTGGATATTTCTTAAATCTCTTCTCACAGCTTGTTGTTCCTCTAGTATTGAGTTCAACTGTCTGTTTTTAGTTTCAAATTCTGCCCAAATTCTGGATAGATTTGTGTTCAAGTCTTTGATGACTGTTGTTTGGAAGGAATTTTCTTCCTTGATTGTTTTAATTTCTGAAGTCACTTCTTGAACATGATCATATGTCCAATCCATGAATTTACCAATGTTGGACCATATGAAACTATTACCTCTGGAATCTGTGGTTTCAAATTTTTGAGGGGGTATTTTATCATCAATAGGCATAAGCTGAGGATCAATTGATTCTGAGCTAACACTATTGGTAGTTACAGTGTCTTTTAGGATTTGTGTTCCTCTTGGACTCATTTTATTCATTGTTTCATCAAAGGATCTGATTCTATCTTCCCCTTTCTGAAAGAATTCTTGTTTCCTACTAGGGCTCCATGTCCTCTGCTGGAAACTACCAGGGATGACTGGAGAGTCCTGGAAATATTGTCCTTTTGATTTCAAGTCCTGTAGCTGTTGGACTGATGTGGTAAAGATGGAATTTCTTCTTCCATGCCTTGGTGTTCCTGAATCAGATTGGGCTCTTCCATATGCCAAGAATTCTCTATGGCTTGGATTTCTGTTTGATTCTCTCTGATTCAAGTCTCTTCTGAGAGTATGAAATGGCTGTTGAGATTCCAACTTTTAATTTCTTCCAGAATCTTTTGGCAAGTAATAAGATTGACTCATATTTTTTGCCTCATTATTCCAATTTCCTTCCATGATACTCCCATGGTTAAGGTTTTGTTGTCCATACTCAATGTGGAAAATCCTTTTAGGAGTACATGAATATGAGTTATTTTCCCTGCATATGTCCAATTTTTTTGTTGGACTGGGCTGGATTTGGTTTGGGGTGGGACTTTGAGCAGGAGTTTCCTGATAATAAGTCCTTTGTTGGTTATTTGATCCAGAAGGGGGTGGCCTTCTCCCTCTGTTTCTTCTTTGCCAGATTTCTGGCTGATTTCTTGGGTATCCAAGATCTCTGAGAAATGGAGTTGTCATGTTAAAAAATGACAAAAGACAAAAATTCTGTATTTTCCAAGGTTTCTTTACCTTTAAAAGGCCCTTGGACTGATTTCTGCTTTATACTCCTTGGCAATTTGCTTGGGAGTTAGTACTTCCTCCTTGTCTTTGAGGCTGGTACAGATGAATTTCACTGTGATTTTGTCTCAAATGGAATGTATTTTTTCCACTTTGAAAGAAAATGGAGAAGGTTTGTAATTCAATTTGAATAAACAAAATTTCCAATTCCTTACTGTTATTTCTTCTGAGTTTGGTTTGATATTTGAGTTTTAATTAGTTATTATTATTATTATTTTATTTTTTATTTTTTGAAGAAATAACAGTTTTGTTTCACTTATTTTCTAAGTAAAGTAGTTAATATTAAAAGTTTATATTATTAAACTTGAATATTATTGATAAGTTATTTACTTATTTTTATTTTTTTATTTTTTTATTTTTTAAAAAAATTGATGAATTTTTCCTTAACTTGAGTAGAAAGGATTCTTCTTCAATAATATTCAATTTGAATATTAAAGAATTGAAATAATAATAAAATTATTATTTAAATATTTATTGTTGGTTTACAATAAATATTATGATTTAAATTAATTTTACACAATTTGGTAAAAATTAATTATTCTTTCTATTTAAATATACTATTTGTATATAAAAATAAGTTTGGGAATTTAATAATAATTACTTATTATTATTAAAATTGATGAATTTTTCCTCAACTTGAGTAGAAAGATTCTTCTTCAATAATATTAAATTTGAATATTAAAGAATTGAAATAATAATAAAATTATTATCTAAATATTTATTGTTGGTTTACAATAAATATTATGATTTAAATTAATTTTACACAATTTGGTAAAAGTTAATTATACTTTCTATTTAAATATACTATTTGTATATAAAAATAAGTTTGAGAAGTTAATAATACTTACTTATTATTATCAATTTTCGTGGTAAATTGATAATAATAACTTATTATTATTAAGATTTTTTTTTTTTTGATTATTTATCAAAAAAAGAAAATTTTAATCAATTTTTCCTCAACTTGAGTAAAAAAAGATCTTCTTCAATAATATTCAATTTGAATATTAAAGAATTGAAATAATAAAATTATTATTTCAATATTTATTGTTGATTTACAATAAATATTATGATTTAAATTAATTTTTACACAATTTGGTAAAAAATATTTTTTTTTATTTAAATATACTGTTTGTATATAAAAAGAAATTTGAAAGATTAATAATAATAATTTATTATTATTAATTTTCGTGAAAATTGCAATATAAAGCTTTGAAGAGTATAAATACTCAAAAATAAAATAAAATATATTATTTAATATATTTTGATAAAATACAATATATAAAAAATATATATTATATTTTTATAATATAAGAGATAAAAATTAGTTAAAAAATGAAAAAAACTCGAAATTGTACTTACTTTTATAGTAAAAAACCTTCAAAAATAGTGAAGATGATCCAAAAATCGCCAAAATAGGTCCAGAATAGGTTAAAACAACGGCCAGGCCCCCAAAATGTCAGGGTGAGTCTATGTAGTAGCTTAAAAATAGTAAATACAAGCTAGCACTATGACTGTGACACACAAAAAATAAATAATAAATGAAATCTTCAGGTCCTACTGCTATGTGGTAACAGTGGTGATGAGTCTATTGAGGACCTGGGTTGCAATGCTCTAAGATCTTTGACTGTAAAGAAACACTACAATAATTAATTATTTTAATTATATCAATATAATCCTAAGAGTACTACTGGTATAAGACAGTTTTACTACGTAAGGATGTTAATTCATGATAAGATGAGTCTTTTCCAGTGAGGAAAGACCTGCTTTTATCTCCTCTGAGGACTGTGAGAGACTGGTAGGCTCTTCACACGTCTACAGAGTGAAAATTTTCACTCTGGAGGCTGGGTTGTGGTTCTGTACCATCAATTCTGACGTCAGCATAGTCAGAATTGTGGTTTTTGGACCACAAATGATCATTCTGGATCAATACAGGGTGAAAAAACTCTTCACAGGCCACGTCAGCACCATTGTGACGTTTCCAGAGTGTCTGTATGACTAATATTAGTCATTTTGGGCGGGTTTAAGCTTTAAACAACCATTATTTTAAGTATCAAGCCAGTACTGGTTGGTACAGGTTTGGTACAGACCAGTATTGGTCAAAATACTTCCAACCAAGATATCTTGGTCAGTTTTTGAGATATCAAGAAACTAAGAGCACAGAATTGAAGGGCTTAATGAGCTCTTCAATTTGGTATGCTTCATGTTTACCCTCCTTTAAAATAGCAAAAGTTATAAGGGTTTTAAGTTTTTTGGATGTATTTTTGTACATCAGTATGAGGCTTCAAAAACTTCCATACCAGATATCTTCTTCAGTTTGGAAGATATCTGTATTCTGATGATACAGTTTTGTAGGGCTTGATTAGCCCTACAGTTTGGTATATGACACTGTACAGTTGTATGAGTGTATGCCAAAGATACAGGGGTTTGTTTATTTTCTTATTTTCAGAATATCTGTATTTTGGTTATTAAACCTTTGAACCAAGATCCCTCAGTCAATTTAAGAGATACAGAGGTCTAAGGTGTCTCAAATTAAAGCTCTTGTTGAGATCTTTAATTTGGTTATACTTTTGTACAGTTTTGTACAAGCCCTCTTTGACTTTCAGGGGGGTCTTGGTTTTGAAATAAAGGTCATATGGTATCTCCAGTTGTAGTGGTGTTACAACAACATGGATGATATCATTGCGTAGCTCTCTATGTGAGCTTTAATAAAAATACCATTCTGGTATATAATAACTTAAATATGCATAAGTTAGATGAGAGGTGAAAATAAGGGTTTTGCTTATTTGGTCTTATCATTGATAGGTCATATCTTTGTCCTTTCTTATTATATTTGAGGAGGTTTCCTCTTCATAACTTACTTGTATTGGCTATATTTGTCCAATACTCCTCATACCATTACTTATGGTATGTTGGATGTCATGCTGGTGCTCTGTTTTGAGTCACAGGCTGACAACGTCATTCTTAGCTTCATACAACTCTGGGATAGAATCAATTATTTCAGAAATCATTTCTGGAATCTTAATCTGGCTTCCTCCTTCTTCTGTAATTCCATCATGGTTCTGGCCATCTGAAGTACATTTTCCATGGCATCCTGCTGAATCTTTGGAATCCTGTGGCCCTGGCTGTAAGGCTTTGGGGCTGGTGCCTTCTCTTTGCCCTTTTTTTGAGCTTGTGGCTGCTTTTTCATGTTGGAATTGCTGCTGCTGGCCTGTCACATGGGCTCTTCTAAGTGAAAAGGGCCTGCACTCAGTGAACAGACTTACTTATGCAGGGCTCAGAATAAAATACTCAATGATAAGAGTAATGAAGTAAGAGGATAAATTCCTAATCATAAAGTAATAAGCATTAAAAGAGATGAGAAAAACAAAAGCAATAATAAAGAGCCAACCACAAATAATCCTGTACCACTGTTTCAACCTGTTCAGAAAAGAGAAAAGGATTAATAAAGGATATGGCCACCAGGACTCTACTGAACAGGTGCAGGAAGGCCAAGACTAACTTAATAATTAATAAAATAATATTTCTTAATGAGAAATAAAATAATATTAGATAATAAATCCAATATTTTAATTAACTGGGGGAAAAACCCCCAGGTGTATGAAGAGAGGCTGGTTTATGTGAGAAATACCAGCCTTGGAGTTTGAGTGTTGAGATACTTGCCTGTATGCTGGAAGAAGTTGGATGTGGGATTGAATCCATTACAGATTATACAGTAAATACAGGTACTTGCGCCTGTATTGATTACTGGCCGGTATTTGGTGAATCCTGTATTTGGGTCGTGCCTGTATGAAGCTGTATTTATGTCTGAAAACTGTATTTGGAGAATTTTGAATGAAACCCCCTTGCTGATTGGGTTTTGAAGGGTATCAATGAAGTAATGATTGTTGAAGATGATTGGTAATTGTAAGATGTGACTATGAAACTGATGATAATATTACTATTAATCAACAGTACTATGTCTGTTCTTATGAAATATAATAATAAAAAATTATTATAACCACAATTAAATAATTATAAAATTATTTCTTTCATGTCTTATACACTACTAGTGATTATAACAGTGAGCAGTAATTGTCTACAAGAATCAATTACAAGAAGAATTTAATAATAAAAACTTCTTTTATTAAAATAATAAATTATTTTAATATATAATTATCTTTTACAAGAATAATTATAAAGATAATTCTCAAAGAGAACTATTACTAGAGAAAAACTTTAAGAATTAAAGACAAATGACTCACTAATACTCCAAAGAACTTATTGATAGATAAAAGTGGAGAAATTTGACGTAGAATTGTGGATTTAAGGGATCAAAAGGATTTATAACAGTATTACAACAATATATAGTTGGATTCTATGATTTCACGTCTTTCTGGTTGATTCTGAAAGATTTAAAACACTTAAGAATAGCTGTAACTAATACTTACTTGTTGGTAATAATGATTTAATAAATTGATAAGATGATTCTTGGAAAAAACAGCAAGAGGAGGCCTCTTTTAAGTCAACAACAGCTCACAGAGGCGTGCCATGGAGCAAACTGAAAAACCAGTGAGTGAGAAAACAATGAACCTTTTTGGATTATTGATTGCATCATCAGTTGTCATGTAAGATTATCATAATTACTTAATTGATGCTTTTACGTGACTACCAACCCCAATATGGTTAAGAATAAAAGGAGTAACACTTGTAAATCTTCTTTTATTCTAAAATAATAATTTATTTCTCAAAGTTATCAATGTTATTTCCAATTTCATCACAGGTTGTAATTACTGTGAATTTTTGAAGATTCAGTGTTTCACGTAGAATAACCAAAAATGGACTGTAAGTAAATCTTTTAATTTTACTAGCAAAACTGTAATTCTTTAGGGTTGTACCATAGATAATACAGTTCTATTTTAGTCCTGAAAGTTTCAGAAAGATTCATTAATAATTGTATTTTTAATGAATTTTTGAAGTTTTTACCTCATTTCTACGTAGAATTGCAAATAGCAGTGTTTTGCTGGTTGCTATGAGGTAAATCAATGAATATGGGTCCCAAAAGGGTTTTAATTACTCTTTTGGGGTTTATCCATGGAAAGTCATTAGTAATTGTCAAGGTTACAGGAGTGTAAGTAGCTCATTACCTCCTTGGCACGTTAAAATAGCAGGTTATTTGCTATTTTCTGGTGTTTTACAGTAGTTGTAACTTGGTAACCAAGTTCCCAAAGAGTTTTGGTTTACCAATTGGGCCAAGATGAGCCATGGATCCATGCTCTGGAGCTATCCATGCCTCTGAGGCCTCAGAAGTTGGGTACCCTGGCTCTCATTGATGTCTTTTGTCCCCCTTGCCTATTTTTTACGTCAAAATAGTAATTTAAGCTTAAAGTGAGATATCCACTATGGGTGTATCAAAAGTCCATGTAAGAATACCATGATATTAAGTGCTCAAAACATGCATAACACTATTCTTAGTGTATATGTAACATGGGATTTCTCACTTTCCCATTACTTTGGCTAAAAATCAAGAAAAACAAAAATTTTCACGGATCTTTTATGTGGTATTAATGATGTGGTATTGAAGTATTTTCCATTTTACCACCTCAAATACTTAAATTGAGCTTATTCACTCTATGGAGCTACCCTAGGTGAATTTTTGTGTAGAATCCAAATCTGGTCTTATATCCATGGATTTACTTACTCAATAAAAAGTTATTCATCTTTTCTGAAATTGAAAATGATGAATTTTGGATATATGCATGACTTATGAGTTGTGCATAATTCAAAATTTCTTCTTAAGATAATTGTGGCCTATTTGGGTATGTAAAATATACCTCAAGGCTCACATTCCCTCCCACCAAAAAATAAAATTGTACTACAATTTTATTAGTGATCAAAGAATAAGACCCCAAAGGGGGTTAATGTCCACTGTCCAACCTCTTCACATTACTCAGATCAAGTAATTTAAAGCACATTTATAGACATATTCAGGCTTGTGGCCTTCTTTCATGTCTAAATCTTCTTAAGAGTTTATCTGAGTCAGGTATTTCTGATTCTGCCATCCATTCATCTTCATGTACTGGATTTCTATATCTGACAAGATATTCTCTTTGATTTTTACCCCTAAGTCTCCTTTCTTTAATGAATTTCTTTATCTTTTTGTCTTCATTATGTTCCACAGGTGGTACAGTTAAAGGAGTTGGGTTCCTTAAAGGAAACAATTCTTTATCAGCTGGTTGATAAGGCTTTAACAAGCTGACTGCAAAGGTGGGGTGTTTATTTTCCAATTCACCACTCAATTCCACTTGAACTGCATTGGTTCCATGTAAGGCAACAATAACAAAAGGTCCTACATAAGAGTCTTTAAGTTTCTTTGGGCCTTTGATATTATTAAAATTCAAGGTTGAAACTAAAACTAAGTCCCCTACTTTGAAGTCTGGTACTTTATGACTCTTGTCCCACTTCTGTTTTTCATAATCAAAAGCATCATCCATACTTTGTTTTGCGTGGTGTTTTACTTTATCAAGCATTATTTTGAAGCTGGAAGCTGCAGGATGAATGTCAATCAAGTCTTTCCTCAGTGTGTCTGCTGGGAGTCTTGGATTCCATCCTTTCTCTAACATAGCAGGAGTTTGTCCTGTGGAAGAATGGACTGATGTCTTGTATGCCAATTCTAATGCAGGTATCAGAGTGCACCAGTCTTGGGTAAAGCCATCTGAATCTTTGGATTATAATCCATAAGCACAGAATCTCCTGATCATGTCTTCTAAAGTCTGAATCATCATCTCTGCTAGCCCATCTGTTTGAGGGTGATATGCTGTAGAGAATGATAACTTAGTCCCAAACAATCTATGAAGATTGGTCCAAAGTGCAGATGTGAATTTGGGATCTCTGTCACTTATGATATTCTTAAATAATCCTGTATTAGAAATAACTCTACTCCATAAAAGAAGAGCTGTATCCATAGCAGTGTCATCTTTATGACATGGTAAGAATATGGGAGTTTTGCTATATCTGTCTACAATGACTAAGCAAGCATTATAACTTTTGTCACCACTTGGAGGAAGTGCTGTGACCCAATCCATGTGAACAACTTCCCAAGGGGATTTTGGTTCTTGAATATGGATCATCAATCCAAATTTCTTGCCTGTACTCCTGTTTGATTTCTGGCATCTATCACAGGTATGGCAATACTCAATGGTTTCTTTTCTCCAAGATGGCCACCATGCACAGTTCTTCACTTTTTCGAGTGTTCTGTCTTCTGATAGGTGTCCAGAGTAAATGCTATCATGGCATTCATGAAGAATGGTATTGATAAGCAATCTACTACACAGTGTCATCACACAAGAATGTTTTGTTCTATGGTAAATAATCCCATCAAACAAGTGAAATCTTCCTTCAGAATAGGAATTTTTCCAAACTTCATCTAGTGCATTAACCAAAGATGTGTCTTTGCAGTCTTTATCCAATAAAGAAGTCAAGATATGGCAATTCTTGTCTTGTTTATAAGACTCTCTGACCTCTTCAAAGAATTCAGTCCCAATATCAGTTATGTTAATTCCTTCAATTGGAATCTGTGGTTCAGCTTCCAAAGGTACATAAGCTGGGTTATCAGGAGTGTTGGCTAAAGCCCATCTACTAAGTCCATCAGCATTCTTGTGAATGTTTCCTGCTTTATGAACTATAGTCATGTTTCCTCTATATTCTTGAATGGCTATTTTCCATCTCAACATATGTCTGTTGGGAGCTTTCATGTTAAGAAGTGATTTTACAGCATTACAGTCAGTTATCACTTCTAAAACACTGCCATCAAGGTAATAGTGTAATTTCTCAAGTGCCCATACCAAACATAAGCACTCCATTTGGCTTGCACCATATCTGGCTTCTTTTGGTTTGATTTGCCTTGAGATATAACAAACTGGTCCTTCTGTCGGTTTGTCATCAATAATTTGGACTTGATGTAAGGCTGCCCCTAATCCATCTCCACATGCATCAATGTATACCTTAAAAGGAATATTCCAGTCAGGCATGAGGAGTAAAGGTGCTTCTGTAAGGGCTTTCTTTATCTTCCCATAAGCTTTAATTCTCCCCTGTGTCATCTCAAATACAGTCTGTTGATCACAGATTCTATAGAGTGACTTGGCTAGAATTGCAAAATCTTTCAAGTGTTGCCTATAGTAACTAGCAAATCCAAGAAAAGACATCATTTCTTTTTTATTCTGGGGTATTGGCTTAAGTAACACTGCTGCCACTTTATTCTTGTCAATACCCAAGCTCAAACCAGAAACAACATGTCCTAATGCTTTGAGTTCTTCAAAACCAAAATTGCATTTCTTAAGTGAAATTTTCATGTTCACTTCTGCAACTTTATGAAGTACTGTTGCAAGTCTTTCAAGGTGCAAAGACCATGAGTCAGAACATATGATAATATCATCAATATAAATGATAAGCCATCCTTCAGACAATTCTGTGGGGAAGATGGTATTCATCATTCTTTGATAATGAGATGGAGCATTTTTAATGCCAAATGGCATTCTAAGATACTCATAAATACCACAGTCAGTGATAATTCTAAGCAATTTCCTAGCTTTAGGCGTCAAAACATTTTGATGGAAGCCTTTCAATGCATCCATTGATGTTATATACTTGGCTTTAGACAATTGAGTCAAGGTTTCTTGGATTCTAGGGATTGGATACCTATCTGGAACTGTGTAGGTATTCAAAGCTCTAAAATCTCCAACCATTCTTGACTTATCATTATGCCAAGCAATGATAACAGGTGTTGTCACTTCAACCTCCTCATTATGGCCTACTTTCCTTAGTACACCAAGTTGGATTAACTCTTGGATATGTTTTTCCAAGGCCTCTCTAGCTCTGGGACTGGCTGGATAAGCTGGTCTTCTAAGTACTGGAGGATATGGTCTATCAATATTAAGAGTAATATCAATTTCATGTCCCCTTATAGCGCCTAATGGTTCATTATCAGATGCAAATGCATTATTGTATGTGTATAATACATCAATAAGTTCATTCCTCATCTTTGGTGACAATGATGGATTAATTTGTGCTTCAACAAGTTGTTAAGACACAAATTCATCTTTGTAAGTATCTTTGACAAAAGATACTACAGATATCTGTTTTGGCATATTGGAGAAAGCAAATTTTTGTCTTTTGTTATCTCCAATTGTGAAATATCTGTCTTAATGGTAATTTATATCAATGCCATAAATATTCAAGTAATCATTTCCAAGAATGATGTGCTGAGATTTGCAATTATCCATTACTACAATCTCAGTTTTCATTCTTACACTTCCTGCTGGATGTGGGAATACAATATTAGTGTCCAATGTGCCCAAGGGGTACATATTATTACTGGCACTACTGAATTTTACACCTTCTATTGGTAATAGATGGTTTTTCCATTCAGGAAGTATAATTTGGAGATAATCTTTGCCCACACAAGTGCAAAATGCCCCTGTATCCAAATTTACTTTGGCTTCAATATCACTCATCAGAACTGATGTGATACAGGATGCCCCAGCAGTATAACCCTTTCCTCTAGCAGGTTTTGGTTTACACATTCTGGCATCTTGGATATTGGTCAGGTTGCAGCAATCCTCACTGTACTGTGGCAAGTGGGTATGGACTTATGTGACCTCAAAGAAAGATGAAATGTTCTCAATGGGATAGTCCTCCACAGGTGTATCCTCAGAGACTGAAGAATCTTGATCAGACTCTTCTTTCTCTTCAGTACACTGAATTTCTTCAATGACTTGAACTTCATTGATCTTTGTCTTTTTAGGGAAAGTGTTGGCTAAATGTGAAGTACTTCCACATTTATGACACTTCAAGACAGGTCTTTCTAGTCTTCTTTCCTCTCTAGGAATCTTTGAGACTATTTTGGATTCTATTGGGTTTCTAATCCAAGTCTTAACAATTCTTGTTCTGGTAATGATATCTTCCATAGCATTAATGTAGTCGTCTGTTGAACAGGGCTCCACACATCTGCTTTTGATAGCATGTTCCAGTTCTCCTCCACACTTTCTTAATATTTTCATATTAATCATAGTGTCAGACATATCTGGGTGTAAAGCAGATAATCTGTCTTTTTGTTTGAAGAACCAAGTAAGTGGTTTGTCTTTGTCTGAGTTGAAAATGGCACTTTCAAAAGCATTTTCCATTTTAAACCTCCAAGAATTATTGGCCCATTTGGTAATCACTTCAGATTTCCACCAAGACCAGTCATGTCTTCCATGATCTATTCTCATCTTTTAATACCATTTCTTTGCAGTCTTGGTAAACAAACAATGTAATTTTCCCACTATGATTTCATCAGGTATATTAAAGTCTTCTTGCAACATATCAATAGTCCTGATCAATTCAATATGGTTGTATTCTCCTTCACCAGAGAATGTTGGCCATTCTTCTAATTTGGGGATATCCTTTGCAGAAATAAAATTTTCTCCTAAGAATGGGGTCAGACTTTCTTTAACAGAAAGTTTTCCTTCAGTCAAAGGTGTAGAATGTCTTGGCATATGTGGTTCATGATTCTTATGAATTTGTTCCACACTTGCAGTTATTTCATTTTTCAATTTCTGCCTCTCACTGTCACTTTTTGCTAAATGTATAGCAAATTGATTGGTGTTCTTAACTATTTGTAAGACATGGTCTTCAAGAGTTTTAAGTCTATCATTTACTTTAAAAATGGAAGGATCCTCTGAGTCATTATTCTGAGTTTGACATTGGTTCTCAATTCTTTCACAAGCATTGCTAATTGACTCAAGGGTGACAGTTGTCAATTGATGCCATTCAGAATGTTGCTTGTCACTTTTCTTTAAATCATTGATCTCTAATGTAATTTGCTTTAACTTTGACTCAAGTTTGCCAATTTCTACACTAATACTTCTATGTACATCATTTATTTGCGTGGAAAGGTCCTGTTCATCCTTTCCTGCTCCTTGGCTGTGAATTCCATAAGAGTTCTGGCCATATTGAAGACACTGTCCACGGCTGAAGGCTCCAATCTGGGGATCCTTTACCCTTGTGGGTAAGGTCTGTGCCAATTGGCTTTGCCTTTGCCCTTGCCTTGATGGTTCTTGGGACCTCTCTGTTTCTTTTGAGGTCCTTTGGGCTTGTCCTTGGATGCTTCTGGAGCTGATTTAGAGCTGGTAGATGCCACTGATGCCTCTGTCTCCAAAGTTGGAGTCATTTCCAACTCTTTCTTCTGGTCTATGGATAAAAGACTCTGGTTCTTCAACCAATTCTTTATCTTTTTGACCTTGTCTTTGCAAGACAGGGGGCTCCATCCTCCTAAGAGTTCTATGGTCTTCTCCTGACCCAGAAAGCTCTTGATGTGTAAGAAGGAGTTCATGGCCCCCTGCCAAAGGCTTGGGCAGATTTCCCACTCCTCTTCTTTGGCTGCTCTGAACCAATTTTTGTACTGGCTCTGATATATTTCTATTGCTGCCACTTGAAAATGGTTCAGCCCTGGAAATATTATCATAAATTAGTTCAGGCTCAGAATTTACATCAAAATCTGTTGGTACAGACCTTGGGGAATGGGGGGCAACTCTGGCATCCTCCAGATGTGTCTTTCTTGTGGAAGATTTGGCACTTCTGGATTTGGTCTTGCCTCTTCCTTGTCCACATCCATCTGGCTGGACTGAATAGTTGCTTCCATTTCTGGTATGCACCATTTTCACGTCAATTTAAAGATAAAAGGTGAAAATATAAGATAAAATACACACCTTTTGGTGGTAATTTAGCTTTTTCTGAGTTGAATAAGGTGCCTCTTTCCGCAATCTGCACCTCAATACTGTCTTCAGATTCTGCTTCTGAAGATTCTGGACTAGTGATATATCTTTTACTGAGTCTGTTGCCAGCTGCACAGTATTTGATTAAAGACACTAGAAAGATTATAAAAGAGAAAAAATTATTTTTTATACTTTTTTTTTTTTTTAAAAAATATTTTGAAAGATTTTTTATAAGTTTTATATTTTTTAATATTAAAAAAATTATTCTTTTTAAAGAAAAAAAAATCAAAATTTAAGATTTTGAATGAAAATTTATTCAGAGTAACTCAAAGAATAATTTTATAAGTTTTTGGATGTGAAAAAGCCACGTGTAAAAACAATATAAAATTAAACCAAATTCCTCAATGAAAAAGATTTCAAAACAATTTCAAAAATAAAAATATTTTAACTTCAAATTGAAAGAAAAAAATTAATTAAATTAATATATTTTAGAGCTTAAAAATATATTAATGAAGGGTACAAGGCTCAAAAAACACGGCCAGGCCCCCAAATGTAAGATGTGACTATGAAACTGATGATAATATTACTATTAATCAACAGTACTATGTCTGTTCTTATGAAATATAATAATAAAAAATTATTATAACCACAATCAAATAATTATAAAATTATTTCTTTCACGTGTTATACACTACTAGTGATTATAACAGTGAGCAGTAATTGTCTACAAGAATCAATTACAAGAAGAACTTAATAATAAAAACTTCTTTTATTAAAATAATAAATTATTTTAATATATAATTATCTTTTACAAGAATAATTATAAAGATAATTCTCAAAGAGAACTATTACTAGAGAAAAACTTTAAGAATTAAAGATAAATGACTCACTAATACTCCAAAGAACTTATTGATAGATAAAAGTGGAGAAATTTGACGTAGAATTGTGGATTTAAAGGATCAAAAGGATTTATAACAGTATTACAACAATATATAGTTGGATTCTATGATTTCACGTCTTTCTGGTTGATTCTGAAAGATTTAAAATACTTAAGAATAGCTGTAACTAATACTTACTTGTTGGTAATAATGATTTAATAAATTGATAAGATGATTCTTGGAAAAAACAGCAAGAGGAGGCCTCTTTTAAGTCAACAACAGCTCACAGAGGCGTGCCATGGAGCAAACTGAAAAACCAGTGAGTGAGAAAACAATGAACCTTTTTGGATTATTGATTGCATCATCAGTTGTCATGTAAGATTATCATAATTACTTAATTGATGCTTTTACGTGACTACCAACCCCAATATGCTTAAGAATAAAAGGAGTAACACTTGTAAATCTTCTTTTATTCTAAAATAATAATTGATTTCTCAAAGTTATCAATGTTATTGCCAATTTCATCACAGGTTGTAATTACTGTGAATTTTTGAAGATTCAGTGTTTCACGTAGAATAACCAAAAATGGACTGTAAGTAAATCTTTTAATTTTACTAGCAAAACTGTAATTCTTTTTGGTTGTACCATAGATAATACAGTTCTATTTTAGTCCTGAAAGTTTCAGAAAGATTCATTAATAATTGTATTTTTAATGAATTTTTGAAGTTTTTACCTCATTTCTACGTAGAATTGCAAATAGCAGTGTTTTGCTGGTTGCTATGAGGTAAATCAATGAATATGGGTCCCAAAAGGGTTTTAATTACTCTTTTGGGGTTTATCCATGGAAAGTCATTAGTAATTGTCAAGGTTACAGGAGTGTAAGTAGCTCATTACCTCCTTGGCACGTTAAAATAGCAGGTTATTTGCTATTTTCTGGTGTTTTACAGTAGTTGTAACTTGGTAACCAAGTTCCCAAAGAGTTTTGGTTTACCAATTGGGCCAAGATGAGCCATGGATCCATGCTCTGGAGCTATCCATGCCTCTGAGGCCTCAGAAGTTGGGTACCCTGGCTCTCATTGATGTCTTTTGTCCCCCTTGCCTATTTTTTACGTCAAAATAGTAATTTAAGCTTAAAGTGAGATATCCACTATGGGTGTATCAAAAGTCCATGTAAGAATACCATGATATTAAGTGCTCAAAACATGCATAACACTATTCTTAGTGTATATGTAACATGGGATTTCTCACTTTCCCATTACTTTGGCTAAAAATCAAGAAAAACAAAAATTTTCACGGATCTTTTATGTGGTATTAATGATGTGGTATTGAAGTATTTTCCATTTTACCACCTCAAATACTTAAATTGAGCTTATTCACTCTATGGAGCTACCCTAGGTGAATTTTTGTGTAGAATCCAAATCTGGTCTTAAATCCATGGATTTACTTACTCAATAAAAAGTTATTCATCTTTTCTGAAATTGAAAATGATGAATTTTGGATATATGCATGACTTATGAGTTGTGCATAATTCAAAATTTCTTCTTAAGATAATTGTGGCCTATTTGGGTATGTAAAATATACCTCAAGGCTCACAGTAATGCCCCGGCCTTCTTGGCTGTGATATGGCCAGTGGGACTGGTCTTGGCACTTGCTTTGGTGGTGGACAGTTGTTTTTCCTCCATTCTGCTGTTAAAAGAATTATATTCTTCTTTTCCATCAATGAATTCCATCCATTGAGTAACTTGCAAGTGTTGGGATGACCCAGGAATTTTCTTACAGTCAGGTATGAGTTCATGCAGTTTTTCCACATATCTGCAAGGATCTGGTACTCTTTGTGCTGCAGTGCATTGTTGTAAGTCTTCTGGCTGGCTTTGTAAATGTCCACTGAGGCTTCTTGTGGTGGTGTCAGCTCTTTTTTGAAGGTAAAATAGTGTCATCAGCTTCAGCATTGGACAATTTCTTGTTGTGGAAGTCTTTTACTGACCCTTGTCCTTCTGTATCTGATTGGCTTCTGCTATAATCACGTCTATGACCTTTTTGGGAGCTGCGTTAGGGCGTATAGCTTGCTCCTGATCTGGTTGAAGGCATATTGTATGATTAAAAAGATTTAAAATAGTAATTTTACATCAAAAAACTACTATTTGCCAAATTTTTAGCTTTCTGAGGAGTATTACTGATATCCAAGTTCATCAATTCAGAAGAAATTGGATCTTGTTGGTTATTCTGAGTTATGATAACATTACTATTATGATCAGAAATCACAGTGCTTGCAGGAATAATGCTCGTAACTGTGGAGGCTGTTTCAATATTTTCTTGTCTTACCACTTTTTCAGACACTAAGAGTAATGAAAAAAAGCCAATTAATTAAGTAAAAAAGGTTTTTCAAAAGAGAAATAAAAGATAAAGCCTCACTTATAATTATAAAAAGAAATTATTTTATTTTTTAAGAATTTTTGAAATTATGAGTGTTTTTTATATATTTTTAAGTTTTTCAATATAAGAAAGAGTATTAAAAAAGGTAAAAAATCATTTCACAGGTAAAATATCATGGCTGGGCCCCCAAACTTAAGATGTGGATATGAAACTTTGATAAAATATGAAGTACTTTTTCTGTCCTCAAAATTTGTATAAGGTAAAATTATTTAGAAATAGTAAGAAATAGTATTTTTAAAGAGGAAAAACACCAATTTTATTTTTTTTAACTTTGTAAGTATATAAAAATAATATAATAAAAATTTCTTGTTTTACCAACAAAAAAGATATATCCAAAAATACTCTACAAGAGATATTTAAGGCTACAAAAGAAATTTCTTCAAGGGAAATTTCAATTGGTATTGTTTGAGCAAAGAACTGCAAGAAATTAATCAAATAAAAAAGTTTTCAAAAGATATTTAAAGAGAAGACACACCCAAAAATGAGCAGAGTGAATTTGGAAACAAAGTGACAAATTTAACAGTGATGAAAGATGCTTTAATTCACTTTTGGGGTGGTTCAGGGGTAAAAAGGATTATAAGAGTTACAAACAATGATTATAATGATTTTTTCACGTGGTTAAAAGGTTTGAAATGACTTAAAAAGGGTGTTTGGAATCTTTTATTGATGGGTTTAATAGTGTTTAAACTAATTATAAAAGGAAAAGATTCTAACATGAAGAGAAAAGTGGGGCAAAGAAGACATTCTCTTATAGCCATCAATTTTCTTACTGCAAAAGTAAAATTTCCTCCTGTCAGCCGTGGAAAACAGTCTGACAATAGAAAAGCCAATTATGGAATCATTGAACCCTGGTTTAGTCCAAAAAAGGGCTGGTTAATCCATTTTAGACCCTTAGATCAGCCATTAATATAGCAATACCTGGTCTAGAGCCTTCAAAACACTTCAGAATGTGTTTAAAAGGCATAGAAATCAGTTAAAAATGCTTTTACTAACATTATTTTAACTTAAGGGTAGTTTCACCCTCTTGGCAGCAGTTAAACCTACCCTGGTTGGTATCAAAACCTCATCATCAATTGAGTCACAGACCCTGTGACTCAATTCCAGGCCAAAATTAATGAGATTTTGCATGGATTTTGAAATCCCACGCCAGTCAGCAAGTATTTTGGTGGTCTAGATCCCCCTTAGAGCTAGAGTGTCTTTCCCCCCCAGAATTAATCTTTCCAATTTATTTTTTCTTTAATTCCTCATCATGTAATACAATTATAATTTACATTTGTAATTCAGTTGAGTTTTTGATTACACATCTATAATAATTGATACCTTATATGTAAATTAAAGTTCACTTATGTAATACACGCCCACATTTTGACATTTCAATTGAAAATACTTCAATTCCTCATAACTTCTAAACTAAACACAACACCTCAATTTTAACACAAAAATTGATGGTTAACACCACATATGGTATGAATCAAATTAAGGTTTTGACAATTTTCATAATTTTGTACAAAAACACTAAAAACTTAATTTAAGCTTATTTAGAGTTGAGTTACAGAAATTTCATCCAGAAGTGACCCCACTTTATTTTTTATGAGGAATCCAATGGTTTGATAATTTCTTTATATTTATTTATTGGATAAAAAGTTATAATATATTTTATATAACTTTATCAAAAGATTTTAATTTAATAATTTTTATTAAAAATTCATTTTTACTTAATTTTTACAAGTAAAAATGTATTTTGATAATTTTCAATTTTATTGTAATTTTCATTCTTAAGTTATAATTGAACTTTGATTTTTAAATATAAATTTGTGTTTATATTTCAATTTTTGCTTTTATAATATAAATAAATTTGTTTTATTTATATTTGTATCTTAATTTATCATTTGTGGTCTTTTGGGTATATCAAAATACCTCTAAGGCTCACAGGAAGTCTCTCAAAAACTGGACTCAAAGCTCAAGAGAGGAAAATTGCCGTATTTAGTGGAATGGAAAGGTTTCAGTCAAGATTTAGAAAGATCCACTTGGGAACCAACTGGAAACCTCAAGAATTTTCCTTAACTGGTCAAGAATTTTCATTCTTTATATCCTGACAAGCCAGGACCAAATTCCGCAAGAGCTTGATTTTTCATGGTGCTTGGTGGGGAGAGGAAATACCAAAAGTAAGCCCCACTCCCTGTAAGCACCTTTATAGCTACTCTACCCTTTCTTGTTGTAAGAATCACCTTGGCCACTCTGTGAGCAGTCTGAAATTTTTGGACACAGAGATTTGTCCTGTCTTTCAACATCAATTCCGCAAATTATGGCCATTTTCACTTGGGCAAATGGGCCATTCCTTTCCTTAATTTCTTTCCAAGTATTTCCAATTCCAAGTCATTCTTTCAGCAAGTTTATTTTCTTTTTATAACACTGGTGGGAGTGGTATTTACCAAAAGTAAGTTCCTCTCCTGGAGTGCATTTCCCTAAGGGGTCTAAAATCTGTCAAAACATCACATTGGCCACTCTCTGAGCATCTGGCATCAAATTTTCCTTTCCAGGTCTTTGGCTAATTCCAAAATAAATCACCAACCTCTGTGATGAAGATTGGAACCTCCTCAAGATTCATTTCCCTTTTTTTGTCTTTTCTTAATCTCATTTTCATTCTTTAATTTTCTTTTTCTTTTCATTTTCAATTTTCTTTACTTATGCCAAATCAATTCATGAACCAAAGTCATTCATTTTAAATTTACATCAATTCTGGAGCCAATTTCAAAAGAATATCAAGAAAGTCCTGAATCAAATTCCAGATTTTCAATATCATCATCCAATTATTTTTCTCTTAATCACTCCTCTTGAATCCCTCTCTCAAATCCCTTCCAGTTGCCTCAACAGGCTTCACCTTGTGTTGGTGCTCAGGAGCTCACCATTCCAAGGTGGGGGGTACTTTCAGAACCATGGCAATTACCCTTGTGGACTGCATATGGCATATCAGTGCCATATCAATCTTATGGCAATTTTGCCATATCAATAATCACTGGCCAAATTGGCCCTCTCATCTTTTTTGGCATTTTATGGTCATTTCACTCCTGGGGCCAACCTGGCCCCTTCACTATCATCAGGCCTTTCCAGGACATTCTCTGCTTTTCAACACTTTCAGGTATTTTCCAGTCAACAGGGAAAATACCTCCCAAAAGCCTGTATTTGGCTTTTTGAGCTTTAAATACAGTTTTGCGCATTTTGCACATTTTTCACATTTTTGCTGTATTCAGATGTATATGCCATTTTCCCATGTATTATAGGAAATATTTTTAAAAGGCCATATCAGGCCTTTTGGAGCTTAATAGCCAGTTTTGTGAATTTTGTGCCATTTTGCACATTTTGTGCATTTTTACCCACTTTGCTCAAATACAGTTTTCAAGCTGTATAAGATGTATTTGGCCAGAAAACCAAAATTGGCCAATACACCCAGAAACACCTTGTCACCTCTGAAGTAACCCAAAACCCAATGTTCACTCTCATTCTCCTGACTTCACTCACAAAGACCTTTGGCCACTTTCACCCTGCAGCAACTCAAATTGTCATAAATGGTGTTATACACCATTCTTCACCTTTTTCCACCAGCAATCCAATGGTGTCAATATCAGAGGGGTAATTCAACATTCCATAAGTCACCAAAGTCTCATGTCATCCAGAGGACCCATCAAGGGTCAAGTGCAGGTGAATTTCTCAAAGACCAATGACACCATCAGCAATTAATTGGTTGTTCTCACTTCAAGTATTCCCTCCAAGGGAATACTGTCAATTCATTCCCAAGGGGTATTCAAGAGGCAGTTCCAAAAAAATTTTCAAGTTTCAATGCTCCATCAATCCAGCTTGGAAACAACATTCATTTCAATACAGTCTGGATTCACCAAGATGTGTATTTCAATCATACATCATGGGAAAATCATTCAACACAGTTCATTTCCCAAGCTGGTAAGGTAAAGACTTCATCAAGCTGTCAATACAGCTTCAAGGATTCAATACAAACCTGCTGGCAGCCTGAAGGAGTCAAGCTCTCAACTTTTCACATCTAACAGCCTCCTTTGACCCTGGAGGGCTTTCCCTCAGTTAATTAATATATTTTGACTTTGTTTTATCTTTATTTATATTACAATTTTCGTCAAGTGAATACTGATATTATCAATTAAGTCATTTAGCACTTTTTCTCTTTTCTTTCTTCACCTGTCAATGGATATTTGGTATTCATATCCTTACTAATTCCATTGTTCATTTTGGCAGTTTGAAACAGTGATTAAGGACCTACTTGGTTGGCTCTTTGGCCATTTGGCTTCTCATTTCTCTTATTGCATCTCATCTTTGTACTTGCATTCTTCTTAGAGAAATCCAATTATTTATTTTTATTTTATTTCTTCTTTTGGAGTCTTCCAAGTGAGTTCCCTGGTTACTGAGTGCCAGGCAACTCTTGTTTTTCTGTGCAAGAGCCCCTGTGAGATCCCCAATTGGAACTCTTTACCCTGTAGTGATGAAAGATGCCCACATCTGAGCTGAATAAAGGGTAAACAGGCTATGTGAAAGCCACAAGCAAGTCCTTGGAAGTGAAAATTCTTCAGTCTTCCAATGTTTACAGATCCAGAGGCCCTTTCAACCCAATTTTAAGATAACAAAGGGCCTTTTATCTACCAAAAACAGAATTCCCATCCTTCTCTTGAGCTCCTATGTAGTAAAAGTGTTCAAAACAGTTATAATTTTGGAAAATAATCAGTTTGAACTTTAGCCTTAGTATTTTCTTGCTTATTATAGTTAATGAGCTGATAATTAATGCATGCAGGGATTTCAGAAGCACTCACCACAAGTATATTTCATATGAAATACCTAAATACTATTATTAAAGAACGTTTCTCTACTGAACATTACTGTGCCACAGTCAGAATTAAAGCTGTATATAATATCTTATAGGGGATTATAGACTCAGCCTGAGACACTCTATCATTTTGAAAAAAAAGATTGA
The DNA here is from genome assembly GCA_023105745.1 of Austropuccinia psidii. Taxonomy (NCBI): domain Eukaryota; kingdom Fungi; phylum Basidiomycota; class Pucciniomycetes; order Pucciniales; family Sphaerophragmiaceae; genus Austropuccinia; species Austropuccinia psidii. The sequence continues at coordinate 6,297,995 of JALGQZ010000018.1, forward strand.
AAAAAATGTTGGAATTTCTGAGAACCCTTACTCTTTACATTGCAAAATTTAAAATAATTTTGTATTCATAGATTAGATAACCACAAAGGTGAGTTGTAGCATTTCGGATCAACATAAAGAATTTTAGTCACTTTAAGTCTTTGCTTAAGTATATATTTAATTCTTTCTAACATTGTTTTTCTGAAATTTTCTATTTTTTTCAACAAAATTTTCAAGACATCAAAAAAATATTATCATTGAAATTTCTTTTGTCCTAAAATTGTCTTTTCAGGATATTTCTTGATATATTTTGATTTATGGTGAAGCATTTATTTTGTATTCTTATTATCAATTTATAATGATAAAGTACAAAACATATGTTTTGGCGTCTTTTATCATAATGGAGATGGATCAATGAGCTTATTCATTTTGGATATTACTTACAAAAGAATGTAGAGGAAGAAGTTATTCATTGAATTTTTATCAAAGATATATCTTCACAGATTGTGAGCTTTCTTTATAAAATGAATATACCTATTTCTCCTCAGCAACAAAATCCCATTTAATTGAAACAAAATGGTTTTACAACCAAGTTCATTGATGAATTCACTTCCAAAAATATTTAAAGCATTAAGTTGAGAGCTTTATTATATCAGTTTTGGTTTCAGATTAAATAAAATTCTTCATCTAATGACTCAAATGGATAGAAATCAGCTTTTTTGATGACCAAAATTCTTTTTCATTTCTTAGTAAGGGCTCTTTGCATGAGCAATAAACTAATTATGATTTAATTTTTTGGTTTTATTTGAATTTCATCATAGTTTATTATATTTTTATGTGGTTTATTTCTTTCTCACTTGGAGTGTTAAAAAAACCATATTCTACTTTTCAAATTTGGAAATTTACTTCCTCAATAGTTTCAAAAATTCAATCTCAGTCATTTTTATTACTTATATTATTCAAGGATTCTCAAAAAAAATTCTATTAAAAGTAAGTCAACCCTTGTACTATAGAATAGACCCAACCTACCATTAAGCCTTTTTGTGCATTCAAAAGATTTCATCAGGTACACAAAAGTCAATTGTCTAGGGAACATCTAGTATTCATCTGTATTAACTGTTTCCTGCTACCAATTCTTGAAATTTCTAGCTAAAAATCAAACGTTACTTGTAGACTATATGTGTGTGAGTCTTTATTGTTCCCAAAGTAATATGAATCCTTTATTGTATATTCATGATGCTTAAGAAAAGAAATTTATCATTTTCTTACTATATAGTTTTGAATTATTCATATTGATCAATAATGAATTCTAAAAGACTTTGTGGTCAGGAAAGGTAGTTGATTTGAAATCAGATGTTTATCTACACATTGCGCATAAAGAAGCTCCTTGATAATTAAGATATATCTTGAAGAGCCCATATAGCTCAAAAATAACCTTAATCAAAGAGTTTAAATATGAAGAATACCAAAAACTATGTGCAAATTCATAATTCATCATTTTCCAGTAAAAAATGAATAAATTTTGTTTGAGGAGGTAAGTCCTTGGAGCTAAGACTTTATTTAGATTATACACAAAGATAAAAATAAGGTATCTTGATAAGATTTTAAGTTTTAAGCCAATTATATTAATTATGAAAGCGGGAAATCCTTCAACAACTCATTATCAATAGAAAATGGATAATAATGAGATTCAAATGTTGAAAAATGATGTGAGAATCACCAAAACTTATAATATTTATCCATTTCACTGGATGACATAATGAAAATCTACTAAAAATCAAGTTGCTACTAGAAGAAAGGATCTGGCCTATATAAAGACCCCTTCTTCCTCTGTCTCCCCCTCAGATGCATAAAATTCAATTAAACATCATGTAAAAGGTAATACTCTTCATTATTTATATATAAGAATCTTCTATTATAGAATACCAAAGAAATATCTTATATTAATCACTAGCTTTCAAATGATTAAATCAATATTTCACTGACATTTGTTAAATTTGCTTAAATTCTCTACATCCATGTAAAAATCGTAAAAATTGCATTTATCTTTATTTTTTCTTGTGGATACAATTTAAAAGAATTGTGTTTAAATTCTTAGCATTAAGATAATCAAAATTATCATATTAAATGCTAAAAGTAGTCCATTTTCTCTTCTTATGATATTTTTCTCTATTATTATTATTGAATAATTCATTTATTGATATGAATATTATTTATATTAATATATAGCTTCCATATTGGTAATATTGTGGTTATCAATTGATTTTTATTCTTAAATTAAAATAGCTCATGCATTCACTCTTTATTGGTAACAATAGTAAATTGCCATAAGCTATTAATTTATTTAATATTAATGAATTTATATTATTATATTCTTTCTACAATATTGTTTATATTATTTTATCCTTTGAGAATAATATAATCATTTTATTCCATCAAAAAAATCTTTTCCTTATAATTATTTTTAATCTTATTATTAGTTTCTATTAGAAAATTCAGAGCACAATTATTAAGATATTAGTAATTATTACATATTGTTCCATAGTCAAACCTTACAATAGTGGTAAATTATTCATTACTCAACCAACAATTTGGTGTTATCTGCATAAAATCACATAATGAGGCAACTATGATATGTTTATGTAAAAATAATATATGTAGTTATAAATTAAACTGAATTGATTGACTTCTCACCTATCTTTTAGGCTTAAACCTTTTCATGAATATTTGAGCTTTTGTATAATATAATGAAGCCTATTTCTTCAACCTTTTCCAAAACTTCACTGTTATCATTCATTTAATTGAATTAATCATTGATATCATCTTTTATATTGGTTATAAAATCATTCTTGAGTATTTTTTGACTTCCCAATCAGCCAGCAAAATGTGGAATTAAGAGAGATCAATTATTTTGAAGTGTTTTTAATCTTAAATATTATATTACTGAATTTTTAACTACTCTTAGTTTTATAAATACACAAAAATTCCATTAAATGACTCTTCCAGAGATTTTCCAAGATGCTTTTTAAGTATTAGTAAGGTTCCTATTGAATTATTAAGGTATTTTCTATAAAGTCAATAGTCTTATTCAAGAATTCAAATATTTAATCTTAAAAAAAAACTATTTATTACAATACTTTTATATTATTCTAATTAGAAGTTCCATTTTGAAAACCTCTTTTTATCTACTCTAGTATCAACTTACTTATTACTTTTATAACTACTAGTTATATATAAGAGCTTTATATGAATAATTGAGAAACTAATTAGTATTGCTGGTTTAAAGCAAATAATCTTATTATATTTAGTAATAAAAGTCATAGTACTCTTTATCAATATAAATATTATCATAATGATTCATAGAGAAATAACACAAGGTCCAAGAAATATTTATCATCTGATTACGAAGGATTGGGACTATTTGAGTCTTATTAGAAGAATAAAATTTGAAGATGATTTTCTAAGCTGTTTATTCTTCATTAATTCAAATTCAAACACAGTATATTATTTACTAGATTATTCTTTGATTAATCTCAAAGAAGGCTTTGAATAAGCCAGAATACCTCTGTTAACGTTTTATTGATTATTTAAATTGATTAAATTCATTTTATTTTGGTACCAAATTTAAATTAGTTTTTTCATTTTATTGTTAAGTGGTTATGTCTCATTTATTGTGGTATTTTTTTTTTAAAAAAAAAAATGCATAGAAAATGAATTCATTTCAATCAGGTTATACATGAAGTGGTTTTTCCTTACTTCTGAAATTCTTGTTTAAAACTATTATAAAGATTCATTAACGAAATAAATTATCTCATTATCTATTTCTTTCAAGAACTCTTTCGATCCCCAAAGAGGATATTCCATCTTATAAAGAATAACAATTTATCAAAATAATCATCAATTTCATAAGGTAAGAGAATTTGCAAGATTACTTGAATTTTTGTCTAAAATATCAAATCAGCTTTTAGATTAATATGAAGCTAGCTACCATCATTATATTTTTTTAAATCTTCCAAAAAAATCTTCAACTTTTTTCTCAATAAAAAATGATTTAAATCAATTTTAATTGTAATTGAAGACGTGATTTCAAAGCTGAAATCGATCATAAAGGTTTGGAATTTAGGGAAGGGAATTGAAATCTGAATCTTATAGAAATGATAGGCTAAAAATGAGATGAAAAAAATTAAATCTTTATATTCAAGAGAAAGAATTCTTCCTAAGAGATTGATAAAAACTGTCATTATGGTTGAATAAAGTTTTCCTTTTCAAAAAATTGAATCAGTAAGTCCAATTATATCCCAACTTTATACAAAAATTTGACTCCCCTTGATACTGAGTATGTGTGATAGGGGCCCTTCTAAGTTAAGAGGTCCTGGAGCTCAGGGGATTGTACTCACTTATAAAGGGCTTAGGGGAAGGGATTATCAAATGTATGGAGTGAAAAGATAAAAATGATACTTCATGCAGCAATTAGAAATAATAAAGGAGGATCCAAAAGTACAAATTCTACCATCTAACCCTTTTAGCAAGAAGTATGGATTCACTGGCTCTGTACAGGAGGTGTTCGGGAGCTAGGTGATCTTAATTTTCCATATTGGTTAATCCAGCCCGTATGAATAAAAAAAACCTTATTTGGTGAATTCAAACGGTATTGAGTATTTCAAGTGTATAATTCTAAACCTTAACTATCATATGCACAGTTGAAGCTTCTGTTTGTTGAGATTGAGTGGATTTATGATTTAACACCCTTTAAACCTAGTAGTGGCTGTGATAGTGTGTCAAAAATTGGGCTCACAGATCTTTACAGTTTGAGAGAATTTAAGGCCCATCTTATTATTGTTTGAAAGTAACTTGATCCCTCCTTTGAATAGTTTGTGTACAGCTTTAGAGAATATATTTCAGGCGTATGATGATTATTACTTATGAACAGAAAAACTAGCTTCTACAGGATTTGTCTTATTTAACTTAAAAATTCCAGTGTAGTTTTACGTATAAATAAATGAATATGACATAAAAATCATTCAGCAGTAACGACGGATTTATTTCAAAACTTTTTGGTGAATTTTAATGGTTAGGTTCTAAAAAAGAGGCTTTTATCTATCTCAACCTGTTAAAACTCATGGAACTGATATTTAAGCATACTAAGCATTATATTGACTTTATCTTCTAACACCATAAGCGTGAATTTACAGATATCTTTTAATTTGATACTATATAGTAATATTAAATCATATCAAAAGAAGCTTAATAATTTCAATAAAAAATATAGATACATCAGCATTATTGAATCATATTATTGTCTATACAATAACAAAAATAAATAATATAAAAATCCCACAAAAATCTAATATTGCAAAAAATTCCAAAATTTAAATTATAAAATACAAGAATTAGAATTCAAATGTGTTATTTAAGGTTAACAGAAAGCTAAATTGATACTTCCAAGTCGTTAGCTTTGAAACCAAATCAATTATACGATTAAATTACTTGATGAAATAATGAAAATAGCTATAATACAGAAAGATTTTGATTTTGATTCAAAAATTAAATATTCATTGAAAAAAAAGAAAAATAGTAATCAACAATGGTATAGCAGCTAATTGGTTCAGGTGTTTTAAAATTAAGATGAATAAATTCAAAACAACATACCAATTATATTAAAGAATGAAAAAATCATTTTATTTAAGATCCAGTTTAAATATTTATTTTAAGGATGGTTTTCAAAATAATATCAATAGCTAAAATATTCAAATTTGTTAAAATCTCACATATTAAGAGCATATGGCCATAGTTGGAGAAAATATTTGAGGCAGGTGGAAAGATTTCTTTAAAAAATATTCAATGTTTTATACAGATATCCTATGGTTTAGCACAAGAGAATCTGTATGAATATCTTTGAATATATGAAAACAACAATCATATCTGCGTGGGAGTGTCCAAGGAAGTCATATAGCTTTCTGAAGATACCCAAGCTTGCTAGCCGAACTCAAATTATATCAAGCACCTACTGGAAATGGTAGAGAATCAAGAGCTTTTTGGTGTGTGCGGCCAACTTGACTGTATGAATTGGTAGTGCGGAATCTCTCCATATGGGTGAACCAGTAATTATATGGGAAAATAGGAGCTACATTTCTCGATAAATTGCTACTTACAACCACCATGAGCAAAGACGCCACACCTGATAGAAGATGTTTCATTTTGAATGTAGCTTTTAACATGCTAAATATCTTTTGAAGAGATTTATGTAGAGCTAGAATGAACCTAGTATTTTTGTGTTTGTTTTTTTTGCTGAATTTTCCAAGCCGCTGAAGCATTTGAGAATTTTGATATTTTCATTTTTATATTTCAATAGAGAACTTGAATAGTGAATTAAGGTTATTTATTGGAATCCTGAAATGAACCAAAAACCAACTCAATTAATTTCATAATATTTATCAAATAACCATTCAACATCAAGCTTGTATTTCACAGATTTATGTTAAATTTGACAACAACTACCTCCTTAAAAATCCCTACACAGAGAAACATCAGATTTCTAAAACAAAAAATCATTCTTCTTACTTTATATCATCTTCTTCAAAAATGTGACAGCTTTCAGTTTATCTCAAATAATCTTTATCTCCCATTTTTCATATTTCTACAGTGAAATTTCAAGAAAAATCCCCATTTTAATTCTATTTGAGTTTTTACTCAGAAAACAAAACTAAAATGAATTATTCATATTTCTCACTTTCAGAACTTTGTTCTTTTAATTTTTGTCAATTTTTTTGTTATTTTTTCAAAATTACGCCTACAACAAGAAAACGCCATTTCTGTTGATATCCTAATTTCCTTATTGTTATTAAATAATTTTTCTGCTAATGTTTTTTATAGCTATTTTTCATTTTCTTTTTAGGCTTCTTTGAGTTTTTTTTTGTAAAAGGGTTATATTACAAGGCGTATTATAGCGATTAAGCATAAAAACTTGATTGTTGTCAAAAGTCTTACAATAGGGCTCTCTGTAATAGCTACTAATGTGGAGGCTGACAATGATTGAACCTCTTACAGTGTGAGCCCATTGAGAACTTCCTGCTCTAATTTTGTCAACAACTTATTTAGAATTAAACTAAAATGAGCTGAAATGACTAAATCAAAACCAATAAAGAGATATCAACAATGACCGAAAGAAGATGAACAAACCATAAAATCTTGTAATAGAATAATTTGTTATTTCCTCAATATTGATAATAATCATAAAATATGATTAAGACAGAAATTTATTATCTATATCCCATTCCTTCCTACTACATCATTCTCAAAACATAGTTTTACATTGAAGCCAATAATTATAGCATAAAACAGGAAGTTTAAATATACTTCTTTATCATATCTTCAACCAAATGTGAATCCCTTTTTATCAAGTTTTTGGGGACACAAAAATCTGTTCATTTCAATGTCTTTATGTTGAGTTGAAAGGAAAAGGCACAGGAAAATTGAACCTACTGTAGTGAAATCGGTGCAATGACTGATAGTAAAAGCAACTTAATTTATTCAAGGATTATTCAGAATTCGAATTTAATATCTTTCCCGAATCTGTGAGAACTAAGTTACTTGAGAACTGAAAGATATTTCCTAACCACTCACTACATGAAGTCATGAATAAGTAATAATATGTATTTTAGAAAAATTCTGGCTGAATAAGTCTAGTATAGAGATTGAACACTGATATTTTGATATTTCGGGGATCTCACGAGATAATATGCTTTAAAAAAGAAGTTTTTTAATGATATAGCTATCTTCGCATCAACCAAAGCATATGACGGATAATCTAAATACATGAATGACTACTCTTATGTATTTGAAAGTCAAGGAAGAGTACAAATATTCCTGCCAGGGTAAAAATCATGAATTATTATAATTTATAAAGAAACCCATTTTCTCAAATGATGTTGTTTAGTTTTTAGTAATAGTAGTGAAATCTTTGATAAATGATAGAGGAGAGAATTAGAAGTAATTGTAATATTCCAGTAAGCTAACATTTTAATAACTGCAGTATTCATTTGAAAGGTATTTAAGCTCATTTATGTGGAATTTCTCAAAATACTTGGGTGCACATTGATACTAAAATCTAGCTTCCTAAAATGATTATTAAAAAGAGGGAGCTTGTATTTCTACATTTTATTTTCCAAAATCTTTAATCAAATGAAGCTTCAATTTAATGAATGAAAGGATTCTAAAGACAGTATCTAATCATATTAGTTCAGTTAAACTATGAAAAATACCAGGTTTTATTCATTAAACATTTTCACAGAAAATTTTTATCAAAAAAGCTTGATTTGAATTAACAACACACCAAATTTTTCAATCTGAGTTTCCCTTGGACTACACCCAAGTCCTGCTTCCACAATCAAACAGGTGAAACATAATTCTTTAATTACTTTTTTTTCTATTCCATTCATTCCTTTCCAGGATTTTTAGTTCTCATTTGTTTAATTTTAGACATCACTATTTCATACAGAAAGTTATTCATTCAATAACACTAATCAAAAAAGACAATAAAACCTGATTCAAAATAATGAGTTCATTTGAAAGCTGCTGATTACTTGTGTATTATTATTTGGATTTGAGTGAAGTCCAACTTTGATTCTTGTTTCGGAACCTCAGTAACAACCTCCATAAGCCAGGAACCCTCCTCTGAAAAAATGCATTTTACCAGTTAGCAACTGGTATGAAGAAAAGGGGTTTCAATTGATTAAATAATAGTGAAACCAACATATGTAAGTAATGGAGAACATATGAGAAAAAATATATACTTGAAAAACACTGGATTTGGAATAACTCCTGGTTATCACAAAAAGGGTAAATCTCTCAAAATCTTGAGACTATTTGTCTTTTCTTCAAAGAAATGGTTGTCTTGCTTGGGGAAACAAAAAATGTTATTTATTTCACCTTTTTAGATGCAAAAGATGAAGGCTCAAATTATGAAGTTACACAAAAAGAACTAAAAAATATCAAAGAGGTAATCCAAATCATAATTCATTATAAAATGTGCTAATATGAATTAAACACTTTTGCATTAGGTGGATTCTATTGAAATTTGAAAGCGTGAGGCACCATAGCACCCTTTTTTTGAATAGTGATATCAAACAATAATTATAGCGAATGCAGGAAAATAGCCTTTTTGCAGAAGCTCTAAGCATCATTCATATATATAAATTGTTGGAATACTGAATCATCACTATGAAATATTTAAGATTTCATGAAACTGCACCATCAACGTGTTTTAAACATAATTGGAAGAATAAACATAGTCACTCCATGGAAGCTACTGAAGCCAATAAATATAATGTGAAAATATTTTTGAAAGAAAACCTTCTAAAGACCAGTACTTTGGGAAAATCTTGCGAGAATGTTGATATTCAGTAGCTCACAAACATCATCACATTATCCATCATCACAAAGATATACTTATTTAATGAATGACTTGCAAGAAGGATAGTTCTTTCTTGAAATTATTTCATAAATTTATATACAGAATCTGATTTTGAAAAACCCTAGTAAATGATACAAACCTCAATGGATGCTTGGAATGGGAGAAACTAAAGTGAAAGGAGGAAATGGAAGAAGAGTTGTTGGAAATGAATGAAGGTGAACAGGAAAAAAGATTGAAAATCTCATTCGAGAGAGAGAAATGAAATTTCAGGAAAAAAAAATCATTACAGAGAGAATTCAAATAATACCAATCCCAAATTCAACAGAAATTTGAGAAGGATAAGTGGTATCAGGAGCTGGTATTAGAAGAAAAACTAAAAAGCTTGATTTCAAAGAGGAAATGGTGATCTGAGAAAATTCTGCATCAGAGGTAGAAGCAATCCTGAGGGTTATCAATGAGTCTTAGTTTTTTTGCATTATTTCTCATTTTATGTTGAAAGTGTGTCTTAATTAAATTTAAACTTCTATTAAGTTAGGATTCTGGAATGAAGTTTTGGTTAAACAGAAATACATGATGAGATTCAATCTCAAGAGTTCTGATTTTTTCAATTTTCTATTTAATTTCAACTTGTAAGATTGAATCAATAAAGACCAATTTCCACCAATGGAATAATCCTGATTCATAAGAATTCATTATTAAAACAATCCTTTCAAATTAAATAATCAATCTGACATAATCTCGTCATCTTGACTATAATCTCTGAGATTTGCAAAATAACATCCTTTATTTCAAAATCAAAATTGACTCTTTTTCCCATTTGTAAGTCTGCCCTTTTACTTTGATATTCTTTTTAGCCAGGATAAATGGCTTTATTTGATACAAAACTCACTTAAATATATTTCTCCTCCTCCTATTTTTGATTTTGGGTTAAACCCTGCTTCAATTGTGCCTCTGAAAGCCATTTATTGTTTCTATTTCAAGGATAATCTCTAAGTTTCATTATTATAAAAATAATTTCTTTGAATAAAAAACCTATAAATATATAAAATAATCTACATTCAACAACATTAATTATTCAAACATATCTATAAAAAAATATGATTCATCCCAACTAATTCCATCATCTTTATTATAGCGTTTAAAGGTTTCTAATTAATCACTCTTTTTTTCAACTCAAATTGACTCTTGTTCCCAATTTCGAGTCTACCTTTTGACTTTGATATTGCCTGTAGCCAGGACCAAGGGCTACATCTGCTACTGAGACAATATTACTATACCTGTCTTTTTTCTATTCAAATGATTTCAAAATTAATGATCACCTCTCAAACACTCATTTGAAAAATTATGTGTTTGAATTAATAACATCACAATATTTCAATGTTAAGGGCTTGATCTGCTCCATTATGTTCAAAAACTGTGAATCATTTACCAAATCAGGTACATCTTGAAGTGCTTGTGGATAATTCTCTTCATGAATCTTGTCCCATTCATCTCAAATCTTTGCCAAGCATTCATTAAGAAACACACAGATAACAAAGAAATCAATGAAGAATTTGAATTTATTCATATTTTGCATTTTTCTGATTCATGAACATCAAAATTTAAGTTTTCCAGTTGCATATTAAGTTCTTACTTGTGATTTTTCAAGAAAAAAGCTTAATTTACTATTATCTGTATTATGTGCTGGATTTTCATTTTATTATGTAGAAATTGTGATTGAGCTTCCATAGCCTGAGTGTGCTAAGAGATAATTATTTTTGGAAAAATATCTTTCAGGCCTTTTATGACTCCTGATATTTTGATATAAGCTTTAGTCACGTACTGAGGCTGGAAATCCAACGTGAAATGAAGTCAAATGAAGATTTGAGGCACATATTAAATAAATAGAAAAATTTTTTTGGCTTTGCTAATGCCTTTTATGAAGAGGAATGATATTTCATATTATAGTAAAGAGCCAGAGAAGACCCAAACATATTTATTTTTTACACTCATAATAACATTGTACATCATGAGGTGTGTGAGGCTGAGTATATGAAGGAGTTATGAGTGTAGGATATACAACTCAAGCTCTGACTGTGACATGATAAGATAAGTTTGAAAAGAGTTAATAAGAGATTTTCAGGGCTTTAATATGAAGAAATAGTGGTGGTGAGCACTATTGAAAGCAATGGATGAAGCCTTATCAATTAGTTCAGTTTAAGAAAGGACTAAAATAATTAGATTATGATTATACCTTGTCCTTTGGAAAGAATATAGCTGTTTTTGGAAGGCTTACTACATAGGAATTTCAGATTAGGATGGGGATTCCTCTTTTGGCCAGAGAAAGGCCCTTTTTGAAGCTGAAAAGGGGTCAAAAAGTGCTCTAGAATAGTTCATGCGGAGGAAGTGAAGATTTTTCACTTTCAAGGACTGGCTTGTGATTTTCAAAAATCCTTTATAGCCTGTGTTAGGCCCAGATGTTGTTTTGAAGCAACATATGGGCATTTTTCACCAATGCAGGGTGAAAACTTTCATCTGGAGACCCCATAGCACTCTTCTGACATGTATTATGTGTATAATTCTGTAAAAAACCTGTATGAGGTATTGAAGGATAATAAGGCTCCTTTGTCTAATTGAAAACTCATATGCAAGGATATGGGAAAGTATTCCACAGTAAAGGTGTATTGGCCCAAATGTGGGATTTTAATGTTCAATCTTCCATACCTTTGTCAGTTTTCAAGATATTGAGCTAAGGGTTGGTTCCCTTTGTAGCCCTAGATGGGCCTAAAAAATGGTTCCTTATTTGGCATGGGTAGGATGAAATATGGCAGAGCTATACCATGTTTAATTACCATTATACAAATATGGATTTTGCTTAAATCCTGTATGGAACATATTTTCTTCATACATTCTTTCTAGATGGGTATGCTATAATTTATGGCACAATCTGATAGCCTTGATTGTGCTCCTTCCAAAATGACCCTGCTTGAGGTAGCTCAAACTAAACATGTAGAAGCTAAATGAGAGGTGAATTTTTTATTCTTCCTTATTTGGCTTTAATTTTGCCATAACTTCTGTTGATTTCATTTTGACTCAGTTTGGATAGTAAAATTTGATAGCCATTCCTGAGAGCTTCAGTCTGAACACACATTTTACAGGGTTCAGCCCCTTTTTCTGGATTTTAGATGAGATGTGAAAATTGAAGTTTATGCTCAGAAATTGTTTCTTGTCCTATTATTCTGGGATTTTATGTTTGAAAAGAGGTGCATTTCCTCTCTTTGTCAATACCCTTTGAGGTGTTTGGCCTCTGATCCATGTTTTGGAGGTATCTTACTCTACCATTGGTTTATTTTTTTCATGCTTATGCTCTGGTTTTGAGTCACACAATAAAATAACCTCCCTCCAAAAAAAGGCTCATCATCAATGAGACTGTCCTTCCCTCCTAGAGGCTCTTAATCTTCTCATCTGAAGCTCACCATCCTGTATGGAATATTTTACCGACCATTTCTCTTTATCAGCTGTTTGGTTCTCAAATCTGACCAAATATGGTCTATGGTCCTTTCCATTGACTCTGATCTTCCTGGCCTTCACAATCTTTTTCTCTAGGCCAGGGGGCTCCTCTACTCCCACTATGTCCTGTGGAGTGTGGCTATTATTTCTGGAGGGGAACTTATCCTCTCTTTTTTGGTGGTAAGGGCTGACCAAACTCACTGGGAACACTGGTTGTTTCATAGTGAATTCTTCTGTGAGTGTGACCTCCACTGAATTTTTCTGTATAAATATAATGATAGTCAATTGTCCCACAAATGAGTCTCTCATTTTCTTTGGGCCTTTGAGATTGTTCAAATGCAAAGTAGACACTAACACTTTTTCCCCTTTTCTGAAGTCTGGTTCCTTGTTGGTCCTGTCATACCTCTGTTTGTTATATTCTTTTGCCTCAGATATGCATCCTCCAGCTGTATCACATTTCCTCTTCCACATATCATGGGATTCTTTGGCTGTGGGGTGGATAGTCAGAAAATGCTTCCTCAGGTACTCTGCAGGCAATAAGGATCCCTGCTTTCCTCTACCAGTGAGGGTGATTTTCCTGTGGTAGAGTCCTTACTTGTATTATAAGACAGTTGGATTGCTGGTAGAAGTGTCACCAAGTCATGGGTATACCATTCATGGTACTTTAATTCCATGTCATATGCACAGAATCTTCTAATGATGTACTCCATAGTTTTGATGATCCTTTCAGATTGGCTGTCTGCCTGTGGATGATAATCTGTAGAAAATGCAGTTTTATTTACATCAATATCATAGAGGTTAGTCCAAAATTCTGTTTTGAACTTCAGGTTGCTATCACTTATTATGATTTTATGGACTCCGCATGTAGATATGATGCTCTTTTAGAATAATGCAGCTGTGACCATAGCTGTGTCCTCTTTGTGGCATGGTAGGAATCTGACACTTTTTATACCTGCCTACTATGAATAGGCAAGCATTGAAGGTTTCCTTTCCTCCTGAAAAAAGTCCTATTACCCAGTCCATGTTAATTGTTTCCCATGCGTGCTTGGCCTCCCCTATGTCTTACAGTAGACCATACTTTTCTCCATGTTTCCTTTTCGCCTTCTGGCATCTTTCAAAAGTGTTGATGTAATAACTGAATTCTTTCTTGCCTTTAGGCCACCAATCAGTGCTTCCTACCCTCTCTTTCACCTTTCTTCACTCATGTGTCCAATGTATGGGAACTCATGGCATTATTGAAGGACCAGGAAGACATGGTCCCTTTATATTGCTGTGAGTGCACTATTATGCTTTTATCTGTGACACAAGAATCTATCTATAAGGAAAACCTATTGTCTTTATAGTCCCACAACCAGGTATAATCCAACTGGAATTCCAGTTCTGGGCTCCTGTATTTTTGTTGAAGGAGTTGAAGCAATATCCTACATGGTTTGGGTTTTTCATAAGCTGTAATGACCCAGTTGAAGAATTCATTGTGAAGCTCAGAGGAGAATATTCCCAATATTAGAGTTTCTGTCTCCTCTGGTTCATTATGGTTAGTATCTGGGGTACCACTTCCTGGTTCCCATTCAGAGAATCTGAATTTTTCTTTCCTATCCATTTCCATGAAGTGGATAGGAATTTCAGTATCTACTTCTGGCTCATAAGGTGGGTTGATTTTGATATTGTCCAATGGGAATCTACTGAGGCCATAAGCATTTTTATGGCCTTTTCCATGCTCTTATATGATGTTATTTGGCTCTATACTCTTGCATGGCTATTTTCCACCTCAACATGTGTTAATTAGTAGTATTCAGGTTGAGAAGATACTTCAGTGCTGTGAAGTCTGTGTAAGCTTCAAAGAATCAACCCCCCAAATAATAATTGAGTTTCTCTAGGGCTCAAACCAAAAATAAGGATTCAGTCTGGATTTCTCCATATCTGGCCTCTTAATTTTTCAGTTGCCTGGAGATATAACATATTACACCCCCCTAGGTTTTCCATCTACCATTTTTCTTTGGTGAAGGCCTGCCCCTAATCCTTGACTGAAAGCTACATATATGTACAGCTAGAATGGTAATTCAAAATCAGGAAGAATGAGGAAAAATGAATTAGTGAGTTCATGTTTCATAGACTCATATTCATCCCTCCTCTCCATCTCAATCTCAAAAACTACATCTTTTGAATATAACTTTCATAAGCTACTAGTTATCTGGGAAAATCTTTTGATGTAGTTTTCATAGTAGCTAAAAAATCCAAGGAGATATTGCATCTCTTTGATTTTCTTTGGTAATGACTTTTACAGTACTGCTGCTACTTTTTTCTGGTCTATGGCCAGCCTAAGTCCTTAGAATTTATGTCCCAGTGCCAATAGTTCTTCTTGGCCAAAATTAGAATTCTTAAGTGAAATATTCAGATGGATGGGTGTGAATTCATTTCAGAATATGTCTATGTACTTCAAATGGTGTTTCCATGCTTCTCATTATATGATGATATCATCACTATATACTACCATCCAGACTTCTAATATATCTTTTAGAAATATTGTGTACATGATCCTTTGGCATTGGGCTAGTGCAGTTTTTATGCCAAATGAAATCTTGGTGTACTCATATCCATCCATTTGGCATATAATACTGATTAATTTCATGGAGTTTTGTTTAATTCCATTTTTGTGGAAGCCTTTCACACAATCCATCTTGGTAATGTATTTGGGTTTTTCCTGCTTGTCTAGTGCATGGGGTATCCTTGGTATAGGATACCTGTCAGCTTTGGTGTTGTTCATTTCTTTGAAGTCTCCACACAATATCAACCTGCCATCATGCCAAGCAATAAGGACAGGTGGGGTTACTTCCACTATTTCATTGTGTCCTATCTTTCTGATGTCATCCAAATATAGGAGTTCATTGACATTATTTCCATTTTCTTTCCTATTTTCCAGGCTTGTTCAATATGGAGGTCTTCTAAGCATGGGCAGATAAGGTCTTTCCCCATCAATATATATGTCTAGATCATGGTCTCTATTATTGCCTGAGGGTTCCTCCCCTATGCCAAAGGCTGGTCTGTTCTTCCTCAAAGTTTTCATTGAACTGAGTTTCTGTCCACTAGTGAGGTGAGCTCTAAATTGACCTTCTTTGAGTTGATTAAGTAATTGTTCTAAGGTGTCTTGGTTAGACAACTAGTATATGTCAAGTGAAAATTTCTTTTCCTTGTTTGTAACTTTAGTAATATGCATATTTATACTATTGTAAGTATCAATACTATACATCCTTTGGTATTCTGTTCCCAGTCAAAAGCCTTGGATGTGGACATCTTCAAGCACTGAAAAACCTGGGTTCAGTCTTATATTACCCTTTCTATGGGGTATTATTATTTTTTTAATAATAGTCCAAATTGATGTCTTTTTTTCTGATGAACTTTTGAAATTCTTTTCCTTAGTTGGAAAGACTTGCTTCTCCCAATTTGAGAAGTGTTTTTTCAGATATTCTCTGGCCGCTATTGAGCAGTGTGAACTACATTCAATGATAAATGGATGTTTAGTATTGTCAATAAGGTCATTTTAGTGGCTGTCACATGAATTTATTCCATTCTTTAGTTGGATTTACTAGGAAGGTCTGTGCACCTTGTGTTTGTTTGCACAAATTTTTATTTTCAGAGTCATGTGGTAGGCCTTCTTCCAACTGTACTTCCTGAATTTCCAGTTGTGTTTCCTCTTGGTACTCCACCAGATATTTCTCTAGTGGGTCTTGGTCATAATCAGAGCTTTCTCCAAAGTAATATCCCATAGAGTGAGATTCAGAATCCTCTCCTTGGATTTCTTCCTCTTGGACTTTCTCAATTGCATAGATTTTTTTCTTTGCCTTTGAACATTTGTTAGCATAGTGGTCTGTTGACCAACAATTGTGACAAGAGTTTGTCTTCTTAGCCACTTCTGACATTTTTTCTCTGTTTTTTTCTTTATTTTCAACGCTGAAAGGCTGTTTGTTTATTTCTGAAAATTCTGCTGTCAGCCTGTGACTCAAAACCAGAGCACAAGCATGACAGCCAAAATACAAAAAGCTAATGGTAAAACAAAATACCACTAAAAGATGGAACTAAGCCAAAGCAGCTCAAAATGTATAAAGCAAAGGAGGAATCTCACATTTTTCCAAATATAAAAGTACCATAATCATAGGACCAAGAATAAGAAATTTATTCAATCTCAAAGCACTAGCTGAGAATAAACCTTAATTTTCACATCTCATCCAAAATCCACATAAAGAGGCTGAACCCAATAAAATGGGTGTTTATATTAAAACTCTCACTTAGGGCTACCCAATGGTACTATGCAGATTGAGCTAGCACAAGGACTAAAGAGGTGATGGACAAA
The DNA here is from genome assembly GCA_023105745.1 of Austropuccinia psidii. Taxonomy (NCBI): domain Eukaryota; kingdom Fungi; phylum Basidiomycota; class Pucciniomycetes; order Pucciniales; family Sphaerophragmiaceae; genus Austropuccinia; species Austropuccinia psidii. The sequence continues at coordinate 6,315,223 of JALGQZ010000018.1, forward strand.
ATAAGGTCAAATAAGGGTGAATAAAATGTTCACCCCTCATCTAAGCTCTACAGTTTCAGTGTGAGACACTTAGAGTGGGGTCTTTTTGGAAAGAGAGCAATCAGGGCTGTCTGATGGTGACATCCATCTCCCCATAACCCAAATAGAACAAAATCTACGGAGCAAACTAGTTCCATACAGGTCCAGAGAAAAATACAGATCTGGATAATAGAAAATTTAAACACAGTACAGCTTTGCCATATTTAATGATACCAATATCAAATGTGGTAAAATTTTGTAGGACCATTCTGTGCTACTTCATGCACCAACTTTGAGCTCAACATCTCAAAAACAGCCAAATTTATGGCTCTTTTAAGGTTTCAATCCCACAGTTTGGACAATAAATCTTTACTGTGGGATACCTTCCCATATATTTGATTATGAGGTGTCAAATAGACAAACTATCTTGTTTATAATTCAAATACTGGGGAGCTATACAGGTTCTGTGAAGAATTCTATGTTTCAGGAGAGCGCTATGTAGTCCCCTGATGAAATCGCTTGCCCTGTATTGGTCAAAACTTCCCAGATGGGGTTTTGAAGCCATATCTGAGCCCAATACAGATTATACAGGCTGTGAGAAAGGAACAATCCAGTTCTTGGAAGTGTAAATTCTTCCCTTCCTCTACGTGAAATGGTCTGGAGGACCTTTTCAAACAATTTCAGGATAAAAAGGGAACTTTCTCTGCCAAAAGAGGAATCCCCATCCTGCTCTTGAATTCCTACATAGTAAAGCTGTCAAAAAAAGCTATACTATTGGAAAAGAATCAGGTATAATTATTTTTCAAAAGATTGTAATATTTATTATAAGAAACTGATTGGCAAAGCTGCACCCGGCTCTTTCAATTTCACTCACCACCATTTTTTTCTAGAGTAAAACCCTTAATATTATTATTTATAGTCTTTTTTATTATACTACACAGTGTCACAGTCATAGTTTAAGTTTTAAATAGTAATATAACAACTCCTTCATAGAATCATCCTGACAGTTGCCTTTCTATGCAGAATATATTCCTATATTTTTACTTTTATTTACATCTTGAAAGTTGTTGGCCATTTCATCTAGAGTGCAGCTCTCTTCGCACATGCATTTTGCTTCATGCTTCAGTTTTCCTGGAATTTGTGTCAGTATTTTGTGATTCTTTGCTTCAATGTTCATATGAGGATCAAAGGCTTCAAGCATTTTAGACTGTTTAAGAAACCAATCATAAGGATCTATGTCCATTGAGTATTTTTGATTTTCTAATGAAATGGTATTTTCCATATCCAAGAACCATTACTTTAGTGTTGGCTTATTTGACTCTTCCACCATGGAAAGTTTCTTCTTCCACGGATTTCTTTCAGTTCTGTGCACCAATTACTAGCATTTACTTTGTATGATGTATTGAGTCTGGCTCTAATCCAGAGGTCTGGTATAATTATCACATCAATGAAGATTCCATCAATATAATCAATGTGTTACATATGATCATATTATCCTACACCAGAAAATCTTGACCAACTTGAGGCCTCTGGAAGTTGTTTCAGTTCTTCCTTCTCTGAATAATTCATTGTATGCCGATCTTGGTATTGTGATTGATATATTGGCTTATTCTCCAATGAAGAATCTGGTTTGATGTCTTCTTGGTGGTATTTAGTGTTATCCAAAACACTTCCCAGTGATTCAGGCCTTACATTCTGGAAGAAATTGAAAAATCTGTTCATGTCTTGATCCAGACATTGACTATCTCTTTTGTAGTGTTATTCCTCCACTAATACTTGGTTTAGTCTTTTTTAGTCTATTTTGAAGTTTTTCTTAGCTGTTTGTGTTTTTAAGCTTGTTAGTTATTGAAACATTATATTTTTTCTAGGAGCTTTTCAAACCTTTCTTGAGTTTTCTCTGCAAATTGGGACATTTGTACCCACAGTTCATCACTTTTTATGGTACTCTCAGGTGTAACAACACTATGTTAATTCTGAGTGGTGGGAAAATTTCTATTAGAAGGCCTTCTAATTCTAGTAGAAGTATTCACAGCTATTTGTGGGTGTTCTGTTATTCTTTCACCAATTCCAAAAGCTTCTGGGTCATGGGGTCTGATTATTTCTGCCTTTTGTTAAACAAAGTTTTGTTTTTCCCCTTTGATCTTTGTCTTCTCCTAGAAAGTATCTTGGATTGAGAATACTAGAGACTATTTCTCACTGATATTCTGGTAAGTTAATGTTATGAAGCCACTGGGAAGTCTTTTTGGTTTACTGATTGTGAGCCTGAAGGAATCATAGTATTCTATGTCTTATTTGGCCATTCTTCTGTGGCTTGGATAGTGGCTGTATTATCCCTTATCCTTCCTGCAAATTCCTCCAGGGGTTTGAACTGCCTCTTGAGATTCCATTCTTTCATTATTACAATATAATCTTTGAATGGTATCTCTTTGAGACATATCTTTTGAGATCCTGATCTAGGTTCTTCCCAGTGTGAAGCTAGGTTGAACCTCTCATTGTCCATTCTCCATTGGAATACATCTTTGAGGAGTTTGTGGCGCTGAAGAACTTGATCAATATTCTTCCAGTCTTCTAATTTGAGGTTCTCTTTAAATTGGACAGTGAATGGAAGCGTGGGTATGACTTCACTCAGTTTCCTGCTGTCCACTATGGTATCCAGACCCTTGTCTTCTGGTTTTGAACAGTCCTTGTCTTTCCTCTTGCTGGCTTGTTGGGATTATAAGACTACTGAGGTGTACAGGGGACATATTAGTGTTTGTAAGAAGTCAAAAACTTCATTCTCTTAGGTTATTTACCTTTGACTGCGCCTTGTACAGATCTGTGCTCAGCTGCTTTGGGCAATTTTCCTTTAGAGATGCCAACTGGGTTAATTATAGTGAACTTCCCTTCACAAGCTATCAAGGTTGGATTACCTTGTATTGATGAAGAGCTTCATGTTTTCTACTTATCTCAGTGGCAATTGGTGTCCAATTATTATTGGTTATGAGTCTTTCACTGTTCCTCTTTCCTTTTCCCTTCTTTAATTCTGTGTCTTAAGGTGCCACTGGTGTGTTGCCTGTGACTGAGCTTCAAGTGAGATGAAATCTCCTTCCATTGAATGAAAATATGAGGGCTTATGTCAGTTAAGAGCTCTTAAAATTCTATTTTCACTTCTAAGAATGGCCTCTGATATGGCATGTGTCTCTACTTTTCCCTTGTATTTTGATTTATAATTGAAATTATCAATTAAATGTCAAAAATACTGGTTTGGGGATCTATGATCTACTGTTTATATCCCAATATCTCAAAGATTAACTTGTAATTAACAAGTATGATCTTACAAGTGGTTGTGTAATGGATGATTGAAATTTTCAATATGTCCAACCACGCCTCTGAAACTGTTATTTACCGTACAGGGGTCTTTTTCTATTTAAAAAAATAAGAATTCACAAGAGTCTTAGTGTTTGATATCAAAAACATGGCCAATTTGCCCAGTGGTATTTGAAGCAAAATTGAACCATCTGAAAAATTCATTTAAAAAAACACAGTGGTATAAATTATATACAACTAGAGAAAAATAGTAATATATCATTTTTATTTAAAAGGTATTTTCATGTTGATAATACTAATATTAAGAGAAAATATGAGAGGTCCCTTTTTATCCTGAAAAGGGGTGAAAAGGTCCACTTTAGTGGTTCACATGGGGGAAGTGAAGAGTTTTCGCTTCCAAATACTGAATTGTGGTTTTAAAAAATCTTTTTTAGCCTTCATTGGGGTCAGATGTGGTTTTGAAACCACATCTGGTAAGTTTTTCCCAATACAGGGTGAGAGGTTTCATCTGGGGATCACATAGCTCTCTTCTGGCATGTATGAGGCATAGAATTCTGTACAAAACCTGTATGGGACCCTGTTATTGAACAATCTATGAGGTAATGAAGCATAAACAGGATCCTTTGTTCAATTGACACCTCATATTCAAGGATATGGGAGCATATCCCACAGTGAAGCTGTATTGTCCCAAATGTAGGATTTTACCCTTAAAGCTGCCATGCCTTTATAGGTATCAAGATATTGAGCTCAAAGTTGATTCATATTTCATCCCTAGATGGTCTTACCACAATGGTAGCTCACTTGGTATGGGTAGAATTCAATATGGAAAAGTAATACCTTGTTTAATTCCAATTTTCCAAATATGGATTTTTTTCAAATCCTGTATAAATCCTGTTTGCTTGATAGATTTTGTTCTACATGGCTTATGGAAAAATGGAGGACACCGTTAGATAGCCACAATTGTTCTACTTTCAAAATAGGCCCACTTCAGGTATCTCACACTAAAACTGTAGAAGTTGGATGAGAGGTGAATATTTTATTCATCTGTATTTGGCTTTGATTTTGCCCTAACTTCTGTAGTTTTGGGACTATCTGAATTTGGCTAGTACTGTGGTATTCCATACCTTTTTTTTTCACCAGGCTCAAGCTCATAGTACCCCAAAACAGCAGTAAATCCAGCCTACAGGCAGACTTACACTCAAACTTTACACCAAAAGGTCAATTTTACAGCAAGAAGCTGGATTTAACTCATAAAACCATGGCACAGGCACCAAATGGCAGTGTATGTGTTTAAATAAATTATTCAATTTCATTATGCATATGTGTAAATCAAGTTACATATAGTAAACTAGTTACAACAAATAAGTTACCACCCTTTAAATTACACACCCCACCCAGCTTTACACCCCCTTACAGCCACAGGACTCATGCAGCAAGAAAATTATACATGCATTAGCTACACAGCCAACTTGCATTCAAAGTCACATGATGCAAAGCTCAACTCCATGGAATTCCTGCAAGTCATTTACAACACAGCCACAGGAGTACCTTATCTTATATCCTCAGTAACCCCACTTAGAACCTTAAAACAGAATCATAATTATTTACACCACTCATCACCTCATGCAAACCAAAGCTAGTTACAACAGGCTGCATGCAGTACACAATTCTAATTAAATCACAACCATATGACTATGCACAGCATGTGTCAAACTCAAAAATAAAATCATCTCATACATCACAGTAAATTCATCAGTGCAAGATACTATCACCTGACCTCATTTTAAAGTTCAAAAAGAAGAAAAACAACCATGACACCTGCATAAATTACACAGCCACTTCTACCAAGCTTAAAATAGGACATATAAAAAGGAATTACAAGGTCATCATGTGATACTGCATCCAGGAACAGAATATCATGTGACAAGAAAGAGGCTGTGCAAAACAAAAATCCCCAGCCAAAATTGAATCACCTCATGTATGCAAGGAAAATTCAAGAATATCACATCATAATTAGTTCACCAAAAGACAATAATGTGATAAATGGAGGCTGTGCAGAGAGAAAATTATCACCAAACCTTAAATCACCTGACCCATGCAAGAAAGGTTCTCACCAAAAACAGAGTCACATGATGAAATCAAGAGGAATTAAGGTGGAAAAAGACAGCTCCCATGGAGGGCCCCCTGGGCTCCCAAAAGGTATAAATAGAGGGGCTCTCTCCCCCCAAATTTCAAAATCCCCCCATGCAAATTATATCCCATGCAAATTATATCCACTGCACAGTAGGAGCATAGGAATAATTCATCCCCCACCTGGGAGGTACTCCAGTATATTATAGTAAATTTACTTGCCCAGTAGCTAAGCTCAGTGGAAGTATAGTGTTGAAGATTACGCAGTAGCTAAGCTCAGTGGAATCTTATTATTATTAAAATCAAAATAAAAAATTACCCAGTACCCAAGATTAGGGTTACTACTCTATTAAAATACTTTCTCCAGTAAAATTAACACCATTATCAAGACTTAAAAATAACTTACCCCTTTAAAAATCCAATATCAAAGAATCTGACCTTTTAAATTTAACAAATACAGTTTTATCTTATTATTAACCACTCTTAAAAAAATAACAAACCTTTAAAAAAATTATTTTACTATATTATAACTTTACCTTGACAAAATTACCTTTATCAAACTCATCAAATTTTCCAGAAAACCTTAAATATCATACCAAGGATTTATCACTAAGAAGGAACCACTCACCTCAATTTAAAAAAAAAATATCATAATTAAACAGACAAGTATTTCATTAAAATCTAAATTAACCAAAATTACTGACATTATTTTTCATATTATTTATTGAATAGGCCTGATCTGAGACTGCTGAATTTTGTCTTCTGCAGTTGTAAAGCCACTTACTAATTTTATTTTGGTTTGTGAGCTCCAAGGAAGATTTTGTTCAGTATGTTAGGAGGGGCAGGCAATACACCCTTGCCACCCTTGGTTACAGGAGTTATTAGCAATTCAAAACTAGTTACCTGTGATTTCCCCCACCAGGTACTGCCTCATTTTCATCCCACACAAGAGGAGTTCCCACATCTGGTGTCTCAACAGTGGCTGACAACCTCAACTTCAATAAAAAATCAATTAAATTACAACCAATTAAAAAATTATTAACTACTCCAAGAACACTATTTTTATAGCAAAAAAAAAACTGGATTCAAATAATCAAAATCAGCAAAAACCATCATCTCAAGAATCTGAATCATCAACTCACTCTGACCATTACTATTATCCACCAAAGCAAGAAACAGAACTAGGGGAGGAATCAAATAAATATTTCAATTTCCTAATTGCAACACCAAGAACCAATAAAAGGGACTTGAAGGTTGTGGAGAAATTCTTCCTTGATCTCCTTGAAAGAAATAAAATCAATAACTCAACACCAAAATCAAAGGAAGAAATAAATAAATCAACAATGGATAAACCTTCATCATCAAAATTACCTGGTAGTATTGAAGAAATCCAGGAAGAAAACCTTAATGAAGAAACTGTTGAAGGACAGGAAGAAATGTCTCCAACACAGAGACTTCAGCAGAAGATGCTAGAAATGTAAGCAGAATTACTAGCACTAATCAAAAAAGAAGGAAAAAATAAATCATCAAGTTATACTCCACAAAATAGTCCACTTGAAGAACAGACCACCCTTCCAAAATCATTCAGGCCACATGGATCACCTTCACCTTATCCTAGACCCATGGCCACATCAACACCTTATACAGAACAAAGACAAAGTACCTTACCAAGAAGATTCAACATTTCTTCCCAAATGCCAACTCCATTACATCAAGAAATTCCAAGAAACACTACTCCAATAGTGAAAATCAGAGCCAAGGACTATAACTTGTGGTTTGATGGAAAGGATGTAGAAAGATTCATCAAGAAAGTTGAAAATATTGCAGAAATGAAAGGAGAAAGTGGAAGAGACATTGCAAGACAAATAGCATTTTGGACAAAAGATGAAGAAATCAGTTATAATATTGAAGGAATGCCAGGATATGAAACAGCTGATTGGGATCAATTGAAAGTGGATATGAAAAGAAGATGGGGAACAGTCTCACCTGAAAGAAGATACAGATTATCCTCAATTACTGATTTATTCACAAAAACTCAACAAGAAGGTGGAATAAGAAACATGACTCAATACAGAAAATTCATTGGGGAATATGAAGCAATCATTACTTACCTCAAAAGATACCAATATATCCAAGGTGATATCAATCATAACCAGGAAATATTGGCCAGCCTTTCCACTGGTGTTCAAGAATCAATTTACAAAGAAATGATTAAAGACAGAGCTATGGTTCAAGCCTTGGATGGAGGTTACATCATTCCAAGATTGGATATTTTGAAATTATACATTGAACAAGACGTGGAGGCCAAGGTACTTATTCAACAAAAAGAATTTTCTAAACCAAAACCTCCAGAAAAGAAAACAAGATTTGAGGATGAAAGCTGGGATGAAGTTTTAAAACAAGTAAAAGAACTCACCCAAAAGATCAAAAATCCTCCACAACCAGAAATTCAGCCAAGAAATGAGGGAAAAGAATCAGTTAAAGAAGTTTTAAATCAACTTAAAAGCCTTTCAGAAGCAGTGAATCCACCAAGAAGGAACTGGAACAAAAATCAAGAGCAAAGATTCCCTCAAAATAACCAGCCATACAGGCCAAGGAATTCTTTACCACCATTTTCATCTAGTTACCAACCATACATACCAGCTCAAATTGCTCCAAGACCACCAACAAAATGTGCTTACTGCAAGGAAGAAGGTCATACAGCAACTAGATGCACTCACCTTGCTGAAGATCTGGACAGAAAAATTGTCAGAACCCAAGGGGCATCTTACCTCTTCCCCAATTATCAGAGAGTACCTATGGAAGGGAATGAAAGTGTAAAAAACATAGTCAGAGCTTTTGCAAAAGAACAAGCAGAACTCAACAAGAAATTCATGGAAAAACCTACTGTAAAACCAAAACCAGAAGAAAAGATTAAGCCCACTGAAAATAAATCAAATGATAAAACAACCTCCATTGCTCATGTTGAAGATTGGTCAAATTGAAAACCACCTACCATTTCCTCAGCCAATGACCCTTTTGAATCACACATTGGACTAAGACAGACCAAGCAAAGAATGGAAAGACAATCCCAAAGTCAAGAGATAAAGAAGAAAGCAGCTATTCCAGGAACTTACATTGAAGAAGAAAGAGTAATAATTCCCACCAAATTCCAAAATTCCAATATTCCAAAACCAGACCAACCTGAGGAGGAAATTGAAAATATTGCCAATAAGGATGAAGATGAAGAAATTCCCAAATAAGAAAAGAAGCTCAGAAAACCTCAAAAGAAACAAGTTGAAACCAAATTGGAAATTGACAAAATCATCAAGAAAATTATGCAACAAAAGATCAACCTCACCATTGAAGAAATTTTGAGGACGTCACCGAATTTTGTCCATAAATTACAGGATTTATCAGAAAAAGACAAGGGTAAAATAAATCACTCAACTCAATGGATCTTCAAGAAAGACTATTAACATTTGGATTCAAAGAAATACCAAAGCCCAAGATTCATTATGCCTGTCCTTTGGGATTGATGGAAATCTTTATTGGAAAGGAAGAATATCCTATCAGAGCATTAGTGGACACTGGGGCAGAACTCAACATCATACCAGAAGAAATAGCAATCAAAGCCTCACTCACAAGAAATATTAACATGAACCTCAGAGGTATTGGAGGACATACCACTTCATTGGTTGCACTATCAGAATTTACTCCAGTCATTTTGGCTTCAGGTGAAGAAACTCAAATCCACTTTTTTATTGCCAAAGGATCTGTCCATACAGTACTTGGAAGACCTTTCTTGGAAGACATTAATATCAGACTGGAATTCTCCCATAAACAAGGTGAAATACTAAGCTATCAAGAACCTGATGGAAGAAGATTATGCATGCCAATATGCAAACCTCAAGCACTTGGATGGCAAACTGGTCCACCTAGAGGAATGGATTTATGTAATATGGCAAAATTAGTCAGAAATAACCCAGGAAAGAAGTTTCAAAATGCAAAAGGAGACAATACCATAATCAATTTGACCCAGAAGACCCAACATTTATCCATATCTCCAAAAAGGGATAAATTTGGCCAAGATTCTCAAAAGAAAAAATGGCCAAGCAATCTCAAAAGACAACTTGAAGACTCAACCTCTGAGGATGAATTACCCAGTATAAGTTACAAGCCAATTAACAAGAAGGAAGAAACATTCCAGATTTTAGTAGATGGAAATGATAAAATAAATGGAAACCCTTTCAAACCTAAACCCACAAAGAAGAAAGTCAGATTTAGTGAACATCATGAGCTCTCAGATGAAGAAATTATAAATAACATTGAAAAAGACCTCAAAACTATGGAAGAAAGAGACAAAAAATTAAAAGACACATACCATATCAACTTCTTAGACAGACCATTGAACAACCAAGAAGAACCTCATGAATGGCATCTGGAAAACCCTGAATTCATCCAACAACCTCCCAATGAAGATGATGAAACAGAATCCATCCTAGAAAATGAATACAACTACATTTACTTGCCATATATCACTTTTGAAGATATTTATGGGGATGAAGCTCAAGAAATTTTATGTGAAGATAAATACTTATGTCACCTTCCAGGAGCAAAATTGAACAATATCCAATTCTTAGGCTTATTAACTGAAGAGGGAATTAAAGGTAACCTTGAAAACAGATTTTAGGATGAAATATTTGAAATGGCCACACTACCAAGAAGGGGACTTTACTTCAATCAAATTTGGGCCCAGTGGTACCTTGGATTGAATGGATCAACATACCAAACTGGAAAATTGAAATGGGTTGGAGATGGATATATATTCATTGATGAAGACCTATGGTGGTCAGAATTTCCATCAGAACCAGAAATTGAGGAAAGAAATAACTTTGTGGAAGCCCTCAAAGACCTTATTTTGGCCAGATTGCTCAACAGACACTCACCTTTCCCACTTGGGGGAGCTCAACTTTAAATAAAATCAACAAAAATCAAGATTTTTTCTCTAAAAATGTATCAGTATCATTCATCAATGTATCATTAGTTTCTTTTTTTTCATTTCTTTGTCTGATGGGCAGTGACTTCCTGCCTTAACAAAGAAGACATTCATCAACAAATTGTTTCTTAAAAAATAAAAAATAAAAATATAAAAAGAAAAACCTTACAAAAAAATATCAATCACCCCCACCATGGCCAATTCACCAATTTTTGGATCCCATGGGGAAGAATTAATAAGAGAAGACCAAATTATCAATGGAGAACTTCATTGGTCACCAGAAGCTAAACATTTCAATAAAGAGAACCTTTGGCACTTTAAGGATACTTCATCAATATCAAGAAACCAAGAAATTGAAGAAATCAAGGAATTGCTGAACATTTTGGAGGTTTATGACAAAACCAATAATCAAATTACTCAAGAATTAATGGACCAATTAGACTTCAAACCATCAAGGCCCATCTTAAAGACACATAACAGCTCTAAAAATCAAAAATCAAACAAAAAAGTCAGATTTAAATTCAATTAATCACTAGGCAGTGACCTCCTGTCTTATCAAAGAGGGAAATAATTTCTTATCAATAAAAAATCATCAATTTCACTCACCCAAATCAAAAATCACTAGGCAGTGACCTCCTGCCTTATCAAAGAGGAAATTCAATTTTATCAACCAAAATCACCATTTTTTCTTCACCAAAACCCAATCATCACTAGGCAGTGACCTCCTGCCTTATCAAAGAGGGAAATAATTTTTTTATCAACAAAAATTACCAATTTCACTCACCCAAATCATAAAAAATCACTAGGCAGTGACCTCCTGCCTTATCAAAGAGGAAAATTATTTTTCATCAACTCAAATCAATAATTTCACTCACCAAGAAAAAAAAACAACTAACCATAAGATCACTAGGCAGTGACCTCCTGCCTTATCAAAGAGGAATATCCAAATTTGTACCCAAAATTACCATCCAAAATCCATTCAACCTACCCTCAAGCTATTTTGATAAATAAATTTGATACTATTCTCAATTCATCTTACCTTAACACTTCAAAATCCACCAAGTCCTTCAAAATGGAATCATGGCCATTACCTGAAGAAAATCCCTGGTCAATGGACACAAATATCAGCTGGATAGAAGAAAAACAAGTCTGGGCCAACTACATCAATCCACAAGAATTAATGGAAAATCCTGACTGGTTCTTGAAAATAAAGCCAGAACCCTGTCCTGATATTTCCACCATAGTCCTTCCATACATTGAGTTTGAGGACATCTTTGAAAAAGAAAACTCACCATCAGAAACCATCATATCTCATCCATGGAAAGAATTACCTGGATTCAACCTTACAAAGTATGAATCCTTAGAGTTACTAACCTGTGATGGAATTGATGGAAACCTTGGAAACCCATATTGGAATGAAATATTCTCCATGGCTGAAAACCTCAGGAAATCAGTATTTTGGAGAACCTGGGAATGCCGAGACTGGTTCAACCTCCAGGATTTTTAAATTCAAAATGGAAAAATTGGTAAATACACAGGGGGATATACTGTAAATAATTACACTTGGGACTGCCACTGGGAGGAAACACTTATACCAGCAATATTCATCCTCAAAGGTGGTGTAACTAAATTCAATACAGAAGAGTGGAACTCCTTTTGTCAAGAGTACTTTTTTAAAGCTCTCAAAAGAGAGAAATGGAGGGTAGAAAGAATTTTTAAACAAGAATTAGTAAATAAAGCACTTGTTCAAAGGAACTAATTGAAATAAATCTCACCTGCTAAGTCCTCAATTCCTTGCTTAATCATCAAGCCTATTTCCATTGATATTATTTTTATTTATTTCATCAATTTTTTATTTTTTATTTTTTTATTTTATTTTTTTTACCAATTTCATCCTTCCTCTTTACAACACAATTTTTTTTTCTTTCATACTAAAAGAAAAGAAAGAGAAACAAAATAAAATATTAAAAATTCAAAAATAAGCTTCAATTCATATAAGCTTGGAAGGAAGAAAGAGAATATAAGCTTACCTGATATCAAATATTTTATCTTATAGTTATATTTATTTTTTTCTCAAGAAAAAAGAAAAACAACAAAAAAAACAATCATTTTCAATTCAGTTCATATCAGTAGATGATAACTAAAGAAAAAACCTACATGATATTAAAAATACTTCATTTATTTAATTTTTTTTTTATTTCACTATTTATCCTATTTTACCTTTTTGTGTTTTATTCATAAAAAATCAATAAACAAATATATCTAAATAAAAAAAACATTAGTCTCCTTTTAATTCATACTCAGTAAAATTATAACCAAAAAATCATAAATATAAAATAAAAAACTTCCATTATCCTTAGTTTTTTTTTTTTTTTTTTTTTTTTTAAAAAAAAAAAGAGAATATAAATTTTACTGCACAGATGATCATCTGGAGGATAAGGTATACTTATACAAATATCATACAGAATAAATTACAGACTATAACTTCAGCTTAATTATTATTTCATCCAATTTTTTTATCAACATATTATTTTATTATTTCATTATTTTATTTCATTATTTCATTATTTTTACTTTTATTTAATTTTATTTGAATAATTTATTTTTTATTTTTTTTAAAAAAAAAAAAAAAAAAAAGTGAATTAATTGCGTATCTAAGTGAATTTATTCTAGTTAATCAACATCTTTTCTCAACTATCAACTTGATGAAGTTCCTTTTTGGGTCTTCAAGCACCAATAAATAACAATTTATTTTCTTTTGTTTTTTATTTATTCTTTTCAAAAAAAAAAAAAAAAGGGGGCTTTTGGCAACCAAAACTAACATTGGAATTACAAGGAGGAATCATGCAAAAAACAACAACATGAATTCTGACTCTATTTGAAGAAGAAAAATAGAAATAATATAAACTCACTGATCATTTATATTTTTGGTTACTGAACTCAGCACGACTGAAGTAGCTGATGACTAAAATTCATCACCTCCAAAGGCAGTGATTGAGATGCTTCATGAAAGCAAACTCAATATCTAACTTTACCTTTTACTATGCCAAGTTTTGTTCCAGAGCCAACATAGTATATCAAATTCGAATTAATATTCCAAGTTGGCTCAACAAATAAATTTTGGTTTTTGATCGCACCAAGTTTCTCTAAGAAGGGAGTTGGGGCATATTGCTTAAGCTCAATCAACTTTATAAAATCTATTTTCTAACTTAAATATGTACTTAAGCTTGATGGTAAAAAAAAAAAAAAGAAGAAGAAAAAGAAAAACAGGTGCTTAGTTGAGAAAAGGGGGGTATTTATAGGCATTGCATTCCTACACCCTGTAGATCGCTTCAAATGGAGATTGATAGGCCTTCCCAAGTTCATAGAGCTAAAGAAGGACGCATCCAAGACATGAATATACCTGAGCACCAAAATGAATCAGATGACAATTAAAGCAATGTCATCTTCCAACAGGGCTTATACGATCTTAATCACGACCAAACTAAATCCCTCTTCTTATCCGGATGTAGCTCATGGACTAATCTCAGCTGCCATCATTAGGATCCTGATGCAACGCACTGCATCTTTATCACCAGCATAGTACTGTACAATCAGTATAGGCCATGAAGCACATGATAACAGGAAGGCAGTTCAGAAACACAACAATCAGCAAAGAATTTTCTTAGTAAACAGCACAAAAGCCTTGAAAGAAGAAACCAAGATTTTTGCTTCAAATTCAAAGAAGAAAAGAATAGAAAACATGAGAGACAGGGGATCACAGTAAAGTTCTAGGCTATTTATACCTGTATCACGACCTCACTAACACCTTTTGCCTCACATGATCAATAAACAAACCAAGAAATATACAAAACTACAACTCATGGCGGCCAAATCCAAAAAAAAAACTCCTCCAACGCCATTTGTGGAAGCCTCTGCTAAAATACACCGCTACTGACGTGACAACACTAATTTAGCTGATGATGATATGTTTGAAACAGACGTTCAAAACCCCAAAGCCGTATTAATTACCATAAACAGAATCTACAATTCTGAACCGTGGAAGATGGAAACAGACCAGTACGAGATATGACAGGCCATCAATCACATGATACTACCTTATCCAAGGAAAAATAATTGATCGGAGGAGATCATTCCTTCTGGGGCGGAGGAACATGCTAAATTCACCTCACCAAAACTACAGTTTAGCTGCGAGGATATTAAATTCAGCCTTAGCTATAGTGCATGACACCGGCATAATCAACACAGTCAGATTGCTGACTCACTACTCTAAATTAATGCAACATTAAAAGAATCAGAACCTGTCACCAGACAACGCAGTGCTGATAGACCTTGATGACCGGATCTGTCATCTGATCAATTTCACATGCATTAGCGCACCACCTTAAGAGGCCGCGTAGCTGCATTTGTCGATTCACAGAAATTGAATTGGACTTACAATTCCAAGTCACAAACCCTGCTAATAAAATCCTTACATCTCCTGCTCAAGATGTGACAAAAGCATGCAAGAAATAAGCCGCATAACTAAGAAGGAAGTAATGCATAATATGAAATTTTTCAAATACAGCAATAACTCAATAATAGATGTATTATGGCAAGCCAAGCAAACCACTGAGGATTTAGTTTGGGAAAATAATTCTAAAGCTACCAC
This sequence comes from Austropuccinia psidii, assembly GCA_023105745.1. Lineage (NCBI taxonomy): Eukaryota > Fungi > Basidiomycota > Pucciniomycetes > Pucciniales > Sphaerophragmiaceae > Austropuccinia > Austropuccinia psidii. The sequence continues at coordinate 6,330,306 of JALGQZ010000018.1, forward strand.
TACCAAGCTTGGTAGAAGAACAAAGAAAAGAAACATTGCAATGCTGCTAGCCAAACAATAAACCGTAGAGTATATCACGGCAGAGGAGCTTGACTAACTAGGACAGAAATATAACACATCAAAGCAAAAGGATTTAGATCAGTTATTGGTCCCAACGTTTTTTAGCACCCACTCGGCGTTACCTTGGAAGGATAAAATTGCAGAAGTGGTAAGAAGCAAGCTCTATTAGCATCACGTCTTCACAGGCCACATTCTGAAAGCGGGATTAACTCGGGGAAACAACCTACGGTAACCATAACCACCTAACCTGGTTAGGATCACTAACAAACCCTCCAGAATTGTTGAAGGGTGATTGCAGCATCTCTGGATGCTGTTTGAACTGTTCACAAGGCCAGTAAATCATCTCCAGGGGCCTAGTAATCAAACCTGAAGCACTTCACAAGTAATGCGACTGCTCCAGACCTCGACCACCAATATAGACTTAATTTATCTGCCTCTCAAGGATTAATAAGGGTTCCAGAACGCTCTATTAATTGAGTAGCTCGCCCGATCAAATTTTGAGCACCCTAAAGGGTGTTGGAGCATCCACAAACAATAAGCTAACCTACCCGAAGCTGCTAAAAGGGATTAAGGGATTTATTAACCAAGTGCAAACAACGCAAAAAAGTTGAGAGCACAATGGAAGTGCTTTCAGAGGAATTAGAAAGAAAGGAAAGAGAAAAATAAATTAAATTAAATCAAATCAAAAAGAAAAAACTCACCCGATGCTGTTCCACATAAGGTAGGGGTGGGTAGTATAACCCATCTAGCTGTCTCTGCAACCACCCGACTACATTTAAAGGCCCCCCCATAACCAACCCGACTCAATTTTGAGCACTCGCAAGTGCTTTGAAATAGTCCTTGAAGGACTTTCAACTGGTTTATCCATTAATTTTTTACTTCATTAGCTTCTTATTCTGTGAGAAAAAAAGAGAATATATAAGAAAAAATAACAATTAAATAAATATATATATAAAAGGGGTTTTAAAATAAAGAAAAAAAAATAACAAAAAAAGAGTCCTAAACAAGACGTTAAACTGTTTATTTTTTATTTTCTATTTTTATTAAAATTAAGCTTAACTGAGGGTTCTTCTCTTTCTTTTTGTTCATTTATTTTCTAAAAAAACTAAAATAATAATAATAATAAACTGAATGAATGGAACTGACAAAAGAATATAAATAATCTGCTTATTTATTTTTTATTTTCTTCAATATCTTCAAGTTTACTGATGATTTCTTTTACAAAGGAGAAGAAAATAAATCAAAAAAATAAATTAAAATTAAAATTAACAAAAAAAAAAAAAAAAAGAGAATGCCCTCATCAAGGCTTAAAACTGATGTTTTGTCTTTATTCTTTTTTATAAATTATGACTTTATCTGACATTTCTTATCTTGGATTCCTACAGGTCTGATAAAGAAAAACAACAAAGATTACAAAAGGACTATAATTAAGAAAATGCCCTCAGCAAGGCTTAAAACTTCTTTATTAATTTATTAATTCTAATTTTGATTATTTAAGTTGCTAATTATCTTTCATGCTGCAGGGAACTCAAAACAAAAAAATAAAAAAAGAGCCCTCAGCATGGCTTAAAACTGCTTAATTCATTTATAAATTTGCTATCAAGGACAATGCAAAGCCCTGGGCAAGGCTTTAAACTGCTCAATTTTATATTGTTTTATCATTTTAATGAATTATTCATTTTACTGACAATTTTATTCTATTTTTCACAGTTTTTTTATCAACCAATACATATATAATAACAAGAGAAATATCAATGTATATAACAGAATGAGGGATTAAAAAGGAAAAAGTCCTCAGCAAGACATTAAACTGCTGGTTTCTTATTTTATTTCAAATTAACAAACAAAAAACTATATTATTGTTTACTTTTTTACAGGGCTCTAAAAAAAATAAATGCCCCGAGCAAGGCTTTAAACTGCTATTTTTTTATGCTTTCTTATTTTGAATGATAACTATACTAACATATTTGATTTGGCTTCCACAGGTATGCAACATTAATAAAATATTTCTTTTATTTTAAAGGATTAAATGTGCTTTTAAGATAAATATGAGTCCTCAATAAGACTATAAACTGTTTAAGATAACTATAAAGCTTGGCTTTGAAGATAAATTACATTCCAGGAAACCCCAAGTGCAACAATCAGGTGCCTGGACACAAGATGTGGTCCTTGGCAAGACCATAAACTGCCCACACAAAAAAAGTGAAAATTCTCAACAAGGAATCAAATCAAAACAATCAACCAATGGTCCCTGGCAAGACCATAAACTGCCCACTCAAATTATTAACAATAGTCAAAAAGAAGCCAATGGTCCTTGGAAAGACCATAAACTGCCTATTTAAAGTATTCAAAAAGATTGGAAAAGGACTACAAAAGGAGGATAAGTCCTAGGCAAGACTATAAACTACCTAAGGTTTCATTTCTTATATTTTTAATTTCTAATTTTATGTCATTATAAACAAGAATTAGAAAGATTTACTGACTTGAATGTTCTGAAAATATTTTTATTTATTTTTTTATTTCAAACTCATTTATTTATTTTCACTAAGAATTAGGGTCATATCCCATTCATGAGCTCAAGAATATTCTATTATACTTTTCCTACTATTACAACAAGAGCCATTAAGTTGGCTTAATTTTTCAACTCAATAATAACAATAATTGAAAAAAAAAACTCTACATCAAGTATTATTTTTTTAAAAAAATGATCAATTTATTTGAAATATTCCTTCAATTACAAGAGAGTGATTGGAACTTGTTTGAAAAGAAGAAGTATTTGTGCCATGAAGGCATTAATTGAACTCTGAAGGAGTTATTTATATTAAAAACTCATAAATTGATGACATAATTTGGGGAATTTATAAATTAATAACACCTCAATGTGCTATTTGTTCCAAATGGAATTTAAAAAGCCCCCCAAAAGGCAAACAAGAGTTTTTTTTAAATTGTACAAATTTTTGATTTCACTGTTTATATTTTTTTTAACAACTCAAATGCATTTATGGGTAACAGAAAATCTGAACCATAAAGGGGAGCGACTTGAAATAAAGTCTGAGTCACAATGATGATTCCAAAAGGAAGATTTGTGGCATCATAAGGGTCATTATATGAATAAAAGACTCAAATTATGATCATTCAATTATGTAATATTAATAATAAATACTCTCAAGAGCACCAATTTTTGCTTATTGGCACAAATTACCACCTTCAACCAAACAGTTCCAGGATCTTAATTGTGATTCAGGTTTATTTCATTTGAATTTTGATTTTTAATCAGATATCTCATTTAATGGTTATTTTATACTAGTATAAAAAAATAATGTAAATTTACTGTGTCATTATTTATCCTTATCAATATCACTATAAAAAAAGAAGGGGTCGGTAAACTTATTTCTTACACTATCCCTTATAGTGGAAGTTTAGGGGGAATGAGAACATATCCTCTTCAAAATTTGAAAACCAACTCAATATTTTTAAATGGAGAGGGGGCCCCTTGTCCAAACAAATATTATTAATATATATATATATACATCAATAAATTAATATTAAAAACAATTTTTTAAATCACCTTATTATTACAATTTTTCAATTTTTATAACAGGTTTAATTCAGGAATTCAGAAGAACCAAAAGGACATAAATTATTTTGAAGAAACAGCAAGAGAATTGGGAAACAACTTATCATAGGACAGTTATTCAGAATACTGAAAGTGAAGAAGATTATTTATAAGAAAAAAAAACAGGAGTTCCTTATGGATTGACCTTTGGACAACACAAGACCTTGGACACTTCTGTGATTCTGGATTGAAACTCATTTGGAATTCAAGAATCACTGGCCAGAATTTATGGACTGAAGGATTACTCACTGGATTAATTATGAGCTCAGGACTCACTCAACATGAAGGACTAACAAGATAATGTACAACACTCAAATCAAATTGCCCTTGGGATTTTAAAGAAGCTTGAAGACTCAAGAGGTCCTCAGCATGACACTAAACTGCTTCCCCTGTAGACTTGGGCAGGGAAACTTATAAAAAATAATAACAGCCAAGAAGCTGGAGGGGAATGTCCTAGTCAGGAGAAGTGCTGAAGGACCATTTTTGTCCTCAGCATGACAATAAACTGCTCCCTTTGTGTAACAGGAACAAGGAGTTTCACAGGTGTTTATCATTATCAAATTGTCCAGAATGAACAAAGTGGAGTCCCAAGCCATCAATTAAGACAAGAAAATTACTTATCAAGAAATAAAACAACCAGAAGAATCTTGCATCAAGTGGGAATCATGAAGATTGAAGAATAAAACAAGAGTCAAGTGGAATCCAAAATCAAGCCCAAAGGAGCTCAAGAATCAAGATAAGTCCTTGGACTAGGCCAGGAGGTCCTTGCATGACTTAAACTGCAGGACTTGTATACCTAATATACAGGGGTTACACACCTAGTTGTAGGTCCTTTATGACCTTAAACTACACTTTTTATGGAAGAAAGAAGAAAGAAGACTTGTGATGACCTCAATATTTCAGGACACCAACAAATTCTTAGAAATAATTAAAAAATAATAAAATAATAATAATAATAATAATAATAATAATAAAAATAACTAATTGAAGATGGATCACCAAATTTTTGCAGCCAAATACAAATCAGTCCTGAAGAAAGTGAGACCAGTCAATGAACCAATGCCTCAAGACCTTAACCCACCTTTGGAAAGACCACCTTTGTCAAGAGATCCTTATGAAACACCTTTATCACCAAATCCCCCCATTTTTCAAGAAACCTTCAAGGTAACACATGAAAGACTGCAAGCAGTCAATTTTGGCCCACTAACATGGTTATCAAATGAAGAAGTCAATTTACTCAAAAATGTTATTACCTTAAGAGAAAAATCAATAGCTTTCTGTGAAGAAGAAAGAGGATTACTCAAACACTCATATGGAAAACCTTACAAGATACCAGTAATACCTCATGAACCTTGGCAGAATAAACCAATTCCCATTCCCAAATCAATTTTACCTCAGTTTACTGAATTAATTAGAGAAAGAATCAGGACTGGACTCTATGAGCAATCCACCTCAAGCTACACAAGCCCAATATTTTGTGTGGCCAAATCAAATGGGAAACTCAGAATTTTCCATGACCTTCAAGAACTCAACAAAGTCACCATCAAGGATGCTGGCTTACCAGCTCACATTGAAGAATTTGTAGATGCATTTGCAGGAAGAGCATGCTATGGACTAGGAGACATCATGGGAGGATATGATGAAAGAGAATTAGATGTCACTACAAGACCCCTCACTACTTTTGAAACACCCCTTGGAAGGATGCAACTCACAAGACTACCCCAAGGAGCCACTAACTCAGTAGCAGTATACCAAGCCCAAATGACCTGGATACTCCAAGAAGAAATACCAGAAAGTGTAGGAATATTTATTGATGATGGTGTAATAAAAGGACCAAGATCACTTTACAATCAAGAAACACTACCAGAAAACCCCTCAATAAGAAAATTTATATGGGAATATGCCATAACATTAGAAAGAATTTTATTCAGGATTGAAGAAGCAGGACTTACTATCTTGGGATCCAAGTTTGCATGCTGTGTTCCAGCTTTGGACATAGTAGGGCATGTTGTATCATTCAAAGGAAGAACAATCTCAAAACAAAAGATCAACAAGATTCAAAATTGGCCAACACCTCTTAACAAGAAGGAAATAAGGGGATTTCTTGGACTTTGTGCCTATGTAAGGATGTTCATTGAAAACTTCTCACAAGTTTCATCACCACTCAGAAGGCTCACCAGAGAATATGTTGACTGGGACTGGGATCAAAAATGTGAAGCAGCTTTCCATAAGCTCAGAAGAATAGTTGGAGAAGAAATAACCCTCAAGAAATTGGATTATGAAAAAGGATCAGGAAAAATTAAGCTAGCAGTAGATTCAAGCTACATTGCTACAGGAGCAGTACTCACTCAAGAAGATAAAGAAGGAAAAGACAGACCAGTATTATATGAATTAATAACCTTTTCAAAATTAGAATCAAAATACTCACAACCCAAATTGGAACTCTGTGGAGTTGCAAGAATTCTCAAGAAGCTTCAAACCATACTTTGGGGACAACATTTTGAATTACAAGTTGATGCCAAGCCCTTAATTGAAATGATCAACACCCCTTGCTTACCCAATTCCCCCATGACAAGATGGGTGGCTTTTATTCAACTATTTTCCTTTGATTTGGTACACAAACCAGGGAAAACTTTCACTATGCCAGATGGGCTATCCAGAAGACCAAAAAACTCAGAAGAAGATGAAGATGCACCAGAATTTGATGAAGAAGAAAATTGGATCAAGCCACACCCTGGATTTGGGGCTAAGGCTATAAATTCACTCAATTTTTTAGGAATACAGGTACCAACCAAACAAGAAGGATTTTGGAAGAGAATTCAAGAATACTTAAGTACAATGAAAAAACCACAATCAAGCAAGGATGAAGAGTTTAGAAGGATAAAAAGAAGGTCATCCAACTTTTTCTTGGAAGATGGCCAACTCAAAAGAAGAAATAACGCAAACCCTCAATTGGTGATAACAAGTCAAGAAGTTCAAAGCTACATTTTAAAGTCACTTCATGAAGACATGGGCCACAGAGGGGAAAATGAAACTTATAGAATAATCAAAGCAAGATTTTGGTGGGAAGGAATGAAGAAATCAGTCAAGAAATGGGTTCAATCCTGCCTGGCCTGCCAAAAGAGAAGTCAACGCTTCCAAAGGGAACAAGGAAAGCCTACAGCAACATCAACAATCTTTGAAAGAGTCAGTATGGATGAAGTACATATCAAATCCGGAAGATGGAAGTATATGGTTGTGGCCAGAGATGATTTTTCAGGATGGCCAGAAACAGTTGGACTAGTCAAATTAACAGCAAAAGTAGTTGCAGAATGGTTCACCTCAGAATGGATATGCAGGTATGGCTCACCAAAAGAAGTAACTGTGGATGGAGGGCCAGAGGTTGGAGAAGAATTGCAAGATGGAGTAAAGAAAGCAGGATCAAGGATCAGAGTCACCACACCTTATTACCCAGAGTCTCAACGAATGATTGAAAGGGGCCATAAGCAACTCAAAGATGCATTAGTCAAGATGTGTGGAGAAAATGGAGGAAAAAGGAAAAAATATCTACCACTAGTGACATTGGCTGACAGAATTTCCACTCAAAGGAAAACTGCTTTCTCACCATATGAACTCCAATTTGGACAACTACCAGTATTACCAATTGACATTGAAACAAAAACATTTTTAGCAGTAGAATGGCACAAAATATCCACAACTGAGGAATTGCTGGAAGCCAGAGACAAACAGTTGGAAGGAAAAGAAGAGATGAGAAGAAAAGCAGAAGAACAACTCAAAAAATCAAGGGAGGACTCAATGAAATATTGGGATAGAAGAATGGCACATCAACTAAGATCACCACTCAAACCAGGAGATTTGGTCCTGGTTTACAACAAAGCAATAGAAACTAATTGGGGACTACTTTTCAAAAACAAATGGAATGGACCCTACAGAGTAATCAAACAAATAAACAATGGACCATATGAACTTGAGGAACTTGATGGAACAGAATTAGAAAGAAGATTTGCAGAATCTCAAGTCAAGAGGTTCTACCCAAGAGGAAAATTTATAAACACAAAAGAAGACACAGAAGAAGAACAAAGTGGAGAAGATGAATCAATGAATGAGGAAGAGGTATTTGAGGATACGACAGAATCAGATGAAGAATAGAGAGCTCTCACCTGTAATTCTGGGGACAGCATTAAATGGAGAGGGGGATGTGGTATTCCATACCATTTTTTTTCACCAGGCTCAAGCTCATAGTACCCCAAAACAGCAGTAAATCCAGCCTACAGGCAGACTTACACTCAAACTTTACACCAAAAGGTCAGTTTTACAGCAAGAAGCTGGATTTAACTCATAAAACCATGGCACAGGCACCAAATGGCAGTGTATGTGTTTAAATAAATTATTCAATTTCATTATGCATATGTGTAAATCAAGTTACATATAGTAAACTAGTTACAACAAATAAGTTACCACCCTTTAAATTACACACCCCACCCAGCTTTACACCCCCTTACAGCCACAGGACTCATGCAGCAAGAAAACTATACATGCATTAGCTACACAGCCAACTTGCATTCAAAGTCACATGATGCAAAGCTCAACTCCATGGAATTCCTGCAAGTCATTTACAACACAGCCACAGGAGTACCTTATCTTATATCCTCAGTAACCCCACTTAGAACCTTAAAACAGAATCATAATTATTCACACCACTCATCACCTCATGCAAACCAAAGCTAGTTACAACAGGCTGCATGCAGTACACAATTCTAATTAAATCACAACCATATGACTATGCACAGCATGTGTCAAACTCAAAAATCACATCATCTCATACATCAAAGTAAATTCATCAGTGCAAGAAATTATCACCTGACCTCATTTTAAAGTTCAAAAAGAAGAAAAACAACCATGACACCTGCATAAATTACACAGACACTTCTACCAAACCTAAAATAGGACATATAAAAAGGAATCACAAGGTGTCACAGGGGCTCTTCGAAGTGAAGAGGGCCTGGCATTCAGTAAACTGGGACTCACTTATGGAGGGCTCAAAGATAAGACAAGAATGGATACTCTTAAGAGTGTGAATAATGAATTACCAAAAGAATAAAAATAAGAAAGCAGCAACAAAGAATAAGGGTAAGAAAAAGAAGAGCCAACCACAAACAAGTCCAAGTCCACTGTTTCAACCTGTCAGAATGGAAAGAGAAGGGTTAATAAGGATATGGCCACCCAACTCATACTGTACAGGCAAAGAAAGAAAAAAGGCAAAGACTAACTTAAGATTAAATAAATATAATACCCAAAAATATAAGGATAAGAATATTCAGATAATAATAAATCAACTAAATTAATTAACTGGGGAAAAGTCCCCAGGGGGGAGAAAGAGGGGCTGGTATATGTGAGAATCACCAGCCCTGATCCAGAGGAAGAATTTTCATGAGAGTATTTGATGATTGAATTGAGTCTGTCCAATACAGGTCCTGTACGGCTGTACAGAACCTGTACAAGAGGTGTGGTGTATTTGAGTGATCATACAGTTCCATATTGGTGTATTGAAACTGTATTGGGTGAATCCAACCTGTACAGGTGTTGACAGGCTGTATGGATGTACCAAGCTGTATGCATGCTTCAGAATGAAGATTGCTGAAACTGAATGCTGATGCAGATACTGGATTTGCTGATTTGGGGCGTTTGAGTGGGTGTATGAATGAATACCCTTACCCCTGATGGATTGTTGTTACAGTATCCCCCTCTTGAAACTGGTGGGCTCCTGAACACCATAATACCCTGCCACTGTTGAGTGGCATCTCAATATCCCCACATTTTTTCAAAAAATTTTCTTTTTAATTTTCTTTCCTCTTGACCATTATCCTGAAAATCCTTCATTACTTCTTCCCTGCCGAATTCAATTGATTCCCCCCTTTTTTTTCAAGTTTGAGTGAGTATTCCTTCCTGACTACACCATTCTTTTCTTTTGATTCAATCAGCCATGTCTTGGGATGTGGCCTTGGGATGTATCCCAGAATAAAGGCCATTGAGCACTTGTGCTCAAAAATTGGTGCCCAATGAGTATATGGCTTGTACTCATTGGCCTAGACTTAATCCATTGAATGAATAAAAACTTTCCTCCAAGGGGTCTTGTCCCCATGATCCAAGGAATTGGCCTCAGGCAGCCCTCCAAGTGGTTTTGGGCTGTGGCCTCCATCTTGAGTGATCTTGATGCATTTTGCTTTTTATGGCCTTTTTGGCCTTGCTGGGTGTTTTGGTGATTAGGGCATTTTTTTTTTGATTTTTTGATTTTTTCTGGTTTTTTGGCCATCATAGGCCTTTTGAGGTTTTGGGGTCCTACGGTCCGCGGGCCGTACGCCGCGGTCCGTGGGCCGTGGACCGTACGCCACGGTCTGCGGTCCGTGGGGGCTATTGGAGGCCCCCAGGACCAAAATGGAGCCCCTGGGCCCAAATTTGCTGGGGACCCAGGGTGACTAAGGGGCCCAAAAATGGCCCATTTCCAAATTTCACCATATGTGGCCTGGACCCATTGAAGGGGTCCAGGACCATCAAGATCTTGGCCTCCCCCAAAGTTGCAGGGGAGGCCCTGGGTGATGAGTTCAGCCCCAAAGGGGTGTGAACCTTCACCTTAGAGGCTTGAGGTGGGGCATAATTGAGTTATGGCCCCATTTCCTTGAGTCAAATTTCTTTTTCTTGATGTGGAATGGATTGATTCTGACGTCTTGAATCTTCTGCTTGCACTTTCTTCAGTTATGAGTTCCAAACTGACTGAACTCACTGAATCTTCCCCTTCTGCACCGCCACCGTCTGTTCTTCATGGTTCTGGCGTCTTCAGTCGATTGTCTTCTCCCTCCATGGCGTCTTCTGGCCATTTTGACCCCTCCCAAACATATGATGGGTTCAGAGCAGTTGAAGTTCTTGATCCTGCCTGTACTGAGTGTTTGGCCAGGGGGAAGGATTGCTTTCAACATTACAATCCTTGATCGTCAAAATGCCATTTCTGCTTTATTGGGAAGAAGCCATGCCGCCGTACCGGATCAACTTTGTCTCAGGTCAGGAGGCACTTATGGAGTAGGAAGGATGGGCCTTATGGGCAGGAATTCCCCATTCTTGAGGAACCTACCCCTGATGCCACTTCTGGATTTTCTCAATGTGAGTGATTTGCATTTCTTGGTTGAATTGATGCTGATATTTTGATGTAGTGACTGGTTCCAGGCAGAGGGATGTGGCCAGATGGACTAATGTTGGAGGGCCCATTCCAATTGGTGGTAGGCCCATCCACTACAGCTCAGAAATTCCAATTTCAAGGACCAATGCTGATGGAGTGGTGAAAGTAGTGAAGAAGCTAAGAAGAATTGTTGATTCCCCATCAGATCCAGATGCTGAAGGAAGTGATGAGTTGGATGGTGAAGAAGTTCAAGTTATTCCTCATTCAAGTGGCCATCCATCCAGCAATTCCTCTTCTCAACCTCTTTCCAACCACAGATTCCAAAGCCAAGTGATTCCCAGCACTCCAAGAACCTTCCAACCAATGCTTGCTTCAATTCCTACAACCCTTCCTCCTCCTTCACCAACTACTTCCCACACCACCAGGCCTGCCTTGAATCCAGCAGTAAGACCGTCTCCAGATCAACAGCCCAGAAACTCACCCATAAACACCTCCCGTCAACTCCAACCTGTGGCCAGCTCCAGCAGAAGAAGAGATGGGTTGTCCCCTTTGCCGTTTCCTGCCGCTCAAGTATTCCAAAGAAGTGAACGTTGGCCTATCCGGGTTACCAGAGAAGATCCCAACGCGGCTAGTGAAAATCAAGATGCTGTGGCCAGATTGTTCAGGAGGGTTGATAGAAATAGCAGAGAGGTGATTATGTATGCCCATGACAGGACTATTCCAGGTACTGCTTCTGAAGAGATGGCTGCAAAATTTGCCTGGTATGAAGATGAGTTGATAAATGATTTCCAGAGAACTTTTGATGACTTGGGTAGAGATAACTAGTTTCCTTTTCCTTGTTTGTGTTTGGCTTTCCCTCTATCAGCACTCTTATAAATACTAAAAAATGAAAAAATAATGGAACCTCCCAATACATGATTTGGGGAGGGGATGCTGCTGCTTTAAAGAAATAAAAGAACGAAAATTATACAAGTAAAGAAAGAAAGAAAAATAAAAGCATAAGAGAAAATGAGAGTAAAGAAAGAAATAAAGAAAAAAGTCCTGATGGTTGGTCCTTCTTGTGGTGAGTTGCTTGATTCTGGCCAAAAGTGTCTGAAAAATGAAAACCAAGCATTTTGATGCTCACAGAGTGGCCAAGGTGATGTTTTACAAGAAGTAGAACCCTCAGGGATGCATACCAGGAGATGGAACTTACTTTCATAACTTCCACTCCCCACCAAGCACCATAAAATTGAAAAGAATTGCCATAAATGACTTCTGAGATGAATTGCCATAAATGACTTCTGAGATGAATTGCCATAAATGACTTGAAGTAATGAATGTCTTGAATTATGATGATTGGCATAAAATAAAATGATAAATAGGGAAGGAAATAAAAAATAAAGAAGAAAACATTGGGCCATATCTTGATAAGGTCCAAATGGAGGGTATTGATGTTGTATGCTTCCTGAACCTGTCCAAAGAAATGACAAGTGCTCACAAGGTTGCCAAGGTGATGCTTACAACAACATATGGGTAGAATACCCCCTTAAAGGTGCATGCCAGGAGAGGAACCTACTTTCATAAATTCTTCTCCCCACCAAGCACCATAAAATCAAACTCTTGAGGTATTTGGACCAGGCTTGTCTGGATACAATGAATGGAAATTCTTGACAAGGTCTGGTGAGTTGGTAAGGTTGGAAGCTGGTTCCCAAGTGGTTCTTTCTGGGTCTTCACTGAATCCTTTCCACTCTACCAGATACCATAATTTACCTCTTTTGAGTTTTGAGTCCAGAACCTGAGCCACTTCCCATTCTTCTTGCTCCTCCACTAAGACTGGTGGTGGTGGCAATTGATGTCAATTTGGGATAGTTGATTGCTTGACTGGTTCTAATAAGGACACATGGAATACAAGGTGAACTGTCTTCCATTGCTGAGGCAACTTGAGGTGATATGCATGGCTGCCAATCTTCTTCAGAACTTCAAAAGGTCCCAACCATCTTTCTGATAATTTCTTGGTGGGTCTTGTTGTCTTGATGTTCTTGGAAGCCAGCCATACTTTGTCCCCAGGTTGGAAATCAGGTGGAATTTCTCTATTTCTATCTGCATACTTCTTGAATCTCCTTATTGCTGACTCCAATTCTTCTTTGACAACTTGCTGTACTGATTGGAGTTTTGTTGATAACTTTCCAACAGGTGAGTCTTGAGAAATATGGATTGAGTCAAAGCTGGGATTTCTTCCATAAATGGTGAAAAAAGGTGATTGCTTGGTGGATGAATGTTCTGCATTATTATAGGCAAATTCAGCCAGAGGGAGCCAGGTGTACCAGTCATCTTGATGATAGCTGACATACATCCGAAGGTACTGTTCTAGTATCTGATTTACCCTCTCTGTCTGTCCATCTGTTTCAGGGTGAAAGGCAGTTGAAAGATCTCTTGATATCTTGAGCTGCTGACACAATTGAGTCCAGAATGATGAAACAAATAAGGATCCTCTATCACTAACAATACTGACTGGAAGTCCATGTTTGGAAAATACATGACTAATGAAGATTTGAGCCAAGTCCAGAGCAGTGATTGTGCCATAAGTTGGAATGAAGATTGCCATTTTTGAGAATCTGTCCACAACTACTAAAATTGAATCAAAGCTGTTTGACAGTGGCAATTGAGTGATGAAGTCCATTGATAATGAATTCCAAGGACCAGACGGAATTGAAAGAGGCTTGAGTAATCCAAACTTCTTGTGATGAATGTTCTTGTTTCTGGAACATTGCTGACATGAGGACACATAGTCCTTGATGAATTGATTCATGCCAGCCCAATAAAAATCCCTCTTGATGAGCTTGAGGGTCTTCTCCTGGCCAGGATGGCCAGCCAATGGTGAGTCATGACGCTTTTGAAGAATATTGAGTTGAAGTTCTTCATTGCTTGGGATTACCACTCTATCTTTGAATAATAATAACTTGGCTTGAGGCTCAAGAGAATAATCTGTAACTGATTCACCTCTTGCTAGTTGCTTGAGTATTTCTTTATAATCTTTGTCTTTCCATACTTCTTTTTGAATCTTGTCCACTATATCTGAGAAAATTTCCACTTTGATTGAGAAGAATCTTGACTCTTGAATTCCATCTTGCTTAAGTATTTGATGAGAATTATGAGGATTCTTGCTGATGAAGTCCACCCCCCTCTCTGGGTACACGTCGTCCCAACGTGACAAGGCATCTGGTAAAGTGGCCAGCCTGCCTGGGCAGTAAGTGATAGTGAAATGAAATTCTGAGAGAAATTCAGCCCAACGGGCCTGACGACGAGTAAGAACTTTGGAAGACATGAAAAACTGCAAGGAAGAGTGGTCTGTCAAGACCTCAAAAGGATTGGAAAGAGAAAGAAGGAATGCTCTGTAGCGCTTGAGAGCCCAAAATATGCCAAGGAGTTCCTTGTCATGAATTTCATAGTTGAGTTCAGCTGGTAAGAGCTTGCGACTATCAAATGCAATGGGATGCTTTCCAGAGTCATTCACCTGACTCAGTACGGCGCCCAATGCATAATCAGAAGCATCAGTCTCTACAATAGTAGGTAGAGATGGATTGAAATGAGATAAGATAGGAGCAGAGGTGAAAGCTTCTTTGAGTGCTTGAAACTGACTAAGAGCTTCCTCATTGAAGATGAAAGGAGAATCTTTTTTGAGAAGGGAAGTGAGAGAAGTGATTTTTTTGGAATAATTTTTAATAAAACGACGATAAAAATTGGCAAAGCCAAGAAAGGATTGAAGAGCTTTGATGTTTTTGGGCTGAGGCCAATTGAGGATTTGCTGAACTTTTGAAGAATCCATCTTGAGGCCATCACTTGAAACAACATAGCCTAAGTATTGCACACTTGAGGCATGGAATACACACTTGGAGGCTTTGGCAAACAGATTATTGTCCCTCAGTCTTTGGAGGACAGAGGCCACATGTTTGACATGTTCCTCCTCAGAACTGGAAAAGACGATAATATCATCTAAATAAACCACAACAAACACATCCAAAAAATCTGCAAAAATATCATTTACCAGATTTTGGAAAGAAGCAGGAGCATTGGTCAAACCAAATGCCATAACCAAATACTCATAACTGCCATATTTGGTTCTAAAGGCAGTTAAGGGCTCATCCCCCTCTTTGATTCTCAGAAGGTTATATGCACCACGCAAATCTATCTTGGAGAAGATAGTGGACCCGTTGAATACGGTAAGAAGCTGGTTCATAGGAGGAACAGGGTATCTGTTCTTCCTAGTGACAGCATTGAGTTTGCGGTAGTCAACACACAAACGAAGACCTCCATCCTTTTTCTTGACAAAAAGGACAGGTGCTCCTGTTGAAGAGGAGCTTGTTCTAATGAAACCTTTCTCTACATTCTCTGAAATGTAGGCCCGCAGTGTTTCTGACTCTTGATCTGATAATGAGTAGATAACACCAATTGGAGGTAGAAGACCCTCCAATTCAATATGGTGATCACAGGCGCTGTGTGGAGGAAGTTTCTCTGCTTTCACCTTGGAGAATACATCCAAATATTGGTGATAAGCAGGAGGAACAACCTTCAGCACAGTTTCAATTTCTTCTGGCTCTTCCTCCTCATCCCACTGCTCCTCCAGGGATGCATGAAAAGATAAGGGAGGACGGTCCATATCCCCTTGGAAGAGATGAAGTGAAGATATGGCAACATCTTCTCCAACATCCTTTATCTCTTTGAAGACTTCATCTCTTAATGGAAGTTATGACTGAGAGGGAATAATGGAAGGGATATGGACAGAAGAAGGAAGGGAAGGTGTTTTAAGTTCACCAACCAGAGCAACACTGTTGACAGCAGTGGCAAAGTCATTACTAGTAGAAGGAATAATACCACTAGAATCCTTATGATTAGAATCATAGGTGATCAATCCATTTTTCCAATCAATAATGGGATTAAAATGGTAAAGGAAATCATAGCCCAATATCAGGTCTTCTCCCTTGGGTGAATCTATGATAAAGAAGTCCCATTCAAAGCTTGGGAAGGAAGGCAAGTCAACTACCCACTTGGTATAATGGGTGATGAACAAGGCAGGGGATTCATTAGAATCCAAAATGAAAAGAGGAATCTTTTCAGGGAGCTCTGACAAAGTCAATGAGTACTTGAGAACAAAATTCTTTGCAATAAAAGAGTTTGTAGCACCAGAATCAATGAGAATACTATAAAAAATATCAGAGACAGAAGAGAAAATAAGAAATTTTAAAGATTTCTTGACACTAGTATTCAGAGTGCACAATTGTGCTCTTGAAGGAAATAAGTGAGAACCATTGAACACATCATGATTCCCACTCAGGCTTTTCCCTGCTTGCTAGGGAAGCCTCTTGATGATGACCCAGGCTTGTTCTGCGGTCTCTTGAAGCATTTTTCAATTGGGTGCTTGCCACCACAGTAAGTACACAACCCCTCTTGAATCCTCCTCTCCTTTTCAGAACCGATTAACTTATTGTCCTTATTGAGGAGAGCAGAGTGAGGCTTGTCCTTTGAAGGCTGAAATTGCTTACCCTTTATATTCTTCTTCTGATGAGGCCTCTTTGAAAATGAGTTTTGAGGAGGTCTGGATTGATTGGATCCATTGACAGGAGGCTTCTTTTCTTGATTGCCACCCTTTTCTTTTTGTCTCTCATGAAATCTTGTGTCTAATTCTAAAGTGACATCCATAAGTTCTTGAAGAGTATCAAAAGTTCCAGGGTGTGAAGCCAACTGGTCCAATAATCTTGATGCCAACCCTCTTCTGTAAACATGGATATAAGCTCTTTCCCCCCAATCTCCAATTCTTGACATTAAGCTTCTGAAATCTGCAATGTACAAGGATACATGACCACTTTCCTTCATCCTCAAATTGTCCAACTCTTGTTCAGCTTTCCTGACTTCATTGGGGTCACCAAACAGAGTGAATAATTGAGATTCAAACAATGGCCAATTATTGAGGAGGTAGGAAGGGTCTTCATTGGAAATATTTGAGAGGTAAGGTTCAATCCACTTGCCAGCTCTACCAGTAAGAAAAGAAGTTGAGTACAAAACCTTCTTCCTGTCAGAGAAGAAGTTTGCTGGATCATTATGGAAAATTAGTTGACAGGATTGGATAAATCCTCTCAACTTATGAGCTTGAGTACCATCAAAAGAATCAGGTGCCTTCATGGATGGAGTCTTGAAAGCAGGGGCTTTGGAATTGTCCCTGGGAGCAACTGCTTGAGTGAGTTGCCCCATGAACTGAGTCATCTGCTCCATCATCTTGAGGAGACTTGGATCAGTTTGAAAGACAAGAGGTTGACTAGAAAGGGCTAGATTAGAACCCTGAGGCACCTCTGGAGCATTTGCCAAGGCATCTGCCACTTCAGTTTCCCCAGAATCTTCCTCTTCCACAGACTCGTCCCCCTCTTCATCTTCAACTTCCCCTTGTCTTGCTCTTGCACCTTCAGACATGCCAGGGTAGCCACCCAAAAGTCCAGAGAAAGATCTTGATCTTCTAGATTTCATTCCACCTCTTCTTGAGGGTGCTGCTCCTTCCATTGGTGGTCCTCTGTCTAAATTTACACTCAGTTGATGAACTGATGGTGTGCGGTCAAGAGGAGCCCTTGCTGTAGGAGTGAGAACAGCTTGAATTCTTTGGGATCTAGTATTCTTGGCTGGGGGACTATGCTGAACTGGCATTATGAAAGGAATTAAAATAACTTGATGGTATTAAGAAGAATAATCAAATTTGGCCAAATCAATCACAATAAATCTTGATGAATCTTGAGGAATCAATTCAAATCTTGAGGAATCAAATTCAATCAACAGTCAAATCAATTCAATCAATCAAAATCAATTCAAATCAAATATCAATAATCTTGAGGAAATCAATAATCAATCAATATACAATCAATAATCAATCAATAAGTGTCTTCAATATGAAATCAGGTCTTGAGGAATCAATCAATCAGTTCAAAATCTTCAGAAATCAATTCAATATCTTGAGAGTTCAGAGTCAATAAATCCAATAAATCCTGAATCAATAACCCAAATGAATCCCAATGAATAATCCAATTAATAATTCCTAGATAAAACCTGAATCAGAACACAGAAACAATTTGATTGATAAAAAATAATATGAAGTGATGAAATGGTCAGCAATGATTAAGAAAGTTAAAGAATCAATTTCTCATAAGAATGGAATGAATGAGATGAAAAATTGATGAAAGAGAAAAATCATAATCATTAAGATCATTAAATCATAAAAGGATCATAATTGATTAATGAGAGAAATGAATTTAAATGAATGGAAAGAAGAATCAAATATGAGTTAATTAATTTAATGTCACAGGGGCTCTTCGAAGTGAAGAGGGCCTGGCACTCAGTAAACTGGGACTCACTTATGGAGGGCTCAAAGATAAGACAAGAATGGATACACTTAAGAGTGTGAATAATGAATTACTAAAAGAATAAAAATAAGAAAGCAGCAACAAAGAATAAGGGTAAGAAAAAGAAGAGCCAACCACAAACAAGTCCAAGTCCACTGTTTCAACCTGTCAGAATGGAAAGAGAAGGGTTAATAAGGATATGGCCACCCAACTCATACTGTACAGGCAAAGAAAGAAAAAAGGCAAAGACTAACTTAAGATTAAATAAATATAATACCCAAAAATATAAGGATAAGAATATTCAGATAATAATAAATCAACTAAATTAATTAACTGGGGAAAAGTCCCCAGGGGGGAGAAAGAGGGGCTGGTATATGTGCGAATCAGCAGCCCTGATCCAGAGGAAGAATTTTCATGAGAGTATTTGATGATTGAATTGAGTCTGTCCAATACAGGTCCTGTACGGCTGTACAGAACCTGTACAAGAGGTGTGGTGTATTTGAGTGATCATACAGTTCCATATTGGTGTATTGAAACTGTATTGGGTGAATCCAGCCTGTACAGGTGTTGACAGGCTGTATGGATGTACCAAGCTGTATGCATGTTTCAGAATGAAGATTGCTGAAACTGAATGCTGATGCAGATACTGGATTTGCTGATTTGGGGTGTTTGAGTGGGTGTATGAATGAATACCCTTACCCCTGATGGATGGTTGTTACACAAGGTCATCATGTGATACTGCATCCACCAACAGAATATCATGTGACAAGAAAGAGGCTGTGCACAACTAAAATCCCCAGCCAAAATTGAATCACCTCATGTATGCAAGGAAAATTCAAGAATATCACATCATAATTAGTTCACCAAAAGACAATCATGTGATAAATGGAGGCTGTGCAGAGAGAAAATTATCACCAAACCTTAAATCACCTGACCCATGCAAGAAAGGTCCTCACCAAAAACAGAGTCACATGATGAAATCAAGAGGAATTAAGGTGGAAAAACACAGCTCCCATGGAGGGCCCCCTGGGCTCCCAAAAGGTATAAATAGAGGGGCTCTCTCCCCCCAAATTTCAAAATCCCCCCATGCAAATTATATCCCATGCAAATTATATCCACTGCACAGTAAGAGCATAGGAATAATTCATCCCTCACCTGGGAGGTACTCCAGTATATTATAGTAAATTTACTTGAGCAGTAGCTAAGCTCAGTGGAAGTATAGTGTTGAAGATTACCCAGTAGCTAAGCTCAGTGGAATCTTATTATTATTAAAATAAAAATAAAAAATTACCCAGTACCCAAGATTAGGGTTACTACTCTATTAAAATGCTTTATCCAGTAACATTAACACCATTATCAAGACTTAAAAATAACTTACCCCTTTAAAAATCCAATATCAAAGAATCTTACCTTTTAAATTTAACAAATACAGTTTTATCTTATTATTAATCACTCTTAAAAAATTAACAAGCCTTTAAAAAAATTATTTTACTATATTATAACTTTACCTTGACAAAATTACCTTTATCAAACTCATCAAATTTTCCAGAAAACCTGAAATATCATACCAAGGATTTATCACTAAGAATGAACCACTCACCTCAATTGAAAAAAAATAATATCAAAATTAAACAGACAAGTATTTCATTAAAATCTAAATTAACCAAAATTACTGACATTATTTTTCATATTATTTATTGAATAGGTCTGATCTGAGACTGCTGAATTTTGTCTTCTGCAGTTGTAAAGCCACTTACTAATTTCATTTTGGTTTGTGAGCTCCAAGGAAGATTTTGTTCAGTATTTTAGGAGGGGCAGGCAATACACCCTTGTCACCCTTGGTTACAGGACTTATTAGCAATTCAAAACTAGTTACCTGTGATTTCCCCCTCCAGGTACTGCCTCGTTTTAATCCCACACAAGAGGAGTTCCCACAGTACCATTTAATTTCCCTTACTGAGAGATTCAATTTGATAACCCATTTGTTGGAGTTCAGTCTCTTTCTCTAGATTTTAGATGAGATGTGAAAATTAAGGTTTATGCTCAGCCAATGCTGTGAGCCTGGATAGCTTTGTTATTTTTTTCCCTATTATTATGGGACTTGCATATTTCAAAAGGAGTGAGGTTCCACATTTTCCATGAGATTTTTGTGTTATTGAATTTTATTAAGCATTCAATTTGTAATATTTGACCATGAAACTGATGATAATATTACTATTAATCAGCAGTACTATGTCTGTTCTTATGAAATATAATAATAAGATATTATTATAACCACAATTGAATAATAAAAGAATTATTTCTTTCACTTGTAAAACAATACTAGTGATCTTAACAATGAGTAGTAATTGTCTACAAGATCAAATTACAAGAAGAACTTAATAATAAAAACTCTTTATTAAAATAATAAAGTTATTTTAATATATAATTATCTTTTGCAAGAATAACTATAAAAATAATTCTTCAAGAAAAATAATTTTAGAGAAAAACTTCAAGAATTAAAGAAAAATTACTCACTAATACTCCAAAGAACTTATTGAGAGCTCTAAGTAGAGAAATTTGACATAGAACTGTGGGTTTAAGGGATCAAAAAATGATTTATAGAAGGATTACAACAATACAAAGCTGGATTCTATGATTTCACGTGTTTCTTCTTGATCATAAAAGAGTTAAACACTTAAGAATAGCTTTAACTAATACTTACTTGTTGGTAACAATAATATAAATGGATAATAAGATGATTTGATATGGAAAAAACAACAAGAGGAGGCCTCTTTTAAGTCAACAACAGCTTACAGAGGCGTTCCATGGAGCAAACTGAAAAGCCAGTTAGTGATAAAACAATAAACCCTTTTGGATTATTTATTGCATCATCTGTTGTCACGTAAGATAATCATAATTACTTAATTGATACTTTTACGTGACTACCAACCCCAATATGGTTAAGAATAAAAGGAGTAAAAGCCGTAAATCTTCTTTTATTCCAAAAGAATTGTTGATTTCTCAAAGGTATCAATGTTATTGGCAATTTCATTACAGGTTGTAATTACTGTGAATTTTTGAAAATTCAGTGTTTCACGTAGAAGAGTCAAAAATGGACTGTAAGTAAAACTTTCAATTTTACTAGTAAAGCCAGGATTCTTTTTGATTTTACCATAGATAATATAGCTCTTCATTGGTCCTGAAAGCTTCAGAGAGATTCATGAAGAATTGTATTTTTAATGAATTTTTAATGTTTTTACCTCATTTCTACATAGAATTGCAAATATCAGTGTTTAACTAGTTGCTATGAGGTAAATCAATGAATACAAGTCCAAAAAGGATTTTAATTACTCTTTTGGGGTGTATCCATGGAAAGTCATTGAGAATTGACATGGTTACAGGAGTCTAAGTAGCTCTTTACCTCCTTGGCACATCAAAATAGCAGGTTATTTGCTATTTTCTTAAGAGTTACTGTAGTTGTAACATGGTAAGCAAGTTCCCAAATTGTTTTGGCTTACTAATTGGGCTAAGATCAGCCATAGATCCAAGCTTTGGAGCTGTCCACGCCTCTGAGGCCTCAGAAGTTGGGTACCCTAGCTCTCTTTGATGTCTTTTGTCCCCCTTGCCTATTTTTCATGTCAAAATAGAAAATTATGCTTCCAGTGAGATATCCACTATGGGTGTACCAAAGGTCCATGTAAGAATACCATGATATTAAGTGCCCAAAATATGCATAACACTATTCTTAGTGTATATGTAACATGGGATTTCTCACATTCCCATTATTTTGGTGTGAAATTAAGAAAAACAAAACTTTTCACGGATCTTTTATGTGGTCTGGATGATTTGGTATTGAAGTATCTTCCATATCACCACCTCAAAGAGTTATTTTTAGCTTATTCACTTTATGGAGCTACCCTAGGTGAATTTTTTGTGTAGAATCCAAATCTGGCCTTAAATACATGGATTTACTTAATCAATAAAAATTTATTCATCTTTTCTGAAATCAAAAATGATGAATTTTGAATATATGCATGACTTATGAGTTATGCATAATTCAAAATTTATTTTTAAGATAATTGTGGCCTATTTGGGTATGTAAAATATACCTCAAGGCTCACATTCCCTCCCACCAAAAAATAAAATTGTACTACAGCTTTATCAATGGTAGGAAGAATAAAATCCCCAAAGGGTGTTAATTTCCACTTTCCAACCTCTTTACATCACTCAGATCAAGTAATTTAAAGCACATTTATAGACATATTCAGGCTTATGGCTATCTTTCATGTCTAAATCTTCTTAAGAGTTAATCTGAGTCAGGTATTTCTGATTCTGCCAGCCATTCATCCTCATGGACTGGATTTCTATATCTGACAAGATATTATCTCTGATTTTTACCCCTAAGTCTCCTCTCTTTAATGACTTTCTTAATCTTTTCATCTTCATTCTGTTCCACTGGTGGTACAGTTAAAGGAGTTGGGTCCCTTAAAGGAAACAACTCTTTGTCACCTGGTTGATAAGGCTTTATCAAGCTGACCAGAAAAGTGGGGTGTTTCTTTTCCAATTCTCCACTTAATAACACTTGAGCTGCATTGGTTCCATGTAAGGCAACAATAACAAAAGGTCCTACATAGGAATGTTCAAGCTTCTTTGGGCCTTTGATATGATTAAAATTCAAGGTTGAAACTAGAACTAAGTTCCCTAATTTGAAGTCTGGTACTTTATGAATCTTGTCCCACTTCTGTTTTACATAATCAAAAGCATCATTCATACTTTTTTTTGCATGATTTTTTACTTTATCAATCATTATCTTGAAGCTGGAAGCTGTACGATGAATTTCAATCAAGTCTTTCCTCAGTGTTTCTGCTGGGAGTCTTGGATTCCATACTTTTTCTAACATAGCAGGAGTTTGTCCTGTGGAAGAAAGGACTGATGTCTTATATGCCAATTCTAATGCAGGTATCAGATTGCACCAGTCATGGGTAAAGCCATCTGATTCTTTGATGTCTAACCCATAAGCACAAAATCTCCTGATCATGTCTTCTAAAGATTGAATCATTCTCTCTGCTAGGCCATCTGTCTGAGGGTGATATTCTGTAGAGAATGATAACTTAGTCCCAACCAATGTATGAAGATTGGTCCAAAGTGCATATGTGAACTTGATATCTCTGTCACTTATGATTTTCTTAAATAATCCGGTATGGGAAATAACTCTACTCCATAGAAGAAGAGCTGCATTCATAGCAATGTGATCTTTATGACATGGTAAGAATATGGGAGTCTTGCTATATCTGTCTAAAATGACTAAACAAGCATGATACCCTCTGTCACCACTTGGAGGAAGTGCTGTGACCCAATACATGTGAACAACTTCCCAAGGGGATTTTGGTTCTTGAATATGGATAATAAGTCAAAATTTCTTGCCTGTACTCCTGTTTTCTTTTTGAAATCTGTCACAGGTATGGCAGTATTCAATGTTTTCCTTTCTCCAAGATGGCCACCATGCACAGTTCTTCACTTTTTCAAGTGTTCTATCCTCTGACAGGTGTCCAGAGTAGATGCTATGATGGGATTCATGAAGAATGGTATTGATAAGAAATCTTCTGCATAATGTCATTACACAAGAGTGTTTGGTTCTGTGGTAAATAATCCCATCAAACAAGTGAAATATTCCTTCAGAATAGGAATTTTTCCAGACTTCT
The DNA here is from genome assembly GCA_023105745.1 of Austropuccinia psidii. NCBI lineage: Eukaryota > Fungi > Basidiomycota > Pucciniomycetes > Pucciniales > Sphaerophragmiaceae > Austropuccinia > Austropuccinia psidii. The sequence goes on from JALGQZ010000018.1 coordinate 6,354,198, forward strand.
TCCAGTGCATTGACTAAAGATGTATCTTTGCAGTCTTTATCTAATAAAGAAGTCAAGATATGGCCATTCTTGTATTTCTTATAAGATTCTCTGACTTCTTCAAAGAATTCAGTCCCAATATCAATTATGTTAATTCCTTCAATTGGAATTCAAGGTTCAGCTTCCAAAGGTATATAAGCTGGGTTATCAGCAGTGTTGGCTAATGCCCACCTGCTAAGTCCATCAGCATTCTTGGGAATGTTTCCTGCTTTGTGAGCTACAGTCATGTTCCCTCTATTTTCCTGAATGGCTATTTGCCATCTCAACAGATGTCTGTTGGGAGTTTTCATGTTAAGAAGTGATTTTACTGCATTAAAGTCAGTTATAACTTCAAAAGCACTACCACCATGATAATAGTGTAATTTCTCAAGTTTCCAAACCAAAAATAAGCACTCCATTTGGCTTGCACCATATCTGGCCTCTGTTGGTTTGATTTGTCTTGAGATATAACAAACTGGTCCTTCTGTAGGTTTGTCATCAATAATTTGGACTTGGTTCAGGGCTGCCCCTCATCCATCTCCATATGAATCAATGTAAAATTTAAAAGGAATATTCCAGTAAGGCATGAGGAGCAAAGGTGCTTCTGTGAGAGCTTTCCTTATCTTCTCATAAGCTTTAATTCTGTCCTGTGTCATCTCAAATACAGTCTGTTGATCACAGATTCTATATCGTGACTTGGCTAGAATTGAAAAGTCTTTCAAGTGTTGCCTATAATAACTGGGAAATCTAAGAAAAGACATAATTACTTTTTTATTATGGGGTATTGGCTTAAGTAACACTGCTGCTAATTTGTTTTTGTCAATACCCAAGCTTAAACCAGAAACGACATGTCCTGATTCTCTAAGTTATCCAAAACCAAAATTTCATTTCTTGAGTGGAATTTTCATATTAACTCCTGCACATTTGTGAAGTACTCTTTCAAGTCTTTCAAGGTGCAAAGACCATTAATCAGAACATATGATAATATCATCAATATAAATGATAAGCCATCATTCAGACAATTCTGCACAAAGATGGTATTCATCATTCTTTGATAATGGGATGGAGCATTTTTAATGCCAAATGGCATTCTAAGATACTCATAAATACCACAGTGAGTGATAATTCTAAGTAATTTCTTTGCTGTAGGTGTCAAAACATTTTGATGGAAACCTTTCCATGCATCCATTGATGTTATGTACTTGGCTTTAGACAATTGAGTCAAGGTGTCTTGAATTCAAGGGATTGGATACCTATCTGGAACTCTGTAGATATTCAATGCACTGAAATCTCCAACCATTCTTGACTTATCATTATTCCAGGAAATAATAACAGGTGTTGTCACTTCAACTTCCTCATTATGGCCTACTTTCCTTAGTACACCAAGTTGGATTAACTCTTGGATATGTTTCTCCACGGCTTTTCTAGCTCTGGGACTGGCTGGATAAGCTGGTCTTCTAAGTACTGGAGGATATGGTCTGTCAATATTAAGAGTAATATCAACTTCATGTCCCCTCATAGCACCTAATGGCTCATTATCAGAGGCAAATGCATTATTTTATGTGTATAACACATTAATAAGTTGAATCCTCATCTTTTGTGACAATGATGGATTAATTTGTGTTCAACAAGTTGATTAGACACAAATTCCTCCTTATAAGTATCATTTTTAGAAGATACTATTGATATTTGTTTTGGCATATTGGAAAAAAAAATTTGTCTTTTGTTCTCTCCAATTGTGACATATCTGTCTTTATGGTTATTGATGTCAATACCATAAATATTCAAGTAATCATTTCCAAAAATGATATGCTGAGATGTGCAATTGTCCATCACCACAATCTCAGTTTTCAATCTTATGCTTCCTTCTGGGTGTGGAAATACAAGATTAGTGTCTAATATACCCAAGGGATACATATTGTTACTGGCACTACTAAATTGCACACCTTCTATTGGTAATAGATGGTTTTTCCATTCAGGACGTATGACTTGGAGATAATCTTTGCCCACACAAGTTAAAAATTCCCCTGTATCTAAATTTACTTTGGCTTCAATATCTTTCATCAAAACTGATGTGATACAGGATTCTACAGCAGTATAACCTTTTCCTCTAGCAGGCTTAGTATTACACATTCTGGAATCTGGGATATTAATCATGTTGTAGCAATACTCACTGTAATGTGGTAAGTGGGTATGGACTTATGTGACTTCAAAGAAGCTTTAATGTTTTCAATGTGATCGTCCTCCATCAGTGTGTCCTCAGATATTGCAGAATCTTGGTTAGATTCTTCTTCCTCTTCAGTACAATGAACTTCTCAAATAACTTGAACTTCATTAATTTTTGTATTTTTGGTGCAAGTGTTGGCTAAATTTGAAGTACTTCCACATTTATGGCACTTCAAGACAGGTTTTTCTGGTCTTCTGTCCTCCCTGGGAATCTTTGAAACTATCTTGGATTCTATAGGGACTTTAGTCCAAGTTTTACCAATTCTTGTTCTGTTAATGATATCTTCCATTGAATTAATGTAATCTTCTGTTGAACAGGGTTCCACACATCTGCTTTTGATAGCATGTTCCAGTTCTCCTCCACACTTTCTTGATACTTTCATATTAATCATAGTGTCAGACATATCTTGGTGTAAAGCAGATAATCTGTCTTTCTGCTTGAAGAACCAAGTAAGCGGCTTATCCTTCTCTGAGTTAAAAATGGCATTTTCAAAAGCATTTTCCATTTTTAACCTCCAAGAATTTTTGGCCCATTTGGTAATCACTTCAGACTTCCACCAATACCAATCATATTTCCCATGATCCATTCTCATCTTGTAATACCATTTATTTTCAGTTCTGGTAAACAGAGAGTGTAATTTTCCCACTATGATTTCATCAGGTATATGAAAGTCTTCTTGCAAAATATCAATAGTCCTGATGAGCTCAATATAGTTTTATTATCCTTCACCAGAGAATGTTGTCCATTCTTCCAATTTGGGTATATCTTTTGCAGAGATAACATTTTCTCCTAAGAATGGGGTCAAACTTCCTTTAACAGAAAGTTTTCTTCAGTCAAAGATGTAGATTGTCTTGGAATATGTGGTACGTAATTCCTATGAATTTGTGCTACATTTGCAATGATTTCATTCTTTAACTTCTGCCTTTCACTTTCACTTTTTGTTGAGGTGTAGCAAACTGACTGGTATTCTCAACTATTTCCAAGACATGATCATTTAGAATTTTAAGTGGATCATTCATTTTAAAAATGGAAAGGTCTTCCATTTCATCATTCTGAACCTGACATGTACTTTCAATTCTGTTACATGTATTGATAATTGAATCAATTCTGGCATTTTCCAATTGATACCATTCAGTATATCTTTTGTCATTTCTTTTTAATTCCTTTAGGTCTGATGTAAGCTTATTTATCTTTGCATTGAATTTACCAAGGGCTACCTGAATATTATATTGAACAAAATTTATCTGATCTATTATTTCTTTGAAAAAGGTCTGTTCATCCTTTCCTGCTCTTTGGTTGTGAATTCCATCAAAGTCCTGGCCATTTTTAATACACTGTTGACAGCTGAAGGTTCCAATTTGGGGATCCTGTACCCTTGTGGGTAAGGTCTGTGCGAATTGGCTTTGCTTTTGCCCTTGCTTTGATGGTTCTTCGGATCTGTCTGCTTCTTCTGAAGTCCTTTGGGCTTGTCCTTGGACACTTTTGCAGCTGGATTGGAGCTGATTGAAGCCACTATTGACTCTGTCTCCAAAGCTGGAGTCATTTCCAACTCTTTCTTCTGGTCTATGGATAAAAAACTTTGGTTCTTCAACCAAGTCTTTATCTTTTTGACCTTGTCTTTGCAAGACAATGGGTTCCAACCTCTCAAGAGTTCTATGGTCTTCTTCTGACTCAGAAAACTCTTGATATGTAAGTCAGAGTTCATGGCCCCCTGCCAAAGGCTTGGGCATATTTCCCACTCCTCTTCTTTGGATGCTCTGAACCAATTTTTGTATTGGAATTGATATATTTCTATTGCTGCCACTTGAAAATTGTTCAGCCCTGGAAATATTATCATGAATCAGTTCAGGCTCAGAACTCACATCAAAATCTGTGGCTACAGACCTTTGGGAATGGGGGGAAACTCTGGCATCCTCCAAAAGTGTCTTTTTTTGAGGAAGACTTGGAACTTCTGGTTTTGTTCTTGCCTCTTCCTTTTGCACATCCATCTGGTTGGACTGAATAGTTGCTTCCATCTCTGGTATGCACCACTTTCACGTCAATTTAAAGATAAAATGTGAAAAATATAAGATAAAACACACACCCTTTGGTGGTAATTTATTCTTTTCTGAGTTAAATAAGGTGCCTCTTTTAGCAATTTTGACCTCAATACTATCTTCAGATTCTGCTTCTGAAGATTCTGGACTAGTGATATATCTTCTACTGAGTCTGTTGCCAGCTGCATAGTATTTGATTAAAGACACTAGAAAAAATCATAAAAGAGAAAAATTATTTTTTATGCTTTTTTTTAAAAATATTTTCAAAGATTTTTTATGAGCTTTATATTTGTTTAATATTAAAAAAATTATCCTTTTTGAAGAAAAAAAATTTAAAATTTAAGAATTTGAATGAAAATTAATTCAGAGTAGCTCAAAGAATAATTTTATAAGTTTTTGGATGTGAAAAAGCCATGTGTAAAAACAATATAAAATTAAACCAAATTCCTCAATGAAAAAGATTTCCAACACAATTTCAAAAATAAAAAATTATTTTGATTTTAAATTGAAAGAAAAAAAATATTATTACGTTAATATATTTTGGAACTTAAAAATATATTAATTAAGGGTTCAAGGTTCAAAAAACAAGGCCAGGGCCCCAAATGTAAGATTTTACTATGAAACTGATGATAATATTACTATTAATAAACAGTACTATCTCTGTTCTTATGGAATATAATAATAAGATATTATTATAACCACAATTAAATAATTAAAGAACTATTTCTTTCACTTATTAAACACTACTAGTGATTTTAACAGTGAGAAGTAATTGTCTACAAGAATCAATTACAAGAAGAACTTAATAATAAAAACTTCTTGATTAAAATAATAAAACTATTTTAATATATAATTATCTTTTGCAAGAATAATTATACAGATACCATGGAGCAAACTGAAAACCAGTGAGTGATAAAACAATAAACCCTTTTGGATAATTTATTGCATCATCTGTTGTCACATAAGATTATCATAATTACTTAATTCATGATTTTATGTGACTACCAACACCAATATGGTTGAGCATAAAAGGGGTAACATCTGTAAATTTTCTTTTATTTCAAAATAATCATTGATTTCTTAAAGTTATCAATGTTATTGGCAATTTCATCACAGGTTGTAATTACTGTGAATTTTTGAAGATTCAGTGTTTCATGCAGAATAGTCAAAAATGGACTATAAGTAAAAATATTAATTTTACTAGTCTTGGTTGCACCAAAGATAACACAGTTATTCTTTGGTCCTGAAAATTCAGGGACATTCATGAAGAATTGTATTTTTAATGAATTTTTACTGTTTTTACTTCATTTCTACATAGAATTGCAAATATCAGTGTTTAACTGGTTGCTATGAGGTAAATCAATGGATACAAGTCTAAAAAGGGTTTCAATTACTCTTTGAGCGTCTATCCATGGAGCTTCATTAAGAATTCACATGGTTACAGTAGTCTAAATAGTTCTTTACCTGCTTGTCACATCAAAATAGCAGGTTTTTTGCTATTTTCTTATGATTTACTGTAGTTGTAACATGGTAAGCAAGTTCCCAAATTGTTTTGGCTTACTAATTGGGCTAAGATCAGCCATAGATCCAAGCTTTGGAGCTGTCCACGCCTCTGAGGCCTCAGAAGTTGGGTACCCTGGCTCTCTTTGATGTCTTTTGTCCGCCTTGCCTATTTTTCATGTCAAAATAGAAAATTAAGCTTCCAGTGAGATATCCACTATGGGTGTACCAAGAGTCCATGTAATAATACCATGATATTAAGTGCCCAAAACATTCATAAAACTATTATTAGTGTATATTTAACATGGGATTTCTCACATTCCCAATATTTTGGTGTCAAACTAAGAAAAACAAAAATTTTCACGGATCTTTTATGTGGTCTTTATGATGTGGTATTGAAGTATTTTCTATATTACCACCTCAAAGAGTTAATTTGAGCTCATTCACTCTATGGAGCTACCCTAGGTAAATTTTGTGTAGAATCCAAATCTGGCCTTAAATCCATGGATTTACTTATTCAATAAAAAGTTATTAATCTTTTCTGAAATCAAAAATGATGAATTTTGGATATATGCATGACTTATGAGTTATGCATAGTTTGAAATTTATTTTTAAGATGATTGTGGCCTATTTGGGTATGTAAAATATGCCTCAAGACTCACAAAATTAAGTTTTCCGAATTTACAAAAACCGCACCATTGCTGATGCCAAATATTTCCCCAATATTCCCAACAAATCAATAATTACAATTGCAAACAAGCCTTGAAAGAGACACTTCTATTTGAATATCTCACTCACATTTATTATAGTTTGAATTTTTTGTCCTTTCCAATAAGAGATATCAAAGAAAGAAATGAGATTTGTGTGTACAAAATTCCTTCTTCAACTTGCTTTGAGGGATAATTTCTAGGTTATCTGCTTTCAAGATATAAGCAGAGAAAAAGAGCAGAAATGGTTTCAGGTATTAATTTTGATCAATTTCATATAAAATCCATACAGAATATTAAATTCCAGTGGCATCTGCTAATTTTGCTGCTAAAATATCATGTTTGAGTAGAGATCTTGACAAGAGCTTTGGCATTTTTGATTTTGAAACTTAAACTTCTTGTTCTGGTTGTTTCTTGGTGTATATTAATAAACTAAAAAAATATGTATTACTGAAAAGTAAAAATTTATCTTTGTTTCACTTTATGGTTAAAAAAATTGATCTTCAAAAAAATTTATGCTTATAAAAATTTGAAACAATACTCAGGACATCTCAGAAAAAATGGAGTTTTCAGGAGCAACAGAATGGTTTTAGGGTGACTCAAAATACCACATCTCATGAGGTATGGTATTTTGAAGATGACAAAAATCAAATTCAATGTTTGAAACTCATTACTTCTTGTATTTCAGCCCCCTATTATTGTGTTTTGTTTGACATGGGTATCCAGAAAATTTCTTTTGGCTTCTGTAAATTCCTTTATAAGTTATTGAATAAATTTCAAGAAATTGTATTTCTAAATCATCATATTTCTTTCAATGCTCATGGATTAAGAGCATTTAAATGGTAATTATGTTTGATATACTCTTAAATAGTGTAATATTTAACTATTAATCAGTAAGTGAATACTACCAATATTTTACTTGTTGTACTATTAATGATAAAGAATTATTATAATTATGGCGCCAAATATTTATATTCTTAAATAAATGAAATGATATAAACTATATCATAAAAAAATAGTATAATAAAGATAATTATCCTAATATTTAATAATCAATATATTTATGGCACTTTATTATTCTTGAGGAAAATGAATAAAGGCATAAAAAATTGTTATTTAATAATAATAAACAATTCAAAACAATAATAGTACCAATATTGAAGTTATATATTAATATAAATACTATTTATATTGATAAAGGAATTATTAAAAGTAATAAAAGAGAAAATAATTATAAAAGATGAAAGAAACCTACTTTTGACACTTAATATAATGAATTTGAATTAAATTATGCCTAAAATTTAAATACCACTTATTTAAAATCTGATTTACAATGAAAACTGAAATTACAAATATTCTTCTTTTTACGTGGAATTAAATATTTTTAAAGAGAAATTTAACAAAAACAATGGAAAATTGATTTAATCACCTAAAAATTGATGATTATAATAAAGATTTACTTGAGTATTTAAATATATAATAGCTTTATAGGAAAAGAATACAACATTCATCTTTGGTTTCAATAATTCAGTTTTTTGTTATGTCTGAGGGGAAATAGAAGTAAAAAGAGCTCTATATATAGTAAAATTTTCCCTCTCAGAGTTAGAAAGGATTCTATTAGACGTGTACTGATGGTATCCACTGGAGTACATTAGTATTTTAAGGATTAGTAATTATTACCACATAATTAAACCATCTTATCTCACTATTGCACCATTTTTTAAAAATTTATCACTGTAACTCTGAGTTTGCTGAAATCTTAGGCTTGGTAGAAGACTATACTGTGTGGAATTTATTAGTTTTAATATTAATAAACTAGTATTCACCACTTTAATCACTTATATGATTGTTAAACCTAAATTGAGATTACAGTGAGTGATCATAAATGATTAATTTTAAATTTAAGCTCTGATCATTAATCAATTTTAAGTTATTCATGGTACAGCCATTCACAGAGTAAGTTATGATATCATGGAATTTTACTACTAAGCTTCTAAGAGAATTTTATTACATCATGAAAACTCCATTCTTGATGATTTTTCTTGTAGCTCATCTTTTCTGCCAAAATATACAATTTTAAACTTCAAACCATGATTTAAAGGGGTTATACCTTCAATATAATGTTAAAAATTACATCATTCCTCACGTTTCAACTAGTAGAATCTGAATAGCCACTTTGCTTTAACGTTTGATCAATTTTACAAAAAAGTGGTCAAGAGCTATAACAATTTTGTTCAATAAAACTTTAAAAGCTCTAACCTTGTCTATAACTTTTCAAAAAATGTTTATATCTGTATTCATACAGTAATTATATGGTAAATTCCATCTTTTTCAACTCTCCATCATGTATATTTCAAAAGATATGAGCTAAAACCATGAATATACGCACTGATCATAACAGACCATATATTCAGGTTATTTTCTTAAGGATTGATTTTACAGATATTAAATAACAATGTTATAAGTTTAGTACTTAAAGGGGAATTCAATTTTGAAAATTATTTCAGATGTTGATTCATTGGTGTCTGAGATAAACAAGAGTTTATCTCTTTTTATGGCATTGTTACTTATTAGACAGTAAGTATTGTCTTTGCAGATATGACATAAACATTTTATATGTGTATTTTACCATGAGGAATCTAATGGTAAAATTTATTTCAAATTTTTACTCATTATATTCTGAGGTAATCAGGAATTTATGCCTATTTATGGCATTCTTACTTATTTGAAGATGATATTTTTACTTCTTATTATTAAAATAATTATTGTAAAGTTATTTTGTTACCTTTTTCAATATGTGGTAATATCTCAAATTCTCAAAAATAGACAAGTATAAAGTGCATATCTCTTAGCAATAAATGTTCAATCTATATATTTGTGACAATTCTTCCTTTTATTCATGGTCAGGATTTTTGTAGCCTTTTTGCACAATTTCCGCAATATTTATGATATCAAGTGTCAGGTTGAGTCTATGTAGAAATAGTAATTAGGCTATTTACAACTGTAACTGTGACTGTGACATGTGATAAAGAATTTAAAATAAAGGTATTGATGGAGAATAATGATTTTATAATAAAGCTTAAAGGCCTTTACTATTATAAAATACTGTTGGTGAGTGCTGTTGAAAGCCCTGGGTGCAGCTTTACCTGTTGGATGACAATAATAAAGACTACAATAATTAAGATTATAATTATACCTGGTTATTTTGCAAGAGTATAACTGTTTTTGACAGTTTTACAATGTAGGAATTGAAGAGCAGGATGTGGAAAGCTTTCCTGGCTGTGAAAAGCCCTCCTTTTATCCTGAAATGGGGTGGAAAGGCTGCCAGACCTTTCCACATAGAGGAAGTGAAGTGTGAGCGTTAGAGGTATTTTTATGTACCCAAAAGACCACAAATGATAAATTCAAATACAAATATTGATAAAATCAATTTATTTATATTATAAAAAATAAAATTGAAATATAAAATACAAATTTATATTCAAAAATCAAAACTTAATTCTAATTTGAAATCAACATTAGAATAAAAATTAAAATTATGGAAATTCATTTTTACTTGTAAAAAGTATGTAAAGATGAATTTTTAATAAAAATTATGAAATTAAAATATTTTTGGTAAAAATTTACATAAAATATATTATAGCTTTTTATCCAATAAATAAACATATATAAATTATTTCACCATTTGATTCCTCATAAAAAATTAGGTGGGGTCACCTCTGAGTGAAATTTATGTAACTCAACTCTAAAAAGCTTAAATTAAGTTTTTAGTATTTTCAATACGTAAGTTGAAAAGCCTCAAAACTTTAATTTAATTCTCACCACATGTGGTGTTAACCATCAACTTTTGTGTTAAAATTGAGGTGTTGTGTTTAGTTTAGAAGTTGTGAGGAATTGAGGTATTTTCAATTGAATTCAATTGAAATGTCAAAATGTGTGTGTGTATTACATAAGTGAACTTTGATTTACATATGAGGTATCAATTATTACTGTATTGTACTGTACAATGCAATTGATTTACATATGTAAATTATAAGTATAATACATGATGAGGAATTAAAGGAAAAAATAAATTGGAAAGATTAAAATTGGGGGGGAAAAGGAACTCTTGCTCTAAGGGGGAGCCAGACCTCCAAAATCCTTGCTGAAAAGCATGAGATTTCAAAATTCACGCAAACGTTCATCACTTTTGGCCTGCAATTGAGTCACAGGGTCTGTGACTCAATTGATGATGAGGTTTTGATACCAACCAGGGTGGTTTTAACTCCTGCCAAGAGGGTAAAACTAACCTTAAGTTAAAACAATGTTAATAAAAATACTTTTAACTGGTTTCTACGCCTCTTACACAAATTATGACGTAATTTGAAGGCTCTAGACCAGGTATTGCTATAGTAATGGCTGATTTAAGGGTCTAAACTGGCTAAAATTGGGTAAAATTGGGTTAAACCAGCCCTTTTTTGGTCTAAACCAGGGTTCAATGATGCCATAATTGGCTTTTCTGTTGTCAGACTGATTTTTACGACTGAAAAGAGTAAAATTTACTGTTGGAGTAAGACAATTGATGGCTATAAAAGAATGTCTTCTTTGCCCCACTTTTCTCTTCATGTTAGAATCTTTTCCTTTTATAATTAGTTTAAACATTGTTAAACCAATCAATAAAAGATTCCAACCACCTTTCTTAAATCATTTTAAACGTTTTAACCATGTGATGAAATCATTATAATCAGTTTTTGTAACTCTTATAATCATTTTTACCCCTGAACCACCCCAAAAGTGAATTAAAGGATCTTTCATCACTGTAAACTTTGTCCCTTTGTTTCCAAATTCACTCTGGTCACTTTTGTGCGTGTTTTCTCTTTAATATTCTTTTGAAAGATTGCTTTCAGTTCTTTGCTTAATTAATTTCAATTGAAATTGCTCTTGAAGAAATTTCTTTTGTAGACTTAAATATCTCTTGTAGAGTATTTTTGGATGAATCTTTATTGTTGGTAAAACAATAAATCTTTATAATATTATTGTTTTATACTCATAAATTTATAAGCAATAAGATTGGCGTGTTTTCTCTTCAAAATAATATTTCTTACAATTTTTATTAATTTTTACCTTATACAAATTTTGAGGACAGGAAAAGTACTTGATTTTTAATCAAAGTTTCATATCCACACCTTACATTATTATTGTTACCAACAAATAATAAAGGCACAAAAAATTGGTTTTTTGTAATAAAAAACAATTAATAACAACAATATTACCAATATTAAAGTTATAAATGAATATAAATACTATTTATATCAATTATAGAATTATTAAAAGTAATAATAGAGAAAAATTATTATAATGAGAGAAATAACCTACTTTTAATACTTAATATAATAATTTTGAATACATTTACGCTGAGAAATGTAAATACAACTTATTTAAATTGTAGTTACGATAAAATTTAAGAGAAATTACAAATTTTCTTGGTTTTACGTGGAATTGAGGTTTTTAAGAAAAATTTAAACAAAACAATTAAGTAATTGCAATAATCACATCAAAGATGAAGATTATTATAATATTTTCTTTGTTCTTTCTTAATATAATAATTTTTTATATAAAGAATGAAGAAACTACCTTTTTATTTAATGATTTAATGTTTTGTAAGCGTCTGAGAGGAAAAAAGAGTAAAAAGAGCTCTATTTATAGTAAATACCTCCCTCCTAGAGTCCAAAAGGCTTCTACTAGATGTGCACTGATCATATCTACTGGAATTGATCAATACTTTAAGGTTTGGTGATGATTACATCATGATCAAACCATCTTATCTCATTATTACACCATTATTTAGAGTTCTCACTATAACTCTAAGTTCGATGACGTTAAGGCTTGGAAGAACCCCAAAGTTTGCCGATTTTATTATTTCTAATCATAAACTAACAGTATTCACCAATTATATCACTCATATGACTGGTATCTTAATTTAAGGTTACAGTGAGTGATCATAAATGATCAAATTAAGCTCAAACTTGGATCCTTAATAACCTTTAGGTTTTACATGCTACAGCAATTCAGAGAGTGAATTATAATAGCTTGGCATAACCTTTTTTATCTTCCAAGAGAATTTCATTACATCATCAAAACTCTATTTTTGATGATTTTTCTTGTAACTCAACTTTTCTGTTGAAGTTTAATATTTTAAACTTCAAACCATGATTTCAAGGGGTTATACCTTGAATATTATAGTAAAAAATACATCATTCCTCACGAATGAGCTGGTAGAATCTAACTGTCTACTTATTTTTAAGTTTGGGCCAGTTTCACAACAAAGTGGTTAACAGCTCTATTTATTTTAATCAATAATCCCTTACAGGTTTTAACCTTGTTTATAGCTTGTGAAATAAACTTCATTTCTGTATTCCTAAAGTAATTAAATGATGACTTATTTTTGTTTAATCACTCTATCATGCATATTTCAAAAGATATTAGCTAAGATCCTTCAATATATGCGTTGACCAAAAAAGTCCATATATTCAGCTTAACTCCTTAAGTATTGACTTTGGAGATTAGCTTCTTAATTTTTTTATATGTGGAATTTTATGGAGAATCTAATGGTGCCATCCATTCTACATATTTTATCATTGGTATTTGAAATAATTAAGGATTTGTGTTTTCTATAAGGTATTATTACTAATAACTCATTAAATATTGACTTTACAGATATGCCATAAAAATGGTATATGTGTATTTTACCATGGGGAATCTAATGGTATAATTCATTTCACATGTTTATTCATTGGTTTTTAAGTTAAACCAAGCTTTATGCCAATTTATGGCATTTTTGTAGCTTTAAGGTAATTATTTTTAATGTATAATTATTTTAAATATTTCTTGAGACCTTTTTGGTTATTTGGTCATATCTCAAAGGTTCACATCTGGGCAGTTTTCACCAATACCGGGTGACGATTTTCATCTGGGGACCGCATAGCCTTCTTCTGACGTGAATGATGCCTAGAATGCTGTACAGAAACTGTATGGGACCCCATTATTGATTGAACCATGACGTATTGAAGTAAAAACATTCATCTTTGTCTGTTTGACACTTAATAATCATGGTTATGGGATATTATCCACTGGTAAGGCTGTATTGGCCAAAATGCTGGGTTTTGACCTTAAATGAGCCATACCTTTGTCAGTTCTTGAGATATCAACCTCAAAATTGGTTCAGTGTGTATCCCTGTATGTGTTCTACACAATGGTTCCTTATTTGATATGATTATTATTAGATATGGCAATGGTATTCCATGTACAAGATATTCTGTACATATGCGTGTTTTGGGAAAAAGCTGTATTGGGCTTGTTTGCGCCATAACTTTTGTTTTAGTTGAGATATGAGGAAATGGATGACACCATCAGATAGCCCTGATTGTGCTCTTTCCAAAAAGACACCACTTTAAGTATCTCACACTAAAACTGTAGAAGTTAGATGGGAGGTGAATGTTTTGTTCACCCTTATTTGGCCTGAATTTGGTCATAACTTCAGTAATATTGGTGCTAGCGCAGTTTGTCTGGTACCATTTGATAGCCCTGGCTTAGAGCTTCATTTTGAATACCTATTTGATGGGGTCAAGCCTCTTACTCTCTATTTCAGATTAGAGGTGAAAATTAAGGTTTATGCTCAGCAACAACTTTGAGCAGGAATAACTTTGTTCTTCTTTGTCCTATGATGATGGGACTTGTATATTTGGAAAGAGGTTAGTTCCCTCGTTTGTTTGATACCTTTTGAGCTAATTTGGCTCAGATCCATGTTTTGGTGGTATCTTGGCTATACCATTGGTTTATGGTATTTTGGCTGTCATGCTTGTGCTCTGGTTTTGAGTCACAGGCTGACATTAAGATTACCCTTTTCTGCCTTTTTTTGATCCTTCAAATCTTATAATTACTTAATTTTAAAAAATCAAGGGATTCATTTTGATTTTCTTACGTACCCAACCCACAAAACATATAGACAGGTTTGTGGTTCACAGCATATAAGAATTGATTTTACCCATTACAGAAAAAGATCAAATATTAGAAATCTGAAGTCAATAAAACACATGTGTAATAAAAATTAGATAATTCAACTGGAAATTGAATGAAATATAATTTTCTTGAAGGTATAAAAATATTCAAGAAAAAAGGAATTCACTATATCAATGAGTTAAGCCTATCCTTATACACATTCCATATGAGGAATCTTCCCAACATATAAGATATAAGTCTTTTAGATATCAAGTGTCACTAATTCACAACATATTTTATCCCCCAGTTGTATATAGATAATATCCTTAGAAAGCTCCAATATTAACAAGACATTTATCTTATAATAACAAGTTTCACCACCTCGAGTTACTATTAACAGTTTACAGCTTAGTATCTATCAGATAGTGATGATTAAATTCATTCTATGGCCTCATCATTTTTCACCTCTTCATATCAGAATTATACTCATAGTGAAGTTTTCTATGTTACAGAAAACAGATCCTTCACTTGTCAAGAGACATCAAATATATGTCTATATTGGGCATAAAAGTAATAAAAAATAATACAAGGATCTTTTGAATTTTCATACTTGTGATATTTTTCAAACAAAAGTTCTAATTTTATTTTGATTTCCTTGCAATGAGATTTTGTAATGAAAGCTTGATTGAAGTTCATTTTGTTTTTGAGAAATATAATATTGCTCTTAAAACGGAAAAATGGAAATATTTTATATATGTCTTGATATACCCTTTCTTTAGAGGAATGAAGCTGATTATATAGTATATGTTAGTATATTTTACATAATATCCCCAGATTTTTAGAGTAGACTCAATTACTGTTAAAGTTTTTTTTTCTGGATTAAAGTTCCTTTTTGGTTAAAAGATATTTAATAATTTGATTTATCATTAATGATTTGTAGATGTACAAAATGGAGAAAAAGCACAATATTGAATCTTGGAATGAATTTGAAGAGCTATTGTGGGAACTCCTCTGCATTTAGGATAAAATGAGGCATTACATGGAAGGGTAAATTACAAGTAAAATGTTTTGAAGTTCTGTTTGGGGCTTGCAAACCTTGCTCTTCTTGTGTGCTAGAATACTCCAGATTTCCCTTCCCAACATTCTAAGCTCTCTTCGCTGAGTACACCAAATCAATTTTATTATTTATAATGGCTTGATCATAAAATAATTTACTCAACAATCTCTAATCAGAATTTTCTCTACTAAACACCATTGTTATCTAAAAATTCAACAAATAAATTCTTTTGAAATTTTCAGAAGGCTGAGTGGAATCCATAAAGTAATTTTACAACAATATCCATAAATAATATAAGAAATAAAAGAAAAGAATTATCAAATACAACATTATTCAAAATAAAAAAAATTCAAACTTTCTCCTTCTCTTTCTTACTTATCAGTAAATATAACAAAATAAACAGCAATAATATTCAATTTTATATAAGATCAGACTTGAATGGATGGAAATATATTCAATGCCCTTTTTGTGTTGTTGATAGGCTAATACTCAAATTATTGTTAATGATATAGTATATCATAGGTAGTTCAATCATATTTTTAGTGTTCTGTTGTAATGTTAAATTGTCTAATTTCTTTTGGTTTTTTAATAATAGTACTAGCTATGTGCTATAAACTATATACTAATCTAAAACAAATACTAAATTCTTTTAATTTTTTTCTTTTATTTTCCTTGATAATAATTAATTAGGAATTAGCTAATAAATACAGATTCACCTCTATTTCAAAAGTAGTAAAATTACTTCAGTTTTTCATGTTCTCTTTTGAAACAGGAAGTATTAATCTCTTGGAGGAGGTTTACCACAAAAACTAACTAAAATGTAATAGAAAATGATTAGGTTTTATTTTAAAGCCTACAAAATTACTTTTTAGTGATGGTTTTCTTTCAAAACCCTTTGAAGATTACTCTTGATGCTTCAATGATTAACTCCACAGAAGCCGTTTTCATGATCTTCAAGCTTTTCAATTACTATTATACCTGCTAGTTACAGACATAATTCAAGCATTTTCACACTATTGGTTCTCTTTATCTCTGGAAACAATGAACCTCAGTTACTGGGCTTAATTTATCAAAAGTAAATTTCTAGTATAACCTTTTTAGAGGAGGTATGAGAAAAATAAATTCAATTTACAATTTCAAGAGGGGAAAAGGGAAAAAGTGGGGAAGAGGTCCTCTATTTATATCTGTGGCACCATCAATAGGAGTGAAAAAAGGGGGACTTACAAATTTTAAGCCTCTGGTACCTGTACAAAGCAGTTCAAACCTTAATATTGGATTTTCAGGGGGAATGTGTTGTGAAATGACATGAATATAGATTTCTGACCAATCAGATTGCTTCACTACAATTTTCATATTGACTGGAAGTGTGTCTGACCAATCATATGAATTCATTTTTATCTAATCTATTCATATAATACATTTGTGAAATAAGGCTGTGAACTACAGTAAAACCTCAATTTTGGACATGGAGCCCTTCTCTCTATGTATTACTCAATTGTTTACTACATAGTCAGCTGGCTTTACTGTATTATAGCTTTCTGGCTTCTGAGAGCTTAGTTGTGGGTTAGTTTTTACAATTTTTTGAAAATTCATATATCTTTGACTTTCTGTGTTCCTCATTGACCTTTATTGACTATATTACCTGTATTCTTCTTAAATCTTCCCAAAACTTTCAGAAATCTAATTTTCCCACAACCCTCAATTTTGAGTGTGTCTTTTGTGTGGCTTGAATGCATTATATGCCTACTTCAAGACTGAAAAGACATATTTCTTCTTTACCAACTCTCACTACAAGCATTTTTCTGTTGCTGCAGTCTGAAGCAACAACCTGTCATTGCAGCTGGCATCTAGTTCTCATGAAGTGAGGCATTCATCAACATCTAATGTTCTGCATTCAAAAATCCATTCCCTTCCCCTTAGCATTCCCTCCACCTTTTTTTATTTTACATTCTCTGAAAAAAAATGGCAAGCCTCATGTAGAGGTATAAATTAAATTCTCTCTATTATAATTCTTCAATTCTTTTGTGCTAAATAGAAACCTTTTATTGAAAAAAAGTACCAGAAAAACCTGGGTTTACTCTCTGAGGGAGATAAGGACTATTTGATAAGATGGTCATTACATTAAGTGTTTGATCATTCTGCCTCAAGAAATGCAGTTTCTGGAACAATTTCCCACTCGGACCTGTAGGATTTCACAGTCAAAGCACCTTAAAACCTTTTCTGGTATCATAACAATAGAACAGATAGCTTGAATGGTTTCCTTGACCCTCCAACACAGAATTCAAAACTATTACCACACCTTACTTTACCTTGAAACCAAAATAGTCAAAACTGTGAAGAAAGTAATGCTAATCAAATCATGAACTCATCTGAAAATGATGATATTAATGAATTTAACTTGGAATCAGTAGAAAGCTTAAGAAAAAGTTCGCAAGCTTTTACTCCTGGAAATAAAGATATTTCAAAAACCTTAGGTGAAACTTCATAACTAAATTATTGCACCACAACTTTTGCCTCAAATAAGCAAATTAGCAAAAAATCTGTTAATCTTAAACATGTGAATTTCTCTTAAAATGAAGTTCATCAAGGTGGTTTGATGTTGTATAAGTTGTCACTGCATGGAGACCAGATGTTTTTACAAGCCTGAGTCTGAAAAAGTGCATGGACCTCACATTCTACATGAAAAATCAGGAATCCCTTTGGCCTGAGGCAAACAGTAATTCTGACAGTTGGCATTTTATGAGAATCCCAAAATTGTGACTACACTCACATGTCCCACTCCTTTCCTATTCCCAAAAATATTTCAAAATCTACCAACCTTGCAGAGCTGCTTTGACATGAAAACAACCATTGCAAAATGATAGGTAAAAACAAGATAAAAAGATTATCACATACCATATCCCTTCCAACCTCCAGTCCCACCCTTCATTTCTACATCTCCAATGAGAAATGTGGAGTTCACATCAAAAGAAGAGTTGATGTAATATGTCCTTTCCCATTCAAAAATGAGTTATTTTAATCTTCAAAACTAATAATAAAGTTTTTTGAAGGAACTCAATGATGATTATCCCCTCCTTGGGTGGTTCATAGCAGCAAAAATATACAAAAGCTCCCAAAACTAATATTTCAAAAGGTTTTTTGTTCCACGCCTTGAGCCTTCTATCCCCTAGTATGGCTAAAACTCTTCTCTTTATCAATTGGAAGCCTCATTGTGACTCTGATTGTAATAATAACCTAATTTCTTATATTTAAGCATATCAAAAAATTGTATACATAAAGAAATTATTTACAGAGAGAATTCAACAAATGTCTTTCATTTGGGGACTATACATCAAAATTATGTGTTGGATAGTCCAGGGCCATGAGACTGGGAGATTTAGCTTGTTGTCTTTTTTCCTTAATAAATATAACATTTGTGTTATTCAATTCTATCCCCTAGTATGGCTAAAACTCTTCTCTTTATCAATTGGAATTCTCATTGTGACTCTGATTGTAATAATAACCTAATTTCTTATATTTAAGCATATCAAAAAATTGTATACATAAAGAAATTATTTACAGAGAGAATTCAACAAATGTCTTTCATTTGGGTACTATACATCAAAATTATGTGTTGCATAGTCCAGGGCCATGAGACTGGGAGATTTAGCTTGTTGTCTTTTTTCCTTAATAAATATAACATTTGTGTTATTCAATTCTTATTTTACTTTTATTTTCCCCTAAAGGTGATTTCATACCATTGGTATCCTCTTTCATATAAATAATTAACAAAAAAACAAAATTTTGTTCAGCTAAACTGTCATGGTATACCAAACTATTTATCCAGATTTGAGCTTTCAGAGTTTTTTATTAAGTAATATTTACTTGAAAATAGCTCAAAAATCCATGTTTAATGAGAAATAACCTTTTTTATTTGAAATATGTGAACAATTGTTATCTTAAGATATTTACTAAATGCTATTTTAGAGCCAATTCAATTGAAATCTCATAGCTTGCTTCTCTTTGAAAAATTCTAATTCATTTTGAGCCTTTGAGTTATGATAACATATCCAAAAAGGTCAAAAAAACAAATTTATAATACTTATTTTAATAATAAGAATTGAAATTATTTGCTCAAAATAAGTAAAGCTACCAGAACAAGGCATAAAGTCTTGAGTAACTGATAAATCAATGAATAAACATTTAAAATAAACAAAATCATTAGATTCCCCATAAAAAATCTACAAAGAACATGTTTTTGTCATATTTTTAAAGTGAATACCTACTCAGATGACCTGAATATATGCACCTTCATGATCAGTGCATATATACATGGTTTCTAGCTCATATACCTTGAATTATACATGATAAAGAGTTAATCCAAAATTAAACTTACCACTTAACAACTTTAGGAATAAGTATATAAATGTTATTTGATAGGCTGTAAACACGGTTATAAATTACAAGGTTTTATTGAGAAAAGTAGCTATAGCTGTTGACCACTTGAATTTAAAAGTGGTCCAAGCTTAAACAAGTGGATCTTCTGATTTTACCAATTCATAAGTGAATATTAATGTAACTTGTATCATGATATGCAAGGTATACAGACTTGTGATTATATAATAAGCTTCTCTTGAAAGCTTAGTAAGGACATGCCAAGCTATCAGAATTCACTCTCTTAATGGCTGTATCATAGATAACCTAAGCATTATTAATAATCAAAGTTGAAGCTTAAATATTACCACTTATGAGCACACTGTAATCTTCTTTTAAGTTTAATAGTGATATAAGTGATAATACTGGGGGATACAAATGTATTATCAATATCTAGGGAAAGGCCTAATGGTATGCTCTAATTTGATCCCCTAAGGGCTGGATGACAAGGGGAGTGTTTACCTGGCGAAATCCCATGTTGGCAAGTCATAATACATAGGAGATCCCCTTGGGATGGCAGTTGAAATCCTTTCGTTCATTTTTGTCAGGGTGAGTCTATGAAAGGGGTATTAAAATGGTATATACTATGCTAACTGTGACTATGAAGTGGATAAAAATGGTTAAAAATGGTTTTAAAGAGTTAAATAAGGGCTTTACTGAAGATCTGAGTGATGGTGAGCACTGTTGAAAGCCATGGGTGCCCTATTTATCTGTTGGGTTCCAATAATAAAGACTAAAATAGTTAATTTTAAAGTAATAACTGGTTATTTTCCAAGAGTACTACTGTGTTTGACAGTTGTACTAGGTAGTAATTATGGCCCTCTAGACCATCCATGTAGAGGAAGTGAAGAGTTTTTCACTTCAGAGTACTTTCTTGTGGTTTCCACAAAACCTGGGCACACTTTATTGGGCTCAGATGTGGTTTTGAAACCACATATAGGCAGTTTTCACAAATACAGAGTGAGAATTTCATCTGGGGACCACACAGCCCTCTCCTGACATGTATGACGCGTAGAATGCTGTGGAGAACCCATGTAGGTCCCCAGGTTTTAATTAACTATGAGTATTTGAAGTATAAACAAGCTAATTTGTCTATTTGACACCTCATAATCAAAGATATGGGAAAGTATCCCCCCCACAGTAAAGGTGTACTGTCCAAACTTTGGGATTGTAACCTTAAACCAGCCCTAACATTATATATTTTTGAGATATTGAGCTCAAAGTTTGGGCATGAAGTATCCCTGAATGATCCTATGCAATGGTACCTCATTTGGTATTGGTATGGTTAAATATGGCAAAGCTATACCATGTTCAATTGTTCTTATTATCCAGATATGTATTTTTCTCCAGACCTGTATGGAGCTAGTATTCTCCATAGCTGTGGTTCTAGTTCAGGTATGGGGAAATTGATTGAACCATCAGATATCCCTGATTGCTCTCTTTTCAAAAAGACCCCACTTTAAGTGTCTCACACTGAAACTGTAAAAGTTAGATGAGAGGTGAATATTTTGTTCACCCTTATTTGGCCTTATTTTGGCCATAACCTCTGTAGTTCTGGTCTTAGCTCAATTTGGCTAGTACCATTGGATAGCCCTGAATTTGAGCTTCATTTTAAATACCCATTTGATGGGGTTAAGCCTCTTGCTCTGGATTTCAGATGGGAGGTGAAAATTAGAGTTTATGGTCAGCAACAACTTTGAGCAGGAATAACTTTGTTATTCTTTGTAGTATGATTATGGGACTTGTATATTTGAAAAGAGGTTAGTTTCCTCTTTCTGTTGATCCTTTTTGAGTTTTTTTGGCACATTTCCATTTTTTGGTGGTATCTTGGCTTTATCATTGGTTTATGGTATTTGCCTATCATGCTTTTGCTCTGGTTTTGAGTCACAGTCTGACAATTTTTGGATACCAAATTCACTTCCAAAAAGCTATCCCACAAAGAGAATGCAATGAGGAGTGGTCTCAAGGGTGGTCCATATAATGAAGAAAATAATGATAAAATACACACAGTTTAACCTTTTTCAACCGTATTACATCAGAAAATTTGGAGTTACAGTGATAACTCTAAATAATGGCATAATATTGAGATAAGAAGGTGTAATAATGATGTAATCATCAATAAGCCTTAAATTACTGATCATTTCAAGTGGATACCATCAATAAACTTCTACTAGAAGTGTGAGCCTTTGAGATATTACCACATATCCAAAAATGTCACAAGAAAACTTCACAATAATTATTTTGAAACAAGTGAAAATGCCATAAATAGGGAAAATTTTTTGATTGCCTTAGAATACAATAAGTAAAAATGTGAAATCAATTTCAAAATTGGATTCATCATGATAGATTACACATATATAATTTGTATGGCATATCTGTAAAGTGAAAAATCAATGAGTAATAGGCAAAATGCCACAAGAAAACATAAATCCTTATTTATCTCAAAAATCAATGGAAAAAAATGGGAAATAAATTGCACCTTGGAATACCCATTAAAAGCTGAACATATAAAATTTTCATTTAATATTCTTAAAGGCAATATTTAAGTAAATAACCTTAATATATGCACCCTTATGATCAGTGCATATATTCATAGTGTTTAGCTCATATATTTCAAAATACACATGATAGAGAGTTAAGCCAAAAATAATATCACCATGAAATGATAGTAAGAAGGAAGACATAAGCTTTATCTTACAAGCCTCTAAACAAGGTTATAACTTGTAAGGGTTTATTAAACAAAACTGCTATAGGTGTTGACCACTTAATTGTGAAAGTGGTCCAAGCTTAAAATGAAGTAGATATTCAGGTTCAGCTAGTCCATTAGTAAAGAATGATTTAGTCTTTGTCATTATATTCAAGGTACAACCCCTTGAAATTATGGTTTGAAGTTTAAAATAGTAAATTTCAACAGAAAAGATGATTTACAAGAAAAATCATCAAAAATAGAGTTTTGATGATGTAATGAAATTCTCTTGGAAGATTAATCATGAAATATTGAGCTATCATAATCCATCTTCTCATTGGTTGTAGCATGTATAACTTCAAATCTATTTATGATCAAAGTTTAAGCCTAAAATTGATCACTTATTATTACTCACTGTGATCTTATTTTATATTTGACAGCTATATGAGTGATAAAACTATTTAATACCATTATATCATGATTAATACTAAAAAATTCCACAAAGGTTAGGCTTCTACCAAGCCTATGATGTGATCAAACATAGAGTTATAGTGATAACTCTAAATAATGGTTTAATAATGAAATAAGATGATTTCATTATTATGTAATCATCACTAAACCTTAAAATAATAAAAAATTTGGGTAGATAAAATCACTGAACTTCTACTAGAAGCCTTTTGGACTCTAGGAGGGAAGACTTTACTATTAATAGAGCTCTTTTTACTCTATTTCCCCCTCAGACACATCAAAAACATTTAAAAACACTAAAACAAAAGAAAATTTCTTTATTTTTTTTATTTAAATCTTTTATATTATGAAATAAAAAAGTACATATCTATTATAATAATCAATCTTGAGGTTGTTCAATCAATTTTTAATAGTTTTTGTTAAATTTCTGTAAAAATCTCCAATTCCATGTAAAAATAAGAATATTTGTAATTTCTTATATTTTCTATTTTAAATACAGTTTAAATAGGTTTTATTTAAATTATTTGGCGTAAAATTATTCAAAACTATTATATTGATTGTTAAAATTAGTTTTTTCTCTCTTTTCTATAATAATTTGTCTTTATTATCTTCTTAATAATTCATTTATTGATATAAATAGTATTTATATTAATATAAAACATTAATATTAGTAATATTGTTGTTATTGATTGTTTTTTATTAGAAAAGAAACAATTTTTTAAACCTTTGTTATTTGTTTGGACCAATAACAAAATGCTCCAAATATATAAATTATTAAATATTAAGATATTGCTTTTTATTACATTATTCTTTTGTAATATAAACTATATTATTACATTTATTTAGTAATAAAATCAATTTACACCATAATTATAGTAAATCTGTACTTTTATAATTATCTTTCATCTTGTTCTTTAAATTAATAAGAAAATTCCTAGTGCAATAAGCAAAATATTTGTAATATTTACTTCTTGTTTCATAGTCAAACCTTAAATTTGGGGGCGTGGCCATGATACTTACTCAAAAATACCTTTTAAAAAGATTCAAATGGGATTTATCCAATATAAATTAAAATTGAAATCACAAAACTTTATAATAACTTTTTATTTATTTATTTTAAAAGCTATTGAGGCACTTGGAAAGAAATTGTACTGTCTTACATGTGGTTTTTCACATCCTTAGACTTTTAAGAGCTTTTTTTGAGTGAATATAGCTTTTAAAAAAGATATGTTTCAATTAAAAATAAATTTATTATATAATTCCATTTCAAAACAATCATTTTAACCCTTATTTTATTCTTCAAAAATAAAAATAAAAAAACATCATAAAACATCATTTTTGTTTCTTCTTTTTCATTCATTTTATTCATTTGATTTATTGAAAGAATATATAAAAGAAATTTTTATGTGGAATCGCCATATATTCTCAAAAAAACACCTATTAGAATATACTTATATTTATTTGTTTTTTTAGTGATGGAATACAATTCAACAGAAAGCAATCAGGCCACTGTTTAAAGATTGGTGGAAGAAACTTGTGGAAGTTCTCCAAAACCTGTTGTAAGTAAGAAAAGAAATACCAAGAAATTAGTTTTTCCAGGACCCACTATTCAGGACTCTAAAGGTGTGGACCTCTCTTTAAATTTCCATAATAAGAATATGTAGTTTTCTAGAATCCTTTTTTTCTTATTCCTTAATTGTGAGCCTTAGAGCTATTTTCATATACCCAAAAGACCACAAAGAATAAAATAAGATATAAATATAAATAAAATAAATTCATTTATATCATCAAAACAAAAATAAAATATAAATATAAATCTATATATAAAAATAAAAATTTAATTATAACTTAACAATAAAATTACATTAGATTTTAAACTTTTGAAAATGCATTTTTTCTTGAAAAAATTAAGAAAAAATGAATTTTCAACAAAAATATCAAAATTGAAATATCATTGGAAAAAAGTTAAATAAAAATTATCATAGCTTTTTATCCAAAAAATAAACATATTAAAATTCTTTCACCATTGGATTCCTCAGAAAAGATTAAGGTGGGGCACCTCTGGGTAAAATTTCTGTAACTCAACTCCAAATAAGCTTAAATTAAGTTTTTAGTATTTTCTCTACAAAAGTTGAAAATCCTCAAAAGATTAACTTAATTCACACCACATGTGGTGTTAACCATCAATTTTTGTGTTAAAATTGGGGTGTTTTGTGTAGCTTAGAGTTTATGAGGAATTGAAGTATTTTCAATTGAATTGTCAAAATGTGCATGTGTATTACATAAGTGAACTATAATTTACATATGAGGTGTCAATTATTATAGTAAGTTTACTGTGAAACTCAATTTAATTACATATGTAAATTACAACTATAATACATGATGAGGAATTAAAGGAAAAATAAATTGGAAATATTAATTTGGGGGAGTGGAACTCCAGTTCTAAGGGGGAGCAAGGCCCCCAAACTCCTTGCTGACAGGCATGAGTATCAAAATCCATGCAAACGTTCATCAATTTTGGCCTCTAATTAGAGATTCATGAGCCAATTACAGTAGTATCACATGGTGTAAAAGGACAAGGATTGGGAAATGTTGCCACAAATCCACCAAGGAGTCATGAACTCCTGGCACATCTTGAAAAAATTTCTCAAAGAGGAGGAAAGAGTGAGATACAGCAAGGGATAGAATCCAAAATCATCCAAGCCTCAAATGAAGAAGATAAAGGAGTACCATGCCAAGAAGATGGAGTAAAGCAAGGAAGAAGCCGCAGTAGCTTCTACCAGAAAGCCTCAAGCCAACCAACCTCCCTAACGGAAGAAGAAATGGAGGAAACCATATTACCCAAGTTATAAGATTCAAAAAATCCAATAATGATACCATGGACAATGTCTTCAACATGGCCAGAACCTTTATGGAATTCAAGGAGAAAGAGGAGCAAAAAATGAGACAACCTCATTTCCCAAAGAAATAGCTTTGTCTCCTAATGTTGTAAATACTTCAACAGAAATTAAAAATATTCTTTTATATCTGAAAGACATCCAAAATATTTTATTCTCTCTACAAGAATGAAATAACAATTTATTATCTTTAACAAAACTTGTTGTACAAATCAAAAAATAAATTGATAAAATTAAATATATGTTTGAAAATAATAAACCAAAGGTTTAATTGATGATACTAAGAAACTAAGACAAGGGCAACAGGAATTATATAAATACATCAAAGATATCAAAGAAAGACATTGACAATTAATTAAGATGTGAGTATTGATAATCTTACAGAAAAATTGAACAAATTAAGTATTTCTGTCAAAGAATTGGAAGAAAAAACTTCATCACAACAAAAAGTACTGCTAGATCATGCAGAACAAAGTGATGAAGTAAGAATTAATCTTAAAGATGACATTAAAAGTGAAATAAGACTCATTACTGAATAAATGGATAAAATTAATGAGGGTAACCTAAATATGCCAAAGTTATCAACACCATTTTCTCACATAAGAAGTCCTATTAAACCAAAATAGGAAGTAAAAAATCCAATCATAACAGACTTGAGCCATCAAGACAATGACCAAGTCTTAATCAATGATGCACCTCAATTAAAAGAATTGCCAACATTCAAAGGTGAAGGTGAAGTTGACCATATGTCATTAATCAAAACAATTGACAAGTTACAAGAGGATTATTCCATAACAGATAAATTGGTCACTGCCAGATTAAATTAATAATTTGAGAAATCTGCAAAGAGATGTTATTATGGCATAAGACAAACAAATGGCAAAAATACCTGGTTTTGGTGGAAAAATGAGATAATCACCAAGTGGTAAAATGATTACTGGAGGTACAACATAGAAAATGCATTTGAAAATTCCTTCTTTTTCCCAGATAAGGATCAACCTTTAACTTGGCTCTTAAAACAAGCTGAAAGATTGAATGCATTGTATCCAGAAATGTCCAAAAAATGTTGTATATGGGATACTCAAGAAATGTGGAGGAGAACTCAAACATTACCTGGGAAGAATGTGCAAAGAGCCATGCTCCACAGAAGAGTAAATTAATGCATTAGAAGATATAGTTACTGTGAGCCTGTGAAGTATGTATAACATACCCATAAGGCCACAAATGAATTTATATATAGTTGATTTAGTCTTCAATAGACTTTTGAATTGAATTTGAAATAAAAAATAATAAGAAATAGGTATAACCTTTTTTTGGATAAACAAAGTCATCAATATTATGTTATTTTCTAAACCAAAAATGACCTAGGGTACACCCATAGGGTGTTATACCCAAAAAGGCTTATTTCTCATGTTATTGGAAGATTTAAGAATATCAAAGTCCTAATTTAACTTTTTAACATTTTTTTAAAATTGTTAAATTTAAGCTTAAATTAGCTTAAATTTAAAGTTGCATAAGGTTTATGCAAACTTACCAAAATTTTAGTTAAAATTGCGGTGTTGTGTATATTTAATGAATTGGCTGAGGATTTTTCATACAGAATGTAAATCCTGCGTGAGGTCAATTTAAAAGGGTTTAAGGCCATAGTATGGCTTTAAATAAATAAAAGGGGAAAATCCATGCAAAAAGGTGGGACAAAGGAAAAAAGACCAAATAGAGCTGGGGTACCCAACTTTTGGGATCCACAACAATTCAATTAAGGTTGTCCACCTGTATTGGAGGATTATCAACCTTATTTAAGCTTTAAGATCAGGCTTTGATCCAACCTTAAGGTTTAAACTGGTTTGAACCCAATTTGGACAGGAATTTCAAGCTGCCAAGGGTAAATCCCAATATGCAGGCTTGATATTAAAGTTTTGAGACCTGTCAAATCTTAAATAAACTTGAACCTTCAAGTTTACAAGCATTAAAACCTTATCAAAAGTTAAGGTTTGCTATTTTTGGTGAAAAATAGTGATAACTTCAAAAATTCATTAAAAACCCAATTCTTAATGGATTTTCTTGGCAATTTCACACAGCTTATAATTCAATATTATCTATATACAAATTAAAGCTTAAGTATCTTTTTTAAATAGAATTCCTGGGTAATTACCATGGAAAATGACTCTTTTAATTATACTTAAAGAAAATTAAGATTTCTTCATAAATTAATTAAAAATTTAGCTTAAGAGATTTCTGCTTGAAGCTTTATCCTTCAGTTGTTCATGTGATGAAATTTAATATAAAAAAACTTATCTTATATTAAAACTTAAAATAATTAACCTAAATGAGGATTATAGTTATCTGGAGTTGAGAACAACACTGGTAACTTTGAATTGGAATTAAAAAATAAGTTACCTTAAGTTAAGAACCTCATTTTCAAGTATAGCTTTTCAGTTTTAACCTAAGAACAGCTCCCATTATGAATCATGAAAGATGCTCTGTAGACATAAAAAGAGTCTTTTTATCACTTCTTTTGTCCATCATTAATTAGCAATCCAATCATATTGGACATTTAAACGGGTAAAGTTTTATTATATATAAAATTGTAAGATTTGACTATGAAACTGAGGACAATATTACTATTAATCAACAGGAATCTGTCTGTTCTTATGAAATATAATAATAAAATATAATTATAACCACAATTAAATAATTAAAGAACTATTTTTTTCATGTGTTAAACACTACTAGTGATTTTAACAATGAGCAGTAATTGTCTACAAAAATCAATCACAAGAAGATTTTAATAATAAAACCTCTTTTATTAAAATAATAAAATTATTTCAATATATAATTATCTTTTGCAAGAATAATTATAATGGTAATTCTTGAAGAAAACTAATTTTAGAGAAAAACTTTAAGAATTAAATATAAATCACTCACTAATATTCCAAAGAGCTTATTGAAAGATATGATAGAGAGATTTGACATAGAATTGTGGATTTAAAGGATCAAAAGGTATTTATAACAGTATTACAACAATATATAGTTGGATTCTATTATTTTACGTCTTTCTGATTGATTCTGAAAGATTTAAAATACTTAAGAATAGCTTCAAGTAATACTTACTTGTTGGTAATAATGATTTAAATGACAATAAGATGATTATGTGGAAAAACAGCAAGAAGAGTCCTCTTTTAAGTCAACAACAGCTCACAGAGGCGTGCCATGGAGCAAACTGAAAAACCAGTGAGTGAGAAAACAATAAACCCTTTTGGATTATTGATTGCATCATCTGTTGTCACATAAGATTATCATAATTACTTAATTGATGCTTTAGCGTGACTACCAACCCCAATATGGTTAAGAATAAAAGGAGTAACATCTGTAAATCTTCCTTTATTCCAAAATAATCATTGATTTCTCAAAGTTATCAATGTTATTGCCAATTTCATCACAGGTTGTAATTACTGTGAATTTTTGAAGATTCAGTGTTTCACGTAGAATAGTCAAAAATGGACTGTAAGTAAAACTGTAATTCCTTTTTGCTGTAACATAGATAATTCAGTTCTCCATTGGTCCTGAAAGTTTCATAAAGATTCATCAAGAATTGTATTTTTAATGAATTTTTGAAGTTTTTACCTCATTTTTACGTAGAATTACAAATATCAGTGTTTAACTGGTTGCTATGAGGTAAATCAATGGATACAAGTCAAAAAAGGGTTTTAATTACTCTTTTGGGGTTTATCCATGGAAAATAATTAAGAATTGACATGGTTACAGGAGTCTAAGTAGCTTTTTACCTCCTTGGCACGTCAAAATAGCAGGTTATTTGCTATTTTCTTAAGATTTACTGTAGTTGTAACATGGTAACCAAGTTCCCAAAGTGGTTTAGTTTACTAATTGGGCCAAGATCAGCCATTTATCAAAGCTTTGAATCTGTCCACGCCTCTGAGGCCTCAGAAGTTGGCTACCCTGGCTCTCTTTGATGTCTTTTGTCCCCCTTGCTTATTTTTCATGTCAAAATAGAAATTTAAGCTTAAAGTGAGATATCCACTATGCGTGCACCAAAGGTCCATGTAAGAATACCATGATATTAAGTGCTCAAAACATGCATAACACTATTCTCAGTGTATATGTAACATGGGATTTCTTACATTCCCATTATTTTGGCATGAAATTAAGAAAAACAAAAATTTTCACCAATCTTTTATGTGGTATTGATGATGTGGTATTGAAGTATTTTCCATTTTACCACCTCAAAGAGTTAATTTGAGCTTATTCACTCTATGGAGCTACCCTAGGTGAATCTTTGTGTGGAATCCAAATCTGGCCTTAAATCCATGGATTTACTTACTCAATGAAAATTTATTCATCTTTTCTGAAATCAAAAATGATGAATTTTGGATATATGCATGACTTATGAGTTATTCATAATTCAAAATTTATTTTTAAGATATTTGTGGCCTATTTGGGTATGTAAAATATACCTCAAGGCTCACAAAAATCTTATTATTAAAATATTTCTCAATTCTTTTATTCTTTATACATCGTAAATTAAAGAATTTAAATCATAGAGATCAGATTATTTTTGTAATCACCTATAATAGATTTTATGTGATAGAATTTTGTCTTCAAAATATCTTTTAAAATCCACAAATTCCTCTCAAAAACTCTTTAATCATAAGTTTTCTTATGAAAAGTTGTTTTTTCTTTAAAAATATTGATTTTCGGCATGTTTTGAACTTATAATAATTATTTAATATAATAAATGTTGTTTTTTGACTTGTTGTATTAAATTCATATGACAAGTAAGTTTTCTCTAAAATTATATATCTTTTTTATGTATTATTAGTTTTTTTATATAGAATTTTTCTATAAGAATGATTTATGCACAGTGTGTGTTTTAATTCTTTTATGAATGGTATTTATATATTATTTATAAGTGGTTAAATATCTATATTTTCCACATGTAATTTTCTCATTAAGAGCTTTACACTTCTTATTGTTAAAATTGCCAGTGACTATAACAATAATAGAATAATTACAATTCATTATTATTATATTATTATTATTATTATTTTATATATTAATGATGACATTTATTTTTTTATATAGTTATTTAAAGTCATTATATTTAAATTTGTGGTTATAATATCTTATTATATTATATTTTTCATTGAGGACAGTCATAGTACTTTTGATATTGCTACTATTATCAAGAGTTTCATAGACAAACCTTGTAGGTACAATAACAAAAATTGGCATAAAATGGAAAAAATGGGACGTTAAAAGCCCAAATAAACCATCAATAAAGAAAGAGAAAGCAAAATAACCTTTCAAGCCTAATAAACCTGTCACAGGGACTCTTCTAAATGAAGAGGGCCTGGCACTCAGTGAACAGACTTACTTACGGAGGGCTCAGAATAAATACTCAATTGATAAGAGTCATGAGATAAGAGAAATAAATTCCTAGTCAGAAAGTAATAAGCATTGAAAGATATGACAGAAAAACAAAAACAATAATAAAGAGCCAACCACAAATAATCCTGTATCACTGTTTCAACCTGTTCAGAAAAGAGAAAACAATTGATAAAGGATATGGCCACAAGGACTCTACTGAACAGGTGAGGGAAGGAAAAGACTAACTTAATAATTAATAAAAGAATATTTCTTAATGAGAGATAGCATAATATTAAATAATAAATCCAATATTTTAATTAACTTGGGGAAAAACCCCCAGGGGGTGAAAGGGGGCTGGTATATGTGAAAAAGTGCCAGCCTAGAGTTTGAGTGTTTAGAAACCATGATTTTATGATTGAAGAGCCTGTATTAGAGATGTGAAACTGTATTGGTGTATCCAATACAGTTATTTGAATAAATACAGGTGTTTGCAACTGTATTGAGGGCAGGCCTGTATTTGGGTTCTGCCTGTAATGAGCTGTATTGAGGTTTGAAATTGTATTTGGTGAATCTTCCATGAAACCCCTTGCTGATTAGGTTTTGGAAGATTTTCCATTAATAATGAATGGTAATTCCCTGCCCGTCTCCATGGCTGTGACATTATCCCCCTCTTGAAAATGGTGAGCTCTGAGCACCATAAGAGTAAGTGAATCTTGATGAGGTCAATTGGACTTTCTTTCCCTCAATTACCCAATTTTCATCCCTGAAAACCTTTCTGCATCAATCCTAATCTCAAAATCCTTCATCTTCAAAGCTTGTAGGTCCTTCCTCTTTGATTTGATTCTGATTCCTCCTCTGTTCTTTGAAAATTTTCTCTTCATTTCTTCTGTTCTTCTATTTTTTTTGATCTTCTTCTTATTGAAGTGTTCTTCACCCAATCTTTCTTGAGTCCTCATAGCTCATGATAAATGGTGATTCAGGTTTATGTCCTAACTTACTGTAATGGCATCAAATTGTCTTCATTTTTGAGCTTGGGACAAATTGGCTTTTTTCTTGCTTTTGGGTCCATGAAGTATCAATTATAATTTTTCCCCAATCTTTGTTTTCTGGGGCTTTTTGGCTTATTTTGCCAAAATGCGCAAAATGCAAGATATTGAAGAGTTTGATGATTTCTTGATTGAAATGACTGTTTTTGGTAGTTTTCCATGATTTTGAACCAGTAATAGCCAGAAATGCGCAAAATGCGCAAATATGCCAATATGACTGAAAGGGCATATTTTGATGATTTTTCAATGAAATTAAGTTTTTGAAGTTTTTGGACATGAATTAGTCAGAAATGCACAAAAATGGGCAAAAGTGCACAAAATGCGCAAATGCACCAATTTGACTATATTCTTTGGCTTTTTGATATTTTCAAGGCTTTTCACATAATTTGAAGAATATTTGATGGCTTTATGTGAAAAATGTAGAAAAATGCGCAAATGCCTTAAAATGGCCAATTTGGCCAATGAAACAGCTTTTGATGATGATTTCTTCTATTTTCTGGTACTTCACTCTGTTATTGAAGTTCAAATTTTCATATTTGACCTGCTGACTTGGATTTTTTCCATGATTTGCTTGGTGTTGACTTTGAATCTTTACTTGAAGATGAGCTCAAAGCTTACTTCCATTTGCGACTCTGATCACTCTGATTCCCCATCTTCTGTACTTCATGGTGCTGGTGTCTTTGATAACTTGAGGGAGCTTTCTGAAGAGAGTATGGCCTGTAAAGAGATTTGAGACATCAATGAAACCTATAATTATTTTAAATCTGTTAGAGTTATTGAGCCACACTGAATCAAATTTCAGAAGAAGGGGGTCCCTTGTGTTGAATCTGCTACTGCTAGGTCCACCAGGTGCCAATTCTGTAACCTTGCAAAAAGACCTTTCTTTCAGGCCAACCATAGTTTCCCAGAAAATCCCAAACGATTATGGCGCAGCATCAAGAAAGGTGGAAGATTTGGTTTGGAAGCTCCTGTTGATGAACATCTGTCACAATGCTGTCTGCCAGACCTCAGAAAAGGGAACTCTTTCCGAAAAGGCTATTAAACCAGTTGAAAGACTGATTAATACTGGCAAGCTGTAGATCACATTTCACCATGTGACAGTACCCCCAGGCTTGGAGCACTGCGTCCCAAATTTCATGTAAGTGATGGTATTACCCATGTCACCCTCATGGAGTTACATTAGTCACAATGGGAGCCTACAAGGAACCCCCAAGGGGCGGAAACCTTGTACGCCAATGGAGCGGAAAACCCAGCAATTTCTGGTTGTTTGATTGAGACCACCTCTTGTCTCCAACAGGAATTGAACCCATGATGTTGGTAACCGGTTTATTGTCACAATGCTGTCTGCCAGACCTCATCAAAGGGAACTCTTGCCAAAAAAGCTATTAAACCGGTTGAAAGACTGATTAATACTGGCAAGCTGTAGATCACATTCCACCATGTGACAACATCCAAATTCAGATGCCACCTCTGGCGATGCCAATTGTGAGTTGAATGATCAAGGAATTTCTGAGTTCCTGAATTTTGTGGTTTTCTTTTGTTCTGCTTCAGTGACTGGATCAAGAATGAGAGGTGTTCAACAATGGACTAATACCAGCAGCTCTTGGGCCAACACTGGAGGACCCATTCACCCCCAAGGCAAACCCATTGGATTAGCCCCAGAAGTTCCTACTTTGGTCACCAGAAAGGATGGAAGAATTGGAAAATTGAAGAGAAATTTGGTGGTTCAAGATGAAAATGATACTGATGCTGAAGGAAGTGATGAGCTTGATGGAGAAGAACTTGAAATGACTACCCCCATCCAAAAAAGAAGAATCCAATAAACCTCACTATCCCCAGTCCAAGCCAGTACCACCATCTATGGAGTGATCAGCCCCCCCCCCAACCACCTCAACCTCCAATTAGATCCCCAACCAGGCCATCCACACTTGTCTCCACCTCCACCAATATTCAACCACCTGTGGCCAGCACTTCTAGAGATCTGATCTCTCCAGAGCCTAAATCAATCTTTGACAACTGTTGATGCTGGAATATCACTGGAAACTTCACTGATAAGAAGAAGGTGAATAAGAAGGTGGTCACCTCCCTATTTTCTGAAGTTGATGCTTTTACTGAGGTGTTTGTTGATAAGGCTATGAAGAGTGCTATTCCAGGTGGACCCACTATTGCTTTGGCCAAGAGGCAGTTGCTTATAAAGATGCTTTGGCTCTTAAGCTTAGAGAAACCTTGAAGAAATTTTGATGAGGATTATCTCTAGTTGGTCTTTATCATTACTAGTGTTTTCTCTTTTATTATTAAATAAATTGACTTCCCAAACAAGATATGGGAATGATGACTGCTTCTTTTTAAAACAAGACATAAAAAATAAAATAATACAAGTAAAAAGGAAATGAAATGAAATAAAAATAAAAAGAAAGAATTGAGAGAAAAAAAATAGAGTAGAGAAAAGAAAATAAATAAACTTCTGAGGATGGATCTTCTTGTGTTGAGTTGCTTGATTTTGGCCATAATTTTTCTGAAAAGATAAAACCAGACATTTGATGCTCACAGAGTGGCCAAGGTGTCATTTTACAAGAGGTAGAACCCTCAGAGATGCATACCAGGAGATGGAACTTACTTTCATAACTTCCACTCCCCACCAAGCATCATAACACAAATGGAAGGTTTTGCCATAGATTAATTTTGAGCTAAGAAATGTCTTGAATAGTATTGAATGGCATAATTTGGAATAATAGAATATGAAAGAAAGAGAAAGAATTAAAGGAAAAGAGGGAATTTGGCCATATATTGATGAAAGGTCCAAGTTCAAGGGTATTGATGTTGCAAGGCCTTCTAAACCTGTCCAAAGAAATTGACAAGTGCTCACAAAGTTACCAAGGTGATGCTTACAACATATTTAAGTAGAATACCCCCTTAAATGTGCATTCCAGGAGAGGAACTTACTTTCATAAACTCCAATCCCCACCAAGCACCATAAATCAAAGCCTTGAGGCATTTGGGCCAGGATTGTCCAAATGCAAGGTGTGAAATTCCTTGACAAGGTGTGGGGAGTTGGTAAGGTTGGAATCTGGTTCCCAAGTTGTTCTTTCTGGGTCTTCATTGAATCCTTTCCACTCCAATAGATACCATAATGTACCTCTCTTGAGGTTTGAGTCCAGAACCCAATCCACTTCCCATTATTCTTGCTCTTCCACTATTACTCGTGGTGGTTGCAGTGCATGTTGATTTGGGATAGTTAATTTCTTCACTGGTTTTAATAAGGACACATGAAAGACAGGGTGAACTGACTTCCATTGTTGAGGCAACTTGAGGTTATATGCATGACTGCCAATCCTCTTCAGAGCTTCAAAAGGTCCCAACCATCTTTCTGAAAGTTTCTTGGTGGGTCTTTTTCTCTTGATGCTCTTGGAAGCTAGCCATACTTTGTCTCCAGGTTGGAAATCAGGTGGAATTGCTCTATATCTACCTGCATACTTCTTAAAATGCTTTATTTCTGACTCTAATTATTCTTTGAAAACTTGCTGTACTGATTGGAGTTTGGTTGATACCTTTCCATCAGTTGTATCTTGAGAAATGTGAATTGAGTCAAAGCTGGTATTTCTTCCATAAATGGTGAAAAATGCTGACTGTTTTGTTGATGAATCTTCTGCATTATTATAGGAAAATTCAGCCAGAGGGAGCCAGGTGTTCCAGTCATCTTGATGGTAACTGACATACATCCAAAGATACTTTTCTAGAATCTGATTCACCTTCTCTGTCTGTCCATTTGTTTCAGGGTGAAAGGCAGTTGAATAATTTCTGGATATATTGAGCTGCTGACATAATTGAGTCCAAAATGATGAAACAAATAAAGAACCTCTATCACTAACAATACTGATTGGAAGACCATTTTTGGAAAAGACATGACTGATAAATGTTTGAGGTAAGTCCAAAGCAGTGATTGCTGAATAAGTTGGAATAAATATTTCCATCTTTGAAAATCTGTCTACAACTACTAAAATTGAATTAAAGTTGCTTGACAGAGGCAATTGAGTGATAAAGTCCATTGATAATTAATTCCAAGGACCAGATGGAATTTGAAGAGGCTTGAGTAATCCAAACTTCTTATGGTTAATGTTCTTGTTTCTTTAACATTTCTGACATGAGGACACATAGTCCTTGATAATTTGATTCATGCCAACCCAAAACAAATGCCGCTTGATGAGCTTGAGGGTCTTCTCCTGGCCAGGGTGGCCAGCCAATGGTGAGTCATGATGCTTTTGAGGAATATTCGATTGAAGTTCATGATTGCTTGGGATGACTACTCCATCTTTGAATAATAACAATTTGGCTTGAGGTTCAAGAGTATAATCTGAGACTGATTCACCTCTTGCTAATTTCTTTAGAATTTACTTATAATCTTAGTATTGTCATACTGCCTTCTTAATTTGATCAACTAAGTCTGAGAAAACTTCAAATTTGATTGAGAAACATCTTGACTCTTTAATTTCATTTTGCTTGAGAACTTGTTGAAAGTTTTGAGGATTCTTGCTAATGAGGTCTGCCCCCCTCGCTGGGTACATGTCATCCCGACATGACAAGGCATCTGGTAAAGTGGCCAGTCTGCCTGTGTGGTAAGTGATATAAAAGTGAAATTCAGAGAGAAACTCTGTCCAACGGGCTTGATGGAGATTAAGGACTTTGGAAGACATAAGATATTGAAGGGAAGAGTGGTCTTTCAAGACTTCAAATGAAGCAGAAAGAGAAAGAAGAAAGGATCTCCAGTGCTTGGGAGCCCAAACTATGCCACGGAGTTCCTTGTCATGAATTTCATAGTTAAGCTCAGCTGGGAGGAGCTTGCGACTATCAAATGCAATGGGATGCTTTCCTGAGTCATTCACCTTACTCAGTACAGCACCCAAGGCATAATCAGAACCATCAGTATCTACAATAGCTTGTAGAGAAGGATTGAAGTGGGATATGATAGGAGCAGTGGTGAAAGCTTCTTTGAGTATTTGAAACTGACTAAGAGCTTCCTCATTGAAGATGAAGGTAGAATCTTTTTTTAAGGAGGGAAGTGAGAGCAGAGATTTTTTGGAAAAAATTTTAATGAAACAATGATAGAAGTTGGCAAAGCCCAGAAAAGATTGGAGTGCTTTGATGTTCTTTTGCTGAGGCCAATTGAGGATTTGCTGAACTTTTGAAGAATCCATCTTGAGGACCTCACTTGAAACAACATAGCCCAAGTATTCCACGCTTCAGGGATGGAATACACACTTTGAGGCTTTAGAAAACAAGGTATTGTCCCTCAGTATTTGGAGGACAGAGGCCACATGTTTGACATGTTCCCCCTCAGAACTGAAGAAGACTGTAATATCATCTAAGTAGACTACAACAAAAATATCCAAGAAATCTGCAAAGATATCATCCACAAGTTTCTGGAATGAAGCAGGAGCATTGGTCAATCCAAATGGCATATCCAAATATTCATAACTACTATATTTAGTTCTAAAGATAGTTAAGTGCTCATCCCCCTCTTTGATTCTCAAGAGATTATAAGCACCACACAAATCTATCTTGGAGAAGATATTAGAGCCATTAAAGATGGTAAGGAGCTGATTCATTGGAGGAACAGGATACCTGTTCTTCCTAGTGACAGCATTAAGTTTGCAGTAGTCAACACACAAATGAAGGACACCATTCTTTTTCTTGACAAAAAGGACCAGTGCTCCTGTTGAAGAGGAGCTTGGCCTGATAAAACCCTTCTCTACTTGCTCTGAAATGTAGGCCCATAGTTTTTCTGACTCATTCTTTGATAAAGAGTAGATAACACCAATGGGAGGCAGCAGGCCCTCCAGTTCAATATGATGATCACAGGCGCGGTGTGGAGGAAGTTTATTTGCTCTTACCTTGGAGAATACATCCAAATAGTGGTGATAAACAGGAGGGACTACCTTCAGCACAGTTTCAATCTATTCTGGCTCTTCCTCCTCATCCCACTGCTCCTCCAGGGAGGCATGAAAAGATAAAGGAGGGGGGTCCATATACCCTTGAAAGAGATGAAGTGGAGATATAGCAACATCTTCTCCAACATCTGTTATATCTTTGAAGACTTCATCTATTGATGGAAGTAATGACTGAGAGGGAATGATGGAAGGGATATGGACAGAAGGAGGAAGGGAAGGTGTCTTAAGTTCACCAATAAGAGCAACACTGTTGACAGCAGTGGCAAAGTCATTACTAGTAGAAGAAGTAATACCACTAGAATCCTTATGACTAGAATCATAGGTGATCAATCCATTTTTCCAATCAAAAATGAGATTAAAATCGTAAAGAAAATAACAGCCCAATATTAGGTCTTCTCCCTTGGGTGAATCTATGATATATAAATCCCATTCAAAGCTTGGGAATGGAGGAAAGTCAACAACCCAAATGGTATGAGG
This sequence comes from Austropuccinia psidii, assembly GCA_023105745.1. Lineage (NCBI taxonomy): Eukaryota > Fungi > Basidiomycota > Pucciniomycetes > Pucciniales > Sphaerophragmiaceae > Austropuccinia > Austropuccinia psidii. Next base: position 6,393,037 of record JALGQZ010000018.1, read on the forward strand.
GGTGATTAACAGGGAAGTGGGTTCATTAGAATCCAAAATGAAAAGAGGAATCTTTTCAGGGAGCTTTGACATGCTCAATGAGTACTTCAGAAAAAGAATGCTTTGCAATAAAAGAGTTTTTAGCACCAGAATCCATGAGAATACTATAGAAAAAGTCAGAGAGAGAAGAGAAAATTAGAAATTTTAAAGATTTCTTGACACTAGTATTCAGAGTGCACAACTATGCTCTTCAAGGAAATAAGTGAGAACCATTGAACAAATCATGATACCCACTCAGGCTTTTCCCTGCTTGATAGGGAAGCCTCTTGATGAAACCTGCCTAGCTTCAGGCCTCTTGAAGCATTTTTCAAATGGGTGCTTTCCCCCACAATAGTAGCACAAGCCTTCTTTAATCCTCCTCTTGTTTTCAGAACCAATTAATTTGTTGTCCTTAGTGAGGAGAGCAGCATGAGGCTTGTCTTTGGACACTTAAAAATTTTTCCCCTTCTTATTCTTCCTGCGATAAGGCTTATTTGATGAGGAACTTGGAGGAGGCTTGGAGGAGTCGGATCCACTGATGGGCGGCTTCTTCTCTTGATGACTACCCTTTTCCTTCTGCCTCTCAAGGTATTAGGTATCTAACTCCAAAGTGATGTCCATGAGTTCTTGAAGGCTATCAAAGTTTCCTGGGTGAGAAGCCAATTGGTTCAGCAATCTTGTTGCCAAGCCTCTTCTCTACACATGAATATAAGCCCTTTCCACCCAGTCTCCAATTATTGACATTAAGCTTTTGAAATCTGCTATGTACAAGGAAACTTGACCACTTTCTTTCATCCTGAGATTTTCTAACTATTTCTTAGCTTTTCTGACTTCATTGGGATCACCAAACAGAGTGAATAACTGAGTTTTAAATAACTGCCAGTTATTGAGGAGAGAAGAAGGGTCTTCATTGGAGATATTTGAGAGGTAAGGTTCAATCCATTTGCCAGCTTTACCAGTGAAAAAAGAAGTTGAGTACAAAACCTCCTTCCTGTCAGAGAAGAAGTTTGCTTGGTCATTATGGAAAATTCATTGACAAGATTGAATAAATCCTCTCAATATATAAGCTTTAGTACCATCAAAGGGATCAGGTGCCTTCATTGATGGAGTCTTTAATGATGGTGCTTTTGAAGTGTCCCTTGGAGAAACTGCTTGAGTTAGTTGTCCCATGTATTGAGTCATCTGCTCCATCATTTTGAGAAAATTTGGTTTAGCTTGAGAGACAAGAGGTTGGTTAGAATGGGCTATATTTGGAGCTTCAGAAGCCTCAGTGATACCTGCCAAGGCAGCTGCTAATTCAGTTTCTTCAGACTCCTCCCCCTCTTCATCTTCAGATTCCCCTTATCTGCTTCTAGGCCCTTGGGAAATGCTTGGATAGCCACCCAACAAGCCAGAGAATGATCTTGATCTTCTTGACTTCACACCTCCTCTTCTGGAGGGTGCTGCCCCTTTCATTTGTGGTCCTCTGTCCAAATTTGCACTCAGTTGATGAACTGATGGGGTGCGGTCAAGAGGAGTGCTTGCTTTAGGAGTGAGAACTGCTTGATGTCTTTGAGATTTTGTATTCTTGGCTGGAGGGCTATGCTAAACTGGCATTATTGAAGAAATAAAATGAAATTTGATGATACTTGAGAATGAAACAAGGTTTGACCAAATCAATCAAATGAGAATCTTGATGAAATTGAGAAATAAATCAATAGTCTGGAAGTGAATCAATATGAATAAATCTTGAAGAATGAAGATGACAAAGTAAAATTCTTATGAATAATCAATTTCAATCAATAAGTCAAATCAAGTAAATAAATAAATCAAATCAAATCAATCAAGTCAATTCAAAATAAGATTAATCATTTCTTCAGGAATTGAATCAATATAATCAAAAATCAATTTAATTTCTTGAGGATTCAACTTCAAATACATAAATTAAATCAACCTTGAAGATAAATCAGCTATCTTGAGGAATCAAACCAGATCAGTCAAATAGATCAAATCAGAATCTTGAGGTAAGTCAATTTCTTTAATAATCAAATAAATCAATTAATAAATATTGAGAAATTTCAAAATCATCCAATGATAACCCCAATTCAATGAAGCTCCTGAAACAATGAATAAATTAACCCCAAATTCCAATAAATTAAATCTGAAAAAGAACCAGAATTAAGACAGAAGATGAAAATAAAATTTGATTGAGAATTAAGAAGAAAGTGAAATGGTCAACAAACGTTAATAAATGAGAAACAGAATCAATTTTAATTTGAATGAGATGAAAATTGATGAGAGATATTGAAAGCGTAGAAACTCATAAGATAATAAAATCTATAATTTAGAATGAGAGATATGAATAAGAATGAATGAAAGGAAAGAAGCAATTATTAGTTAATTGAAATAATTTCACAGGGGCTCTTCTAAATGAAGAGGGCCTGGCACTTAGTGAACAGACTTACTTATGGAGGGCTAAGAATGAATATGCAATTGATAAGAGTCATGAGATAAGAAAAAGAAATTTCTAGTCATAAAATAATAAGCATTAAAAGATATGAGATAAAAACAAAAGCAATAATAAAGGGCCAACCACAAATAATCCTGTATCACTTTTTCAACCTGTTCAGAAAAGAGAAAATGATTAATAAAGGATATGGCCACCAGGACTCTACCAAACAGGTGAGGGAAGGAAAAGACTAACTTGATAATCAATAAAAGAATATCTCTTAATGAGAGATAGAATAATATTAAAAAATAAATCCAATATTTTAATTAACTGGGGGCAAACCCCCAGGTGGGTGAAAGGGGGCTGCTATATGTGAAAAAGTGCCAGCCTGGAGTTTTAGTGTTGAGAAACCCATATTGTATAATTGAAGAACCTGTATTTGAGACGTCAAACTGTATTGTTGTATACAATACAGTTACTTGAATCAATACAGGTGTTTGCACCTGAATTGAGGGCAGGCCTGTATTTGGAAAATCCTGTATTTGGGTTCTGCCTTTATTGAGCTTTATTGAGGTATGAAGCTGTATTGGGTGAATATTCCATGAACCCCCTTGCTGATTAGGTGTTGGAAGATTTTTCATTATTAATGAATGGTAATGCCCTGCGTGTCTCCATGCCTGTGACAAAACCCAACCCTCATGAGGAAAGAAAATGCCAAAAATGTGGACGTATTGAACACTTAGCCAATAATTGCCTTATAAGAGCAAAAATAAAAAAAATGGTTGAAACAGAAGACCACAATGACAAAGAACATGAATCTGATTCTGAAAAAGACACTGATGAGTCAGAAAGCTGTTAAAGTTATTAAATTAACATAATTAATACACAAATCAATAATATTTATTTAATATATGAAGATTCCAAACTGTATAGAACCAAACCGGAATGAGGAATGGGATATACAGCTGGAAATCCAAGGATAATTATTCTCATTTTTGTAAACCAAGTGGAAAAAGCAAGCTTAGATAAAAGAGCATACTGTACCTGTGTTGGTAAGGATTATTTTAAAAGAATTATACCAGATTGGGAAGAAAGCCTTATACCAGTAAAAGGGGTGAAAGTCAGCAGTGCAAGTGAACGCATGAGGCCTGTTGAAATAATTGACTTGACATTAGTTTTTCCTCACCCTTCCCAATGTATCAGAGTGAAAGTAGAGTTTTTAGTAATGAAAAAGTGTACTAGTTACCATTTTATACTTGGAAATCATTACTTGTCAATTTATGGCATAGATATCTCTAATCAAAAAGACAGATATTTCACCATAGGAGACAATAAGAGGTGGAAATTTGGTTTTTTGAATAACAAAAAACAAATTACAGTTATAAAAAATGAAGAAAAAATGAATAAAAACATTCTTTCATTAGTTAAAAACTTAATGGGGCAGAATTCAATCAAGGATTAACAGAAAAAATGACATAAAAACTGAGTTCTCTCTTGTTTAAATATAAAAATGTGTTTGTGACTGACAAAGAACTGCTAGGTGTAATCATTGGAAATGAAGTACAAATTATTCTTAATGTGAAAAAACCTTATACACCCATATTAAGAAGACCAGCCTAACCAGCTAACCCAAGAGCAAGAGAAGCCTTAGAGGTACCCATTGAAGGATTATTGGACCTTGGATTATTAAGGAAAGTAGGACATAAAAAACAAGTGGGGGGCACTTCAACTGTCATTATAACTTGGCACAATGGAAAATCAAGGATGGTAGGGGACTTTAGAGCCCTAAATACCTATACTATCCCTGAAAGATATCCAATACCCACAATCCATGAAACATTAACACAATTGTCACAGGCTAAGCTCATTACAGCCTTGCATGCTTTAAAGAGTTTTCACTGAAATTTCTTAACAGACAATTCCAAAAAACTACTGAGGATGAAAGTCCACTGTGGAATATATTAATACTTAAGAATGCCATTTTGTAAAACAAATGCACCTTGCCATTATCAAAGAATGATGAAAGCTATATTTCCTGAAGAATTAGAAGTGGGATGGCTAATTATCTATATTTATGATATCATAGCTTGTTCAGAAACTTGGGAAATTCACTTAACAAGACTAGAAAATTTCAGCATGTGACTCAAAACCAGAGCACAAGCATGACGGCCAAAATACCATAAACCAATGGTATTGCCAAAATACTACCAAAACATGTAGCTGAGCCAAATTAGCTCAAAAGGTCTCAAAGGAAAGAGGAAATTCACCTCTTTTCAAATATACAAGTCCCATCATAATAGGACAAAGAATAACAAAGTTATTCCTGCTCAAAGCTGTTTCTGAGCATAAACCTTAATTTTCACCTCTCATCTGAAATACAGAGTAAAAGGCTTAACCCCATCAAATGGGTATGCAAAATGAAGCTCTAAGTCAGGGCTATCCAATGGTACCAGCCAAATGTAGCTAGTACCACTATTACAGGAGCTATGGTCAAATTCAGGCCAAATAAGGGTGAACAAAATATCCACCTCTCATCTAACTTCTACAGTTTTAGTGTGAGACACCTAAGGTGGGGTCTTTTTGGAAAGAGCGTAATCAGGCCTATCTGATGGTGTAATTCATTTCCTCATATCTTAACTAGAACAAAAGTTATGGGGCAAACAAGCCCAATACAGCTTTTGGCCAAAACATACATATGTACAAAAAAACTTGTACATGGAATAACTTTGCCATTTTTAATGATAACCATATCAAATGAGGTACCATTGTGTAGAAACCATTCAGGGCTACACACTAAACCAATTTTGAGGTTGATATCTCAAAAACGGACAAAGTTATAGCTGCTTTAAGGTCAAAGTCCCACAGTTTGGCCAATACAGCCTTATAGTGGGATACTATCCCATAAGTATGATTATGAGGTGTCAAACAGACCCAGAAGCTTATTTATACTTCAATACCTCATAGTTAAGTCAAATACAGAGGTCCATACAGGTTCTGTACAGTTTCTGACGCGTCAGAAGCACCAGAACACACCTGTAAACTCCATTGGTGAAAATTTCACCCTGTATAAAGTAAAAATGACTACTTGTGGTTCTAAAACCACATTTCAACCCAATACTAGCCTGTATTGAGCTTATAGAACCACAAATCAGCCCACAGTAGTGAAAACGTTCACTCTGTGGTCGTGTGCAGAGGTAAACCACCTCCCACTACCCCAGAACAAGATAAAAGGAGGCTTTTCCTCACCAGGAAGCAAATCCAGCATCCTGTTATTGATATTCTTACATGGTATAACTTCTCAAAATAAGTGGTACACTTAGAATGTAACAGGTATAACTATAAATTACAATTATTGTAGGGTTTATTATTGTAAACCAACAGATACACACTGCACCCAGGGCTATCAACAGTACTGACCATCGCTAAATTCATTTAGTATAGCCCTTTTAACCATTTATCATCTTAATTCTCATATTTATTTTCGTGTCACACTGATATTTATAGCTTTTATTTGTCATTGTAAAGCTATATCATAGAGTCACCCTGACATTTTGGGGGCCTGGCCTGGTTTTCTACCTATTTTGGACGAATGTTTAGCTTGTTTTCACTATTTTTAGCCTATATTAATGCTTTTTAGAGCTATTATCCTTGTTTTATTGCTTATTTTCACCTTTTTCTAACCATAAGAATCCCTGAAGGGGAATAATGTCGTGGTTTTTCTCTATTCTGTTTTTTTTTACTCAAAAATAAAAAATATATAAAAAACATAATAAAAAAAACTGTATACATATCCTTTTTTGAAGAAGAATATTTTTCATTTTTGAAGAGTTATAAATATATAATTTATATTTATAAAATATTCTCTTTTTATAATAAAATAAAAACCATATTTTATTATTGTTTTTTCTTCATAATATATACAAAGTACATATTATTTGAATTTTTCTTGAAGCAAAACTCTGATAATTCATTTTTTTCACCCAAATTGGCGTGAAAAATTGATTATCATCATTATTATTGATAATACCAATAATAATACTTCATAATAAAATAAAAAACTTATTTTATTATTGTTTTTTTCATAATATATACTCTCTGATAATTCTTTTTTTCACCCAAATTGGCGTGAAAAATTGATTATTATCATTGTTATTGATAATGCCAATAATAATACTTCATAATAAAATAAAAACCATATTTTATTATTGTTTTTTTTTCATAATACATACAAAGTATATATTATTTGAATTTTTCTTACAGAAAAACTCTTATAATTCATTTTTTCAGCCAAATTGGTGTGAAAATTTATTATCATCATTATTATTGATAATTTCAATAATAATACTTCATAATAAAATAAAAACCATATTTCATTATTAATCTTTTTTAATATATACAGATTATACATTGGGGAGAGTTGATTGATATTTATTATTGATATTTTCAATAATAACTTGTCTAAAGTGACTTATAAATTCTTAACAAAAAAGGGATTCAATAAACTAGCTTAAACTCTCACTTTACAAATCAGAAATGATACCACTTTACTCCAAAGACTTTGAATTTCCAAGGGATTATTCCTTACAAAGAGAAAAAACCATCAGTTGGAATAGAGGCCTGGAAAAGAGAGAAGTTGAAGTTGTTCAAAGTCATAATACATGGCAAAATGAACCTTTCTACACCTTCCAAGATGGGTTTCAACAGCAAACCTCCAGGAATGGCTTGCATAGAACAGTTTGTTCTAACCCATCAAATCTTCCAAGAACTTCTCCAATGGGGAATGGCAGATAGGGAATTCAAACCAGATTCCCACTAAAAAGAACTTGTAGAAAGTATTCAGAAGATTTCCCTCAAAGAGATATTCTTCAAAGAACTTATCATAGACAAGAAATGGAACAAGAGATAACACACTCTGACCCTTTCAGGCTCATGAGGACTGGTAACCTAACCAGACTCCGTAGTGGCTTCACACCACTCAGGCACCAGCAGATCAGTGACCAAGAGTCACTATACTTTTCAATCCAAGATAGAATCCAGGAGAGGAAGAGGATCATAAGGCAAGAACAAGACTTCTTTCAACCAGAGGCTGAAAGAGTCAGATCCTATGATTCAGAAATTGTTGGACCTGTTGCAAGAAGTACACAGAAACAACAAACAGTTGTAAATACTTCTGATGCACCTAGCAGCCCTATGATAAGGAATTATATCTCCACTCAGATGAAACACAATGTTGTGATACCTGAGAGTACCATAGGTAGTAATACTCTATGGATAAAATTTTTGCAATTTGTAGAACAAACTCAAAAAAAGCTTGAAATACTCCATGAAAGTATTTCAAGGTTACAAGAGGTTTATACCTTACAAACCAACACTATTCATACTCTTCAAGAGGACTATATTGAATTGTATAAAGCCTCAGAAGATTCCAAAAGAAGACTAAATCAAGTCTTAGAGGAGCAAAATCACTTCAAAAGGGACAGGAAATACCTGGATCAAGATATTGACAAATTGTTCAATTTCTGCCAAAAAATAAAACCCCAAACATAAGGGCATGTTTCTGGAAACACCCAATACCACCACGAAGACATCAAACCAGATTCCTTTATGGTGAATAAGGCAAGGTCTCCATCAAAATACCAGGATGGATATAATATGTCTTATACTGAAAAGGAAGCCTTGAAACAGCTTCCTGAGGCCTCAAGCTGGCCCAAATTCTCTGGAACTGGAGAGTATGATCATATGGAGCTCATAGATTATATTGATTGACTCTTCACTGATGTACCAAGTATACCAGATTACTGGATTACTACCAGATTAAATACAGCTTTGAAATGAAATGCTAGTATTTGGTACAAACAAATGAAAGAAATCCATGGCAGAAGAAACTGGCCATGGTGGAGGAGCCAAATAATCCAAAAGTACAGAAATGATACATGGATATGGCAGAAAACCCTTTTGTTTGGATATGATAGATACACAGTGGACAAAGATCCTTATTATTGGTGTCTGAGACAGTCAAAAAGGCTAATAGCCATTGACCCTCACATAACAGCAGAAATGAGAAATCACAAAATGTTGACCAAACTACCAGGAGACTTAGAACATGCAGTATAATGCAGATGCGCCAAATAATCCACCTTGGATGAAATATCCAATACTTTGCAAGAAGTAAGGATGAGAAAATCTATTGGTAGATACAATAACCATACTACTGGTGATAACAGGGAGAATCCAACCCTGGAAGCCAAAAAAACTCATGATTCAGAATCTGGAATCACCACAGGATTTCAAAACTGTGAATCACCCAATCACTATGCAGAAAATTCTCCCAAAGATAGGTAAGAGATATTTGCAAGAGAGGAAGAAACAACAAAAGACCAAGTAGGTCCTGAATCTGACTCTGATAATGTGGGGAATGACTGTGGAAAGAATACATACAGTGAACCCAACCCCTGTGAGGAATATTTGGTGGAATTTAAGAACCATGTAACAAAGAAAATTGGTTCAGTCCACTCCAGAAGGAGGAAACCAATGACTAAACCCCTGGATGGTTTGAAACATAAGCCACCAGACAGGGAGGGTATGACAACAAGAAAGTTGTTGGCTCATGGTCAAATGAACCATGCTAGTACCTCCAAGAAGAGAGGAAAGTCTCATCAATGATGAGCCTTTTTTTAGAGGGAGGGTATGTCAGCCTGTGACTCAAAACCAGAGCACAAGCATGACAGCCAAAATACCATAAACCAATGTTATAGCCAAAATACTACCAAAACATGGAGCTGAGCCAAATTAGCTCAAAAGGTCTCAAAGGAAAGAGGAATCTCACCTCTTTCCAAATATACAAGTCCCATCATCATAGGACAAAGAATAACAAAGTTATTCCTGCTCAAAGCTGTTACTGAGCATGCACCTTAATTTTCACCTCTCATCTGAAATACAGAGTAGGAGCCTTAACTCCATCAATCGGGTATGCAAAATGAAGCTCTAAGCCAGGGCTATCTAATGGTACCAGCCAAACGAAGCTAGCACCACTATTACAGAAGTTATGGTCAAATTCAGGCCAAATAAGGGTGAACAAAATATTCACCTCTCATCTAACTTCTACAGTTTTAGTGTGAGATACCAAAAGTGGGGTCTTTTTGGGAAGAGCCTGATCAGGCCTATCTGATGGTGTCATTCATTCTCTCATATCTTAACTAGAACAAAAGTTATGGGGCAAACAAGCCCAATACAGCTTTTGGCCAAAACATACATATGTACAAAAAAACTTGTACATGGAATAACTTTGCCATTTTTAATGATAACCATATCACATGAGGTACCATTGTGTAGAAAACATTCAGGGCTACACACTAAACCAATTTTGAGGTTGATATCTCAAAAATGGACAAAGTTATGGCTGCTTTAAGGTCAAAGTCCCACAGTTTGGCCAATACAGCCTTATAGTGGGATACTATCCCATAAGTATGATTCTGAGGTGTCAAACAGAGGCAGAAGCCTATTTATACTTCAATACCTCATAGTTAAGTCAAATAAAGAGGTCCATACAGGTTCTGTACAGTTTCTGACGCATCAGAAGCACCAGAACACACTTGTAAACTACCTTGGTGAAACATTTCACCCTGTTTAGAGTAAAAATGACTACTTGTGACTCTAAAACCACATTTCAACCCAATACTAGCCTGTATTGAGTGTGTGAACCACAAACCAGCCCACAGTAGTGAAAATTTTCACTCTGTGGTCGTGTGCAGAGGTAAACCACCTCCCACTACCCCAGAACAAGATAAAAGGAGGCTTTTCCTCACCAGGAAGCAAATCCAGCATCCTGTTATTGATATTCTTACATGGTATAACTTCTCAAAAGAAGTGGTACTCCTAGAATTTAACAGGTATAATCATAAATTATAATTATTGTAGGGTTTATTATTGTAAACTAACAGATAAACACTGCACCCAGGGCTATCAACAGTACTCACCGTCACTAAGTTCATTTATTATAGCCCTTTTAACCATCTATCATCTTAATTCTCATATTTATTTTCGTGTGACAGTCATAGTTATAGCTTTTATTTTTCATTGTAAAGCTATATCATAGAGTCACCCTGACAGAAAAGTTCTTTAAAGAAAAAGGTACCATTAGATATAAATATTTCCTTCAAAAGATGCCATTTTGCATACATTGAACTGAAAGAACTAGGACATGTTGTATCTGGACTAAGTTTGGGCATAGATAAAAACAAAGTAGCAGCAGTACTACTCAAACCAATTATACAAAACAAAAAATAAATGCAATAATTTCTAGGAATTGCTGATTATTACAGAGAGAATATAAAATACTTTGCAAGAATTTCCAAATCCTTGTTAAAGCTCTGTGACCAACAGGAAGTCTATGAAATGACTGAGGAAAGGGTTAAAGTATATGAGGAATTAGAGAATTCCCTCACAAATTCCCCATTTCTTCTAATGCCATATTGGGAATTACATTTCAAGCTATAAATTGATGCTTGTGAAGAAGGACCAGGTGCTTCACAATACTAGACACAAATCATCAATTATAAACCTGTGGAAGGACCAATTTGCTTTATTTCAAGAAAAACTAAGCCAACAGAAGCAAGATATGGAGCAAGCCAAATGAGATCTTTTTGCCTAGTGTGGGATTTATAAAGGTTACACCATTATTTGGATGGCACAGTGTTTGATGGGATACCAGACTGCAATGCTATAAAATCTCTATAAAAAATGAAGACACCAAATAGACACATGCTGAGATGGAAAATTTCTATCCAAGAATATAGAGCAAATATTAACAAAGTTCATAAATCTGTAAATATTCATAAAAATTCAGATGGTCTTAGCAGATGTGCTTTAGCAAATACACCTGAAAATCTAGCATGGGTACCACAAGAAGAACACCATACAGAAGGCATATGTGTCACAGATATTGGAACAGAATTCTTTGACCAAGTTAAAGAAAGCTATAACATAGACACAAACTTTCATATCTTATGCCAACTTCTAATGAAAGACTTTAAAGACCTAGCACTTTCATCCAAACTAGATGAAGTATGGAAAAAAGCATATGATGAAGGAAGATTCCACCACCTTGATGGAATCCTCTATCATAGGACTACACATACATGTGTTTTGCCTTTACCAGATAAAGCTCTGATAAAAAATATACAACATTAATCTCATGGTAGTGTTGCATTTGGACATCTCTCAGAAGAAAGGAACCCATAAAGGGTAAAAACATGTTCTTGGTGGCCCAATTGGAGAAAGGATGTTACAGAATATGGCCAAAACTGTTACAAATTTCAAAAAGAAAACAGCGCCCCAGGCAAAAAATTTGGAATGATGATCCAAATCCACAAACCAAAATCCCCATGGAAAATAGTTCTCATGGGTTGGGTAACATCCCTACCTTCAGGAGGAGACAGAAGTTATAATGCATGCATAGTATTAGTTGACAGGTACAGAAAAACTCCAAAGTTCTTACCATGTCACAAAGATGACACAGCTATGGACACAGCCATAATGATATGGAACAAATTTATTAGCCATACAGAAATATTCCAAAATATCATAAGTGACAGAGACCCAAAACTCACCTCAGCATTATGGAAAAACCTCCTTAACTTGTTTGGAAAAAAAATATCATTCTCCAAAGCCTACCATATTCAAACTAATGGTTTGACAGAAATAATGATACAAACATCAGAAGATTCTGTGCTCATGGCCTAGAATTCAAAGACTCTGATGGATTTACCCATGATTGGTGTACCTTAACACCAGCCCTTGAACTGGCACATAAAAGATCAATCCACTCAACAACTGGAAAAATATCAGAAATGTTAGAGAAAGGATGGAATCCAAGACTTCCATATGATACTCTCAAAAAGGACTTAGTGGTTATACACCCAACAGCAAGTAGTTTCCAAATGATGCTTGAAAAATCAAGACACCATGCAAACAGATGTATGCAAGATTCTTTCAAATATGCAAAAGAAAGATGGGATAAAAGTCATAAACCACCTAACTCCAAAATAGGAGACTTGGTCTTAGTACCAACTATAAATTCTAATAATATCAAAGGCCCAAATAGATTGAAAGATTCCTTTGCAGTACCATTCATGATAAAAGCACTACATGGACCTTAATCTGTGCAACTAGAACCCACAGGTAAGCTAATGAATAAACAACCAGCTTTCCCTGTAAGCCTGATAAGTCCTTATAGCTCAAGTGAAAAACAATTATTTCCCCTGAGAAATAAACCAGCACTTGAACTTCCCATTCTAGAAGAAGGAGAAGAAAGGAAAATTGTAAAAGTCTTTAAAGAAAGGAAGCTTAGAAACAAAAAAGAAATAGAATACCTTATGAGGCATAGAAATCCAACTCAAGAAGATGAATGGCTACTTGAGAAAGACATAAATAATTCTGATAAAACACTAAGAAGGTTAAGAAATGAAACAAGACCTAGAGAATAGAAAGGTGTATCATTATTGAGCTTCAAGACTGATAAAGTCCAATGAAGAGGTATGACAGTGGATGATACCTCAATTAACTACATCAGATTTTGGTACAATCTTTTATGGCTTCATGCAATGTGAGCCTTTGAGATATGACCACATATCCAAAAAGGTTACAAGATAACTTTACAATAATTATCATTTTATAATAATTATTTTTAAACAATTTAAAATTCCATTAATAGGCAAATGTTCTTAATTAAATTGAAGTCCAATATGTCAACATTTAAAATAAATTACACTATTAGACTCCTCATGATAAAATACACATATATCATCTTTGGGACATATCTGTAAAGTCCAGAATCAATGAGTAATAAGCAAAATGCCATAGAAAAAAACATAAATTCTTATTTATCTAATAACCAATGAAACAAAATTTGAAACAAATCTCACGATTGGATTTCAAATGAAAATTTAAGCATATAAAATCTTTATTTCATATTCTTGGAGTCAAAATTTAAGGAAATAACCTAAATACATGCACTTTTATGATCATTGCATATATACACAGTTTTTGGTGCATATCTCTGATAATACAAATGATAGAGAGTTGAACCAAAAATGAAGTTACCATTTAATTACTCTAAAATTACAGATATTAACTTTATTTGACAAGCTATAAGCAAGGTTATAACTTGTAAGGGCTTATTGAATAAAATTGCTATATCTGTTGGCCACTTAGTTGTGAAAGTGTTCAAAACTTAAAATGAAGGAGATATCCAGGTTTTAATAGATCATAGGTGAAGAATGATTTACTTTTGGTCATTATATTAAAAAAAAACCCTTGAAATCATTGGTTCAAATTTAAAATAGTAAATTTCAACAGAAAACATGAGTTACAAGAAAAATCAACAAAAATAGATTTTTGACAATGTGATGGAGCTATTTTGTAATATTAGTGATGAAACTTTAAGCTATCATCATCCCCCTTGAACATTGTTTTAGCGTGTATGTAAGGTTTGACTATGAAACAATAAGTAAAAATTACTAATTTATTACTTATTGTACTCTGAATGTCCTTATAATTGAAATAAATAAGATTAAAATAATAATAATAATAAAGAAATATTATTATTATGGCGTAAAAATATTATATTATTAAATAAATATAATAATATAATTAATATTATATAAGATTATAATATTGAAAATAATATATTAATATAAAATAATTAATATATTATAAAGCTCTTTATTATTGTTACAAACAAATAATAAAGGCGTAAAAAATTGTTTTTTATGAATAAAAAACAGTTAATAACAATAATATTACCAATATTAAAGTTATATATTAATATAAATACTATTTATATTAAATAAGAATTATTAAGAGTAATAATAAGAGAGAAATTATTATAATAAGATGAAATAACCTACTTTTAACACTTAAGATAATAATTTTGAGATATTTTACGCCAAAAGAATATAATACAACCTTTTCAAATTGTATCTACAATAAAAATAAAGAAATTTTACTAAAATTCTTGATTTTACGTGGAAATGAGTTTATAGAGAGATTTATAACAAAAACAATTAAAAAATTGATTTAATCATGTAAGAGTGGTGATTAATAATAAGATGGTCTTTGGTCTTTAATAATATAAGAGTTTTATATATAAAGAATAAAGAAATTACGTTTTATTTAATTGTTTTAATGTTTTTGATGCGTCTGAGGGGAAAATAGAGTAAAAAGAGCTCTATTTATAGTAAATACCTCCCTCCTAGAGTCCAACAGGCTTCTAGTAGACGTGCACTGATCATATCCACTGGAATTGATCAATATTTTAAGGTTTGAGGGTGATTACATCATGATCAAACCATCTTACATCATTATTGCACCATTATTTAAAGTTATCACTGTAACTTTAAGTTTGATGACATCAGAGGCTTGGCAGAACCCCAAATTTCGTGGATTTTATTAGTTTTAATCATAAACTAATAGTATTCACCAATTTTATCACTCTTGTGACTGTTAAACTTAATTTAAGGTTACAGTAGGTGATCATAACTTCTCAATTTAAGCTCAAACTTTGATCTTCAATAACTTTTAAGATTTACACGCTACAGCAATTCAGAGAGTGAATTCTGATAGCCTGGCATAACCTTATTATGCTGCTCAGAGCTTATCATTACATCATCAAAACTCTAATTTTGATGATTTTTCTTGTAACTCATCTTTTCTGTCGAAATTCAATATTTTAAACTTCAAACCTTGATTTCAGGGGGTTATACCCTGAATTTAATAATAAAAATTACATCATTCTTCACGAATGAACTAGTAGAATCCAACTGTATACTTTTTTTTAAGTTTGGACCACTTTCACAACAAAGTGGTCAACAGCTCTGTTGATTTTTATCAATATTTCATCATAGGTTTTAACCTTGTTTATAATTTGTAAAATAAAGTTCATATCTGTGTTCTTACCGTAATTACGTGGTGACTTTATTTTTGGTTCATCATTCTATCATGTATAGTTTAGAAGATATTAGCTATGATCCTTGAATATATGCGTTGACCAAAAAAGTGCATATATTCAGGATAATTCCTTAAGTATTGACTTTGAGAATTAGCTTATTAATTGTTTTATGTGTGGATTTTTATGGGAAATCCACTGGTACAATTTATTTCACATGTTGTTTCTTTGGTTTCTGAGATAAATAGGATTTTATGGTTTTTATAAGGTATTATACCTTATAATTCATTAAATATTGACTTCACAGATATGCCATAAAAATGGTATATGTGTATTTTTCCATGAGGAATCCAGTGGTATAAATTATTTTACATGTTTATTCATTGGTTTTTAAGTTAAACCAATTTTTGTGTTAATTTATGGTATTTTTTGTATATTTAAGTAATTAATTTTAATGTATAATTATTCTAAGTAATTTTAGTATAATTATATTAAAGGTATAATTATTCTTAATCTTTTTGTGACCTTATTGGGTATGTGGTCATATCTCAAAGGCTCACAGTGTAGAACTCAAAAAGTATCTATGATCAAAGCTTAAGCTTAAAATTGATCATTTATGATCACTCAGTGTAATCTTATTTTATGTTTAACAGTTATGAAAGTGATAAAACTAATTAATACCTTTCTATCATGATGAATAATAATAAAATCCACAAAGTTTTGGCTTCTTCAAAGCCTATTATGTTTGCAAACATAGAGTTATAGTGATAACTCTAAGTAATGATGTAATAATGGGATAAGATGGTTTGATTATGATGTAATCATAACTAAACCTTAAGACACTGATCAATTTCAGTGGATAAAGTTAGCAAGCATCTACTAGAAGCCTGTTGGACTCTAGGAGGGAATATTTTACTATAAATAGAGCTCTTTTTACTCTATTTCCCACTCAGATGCATTAAAAACATTAAAAAACACTAAAATGAAAAGATAATTTCTTTATTTTTTATATATAAGTCTTTTTTATTATAAAAACTAAAGTTTCTCTTTATCATAATCATCAATATTGAAGTGATGAAATGAATTTTCTTTTTTCTTTGTTAAATTTCTCTAAAAATCTCTAATTCCATGTAAAAAGAAGAATATTTGTAATTTCTTATATTTTTTATTGTAAATAAAATTTTATCAAGTTTTATTTATGATATATGGCCTAAAAATATTAAACATTATTTTATTAAGTGTGAAAAGTAGGTTATTTTCTCTTTATTATCTTCTTAATAATCCATTTATTGATATGAATAGTATTTATATTAATATATAACTTTGATTTTAATAATATTATTGTTATTGATTGTTTTTTATGATTAAAAAAAAATTTATTCAGTCTTTATTATTTGTTTTTAACAATAATAAAATTCTCTAAGCATATTAATTCTTAGTTATTAATATAATTATTTTACACCATAATTATGATAACTCTTTATCATTACAGTTATCTTTCATCTCATTCTTGGAATTCATAAGGTAATTCATAATGCAATAAGTAAAAAATTTGTAATATTTACTTATTTTTTTGTAGTAAAGCCTTACAAGAAGTTCTCTGGACTCTATGGGGGGGGAGTTTACTTAAAAGGATATAAAAGAAATTTTTACATTTAAATTGCCATATTCCCTCAAAATTAACACTTTTTCTAAAAAAGAATTATATTCATTTGTCTTTCTTAGTTTTTGACACAACCAAACAGAGGACAATCAGATCACTGTTGAAAGATTGATGGAAGAAACTTGTCCAAGTTCTCCACCACCTGTTTTCAATAAAAAATAAAATCTAACAAACAAGTTTTTCCAGGACCCATGTTTCAGCACTCTGAAGGTGAGTACCTTCCCTGAATTGCCATAAAAAGACTTTTTATTTCTCTGAAATCCTTTTATCTCTTTTTTTTAATATGACTACTAGGAGAGGATCACAATACTCTGATCAATCAGATGGAGATGGACTCAGAAGTAGAAATTATCCCACAAAAAGTAAAATAAAGGGAAAAACCCCAAGTGGAACTGAATATACACAAGGAAGTGCCATATCTTAAAGGGAAGTCCTAGAAATTCCTATAATCTCTGGACCAGAGTTGAAACTAAGTATGAGTAATTTCAACAGAGACAAATTACATTATAAGGGCACAAATAGACATATATATGATCCAGTACAGGCATTATTACATGGTGTACAAGGACATAAATTGGGGAATGTTGCCAAAAATACACCAAGGAGTAATGAACTCCTGGCCTATTCTCAAAAGGCTTCTCAAAGAGGAGGAAATAGTGACCCACTGCAAGGAATGGAATCTACTATTGTCCAAACCTCAAATCAAAAGATCAAGGACTGGCACAATAAAAGGAGGGAGGCAAGCAAGGAGAAAGCCCCACTAGCTTCTACCAGTAAGACACAAGCCAGCCAGCTTCACCAAGAAGGGAAGAAGAACAAGAAAAATAATTGGAGGACACCATAATCCCCAAGCTACAAGATTTAAAAAATCCAGAAAGATTCCATGTAAAATTTCTTCAACATGACCAGAACCTTTATGGAATTCAAGGACAAGGAGGAAGAAAGAATGAGACAAACCCATTTCACAAATAAATAAATCTGTCTCCTGATTTTGTAAATATTTTAACAGAAATCAAAAGTAATATATTTCCTCTCAAAGAAATTAAAAATAGCTTATTATTGTTACAAAAAGCAAATAGTAGTTTATTATCTTTAACAAAATTTGTTTTAAAAGATAAAAAATAAATATGCAACCTTAAATTCATGGTTTAAAATAATGTACCAAAAGTCTTAATTAACGATACTCAAATATTAATACAAGGACAACAACAATTTTATAAATACATAAGATATATCAAAGAAAAACCTTTGATAATCAATTATTACCAGATTATTGACAACCTGAAAGAAAAATTGAATAAATCAACTATTTCTGCTGAGAAATTTGTAGAAAACACCTTGTGACACCAAAAATCATTTCTAGACCATGCAGAGAAAATTCATGAAGCAAGAATGAATCTTAAAGATGAAATTAAAAGTGAAAGAAGACTTATTACTGCCGAAATGGATAAACTAAATGAGGCTAACTTAAATATTTCAAAGTTGTTAACACCATTTTCTCACATAAGAAGTTCTGTTAATCCAAATGAGGAGATAACAAACCCATTCAAATCAGAATTGAGCTATCAAGACAACAATGGAGTCTTAATGAAAAAAGCACCTCAACTTAAAGAATGGCCAACATTCACAGGTGAAGGTCAATATGACCATATGTCATTTATTATGACAATTGAAATGTTGCAAGAGGATTATTCCATACCAGAGAAATGGATCACTGCAAGATTACATTTGTTATTTGAAAATCTGCAAAAAGATTGTATTATGGCCTAAGACAAACGAATGGCAAAAATACCTGGTCTTGGTGGAAAAATGAAATAATAACCAAGTTGGAAAATAAATCCTGGAGGTAAAAGATAGAAAATTCATTTGAAGATTGCTTTTTTGACCCAGACAAGGACAAACCTTTAACTTTGTTCTCAAAAAGAGTTGAAAGACCAAATGCAGTGTATCCAGAAATGTCACAAAAGATGGTACATGTGAAGCTAATTGAAAAATGTAGAGGAGAACTGGAACATGCCCTGAGAAGCAGATTCATGGAACAATGTTCCACCAAGGATTACATTGATACACTAGAAGATATAGTGACAAGGACCAAAATTTGCAGAAAATCAAAAGTCAAAATTAACCATTAGTTAAGAAAGATAACCAAGAGAAACTTTAAAACCCACTACATCCAACACTAATGGGAAACACACATTCCATGAATGTGTGGTTATTAGAAACTTAGCCAATAATTGTCTGATAAAGCCAAAGATCAATGAAATTGTGGAAACAAGAGACCACAATGACAAAGAAGAAGAATTTGGTTCTGAGATCAACATGGAGGAATTAGAAACCTCTGAAGGTGATGAAAGAGAAATAATTAATTCCCAAGTTAATGGTATTGATTTGATATATTAATTACTAGATGTGAACTCAAAGTTACCACAAGTTGGAACATCCAATGCAAGCCTCAAAAATATAAAATATGCCAAATGGCATAGAATGAAGCCTGCACAGGGAATGGGATATACAGCTGGAAAATCAGGTATAAGTTTTTGTTTTGGTAGAAACCAAAGAGGCAAAAGTAAACCTGGACACAGGTGCATAGGTCACCTGTATTGGAAAAAATTACATACAAACAATTATACCAGATTGGGAAGAAATATTTATACCAATACAAGAAGTTGGATTTAGTAGTGCAAGTGAAAGCATGAAGCCTTTTGGACTAATTGACTTAAAGCTAATTTTGGCCCACCCTTCCCAATTTACAAGAGTGAAAGGAGAGTTTGTAGTAATAGAAAACTGTACTAGTAACCATTTTATACTTGGAAATGATTACTTATCAATATGTGGCATAGAATTCCATAAATAAAAAGACATATATTTCACCATAGGAGACAATAAGAGACAGAAATTTGGTTTTTTAAACAAAAAACAAATTACTGTTTTAAAAAATAAAAAGACAAGCCAATAAAAAACAATTATTCATAATTGAATATCTTATAAAGACAGAATTCAATCAAGAATTAACAGAAGATTGAAATGAAAATTGATTTATCTCTTGTATAAGTACAAATGTGAATTTGCAACTGACAAAGAAATACTAGGTGCTATCATTTGACATTAGGGAGACATTGTTCTAAATGTGGAAAATCCTTATCCACCCCTGTTAAGAATACCAGCTTACCCAGATAGCACAAGGGCTAGAGAAGCCTTAGAGGTACACATGAAAGAATTATTGGACCTAGGGGTATTAAGGAAAGTAGGATATAATGAACAGGTATAAGTCACTGCACCTGTCATTATAACTTGCCATAAGAGAAAATGAAGGATGGTAGGGGACTTTATATCTCTAAATACCTATACTATCCCTGAGAGATATCCAATACCCATAATCCATTAGACATTAACACAATTGGCACAGACAAAGTTCATTTCAGCCAAGGATACTCCAAAGGGATTTCACCAAAATTTTGTAACAGAAAATGGAAGAAAACTACTAAAGATAATAGTCCATTGTAGAATATATGAATATCCAATAATGCCTTTTGGTATAAACAATTCCCCTTCCATTATCACAGAATTATGAATACCATCTTTCCTGAATAATTATCAGAAGTATTTGTTGTCATATACGTTGATGATATTATAGTTTTCTCAGAAGCTTGATAAAACCACCCAGCAATACTAGAAAGAGTCTTGAAAAATAAAGTACAAGTGAAAATGAAACTTTTCTTGAAAAGTGTCATTTTGCATATAGTGAGCTAAAAGCAGTGAGACATGTTGTATCTAGACTAAGCTTGGGAGTAGATAAGTACAAAGTAGCAGCATTACTACTGAAACTAATTTCCAAAACCAAAAAAGAAATGCATTCATTTCTAGGATTTTCTGGTTATTACAGACAGAATATAAAAGAATTTTCAAGAATTTGCAAATCCTTTTATAAACTCTGTGACCAACAGAAATTCTATGAAATTACTGAAGAAAAGGTTAAATCAAATGAGGAACTGAAGAAAGCCTTCAAAAATACCCAATTTCTTCCAATGCCAGATTTGAAATTACCTTTCAAGATGTACATTGATGCTTGTGGAAAGGTATTGCGTGCTTCACTACACCAAATACAAATTATGAATGATAAACCTGTTGAAGGCCCAATTTTCTTCATTTCAAGACAAATCAAGCCAACGGAAGAAAGATATTGAGCAAGCCAAATAGAACTTCTTTGCCTAGTGTGGGCTTTATAAAAACTAACCTGTTATTTGGATTGAACAGTGTTTGAAATCATCACAGACTATGATACTTTAAAATCTTAATCAAAGATGGAGACACCAAATAGACATATTCTGAGATGCCAGATAGATATCCAATAATATAGAGGAAATATGACCATAACTCATAAGTCAGAAAATATTCATAAAGATGCAGATGGATTTTAGCAAATAAACCTGAGAACCCAGCATGGGTACCATAGGAAGAACATTGTATAGAAGGGATATGTGTCACATAAATTGGCACAGAGTTCCTTATTCAAGTTAAAGAAAGCTGTAAGATGGGAAAAGACTGTCATATCTGATTCCAAATCTTAATTAAAGATTTCAAAGACCCATAACTATCTTCCAAACTAGATGAAGTATATAAAAAAGCATGTGATGAAGGGAGATTCCACCTCCTTGATGAATTTTTTTATCATAGGACTAAACACACATGTTGTATGACATTTACAGAAAGGACCCTTATAAATACTATACCAAATTAATCCCATGATAGTGTTGTATCTGGACATCTCTCAGAATATAGGACACTAAAGATAGTGAAAACCTGCTACTGATTGCCAACTTGGAGGAAGGATGTTTCAGATTACTACTAAACCTGTGATAGATGTAGAAAAGCAAATAGAGACACGGGAAAGAAATTTGGAATAATGATCCAAATCCAAGAGCCAAAATCCCCATGGGAAATAGTTCACATGGATTGGGTAACAGCCTTACCTCCAGGAAGAGAAAGGAGTCTCAATTCATGCCTAGTATTAGGTTAAAGGTACATCAAACCCCAATGTTCTTACCATGTCATAAAGATGAAACAGCTATGGATACAGCCATAATGGCATTTAGTAGAGCAATTAGTCATACAGGCTTATTCCAAAATATTTTAAGTGATAGGGATTCAAAATTCACTTCAGCATTATAAATAAATATCCATAATATCTTTGAAACAAAATTACCAATCTCAACAGCTCATCACCCTCATACCAATGGTTTATCAAAAAGAATGATACAAACTCTAGAATACATCATCAGAATATTCTGTGCTTACCACCTAGAATTTAAAGACTCTGATGGTTTTACCCATGATTGGTGTACCTCAATACCAGCTCTTGAGCTGGCATATAAAACATGAATCCATTCTTCAACTGGAATAACATTAGCAATTCTAGAAAAAGGTTGGGATAAAAGACTTCCTTATGATACTTTCAAAAAGGACTTAGTGGACATACATCCAACAGCAAGCACTTTCAAAATTATGCTTGACAAAAGAAGTCATCATGCAAAAAGATGTATGCAAGATTCTTTCAAATATGCAAAAGAAAGATGGGACAAAATTCATAAGCCACCTGATTTTAAAGTAGGAGACTTGGTCCTAGTATCAACTCTAACATTTAATAAAATGAAAGGCCCAAACAAATCAAGATATTTCTTTTAAAGGATGTTCATAATAAGAGCACTGCATGCGCCTAATGCTGTGAAGCCATAATTGACAAGTGAATTAATGAACAAACACCCAACTTTTCTTGTAAATTCTATAAAAACTTACAGCCAAAGTGATCTGGAATTATCTTCCCTAAGCATCAAATCACCCCTTGAAATCCTCTTGTAGAAGAAGGAGAACAAAAGAAAATTGTGAAGGTCCTTAGAGAAAGGGGGACAAGAAAAGGAATACCTTGTAAGGTATAGAAACACAACTCAACAAGATTAATGGCTACTTGGAAAGATATAACCATTTCTGATGCGCTATTAAGGAGTTTTAGACATGAAAGAAGACCTGAAGAATAGAAATGTTAGTGAGTACTGAGATTCAAGACTAAAAAGGTTCATTGGAGAGGTGGGACCTTGGATGATACCCTAATTAACTATACCAGATTGTCATACAATCTTTTTTGATTCTAGGGAATCTGAGACTTTGTTATATGACCAAATATTCAAAAAGCTCACAATACCTATTTTAATCATAATAATTGAAATTATTATCTTGGTATAAGTAAAAAAACCATAAAAAGGCATAAAATCTTGAGTATCTCAGAAACCAATGAAGAAAAATTTAAAATAAACTATGCAATAAGATTTGCTATCAAAAAATATTCATTTAACATCTTTATCTCATATCTTTAAAGTCAATATTTACTGAGATATCCTAAATATATGCACTTTTATGATCAGTGAATATATTCATTGTTTTTAGCTCATATCTCTTCAATTTTGCATTATAAAAAGTTGATCCAAAAATAAGCTTACCACTTAATAACTGTAAAAATACAGTTATAAACTTTATCTGACAAGCTAAAAATAAGGTTATAATCTAAAAGGTTTTATTGAGCAAAACAGCTATAGCTGTTGACCACTTTAATTTAAGAGTGGTCCATACTTAGAAAAAGTGGATATTCAGATTCTAATTTCTAATATGTAAATAAGTATGTAATTTTAATCAGGATATTGAAGCTATAACCACCTGAAATCATGGTTTGAAGTTCAAAATAGTAAATTTTGACAGAAAAGATGAGTTAAACAAAAAATCATCAAAAATAGAGTCTTTATTATTTAATGAAATGAGCTTTCAAGCTTACTAGGGACATACCATGATAGCATAATTCACTCTCTGAATGGCTTTAGCATTAATAACTTGAAATTTGTTAATGATAAATTCTAAAGCTTAAAAATGATCATTTATGATCACACACTGTAAAATTATTTTAAGTTTAACAGTTATAGAAGTGCTAAAACTGGTGAATACTAGTATATTATGATTAATACTAGTAAGCTTCATAAGGTTTAGCCTTTTTGAAATTCTTTTATGTCAGAAAAATTAGAGTGTCAGTGATAACTCTAAATAATGGCATAATATTGAGATAAGAAGGTTTAATTATGATGTAATAATCACTAAACCTTAAATTACTGATAAAATCCGGTAGATAACATCAGTAAACATCTACTAGAAGCCTTATGGACTCTAGGAGGGTGGATTTTACTATAAATAGAGCTCTTTTTCCCCTATTTTCCCCTCAAACGCATGAAAAAACACTAAAAACATCAGTCAAAAGGTCAACTCTTCATCCTTTATATATAAGCCTATTAGATGATTAAATACCAAAGATCATCCTTGCTGTAATCACCAGCTTTGACTTGATTAAATCAATATTTTGTTTTTTTGTTAAATTCTCTTTAAAATATTAAATTTCATGTAAAATCAAGAATATTTGTAATTTCTTTTAAATTTTATTTGTAAATACAATTTAAATAAGTTATATTTACATTATTTGGCATAAATTGATTCAAAATTATTATATTAAGTGTTAAAATTAGGTTAATATTTCTTTTTATATCAATTTTCTCATCTTTATTATTACCTTTAATACTTCTTTTATTGATATAAATATCATTTGTATTAATATATAACTATAATATTAGTAATATTCTTGTTATGAATGGTTTTTTACCAATAAATAAGAATTTCCTACCCATTCATTATTTTATGGTAACAATAATAAATCTCCATAAATATATTAATTATCCAATATTAATATACTTATTTCTGTTATACTATTTTATTTATTTAAATAATATAAATATTTTTATGCCATAATTATAATATTTCTTTATTATTATAATTATTTTTAATATCATTCATAATTTGAATAAGGAAATTCAAAGTACAATAAGTATAATATTGGTAACATTTAATCATTTCTTCATAGTCCAAACTTATATTTATAGTTCCATTTTAATTGAAACTCTAAAATATATCCTACCTATCTCCTATGTTATTTTCCAAATTCAGAACCTGCTTTCAGGTGTAGCCAATTTTCTCATGGTAACTGCCTTATATATTCTATTCATTGTTTTCTATGCTAGTACAATTATTTTTGTTTCTTTTTTTTGAATAATTTGTTTTTTTTAATTTCAGGAACTAATTATTATTTTGATGATTTTTAAAAAAAAATATTCTTCAATGAATATTTATTTAACCCATTAACAGAGTACAATTTTCATATGGGTGGTTGATATCATAAGATAGGAATTTTTCTAATTTATGTAATCTATCAATAATGGGAAAAATATATTAATAAAATTTCAAACCCTCAAGGTACCAAGGAATAGTTAAGAGCTTTGTGTTTTTGCCAAAAATTACTTCTTTAGTCAGATTATATATGATATATTTTTCAAAACTTAGGAGTAAGCTCATAAAGAGAAAAAAAATGTTTTTTGAGGGCTTCAAAATAGTTTTAAGACTTAAAAAGTAAAATCAAATCATGAAAATTTGTATGGTTCAAAACAATGATTCTCAAACATGAGATGGAGATGAATCCTTTTGGTTGAATGAGCTCTGAACAAAATATAGTTGATAATAAGCTCCAGGGATTTGATTTCAACTAGTTTTATCATGAAAATTAAATAAAATAAAAATAATTTTTTTTATGTTTGCATAATAGCATCCAAATTGAGTCAGATGAGAGATATTTGGATTTAATGTAATATTAATATTCTAAGGAAAAATTTTTGGTTTTGAATAATTTATCTGAAAAGAAATTATCTTCCTTTTTTGAAAATGTTGTTTTTTCTAGTTGATTTAGCTTGTATTTGATAAGATTAGGTTATATATATATATATATATATTCAATATTTTGAGCTTACTTTGGTCCCTTATATGTCTTGAAAATAATAATTCTCTATAAAAAGTATACTAGTTTTATAAAAAATGAAACTTTTAAAGCTATTTTAAAAGAATAAAAATAATAATCAAGGGTGATTTTTCAAAATAAAGAGAATTTACTTCAATATTCATATTATCATAATTTTACAAAAAAACTTCAAGAATTAATTCAAAAAATAAAATTAGACTTAATTCTCAGATTTCTGAATTAGGATTCAAATTGAAAAAAAAATTCCAGTTCTTCCACAAATAAAAATAAGAATTTTCTTTTACAGAAAGCTTAATTATATTTTTAAAATTATTTTTATTGTTTGATTGGATAGTAAGCCATTTGAACATTATCCATAGAGGATAATTAAGTCCTAACAATCTTCTCCTCAGTCATAATCTTGAATTATTCTTGTTGTTTGACTAGAGCTTTTATTTAAAATTGGCAGTTTTTGGTGGTTAATGAGTTTAATTCTGAAAATTTAATTGAATTGTGACTCTTTTCATCTTTAAATTTAAAAAAAAAGATTCTTTTTTTTCCAAGTTGAAAATTCAAAATGATAGAATATTAATGTGGTTGGTGTTATGAATTCACTATATGAAATGATTTTTTCAATTATTTTACTGTGTCTTTTTTGTGTGAAATACATTTAATTTAAGAACACCACTTTGGTTCCTTCAATATGAACCCATAAGCTTCCATATAGAAAAATATATCCTTGTATATATCTAGGTAGGATTTTAATTATCTTTTAGTTTGATACTGAGTTCTTCTTATGATTTTGTTGAGCCTACCCACCTGAATAAATAATTGATTAAAACAATCTAAAAATCTTTTAAGAATGATGCATTAAGATTTTAGACTTTTTACATTTAAAGATGGCTTTGACATATGATACTTATAGTTTTTCACTAAACTTTTACACAATTTATATTTTTTTAGATCAGTTAAATTGGATCTTCATAATCCTTTATCTATTCTTTAATTAAGTAAGTGTCCAGCTTATCTTTATGGTTGGTAGCTTAACTTGACTTTTTTTAAGATTACATGCTTCTTCCATCATACAGGTCAGAAAAATATATCAAAAATTATAAAAATAGTTTTAAGACAAGTAATTATTTCCAAAGAATGATCCACACAATTTAAAATGATGAACTCTCAATCTTTATCAACTTAGAAAAGGGTGAGGTCAAAATGTTTTAATATTAAGAGTAAAATTTGAAAGAAAAAGAGTGATATGTGAGAAGTTGTTGATAGTTTTTGGAAGAGTTAATCATGGAATGTTTAAAAATATTTTGAGGATTTTTCCAAATTTTTAGGGATTTCAAATGTAAAATCTCAAGTTCTTTGCATGAACTCTTTATTATGATTAATATACTATATAATAATATAAAATATAGAGATATGAGTATTAAATGAAACAAGTATTTTAAAAAAGCTAACTTGGGCTCTAATATAATAGTATAGTGGTGATTAATTTACTGAGTGCCCTTGATAAAATATTATCAATCCAATCATTATGATTATAATTACAATAAGTAAGTTAAAAATAATATCTGCTTAATTCTAAGATTAATTATTTTTGTGATAGATTTAGTACAAAATAATTCTATACAACACAATATAATTAATTATTTTGGTGTGGTGAAGACCTCTTTTCATGATACTCAAAGTTAATGGGAGGTTTTTCACATTTTCACATTACCTAAAAGTGAACATTTTCCCTTTGGTAGCTGTTTTTTTGGCGCTAAAATATCAATTTAGTATTCAATTGATATTAAATGGGGTCTTGGCATCATAATTTTTCATTTTTACATTGTACAGGGGAAGATTATTTCATGCAAACTCTTACATCTTTTCTAGTTCTTTTTCAACCTGAAAGACTTTTCAGGATGTGTCTAGGGGACACTTATTTGTCATTCTATAAGTAATCAAACTGTAAAAATCCTTTGGGGTCAGTCGGCACCTCATGATTAAATTTTATTGCTAGCTAGCCAAATTATAGGCCTGTAAAACCTTAAGCGGTATTGTAGTGTTAAATCCCTGATAACTTTGTCATTTCTAAAAATAAAAAGATTAAATTTGACTCATTATGTATCCGTAACTGAGATCTACCAGATGGTTATCTATTTAAATACTTTGTCTTAAGTATGGAAAAACTATACATGCTCAAGATATCTTTTAATTTTTGGAAAACAGTGAATTCCTTTTTTAAGAGTAAACATTTGATAAATTTTTATTGATATTTAATAAAACAATTTCGGTCCTATTAACTGACAGATATTCTCTAGTCTTTTAATAAAATATGATATTTGGTGGATATATCCTCCAAGATGTAGATTCTATATGAGAGGTGAAATTAACAACTTGTATTTCTACTATTTTTAGTGAGATTAGTAGAGTAACATTTGCTTCAATGATTCTACAGCCTTAATAATATTACCATTCAATATCCCTTTTTGAGGGCTTCAATAAAATACCCCACGTTATGGGGTTTCTCTCCAAGATAAGACTATTAGATTACAGGTGAATAATGATGTTTATGCTCAGTAAGAGATTATAACCTCAATAAATTTCTATATCTTATTTTTTGGTGTTAAGAATAAAATTTTCTTGAAGATGAAGTTTTCCTGTTTCTGATAGTCAGATTTGCCTGCTGTATTATTACAGTCCTGATTTTGATTTTTCTGACCTCCTTGCTTCTTTATTTGGTTTAATAAAGGAAAAATACATATTCTTTACTCTTTTTATTAGATACAATATTTTCTGATATTTTGATTATCATTCTTTTTCTATTTTTGTGAATCATGCTATGAAAACCTTAATGTGACTTATCTTGACTTTAGCAATGATTGTGCAAGGTCAATTTTTACTTTTGAGTGGTAAACTAATCAAATTCCTCTATTTATCTTCATTTGTGTGGATTTTCTAAAGTATACTTTCAAGTCTTTGTTAGATTTTTTTCATAAATTCCTTCAATATTGCAAATTAGAATTGCCTGGTGACATTTTTTTCCCAATTTCAACAGATATGTAGTAATCATGTAGGAAATTTTCAAAAAAGGCAATCCTTTCCTGTGATTAACTTCTTATTTATGCTTGAGCTTAATGTCAATATTTTAACATAACTGAATTTGAAATGAACGAACTTTAAGAATGGAATCTTATTGTGTAATTTACCATAATTTAAGTTAAAATTATTTCATTCTGAATATATCTTTTTTAAAAATGGCTTAATTTAATATTTAAATATTTATTTATCATGACTTATAGTGATGATTTCTTTGTACGTACGTGATGAGGTAATATTTAGAAACCGGTAAGATTATAGTACTTTAAATCAAGTAATGGTTTGCAAACTTATGAAAATTTACACTAATATGGACTTAGGACCTTATAAAAAAGAAATATAATGGTGACTTCATGGTAGCACAGGATGATGGCGTCTGTTGAATGATTGGATTATCGCTCACTTTCTCTCATTTCAACCAATTCAAAACAGTCATTTTTTCAGAAAAATGAAGATGATAAGAATATTTCATTTTTAAAATATTTGAACTAATATTATCATACTACCATTTCTTAAATTCTCATAATTCATAAAATTTTTGGAAATTTTATTTCACTTCTTAACTAGGTTAAAAAAAGAGATTCTAGCCCTTAATGTCATCATGAGTTTCCAATGACAAAAAATCTTTGAAATAATCATATTCGGTTTACCCATAAAATCACTACTAGATCTATACATGATTAAAAGGACAAGTCAACAAAACATAGTTCTCTTGGCTGGTCGTTATATCCCTATAACTCTTGCCAAGTTAGGGACTTCCCGTATGACATCATGGGGTAATATTCCGAAGCAACATTGTTGCACCCTTGTCTGTTCCATAGCCAGAGGTATGCGAGTGGGACCCAGTGTCGGAAGGATCATTTCATCCATGTCAACACGTATCAAATTAAAGGGAAGAGCTTAGGAATAACCCTGGGTACCATTTCGCTCTTTGAAATGAGCACAAAGCTACAGTTTAAAATAATCAAGTCCGGAAGATATTCAAGTATCAATTTTATTATAAGTTTCTAGCTCACCCTTTGTTTTGATCAATAATGAAGATTGAGCATCCGATAATGGCTCATGACAACAATTTAATGCACCTTTGTATTTTAAGTCAATCTAAACATAAAGGCTCTCAAATTTTATCATCAAGTTAACTGAGCAGTTTAATGGATATGAAAGACCTTCAACTAGCTTCCTTGTTTCATTAACAACGTCAGGGAAACTCTAATTATTCTTTTATAGAAACCTTACCGCAATGGTTTACGAAAAATCCATCATGCTAGTATTCTTCATTGATGATGTTGGTCCCTTCTTTTAGCTTCTGTTCTTCATAATAAGGTCATTAATGAACGCTTTGACTAGTCTAGAATCTCGGACCCTTTACAGGATTTAAGGTCTTCGTATTCATATCAGAAGTGGTTTGCTAGCTTAATATTTCAGGAGTACAATACCTCATGGTGGACTAACCTGTTGAAGCTACTATAAAAGATCAAGCTTATAAAAGCTTCTCTCGGTTTAATTAATTTTTCTCAAGAGATCTTGAAGATTGAATTTTATCGTGTAAAAAGACGTGTACCATTTTAAAATTTACCTTGCTCAAGCATTTACATTTGTGAAGTATAGTATCTACTATTTACACCCACTCGACTTGTGGTTATTTTAAATCGCTGCGCGCCCAAGCTCTTCAGTAACTTCAATCAAGTCAAACTAAAATAAAAAAAGTTATGAATACAGTAGCTCTGGCAATATCATTGATGACTGTTTTTCTGACAATAAACGTCGAATTTTCAATGCAACGACTGGCTGCTAGAGGTTTTGGCCACCCCACCCAAAGAAGTGATTATTACGCCAAGTATCTCGAGGTAAAATTTCTTGGCGCAAATTTCTTGATCTTTCCCTTCCAACTTAGTTTTTGGCTTTTTTTTTGCAATAGAGACGAGAGGAAAGCTCTACGTCTCAAACTGAAAATAAACAACCCACTGTCTTCCCAAAACTTGCCGCTTTTTGGGCGGCAAGGGCAAACAAAGCATTGGCTAATATGAAAAAAGCAGGAGGAACAGGTGGAGCTTCTGCGGCAGGAGGTAGTGGAGGAATTGCGGGTGGAGCTGGTAAAGTTGGAGGTGGTGGGGGTGGCGGAATTGAGGGTGGGGCAGGTAAAGCTGCTGCTGGTGGTGGTGGCGGTGGAACTGAGGGCGGAGCTGGTAAAGCTGTAGGAGGCGGTGAAGAAGCTGGCAAAGCTGGAGGTGGAAATGAACCTGGAAGTGCAGGTGGTGGTGGAGCAGGCGGTGTAGGTTTTTTTTATCTATTGAGGTTACTTTGAGCTCATTCAAAATCCAAGACGGCTGATGCGAATATTGCGTTGAACATCTTTGGTTTTAAGTCGCCGGCCGCTAAAAAAGCAGGGAAAGCTCCCGAGACGAGTAAACCGACAGATGATAAACCTCCAAAAACTGGTAAAACCAGCACGCCTGATACCGCTTCAGATGAATCGGATGACAAGGATGCTTAACCTGAGTAGGGTGAAAAAAATTTCGGTTCCTAAACACTTTATTGAATACTCCAAGGACATGAAACGCCGCGGAAATTATCGACATTTCCGAAACAAGGTAATCCCTGGGATGGAAATACTTGAGCAGTTTGGACGCCAGTGGCGGATTTTTTCGAACTGAAATGGCTCGCCATTTCGATGAATGAAAAGAGTTTAAGAATTCTTGGTTTGAAGTTTTATCATATATCTGCCTAAGCAAGGAGAAATTGAAAAATTGGTACCAAAAATAAAATCTAAAGTGACCAAAAAATTCCACAATCATAAATCTCAACCAGAGACGTTTGAGACGGCGTGCTCATCATTCACAGCAAAATCTGATTGAAGACTGATATCATTTTTTGAGTGAACTTGTGACGTCATACTTATATGCGCTGAGTACGACTGACGTCACGATGCAATTGAGTCATGCGGAGTTGACTCACAGCAATTGATGACTTTCTTCCATCGATAGTCAAGAGAAGCAGTCTGAGTTAGCTTTGGTGTGTTTTATTGACCTAAAGCTCCTCATGACCTGCGTTGTCGCTTGATCCTTCTCTTGTGAGTCGCTCCTAACAGCAGCATAAACGAGGATTAAGTGTAGGGGATATAGCCAATCTCACTACTGCTGCCACCTTACCCTTACTCAAATCCTCAACATCTTCGAGAACAAGCTGGTACTTGTTCCGACCAATTTACTTTGTATTAGCTTGAGTTTTAAGGTGCTATCCTTTAAGCTTGAGTCAATATTGACGTAGTGCTTAATCTCAAGGGCCCCTTCTAACTCACAGTTACTGCTACTGGTTTGGACCTTCCTACCAAAAAGCCTTGTGCCCTTTGTCTTTGAAATATTAAGTTAACATGACCAATTAGTAATTTGTGATTTTTAAACTCACATATGGTCAATGACTTAGTGCATATACAGAGATTGATGGATTTAGGCGTTGATGACTCAAGCATCCAGTCATATCAATCATCTCCAGAATGTAATTTTGTTTCTACATTTTTGTCTTTCTCATCTGAAAAGTTACCTATGTAAAGCCACTATTTATGACTCAAAATAAAAAACAGGGCCTTCCAGCAGGTTCTGAAAGATCAAAACATACTAAACATATGCTCAAAACACCCCCGAGCACAATTAAGAATCACTCATAATCGGATTTCTTTTCAAGATACTCAAATCTACATTTTAGATATTTAAACATTTACTCAGTTAATTCGAATGTTTTCACAATTAAAAAGCTTTATATCTGTTGAATGTGAAAAAATTAATATCTCTGGTATAAATTTGGTACCTTGAAAAAAATTTGTTTTGTAAAAAAATATTTCAACAAATATCATTCTTTCTAGCTCATATTGAAAATGAGTCTCAAATATGTAATAAAACTAATTTTAGAAATCATTCCAAAAATGGCAAATATAGTGTCTACCTTTTAAAATGAAATTTATTTTATAATCATGAATTCCTTTTGAAATTAACATTGATTCGATTCCCAAAATTCATTCATTCTCTTAAATGAGTAAAATCTCAAAAGTACTATATATATTAGATATTTTTTCTTAAATCTCTTATATCTGTTGGCTTTTAATCCTTTCCATTATTCTAAAGATAATTCATGAGCCCTAGCACTTTTTTCCTTTCTTTGTAAATATTTTACCTTATAGTAAAGGAAGATTGTTGTTTGGAATCTCCTTATAGCATTTTTAATCCATTTCTGAATCCCACCTCTTCAAAAAAATACTGAATTACTAATTAAAATAACAATGAAATTTTCTTCAAAATTCATTTTTAAGATGGCTTAATATTATTGTTTTTCTATCCTATTTCATTTTTTTGTTTAAGAAATCAAGTATTCATCTCATTATATTTAATTTAATTTTTCTTTTTTGTTTATTCCAACTTTTAAAGCTAAAACTATGTAAAAAATACTCATAAGACCAGAAATAAAATTTCATTGATTTTATTTAGTAATTGACTTACTTATCAAAAGAGTTTAAAGCAAAATTTAATAACATATTAATCAACCCTTATTTTGGATAAACAAAGTTATAATGATTTTGTCATTTTTGTATTCTATACAAAAAATCACCTAGGGTACACCATATTGTGTTAAACCCAAAATTAGTCATCTAAGCTGTTATAAGAAGAATTAATATTTCCTAATAACACAAAATGAAATTTGTTTAAAGTGTTAATTTCAGCATAAATTTAGATTTATATCATATATTTGTAAAATTATATAAATCATGTCAAAATTAAGGGATGGTGTACATTTAATGAATTGACTAATAATTTTACTTACAGAAATTATTTCTTTTGTGGACTCAATTAAGTTTTTTCCAAATTAATTTTATTGATTCTATTCAATAAATTGGCCAAATCCATGCAAGAGGGGGAAAATGGCAAAAGGGCAAAAATTGTAAGGGTATGCCAAATTCAGGATCTGAAAGAAACCAAATAATGTTTTCCTCCTGTATTCAAGGATTTTCCTCTTATTTATTATTTTGAATTAAAATTCAATTAATTATGAAAGCTTAAACTGGTTTATCATCTATTTGGAAAGGAATCACATGATTCCAAATGGTAAATACCAGCTTTCAGCCTTGTAATTGAGTTTTTACATGTCTTAAAGTCTTATAAAAGCATAAATGAGCTTAAACTAAAAGTTAAAATTATAAAAAAGAAATTAAAAGCTGATTTTTAGTTTTCTTTTTTTTCATGAAAAAGAAATAAAATAAAACTTAATAGAAAATCCATTCACACATGGAATTAATTGATATTTGTACACATATACCCAATAGAGAGTTTTATTGTACTTGTGGTTGAGAAAAATATTTACAGCTTGGATTAAAGCTAATAATTAAGATAATTTAAGAAAAAATGTTCATTTTTAACTATAATCTTATCATTATCAATGAGTAAATTCAATATCAAGGTCCTTTTGCTCACAGAGGAGTTGTCTTAATGCATGAAAAGAGTCCTTGGATTTTTTTCAATCAATATGTAAATTCAATTAATCAAAAATATATATTTGATTTAATGAAATATCTTATTGCTAAAAATAATTCTTTTCTAGCTTATCATTTTATTAATCTTTCAAATAGAGAATTGAAATATTAGGGTTTATGAAATCCTTAATATCTCATAATTGATACATGTAAAATTTAGGGGTCAATACAAGATTGTTATGAGCCTGTGAGGTATGTATGACATACCCATAAGGCCACATTTCAGTTGGTCATAAACAGAATTATCAAATAAATTTGAAACAAAAAATAAGTACTACTTGATTTTCAATAAACATAATTTATAAACATCATTTCATTTTTGGATTTTACACAAAAAATAACCTAGGGTTGACCCATAGGGTGTTATACCCAAAAATGGCTATTTCTAGTGTTATCGGAATGTTGAAGAATCTCACAGTACACTTACATAATTGAATAATTTTTACTAAATTTTTTTTAAATTGGTCAATTTAAGCTTCATTTGAAATTTGCATAAGATTCATGAAAAATTACACAAATTCAGTTAAATTTGAGGTTTTATGTATATTGACTCAATTGGCTAAGGATTTGTCATAAAGGCTTTAAATGATGAATGGGATCAATTTGAATTGTTTTAAAGCCATTTTACAGCTTCAAATAAATAAAAGGGAAAAATTAAACCAAAGAGGTGGGAAAAAGGGAAACAGGCAAAAAGAGCCTGGGTACCCAGCTTTTGGGATCTTCAATAGCACCAAAATATTTTTCCCCATGTATTGAAGGATTCTCAACCTTATTTAATATTTAAGATTAGAATTGAATTGAACATTAAAATTTTAAAGTGGTTTATCCCTGTTTTAGACAAGAATTACAACCTTCCAAAGGGTGAATCCCTATATGAAGCCTTGAAACAAAGGCTTTTAGAACTTTCAAAGCTTACTTAATCTTAAATAAACTTAAAATCAAGTCTGAAAGAATTGAAACCTTATTCAAATCTGATGTTTAGTGTGTATTACTATTCTTACTTGGAAAAATAGGAGTAAATTCAAAATTCATAGAAAATACAATTCTCAATGTATTTACTTGAAATTTTCACCTGGCTTAAAGTTAAATGTTATTTGTCTATAAATAAAATTAAGTAACTTTTATTCATATGATTCTTGAGTATTAAGGCTTTAAAAATCCTCTTTTAATTCTTTAATAAAATGATAATTTATTTACCAATTCATTCAGAATCTTACTTATATTATTTTTCCTTGAAGGTCTAGTCTTAAGTTTTTCCCATGATAAAATTTAATATAAATTAATTAATTATATTTTGGAGCTGAAAATAAAAGGCATAATTGAGGATTAACACTACTTAGAGTTTAGAATAACAATGGTAACTTTATATTAAGATGAAAAATTAGCTACCTTATATTCAGAATATTATTTTTAAGTGTTGTTTTCAGTTTTTATCTGAGAACACCCTGTATATCTATTATTGATTATGAGAGCTTTTCTGAAGGCATAAAAGAATCTTTTTCATCACTTTTTCTATCCATAATCACCTTCAAATCAATTAGAAATTTTGAGACAGGTAATGTTTTATTCAATATAAAGATTCTATATTATTAAAGTAATCCTTGGGATATCTTCTTTTTTATGAATTCTCAATAAAGAACTCAAATAATAGAATTCAGATTCCATTGTTGTAATCACTAATAATTTGTTTTATCATACAAATTTTTTGTCTTAACATTTCTTTCAAAGCCGAAAATCTGCTCTAAAAGATCCTAAATATTACTTTTATTATAAAAGCAGTTTGAATCTTCAAAATTATTGATTTTTGGCATTTGTTTAACTTATGAAAGTTACTTAATACTATAAATGCTGTCTTTTGGCTAATTTTATTGATGTATAAGTAAGTTTTATCTGAATTTCTATATATTTCTTATCTAGTATTAGTTTTTTATAGATAAAGTTTCTCTAAAAACTTAGTCTATTCAGAATTTGTGTGATTGCTCTTTTATAAATGATATTTTCATTATTTATAAGTGGATAAATGTCTTATTGAGA
Organism: Austropuccinia psidii; assembly: GCA_023105745.1. Taxonomy (NCBI): domain Eukaryota; kingdom Fungi; phylum Basidiomycota; class Pucciniomycetes; order Pucciniales; family Sphaerophragmiaceae; genus Austropuccinia; species Austropuccinia psidii. The sequence continues at coordinate 6,429,603 of JALGQZ010000018.1, forward strand.
GGACAATCATCATAATGAAGTGGAAATTTTCAGGTAGTCCAATGTTGAGTAAAATATCATCAGTCTTGTCACCATGGGAAAAGTCAATTATTATTTACTGGAATGAAATTCTGCATCTAAAAGATCTGATAAGAAAACCAAGAACATCTTCTCACCCTCAAATTCAATGAATCAAGTGCGTTCCATGAGAATTTATGGATTTGATTTCACCTTCATAAATCCACAATTAGGAAACACAAGAGAATAGTATGTCATTTTAAATTGAATCTGTGCAATTGAAAGGATTATGTGAGTTGTCATTATATTTCAAAGGTAATCAACTGATTTAAAATACAAATCTGGAATGAAATGAAAAAATTCAGAAATTTTACAAAAATGTAGCTGGAAAAGCTATTGAATGGGATGAAAATGATCTCTGTGCATGAAATCATGATTGAAGAACAAGCTTTTGAAAAAAATTAATCACAAAATCAATTCTTTGATAAATAAGAGATAAATCCAGCTCATTGTAACTAATTTATTTAATATATTCTTTGTAATGAGAAATTCAATGTGATCTCTTTTCATTTGACTAAATAGTACAATGAATGGTTTTCATTTTGAGAGAAGTTGTTCAATTTTGGAATAAGTTTTGTTAGGTTGTGGAGAGTTCAAAAGAAGGATTTTGAAAGAAAAACAAATAATAATACCCAAAACAATCATTTTTCAAAAAAAAAAGAACAAAAAAAAAACACAAAATATATTCAAACAATCAATTTCCAAAAAATATATTTCTTAAAACAAAATCATAGTTATTTTTTCAAAACTTTATAACAATTCAATTGCTCACATTAAGAACAAAACAGTAAAAACTCATTCAACTTTTCAGTATTCTTTTCTCACTCTGTGAGCCTGTGAGATATGTATGACATACCCATAAGGCCAGTAATAACTTCTTATAAAGCTGATTTAGTATTAAGCAGACTTATCAATTGAGTTTAAACAAAAAATAACAAGAAATATGTATAAATTTATTTTGATTAAACAAATCTATAGATATTCTTTCATTTTTGAATTCTACACCAAAAATAACCTAGGGTAGACTCATAGGGTTTTATACCTAAAAACAAATATTTTTAATGTTATTAGGATATTTAAGAATCTCACATTACAATTGTAACTTTTGTAAAATTTCTTAAAATTGTTGAATTTAAGCTAAAATAAGCTTAAATATAGAGTTGCATAAGGTTTATGCAAAATTACCAAAATTTTAGTTAAAATTGAGGTGTTGTGAATATTTACTGAATTGGATAAGGCTTTTCCATACAGAATATAAATCCTGTGTGAGCTCAATTTAAAGTGGTTTAAGGCCATACATAGTATGGCTTTAAATAAATAAAAGAGAAAAAACCATGTAGAAATGTGGGACAAAGGAGAAAGACCAAATAGAGCCAGGATACCCAACTTTTGGAATATTCAGAGACTCTGTTAAGGTTTTCCACCTGTATTGGAATATTTTCAACCTCATTTAAGCTTTAATATTAGACTTTGATTAAATATCAAAGTTTACAATGGTTTTATCCCAATTTGGACAGGAATTACAAGTTCCAAAGGGTAAATCCCAAAATGAAATCTTTTAATCAAGGTTTTAAGAACTTTCAAAGCGTAAATAAGCTTAAAAATTAAATCTATAAGCTTCAAAACCTTATCAAAATTTAAGTCTTGGGGTTTCTTGCTATTTTATGTGGAAAAATAGCAATAACTTTGAAAATTAAACACATCTTAAAATTTAATGTTATCCATGTATAAATGAAACTTCAATTCTATTTTTTAAACATTATTAATTGGTAATTAGCCTTGAAATTAAACCTTTCAATTATACTGAGAGAAAATCAAGCTTTCTTTAAAAATTAATTAAAAATTCAGTTTAAGAGATTTCTGCTTGAAAGTTTATCTTGAGTTTTTTCATGGGATGAGATTTGATATAAATAAGATTATTATGATATTCAATATTAAATAAATTCATTCAAAAGAGGCTCAAGGTTACTTGGAGTTAAGAATAAAACTGGTAGCTTTAAATTGAAATTAAAAATAAGTTAGCTTAAGTCAAGAACCTTATTCTTAAGCACGGTTTTTCAGTTTTGACCTGAGAACACCCTTTATATCTATTATTAATCTTTAAAGAAGCTCTGAAGGCGTAAAAAGAGCCTTTACATCACGTCTTTTTCCAATAACCAATTATCATTCCAATCATATTAGATATTTAAAAAGGTAAAGTTTTATTAAATATAAAATCTTATTATCAAAAGTATTTTTTAGCTATTTTCTTTTTGATGAATTTTAAAATAAAGAAATTAAATCATATAATCAAGATTATTTTTGTATTCTCCAATAATAAACTTTATATTATAATATTATTGTCTTAAATACATTTTGAAATCCACAAATTCCTCTTGAAAAGTCTTAGATCTTGACTTTTTATCACAGAAAGTTGTTTTATATTTTGAAATATTGATTTTTGATGTGTTTATAACTTATAAACATTATTTAGTACTATAAATATTTTTTTTGACCTTATTGTATTAAGTAAATATTATAAATAAGTTTTCTTTAAAGCTCTATATATTTTTTTATGTAGTATTAGTTTTTTATATAGAATTTTTTTATGAGAATTATCTCTGCAAAGTGTGTGTGATATTTCTTTTATAAATAATATCTCTATTATCTATAAGTGCTTAATTATTAATATTTTCCATTTATAATTGTCTGAATAACAGCTTTCTAAAATTACAATTTTACTCTTATAATTTTCAGTGACTGTAATAATGATAGAATAATTATAATTTATTATAGTTATTAAATTTTCTTTTGATTATTAAATTATCTCATAATATTGAAATTATTTTTTTATATAATTATTTTTAATCATTATAATGATTTTTGGCTATGATATTGAGCTATATTATATTATCTACCAAGGACAGTCATAGTACTCTTGATATTTGTTACTATTATCAAGAGCTTCATAGACAATCCTTACAAATTTGGTCTCAAAAAGCAACCAACTCCCTGATATTATTTTGTGTTTTTTGGTCCCACTAACCTCATATAATTCTTTCTAATAAATAATGAAAATCATTAAAAAAAATATGTCAATCAAAAAAAGTTATTCATACCAAACTTTTGCTATAATGTTCAAAAGAGGTAATTAGCATGTATTTAATTTAAGTTTTCTCAATTGAATATTTTTTTCTTTTTTGTACTCCCACTAACTTCATATAACTTCTCAAAATAAATAATGTAAATAATTAAAAACAAAAATTAAATTCCTCAATCAAAAAAATTATTCTTACCAAATGTTTGCTATAATAGTCAAAAGAGCTAGTAAGCATTTATTTCATTTAATTTTTCTCTATTGAATATTTTTTGTGTTTTGTAGTTCCACTAACCTCATATAACGTTTTCTAATGAATAATGCAAATCATCAAAACAAAAATTAAATTTCTCAATGAAAAGAAGTCATTCTTACCAAATGTTTGCAATAATATTCAAAAGAGATAATCAGAATGTATTAAGTTTTATTTTTCTCTATTAAAATTTCATCCAGCATTGAGATTTTTCATTCCACCAAAACAATGTGCTATCAGAAGCAAACTTCCAATAGTATTTTGAATTAATCACTAATTTTTTTACTTTTATTCATATCAATTATATTCTTATTATTAATTGAATTACTTTTTTGTCAGTTTTCCGGTTATTAATAACTAAGAATTTTTTCATTTCATATTAAATTGATCTCAAATATCTTTAAAACATTTTTTCAAGATTTCTCTGCTTTGATAAATAAATCAAAAATAATAATCATTTCAATGTTTTTTATTTGTCTTAATTTAATGAGCATTAAAATCGATATTGAATTATTATTTCTGATTTTTTAATAAACAAAATTTATTATATCGAATTTCTATGGTAATTTTATATTGAGAATTATTGATATCATAATTGATAATGCTATTTTATTGATTTTGTTTTATTGTTCAAATTTATTATATGTTTCATCAGTAGGTATTTTAGCAAATAACTCTTTTAAATTATTTTTGAATTGTCATTGGGGAGAGATTATTTATGTTTTAATTTATATGAACTAACTCTTCCATTCTGCAAACCCATTGAAAAACAAAATAAGGCTTTAATTTTTCGCAATGGAAACCCAAAATCTAGTCAACAGGCAATCAGGATTTTCAAAAAAAGAACCCTGAATGGAAGCTATCAATGACATAATAATAAAAATAGAAAAATGCAACATGTGATCACAATCCCCTTTAATATGAAACTCAAAACCATATTCACCGTTTTCATTTTCAAGAAAAAAACCCATAGAATGGAAATTTAACCTGATATAAGGCCCGAAGTTTTGTATAAGGTTAGAAAAAGAGGGAAGTGATTCACCAGTAAGAAGGCTTCTGACCAGCTTTTCAACTTTTGAAAAAAGGATGTATCCTGAATGGTAAACAAGACAACCAAATATTAATCTCTTTATCCAAAGGGTACCTGAAGCACAATAAAAAAGACACCTTAATTCTTTATATATCACTTTGAATTCGTGAACAAAGCCCATGATTCTCTCACCAAGCCCTTGAAAAATACTAATTTAAGTGGGCCTTAAACCCTGGAGCACCAACACATTCCTATTCCATTGAAGTGACCCATGAGAACTATCTTTCTCTTTGCTAATATTAATATAATGTTATATTAGATAACATGAAATGGAGATTAGAAATAAAAAACTAAATTTTACTTGGACATAGAATAATTGAGAAAAGCCGAATATCTCCCAGGTATCATAATAAGTCAAAAAACATGGAAAGGTCTTTGATATAAGACAAACCTAGAAACAAAATTCTTGAATAATTCAAAGGTTTAGACAAAATAACTTTTATTTTTCTTTTTCCTTGAGACAAGAAGAACTACCAGAAATATATTTGTCTCCTTCAATATAGTGCAGTGTACCCGCCATGAAATGAATTTTTCTGCTCCATTATTATGAAGATTTAGAGAAAATACGTATTTATTCCAGTTCAATTCCATTAGCAATGCCCTTAACCACCAGAGAAGGAAAGAAAATCAAACTAATCTTTGGAGAAAACAATCTCCATCATGCCCCAGATGTGATACTGGGATTTTTTGATTCTGACTGAGGAGTTTCACTGAAGTTCCAAAAATTTCAATTCTTAGGAACGAATTGCAATGCAAGAATAGGATTAGGCACTAATTAAAAAAGCCTAGTCTCCTGTCACAGGGGCTCTTTGAAGTGAAGAGGGCCTGGCACTCAGTAAACTGGGACTCACTTATGGAGGGCTCAAAAGATATGGTAAGAAGGAACACAATAAAGAGTGTTAAAGATAAATTGCTAAAAGAATAAATATAAGAAAAGCAGCAACAAGAAATAACGGTAAGAAATAGAAGAGCCAACCACAAACAAGTCCAAGTCCACTGTTTCAACCTGTCAGAATGGAAAGAGAAGGGTTAATGAGGATATGGCCACCCAACTCATACTGTACAGGCAAAGAGAGAAAAGGCAAAGACTAACTTAAAATTAAATAATTATAATACCCAATTATAAGGATAAGAATAATTATAAAATGATAAATAAACTAAATTGATTAACTGGGGAAAAGTCCCCGGGGGGGGAGAAAGAGGGGCTGGTATATGTGAGAATCACCAGCCCTGATCCAGAGGAAGAATTTTCATGAGAATAATTGATGATTGAATTGAGTCTGGCCAATACAGGTCCTGTACAGCTGTACAGAACCTGTACAAGAGGTGTGGTGTATTTGAGTGATCATACAGTTCCATATTGATGTATTGAAACTGTATTGGGTGAATCCAACCTGTACAGGTGTTGACAGGCTGTATGGATGTATCAAGCTGTATGCATGTTTCAGAATGAAGATTGCTGAAACTGAATGCTGATGCAGATACTGGATTTGCTGATTTGGGGTGTTTGAGTGGGTGTATGAATGAATACCCTTACCCCTGATGGATGGTTGTTACAGTATCCCCCTCTTGAAACTGGTGGGCTCCTGAACACCATAATCCCCTGCCACTGTTGAGTGGCATCTCAATATCCCCACATTTTTTTCAAAAAGTTTTCTTTTTAATTTTCTTTTCCTCTTGACCATTATCCTGAAAATCCTTCATTACTTCTTCCCTGCCAAATTCAATTGCTTGCCCCCTTTTCCCAAGCTTGAGTGAGTATTACTTCCAGAATATGCCATTCTTTTCTTTTGATTCAATCAGCCATGCCTTGGGATGTGGCCTTGGGATATATCCCAGAATAAAGGCCATTGAGCACTTGTGCTCAAAAAATGGTGCCCAATGAGTATATGACTTGTACTCATTGGCCCAGACTTAATCCAATGAATGAATGGAACTTTCCTTCAAGGGGTCTTGTCCCCATTGTCCAAGGAAGTGGCCTCACACAGCCCTCCAAGTGTTTTTTGGGCTGTGGCCTCCATCCTGAGTGATCTTGATGCAATTTACTTTTTATGGCCCTTTTGGCCTTTTTGGGTGTTTTAGTGATTAGGGCATTTTTTTTATTTTTTGGCCATAATAGGCCTTTTTGAGTCTTTGGGGTCCTACGGTCCACGGGCTGTACGCCGTGGTTTGCGGTCCGCGGTCCGTGGGGACTATTGGAGGCCCCCTGGGCCCAAATTTGCTGGGGACCCAGGGTGACCAAGGGGTCCAGAAATGGCCCATTCCCAATTTTTTCACCATATATGGCCTGGACCCATTGAAGGGGTCCAGGACCATCAAGATCTTGGCCTCCCCCAAAGTTGCAGGGGGGGGCCTGGGTGATGAGTTCAGCCCCAAGGGGTGTGAACCTTCACCTTAGAGGCTTTGAGGTGGGGAATAATTGAGTTATGGCCCCATTTCCTTGAGTCAAATTCCTTTTTCTTGATGTGGAGTGGATTGATTCTGACGTCTTGAATCTTCTGCTTGCATATTCTTCAGTTATGAGTTCCAAACTGACTGAACTCACTGAATATTCCCCTTCTGCACCGCCACCGTCTGTTCTTCATGGTTCTGGCGTCTTCAGTCGATTGTCTTCTCCCTCCATGGCGTCTTCTGGCCATTTTGACCCCTCCCAAACATATGATGGGTTCAGAGCAGTTGAAGTTCTTGATCCTGCCTGTACTGAGTGTTTGGCCAGGGGTAAGGATTGCTTTCAACATTACAATCCTCAATCGTCAAAATGCCATTTCTGCTTTATTGGGAAGAAGCCATGCCGCCGTACCGGATCAACTTTGTCCCAGGTCAGGAGGCACTTATGGAGTAGGAAGGATGGGCCTTATGGGCAGGAATTCCCCATTCTTGAGGAACCTACCCCTGATGCCACTTCTGGATTTTCTCAATGTGAGTGATTTGCATTTCTTGGTTGAATTGATGCTGATCTTTTGATGTAGTGACTGGTTCCAGGCAGAGGGATGTGGCCAGATGGACCAATGTTGGAGGGTCCATCCCAATTGGTGGTAGGCCCATCCACTACAGATCAGAAATTCCAATTTCAAGGACCAATGCTGATGGAGTGGTGAAAGTAGTGAAGAAGCTAAGAAGAATTGTTGATTCCCCATCAGATCCAGATGCTGAAGGAAGTGATGAGTTGGATGGTGAAGAAGTTCAAGTTATTCCTCATTCAATTGGCCATCCATCCAGCAATTCCTCTTCTCAACCTCTTGCCAACACCAGATTCCAAAGTCACGTCATTCCCAGCACTCCAAGAACCTTCCAACCAATGCTTGCCTCCATTCCTACAACCCTTCCTCCTCCTTCACCAACTACTTCCCATGCCACCAGGCCTGCCTTGAATCCAGCAGTAAGACCATCCCCAGTTCAACAGCCCAGAAACTCACCCATAAACACCTCCCGTCAACTCCAACATGTGGCCAGCTCCAGCAGAAGAAGAGATGGATTGTCTCCTTTGCCGTTTCCTGCCGCTCAAGTTTTTCAAAGAAGAGAACGTTGGCCTATCCGGGTTACCAGAGAAGATCCCAACGCGGCTAGTGAAAATCAAGAGGCTGTGGCCAGATTATTCAGGAGGGTTGACAGAAATAGCAGAGAGGTGATTATGTATGCCAATGACAGGACTATTCCAGGTACTGCTTCTGAAGAGATGGCTGCAAAATTTGCCTGGTATGAAGATGAGTTGATAAACGATTTCCAGAGAACTTTTGATGATTTGGGTAGAGATAACTAGTTTATCTTTTCCTTGTTTGTGTTTGGTTTGACTTCTATCCCCACTCTTATAACTACTAAAAAAAAAAAAAAGATAATGGAACCTCCCAATACATGATTTGGGGAGGGGATGCTGCTGCTTTAAAGAAATAAAAGAAAGAAAATTAAACAAGTAAAGAAAGAAGAAAAAATAAAAGAATAAGAGAAAATGAGAGTAAAGAAGGAAATAAAGAAAAATCCTGATGGTTGGTCCTTCTTGTGGTGAGTTGCTTGATTCCGGCCAAGGAGTGTCTGAAAAATGAAAACCAAGCATTTGATTCTCACAGAGTGGCCAAGATAATGTTTTACAAGAAGTAGAACCCTCAGGCATGCATACCAGGAGATGGAACTTACTGTCATAACACCCACTCCCCACCAAGCACCATAAAATTGAAAAGGATTGCCATAAATGACTTCTGAGATGAATTGCCATAAATGGCTTCTGAAAAGATTTGCCGTAAATGACTTGAAGTAATGAATGTCTTGAATTATGATGATTGGCATAAATTGAAATGATAAATAGAGAAAGAAATAAAAAATAAAGAAGAAAACATTGGGCCATATCTTGATAAGGTCCAAATGGAGGGTATTGATGTTGTATGCTTCCTGAACCTGTCCAAAGAAATGAAAAGTGCTCACAAAGTCGCCAAGGTGATGCTTACAACAACATATGGGTAGAATACCCCCTTAAAGGTGCATGCCAGGAGAGGAACTTACTTTCATAACTTCTTCTCCCCACCAAGCACCATAAAATAAAACTCTTGAGGTATTTGGGCCAGGCTTGTCTAGATATAATAAATGGAAATCCTTGAAAAGGTCTGGTGAGTTGGTAAGGTTGGAAGCTGGTTCCCAAGTGGTTCTTTCTGGGTCTTCACTGAATCCTTTCCACTCTAAAAGATACCATAATTTACCTCTTTTGAGTTTTGAGCCCAGAACCTGAGCCACTTCCCATTCTTCTTGCTCCTCCACTAAGACTGGTGGTGGCGGCAATTGATGTCAATTTGGGATAGTTAATTGCTTGACTGGTTCTAATAAGGACACATGGAATACAGGGTGAACTGTCTTCCATTTCTGAGGCAACTTGAGGTGATATGCATGGCTGCCAATCTTCTTCAGAACTTCAAAAGGTCCCAACCATCTTTCAGATAATTTCTTGGTGGGTCTTGTTGTCTTAATGCTCTTGGAAGCCAGACATACTTTGTCCCCAGGTTGGAAATCAGGTGGCATTACCCTATTTCTATCTGCATACTTCTTGAATCTCCTTATTGCTGACTCTAATTCTTCTTTGACACCTTGCTGTACTGATTGGAGTTTTGTTGATAACTTTCCAGCAGGTGAGTCTTGAGAAATATGGATTGAGTCAAAGCTGGGATTTCTTCCATAAATAGTGAAAAAAGGTGATTGCTTGGTTGATGAATGTTCTGCATTATTATAGGCAAATTCAGCCAGAGGGAGCCAGGTGTACCAGTCATCTTGATGATAGCTGACATACATCCAAAGGTACTGTTCTAGTATCTGATTTACCCTCTCTGTCTGTCCATCTGTTTCAGGGTGAAAAGCAGTTGAAAGATCTCTTGATATATTGAGCTGCTGACACAATTGAGTCCAAAATGATGAAACAAATAAGGATCCTCTATCACTGACAATACTGACTGGAAGTCCATGCTTGGAAAATACATGACTAATGAAGATTTGAGCTAAATCCAGAGAAGTGATCGTGCCATAAGTTGGAATGAAGATTTCCATTTTTGAGAATCTGTCCACAACTACTAAAATTGAATCAAAGCTGTTTGACAGTGGCAATTGAGTGATGAAGTCCATTGATAATGAATTTCAAGGACCAGATGGAATTGAAAGAGGCTTTAGTAATCCAAACTTCTTGTGATGAATGTTCTTGTTTCTTGAACATTGCTGACATGAGGACAAATAGTCCTTGATGAATTGATTCATGCCAGCCCAATAAAAATCCCTCTTGATGAGCTTGAGGGTCTTCTCCTGGCCAGGATGGCCAGGCAATGGTGAGTCATGACGCTTTTGAAGAATATTGAGTTGAAGTTCTTCATTGCTTGGGATTACCACTCTATCTTTGAATAATAATAGCTTGGCTTGAGGTTCAAGAGAATAATCTGGAACTGATTCACCTCTTGCTAGTTGCTTGAGTATTTCTTTATAGTCTTTGTCTTGCCATAATTCTTTTTGAATCTTGTCCACTAAATCTGATAAAATTTCCACTTTGATTGAGAATAATCTTGACTCTTGAATTCCATCTTGCTTAAGTATTTGATGAAAATTATGAGGATTCTTTCTGATGAAGTCCACCCCCCTCTCTGGGTACACGTTGTCCCGACGTGACAAGGCATCTGGCAAAGTGGCCAGCCTGCATGGGCGGTAAGTGATAGTGAAATGAAATTCTGAGAGAAATTCAGCCCAACGGGCCTGACAACAAGTAAGAACTTTGGAAGACATGAAAAACTGCAAGGAAGAGTGGTCTTTCAAGACCTCAAAAGGATTGGAAAGAGAAAGAAGAAATGCCCTCCAGCGCTTGAGAGCCCAAACTATGCCAAGGAGTTGCTTGTCATGAATTTCATAGTTGAGTTCAGCTGGTAAGAGCTTGCAACTATCAAATGCAATGGGATGCTTTCCAGAGTCATTCACCTGGCTCAGTACGGCGCCCAATGCATAATCAGAAGCATCAGTCTCTACAATAGTAGGTAGAGATGGATTGAAATGGGATAAGATAGGAGCAGAGGTGAAAGCTTCTTTGAGTGCTTGAAACTGACTAAGAGCTTCCTCATTGAAGATGAAAGAAGAATCTTTTTTGAGAAGGGAAGTGAGAGAAGTGATTTTTTTGGAATAATTTTTAATGAAACAACGATAAAAATTGGCAAAGCCAAGAAAGGATTGAAGAGCCTTGATGTTTTTGGGCTGAGGCCAATTGAGGATTTGTTGAACTTTTGAAGAATCCATCTTGAGGCCATCACTTGAAACAACATAGCCCAAGTATTCCACACTTGAGGCATGGAATACACACTTGGAGGCTTTGGCAAACAGATTATTGTCCCTCAGTCTTTGGAGGACAGAGGCCACATGTTTGACATGTTCCTCCGCAGAACTGGAAAAGACCATAATATCATCTAGATAAACCACAACAAACACATCCAAAAAATCTGCAAAGATATCATTTACTAGATTTTGGAAAGAAGCAGGAGCATTGGTCAAACCAAATGGCATGACCAAATACTCATAACTGCCATATTTGGTTCTAAAGGCAGTTAAGTGCTCATCCCCCTCTTTGATTGTCAGAAGGTTATATGCACCACGCAAGTCTATCTTGGAGAAGATAGTGGAAACATTGAATATGGTAAGAAGCTGATTCATAGGAGGAACAGGGTATCTGTTCTTCCTAGTGACAGCATTGAGTTTGCCGTCGTCAACACACAAACAAAGACCTCCATCCTTCTTCTTGACAAAAAGGACAGGTGCTCCTGTTGAAGAGGAGCTTAGTCTAATGAAACCTTTCTCTACATTCTCTGAAATGTAGGCGCGCAGTGTTTCTGACTCTTGATTTGATTTTGAGTAGATAACACCAATTGTAGGTAGAAGACCCTCCAATTCGATATGGTGATCACAGGCGCGGTGTGGAGGAAGTTTCTCTGCTTTCACCTTGGAGAATACATCCACATATTGGTGATAAGCAGGAGGGACAACCTTCAACACAGTTTCAATTTCTTCTGGCTCTTCCTCCTCATTCCACTGCTCCTCCAGGGATGCATGAAAAGATAAGGGAGGAAGGTCCATATCCCCTTGAAAGAGATGAAGTGAAGATATGGCAACATCTTCCCCAACATCCTGTATCTCTTTGAAGACTTCATCTCTTGATGGAAGTAATGACTGAGAGGGAATAATGGAAGGGATATGGACAGAAGAAGGAAGGGAAGGTGTCTTAAGTTCACCAACCAGAGGAACACTGTTGACAGCAGTGGCTAAGTCATTACTAGTAGAAGAAATAATACCACTAGAATCCTTATGACTAGAATCATAGGTGATCAATCCATTTTTCCAATCAATAATGGGATTAAAACGGTAAAGGAAATCATAGCCCAATATCAGGTCTTCTCCCTTGGGTGAATCTATGATAAAAAAGTCCCATTAAAAACTTGGGAAGGAAGGCAAGTCAACTACGCACTTGGTATAATGGGTGATGAACAAGGCAGGGGATTCATTAGAATCCAAAATGAAAAGAGGAATCTTTTCAGGGAGCTCTGACAGAGTCAATGAGTACTTGAGAACAAAATTCTTTGCAATAAAACAGTTTGTAGCACCAGAATCAATGAGAATACTATAAAAAATATCAGAGACAGAAGAGAAAATAAGAAATTTTAAAGATTTCTTGACACTAGTATTCAGAGTGCACAATTGTGCTCTTGAAGGAAATAAGTGAGAACCATTGAACACATCATGATTCCCACTCAGGCTTTTCCCTGCTTGCTGGGGAAGCCTCTTGATGATGACCGAGGCTTGTTCTGAGGTCTCTTGAAGCATTTTTCAATTGGGTGTTTTCCACCACAATAAGTACACAACCCCTCTTTAATCCTCCTCTCCTTTTCAGAACCAATTAATTTATTGTCCTTATTGAGGAGAGCAGCATGGGGCTTGTCCTTTGAAGCTTGAAATTGCTTGCCCTTCTTGTTCTTCTTCTGGTGAGACCTCTTTGAAGATGAGTTTTGAGGAGGCCTAGATTGATTGGATCCAATAACTGGAGGCTTCTTCCCTTGATTGCCACCCTTTTCTTTTTGCCTCTCATGATATCTTGTGTCTAATTCTAAGGTGACATCCATAAGCTCTTGAAGAGTATCAAAAGTTCCAGGGTGAGAAGCCAACTGATCCAATAATCTTGATGCCAATCCTCTTCTGTAAACATGGATATAAGCTCTTTCCCCCCAATCTCCAATCCTTTACATTAAGCTTCTGAAATCTGCAATGTACAAGGAAACATGACCACTTTCCTTCATCCTCAAATTGTCCAACTCTTGTTCAGCTTTCCTGACTTCATTGGGGTCACCAAACAGAGTGAATAATTGAGATTCAAATAATGGCCAATTATTGAGGAGGTAGGAGGGGTCTTCATTGGAAATATTTGAGAGATAGGGTTCAATCCATTTTCCAGCTCTACCAGTAAGAAAAGAAGTTGAGTAAAGAACTTTCTTCCTGTCAGAGAAGAAATTTGCTGGATCATTATGGAAGATTAACTGACAGGATTGGATAAATCCTCTCAATTTATGAGCTTGAGTACCATCAAAAGAATCAGGTGCCTTCATGGATGGAGTCTTGAAAGCAGGGGCTTTGGAATTGTCCCTGGGAGCAACTGCTTGAGTGAGTTGCCCCATGAATTGAGTCATCTGCTCCATCATCTTGAGGAGACTTGGATCAGTTCAAGAGACAAGAGGTTGACTAGAAAGGGCTAGATTAGAACCCTGAGGTACCTCTGGAGCATTTTCCAAGGCATCTGCCACTTCAGTTTCCCCAGAATCTTCCTCTTCCACAGACTCTTCCTCCTCTTCATCTTCAACTTCCCCTTGTCTTGCTCTTGCACCTTCAGACATGCCAGGGTAGCCACCCAAAAGTCCAGAAAAGGAGCTTGATCTTCTAGATTTCATTCCACCTCTTCTTGAGGGTGCTGCTCCTTCCATTGGTTGTCCCCTGTCCAAATTTGCACTCAGTTGATGAACTGATGGTGTGCGGTCAAGAGGAGCCCTTCCTGTAGGAGTGAGAAAAGCTTGAATTCTTTGGGATCTAGTGTTTTTTGGCTGGGGGACTATGCTGAACTGGCATTTTGAAATAAATGAAATAAAACTTGATGGTATTCAGGATAATCAAACTTGGCCAAATCAATCACAATAAAATCTTGATGAATCTTGAGGAATCAATTCAAATCTTGAGGAATCAAATTCAATCAACAGTCAAATAAACTCAATCAATCAACAATCAATTCAAATCAAATATCAATAATCTTGCGGAAATCAATAATCAATCAATATTCAATCAATAATCAATTAATAAATGTCTTCAATATGAAATCAAGTCTTGAGGAATCAATCAATCAGTTCAAAATCTTCAGAAATCAATTCAATATCTTGATGAGTCAAATCAAATCAATAATCAAAATCAATTCTTGAGGATCAATCAATATCTTGAGAGTTCAAGTCAATAAATCCAATAAATCCTGAATCCATAACCCAAATGAATCCCAATGGATAATCCACTCAATTAAACCAATCAATAATTCCTAGATAAAACCTGAATAAGAACACAGAAAAATTTGATTGATAAAAATAAAATGAAGTGATGAAATGTTCAGCAATGATTAAGAAAGGAAAAGGAATCAATTTTCATAAGAATGAAATGAATGAGATGAAAATTGATGAAAGAGAAAAATCATAATCATTAAGATCATTAAATCATAAAAAAGATCATAATTGATGAATGAGAGAAAGAATCAAATATGAGTTAATTAATTTAATGTCACAGGGGCTCTTCAAATTGAAGAGGGCCTGGCACTCAGTAAACTGGGACTCACTTATGGAGGGCTCAAAGATATGGTAAGAAGGAACACAATAAAGAGTGTTAAAGATAAATTGCTAAAAGAATAAATATAAGAAAAGCAGCAACAAGAAATAACAGTAAGAAATAGAAGAGCCAACCACAAACAAGTCCAAGTCCACTGTTTCAACCTGTCAGAATGGAAAGAGAAGGGTTAATGAGGATATGGCCACCCAACTCATACTGTACAGGCAAAGAGAGAAAAGGCAAAGACTAACTTAAAATTGAATAATTATAATACCCAATTATAAGGATAAGAATAATTATAAAATGATAAATAAACTAAATTAATTAACTGGGGAAAAGTCCCCGAGGGGGGAGAAAGAGGGGCTGGTATATGTGAGAATCACCAGCCCTGATCCAGAGGAAGAATTTTCATGAGAATAATTGATGATTGAATTGAGTCTGGCCAATACAGGTCCTGTACAGCTGTACAGAACCTGTACAAGAGGTGTGGTGTATTTGAGTGATCATACAGTTCCATATTGGTGTATTGAAACTGTATTGGGTGAATCCAACCTGTACAGGTGTTGACAGGCTGTATGGATGTATCAAGCTGTATGCATGTTTCAGAATGAAGATTGCTGAAACTGAATGCTGATGCAGATACTGGATTTGCTGATTTGGGGTGTTTGAGTGGGTGTATGAATGAATACCCTTACCCCTGATGGATGGTTGTTACATCTCCCTAATCTATCAAGAGGAATAATATAATTCACTAACAATAAAACTCAGGGAATCCTATTATTGAAAATACAATCTCCTAAACAATAACTCATTCACAAAATCGGAAGATTATTCCATAACATGTTACACCCTGGTACTTAACACATCAACTTTAGGCTGAGACGTATATTTATCCTAATTAGAAAAAAAAATCAACCTCAAATAATTATAAGCCAACAGCATGATAGTCAGATCAGTCAAAGAAACTGTTCACTAAAAGAAGCCCTAGGAAACCTCAGTATTATTTTTTCAAATAGAAGCATCTAGTGAGGGGGGGTGTAAGAATGAGAATATTACAGAATAAACTGAGTAACCTTGAGAGTAATTCATGTAATTCCGATAAGACTTGGAGTTCCTCTTGCCATAGAAAACAAGCAATTATCAACTACATTTTTTTTTTCTTCAAATAGTTTTGAATATACTTATTCCACTTTTTAAATTTTTTTTCTAGATCTTGCTCTGCTATGGAAATATATGGCTAAGAAGTCTGTTTTTCCATTCTGAGGACATAATTACTTCACACTACTTGATAAGCTGTCAGCCTGTGACTCAAAACACAAGCATATGCATGACAGCCAAAATAAAATAAATCAATGGTGTAAGGGTGGATATGAAACATTGATTAAAAATCAAGTACTTTTCCTGTCCTCAAAATTTGTATAAGGTAAAAATCAATTAAAAATAGTAAGAAATATTATTTTTAAGAGAAAACACGCCAATTTCATTGTTTATAACTTTATTAGTATAAAGAAATAATATTATAAAAATTTATTGTTTTACCAACAATAAAAATATATCCAAAAAATACTCTACAAGAGATATTTTAAGGCTACAAAAGAAATTTCTTCAAGAGAAATTTCAATTGGAATTAATTGATCAATCAACTGCAATCAATTAATTAAAGAACAGAGTCTTTAAGAAGAATATTAAAGAGAAAACACGCCCAAAAGTGACCAGAGTGAATTTGGAAACAAAGTGGAAACGTTTACAGTGATGAAAGATACTTTAATTCACTTTTGGGGTGGTTCAGGGGTAAAAATGATTATAAGAGCTACAAGAAATGATTATAATGATTTTTTCACGTGTTTTAAAGGTCTAAAATGATTTAAAAATGGTGGTTGGAATCTTCTATTGATTGGTTTAACAGTGTTTAAACTAATTAATAAAAGGAAAAGATTCTAACATGAAGAGAAAAGTGGGGCAAAGAAGACATTCTTTTATAGCCATCAATTTTCTTACTCCAAAAGTAGAATTTACTCTTTCCAGTAGTGAAAAACAGTCAGACAACAGAAAAGCCAATTATGGCATCATTGAACCCTGGTTTGGACCAAAAAGGGCTGGTTTAAGCCATTTTTAGCCATTTTAGACCCTTAAATCAGCCATTACTATAGCAATGCCTGGTCTAGAGCATTCAAAACACATAAGAATGTGTGTAAGAGGCGTAGAAACCAGTTAAAACTGTTTTTACTATGATTGTTTTATATTAAGGGTAGTTTTACCCTCTTGGCAACAGCTAAAACTACCCCAGTTAGTATCAAAACCTCATCATACATTGAGTCCACAGACCCTGTAACTCAATTCAAGCCCAAAATTGATAAACTTTTGCGTGAATTTTGACATCCCAAGCCTGTCAGCAAGGACGTTGGGGGTCTAGCTCCCCCTTAGAGCTGGAGTTCCTTTTCCCCCCCAAATTTAATCTTTCCAATTTATTTTTCCTTTAATTCTTCATCATGTATTATACTTATAATTTACATATGTAATTCAATTTAGTTGTAAAGTTCAATACAGTAATAATTGATACCTCATATGTAAATCAAAGCTCACTTATGTAATACACGCGCACATTTTGACATTTCAATTGAATTCAATTGAAAATACTTCAGCTCCTCATAACTTCTAAACTAAACACAACACCTCAATTTTAACACAAAAATTGATGGTTGACACCACATGTGGTGTGAATTAAATTAAAGTTTTGAGGATTTTCAACTTTTGTATTGAAAATACTAAAAACTTAATTTAAGCTTATTTAGAGTTGAGTTACAGAAATTTCATCCAGGGGTGACCCCACCTGATTTTTTATGAGGAATCCAATGGTGAAATAATTTTTATATGTTTATTTATTGGATAAAAAGTTCTAATAATTTTTATTCAACTTTTTTCCAAATTTGTTTATTTTTTTACAATTTTGTTAAAAATTAATTTTTACTTAATTTTTTCAAGTATAAATGTAATTTTGTAATTTCAAAATTTTAATGTAATTTTATTTTTAAATTTTAATTAAATTTTTAATTGTGAATATGAGTTTATATTTATATTTCAATTTTAATTTTAATAATATAAATAAATTTATTTTATTTATATTTATATGTTAATTTTGTATTTGTGGTCTTTTGGGTATATGAAATTACCTCTAAGGCTCACATTCCCTCCCCCTAAAAAATAATATTACTTTGTAATATTGTTATTTCTAGTGTTCCTGAACCTTCTGAGAAGTTTAGTAGTTTCAGGTATGTCCTTTTCTGGCAACCATTCATCTTCAAAAGCTGGGTCACTGTACCTAACAAGGTATTCCCTTACTTTGTTGGTTCCCAACTTTCTTTCTTTGAGAACCTTAGTAAATCTCTTACTACTAGATGACTCTATAGGAGGTATAACTTCGGGAACTTTATTCCTCAAGGGGAATTTTTCAACATCACTAGATTTATATGGCTTTATCAAGCTCACTGGAAATGTGGGATGCTTATTGCTAAGTTCTTCAGATAACTCTACTTCAACAGCATTTTATCCATGGAGGCTGTCAGGATGATACTATGATAAAGGTATAACAAGGCTAATTACAACTTTAACTGTGTATGTGACACGGCAAAAAATGATTTAAAAAGGATTTATAAGAGTTTATAATGAGATAAAAGGGTTCTACTATTGAGAAATAGTGGTGGTGAGCGCTATTGAGAACCCTGGGTGCAGGCTTTATCTGTTGGATTACAATAATAAAGTCTACAATAATTAAAGATTATAATTATACCTGATTATTTAGCCAAGAGTAAAACTGTTTTGGACAGTTTACTACGTAGGTTATTCAAGAGAAGGATGATGAAAGGTTTTGGCAGTGAAAAGCCCTCCTTTTATCCTGAAATTGGGGTGAAAAGGCTGTTAGACCTTTTCACGTAGAGGAAGTGAAGATTTTTCACTCCTCATGACAGGCTTGTGGTTTGCAAACAGCCTGTATACTCTGTATTGGGCTCAGATGTGGTTTTGAAACCACATCTGGGCAGTTTTCACCAATACAGGGTGAAAATTTTCATCTGCGGACCTCACAGCCTGATTCTGACGTGTATGACGCGTAGAATGCTGTACAGAACCTGTATGGGACCCCAGTATTGACTGACATATGAGGTATTGAAGTAAAAACATGCTTCTCTGTCTATTTGACACCTCATATTCATGGTTATGGAATATTATCCCATGGTAAGGCTGTATCTGACAGCAGGTGGGATTTTGACCTTAAGATGATCATAACTCTGTCAGTTTTTGAGATATCAAGCTCAAAGTTGGTTCATTGAATAGCTCTGTATGAGCTCTACACAATGGTACCCAACCTGACAAGGTTATCATTAAATATGGCAAAGTTATCCCATGTACAAGTATTTTTGTACATTGGTGTGGTTTGGGCAGAAGCTGTATTAAGCTTGTTTGGCCAATACCTTCTGTTGTAGTTGAGTTATGAGGAAATGGATGGCACCAGCAGATAGCCCTGATTGTGCTCTTTCCAAAAAGACCCCACTTCAGGTATCTCACACTAAAACTGTAAAAGTTAGATGAGAGGTGAATGTTTTGTTCACCCTTATTTGGTCTGAATTTGACCATAACTCAAGTAATACTGGTGCTAGCTCAGTTTGGCTAGTACCATTGGATAGCCCTGGCTTAGAGCGTCATTTTGAATACCCATTTGATGGGGTTAAGCCTCTCCTTCTAGATTTTAGATGAGAGGTGAAAATTAAGGTTTATGCTCAGCAATAACTTTGAGCAGGAATAACTTTGTTATTTCTTGTCCTATGGTGATGTGACTTATATTTTCAGGAAGAGGTGAGTTTCCTCTTTCTTTTGATACCTTTTGAGCTAATTTGGCTCAGCTCCATGTTTTGGTGGTATTTTGGCTATACCATTGGTTTATGGTATTTTGGCTGTCAAGCTTGTGCTCTGGTTTTGAGTCACAGGCTGACAGAGGCCCTTAATAACAAAAGGTCCTGCAAAGGAGTCTTTCAACTTTTTACATCCTTTGATGTTATTAAAGTGAGTGGTGGATACAAGAACTAGGTCCCCCACTTTGAAATCTGGAGTTGCATGTGATTTATCCCCTTTGTCTTTAGCATATGCAAAGGAGTCTTCCATGCATCTTACTGCATGCTTCCTAGCTTTGTCTAGCATTCCTTTGAATCTAGCAGCTGTTGGATGTATTTCAATCAAATCTTTCCTCAAGGAATCTTGGGGTAATTTGGGGTTCCATCCTTTTTCTAGGATAGCAGGAGTTTGATTGGTACTGGCATGGATTGATGTTTTATATGCTAATTCCAGTGCTGGCAGCAGAGTACACCAATCATGGGTAAATCCATCACAATCTTTGAATTAAAGGCCATATGCACAAAATCTTTTTACCATGTCCCCTAAGGTTTGGATCATCCTTTCAGCCAGTCCATCAGTTTGTGGGTGGTAGGCTGTAGAGAAAGACAGCTTAGTGCCAAATAGTTGGTGAAGATTTGTCCATAGTGCTGAAGTGATGTTAGGATCTCTATCACTAATGATATTTGTAAATATCCCAGTCTATGACACTACTCTATTCCATATCAGAAGAGCTGTATCCATGGCTGTATCATCTTTGTGACATGGAAAAAAGATTTGAGTTTTACTGAGTCTGTCCACAATTACTAGGCAAGCATTATAGCTTATGTCGCCTCCCGGTGGTAGTTTAGTTACCCAATCCATATGGACAATTTCCCAAGGTCTGCTTGGTTCTTGGATTTTTATCATATTTCCAAGTCTTTTGCCAGTGGATTTATTTGCCTTTTGGCATCTGTCACAGGTTTTGCAATACTCTGCAACATCTTTCTGCCACATTGGCCACCATATGCAGGTCTTTACTTTCTCACTTGTTCTGTCTTCAGACAGATGTCCTGAAAAAGGGCTATCATGGCATTATTTCAGTACAAGATTGATTAATGACCTGTCTACAACTGTCATGACACATGTGTGGTTGGTCCTGTGGTAAATTATACCATCCAGTAGGTGAAATCTTCCTTCATCATAAGGTTTTTTCCATACTTCATCCAAGGCATGTATTAGAGAGTTGTCTTTACAGTCTTTATTAAGTAATTGGAATAAGATGCTGCAATTCTTATCTTGGGTGTAACTGTTCCTGACTTCTTCAAAGAAGGTGGTGTTCAAGTCTGTAACACTTATTCCTTCAATTGGGATCTGTGGTGAAGCTTCTTCTGGCACATAAGCAGGATTATCAATGTTATTTGGTAATGGCCATCTGCTTAGTCCATCTGCATTCTTATGAATATTCCCATCCTTATGAACAATAGTCATATTGCCCCTGTATTCTTGTATGGCTATTTGCCATCTGAGCACATGTCTGTTGGGTGTTTTCATGTTTAAAAGTGATTTGACAGCTGTACAATCTGTTATCACGTCAAAAACACATCCCTCTAGGAAGTAGTTCAATTTCTCCAAGGCCCAGACAAGGCATAGACATTCAATTTGAAATGCCCCATATCTGGCTTCAGTTGGTTTGATTTGCCTGGATATGAAACATATGGGTCTTTCTACAGGTTTGTCATTTATGAGCTGAACTTGGTGAAGTGCAGCACTCAGCCCATCCCCTGATGCATCAATATACAATTTGAAAGGCAATTTAAAGTTTGGCATAAGTAAGAGTGGAGCAGTGGACAAGGCTTCTCTTAGAGACTCAAAAGCTTTGACTCTGTCAACAGTCATTTCAAAGACTGTGTCTTTGTCACACAATTTATAAAGTGGTCTTGCTATGGATGCAAAATCTTTAATGTGTTGCCTGTAATATCCTGTAAAACCTAAGAATGACTGAATTTCCTTCTTGTTCTGAGGCATGGGTTTTAGAAATACTGCTGCAACTTTGTTTTTGTCAATTCCAAGGGACAAACCAGATACAACATGTCCTAGTGCTTTAAGTTCTTTAAATCCAAAATGACATTTCTTCAAGGAGATTTTCATGTTTACTGATTGAATTTTTGTCAAAACTCTGGACAATCTGTACATGTGCTCCTCCCAAGTTTTGGAACAGACAATAATGTCATAAATGTAAATGATTAACCATCCCTCTGAGAGTTCTTCAGGGAAGATTTAATTCATCATTCTTGGGTAGTGTGAAGGTGCATTTTTGATACCAAAGGGCATCCTCAAGTATTCATACACTCCACAATGGACAACAATTCTCAAGTATTTTCTTGCTCTTGGTGTCACCACATTTTGATGCAATCCCTTAAGGGAATCCATAGTGGTTATATACACTGCTTGAGATATTTGAGTAAGAGCCATTTGAATTTTTGGTATTGGGTATCTGTCTGGAACATTGTAAGTGTTAAGAGCTCTAAAGTCCCCAACCATTCTAGATTTTCCATTATGCCATGCCACTATGACTGGTGTAGTTATTTCTACTTCTTCATTGTTGCCTACTTTTCTTATTACACCAAGGTCCAGAAGTTCTTTGATATGAATTTCTAGAGCTTCTCTTGATTTTGGACTTGCTGGATATGCAGGTCTTCTTAAGAGTGGTGGATAAGGTCTCTCAATGTTAAGAATGATGTCAACTTCATGACCAATAATTGCCCCTAGAGGTTCTTTGTCTGACTCAAATGCTCCTCTGTGGTCATACAAAAGGGAAGAAAGTTCATTTTCTTGTTTATCAGTAAGATGAAGGCTTATTTCAGCCTCATTTAACTGTTCAGACTTGAACTTCTCTAACTCTAAGCTGACTGGTGATACTTTGTTTACTGTAATTTGCTTTTTAAATGGTAAAAAGGCAAATTTTTGGCGCTTATTGTCTCCAAGAGTAAATTATCTGTCTTCATTGTTATGCTAATCTACCTCATACATGATTAAATAGTCATTTTCCAATATAAAATGGGTACTAGAGCAATTTTCCATAACAAAAAATTCAACTTTGATTCTTAAATTCCCATTTATGTGTGGGAATATGACATTGGTCTCAAAAATTCCCAATGCTTTCATTGGATTACTTGCACTATTGAGCTTTATACCATCAATTGGTAACAATTGGCCTTCAAAATTTGGTACACAAGTCTTAAGAAAACATTTTCCAACACAAGAGCAGAAGGCTCCTGGGTCAAGCAAACATTTGGTGGGCTTGTTGTCAAATACCACTTCTGTTATATAGGAGTTACCAGCTGTATAACCTTTCCCTCTGTTTGGTTCGGTTTTCATGAGTTGTGCATCTTGAACTTTTGATCAATCCAGTTGACCATTGCGCAATTATGGCAAATGGGAATAAGATTCCATGATGTCAAAAGTGGCATTGATATTTTCTATATCTTTTGAAGATTCAGAAAATATTGATGACTTGTCATCTGAATTGTCTTCAATTATGTCATCTTTTTCAACATCAGGTTCCTTTTCAATATCAATTTCATTGATTTTCCCCCTTTTTGGACATGTATTGGCTAAATGGGTGGTGCTTTGGCAAATATGGCACTTTCTGACTGTATCTGCAGATTTATAATTAATATTACTAGCATTTTCTTTGGGGCTTTTGTCCACAGAATCTGTCCAAGGTGTATTAAACCTTGTTTTGAGATTCACCCTACTAGAACCAATTTTGGTCCTGGTGGTTACTTCTTCTAATATATTGATAATTTCCTCTGCTGAAGACTGTTCAGTAGTCCTTCTCTTGACAGCATGCTCTAAGTCACCTCCACATTGTCTCAGAATCTTCCTGTGGATCACAAATTCTGAAATGTCTGGATATAATGCTGTTAATCTGTCTTTTTGTTGGCAAAATGATGGTAAAGCTTTGTCTTTATCAGCATTAAATTTGGCAGATTCAAAGGCTGTTTCAACTTTAAACCTCCAAGAATCATTTGCCCATTTGTTACTGATTTGGATTTTCCACCAAGTCCAACTCTGGTGTCCATGTGATTGCCTTATTTTGATGTACCATCTGTGAGCTGATTTGGTAAACAAGGTGTTAAATCTTGCTGTTACCAATATGTCTGGTAATTCAAAATCCTCTTTGATCATGTCAATACCTCTAATGAATTCCATATGGTCATACTCTCCTTCACCACTGAAGTGAGGCCATTCTTTAAGTTTTGGAACTTCTTTCAAGAGTGCTTGGCCCATTGATGGTTCCAAGTTATGAAAAGAAGTAGAAAATTCATCTTTTAACTGTGAATTTTCAATATCCAATACTTGTGGATTAGGAATTCATGCTCCCTCATTTTGGTTCAGAGGTGTAGACATTCTTGGCAAGGTGTTTAGAAGTTGTTCAATATCATTCATTTTACTGTTGTTACACCTTTGTGAATTTCTTAATTCTTGTTTTAAGCTTTGTATAGAGGTTATTACATTCTTTTTATGATCATCCTCTTTATATGTAAGCTCATTCCATAATTCTGTTTGTTTAGTATTATCATATATAAGTTCATTTAACTTTATTGTTAATTTTGATATTTCCTTTCTTGAGGTAGCAAAATGCTTTTTCAAGGCAATTGTATTTGTCTTTACTTCAGCAAATGATTTTGAAATATAATCAAGAGCTCTTTTATTATCTTCTTTGATAGTGTTTATGGCTTGTTTTATTCTCTTTTCAATTATGTCATTAATATTGAATTTAGAATATTTGTCTGTTAATTCTTTAATAATGGCAGATTGTTCACTTATCTTAATTCCAAAAGAATTATCATTATTGGAAGTTTTTATTATTCTTAAAACTCTTTCAAAGCATTTAAGTGTATCATTTATTTGGCTCAGACTCAAGTTATTTGTTTTAAAATTGTCAAACATTGATGTATTTTTATCAGAAACATGACTTTTTATGTCAGAAATAGCTTTATGCAACTCTGGAAAACAATCAAAAGTATCAGAAATCATTTTTGATATTTTAATCTGGCTTCCTCCTTCTTCTGTAATTCCATCATGGTTCTGGCCATCTGAAATACATTTTCCATGTCATCCTGTTGAATCTTTGGGATTCTGTAGCCCTGGCTGTAGGGTTTTGGGGCTGATGCCTTCCCTTTGCCCTTGTTTGGAGTTTGTGGCTTCTTTTTCACGTTGGGGCTGTTTTTGGCACTGGTTTTCGTGGTGGAGGGTTGTTTTTCCTCCATTCTAGTTTCAACAGCATCATGTTTTTCTTCTCCATTAATGGATGCCATCCATTGAGCAATTTGCAAGTATTGGGATGGCCCAGGAATTTTCTCACAGTCAGGTAAGAATTCATGCAATTCTTTCACAGGTCTGCAAGAATCTGGTACTCCTTGAACTGAAGTGCATTGTTGTATGCACTGTGGCTGGCTTTGTATATGTCCACAGAGCTTCAGAATGACCCATTTTAGTTGTTTGGAAGTCATCAACTGACCCTTTTCCTTCTGTACCTGATTGGCCTCTGCCATAATCACGTCTATTACCTTTCTGGGAGCTGCTTGAGGGGTTATAGCTGGCTCCTGATCTAGTTGAAGGCATCTTTTATGATCAAAAAGGCTTAAAATAGTATTTTTATGTTAAAAAACTTACTATTGGCCAAATCTTTGGCTTTCTGAAGAGTATTACTTATTTCCAAGCTGACTGATTCAGAAGAAATTGGCTCTGGTTGAATATTCTGAGTCACAATAATAATTTTATTAGGATCAGAATTAACAGTACTGGCAGGAATAATGATAGTTACTGTTGAAGCTGTTTCAATGTTTTCTTGTCTTACCACGTTGTCAGACACTAAAATTAATGAGAAAACCAATTAATTAAGTAAAAAAAGAAATGAAAATATAAGCCTCACTTATAATATGAAAAAAAAAAATTTATGGATTTTTTTTTGATTATAAGTATTTTTTATATGTTTTTAAATTTTCCAATATAGGAAAAAAGATTTAAAAAGCGTAAAAAAATATGTCACATGTAAAATATCACGGCTGGGCCCCCAAATTTAAGGTGTGGATATGAAACTTTGATTAAAAATCAAGTACTTTTCCTTTCCTCAAAATTTGTATAAGGTAAAAATCAATTAAAAATAGTAAGAAATATTATTTTTAAGAGAAAACGCGCCTATTTTATTGTTTATAACTTTATTAGTATAAAACAATAATATTATAAAAAATTATCCAAAAAATACTCCACAAGAGATATTTTAAGGCTACAAAAGAAATTTCTTCAAGAGCAATTTCAATTGGAATTAATTGAGCAATGAGCTGAAAGCAATTAATTAAAGAACAGAGTCTTTAAAAAGAATATTAAAGAAAAAACATGCCCAAAAGTGACCAGAGTGAATTTGGAAACAAAGTGACAAAGTTTACAGTGATGAAAGATGCTTTAATTCACTTTTGGGGTGGTTCAGGGGTAAAAATGATTATAAGAGTTACAATAAATAATTATAATAATTTTTTCACGTGGTCAAAAGGTTTAAAATGATTCAAAAGAGGTGGTTGGAATCTTCTATTGATTGGTTTAGCAGTGTTTAAACTAATTAATAAAAGGAAAAGATTCTAACATGAGGAGAAAAGTGGGGCAAAGAAGACATTTTTTTATAGCCATCAATTTTCTTACTCCAAAAGTAAAATTTACTCTTTTCAGTCGTGAAAAATAGTCAGACAACAGAAAAGCCAATTATGGCATCATTGAACCCTGGTTTGGACCAAAAAAGGGCTGGTTTAAGCCATTTTTAGCCATTTTAGCCCCTTAAATCAGGCATTATTATAGCAATACCTGGTCTAGAGCCTTCAAAACACATCAGAATGTGTGTAAGAGGCGTAGAAACCAGTTAAAACTGTTTCTACTATGATTGTTTTACCTTAAGGGTAGTTTTACCTTCTTGGCAACAGCTAAAACTACCCCAGTTGGTATCAAAAACTCATCATCAATTGAGTCCACAAACCCTGTAACTCAATTCAAGGCAAAAGTGATGAACTTTTGGGTGAATCTTAACATCCCACACCTGTCAGCAAGGATTTTAGGGGTCTAGCTCCCCCTTAGAGCTGGAGTTCCTTTTCCCCCCCAAATTTAATCTTTCCAATTTATTTTTCCTTTAATTCTTCATCATGTATTATTCTTATAATTTACATATGTAATTCAATTTAGTTGTACAGTTCAATACAGTAATAATTGATACCTCATATGTAAATCAAAGCTCACTTATGTAATACATGCGCACATTTTGACATTTCAATTGAATTCAATTGAAAATACTTCAATTCCTCATAACTTCTAAACTAAACACAACACCTCAATTTTAACACAAAAATTGATGGTTGACACCACATGTGGTGTGAATTAAATTAAAGTTTTGAGGATTTTCACCTTTTGTATTTAAAATACTAAAAACTTAATTTAAGCTTATTTAGAGTTGAGTTACAGAAATTTCATCCAGGGGTGACCCCACCTGATTTTTTATGAGGAATCCAATGGTGAAATAATTTTGATATTTTTATTTATTGGATAAAAAGTTTTAATAATTTTTATTGAAATTTTTTCCAAATTTGTTTATTTTTTTACAATTTTGTTAAAAATTAATTTTTACTTGATTTTTTCAAGTATAAATGTAATTTTGCAATTTCAAAATTTTAATGTAATTTTCTTTTTAAATTGTAATTAGATTTTTAATTGTGAATATAAGCTTATATTTATACTTTAATTTTCATTTTAATAATATAAATAAATTTATTTGTATTTATATGTTAATTTTGTATTTGTGGTCTTTTGGGTATATGAAATTACCTCTAAGGCTCACAAATGCTGTAGCCAAGATACCACCAAAACATGGATCTGAGCCAAATTAGCTCAAAAGGTATCAAAGGAAAGAGTAAACTCACCCCTTTATGAATATATAAGTATCATCACCATAGGACAAAGAATAACAAAGTTATTCCTGCTCAAAGTTGTTGCTGAGCATAAACCTTAATTTTCACCCCCATCTGAAATCGAGAAGGAGAGTCTTAACCCCATTTAATGGGTATTCAAAATGACGCTCTAAGCCAGGGCTATTCAATGGTACTAGCCAAACTAAGCTGGCACCAGTATTACTTGAGTTATGGCCAAATTCAGGCCAAATAAGGGTGAACAAAACATTCACCTCCCATCTAGCTTTTGCAGTTTTAGCGTGAGATACCTAAAGTGGGGTCTTTTTAGAAATAGAACAATTAGGGCTATCTTATGGGGTCATCAAATTCCCCATATCTCAAGTAGAACAAATGTTATGGGGCAAATAAGCTCAATACAGCTTTTTTCCTAAACCACACAAATGTACACAAATCTTGTACATGGGATACCATTGCCATATTTGATGATACCCAAATCAAATGAGGTACCATTGTGTAAAGCACATACTGGGCTGCACACTGAACTCATTTTGAGGTTGATATCTCAAGAAGTGACAAAGCTATGGCTGTTTTAAGCTCAGATTCCCACCTGCTGACATATACAGCCTTACCATGGGTTAATGCCCCATAATCATGATAATGAGGTGTCAAATAGACAAAGGAGCTTGTTTTTACTTCAATAACTCATATTTCAGCCAATACTGGATTCCATACAGTTTCTGTACAGCATTCTACATGTCATACATGTCAGAATCAGGCTGTGAGGTCCCCAGATGAAAATTTTCACCCTGTATTGGTGAAAGCTGCCCAGATGTGGTTTCAAAACCACACCTGAGCCCAATACAGGCTATAAAGGTCTTTGCAAACCACAAGCCTGTGCCAGAGAGTTAAAAAATCTTCACTTCCTCTATGTGGAAAGGTCTAGCACGCTTTACACCCCATTTCAGGACAAAAAGGAGGCTTTTCACAGCCAGAATTCCTTTCATCATCCTGCTCTTAAATTCCTACCCAGTACAACTGTCAAAAACAGTTATACTCTCAGAAATTAACCAGGTATAATTCTAACTTTAATTATTGTAGACTTTATTATTGTAACCCAACCGGTAAAGCTGCACCTGGGGCGTTCAATAGCACTCACCACCACTATTCCACAATAGTAAAGCCCTCTTATTCTTATTATAAACCCTTATCATCAATAAATACTTTTATTTTAAGCCTTTCTCACCATGTCACAGTCATAGTTAAGGTAGTAAATAGTTGAATTACTGCCTTATCATAGACTCAGCCTGACACTTTGGGGGCCTGGCCGTGCTTTTTGACCTTTTTGGACCTTATAAGTGAGTTTTTTACCTATTTTATTTATTTTCTGACACTTGTTTTATCTTTTTTCAGGCGTAATTGATTCTTAAAATTATATATTTATCATATATTTATCCCTATACTAATATCAAAAAGAGTACTTGTGATGTGGCTAATAACCACAAGACCCTTATTTTTGGCATGTTTTATATATAAAAACACTTTTTAGCCATTAATACAGTCTTAACTTTGCATTAAATTAAGACACCTAATACTGATGAACCAACAGTTGAGGTGTGGTTGGGCAGATTGTTAACTCAATTACCCTCTTACATACCACTTTTGGACAGTTTATACTTGCTAATAAAATTTATTCTGTAAGATATTGGTATTCAAACAGTATACCAAATATCAGTAAGCTGTATTTCTGACGTGAAATTGTTAATTCAATTACACTGTCATTGTACAAGGGCATATTGTAGTAATATACAATCCCAGAGGCCATTCTTAGACGTGCAAACAGAATTTTAAGAAGTCTTAACTGACATTAAGCCCTCTTTTTCCTGTTTGATCCAGTGGAAGATAACTTCATACCACTTGAAAGCCAGTCACAGGCCAACACACCAGTGACACCCTCAGAACCAGAGGGTAGAAAAGGTAAAGGAAAGAGGCACAGTGAAGGCCTGATAACAGCAAAAAAGTGGACACCCATTGCCAAACAGAAGAGTAGAAAACCACAAAATTCTGCTTCAATACAAGGTAAACCAACCTTGATAGCTTGTACAGGGAAAATTACTATAATTAACCCAGTTGTAACCTCTAAAGGTAAATTGCCCAAATCAGCAGACAACAAATTTGTACAAGGCACAGTCAAAGGTAAATACCCTAAGAGCATAAAGATTTTGACTGCTTGCATACACTGACATGTAACTTGTATACCTCAGAGACCTTGGCTTCCAAAGGAACCAACCAGAGGAAAGAGAAGGCTTGTCCAGAACCAGAAGACCTGGAAGAGGACACCTTGGACACAGTGGTGGATGGCAAAACAATGAGGGAGACAATATCAACCTTGCCATTCACACTCCATTTCAACAGGGACCTCAAACCAGAGGACTGGAAAGACATGGATCAAGTTCTTCAGCTCCACCAACTCCTCAAATATTTGTTTCAATGGAGCATGGACAACAAGAGGTTCAAACTAGAAACTCACTGGGAAGAACCTGGAGCAAGTTGCCAGAAGAGCTTTCTGAAAGAGATAGACTTCAAGGACCTTATGGTAATCACCAAAGGTTGGAATCCTACCAGACAGTTCAGAATCCTGGAGGCAAGGGAACAGAGGATAAGGGAGAATAAAACCACTATCCAAGCTATGGAAGAACAGTTAACCCAGACAGGGCCTGTTCAGATTCCTTCAGGCTCACAAAGAGCAGGCCAAATCAGCTCTCCAGTGGCTTCACACCATTCGGAAACCAGCATATTAGTGGCTAAGATTCACCATTCTTCACAATTCCAGGAAGTTTCCAGGAGAAGACAAGGAAACAAGGGCAAGAGCAAAACCTCCTTCAACCAGAGGAGGAAAGAGTCAGAACCTATGATCCAGAAGCTGTTGGATTTGGTAAAAAAAGTACACAAGAACCGGAAGTAGTTGTAAACCACTCTATAATCAGTAGTCCTATTAATAGAAATATTACCCCCACTCAGAATGAACATAAAGTTTTCACACCTGAGAGTAGCTTAAACAGTGATGCACTGAGGTTACAAATGTCCCAATATGCTGAGCAAACTCAAAATCAGCTTGCAGAACTTGAAGCAAGCCATGAGAGGGTGAGAAAATTAATAGCCTCCATGAATAAAATTGTCAAAACTCTTCAAGAAGGACATGCTCAATTGAGAAAAGCCTTTGAAGAGACAAACAAAAGACTGAATCTAGTATTGGAAGAACAACACCACAGAAAAAGGGACAGGGATTGTCTGGATCAAGACATAAACAAATTATTCAAGGTCTACCATAACTTGAAGCCCCAACCACAAGGCCAAGTTATGGATAATCCATATCAACCAGATGCCATGTTGGTGAATAAGGCTAGATCTCCATCACAATACCAGGATGGAGATGGCATGTCTTATCCAGGGAAGGAAGCATTGAAACAGCTTCCTGAGGCCTAAAGCTGGCCAAATTCTGTGGAACTGGGGAAGATGATCATATGGAACTCATAGATTACATTGGTGGACTCTTCATTGATGTACCAAGCATACCAGATTACTGGATTACTGCTAGACTAAATAAAGCATTTAAAGTTCATGGTAGTATATGGTACACAGAAATGCAAGAAATCCATGGCAGAAGAAACTGGCCATGGTGGAAGAGTCAAATCATCCAAAAGTACAGTAATGGGACTTGGATATGGCAAAAAGCCATTTCATTTGACAATGACAAATACTCTGTGGACAAAGATCCATATGAGTGAAGTCTTAGACAGTCTAAAAGACTTCAAGCCATTGATCCTCAGATGAACATCCAAATGAGGAATCACAAGCCCCTGACAAAACTGCCAGGAGAACTAGAGCATGCAGTCAAATTCAGATGCAACCAAAATTGCACTCTAGATGACATTTCTAATACCTTAAAAGATATAAAGGAAAGAACTAATAGAGGGAAATTCACCCCATATAAGAGCAGTGGTATCAGAGAGAAACAAGCTTTCAGGGTGGAGTTTAAAGACAAACCCAAAGAAAGGGTGGCAGAAGTGACAAAGAAGCAGAATTCTTGTCACAGTTGTGGTTCAACAGACCACTATGCTAACAACTGTCCAAAGGCAAAGAAAAAAGTCTATGCTATTGAGAAAGTCCCAGAGGAGGAATACCCAACACAGGATTATGAATCAGACTCCATGGGTGATGCCATCAGAGAACCATCTGATGATGACCAAGACCCAAGAGAAGAATTTCTAGTAGAATACCAAGAGGAAACCCCACTAGAAATTCAGGACATACAGTTGGAAGAAGGCATGCCACAGGATACTTCCAATAAAAACTTGTGCAATCACACACAGGATGAACAAACATTCCTGGTTACACCAACCAAAGGAATGGCATATATAAATGGAACAGCCACTACAATGACTGTCTGTATTGACAATGCTAAACATCCATTGATCATTGATAGTAGGGAACACTGCTCCATAGTGGCCAG
The DNA here is from genome assembly GCA_023105745.1 of Austropuccinia psidii. Classification (NCBI taxonomy): domain Eukaryota; kingdom Fungi; phylum Basidiomycota; class Pucciniomycetes; order Pucciniales; family Sphaerophragmiaceae; genus Austropuccinia; species Austropuccinia psidii. Next base: position 6,461,751 of record JALGQZ010000018.1, read on the forward strand.
AAATTATCTGGATAACCACTTCCCAAATTGGGAAAAACAGCTCTTGCCCACAAAGGCTAATAACTTTAAAAGTGCATCAGGGAAGATGACTTCCATTGGTACAATTATCAAAGAGACAATTATACCCCACTGGAAGGGTAATATCAGATTCAACACAGAGTTTGTAGTGCTTGATGATGCCCACATCCAAGGGTTCTTACTGGGAACAGACTACCAGAGGATGTATGGCATAGAAATTTAAAATAGTAAAAACAGGCATATTACCATTGGTAACAACAAGGAAAAGAAATTTTCACTTGATATATGCCGAATCCCTACCCATGACCCACTAGAGGAACTACTGAATGAATTCAGGGAGGGCCAGCTTAGCACTACCCTCACCAGTAAACAAAACTAAGTTTACTGAAGATGCTGAGGTAGAACAGACCAGAATTTGCCATTGGTGAAGAACCAATAGGCAAGATCAAGGGCCATGATATTGAACCATATCTGGATGTGGAAAGACCTTATCCACCCATGCTCAGGAGACCTCCTTACCCAGAAAATCTGGAAACAAGAAAAGGAATTGAAGAACACATCAATGAAGTTCTGGACATGGATGTCATCAGCGAGATTGGACATAATGAAATAGTGGGTATAACCACTCCTGTACTGATAACTTGGCATGATAGCAAATCTAGACTGTGTGTAGACTTCAGAGCTCTGAAAAACTACACAAAAGCAGACAGGTACCCTATACCCAGGATACCCCATGCTTTAGATAAACTGACAAAAGCCAAATACATAACCAAGATGGATTGTATGAAAGTCTTCCACCAGAATGGAGTTAAACCAAACTCCATCAAACTACTCATAATAATATGCCATATGGGCATATATGAGTACAACAGGATGACATTTGGCATCAAAAATGCACCAGCCCATTTCCAAAGGATGATGGACACAATATTCCAAGAAGAAATATTGGAAGGCTGGATGGTGGTATATATTGATGATATCATTAAATACCCAGAGACATGGGAAGACCATGTACAATACATAGACAGAGTACTAAGTAAATGTACACCCATCAAGCTGAAGATTTCACTGAAAAAGTGTAATTTTGGCCAACAAGAGCTACTAGCTCTAGGACATAAAGTCTCAGGTCTTAGTCTGGAAATTAACCAGAACAAAGTAGCAGCAGTACTGCAAAAGCCAGTACCAAAAAACATCAAAGAGATGCAATCTTTCCTTGGGTTTGCTAGCTACTATAGAAACCACATCAAAGGTTTTGCCCACATAACTAGTATTTTATACAAGTTATGCTCAAAAGATGTAGTTTTTGAAATCACCAAGGGAAGAAGGGATGCATATGAGAGGATCAAACATGAGCTTCCAAATGCCCCTGTGCTAATATTTCCCAACTTTGAACTACCATTCAAGCTATACATAGATGCAGCATGTAGACAAGGCTGGGGAGCAGCCCTTCACCAAAGACAAATAGTAAATGGTGAACTAAGAGAGGGAGTAATATGATACATCTCCAGGCAACTGAAAGATTCAGAATCCAGGTATGGGGCCACCCAGACTGAATGTCTATGTCTAGTCTGGGCTCTAGAAAAACTCCATTATTATCTGGAGGGTGCAGTCTTTGAAGTCTACAAAGACTGCACAGCCTTGACGTCTTTACTGAACATGAAGACTACAAATAGACACATGCTGAGATGGCAAATAGCCATCAAGGAGTATAGAGGGAACATGACCATCTACAAAGAAGTTAAAAGTCATACCAATGCAGATGGCCTTAGCAGATGGCCACTGGATAATTTCAAAAGCAATCCAGCTTATGAGCCTGAAGTTGCAGCCAAGATCCCTATCCATTTCATGGAAATGGATAGGAGGAAGAGCTTCAGATTTTCTGAATGGGCACCAGAAGGTGGTACCCTTGATAGTGGAAACACTTATTCAGAGAGAACAGAAACTCCCATACTGGGAATAAGTTCCTGAGAGCTGCACAATGCGCTTTTAGTGCAGTACTGAAGTCTTATGCCAAACACAAACAGTGTGGCATATTACTACAACTCCTTCAACAAAAGTACAGGAGACCAGAACTGGAATCCCAGCTGGAAGAACCCTGGTTGAGGGCCTATAAGGAAAACAAGTTCTTCCTTATATACCGCCTGCTCTACCACAGACAAAAACACACAAGGGCACTCAAAGTGGTAGACAGAGATCACATCTATCTGATCCTGCAGGAATGCCAAGACTACCCCTATATGGGACACATGAGTGAAGAAAGCACCAAAGAGAGGGTAGCAAGCCCAGCTTGGTGGCCCAACTGAGAACAAGAGTTGAGTAAATACATCAACACTTGTCAAAGATGCCAAATGTCAAACAAGAAACATGGGAAGAAGTATAGATTACTTCAACACATAGAGGAACCCAAACACCCATGGGAAATCATCAATATGGACTGGGTTACAGGACTTGTCCCAGGAGGATAAGAAAACTACAATGCCTGCTTAATAATAGTTGATGCTTTCAGCAAGAGCATGAGGTGTCTACCATGCCATACAGGGGACAGAGCCATGGATACTGCTCTGATATTTTGGAATAACATCATATCTACCTGTGGAATCCCTAAAATCATCATTAGTGAGAGGGACCCAAAATCAAAATCTGAATTTTGGACCAAATAGTATGACATGCTTGGTACAAAGCTTTCATTTTCCTCAGCTTGCCATTGACAAACAGATGGCCTAGCTGAAAGGATGATCCAGACAATGGAGGATATCCTTAGAAGGTTCTGTGCCTATGGCATGGAATACAAGGACCATGAGGGATACACCCATGACTGGGTTACCCTTCTACCAGCTTTCCAGCTGGCTTATAATACAAGTCAGCACTCTACCACATTAAAAACACCTGCAGTGGTAGAGTAAGGGTGGAATCCCCTGCTGCCTGTGGATCACTTGAAGAAGAATCTTCTGACCATCCACCCCACAGCCAAAGACTTCCATGATATGTGGAAGAGGGCTTGTGAGACAGCTTCCAAATGCATAGCTGAGGCAAAGGAATATAATAAGCAGAGGTGGGACAAGACACCCATGGAACCTGACTTTAAGGAAGGGGACCAGGTGCTAGTGTCCACACTGAACTTTAATAAACTTAAAGGACCTAAGAAAATGAGAGACTCATTTGTAGGGCCCTTCACTATCATTGAATTGATAGGGAAGAATGCAGTGGAAATCAAAATTACAGAGGAATTCTCCAGGAAGCACCCAGTCTTTCCAATACGTTCGGTCAAGCCATGCTTCCAAACAGAGGAGAATAAATTCCCCTCCAGGAAGAAGAACCCCACACCACCTGATATAGTGGAAGTTGGGGACTCCCCTGGACCTGTGAGTAAAATCATAAAGGCCAGGAAGATGAGACTTAATGGGAAGGATCAAAGACAATACTTAGTCAGATTCAAGAACCAAAAAGCTGATAAAGACACATGGGTGGCAGAAGATGCCATACCAGATGGGAATCTTCATCTAAGTAGATTCAGAGCCTCCAAGAGGACTGAAAAGTCTTATCAATGATGAGCCTTTTTTAGAGGGAGGGTATGTCAGCCTGTGACTCAAAACCAGAGCACAAGCATGACAGCCAAAATACCATAAATCCATGGTGTAGCCAAGATACTACCAAAACATGGAGCTGAGCCAAATTAGCCCAAAAGGTATCAAAAGAAAGAGGAAACTCACCCCTTTATGAATATATAAGTCCCATCACCATAGGACAAAGGATAACAAAGTTATTCCTGCTCAAAGTTGTTGCTGAGCATAATCCTTAATTTTCACCCCTCATCTAAAATCCAGACGGAGAGGCTTAACCCCATCAAATGGGTATTCAAAATGAAGCTCTAAGCCAGGGATATCCAATTGTACTAGCCAAACTGAGCTAGCACCACTATTCCTTGAGTTATGGCCAAATTCAGGCCAAATAAGGGTGAACAAAACATTCACCTCCCATCTAGCTTTTGAAGTTTTAGCATGAGATACCTAAAGTGGGGTCTTTTTGGAAAGAGCACAATCAGGGCTATCTGATGGTGTCATCCAATTCCCCATATCCCAATGAGAACAAAAGTTATTGGGCAAATAAGCTCAATACAGCCTTTTGCCTAAACCATTCAAATGTACAAAAGTCTTGTACATGAGATACCTTTGCCATATCTGATGATACCCATATCAAATGAGGTACCATTGTGTAGAGCACATAGAGGGCTACACACTGAACCAATTTTGAGGTTAATATCTCAATAATTGACAAAGGTATGGCTGTTTTAAGGTCAAATTCCCACCTGCTGTCATATACAGCCTTATCATGGGATAATGCCCCATAATCATGAATATGAGGTGTCAAATAGAAGAAGGAGCTTGTTTTTACTTTAATACCTCATATGTCAGCCAATACTGGGGTCCCATACAGTTTCTGTACAGCATTCTACATGTCATACACGTCAGAATCAGGCTGTGAGGTCCCCAGATGAAAGTTTTCACCCTGTATTGGTGAAAGCTGCCCAGATGTGGTTACAAAGCCATATCTGAGCCCAATGCAGGCTATACATGTCTTTGCAAATCACAAGCCCTTTCCAGATAGTGAAAAAATCTTCATCCTCTACATGGAAAGGTCTAGCACCCTTTCCACCCCATTTCAGGATAAAAAGAAGGCTTTTCACAGCCAGAATTGCTTTCATCATCCTGCTCTTAAATTCCTACCCAGTACAACTGTCAAAAACAATTAGACTCTTGGAAATTAACCAGCTGTAATTATAATTTTAATTATTGTAGACTTTATTATTGTAATTCAATAGGTAAAGCTGCACCCAGGGCTTACAATAGCACTCACCACCACTATTCCACAATAGTAAAGCCCTCTTATTTTTATTATAAACCCTTATCATCAATAAATACTTTTATTGTAAACCTTTATCACCATGTCACAATCTAGGTTAAATTACTAAATAGTCTAATTACTGCTTTATCATACACTCAGCCTGACATAAGCTTTGAACCCATGTTTACATGAGAAATTACAAATTAAAATGAACTTTGAATTTGGGATTTAGTTTGACCTATTTGTAATCTCTATTTTCTTGTTCTCCCTGCCATGAGTTTTGATCTAGCAAAGAAACATCCCTTGCCATTCTAGGACCCAGGAATCGTTTTTGAAAAGGGAAAGTTCAAAACTTCTCAAAGGCCTTCATGTTAAATTATGCGAGATCCTCCCCCATAAGCATAAATAATTCAATATCTAAAAGTTGATTGTCATATTAATTTATTTTCTGTAGTTTTATTATTAAGTATATTTGATATAATCTGTAACTAAATGCTTTTGAAAACCTCTTGAATTTACCAAGGCTTGAAAGGAGTTCATAGAATTCAGACCACCCCATTACAGTAGTTCTACAAGAATTCGAATTTCCATTTCTTTATGAGTACTGAAACTTGATAGGTGAAATCTAAAATGAAACTGTAGAGGTTTTTTCCTTTCAATTTGAAATCCTCAATACTGAATGAAAATCTACAAAATAATCAAAATTATTCATAATGACTTATTTCCTCCCTCCCATTTGTTTCAAAGGATGAATATTCATCTGCAGTTCAAAACATATTTATTTCAGAGTTACTGCATCACAGTATGACTGCAAAATTCAAATATACTTTGTGTCCAGGAATGGTATTTACTATATAAATAACCCCTTGTACCTCCAATATATGTTCTTTATCCAGAAATATTCTTATGTTTTTTTAAATCCGTCTTCATTTTCCTTCATAAATATTACAATATCTGAGATATACTCCTTATTTGAGATGCAATTATTATATCTTCTGGCTTTTGAATTTCATTTTCTGACCCTTTGTGTACTTGAGAATATTGGTATCCAGAATAATGAAAGCCTACTATTCAAAATTATCAAGGTTATCTTAAAAGTAAATTTTTCTCAGAAATCCCAAGTGAAATAGAAATGGAACTAAACCCTGTTTAGAATAAGAAGTCATCAAATGAGCCTCAACCCTGAAAAAAGGAAAAGGAATGGATCTTTAGGATGCTGGAATATATTAGTCTTGGCCAAAAAATGGGAAGAAGGAGAGAAAAGAATAAACATGAATCATTAAAAAGAGGATGATTCAGATTTAAAAATAAGAAATAAAGAAGAATTAACAAGTAGATGACAGCATTTAGGAGGCAGGACTATATGAGTCTTGGCCAACAAACGAGGAGAAAGAGAGACAAAAGTTAACCTGGAAAAATCAGCAATGAGAGAAGTAGAAAACAAGATTATTTTAGAAAAAATGATAGAAGTAAGACAAAACTTAAACAGAGAGGAAATAAAATCATCTTTGTAAGGACTTATTTAGCTAAGAGGCGATAATCCTGTTGAACAGGGGTCTAATATAGGAGCATATGAAAGAGAAGTAGTCTTTGAAGAGGGTAGAAAAAACTATTCAAAGAGTAGTATTTCCACTAAAAGATTAGGGCTGTAATTATACTCCAATAACTTACATATTAGGAATATACATGCATATAGAATCTAAGAATCCCCTGTACTTTTGAATTTGATACTGGATAGAATAATCTTGTGATGACATAGGAGATCATTTCACAATATTATTTTAGTCAGTAGATTAGTGTGAGCCTTAGATGTATTTTCATACACCCAAAAGACTACAAAGAATTGGAAGAATTTATAATTGAAAATTAAAAAAAAAATTAATATAAATATACAATGTGAATACAAAAATAAAATCTCCAATGATAGTTTTAACAATAAAATTGGATCAAAGTTTAAAAATTTAAGAATATAATTTTACATGGAAACATTAAGTAAAATTAAATTTTCATAATAAATATCAAAATTGGATTTTTTTTTGAAAAAAAGTTGATAAATTTATTATATATTTTTTTTTCAAATAAATAATCTTATTAAACTTATTTCAAAATTGGATTCCTCATTTCAAATAATTTAGGGTAACCCCTGAGTAAAAATTGTGTAAATGAACTCTAAATAAGCTTAAGTTAGGTTTTTAGTATTTTTGGTATGAATGTCTGAAAAAAATCAAAACCTCAGGGTGAATCCCCCCACATGTGATATTAAAGATCAAATTTTGTGTTAAAATTGAGGTTTGGTGTGTTGTTTAAAAGTTATTAGAAATTGAAGTATTTTGAATTGAAATGTCAAAATGTATTTGTGGATTAAATAAGTGAGCTTGGATTTAAAAATGTGGAATCAATAATTACAGTTGTGCAATATGAATTCTTAATTTAAGAAAATATATAAGTTTCTTTTATAATACATGATGAGGAATTAAAGAAAAAATAAATTGGAAAGATTAATTTTTGGGTGGATGTCAGGCTGAGTCTATGATAAGGTTATAATAAGATTATTTAAAACTTTAACTATGACTGTGGAGAGGTTAAATTAATTTTGAAAAAGTTTAATATTGATAATAAGGGATTTACTATTAAGTAATAGTGGTGGTGAGCACTTTTGAAAGCCCTGGGTGCAGTCTTACCAGTCGGATTACTATAATAAGAACCACAATTCTTAAGTTCAAAGTATACCTGACTTGTTTTCCAAGGTTATAGATGTTTTTTACAGCTGTACTATGTAGGAACTTAAGAACAGGATGGGGATTCCACTTTTGGGAAGAGGAAGGTCCCTTAGTATCCTCAAATTGGGTGAAAACGTCCTCTAGACCATTTCAGGTGGATGAAGTGAATATTTTTCACTTCAGAGTACTGCCTTGTGGTTTTCACAAGGACTGTGTACTATGTATTGGGCTCAGAGGTGGTTTTGAAATCAAATCTGGGCCATTTTCACCAATACAGGGTGAAAGATTTCATCTGGGGACTACATAGCCCTCTTCTGATGTGTATGATGCATAGAAGGCTGTACAGAACCTGTATGGGACCCCAGTTTGGAATTAACTATGAGGTATTGAAGTATAAACATCCTTCTTTGCCTGTTTGACACCTCATAATCATGCTTATGGGATATCATCCCACAGTAACACTGTATTGGTCTAACTGTGGGATTTTGACCCTAAAGCAGCCATAACTTTGGAATTTTTTCAAGATGATTAGCTCAAAGGTGGTTCATTTTGTATCCCTGGATGTGCTCTACAAAATGGTACCTCATTTGGCACGGGTAACATTAAATATGGAAAAGGTATGCCATGTACAACGTTTGTTATCCATATGTATGATTTTCTCCAAATCTGTATGGAGCTTGTTTGCCCCATGACTTTTGTTCTTAATGAAATATGAAGAAATAAGTGGAAAAATCAGATAGACCTGATTTTTCTTTTTTCAAAAAGACCTCATCTGAAGTATTTCACACTAAAACTGTAGAAGTTGGATGAGAGGTGAATATTTTATTCTACCTTATTTAACATTATTTTGGCCATAATGTCTGTAGTTTTGGTGTTAGCTAAATTTTTCTAGTACTATTGGGTAGCCCTGACTGAGAGCTTTAATTTGAATACCCATTTTCTGGGGTTAAGCCTATTCCTCTGGATTTCAGATGAGAGGTGAAAATTAAGGTTTATCCTCAGCAACAACTTTGAGCAGGAAAACTTTGTTATTCTTTGTTCTATGATGATGGGACTTGTATATTTGGAAAGATGGAAGTTTCCTCTTTCTTTTGATACTTTTTCAGCTGGTTTGGTTTAGCTCCATGTTTTGGTGGTATTAGCTGTACCATTGGTTTATGGTATTTGGCTTTCATGCTTGTGCTATGGGTTTGAGTCACAGGCTGACAGGGGAAAAGGAATCTTGGATTCAAGGGTTCCAGAATCCCCCAAATTCCTTTCTGAAAGGTGTGAGATGTCAAAATTCATGCAAATGTTAATTGCTTTTTTCCTGTAATTGAGTCACCGGGTCTGTGACTCAATTAATGATGAAGTTTTGATACCTACCAGGCTGGGTTTAACTATTTCCAAGAGCCTAAAACTACCCTCAAGTCAAAAATATAATAATAAAGACAGTTTTAACTGGGTTTAAAGTCTCTTACCCCCATTATGACATTTTCTAAAGGTTTTAAACCAAGTATTAATATAGAAATGGCTAATTTAAGGGACTAAAATGATTGAAACCAGCCCTTCTTTGGTCCAAACCAAGGTTCAATGATTTCAAAATAGGCTCCTTTTTTTCATAATGTTTCTCAAAACTGAATAGAGTAAATTGTAATTTTGGAGTAAGAAAATTCGTTGTTATAAAATAATGTCTTCTTTGCCCCACTGTTCTCTCAATGTTAGAAACTTTTGCTTTTAGAATTAGTTTAAATAAATGATTCCAACCAGACTCATTTAATCTGTTTGAAAATTTTAATCCCATTAAAAAATAATTATAAGCATTGTTTGTAACTGTTATAATCTTTTTAGCCATGAAACACCCCAAAAGTGAATTAAAGAATCTTTCATCACTGTTAACTTTGTCACTTTGTTTCCAAATTCACTCTCGTAAATTTTGGGAATGTTTTCTCCTTGATATTCCTTTTAGAAACTCTGTTCTCATATTGATTTCCTTCATTTCTTTACTCAATGAATTCCAATTGAAATTTCTCTTGAAGAGATGTCTTTTGTAGCATTTTATATCTCTTTTAGAGTATTTTTGAATAAAGTTTCATTGTTTTTGAAAAAGTAAATCTCTATAATATCATTGTTTTATCCTCAGAATGTTAAAAAATATACTTTTGGTGTTTTTACTATGAAAAACCTTGAAATTAACTCTTTTCAATTAAATTTTACCTTAACAAAATATTGAGGACAGGAAAAGTACTTGATTTTTTATGAAATTTTCATATCCACACCTTAAATTTGGTAATAGCTTTACAGGTAGGAAGAAACTTTGGGCTATGGAGTTTTTTCTCTAAGTGATCTCTGAAAAAATTTAGTTGAAATTGAATTTGAGGGTTTTCATGATGATAGATGCTATCAGAAACCACTGAGAGGACACTATGATTTTCTGAATGGAGTATACATAGAAATAAATTTCTATGGCTTCTTGAATTACCTGTTTTATCCAGCCTAGGTCTTTAGCTAAGTCAGTCATAAAATTAGATTCTTAATTGGCTGACAAGAGAGCTACCCCTTTCTGTTTATGTGCTCTCCAACCTAGAGCTCCATGGAAACAAATAACTGACCCTGATAATAACTTATTTTTAATTCCACCTCCCCCTCTGCATTCGGAAAACCTAAGATTTTATAATCTAAGTTCTGGACATTATTTTGGGCTAGAATCAGAGAGAAATGTTGGGTGCCAGAGACTTTTTTGAGGGTATGAATGAATTCCTCATAATGTTGCTTTCATTTCAATTATAAGAATTGCAAAAGTTAGGAGGTGGAAAAATATAATTTGGTTCTTGCGCATTCAACAAGGTATTGGAGAATTCCCATGACACATCAAAATTTAAAATGGGGTGTTTTGTGGGGGTACTAAGTCCAGGGTTTTAAATTATTTGGAATTTCTTGGAAAAGGAGAGGGAAGAGATTTTTCTTTTTCTACAATTAATTCAACTAAAATTTGATTAATCAACTTTTCTTGAATGAGGAATTGAAATTCTTGAGTTTGAGTAATTCTAATAACCAACATATACTTATTTTTTCCAAGGACTTCCATTCCAAAAAACTGAATACTTTCTTTAAAGAGGGAGTTCCAGGTCTCACCAAAAATAAGGTTTTCAATATGCACAAAAAGCCATAGTGGCTGGCTTCTGTCTTGAGAGTAGTAATGTGAGCCTTTGAGATATGACCACATATCCAAAAAGGTAACAAAATAATCTTACAATAATTATTCTAATAATAAAGGTTACAAATATCATCTTAAGATAGGTAAAAATTCCATAGATAGCCAAAAATATTAATTACCTCAGAATCTAATTAATAAACATGTTAAATGAATTATACAATTAGATTCATAAAGGTAAAATACACATATAATATTTTTATGTCATATCTTTAAAGATAATACTTAGTGTGTAATAAGCAAAAATGCCATAAAAAGGCATAAATTCTGGTTTTTATCTCAGAACTCAATGGAGCAACATGTGAAATAAATTGAAAAATTTGATTCCCCATGAACAGCTACACATATAAAATTTTGATGTCATATATGTCAAGTCAATACTTAAGGAAATAACCTGAATATATGCACTTTAATGATCAGCGCATATATTCATAGTTTTTAGCTTATATCTCTTGAAATATACATGATAGAGAGTTGAGCCAAAAATGGAGCTTACAGATAATTACTTTAATAACAAAGATATGAGATTTAGTTGACAAGCTATAAAAAAGGTTATAACCTGTAAGGGTTTATTGAAAAAAATTGCTATAGCTGTTGACCACTTTGTTGTGAAAATGTTCCAACCTGAAAATGATTGGATATTAAGGCTCTTAAAGCTCATACATTAATAATGATGTATTTTTTATCATTATATTCAAGGTAAAACCCTTTGAAATCATGGTTTGAACCCTAAAATAGTAAATTTTGACAGAAATGATGAGCTACAAGGAAAATCAGCAAAAATAGAGATTTGATGATGTAATAAAAGGCTCTTGTATTTCAAAGAATTATGTGCAAATTTATCAGAATTAAATCTTTTAACGTATGTAGCATGTATGACTTAAAAGGTATTAATGATCAACGTTTGAGCTTAAAATTGATCATTTATGATCACTCAGTGTAATCTTATCTTAAGTTTAACAGTAATATAAGTGATATGACTGGTGAATACTATTAGACTATGATTAATACTAATGAAATCAATAAATTTTAGGCTTCTTCCAAGCCTATGATGTCATCAAACTTAGAGTTATAGTGATAACTCTAAATAATGGCCTAATAATGAGATGAAATGGTTTAATTATGATGTTCTGATCTCTAAACCTTAAAATAATGATCAATTCTGGTGGATACCATCAGTTCACTTCTACTAGAAGCCTCTTGGACTTTAGGAGGGAGGATTGTACTATAAATAGAGCTCCTTTTACTCTATTTCCATCTCAGATGCAACAACAACATTGAATTATTAAAATCAAAGGTAAAAACTTGATTCTTTTTATATAAAGCTATTAGATATATAGAGAATCCAGTTTGTATTTACTATAATAATCAACTTTGAGGTGATGAAATGAATCTTTAATTGTTTTTGTTAATTTTGTCTCAAAATCTTTAATTCCATGTAAAAACAAGAGTATTTGTAATTTCTTCTAATTTTCATTGAAAATACAATTTAAATAAGTTTTAATTATATATTTTGGTGTAAATTTATTCAAAATTATTATATTAAGTGTTGAAAGTAGATTATTTTCTTTTTTTATGATAATTTCTCTTTATTATTATTTTCAATAATTGTTAAACTAACACAAATAGTATTTATATTAATTCATAACTTTAATATTAGTAATATTATTGCTAAAAGTGTTTTTTAATATCAAAAAACAATTTATTTTCCCTGCATTCTTTGTTTGTAACAATAATAAAGTTCCATAAATATATTAATTCTCATATATTAATATATTAATTTTATTATATTAGTCTTTTTAATATATAATTTATGTTATTATCTTCATTTAATAATATAAACACTTTATACCATAATTACAATAATTATTTATTACTATAATAATCTTTTATCTTATTCTTCAATTTTAATAAGGACATTCAGAGTACAATAAGTAAAATATTATTAATTCTTCTATATGGTTTCAGAGTCAAACCTTACAAGTCAAGACAGGAGTATATATTACAGAGAGAGACCAATGGAAATGGGATTTTTTCAGTACTTTGTGCCAGAAATGAGATAATTTTGACTTATTCAAGATAAAAATATTGGTTTTAGGGTTTTCAGTGTATAATGAGGGTTTATGGATGGAGAGAACTATCTTGGTAGTGCCATTGAGAAGAGCACATCAAAAACTATTTGTTCAATGGGACTGTGGTAGATTTAGAACAGAGTGGGTAAGAGGTGGTGTAAGCCTGCAATCATATACTGGCTTACCTGCTACGCCATCTCCATCTTAAATTTTTATTTTATGCAGTTATTAGGTTCAAATGTTAACTTAAAAATTGAATTTTATCATTTTAAATATTGATGATATCATAAAATAATTATATGAAATCATTCAATTTTTTAAATATAATTATTATTTTTATTCCCTTTTGATGATGTTATAAAATCTTAATATGAAATCATTTCCTTTTTTGTATTTACAATATTAAAGAGGATCATTCTTAACTTTGAATGATACCTCAGAGCTCTAGCACAAAATGTTTTTAAAAATTAAAATTACATACATTTTTGTTTTAGAAATATCAGAACTCTCACATATAGATTATTCAATTCACTGTTACACTTCATTATAATGTTGAAGCTTAAATTCCAACAGTACTTCATTTAAAAACTACAGTGACTTCTCTATTTTTATATTAAAATTACTATTCAACTTTTAATTAATTTATTAATTCCTTTTATATGAACTGGAAGTCACGAAGGAAACCTCAGCTTGCAGGTGGAGGGAAGATCATTGACCAGTATGAGAGAAAGATTTGGCTTATTCCACACCCTCTATTTGGTGAAAGCCTTATATGCATGATATAGCTTTGAATTTTGAAATATTACCATTTTAATAAAATTTTCTTTTGAATACCAATTTTGTGCTCAAACATTTGAATTGGCTTAGCTTAACTGCAGGGGACCAGGCCTCATGTTTGTCTTTTTTTTGCATTCTGAATCAATGGCCTTCATCCATTCTTTTCCATCAGGTCTATTTATGCCCTTTAACTAAGCTTCAGGGTTTAGTGATAGGTGGTTGGCTTGATTTGTGTGATGTCTAGGTTTCCTTGGGTGGACATCAATATTTTTCAGATCTCCTACATTTCCAACTGCTTCTTGGTAACTGTAAATATTTTTTTCACAAACCCAGGAGTATCCTTTATTCATTGAAAGGTCAGGGCTCATTACTTGAGGTTTTTCTGCTGTTGGTGATGTTGGGTGAGTTTGACTAGCTCTGGAGCCTACCCTGAAGGGGTTACGTGATCTAGATTTGATTCTCTCAGGTTAGGAATAGGATCAATGGAGACAGTATCTGTTTCATTCTGTACTAAAATGAATGAATTTCCATAATAATAATTATTAATGTTTTCTGCAGAAAATTAATTTGATAAAAATTTAACAATGTGTGTGATGTGAAAATTTCCTGTCCCCATGTCCATTATCATGTAAGCTCAATGTGTCTATCCATATAATTGAAAAGTGCCTTTGCATGCAGTTGGAATTTTTTAATAAAAAAGCTAGACAGCCAAATGGCTGTATTATTTTGATGAAGCTCTTGTATTATACAATTTTTTGAAAGGGATATAATAATTAATGTTTCTGGAAGGCATAAGATTTTGTAGGTATACAGAAGTATTGGCGGCTTCTATCCAATAAGTAGGATATAAGCCAGAGTCTATTATAAGATATCTTGTTTTACTTATTATAGCAAAATTTCCTTGTTTGTAGAATGGGTTCTGCTCAAGTGTATCAGGTGCTTTAGTGATGTGGGATATCCTTTTTTCATCAAAGAATTATTTTATGTCAAAATTTACAAATTCTCTGTAATTATAAGAAATGATATTAACAAGTTTGGAATTTCTTTGTTGCTAAATTTTAACAATGTATTTCTTAAAGATGTATTTTGAAGATTTGTCTATGGAACTCTTGACAATATCATCATTAAAAGAGAGTACTATGACTTTTCTTATGAAATATGATAAATAATTTTATTAAAAAACAATTAAATAATTAGCACAGTATAGATGGTTTCCATGAGGTAAATGCATTAAAACTAGTCCAAAAAGGGCTTTAATTACTATATTATGGCTTATTCATGAAAAATAATTAGTAATTTACATGGTCACAGCAGTCAGAGTTTCTCATTTCCCTCCTTGTCACATCAAAATAGCAGCTTTTTTGCTATTTTCTTATGATTTAATGGGACTTTAACTTGGTAACAAACTTCCCTAAGGACTTTAGTATACTAATTGGTTCATTAGCAGCCATGGATCCAATAATTAGAGCTATAAACCCCTTGGAGGCCTCATAAGTGAGGTGCCCTCACTCTCTTTGATATATTTTCTCCCCCTTAGCTATTTTCACATCAAAAATAGTAGTTAATAGTAGTTCAGGATGAAAGACTGATATCCACTATTGGTATATCAAGTCTATATGTTGCCATAAATTAATATTAAGTGTGAAAAAATGAATAACACTATTCTTAGTGTATATGCAGCATGGCAGTTTTGGCATGAAATTGAGAAAAACAAAAGATCTTCACAATTCTTTGATGTGATATTGATGATATAGTGTTTAAGAATTTTGAATATTACAGCCTTAGAGAGTTCATTTAATATTATTCACTCTATGGAGCTACACTGGGTAGATATTTGTGTAGAAACCAACCATGGACTTGAATCCATTGATTTACTTACTCACAAAAAGGTATTCATCTTTTCTTAAATAAAAAATGATAAATTTTGGATATATTAATGACTTATGGGTTATGCATAGTTATAAATTTATTTTAATATTAATTGTGGCCTATTTGGGTATTTAAGATATACCTCAAGACTCACATCTTTAGCTTCAGATTTTGTAGTAAGAAAGAAAGAACATGCAAAATGAGAGAACCAATTAAGTATTTTAAAGAATCATATAGCAATTCAATGCAGTGGAATTGGGGAATATGTTTTTCTGGGTACATATTTTTGAATAATTATGGAGAAGGGTTCCCAGAAGTGTTATGGAGGGTGATTATAGTTTTTAGCACTAATGCTAAAAACAAAGCTTTTTGAATATTTCGGTGAAGAGTTATATTAAAAGTGGATATAAAACCATTAATTATCTGAGTTTGACCTTGATCAACAACTTCAAATTCTTCATATTTGATATAGCGTATGATGCGCTTGATTGTTAGGAAGTTGGACATAATAATTATGTTGGTTACCATAGTAGGAATAAAAGGAGGGTTGGAGAATCTGAGGATAATTTTTTTTGAATTTCAGTCGAGCTGTTCCAGATCCTAATGCTTCTATGACAGAACCATCTGCAAGTATGATTTCTCATTTTTTCATTTTTATTTCCTCAAAGAAATCATTGTGGTTGGCCATAGTAATAGTGGAGCCATAACTGAGGACAAAGTCCTTTTATTTCCAAGTGTCTTTCATGGAAAGGAGATATTTTACCAAATTGTCCTCTCTTGGTTGTTTTTCCGGGTAAAGCTTCCAGAAATATTCTTTTGCATGATTTGCTATTGAATTGTGAAATTTGTTACTAGATTGGGGATTTAAATGTGATTTTTTATTTTCTCTTTGTTGAGTGGCTAGTGATTTTTCATTCTCAGCGTTCTCCTAAGCTCTTTAGATGTAAGACTAAATTTTTTTATGGTATCTTTTAGGGAGGGAGTTTTTTCTCCAACCTGAAATCTTCTCAAACAAATTTCAGCTATATTTTTGTACTCATTTTGTAGGTTGATAATTGTCCACATGGCTACAAAAGAGTAAAGTAGGCTTGACACAGTGAACTGTTATTGTCAATTAGACTGGATAAGGTGCAGGTGTTCCCTAATAGCTTTTTGTGAGCTTCTTCAAGCTTTTCCTTGGGTAGAAAGGTGCAGAAAATTGTAGTTAATTATGTAATTTCATTTTGGTTAGTTTTGTGTTGTTAAATTTTTAAATTCTTTTCCAAAGGAGCATCAATGTTGAAATTTATGCAGATGATCTCAAGAGCCAATTCTTTCCATTCAGAGTCAATATTTTTTCTTTTCGTAGTATCTTTTCATCTTCGGTGCCCATCACCACGGAGTAATGTTTTTTCATGGAAAGAATCGATTTCACCCTGACTCTAAAGTCTAGAAAATTGGAGCCCAAGAGCTTGTAATTTTCAATTAGTTCTTGACTGAAATAGCCCATAATGATGTAGTTTGGAGATACTTCTTTTTGAATTAGTAGGACATCCCCAGTTCCATAATATGAAAAAATGAACAGGAATGGCTCTTTAGAAGAAATGAATATATTAGTCTTGATCAACAAATGGGAAACAGGATAGAAAACAGAGAACCTGGAGCAATTAGGAATGAGAGAAGTAACAAATGAGATTATTCATATTTTAGAATAAGAAATATAGAAGAATTAAAAGTAGATGAAAAACTTTAGGAGGAAGGACTATATTGGGCTTGGAAAAAATTGGCAAACAGGATACACCAAAGCAAACATGGAACACTTATCAATGAGAGAAGTAATAAAAAATATGATTTTTTACAACATGATGGAATTAAGGTAGTATTTAATTAGACAGGGATTAAAATAAATGTCATAAGGACTCTACAACTAAGAGTGAATATTCATGTTGGACAGGGGTCTTATGTAGGCTCAGACACAAGAGAAGTAGTCTGGTAAGAGCGTAAAAAACCAGTTAAAGAGTGGTATTGCAACTCAAAAATTAGGGACGTACATATACCTTAATAACTCATAGCTTAGGGATATAAGTGCATATATAAGTTAATAAAGCCGCATTTTACTGAATATTTACTTACAAAAATTTTGAGCTTGAAATACCTAGCCGAAACCAAGAAAATAGCCAAATTTTAAATCATAATTTTTGGAAACAAACAAGTTAATTAGTGTATAAGATTTAATTATTGAAAAAAATTCTATCAATTATATGAAAAAGATACCTTTATATATATATAATTATGCTCGAGTATGAATAAGATAATTTTTTTATATGAATTTTAGAAAAAGAATTTGTTAAAAATAAGAAACAAGGACCTCATTGAAATTCATTCTTAGAGTTTATATTGTCTGATAAGAGTATTTTGTATTTTATCAAACTAAAATAGGTCTTACACTAATGATCACTCTACTGAATTCTTTCTTTTTTTTAGTTCTTCCCCCAATATTATAAACATAACAATATTTGTTTCATCATTTTTACCAGAAATAAATATTATGATATTAATTATGAAAGCTAAAACAAAGATTAATTCTAAATAAGGAGATTATCAAGTATCCCCATTCTCACCTTATTTTGAAACTTTCTAGGGAATTTGCAACTCTAACTGAAGCAGAAAGTGATGCGACAAAAATTCATTTTTCGCGCTTACATTGGCCAAAATACTGAAAACGAGATATTTTACAATTGAAAGGCGTGTATATTAAGAAAACATAGTTTTATTGACCCTTTAAGGTCACGTAATCATCATCAAAGCGCATAGAAATTATCATAAAGGAAGAAAGGATCACAAAATTTAACGACAACATTGTCTCTCATTAAGCTAATGCGAGCCTGAGTTGCGAAAAGAACTTTCAGTTCAATTTCATTGTCGACACCAGCAGAACTCTACATATTTATTTACGTGAAATTTTTCAATTACAGCTGTTTTAACACGTAAGCTCAGGAAACAAATTTGAATGTACCCATAATTAATTTGACTCCTTCTTCCTCCTTAAGACAAAATTTTTGACTGAGTAAGGTCCAAAGGTTTTATACAGGAGAAGGGGGGGGTTTGCATGCGCTTTTAGGCTTTTTTGTGGAGTTACTCTTTCCCTCGGTTCCAACGGCAGCACTATTTGCCGATCCGGCTTGACGTCTTTGTATTTTAGCGGTGGGAGTAGGAGTAGCACCGGTTTCCGGCTTACTTCCACACCCAGATTTGCCATTTTTGGATTTTTTCTTGGTCGGTGTGGGCTCTAGCTCAGCTTTGGGAGAACTAGTGTCAGGGGATGAAGCTGTTTGCGAGGCTTGACGTCGAGAAACACTTGAACTAAGAGCCACTTTATTACCCGACTTAGCAGCGGTTGAGGACGGGTGAAAAATTTCCAAAATATTCCAGGTGAAACCGCCGATGAAGAAATCAGTTCTTTTTAAATTCAAGATGAGAAGATTCTAGGTGAAATTAACCTACGGTTGGAGGTGTCTTTGAATAACCACCTTGTCGTTTCTGTTCAGAAAAAGGAAAAACATTGAGCCTTGGTTTGGTTTGCCAAGCGAAATAATTGTGAATACAGTAATCCCTTACCTTCAAGTAGTTTCCGTGGGCACCAGCATCCTGGAGTCGTGGTTCCGGGGCTCTAGGAGCAAGCTGTTGAATTGAATTTACAAGGCTCAGGTTGAGCAAAACTGTAACAACTGTTAAGGCCAAAGTAAATGTGTTCATGATGGTAGTCTTCTTTTGCGTTAGAGCTAAGGCTATTTGAGGGGAGAGTTCCTTTCGAAAAAAATATGGTGCCGAACAACTGAATTTTAGAAAATATTAGTTAAGATGTTGATAATCTTGAAAGCACAGCTTTTTAACAGATATATATTTTACAAGGGGATAGGTGTTTCTACACTATAAACGATAAAAATGGACGAGGATGGAGCAACATTCATCGCCACCAACCAGCAGCTTTTAAAGTCTTCAGCAGACCTTTTCAAGATCAAGTTTCACTAGTCAGCTAACATTGTGACCGAAGCTGACGCCAGGTGAGTAGGTTTGGCGTGGCCCAGCCAACTTGTTCCAAGCGGAAGAGTCACAAATCATTTTACTTTTGTTTGAACACATGAAACCAACATGTCGTAAGGGCGAGTATCCAGTTGAGGAGTTTGATTGGAAGAGTTGTTCAGGCGAGATTCGTCGAAAAATTTCAAGGTCGCAATGTTCTCGAAATTTTCCCTTCAAGGGATCGTTCTGTAGCAAAATCTTGTAGTGCGGACCAAGTCGCTTGAGCTCCATTCAAGGCTTGTCATCTTTTGAATGCCCATACATCTATTCCGACAAGGTTTCCTCAAGTTTAATTTGCTTTTTTTGTCTGCTGCTTGTTGGGCCTGAACGTTCTAGAAAGTATTTGAATTGCTGAAGCGAAGTATCAACCTCCCAGAGTTATTGCTAAGGACCATAAAAAGACTCCAGCCTCAAATCCCCTACCCTTTTATATTTCAATCAACTACCCATTTTTCTTGCTTTCTTACCCTACATTCAATAATACACAGATTCTTTCGATGGAAAAGAATTCCAAGAATATGGGATACCTTCATCAACTTCAATTAAAGAAATGGAATATTAACAAACTTTGCACATCTGAATACACATTTTGATCAATCCCACCATATCCACCATAGGCTGAATTTTGAATGGTGAATGGGACTTGATGGTAATGGTGAATGAGTGTATATTAGGCGCAGAGGATGATATTGATGATTTGTTAAAGAGGGTAGTGAGCAGTAGGTGGATGAGTCAATTATATGCTTTAATATATACAGAAATACTTATTGCAATTTTTCCTGAGGTAATCTCTTGACATGGAGATCTTTTACAACATGGGAAGAGTTCTCATCAGCTACTTTTCTTGGAGTGTATCAAGTTGATTCAAGAGTTTTTGTAAAGACAACACAAAAAGTTTTTATGCACATATAAAACTGCATGAAAGTCAGCCTAAACTTTCAAAATTCAAGTATATTACCTAAATTGGAATTCACTCCTCAGTTTCTTGCGTCCTATGAAAATGGCATATTGCTGGGATATCTGGCCAGGTTTTCAAGATTATCAATGGTAGTGTGATTACTTCTGCTCTATTTAATATAGCAATATTGAAGCATATTTTTATTTAGGCAGAGAATATTTGGGATGACCCAAACAAAAAAATGACACAAGATTGGCCATTTCATGACATCCAAAGGATTTTGTGATTGTAGTACAATAGCCCTGTTACAATTACCCAGCTTAGATGACCACGAGCTTGATGACTGCCAAATTATGTATCTTTCAAATATATAATTGTTATGTGACCACCACAAGAGGATAGCGGAAATTCAAGGTGGTTGGCCTGTGACTTGTTTTGAAGGTGGTATGTAGAAGAAAATGGGGCATTATACTTGGCCTGGAAAGCTTTCTAGTGATGGTATTCCAATTGCAATATTGTATTCTCAAAGAGGTTCTTTTTACATGAATCATGTATTTTGTAAAATCTTTGTGGGAAATTACGTACTTCAAGAGTCAGCCAATTCTCTGTGCCTGAATTTTATTTCATTCAAAAAGGGTTCAGAGAAAGAAAATTACCAAAATCAAAAGTTTAAAGATTATTTTGTTCACACTTTCATTGGAATTGAGAATGAAGGGGGATGAAAATATGATGTGTATTACTCAATTTTGTTTGGTTGATGACCTATGTAATCAACTGAAAATTAATGGTGTGATTTACCATGACAGTTCAGCCAAATAAACTTTTCATTTTTTGTAAATTATTTATATGAAAGAAGGTAACAAGATTATGAAACCACTTTTAAAGGGGAGATAAGAGTAAATAAATATGGAAGAACACAAATTGTATCATTATTAAGGAAAATGAATCACAAGTTTGCTCTGCCAGTGTGACCCCATTGCGCTATCCAACACACAATTGTGATGAATAGTACACAAATAAAAGAATTTTTTTTCAAGTCTCTGTGAGTAATTTTTTATGTATATTTTCTTAATATGCTTAAATATAAGCAATTGGGTTATTACTAGAATCATAGTCACAATGAGGATCCCCATGGAGAAAGAGTAGAGCTGTAGGAATCAAAAGGTACAATGAAGGTTAAAGGTGTGGAACAAAACACCTTTTGAAACCTTAATTTTGGGAACTTTCATGTTTTTTTTGATATTATGAACCACCCCAAGAGAGGATAAAAATCATTGGGTTTCTTTAAATAATTCAAATGATTGATTTTGATTACTGAAAAAATTCATTGTTGAATGGGAAAGTCCATATTACATCAATGTTTCTATTAATGTAACCTCCAAATTTTGAATTAGAGCTGCAGAAATCAAGAGTGGGACTGGATGTTGGAAGGGATGTTGTATGTATTGTATTTATTTTATTTGTTTTTATCTACAATTCTTGCATAGTTCCATTTTAAGGAATCTCTGCAAGGAAAGTAGGTTTAAAGAATATTTTGGAGAAGAAAAAAGGAGTTGGATGTGTGGGTGTAGCCACCATTTTTGGAGTCTCACAAAAGGCCAACTGGCAGAGCTAAAGAGAACCTCTGTCTTTGGACACTGGAAGTAGGGGTGACATTTGTACAAGCCACATGAAGAAGAGACTAAAAATTGAGGGTTTTGGAGAATGAAATTTCTGGAAGTTTTTGAAATATATAAGAGGGTTGAGGAATTTTCTGGAAGAATACACTTAATACAGTTAATACAGGTAAATGACGAATACCAGTAATCATTTCTATATGCATTCATAGCAAAATGTGAATCCTAAGCCCCAAGTCAGCCCTCAAAGACCAGAAAACTATAGCTCAGTAAAATCACCTGACTGAGCAGTAATGAATTCAGCAGTACATGGAAATAAGGGCACCAAAGCCAAAAGCAAGGTTTAACTGTATTTAACAGCCACATGTAAGATGAGCAAGTGAGAGAAATTGGATTTATATTATTGGTCAGAAACATGCCATATTAATAGATAAAGTGTAGTGAAGCAATGTGATTGGCCAGAAATAGATACCCGTGTCATGTCACAACACCTTACCCCGTAAAATACAAAATTAAGGTTTACACTGCTTTGTACAGACACCAGAGGCTTAAAATTTCTAAGCCCCCTTTGTTGCACTTCTATGGAGGCCCCAATGGGTATAGCTAAAGGCCCTCTCTCCCACTTTTTTGCTTTTCCCCATCTATGAAGTGTGTATTGAACTTATTTGTTCTGATCCCTTCTATCAGAAGTCTATACTAGAAGATTTATTTTAGCTAATTAAGGCCAGTAACTGAGGTTTTTTGTTGACATAGATAAATAAAATGAATAGTTTGAAAAGACTTTATGTCAGGGTGAGTCTATGTAGTAGCTCAAAAACAGTATATTCAAGCTAGCACTATGACTGTGACAAAATAAAGATAGTTTTAAAAATATTAATAGGTTCTACTGCTATATGATAACAGTGGTGATGAATCTGTTGAGAACCTGGGTTGCAATGACTTAATTTCTATTGACAGGAAACATAACTAAAATAGTTAAGTAATTCAATTAAATAAATATAATCCTAAGAGTACTACTGGTATAGGACAGTTTTACTATGTGAGGATACTAATTCATGATGATGAGGTCCTTTTCTAGTGAAAAAAGGCTTTCTTTGACCCATTTTTGGGAATGTATGGGGCTGGTAATCTCTTCACACATCTAAATAGTGAGAATTTTCACTCTGAAGGCTGGATTGTGATTCTTTATCATCAATTTTGACATCATTGTAAGAATTGTGGCTTTGGGACCACAAATGAACTTTCTGGATCAATACAGGATGAAAAAACTCTTTGTAGGCCACATCAGAACTGTTATGGAATCTCCATAATGTTTTAATGACTAATATTTGGAATTCTGGGTGAGTTTAAGCTTGGAACAACCATTATTGTAAGTATCAAGCCATTACTGTTTGGTACAGGTTTGGTACAGAACAGTATTGGTCAAAAAACCTCCAACCAAGATATCTCAGTCGGTTTTTAAGAGATCAAGATTCCAAGAGCATATTATTGAAGGGCTTGATGAGATCTTCAAGTTGGTATGACTCATGTTAACCCTTCTCTAGAATTGCAAAAGCTATAACATCTTCTCATTTTTTGATGTGTTTTTGTACATCAGTATATGGACTGATAAACTTCCAAGCCAGATATCTCTGTGAATTTAGAAGAAATCAAAATTTTTATGATGAATAATTTTAGGTATTGATTATATCTGCAATTTGGTATCCTTCACTGTACAGCTGTATGAAAATATGAAAAAAATACAGAGGGTTCTTTATATTGTTGTTTTCAGAAAACCTGTATTTGGTTTGTTAAATCTTTGATCCCACATCTCTCTTCCAGCTTTGAAGGTACAGGCGTAAGGTGATCTGAAGTTGAATCTCTCATTTAGTTCTTCAATTTGGTTGTCATTATTCAAAGTTTTGTACAAAGCCTTTTGGAAATATGAGGGGTTCTTAATTAATAAAGGTGGTATAATGGTATCTCCTGAAGTAGGAATGCTACAGAGGTATGGATGGTACCATTGGATAGCTCTCCTTAATAAATGTAGGTTTTGAATATGAAAAAATAAGTAGATATTACCAATATTTTCCTTATTTTGAATATCATAATTATGATGAAGAATAAGAAAAAAATAATTGAAATAATAAATTATTATTAGAATTATGGCATAAAAAGACACAAAATATTCAAATAAATAGAATAATATAATAAATTAAAAATATTAATATTCAATTATTCATATATCTAGGGCTATTTATTATTGTAAGCAAAAAATAATAAATGCATGCAAAATTTTGATCTAATAATAAAAAACACTTTCTAACAATAACTGTCACAAGGGCTCTTATGGAAGCAAGAGGGCCTGGCACTCAGGAATCAAGAACTCACATGGAGGGCTCCAAAAGATATAAGGAATAATAAAGATGAAATTTCTTTAAAGAAGAATAAGTGGAAAGACAAGTATTCCAAAGATAAAAGAAAAGATAAGAAGCCAAAGGCCAAAGATAATAAGAGAAGCCAAAGGCCAAGAAGCCAACCAAGTGAATCCTCAATTCATTGTTTCAACCTGCCAGAAAAGGGAATGGAATTACAAAAGGATATGACCACCAATATCCACTGACAGGCAAGGAAGAAAAGAGAAAGGGTTCTGAATGACTGACTTAAGATTATCAGTATTAAATTTAATAAAGTAAAAGAAAATAAAAATAAAAATAAATCCAATATATTAATTAACTGGGGAAAAAGTCCCCAGGTGCTGAAAGGTGGCCAGTATATGTGAAAAGTTGAAAGACTGATTCTGGAAGGTGAGTCACCAGCTGTATTGTCTGAATTGGGTCAATACAGATCTTGCCATATTGAAATCTGAACTGTGTGACTGAATTCCCACAGTGGAATATGAATTGGCCCAATTGGGCCAAGTACATACAGGTTGATTGATTGATGCCTGTATGGACCAATTGAGCTTTCTAAGGAGTAGTGAAATACTTGATGCCTTGACAACTGATTGAAATGATGTATAACCTCTGAGAATGGCCCATGGAATAATCCTGAATGAAATTGCCAACCCAGCTCCTGCAGGGCTAGGTGGTTGGGATCCTTGAATGGTCTTCTGATTGCGGCCATGTATTGCCAGACTGATGAGTTAAGAAATCCTCCTTTGAAATGAGTGTTGGATTTTAAGACCTTGATTTTGAAAGATGGAATTTGGTCCTGAAAACGTCACCATTGAATTGCTGAGCAAAAATGGTGCATAATGGTATATAATACCTTATATTCACCACTCCTGCAACCTTGAGTATGGGGTGCATGGAGGAATGGAAGAATTCCCCTTAAGGTGAGGGGAAAGATTGAGCTGAGCTGATCTGGTGGCCTCTGGTGGTTATCAGAGGCCATGGGCTGAAAAATGGTCCATGGTGGTTCTTGGCCAGAATTGGGTCCTGAGGTCTTTATGGTCATTTTGGGGTTTGATGGAATTTGAGGCCAAGACCGGCTAAGGTGTGCCCAATTGTAGTTTGGGACCCACCTGGCCTGCCCCTTTTGGCCCCTTTTGGGGGGTGATTAGGGCCCACAGATCTTAGAAGCCGCAGGGGGCCTGAATGGCCCAAAAAGACCATTTAGGCCCTAGACCCCCTAATGAAAAGGGGTGGCCCAGGAACAATGGTGAGGGCTAGGGGGCCCAGAACCCCCCAGTCCCAAAACAAAGATACAAGCTTGGGAGTTGTGGATATGAAAATTGGCCAAGGAGGCCAATGATGGCAGGACATGGCCTGAGGCCATAAAAGGCCAGGGAATAGTTATATGGCCAAAATGCCATAGAGCACCAGAAGGGGCCAAATTGTCACTAAAGATATGGTGTGGCCAATTGGCCCCAACTTGCTCCCAGGTTGGAATTCCCGCAACACCAATGGAGGAGGGTCATTCTTTGTGGTATTGACAGTACCCCCCTACCTTGAATGATGAGCTCCTGAGCACCAAGATAAGGTAGAAGCTTGTTGAGGCTGTTGAGACCGATTGAAAGTGGGGATTCCAGAGGTATTTGAATTGTAAAAAGAAAAATTTTGAACTGTTAAAAGTGTAGGAATATGAATTGAGGTTGACTTCGTCTTTTGACATTTGGCTTGAAAATGTTGAAGACATGATTTTGGTGTAAAGATTTTGGCATTAAGATATATGAGAAAAGAAAATTTAAGAAGATATAAAGAATAAAAAAGTAAAAGAAGCAAATATAAAGAAAGAAAAAGAGAATAAAAAGGGAAATGAATTTTGAGGAGGAGCCCAATATTCATCATGGATTTTGAAAGTAGCCAAGGACCTGGATGAAAAAATTTGATGCCGGGTTCTCAC
This sequence comes from Austropuccinia psidii, assembly GCA_023105745.1. Taxonomy (NCBI): domain Eukaryota; kingdom Fungi; phylum Basidiomycota; class Pucciniomycetes; order Pucciniales; family Sphaerophragmiaceae; genus Austropuccinia; species Austropuccinia psidii. The sequence continues at coordinate 6,488,144 of JALGQZ010000018.1, forward strand.
AAAGTGGCCAAGTTGATGTCTTGAAAGATTTTAGACCCCTCAGGGAAGTTCACACCAGGAAAGGAACTTACTTTTGGTATTTACCACTCCCACCAGTGCCATCAATAAGAAACAGTTTGCTAAAAGAATGTGTTGAAGGGATAATATCTTGAGAAGGAAAATAAGAAAGGAATGGTGCGTTTTCCCAAGTGTAAATGGCCATAAATTGGAATTTATGTTGAAAGCCAGGCCAAAAGATTTGTGTCCAAATTGCAAAGTGCTCACAGAGTGGCCAAGGTGATGCTTACAACAGAAAAGAATAGAATAACCATAAAGGTGCATAGCAGGAGTGGGACTTACCTTTGGTAATTCCTCTCCCCATCAAGCACCATAAAAATTCATTATTTTGAAAAATTGGGTCCTGGCTTGTCAGGATACAAAGAATGAAACTCTTTGACGAGTTCAGGACAATTCTTGAGGTTTTCAGCTGGTTCCCATGTGGATATTTCTGAGTCTTGACTGAAACCTTTCCATTCCACCAGATACAATGAATTTCTTCTCTTGGGCTTTGAATCCAGTATTTGAGAGACTTCCCATTCCTCTTCTTCTTCAATGATGATTGGAGGAGGAAGCTCTTGATGCTGATTTGGGATTGTTGATGTTTTGACTGGTTCCAAGAGTGAAATATGGAAGACTGGATGGATGGATTTCCATTGAGATGGAAGCTTGAGTACTGCCTTTCTTCAACATTGGAAAAGGACCCAACTATATTTCAGACAGTTTCTTGGTGGGTCTGGTTGATTTGATGGTCTTGGAAGAAAGCCATACCATGTCACCAGGATTGAAAACAGGTGGACTTGCTCTACTTTTATCTGCATACCTCTCATTGGATCTTTGTTGATAGATTTCCAGCAGGAGTATCTTGAGTTATGTGAACTGAGTCAAACTGTGGATCTCTTCCATAAACATTGCAAAACGGGGATTGGTTGGTTGAAAGGTGATCAGAATTATTGTAGGAAAATTCAGCCAGAGGGAGCCAGGTGTTCCAATCACCTTGATAGAAACTGACATACATCCAAAGACACTGTTCTAGTATCTGATTTACCCTCTCTGTCTGTCCATCAGTTTCTGGATTGTAAGCAGTTGACAAATCTCTTGAATTCTTGACCTGCTGACAAAGGTTGGTCCAAAAAGAAGAAACAAAAAGGGGACCTCTATCACTGAGAATGCTTGAAGGAAGGCCATGATTTGAAAAGATATTCTTGATGAATAAATGGGCCAAATATAGGGAATTGATTGAAGACATTGTTGGAATGAAAATGACGATTTTTGAGAATCTGTCCACTATGACAAGGATTGAGTCAAATGAGTTGGACAGTGGCAGTTGAGGGATGAAGTCCATTGAAAGACAAATCCAAGGACCATTTGAAATTGGAAGAGGTTTTAGGAGTCAAAACTTCTTGTGGTGTATATTCTTGTTTCTTGAACACTGTTGGAAGGATGAGACATAATCCTTGATGAATTGAGTCATGCCAGACCAGTGGAAATCCTGCTTGACAAGTTTGAGAGTCTTCTCTTGGCCAGGGTGTCCAGCTAGAGGAGAGTCATGACGCTTTTGAAGAATACTGAGTTGAATTGTGGGGTCATTTGAGACCACCACCCAAACTTTGAAAAGAAGAAGTTGGGAAGAGGAATCAAGAGAATAATCCTGAATGGATTTACCTCTGCCCAATTCTTGAAGGATACTTCTGTACTGAGAATCTTGCCATAGAGCCTTCTGAATTGAATCAATAAAATTTGAAAAAGCTTCCACCTTGACTGCAAAATATCTTGAAGGTTGGACTTCATCCTGCTTGATGATCTGTTGAAAATTCATTGGATTCTTGCTGATGAAATCCTCCCCCCTCTCCGGATAGATGTCGTCCCAACGTGATAAAGCATCCGGAAGAGTAGCTAGGCGGCCAGGGAGGTAAGTGATTGAGAATTTGAATTCAGAAAGGAGCTCAGCCCAGCGGGCTTGACAGCGAGTTAGGACTTTTGAAGACATAAAGTACTGAAGAGAGGAATGTTAGGTGAGAACTTCAAAAGGAGAGGACAGAGAAAGAAGAAAAGCCCTTCAGCGCTTGAGAGCCCAAACTATCCCAAGGAGTTCCTTGTCATGAATCTCATAGTTGAGCACTGCTGGGATATGCTTGCGGCTATTGAATTCAATGGGAAATTTTCCTGAGTCAGAGACCTGACTCAGTACAGCACCCAAAGCATAATCGGATGCATCGGTCTCTACAATGGTGGGTAGAGAAGGATTGAAGTGGTAAAGGCCTCTCTGAGTTGGTGAAAATGACTAAGAGCTTCCTCATTGAGGGGGAAACAGGAATCTTTCTTGAGGAAACTGGTGAGCTAACTGATCTTCTTTGAACAATTCTTGATGAAATGGCGGTAGAAGTTGGCAAAACCAAGGACTGATTGAAGAGCCTTGAAGTTTCTTGGAGGTGGCCAATTGAGAATTTTCTGGACTTTTGCTTGGCACATCTTGAGGCCTTCAGAAGAAACAACATAACCAAGGTTTTTACACTAGAGACATGAAATAGGCATTTTGAAGCCTTAGCAAAAAGGTTATTGGCTCTGAGTCTGGAAATAACAGTGGACACATGAGTGACATGTTCTTCCTCACATTTGGAAAAGACCATAATGTCATACCACAACATAAAAATAAAGCAGATCTTGGAAAATATCATTGACAAGACTCTGAAAAGAGCAGGAGCATTGGTGAGCCCAAATGCCATAACCAAGTACCCAAAGCTGCCATATTTAGTTCTGAAGCATGTTAAATGTTCATCACCCTCCTTGATTCTGAGCAGGTTATATGCAGCATGCAAATAAATCTTGGAGAAGATAGAAGAACCATTAAATACATTGAGAAGCTGATTCATAGGAGGAACAGGATACTTGTTCTTCCTAGTAACAGCATTGAGTTTGCAGTAATCAACACACAAACAGAGGCCACCATCTTTCTTTTTGAAAAAGAGGACAGGTGCTCCTGTTGAAGAGGACCTTGGCCGGATGAAACCTTTATCTACATTCTCTGAAATGTAGGCCCTGAGTGTATCTGACACTTGTTTGGAGAAAGAGTGCATCACCCCAACTGGCGGTAGAGACCCCTCCAGCTCAATATGATGATCGCAGGAACGGTGAGGTGGAAATTTCTCTGCTTTCACCTTGGAGAATACATCCAAATATTGGTGATAAGTAGAAGGAACAACCTTCATCACAGTTTCTACTTCTTCTGGCTCTTCCTCTTCATCCCAAAACTCCTCCAGGGATTCATGATAAGATGAAGGAGGAAGGGCCATATTCCCAAAGAAGAGATGAAGTGAAGATACAGAATCATCTTCTCCAAAATCTTGAATCTCTTTGAAGACTTCATATCCAGATAATAGTAATGACTGAGAGGTTTTTATGGAAGGAATATGGACAGAAGATGGGAATGATGGTGTTCTAGAATCACCAACCAGAGCTGCACATGATTTGGCAGAAGAAAAGGCATTACAGAAGAAATTAGAAGGATCAGAATAGTCTTTTTGATCAGCATTAAAGGTGATAAGCCGTTGCCTCCAATCAATAGAAGGATTAAAACTATTTAGACAGTCAAAGCCCAATATGAGGTCTTCTTCCTTGGGAGTATCAATGACTAAAAAGTCCCATTCAAAGCTTGGGAAAGAAGGGAGTTCAACCATATATTTAGTATGGTGAGTCCCAAATAAGGAAGGGGACTCAAAGGAGTCCAAAATGATAAGAGGAATCTTCTCTTGAAGCTCTGACGTAGTCAATGAGTACTTGTGAACAAACTGCTTTGCAATAAATGAGTGTGTAGCACCAGAATCAAGGAGAATACTGTAAAAAACATCAGAAAGAGAAGAAAAAACAAAAAATTTAAGAGAATTCTTGACACCAGTATTCAGAATGCACAATTGTTCTCTGGAGGGAAAACAGTGAAGACCATTGAACACAACATTATCTTTACTCATGCTTTTCCCTGGCTGGGAAAACTTCCTGACGGTTGGGTAAGCTTTTTTTGAGGCCTTTTGACACAGGACTAAAGACTATGCTTCCCACCACAATAAGTACATAAGCCCTCCTTGATTCTTCTTTCTTTTTCAGAACCTTTCAGCATAAAGCCCTTATTCAACAAGGATGAATGGGGCTTGTCCAACTTTTGAGAATGAAAATTCTTCTTCTTATGACTTGAGCTTGAAGAATTTTGATGATGAGAAGAGTTTGACTTTGAGGCTTCAAGCTTCTTCTCTTGATGATGATTCTTCTCCTTTTGCCTCTCATGGTACCTGGTATCAAGTTCCAGGCTGATGTCCATTAAGTCTTGAAGAGAATCAATATTTGAAGGATGGGAGGCCAAACCCTTCTTGAAATGATGAATAAGAGCCCTTTCACCCCAATCTCCAATTCTTGAAACCAAACTCGTGAAATTGGCAATGTATAAGGAAACATGCCCACATTCTTTCATTCTAAGGCCATCCAACTCTGCTTCAGCTTTTCTAACTTCATTTGGCTCCCCAAATAGAGTGAAGAGTTGGGATTCAAACAATGGCCAAGAAAAGAGAAGATGACTTGAGTCTTGATTATTGAGATTGGAAAGGTAAGGCTCAATCCATTTTGCAGCCCTGCCAGCTAAGAATGAAGTGGCATAAAGAAATTTCTTTGTGTCTTGAGAGAAATTTTCCAGGCAATTGTGAAAGATAAGTTGACAAGACTGAATGAAACTTCTGACTTTGAAGGGTTGAGTCCCATCAAAACATTCTGGCACCTTCATAGATGCAGTCTTGAAGGCTGGTGGTCTGGAAACTTCAGAAGATGCAGCTTTGTGAAGATTGGCCATAATTTGGGTCATTTTCTGCCTGATGGCCAATAAGGATGGTTAAGTCTGGTTAGAGACAGGCTGATCAGACTGGGCTAGAGTTGGTCCTCTGATGCCTCCAGATGCTCCCACAAGAGCAGGAGCAGCCTCAGTGCCATCAGACTCTTCCTCTTCCACAGAATTCTCCTCCTCCTCTTCACCATCATCACCTGGACCTCTAAAAGTAGTCCTTGACATGCCTTAAAATTGCCAACTACTCCTGAAAAAGAATTTGATCTGCTTGGCACTCTTCCTTCCTTCCTGAATGGTTCTTCTCCTTCCAAAATGGGTCCTCTGTCCAATTTGGCCCTGAGTTGAGAAACTGCTGGGGTACCATCAAGAGGAGCCCTTGGAGTTGGAGTGAGAACAGGTTGAGTTTGGGCCTGAGATCTTCTTTGTCTTGCAGGAGGTGAATGTTGGAGGGGCATGATTGAGTAAAATTAAAATTAAATGAAAATAATCAAAGTTTGAATAAACAACTTGAGGCAAAATCAAAATAGTCTTGAAGATCAAATCAAAATCAAATCTTGAGGAAAAATCAATAATCAATTAATCAAATCAGATCTTCAGGTAAATCAATCAATTAAATATCAAATGAAAAACTGAAGTCAATGAATTAAATAAGTCAAATCAATCAAAATCAAAGGTCAAATCAATTCAAAATCAAAGGCTTTCAGAGAATCAATCAATCAAAATGAATGCTTAAGGAAAATCAAATTATGTCAAAATTCTTGATGTGAAAAATCAGCAAAATCAAGAAAATCTTCAGGTCAATCAATTATCTTGAAGTCAATGTCAATATATGTCAAATCAATCAGTCAAAATCAAAATCAAGTGAAATCTTCTTGAAAAAATCAAAATTTTTGAAGAACAAATCAAATGTGAATCTTGATGTGAAGACGTGTCTGAATGATATTAAATATTAATTTAAATTTCAATAATGAGGCTTGGATACAAAGGATTTGATGAATTGAATGAAAATGAGGATGAGATAAGATTTTCAAAAAAGAGAAACAACAGATAAAATTGTGGTCAGCTTTCAATTTTCAGTATGAAGAAATAAATGAGAGAAAATTTAGAGGTGAAAATGAATCATAAGATCATAAAACCTTGAAGAGTCATAATTTTGATGAAGTGGAATGAATGAATTAAAATATAAGAATGAATGAACAGAAGAAAAATTATGAGTTAATTGATATAGTGTCACAGCAGCTCTTAGGGAAGCAAGAGGGCCTGGAACTCAGGAATCAAGAACTCACTTGGAGGGCTCCAAAAAATATAAGAAATAATAAAGATTAAATTTATTTAAAGAAGAATAAGGGGAAAGACAAGTATGCCAAAGATAAAAGAAAAGATAAGCAGCCAAAGGCCAAAGATAATAATAAAAGCCAAAGGCCAAGAAGCCAAACAAGTGAATCCTCAATTCACTGTTTCAACCTGCCAGAAAAGGGAATGTAATTAGTAAAGGATATGACCACCAATATCCACTGGCAGGTGAGGAAGAAAAGAGAAAGGGTGCTGAATGACTGACTTAAGATTATCAGTATTAACTTTAATGAAGTAAAAGAAAATAAAGATAAAAATAAATTAAATATATTAATTAACTGGGGAAAAAGTCCCCAGGTGCTGAAAGGTGGCCAGTATATGTGAAAAGTTGAAAGACTGATCCTGGAAGGTGAGTTACCAGCTGTATTGGCTGAGTTGGGTCAATACAGATCTGGGAATCTTGAAATTTGAACTGTGTGACCCAATTCCCACAGTGGAATATGAATTGGCCCAATTGGGACAAGTACATACAGGTTGATTGATTGATGCCTGTATGGACCAATTGAGTTTTCCAAGGAGTAGTGAAATACTTGATGCCTTGACAGCTGATTGAAATGATGTATAACCTCTGAGAATGGCCCATGGAATAATCCTGAATGAAATTGCCAACCCAGCTCCTGCAAGGCTAGGTGGTTGGGATCCTTGAATGGTCTTCTGATTGCGGCAATGGATTGCCAGACTGATGAGTTAAGAAATCCTCCTTTGAAATGGGCGTTGGATTTTGAGACCTTCATTTGGAAAGATGGAATTGGATCCTGAAAGCGTCACCATTGAATTGCTGAGCAAAAATAGTGCATAATGGTATATAATACCATATATGCACCACTCCTGCAACCTTGTGTACGGGTTGCATGGAGGAATGGAAGAATTCCCCTTAGGGTGAGGGGAAAGCTTGAGCTGAGCTGATCTGGTGGCCTCTGGTGGTTATCTGTCACAGGGGCTCTTCGAAGTGAAGAGGGCCTGGAACTCAGTAAACTGGGACTCACTTATGGATGGCTCAAAGATATGGTAAGAAAGGATACACTTAAGAGTGTTAAAGATGAATTATTAAAACAATGAATATAAGAAAGCAGAAACAATAGAATCAGAATGAAAGAATAGAAGAGCCAACCACAAACAAGTCCAAGTCCACTTTTAAACCTGTAAGAATGGAAACAGAAGGGTTAATAAAGATATGGCTACCCAACTCATAGTGTACAGGCAAAGAGAGAAATGCAAAGACTAACTTAATATTAAATACATCTAATACCCAAAATAAGGATTAAAATATTCATAAAATAATAAATAAACTAAATTAATTAACTGGGGAAGAGTCCCCAGGGGGGAGAAAGAGGGGCTGGTATATGTGAGAAACACCAGCCCTGATCCAGAGGAAGAATTTTCATGAGAGGATTGAATTATTGAATTGAGTCTGGCCAATACAGGTCCTTTACAGCTGTACGGAACCTGTACAAGAGGTGTGGTGTATTTGAGTGATCATACAGTTTCATGCTGGTGTATTGAAACTGTATTGGGTGAATCCAACCTGTACAGGTATTGACAGGCTGTATTGATGTAGCAAGCTGTATGCATGTTTCAGAATGAATATTGCTGAAACTGAATGCTGATGCAGATACTGGATCTGCTGATTTGAGGTGTTTGAGTGGGTGTATTGATGGATACCCTTACCCCTGGTGAGTGGTTGTTACAGTATCCCCCTCTTGAAACTGGTGGGCTCCTGAACACCATAATACCCTGCCACTGTTGAGTGGCATCTCAATATCCCCACATTTTTTTGAAAAAATTTCTTTTTAATTTTATTTTCCTCTTGACCATTATCCTGAAAATCTTTGTTCAATTCTTCTCTGTCAAATTAAATTGATTCCCCCCTTATTTCAAGTTTTGAGTAAGTATTCCACTTTGAAATATGCTTTTTTCTTTCTTCTGATTCAATCAATCTTGCCCTTGGGATGTATCCCAAAATGATGGCCACTGAGCTCCTGTGCTCAAAAAATGATGCCCAATGAGTATATGAAGTTTACTCATTGGGAAAGGCTTAATCAAAATGAAATCTTCAAAAATTTCCTCCAAGGGGTCTTGTCCCCATTGTCCATGGATATTGCCTCAAAGAGCCCTCTATAGTGTTTTTGGGCTGTGGCCTCTTCCCTGATGAATCTTGAAAAAAATTGATTTTATGGCCTTTTGGGCCTTTTGGGGGGTTTTGGTGATTTTTGGTGATTTTGGGATCTATGGCCATTTTTGGTCTTTAGGGTCCTATGGTCCACAGGCCGTACGCCGCGGTCCGTGGGGGCTATTGGAGGCCCCCTGGGCCCAATTTTGCTGGGGACCCAGGGTGACCAAGGGGCCAAGAATTGGCCCCAAACCAAAACTTCCCCATACATGGCCTGGACCCATTGATGGGGTTCAGGATCCTCAAGATCCTGGCCTCCCCAAAGTTGCAGGGAAGGCCCTGGGTGATGAGTTCAGCCCCAAAGGGGTATGAACCACTCACCTTGGAGGCTTTGAGGGGGGGAATAATTGAGTTATGGCCCCCATTTCCTTGAGGTCAAAAGAAATTTCTTGATAAGGAGTGGATTGATTCTGACTTCTTGAATCTTCTGCTTGCATATTCTTCAGTTATGAGTTCCAAACTGACTGAACTCACTGAATCTTCTCCTTCTGCACTGCCACCATCTGTTCTTTGTGGTTCTGGCGTCTTCAGTCAATTTTCTTCCCCTTCCATGGCATCTTCTGGTCATTTTTATCCCTCCCAAACCTATGTTGGGTGCAGAGCAGTTGAAGTTCTTGATCCTGCCTGTACTGAATCTTTGGCCAAGGGTAAGGATTGCTTTCAACATTACAATCCTCGATTGTCTAAATGCCATTTTTGCTTCATTGGAAAGAAACCATTTTGTTGTACCGGGTCAAATTTGTCCAATGTTGGGAGGCATTTATGGAGCAGAAAACATGGGCCTTTTGGGCAGGAATTCCCCATTCCTGAGGAACCTACTCCTGATGCAACCTCAGGATTTTCTCAATGTGAGTTATTTGCATATCTTTATTGGATTGGTACTGATATTTTGATGTAGTGACTGACTGGTTCCAGGTGGAGGGATGTGGCATGATGGACTAATGTTGGAGAGCCCATTCCAATCAATGGTAGGCCCATATATTCCAGCTCAGAAGTCCCAATCTCAAGGACTAATACTGATGGAGTAGTGAAGGTAGTGAAAAAGATAGGAAGAATTTCTGATTCCCCATCTGATCCAGATGCTGAGGGGAGTGATGTGTTGGATGGTGAAGAAGTTGAAGTTGTTCCTCATTCAGTTGGCCATCCATCCAGAAATTCCTCTGCTCAGCCTCTTGCCAACAGATTCCAAAGCCAAGTCATTCCCAGTACCCCCAGAACCTTCCAGCCAATGCTTGCTTCCATTCCTTCCACAATTCCTCCTGCTTCACCAACTACTTGCCATGCTAGGCCTGCCTTGAATCCAGCAGTAAGGCCATCACCAGTCCAACCACCCAGAATCTCACCCATGACCACCTCTTGTCAACTCCAACCTGAGGCCAGCTCCAGTAGAAGAAGGGATGGTTTGTCTCCTTTACCATTTCCTGCCACCCAAGTGTTTCAAAGAAGGGATTGTCGGCCTATTTGAGTTACAAGAAAAGATCCCAATGCGGTAAGTGAAAATCAAGATGCTGTGACCAGATTATTCAGGAGGTTTGATAGAAATAGCAGAGAGGTGATCATGTATGCCAATGATAGAATGTTTCCAGGGACTGCTTCTGAAGAGATAGCTCCCAAATTTGCTTGGTATGAAGATGAGTTGATAAATAATTTCCAGAGAAATTTTGATGATTTAGGTACAGATAACTAGTTTTTGTTTCCTGGTTTGTGTTTGGTTTGACTTCTATCCCCACTCTTATAAATACTAAAAAATGAAAAAATAATGGAACCTCCCAATACATCATTTGGGGGGGGATGCTGCTGCTTTAAAGAAATAAAAGAAAGAAAATTATACAAGTAAAGAAAGAAATAAATAAAAGAATAAGAGAAAATGAGAGTAATGAAAAGAAATAAAGAAAAATCCTGATGGCTGGTCCTCCTTGTGGTGAGTTGCTTGATTCTGGCCAAGAAGTGTCTGAAAAATGAAAACCAAGCATTTGATGCTCACATAGTGGCCAACGTAATGTTTTACAAGAAGTAGAACCCTCAGGGATGCATACCAGGAGATGGAACTTACTTTTATAACTTCCACTCCCCACCAAGCACTATAAAACTGAAATGAATTGCCATGAATGACTTCTGAAATAAAATTCCACAAATGACTTGTGAAATGAATGCCATAAGTGACTTGAGGTAATGAAGGTCTTGAATTATGATGATTGTCATAAATGAAATGATAATTCAAAGAGAAAGAAAAAGACAAAGAAAGAAAGAAATATTTGGCCATATCTTGATAAGGTCCAAATGGAGGGTATTGATGTTTTATGCTTCCTGAACCTGTCCAAAGAATTGACAAGTGCTCAAAAAGTGGCCAAGGTGATGCTTACAACAACATATGGGTAGAATACCCCCTTAAAGGTGCATGCCAGGAGAGGAACTTACTTTCATAACTTCCTCTCCCCACCAAGCACCATAATCAAACTCTTGAAGTATTTGGGCCAGGCTTGTCTGGATATAATGAATGGAAATCCTTGAAAAGGTCTGGTGAGCTGGTAAGGTTGGAATCTGGTTCCCAAGTGGTTCTTTCTGGGTCTTCACTGAATCCTTTCCACTCTACAAGATACCATAAATTACCTCTTTTGAGTTTTGAGTCCAGAACCTGAGCCACTTCCCATTCTTCTTGCTCCTCCACTAAGACTGGTGGTGGTGGCAATTGATGACAATTTGGGATAGCTGAATGCTTCACTGGTTCTAATAAGGACACATGGGATACAGGGTGAACTGTCTTCCATTGCTGAGGCAACTTGAGGTGATATGCATGGCTGCCAATCTTCTTCAGAACTTCAAAAGGTCCCAACCATCTTTCTGATAATTTCTTGGTGGTTCTTGTTGTCTTGATATTCTTGGAAGCTAGCCATACTTTGTCCCCAGGCTGGAAATCAGGTTGAATTGCTCTATTTCTATCTGCATACTTCTTGAATCTCCTTATGGATGACTCTAATTCTTCTTTGACAACTTGCTGTACTTATTGGAGTTTTGTTGATAACTTTCCAGCAGGTGAATCTTGAGAAACATGGATTGATTCAAAGCTGGGATTTCTTCCATAAATGGTGAAAAATGGTGATTGCTTTTTTGATGGATGTTCTGCATTATTATAGGCAAATTCAGCCTGAGGGAGCCAGGTGTACCAGTCATATTGATGATAGCTGACATACATCCAAAGATACTATTCTAGAATCTGATTTACCCTCTCTGTCTGTCCATCTGTTTCAGGATGAAAAGCAGTTGAAAGATCTCTTGATATCTTGAGCTGCTGAAGTAATTGAGTCCAAAATGATGAAACAAATAAAGATCCTCTATCACTGACAATACTGACTGGAAGGCCATGCTTGGAAAATACATGACTAATGAGAATTTGAGCTAAGTCCAGAGCAGTGATTGTTCCATAAGTTGGAATGAAGATTGCCATCTTTGAAAACCTGTCCACAACTACTAGAATTGAGTCAAAGTTGTTTGACAAGGGCAATTGAGTGATCAAGTCTATTGATAAGGAATTCCAAGGACCAGATGGAATTTGAAGAGGATTGAGTAGTCCAAACTTCTTGTGATGAATGTTCTTGTTTCTTGAACATTTCTTACATGAGGACACATAGTCCTTGATGTATTGATTCATTCCAGCCCAATAAAAGTCCCTCTTGATGAGCTTGAGGGTCTTCTCCTGGCCAGGATGGCCAGCCAAAGGTGAGTCATAATGCTTTTGAAGAATATTGAGTTGAAGTTCTTCATTGCTTGGGATTACCACTCTATCTTTGAATAATAACAACTTGGCTTGAGGTTCAAGAGAATAATCTGGAATTGATTGGCCTCTTGCTAGCTGCTTGAGTATTTCTTTATAGCCTTTGTCTTGCAATACTTCTTTTTAAATCTTGTCAGCTAAATCTGAAAAACTTCCATTTAGATTGAAAAGAATCTTGAATCTTGAATTCCATCTTGCTTGATTACTTGATGAAAATTTTGAGGATTCTTGCTGATGAAGTCCACCCCCCTCTCTGGGTACACGTTGTCCCAATGTGACAAGGCATCTGGCAAAGTGGCCAGCCTGCCTAGGCGGTAAGTGATAGTGAAGGGAAATTCTGAAAGGAATTCAGCTCAATGGGCCTGAAAACAAGTAAGAACTTTGGAAGACATAAAATACTGCAAGGAAGAGTGGTCTGTCAAGACCTCAAAAGAATTGGAAAGAGAGAGAAGAAATGCTCTCCAGCGCTTGAGAACCCAAACTATGCCAAGGAGTTCCTTGTCATGAATTTCATAGTTCAGCTCAGCTGGGAGAAGCTTGCAACTATCAAATGCAATGGGGTGCTTTCCTGAGTCATTCGCCTGGCTCAGTACAGCACCCAAAGCATAATCAGAAGCATCAGTCTCTACTATAGTAGGTAGAGAAGGATTGAAGTGAGATAAGATAGGATCAGAGGTGAAAGCTTCTTTCAGTGCTTGAAACTGACTAAGAGCTTCCTCACTGAAGATAAAAGGAGAATCCTTTTTAAGGAGGGAAGTGAGAGAAGTGTTTTTTTTAGAATAATTTTTAATGAAACAACAATAAAAATTGGAAAAGCCAAGAAAAGATTGAAGGGCCTTGATGTTTTTGGGCTGAGGCCAATTGAGGATTTTCTGAACCTTTGAAAAATCCATCTTGAGGCCATCACTTGAAAAAACATAGCCCAAGTATTCCACACTTGAGGAATGGAATACACACTTGGAAACTTTTGCAAAAAAATTATTGTCCCTCAGTCTTTGGAGGACAGAGGCCACATGTTTGACATGTTCCTCCTCAGAACTGGAAAAGACCATAATATCATCTAAATAAACCACAAAAAACACATCCAAGAATTCTGCAAAGATATCATTTACTTGATTCTGGAAAGAAGCAGGAGCATTGGTCAAACCAAATGGCATGACCAAATACTCATAGCTACCATATTTGGTTCTAAAGGCAGTTAAGTGCATATCCCCCTCTTTGATTCTCAGAAGGTTATATGCACCACGCAAGTCTATCTTGGAGAAGATAGTGGAACCATTGAATACGGTAAGGAGCTGGTTCATAGGGGGAACAGGCTACCTGTTCTTCCTAGTAGCAGCATTAAGTTTGCAGTAGTCAACACACAAACAAAGACCTCCATCCTTTTTCTTGACAAAAAGGACAGGTGCTCCTGTTGAAGAGGAGCGTGTTCTAATGAAACCTTTCTTTTCATTCTCTGAAATGTAGGCCCGTAGTGTTTCTGACTCTTGATTTGATAAAGAGTAGATAACACCAATTGGTGGTAGAAGACCCTCCAATTCAATATGGTGATCACAGGCACAGTGTGGAGGAAGTTTATTTGCTTTCACCTTGGAGAATACATCCAAATAGTGGTGATAAGCAGGAGGGACTACCTTCAACACAATTTCAATTTCTTCTGGCTCTTCCTCCTCATCCCACTGCTCCTCCAGGGAGGCATTAAAAGATAAAGGAGGAAGGTCCATATCCCCTTGAAAGAGATGAAGTGAAGATATGGCAACATCTTCTTTAACATCTTTTATCTCTTTGAAGACTTCATCTCTTAATGGAAGTAATGACTGAGAGGGAATGATTGAAGGGATATGGACAGAAGGAGGAAGGGAAGGTGTCATAAGTTCACCAACCAGAGCAACACTGTTGACAGCAGTGGCTAAGTCATTACTAGTAGAAGTAATAGTACCACTAGAATCCTTATGACTAGAATCATAGGTGATCAATCCATTTTTCCAATCAATAATGGGATTAAAATGGTAAAGGAAATCATAGCCCAATATCAGGTTTTTTCCCTTGGGTGAATCTATGATAAAGAAATCCCATTCAAAGCTTGGGAAGCAAGGCAAGTCAGCTACCCACTTGGTATAATGGGTGATGAACAAGGCAGGGATTCATTAGAATGCAAAATAAAAAGAGGAATCTTTTCAGGGAGCTCTGACGGAGTCAATGAGTACTTCACAACAAAATTCTTTGCAATAAAGGAGTTTTTAGCACCAGAATCAATGAGAATACTATAAAAAATATCAGAGACAGAAGAGAAAATAAGAAACTTTAAAAATTTCTTGACACTAGTATTCAGAGTGCACAATTGAGCTCTTGAAGGAAATAAGTGAGAACCATTGAACACATCATGATCCCCACTCAGGCTTTTCCCTGCTTGCTAGGGACGCCTCTTGATGATGACCCAGGCTTGTTCTGAGGTCTCTTGAAACATTTTTAAATTGGGTGCTTTCCATCACAATAAGTACACAACCCCTCTTTAAACCTCCTCTCCTTTTCAGAACTGATTAATTTATTGTCCTTATTGAGGAGAGCGGCATGAGGCTTGTCCTTTGAAGATTGAAATTGCTTTCCCTTCTTGTTCTTCTTCTGGTGAGGCCTCTTTGAAGATGAGTTTTGAGGAGGCCTAGATTGATTGCATCCATTGACAGGAGGCTTCTTCTCTTGATTGCGACCCTTTGCCTTTTGCCTGTCATGAAATCGTGTGTCTAATTCGAAATTGACATCCATAGGTTCTTGAGGAGTATCAAAAGTTCCAGGGTGCAAAGCCAACTGATCAAATAATCTTAATGCCAATCCCCCTCTGTAAATATGAATATAAGCTCTTTCCCCCCAATCTCCAATTCTTGACATTAAGCTTCCAAAATCTGCAATGTACTTGGAGACATGACCACTTTCCTTCATCCAAGAATTGTCCAACTCTTGTTCAGCTTTCCTGACTTCATTGGGGTCACCAAACAGAGTGAATAATTGAGATTCAAATAATGGCCAATTATTGAGGAGGTAGGAAGGGTCTTCATTGGAAATATTTGAGAGATAGGGTTCAATCCACTTTCCAGCTCTACCAGTGAGAAAAGAAGTTGACTAAAGGACTTGATTCCTGTCAGAGAAGAAATTTGCTGGATCATTATGGAAGATTAATTGACAGGATTGGATAAATCCTCTCAATTTATGAGCTTGAGTACCATCAAAAGAAGCAGGTGCCTTCATGGATGGAGTCTTGAAAGCAGGGGCTTTGGAATTGTCCCTGGGAGCAACTTCTTGAGTGAGTTGCCCCATGAATTGGGTCATCTGCTCCATCATCTTGAGGAGACTTGGATCAGTTTGAGAGACAAGAGGTTGACTAGAAAGGGCTAGATTAGAGCCCTGAGGCACCTCTGGAGCATTTTCCAAGGCATCTTCCACTTCAGTTTCCCCAGAATCTTCCTCTTCCACAGACTCTCCCCCCCCTTCATCTTCAACTTCCCCTAATCTTGCTCTTGCACCTTCAGACATGCCAGGGTAGCCACCCAAAAGTCCAGAAAAGGATCTTGATCTTCTAGATTTCATTCCACATCTTCCTGAGGGTTCTGCTCCTTCTATTGGTGGTCCTCTGTCCAAGTTTGCACTCAGTTGATCAACTGATGGTGTGCAGTCAAGAGGAGGCCTTGCCGTAGGAGTGAGAACAACTGGAATTTTTTGGCATCTAGTGTTCCTTGTTGGGGGACTATGCTGGCCTGGCATTATGAACAGAAGTTGAATAAGAAAAACTTGATGGTATTGAGAACAGAAATCAAAACTTGGCCAAATCAATCACAATGAAATCTTGATGAGTCTTGAGGAATCAGGTCAATTCTTGAGGTGAAATCAACTTCATTTAACAATCAATCAATTCAATCAATAATAAAGAATAATTATAATTCAAATCAAATATCAATAGTCTTGAGTAAATCAAAAGTCAATCAACATTCAATCAATAATCAATCAATCAATAAATGAATGTCTTCAATACAAAATCAAGGTCTTGAGGAATCAATAAATCAATTAAAAATCTTCAGAAATCAATTCAAATATCTTGATGAGTCAAATCAGTCAATAATCAAAATCAATTCTTGGGGATCAATAAAATATCTTGAGAATTCAAAGTCAATCAATCCAATTCAAATGAAAAAATCCTAAATTTCTGAATAAATAAACCCAATGAAACCCAATGAATAATCCAATCAATTAAACCAATCAATAATTCCTAAATAAGACCTGAATGATAACACAGAAAAATTACATTTGATAAAAATAAAATGAAGTGATGATATGGTCAGCAATGATTAAGAAATAAGAAAGAATCAATTTTCATATAAATGAAATGAATGAGATGAAAATTGATGCAAGAGAAAATCATAATCATGAAGAAATCATAATATCATTAAAGAGTCATAATTGATGAATGAGAGAAATGAATTTAAATTAATGAAAAGAAAGAATCAAATATGAGTTAATTAATTTAATTTCACAGTGGCTCTCCAAAGTAAATAGGGCCTGGCACTCAGTAAACTGGGACTCACTTATGGAGGGCTCAAAGATATTGTATGTCAGCCTGTGACTCAAAACCAGAGCACAAGCATGACAGCCAATACACCATAAATCAATGGTATAGCCAAGATACCACCAAAACATGGAGCTGAGCCAAATTAGCTCAAAAGGTATCAAAAGAAAGAGGAAACTAACCTCTTTCTTAAAATACAAGTCCCATCACCATAGGACAAGAAATAACAAAGTTATTCCTGCTCAAAGTCATTGCTGAGCATAAACCTTAATTTTCACCTCTCATCTAAAATCTAGAAGAAGAGGCTTAACCCCATCAAATGGGTATTCAAAATGAAGCTCTAAGCCAGGGCTATCCAATGGTACCAGCCAAACTGAGCTAGCACCAGTATTACTTGAGTCATGGTCAAATTCAGACCAAATAAGGGTGAACAAAACATTCACCTCTCATCTAGCTTTTACAGTTTTAGTGTGAGATACTTAAAGTGGGGTCTTTTTGGAAAGAGCACAATCAGGGCTATCTGATGGTGCCATCCATTTCCCCATAACTCAACTACAACAGAAGTTATTGGCCAAACAAGTTTAATACAGCTTTTTGCCCAAACCACGCCAATGTACAAAAATACTTGTACATGGGATAACTTTGTCATATTTAATGATAACCATGTCAAGTTGGGTACCATTGAGTAGAGCTCATATAGAGCTATTCAATGAACCAACTTTGAGCTTGATATCTCAAAAACTGACAGAGTTATGACCATTTTAAGGTCAAAATCCCACCAGCTGTCATATACAGCCTTACCATGGGATAACACCCCATAACCATGAATGTGAGGTGTCAAATAGACGAAGAAGCATGTTTTTACTTCAATACCTCATATGTCAGTCAATACTGGGGTCCCATACAGCTTCTGTACAGCATTCTACGCGTCATACACGTCAGAATCAGGCTGTGAGGTCCCCAGATGAAAATTTTCACCCTGTATTGGTGAAAACTGCCCAGATGTGGTTTCAAAACCACATCTGAGCCCAATACAGGGTATACAGGCTGTTTGCAAACCACAAGCTTGTCCTAGAGAGTGAAAAATTTTCACTTCCTCTACGTGGAAAGGCCTAGCAGCCTTTCCACTCCAATTTCAGGATAAAAGGAGGGCTTTTCACAGCCAAAGACCTTTCCTCATCCTGCTCTTGAATACCCTACGTAGTAAACTGTCAAAAACAGCTTTACTCTTGGGTAATAATCAGGTATTATTATAATCTTAATAATTGTAGTCTTTATTATTGTAACCCAACAGGTAAAGCTGCACCCAGGGCTTTCAACAGCGCTCACCACCACTATATCCACTATGGTAAAGCCCTTATTATTAAATTAAAACCATTTTTAACTCTTATAAAACCTTTTTAACCTTTATATACCGTGTCACAGTCATAGTTAAAAGTTGTAAATACACTTTATTACTCTTATCATAGACTCAACCTGACATTGTAAGAAAGGATACACTTAAGAGTGTTAAAGATTAATTACTAAAAGAATGGATATAAGAAAGCAGAAACAAAAGAATGAGAATAAAAGAATAGAAGAGCCAACCACAAACAAGTCCAAGTCCACTGTTTCAACCTGTCAGAATGCAAAGAGAAGGGTTAATAAGGATATGGCCAACCAACTCATACTGTACAGGTGAAGAGAGAAATGCAAAGACTAAGTTAATATTAAATACATATAATACCCAAAATAAGGATATAAATATTCATAAAATAATAAATAAACTAAATTAATTAACTGGAGAAAAGTGCCCAGGGGGGAGAAAGAGGGGCTGGTGTATATGAGAAACACCAGCCCTGATCCAGAGGAAGAATTTTCATGAGAGGATTGAATTATTGAATTGAGTCTGGCCAATACATGTCCTGTACAGCTGTACGGAACCTGTACAAGAGGTGTGGTGTATTTGAGTGATCATACAGTTTCATGCTGGTGTATTGAAACTGTATTGGGTGAATCCAACCTGTACAGGTATTGACAGGCTGTATTGATGAACCTAGCTGTATGCATGTTTCAGAATGAAGATGGCTGAAACTGAATGCTGATGCAGATACTGGATCTGCTGATTTGAGGTGTTTGAGTGGATGTATTGATGGATACCCTTACCCCTGGTGAGTGGTTGTTACATTATCAGAGGCCATGGGCTGAAAAATGGTCCATGATGATTATTGGCCAGAATTCGGTCCTGAGGTCTTTATGGCCATTTTGGGGTTCAATGGAATTGGGGGCCACGACTGGCTCAGGTGGGCCCAATTGTGGTTTGGGACCCACCTGGCCTTGGGGGTTAATGGGTTGCCCCATTGGATTAGGCCAAAAGGGGCCAAAATGGCCCCCGGACCGCGGACTGTGATTATGGCCCCCGGACCATAGAAGCCATAGGGGGCCTAAATTCCCCAAAAAAGCCGTTTAGGCCCTAGAACACCAATGAAAAGGGGTGGCCCAGGAGCAATGATGAGGGCTATGGGGCCCAGAACCCCCTAGGAGACAGAGAGACCCCCCAGGCCCAAAAGAAAGATAGAAGCCTGGGGGTTAGGGATATGAGAATTGGCCAAGGAGGCCAATGATGGCAGGATATGGCCTGAGGCCATAAAAGGCCAGGGAATAGTGATATGACCAAAATGCTATAGAGAACCAGAGGGGGCCAAATTGGCCATAAAGATATTGTGTGGCAATTTGGCCCCAACTTGGTCCCAGGTTGGAATTGCCGCAACACCAATGGAGGAGGGTCATTCTTTGTGGTTGTGACAATAACCTTCCCAATATCAAAGCTATATCTCAATTTAAAATTATGAAAGAAATAATAAAGAGGAAATTATTATAAAAAGAGACAATAACCTAGTTTCAACACTTGAAAACAAAATTTTGAATAAAGTTATGCCTAAGAATATAATTAGAACTTATTCAGACTGTATTTTCAATGAGAAATAGCAATAATAAAAGATTTCAACTACTTTACTTGAATTTAAAGGGTTTTAAGAAAATTTGACAAAAACACTGAGATATTGTATTAATTGGGTCAAAGGTGGTGATTAATACAAGGCTTATATTAGGTCTTTAATGATATGATAACTTTATATATAGAGAATAAAGATATTACCTTTTTATTTGATTCTTTTAATGTTTCTGATGTGTGTGAGGGGGAAATATAGGAAAAAGAGCTTTATTAATCTTGAAATCTTCCCTTCTACAGTCCATAAGGCTTCTAGTAAATGTTTACTGATGATATCCACTGTAATTGATCAGTTATTTAGGGTTTAGTGATGGCTACATCATAATTGAACCTTCTTATCTCATTGTTATGCCATTATTTAGAGTTTCCACTGTAGATTTAGGTTTTCTGACCTCATAGCCTTGGAAAAGGTGTAAAATTTGTGGATTTTATTAGTTTTAATCAGGAAATACTAGTATTCACCAGTTTCATTGCTTATTTAACTGTTGAGCTTAAAATAAAATTACAGTTGATGATCGTAAATGTAAGATGTGACTATGAAACTGATTATAATATTACTATTAATCAAAAGTACTATGTCTGTTCTTATGAAATATAATAAGAAAATGTTATTATACCCACAATTAAATAATTATAGAATTATTTTTTTCACGTGTTAAACACTACTAGTGATTTTAACAGTGAGCAAGTAATTGTCTACAAGAATCAATTACAAGAAGATTTTAATAATAAAACTTCTTTTATTAAAATAATAAAATTAATTTAATATATAATTATCTTTTGGAAGAATAATTATAATGGTAATTCTGCAAGAAAACTAATTTTAGAGAAAAACTTTAAGAATTAAATATAAATCACTCACTAATATTCCATAGAGCTTATTGAAAGATAAGATAGAGAGATTTGACGGAGAATTGTGGATTTTAAGGATCAAAAATGAATTTATAACAGTATTACAGAAATATATAGTTGCATTCTATGATTTCACGTCTTTCTGATTGATTCTGAAATATTTAAAACACTTAAGAATAGCTTTAACTACTACTTACTTGCTGGTAATAATGGTTTAAATTGGTAATAATATGATGATGATGATGAGAAAAACAGAAAGAGGAGGCCTCTTCTAAGCCAACAACAGCTCACAAAGGCGTGCCATAGAGCAGACTGAAAAACAAGTGAGTGAGAAAACAATGGACTTTTTGGAGTATTGAGTGCATCATCTGTTGTCACGGAAAAGTATCATAATTACTTAATTGATGCTTTTACGTGACTACCAACCCCAATATGGTTAAGAATAAAAGGAGTAACATCTGTAAATCTTCTTTTTCTCCAAAATAATCATTGATTTCTCAAAGGTATCAATGTTACTGGCAATTTCATCACAGGTTGTGATTACTGTGAATTTTTGAAGATTCAGTGTTTCACATAAAATAATCAAAAATGGACAGTAAGTAAAACTCTTAATTTTACTAGTGAAACTGTAATTGCTTTGGTTTTACCATAGATAGAACAGTTCTCAATTAGTCCTGAACATTTCAGAAAGATTCATTGAGAATTGTATTTTTAATGAATTTTTGAAGTTTTTACCCCAGTTCTATGTAGAATTGCAAATGTCAGTGTTTCACTGGTTGCTATGAGGTAAATCAATGGACACAAGTCAAAAAAGGGCTTTAATTACTCTCTTGGGGCTTATCGATGGAAAATCATTAATAATTGACATGTTACAGGAGTTTAAGTAGCTTTTCACCTCCTTGGCATGTCAAAATAGCAGGTTATTTGCTATTTTCTTAGGATTTACAGTAGTTGTAACATGGTAACAAAGTTCCC
The DNA here is from genome assembly GCA_023105745.1 of Austropuccinia psidii. Classification (NCBI taxonomy): domain Eukaryota; kingdom Fungi; phylum Basidiomycota; class Pucciniomycetes; order Pucciniales; family Sphaerophragmiaceae; genus Austropuccinia; species Austropuccinia psidii. Next base: position 6,509,671 of record JALGQZ010000018.1, read on the forward strand.
AAAAGATTTCAGTTTACCAATTAGGCCAAGATCAACCATGGATCCAAGCTCTGGAGCTGTCCACGCCTCTGAGGCCTTAGAAGTTGGGTACCCTGGCTCTCTTTGATGTCTTTTGTCCCCCTTGCTTATTTTTCACCTCAAAATAGAAATTTAAGCTTGAAGTGTGATATTCACTATGGGTGTACCAAAAGTCCATATAGGAATACCATGATATTAAATGCTCAAAACATGCATAATACTATTCTCAGTGTATATGCAACATGGGATTTCTCACATTCCCATTATTTTGGCATGAAATTAAGAAAACCAAAAATTTTCACGGATCTTTTATGTGGTATTGATGATTTGGTATTGAAGCATTTTCCATTTTACCACCTCAAAGATTGAATTTGAGCTTATTCACTCTATGAAGCTACCCTAGGGGAATTTTTGTGTAGAATCCAAATCTGGCCTCAAATCCATGGATTTACTTACTCAATAAAAAGTTATTCATCTTTTCTGAAATCAACAATGATGAATTTTGGATATATGCATGACTTATGAGTTATGCATAATTCAAAATTTATTTTTAAGATACTTATGGCCTATTTGGGTATGTAAAATATACCTCAAGGCTCACAATAAATGATAATTTTTCAGCTTGAAATTTGATCATTGATAACTTTTGAGTTATTTATGCTACAACAGTTCAGTGAGTTAATTCCGATAAATTTTCATGTCCTTACTCAGCTTCCAAGATAATTTTGTCACATCATCACAACTCTTTTTTAGATTATTTTTCTTGTAACTCATCTTTTCTGTTGATATTCTCTTTTTTTGGAATTTAAACAATCATTTAATGGGGTTTTACCTTGAATATCATGATGATAATTGAATAATTATTCACATAAGAGCTAGTAAAATCTGACTATACACTTTTATTTAGGTTTGCACCACCTGTAACTTGAAGTGGTCAACAGATATTCCTATTTAGCTCAATAAACCCTTGTAAGTTTTAGATTTGTTTATATCTTGCCAATTGAAGCTAATATATGTATTTCTAAAGTTATTTCATAGCAAATATATTTTTGAATCAACTATTTATCATGCATATTTCCAATGATATGAGCTAAAAACCATGTATATGTGCACGGATAATAAAAGTGCATATATTCAGGTTATCTCAGTAAGTATTGAGTTTACATATAAGACATAAAAATGTTTTATTTTTAGTGTTTGATGGGGAATGCAATCATGTAATTGATTCAAAATTTTTATTCATTGTTTTCTGAGATAATGAAGAATTTATGCCTTTTTGTGGCATGTTCACTTACTTCAAGATTACAATTTCAATCATTATTGTGAAAATAAGTTTTGTAAAGTTGTTTTTGTGACCTTTTTAAATATGTGGTCATATCCTAAAGGCTCACATTCCCTGTAAACAAAAAAAATTGTACCGCAATCTGATATGGTTAATTAGGGTATCATCCACTCTCCTACCTCTTTAATGAATCTTTCTTAGTCTTGAAGCTCAATAATTCTTTATTTTTATATTGATTAGTTCTTCTTTCATGTCTAAAGCTCTTTAATAGCTTATCAGCAACAGTCATTTTGTTCTCAATTAGCCATTCATCTTCTTGGGTTGGGTTTTTATACCTTGCAAAGTATTCCCTTTCTTTTTTGTTTCTTCTCCTCCTTACTTTGAGGACTTTCACAATTCTCTTTTCTAATCCTTCTTCTACAGCAGGAATTTCAGGTGGTTGTTTGTTTCTTAGGGAAAAGAATTCTTTATCACTCAAGCTGAAAGTTTTTATCCAAGTTACAAGGTAAGTTGGGGTTTTTTTCATCAATTCACCTGTCAGTTCTAGTTTCATAGAATTAGGAAAATGTAATTCTCCTATCATTAAATGTCCTAAAAATTAGTCTTTCAATTTCTTTGGTACTTCAATATTATGAAAGCTTAGAGTTGATACTAAGAACAAGTGTCTTATTTCAAAATGAGGTGGCTTGTGCTTTGTAAGATGTGTCTATAAAACTGTTGATAATATTACTATTAATCAACAGTACTATGACTGTCCTTATGGAATTTAATAATAAAAATTATTTTAACCCCAATTATATAATTCATTACTTAATTATTTCTTTTACTTCTTATGCACCACTAGTGATTATAACAGTAAGCAGTAATTGTCTAAAACAATCAATTATAAGAAGAATTTAATAATAAAAACTTCTTTATTAAAATAATACAATTATTTTAATATACAGTTATCTTCTACAAGAAGAATTATAAAGATAACTCATGAAGGAAGCTATTAATAGATAAAAATTTTAGGATTTGAGACAAAACATTCACTAATACTCCAAAGAACGTATTAAAAGATAATAGTAGAGAAACTTGATGGATAATTGTGGATTTAATGGATCAAAATTGATTTGAAAGAGGATTACAAAAATATATAGTTAATTTCTAAGATTTGAACTCCTTCTGATTTATTCTGAAATAATAAAACGCTTAATAAAAGATTAACCAATACTTAATTGTTGGTAATTGTAAGGTGTGGATATGAAACTTTGATTAAAAATCAAGTACTACAAAAAAAATTTCTTCAAGAGCAATTTCAATTGGAATTAATTGAGCAAAAAACTGCGAGCAATTAGTTGAAGAACAAAGTCTTTGAAAGGAATATTAAAGAGAAAACACTCCCAAAATTGACCAGAGTGAATTTGGAAACAAAGTGACAAAGTTTAAAGTGATGAAAGATGCTTTAATTCACTTTTGGGGTGGTTCAGGGGTAAAAATAATTATAAGAGTTACAAACAATGAAGAGAAAAGTGGGGCAAAGAAGACATTCTTTTATAACAATCAATTTTCTTACTCCAAAATTATAATTTACTCTTGTCAGTCGTGAAAATCAGTCTGACAACAGAAAAGCCAATTATGGCATCATTGAACCCTGGTTTAGACCAAAAAAGGGCTGGTTTAAGCCATTTTTAGCCATTTTTAGCCATTTTAGACCATTAAATCAGTCATTACTATAGCAATACCTGGTATAGAGCCTTCAAAACGCGTCAGAATGTGTGTAAGAGGCGTAGAAACCAGTTAAAACTGTTTTTACTAACATTGTTTTAACTGAAGGGTAGTTTTACCCTCTTGGCAGCAGTTAAAACCACCCTGGGTGGTATCAAAACCTCATCATCAATTGAGTCATAGACCCTAAGACTCAATTCCAGGCCAAAAGTTATGAACGTTTGCGTGGATTTTGACATCCCATGCCATTCAGCAAGGATTTTGGGGGTCTGGCTCCCCCTTAGAGCTAGAGTTCCTTTTCTGTGCCAATTTTCATCTTTCCAATTTATTTTTTCCTTTAATTCCTCATCATGTATTATACTTGTAATTTAAATATCTAATTCAATCAAAGTGTAAAGTAAAAAACAGTAATAATTGATACCTCATATGTAAATTAAAGTTCACCTATGTAATACACGCGCACATGTTGACATTTCAATTGAATTCAATTGAAAATACTTCAATTCCTAATAAATTCTAAACTAAACACAACACCCCAATTTTAACACAAAAATTGATGGTTAACACCACATGTGGTGTGAATTAAATTAGAGTTTTGAGGATTTTCAATTTTTGTATTGAAAAGACTAAAAACTTAATTTAAGCTTATTTGGAGTTGAGCTACAAAAATTCCACTTAGAGGGGACCCCACCCAATTTTTTATGAGGAATCAAATGGTGAAATAATTTTTATATGTTTATTTATTGGATAAAAAGCTGTTATATATTTTATATAAATTTTTACCAAATATATTTTAATTTCACAAATTTTATTAAAATTTCATTTTTACTTAATTTTTAAAAGTAAAAATATAATTTCATAATTTTAAATTTTATTGTAATTTTATTTTTAAATTATAATTAAATTTTGTTTTTTGAATAGAAATTTGTATTTATATTTCAATTTTCATTTTTATAATATAAATAAATTTATTTTATTTATATTTGTGTCTTAATTTATCTTTTGTGGTCTTTTGGGCATATGAAAATAACTCTAAGGCTCACAGTAATAAGAGTATAATTGAGTAATGCGATGATCTGGAAAAAATGAAAGAGGAGGCTTCTTTTGAGTCTAAGACAGCTCATAGAGGTGTGCAATGGAGCAAACTGAAAAACAATTGAGTTAGAAAACAGTAATCCTTGTTGAATTAATGATTGCATCATCTGTTGTCATGTAAGATTATCATAATTACTCAATTCATGCTTTTACATGACGACCAACCCAAATTTGGTTAAGAATAAAAGGAGTCACATCTGTGAATCTTCTTTCATTTCCCAAAGAATTAATTTATCCAAGTTATCAATTTTATTGGAAATGCCATCACAGGTTGTATTTTCTGTGAATTTTTTAAGATTCAGTATTTTGAAAAGAATTATCAAAAACGGACTGTAAGTAAAAATTTGAGCTTTACCCATAAATATATGATTATTTTTCATTCTTATATGATTCATACTGTTATTAATTGGTCCTGAAGGATTAAAGAATATTCATTAAGAATTGTATTTTTAGTGAATTTTTGAAGTTTTTACCTCATTTTGATGTAGAATTGCAAATAATACTATATTGCTGGTTTGTATGAGGTAAATCAATGGATAGTAGTCCAAAAAGGGTTTCAATTAATCTTTTAAGGTTTATCCATAGAAAATAATTAATAATTGACATGGTTGAAGGAGTAGAAGTTTCTCTTCACCTCCTTGGCACGTCAAAATAGTAGCTTATTTGCAATTTTATTATGATTTAATGAGATTTCAACTTGGTAACCAAGTTCCCAAAAGGTTTAATATACCAATTGGGCCATTATCAGCAATGGATCCAAGCTTTAGAGCTGTCCACACCTCAGGGGCCTCAGAATTTGGGTACCCTGGCTCTCTTTGATATCTTTTGCCCCCCTTGACTATTTTCATGTCAAAAATAGAAATTCAGGCTTCAAGACTGATATCCACCATGGGTGTACCAAGAGTGTATGTATGGGTACCATAATATTAAGTGCCACAAACATGCAGAACATTATCCTTAGCATATATGTAACATGGGATTTCTCCCATTCCCATTACTTTGGCATGAAATTGAGAAAAACAAAAATTTTCACACTTCTTTTATGTGGTATTGAGGTATTTTCCATATTACCACCTCTTAGAGTTAATTTAAGCTTATTCACGCTTTGGAGTTACCCTAGTTGAATTTTTGTGTAGAATCCAAATCTGGTCTTAAATCCATGGATTTACTTACTCACAACAAAGTTATTCACCTTTTCTGAAATAAAAAAAATGAATTTTGAACATATGCATGACTTATGGGTTAGGCATAGTTCAAAATTTATTTTTAAAGATATTTGTGGCCTATTTGGGTATGTAAAATATACCTCAAGGCTCACATGCTTTTTGTCCCATCTTTCTTTTGGATATTGAAAGGAATCTTGCATACATATGTTTGCATTATTTGTGGCTTTGTCAAAAGTTTTTGTGAAACTGCTTGCTGTTGGATGTATATCCACTGAGTCCTTTTTGAGAGTATCATCAGGCAGTCTTGAATTCCAAACTTTTTCTAAATTTGCTTGTGTTTTTCAAGTTGAAGAATGGATTGATATCTTGTATTCTAGTTCAAGAGCTGGTATTAGAGTACACAAATAATGGGTACACCATCAGACTCTTTGAGTTCTAGGCCATACACACAGAATATCCTGATCAATTCTTCAAAATGTTGTATAATTCTTTCTATTAAACCATCAGTCTGGGGATGATAACCTAATGAGAATGACAATTTTGGTCTGAAGGATTTGTGGAGACTTTCCCATACTTCTGAAGTGAATTTAAGATCTCTATCACTTAGGATATTTTGGAATAAACCTGTGTGGCTAATTTCATTTTTCCATATCATTATGGCCATGTCCATAGCTGTGTCATCTTTATGACATTTTAAGAAAATTGGGGTGTTTCTGTACCTGTCAACTAACACTAGGCATGAATTATAGTTTCTATCTGCTCCTGGGGGTAGAGCCGTTACCCAATTCATATGAAATATCTCTCATGGGGATTTTGGTTCTTTGATCTGGATCATCATATCAAATTTCTTGCGTGTAGCTCTATTGGTGTTTTGGCATCTGTCACAATTCCTGCCAGATTCTTCAACATCTGTTCTTCAATTTGGCAACCAAGAGCATGCTTCCACTCTTTTTAGTGTCCTACCTTCTTGTAGATGTCCAGATACAACACTATCATGGAATTAATGCAGGATAGTACTGATTAGAAGTCTATCTGTCAGTGCCATGACACATTTATCTTTGGTTCTATCATAAATAGTTCCATCAAGCAGGTAAAATCTTCATTCATCATAAGCTTTCTCCCATATTTAATCTATTTTGGAAGATAAAGATGGGTCTTCACAATATTTAATTAAGAGTTGGCACAAGATATGACAGCTATTGTCCATATTATAGATTCTTTAATTTGGTTCAAGCATTTTGTGCCAATATCTGAAACACATATTCCTTCTGCATGATTTTCTTCCTGTGGTACACATGCTGTGTTTTCAGGTGTTTCTTCTAAAGCCCATCTTCTAAGACCATCTGCATTTTTATTAAAATTTCCAGAGTTATGAACTATAGTCATATTTTATCTATATTGTTGGATGTAAATCTGCCATCTCAGCATATGTCTATTTGGTGTCTTCATGTTTCATGAATATTTTATAGAATTACACTCTGTGATGAAATCAAACACTGTGCCATCTAAGTAATAGAATAATTTTTATAAATCCCCCACTAAGCAAAGACATTCAATTTTCCTTGCTCCATATCTTGCTTCTGTTGCCTTAATTTTCCTTGAAATGAAGCAAATTGGTCATTCAACAGGTATATCATTGCCAATTTTTATGTTTGGTGTAGTTCAGCACCTAGTCCTTCTCCACAAGTACTAATGTACAGCTTGAGAGGTAATTTCCAATCCAGCCTTATAAAAAATGGGTAATTTTTGAGGGATTTCCACAGTTCATCATATGCTTTAACCCTTTCTTCAGTCATTTCATACAGTTTCTGTTGGTCACAGAGTTCACTCAAGTATTTTCCAATTCTTGCAAAGTCCTTTGTATGCTCTCTGTAATAACCAGAAAATCCTAGAAATAATTGCCTTTTTTTTGGTTTGTGGAATTGGTTTTACTAGTAATTCTGCTGCTTTCTTTTTATCTATGCCCAAGCTTAATATATATAAAACATGTCTCAGTGCTTTTAGTTCACTATATGCAAAACAACATTTTTTCAAGGAAAATTTCATGTTCACTTGTACTATCTTTTGCAAGACTCTTTCTAGTCATTTTAGGTGATTTCTCCAAGTTTCTGATCAAGCTATAATATCATCAATGTAGATTATTAGCCATCCTACTGATAATTCTCCAATAAATATGGTATTCATCATTCTTTGATAATGGGAAAGGGAATTTTTTATACCAAAAGGCATTAATAGGTATTAATATATGCCACAGTAGACTATTATACTCAGTAGATTTCTGGGATCACCTTTCCAGACATTCTGATGAAAACCCTTTAGAGCATCCACAGCTGTAATAAGCTTAGCCTGTGACAATTGTGTTCATGTCTCATTGATTCTGGTAATTAGATATCTGTTAGGGGTAGTATATATGCCTATAAGTCTGAAGTCCACTACCATCCTTGCTGTACCATTATGACAAGCTATAATAATAAGTGTAGTGACATCTACCTGTTCATTTTTCCTACATTCCTTAATACCCCTAGGTCCATTAATTCCTTAATGTGTACCTCTAAGCCTTCTCTAGCTCTTGGGCTAGCTTGGTAAGCTGGTCTTCTTAAAAAGAGGGATAAGGTTTTTCCACATTTAGAACAATTTCCACCTCTTTTCCAATAATAGAACCTAGTGGTGCTTTGTCACTTGCAAAGGCACTTTTGTATTTGAATCAGAGATCAATCAATTTATGTTTCATTTTCATGTTAATTATTGATTGAATTCTGCCTCTATAAGTTGTTTGCTTATGAAGAAATTTTTTTTTGGGAATTTCTCTTTATTTTTCATAACATTAATTTGTTTTTTTGTTGTTTAAAAAATCAAATTTCTATCTTTTATTGTCTTTTATGGTGAAATATCCATCTTTTTGGTTAGAGATATCTATACCATATATTTACAAGTCTGAAATGGTTGCTAGTTAAATTTTACATTACTAAAAACTCTACTTTTACTATTACTCATTATGAAGGGTGGGGAAAAATTATTGTTGGGTCAATTATCCCAAGGGGCTTCATGCCTTCACTTGCACTACCAAATTTAACTCCTTGTATTGGTATAAGCTTCTCTTCCCGATCTGTTATAAGTGTGTGTAAATATTTCTTCCAAACATAGGAAATAATTTGACTTTTTCAAGCTGTATATCCCATTCCTTTTGCAGGTTTGGCTCTATGCAGTTTGGCAACTTGTATATTTGTGAGGTTTGTATCGCATGTTCCAGCTTACAGTACGTTTGAGTTTACATCTAGTACTTCATATATTAAATCAATATTATTAATTTTACAATTAACTATATTGATCTTATCCTTTTAAAAGTTTCCTGATCCTTCAATATCTTTTTCAGATTCTGACTGCTCTTCTTTGCCATTGTGACTTTCTGTTTCCACAATTAAATTGATTTTTTGCTTTTTGAGGCAATTATTGGCTAAGTGTTCAATACCACCACATTTATGGAATTTCCTTTGCTCATTAGTGTTGGATGTATTGGGTTTGAAAGGGTCTCTAGGTTTGTCTTTCTTAATCAATTGTATATTTTAACTTTTGATATCCAATTTTTTCCATGTTCTTTCAATTTTGGTCCTTGTCACTATATCTTCCAGTGCATTAATGTCCTCCTCTGTGGGACATGTTTCTATTCATTTTCTTATCAGGTAATTTCCCAGTTATCCTCCACATTATTTAATGATCTTCATAGTTATCATTTTTTGTGACATCTCTGGATAAATTGCAACTAGTCTTTCAACATGTTTGAGAAAACAAGTTAAAGGTTTATCCTTGTCTGGGTCAAAGAAGGAATTTTGAAATTAAATTTCTCTTCTCACCTCCAGGCATCATTTTCCCACTTGGTTATTAATTCATTTTTCCACCAAGACCAGGTATTTTAGCCATTTGTTTGTCTTATGCCATAATACCATCTTTTTGGAGACTTTTCAAATAACAAATGTAATCTTGCAGTGATGAATTCATCTGATATGCAATAATCTTGATGAAACTTTTCAATTGTTTTAATAAATTAAATGTGGCCATATTCACCTTCACCTGTGAATGTTGGCCATTCTTTCAGTTGAGGTGCCTCTTTTATCAAGACTTGACTGTTCTCTTGATGATTTAAGTCTGTTATGAAGGGATTTTTCATTTCCTTTTTTGGCTTATACGGAATTTTTATGTGAGAAAATGGGGTTGATAAATTTCGAATATTTAAGCTAGCCTCATTTGTTTTATCCATTTTCTGAGTAATAAGCCTTATTTCATTTTGAAGGTAATTTTTAAGCTTAATTCTTGTTTCATCACTTTTTCCTACATGGTCTGGAAGTAACTTTTGGCGTGATGAAGTATTTTCTTCAAAGTTTTCAATGTAAATAGTGACTTTGTTCAATTTTTCTGTCAGGTTGTCAATACTCTGGTCATAATTTGTAATCAAAGTTTTTTCTTTGATATCTCATATTTATTATAAAATTCTTGTTGTCCTTGTATCAATTTCTGAGTAGTGTCAATTAAGAATCCCTGTTTTTTTAACCATAAATTTATTGTTGTCTCTTTCCTTTTTGTTTTGTGCAAAAAGTTGTGTTAAAGATAATATAGTAGGTTTTATTTCATTTAAAGATAAAACACTATTTTTAATTCATTTTGAAGGTAATATTCTGTTTCTAATGTCTGTTATAGTGTTCACAAACTCAGGAGACAAATCTATTTCCTTGGGAGATAGGATTGTCTCATTCTTTGTTCCTCTTTGTCCTTTAATTCCATCAAGGTTCTGGCCATGTTGAAGACATTTTCCATGGTATTTTTTTGAATACTTGGGATCCTGTAACTTGGGAAATATGATTTCCAACAGTTCTTTCTTTCTTGTTCTTCCATCATTGGGGAGCTTGGCTGACTTATATCTTGCTGGTAGAAGCTACTGGTGCTTCTTTTTGCTTGCCTCCCTCATTTTGTCATGGGACTCCTTTATGTTTTTTACCTGAGGTTTGGATGATGGTGGATTACATACATTGAATTATTGCACTATTTCCTCCTCCTTGAGGAAATCTTTAAGCTTTTCCAGGAGCTCATTGCTTCTTGGTGGACCTGTGGCATAATTTGCCAATCTTTGTTCTTGTACACCATGTAATCCTGCTTGTAGTGGGTCATTGATATGTCCATTTGAGCACTCTGAATGTGATTTGTCTCTGTTGGAACTACTGATACTTATTTACAAGTCTTGTTCAGAGATTATGGCAATTTCTAGGACTTGCCTTTGGGATATGGCACTTCCTTATGTGGATTCTGCTCAAATGGGGATTTTTCTCTTTCTTTTCCCTTTTGAAGGATGATTTCCAATTCTGAGTCCACCTCAATCTTATTGAATGAATTATTGGGAACCTCTTCTAGTCTTCATAGAAAAAATGAAAGATAAAAAGATATTACATAAAAATATCTTTTTATGGTAACTTAATAGAGTTACTCACCATCAGAGTCCTGAACAGTGGGTCATGGAAAAACTAATTTCTTAGCTTTCCTCTTCTTATTGAAAAGTGGTTTTTGAGGGCTTTGACAAACTTCCTTCACAAATATTGAAATATTTACCTGATTGTCCTCTGTTGGGTTGTATGTAAACACTAAAGAATGTAAAGAAATATAACTATTTTTTATTGAAAGTGTTCTTTTTTCAAGGATATGGCAATTTCCACATAAAAATTTCTTTTATATCTTTTTGAATAATAGAAATGAGTAGAAGAAATGAATAAAAAATAACATGTTTTTTATTATATTTTATTTTTAAAGAATAAAAGAAACTTAATATAATTTATAAAATTAAAGAAAAATATAAATTCATTTTCAATTTATCAATATCGCTCTTGATCACTAGAGTCATTGAACAAAAGCTCTTGATAGTCTAAGAATATGAGAAATCATTTTAAAGACAGTAAAATTGCTTTCCAAACGCCTCAATAGCTTTTAAAATTAATAAATAGAAGATTATTATATCATTTTTTGATTTTAAATATAATTTATTATTGAATAAGTGCAATTTGAATTCTTTTAAAGACTTTTGAGGTAAATATCATGGCCAGGCCCCCAAATTTATGGTTTGACTATCAAAAAATAAGTAAATATTACTCAAATTTTTCTTATTGTACTTGGAATGTCCCAATTATAATGAATAATACAAAACAAATAATCATAATAGTAAAGTATTATTATAGCTATTATGTAAAGATCATTGTATTATTTTAATAAATAGGATAATAGAAAATATATCTTAAAAGTAATACAGTAATATGAATATGTTAATATACAAAAATGAATTTATTTATGGCTATTTATTAATGTTACCAAAAGATAATAAATGTGTTAAAAACTGTTCTTTAACAATAAAAAACAATTTATCACAATAATATTACAAATTTTAAATTTACATATCAATGCAAATACTATTTATATTAAGAAAAGAATTATTAAAAAAGATAATCAAAAAAGAATTATTAGAAAAAGAAAAAAGCCTACTTTTAGCACTTCATATAATAATTTGAATAAATATACACCTAAGAATGCAAATCAAATGTGTTTAAATTGTGTATAAAATACAAAATAGGGAGAATTACAAATTTTAACTATTCTATGTGGATTTAGATATTTTGAAGGGAATTTAAAAAAAAAAAAAAATATTGGATTAATCTTTCAAATTTGGCGATTATTAGAAGGCTGATATTTGTTCTTTAATGATATAATAGTTTTATATTTAAAGGAAACATAAATTACCTTTTGATTTAATGTTTTTAGTGTTTTTGATGCATCTGAGGGTAAAATATAGAAGAAAAGAGCTCTATATATATTCAAATTATGCTGTCTAGAATTCAGAAGGCTTCTAGTAGACATTTACTGATGATATTCACTGGAATTGAGCAATGTATTAAGGCTTACTGATGATTACATGATAATTACACCTTCTTATCTCATTATTATGCAATTATTTAGAGTTATCACTGCAGCTTTAAGTTTTCTGACCTCATAGGCTTGGAAAAGACTTAATATTTCTGGATTTCATTGATTTTGATCATAATATATCAGTATCCACCAGTTTTATCACTTATTTAACTATCAGGCTTAGATTAAGGTAACAGTTAGTGATCAGAAAGTTCATTTATAAAATTTTCTTTATTAATGCTAAAGCAATTCAGAGAGTGAATTACGATAGCTTGGCATGTCCTCACTAAGCTCTCAAGAGCATTTCATATCATCTTTTTTGTCAAAACCTACTATTTTAGCCTACAACCCATGATTTCATATGTTTTTACCTTGAATATCATAGCAACTATTACATAATTATTCACGTAAAAACTAGTAAAATCTGAATATCAACTTTTTTTTGAGGTTTGGACCCCTTTAGATATAAGGTAGTCAACAGCTATTTCTATTTTTCTCAACAAACCCTTGTAAGTTTTAAATTTGTTCATAGATTTCCAATTAGAGCTTATATCTTTATTCCTCAAGTTATTTTTTGGGAAGTGTATTTTTGAAATCAACTCTTTATAATGTATATCTCAAAATATATGGGATGAAAACCATGAATATATGCACTAATCATAAAAGTGGATAGCTTTAGGTTATCTCAGGAATTATTTACTTTACATATATGAAATAGGAATGTTATATGTGTAGCTTTGGATGGCAAATACAATGGTGTAATTTATTTCAAATGTTCATACATTGGTGTCTTAAATAATCATTAGTTTATGCCTTTTTGTGGCATTTTTACTGATTTTAAGATTATAATTTCAATAATTATTCTTGAAATAAGTTTTATAAATTTTTTTTGTGAAATCTCTGGATATGTGGTCATATTTTCAAATCTCACAATAAATATAATAAAAATACAATTTTTGTGGGGTTTGTATGAAATATGAATAAGCTAGATGAGAGGTGAAAATAAGGCTTTTGCATATTTGGTCTTGTCCTTTGCAGGAAATATCTTTGTCATTTCTTATCCTATTTGGGTGATTTTTGTATATTTAGATTTGGAGAATTTACCTCTTTATATTACACCATTATTGGCTATGTTTCTTCAGTACTCCCTAGAACCATTACTTATGGTATTTGGATTTCAGGCTGGTGCTCTTCTTGGAGTCACCAGCTGACATAAGGTTTGTATATTTATATTTGAGTATTTTATTCTTTGAATTTATACCTTTATTGGCTATGATTGCTAAATCTTTTTGGTACCATTACTCATGGTATTTGGATGTCAAGCTGCTAAGTTTGGATTCAAAGGCTGACATACTGTCCCCAAAAAAAGGCTCATCATTGATTGGACTAGTTTTTCCTCATTGGGCCCCTAGAGCCTTTCAAAGGTGGTTTAAGACATATAATACCCTATAGATTGATCCACTGGTCTTTGTCTGGTTTCTTATTATTTTCTTCTATCAGATACTCTTTATTAGAATCTCTTTTTATTTGATTGGTTTTGTCAGTTTTAAATTATAACTTAATTTCTTTCTCTTCCTAAATTGTCAAGGAATTCTCTGTGTAATTATGCATGCTTATGCCAAAGATTCTGTGGTACTCTATACCTATTAGGAATCCATAATTAGTGTGTAATATAATTTTTCCCATTGTATGCAGTATTATAATCACTTTTTGGATTGTCAAAAGTGATTGCATTTTCCTGAAGCACCTTTGAAGCCTCTTTCTCTTGTTTCAAGTATACACCAGGGCGAATCTCGTGTCAATCGTTGGCAATTGACTTCACGTCAAGCAAACGTCAAGCAGGATAAAAGTCAAGCTCACGTCGAGCACACGTCCTACTCTTGTCTTACACCAAATCCTGTGACATCCACAAATATTGGTTCCCCTGTGCCTTCAACTCAGATTCCTCACCACCTGATCATCCCGCAACCGTCCGATGGTTGGTGAAAATTACACAAGACCCGCCTGTTTGCACAAACACACATCAAAGAGGTCCTTCAGCCAGTCTTGATGTAGGCGGGGGGTTTGACTTCACCAGGTCATCCATAAAAGGACTCCGCCTGAGCAGGATTGTCGTTTTGCAGGTGACACTGGTAGGGCCCGCCGCACAATACCGCATGTGCGGGTGCGGGTGCACATGCGTGTGTGGGTGCGCTTGCGTGTGCATTGGCGTGTGCGGGTGCGCTTGCGTGTGCATTGGCGCGTGCGGTGTGCGGGTGTGCAAGGGTCGCTTCCCCTTCCTACATGATGATGGCGCAGCTAGAAATTTTGGTGGGGGGTTTGACTTCACCAGGTCGTCCATGAAAGGACTCCGCCTGAGCGGGATTGTTGTTTTTCAGGTGACACTGGTAGAGCCCGCCGCACAATACCGCGTGTGTGGGTGCAGGTGCGCTTGCGTGTGCATTGGCGTGTGCGCAAGGGCCGCTTCCCCTTCCAACATGATGATGACGCAGTTAGAAATTTTGGATGCTGTGAAAGGTGAGTGTGTGGGTCATTTGATCATTGAACTTGGCTTATTCACACTTTACCCAATGTCAAAATAGTAAGTTCTTTGTGGCAATGTGAAATAATGGGCTTTGCTTGTCACAATGGCATGTCTCTGTCACTAAATTTTGAGGCAGTTATTTCACTAGCAAAATTGCTAATGAATCTGAGATATTTGCATTTCTGTAGACTAAATTTCATGAAATAACGGCTTTATCATTACAAGCAGTCCACATGACAGAACTTTGTTATCATACAATCCACAGTTACCTTCTATTTCTTCTTCAGATATAATCAAGTGTTCATCATCAAGACCAATAGCTTTGTAAATATTGAGATGCGGCCAATATGGTAAGAAATTCACATCAATCTTCAAAGTTTTTAAGATCAGAAAGCTATTGTTCAGTATGCTAGATGGCTCAGAGACTTTAAAAATGCTATTAATAATACCAAATTGTCGTGAGTTGCCCCTCAGAAAAGATATCACACTGTTGCTGACATTTTTGGATTCAGTTGAAAATATATTGTTCCCAATATTAATGTTTGAAACTGGAAAATACCAAGGTGAGACAATCCTTGAAGTGAGATGACTTGTGGATTGCACGGTAGTGTCTAAGCTGATCCAATCAACTATTTCCCTTGTTGCATGAAAATTCTGTAAGTACTCAACCAGGCAATCATAATTTTCTTGGTCATGGCGGGATGGTTTGTTATATTTATGGTCATTGAACAGGGCAGGTGGCTGTGATTCGAAAAGCTGTTTTATTTCACATGGCACGGATGGGGATTTCAGGAGAACGGAAAGGTTGGAACATCGACAGATATGTTGAAGTAAGGTTTTATTTATATCATCTATTTAGAGTTGCAAGAAGTTAATCTTATTCAGTTCAGGTGTTTAATCAATGTGAATATATTGATCTTATTAATTGACGTACATGTTTTGTTATTTGTTGGCATTTTTGCAAATACTTCAATCAAGCGCTCATAACCCCATGTGGCTGAGGCTTGTGCTGGGCCCCAACGTTGGAAGAGTTTGGGAATATGGTCAGCAAAATGATGATTTGGTTTACTTTTCTGTTTTGGGAACAGGAGTTGATTGGAAAGGAGGAATTTTTTCCAATGTTCAGCAAATGCAGTCGCATCTCCTATTGAAACAGTCCAACTTGTGGCAATGTTGATAGCACTAATCAAATGGAATGTATTCTTGGTTAGTTCATTTCCAAGTTCTTCTGACTGACCCATTTGACTTTGAATGTTGGAGGATTGGTGTACATCTAATGTCAGCCTGTGACTCAAAACCAGAGCACAAGCATGACAGCCAACACACCATAAATCAATGGTATAGCCAAGATACCACCAAAACATGGAACTGAGCCAAATTAGCTCAAAAGGTATCAAAAGAAAGAGGAAACTCACCTCTTTCTGAAAATACAAGTCCCATCACCATAGGACAAGAAATAACAAAGTTATTCCTGCTCAAAGTCATTGCTGAGCATAAACCTAAATTTTCACCTCTCATCTAAAATCTAGAAGAAGAGGCTTAACCCCATCAAATGGGTATTCAAAATGAAGCTCTAAGCCAGGGCTATCCAATGGTACCAGCCAAACTGAGCTAGCACCAGTATTACTTGAGTTATGGTCAAATTCAGACCAAATAAGGGTGAACAAAACATTCACCTCTCATATAACTTTTACAGTTTTAGTGTGAGATACTTAAAGTGGGGTCTTTTTGGAAAGAGCACAATCAGGGCTATCTGATGGTACCATCCATTTCCCCATAACTTTACTACAACAGAAGTTATTGGCCAAACAAGCTTAATACAGCTTTTTGCCCAAACCACGCCAATGTACAAAAATACTTGTACATGGGATAACTTTGTCATATTTAATGATAACCATGTCAAGTTTGGTACCATTGTGTAGAGCTCATATAGAGCTATTCAATGAACCAACTTTGAGCTTGATATCTCAAAAACTGACAGAGTTATGACCATTTTAAGGTCAAAATCCCACCAGCTGTCATATACAGCCTTACCATGGGATAACACCCCATAACCATGAATGTGAGGTGTCAAATAGACGAAGAAGCATGTTTTTACTTCAATACCTCATATGTCAGTCAATACTGGGGTCCCATACAGCTTCTGTACAGCATTCTACGCGTCATACACGTCAGAATCAGGCTGTGAGGTCCCCAGATGAAAATTTTCACCCTGTATTGGTGAAAACTGCCCAGATGTGGTTTCAAAACCACATCTGAGCCCAATACAGGGTATACAGGCTGTTTGCAAACCACAAGCTTGTCCTAGAGAGTGAAAAATTTTCACTTCCTCTACGTGGAAAGGCCTAGCAGCCTTTCCACTCCAATTTCAGGATAAAAGGAGGGCTTTTCACAGCCAAAGACCTTTCCTCATCCTGCTCTTGAATACCCTACGTAGTAAACTGTCAAAAACAGCTTTACTCTTGGGTAATAATCAGGTATTATTATAATCTTAATAATTGTAGTCTTTATTATTGTAACCCAACAGGTAAAGCTGCACCCAGGGCTTTCAACAGCGCTCACCACCACTATATTCACTATAGTAAAGCCCTTATTATTAAATTAAAACCATTTTTAACTCTTATAAAACCTTTTTAACCTTTATATACCGTGTCACAGTCATAGTTAAAAGTTGTAAATACACTTTATCACTCTTATCATAGACTCAACCTGACATTTTGGGGGCCTGGCCGTGTTTTTTTTACTTATTTTGGACCTTACAAGTGAGTTTTTTCTCTTTTTTATCATTTATTGACACCTGTTTTTTATTTCTTTTAGGCGTCATTTTCTTTTGAAAAATATATTTTATATATATTCTTCTTTAAAATTTTATAATACTCATATTTTTAAGAGTATTTTGTCTAGTGGCTAATAACCACAAGACCAGTATTTTTGGCGTGTTTTGCATATAAAAACACTTTTAAGCCATTTATACAGTCTCAATTCTTAATTGAATTAAGACAGCTCATACTGATAAACCAACAGTTGAGGCGTGTTTGGACACATTGTTAACTCAATTGCCCTGTAATACACCATTTTTAACAGATTATACTTGCTAATAACAAGTATTCTGTGAGATATTGGTATACAAACAGTATACCAATAATCAATAAGCTGTATTTCTGACGTGGAATTGTTAATTCAATTACACTGTCACTATACAAGGGCATACTGTAGTAACATACAAGCCCAGAGGCCACTCTTAGACGTGCAAAACCAGCCTTGTAAGAAGTCTTAACTGACATAAGCCCTCTTTTTCCTGCTTTGATTCAGTGGAAGAAAATTTCATACCACTGGAGACCCAGTCACAGGCCAACATACCAGTGACACCCTCAGAACCAGAGGGCAGCAAGGGCAAAGGAAAAAGGCTTAGTGAAGGCCTCATCACAGCCAAAAAGTGGACACCAATAGCCACTCAGAGGAGTAGAAAACCACGAAACTCTGCTTCAATACAAGGTAAACCAACCTTAACCACTTGTACAGGGAAGATTACAATTATTAACCCAGTTGTAACCTCCAAAGGCAAACTGCCCAAATCAGCAGATAGCAAATTTGTACAAGGCACAGTCAAAGGTAAATACCCTAAGAACATAAAGTTTTTGACTGCTTGCAAACACTGATATGTCCCCTGCATACCTCAGAGACCTTGGCTTCCAAAGGAACCAGCCAGAGGATAGAGCAGGAATGTCTAGAACCAGAAGACCTGAAAGAAGACACATTGGACACAGTGGTGGATGGCAAAACAATGAGGGAGATAATATCAACCTTGCCATTCACACTCCAATTCAACAGAAACCTCAAACCAGAGGACTGGAAGGATATGGATCAAGTTCTTCAAATCCACCAACTCCTCAAAGATTTGTTTCAATGGAGTATGGACAACAAGAGGTTCAACCTAGCAACTCACTGGGCAGAACTGGGATCAAGTTGCCAGAAGATCTGTCTCAAAGAGATAGACTTCAAAGACCTTATGGTAATCACCAAGGGTTGGAATCCTACCAGGCAGCACAAACTCCTGGAGGCAAGGGCACAGAGGATAAGGGAGAATCAAGCCACTATCCAAGCTATAGAAGAACAGTTAACCCAGACAGGGCCTACTCAGATTCCTTCAGGTTCACAAGGAGCATGCCAAATCAGCTCTCCAGTGGCTTAACACCATTCAGAAACCAGCAGATCAGTGGCCAAGAGTCACCATTCTTCACAATTCCAAGAAGTTTCCAGGAGAAGACAAGGCAACAAGGGCAAAAACAAAGCCTCCTTCAACCAGAGGAGGAAAGAGTCAGACCCCATGATCCAGAAGCTGTTAGATTTGGTAAAAGAAGTACACAAGAACCAGAAGTAGTTGTAAACCACTCTAGAATCAGTAGTCCTAGTAATAGAAACATTACCCCCACTCAGACTGAAAATAACATTATCACATCTGAAAGTAACATCAACAGTGACACACTGTGGTTACAAATGTCCCAATATGCTGAGCAATCTGCAAAGCAGGCTACAGAATTTGCAGCTGCCCAAGAGAGGATGAGAAAAACTCAAGCCTCATTGGAGCAGATAGTTAAAAACCTTCAGGAAGGATATGCTCAACTGAGCAAAGCCTCTGAAGAAACCAACAAGAGACTGAACCAAGTCTCTGAAGAACAACACCATAGTAGCAGGGACAGGGAGTGTCTGAACCAAGACATCAACAAATTGTTTGATGCCTACCATAGCTTAAAGCCCCAACCACAAGGCCAAGCTATGGAGAATCCATATCAACCAGATGACATCAAACCAGATGCCATGTTGTTGAATAAGGCAAGATCTCCATCACAATACCAGGATGGAGATGGCATGTCTTATTCAGAGAAGGAAGCCTTGAAACAGCTTCCTGAGGCCTCAAGCTGGCCCAAATTCTCTGGATCAGGAGAATATGATCACATGGAACTCATAGATTATATTGATGGACTCTTCATTGATGTACCAAGCATACCAGATTACTGGATTACTGCTAGACTGAATACTGCATTTAAAGGTCATGCAAGTATATGGTACACTGAGATGAAAGAAATCCATGGCAGAAGAAATTGGCCATGGTGGAAGAGTCAAATAATCCAAAAGTACAGTAATGGAACTTGGATATGGCAAAAGACCATGTCATTTGAAAATGACAAATACTCTGTGGACAAAGATCCATATGAGTGGTGTCTCAGACAGTCTAAAAGACTTAAAGCCATTGATCCTCAGATGAACATCCAGATGAGGAATCACAAACTTCTGACACAACTGCCAGGAGAACTAGAGCATGCAGTGAAATGCAGATGCAACCAAAATTGCACTCTAGATGACATAGCCAATACCTTACAAGACATAAGGAAAAGGACTAATATAGGGAAATTCACCCCATATAGAAGCAGTAGTTTCAAAGAGAAACAACCTTTCAGGGTGGAGTTCAAAGACAAACCCAGAGAAAGAGTGGCAGAAGTGGCAAAGAAGAAGAATTCTTGTCACAATTGTGGTTCAACAGACCACTATGCTAACAACTGTCCAAAGGCAAAGAAAAAAGTCTATGCCATAGAGAAAGTCCCTGAGGAAGAACCTCCAACAGAGGATTCTGAATCAGACTCTATGGGAGATGCCATCAGAGAACCATCTGATGAGGATCAAGACCCAAGAGAGGAATTTCTAGTGGAATACCAAGAGGAAACCCCACTAGAAATCCAGGATATACAGTTGGAAGCAGGCATGCCACAAGACACTGCCAATCAAAACTTGTGTAAACATACACAAGATGCACAAACATTCCTGGTTACACCAACCAAAGGAATGGCATATATACATGGAACAGCCACAAAAATGACTGTATGTATTGACAATGCTCAGCACCCACTGATCATTGACAGTGGAGCACACTGCTCCATAGTGGCCAGAAATTATCTGGATACACACTTCCCAAACTGGGAAAAAGAACTCTTGCCCACCAGGGCAAAGAACTTTAAGAGTGCATCTGGAAAGATGACCTCTATTGGGACAATTATCAAAGAGATAATTATACCCCACAGAAAAGGTAATATCAGACTCAACCCAGAGTTTGGAGTGCTTGAAGATGCCCACATCCAAGGGTTTTTACTGGGAACAGATTACCAGAGGATGTATGGCATAGATATTTACAATAGTAAAAATAGGCATATTACCATTGGTACTAACAAGGAAAAGAAATTTTCTCTTGATATATACCAAATATCTTCTCAGGACCCACTGGAAGAACTTCTGAAAGAATTCAGAGAGGGACAGTTTAGCACTACCCTCACCAGTAAACAAAAGTTAAGTTTACTGAAGATGCTGAGGAAGAATAGACCAGCATTTGCCATTGGTGAAGAACCATTAGGCAAGATCAAAGGCCATGATATAGAACTATATCTGGATGTGGAAAGGCCTTATCCACCCATGCTAAGGAGACCTCCTTACCCAGCAAGTCTGGAGACCAGGAAAGAAATTGAGAGACATATCAATGAACTCCTGGACATGGATGTCATTAGGAAGATTGGACATAATGAAATAGTGGAAATTACCACCCCTGTCCTAATCACCTGGCATGATGGCAAGTCTAGATTGTGTGGAGACTTCAGAGCCCTGAATAACTACACAAAAGCAGACAGGTACCCTATACCAAGGATACCTCATGCCTTGGATAAACTGGCCAAAGCCAAATACATAACCAAGATGGATTGTATGAAAGGTTTCCACCAAAATGGAGTTAAACCAAACTCCATGAAGTTGCTCAGAATAATATGCCATATGGGCATATATGAGTACACCAGGATGCCATTTGGCATCAAAAATGCACCAGCCCACTTCCAAAGGATGATGGACACCATATTTCAGGAAGAAATAATGGAAGGCTGGATGGTAGTATATATTGATGATATCATTATATACTCAGAGACATGGGAAGATCATGTACAATACATAGACAGAGTGCTAAGTAAATGTACACCCATCAATCTAAAAATTTCACTTAAAAAGTGTAATTTTGGCCAACAAGAGCTACTAGCTCTAGGACACAAAGTCTCAGGCCTTAGTCTGGCAATTGACCAGAACAAAGTAGCAGCAGTACTGCAAAAGCAAGTACCAAAGAGCATTAAAGAAATGCAATCTTTCCTTGGGTTTGCTAGCTACTATAGAAACCACATCAAAAACTTTGCCCACATAACTAGTAGCTTATACAAGTTATGCTCAAAGGATGTAGTTTTTGAAATAACCAAGGAAAGGAGGGATGCATATGAGAGGATCAAATATGAACTCACAAATGCACCTGTGCTCATCTTGCCTGACTTTGAACTACCATTCAAGTTATACATAGATGCAGCATGCAGCCAAGGCTTAGGAGCAGCCCTTCACCAAAGACAAATTGTGGATGGTGAACCAAGAGAAGGTGTAATATGTTACATCTCCAGGCAGCTGAAAGATTCAGAAGCCAGGTATGGGGCCACCCAGACAGAATGTCTATGTCTAGTCTGGGCTCTAGAAAAACTCCATTACTATTTGGAGGGTGCAGTCTTTGAAGTCTACACAGACTGCACAGCCTTGAAGTCTTTACTAAACATGAAGACTACTAATAGACATATGCTGAGATGGCAAATAGCCATCCAGGAGTATAGAGGGAACATGACCATCATATACAAGGAAGGTAAAAGCCATACCAATGCAGATGGCCTTAGCAGATGGCCACTAGACAATGTCAAAAGCAATCCAGCTTATGACCCTGAAGTTGCTGCAAAAATTCCTATCCATTTTATGGAGATAAATAGGAAAAAGAACTTCAGATTCTCTGAATGGGCACCAGAGAGTGGTACCCTTGACAGTGGAAACACTGATTCAGAAGGGACACAAACTCCCATACTGGGAATAAGTTCCTCAGAACTGCACAATGAATTTTTCAATGCAGTCCTGAAATCCTATGCTAAGCACAAACAGTGTAGCATATTACTCCAACTCCTTCAACAAAAATACAGGAGCCCAGAACTGGAAACCCAGCTGGAGGAACCCTGGTTGAGGGCCTATAAGGACAATAAATTCTTCCTTATAGATGGCATAATTTATCACAGAGAAAAGCACACCAGTGCACTCACAGTGATAGACAGAGACCACATCTCTCTAATCCTGCAGGAATGCCATGACTGCCCCTATATGGGACACATGAGTGAAGACAGGACCAAAGAGAGGGTAGCAAGCACAGCTTGGTGGCCCAAGTGGGAACAAGAGTTGAGTGAATACATCAACACTTGTGAGAGATGCCAAAAGGCAAATAGAAAACATGGGAAGAAATATGGGTTACTTCAACATATAGAAGAACCCAAGCACCCATGGGAAACCATTAACATGGACTGGGTCACAGGACTTGTCCCAGGAGGCAAAGAAAACTACAATGCCTGCTTAATCATAGTTGATAGGTTCAGCAAAAGCATGAGATGTCTACCATGCCATAAAGAGGACACAGCCATGGACACTGCTCTGTTATTTTGGAATAACATCATATCCACCTGTGGAGTCCCCAAGATCATAATTAGTGACAGGGACCCAAAATTCACATCTGAATTTTGGACCAACTTATATGACATGCTTGGCACCAAGCTTGCTTTTTCCACAGCTTACCATCCCCAAACAGATGGCCTGGCTGAGAGAATGATCCAAACAATGGAGGACATTCTCAGGAGGTTCTGTGCCTATGGCATGGAATACAAGGACCATGAGGGATACACCCATGATTGGGTTACCCTCTTACCAGCAGTCCAGCTGGCTTATAACACAAGCCAGCACTCTACCACAGGAAAATCACCTGCACTGGTAGAGAAAGGGTGGAATCCCCTGTTACCTGTGGATCACTTGAAGAAAAATCTTCTGACCATCCACCCCACAGCTAAAGACTTCCATGATATGTGGAGGAAATCCTGTGATACTGCAGCCAAATGCATAGCTGAGGCCAAAGAGTATAACAAGCAGAGGTGGGACAAATCACATATGGAACCTGACTTCAAGGAAGGGGACCAGGTGTTAGTGTCCACACTGAACTTCAACAATCTCAAAGGACCTAAGAAAATGAGAGACTCATTTGTAGGGCCCTTCACTATCATTAAGTTGATAGGGAAAAATGCAGTAGAGGTCAAGCTCACTGAGGAGTTTTCTAGGAAACACCCAGTCTTTCCTGTGAGCCTGGTCAAGCCATACTTCCAAACAGAGGAGGGAAAATTCCCCTCCAGGAAGAAGAACATCACTCCACCAGAAATAGTGGAAGTAGAAGACTCTCCTGGACCTGTGAGTAAAATCATCAGGGCCAGAAAAATCAGACTTAATGGAAAGGATCGAAGACAATACCTAGTCAGATTGAAAAACCAGACAGCTGATAAAGACAAATGGTTGGCAGAGGATGCCATACCAGATGGGAACCTTCATTTAAGGAGATTCAGAGCCTCTAGGAGGACTGAACAGTCTCATCAATGATGAGCCTTTTCTAGAGGGAGGGTATGTCAGCCTGTGACTCAAAACCAGAGCACAAGCATGACAGCCAACACACCATAAATCAATGGTATAGCCAAGATACCACCAAAACATGGAACTGAGCCAAATTAGCTCAAAAGGTATCAAAAGAAAGAGGAAACTCACCTCTTTCTGAAAATACAAGTCCCATCACCATAGGACAAGAAATAACAAAGTTATTCCTGCTCAAAGTCATTGCTGAGCATAAACCTAAATTTTCACCTCTCATCTAAAATCTAGAAGAAGAGGCTTAACCCCATCAAATGGGTATTCAAAATGAAGCTCTAAGCCAGGGCTATCCAATGGTACCAGCCAAACTGAGCTAGCACCATTATTACTTGAGTTATGGTCAAATTCAGACCAAATAAGGGTGAACAAAACATTCACCTCTCATCTAACTTTTACAGTTTTAGTGTGAGATACTTAAAGTGGGGTCTTTTTGGAAAGAGCACAATCAGGGCTATCTGATGGTGCCATCCATTTCCCCATAACTCAACTACAACAGAAGTTATTGGCCAAACAAGCTTAATACAGCTTTTTGCCCAAACCACGCCAATGTACAAAAATACTTGTACATGGGATAACTTTTTCATATTTAATGATAACCATGTCAAGTTTGGTACCATTGTGTAGAGCTCATATAGAGCTATTCAATGAACCAACTTTGAGCTTGATATCTCAAAAACTGACAGAGTTATGACCATTTTAAGGTCAAAATCCCACCAGCTGTCATATACAGCCTTACCATGGGATAACACCCCATAACCATGAATGTGAGGTGTCAAATAGACGAAGAAGCATGTTTTTACTTCAATACCTCATATTTCAGTCAATACTGGGGTACCATACAGCTTCTGTACAGAATTCTACGCGTCATACACGTCAGAATCAGGCTGTGAGGTCCCCAGATGAAAATTTTCACCCTGTATTGGTGAAAACTGCCCAGATGTGGTTTCAAAACCACATCTGAGCCCAATACAGGGTATACAGGCTGTTTGCAAACCACAAGCTTGTCCTAGAGAGTGAAAAATTTTCACTTCCTCTACGTGGAAAGGCCTAGCAGCCTTTCCACTCCAATTTCAGGATAAAAGGAGGGCTTTTCACAGCCAAAGACCTTTCCTCATCCTGCTCTTGAATACCCTACGTAGTAAACTGTCAAAAACAGTTTTACTCTTGGGTAATAATCAGGTATTATTATAATCTTAATAATTGTAGTCTTTATTATTGTAACCCAACAGGTAAAGCTGCACCCAGGGCTTTCAACAGCGCTCACCACCACTATATTCACTATAGTAAAGCCCTTATTATTAAATTAAAACCATTTTTAACTCTTATAAAACCTTTTTAAACTTTATATACCGTGTCACAGTCATAGTTAAAAGTTGTAAATACACTTTATCACTCTTATCATAGACTCAACCTGACATCTAATGACATCTGTTGACTGAGCATTAAAAATGGAATATAGACCTTATATAAGAGAGCCCATTCAGCGGCTTTTAAGCTACCATGAGAGGGGGAACCCATGTTGCAAGGTACTCTTGTCCATGATGAGGGAATTATTGTCTCAGATATGATTTGTCGGAGATGCTCCAGAGCCTCACCCTTGATCTGGTGATCACTCAGTGCAGTGATATCCAATTCAGAGGGGATTTCAGAAGTGGGGATGTAATCAGCATCAAATGAAGGAATCTCCGCAGAACCACTAGATGGATGTTCTGTGTTAGGGGTGGGCATTGGGAAGTAGTTTTTTTGGGTGGAAGTAGTGGGGAGTGGCTCATTTATTATTTTTGCTGCGTCTCTTCTCAGGGAGCGGGCCTCTCTCAATGTGATTTTATCAAGAGAGCTGTTGGAGGTCATGGAATCTGAGTCTGAACTGTTGGTGTCATTGGATTTCCTGCGGGACCTGAGGTAAATTTTTGATTTGGACTCTGGAATGCACAATTTGAAAGTTGCATGATCCTTCAAAATTCCAATTATTAAATTATGAATTATGTCAAGATTAACCATTCTGGTGGCATCCCAATACGCAAGGTCTTCTAAAATTGAATATCGCACTCCATACTCAGAGAAAATTGCTTGTCTTTGTTGTGGGGTTGCCCAAAGCCATGTGGCAATGGTTGATTTATGATTTTGATATGAGCGTGTGTAGTGAAATTGAGGACCAATTTCATCAATTTGAGCTTTGTGAATGGTGCAAAAATTACAAAAGTGGTTGCCTGAATGGGAAATAAATCCAGTAAGCTTGCGCATGGCAACCACATCCGCAATGGCTGTGAGAATGGCAACACGGATAAAGGATCCTGAAGGACCTGTTGAGGTGGGTGAAAAATGGTAACCTTGCCTTCGCTCTTTGAGCTCGTTGATGAGTGGCATTAATAAATAATTCAATTGAAGGGAAGTTGGCTCCTTTGGACCAGGGATGATTCCTGAAACATAGACATTCTCTGGCTTCAATCTTTCACTTGGGGGGAGATTAAGACAAATAAGCATGATAGGTCCAATGCTGGCCAACCGGGTGGACTTTCCATGTGCATTAAACCAGTCCACATAAATGGAGAAGGCCAATGCACCAGGAATGGACATGAATGGGGGGTCATGGATATTTCTAGTGCCAGTGAAGCGTCTCCAGACCAATCCATCCCAGACATCACATTTTGGGGAATCTTCGGGAGTTTGGGATTGTTGATGTTGATGCAGAATGTCCATAATTCCAGCCCGCTGGAGAAATCTGGCAAGCCAATTTTTGAATGGTTGATAAATGAAATGTTTTGTTGGTATAAATTTTTGCTTCATGTTGGGGGTGTTTTGGGTGTGGGCTTCAAATGAATAGATGAATTTGCCTAATGATTGTGTGCAAGGGGGATCATGATAATTTGGGTCATTATGGCGTTGACAGTGGGGTTGGTCAGTTGTGACTGATTCAGTAAGGCCATGAAGAGAGAAACATTGAGGACAACATATATAGTTTTGAATCACTGGCTCCAATTGGAGATGTTCAAATATGGTACTCAGATCTTGAGGTATATGGAATGCAGGAATGGGGGGACCACCAGAGCTTGAGATGCTGGACTTGATCAGCAGGTTTAGGGCGGGGTTGAGAATGCGTGAAGCCCAGCGGGGTATATTATACCTTAATGATAGAATGGCAGATATTATCATTCCAAGGTCTTGTGGAGGAAGGGTTTGACTGCTGCTGTATGGTTTCTGTGCAGTTGAATTGAGAACCGCTGGAGTTGAGAAAGTGCTTTGGGTCAAACGTGAATAATCAGCTGGGAAGATTTGATCCAATAGAATTTGTGGGCACCCAGATCCTGATGCAGAAGTAGGGATGTTTGGAAGAGATTTGGGTGCAATGGTTTATTTGAGCTTTTTAATGTGCTGTTTATATTGGAAAGGTGTGAAGGCAACTCCAGGCCTATCACCCTCAGGGGAAGAGTGTGTTTGAGCTGAGCAGTGTTGACACATGCATATACGCATTGAGGAATAGCGGCGGGTTGTCATTGTTGCAGAAATTGGGAGTACAGTTTGTTTGTGTATAAATATCTATGGCTGATGTGAAAGTGTTTAGGAGTGTTATTAATTGGCAAAAGAATTTAGTGATTCTTTATGAAGGGGGAGATGATTTGAGCCAGCTGGGAGTTTTATCCCATTTGTAATGGTGTGTGCGCTGCAGCTGATAGAGTGTAACATGTCTCATCTGGATGGCGGAATTGGTTAGGAGTTTAATGGGGTAAAATGCCATGCAGCTCAATGCTCATACATATTCTATTTTATTTACACATGGCAATACTGCGGTTTTGACCCTTGAGGGGCGTTGCAATAGGGATGTGTCAACATTGATTTGAGGGGATTGACATTCAAACCATGTACGCTGGCACGCCATCGTACATGGCTTAAACCTTATTACAGACATAACAATATAACTCTATTACATAAGGGGTTGGAGTGCAGCTGAAGTCTTGGTATTTGGTTTAAGTGCAGCAGGCTTTTAATTGGTTGGAATGTGATTTGGATTGTCTCGCCTTTCTTGAAAAGGTGATGTCTCTTTTGTGGGTAAATCCTTCGTGAATATGCCCCTTTACAGATGTACAATGCTATGGAATTTCAATGCGTATATTGGCAGTTTGGATAATTCACAAAATGTGACAATGGGGAGGCGGAAATGTTACCTAATATGATTACTTATGGATGATGGGTCCCCTTTGAGATTAAGGGAATATTACATTATATGGTGGTAGGCCCTGCAGGGTGGTTTCCGACCGAAGCGGAGGAGCTCTAGAGGAGGCAGGGAGGATTCTCCTAAAAAGAGGCTTATTGGACTTTCACGCAACACTTAGTTCCAACTATTCATAGAATTTCTCTATTCTAAATTTGAAAAGATTTCATCTCATATCACTCTATTTTATCATAATACTGAGGTGTTTTATCTAGTTAAAAATATTACTGTACTTTTTCGGCCCTTATGTCATCTTCCAAGTCACATCAATCCCGTTCAGGTTCTGTTCATGACTCAGATAGTGAATCTAGCATAGAATATGTTCAAACACAATCACCATTGAGTCTCAACATTCCTCTCACAACCCCTATCGCATCCTCAATGAATGTATCAGGTCTTAACATTGATGTGGGAAATCCAAAGGCTCCAACTTCCAGCACTTGGGCGATTCCAAATATTTCTGTCACTCCAATTCCCCCAAATCCCACTAATACACAAATGCATGTGTCTGAGGGGCTGGAAGGCACACCTCAAATCTCATCAAACGCTAATCCCCACTCAAAATTTCCACGTGAGTTCCTCCTTAACCCTGGTCGGAATCCAGTCGCATCCCAGGATCCCTTTGGACGAAGTCAACAGCCAACCCTCAATATTCCATCAGGATCTCAGGCTCATGTGGGAAATGAAAGGCGCGTTGATGGCAGGCGACAAAAAAGACCTTTGGAAAATGTAACTTGGAGCGGTCTGTTGGAGGGAAATCCAGGATTGACGCTTCATCAAAGTAAGTCATTTGAATTTTGGAGTATAATATTTTTCACAATTTGATATTTTTGTTTCATGGGTTAGATATGGCACCTAAAGGCAAGTCAGTCTGATCTCAGGAGCCAATTGAAGATCGTGAGGATGACCAGTCTTCATTAATGTTTTGATGTGTTAACTAATGATTTGCATGGCAGGGGATGAACTTTATGCGTCTTCACCTCTGGTCCATAAAGAGAAAGTCACTGGACGTCATCATCCATATGCCTCCAAACCAAGAACGGGTCATGCCAGTTCATCAAGAGAAAGGATTGTGGATGATGAGGATGAGAACATGTCTCCGACTCAAAGTGAAAGAAATGATGAACCAAGGAGGGACGATTTCACGGCGCATGAGCAAGGCACTCAATCAAATAGTGAGTTCACCCATCGTCAGCTGGGCCTTGCCCAGAGTATGCTTGAACAATCCAAGGTCATACAGCAAAGGAACCAGGCCCGCAAAGCTCACAATGTGGCAAAACGTGCAAGCCAGAAGGAGCAACAAAAATGGCTGAAGGCAGAACTTCCAGAGAATGTCCATGGAATGAGATCAGCAGTACACGCACATTGCCTGTTCCTACTCAAAGTTAGGGATAAGGATTTTTCCTCACTACCAGCACCACCCAGCAGAGAAGAGCGTGAAATTGCAATTCAAGTGGCTGGTCATCTCGGATATGTCCCCAAGGATGTTTTCAATGAGCCATCAACACAGGTTCAGTCTCAGGGTTTCCAAAGCTACTGCAAAAATGAGCTCCACAAGCTAGGACTAAAGCGGTTCACTTGGGACTGGGAGAGCTCATGGCAACATCCGTTCAATGAGCTGATGTCTATGGTGTTTTACCGTACATTCCGTCTTGCACTGGTCAGCACCAAGTATCATCATTACTGTTGGAAAAAGGATCATAATAACTATGGGGTTGTGGCGGCTTTAATGGAGCAATATTTCACTTATTTGAAAAGAGAATGGAAGTCTATTCAAAAGGATGCCGAGTGTTTGGTTAAAAAGAAGGAGAATCAAAAGCTCGCAAAGATTTGTCAAAGGGTTAGTTAATGTATCTCTTCTTCATTGTGAGCAAAGACTGATGATGATCTACTTCATTATGTGCAGACCTGTGAGCGCTGTCGTGAATGGTGTGATACGGCTAATTTTCCCATTCTAGCATCACAACTCAATGACCCTTGAGTATGTTCAGATACTGAGGAGGTACTGGAAAATGGCCGTCAAGTTTACCGCAAAGTGGGATTACGCTGGTGCTCCCATTTATTTAATGAATTGGTATTAAAAATTGATCGAGACATAGAGCTTTGTAATTGCATTAAAAAAAAGGGTAAAAAACCTATTGATAGATTGCCAGAATTACGATCGACAGATGATGGTGATATTCCGGAAGGCTTATCATTTCAGGTATTTGATCAAGATTGACTCAAAGGCTGTAGTAAGATGCAGACTAGCGCCCTCAAAATACTTGACATGCCAGTTATTAGGCCGAATGGTGATGCTCTGCAATAACTTAGTAATATAAATGTATAGCACCGTTACAAATTAACATTTTGTGAATTATTTGTCCAGGTGTAATAAAATCTGATTATTATCTCTTAAGGATGCAACAACTTGCTAAATATGTTAGAATATAGACAATATGAATTGAAATGTATCACCGTCTCCCTTAGCAATAAAACTCTATTGCTCATTTTCATTGAGGAAATATTGAAGAAGTTCGATCCAGCTAATGGTGTTCATAATTGTGGACCTGTGCCAGAGTCAACAGGGGTTATCAACTTTGTCAATCACAAATTATATAATATCAGTAAGGCTCACGCAGTTAATGATTTTTTCTTTTCTTGGACCTATTGGTGATTGGAATATGACATTCCCATAAGGAAGGATTTCAGAATAGTAATACAATCAAGTGAAAGATGAGCTTGAAAGGTACCTTCCGCATGTTGACCTCAACTGAATGAGGAGTGATATAGTGGATGACCTGTACAGGTCGTTGTTGGCCAATACGATGTAGACGATCAACAGCCTGAGCCTCAATGGCTGGGTTCCAATTGGGCTCCTGGAAATGTGGATGTCAGGGTCCGAAAATCAGGGGAGAATTTTGGGGGGAAACTCACCATTAAATAGACTATATTAGCACAAGTTATATTGAGGCCAGTTCCAGCCGTGGCAATGGATGCAATGAGTACTTCACATTCAGGATTATTGAAGAAATTCTCAAGTGCCTTGTCCTGCGCTTGTGGTGTATTTGTTCCATCAATTCGTCCTGAAAGGATAGAGTGATGGGCAAGAGCAATCCCAATTCTACAATATAAAAAAGTCAGATGGAGTCAATTGGTAATGGATGCATATTAGAATTAACACACAAATCTAGAAATTGGGTCCATTGGGTATAAACAACCAGTTTGGTTGGACCACACCTTGTTTGTTTGTTCTTCATTAAGCTTTGTAGGAGGTGTGCAATTTTACTACTCATCATGCATGTTTCCACATCCACAATAGTTCGTGTGATTGTTGGCGAGTTATCCTGAGTGCTCCTGCCCTCAATGTCTTCCAACTCCGCCTCTGCAATTGTGTTAAGCATGATGTGATGGTTACAACATATTCGCAGCTTATTAATATTTCTGAAAAACTCTCCTGGTCCTTTGCTTTTGGATGATAGGAATTCTTCATATAATGTGGAATATTCTTGCTGCATGGTTGGGTTGAGTGGGAGCAGCTCATAATGATGGCTAATAGTGGGGAGGGATTTGAGATGTGTGGTTTTGGTGCGGCGCAAACTTAAATGCCACAATGCCCAATGCAAAATATCATTGCAACCTTTTGAAAGACTACTCAGGATGAATGGTGACCAGTTATCTTGATTGGCGCTCTGTGGTTGAGTGATGAATGATATTATGCCCAAAAGGTCATAAATGGTGTTGTGAATAGGTGTGCCCATTAAGCATATTCGACGGGATGAAAGGAGGCTATTAATGGCACGGTGAGTGGCAGTGTATTGAGAGCGAATATAGCTATAAGAGGGGGCAAGGGTTATTGGATATAAAAGGTAATTTGAATCATTTAAGATCAGAGACTCACTGTGCTTCATCCAAAATTATACAATGCCAATTGATTTGAAAAATTAATGATGTAGAGGTATTGGTTTGCTTAAATTCTTTGGTGATAGTATTGTAAGAAGTGATGATGATATCATATTTTAAGATGTTGTCTTTGGATAATGAGTGACGAGTGGGACCATGGTAGATTTTGGAATGCAGCGCTCCAGCCTGAGCATGCTTGGATATTTCTGATTGCCAGTTGGTAATTAAGCAAGGGGGGGAGATGATCATGGTGGGCGTGGAGCGATGGGGGTTTGCAATCATCCGCTCCTTGGAGGTACCAATTAGAGCAATGGCCTGAATGGTTTCACCTAATCCCATATCATCCGCGAGCAGTCCTCCAAGAGGGGTATTGGTCGAAAGGGATTCAAATGAGCTAACAACCTTGTTTGTAATGATGTGCCTGGCATTGAAAGTGGATCCTGGGGGTGAGGTGGCCCAAAGGTTACGGGCTGATTGGCCATTGGGGATTTCTTGATCCCCGAGAAAAGCTAGTCCGGTCTTTTGATGAGGGAGGAGGGGGGTTTGAATAATGGCATGGGGCGGGGTCATCATGGGGAGGTCTGATCCACTGGGTAATTGTATCAGTTTTTGCTTGGAAATCAATGATGAAAGAGCAGGATATGAAGCTTGTGTTGAGTTTGAAGCGGGAAATGATGGAGTAAAAAGTTGACATTGACTATGAGTATTACAGTCATATTATTTGGGCATTTTAAGCTTGAAATCTTGTGTTCAAAAGCTTTCCATTATGAATAAAAGGTTTGGATACCATGTGAAGAACATCAATGCTAGATTGGGTTTCTGAGATGAGGAGGGATCATTTGCATCAGTCATAAATACTCCCTCAACAAATAAGATTTGAGTAGGATTGGATTGGCAATTTTCAATCCATGCCCCACCAGGACCACAGTGCATGAACGTTTTTGGTGCCCCAAGGAATGGTATCAACGTTTGGGAAAGGGTTCCCGGGAGAGAGCCAATAGCATGCTGGTGATTGGGGAGATATACAAATATGTTGTGTTGATTGTGCCATAGGATAATCCAAGAACCCAAGTGGGAATTCTCAGGCTTTAAGGTTATATCACTATTTATTTGAATACAAATATTAATCATCCCAATGCAAAGTGGTTGTGAAGGGGTTGACATGATGGCTATGTTAAATTATTTGGGGACAGTTGGAAATTATATGATCGGGAAGGGTTTGCTAAAGGGAATGAAGAGGAATAAGCGTAGGTGGGGAACTTATATGAGTGGCAGCAACAGGCCAAAAGGGGGATGGCCTGTGGTTATGTGCATGGTCTTGATGGGGATGGGCCTCTTGGGCTCATAATTTTCATATCCGATTTGGGGCATATATCAAGGCAAGGTGGCCAAAATGTGGGTGCACCGATATGACTGCTGGATCTGCAGCAAGGTACAAAACCCTTGGTGGAACAAGGTTGACATTAGCATATCCGAAATTGGGTGGGTTGTAGCAACTTATTGTGGAGGGCATATCAGAGGCATGCAGTCATGTTCGCTGGTGTGACAGCAAACATGGATGCATATATATCTTCCCCAGGTTAATTGTAGCACAGGGACCTACTGGGCAATGTTGGCCGTTTCAAAGGGCAATCTCACTGTGGGGATGTTTGTGTGTGGGCGGGTAAGATATGTTTGGTGGCGTGCCACCAAACATGACTTTGGTTTTGCGTGAAGTTTTTTGATGACTGATTCCAACTAGGCTTCAGGGGGGGAAGTGTGGCATGATCAAACGGGGCACCGACCATGAGGCATGATCCACATCTACATTCACCCCTATTGCGTTTGAGGAGGCTACTATTCCCCAGAGATTGGGATCACGGTCTTTGCCTCACGCGTGAACAAAACTCCGGAGAGAGAGGCCACCCACCCAAGGGAATTTCTGGCTGCAAGCCAGGTGCCACAACTTGCGCGGGGCGTGTAAGAACGTGAAGAAAATAACCCGCGGTGTGAGATACCCACGCAAACATAACCAGCCTCAGCAATCATAGGCTGGGATTATTCTGATGTGGATGAGGCTGACGCAAATCCACACTGATTGGCCTCAGGTTTCCACGCACAAGCAGGTGAGCATCTGCAGTCAAGCTGACCACCCGACCAAGAAACTAGCCGGTCGGAACACTGGCAGTAAAATGTCTTCCAGGCGTGTGAAAGTTGCCTGTGTATGATCCGTTGGGGGGTGCGTATGAAAGCGTGTGGCTGCCCGACAATGAGCACGCGCAATGAACAAGCAGGGCCAGTCATTGTTGGCCCAAACAATGGCACCGGAGTGAATCCACTGTTTGTGTATTACCCAAATAATAAGTCATCCCATTATGACTCACTTTCATTAACTCGGATTACACCCGCGTCTATGCCATTGTTAGGCAGAGCTCTGCAAAAAGGTGCACCAAAGGGATGCAGTTGAGATATATGACTCAATGGCTTGACGTGATTTTCATGTTACATTGCTGAACAACTTTTGCTCTGACCCACAGCATACATTTACACAGGTGTACTGCGTACTACAGTGTTGGCTGTACAGATCAGGAAGGTGTTATACTACTTGAGCCTGCATGCATATAGCGAATGTGCATGCACCTTCCGATCGTTTGCATATACGTAGCTCATGTGCCACATGCTCAGAATTGCGTTTCACCCAATTTGCACACGCAAGCTGAGCATATCATGGTCAAAAGCACCGTGTGGAAGTGCTCAGTAAAGCCATGGAATGAACTATTTTTGCAATAGTTCATTGGAATGCTCAGTTTGGAGCACTTCACCAAAGCGTGTGAAATGCTGCAGCTGGCTGAAATGTCACCCAATGCTGTGCCAAATGATCAGATTGTGGGCATACAAAAACGACTGAGCAATGGCTCAGCATGGTGCATTTGATATTTTTATATCAATAGTTCAATCACTGTGCCATTAAAATGTTCAGCCACTGAGCATTTCAATTATGACCCGAAAGCAAACCTGAGCAACGGGTCGAGGCAAGCTCACACTGTATTCACTTGTGTTACAGCCCCCCCTTTGTTCACATACTATTACCAGGCCATACGGCTGGTAATATTGCCGCGGTCACTTGTGACCAAATGCACCGGGTGCATTTCTGCATGGGTCACTTGTGCATTCCACCCACAATACACATTCAACAAGGGCCTCACGACCACCCTCCCGGGTGAATGGGTGGCTATTTAAGGAAAGAAAGGGGATTTGACTCAGATTCACAATTTAATAAATTGCAATACTCAGCGGTGCATTTGATATTGTTATATCAATTGTTCAATTACTGTGCAATTCAAATGCTCAGCCACTGAGCATTTCAATTATGACCCGAAAGCAAACCTGAGCAATGGGTTGAGGCAAGATCACGCTGTATTCACTTGTCTTACAGCCCCCCCCTTTGTTCAAAGACTATTACCAGGCCATAAGGCCGGTGATCTTGCCGCGGTCACTTGTGCATTGCACCCACAATGCACAATCAATAAGGGCCTCACGACCACCCTCCTGGGTGATTGGGTGGCAATTTAAGGAAACAAAGGGGATTTGACTCAGCTTGACAATTCGATAAATTGCAATACTCAGCCATACCCCCATTGTTCACCTGCCTCACGTGAGCATTTCACTTCTCAGTTGCAGCATTTGCTGAGACTCAGCTTCAATTTTGCCCACACGCCTTGAAGCTGAGATTTTTGCGGGTGCTGCAACTGCTGAGATCGTCTCAGCTTCACTATGGTATAAAAGACCATCTTCACACAACACGCACTTCACTTTCTTTCTCACCTGCTCCACTTTGTTCAACCTCACCCGCATTTGTCCTTCTTGTGCGTATTCCCCTTCGTCTTCCTGCCTTTCTATTTTTGTCTTTTGCACTCCACTATACTCACTTCCCTTCCTTTTGCCTGTTTGTTTATTCTTCTGATCCGTTCAGAACCTCACTTCTATCCACCTTGTGCGTTACCTCTTTTTTAAACTTTTGTCGACATTACATACCAATATTAATACTTATTTTTCTTCATGACTCTTTTCCAG
Organism: Austropuccinia psidii; assembly: GCA_023105745.1. Lineage (NCBI taxonomy): Eukaryota > Fungi > Basidiomycota > Pucciniomycetes > Pucciniales > Sphaerophragmiaceae > Austropuccinia > Austropuccinia psidii. The sequence goes on from JALGQZ010000018.1 coordinate 6,546,108, forward strand.
ACATTCAAAACCTTTGGACTAGAGCGATCTTATTTTGTTTCCGATTTGAATTTATAATTCATCGTACGTCTTCATTTTTTCTCTTGATTGGTTACTTTGTATGCAGTTACTAACCTCAATTTTTTTGTTTTTAGATGTCATGCACTTTATGCACCAAGTGGGGTATCCCCTGCATTCGCTCCTCGATGACGAACGACGCTTGTGATGCTTGCCGACAAGCACACAAGAAATGTTTGTTCGTTGTCCGCCCCTTCCAACCACGAGGCCAGAGGAGTTCCCGCCCAAGACGCCCTCGCAAGGACTCCTTTGTGGTCAACAATGATGAAACCATTTCCAAGCGTGAATGGACTCCGGGCCCCCAAACAGGCCAACGGGAACGATTCCGGACAATCAGCCCTGTCCCCTCAAGTATCAATTTGTCCACTCCCCCTCCTAGGCCACCATCCAATGGTCACTTCACTCCTCGACCGGAGCGAAGTGATTATCCGGCCGATGAAGGATGGCGATGGCGAGAGGACATTCAAACTTGGGCTGATCGTCACCATGTCTTGTCACCAATGGGATTCAAACGCCAAAGTAAGTTTTCTTTCTCCTCCTTATCTCATTTCTCTTCACGCAATAATACTGACTTTTTTCCATTTCTCATAGAACAAAACCCCCCAAATCCCCCCCAACAAGACTCTCCCGTGCCTAGTTTGCCTTGCGAGCAAACCCTCCGGCAATCCACTCCAGGCCCGAGTGGCACCCAATGGTCTGAGGAATTATTCCGCGGTAAGCAGCCAAAGTTTCATTTCATTTTCACTTTCACTTTTTAGTCGAGTGAACTGACTCTTACTCCTTTTCTAGAACCCTCCCGAATGGAAGAGCCACCTATTCCTGGCCCGAGTCCAACGTCCCAACAACCTGAGGACAATACGACTTGTGAGCCCGAACCCAAGGTGGCTCCTACGCAATCCACGGAGGAAGCTTATGGTAAGTCACCCCTTCTTTCTCTCTTTGATTCATATACCCTTTTCCTCTTTTTTTCTTTGACCGTCTCCAGATCGTCCCGCCACTCCTCGCTCGATCATCATCATCAATGATACGCCCGTCGGATCCCCCCTCCCCCTTCTTCTTACCCAACTCGCCCACCTTCCCCTTCCATTCCCCCCCCCTCCCCAGAGAACCCCAACGCCTTTTCCCCCCCGGTGCCAAGCTCCTCTCATTCCCATGATGAAGCTCGCCAGGAATTCACCGACCTGCGACCGACCCTAATGATTCCTCGAGCCATCGTCCACGATTCGATCAACCGAATCTTGTTGGAGCATCGTTGCTTGCTCCACATGATTCCTTTCGTGGATGCAACTCATCAAAACGAGATGCACCACAAATTCTGGGACGAACTAAACTGCCTCCTTGCCCAGGCACTGGAGGCTTATCCAAAGGAGGACATAACCGGGATAGTCTCCAAATTCCTCAAAAAATAAAAATTTAAAAAAAATGATCCCATTATTTCCACTTTTTATCATTTGCAATACTTTCTTTTAAATAAGTTATCATTTGTAATCAATTATTATTATGTTCAAATTCTATTACATTCTTTGTTCACGTAAAAATTACTTATTTCCTCCTTAGAGAAAAACCCTGATTGCGTGAGAATTATTTTTGTAAGTGCCCCACCAAGTGTTTGAGTGAGTATTTGTTTTCGTGAACCTCTTTTTCTCAAAATGCGCCAATAGTTGCCGTTATCCTCTCCTATATTTTCTTCTCCCATGGTTTAGAGCCATATCCATTCTTAACTGTAAAAAAGCGGGAGGTTCCCGTATGTGAGCAATCCAGTCCAGATTCGTAAAACATGGCCTTTCCTATGGTCACATGCTATTAATCTTACTCATGTATTGAATTGTTTAAATTGTCTGGAACCTTCACAAGAGTAAGGTTTGGCGTGTGACTTGTCTGGAGCCTGCACAGGCGTAAGGATTGGCGTGTCAATTGTTGGGAGCCTGCACAGGCGTAAGGATTGGCGTGTGAATTCTTGGGAGCCTGCACAGGCGTAAGAATTGGCGTGCAAATTGTTGGGAGCCTCCAAAGGCGTAAGAATTGGCGTGTGAATTCTCGGGATCCTGCACAGGCCAAGAAATTTTCAGCATTGTGGGGAACCCTCACAAGCGTAAGGATTGACGTGTGAATCGTCAAAAGCCTGTACAGGTGTAAGGAATTTTTAGCATTTTTGGGAACCTTCACAAGCGTAAGGATTGGCGTGTGAGTTGTCGGGAACCTGCAAAGGCGTAAGGATTGGCGTGTGAAGCGTTGGCAGCCCGCATAGGCGTAAGGAACTTTTAGCATTGGCGGAACCTGCACAGGAATAAGGATTCGCGTGTGAAGCATTCGCATCCTGGACAATAGCAACAAACCAGGACAGATGTACAATGGCATGCCACCGTACACAATCCACTTCACCCCTTTTTCATGTGAGACACCCCATCTCCGGCACTCGAATCCATCCAATCCTGGTGTATATTGTCCTCTGCCTTACCCCACCATTACTTACCCAACACACATGCAAATCTCCTCATTCTTTGAATTGGCATGAGATTGTATTACCATCCCTGATTTAATAGCCCGCTCTCTCGCCAATCTCATAATAGCCATGGTTTTTTTGCCGCATTGTTTTTGCTAACCTGCTTGAGCATTGTGCGGACATACCCACTAGTGTCGTGCTTTCGTTTTCCTGTGCTGGATCAGTATAATGAACAAATGTACTACTGGCCCACACTACCTGAATGAGCCCATGACATGCGGATAGATCAATCCAAAAATGCTCATTTGGGAAAATCAATTTTCCCCCTGTACACCGCTTTGACGCATCTCTTTGAATTTGGCCGGTCCGCTTATCAGCTTGAAACCACCATCCCGAAGCATACTGCGATGCATCCTTATCAACATGAGGTGCGTTTTTGAATCCATTCATGGTGAAAGTGAGTGCGGAAGCAAACTCAAATGCACCCTGATTTGCCGGAATATTGCCTTCATAGTTGACTTGATCAAAAGACGGAACCCCCAATGAATTGTAGGAATTTTGAATCTTCGCAAATAAATTATCCCCAACATATCGTAAGGATTGACCTAGAATGCGACCCACCGAGCTAAGATTGGCACCTCGTTTCCGCCATTCATCTTTTGCATTTTCAATTTTGCCAGCACTTCCATACAGACCAAATTGTTCATTCTTTGTGGTGCATTTGCGCCACCCAATTGCGAACATAAATCCCTCCAGTAATGCTCCATTTGTTGCAATAGGGTCAGTGAACCTCTTTTCGCGAAATAGGAGTTGTGATAATTCATCCCATTGATCGACCTTGACTTCACTCATTGTTGTGAATGGTCGGAATTTGACAAGGGCAATGAGTAATCCGGTTGAAGAGAAAATTGCCACACGGCCAAAGTGAATGCGTTTGATCTGATTGACATCCACAACCCTCCGAATTTCACTTGGGGTCATATTTGCTGATACTGGCATTGATATTTGTGCTGTTGGGCGAGAGGAGGAAAACAACCTATTCATTTGGCTCGTTTTGCGCTCATTTGTCTTTTGGGATCTGCTAATATTCCCGAGTGGTTGAGGGATCACTATGTGTTGAAGCACACAAGATATCAGATACTGCCAAGGAGCTTTCTTTGGCACACATCCTTTGACTTCCCTGTTGGAGCCCACATGACATTGGCACAATCTGAACCGACTAAAGCCAATGTTCTTCTGTGGGGCCCAATGAGGGTGCCACATAAATGTGGAAGCTTATATACACTGAGATTAAGTGAGTAACTCACACTTTCCTTCCTCAGCCCGACGCTTTCTCGCGAGTTCCCTTTTACGCTCTTTTCCTTTTTTGGTGAATGGCATGCTTGCAGCAGAAATTGAAATGAAACCAAATGATTACTGATTTCTTAATATCACCTAAATTGGATTGCGGTGGATGAATCTTTTTTAATTGCGGTAAAAAGAAAGCTCACGCCTGACCTTGGCAAATTCACTATCTCAAATACCTGAACCTGAAAATTGCAGTGGATAGTACATTATTCAATTTTACACATTGATGTTCCCATGCAATAATTTTCCAATCCAACCATTTGGAATCTCGCAAGCACATGCAAATGCAATTTGCATCCTGCTGCGGATCCCTAGCTATCCTAGTCCTCTTGAAAGACACAGGATCATTTGGCCTATTATGGGCTGGCGGGAAGGGATAAACGCGACCTCCCGCAATGCCCCCGCGTGTGCTACTCGCGGGCACAACACCTGACTCAGCTTGCGTCTTGTCGTAGTCTTTGCAATGATGTACGGAGGCATGCCGCCGTACAATTACTATTGGTACTCAGACTGTGGCATCCGGGCAGTAGTAGGATAGGAAGTCATGATTATTAAATTCATAAATCACTTTGCAAAATTAAATTACAATCTATCTAGTACAAAGCTAATCTAAAACGGGTCAATCCTGGTTGTGAGCTTTGCTGACCTGGGTACCGTCAAGGTGACCTCATCACTTGAACCAAGACCGCGTTTCGCCACCCAGGCATCACCAAAGTCTAATACTAAGCATCGTGCAAATTCAAATCTAAGAGGTACAGTGGGGTTGAAAGACTCTGATGAGAAGAAACTTTTATTCAGTAAATTACATATATACTTATTAGTACGTAGCCACACTGGCTCCACTAGATTTTTACCCTCTGAAAGCTTTGCGGAAATGTCAATTAGTGATAAAGCCCCTTTAACTGAGCTTGTTCTCCAGTCATCTGAGCATACCATCAAACCACGAACCCCCGCCGCACAGAATGCCGCTAATATACCATAGCAAATTTGATTTATTCCGAGATTCTTGTGACACGCCAAAAGATCTTTGATGGCCTCATTTTTTTGTGAGTTCGTGAGTTTGCCTTTGATGCCATTAACTTCGACCTTTGTATGTGCACGTACCATGTTGTACGCAATCATCAAATGGATAACTGTATCCATTAGATCGTCCAGGTTCTTGTGCGGCTTTGTGGATATCTCATTGTCAGCCCCGCCACCTTCAATGCTGAGTTGGGTTGCACGTTGCTTTGATTTACTCAAGCATGAGGCCAGGTATTCAACTGCTCCGCGTTCAAGTCCAAGAGGATCGGTCGAATTTGATGTTGGTGCAACATATGGTTTGGGTGCAACCACATTGTATGAGACTAAACTAATGGATTCAAACATAACATTTGCGCAAAAATGTTCAACTGGATTGGCGGGGTAAAGAAGGCTCTGAACCATTTTGAAGAAGAAGTGTTCTGATTTTGGGAGATTATCTGGAGGTTTAGCTGATTCCTTCATCAATTTGAGATTCCAAATGTTGTGATCAAAAAATGCTTCTGTTTTGGTTGGCTTAAAAAAAACTAACCCTGTATATTGCAATTTATATCACCAGTCAACAGCCAATAACCAAGTATCATGCACAAAGATAAAAAAAAACTCACCTGCCATCTCAAGGTCCTCCAGCCAAGCCAACATTTTAAGCTCTTGGTTACTGATCACCTTAATACCAACGGGCAGGAATGTATGAGCATCCTTTGTTGGTAAATTGTCCCATCTATTTTTGTAAATCGTATTGATATTATCAAGCCCCCTTTTCCATGATTGTTGATAAATATTGGAATGATAATTCAAAATGCCTGAAAACTCTTCCATGCGGGATAAAAATATTCCTTGAAAATTCGCAGCGGATGACACTTCGGGCTCAGCGTCGGGAATTATATCAATCATATCATGTCCCATTGTATCATGTTTAATTGTTTTGCTTGCTTGAAAGGCTTGAATATTCCGAGGAGAGGCGGGAGGGGTTGCATCATGCATTGTTTCATTGGGTATTGGGGGGCTTTCAGTATGTGGAGCTTGATCATGGATTGTTTCATTGAGTATGGGGGGGGTTCAGTATGCGGAGGTTCATTATCAATATGGTCCACTTCAACATTGATCATTTCATAACCTTGATCCCGGGAATCCTTTGCGGCTTCAAAGGTACGGCGTTTTTTGTTGGTTATTTTGGTTGCATGTATATTTGGTCTTTTTCCTAATCCTTTGCCTGGAAATCCAATTACGACTTGAGATGCTTCAGGTAGAGATTCTCCCACCTCCACACCTGCCCATATATTGTAAGCAGGTATTTTTATCAATCTTGTTTTGATTTAGTAATGGACTTACGGTTCAAATCCATTTTGAGCAGGCTCATGGCTTCAGCAATCTTTTGACGCACATAATCAGGAATTTTACTATCATTTCGAATTTTTTTTAGCCTTGGGATTGTTTGAGCAATGTTGGAGACAAATTGTTCCTTGGATATAATTTCCACCTCCCCACTGAAAATTACATCATCTTGCCCATCATCTTCTGTCGGTGCACAAGGTTCAACAGTCTTTTCCTTCTCATAACTTTTAAAATTTGGTTTCTGAGAGCTTGGAGGCTGACCTGAAATAAAGGCTATGACACAATGTCAGGTTTTGGGAAATTAGAAATATTCAAGATGGATGCATACTCACATTCTGGAAGAACTGGGGGATCTTGATTATCTTCATGTGACTGGCTCTCTACTTCAATGCCTAATTCACGACTACTGGCGATATCAGAGATTTCACTTCCACTCTTTGGGGCTGAAGTTGGTCTTTCATTGAATTCAGTTGAATTTCCCGGGGTTCGGGCCATGGCGGAGGTAGTTTATTAAGCAAATAGATGGTGACGAGGTGATTGATAACTTGTTTGAAAATTTTTGAATAAAAAGATCCAAATTGAAGAAAAAAGGTGCATGTAAAATAATTGCATTTGCAAAATGCAATTTGTCGGGAAATTGAAGGAGGCAATGTTTTGCAAATTATTTCATATCATGCAAATGAAATCACTTCCCTGTGAGACATTGAATAAAGTTGACTAGTGAGAAACCTACTAAAGTCAACTTTTGAACTATTCAACGCTCATGAGGTAAGGACTAAGCAAAGTGTTCATTTGATTGATATGAAATAAAATGGTTTTGTTGGGGAAACAGGAGACACAATTCTTGTCTTAAATAGTCCACTTATTACGTTTTAATTTGTGAGTCTCATGATTTAAACCCTAACCACAACATTGTGAATATACTGACCAATTTCCCCTTAGGTCCTGTTGGCAGAGAAGGCCACTCAGCATATTTTGGGGATTGCCTTCATTGTGTACGCCAACAAGCCACCGTACACTATGGATGTAGTACGGAAGCATAAGGATATGTCGTGTCGGGAGCATGTTGAGAGGCACTCTGCGAGCGTAAGGATAGGTGGTTTCAGGAGCATGTCAGGAGGGCACCACACAAGGGTAAGGATAAGTGGTGTCGGGAGGGCACTACACAAGCGTAAGGATAAGTGGTGTCGGGAGCATGTCGGGAGTGCACTCCGCGAGCGTAAGGATGGTAAACAGTGTCGGGAGTGCACTACACAAGCGTAAGGATAAGCAGTGTCGGGAGCATGTTGGGAGGGCACTACACAAGCGTAAGGATAAGCAGTGTCGGGAGCATGTTGGGAGGGCACTTGAGCGAGCGTAAGGATAAGTGATGTCGGGAGCATGTTGGGAGTGCACTCCGCGAGCGTAATGATTGTAAGCAGTGTCGGGAGCATATTGGGAGGGCACTTGAGCGAGCGTAAGGATAAGTGATGTCGGGAGCATGTCGGGAATGCACCACGTGAGCATAAAGATGGTATGGGCGGGGGTGTGAAAGCGTAAGGAGTGGTGAGGACGGAGATGGGGGGGCAGTGTTGGAGTCTCATCTGGAGGGTGGTGCGGGCTTGTAAGCATGCGAAGCATTGGGGCGGATTGGGTGGGGATGCGGAAGCCAATGAGGTGAAATTACCCAAACATTGTGAATAGTGTTGAAATGGGTTTGGGCTTTGAGTGACATTCACATGTGACACATGTGACAATTGACGTTGTCTTAACGCTGACGTGACGTGACCCACTAAATCCAGTGACTATAAAGTGACACTAACGCAACTGAAGCAAGATTTTATACTGACAGTGGTGCGATGTGAAGTCAATTGCCAACGATTGACGCAAGATTCGCCCTGGTGATATCTGAAGGCCACATTGTGAAGTTTCTATCCAAGTATTTCTTGGGTACTACTAAGAAGGTGGCGCCTGTTTTAACCATCAAAGGATACTTTCTATTTTGGGAGAACACATCAAGAATTGATTTTTCTCAATGAATAAAGGCCATAAAATTTTTTTGTTTTTACAAATATTCTTTAGAATCGGTGGTGTCCCCACTAAGGGTTTCAGAATTTTTGGGTTGACTAAATTCATTTTTTAAAGAGATTTCTAGTACGGATTGGGGTTTATAATCTCATACTCCAAGACATATTGCTCAATAGGCTCTGATTCACTGTCTGAATCCTCTATTAACACATTTACCATAATTTCATAGTTATATTGGTACTCTATGTGCTCTTCTTCTTAATCTTTCTGTCTTGAAAATATTTTATTTTCCATTGGGACAATTATTTGCATATTGGTAAGGTGATTCACAATTTTGACATTTATTCATTTTCCTTGGTGTTTCTTCCGCATTGGTAGGTTTTATGTCTTTTTTGAGTACTAGCTTTGGTTTCCCTCTGCTATCATGTAACCTCTAGGGTTAACTACTTCCAATTCTAGTCTTTTTTAATATCTTGTATGACATAGAAAAGGTCATAAACTCTGCTTACTTTCTTGAATGTTCTGAGTCTCCTGTAAATTTTGTCATAAGCTTGTAATTTCTCATCACTATTGTCATTTTTGGATCAAGGAATTTGAGTGTTTTGGTTTGTTTAAGACACTATTAATAAGTGTCCTTCTCTGTAGAGTATCTGTAACCTCAAAAGAGCTTTATTTTTTCCAAATCCAGGCACCATTGCTGTAATTTTTTCTTATTTGGTTTTCCCACCATGGCCAAGGTCTTCTGCCATGTATCTCTTTCATTTTAGTTTACCATGTGTTTGCATGGTGTCTGAATACAGTGGTGAGTTCTGGGGTGATCTAGTGATCTAATATATTTGGGACATCAACAAAAAATCCTGAAATCCTGTCCTTCATTTTTGGTTACCAAATTCACTTCCAAAAAACTATCCTACTGAGAGAACTCGATTGTGAGGGGTCTCCAGGATGGTCCGTACAAAAAAAAAAAAATCAATGAGTTCCATATTATGATATTTTCTGATTCCTGAGAATTCAGGCCAGTTTACCACTTCAGGTAGTTTCTTCAATTCCGTTTTCTCAGATCAACTGAGTTTTTCACCATCTTGGTAAATAGACTTAGACCTTAACCTTGAATCCTGGTATGCAGTAATTTGGTTTTCTTATTCTTCTTCCTCTTTTACTTTTTTGGATTTGGTGATGGGTTTATCATCTTTATTTGTTTGAGAAAAAAAATTATCTTCTTTTTCCTCTTTTTCATAAAGGTAATGAATTTCTTTTCCAAGGTTGTCCTTCTGATTCTGGAAATTTCCTGATTCCCTCTTCATAGACTGTTGCTCCTCTAGTATTGAGTTCAACTGTCTATTGGTTTTTTCAAATTCAGCCAAATTTTGGCTAAATTTTTGTTTAAGTCTTTTTTGAATGTAGCTTGGAAATAATTTGCTTCCTTTAGTGTGTTGATTTCCTGATTAACGTCTTGTACATGATCATATATCCATTGCATGGAATTACCCATTTTGGAATATATGAAAATATTACCCCTTAAATATTGGTTTAAGAACTCTGATGGGTGTTTTATCATACATAGGCATAAGATGGGGACCAATTGATCCTGAGCTAGCGACACTAATTGTCAGTACAGTGCCTTTTTGGATCTGTGTACCTCTTGGACTAATCTTATTAATTGCTTCATCAGAGGATCTGATTCTATCTTCTCCCTTCTGAAAGAATTCTTGTTTCCTCTTTGGGCTTCAGGTCGTCTTCTGGAAGATACCAGGGATGAATGGAGAGTGCTGAAAAAGTCTTCCATTGGCTTTCAAGTCCTGTAACTATTGGACTGTTGTGGCAAATAAAAAGGGCCAATGTCGCATCAATAACCAGCAATTGAATTCATGTTGCACCTTGGTCAGTATAAAATCTTGCTTCAGTCAAGTTACTGTCACATTATAGTCACTGGATTTAGTTGGTTTCATCATGTCTGCATCAAGACAACATCAATTCTGAAATTTTTCACATGAGTCTGTCAATCAAAGCAAAAACAAATATCAACGCCATTTTCAATATTTGAATAATTAACCCTCATTGTTAAAGCCAGAAGTTTTGACTGCTCATTCTCATGCATTAAATTACTTCTGCACCCTTGGCTGATCATCTCCCCCCTATACAATTCCTACTCTCATGCATCAATTGGCTTCTGGACCTGACCATGCTTACACTCACACAAGTTTTGGATTCCGCACCACTGCCTAATCATCTCTGCCATATACCATCCTTATGCTTCTACAACCTGCCTAATGATCTCTGCAGCTTACCATGCTTATTCTTCCACACTGCTCTCTAATGTTCCCAATTTCCCACCCTTAGGCTCACACAATGCTTAGCTTCCGCATGAAAGAAAATTCATTTTCCCAATTTCCCATCTTGCCACTAGTGCAAAAATTGGCTTCTGCAAGACCACCTCTGCATCTCCACTGTATCCCATCCTTTTGCAATTGCACCCCCACCTCATCATATCTGAATCTTATCATGCTTATGCTCCTACATTTCCCTCTCATGCTCTCAATTTACCATTGATATGTTCATGCAATGATTTTCTTCTGCACTGAGGGCTGTTCATGTCCACAATTGGCCATTCTTATGCTCACAGAAACAATTTCTTAAGGAAAGTTTCCATTGGAAATTGATATCAAACTCTTTAATGCTGATTTCAATTGTCAAAAGACTTTCATAAAAGTATTTAGCTTCAAAATCCTCCTGTCTCACCTCATCCCTGATTACAAATGAAAAATGCCCTCCCTAAATTTGATATGAGTGAAATTTAATCATAGTAAGTTTTTATAGTGCCATAGGGTATGGTGGCCTGTTGGTATATATGATGAACCCAATCACAGAATTATGCTGAGTGGCCTTGTCCCCCAACATCTTCTGAGGAGCAATTGGTGGGGATATTCACAATGTTGTGGTTAGGGTTAAAATCATGAGACTAAAAAGCTAAAACATAATAAGTGGACTATTCAAAAGCAGAATTCTTTCTTTTGTTACCCAAACAAAACCATTTTATCTCATATCAGTCAAATATAACACTTTGCTTAGTCCTTATGTAATGGGGGAGAATAATACAAAAATTCACTTTAGTAGGTTTCTCCCTAGTCAATTTGATTCAATTTGTCACAGGGAATCCATTTATTTTTAATGAGATGAAATAATTTTCAACAAATCACCTCCTTAAATTTCCTGAAAAATCGAATTTTGCAAATGCATTACAAGTTCAATATAAATTGATGGAAGGTTCTCAGGCTGTTGATGGGCAGGATTCTTTTGTTAAGCTTGTGGTCCTAAAATGATATTTTTCTATAAAATTAACTAAATATTGAACTGATTTGAATTGATATTCAACTTCTTTCAAAATTTGCAAAATTCTGTAATATTGATATTACCTACAAAAGAATCAATAATTAATACCCTAAATTTAATCTACTTCCACCACTTTCAGAACTCCTTCCTTTCTTTGTCAATTTTGGCCTTTTTATTCTACAATTTTTAAACAAGTTATAAATGAAATTTTCACTTTCTGTTCACTCTATGCCCCAAATGCTGGGAACCTCAAGAGAATTAACTGAAATACCAACTTCCTCCCCAGAGAGTGGAAGTGAAACTTCTGATATGGTTAGTAGTAATTAACTAGGCATTGAAGTAGAGAGTTTTGCTCGTGGAAATAATCAAGAGCCGCCAGTTCTTTCGGATTGTGAGCACAAATTCATGTAGAATCTCTGTAATATTCCAAAACATGATTTATTTTTCATATCCTTTATTTCAGCTCAGCATCAAAGCTCTCAAAAGCCAAATTTCAAAAGCTATCAGAGTCAAAAGGAAAATGACTCTTGCGCTTTGTGCACTAACAGAAGATTCTGGGCAAGATGAGGTAATTTGCAGTGGCAAGGTTGAAATAATATCCAAGGAAACAATGGTCTCAACCATCACACAAATGATCCCCAGTCTTGAAAAATTTGAAAATGATAGTAAAATTGTGGATTATGTATGTCAAAACATTACTGGAGCAATGAGCCTCCTCAAGAAAGATTTGAACCAGAAGTGCATTACTAGTTGCATACAAAATTGATAAAAACAGCTGCTTAAAGTATATGGATAGGTGTGGAGGTGCGAAAATCTCTTCCTGAAGGATCTGAAGTGTTGATTGTTGGTGCAGGGAAAGGTTTAGGAAAAAGACCAAATATGAATTTTACCAAAAAACAACAAAAAACACCATACCTTTGAAGCTGCACAAGATTCTCTTGATCTAGGTGGTGACATTTTTGATCTTGAAGTCAATGAAGGTCCTCAAAGTAAAAGCCCCAGCACTCAATTAAATAATCTACAATTAAAAGCCTCCCACCTCTCCTCAAAATATTCAAGCATCCCAAGAACATGAGAAGCTTAAACATGATACAATGGGTCAAGATATGAGTGATATAATGCCTGTACCAGAGCCTAAAGTGTCAACCTTGGATAATGATCAAGGAATTTTTTTATCCCGCTTTGAAGAGTTGGAAACATTTTGAATTATCATTGTAATATTGATCAAGAATCATGAGAAAGATTCCTTGAAAATAATAATAGTATCTAAACATATTGATGGGAAAACTCACCAAAAATGATGCAGATAAGTTTCTTCCTGATGGTATTGAATTGATGAATAACCAAGAGCTTAACATGTCATCCTGACTTGAGGAGCTTTCTTTGTGAATGATATTTGATGTTTTGGCTTTTGACTCAGATGATATACATTGCAATATATAGGGTTAGATTTTTATAAGCCAACACAAACCAAATAATCTTTATCAGCCTGTGACCCAAAACCAGAGCACAGGCATGAGTGCCAGAATACCATAAACCAATGGTAGAGCAAAATACCACAGAACATCTAGCTGAGCCAAAAACTCTCAAAAGGTATCAAACAAAAGGGGAAACTCACCTCTTTCCAACTATGCAAGTCCCATAACAATAGGAAAAAGAATAACAAAGCTATTCAAGCTCAAAGGAGTTGCTGGGCATAAAACTTAATTTTCACCTCTCATATAAAATCCAGAGAAAGAGGATGAAACCCATGAAATGGTTATTATAATTAAAGCTCTCCATTAGGGCTATCCAATGGTACTATCAAGATTTAGCTAGAAAAAAAACCATAGAAGTTATGGCCAAAATAGAACCCAATAAGGGTGAATAAAATATTCACCTCTCCTCCAACTTCTACAGTTTTACTGTGAGATGCCCAAAGTAGGGTTTTTTGAAAAGAGAACAATTGAAGATTTCTGATTATGCCATCCATTTCCTGATATCTCCTCTAGAGAAAAAGGTATGGAGAAAGCAAGGACAAAACAGGAATCATAACAAATCCACAAATTGTTAATGGAATTAATGATTGGTATAGCTTTGCCTTTTTGAATGTTAGCTATACCAAATGAGTATCCATTTTGTAGGGCTCATGAAGGGCTACAAAATGAGCCACGTCTGAGCTCTATATCTCTAAAACTGACAAAGATATTCAGGCTTCAAGATTTTAGTCCCACACTTGCCAGTATGGGACTTTAGTGTGGGCCAGCTGTCCATAAAATTGAATTAAAAACCAATAAATTGAATTGTATTATGTTTATTCCTTAATTTCTCATAAATTGAAAAATAAGATTCATTTAGGAGTGTTCTGTACAGCTTCTGACCCATAGGAAGCACCAGAAAATACCTGTAAACTCCATTGGTGAAGCCCTTGACCCTATATAGGGTAAAAATGACTGCTTGTGGTTTTAAAACCACATTTCCACCCAAGACCAATCAGTATTGATTGTGTAGAACCAAAAACCATTCCAAATCAGTGAAACATTTTACTCTGTGGTAATTTGCAGAGGTAAATAATGTCCCACTACCCCAGAACAAGATATAAGGAGGCCTTTGAGCGCCAGAAGGCCAATCAATAATCCAGTTCTTAATATTATTACATGGTAAAGCTTCTTAAAGAAGTGGTAGCCTTAGAATTAAACAGTTATAATTATCATTTTAATTATTTCAGGGTTTATTATTGTAAACCAACAGATAAACATTGCACCCAGGGAAATCAATGGCACTGACCATCACTAAATTCTTTCAATACAGCCTTTTTAACCATCTACTCACTTAATTATCATCTTTATTTTCGTCCCACACTCAAATTTATAGCTTTTTATTATCATTGTACAGCTATATCATAGAGTCAACCTGACATTTTGGGGGCCTGGCCTGCTTTTTTACCTATTTTAGACAAAGTTGCAGCTTGTTTTCACTATCTTTAGCTTATTTCTATGCCTTTTGGAATGTTCATACTTGTTTTATTTCTTATTTCCACTTTTATTTAAGCCATAAAAAACCCTGAAGGGGCTTAACTTTGTAGTATTTCTCTACTCTAATTTTTTTTAACTTAAAAAAGAAAAAGAAAAATAAGAAAAAAAACATAATAAAATATTAAAAAAAAATTATACATATTTTTTGTGAAAAATAATATTTTTTCATCATTCTGAAGAGTTATAAGTTTATAATTTGTATTTACACAATACTCCCTTTTCTGAAGAAAAATATAATCATACTTTTCTTATTTGTTTTCATATTAATATATAAAAAGTATATATTGTTTTAAGTCTTCAAAAAAAAGACTCTTACAATTCATTTTTTCACCCAAATTGGGGTGAAAAGTTCATTATTATTATAATTATTGATAATTTTAATAATAATACTTCATAATGAAATATAATCATATTTTATTATTGCTTTTTTTCATAATATATACAAAGTATATACTTTTTGAATTTTTCTTTCAGAAAAAAATCTTATAACTCATTTTTGCACACAAATTGGCGTGAAAAACTGATTATTATCATTATTATTGATAATTTCAATAATAATACTTCAGAATAAAATATGATCATATTTTATTATTGATCTTTTTTTCAGAATATATGCAAAGTATATAGTTTTTGTATTTTTATTAAAGAAGAAACTCTTATAATTCATTTTTTCACCCAAATAGGTGTGAAAAATTGATTATTATCATTTTTATTGATAATTTTCATAATAATAGTAAAGAAATATATAATCATACTTTTTACTTTCAATGTTTCTTTCATAATAATATATACAAAGTATATATTGAGAGACTCTTTTCTTGGAGAAACTCTTATAATTCATTTTTTCACCCAAACAGGTGTGAAAAATTGATTATTATCATTATTATTGATATCTTGCATAATAATAGTAAAGAAATATATAATCATATTTTTTACTTTCACCGTTTTTTTCATAATAATATATACAAAGTATATATTGAGAGACTCTTTTCTTGGAGAGATACCATTATAAGTCATTTTTCTACCCAAATTGACATAAAAAATCAAATTTTATTATTATTGATAATCTCAATAGTACTAACCATTTAAAAAGAAATAAAACTATATTTAGTTTTCTAAACTTGCTTTAATAATATATAAAAAGTGTATATTATTTGGATTTTACTGAAAGAAAAACTTTTGAAATCATTTCCTTTTTCACCCAAATTGATGTGGAAAAATTGATCATAGTCATTATTATTGATAATTTACATAATAATACTTTTTTTAAAAATAAATATAATAATATTCCTTTTACTTAACTTTTTACTATATTCAAAGCATATATTGTTTGAATTTTTCTTCAAGTGAACCCCTTATACCTGAGTTTTTCCATCCAAATCAGTGTGGGGAGTTGATTTGATAATTATTATTGATAGTTTGAAAAATAATTTGTCCCGACTGACTTATAAATTCCTAAGAAAAAGGGATTTCATAAACTAGATTAAACTCCCACTTTACCAACAAGAAATGATACCACCTAATTTGAGAGACTTTGGATTTCCAAGTGATTATTTCTTACAAAGAGAATCAACCATCAGTAGGAATAGAGGCCTGGAAAGCAGATAAGTTGAAGTTTTTCAAAGCCATAAGACATGGAAAAATGAAACTTCCTACACCTTTCAAGATGGTTTCCAATGGCAAACCTTCAGGAATGCCTTGCATAGAACAATTTATTATAACCTCTCAAATCTTCAAAGAACTTCTCCAATGCATAATTCCAGAAAGCAAATCCACCCTAGAATTACACTATAAAACACTTGTAGAAAGTATTCAAAAGATTCCCCTCAAAGAGATATTCTTCAAAGAACTTATCATAGAAGAGCAATAGAAGCAGAGAGCGCATACTCTGAGCCTTTGAGGCTTACAAGCAGTGGTCAACCAACCAAACTCTCCAGTGGCCTCACACAGTTCAGAAACCAGCATACCAGTGGCCAAGAGTCACCATACTTCCCAATCCCAGGTAATATCCAGGATAGGGAGAGGATCATAGGGAAAGAACAAGACTTCTTTCAACCAGAGGAAGAAAGAGTCAGACCCTATGGGACAGAAATCATTGGACTTTCTGAAAGAAGTACAAAAAAAAGAAAAATTTGTAAATACTTCTAATGAAGCTAGAAGCCCTAAAAGAAGGAATGATATCTCCACTCATATTGAGCACAATGTTGTGACCCTCACAGTACCCTAAGTAGTAATAGTCTGTGGTTACAATTTTCCCAATTTTTAGAACAAAATCAAAAAGATTTTGAAAGACTCCATGAAACTATTTTCAGGTTACAAGTGGTTAATACCTTCCAAGCCAAAACTATTCATACCCTTCAAGAGGACTATACTAATTTAAGAAAAGCCTCAGAAGAGACCAAAAGAAGACTAAATCAAGTCTGAGAGGAGCAAAATCACTGCAAGAGGGATAGGGAATACCTGGATAAAGATATTGACAAGTGCTTCAATGTCTGCCAAAACATAAAGCCCCAAACACAGGGGAATGTTTATGGAAACAATTCATACCACCAAGAGGAAATCAAACTAAATTCCCAACTGGATAATAAGCAAAGAAAACCATCAAAATAACAAGATGGGAATAGCATAACCTATTTAGGGAAGGAAGGATTTAAAAAGATTCCAGAAGGTACAAGTTTACCAAAATTCTGTGGTTTAGTAGAATATGATCACATGGAACCCATTGATTATATTAACTGAGTTTTCATTGATGTTCCAAGAATACCAGACTAGTGGATAACAGCTAGAATGAACACAGAATTCCAAGGAAATGCTATTATATGGTATACTGAAATGAAAAATATTCATGGTAGTAGGAACTGGCCATGGTGGAGGAGTCATATAATCCAAAAGTACAGACAGGATACATGGATAGGGAAGAAAACCCTTTAATTTGCAAATTTTAGATACACAGTGGACAAAGATCCACATTATTGGTGTCTGAGACAGTCAAAAAGGCTAATAGCCATTGACCCTCACATAACAACAGAAATGAGAAATAACAAACTGTTGACCAAACTACCAGGAGACATAGAGCATTCATTAAAATTCAGATTCTCTAAAGAATCCACCCTGGATGAAATATCAACTACTTTTCAAGAAGTAAGAATTAGAACATCTATTGCTCAATACAGTACCCATGGTACAGGTGATAAAATTGAGAATACAACCCTGGAAGCCAAAGAAAGTCATGATTCAGAATCTCAAATTAGAACAGTATTTCACAACTGTGAATCACCTAATAGCTCTGGGGATAATTTTCCCAAAGAAAGGGAAGAGATATTTGCAAGAGAGAAAGAAACAAGAAAAGACCAAGAAGGTCATGAATATGACTCTGATAGTGTGGGGAATTTCTGTGTAAATAATTTATAAAGTGAACCTAACCCCAATGAGGAATATTTTGTGGAATTTAAGAACCATGGAATGGGGAAAATTTTTTCAGTCCACCAAAAAGGAGGGAAATGACCAAACATCTGGATGGTTTGAAACATAAACCACTTGACAGGGAGGGTATAACCACAAGAAAATTGTTTGCTCAAGGTCACATGAACCACACTAATACCTCACAGAAGAAAGGAAATTCCCATCAATAATGAGGCTTTTTTTAAAGGGAGGGTATGTCAGCCTGTGACTCTAAGCCAGAGCACAATCATGAATGCCAGAAAACCATAAACCAATGGTAGAGAAAGATACCAGCAAAACATTGAGCTGATCCCAACAAGCTCAAAAGGTATTAAAAGAAAGAGGACACTCACTCCTTTCCAAATATGCAAGTCCCATAAAAATAGGACAAAGAATTACAAAGTTATTTAAGATCAAAGCAGTTGCTGAGAATAAACCTTAATTTTCACCTCTCATCTGAAATCCTGAGAAAGAGGCTGAACCCCATGAAATGGGTATTTGAATTGAAGCTCTCAATGAGAGATATCCAATGACACAAGCCAGATTGAGCAATTAAAAAAACTACAGAGGTTATGGCCAAAATAGAAACAAACAAGGGTTAATAAAATATTCACCTCTCATCCAACTTCTACAGTTTTAGTGTGAGGAACTCAAAGTGGGCTCTCTTTGGAAAGAGGAAGATCAGTGCTTTCTAATAATGCCACCCATTTCCTCATATCTACTTTAAAAGGAAAGTTATGGAGAAAACAAGATCAATGCAGGATTCATGAAAAATCCTCAAATTGATAATGGAATTTAGAATTGGAATGACCTTTCCAATTGGAATGTTAGCTATACCAAATGAGTATCTATTGTGTAGAGCTGATCAAGGGCTACAAAATGATTCAATTCTGAGATCTCTATCTTTAAAACTGATGAAGATATTTGAGTTTTAAGATATTTATCCCTCACTAGCCAGTGTGGGATCTTACTGTGGGACAGCTGTCCATAACATTCAATTAACAACTACAAAATTTAATGCAATTCCGTATATTCTTTAATTCTCAATCAATTGAAAAATAAGAGTCATACAGGAATGTTCTGTACAGCCTCCGGCACATCAGAAGCAGAAGAACACACCTGTAAACTCCATTGGTGAAAGTATTCACCATGTATAGGGTAAAAAAATGACAACTTGTGGTTCTAAAACTATATTTTCACCCAATACCAGTCAGTATTGATTGGTTAGAACCACAAAACAGCACCCAGTAGTGAAACGTTTCACTCTGTGTTGTGTGCAGAGGTAAAAAATGTCCAACTACCCCAGAACAAGATAAAAGGAGTCCTTTCCTCACCAGAAGGCCAATCAATCATCCTTTTCTCAATATTCTTATGTGGTATAGCTACTTAAAGAAGTAGTACCCTTATAATTAAACAGGTATAACTATAATTTTAATTATTGCAGGGTTTATTATTGTAAAACAGGAGATAAAGACTGAACCCAGGGCAATGAATAGCACTGACCATCACTAAATTCTTTTAATATAGCCCTTTTAACCACCTACTAACTTATGTATCATCATTAATTTTGTGTCACACTCACAGTTATAGCTTTTTAGTATCATTGTACAGCTATATCATAGAGTCACCTTGAGAATCTTTCATTAATGAATTTTGGAATCTCAAATTGATAAAGGAGTCAGAAAAGCCCCCAGATAATGTCCCCCCTAAAGCTGAACACTCCTTCTTCAAAGTGGTTCAGAACCTTCTTTACCCCTCCAATCCAATTAAAACTTTTTGGTCAGATGTTATTTTTGAATGCATTAGCTTATTCTCATACAATTTGATTGCACCCAGACCATATGTGGCACCAAAAACAAATCCTACCAATCATCTGGGAATAAAATGAGTAGAGTTTGAATACCTTTCCTCCTGCTTGAGTAAATTGAAGAAATTTGCAATACAACGTATGATTGAACGTGATTGGGAAGACAATTAGATATCAAAAAATACACACCAGGACTTTGAGGAACTAATGGATAAATCTATCTACTTTATGAATGCATAAACATGCACCATGAGCAAAGTGGCTAAACCTGAAAGCAGGTGTTGCATTTGGAATTTGAAATTGGAGATAGATTGGATTCAGGTTGAAGTTAGGGAAGAAATGAAATTTGGAAATATAAGTTTTGGAATAAATTCAAGCCACATATGCAAGCCACAAATTCTCAATTCAAATTTTTTAATCTCAGTGTTTGGTCACAATTTCCAAAGCTCAATAATTTAATAACACATGATAAAAGGATTTATTTCCATTCCCTCTTTGTTTTAATCCTTAGTATCATTTTCTATACTTTCATGAACCAAAAATTTCAACTTTTGAGGTCTTTCTTTTAGTTTTTACATACATATTACAATTGAAATGTGAATTTTCCCTCAAGCTCATTAACAGCAATTCACAGATTAATATTACTAAAATTGAGACCATTGTATGTTTAAACAAAACTTTCATTAATGAGAAAATGGTTTTTGAAATTTGGTACTATAGCAAGGTACCCTACCAACAAGGTGTTTTCTGTTATAAAAAGACATATTTTGTGAGAAATTGTATTAATTCATCCCATAAATTCTTGAATTTAGTCCTTATTTCAAACTGAAAAAAGCTTACAAGTTCTACAATACAAAGTAATTCTGAGGAGTGGCTCGCCAAAATTCCAGGTAAATTAAATGGATTTCACCAGTATTTCAGCCAATGAAATTCCTTATAGGAGTGCTTTAGACTTATAGCTGGAAGCTATATATATTCAAAGTAGAATATGTGGTCTCAAATGTAGAATTGGGGAGCTATTCATTATCCAATTCTATGGTGTAAAATATAAATAATTCTGATCATCATAAAATAAATGTCTTACTAATAGCATATTCAATATTATTAACTGTCAAACTCTCCAGGTTGTTCAGTTTTTTTTTCAAAAATTGAATGTGTTTGTTTTTCGATACCAACTTACCTTTATTTTTAATATTCCTGTCAAAAAATAATGGAGTATTAATTAAAAATCTGAACTTTATTTATTAATTTAATATGTAAAAAAATAATATAATGCAGTTTATAATTTCAAGGAATTCAGGTTAGGAGCTTTATCAAGAATTAAAACACATCTTGAATAAATAGTTTCTCTAGGGCTTCAATTCAAGTATCTGTGTAAAGTCTAAGAAAAGGTAATAATCATGTATCAATTTTTTTTGACCCACATTTTCTTAAATTATAATATTATTCAAGAAAAGTTATTAGAGTAGCTTTCTAAGTCATTCATTTTTAAATTATTCTGGTTTTAATTCATAAGAGGTTTCCAGGTTCCCTTTACACACTTGAGGTTAATTACATTTTTCAATTGTTTGGAAATATAGAGGGCTCTCTATGCACTAAAAAATCAGTAATTTAAGCTGAAATTTATGGGTTAATAACTTTAAATATATCAATATAAATCTATTGAATTAGTAACTATACACAATTAAAAAATCAAACTATAACAGCTAATGGGGAAAATAATTCTAGAATTTATCTACACAGAATTTTTCTTAGACTGATGAATCCTTATTAGAATTTGAATCAAACAAAATACACATATTAAATAGAACTTTGAACGAATAAATTCTAAATATTTTTGAGGAAATAAAACATTCAATACAATTTATTTCAAATAATGGAAATTATATGTAGTGTCAAGTCAAATAAGCTGAAATAAAGAAGTCCTTTTATCAAATTTATTCCTCAAAATTCATTTATAAAGCTTCTGGGAGGTCTTTCAAGTTAAAAAAACTCTGATAAACTTATTTAGCCTGGAAAAAAATCAAATTGAAACAATTTAGGTGTTTATGAATTGTATCTAATTAACTCACACATGTAGCTCTTTTGAGTCTTTCTGAAATAGAACATCAGAAGTTTCCTTTCTCTCTTTAGATATTGACTCTTAACAAAATCTTAAATTATTTATTGGGGTAATATTTACAATAAAGGGATCACAGAAATTAGATGGAACGTTTTGGGAAGTAATCTTGAAGTAACACAAATATGACCTCAAATCAATGTCCAATTAGATTCAAAATGTGGTCCAACTAACTTTTCAAGGATTCACTTCTTATTGTTGAAATTTTCTCAATCAATTGACACAGATTCTCTTGGTTTTAATGGGGATACATGAAAAGTGTCTCAAAACAAAGTTTTAAATCTCAAAATGAAAAAGGTTTCAAAAATTGTATCAATTATGCACTTCTATCATGATTAATATTATTTTATCTGTACGATTTAATTTAAATTTTCAAAATCATATATTGTGAAAATTAATGAAAATTTCTGTTAAGCCTAAGATTGATCTCACTATTTACCATTCTTGAATAGAATCATAGGGGAATCAAGCTTTCGGGAATGTCTATGAAACCCCCCAGGAATATTATGGGGATATATCCCCCAGAGATCCAGGAACTTTGGCCTCATTTATTGAAATAAAGAAATATTAATCTCTTTAATTATTTTTATCAATATCATACTAAGTTCACATATTTCCTTTTTTTCTTCCCACATAATTTTTTCTGAATGGAACTTTGTGCTTGAATTTTTGAAGGCAAAAAAAATACAAAACTCACCAAAAATATTCAGTACATATGCCTAAGCCTGTATTTGGAAAAGAGTTCAAATCAAAGTATAAAATTGCCTAAAAGAAATAAATCAATATAAAATTTAGGAGGTTTGAGCTTAATTTCTTTTTTATTATTAAAATTGGGCTTTTTTGTAGAATTTTCGAAAGAAAGAAGTAGAAGCAACTATCTTCCTGCTACTACAAAGTATTTTATTAATCTATTTTATTTATATTATTTTTGGAGTCTTATTATCTTTTGTTTTCGAGTGATATTTTATTTGAATCATTTATTCACCTTTTTGTTTTGGATATCTTTTCAAAAAGATTTGAGTTCTCTCATTTATTTGTGTAATAGTTTTTGAATTTATTTTATGTTTTTTTTGTCTATTAAAAATTACAGTTGAAGGTTCTGTAAGCCTGGCCCTGTAAATTAATTGAAACTTGTTACCTTTGTTACAGTATGTGACCTGTAATTAGTTCTACTGTAAAATTGTCGATGATTGTTGGGAATTTAACATTTACAGGATTCACTGTAAATTACTGTAACAATTGAAAATCCTTGATTTGTTTACAGTAAGATCCTTATAAATGTATTTTAATTGTAAAAGACTATCAAAATATAAACTAAATTAAATATGTGAGATAAATCAAAAAAAGATTCCAAAACACCAGTCAAAAAAAGTCAATGATTTTGTTTTTTTACAACAAACACTATACTTACTTTGCTGATGAAAATGACTTAATTAAAGTTTTAGTAAGAAAAGAAGAAAGACTCTAAAAGCTAAAGGATCCAAATGATCCTGTTATTGAGAAGATTAAAGTCAATAAAATAAATAAAATATCAACATTATGTGTTTTTTTCAGGATTTTCTTTTAAAAAACCCATAAACAACAATTTTCTCAATTCAAAAACGTTTTTCAAATAAAGAAATTGAGCTTATAGAGGCTTTGAAGAAAGGTTCTAATTGAGAATGGTTCATTTGTACTTTGTACCCTTAAGAAAAAAAAGAATTGATATTAATATATTTCAATAATAAATAACCAGAACATTAGAATAAAGGCTTTCTTAATTCTAAAAACTGAGCTTGAGGGATTGAGGGATTCAAAAAAAAGAAAGTCTTTCAATTAATAATATAGCTGGAGATTAAATAATTTAGAATAAAGGATCTTTTAATGAAGATTAAATAATTAATAAGAGGCATTTTTAACTTATCCAAATACCTGGAAGCATTAAAGATAATATAATACCATTGCATTCTATCCCATTGAAAGGAGAGAATATCAAGATTGGAAATTCTTAAATATTCCAGTGGCTTGGAAGGACTAGGGATATTAACAAACAGTCAAATCCTGGGACCAACCTAGTTCAGAGGCAGGGACCAAACATAATATAAGCTGGGTCCAAGCTGACTTCCAAATGCAACGCCTGCTGAAGGTTGAAGTCTACAGAATGAAATAAAAAATCACAATTTTGAAGAAAAATGAGGCCATAAAAGATCTTTTGGCATGTCACAAGAATACATATATATAAAAAGCTTGCTATGGAATATTAGCTGAATTCTGTGTGGCAGCGGTTTTTGGTTTAATAGTATGAGCAAATGAGTGGAGGAAAATCTCAGTGAAAGGGAGTTTATCACTTGTTGCAATTTCTAAAATGTTTCAGAGCATAAACAGCTAGTAGAGCTGGTGTGGCTACACACTAGTAAATATATATTTAATTTACTTAATAAGAGTTTCTTCTCATCCAAGTCTTTTAACCCCACTCTACCACTTAGATTTGAATTTGAAAAATGCTTGGTGTTAGACTTTGGTGATGCCTTGGTGGAGAAGTGGGGTTTTGGTTCAAATGAATAGGCCACATTGGCTGTAGCCAGATCAGCTAAACTTGCAACAAAGATTGACCCATTTTAGATTATGTTTGTATCAAATATATTGTAATTTGAATTGAGAAAGTGATTCATGAGCTTAATGACTGTTACTAACTATCCTACTCTGGATCCCTTAGTTTGAATGTCAATAAAAAAATGATTTGTACCATGGCTTGCCTCAATACACCATAGAAAATCCTCTGACATGACACAAACTCTGTCGCGCAGTTGTGCCCACAATAACCACAAGAAGGGGAATTTCAAAAAGTGGATATTTTCACCTCAAGCTCACAATGGGCCCCATTTCCCTACTTCTTTCAAAAGGACAGGAGAGATCCCTCATCTGAAGTGGGTTGCATAAAGAAATGTCCATGGAGGGCATGTTCCACTTCAACTTCCTTGCAATATTTGATATGTCTGGATTTGAAAATCTTTTAATGGGAACATAAATCTATCAAATTGAATAATGCAGTATTCATTTCAGTATATTTGGTTCAGGTAATTGAGAATGCCAATTTTCAAAAAGGAAAATTTTATCATTTATTTCTAGCAGGAAAAAACAAACCATCAGCTACCAACAAAAAATTGAGTTGAAAATCATAGTCCACAAAACAGTCATTAATCCATTGTTTTCATTTCATTTCCCTGCACAATTGTGCCATTCCAAAATAAGGAAAGGAGTGTAAGAGGGAAGTTATGGTGAAACATTGGGGGGAGGAGGGAAAGTGTGAGTTTCTCAGTTATTTTCAGGGTATATATATATATATATATATCCATGGGCCAGAATCCATGTGCACCCTCAATGGGCCCCATGGAGGGAAATTGGCTTTAGTAGGTTTAGATCAAGAAAATTCCATGTTGGCTCCAACAGGGAAATAATGGATGTGTGCCAAATAACGCTCTTTGGGAATGGGTAACCATTAACTAATTTGGTTTGATTCACAATCCAAGAGGGCTTGCTTCATATAGTAGTCAGAAGAATCTGATATCTTTTGCACTTCAACACCAAGAGATCCCTGCTCATCTACTTGTGATAGTGACCCATCACAAAAGACAAATGAGGCCAAAACACCTAAAAAAAAAAGTTCTTTTTCCTCCAGTCAACAAAAGGCACAAATATTAATGCCAGTATCAGCAACCATAACCACCAGTGAAATTTGCAGCATTGTGGATTTCACTCAAATCAAAAACATTCACTTTGGCTGCCTGGTTATTTTCCCCTTGACTAGATTACTCATTGCCTTTGTTTAACTCAAACCATTTGCAACAATGAGTGATGTTGAGGTCAATAAGTGGGATTCATTATCACAATTTTCAGCCTGTGACTTAAAACCAGAGCACAAGCATGACAGCCACAATACCATAAACCAATGGTATAGTCAAGATACCACCAAAACATGGAGCTGAGCCAAATCAGCTCAAAAGGTATAAAAGGCAAGAGTAAACTCACCCATTTCTGAGAACATAAGTCCCATCACCATAGGACAAAGAATAACAAAGTTATTCCTGCTCAAAGTTATTGCTGAGCATAAACCTTAATTTTCACCTCTCATACAGAATCCAGAAGGAGAGCCTTAACCCCATCAAATGGGTACTCAAAATGAAGCTCTAAGCCAGGCCTCTCCAATGGTACTAGCCAAACTGAGCTAGAACCAGTATTACTTGAGTTATGGTCAAATTCAGGCCAAATAAGGGTGAACAAAACATTCACCTCCCATCTAGCTTTTGCAGTTTTAGTGTGAGATACCTAAAGTGGGGTCTTTTTGGAAGGAACAAAATCAGGGCTATTTGATGGTGTCATCCATTTCCCCATAGCTCAACTAGAACAAAAGTTATGGGGCAAATAAGCTCAATACAGCTTATTGCCTAAATCACGCAAATGTACAAAAATTTTGTACATGGGATAACTTTGCCATATTTAATGAAACCCATATCAAATGAGGTACCATTGGGAAGAGCATTGACAGGGCTACACACTGAAGCAATTTTGAGGTTGATATATCAAGAATTGACATAGTTATGGCTGTTTTAAGTTCAGACTCCCACCTGCTGTCATATACAGCCTTACCATGGGATAATGTCCCATAATCATGAATATGAGGTGTCAAATATATGAAGAAGCTTGTTTTTGCTTCAATACCTCATATGTCAGCCAATACTGGGGTCCCATACAGTTTCTGTACAGCATTCTACGCATCATACACGTCAGAATCAGGCTGTGAGGTCCCCAGATGAAAGTTTTCACCCTGTATTGGTGAAAACTTCCCAGATGTGGTTTCAAAATCATATCTGAGCCCAATACAGGCTAATACAGGTCTTTGCAAATCACAAGCCTGTCCCAGAGAGTGAAAAATCTTCACTTCCTCTACGTGGAAAGGTGTAGCACCCTTTCCACCCCATTTCAGGATAAAAAGGAGGCTTTTCACAGCTAGAATTGTTTCCCCATCCTGCTCTTGAATACTCTACATAGTAAAATGTCAAATACAGTTTTATTCTTGGGTAATAATTAGGTATAATTATAACTCTAATTATGGTAGCTCTTATTATAGTAATCCAACTGGTAAGACTGCACCCTGGGTTCTCAATAGCGCTCACCACCACTATTCTTCAATAGTAGAACCCTTTGATGATATTATGCATCATCATCTTAAATTAAAAACTCTCATTTTAAATCATTTTGCTACGTGTCAGTCATAGTTCTAGTTGTAAATACCCTAATTACTGCTTCAACATAGACTCAACCTGAAACAATTGTTATTTCACAAACCCAATATCAACAAATGGCTCATGCAGCAGGAAAAACACAAAATTTGCTATTTATGGAAGTCTTTGGAAAATTGAAGATGCAAAAGGGGAATCAGTACAACTGAGGTGAAAATCTGAGCTTGAGGGCTGAATTCTAGGTCAATCCTTGAGGTATGTTTAGGATAAATTATTTCAAAATATGAAAGCTTTCTACAAATCATTAGGGGTCCCCTCCTTTGATGAGAGCAGCTATGAAGCCCAGATTTGTGCAGATCAGGGGGAATTCAAGTTTTCTTCTGCTCTCAATTTCACCATGAACAGATTCAAAAATTCACTTCATGTTGATAAGGATGCATTGTTGTATGCTTTTGGATGGTGTTTTCAAGCTGATAAGCGGACAGGCTGAATTCAAAAAGATGCATCAAAGGGTTGTACTAGGGGGGCAAATGGATTTTCCAAAATGAGTGATTTTGGATTGATGTATCCAAATGTCACAGGCTTATTCAGGTAGTGTTGGCTAGTAGTAAATTCTCTCATTATATTGATCCAGCACAGGTAAAGGAAAGCACAACCATAATTGGGATATCTGCTCAATGCTCAAGGAAGTTAGGAAGA
The DNA here is from genome assembly GCA_023105745.1 of Austropuccinia psidii. Taxonomy (NCBI): domain Eukaryota; kingdom Fungi; phylum Basidiomycota; class Pucciniomycetes; order Pucciniales; family Sphaerophragmiaceae; genus Austropuccinia; species Austropuccinia psidii. The sequence goes on from JALGQZ010000018.1 coordinate 6,573,946, forward strand.
ACTATGTGGTGTGAAAGCCATGGAAAATAGAAAATTGTTGAGGGAGCTTGCTATGGTATAAGTAATGGTAATAAAATCTCATAACAATTAGAAGAATGAGGGGATTTAGATTTTTGTCCAAATTAGAGTGTGAGCCTGTGAGGTATATATGACATACCCAGAAGGCCACAAATAACGTTGAATTACAGCTTATTTAGTCTTGAACAGAATTATCAATTGAAATTAAAATAAAAAATGACAAAAATGAGTAGAAAATTTGTTTTGATAAGAAAAGGTATATTTATCATGTCATTTTTGGCTCCCACACCAAAAATAACCTAGGGTACACCCATAGGGTGTTATACCCAAAATTGCTTATTTCTTAAGTAATTGGAACATTTAAGAATCTCACAGTATTAGTTTAGCTTTTTTAACATTTTTTTGAAATTCTTAAATTTAAGCTTAAATAATCTTAAATTTAACGTTGCATAAGGTTTATGCAAACAGACCAAAATTTTGGTAAAAATGGAGGTGTTGTGTATATTTACTGATTTGGCTAAGGATTTTCCATACATGATGTAAATCCTGTGGGGTCTCAATTTGAAATTGTTCAAGTCCATCATATGGCTTTAAATAAATAAAAGGGCAAAATCCATGCAAAAAGGTGGGACAAAGGAAAAACACCAAACAGAGCTGGGGTACCCCACCTTTTGGAATCTGGAAGGATTCAATTCAGCTTTTCCACCTTTATTGGAGTATTTTCAACCTTATATAAAATTTAATATTAGACTTTCATCCAACCTTAAAGTTTAAACTGGTCTTATCCCAATTTGGACAGGAATTTCAAGCTGCCAAAGGGTAAATCCCAATATGCAAGCTTGAAATTGAGGTTTTAAGAGCTGTCAAAGTTTAATTAATCTTGAAAATCTTAAAAAACCTTAAAACTTTTAAATTACAAGTATCAAAAGTTAAGGTTTAGTGTGTATTGCTATTTTACCTGGAAAAATAGCAATAACTTGCAAAATTCATTATAATTACAAATATTAATGGATTAGCTTGGACATTTCACACAGCTTACAGTTCAATTTTATCTGTATATAAATTCAATTTTACGTGTCTTTTATAAAGAGGTTTTATTGGTAATTAGCCTGGAAAATACTCTTTTAATTATATTCAAAGAATATCAAGCTTTTTTTAAAAATTGATTAACAATTGAGTTGAAGAGAGTTTTCCTTGAAACTTTATTTTTAAGCTGTTCATTTTATGAAGTTTAATATAAAGAAAATTATTGTATATTAAAACTTGAAATAATTAAGGTAAAGAAGGATTAAATCTTTGTGTAGTTAAGAATAACATCAGTAGCTTTAGATTGGAATTTAAAATAAGTTACATCAAGCTAAGAACCTTATTTTAAAGCATGGTTTTTCAGCTTTTACCTGAGCATGCCCTCTATATCTATTATGAATCATGAGGGATGCTCTGCAGACATAAAAAGGATCTATTAATCACTGTTTTTGTCCATCAATTCAATCCAATCCAATTATATTAGACATTTAAACAGGGAAAGTTTCATTACATATAAAATCTTATTATCACAGTAATTCTTAAGGTATTTCATTCTTTATTAATTGCAAATTAAAGAATTGAAATAATAGTATTCAGATCATTGTTGTAATCACCAATAATATATTTTATTTGAATACAATTATTTTCTATAAAATATCTTTTCAAATCCATAAATTCCTCTTAAAAACTCTTCAATCATATTTTTTATTAGAAAAAGCTGTTTTATATTTTAAAAAATTGATTTATTATGTTTCTTTAACTTATAATAATTATTTAATATATTAACTGTTGTATTAAATATATATTATAAGTAATTTTTTCTCTAAAATTCTATAATTTTTATCTAGTATTAGTTTTTTTTATATAGAATTTTTCTATAAGAATTATTTCTGCACACTGTTTGTTGTAATTTATTTTTCTAAATAATTTTGATATTATTTCTAAGTGTTTTAATATTTATATTTTCCGCATGTAATTGTCTCATTAAGAGTTTTACACTCCTCATTGTTTTAACTGTCAGTGACTATAACAATAATATAATAATTATAATTTATTATAATTATTAATATTTTCTTTATTATTATATTAGAAAGTAGAAATGAAATTTATTTTTAAAAATAGAATCATTTTAATAATTATATTTAATTTGTGGTTATAATATGTTATTATATTATATTTTTCTACTGAGGACAGTCATAGTGCTCTTGATATTGCTACTATAATCAAGGAATTCATAGAAAAACCTTACATTTGGGGGCCTGGCCATTATTTTAACCAATTTTCGGGACAAAAATAATAGACCTTATTTTACTCTTTTTGACATAAAATTGCCATATTTATCTTAATATTGGCTGTTTTTGGGACTTTTCCCTCATAAGTAATCCTCATAATAATAATAAGGCTATTTTTTTGTTAAGAATATTTTTGGAAACAGTAACTTGGAACAAATTTCTTTTGTCTGTCACAGGGGCTCTTGGACAGAAATACAAGAGTGGCCAGGCACTAAGCAATCAGGGAACCCACTTGGAAGAATCCAAAAGAATAAAGAAGTAAAAAATAAAAGGATAAATTACTCTAAGAAATATGCAGGTACAAAATGAGATTCAATAAGAGGAAAGGGAAGCCAAATGGCCAAAGAGACAACCAAGTAAGTCCTTAATCACTGTTTAAACCTGCCAAAATGAACAATGGAATTAGTAATGATATGACCACCAAATATCCATTGACAGGCAAAGGAAGAAAAAGAGAAAAGGTGCTAAATGACTGACTTGATAATATCAGTATTTGCTTAACAGAATCAAAAGAAAATAAAGATAAAATAAAATCAAACTATATTAATTAACTGGGGAAAACCCCCCAGGGTGGAAAGGGTAGCCGGTATATGTGAAAAGTTGGGAGCTTGAGTTCTTCAGGCCAAAAACTGATCTGTATTGATCCTTGAGGCTGTATTGATTGTTTTGGGGATTGATAAAGCTGGCTCATATTGAAATTGAATTGGTTTGAATGAATTTCCCATACTTGAAAAAGAAATACAGTTCTTGGTGGATCCAGACTGTATTGAAATGAAGGTGGTTGCCAAGATGGATTGAGTGGAGCTTTGACACTTGACAATTGAATGAATGAACTGCCTCTTGAATCCCTTGACAATGTTTGAACAGTATTGCCTTGGAGGAATACTGTGAATGAAATTATCCAATGACGTCTTGATGGTGTAATTGGTCTTTGACACTGAAAAACTAGCTCTTGAGCCTTGATGAGTCCTCTGAATGATTGGGTCCCTTGATGACGTGATGATATGTTGGAATGTTTAAATGACCATTTGATATTGCACCCATTGAATTGCTGTTGAAAAATGATGCACAATGATATATAACATCATTTATGGCATATTGGTTCATTGGAAAGAAGATTATGTCCAAAGGTCTTGAGATGGAAAGGCAGAGGCGAAAAAGATGGATGTGATGGCTTCAGAGCTTAGAGATGTGTTTCTGGGTCCTTTGGGGTTTTTGGCCACTTTTGCCTTCTGAGCCAAAAACTGGCCCAAAGGGCGGCAAAGTGTCTTTTGGTCACTTTGCGTCAAAGTGCGCAAAAATGTGGAAAATGCACAAAAGTGCACAAATGCACAAAGTGCGCAAATATGCGCAAATGCGCAAATGCGCAGAAAGGCGCATTATGAGCCCAAATGGTCAAAACAGCCATTTGGGTCATTTACCCTGGTTTTGAGGAAATGACCAGAAACACCCCATTTGGCATGAATTGCCGCTATGGCTTCTGGATTGAGGTAAAGGGTCATGAAGGCCCCAAAAGACAAATGGCCATAAATGGTCCATAAGATGCTGACCTGGACATATTGGCCACTGGTAATGAATATGGCCAATTGGCCATAAAAGGACTGTGGCATGATATGCCATGCAGGGTGCCAAGGAGGTGAACTGCCATGGTTGTGATATTGTCTAACCATTGGCGTTTTCACATCACAAACTTGAAATTTATTCTTTGAGTTATTCTAGTATAAAGTGAATAATAATACAATTTTTATTAATAACTTATTAATTTCATATTTATTATTTCTTTAAAGAAAATACAAAAACAAATAAAACCTTTAAAAATCTTTATTAAAAACATTTTTTCTTTTATATTTAGACATTTCTTTGTTAATTTTGACGTAATTTGCCATAAATTACATTAGAACAACTTTATTCAATAAGTTGAGTTTATAGGTTATTGTTATTTTTGGATAAATTTTTTTTTATTTTTACTTTTCTCTAGTGTCATCCATCAGAGAAATTTCTTCAGACTCTGAGGAATCAGAGTCAGTATTGAAATTCAAACAAGCCCAGCGTCAAGGGGCTTAATTACCAAAGAACGCTTCAAAGGTCCAGCAGGTGAATTCAATTCATTTCTTAGTCCATTTCTTTCTGAAAATTGATATGAAATGACCCCTACTAGAAGTGGAAGCAATTACTCCATCCAATCAAATGGATCTGGACCAGGAAATTAAAGTCAAAAATCCAAAAGACAAGAATTTCAGCCCAGAGGCAAGGCACAAATGGAGGATTCCAGAACTTCCACCAGTTCCCAAAAGTTACACAGCACCTTTGACATTCTTATTGAGAGTCCAGAAGCTGAAATAACTGTTTTTCTTGTTGTCAGACCTGAATCATTTCCAGCAGGCAGCAATAGAGATATACCAGTCTCAGTACAAGAACTGGTTTATGGCAGCAAAGCAGCAGGAGTGGGAATTTCTGCCAAGTCTTTGGAAAGGCACAATGAAATCTTATCTTCAAGTGAAGAAGTTCATGGGCGCAAAAAATACAGAAGAAGTTCTGAGGGGTTGGACACCCATGTCTTGCAAGGGACAAGTCCAACAGATCAAAGCTTGGTTGAAAAACCAAAGCATGTTGTCAGAGGATTAGAAGAAGAAGTTGGCCCAAGGAAAGGAAAAAGGACCAGTGGAAGCTCCCCAAGCCTCCACAAGCACAAATACTCCTCAACAAGTGCCAAGCAAGGACAAGAAACCCCCAAAGAGCCATCAGAAGGGCAAGCAAAAGGCAAAGGGAAAGTAAAAATCCAAGTGGAACAAGCCTTACCCACAGAGTTAGAGATTTCCAGAGAAAGAGAAGACAGCCGTGGAAAACATGTTCAATATGGCAAGAACTCTGATGGAATTAAAAAACAAGGAGGAGGAAATATTGAAGCAATCCTTTCAAAAGAAGTAGACGTTGTAAAACTTGTAACTCATTTTGAAACTTGTAATAAATTTTTTTTAGCAAAGTTGAATAATTTTGAGTATATCCAATGGAACTTGGGTAGAGAGATATTACAAGTAAAAGAGTCACAAAAGGCCATTATTGGTCTAGAAAATGTGAATCAAGACAATATCTTGTTATTGATGCAAATTTGTGCAAGAATTGAGTCTAAATTTACCTTGATCAACCAGATGACAATTATATTTATTTTATAACTAGACAGTTGAAATAATTACAAAGAAAAGTTCAGAACTTGGAGAACTCAACTGGCCACAATGCAGCTCATTTCCAAGATCAATTGGATAAAAGTGATACAGAAATACTTAAATTTAAAGAAGATATCCAATCAAGTATTAATAATATATCACTAAAGAATGATTTTCCTAGACATCCCACCCAATTCTTGACAGAAATGTGCTAAAGTTAAATACTGTGTTTCATCATACAACTTCAAGTAATGCAGAAGTGGAGACTGCTTGTAATTTTAAAGACATTCCAAGATTAGAGGAATGGCCAACCTTCTGTGGTGAAGGAGTATATAATCATATGGAATTTATGAAAAAAATTGATATGTTTGAAAAAGACTTTAACATACCAGATAAATACATAAGTGCCAGACTACGCTCCATGTTTACCAAATCATTAAAGAAGTGGTATTACAAAATGAGGCAAGACCATGGTAAACATTCTTGGCATTGGTGGAAAGAACAAATGATTTCCAAATAGGAAAATGATTCTTGGAGATTTAAAATGGAAAATGTTTTTGAAGAAGCCATTTTTAATATTGAAAGGAACAGGCCCATGTCTTAGCTATTAAACAGAAAGACAGATTAACTGCTCTTCATCCTGATATTTCTGCAACAATGATTCATAAAAGGATATTACTAAAATGTGGTGTTGACCTTGATCATGCTATAAGAAGCAGATGTATTGAGCCTTGCTTTACAGAAGATTATATCAATGCCATGGAAGACATCACAACTAGGGAAAAAATTGGAAGGAATTGGTATAAACCCCCAATTGACAACAAGACCACTGGGAAACCAATTCCAAAACCCAATGAACCACATGACAAAGCTCCTTTGAAATGTCATAAATGTGGAAGTACATATCATCTGGCAAACAATTGTTCCAAAAACACAAGAATAAATGAGATAGAAATAGATAAAGTTGAAGACAGAAAAGAAACAAATGATGTATCTATACATGACAGTGATTGTGAGCCTTCTGAAGAAGAGGAAGTCCCAGATGAAGTTAGTAAGGAAAATATTAATGTTTCCTTTGAAGACACAGAAATGCATACTCACTTACCACAGGAAAATGATGAATTTATGGATCTCATACATGTGCAAGATGCTAAAATGCTGAAAACCAAATCTTCCAGAGGTAAAGTTTATACAGCTGGAGCATCTTGTATCACTAGTATTGTGATAAACAACAGAGAAGCCAAGTTACATCTTAACTCAGGTGCTTTCTGTACTTGTGTTGGAAAAGATTACCTTGACAGGATTTATATCAATTGGAAAGAAAGCTTAATTTCAAGTGAAGGTATAAAATTCAGCAGTGCTAGCCAAGATATTCACCCATTGGGAATTTTTGAAGCTGCAATGATATTCCCTTGTCATGTGGAAGTATCAGATTAAGATTTGAATTTTTTGTTATGAATAATTGTACTTCATAACACTTTATACTTGGAAATGATTATCTCAATACTTATGAAATTGATATTAATAATCATAAAGAGAGATATTTTACTTTAGGGGAAAATAAAAGACAAAAATTTGCTTTTCCTCCAGAAAAAAGAGAAATAACAAGTAAAGAATGTTAAGAAATAAGTATTTGTGTCAGATAATTTAATTGAAGAGCAAATGAGTACTTATCCAACATTAGAAATTAAGGAACAGCTCATACAAATTTTCTATAAGTACAAAGAGGCCTTTGCTTCTGATAATGAACCACTTGGGGCTATCAAAGGCAATGAGCTAGCCCTAGGGCTGGAGAAGCATTCCAAAGTCATATTAATGAGATGATGAAACTGAGAGTTAGAAACGTTGCGCACAATGAAGAAGTAGAAGTCACAATGCCTGTAATCATTACTTGGCATAACTATGAATCAAGGATGGTTGGTGATTTTAGAGTATTGAATACCTACACTATTCCAGACAGGTATCCAATCCCCAGAATCCATGAGACTTTGACTTAATTATACAAGTCAAAATTTTGCACTTCTATGGATTCTCTTAAAGGGTTCCAGCAGAATGTTTCAACAACTCATGCTAGGAAACTATTGAGAATTATTGCTCGTCGCGGTATTTATGAATACATAAGGATGCCTTTTGGTATTAAAAATGCCCCCTCTAATTACAAAAGAATACTGAAGACCATTTTCCCACATGAATCATCAGAGGGATGGTTAATCATTTATATTTATGACATTATCTATGGTCAGAAACCTGGCGATTGCATTTAGAGTGACTTTCATTAGTAATTAGAAGAATTCTTCAAGCAAACATGAAAATGTCTCTTAAAAAATGTAATTTTGAGTTTCAGGAGCTGAAATATTTAGGACATTTACTATCAGGACTAAGCCTTAGTGTTGATAAAAACAAGGTTGCTGCAGTGTTACGCAAACAAATTTCCCAGAACAAGAAAGAAATGATGTCTTTCTTAGTGTTTGCCAGTTATTACAGGCAAAACCTTAAAGATTTTGCAATCCATGGTAGATAATTGTACAGAATTTTTGATCAACAAACTGTCATTGAAATGACACACGAGAGGATTCAAGCATATGAAAATATCAGATATTCCTTGTCCAATGCACAGTTATTACTGATTCCAGACTGGAAAATTCCTTTCAGGATGTATATTGATGCATATGGTGAGGGCCTAGGTGAAGCTTTTCATCAAGTTCAAATTTTCAATGACAAACCTTATGAAGGTCCAATTTATTTTATCTCAAGACAAATAAGACCTACTGAGGCCAGATACGGAGATACCTAATGGAGTGCCTTTTACCTATTTGGGCTCTGGAAAAACATCATTATTATCTTGATAGTAGTGTTTTTGAAGTAACTACTGGTTGCAATGCAGTAAAATCACTTCTTAAAATGAAGGCTCCTAAAAGAAACATGTTAAGATGGCAGATTGCTATTCAGGAGTATAGGGGAAATATGACCATATAACATAGAGCTAGAAATATTAACAAGAATGCTGATGGCTTGAGTAGACAGGTATTACCCAACACATCTGACAATCCTGCCTATTTTCATGAAAATGAAGAATCTCAAATTCCAATTGAAGGAATTAAAATCACAGATGTGGAAACAGAATTCTTTGATGAAGCTAGAGAAAGCCATAAGCAAGATAAGAATTGTCATATTCTTACTTCTCTACTTGACAAAGACTGCATATATGCATTGTTGGCTAATTCTCTGGATGATATTTGGAAAAAATCTTATGACAATGAAAGATTCCATTTGTTTGATTGTATCTCATATCATAGGTCTAAACACACATGTGTCATGGTCTTATGTAGTAGAATGTTGGTCAACACAGTACTACTGGAATGCCATGATAACATTCATTCTAGAGATCTGTATGAAGACAGAACAATGGAAAGAATTAAGACATGTGCCTGGTGGCCATATTGGAGAAAAGATTTCATTTAGTACTGTCAAAGTTGTGATAGATTCCAGAAATCAAATAAAGCTACTGGTAAAAGATTTTGTTTAATGATTCATATCCAACAACCAAGTACCCCATGGGGAGTGGTTCATATGGGTTGGGTAACTGCCTTACCACCTGGAGGTGATAAAAGTTACAATGCATGTCTTGTCATTGTTGACAGATATGGGAAAACCCCAATCTTTTTACCATGTCATAAAGATGAAACAGCTATGGATAAAGCTCTTTTGATTTGGAACAGAGTCATATCCCATACTTTTCTCTTTAGAAATAAAATGAGTGACAGAGACCCAACATTTAAATCAGTCTTATGGACTAATCTACATAAGCTTTTGGGTACAAAACTATCATTCTCAACAGAATTCTATCCACAAATGGATGGGTTAGCAGAATTAATGATTTGAATCCTTGAGGACATGATCAGAATATTTTGTGCTTATGGCCTGGAGCTTAGAGATTATGATGGCTTTATCCATGATTGGTGTACTCTTATACCAGCATTGGAATTAGCCTATGAGACTTCTATCCATGCTTCAACAGGCAAGACTCCTGCAATTTTGGAAAAAGGATGGAACCCTAAACTTCCAGTTGATACTTGGAAGAAAGACTTAGTTGATATTCATTTGACTTCTTCAAGCTTCAAATTATTGCTTGATGAATTGAGGCATCATTTAAAAAAAAGCATGAATAATGCCTTTGAATATGCTAAACAGAAATGGGATAAAATTCATAAAAATCCAGAATTCAAAGTAGGAGACTTAATAATAGTTTCAACCTTGAAATTTGAGAATATTAAAGGTTCAAAGAAATTGAAATATTCCTTTGCAGGACCATTTATTATTAAAGTCCTTCATGGGAAAAATTCAGTACAGGTAGAACTTTCAGGAGAATTTGAAAACAAACATCCAAATTTTCCTGTTAGTCTAGTAAAGCATTACCCTTCAAGTGATAAGGAATTATTGCCTTTAAGAAATGGAAAACCCTTAGAAGTACCTCCACTTGATCAAAGTGAAGAGAAAAAAGTACTAAAAGTCTTGAAAGAAAAAAGAATGAGGGGAAAAGATGAAAAAGAATACTTAGTCTGGTACAAAAATCCACAACATGAAGATGAATAGATTGTAGCAGAAAAAATACCTGATTTGCAAACGTTTCTCAGAATATTTAGACATGATAGAAAACCAATTCCTCAATAAAACATATGAATTGTGTGCTTTACATACTTAAAAGTATACGTAGAGAGGTTGGACAGTGGATGATACCCCCCCAAATTAATTTGGGGGTATAATACTAAATGAAATTGTGGTACAATTGTTTTTGGTGGTAGGGAATGTGAGCTTGTGAGGTATATATGACATACCCATATGGCCACAAATAACTTTATATAAGGCTGAATTAGTCTTGAACAGACTTTTCAGTTGAAATTAAAATACAAAATAACAAAAAATAAGTAAAATTTTTGTTTGGATAAAAAAAGTTATAATTATTATGTCATTTTTAGATTCTACACCAAAAATAACCTAGGGTACACCCACAGGGAGTTATACCCAAAAATGCTTATTTCTTACATTATTGAAAGATTTAACAATCTCACAGCACTAGTGTAGCTTTTTTAACATCATTTCAAAATTGTTAAATTTAAGCTTGAATAAGCTTAAATTTAAACTTCCATGATGTTTATGAAAACTTACCAAGATATTTGTTAAAATTGAGGTGTTGTGTATATTTACTGATTTGGCTAAGGATTTTCAATACAGGATGTAAATCCTATGTGGGCTCAATTTAATTTTTTTAAGGCTATATTATGGCTTTAAATAAATAAAAGGGCAAAATGCAGGCAAAAGGTCAGACAAAGGAAAAAGACCAAACAGAGCTGGGGTACCCAACTTTTTGGATCTGAAAGGATTCAATCAATGTTGTCCACCTGTATTGGAGTATTTTCAACCTTATTTAAAATTTAATATTAGACTTTAATCCAACCTTAAAGTTTAAACTGGTTTTACCCCAATTTGGAAAGGAATTTCAAGCTGCCAAAGGGTAAATCCCAATATGCAAGCTTGAAATTGAAGTTTTAACAGCTTTCAAAGCTTTATTAAGCTTAAAAAGCTTCAATAAGCTTAAAACTTTAAAATTACAAGTGTCAAAACCTTATCAAAAGTTAAGGTTTAGTGTGTATTGCTATTTTACCTGAAAAACTAGCAATAACTCCAAAAATTCATTTAAAATCCAAATCTTAATAGATTTGCTTGAAAGTTTCACACAGCTTACAATTCAATGTTATCTGTGTATAAATTAAATTCTAATTATCTTTTATAAGAAGGATTAATTGGTAATAAGCCTGGAAAATTACTCTTTTAATTATGCTCAAAGAAAATTATGATTTCTTTAAAAATTAATTAGAAATTGAGTTACTGAGATTTTTACCTGAAGCTTTATTTTTAAGTTATGCATGTGAAGAAATGTAATATAAATAAACTTATTTTATATTAAAACTTGAAATGATTAACTTAAATGAGGATTAAAGCTACTTGGAGCTAATAATAACACCAGTAACTTTAAATTGGAATTAAAAATAAGTTACCTTAATTTAAGAACCTTATTTTTAAGCATACTTTTCAGTTTTGACCTGGGCACCCCCTCTGTATTCATTATGAATCATAAGGGATGCTCTTCATACATAAAAAGAGTCTATTCCTCACTGCTTTTGTCTATCAATTCAATCCAATCCAATCCGAATGTATTAAACATTTCAACAGGTAAAGTTTTATTGCATATTAAATCCTCTTATTAAAGTAATTCTTAAGTTATTTCATTCTTTATTATTATTAAATTAAAGAATTGAAATCATAGAATTCAGATTACTGTTGTGATCACCAATATCATATTTTACTTTATAAAATTATTGTCTTTAAAATATCTTTTTAAATCTGTAAATTCCTCTTCAAAACTCTTTACTCATATTTTTAATTATGAAAGGTTGTTTTATCTTTCAAAATATTGATTTTTGGCGGATTTTCAATTTATAATAAGTATTTAATATAATAACTGTTCTATTTGACTTGTTGTATTAAATTTATATTATAAATAAGTTTTTCTCTGAAATTCTATAAATTTTTATCTAGTATCAGTTTTTTTGTATAGATTTTTTTTCTATAAGGATTCTATCTTCACAGTTTGTGTTATAATTTCTTTTGATAAATAATATTTATATTATTTCTAAGTGGTTTAATATCTATCTTTTTCACATGTAGTTGTCTCATTAAGACCTTTACACTCCTCATTGTTATAACTGTCAGTGACTATAGCAATAATAGAACAACTATAATTTATTATAAGTATTAATATTTTGTTTATAATCATATTATATAATAATAATTAAATTTGATTTTTTTGAATATAATCACTTTAATAATTATATTTGATTTGTGGTTATAATATTTTATTATATCATATTTTTCTACTGACGACAGTCATATTACTCTTGACATTGCTACTACTATAAAGAGTTTTATATACGAACCTTACATAGGGGGTTATTGGATAATAAAAGTGTGGTACTGCAGAGTAAAATAAACACCAGGATTGGATGTTTTGGGATTTGGGAGATGGGGTGGCTCAAATGAACTTAGGTGGAAGTGGCTCATGTACAGTGGCCTGCCACTTTACATGGTAATATACTCATGTTATAAACACCATTCTCACTTGTTTTGAATAATGGGACCACCTGGTCATCCCAAATATGGGGAATTACCTCCCATTATGTTTGTATGCCTCATTGTCACAAAACAGGGAATGAGGGTCTTGTGAGGGTGTGCAGTCATACACATGTAATATTTTGCTGCACTTCATAGGAAAAACCACATGCATCTCCAGGTACGCTGTGCTTCACACACCAATTATCTCACTTTCCCAGTATACCTTCCTGACATACACATATAATCCTACATGTCTAGTATACCTGCTTTTCACATGCAAATACTTATTCATGTCCAGTATAACTGCACTTCACAGGAAAATGCTTACACATTTCCAGGATCCTGCTTCTTTGCATGCAAATCTGTCAGGTTGAGTCTATGATGAAGCAGTAATTAGGCTATTTACACTTTTAACTATGATGGTGAAATGTGATAAAAGATTAAAATAAGAGTGTTTTTATGAAGAAATAAGGGTTTATAATAAAATTAAAGGGCTTTACTATTATAGAATAGTGGTGGTGAGCACTGTTGAAAGCCCTGGGTGCAGCTTTACCTGTTGGATTACAATGAGAAAGATTATAATTATACCTTTTTATTACCCAAGAGTAAAACTGTTTTTGACAGTTTACTATGTAGGGTATTCAAGAGCAGGATGAGAAAATCATTTCTACCTCTTAAAATCCTCCTTTTTATCCTGAAATGGGGTGGAAGGGCTGTTAGACCTTTCCGCGTGGAGGAAATGAAGATTTTTTCACTCCCTGAGACAGGATTGTGGTTTTCAAGGACCTGTATAGCCTGTATTGGGCTCAGATGTAGTTTTGAAACCACATCTGGGCAGCTTTCACCAATACAGGGTGAAAAATTTCATCTACGGACCACATAGCCTTCTTCTGATGTGTATGGTGCAGAGAATGCTGTAAAGAAACTGTATGGGACCCCAGTATTGACGACTTTTGAGGTATTGAAGTACAAACATGCTCCTCCATCTGTTTGACACCTCATAATCTGGCTATGGGATATTATCCCATGGTAAGACTGTATTAGACAAAATGTAGGATTATTACCTTAAAACAGCCATACCTTTGTTTGTTTTGGAGATGTAAGCCTCAAAACTGAAGCAGTTTGAAGCCCTGTATGTGCTCTACATAATGGTACCTTATTTGATATGGTTATCATTAAATATGGCAAAGTTATGCCATGTACAAGATTTTTATACATATGCGTGGTTTAGGCAAAAAGCTGTATTGGGCTTGTCTGCCCATAGGTTCGGCTATAGTTGTGATATGAGGAAATGGATGACACCATCAGATAGCCCTGATTGTGCTGTTTCCAAAAATACCCCACTTTAAGTACCTCACACTAAAACTGCAAAAGTTAGATGACAGGTGAATGTTTTGTTCAGCCTTATTTGGTCGGAATTTGACCATAACTTCAGTAATATTGGTGCTAGCTCAGTTTGCCTGGTACCATTGGATAGCCCTACTTTAGAGATTTTATTTTGCATACCCATTTGATGGGGTCAGAGGTGAACGTTAAGGTTTATGCTCAGCAATAACTTTGAGCATGAATAACTTTGTTATTCTTTGTCCTACGATGATGGGACTTGTATATTTGGAAAGGGGTGAATTTCCTCTTTTATTTGATACCTTTTGAGCTAATTGGCTGAGCTCCATGTTTTGGGGGTATATTGGCTATACCATTGGTTTATGGTATTTTGGCTGTCATGCTTGTGCTCTGGTTGTGAGTCACAGGCTGACATACCCTCCCTCTAAAAAAGGCTCATCATTGATGAGACTGTCCAGCCCTCCTAGAGGCTCTGAATCTCTTTAAATGAAGGTTCCCATCAGGTATGGCATCTTCTGCAAACCATTTGTCTTTATCAGCTGTTTGATTCTTGAATCTGAGTGAGTATTGTCTCTGATCCTTGCCATTAAGTCTGATCTTGCTGGCCCTGATTATTTTACTCACAGGTCTGGGGGAATCCTCCACTTCCACTATCTCTGGTGGTGTGGGGTTCTTCCTCCTGGAGGGGAATTTTCCCTCTTCTGTTTGGAAGTATGGCTTGGCCAAACTCACTGGAAAGACTGGGTTCTTTCTGGAAAATTCCTCTGTAAGTTTGACTTTCACTGCAATCTTCCCTATCAATTTAATGATAGTGAAAGGCCCTAGAAATGAGTCTCTCATATTCTTAGGTCCTTTAAGATTATTAATTTCAGTGTAGACACTAGCACCTGGTCCCCTTCCTTAAAGTCAGGTTCCATGGGTGTCTTGTCCCACCTCTGCTTATTATATTCTTTTGCCTCAGCTATGCATTTAGAAGCTGTGTCACAAGCCCTCTTCCACATATCATGGAAGTATTTGGCTGTGGGTGGATGGGGAGAAGATTCTTCTTCAAGTGATCCACAGGCCGCAGGGGATTCCACCCTTTCTCTACCACTGCAGGTGTTTTCCTGTGCTAGAGTGCTGACTTTTATTATAAGCCAGTTAGACAGCTGGTAGAAGGGTAACCCAGTCATGGGTTTATCCCTCATGCTCCTTGTATTCCATGCCATAGGCACAGAACCTTCTAAAAATGTCCTCCATTTTCTGGATCATCCTCTCAGCCAGGCCATCTGTTTGTGGATTCTAAGCTGTGGAAAATGCAAGCCTGGTGCCAAGCATGTGATATAAGTTGGTCCAAAATTCAGATGTGAACTTTGGGTCCCTAACACTAATGATTATCTTAGCGACTCCACAGGTGGATAGGATGTTATTACAGAATAACAGAGTAGTATCCATGGCTGTGTCCTTTTTATGGCATTGCAGAAACCTCATGCTCTTGCTGAAAATATAAACTATGATTGGGCAGGCATTGTAGTTTTCTTTGCGTCCTGGGACAAGTCCTGTGAACCAGTCCATATTGATGGTTTCCCATGGGTGTGTGGGTTCCTATATATGTTGAAGTAACCCATACTTCTGCCTATGTTTTCCATTTGCTTTTTGGCATCTTTCACAAGTGTTGATGTATTCACTCAACACTTGTTCCCACTTGGGCCACCAAGCTGGGCTTGTCACCCTCTCTCTGGTTCTGTCTTCCCTCATGTGTCCCATGTAGGGGCAGTCATGACATTCCTGTAGGATCAGAGAGATGTGATCTCTGTATACCACTGTGAGTGCACTTGTGTGCTTCTCTCTGTGGCAAAGCAGACCATCCACAAGGAAGAGCTTGTTATCCTTGTAGATCCTCAACCAGGGTTCTTCCAGCTGGGATTCCAGTTCTGGACTCCTGTAATTTTGTTGAAGGAGTTGTAGTAATATGGTGCTCATTCAGAGAATCTGAAGTACCTGGTCCTATCTATTTCTATGACATTAATAGGGATCTTGACTGCAACTTCAGGCTCATGAGATGCATTGCTCTTGACATTATCCAGTGGCCATCTGCTAAGGCCATCTGCATTGGTATGGCTTCTACCTTATTTGTATATGATTCTCATGTTCCCTCTATACTCCTGGATGGCTATTCTACATCTCAGCATGTGTCTATTTGTAGTATTCAGGCTTAGTAAAGACTGCAAGGCTGTGCAGTCTGTGTAGACTTCAAAGACTGCACCCTCCAGATAATAATGGAGTTTTTCCAGAGCCCAGACTAGAGATAGATATTCAGTCTGAGTGGCCCCATACCTGGCTTCTGAATCTTTCAGTTTCCCAGAGATGTAGCATATTACTCCCTCTCTTGGTTCACCATCCACAATTTTTCTTTGGTGAAGGGCTGCTCCTAAGCCTTGGCTACATACTGCATCTATATATAAATTGAATGTTAGTTCAAAGTCAGGCAAAATGAGCACAGGTGCATTTGTGAGCTCATGTTTTCTCCTCTCATATGCATCCCTTCTTTCTTTGGTAATTTCAAAAACTACATCTTTTGAACATAACTTGTATAAACTACTAGTTTTGTGGGCAAAATTCTTGATGTGGTTTCTGTAGTAGCTGGCAAACCCAAGGAAAGCTTGTATCTCTTTGATGGTATTTGGTCCTGGCTTTTGCAGTACTGGTGCTACTTTATTCTGGTTAATTGCCAGACTAAGACCTGAGACTTTATTTTCTAGAGCCAGTAGTTTTGTTGGCCAAAATTACACTTTTTCAGTGAAATTTTCAGATTTATGGGTGTATGGTTACTTAGCACTCTGTCTATATATTGTACATGGTCTTCCCATGTCTCTGACTATATAATGATATCATCAATATATACCACCATCCAGCATTCCAATATTTCTTCTTGAAATATTGTGTCCATCATCCTTTGGAAGTGGGATTGTACATTCTTGATGCCAAATGGAATCCTAGTGTACTCATATATGCCCATATGGCATATTATTCTGAGCAATGTCATATAGTTTGGTTTAACTCCATTTTGGTGGAAACCTTTCATACAATCCATTTTGGTTATGTATTTGGCTTTAGCCAGTTTATCCAAGGCATGAGATAACCTGGGTATAGGGTACCTGTCTGCTTTTGTGTAGTCATTAAGAGCTCTGAAGTATCCACACAGTCTAGATTTTCCATCATTCCAGGTGATTAGGACAGGTGTCAGCCTGTGACTCAAAACCAGAGCACAAGCATGATAGCCAAAATACCATTAACCAATGGTATAGCCAAGATACCATCAAAACATGAAGCAGAGCCATATTAGCTCAAAAGGTATCAAAAGGAAGAGGAAACTAACCTCTTTCCAAATATAAAAGTCCCATCATCATAGGAAAAAGAATAACAAAGTTATTCCTGCTCAAAGTTGTTGCTGAGCATAAGCCTTAATTTTCACCTCTCATCTGGAATACAGAGTAAGAGGCTTAACCCCATCAAATGGGTATGAAAAAGAAGCTCTAAGTCAGGGCTATCCAATGGTACCAGCCAAACTGAGCTAGCACCACTATTACAGAATTTATGGTCAAATTCACGACAAATAAGGGTGAAAAAAATATTCACCTCACATCTAACTTCTACAGTTTTAGTGTGAGATACCTAAAGTGGGGTATTTTTGGAAAGAGCACAATCAGGGCTATCTTATGGTGTCATTCATTTCCTCATATCTCAACTAGAACAAGAGCTATGGGGCAAACAAGCCCAATACAGCTTTTGCCTAAAAAACGCATATGTACAAAATATCTTGTACATGGCATACCTTTGCCATATTTAATGATAGCCATAGCAAATGAGGTACCATTGTGTAGATCACATCTAGGACTACCCAATGAACCAATTTTGATCTCAATATCTCAAAAACTGACAAAGTTTTAGCAGTTTTAAGGTTAAAATCCCATAGTTTGGCCAATACAGCCTTACAGTGGGATACTATCCCATAAGTATGATTATGAGGTGTCAAACGGACCAAGAAGCTTTTTTATGCTTCAATGCCTCATAGTTAAGTCAAATACACAGGTCCATATAGGTTCTGTACAGTTTCTGACGCGTCAGAAGCACCAGAACACAACTGTAAACTCCATTGGTGAAATTCTTCACCCTGTATAGGGTAAAAATTACTACTTGTGGTTATAAAGCCACATTTCAACCCAATAATAGTCTGTATTGAGTGTATAGAACCACAAACCAGCCCACAGTAGTAAAAATCTTTACTCTGCGGTGGTGTGCAGAGGTAAACCACCTCCCACTACCCCAGCACAAGATAAAAGGCAGCGTTTCCTCATGAGGAAGCTAATCCAGCATCCTGTTCTTTATATTCTTATGTGGTATAACTTCTCAAAAGAAGTGGTACTCTTAGAATTTAACAGGTATAATTATAAATTATAATTATTGTAGGGTTTATTATTGCAAACCAACAGATAAACACTGCACCCAGGGCTATCAACAGTACTCACCATCACTAAATTCATTTAGTATAGCCCTTTTAACCATCTATTATCTTGATTCTCATCTTTATTTTCGTGTTGAACTCATAGTTATAGCTTTTATTTGTCATTGTAAAGCTATATCATAGAATCACCCTGTAAGCAGGAGTGGTGATTTCCACTATTTCATTGTGTCCAATTTTTCTGATGACATCCATGTACAGGAGTTCATTGATAGGTCTTTCAATTTCTTTCCTGGTTGCCAGGCTTGCTGAATAAGGAGGTTGCCTAAGCATGGGTGGATAAGGTCTCTCCACATCCAGATATAATTCTATATCATGGCCTTTGATGTTGCCTAATGGTTCTTCACCAATGGCAAATGCTGATCTGTTCTTCCTCAGAATCTTCAGTAAGCTTAGTTTTTGCTTAATGGTGAGGGCAGTGCTAAACTGTCCCTCTCTGAATTCATTCAGAAGTTTTTCCAGTGGATCTTGAGAACATATCTAGTATATATCAAGTGAAAATTTCTTTTCCTTGTTGGTACCAATGGTAATGTGCCTATTTTTACTGTTGTATATATCTATGCCATACATCCTCTGGTAATTTGTTCCCAGTAAGAACCCTTGGATGTAGGCATCATCAACCACTACAAAATGTGGGTTGAGTCTGATATTACCTTTCCTATGGGGTATAATTATCTCTTTTGATACTTGTCCCAATGGAAGTCATCTTCCCTGATACACTTTTAAAGTTCTCTGCCTTGGTGGGAAAGAGCTGTTCTTCCCAATTTGGGAAGTGGTTGTCCAGATATTTTCTGCCCACTATGGAGCAATGTGCTCCACTGTCAATGACCAGTGGATGTTGAGCATTGTCAATACAAACAGTCACTTTTGTGGCTGTTCCATGTATATATGCCATCCCTTTGGTTGGTGTAACCAGGAATGTTTGTGCATCTTGTGTATGTTTGCACAAGTTTTTAGTGGTATTGTCCTGTGAAATTCCTTCTTCCAACTGTTAGTCCTGAATCTCTAGTGGGGCTTCCTCTTGATGTTCCACTGGAAATTCTTCTCTTGGGTCTTGGTCATCATCAGATGGTTCTCTGATGGCATCACCCATGGAGTCTGATTCAGAATCCTCATTTGGGGATTCCTCCTCTGGGAATTTCTCAATGGCATAGACTTTTTTCTTTGCCTTTGTATAGTTGTTGGCATGGTGGTCTGTTGAACCACAGTTGTGAAAAGAATTCTTCTTCTTTTCCACTTCTGCCACCCTTTCTTTGGGTTTGTCTTTAAACTCTACCCTGAAAGGTTGTTTCTCTTTGAAACCACTGCTCTTATATGGGGTGAATCTCCCTATATTAGTTCCTTACCTTATGTCTTGTAAGGTATTAGCAATGTCATCTAGAGTGCAATTTTGGTTGCATCTGCACTTTACTGCATGCTCTAGTTCTCCTGGCAGTTGTGTCAGAATTTTGTGATTCCTCATTTGGATGTTCATCTGAGGATCAATGGCTTCAAGTGCTTTAGAATGTCCAAGACACCACTCATATGTATCTTTTTCCACAGAGTATTTGACATTTTCAAATGACATGGTTGTTTGCCATATCCAAGTACCATTACTTTACTTTTGGATGATTTGACTCTTACACCATGGCCAGTTTCTTCTGCCATGGATTTCCTTCATATCTGTGTACCATATACTATTATGACCTTTAAATTCTGTATTTAGTCTAGCAGTAATCCAATATATGAGTTCCATGTGATCACATTCTCCTGCTCCAGGGAATTTGGGCCAGCTTGAGGCCTCAGGAAGCTGTTTCAAGGCTTCCTTCTTTGAATAAGACAGGCCATCTCCATCCTGGTATTGTGATGGAGATCTTTCCTTATTCATCAACATGGCATCTGGTTTGATGTCATCTGGTTGATATGGATTATCCATAACATGGCCTTGTGGTTGGGGCTTCATGCTATGGTGGACATCAAAGAAATTTTCTATGTCTTGATCCAGACAATCCCTGTCCCTTTTTCTGTGGTGTTGTTCTTCAAAGACTAGATTCAGTCTTTTGTTGGTTTCTTCAGAGGCTTTGATCAATTGAGCATGTCCTTTTTGAAGGGTTTTAACAATTTTATCCATGGAGGCTGTTAATTTCTTCATCCTCTCATGGCTTGCTTCAAGTTCTGCAAACTGCTTTTGATTGTGCTCAGAATATTGGGACATTTGTAACCACAGTACATCACTGTTTAAGTTAGTCTCAGGTGTGATAACATTCTGTTCAGTCTGAGTGAGGGTAATATTTCTATTAATGGGACTACTGATTCTAGAGTGGTTTACAACTACGTCTGGTTTTTGTGTACTTCTTTTACCAAGTCAAACAGCTTCTGGATCATGGGGTCTGACTCTTTCCTCCTCTGGTTGAAGGAGGTTTTGTTCTTTCCCTTGTTTCCTTGTCTTCTCCTGATAAATTCCTGGAATTGCGAATAATGGTGACTCTTGGCCACTGATCTTCTGGTTTCTGAATGGTTTGAAGCCACTGGAGAGCTGATTTGGGCTGCTCCTTGTGAGCCTGAAGGAATCTGAGTAGGCCCTGTCTGGGTTAACTGTTCTTCTATAGCTTGGATAGTGGCTTGATTGGCTCTTATCCTCTGTGCCCTTGCCTCCAGGAGTCTGAACTGCCTGATAGGACTCCAAGCTTTGGTGATTACCATAAGGTGTTTGAAGTATATTTCCTTGAGACAGATCTTCTGGCAACTTGCTCCAAGTTCTTCCCAGTGAGATGCCAGGTTGAACCTCTTGTTGTCCATGCTCCATTGAAGTATTCTTTGAGGAGTTGGTTGAACTGAAGAACTTGATACATATCCTTCCAGTCATCTGGTTTGAGGTTCCTGTTGAATTGGAGTGTGACTGGCAGGGTTGATATTATCTCCCTCATTGTTTTGCCATCCACCACTGTGTCCAAGGTGTCCTCTATCAGGTCTTCTGGTTCTGGACAGGCCTTCTCTGTCCTCTGGCTGTTTCCTTTGGAAGCCAAGGTCTCTGAAGTATACAGGTGACATATCAGTGTTTGCAAGCAGTCAAAAACTTTATGTTCTTAGGGTATTTACCTGTGACTGTGCCTTGTACAAATTTGTTGTCAGCTGATTTGGGCAATTTACCTTTAGAGGTTACAACTGCATTGATTAGATTAATCTTCCCTGTACAAGTTGTTAAGGTTGGTTTACCTTTGTCACAACCACAAAGACTGACCCTCCTCCATTGGTGTTGCAGCAATTCCAGGCTCGGACCAAGCTGGGGCCTATTGGCCACACCATATAATTATGGCCAATTAGGCTCCTTCTGGTGTTCTATGGCATTTTTGGCTATATCACTATTCCCTGGCCTTTTATGGCCCCAATCATCACTTATGGCCTGAGGCCATATTGTGAGCCTTGAGGTACATTTTACATACCCAAATAGGCCACAATTATCTTAAAAATAAATTTTGAATTATGCATGACTCATGAGTCATGAATATATCCAAAATTCATCACTTTTGATTTCAGAAAAAAATGAATAACCTTTTATTGAGTAAGTAAATCCATGGATTCAAGGCCAGATTTGGATTCTACACAAAAATTCACCTAGGGTAGCTACAAAGAGTGAATAAGCTCAAATTAACTTTTTGAGGTGGTCATATGGAAAATACTTCAATAAAAAATCATCAATACCACATAAAAGATCCGTGAATTTTTTTGTTTTTCTTAATTTCACGCCAAAATAATGGGAATGTGAGAAATCCTATGTTGCATATACACTAAGAATAGTGTTATGCATTTTTTGAGCACTTAATATCATGGTATTTGTACATTGACCTTTGGTACACCCATAGTGGATATCTCACTTTAAGCTTAAATTTCTGTTTTGACGTAAAAAATAAGGAAGGGGGACAAAAGACATCAAAGAGAGCCAGGGTACCTAACTTCTGAGGCCTCAGAGGCATGGACAGCTCCAAAGCTTGGATACATGGCTGATCCTGACCCAATTAGCAATATAAAACACTCTGGAAACTTGGTTACCATGTTACAACTGCAGTAAATCTTAAGAAAATAGCAAATAACCTGCTATTTTGACATGCCAAGGAGGTAAAAAGCTACTTAGACTCCTGTAACCATGTCAATTCCTCATGATTTGCCATGGATAAACCCCAAAAGAGTAATTAAAACCCTTTTTTGACTTGTATCCATTGATTTACCTCATAGCAACCAGTTGAACACTGATATTTGCAATTCTATGTAGAAATGAGGTCAAAAATTCAAAAATTCATTTAAAATACAATTCTTAATTAATATTGTTGAAACTTTCAGCATAAGCGGAAAACTGTATTAACTATTGTAAAACCAAAAATGTTTACAGTTTTACTAGTAAAATTAAATGTTTTACTTACAGTCCATTTTTGACTATTCTATGTGAAACACTGAATCTTTAAAAATTCACAGTAATTACAACCTGTGATGAAATTGGCAATAACATTGATAACTTTGAGAAATAAATGATTCTTTTTGAATAAAAGAAGATTTAAAGATGCTACTCCTTTTATTCTCAACCATATTGGTGTTGGTAGTCACGCAAAATCATCAATCAAGTAATTATGATAATCTTACGTGACAACAGATGATGCAATCAATAATCCAAAAGGGTTTGATGTTTTCTCACTCACTGATTTTTCAGTTTTCTCCATTGCACGCCTCTGTGAGCTGTTGTTGACTTCAAAGAAGCCTCCTCTTGTTTTTTTTTCCATATCATCATCATCTTATTATCATTTAAATCATTGTTACCAACAATTAAGTATTAGTTAAAGCTATTCTTAAGTGTTTTAATTCTTTCAGAATCAATCAGAAAAACTTCAAATCATAGAATATAACTATTTATTGCTGTAATATTGTTATGCATACATTTTGATCCCTTAAATACCCAATTCTATGTCAAATCTCTCTGCCTCCTCTTTCAATAAGCTCTTTGGAAGATTAGTGAGTGATTTATCCTTAATTATCAAAGTTTTTCTCTAAATAATTAGTTTTTTCAAGAATTATATTTATAATTATTCTTGCAAAAGATAATTATATATTAAAATAATTTAATTATTTTAATAAAAGAAGTTTTATTATTAAAATCTTCTTGTAATTGGTTCTTGTAGACAATTACTGCTCACTGTTAAAATCACTATTAGTGTTTAACAGGCAAAAGAAATAGTTCTTCAATTATTTAATTGTGGTTATAATAATATTTTATTATTATATCTCATAAGAACAGACATAGTACTGTTGATTAATAGTAATTTTATCATCAGTTTCATAGTCACATCTTACATTTGGGGGCCTGGCCGTGTTTTTTGAACCTTGTACCCTTAATGAATATATTTTTAAGCTCTAAAATATATTAATTTAAAATTTTTTCCTTTCATTTTGATTTTGAAATTGTTTTGGAAATCTTTTTCATTGAGGAATTTGGTCTAATTTTATACTGTTTTTACACGTGGGTTTTTCACATCCAAAAGCTTATAAAATTATTCTTTGAGTTGCTCTGAATTCATTTTCATTAAAAATCTCAAATTATAATTTTTTTTTTTAAAAAAGAATAATTTTTTTAATATTAAAAAATATAACACTTATAAAAAATCTCTAAAAATATTTCAAAAAGTATAAAATATAATTTTTTTGCTTTTAGAATTTTTTTAGTGTCTTTAATCAAATACTGTGCAGCTGGTAACAAACTCAGTAAGAGATATATTACCAGTCCAGAATCTTCAGAAGCAGAATCTGAAGGAAGTATTGAGGTGCAAATTGCTAAAAGAGGCACCTTATTTAACTCAGAAAAGAATAAATTACCACCAAAAGGTGTGTATTTTATCTCATATTTTCAGCTGTTATCTTTAAATTGATGTGAAAATGGTTCATACCAGAAATGGAAGCAACTATTCAGTCCAACCAGATGGATGTGGAAAAAGAGGAGGCAAGACCAAATCCAGAAGTGCCAAGTCTTCCACAAGAAAGACACATTTGGAGGATGCCAGAGTTTCCCCCCATTCCCCAAGGTCTGTACCCACAGATTTTGAAGTGAATTCTGAGCCTGAACTGATTCATGATAATGTTTCCAGGGATGAACCATTTTCAAGTGGCAGCAATAGAAATATATCAATGCCAATACAAAAATTAGTTCAGAGCAGCCAAAGAAGAGGAGTGGGAAATATGCCCAAGCCTTTGGCAGGGGGCCATGAACTCTTACTTACACATCAAAAGCTTTCTGGGTCAGGAGAAGACCATAGAACTGTTAGGAGGGTGGAGCCCCCTGTCTTGCAAAGACAAGGTCAAAACAATAAAGAACTGGTTGAAAAACCAAAGTCTTTTATCCATAGACCAGAAGAAGGAATCGGAAATGACTCCAGCTTTGGAGACATGTGCCCCAGTGGCGTCTACCAGCTACAAATCAGCTCCAGAAATGTCCAAAGACAAGCTCAAAGGACCTCAGAAAAAACGGAGAGGTCCCAAGAACCATCAAGGCAAGGGCAAAGGCAAAGCCAATTGGCACAGACCTTACCCACAGGGGTACAGGATCCCCAAATTGGAGCCTTCAGCCATGGCCAGAACTCTAATGGAATGCATAGCAAAGGATCAGGAGAGGATGAACAGGACCTTTCCACACAAATAATTCATGTACAAAGAAGTATTAATGTAGAAACTGGTAAACTTGATTCAAAGCTAACTAAAATAACATTGGATATTAATGATTTGAGAAGACATGAAAAGAAATATACTGAATGGTATGAATTAACAAATGCCAAATTTGTTTCAATTATCAATACTTGTAGCAGAATTGAGAGTACATGTCAAGTCCAGAAAAATGAAATGGAAGATCTTTCTATTTTTAAAATGAATGATCAACTTAAATGTCTGAAAGATCATGTCTTAGGAATAGTTGAGAATACCAATCAGTTTGCTACACATTTAGCAAAAAGTGAAAGTGAAAGGCAGAAGTTAAAAAATGAAATTATTGCAAATGGAAAACAAATTCATAAGAATTATGAAGCACATATGCCAAAAAATTCTACACCTTTTACTGAAGAAAAGCTTTCTGTTAAAGGAAGTTTTACACCACTTCTAGGAGAAAATGTGGTCTCTATTAAAGATTGTGCAAAATTGGAAGAATGGCCAACATTCTTTGGTGAAGGAGAATAAAGACATATTGAGTTCATCAGGACTATTGATATGTTGCAAGAAGATTTTCATATACCTGATGAAATAATAGTAGGAAAATTACACTCTCTGTTTACCAGAACTGCAAAGAAATGGAATTACAAGATGAGGATGGATCATGGGAAACATGATTGGTCTTGGTGGAAATCTGAAGTGATTACCAAATGGGCCAATAATTCTTGGAGTTTTAAAATGGAAGATGCTTTTGAAAGTGCCATTTTTAACTCAGAAAAAGACAAACCACGTACTTTGTTCTTCAAGCAAAAAGACAGATTATCTGCTTTACACCCAGATATGTCTGACACTATGATTAATATGAAAATATTAAGAAAATGTGGAGGAGAACTGGAACATGCTATCAAGAGCAGATGTGTAAGGCCGTGTTAAACAGAGGACTACATTAATGCAATGGAACATATCATTACCAGAACAAGGATTGTTAAAACTTGGACTAGAATCCCTATGGAATCCAAAATGGTCCCAAAGATTCCCAGAGAGGATAAAAGACCAGAAAGACCTGTGTTGAAGTGTCATAAATGTAGAAGTACTTCAAATTTTGCTAACACTTGCACAAGAAAGACAAAAATCAATGAAATTCAGGTCATTGAAGGAATTCAGTGTGCTGAGGAGAAACAGGAATCTGATCAAGATTCTTCAGTCTCTGAGGATACACAAGTGGAGGACTATCCCATTGAAAACATTACAGCTTTCTTTGAGGTCACAGAAGTCCATACCCACTTGCCACAGTACAGTGAGGATTCCTGCAACCTGATCAATATCCAAGATGCCAGAATGTGTAAAACAAAACCTCCTAGAGGTAAAGGTTACACTACTGGATCATCCTGTATCACATCAGTTTTGATGATTGATATTGAAGCCAAAGGAAATATGGATACAGGGGCATTTTGCACTTGTGTGGGCAACATTTATCTCCAAATTATGCTTCCTGAATGGAAAAACAATCTATTACCAATAAAAGGTGTGCAATTTAGTAGTGCCAGTACCAATATGTACCCCTTGGGTATATTAGACACTAATCTTGCATTTCCACACCCAGCAGCAAGTGTAACGATAAAAACTGAGATTGTGGTAATGGATAATTGCACATCTCAGCACATCATTCTTGGAAACAATTACTTTAATATTTATGGTATTGACATGAATAACCATAAATACAGATATTTCACAATTGGGTATAACAAAAGACAAAAATTTTCTTTTTCCAATATGCCAAAACAAATATCTGTATTATCTTCTGTCAGGGATATTTATAAAGATGAATTTGTGTCTAATCAACTTGTTGAAGCACAGATTAATCCATCATTTTCACCAAAAATGAGGAATGATCTTGTTGATGTGTTATACACATACAATAATGCATTTGCCTCTGATAATGAACCATTAGGTGCAATAAGGGGACATGAAATTGATATTACTCTTAATATTGACAGACCATATCCTCCAGTACTTAGAAGACCAGCATACCCAGCCAGTCCCAGAGATAGAGAAGCCTTGGAGAAAAATATCCAAGAGTTAATCCAACTTGGTGTGCTAAGGAAAATAGGCCACAATGACAAAGTTGAAGTGAAAAAACCTGTTATTATTGCCTGGCATAATGCTAAGCAAGAATTGTTGTAGATTTCAGAGCATTGAATACCTACACAGTTCCAGATAGGTATCCAATCCCTAGAATTCAAGAAGCCTTGACTCAATTTTCTAAAGCCAGGTTTATAACATCAATGGATGAAATGCAAGGCTTTCAGGAAAAGATTTTGACACCTAAAGCTAAGGAATTACTTAGAATTATCACTCAATGGGGTATTTATGAGTATCTTAGACTGCCATTTGGCATTAAAAATGCTCCATCCCATTATCAAAGAATTATGAATACCATCTTTCCCACAGAATTATTGGAAGCATGGCTTATCATTTATATTGATGATATTATCATATGTTCTGATTTTTGGTCCTTACACCTTGAAAAAATTGCAAGAGTACTTCACAAAGTTGCAGAGCTGAACATGAAAATTTCACTTAAGAAATGCAATTTTGGTTTTGAAGAACTCAAAGCATTGGGACATGCTGTTTCTGGTTTAAGCTTGGGTATTGACAAAAGCAAAGTAGAAGCAGTGTTACTTAAGCCAATACCCCAGAATAAAAAAGAAATGATGTCTTTTCTTGGGTTTTCCAGTTATTATAGGCAACACTTGAAAGACTTTGCAATTGTAGCCAAGTCACTTTATAGAATCTGTGATCAACAGACCGTAATTGAGATGACACAGGAGAGAATTAAAGCTTATGAGAAGATAATGAAAGCTCTTACAGAAGCAGCTTTACTCCTCATGCCTGACTTGAATATTCCTTTTAAATTGTACATTGATTAATGTGGAGATGGATTAGGGGCAGCCCTACATCAAGTTCAAATTATTGATGACAAACCTAGAGAAGGACCAGTTTGTTATATCTCAAGACAAATCAAACCAAGAGAGGCCAGATATGGCGCAAGCCAAATGGAGTGCTTATGTTTGGTATGAACTATTATCTTGATGGCAGTGTTTTTGAAGTGATAACTGACTGTAATGCAGTAAAATCACTACTTAAAATGAAAACTCCCAACAGGCATATGTTGAGATGGCAAATAGCCATTCAAGAATATAGAGGAAACATGACCATAGTTCACAAAGCAGGAAACATTCATTAGAATGCGATGGACTTAGCAGGTGTGCATTAGCCAACACTCCTGATAACCCAGCTTATGTGCCTTTAGGAGCTGAACCACAGATTCCAATTGAAGGGATTAACATAACTGATATTGGGACTCAATTCTTTGAAGAGGTCAGAGAATCTTATAAGCAAGACAATAATTGCCATATCTTGACTTCTTTATTGGATAAAGACTGCAAAGATACATCTTTAGTCAATGCACTAGATGAATTTTGGAGAAATTCCTATTCTGAAGGAAGATTTCAATTTTTTGATGGGATTATTTACCACAGAACCAAACATTCTTGTGTCATGACATTATGCAGCAGATTGCTTATCAATACAATTCTTCATGAATGACATGATAGCATCTACTCTGGACACCTGCCAGAGGACAGAACACTTGAAAAAGGCAAAAGCTGTGCATGGTGGACATCTTGGATAAAAGAAACCATTGAAAAATGCCATACCTGTGACAGATGCCAAAAAGAAAACAGGAGTACAGGCAAGAAATTTGGACTCATGATCCATATTCAAGAACCAAAATCCCCTTGGGAAGTTGTTCACATGGATTGGGTCACAGCACTTCCTCCAAGTGGTGATAAAAGCTATATTGCTTGTCTAGTCATCGTAGACAGATATTGCAAGACTCCCATATTCTTAACATGTCATAAAGATGACCCTGCTATGGATACACCTCTTCTTCTATGGAGTAGAGTTATTTCTCCTACAGAATTATTTAGGAATATAATAAGTGATAGAGATCCTAAGTTCACATCTTCACTTTGGACTAATCTTCATATATTGTTTGGGACTAAGTTATCATTCCCTTCAGCATACTGCCCTCAAACAGATGGGTTAGCAGAGAGGATGATTCTAGCTTTAGAAGACATGATCAGGAGATTTTGTGCTTATGGGTTAGAACTCAAAGACTCAGATGGCTTTACCATGACTGGTGCACTCTGATACCTGCATTAGAATTGGCATACAAGACACTTGTCCATTCTTCCACAGGAAAAACCTAAAACAGCAGTGGGACAAGAGTCATAAAGTACCAGACTTCAAAGTAGGGCACTTAGTTCTAGTTTCAACCTTGAATTTTAATAATATCAAAGGCCCAAAGAAACTTAAAGATTCTTATGTAGGACCTTTTATTATTGTTTCCTTACATCAAACCAATGGAGTTCAAGTGGAATTGAGTGGTGAATTGGAAAATAAACACCCCACTTTTCTAGTAAGCTTGATAAAGCCTTATCCACCAGCTGACAAAGAATTGTTTCCTTTAAGGAACCCGACTCCTTTAACTGTGCCACTAGTGGAACAGAATGAAGACACAAAGATAAAGAATGTCATTAAAGAAAGGAGACTTAGGGGTAAGAATCAGAGAGAATATCTTGCCAGATATAGAAATCCAGTACATGAAGATGAATGGCTGGCAGAATCAGAAATACCTGACTCAGATAAACTCTTGAGAAGATTTAGACATGAAAGAAGGCCACAAGCCTGAATATGTCTATACATGTGCTTCAAATTACTTGATCTGAGTGATGTAAAGAGGTTGAACAGTGGACATTAATCCCCTTTGGGGCTTTTATTATTTATAGCATTGATAAAATTGTAGTACAATCTGATTTTTTGGTGGGAGGGAATGTCAGCCTTGACATATATTTTACATACCCAAATAGGCCACAATTATCTTAAAAATAAATTTTGAATTATGCATAACTCATAAGTAATGCATATATCCAAAATTCATCATTTTTAATTTCAGAAAACATGAATAACCTTTTATTGAGTAAGTAAATCCATGGATTCAAGGCCAGATTTGGATTCTACACAAAAATTCACCTAGGGTAGCTACAAAGAGTGAATAAGCTCAAATTAACTCTTTGAGGTGGTAATATGGGAAATACTTCAATACCACATCATGAATACCACCTAAAAGAACCATGAAATTTTTTACTTTTCTTAATTTCACACCAAAATAATGCAAATGTGAGAAATCCCATGTTACATATAAACTAAGAATAGTGTTGTGCATGTTTTAAGCACTTAATATCATGGTATTTGTACATGGACGTTTGGTACACTCATAGTGGATATCTCACTTGAATCTTAAATTTGTATTTTGAGATGAAAAATAAGCAAGGGGGCAAAAGACATCAAAGAGAGCAAGGGCACCCAACTTCTGAGGTCTCAGAGGCGTGGACAGCTCCAAAGCTTGGATACATGGCTGATCGTGACCCAATTAGTAAATTAAACACTTTGGGAACTTGGTTACCATGTTACAACTACACTAAATCTTAAGAAAATAGCAAATAACCTGCTATTTTGACATGCCAAGGAGGTAAAAAGCTACTTAGCATCCTGTAACCATGTCAATTCTTAATGATTTTCCATGGATAAATCCCAAAAGAGTAATTAAAACCCTTTTTGGACTTGTATCCATTGATTTACCTCATAGCAACCATTTAAACACTGATATTTGCAATTCTACATTGAAATGAGGTAAAAACTTCAAAAATTCATTAAAAATACAATTCTTAATTAATCTATCTGAAACCTTCAGGACCAATGGAGAACTGTATTATCTATGGTACAATTAAAAAGAATCACATCTTTACTAGTAAAATTAAATGGTTTACTTACAGTCCATTTTTGACTATTTTACATGAAAAACTGAACCTTCAAAAATTCACAGTAATTACAACCTGTGATGAAATTGGCAATAACATTGATAAATTTGAGAAATCAATGATTATTTTGGAATAAAAGAAGATTTACAGATTTTAATCCTTTTATTCTTAACCATATGGGGGTTGGTAGTCACGTAAAATCATCAATTAAGTAATTATGTGTCACAGGGGCTCTTCTAAGTGAAGAGGGCCTGGCACTCAGTGAACAGACTTACTTATGGAGGGCTCAAGAAGAAATACTCAAAAGATAAGAGTAATGGAGTAAGAGGATAAATTCCTAGTCATAAAATAATAAGTATAAAATTAAGAGAGACAAAACAAAAGCAATAATAAAGAGCCAACCACAAATAATCCTGTACCACTGTTTCAACCTGTTCAGAAAAGAGAAAAGGATTAATAAGGATATGGCCACCAGGACTCTACTGAAACAGGTGAGGGAAGGCAAAGACTAACTTAATAATTAGTAAAATAATATTCCAAAGTAAGAATAAAATAATATTAAATAATAAATCAACTATTTTAATTAACTGGGGGAAAAACCCCCAGGTGGGTGAAGAGGTGCTGGTATATGTGAGAAATACCAGCCTTGGAGTTTGAGTGTTGAGATACTTGTCTGTATGCTGGAAGAAGTTGGATGTGGGATTGAATCCTGTATTGGTGAATCCAATACAGGTTATACAGTCAATACAGGTATTTGCGCCTGTATTGATTACAGGCCTGTATTTGGTGAATCCTGTATTTGGGTCTTGCCTGTATGAAGCTGTATTGAGGTTTGGAACTGTATTTGGATCTTGCCTGTATGAAAACTGTATTTGGAGAGTCTTGAATGAAACCCCCTTGCTGATTGGGTTTTGAAGGGTATCCATGATATAATGATTTGCTGATGATGATTGGAAATGCCCCTGCCTCCTTGGCTGTGACATTATCCCCCTCTTGAAAGTGGTGAGCTCTGAGCACCATAAGTATAGTGAGTCTTGATGAGCTTGCAATCAATTCAAACAGTTCTTTTCCCCAATTCCTTAAGATTTTCCCCTTAAAACTTCTTCTTCAATCACTACTCAAACCAATCTTCATTTGACTATTTGTAGGTATTTTCAACTTGATTTTGATTCTGATTTTCCTCTGTTTCATTCAAACTGCCTTCAATCTTCATAGAAATTTCTTTAATCTTGTCTTGAGTGTATTCATCAACTTTTCTTGAGTCCCCATGGCCTTTGAAAGGTGGTTGATTTGGGTTTTGTCCCAAGACCACTTGAAAATAATCATAATTTTGAATTTGAGAGTGTTGGCATAAGGTGGCCAACAATTGAAATTTTGGACCAAATGAGTAGTCCTGGCCAAAATCCCTGAAATGTGAGTGAATGGAATTTTTGGCCAATTTGTGCAAAAATGCGCAAACTGCGCAAATTAAGCAAGTATGCCAGATGTGGCATAAATTGGTGAAAATAATGGAAAAATTGAATTCTTGTGGAAAAATGGCCTGAAAGTGGGTTTTGGCCATTTTGCGCAAAGTGCGCAAATGCGCAAATATGCCATATGTGGCATAATTGGTGAAAATGGTGAAAAAATGGAAATATTGTGAAAAAATGGCCTAAAAGTGGGTTTTGGCCATTTTGCGCATTTTTGCGCAAAATGCGCAAATGCGCAAATATGCCATATGTGGCATAATTGGTGAAAAGATTAAAAACTTGAGTTATTGTGGAGAAATGGCCTAAAAGTGGTTTTTTGGCCATTTTGCGCATTTTTGCGCAAAGTGCGCAAATGCGCAATTATAATGATTTTGGCCAAAAAGGCCTTTTGAAGGCTTTGGACAAGAAAAGGGCCCTTTTGCGCAAAAATGCGCAAAAGTGCGCAAATGCGCAAATCACCCAATATGCACAATTAAGCATATTATGATAAGAATTGATGAAAAATGGCTGTTTTGATGTTTTGAGGTCTGATATGGCCAATTGTGCCAAAGTACATATCTTGATGAAATTGGCCAATTGGGCCATTTTGAAACAGTTTCTTCTATGAACTTGATTTCTTTCTTGAATATCTTCTTCTTATCCCCTCCTTGATTGGTCAATTGCCATAAACACCTTGCTGATTGGGTTTTGGCTTTCAATTTTGATCTTGAGGAATGAGTTCAATGCTGACATTCATATTTGACTCCACTGCCTCTGGTTCCCCGCCTTTTGTGATTTGGAGATGCCTTGGTTATGAAGTTTAAAAAAACCCTTGAAGAAATTTTGATGAGGATTATCTGTAGCTGGTCTTTACCATTACTAGTGTTTGCTCTTGATTACTAAATAAATTCACTCCCCAAACAAGATATGGGAGTTATGATTACTGCTTTTGAAACAAGAAATGAAAAATAAATCATACAAGTAAAAGAAAATAAAAGAAATGAAAAAGAAAAGAAATGAGAGAAAAAAAAAAAAAAGAGAGTAAAGAAAGAAATAAGAAATGCCTGAGGCTTGTCCTTCTTGTGGTGAGTTGCTTGATTTTGGCCAAAATGTTCTGAAAAATAAAACCAAGCATTTGATGCTCACAGCGTGGCCAAGGTAATGTTTTACAAGAAGTAGACCGCTCAGGGATGCATACCAGGAGATGGAACTTACTTTCATAACTTCCACTCCCCACCAAGCACCATAAATAAAATTTAAATATGCCATAAGATGAATTTGATAATGAATGTCTTGAAAGATGATTTATGGCATGATTAAAGAAAGAAGAGAAAATAAAAGAAAAGATTGGGCCAAATCTTGATGAAAGGTCCAAATCTTGAGGGTATTATGTTGCAAGGCCTTCTGAACCTGTCCAAAGAATTGACAAGTGCTCACAGAGTGGCCAAGGTGATTCTTACAACAAATTTGGTAGAATACCCCCTTAAAG
Source organism: Austropuccinia psidii (assembly GCA_023105745.1). Classification (NCBI taxonomy): domain Eukaryota; kingdom Fungi; phylum Basidiomycota; class Pucciniomycetes; order Pucciniales; family Sphaerophragmiaceae; genus Austropuccinia; species Austropuccinia psidii. The sequence goes on from JALGQZ010000018.1 coordinate 6,607,940, forward strand.
GTGCATGCCAGGAGAGGAACTTACTTTCATAAACTCCAATCCCCACCAAGCACCATAAATTAAACCCTTGAGGCATTTGGGCCAGGCTTGTCCGGATACAAAGTGTGAAAATCCTTGACAAGGTCTGGGGAGTTGGTAAGGTTGGAAGCTGGTTCCCAAGTTGTTCTTTCTGGGTCTTCATTGAATCCTTTCCACTCCACTAAATACCATAATGAACCTCTCTTGAGTTTTGAGTCCAGAACCTGAGCCACTTCCCATTCTTCTTGCTCTTCCACTATTACTGGAGGTGGTGGCAATTGGTGTCGATTTGGGATAGTTGATTGCTTCACTGGTTCTAACAAGGACACATGGAAAACAGGGTGAACTGACTTCCATTGTTGAGGCAACTTGAGGTGATATGCATGGCTGCCAATCTTCTTCAGAACTTGAAAGGGTCCCAACCATCTTTCTGAAAGTTTCTTGGTGGGTCTTGTTGTCTTGATTTTCTTGGAAGCTAGCCATACTTTGTCCCCAGGTTGGAAATCAGGTGGAATTGCTCTATTTTTATCTGCATACTTCTTAAAACGCTTTATTGCTGACTCTAATTCTTCTTTGACAACTTGCTGTACTGATTGGAGTTTTGATGATAACTTTCCAGCAGGTGTATCTTGAGAAATGTGAATTGAATCAAAGCTGGGATTTCTTCCATAAATAGTGAAAAATGGAGACTGTTTTGTTGATGAGTGTTCTGCATTATTATAGGCAAATTCAGCCAGAGGGAGCCAGGTGTGCCAGTCATCTTGATGGTAACTGACATACATCCGAAGATACTGTTCTAGAATCTGATTTACCCTCTCTGTCTGTCCATCTGTTTCAGGGTGAAAGGCAGTTGAAAGATCTCTTGATATCTTGAGCTGCTGACACAATTGAGTCCAAAATGATGAAACAAATAATGAACCTCTATCACTAACAATACTGATTGGAAGACCATGTTTGGAAAAGACATGATTAATGAATATTTGAGCTAAATCCAAAGCAGTGATTGTTGAATAAGTTGGAATAAATATTTCCATTTTTGAAAATCTGTCTACAACTACTAAAATTGAATCAAAGTTGCTTGACAAGGGAAATTGGGTGATAAAGTCCATTGATAAGGAATTCCAAGGACCAGATGGAATTTGAAGAGGTTTGAGTAATCCAAACTTCTTATGGTGGATTTTCTTGTTTCTTGAACATTGCTGACATGAGGACACATAGTCCTTGATGATTTGATTCATGCCAGCCCAATAAAAATCCCTCTTGATGAGCTTGAGGGTCTTCTCCTGGCCAGGATGGCCAGCCAACGGTGAATCATGAAGCTTTTGAAGAATATCCAATTGAATTTCATGATTGCTTGGAATGACTACTCTATCTTTGAACAATAATAATTTTGATTGAGGTTCAAGAGAATAGTCTGGGACTGATTCTCCTCTTGCTAATTTCTTGAGGATTTCCTTATGATCTTTGTCTTGCCATACTTGTCTTTGAATTTGATCAACTACATCTGAAAAAATATCAACTTTGATTGCAAAGAATCTTGACTCTTGAATTTCATTTTGCTTGAGAACTTGATGAAAATTTTGAGGATTCTTGCTGATGAAATCCACCCCCCTCTCTGGGTACATGTCGTCCCGACGTGACAAGGCATCTGGTAAAGTGGCCAGCCTGCCTGGGCGGTAAGTGATAACAAAGTGAAATTCAGACAAAAATTCGGCCCAACCGGCTTGAGGACGAGTAAGGACTTTAGAGGACATAAAATATTGGAGAGAACAATGGTCTGTCAAGACCTCAAAGGAATCAGAAAGAGAAAGGAGAAAGGCTCTCCAGCGCTTGAGAGCCCAAACTATGCCAAGGAGTTCCTTGTCATGAATTTCATAGTTGAGTTCAGCTGGTAAGAGCTTGCGACTATCAAATGCAATGGGATGCTTTCCTGAGTCATTCACCTGACTCAGTACAGCACCCAAGGCATAATCAGAGGCGTCAGTCTCTACAATAGTTGGGAGAGAAGGATTAAAGTGAGAGAGGATAGGAGCAGTGATGAAAGCTTCTTTGAGTATCTGAAACTGGCTAAGAGCTTCCTCATTGAAGATGAAGGGAGAATCTTTTTTGAGAAGGGGAGTGAGAGCAGAGATTTTTTTGGAATAATTTTTAATGAAACAACGATAAAAGTTGGCAAAGCCAAGGAAAGATTGGAGGGCCTTGATGTTCTTGGGCTGAGGCCAATTGAGGATTTGTTGAACTTTTGAAGAATCCATCTTGAGGCCATCACTTGAAACAACATAGCCCAAGTATTCCACACTTGATGCATGAAATACACACTTTGAGGCTTTAGCAAACAAATTATTGTCTCTCAGTCTTTGGAGAACAGAGGCCACATGTTTAACATGTTCATCCAAAGAGCTAGAGAAGACCATAATATCATCTAAGTACACTACAACAAAAACATCCAAATAATCTGCAAAGATATCATTCACAAGATTTTGGAATGAAGCTGGAGCATTGGTTAAGCCAAATGGCATAACCAAATATTCATAACTGCCATATTTGGTTCTAAAAGCAGTTAAGTGCTCATCCCCCTCTTTGATTCTCAAGAGATTATAAGCACCACGCAGATCTATCTTGGAGAAGATAGTAGCACCGTTGAATACGGTAAGAAGCTGATTCATTGGAGGAACAGGATACCTGTTCTTCCTAGTGACAGCATTAAGTTTGCGGTAGTCAACACACAAACGAAGACCACCATCCTTTTTCTTAACAAAAAGGACAGGTGCTCCTGTTGAGGAGGAGCTTGGTCTAATGAAACCTTTCTCTACATTCTCTGAAATGTAGGCCCGCAGTGTTTCTGACTCATTCCTTGATAAAGAGTAGATAACACCAACTGGAGGTAGAAGACCCTCCAGTTCGATATGATGATCACAGGCGCGGTGTGGAGGAAGTTTCTCTGCTTTCACTTTGGAGAATACATCCAAATATTTGTGATAAACAGGAGGGACTACCTTCAGCACAGTTTCAATCTCTTCTGGCTCTTCCTCCTCATCCCACTGCTCCTCCAGGGAGGCATGAAAAGATAAAGGAGGAAGGTCCATATCCCCTTGAAAGAGATGAAGTGAAGATATAGCAACATCTTCTCCAACATCTTTTATCTCTTTGAAGACTTCATCTCTTAATGGAAGTAATGACTGAGAGGGAAAAATGGAGGGGTTATGGACAGAAGGAGGAAAGGAAGTTGTCTTAAGTTCACCAACCAGAGCAACACTGTTGACAGCAGTGGAAAAGTCATTACTGGTAGAAGAAATAATACCACTAGAATCCTTATGATTAGAATCATAGGTGATCAATCCATTTTTACAATCAATAATGGGATTGAAATGGTAAAGAAAATCATAGCCCAATATTAGGTCTTCTCCCTTGGGTGAATCTATGATAAAGAAATCCCATTCAAAGCTTGGGAAGGAAGGTAAATCAACAACCCACTTGGTATAATGGGTGATGAACAAGGAAGTAGATTCACTGGAATCCAGAATGAAAAGAGGAATCTTTTCAGGGAGCTCTGACATGGTCAATGAGTACTTGAGAACAAAATTCTTTGCAATAAAGGAGTTTGTAGCACCAGAATCAATGAGAATACTATAAAAAAATATCAAAGATTGAAGAAAAAATAAGAAATTTTAAAGATTTCTTGACACTAGTATTCAGAGTGCACAATTGTGCTCTTGAAGGAAATAAGTGAGAACCATTGAACACATCATGATTCCCACTCAGGCTTTTCCCTGCTTGCTAGGGAAGCCTTTTGATGACCCTTGCCTATTCTCAGGCCTCTTGAAGCATTTTTCAAATAGGTGCTTTCCACCACAATAATTGCACAAGCCTTCTTTAATCCTCCTCTCCTTTTCAGAACCGATTAATTTATTGTCCTCATTGAGGAGAGCAGCATGAGGCTTGTCTTTGGACACTTGAAAATTCTTCCCCTTCTTATTCTTCTTGTGATAAGGCTTCTTTGATGATGAACTTTGAGGGGGCTTGGAGGAGTTGGATCCACTGATTGGAGGCTTCTTCTCTTGATGACTGCCCTTTTCCTTTTGCCTCTCATGATATCTTGTGTCTAATTCTAAAGGGACATCCATAGGTTCTTGAAGAGTGTCAAAAGTTCCAGGGTGAGAAGCCAATTGGTCCAACAATCTTGATGCCAAGCCTCTTCTATACACATGAATGTAAGCTCTTTCCCCCCAATCTCCAATTCTTGACATTAAGCTTCTGAAATCTGCTATGTACAAGGAAACATGACCACTTTCCTTCATCCTCAAATTGTCCAGCTCTTGTTCAGCTTTCCTGACTTCATTGGGGTCACCAAACAGAGTGAATAATTGAGATTCAAATAATGGCCAATTATTGAGGAGGTAGGAAGGGTCTTCATTGGAAATATTTGAGAGGTAAGGTTCAATCCACTTGCCAGCTCTACCAGTAAGAAAAGAAGTTGAGTACAAAACCTTCTTCCTGTCAGAGAAGAAGTTTGCTGGATCATTATGGAAAATTAGTTGACAGGATTGGACAAATCCTCTCAACTTATGAGCTTGAGTACCATCAAAAGAATCAGGTGCCTTCATGGATGGAGTCTTGAAAGCAGGGGCTTTGGAATTGTCCCTGGGGACAACTGCTTGAGTGAGTTGTCCCATGAACTGAGTCATTTGCTCCATCATCTTGAGGAGAATTTGATCAGTTTGAGAGACATGACGTTGACTAGAAAGGGCTAGATTAGAACCCTGAGGCACCTCTGGAGCATTTGCCAAGGCATCTGCCACTTCAGTCTCCCCAGAATCATCCTCTTCCACAGACTCTTCCCCCTCCTCATCTTCAACTTCCCCTAATCTTGCTCTTGCACCTTCAGACATGCCAGGGTAGCCACCCAAAAGTCCAGAAAAGGATCTTGATCTTCTATATTTCATTCCACCTCTTCTTGAGGGTGCTGCTCCTTCCATTGGTGGTCCTCTGTCCAAATTTGCACTCAGTTGATGAACTGATGGTGTGCGATCAAGAGGAGCCCTTGCTGTAGGAGTGAGAACAGCTGGAATCTTCTGGGATCTAGTATTCTTGGCTGGAGGGCTATGCTGAACTGGCATTATAAAAGAAGAATGAATAAAACTTGATGATACTTTGAATAAAATAAGGCTTGACCAAAACAATCAAATGAAAATCTTGATGAACTTGAGAAATCAATCAATAATCTTGAAGTGAATCAATATGAATAAATCTTGAACAGTGAATATGACAAAGTCAAATTCTTATGAATAATCAATTTCAATCAATAAGTCAAATCAAGTCAATCAAAATCAAATCAATTAAGTCTTGAGGAATTCAATCAATATCTTCAAAAGTCAATTCAATTTTCTTGAGGAATCAAATTCAAATCAATCAATTAAATCAAATCTTGAGGATAAATCAGTTATGTTGAGTAGTCAAATCAAGTCAATCAAATCAATTCAATCAAAGTCAATTCAAAATCTTGAGGTGAAATCAATGTCTTGAGGAATCAATCAATAAATCAATAATCTTGAGAAATTTCCAAAATCCAAAATCACTGAATACCCCAAATCAATAAAATCCCTGAATGAATAATCAATTAACCCAAATAATTCCACTCAAATAACCTGATAAAAACCTGAATTCAGACAAAAAAGAGAAATGAAGATGATAATGATAAAGTGAAATGGTCAGCAGAAATTTTGAAATGAGAAAGAGAATCAATTTTCATTTGAATGAAAAGAATGAGATGAAAATTGATGATAGAGAAAAAATCATAAAAATCATAAAAATCATAAAATCATGAAAAGATCATAATTGAAGAATGAGAGAAATGAATAAAATGAATGAAAGAAAAAGAAGCAATTATGAGTTAATTAAGATAATGTCACGGGGGCTCTTCTAAGTGAAGAGGGCCTGGCACTCAGTGAACAGTCTTACTTATGGAGGGCTCAAGAAGAAATACTCAAAAGATGAGAGTAATGGAGTAAGAGGATAAATTCCTAGTCATAAAATAATAAGTATAAAATTAAGAGAGACAAAACAAAAGCAATAATAAAGAGCCAACCACAAATAATCCTGTACCACTGTTTCAACCTGTTCAGAAAAGAGAAAAGGATTAATAAGGATATGGCCACCAGGACTCTACTGCAACAGGTGAGGGAAGGCAAAGACTAACTTAATAATTAATAAAATAATATTCCAAAGTAAGAATAAAATAATATTAAATAATAAATCAACTATTTTAATTAACTGGGGGAAAAATCCCCAGGTGGGTGAAGAGGGGCTGGTATATGTGAGAAATACCAGCCTTGGAGTTTGAGTGTTGAGATACTTGTCTGTATGCTGGAAGAAGTTGGATGTGGGATTGAATCCTGTATTGGTGAATCCAATACAGGTTATACAGTCAATACAGGTATTTGCGCCTGTATTGATTACAGGCCTGTATTTGGTGAATCCTGTATTTGGGTCTTGCCTGTATGAAGCTGTATTGAGGTTTGGAACTGTATTTGGATCTTGCCTGTATGAAAAATGTATTTGGAGAGTCTTGAATGAAACCCCCTTGCTGATTGGGTTTTGAAGGGTATCCATGATATAATGATTTGCTGATGATGATTGGAAATGCCCCTGCCTCCTTGGCTGTGACATTATGATACTCTTACATGACAAAAGATGATGCAATAAGTAATCCAAAAGGGTTTGATGTTTTCTCACTCACTGATTTTTCAGTTTTCTCCATGGCACGCCTTTGTGAGCTGTTGTTGACTTAAAAGAGGCCTCCTCTTGCTGGTTTTTAAATATCATCATCTTATTATCATTAAAATCGCTGTTACCAACAGATAAGTATTAGTTGAAGCTACTCTTAAGTGTTTTAATTCTTTCAGAAGCAATCATAAAGACGTGAAATCATATAATCCAACTATAAATTGCTGTAATATTGTTATAAATACATTTTGATCCCTTAAATCCACAATTCTACATCAAATCTCTCCGTCTTATCTTTCAATAAGCTCTTTGGAATATTAGTGAGTGATTTATCCTTAATTCTTAAAGTTTTTCTCTAAATAATTAGTTTTCTTCAAGAATTATATTTATAATTATTCTTGCAAACAATAGTTATATATCAAAATAATTTTCTTATTTTAATAAAAGAAGTTTTATTATTAAAATTTTCTTGTAATTGATTTTTTTAGACAATTACTGCTCACTGTTAAGATCACTAGTAGTGTTTAACACATGAAAGAAAAAAATTCTTCAATTCTTTAATTTTGGTTGTAATAATATTTTATTATTATATTTCATAAGAACAGACATAGTACTGTTGATTAATAGTAATATTATCATCAGCTTTGTAGTCACATCTTACACATATCCTGCCATTATTGGCCTCTCTGGCCAATTCCCATATCCCAACCCCCAGTGCTCTATCTTTGGTTTTGGGCCTTGGGGGTGTCTTTTTCTCCCAGGGGGTTCTGGCTCCCCTAGCCCTCATAATAGGCTTTGGGCCAACCCTTCTCATTAGGGGGTCCCTGGCCTAAATGGCCTTTTTGGTCCATTTAGGTCCCCTACGGCCTCTATGGTCTGTGGGCCAATTAGGCCCCTTTTGGCCTAATCCAACAAGCCCAAAAGGGCCCAAAGCGGGAAGTCCATTAGCCCCCAAGGCCAGGTGTGTCCCAATCCACAATTGGGCCCACCTGAGCCAAATTTGGCCCCAAATCTCATCAAACCCAAAATGGCCATAAATCACCATAGGACCCATTTTGGCCCAGGATCATCATGGACCACTTTTCAGCCCACGGCCTGTGGTAGCCACCAGAGGACATCAGATCAGCTCAGCTCAAGCTTTCCCCTTACCTTAAGGGGAATCCTCCCACTCCTCCATGCACCCTGTACTCAAGGTTGCAGGAGTGATGCATATATGGTATTATATACCATTATGCACCATTTTTGCTCAGCAATTCAATGGTGACGTTTTCAGGACCCAATTCTATCTTTCGAATCAAAGTTCCCAAAACTCAATGCCCATTTCAAAGGAGGATTTCTTAACTCATCAGCCTGGCAATCCATGGGGGCAATCGGAAGACCATCCAAGGATCCCAATCACCTGTCCCTGCAGAAGTTGGGTTGGAAATTTTATTCAGGATTATTCCAAGGGAGTTTTAAGAGGTTATACATCATTTCAATCAGCTGTCAAGACATCAAGTATTTCAATACTCCTTGGACAACTCAATTGGTCCATACAGGCGTCAATCAATCGACCTGTATGTACTTGGCCCAATTGAGCCAATTCATATTCCATTGTGGGGATTAAATCACACAGTTCAATTTTCAAGATGGCCAGAGCTGTATTGACCCAATTCAGACAATACAGCCAATGACTCACCTTCCAGGATCAGTCTTTCAACTTTTCACATATATTGGCCACCTTTCAGCACCTGAGGACTTTTTCCCCAGTTAATTAATATATTGGATTTATTTTTAACTTTATTTTCTTTTATTTTATTAAATTTAATACTGATAATATCAAGTCAGTCATTCAGCACCTTTTCTCCCTTCTTCCTTGCCTGTCAGTGAATATTGGTGGTCATATCCTTTACTAATTTGATTCCCTTTTCTGGAAGGTTGAATAAGTGAATTGAGGATTCACTTGGTTGGCTTCTTATCTTTTCTTTTACATTTGGTATACTTGTCCTTCCCCTTCTTCTTCTTTAAAGAAATTACTCTTTATTATTCCTTATGTCTTTTGGAGCCCTCCAAGTGAGCTCTTGATTCCTGAGTTCCAGGCCCTCTTGCTTCCATAAGAGCCCCTGTGGCATTATATTAATTAACTCATAATTTCTTTTCATTCTGTTCATTCTTTCTTTATAGTTTTATTCACTCATTTCATTGAAATTATGACTCTTTAATTCTTATGAACCTTATGATTCATTGTAACCTCGCAATTTTCTCTCATTTATTCTTCATTCTTAAAATTGAAAGCTGACCCCAATTTTTTTTTGTTTCCCTTGTTAAATCTTATCTCAAATCATCATTTTCAATTCATTCATAATTCAGGTGTCGTCTTAATTTTCTTTTGATTCTCAAATTTTTCATCAAGTTATTCAGACACATTCTTCACATCAAGATTCATATTTGATTCATTCTTCAAGAATTTTGATTTTTAAAGAAGAACTCACTTGATTTTGGTTTGATTGATTGATTTGACATAAATTTATATTGACTTCAAGAAAATTGATTGACCTGAAGCTTTCATTGATTTTGCTGATTGTTCACATCAAGAATTATGACATAAATTGATTTTGCCTCAAGAATTCATTTGATTGATTGATTGATTTTGCAAGATTTTGATTTTGATTGATTTGACTTATTTGATTCATTGACTTCAAGCTTTCAGGTGATATTTGATTGATTGATTTACCTAAAGATCTCATTTGATTTATTTATTTTTATTGATTTTCCTCAAGATATTGATTTTGACTTTTGATTTAAAGAATTATTTCACTTGCCTCAAGTTTTCATCTTCAAATCTTGATTCTTGTTCATTTATTCCATTTTTATCCTGAAATCATGCCCATCCAACACTCACCTCCTGCAAGGGAGAAAAGATCTCAGGCCAGACCTCAAGCTGTTCTGTGAGCTTTGAGGTATATTTTACATACCCAAATGGGCCACAATTATCTTAAAAAGAAATTTTGAATTATGCACAGCTCATAAGTCATGCATATATCCAAAATTCATCATTTTCAATTTCAGAAAAGATGAATAACTTTTTATTGAGTAAGTAAATCCATGGATTTAAGACCAGATTTGGATTCTACACAAAAATTCACCTAGGGTAGCTCCATAGAGTTAATAAGCTCAATTTAAGTATTTGAGGTGGTAAAATGGAAAATACTTCAATACCACATCATTAATACCACATAAAAGATCCATGAAAAATTTTGTTTTTCTTGATTTTTAGCCAAAATAATGGGAAAGTGAGAAATCCCATGTTACATATACACTAAGAATAGTGTTATGCATGCTTTGAGCACTTAATATCATGGTATTCTTACATGGACTTTTGGTACACCCATAGTGGATATCTCACTTGAAGCTTAAATTACTATTTTGACGTAAAAAATAGGCAAGGGGGACAAAAGACATCAAAGAGAGCCAGGGTACCCAACTTCTGAGGCCTCAGAGGCGTGGATAGCTCCAGAGCATGGATCCATGGCTCATCTTGGCCCAATTGGTAAACCAAAACTCTTTGGGAACTTGGTTACCAAGTTACACCTACTGTAATCATATGAAAATAGCAAATAACCTGCTATTTTGACGTGCCAAGGAGGTAATGAGCTACTTACACTCCTGTAACCATGTCAATTACTAATGACTTTCCATGGATAAACCTCAAAAGAGTAATTAAAACCCTTTTGGGACCCATATTCATTGATTTACCTCATAGCAACCAGCAAAACACTGCTATTTGCAATTCTACGTAGAAATGAGGTAAAAACTTCAAAACTTCATTAAAAATACAATTCTTAATGAATCTTTCTGAAACTTTCAGGACTAAAGGAGAACTGTATTATCTATGGTACAACCAAAAAGAATTACAGCTGTACTAGTAAAATTAAAAGTTTTACTTCCAGTCCATTTTTGGTTATTCTACATGAAACACTGAATCTTCAAAAATTCACAGTAATTACAACCTGTGATGAAATTGGCAATAACATTGATACCTTTGAGAAATCAATGATTATTTTGGAATAAAAGAAGATTTACAAGTGTTACTCCTTTTATTCTTAACCATATTGGGGTTGGTAGTCACGTAAGAGCATCAAATAAGTAATTATGATAATGTTATGTGACAAATAATGATGCAATCAATAAACCAAAAGGGTTTATGGTTTTCTCACTCACTGGTTTTTTCAGTTTGCTCCATGGCATGCCTCTGTGAGCTGTTGTTGACTTAAAAGAGGCCTCCTCTTGCTGTTTTTTCCACATCATCATCTTATCAATTTATTAAATCATTATTACCAACAAGTAAGTATTAGTTAAAGCTATTCTTAAGTGTTTTAAATCTTTCAGAATCAACCAGAAAGACGTGAAATCAAAGAATCCAACTATATATTGCTGTAATACTGTTATAAATCCTTTTGATCCCTTAAATCCCCAATTCTACGTCAAATTTCTCTACTTTTATCTATCAATAAGTTCTTTGGAGTATTAGTGAGTCATTTATCTTGAATTCTTAAAGTTTTTCTCTAGTAATAGTTTTCTTCAAGAATTATCTTTATCATTATTCTTGTAAAAGATAATTATATATTAAAATTATTATTTTAATAAAAGGAGTTTTTATTATTAAATTCTTCTTGTAATTGATTCTTGTAGACAATTACTTCTCACTGTTATAATCACTAGTAGTGTATAACACGTGAAAGAAATAATTTTTTAATTATTTAATTGTGGTTATAATAATTTTTTATTATTATATTTCATAAGAACAGACATAGTACTGTTGATTAATAGTAATATTATCATCAGTTTCATAGTCACATCTTACATGTTCTCACTCCAACTCCCAGGGCTCCTCTTGATTCCACCCCAGCAGTTTCTCTACTGAGGGCCAAATTGGACAGAGGACCCCGCATGGGAGGAGCAGCACCATCCAGGAAGGAAGGAAGAGGGCCCAGAAGATCAAGTTCATTTCCAGGAGTAGTTGGCGGATTTCAAGGAGCTTCAAGGACCATTTTCAGAGGTCCTGGAGAAGATGGTGAATAGGAGGAGGAGAATTCTGTGGAAGAGGAAGAGTCTGATGGTACTGAAGGTGTTCCTGCTCCTGTGGAGGCGTCCCAAGGTACTGGAGGGCCAACTCTAGCCCAGTCTAATCAGCCTGTCTCTCATCAGTTGGAACCATCTTTATTGGCCATTATGCAGCAAATGACTCAGATTATGGCCAATCTTCAAGCAGATTCATCCTCTGAAGAATCAAGACCACCATCCTTCAAGACTCTATCTATGAAGGCACCAGAATGCCTTAATGGGACTCAACCCTTCAAATTTAGAAGCTTTATTCAGTCTTGTCAACTGATTTTTCATTATGATCTGGCAAACTTCTTCCAAGACAGAAAGAGGGTCCTTTATGCCACTCCATTTCTCATTGGCAGGGCTGAAAAATGGATTGAGCCTCATATTTCCAATCTCACCAATCAAGATCCAAATTACCTTCTAAATTCATGGAAATTATTTGAATCTCAACTCTTCACCTTATTTGGCGACCCAAATGAAGTCAGAAAAGCTGAAGCAGAATTGGATTCTTTAAGAATGAAAGAAGGTGGGAATGTATCTTTATACATTGCTGATTTCAGAAGTTTTGTCTCAAGAATTGGAGATTGGGGTGAAAGGGCTCTTATCCATCATTTCAGGAAGGGATTGGCATCCAGGAATTTGGAGCAATTGGCCTCCCACCCTTCAAGAATTGACTCTCTTCAAGACATAATGGATATTACCCTGGAGCTTGATACCAGCTACCATGAGAGGCAAAATGAAAAGAGTCATCATCAAGAGAAGATGCCAGAAGCCTCCTCCTCCAATAATCATTGAAGAAGAAGACGAATGGGAAGTCTCTCAAATACTGGATTCAAAGCTCAAGAGAAGAAATTTATGGTATCTGGTGGAATGGAAACGTTTCATTCAAGACTCAGAAAGATCCACATGGGAACCAGGGGAAAACCTCAAGAATTGTCCTGAACTCATCAAAGATTTTAATTCTTTGTATCCTGACAAGCCAGGACCCAATTGCTCAAAAGCTTGAATTTTTACGGTGCCTGGTGAGGAGGGGAATTACCAAAAGTAAGTCCCACTCCTGGTATGCACCTTTAGGGGTATTCTACTCTTTTCTGTTGTAAGAATCAGCTTGGCCACTCTGTGAGCACTTTGCAATTTGGACAGAGATCTTTTGACCTTGCTCTCAACATCAACTCAAATTTATGGCCATTTACACTTGGGCAAATGGACCATTCCTTTCTCATTTTCCTTCCCAAGAAATTATCCCTTCAACACATTCTTTCATCAAGAATTTTCTTATTTATGGCACTGGCAGGAGTGGTAACTACCAAAAGTAAGTTCCTCTCCTGTTGTGAACTTTCCTGAGGGGTCTACAAGCTCTCAAAACATTGCCTTGGCCACTCTGTGAGCACCTGGAATCAAGTTCTGTTATCCAGGTCCTTGGGCACTTTCAAACTCAATTGTCAAAATCTGTGATGAAGATTGGACTCCCCCTAAAAATTCATTTTTCTTTCTTTATATTTTTTTTTACTCTTTTATTCTTTGTATCTTCTTAAGATTCTCTTTTCAAAATTCTTTACACCAAAAGCATATCTTTAACATCTTCAAGCCAAATTTCAAGAGAAGACCAAGTCAACCTAAATTCATATGCCAACACTTTTATCAGTTCAAATTTTTCTTTCCAAGATTCAACCTCTGGAATCCCTATGTCCAATCCGTCTCAACAGCCTCAACAGGCTTCTACCTTATCACGGTGCTCAGGAGCTCACCATTCAAGGTAGGGGGGTACTGTCACAACCACAAAGAATGACCCTCCTCCATTGGTGTTGTGGCAATTCAAATCTGGGACCAAGTTGGGGCCAATTTGACAAACCATATCCTTATTGCCAATTTGGCCCCTTGTGGTGCTCTATGGCATTTTTGGCCATATCCCTATTCCCTGGCCTTTTATGGCCTCAGGCCATATCCTGCCATCATTGGCCTCTCTGGCCAATTCCCATATCCCCAACCCCCAGGCCTCTATCTTTGCTTTTGGGCATGGGGGTTCTGGGTCCCCTAGCCCCAATCATAGGCTCTGGGCCAACCCTTCTAATTAGGGCTCCCTGGCCTAAATGGCCTTTTTGGGCCATTCAGGCCCCCTACGGCCTCTACAGCCTGTGGGCCAATTAGGCCCCTTGTGGCCTAATCCAATGAGGCCAAAAGGGGAAGTCAATTAGCCCCCAAGGGAAAGTGGGTCCCAAACCACAATTAGTCCCACCTGAGCCAAATTTGGCCCCAAATCTCATCAAACCCAAATTGCCATAAATCACCATAGGGCCCATTTTGGCCCAGGATCATCATGGACCACTTTTCAGCCCATGGCCTGTGGTAGCCACCAGAGAACATTAGCTCAGCTCAGCTCAAGCTTTCCCCTTACCTGAAGGGGAATCCTTCCACTCCTCCATGCACCCTGCACTAAAGGTTGCAGGAGTGGTGCATATATGGTATTATATACCATTATGCGCCATTTTTGCTCAGCAATTCAATGGTGACGTTTTCAGGACCCAATTCCATCTTTTGAAATCAAGGTCCCAAAATTCAACACCCATTTTGAAGGTGGATTTCTTAACTCATCAGCCTGGCAATCCATGGCAGCAATCAGAAGACCGTTCAAGGATCCCAATCACCTCTCCCTGCAGGAGTTGGGTTGGAAATTTCATTCAGGATTATTTCAAGGGCTTTTCAGAGGTTAAACATCATTTCAATCAGCTGTCAAGGCATCAATTATCTCAATACTCCTTGGACAACTCAATTGGTCCATACAGGGGTCAAACAATCAACCAGTATGTACTTATTCCACTGTGGGAATTCAATCACACAGTTCAATTTTCAAGATGGCCAGAGCTGTATTGACCCAATTCAGACAATACAGCCGGTGACTCACCTTCCAGGATCAGTCTTTCAACTTTTCACATATATTGGCCACCTTTCAGCACCTGGGGACTTTTTCCCCAGTTAATTAATATATTGGATTTATTTTTATCTTTATTTTCTTTTATTTTATTAAAGTTAATACTGATAATCTTAAGTCAGTAATTCAGAACCTTTTCTGTTTTCTTCCTTGCCTTTCAGTGGTGTTGGTGGTCATATCCTTTACTAATTCCATTCCCTTTTCCGGCAGGTTGAAACAGTGAATTGAGGATTCACTTGGTTGGCTTCTTGGCCTTTGGCTTCTTATCTTTTCATTCATATTTGGCATACTTTTCCTTTCCCTTCTTCTTCTTTGAAGAAATTAATCTTTATTATTCCTTGTACCTTTTGGAGCCCTCCAAGTCAGTTCTTTATTCCTGAGTGCCAGGCCCTCTTGCTTCCATAAGAGCCCCTGTGACAACCTTGCATTGATGCAGAGTTTTGTGGTTTTCTACTTCTCTGGGTGGCTCTTGGTGTCCACTTTTTTGCTGTAATCAGGCCTTCACTGTGCCTCCTTTCTTTGCCCTTGCTGCCCTCTGGTTCTGAGGGTGTCACTGGTGTGTTGGCCTGTGAATGGGTTTCAAGTGGGATATAATTCTCTTCCACTGAATCAAGGTAGAAAAAAGAGGGCTTATGTCAGTTAAGACTTCTTAAAATGCTGTTTGCACATATAAGAATGGCCTCTGGGCTTGTATATTACTACAATATGCCCTGTATAATAACAGTGTAATTGAATTAACAATTCCTTGCCAGAACTACAGCTTTTGGTACCCTGTTACACTGTTTGTGTACCAGTATCCCACAGATTCCCTTGTGGTTTTTGAGTGTGATCTGTATAAGTGGCTCTGTATTAGTGTAATTGAGTCAACAATACACTTCACCACCCTCAACTGTTGGCTTTACAGTCAGAGGTTTCCTTATTTAAATCACAAATACAGGACTTATTGATGGGTTATGTGTTTGTATATGTAAAACACGCCAAAAATAAAGGTCTTGTGGGTATTAACTACGTGAAATATACTCTTAAAATATGAGTAAAAGGTGGTACATAGACCAATTAAATGAATATATATATATAATATATATATATTTAAAGAAAAATACGCCAAAAAAATGTAAAACAATAGTCAGAAAGTGATAAATAAGTGAAAAACCTACTTATAAGGTCCAAAAAGGCTAAAAAGTATGGCCAGGCCCCCAAAATGTCAGATTGAATCTATGATGAAGCAGTAATAAGGCTATTTACAACATTCAACTATAGCTGTTACACGTGATAAAAGATTAAAATAAGAGTGTTTTTATGGAGAAATAAGGGTTTATAATAAAATTAAAGGGCTTTACTATTATAGAATAGTGGTGGTGAGTGCTGTTGAAAGCCCTGGGTGCAGCTTTACCTGTTGAATTACAATAATTAAGATTATAATTATACCTGTTTATTACCCAAGAGTAAAACTGTTTTTGACAGTTTACTACATAGGGTATTCAAGAGCAGGATGAGGAAATCATTTCTGGCTTTGAAAAGCTGCCTTTTTGACCTGAAATGGGTTGGAAGGGCTGTTAGACCTTTCCACATGGAGGAAGTGAAGATTATTTCACTCTCTGAGACCGTCTTGTGGTTTTCAAAGACCTGTATTGCCTGTGTTGGGCTCAGATGTGGTTTTGAAACCACATCTGGGCAGTTTTCACCAATACAGGGTGAAGATTTTCATCAGGGGACTACATAGCCCTCTTCTGACATGTATGACGCATAGAATGCTGTACAGATACTGTATGAGACCCCAGTATTGACTTACTTATGAGGTATTGAAGTATAAAAATTCTCCTTTGTCTTTTTGACAGCTCATAATCATGGTTATGGGTTGTTATCCCATGGTAAGACTGTATTGGACAAAATGTGGGATTTTGACCTTAAAACAGCCATGAATTTGTCCGTTTTTGAGATACCAACCTCAAAGCTAAACCAGTGTATAGCCCTGTATGTGTTCTACACAATGGTACCTTATTTGATATGGTTATCATTAAATATGGCAAAGTAATGCCATGTACAAGATTTTTATACACATGCGTGGTCTAGGAAAAAAGCTGTATTGGGCTTGTTTGCCCCATGCCTTCTGCTATAGTTGAGATATGAGGAAATGGATGAGACCATCAAATAGCCCTTATTGTTCTCTTTCCAAAATGACCCCACTTTAAGTATCTGACACTAAAACTGTAGAGGCTAGATTAGAGGTGAATGTTTTGTTCAACCTTATTTGGTTTGAATTTGACCATAACTTCAATAATATCGGTGCTAGCTCAGTTTGGCTGGTACCATTGGATATCCCTGACTTACAGCTTCATTTTGAATACCCATTTAATGGGGTTAAGCCTCTTACTCTGTATTTCAGATGAGAGGTGAAAATTAAGGTTTATGCTCAGAAATAACTTTGTTATTCTTTATCCTATGATTATGGCACTTGTATATTTGGAAAGGGCCAATTTTCCTCTTTCTTTTGATACCTTTTGAGCTAATTTTTCTCAGTTCCATGTTTTGGTGGTATCTTGGCTATACCATTGGTTTATGGTATTTTGGATGTCCTGCTTTTGCTCTTTTTTGGAGTCCCAGGCTGACAAAATCCTTATGCATATCCAGTATGCGTGCCTTTCATATGCAAATCTTTATTTATTCCAATGATCCTTTCCCTTCACAGTCAAAAACTTCCCCATGTCTGATGAATTGGGTGTGGCCTTAGTACTGGCAATTACTCATGCACCACAGGTGGATTTCTCACATGTTGGAAGACCAAGGTTTTTTACAATTAATATCTCTAAGAATATAGGAACTTGGTGATTTTCTGCAAAATAGGTTCACACAAAAAAATACTTAGTCATGATTTTGGTTAGGCTCTCACAAAAATTGTTCTCAAGAAAGAGGTGATTTGCACCATTTGTGACCCTTTGAGATATGACCACATACTCAATAAGGTCACAAGAAAGACTCAGAATAATTATACCTTTAAGATAATTATACCAAAATTACTTAGAATAATTATACATTAAAAACAATTACTTTAAAAATACAAAAATACCATAAATTGGTACAAAAATTGGTTTAACTTAAAAACCAATGAATCAACATGTGAAATAAATTATATCATTGGATTCCCTATGGTAAAATACACATATACCACTCTTATGGCATATCTGTAAAGTCAATATTTAATGAGTTATAAGGAATAATACCTCATAAAAACCATAAATCCTTATTTATTTCAAGAACCAATGAGACAACATGTGGAATAAACTTTACCATTGAATTCCCCATGAAAATTCACACATAAAACAATTAATGAGCTAATTTCCAAAGCTAATACTTAAGGAATTAACCTGAATATATGCACTTTTTTGGTCAACACATATATTCAAGGATCATAGTTAATATCTCTTAAACTATACAAGATAGAGTGATGAACCAAAAATAAAGCTACCACGTAATTACTGCAAGAACACAGATATAAGCTTTATTTTACAAATTATAATCAAGGTTAAAACCTATGATGAAATATTTATAAAAATCAACAGAGCTGTTGACCACTTTGTTGTGAAAGTGGTCCAAATTTAAAAAGAAGTACACAGTTGGATTCTACTAGTTCATTCGTGAAGAATGATGTAATTTTTATTATTAAATTCAGGGTACAACCCCTTGAAATCATGGTTTGAAGTTTAAAATATTGAATTTGACAGAAAAGATGAGTTACAAGAAAAATCATCAAGATTAGAGTTTTGATGATTTAATGAAAAGCTCTTGGCAGCATGATAAGGCTATGTCAGGATATCAGAATTAACTCTCTGAATTGCTGTAGCGTGTAAAACTTAAAAGTCATTCAAGATCAAAGTTTGAGCTTAAATTGAGCAGTTATGATCACCTACTGTAACCTTAAATTAAGCTTAACAGTCATATGAGTGATGAGATTGGTGAATACTATTAGTTTATGATTAAAAATAATAAAATCCACGAAATTTGGGGTTCTGCCAAGCCTCTGATGTCATCAAACTTAGAGTTATAGTGATAACTCTAAATAATGGTGTGATAATGATGTAATATGGTTTGATCATGATGTAATCATCCTCAAACCTTAAAATATTGATCAATTCCAGTGGATATGATCAGTAAACGTCTACCAGAAGCCTGTTGGACTCTAGGAGGGAGGTATTTACTATAAATAGAGCTCTCTTTACTCGGTTTTCCCCTCAGACGCATCAAAAACATTAAATCAATTAAACCAAAGGTAATTTCTTTATTCTTTATATATAAAAAACTATTATATTATTAAAGACCAAAGACCACCTTGTTATAATCATCTATTTTGACGTGATTAAATCATTTATTTAATTGTTTTGTTAAAAATCTCTCTAAAAACTCATTTCCATGTAAAAATCAAGAATATCAGTAAATTGTCTTTATTTTTATTGTCAATACAATTTGAAAAGGTTGTATTTATACTTTTTGGCGTAAAATATTTCAAAATTGTTATATTAAGTGTTAAAAGTAGGTTATTTTCTCTTATTATAATAATTTTCTCTTTATTATTATTTTATTAATTCTTTAATTAATATAAATAGTATTTATATTAATTTATAACTTTAATATTGGTAATATTATTGTTATTAATTGTTTTTTATTAATAAAAAACAATTTTTTACGCCTTTATTATTTGTTTGTAACAATAATAAAGAGCCATTAAATATATTAATTATTTTATATTAATATATTTATCTTTATTATATTATATTTTATTATATAAATTATATTATTATATTTATTTAATAATATAACGATTTTACGCCACAATTATAATAATTCTTTATTATTATAATTATTTTATCTTATTTATTTCATTCATAAGGACATTCATAGTACAATAAGTAAAATATTAGTAATTTTTACTTATTGTGCAATAGTCAAACCTTACATTTGGGGGCCTGGCCATGATATTTACTTGAAAAGACCTTCCAAAAAGATTCTGATTGGGCTTATCCAATAATAATTTATATTTATAATCATAAAATTATATAATAATTTTATATCTTATTGATTTTAAAAGCTATTGAGGCATTTGGAAAGCAATTGTACTGTCTTACACGTGGCTTTTCACATCCTTAGACTTGCAAGAACTTTCTTTGAGTGGCTCTAGTGATTAAAAACGACATTTTATAAATTAAAAATAATTTTTTCATAATTTAATTTTATAAAAAGAATCATATTCATTTTTTTATTTTATTCTTTAAAAATAAAAATATAAAAAATATTAAAAAATATTCAAAACCAATAAAAAAGTTATTTTTATTCATTTTTATTCATTTCTTTATTCATTTCAATTTTTCAAAGATATAAAAGCAATTTCTACGTGGAAAATTGCCATATGTTGCCAAAAAATAACACTTCTTATTAAAAGACTTATATTTATTTGTCTTTTTTAGTGTTTGAAGATAACCCAACAGAAGACAACCAAACTACTGTTGAGAGATTAGTGGAAGAAACTTGTCAAAGTTCTCCAACACCAGTTATCACTAAAAGAAAGAAAGCTAAGAAATTAGACTTCCCAGGATCCACCATTCAAGACTCTGAAGGTGAGCACCTCTTTTATAATTGCCATAAAAAGAATTTTTATTCTAAAATACTTTTATTTTTCTTATTCCTTAAGCTATGACTACCAGAAGAGGTTCCCAATACTCCATCCAATCAGATGGAGGTGGACTCAGAGGTAGAACTGATCTCTCAAAAGGGAAAAGAAAGGGCAACATCGCCAGTGGAACAGAATCCACACAAGGAAGTGCCTTATCCCAAAGGCAAGTCCCAGAAATGCCCATGATATCTGAACCTGAATTGGAACTAAGTATGAGTAACTCAAATAGGTACAAATCACATTCAGAGGGCTCAAATAGACATCTACATGAGCCAGTACAAGCAGTATTACACAGTGTACAAGGACAAAGATTGGGAAATGCTGTCCCAAATACACCAAGGAGTAATTAAATCCTGGCACATCCTGAAAAAATTCTTCAAAGAGGAGGAGATAGTGAAATACTCCAATGGATGGAATCCACTGTCATCCAAACCTCAAATCAAAAAGAGCAAGGATTACCACTCCAAAAAGAGGGAGGCAACCAAGGAAGAAGCCCCAGTAGCTTCTACCAGCAAGCGCCAAGCCAACCCACTTCCCCAAGAAGGGAAGAAGAACAAGAAAAAGAATTGGAGGAAACCATATTCCCCAAGCTACAGGATTCCCAAAATCCAAAAAGATGCCATGGACAATGTCTTCAATATGGCCAGAACTTTGATGGAATTTAAAGACAAAGAGGAACAAAGAATGAGACAACCCCATTTCCCAAAGAAATAACATTGTCTCCTGATTTTGTAAATACTTTAACAGAAATTGAAAATAGTATTGTACCTCTAAAAGAAATTAAAAATAGTATTGTACCTCTAAAAGAAATTAAAAATAGTTTATTATCATTACAGGAAATAAATAATAATTTATCTTCTTTGACAAAAATTGTTGTACAAAACAAGAAAGAGATTGACAAGATAAAATTTATGATTGAAAATAATAAACCAAAAGTATTAATTGACAATACTCAAAAATTAATACAAGGACAACAATAATTGTACAAATACATAAGTGATATCAAAGAGAAAACTTTGACAATCAATTATGATGTGAGTATTGACAATCTTACAGAAAAATTAAACAAATTAAGTATTTCTGTAGAAAAATTTGAAAAAAAACTTCATCACACCAAAAATTACTTTTGGACCATGTGGAAAAAAGTGATGAAGCAAGAATGCATCTAAAAGATGATATTCAAAGTGAAATAAGGCTTATTACTGAAAAATGGATAAAATGAATGATTTTAATTTAAATATGCCAAAGTTATCAACTTCACTTTCCCATATAAGAAGCCCTGTTAAAACAAAAGAGGAATTGACAAATCCTTTCATAACAGACTTGAGTCACCAAGATAATAACCAAGTCTTAATGAAGGAAGCACCTCAGCTGAAAGAATGGCCAACATTCACAGGAGAAGGTGAATATGACCACATGTCATTTATTAAAACAATTGACATGTTACACGAAGACTATGCAATACCAGATGAATTAATCACTGCAAGATTACATTCATTATTTGAAAAATCTGCAAAAAGATGGTATTATGGCATAAGACAAACAAATGGTAAAAATACCTGGTCTTGATGGAACAAGAAATAATCACCAAGGGGGAAAATGATGCCTGGAGGTACAAAATAGAAAATGCATTTGAAAATTCTTTCTTTGACCCAGACAAAGATAAACATTTAACCTGGTTCTTAAAACAAGTTGAAAGACTTAATGCATTGTACCCAGAAATGTCACAAAAAATGGTGCATATGAAAATGCTCAGGAAATGTGGAGGAGAGCTAGAACATGCCCTAAGAAGCAGTTGGATAAAACCATGCTCCACAGAAGAGTACATTGATGCACTGGAAGACATAGTGACAAGAACAAAAATTGGCAGGACTTGGAAGAAATTGGACATTAAAAGCCCAAATAAACCATTTATCAAAAAAGATAAATTAAAAGAATCCTTCAAGCCCAGTACATCCAACAATAATGAGCAAAGAAAATGCCATATATGTGGAGGTATTGGACACTTAGCCAATAATTGCCTAAAAAAGGCAAAAATCAATGAAATTGTGGAAACAGAAAACCACAATGACAAAGAGGAGGAATCTGACTCTGAAAAAGAGACAGAAGAATCAGAAACTTCTGAAAGTGATGAAATCAATATGATTAATGCAGAAATTAACAATATTGATATAATTTATGAAGTACTAGATGTCAACTCAAATTTACCACAAGTTGGAACATCTCACACAAACCTGACAAATGTGAAAGATGCCGAACTGTACAAAACCAAACCT
Organism: Austropuccinia psidii; assembly: GCA_023105745.1. NCBI lineage: Eukaryota > Fungi > Basidiomycota > Pucciniomycetes > Pucciniales > Sphaerophragmiaceae > Austropuccinia > Austropuccinia psidii. The sequence goes on from JALGQZ010000018.1 coordinate 6,630,639, forward strand.
ACAAGAGGAATGGGGTATACAGCTGGAAAATCAAGTATCAGTATTGTCATGGTTAATAACCAAGAAACAAAGGTGAACTGAGATACAGGAGCATATTGCACCTGTGTTGGTAAAAGTTATTTGAGTACAATTGTTCCAGACTGGCAAGAAAAACTTATACCAATCCAAGGTGTCAAACTTAAAAGTGCAAGTGAAAGCATGATGCCCCTTGGAATAATTGACTTAACACTTATTTTGCCTCACCCTTCACAATGTGTCAGAATTAAAGTGGAATTTGTGGTAATGGACAACTGTACCAGTGATCACTTTATCCTGGGAAATGACTACTTATCAATCTATGGTATAGATATCTCTAACCAGAAGGATAGATATTTTACTATAGGAGACAATAAGAGACAAAAGTTTGGCTTCTTAAATAACAAAAAACAAATTACAGTTATTAAGAAGGAAGAAAAGGTCCCAGAAAAGGAACTTTTTATATCTGAACAACTTAAAGAGGCAGAATTCAATCATGAATCAACAGAAAAAATGAAAGAAAAACTGATTAACCTCTTATTTAAGTACAAAGATGCCTTTGCAACTGACAAAGAGCCACTAGGTGCTATAATTGGGCATGAAGTAGACATAATTCTTAATGTGGAAAAGCCTTACCCACCCTTACTAACAAGACCAGCTTACCCAGCTAGTCCAAGGGCTAGAGAAGCCTTAGAGGTACACATTAAAGAATTAATGGACCTTGGAGTATTAAGAAAAGTTGGACATAATGAACAGGTAGCAGTTACTGCTCCTGTCATTATAACTTGGCATAATGGAAAATCAAGGATGGTAGGAGACTTCAGAGCCCTGAACACCTATACCATTCCAGATAGATATCCAATACCTAGAATCCATGAGACATTGACACAATTGTCACAAGCTAAGTTCATTACAGCTATGGATGCCTTAAAGGGTTTTCATCAAAATGTCTTAAAAGACAATGCCAAAAAACTACTGAGGATAATAGTCCACTGTGGAATTTTTGAATACTTAAGAATGCCATTTGGGATAAAAAATGCACCTTCCCATTACCAAAGAATGATGAATACCATATTTCCTGAAGAATTATCAGAAGGATGGTTAATTATCTATATTGATGATATCATTGTTTGCTCCGAAACTTGGGAAAATCACCTTACAAGACTAGAAAGGGTACTACAGAAAATAGTCCAAGTGAATATGAAAATGTCCTTAAAAAAGTGTCATTTTGCATATAGTGAATTAAAAGCACTAGGACATGTTGTATCTGGACTTAGTCTAGGCATAGACAAAAATAAAGTAGCAGCAGTACTACTTAAACCAATGCCTCAAACCAAAAAAGAAATGCAATCATTTTTAGGATTTGCTGGTTACTATAGACAGCATATGAAGGACTTTGCAAAAATTGCCAAATCCTTATATAAGTCATGTGACCAACAAACAGTTTATGAAATGACTGAAGAAACGGTCAAGGCATATGAAGAATTGAAAAATTCACTAACAAATGCCCCATTTCTTCTAATGCCACATTGGAAACTACCCTTCAAACTATACATTGATGCTTGTGGAAAAGGACTAGGTTCTGCACTTCACCAAACACAAATTATCAATGATAAGCCAGTGGAATGACCAATTTGTTTCATTTCAAGGTAGATAAAGCCAACAGAAGCAAGGTATGGAGCCAGCCAAATGGAATGCTTATGCTTAGTGTGGGCTTTAGAAAAACTGCATTATTATTTGGATGGCACAGTATTTGATGTAATCACAGACTGTAATGCTGTGAAATCACTATTAAATATGAACACTCCAAATAGACATATGCTGAGATGGCAAATTGCTATCCAAGAATACAGAGGAAATATGACTATTGTTCATAAATCTGGTAATATCCATAAAAATGCAGATGGTCTTAGCAGATGGGCTCTAGAAAATACTCCTGACAATCCAGCATGTGTGCCACAAGAAGAACACCATATAGAAGGAATATGTGTTACAGAAATTGGCACAGAATTCTTTAACCAAGTTAAAGAAAGCTATAAGATAGACAAAAATTGCCATATCTTAAGCCAACTTTTAATGAAAGACTGCAAAGACCCATCACTTTCATCAAAACTAGATGAAACATGGAAAAAGGCATATGATGCAGGAAGATTCCACCTCCTTGATGGAATCCTTTACCATAGAACAAGACACACATGTGTTATGGCCTTAACAGATAGAACCCTGATAAACACTATTTTACATGAATGTCATGACAGTGTTGCATCTGGACACCTTTCAGAAGATAGAACACTAGAGAGGGTGAAAACCTGCTCTTGGTGGCCAAATTGGGAGAAAGATGTTACAGAATACTGCCAAACCTGTGACAGATGTCAAAAAGCCAACAGAGCCACAGGAAAGAAATTTGGAATTATGATCCAAATCCAATAACTAAAATCCCCATGGGAAATAGTTCATATGGATTGGGTAACAGCTTTACCTCCAGGAGGAGACAGGAGCTATAATTCATGCCTAGTATTAGTTGACAGATACAGTAAAACCCCCACGTTCTTACCATGTCATAAAGATGACACAGCTATGGACACAGCAATAATGATATGGAATAAAGTTATTAGCTATACAGGCTTATTCCAGAATATTATAAGTGACAGAGACCCAAAGTTCACTTCAGCATCATGGACAAATCTCCATAACTTATTTGGGACAAAGCTATCATTCTCAGCAGCTTACCATCCCCAAACTGATGGTTTAGCAGAAAGGATGATACAGACCTTAGAGGACATGATCAGAAGATTCTGTGCTTATGGGCTAGAATTCAAAGATTCTGATGGTTTTACCCATGATTGGTGTACACTAATACCAGCTCTTGAACTAGCATATAAGACATCAATCCATTCTTCTACTGGCAAAACACCAGAAATGCTAGAAAAAGGTTGGAATCCAAGACTTCCTTATGACACCCTCAAAAAGGACTTAGTGGATATACATCCAACAGCAAGCAGGTTTAAAATAATGCTTGACAAGGCAAGACACCATGCAAGCAGATGTATGCAAGATTCTTTCAAATATGCAAACAAAAGATGGGATAAAAGTCATAAGCCACCTGATTTCAAAATAGGAGACTTGGTCCTAGTATCAACCCTTAATTTCAATAACATAAAAGGCCCAAAGAAATTGAAAGATTCCTTTGCAGGACCATTTATGATAAAAGCACTTCATGGACCCAATTCTGTGCAATTGGAACTCACAGGTGAACTAATGAACAAACACCCAACTTCCCCTGTAAGTCTGATAAAACCTTACAGTTCAAGTGACAAGGATTTATTTCCACTAAGAAATAAACCCCCACTTGAAATCCCTCCCTTGGAAGAAGGAGAAGAAAAGAAAATAGTAAAAGTCCTTAAAGAAAGAAGGACAAGAAACAAAAAAGAAAGGAAATACCTTGTAAGGTATAGAAATTCAACACAAGAAGATGAATGGCTACTTGAGAAAGATATAACAAATTCTGATAAACTACTAAGAAGGTTCAGACATGAAAGAAAGCCTGAAAAATAGAAAAGTTAAGCATTATTGAGCTTCAAGACTAACATAGTCTATTGAAGAGGTAGGACAGTGGATGATACCCTAATTACACATATCAGATTGTGGTACAATCTTTTTTGGTGGTAGGGAATGTGAGCCTTTGAGATATGACCACATACCCAATAAGGTCACAAGAAAGACTCGGAATAATTATACCTTTAAGATGATGTGGAACTCCTTTTGGTGTGGGATTGGATAAGGCAGTCCTTGAGGGGGAAATCACAGGTAAATAGTTTTGAATTGCTGTATTAATCCTGTAGCCAAGGGTGCTAATGGTGTTTTAGCTGCCCCTCTGAATATCTTAAACAATCTCCCTACAGAGCTCACAAATCAATATTTAAGATTGTGGCTTTACAACGAGAGAAGACTTTTCAGAAGTCTCTATCAGACCTATTCAATAATCAGACTAAAAATAATAATAATTTTAAATAATAAATTTGTAGGTGATTTCAAGATAATAAGATAATAATTGAGTAGATAAATAATAGATAAAAATAGTACTGAGTGGTGATTTTAAGTTCTTTTCTTTGTTGAAGGTATTTTGTTTAATGGATAATAGCTCAATATGAGAAAATTTTAGTAATAGTGATAATATAATAATATTGTTTGATATTTTAAATAAGTGTAATTGATAAATAATTTTGATAATATGTTAAATATATATTTTGTGATAATAATAATAGTGATATGGATTTTCTTCTAGTGAGAAGAGTATAATATAAATATTTTGTTGAGTATGAGTATTTCACTAATAGATTAATTTATAATATAGGCAGACCTACTGTTAACTACAGCTATATATAAATCACTTTTAATGTAATGTAATAATAATAATAATAATAATTTCTAGATTAACCTACTAGTAAGGGATGAAGCATTATTCTCCTTCTTGGTATATAATTATTTGCATGAGGAAAGAGGAGAAAAATGAGAGAGAGAGGCCTCTTTTTATGTTGTGAGAAGTACCCATGGGCTCTCCATGTAAAGTGTTATTCTTGCCCTTGAGGTAATTTTGCTGGTGTAGATTTTTTGTAACAAAAGTCAGATGACCTATCTGCTACACTGTATTAGTAATCTTGCACAGCCATGAGAGATTAATTCTAGTGTGTAAAATTGAGAATGGTGTCATATGACTGAGATATTTCTTCCATTTGTTTGGTCAAAATGAAGGTTGAGATGTTTTCCTTGGTGGGGATTTTTGATAAAAATATCAGGTGACTTCTCTTTTGCACTGCTTCAGTCAGCTTGCATAGCCTTGAGGAATTAATGCTGGTGAGTTAAGGATGAAGGTGGTGTCATGTGAATAAACCCCTGTATAATTTGTTTGTAAGATTTATCTAGTTCCAGGTGATCATGATGTGTAATGTGGGGATATCTTGGGTTTTAATTCTTGATTACTGTAATGGCTGTGTGTTTTACAGTTTAGTGTATTCCCCTTGCATGCAGCTGGTTGAAATTGAATTGAGTTGTATTTGATGATCCTGAGGCTGTGTACTGTATAGATCTTTTGTCAGCCTGTGACTCAAAACCAGAGCACAAGCATGACAGCCAAAATACCATAAACCAATGGTATAGCCAAGATACCACCAAAACATGGAACTGAGACAAATTAGCTTAAAAGGTATCAAAATATAGAGGAAACTCACCTCTTTCAGAAAATATAAGTCCCATCACCATAGGACAAGAAATAACAAAGTTATTCCTGCTCAAAGTTATTGCTGAGCATAAACCTTAAATTTCACCTCTCATCTAAAATCTAGAAGAAGAGGCTTAAACCCATCAAATGGGTATTCAAAATGAGGCTCTAAGCCAGGGATATCTAATTGTGCTAGCCAAACTGAGCTAGCACCAGTATTACTTGAGTTATGGTCAAATTCAGACCAAATAAGGGTGAACAAAACATTCACCTCTCATCTAACTTTTACAGTTTTAGTGTGAGATACTTGAAGTGGGGTCTTTTTGGAAAGAGCACAATCAGGGCTATCTGATGGTGCCATCCATTTCCTCATAGCTCAACTACAACAGAAGTTATTGGCCAAACAAGCTTAATACAGCTTTTGCCCAAACCACGCCAATGTACAAAATTACTTGTACATGGGATAACTTTGCCATATTTAATGATAACCATGTCAAGTTGGGTACCATTGTTTAGAGCCCATATAGAGCTATTCAATGAACCAATTTTGAGCTTGATATCTCAGAAACCAACAGAGTTATGACCATTTTAAGGTCAAAATCCCACCTGCTGTCATATACAGCCTTACCATGGGATAATATCCCATAACCATGAATATGAGGTGTCAAATAGACAAAGAAGCATGTTTTTACTTCAATACCTCATATGTAAGTCAATAATGGGGTCCCATACAGTTTCTGTACAGCATTCTACGTGTCATACACGTCAGAATCAGGCTGTGAGGTCCCCAGATGAAAATTTTCACCCTGTATTGGTGAAAACTGCCCAGATGTGGTTTCAAAACCACATCTGAGCCCAATACAGAGTATACAGGCTGTTTGCAAACCACAAGCCTGTCATAGAGAGTGAAAAATCTTCACTTCCTCTACGTGGATAGGTCTAGCAGCCTTTTCACCTCAATTTCAGGATAAAAGGAGGGCTTTTCACAGCCAAAAACCTCTCCTCATCTTGCTCTTGAATAACCTACGTAGTAAACTGTCAAAAACAGTTTCACTCTTGGTTAATAATCAGGTATACTCTTAAATTAAAAGTATTGTAGTCTTTATTATTGTAACCCAACAGGTAAAGCTGCACCCAGGGCTTTCAACAGCGCTCACCACCACTATATCTCTATAGTAAAGCCCTTAAAATCTTAATTAATCATTTATTATCACCTTTATTATCTTTTAAAAGCTATTTTTACCATGTCACGGTCATAGTTAAAGCCTGTAAATACTTATATACAACTTTATCATAGACGCAACCTGACATCTTTTGCATGTGGACTGCATAAGTCTTATTTGGGCTCCTGTATTGTTGTGTAATTTTTTAAGTTTTAGTGGATTTTCATGTATTGAGTTGAATTGGATACTGTCATATGATCCTTGTGTAACATGCACTGTATTTGGTGACTGTAATTCTTGGTAATATAATCTTCTTGATGTATTTAGAGTGGATATAATGTTACAATGTTACTTTTCCTATGTAATTTTGAGTTTCTGTATGTATTAAGCCTATTGTTGATTCTGTAAGGCTTATATGTAGGTTTTGTTGTATAATTCCATAAGATTAGATTCCCCTATTATTTATTTAATTGTAGAAATATATTGATTATTTCAATTCTGAATGATAAACCTTCCATTCCTCCCTACTATTGAGGTTATTCCTGAGTGTGTGTGACCTTTAACCATGTCCTTTCAGTGGTGATTTCCTGAATTGTTCATTTTTGATCTTGATTTTCCAACTGTTAATTTTCAAACAATTTCTTGAAACTGGTAAAAAGGTATGGAATACCACAATAATTATACTAAAATTACTTAAAATAATTATACATTAAAAACAATTGCTTTAAAAATACAAAAATACCATAAATTGGTACAAAAATTGGTTTAACTTAAAAACCAATGAATAAACATGTGAAAAAAATTATACCATTGGATTCCCTATGGTAAAATACACATATACCACTTTTATGGCATATCTGTAAAGTCAACATTTAATGAGTTATAAGGAATAATACCTCATAAAAACCATAAATCCTTATTTATTTCAAGAACCAATGAAACAACATGTGAAATAAACTGTACCATTGGATTCCCCATGAAAATTCACACATAAAACAATTAATGAGCTAATTTCCAAAGTTAATACTTAAGGAATTAACCTGAATATATGCACTTTTTTGGTCAATGCATATATTCAAGGATCATAGTTAATATCTCTTAAACTATACAAGATAGAGTGATGAACCAAAAATAAAGTTACCACGTAATTACTGTAAGGACACAGATATAAGCTTCATTTTACAAACTATAATCAAGGTTAAAACCTATGATGAAATATTGATAAAAATCAACAGAGCTGTTGACCACTTTGTTGTGAAAGTGGTCCAAATTTAACAAGAAGTACACAGTTGGATTCTAATAGTTCATTCAGGAAGAATGATGTAATTTTCATTATTAAATTCAGGGTACAACCCCTTGAAATCATGGTTTGAAGTTTAAAATATTGAATTTGACAGAAAAGATGAGTTACAAGAAAAATCATCAAAATTAAAGTTTTGATGATGTAATAAAACGCTCTTAGAAGGAGAATAAGGTTATGTCAGGCTATCAGAATTCACTCTCTGAATTGCTGTAGCGTGTAAAACTTAAAAGTCATTCAAGATCAAAGTTTGAGCTTAAATTGAGCAGTTATGATCACCTACTGTAACCTTAAATTAAGCTTAACAGTCATATGAGTGATGAGATTGGTGAATACTATTAGTTTATGATTAAAAATAATAAAATCCACGAAATTTGGGGTTCTGCCAAGCCTCTGATGTCATCAAACTTAGAGTTATAGTGATAACTCTAAATAATGGTGTGATAATGATGTAATATGGTTTGATCATGATGTAATCATCCTCAAACCTTAAAATATTGATCAATTCCAGGGGATATGATCAGTAAACGTCTACCAGAAGCCTGTTGGACTCTAGGAGGGAGGTATTTACTATAAATAGAGCTCTCTTTACTCGGTTTTCCCCTCAGACGCATCAAAAACATTAAATCAATTAAACCAAAGGTAATTTCTTTATTCTTTATATATAAAAAACTATTATATTATTAAAGACCAAAGACCACCTTGTTATAATCATCTATTTTGACGTGATTAAATCATTTATTTAATTGTTTTGTTAAAAATCTCTCTAAAAACTCATTTCCATGTAAAAATCAAGAATATTAGTAAATTGTCTTTATTTTTATTGTAAATACAATTTGAAAAGGTTTTATTTATACTTTTTGGCGTAAAATATTTCAAAATTATTATATTAAGTGTTAAAAGTAGGTTATTTTCTCCCATTATAATAATTTTCTCTTTATTATTATTTTATAAATTCTGTAATTAATATAAATAGTATTTATATTAATTTATAGCTTTAATATTGGTAATATTATTGTTATTAATTGTTTTTTATTAATAAAAAACAATTTTTTGCGCCTTTATTATTTGTTTGTAGCAATAATAAAGAGCCATTAAATATATTAATTATTTTATATTAATATATTTATCTTTATTATATTATATTTTATTATATAAATTATATTATTATATTTATTTAATAATATAACGATTTTACGCCACAATTATAATAATTCTTTATTATTATAGTTCTTTTATCTTATTTATTTCATTCATAAGGACATTCATAGTACAATAAGTAAAATATTAGTAATCTTTACTTATTGTTTCATAGTCAAACCTTACACCATTGATCTCATAAAAATGAAGAAATGATACAAAGGTAAGGGAAATTTAATATTTCATTTTTCCATTCCAGCTATGTTATTTAAATGAGTGTACTACAAGAGGAAGAAAGAGAGGAAATTGCAGAAACTATTTTCTTTGGTTATTTTTCAAGAAGCTTTGAGACAATTACGGTGATGTCCTCCTTTGGATAAGCCTCAAATGCGTTTCCAAGGAGGTAGTTTGGTTCCTCACAGAATTCCAGGCGCATCTCATTTCAAAAAGCTGCATACACAAAGGTAATCATTTGAAGCAATTGGCAATGCTCCAACAGGACTGGTTGTATTATTTGTGGATGATTGCTTGAGAAATCTTGAGGGTTGGTTGCAAGTCAGTGAATTCCAGCAGAGCCTCATCATGCAATTGAGGGGTGCCTTGCACTTGGGAGGGGTGAATTGGGTTTTCTAAGGCAACAGGAGGGATTTTGGGAAGAGGGGCATCGAAAAGGGAAGGGTAATGTTGGGAGAGGGAACAGGGCTGCAAGGGGAGGGGAGAATCCAACCAGCATATCCTAAATGATGATGAACAAGTGGGAGTGGCAGGACAAGCTGAAGATTTTGGGAGGAGGGGTTAGGGAATGTTGGAAAAAGAAATTTAAGTTGAAAATCAGACTTAACAAATTGTTTGTCCATTGAATGCATCAGAGCCACGTCAGGTTCAGGCTCACAAGTGGGATCATTTGCAGTTGGTGATACTTGAGAAGCCGGGACTTCACTAGGGCCTGGAATAGGTGGGCTGGGGTTCAAATTGGCGGCTAAGCCGCTTGGGGTGGTTTTATACAATGACAAAAAGTCAGTTCACTTACTTTAAAAGATAAAATTGCACTGATAAGAACTGTCTTCTTACTGCAGAATAAGTCCTCCAACAATTTGGTGCCATTTGGGCCTGGTGTGGGTTTCCTCAGAGTTGGCTTGCAAGGCATACAGGGAACAGGAGAGTCTGGTTGAGGAGTTTGTGTTGGATTTTTTTCTATGGGTAATGAAGGAGGGTCATTATGATATCCCTTTTTGGGACTTTGAGGGGCTGGTAAGCTCTTCAGACATCTACCAAGTGAGAATTTCCACTCTGAAGGCTGGATTGTGGTTCTGTACCATCAATTATGACATAATCAGAATCAGAAGTGTGGTTTGGGGACCAGAAATGATCATTATGATCAGTAAAGGTTGAAAGACTCTGCTTTTATAGAGTATTTGGATGACAAGATTACTTTTTCTGGGCAGGTTGAAGCTTTAAACCACAATTTCTTTGAGTATCAAGCCAATACTGGTTGGTACAAGTTTGGTAAAGAACATTATTGTTCACAAAATTTGGAAACCAAACATCTCAGTCAGTTTTTGAGGCATGAAGAATCCAAGACCATAACCCTTCTCAAGAATTGTAAAAGCTATATGGTTTTCTGGTTTTTGATCTATTTTGGTACATCAGTATATGGCTTTATAGACTTCCAAGCCAGATATCTTGGTCAATTTAGAAGATATCAGAATTTGGCTGATACATAACTGTAGGGCTTTATGAGCTCTTCAGCTTGGTCTAATTTACTGTACAGCTGTATGAACATATGGCAAAGATACAGAGGGCTCTTTATATGGTTGTTTTCAGAAAACCTGTATTTAGCTTGTTAAACCTTTGATTCAAGATCTCCCTGAAAGTTTGGAAGGTACAGGGATAAGGGGCATCTCAAGCTAGCGCTCTCACTCATATCTTTAATTTGGTTTTCCTTCTATACATTTTTGACAAGCCCTCTTTGACATTTGAGGCTTTTTTTGTCAATAAAAGAGGTATAATGGTATTTTATGAGGTAGAAACTTTAAAGATTAATGGATAGCACCATTGAATAACTCTTCGTGAGAGCTTTGAGAGAAATACTCTTTTGGTGGAGTTTGAATTAATTATGAATAAGCTATATGAGAGGTGAAAATAATGTTTTTGCTTATTTTATCTTATCTTTGACAGGGAATATTTGTGACCTTTCTTATACTATTTGGTTAATGTTGGTATATTCATATTTAGGAATTTTCCTTTTCATATCATACCTGTATTGGCTATATTTTTCCAATACTCTTCTTATAATTACTTATTGTATGTTGGATGTAATTCTGGTGCTCTGTTTACAGTCATGGGAAGAAATAACGTTAGTATATTTGTATTTGAGAATGTTCTTCTTCATATTTATACCTCTATTGGCAATTGTTTCCAATACTTCCTATACCATTACTTATGGTACTTGTATTTCAATCTGGTGCTCTGTTTTGAGTCACACGCTGACACTTTAATTTATTCCTCACTAGCAAGTAGGCTGGTAACTTATGCAAATACTCACAATGTCTAAGCTTTAGACTTGTGAGAAATGTGTCTGTGATTATCATTATTTAAGCCTTAAGAGTAATTTCTAGAGAGTTTTAAGCATATAAACATCACCCAAAATTAATTTTGTAGGCTTTAAAAAGTCCCAAGCATTTTCAATTAGTTTGGAGGTATCATTTTCCAAAATCTTCCTCAAAGAGAGTAATTTTTCTTTTTTTTAAAAGGAAAAATTCCCCACTGGAGTAATTTTACCCTTGTCAATAAAAATTGGATCTTCATCATTAGCCAATACCTAATAAATTATTATAAAGGAAAAAGAAGAGCAAAATCAAGTTGAAAAACTAAGTATTTAGGTTATAGCCCATAGCAAGTATTATCATTGAAAACCCAAAAGAAATTATACAATCTGCTATTTAAAACAAAAATATGGAGAATAAAATTTAAATTAATTATATTAAGCTTTATTATTAACAGTTGTTAAGGTATTAGCCTCTAAACAACACCAAAAAGAGATTTGAATATATTTCTATCCACTTCATTGTGTTATCATATTTAATTGAATATTAATTTTGTTCTATTTGCTATCTTTGATGAAAGATCATCAAGAAAAAAAGAAATTTTTAGTTTTTTTATTATAAAGATGGTTATCTGTTAATCTTTTTTCTGGTTATTTCCTATATAATATTTGTATATTGTTTTGAAATTACTGGGTGGTATGCACTAAGCTTTCTGAAAGTTTTAAAAAAATATTTTTTAAGGTTTTAAATGACCATTGTTTTATGTAGAGGAAAGTCTGATTAAACATTTTTAGTACACCATTTTCTGATCAAGCTACTATCAATAATCAAATTTATTGGTGAACTCAGTAAAGATAAATTATGATATTCCTAAGGGAAGTTTACATTATCATGGGACATGAACAGAGAAAGGTTTAAAAGTCCCAAACTGCAATTCAAAACTGTTTAATTGTAATTTCCCCTTCCAGGTACTGCCTTATTTTATCTCAGATGAAGGAGAGTTCCCGCAATGGATTCTCAACTTACTCAAGAAAGTCAAATTTATGACAAAGGTTTTTGTTTTATACTTTTTCAGATAAATAACCATGATTAGTACAAAACATTAAAGATTGATTTCTAAACACTTACAAAAACAAAATTTGTTGAAGATTTGTGTTTGATCAGAACAAAGAAGTTGTTTGTATTTCTTCTTAATTGAATGGATTCCATTTTAAATTTCAAAAATAATATGCTATCAGATTTCAAACTGAAATTAAAAGCTTTATTTTCTATTTTAATTCTAATAGAGCTACAAGGAAAGCACTCATTGATAGGAAAACTGATTGAAAGAATAAGCCAATTCGAGTGAAATTTTTGAAGATTAAGATTGAATTGGTTTGATTGTAATCAAAATGATAAAAAAAATATCTTTAATTAAATTTCAAAAAAATAAGAAAGGACAAGTATCATGAAAAAATTATTTTTTACATAAAAATGATTCAATCAAGATATGTGTCACAAAACCAAGAAAAGCTCATTATATCATATGGAAAGATTGAAAAACACCAAGGTTTCCAAAACAAAAGTTACTACAAGCAATCAAAAATAATTGAGCAATCAGTGTTGATGCTTGAAATATTAGGATCATTGGGATATGCTTTCTTGGTTAGAAATTTTTCAAAAAAATCTCAAATTAAACAAAGGACTAGTAATAAATAATTTGAGGAGCATCACACTAGAAACAAATTTACTATAAGAAATGCATTTGAACTAGAAAAATCAAGAAAGCATAAAACAAACATCCTGTTTCCTGGAATATGAAGGCTTCAAATACTGTGTTTTCTGAATTTCTGGAACAAAACTCCCTCTTTGTCAGAAACCTGGTTATGATTCTGAAAGTCTGTTTTTGATCAAAATTGAAGGAACTTTTCAAATACCCAAAAAATTCTTTCTTGCAATAAATAGATCATTTTCTTGATTTCTAGATTGACTGGATTAAGTTCATATTCAATTTTTGAGCCTTATAAATATTTTCATAAAACCAAAAGACAACAAGAAATTGAAGTAAGCTAAAATGAAAACCAATAATTTTATCTTTAAGTATAAAAACAAAATTTAAATTCAAAAAAAGCTAAAACCAAGGAGAAAATTTTAATATTAAAAGATAAAATGTATAAAGAAACTTTAATAATAAGTTTATATTAAATTTCAATAATACAAAGAGATATTCTTCCTTGATACAATTAAGTAAAAACAAAATATTTTTTGGAAAAAAGTTGATAAAATTAATTGTAGCTTTCTTTCCAATAAGTAAAGCTATTAAAGTTGTTTCACAATTGGATTCCATGTAAAAGATCTGGTGGGGTAAGCAGTGGGTGAAAATTTTGCAAGTCAATTCTAAAAAAGCTTTGTGAGCCTTTGAGATATGTATGACATACCCATAAAGGCGCAAATAACTCTTTGTACATATTATTTAGTCATAAATAGACTTATCAAATGAATTCAAAGTAAAAATAGAAAAAAATGATCATTGATTTATGTTTTATAAACAAAGCTATAAAAATGATGTCATTTTTGGATTATACACCAAAAATAACCTATAGTAGACCCATAGGGTGTTATAAACAAAAATGGCTATTTCTTATGTCATTGGAAGATTTAAGAATCTCACAGTACAATTGCAAAATTCTAACATTTTCTCAAAAATTGTTAAATTTAAGCTTCAATAAGCCTAAATTTAACATTGCATAAGCTTTATGCAGACTTACCAAGATTTCAGTTAAAATTGAGGTGTGGTGGATATTCACTGAATTCACTAAGGCTTTGCCATATATGATGTAAATCCTGTGTGTGCTCAATTTGAATTTATCTAAGGCCATAGTATGCGTTTAAATAATAAAAGGAAAACCCCATGCAGAAATGTGGGAAAAAGGAAAAAATCAAAACAGAGCCAGGGTAACCAATTTTTGGGATCAACAAGGACTCAATAAAACTTATCAACCTGTATTGGAGGAATACCAACCTTATTAAAAGCTTAAGATTTGAATTTGATTGAAAATGAAAGTTTAAACTGCCTTCATCCCAATTTGGACAAGAATTACAATCCAAAAAAGGTTAAATTCACAATTGCAGACTTGTAATCAAAGCTTTGAGAACTTTAAAAGCTTAATTAATTTTAAAAACTTAAATAAGCTTGAGCTTTAAATTGGAGCCTTAGAGATATTTTTCATATACCCCAATGAGCACAAATAATAAAACAAGATACAGTGATAAAGAAAACAAATTGATTTCTATTATCAAAACAAAAATCAAAATATGAATATAAATTTATCCGCAAAAATGAAAATTTAATCATAATTTCAAAATAAAATTATGTTTAAACCTAAAATTGTGAAACACATTTTTATGTGAAAAAATTAAGTAAAAATGAATTTTTAACAAAATTACTGAAATAAAGATATTTTTTTGGAAAAGGTTAAATTAAAATTATTACAGCTTTTTATCCAATGAAGAAACATGAGAAAATTGATTCACCATTGGATTCCTTATAAAAAATAAGGTGGGGTCACCTCTGGGTGAAATTTCTTCAAATATCACAGTTGTGTGACTGTAAAACTCAATTGCATTGCATATGTAAATTACAAGTATATTACATGATGAGGAATTAAAGAAAAAAAAATTGGAAAGATTAATTTTGAAGGGGGGAAAGGAATCTTGGATTCAAGGAGCCAGAACCTCAAATTTCTTGTTGACAGGAGCGGGTTATCAAAATTCATGCAAAGGTTCATCACTTTTGACCTGGAATTGAGTCAAAGGGTCTGTGTCTCAATTGATGATAAGGTTTTGATACCAACCAGCGCAGCTTTGGCTGTTTCCAAGAGGGTAAAACTACCCTTAACATAAAACAATCATAGAAAAAACTGTTTTAACTGGTTTTGACGTCTCTTAAACACATTATGACATGTTTTGAGGGCTTAATCCCAGGTAATACTATAAAAGTGGCTGATTCAAGGGTCCAAAATGGCTGAAAATAGCAAAAATGGATATAACCAGACTTTTCAGTCTAAACCAGGGTTTAGAGAGCAAAGTTTGGTTTTAGAATAAGCAAATTGGTGGCTATAAAAGAATGTCTTCTTTGCCCCACTTTTTTCTTCATGTTAGAATATTTTACTTTTATAATTAGTTTAAACACTGTGAAACTAATCAATACAAGATTCCAACAAACCTTTTAAAATCATTTTGAACTTTTTAACCACGTGAAAAAATAATTATAATAAATGTTTGTAGCTCTTATTGTAAGATGTGACTACAAAACTGAAGATAATATCACTATTAATCAATAGTACTATGTCTGCTCTTATCAAATATAATAATAAAATATTATTATAACCACAATTAACTAATTAAGAATTATTTCTTTCATGTGTTAAGCACTACTAGTGATTTTAACAGTGAGCAGTAATTGTCTACAAGAATCAATTGCAAGAAGATTTTAATAATAAAACTTCTTTTATTAAAATAATAAAATTATTTTAATATATAATTATCTTTCGCAAGGATAATAATAATGATAATTCTTGGAGAAAACTAATCTTAGAGAAAAACTTTAAGAATTAAAAATAAATAACTCACTAATATTCCAAGGAAATTATTGAAAGATAAGATAGAGATATTTGACGTAGAATTATGGATTTTAAGGATCAAAATGAATTTATAACAGTATCACAACAATATATAGTTGTATTCTATGATTTCACGTCTTTCAGATTGATTCTGAAAGATTTAAAACACTTAAGAATAGTTATAACTAATACTTACTTGTTGGTAATAATGATTTAAATGATGATAAGATGATGATGTGGAAAAAACAGCAAGAGGAGGCCTCTTTTAAGTCAACATAAGCTCACAGAGGCATTCCATGGGGCAAAATGAAAAACAAGTGAGTGGGAAAAAACAATAAACCTTTTTGGATTATTCATTTCATGATCTGTTGTCATGTAAGATTATCATAATTACTTAATTGATGCTTTTATGTGACTACCAACCCCAATATGGTTAAGAATAAAAGGAGTAAAATCTGTAATTCTTCTTTTATTCCAAAATAATCATTGATTTCTAAAAGTTCTAAATGTTATTGGCAATTTCATCACAGGTTGTAATTACTGTGAATTTTTGAAGATTCAGTGTTTCACGTAGAATGGTGAAAAATGGACTGTAAGTAAAGCTTTTCTTTTTACTAGTAAAACCATACTTCTTTTTGGTTTTAACATAGGAAATAAAGTTATCTATTGGTCCTGAAAGTTTCAGAAAGATTCATTAAGAATTCCATTTTGAATGAATTTTTGAAGTTTTTACCTCATTTCTACGTAAAATTGCAAATATCAGTGTTTCACTGGTTTCTATGAGGTAAATCAATGGATAAAGGTCCAAAAAGGGTTTTAATTACTCTTTTGGGGTTTATCCATGGAAAATCATTAAGAATTTACATGGCTAAAGGAGTCTAAGTAACTCTTTACCTCCTTGGCATGTCAAAATAGCGGGTTATTGGCTATTTCCTTAAGATTTACAGTAGTTCTAACATGGTAACCAAGTTCCCAAAGGGTTTTAGTTTACCAATTAGGCCAAGATCAGCCATGGATCCAAGCTTTGGAGTTTTCCACGTCTCGGAGGCCTCAGAAGTTGGGTACCCTGGCTCTCTTTGATGTCTTTTGTCCCCCTTGCCTATTTTTCACATCAAAATAGAAATTTAAGCTTAAAGTGAGATATCTACTAGGGGTGTAACAAAGGTCTATGTAAGAATACCATGATATTAAGGCCTCAAAAAATGTGTAACACTATTCTTAGTGTATATGTAACATGGGATTTCTCACATTTGCATTATTTTGGGGTGAAATTAAGAAAAACAAAAATTTTCATGGATCTTTTATGTGGTATTGATGATGTAGTATTGAAGTATTTTCCATTTTACCACCTCAAAGAGTTAATTTGACCTGATTCACTTTATGGAGATACACAAGATGAATTTTTGTGTAGAATCCAAATCTGGTTATTCATCTTTTCTGAAATAAAAAATGATGAATTTTGGATATATGCATTACTTATGAGTTATACATAATTCAAAATTTATTTTTAAGATAATTGTGGCCTATTTGGGTATGTAAAATATACCTCAAGGCTCACATTCCCTCCCACCAAAAAATAAAATTCTACTACAATTTTATCAAGTGTCCACTGTCCAGCCTCTTTACATCACTCAGATCAAGTAATTTAAAGCACATTTGTAGACATATTCAGGCTTGTGGCCTTCTTTCATGTCTAAATCTTCTCAAGAGTTTATCTGAGTGAGGTATGTCTGATTCTGCCAGCCATTTATCTTCATGTACTGGATTTCTATATCTGACAAGATATTCTCTCTGATTTTTACCTCTAAGTCTCCTTTCTTTATCTTTTTGTCTTTATTCTGTTCCACTGTTGGGACCATCAAAGGAGTTGGGTTCGTCAGAGGAAACAATTCTTTATCAGCTGGTTGATAAGGTTTTAACAAGCTGACTGGAAAGGTGGGGTGTTTATTTTCCAATTCACCACTCAATTCCACTTGAACTGCATTGGTTCCATGCAAAACAACAATTACAAATGGTCCTACATAAGAATCTTTAAGTTTCTTTGGGCCTTTGATATTATTAAAATTCAAGGTTGAAACTAGAACTAAGTCCCCTAGTTTGAAGTCTGGTCCTTTATGACTCTTTTCCCACTTTTTTTTTTCATAATCAAGAGCATCATCCATACTTTTTTTTTTTTTCTTTCTCAAGAATTATCTTGAAGCCGGAAGCTTTAGGATAAATGTGAATCAAGTCTTTCCTTAGTGTGACTGCTGGAAGTCTTGGATTCCATCCTTTTTCTAACATAGCAGGGGTTTGTCCTGTGGAAGAATGGACTGATGTCTTGTATGCTAATTCTAATGCAGGTATCAGAGTGCACCAGTCATGGGTAAAGCCATTTGAGTCTTTGAGTTCTAACCCATAAGCACAAAATCTCCTGATCATGTCTTCTAAATTTTGAATCATCCTTGCTGCTAGCCCATCTGTTTGAGGGTGATATGCTGTAGAGAATGATAACTTAGTCCCAAACAATCTATGAAGATTGGTCCAAAGTGCAGATGTGTACTTGGGATCTCTGTCACTTATGATATTCTTAGATAATCCTGTATGAGAAATAACTCTACTCCATAGAAGAAGAGCTGTATCCATAGAAGTGTCATCTTTATGACATGGTAAGAATATGGGAGTCTTGCTATATCTGTCTACAATGACTAAACAAGCATTCTAAATTTTATCACCACTTGGAGGAAGTCCTGTGACCCAATCCATGTGAACAACTTCCCAAGGGGATTTTGGTTCTTGAATATGGATCATAAGTCCAAATTTCTTGCCTGTACTCCTGTTTGCTTTTTGACATCTGTCACAGGTATGGCAATATTCAACGGTTTCTTTTCTCCAAGATGGCCACCATGCACAGTTCTTTACTTTTCCAAGTGTTCTTTCCTCTGACAGGTGTCCTGAGTAGATGCTATCATGGCATTCATGAAGAATTGTATTGATAAGCAATCTGCTGCATAATGTCATTACACAATCATATTTGGTTCTGTTGTAAATAATTCCATCAAAAAAGTGTAATCTTTGTTCAGAATAGGAATTTCTCCAAACTTCATCCAGTGCATCGACCAAAGATGTATCTTTGCAGTCTCTATCTAATAAAGAAGTCAAGATATGACAACTCTTGTGTTGCCTATAAGATCCTCTGACCTCTTCAAAGAATTCAGTCCCAATCCCAGTTATGTTAATCCCTTCAATTGGAATCTGTGGTTCAGCTTCCAAAGGTACATAAGCTGGGTTATCAGGAGTGTTGGCTAATGCCCACCTGCTAAGTCCATCAGCATTCTTGTGAATTTTTCCTGTGTTGTGGACTATAGTCATATTTCCTCTATTTTCCTGAATGGCTATTTGCCATCTCAACATATATCTGTTGGGAGTTTTCATGTTAAGAAGTGATTTTACTGCATTACAGTCATTTATCACTTTGAAAACACTGCCATCAAGATAATAGTGTAATTTCTCAAGTGCCCATACCAAACATAAGCACTCCATTTGGCTTGCACCATATCTGGCGTCTGTGGGTTTGATTTTTCTTGCAATGTAACAAACTGATCCTTCTGTAGGTTTGTCATCAATAAATTGGACTTGATGCAGGGCTGCCCCTAATCCATCTCCACATGCATCAATGTGCAATTTAAAATGAATATTCAAGTCAGGCATGAGGAGTAAAGCTGCTTCTGTAAGAGCTCTCCTTATCTTCTCATAAGTTTTAACTCTCTCCTGTGTCATCTCAAATACAGTCTGTTGATCACAGATTCTATAAAGTGAACTAGCTAGAATTGCAAAGTCTTTCAAGTGTTGCCTATAATAACTGGCAAGCCCAAGAAAAGATATCATTTCTTTTTTAGTCTGGGTTATTGGCTTAAGTAACACTGCTGCTACTTTGTTTTTGTCAATAGCCAAGCTTCAACGAGAAACAATATTTCCTAATGCTTTGAGTTCTTTAAAGCCAAAATTGCATTTATTAAGTGAAATTTTCATGTTCACTTCTGCAACTTTGTGAAGCACTCTTGCAAGTCTTTCAAGGTGCAAAGACCATGAATCAGAACATGTGATAATATCATGAATATAAATGATAAGCCATCCTTCAGACAACTCTGTGGAAAAGATGGTATTCATCATTCTTTGATAATGGGATGGAGCATTTGTAATGCCAAATGGTATCATAAGATATTCATAAATACCACAGTGAGTGATAATTATAAGTAATTTCTTAGCTTTAGGCGTCAAAACATTCTGATGGAAACCTTTCAATGCATCCATTGATGCTATATACTTGGCTTTAGACAATTGAGTCAAGGTTTCTTGAATTCTAGGGATTGGATACCTCTCTGGAACTGTGTAGGTATTCAATGCTCTGAAATCTCCAACCATTCTTGACTTTTCATTATGCCAGGCAATAATAACAGGTGTTGTCACTTCAACTTCCTCATTATGGCCTACTTTTCTTAGTACACCAAGTTGGATTAACTCTTGGATATGTTTTTCCAAGGCTTTGCTAGCTCTCGGACTGGCTGGATAAGCTGGTATTCTAAGTACTGGACAATATGGCCTGTCAATATTAATAGTAATATCAACTTCATGTCCTCTTATAGCACTTAATGGTTCATTATCAGAGGAAAATGCATTATTGTATTTGTATAACACATTAATAAGTTCATTCCTCATTTTTGGTGACAATGATGGATTAATTTGTGCTTCAACAAGTTGATTAGACACAAATTTATCTTTATAAGTATCCTTGACAGAAGATACTACAGATATTTGTTTTGGCATATTGAAAAAAGCATATTTTTGTCTTTTGTTATCACCAATTGTGAAATATCTGTCTTTATTGTTATTTATGTCAATACCATAAATATTAAAGTAATCATTTCCAAGAATGATGTGCTGAGATGTGCAATTATCCATTACCACAATCTCAGTTTTTATACTCACACTTCCTGCTGGGTGTGGAAATACAATATTAGTGTCTAATATACCCAAGGGATACATATTGTTACTGGCACTACTAAATTGCACACCTTCTATTGGTAAGAGATGGTTTTTCCATTCAGGAAGTCTCATTTCAAGATAATCTTGCCCACACAAGTGTAAAATGCCCCCGTACCCAAATTTACTTTGGCTTCAATATCACTCATCTAAACTGATGTGATACAGGATGCTCCAGCAGTGTAAACTTTTCCTCTAGCAGGTTTTGTTTTACACATTCTTGTATCTTTGATATTTCTCAGGTTGCAGCAATCTTCACTGTACTGTGGCAAGTGGGTATGGACTTCTGTGACCTCAAAAAAAGCTGTAATGTTTTCAATGGGATAGTGCTCCACTTGTGTATCCTCAGAGACTGCAGAATCTTGACCTTCTTCAATGACTTGAACTTAATTGATTTTTGTCTTTTTGGTGCAAGTGTTTGCTAAATTTGAAGTACTTCCACATTCATTACACTTCAAGACAGGTCTTTCTGGTCTTTTATCCTCTCTGTGAATCTTTGGGACCATCTTGGATTCCATAGGAATTCTAGTCCAAGTTTTACCAATTCTTCCTCTGGTAATGATATCTGCCATTGCATTAATGTAGTTTTCTGTTGAACAGGGCTCTACAAATCTCCTTTTGATAGCATGTTCCACTTCTCCTCCACACTTTCTTAATATCTTCATATTAATCATAGTTTCAGACATATCTGGGTGTAAAGCAGATAATCTGTCTTTTTGCTTGAAGAACCAAGTAAGTGGTTTATCTTTCTCTGAGTTAAAAATGGCACTTTCAAAAGCATTTTCCATTTTAAATCTCCAGGAATTGTTGGCCCATTTGGTAATCACTTCAGATTTCCACCAAGACCAATCATGTTTTCCAGGATTTATTCTCATTTTGTAATACCATTTCTTTGCATTTCTGGTAAACAGAGAGTGTAATTTCCACACTATGATTTCATCAGGTATATTAAAGTCTTCCTGTAACATATCAATAGTCCTGATGAAGTCAATATGGTTGTATTCTCCTTCACCAGAGAACGTTGTCCATTCTTCTAATTTGGGAATATCATTAACAGAGACAACATTTTCTCCTAAAAGTGGGGTAAAACTTCCTTTAACAGAAAGTTTTTCTTCAGTCAAAGGTGTAGAATATATTGGCATATCTGGTTCATAATTCTTATGAATTTGTTCTACATTTGCAATGATATCATTCTTTAGCTTCTGCCTTTCACTGTCACTTTTTGCTAGATGTGTAGCAAACTGATTGGTATTTTCAACTATCTTTAAGACATGGTCTTGTAGAGTTTTAATTTTATCATTCATTTTAAAAATAGAAAGATCTTCCATTTCATCATTCTGAATATGACATTTACTCTCAATTCTGCTACAAGCATTGATAATTGAATCAATTTTGACATTTGTAAATTCATTCCATTCAGTATATTTCTTATCATATTTTTTCAATTCATTAATTTCTAATGCTATTTTAGTTAACTTTGAATCAAGTTTATCAATTTCTACAATAATGACTTTTTTTACATGATCTATTTGCATGCAAAAATTCCTGTTCATCCTTTCCTGCTCCTTGGCTGTGAATTTCATGAGAGTTCTGGCCATGTTGAACACACTTTCCACGGCTGAAGGCTCCGATTTGGGGATCCTGTACCCTTGTGGGTAAGGTCTGTGCCAAGTGGCTTTGCCTTTGCCTTTGCCTTGATGGTTCTTGGGACCTTTCTTCTTCTTCTGAGGTCCTTTGGGCTTGTCTTTGGACACTTCTGGAGCTAGTTTGGAGCTGGTGGACGCCACTTGGGCCTCTGTCTCCAAAGCTGGAGTCATTTCCAGTTCCTTCTTCTGGTCTATGGATAAAAGACTTTGGTTCTTCAACCAAATCTTTATCTTTTTGACCTTGTCTTTGCAAGACAGGGGGCTCCATCCTCCTAAGAGTTCTATGGTCTTCTCCTGACCCAGAAAACTCTTGATGTGTAAGTAGGGGTTCATTGCCCCCTGCCAAAGGCTTGGGCATATTTCCCACTCCTCTTCTTTGGCTGCTCTGAACCAATTTTTTTGTACTGGCATTGATATATTTCTATTGCTGCCACTTGAAAATGGTTCAGCCCTGGAAATATTGTCATGAATCAGTTCAGGCTCAGAATTCACGTCAACATCTGTGGGTACAGACCTTGGGGAGTGGGGGGCAACTCTGGCATCCTTCAAATGTGTCTTTCTTGTGGAAGACTTGGCACTTCTGGATTTGGTCTTGCCTCCTCTTTGTCCACATCCATCTGGTTGGACTGAATAGTATCTTCCATTTCTGGTATGAACCATTTCCATGTCAATTTAAAGATAAAAGGTGAAAATATAACATAAAATACACACCTTTTGGTGGTAATTTAGTCTTTTCTGAGTTAAATAAGGTGCCTGTTTTAGCAATTTGCACCTCAATACTGTCTTCAGATTCTGCTTCTGAAGATTCTGGACTAGTGATATATCTTTTACTGAGTCTGTTGCCAGCTGCACAGTATTTGATCAAAGACACTAGAGAAAACATTTTAAAAGAGAAAAGATTGCTTTTTTTTATAATTTTTAAAATATTTTTAAAGATATTTTATAAGTTTTGTATTTTTTAATATTAAAAAAATGATTCTTTTTAAATAAAAAAAATTGAAATTTAAGATTTTGAATGAAAATTAATTCAGAGTAGCTCAAAAAAAGTTTATAAGTTTTTGGATGTGAAAAAGCCATGTGTAAAAATAATATAAAATTAAACAAAATTCCTCAATGAAAAAGATTTCCAAAACAATTTCAAAAATAAGAATTATTTTAAATTCAAAATGAAGGAAAAAATTATTAAATGAATATATTTTAGAACTTAAAAATATATTAATTAAGGGTACAAGGTTCAAAAAACATGGCCAGGCCCCCAAATGTAAGATATGACTATGAAACTGAAGATAATATCACTATTAATCAACAGTACTATGTCTGTTATTATTAAATATAATAATAAAATATTATTATAACCACAATTAAAGAATTAAGAATTATTTATTTCACGTGTTAAGCACTACTAGTGATTTTAACAGTGAGCAGTAATTGTCTACAAGAATCAATTACAAGAAGATTTTAATGATGAAACTTCTTTTATTAAAATAATAAAATTTGTTTAATATATAATTATCTTTTGAAAGAATAATTATAATGATAATTCTTGAAGAAAACTAATTTTAGAGAAAAACTTTAAGAATTCAAGATAAATCACTCAATAATATTCCAAGGAGCTTATTGAAAAATAAGATAAAGAGATTTGATGTAGAATTGTGGATTTTAAGGATCAATTTTAATTTATAACAGTATTGAAACAATATATAGTTGGATTCTATGATTTCACGTCTTTCTGATTGATTCTGGAAGATTTAAAACACTTGAGAATAGTTATAACTAATACTTAGTTGTTGGTAATAATGATTTAAATGATAATAAGATGATGATGTGGACAAAACATCAAGAGGAGGCCTCTTTTAAGTCAACATAAGCTCACAGAGGCCTGCCATGGGGCAAAATGAAAAACAAGTGAGTGAGAAAACAATAAACCTTTTTGGATTCTTTATTGCATCATCTGTTGTCATGTAGGATTATCATAATTACTTAATTGATGCTTTTACGTGACTACCAACCCCAATATGTTTAAGAATAAAAGGAGTAACATCTGTAAGTCTTATTTTATTCCAAAATAATCATAGATTTCTCAAAGTTATCAATGTTATTGGCAATTTTATCACAGGTTGTAATTACTGTGAATTTTTCAAGATTCTGTGTTTCACGTAGAATAGTCAAAAATGGACTGTAAGTAAAGATTTGAATTTTACTAGTAAAAGCATACTTCTTTTTGGTTTTATCATAGATAATACAGTTCTCTGTTAGTCCTGAAGGTTTCTGAAAGATTCATTCAAAATTGTATTTTTAATGAATTTTTGAATTTTTTACCTCATTTCTATGAAGAATTGCAAATATCAGTGTTTCACTGGTTGGTATGAGGTAAAACAATGGATACAAGTCCAAAAAGGGTTTATCCATGGAAAATCATTAAGAATTGACATGGCTAAAGGAGTCTAAGTAGCTCTTTCCCTCCTTGGCACGTCAAAATAGCGGGTTATTGGCTATTTTCTTAAGATTTACAGTAGTTCTAACATGGTAACCAAGTTCCCAAAGGGTTTTAATTTACCAATTAGGCCAAGATCAGCCATGGATCCAAGCTTTGGAGCTGTCCACGCCTCTGAGGCCTCAGAAGTTGGGTACCCTGGCTCTCTTTGATGTCTTTTGTCCCCCTTGCCTATTTTTCACGTCCAAATAGAAATTTAAGCTTCAAGTGAGATATCCACTATGGGTGTACCAAAAGTGCATGTAGGAATACCATGATATTAAGTGCTCAAAACATACATAACACTATTCTTAGTGTATATGTAACATGGGATTTCTCACTTTCCCATTATTTTGGCTAAAAATCAAGAAAAACAAAATTTTTCACGGATCTTTTATGTGGTATTGATGATGTGGTATTCAAGTATTTTCCATTTTACCACCTCAAAGAGTTAATTTCAGCTTATTCACTCTATGGAGCTACCCTAGGTAACTTTTTGTGTAGAATCCAAATCTGGCCTTAAATCCATGGATTTACTTACTCAATAAAAAGTTATTCATCTTTTCTGAAATTAAAAATGATGAATTGTGGATATATGCATGATTTATGAGTTATGCATAATCCAAAATTTATTTTTAAGATAATTGTGACCTATTTGGGTATGTAAAATATACCTCAAGGCTCACACTTATAATCATTTCTACCCTTGAATCACCCCATAAGAGAATTAAAGCTCCTTACATCACTGTTAACCTTGTCACTTTGTTTCCAAATTCACTCTGGTCAGTTTTGTGCATGTTTTCTCTATAATATTATTTTAATCCCTCTGTTCCTATGTTAATTTCCTGAAGTCCTTTGCTCAATTAATTCCAATTGAAATTGCTCTTGGAGAAATTACATTTGTAGCCTTAAATATCTCTTGTAGAGTATTTTTGAATAAATTTTTATTGTTAGTAAAACAACAAAATCTTACAGAGTTGAAATAATAAAATTGGCATGTTTTCTCTTATAAATCTTATTTTGTACTATTTTCAATAAATTTTCACCTTACACAAATTTTGAGGACAGGAAAAGTGCTTGATTTCCAATCAGAGTTTCAGATCCACACCTTACATTTGGGAGCCCAGCCATTATATTTTACATGTGACATATTTTTGACTCTTAAAAAATCCTTTTTCTTATATTGAAAAATTTGAAAAATCCATAAAAATACTTATAAATCAAAAAATCTATAAAAAATAAATCTTTTACATATTATAAGTGAGGCTTTATTTTTTCATTTCTCTTTTTAAAAAACCTTTTTTTACTTAATTAATTTCTTTCTTCATTAATTTCATTGTCTTACAGTGTGGTAAAGCAAGAAAATATTGAAACTGCATCAACAGTTACATGAAATATTCCTGCCAGTACTGCCAATTCTGACTATAATAGCACAGTTATTATAACTTGTAAAAACTAACCATAGCCAATTTCCTCTGGAATAATTAACTTTGAAATAACTAATACCCCTCAGAAGGCAAAGAATTTGGCCAATAGTAAGTTTTTTGATGTAAAAATGACTATTCTTAAGCTTTTTAATCATAAAGATGCCTTCAAAACATCAGGAGCCAGCTATAACCCCTCAGGCAGCTCCTAAAAAGGTCATAGATGTGATTATGGCAGAAGATAATTGGTTACAGAAGAACAAGGGTCAATGAATGAATCCCCAACTGGAAAACTATGCCATCATGAATCTGATAATACTGTTCTACCTTCAAACAGAGCTGACACCACCACAAGAAGCCTTAGTAGACATTTAAACAGCCAGCCAGAATTCATACAAAAATTAATTTCAGCACAAAGAGTAGCAGATCCTTGCAGATCTGTGGAAAAGCTGCATGAATTCTTACCTGACTGTGAAAAATTACTGGGCCATCCTAACACTTGAAAGCTACTAAATGGATGGCATCCACTGATTGATAGAAAAAACATGATACTTTCAAACTGAAGAATGGAGTTAAACAAACATCCACCACCCAAGCAAGTGCCATGAACAGCTCCAGTGGCCAGAAGCAGAAATTCCAATGTGAAAAAGAAGCCACAAGCTCAGAACAAGGGCAAAGGCAACTCATCAGCTACAAAAACTTACAGCCAGGGCTACAGAATCCCAAATATCCAGCAAGTTGACATGGAAAATGTATTTCAGATGGCCAGAACAATGATGGAATTACAGAAAAATGAGGAAGAAAGACTAAAATACCAGAAATTATTTCTGATATTCCAGATGGCATTCCAAACTTGTACATAGCTATAAATGATCTAAAAGGTCATATTTTGGATAAAAATCAATAAATTTGTAATGATCTTAAAACAAATAAGTTAAGTCTGAGCCAAATAAATGAGACACTTATGTTTTTTGAATTTTTTTTAAAAACAATTGAAACTTCTAATAATGACAATTAATTTGGCAATAAATTGAATGAACATTATTCCATTATTAAAGACTTAATAGAAAATATTCTAAATTCAATATTGATGACATAATTGAAACAAGAATAAAACACGTCATAAATATTTTCAAAGATGATAAGAAAGTCCTTGATGATATTGCGAATTCATTTACTGAAGTAAATACATATACAATTGCCTTGAAAAATTGTTTTGACACCTCACAACAAGAAGTGTCAAAATTAACAATGAAGTTGAATCAAGTTGGTTCTGATACAACAAGACAGACAGAATTATGGCAATAATGAACACATAAGGAAGAGATGTATAAAATTGAAGTGATAAATTTAATACAAAGCTTCCAACATTTTTTTAGAAATTCACAAAGGTGTAGCAACAGTAAAATGAATGATATTGAACAATTACTGCACACCTGACAAAGAATATCTATATCTCTTAATTCAGATGAGGGTACAAAAGTTCCCAGCCCAAAAGTATTGGATTTAGAAAATTCTCAATTAAAGAATAAATCTTACACCTCTTTCCATAACTTGGACCCATCAATGGGCCAAGAAATGTTGAGAAAAGTACCAAAGCTTAAGCAATGGCCTCAATTCAGTGGTGAAGGAGAATATGACCATATGGAATTTATAAGGGGTATTGACATGATTCAAAATGATTTTGAGTTACCAGACGGATTGGTAACAGCAAGATTTAACACCATGTTTACCAGATCACCCCACTGTGAGCCTTTGAGATATGACCACATACCCAATAAGGTCACAAGAAAGACTCAGAATAATTATACCTTTAAGATAATTATACTGAAATTACTTAGAATAATTATACATTAAAAATAATTACTTTAAAAGTACAAAAATACCATAAATTGGTACAAAAATTGGTTTAACTTAAATACCAATGAATCAACGTGTGAAATAAATTATACCATTGGATACCCCATGGTAAAATACACATATACCATTTTTATGGCATATCTGTAAAGTCAATATTTAATGAGTTATAAGGAATAATACCTTATAAAAACCATAAATCCTTATTTATTTCAAGAACCAATGAAACAACATGTGAAATAAATTGTACCATTGGATTCCCCATGAAAATGCACACATAAAACAGTTAATGAGATAATTTCCAAAGTTAATACTTAAGGAATTAACCTGAATATATGCACTTTTTTGGTCAACGCATATATTCAAGGATCATAGCTAATATCTCTTAAACTATACAAGATAGAGTGATGAACCAAAAATAAAGTTACCACCAAATTACTGTAAGAACACAGATATAAACTTTATTTTACAAATTAAAATCAAGGTTAAAACCTATGATGAAATATTGATAAAAATCAACAAAGCTGTTGACCACTTTGTTGTGAAAGTGGTCCAAACTTGAAAAAAGGAAACAGTTGGATTCTACTATTTCATTCGTGAAAAATGATGTAATGTTTATTATCAAATTCAGGGCACAACCCTCTGAAATCATGGTTTGAAGTTTAAAATATTAGATTTCAACAGAAAAGATGAGTTACAAGAAAAGTCATCAAAATTAGAGTTTTGATGATTTAATGAAAAGCTCTTGGCAGCATAGTAAGGCTATGTCAGGCTATCAGAATTCACTCCTTGGATTGCTGTAGCTTGTAAATCTTAAAAGTTATTACAGATAAACGTTTGAGCTTAAATTGAGCAGTTATGATCACCTACTGTAACCTTAAATTAAGCTTAACAGTCATATGAGTGATACAATTGGTGAATACTATTAGTTTATGATTAAAACTAATAAAATCCACGAAATTTGGGGTTTTGCCAAGCCTCTGATGTCATCAAACGTAGAGTTATAGTGATAACTCTAAATAATGGTGCAATAATGATGTAATATTGTTTGATCATGATGTAATCATCCTCAAACCTTAAAATATTGATCAATTCCAGTGGATATGATCAGTACACGTCTACTAGAAGCCTTTTGGACTGTAGGAGGGAGGTATTTACTATAAATAGAGCTCTTTTTACTCTGTTTTCCCCTCAGACGCATCAAAAACATTAAATCAATTAAATCAAAGGTAATTTCTTTATTCTTTATATATAAAACTATTATATTATTAAAGACCAAAGACCACCTTGTTATAATCATCCATTTTGACGTGATTAAATCATTTATCAAATTGTTTTTGCTAAAAATCTCTCTAAAGAACTCATTTCCACGTAAAAATCAAGAATATTAGTAACTTTCTTTATTTTTATTGTGAATACAATTTGAAAAGGTTGTATTTATATTTTTGGCGTAAAATATTTCAAAATTATTATATTAAGTGTTAAAACTAGGTTATTTTCTCTTATTACAATAATTTTCTCTTTATTATTATTTTAATAATTCCTTAATTGATATAAATAGTAGTTATATTAATTTATAGCTTTAATATTGGTAAGATTATTGTTATTAATTGTTTTTTATTAATAAAAAACAATTTTTTACGCCTTTATTATTTGTTTGTAACAATAATAAAGTGCCTTTAAATATATTAATTATTTTATATTAATATATTTATTTTATTATATTATATTTTATCATATAGATTATATTACTATATTTATTTAATAATATAATCATTTTACGCCATAATTATAATAATTCTTTATTCTTATAATTATTTTTTATCTTATTTAGTTTATTTATAAGGACATTCATAGTAAAATAAGTAAAATATTAGTAATTTTTACTTATTGTTTCATATTCAAACCTTACACCCACAGATGGTATATCAAATCAAGACAAGGACATGGACATCAAGGTTGGACTTTGTGGAAAGCCCAACTAATTAACAAATGGGCCAATGATTCTTGGAGATTTAAGGTGGAAACAGCCTTTGAGTTTTCCGAAATTAATGCTGAGAAAGATAAAGGTTTTCCATGGTTTTTCAAATCAAACAACAGATTAACAGTGTCAGGATGAAACTATGATAAAGTGGTAAATAGGCTAGTTACAACTTTAACTATGTTTGTGACACGGTTATGAAGATTAAAATAAAGGTGTTTTTAAGATAATAAGGGCTTTACTATTGAGAAATAGTGGTGGTGGGCGGTGCTGAAAGCCCTGGGTGCAGTCTTACCAGTTGGATTGCTATAATAAGAAATACAATACCAAAGTTTATGGTATAACATGATTATTTTCCAATATTAAAGCTTTTTTTGACATTTTACTACATAGGAATTCAAGAGCAGGATGTGGAAAGCTTTTCTGGCTGTAAGAAGCCCCTTTTTATCATGAAATGGGGTGAAAAGGTGGCTAGACCTTTCCACATAGAGGAAGTGAAGATTTTTCACTCTCTAGGACAGGCTTGTGGTGTAAAAAAGGCCTGTATAGCCTGTATTGGGCTCAGATGTGGTTTTGAAACCACATCTGGGCTGTTTTCACCAATACAGGGTGAAAAGTTTCATCTGGGCACCACCCAGCCTCATTCTGACGTGTATGATGCATAGAATGCTGTACAGAACCTGTATGGGACCCCAGTAGATAATGAAATATGAGGTATTGAAGTAAAAACAAGCTTCTTTGTCATTTCGACACCTCATAATCATGGCTATGGGATATTATCCCATGGGAAGGCTGCATTGGTCAAAATGTGGGATTTTGAGGTTAAAACAGCTAAACCTTTGTCACTTGTTGAGATATCAACCTCAAAGTTGAATCAGTGTGTAGCCCTGTATGTGTTCTAAACAAGTGTACCTTATTTGGTATAGCTATCATTCAATATGACAAAGCTATCCCATGTACAAGTTTTTTGTACATGTGTGTGTTTTTAGGCAAAAGCTGTATTGGGCTTGTTTGCCCTATAACCTTTGTTCTAGTGGACATATGGAGAAATGGCTGCCACCAGAAGATAGCCCTGATTGTTCTCTTTCCAAAACAACCCCACTTTAGGTATCTCACACTAAAGCTGTAGAAGTTAGATGAGAGGTGAATGTTTTATTCACCATTATTTGGCCTGAATTTGACCATAACTTCTGTAATACTGGTGCTAGCTCAGTTTTATTGGTACCATTGAATAGCCCTGTCTTAGAGCTTCATTTTGCGTACCCCTTTGATGGGGTTAGGCCTCTTACTCTGTATTTCAGATGAGACATGAAAATTAAGGTTCATGCTCAGCAACAACTTTTAGCAGGAATAACTTTTTTATTCTTTTTCCTATGATGATGGGGCCTGTATATTTGGAAAGAGGTGAGTTTTCTCTTTCTTTTGATACCTTTTGAGCTTATTTGTCTCAGCTCCATGTTTTGGTGGTATCTTGGCTATACCATTGGTTGATGGTATTTAGCTGTCATGCTTGTGCTCTGGCTTTGAGTCACAGGCTTACAAACAGCATCCTATCTTGACATGTCAGAATTTATTGTTCACAAAAATATTCCAAGACAATTTCAAGGTGATTTGGAGAATGCTGTTAAGAGCAAGACTACTGAACAGTCTTCAAAAGAAGATATTATTAATATATTGAAAGAAGTAACCACCAGAACCAGAATTGGTTCTAGTAGGGTGAATCTCAAAAAAAGGTTTAATACACCTTGAAAAGATTTTGTGGATAAGGATCACATAGAAAACTGTAATAAAATGAAATATAAATATTCAGCTAAAATCAGGAAGTTCCATATTTCCAAGAGCACCACACAATTAGCTAATTCATTTCCAAGAAAGGGGAAAATCAATGAAATATACACTGTAAAGGAACCTGATGTTGAAAAAGATGATTACGCAATTGAGGAAAATTAAGATGATAAATCATTAATATTTTCTGAATCTTCAAAAGATATAGAAAATATCAATTACACTTTTAACATCATGAAATCTTATTCCCTGTTGCCACAATTGAGCAATGGTCAACTTGATTCATCAAAAATTCAAGATGCGCAACTCATGAAAACCAAACCAAACAGGGGAAAAGGTTATAAAGCTGGTAAATTCTGTATAACAGAAGTGCTAATTGAAGACAAAACCACTAGGCTTTTACTTGACCCAGGAGCCTTCTGCTCTTGTGTTGGAAAATCTCTTCTTAAAGCTTTTGCACCAAACTTTGAAGACCAATTATTGCCAATTGATGACATACTGTCATATTTCCACATATAAATAGAAATTTAAGAATAACTGTTGAATTTGTTGTTATAGAAAACTGGTCTAGTATCCATTTTATATTGGGAGATGATTACTTAATAATGTATGGCATAACTTTACATAAAAATAAAGAAAGATACTTTACTATTGGGGAAAATAAAGATTATAGAAGTTATGAAAGAATTCAGGCCAAATAAGGGTGAATAAAATAGTCACCTCCCATCTAACCTCTGCAGTTTTAGTGGGAGATACCTAAAGTACCAGTAAGCTTAGCATTAGGTAACGTCAAGTCTGAGCAGTTAAGTGAAGCTGAAATCAGTCCTCATCTCACTGATAAACAAGAAGGTAAACTTTCTGCACTTTTATATGACCACAAAGAAGCCTTTTCATCAGATAAAGAGCCATTGGGAGCAATTGTTGGTCATGAATTTGACATTATTCTTAACATTGAAAGAACTTACCCACCACTCTTTATAAAGACTGCATATCCAGCAAGTCCTAAGTCAAGAGAAACTCTGGAAATCCATATTCAAGAACTTCTAGACCTTGGTGTAACAAGAAAGGTGGGTCACAATGAGGAGGTAGAAATAACTACACCAGCCATAGTAGCATGGCATAATGGGAAATGTAGAATGGTTGGAGACTTTAGGGCTCTGAACACTTACACTGTTACAGACAGGTACCCAATACCAAAAATCCAATTTCCCTTACCCAAATATCTCAAGCAGTGTATATAAGCACTATGGTTTCCCTTAAGGGATTTCATCAAAATGTGGTGACACCCAGGGAAAGAAAATATTTGAGAATTATTGTTCCTTTTGGAGTGTATGAATATTTGAGGATGCCTTTTGGTATCAAGAATGCACCTTAACACTTCCAAAGAATGATGAATGAAATAATCCCTTAAGAACTTTCACAAAGATGGCTAAACATTCACATTGATGACACTATTGTCTGTTCAAAGACTTGGGAAGAGCATATATAAAGATTATCCAGAGTTTTGAACAAAATTCAATCTGTAAAAATGAAAATTTCCCTAAATAAATTTCATTTTGGATTTCTAGTGCTCAAAGCACTGGGACATGTAGTATCTGATTTATCCCTTGGGATTGAAAAAAACAGAGTTGCAGCAGTGCTACTGAAACCTATGCCTCAGAAAAAAAAGTTCAGTCATCTTTGTGGTTTTCAAGATATTACAGGAAGGATATTAAAGATTTTCCATCCATAAAAATACTTCTTTATGAATTATGTGACAAAGACACAGTATTTGAAATGAATTTTGACATATTCAAAGCCTTTTCATATTTAAGACAAGCATTGACCACATCTCCACTCTGACTGATTCCAAACTATAAGCTTCCCCTCAAAATTTATATTGATGCATCAGGGGATGGGCTAGGTGCTGCACTTCATCAAGTCCAGATTATAAATTTTGAACCTGTGGAAGGACCCATATGCTTTATATCAAGGCAAATCAAACCAACTGAAGCTATATATGGGGCAAGTCAGATGGAGTGTTCATGCCCTTTCTGGGCCTTACATAAACTGAATTACTTCCTGGAAGGATATGATTTTGAAGTGATAACAGATTTTACCACTGTTAAATCACTTTTAAACATGAAAGCACCTAACAGGGATATGCTCAGATGGGAAATAGCCATACAAGAGTATAGAAGTAATATGACTTTTGTTCACAAAGATGGGAATATTCATAAGAATGCAGATGGACTAAGCAGATTACCATTACCAAGTAATATTTATAATCCTGCTTATGTTCCAGAAGAAGCTTCCCCACAGATACCAATAGAAGAAATGAGTGTTAAAGTCCTGAGCAGAACATTAATTGAAGTAAGAAGCAGTTATCCTCAAGATACAAATTGTAGCATCCTATGACAATTACTTCCCAAATACTGTAAAGACAACTATTTGTTAACTGGCTTAGATGAAATATGGAAAAAATGATATGTTTAAGGAAGATTTCACTTACTGTATGGTTTAATTTACCACAGAACTAAGAAAAAATGTGTAATGACAGTTGGGGACAGGTCCTTAATTAATCTTGTATTGAAAGAATGCCATGACAGCCCCTTCTAAGGACATCTGTCTGAGGACAGTAAAAGAGAAAGTATAAAGACATGTATATGTTGGCCAATGTGGCAGAAGAATGTTGGAGAGTATTGCAAAACCTGTGACAGATATCAAAAGCAGATACGTCCACTGGCAAAAGACTTGGAAATATGATCAGAATCCAGGAACCCAGCAGACCTTGGGAAATTTTCCATATGGATTGGGTAACTGGCCTACCACCAGGAGGGGATATAACTTCAAATGCACGCCTAGTGATTTTTGACAGATTTAATAAGACTCCAATCTCTCTACCATGTCACAAGAATGATACAGCCATGCATACAGCTGTTTGTATATGAAATAGAGTAATCTCATGGACTGGAATATTCACAAATATCATTGGTGACAGAGATCCAAAACCCACCTCAGAACTATAGACAAATATTGATCAATTATTTGGAACAAACTCATCCTTCTCTACAGCCTACCATCCATCAACTGATGGTCTGGCTGAAAGAATGATCCAAACCTTGGATGATATGGTAAGATGATTTTGCGCATATGGCCTTGAATTTAAATATCAAAATGGGTTCACGAATGATTCTTGTGATATTTTATCAGCACGGTAATTGGAATATAAAACATCCATTCATGCCAGTACCAATCAAACTCCTGCTATTCTAGAGAAGGGATGGAATCCCAGAGTGCCCCAAGATTCATTAAGGAAGGATATGGTTGAAATAAATCCCTTAGCTAGTAGCTTCAAAGTAATTCTATACTAAGCTAGAAAGCATGCAGTCAGGTGCATGGAGGACTAATTCACATCTGCCACAGACAAATGGTACAAATCACATGCCACTCCAGATTTCAAAGTGGGAGATTTAGTACTTGTATCTACCACTAAATTCAATAACATCAAAGGATGTAAAAAGCTCAAAGACTCCTTTTCAGGACCTTTTTTTGATGCAATTGAAGTAGTATTATCTGAGTAACTTAGCAATAAGCATCCTACATTTCCAGTAAGCTTGATAAAACGATTTAAATCTAGTGATACTGAAAAGTTCCCTTTGAGTCCTGTGCATATACCTCCTATTGAATCATCTGACATGAGGAAAGTCACCAAATTTCTCAAAGAAAGGAAGTTAAGAACCAAAAAAGTAAGGGAATACCTTTTTAGGTACAGTGACACAGCTTGTGAAGATGAATGCTTAGCAGAAAAGGACATACCTGAAAAAACCAAACTTCTTAAAAGGTTACTACACACTAAAATTAACAATATTACAAAGTAATAATATTTTTTTAGGGGGAGGGGATGTGAGCCTGAGAGGTATTCTTCATATACCCAAAAGACCACAAATAATGAAACAGGATACAGTTCTAAATAAAATAAATTTATTTACATTATCAAAGAAAATTAAAATATAAATATAAATTTATAAACAAAAATGAAAATTTAATTATCATTTAAAAATAAAATTACATTGATATTTATAATTTTGAAAACACATTTTTACTTGAAAAAATTAAGTAAAAATGAATTTTTAACAAAATTACTGAAATTAATTACTTTTTTGAAAAGGTTAAATAAAAAAAATTATAGATTTTCATCCAATCAATAAACATAATAAAGTTGGTTCACCATTGGATTCCTCATAAAAAATAAGGTGGGGTCACCACTGGGTGAACTTTCAGTAATTAAACTCTAAGTAAGCTTAAATTAAGTTATGAGTATTTTCTGTATAACAAGTGAAAATACTCAAAACTTCAACTTAATTCACACCACATTTTGTTTTAACCATAAATTTGTTTGTTAAAATGGAGGTTTGGTGTGTAGTTTAGAAGTTATGAGGAATTGAAGTATTTTCAATTGAGATGTCAAAATGTGCGCCTGTATTACATAAGTGAACTGCAATTTACATATGAGGTATCATATATAAAAATGTGTAACTGTAAAACTCAATTAAAATACATGTTTAAATTACAAATATACTACATGATGGGGAATTCAAGAAAAAACAAATTGGAAAGATTAATTTTTGAGGGGGAAAAGGAATCTTGGCTTCAAGGGAGCCAGAACCACAAATTTCTTCCTGGGAGGAATGGGTTATCAAAATTCATGCAAAATTTAATCACTTTTGGCCTGGAGTTGGGTCACAGGGTCTGTGTTCCAATTGATGATGTGGTTTTGATACCAACCAGGGAAGTTTTACCTGTTGAAAAGAGGGTAAAACTACCCTTAAGATAAAAGAATACTATCAAAAACAGTCTTAACTGGTTCTGAATTCCCTTTAACAAGTTCTGAAATTACTTTAAGGATTGAAACCAGGTAATACTATAGCAATGTCTGATTTAAGGGTCCAAAATGGCTAAAACCAGCCCTTTTTTTGTCTAAACCAGGGTTTAATGATGCCAAAATTGGAATTTCTGTTTTGAGAGTATTTTTTCATGACTGAAAAGCGTAAACTTTACTTTTGGAGTAAGAAAATTGGTGGCTATAGAAGAATGTCTTCTTTGCCTCACTTTTCTCTTCATTTTAGAATTTTTTTCCTTTTATAATTAGTTTAAACACCATTAAACCAATCAATAAAATATTCCAACCAACATTTTTAAATCAGTTTAAATGTTTAACCACGTAAAGAAATAATCATAATTTTTTTTGTAAGTTTTATAATCATTTTTACCCTTGAACCACTGTAAGGTTTGACTATGAAACAATAAGTAAAAATTACTAAAATATTACTTATTGTACTCTGAATGTCCTTATGAACTGAATAAATAAGATTAAAAATATAATAATAATAAATAATTATTATTATTATGGCGTAAAATAATTATATTATTAAATAAATATAATAATATAATTTATATTATGAAAATATAATATAATAAATAAATATATTAATATAAAATGATTAATATATTTAAAAAGCTCTTTATTATTGTTACCAACAAATAATAAAGGCGTGAAAAATTGCTTTTTATTAATAAAAAACAATTAATAACAATAATATTACTAATATTAAAGTTATGAATTAATATAAATACTATTTATGTTAATTAAAGAATTATTAAGAGAGTAATAATAGAGAAATTATTATAATAAGAGAAAATAACCTACTTTTAACACTTAATATAATAATTTTGAAATATTTTAGGCCAAAAAATATAAATAAAACTTTTTCAAATTTTATTTACAATTAAAATAAAGAAAATTACAAATTATTCTGGATTTTTACGTGGAAATGAGTTTTTTAGAGATTTTTAGCAAAAACAATTAAATAAATGATTTAATCACGTCAAAATGGATGATTATAACAAGGTGGTTTTTTGTCTTTAATAATATAATAGTTTTATATATAAAGAATAAAGAAATTACCTTTGATTTAATTGATTTAATGTTTTTGATGCGTCTGAGGGGAAAATAGAGTAAAAAGAGCTCTATTTATAGTAAATACCTCCCTCCTACAGTCCAAAAGGCTTCTAGTAGACGTGTACTGATCATATCCACTGGAATTAATCAATAATTTAAGGTTTGGAGATGATTACATCATTATCAAACCATATTACATCATTATTACACCATTATTTAGAGTTATCACTATAAATCTAAAGTTGATGACATCAGAGGCTTGGAAGAACCCCAAATTTCGTGGATTTTATTGGTTTTAATCATAAACTGATAGTATTCACCAATTTTATCATTCTTAAGACTGTTAAACTTAAATTAAGGTTACTGTGAGTGATCATAACTACTCAAATTAAGCTCAAACTTTGATTCTCAATAACGTTTAAGATTTACATGCTAAAGAAATTCAGAGAGTGAATTCTGATAGCCTGGCATAACCGTATTATGCTGCCAAGAGCATTTCATTACATCATCAAAACTCTAATTTTGATGATTTTTCTTGTAACTCATTTTTTCTGTTGAAATTCAATATTTTAAACTTCAAACCTTGATTTCAGGGGGTTATACCCTGAATTTAATAATAAAAATTACATCATTCTTCACGAATGAACTAGCAGAATCCAACTGTAGCCTTTTTTATAAGTTTGGACCACTTTCACAACAAAGTGGTCAACAGCTCTGTTGATTTTTATCAATATTTCATCATAGGTTTTAACCTTGTTTATAATTTGTAAAATAAAGTTGATATCTGTCTTCCGACAGTAATTACGTGGTAACTTTCTTTTTTGTTCATCATTCTATCATGTATAGTTGAGGATATATTAGCTATGATCCTTGAATATATGCGTTGACCAAAAAAGTGCATATATTGAGGTTAATTCCTTAAGTATTAACTTTGGAAATTAGCTTATTAATTGTTTTATGTGTAGAGTTTTGTGGGGAATCTACTGGTCCAATTTATTTTACATGTTGTTCCATTGGGTCTTGAGATAAATAAGGTTTTATGGCTTTTATAAGGTATTATACCTTATAATTCATTAAATGATGACTTTACAGATATGCCATAAAAATGGTATATGTGTATTTTTCCATGGGGAGTCTAATGGTATAATTTATTTTACATGTTGACTCATTGGTTTTTAAGTTAAAGCAATTTTTGTACCAATTTATGTTATTTTTTGTATATTTAAGTAATTATTTTTAATGTATAATTATTCTAAGTAATTTTAATATAATTATATTAAAGGTATAATTATTCTGAGTCTTCTTGGTGACCTTATTGGGTATATGGTCATATCTCAAAGGCTCACAATCCCTACCACCAAAAAAGATTGTACCACAATCTGATATGTGTGATTAGGTTATCATCCACTGTCCTACCTCTTCATTAGACTTTATCAGTTCTGAAGCTCAAAAAGCTTGATTTTGTTATTCTTTAGGTTTTCTTTCATGTCTAAACCTCCTCAGTAGTTTATCAGCATTTGTTATATCTTTCTCAAGTAGCAATTCATCTTCTTGAGTTGGATTTCTATACCTTACAAGGTATTCTCTTTCTTTTTTGTTCCTTGTCCTTCTTTCTTTAAGGACTTTTACAATTCTTTTCTCTTCTCCTTCTTCCAAAGGGGGAATTTCAAGTGGGGGTTTATTTCTTAGTGAAAATAATTCCTTGTCACTTGAGCTGTAAGGTTTTATAAGACTTACAGGGAAAGTTGGGTGTTTATTCATTAAATCACCTGTAAGTTCCAATTGTACAGCATTGGGTCCATGAAGTTCTTTTACCATAAATGGTCCTGCAAAGGAATCTTTCAATTTCTTTGGTCCTTTTATGTTATTAAAGTTAAGAGTTGATACTAATACCAAATCTCCTAATTTGAAGTCAGGTGGTTTATGACTTTTGTCCCATCTTTCTTTTGCATATTTGAAAGAGTCTTGCATGCATCTGTTTGCATGGTGTCTTGCTTTGTAAAGCATTGTCTTAAAACTGCTTGCTGTTGGATGTATGTCCACTAAGTCCTTTTTGAGGGTATCATAAGGAAGTCTTGGATTGCAACCTTTCTCTAGCATTGCTGGTGTTTTGCCAGTAGAAGAATGGATTGATGTCTTATATGCCAGTTCAAGTGCTGGTATTAGTGTACACCAATCATGGGTAAAACCATCAGAATCTTTGAATTCTAGCCCATAAGCACAGAATCTTCTGATCATATCCTCTAGGGTCTGTATCATTCTTTCTGCTAAACCATCAGTTTGAGGATGATAAGCTGTTGAGAATGATAACTTTGTCCCAAAAAAGTTATGGAGATTTGTCCATAATGCTGAAGTGAACTTTGGGTCTCTGTCACTTATAATATTTTGGAATAAGCCTGTGTGGCTAATGACTTTATTCCATATCATTATGGCTGTATCCATAGCTGTGTCATCCTTATGAAATTGTAAGAACATGGGAGTTTTACTGTACCTGTCAACTAATACTAGACATGCATTATAGCTCCTGTCTCCTCCTGGAGGTAGTGCTGTTACCCAATCCATATGAACTACTTCCCATGGGGATTTTGGTTCTTGGATTTGGATCATCATTCCAAATTTCTTTCCTGTGGCTCTGTTGGCTTTTTGACATCTGTCACAGGTTTGGCAGTACTCTGCAACATCTTTCTTCCAATTTGGCCACCAAGAGCAGGTTTTCACCCTCTCTAGTGTCCTATCTTCTGAGAGATGTCCAGATGCAACACTATCATGACACTCATGTAAAATAGTGCTTATTAGTGTTCTATCTGTTAAGGCCATAACACATGTGTGTCTTGTTCTATGGTAAAGGATTCCATCATGGAGGTGGAATCTTCCTTCATCATATGCCTTTTTCCATATTTCATCTAGTTTTGAGGAAAGTGATGGATCTTTGCAGACTTTCATTAGAAGTTGGCTTAAGATATGGCAATTTTTATCTGTCTTATAGCTTTCTTTAACTTGGTTAAAGAGTTCTGTGCCAATGTCTGTAACACATATTCCTTCTATATGGTGTTCTTCTTGTGGTACCCATGCTGGATTGTCAGGGGTATTTGCTAGAGCCCATCTGCTGAGACCATCTGCATTTTTATGAATATTTCCAGATTTATGAACAATAGTCATATTTCCTCTATATTCTTGGATAGCAATTTGCCATCTCAGCATATGTCTATTTGGAGTCTTCATATTTAATAGTGATTTCACAGCATTACAGTCTGTGATTACATCAAATAATGTGCCATCCAAATAATAATGCAGTTTTTCTAAAGCCCACACTAGGAATAAGCATTCCATTTGGCTTGCTCCATACCTTGCTTCTGTTGGCTTTATTTGCCTTGAAATGAAACAAATTGGTCCTTCCACTGGTTTATCATTGATAATTTGTGTTTGGTGAAGTGCAGCACCTAGTCCTTCTCCACAAGCATCAATGTACAGTTTGAAGGGTACTTTCCAATCTGGCATTGGAAGAAATGGGGCATTTTTTAGTGAATTTTTCAATTCTTCATATGCCTTGACCCTTTCCTCAGTCATTTCATAAACTGTTTGTTGGTCACATAGCTTATACAAGGATTTAGCAATCTTTGCAAAGTCCTTTATATGCTATCTATAGTAACCAGCAAATCCTAGAAATGATTGCATTTCTTTTTTGGTTTGAGGCATTGGTTTAAGTAGCACTGCTGCTACTTTATTTTTGTCTATGCCTAGACTAAGTGCAGATACCACATGTCCTAGTGCTTTTAATTCACTATATGCAAAATGACATTTTTTCAAGGAACTTTTCATATTCACTTGGACTATTTTTTGTAGTACCCTTTCTAGTCTTGCATGGTGATTTTCCCAAGTTTCTGAGCAAACTATGATATCATCAATATAGATAATTAACCATCCTTCTGATAATTCTTCAGGGAATATGGTATTCATCATTCTTTGATAATGGGAAGGTGCATTTTTTATCCCAAATGGCATTCTTAAGTACTCAAAAATTCCACAATGGACTATTATTCTGAGTAGTTTCTTGGCATTGTCTGTTAAGACATTTTGATGAAAACCCTTAAGAGCATCCATAGCTGTGATGAACTTAGCTTGTGACAATTGGGTCAATGTCTCATTGATTCTAGGTATGGGATATCTGTCTGGAATGGTATAGGTGTTCAGGGCTCTGAAGTCTCCTACCATCCTTGATTTTCCATTATGCCAAGTTATAATGACAGGTGTAGGAACTTCTACTTGTTCATTATGTCCAACCTTTCTTAATACTCCAAGGTCCATTAATTCTTTAATGTGCACCTCTAAGGCTTCTCTAGCCCTTGGACTGGCTGGATAAGCAGGTCTTCTTAATAAGGGTGGGTAAGGCTTTTCTACATTAATAATTATATCCACTTCATGTCCAATTATGGCACCTAGTGGCTCTTTGTCAGTTGCAAAGGCATTTTTATACTTAAATAAGAGGTCAATCAATTTATCTCATTTTTTCTGTTAATTCTTGATTGAATTCTGCCTCTTTAAGTTGTTCAGATATAAAAAGTTCCTTTTCTGAAATTTTTTCTTCCTTCTTAATAGCTGTGATTTGTTTTTTGTTATTTAAGAAGCCAAACATTTGTCTTTTGTTATCTCCTATGGTAAAATATCTATCTTTTTGGTTGGAGATATCTATACCATAGATTGATAAGTAGTCATTCCCAAGTATGAAATGATTACTAGTACAGTTGTCCATTACTACAAACTCTACTTTAATTCTGACACATTGTGAGGGATGAGGAAAAATTAGTGTTAAATCAATTATTCCAAGGGGCTTCATTCTCTCACTTGCACTAATAAATTTGACACCTTGTATTGGCATAAGATTTTCTTGCCAGTTTGGGACAATGGTTTTTAAATAATTTTTTCCAACACAAGTGCAATATGCTCCTGTATCCAAGTTAACTTTTCCTTCTTGGTTATCAACCATAAAAATACTTATACTTGATTTTCCAGCTGTATAACCCATTCCTCTTGCAGGTTTGGTTCTATACATTTTGGCATCTTGTATGTTTGTTAGGTTTGTATCAGATGTTCCAACTTGTGGTAAGTTTGAATTAACATCCAGTACTTCATAAATTATATCAATATCATTAATTTGTGCATTGATTATGTTGATTTAATCACTTTCAGAGCTTTCTGACTCTTCTGTCTCCTTTTCAGAGTCAGATTCCTCTTCTTTGTCATTGTGGTTTTCTGTTTCCACAATTTCATTAATCTTTGCTTTTTTAAGGCAATTATTGGCTAAGTGTCCAATACGTCCACATTTATGGC
This sequence comes from Austropuccinia psidii, assembly GCA_023105745.1. Lineage (NCBI taxonomy): Eukaryota > Fungi > Basidiomycota > Pucciniomycetes > Pucciniales > Sphaerophragmiaceae > Austropuccinia > Austropuccinia psidii. The sequence continues at coordinate 6,674,079 of JALGQZ010000018.1, forward strand.
ATTTTCTTTGCTCATTATTGTTGGATGTATTGGGCTTAAAGGATTCTTTTGATTTATCTTTTTTGATAAATGGTTTATTTGGGCTTTTAATGTCCAATTTTTTCCAAGTCCTGCCAATTTTTGTTCTTGTCACTATATCTTCTAGTGCATTTATATACTCTTCTGTGGAGCATGGTTCTATACACCTGCTTCTTAGGGCATGTTCTAGTTCCCCTCCATATTTTTTAAGTATTTTCATGTGCACCATCTTTTGTGACATTTCTGGGTACAGTGCATTAAGCCTTTCAACTTGTTTCAAGAACCAAGTTAAAGGTTTGTCTTTCTCTGGGTCAAAGAAAGAGTTTTCAAATGCATTTTCTATCTTATACCTCCAGGCGTCCTTTGCCCACTTGGTGATTATTTCTTGTTTCCACCAAGACCAGGTATTTTTACCATTTCTTTGTCTTATTCCATAATATCATCTTTTTGCACATTTCTCAAACAATGAATGTAATCTTGCAGTGATTAATTCATCTGGTATGGCATAGTCTTCTTGTAACATGTCGATTGTTTTAATAAATGACATGTGGTCATATTCACCTTCTCCTGTGAATGTTGGCCATTCTTTCAATTGAGGTGCTTCCTTCATTAAGACTTGGTTATTATCTTGGTGACTCAAGTCTGTTATGAAAGGATTTGACAATTCCTCTTTTGTTTTAACAGAACTTCTTATATGAGAAAATGGTGTTGATAACTTTGGCATATTTAAATAAGCCTTGTTAATTTTATCCATTTTTTCAGTAATAGACCTTATTTCACTCTGAATATCATCTTTAAGATGCATTCTTGCTTCATCACTTTTTTCTACATGGTCCAAAAGTAACTTTTGGTGTGATGAAGTCTTTTCTTCAAATTTTTCTACAGAAATACTTAATTTATTTAATTTTTCTGTAAGATTGTCAATACTCACATCATAATTGATTGTCAAAGTCTTTTCTTTGATATCTTTTATGTACTTATACAATTCTTGTTTTCCTTGTATTAATTTTTGAGTATTGTCAATTAAATTTTTTGGTTTATTATTTTCAACAATAAACTTAATGTTGTCAATTTCTTTCTTGTTTTGCACAACAATTTTTGTTAAAAAAGATAAATTGTTATTTATTTCTTGTAGTGATAATAAACTATCTTTAATTTCTTTTAGAGGTAATATACTATTTTTAATTTCTTTTAAAGCATTTACAACATCTTTGGACAAGGTTATTTCTTTGGGAAATGAGGTTGTCTAATTCTTTGCTCTTCCTTGTCCTTGAACTCCATCAAGGTTCTGGCAATGTTGAAAACATTGTCCATGGCATCCTTTTGGATTCTTGGGATCCTGTAGCTTGGGGAATATGGTTTCCTACAATGCTTTTTCTTGTTCTTCTTCCCTTCTTGGGGAAGTGGGTTGGCTTGGGCCTTGCTGGGAGAAGCTACTGGGGCTTCTTCCTTGGTTGCCTCCCTTTTTTTGGCATGGTAATCCTTGATTTTTTTGATTTGAGGTTTGGATGACAGTGGATTCCATCCATTGGAGTATTTCACTATCTCCTCCTCTTTGAGGAACTTTTCAGGATGTGCCAGGAGTTCATCACTCCTTTGTGTAGTTGAGGCAGCATTTCCCAATCTTTGTCCTTGTACACTGTGTAATACTGCTTGTACTGGCTCATGTAGATGTCTATTTGAGCCCTCTGAATGTGATTTTTACCTATTTGAGTTACTCATACTTAGTTCCAATTCAGGTTCAGATATCATGGGCATTTCAGGGAATTGCCTTTGGGATAAGGCACTTCCTTGTGTGGATTCTGTTCCACTGGGGATATTGCCCTTTCTTTTCCCTTTTGAGGGATCAGTTCTACCTCTGAGTCCAGCTCCATCTGATTGGATGAAGTATTGGGAACCTCTTCTGGTAGTCATAATTTAAAGAATAAGACAAATAAAAGTCTTTTAGAATACAATTTTCTTTTTATGGCAATTATAAAAGAGGTTCTCACCTTCAGAGTCTTGAATGGTGGGTCCTGGAAAGTCTAATTTCTTAGCTTTCTTTCTTTTAGTGATAACTGGTGTTGGAGAACTTTGACAAGTTTCTTCCACCAATCTCTCAATAGTAGCTTGGTTGTCTTCTGTTGAGTTATCTTCAAACACTAAAAAAGACAAATAAATATAAGTCTTTTTATAAGAAGTGTTATTTTTTGGCAAGATATGGCAATTTTCCATGTAGAAATTGCTTTTATATCTTTGAAAAATTGAAATTAATAAAGAAATGAATAAAAATGAATAACCTTTTTTTTTATTGGTTTTTAATATTTTTTAATATTTTTTATATTTTTATTTTTAAAAAATAAAAAAATGAATATGATTCTTTATAAAATTAAATTATAATAAAATTATTTTTAATTTATAAAATATATCTTCTAATCACCAGAGTCACTTAAAGAAAGTTCTTGCAAGTCGAAGGATGTGAAAAACCACGTGTAAGACAGTACAATTGCTTTCCAAATGCCTCAATACCTTTTAAAATCAATAAAATATAAAACTATTATGTAATTTTATGATTATAAATATAATTTATTATTGGATAAACCCAATTAGAATATTTTTAAAGGTTTTTTAAGTAAATATCACGGCCAGGCCCCCAAATGTAAGGTTTGACTATGAAACAATAAGTACAAATTACTAATTTATTACTTATTGTACTCTGAATGTCCATATGAATTGAATAAATAAGATTAAAAATATAATAATAATAAATAATTATTATTATTATGGTGTAAAATAATTATATTATTAAATAAATATAATAATATAATTTATATTATGAAAATACAATATAATAAATAAATATATTAATATAAAATAATTAATAAATTTAAAAAGCTCTTTATTATTGTTACCAACAAATAATAAAGGCGTGAAAAATTTCTTTTTATTAATAAAAAACAATTAATAACAATAATATTACTAATATTAAAGTTATGAATTAATATAAATACTATTTATATTAATTGAAGAATTATTAAGAGAGTAATAATAGAGAAATTATTGTAATAAGAGAAAATAACCTACTTTTAACACTTAATATAACAATTTTGAAATATTTTAGGTCAAAAAATATAAATACAACTTTTTCAAATTTTATTTACAATTAAGATAAAGAAAATTACAAATTATTCTGGATTTTTACGTGGAGATGAGTTTTTATAGAGATTTTTAGCAAAAACAATTAAATAAATGATTTAATCACGTCAAAATGGATGATTATAACAAGGTGGTCTTTTGTCTTTAATAATATAATAGTTTTATATATAAAGAATAAAGAAATTACCTTTCATTTAATTGATTTAATGTTTTTGATGCGTCTGAGGGAAAAATAGAGTAAAAAGAGCTCTATTTATAGTAGATACCTCCCTCCTAGAGTCCAACAGGCTTCTAGTAGACGTGTACTGATCATATCCACTGGAATTGATCAATATTTTGAGGTTTGGAGATGATTACATCATTATCAAACCATATTACATCATTATTACACCATTATTTAGAGTTATCACTATAACTCTAAAGTTGATGACATCAGCGGCTTGGCAGAACCCCAAATTTCATGGATTTTATTAGTTTTAATCATAAACCAATAGTATTCACCAATTTTATCACTATTAAGACTGTTAAACTTAAATTAAGGTTACTGTGAGTGATCATAACTGCTCAGATTAAGCTCAAACTTTGATTCTCAATAGCTTATAAGATTTACACGCTACAGCAATTCAGAGAGTGAATTCTGATAGCCTGGAATAACCTTATTATGCTGCCAAGAGCGTTTTATTACATCATTAAAACTCTCATTTTGATGATTTTTCTTGTAACTCATTTTTTCTGTCAAAATTCAATATTTTAAACTTCAAACCTTGATTTCAGGGGGTTATACCCTGAATTTAATAATAAAAATTACATCATTCTTCACGAATGAAGTAGTAGAATTCAACTGTATACTTTTTTTTAAGTTTGGACCACTTTCACAACAAAGTGGCCAACAGCCCTGTTGATTTTTATCAATATTTCATCATAGGTTTTAACCTTGTTTATAATTTGTAAAAAAAAGTTCATATCTGTGTTCTGAAAGTAATTACATGGTAACTTTATTTTCGGTTCATCATTCTATCATGTATAGGTTAGGAGATATTAGCTATGATCCTTGAATATATGCGTTGACCAAAAAAGTGCATATATTGAGGTTAATTCTTTAAGTATTAGCTTTGGAAATTAGCTTATTAATTGTTTTATGTGTGGAGTTTTGTGGGGAATCCACTGGTACAATTTATTTCACATGTTGTTTCATTGGGTCTTGAGATAAATAAGGTTTTATGGCTTTTATAAGGTATCATACCTTATAATTCATTAAATATTGACTTTACAGATATGCCATGAAAATGGTATATGTGTATTTTTCCATGGGGAATCCGATGGTATAATTTATTTTAAATGTTGATTCATTGGTTTTTAAGTTAAACCAATTTTTGTACCAATTTATGGTATTTTTTGTATATTTAAGTAATTATTTTTAATGTATAATTATTCTAAGTAATTTTATTATAATTATATTAAAGGTATAATCATTCTGAGTCTTTTTTGTGACCTTATTGGGTATGTGGTCATATCTCAAAGGCTCACATGTAGAGTATTTTTGGATAAACTTTCCTTGTTGGTAAAATGATGAATATTTAGAATATTATTTTGCATACTTATAAAGCAAAAAATAATAAAATTGGCGTTTGTCCCCTTAAAAACCTTTTTCATACTATGTTTAATCAATTTTTACCTTATACAAATGTTGATGACAGTAAAAGTACTTGAATTTCAACCAAAGTTTCATTTTCACACCTTGCATTAAATTTATAAGTGCTAAAACCTTACCAACAGTTAATATTTGGTGGTTATTGCTACTTTTAGGTGGAAAATTGCAATAACTTCAAAAATTTATTGAAACTCCAATCCTTAATGTATTTTCTTGAAAATTTCACCCAGCTTACAATTTAATGTTCTCTGTGTATAAATAAAATTTGAAGTATATTCTTTAAACAGTATTCATTGGTAATTAGAATCTATCAAAATATTAATCAAATATTCATTTCAAGAGATATTCACGTGACCCTTTAATTTTATGTTTTTCATCTAATGAAACTTAATATAAATAAACCTATTTTATATTTATGCCTGGAATAATTAACCTAAAATAGGAGTAAAAATACATTGAGCTAAGAAGAGGACTAGTAGCTTTGAATTATAATGAAAAACAAGGAATTATAATAAAAAACAAGTTTTCTTCAGCTGAGAAACTTATTTTTAAGGATGGTTTTTCAGTTTTTACCTGAGAATGCCCTCTATATCCATTATGAATCGTGAGAGCATGTCTGAAGGCATGAAAAGAGCCTTTATATAACTTTATTTGTGCACCATCTTCATCATCCAATAAATCAAGTAGTTATTTCAACAAGCACATTTTCATTAAATATAATATCTCATTACTGAAATTAATTCTTAAGTATCTTTTTTCTTCATAAATTCTAAATAAAGAGTTAAAATCATGGGATTCAGATGATTTTGGAAATCACCAATAATAAATTTGATCTTTTAAAATTTTTTTTTCAATTATATTTCAAAATCCACAAATTCTTCTGAAACCTCTTAAAGCTGATTTTATCACAGATAAGCTGCTTTTATCTCTTAAAATACTGATTTTTGGTGTGTCTTTAGCCTTTAAACATTATTCAATACTATAACTGTTGTTGTTTGGGTTATTGTATTAAATAAATATTATGGGTAAGTTTTCTCTGAATTCTCTATCTTTTTATCTAGTATTAGTTCGTATATTTAGATTTACTCTATAAGGCTTATCTCTTCAAAGTGTGTGTGACATTGCCTTTAGAAATAGAATTTCTATTAATTATGGATGAATATATATATATTTTTTTCCACATAATGTTCTAATTGAAAGCTTTTATATTTCTTATTATTATAACTGTCAGGTACTATAATAATATTATGATAATTATGATTTATTATTATTATCAATTTTTTAATCATTAAATTCTTTAATAATAATCAAATTATTATATATATATGGATAAGTAATTTGTGGCTATAATACTCAATTAAATTTTATTTTCTACTGAGGAAAGTCATATTACTCTTCATATTTGTTACTAGTATCAAGAGTTTCATAGAAGAAGCTTACAAGCTTAAATCAGTGTTTAGTATTTCCTGTATGAGAATCTGAGACTACTCAAAAATTTAATATTATACACACCAAATTTGGTCTCAACAATCAATCTGTGTGTTAAAATCAAGCTTTTATGCATATTTTAGATTTCATGATTGATCAAATTAATCTCAATTGAAACCTCAAAGTGTGTGCATTGATTACTTAAATGAACTTCAATTGACATATTTGGAATTAGAAATTATGGTTATGTGCTGGAATATTCAATTAGATTACATATCTAACAGTTTAAGTATAGTACATGATAAGGAATTTAAGAAAAAATAAACTCAAAATTTTAAATTTTGGGTGGAAAAGGAACCTTTTATCCAAGGGTGCCAGACTGCCCCAAATTTGATTCTGACAGGCATGGGATGTCAAAATTAACACAAAAATTCATCAATTTGTCCTGGAATACAGGGTCTGTGACTCAATTGATGTAGTGGTTTTGATACTAATCACAGAATGTATAAATTTTGTGAAGAGCTTAAAACTACCCTCAAGTTAATTTTGAATGCTAAAAACCAACTATTACTAACAAAATGGCCAAACGTTTCAATTATTACATAATTGGATTTTCTTTTGTCAGTGTGTTTCTCACAGCTTATCAGAACAAATCTCCTTTTTTGAGTAAAAGAATTGAAGGCTATGAAAAATGTCTTCTTTGGCCCACTTTTCTCTTTATGTTAGAATCTTTTCCTTTTATAATTAGTTTAAGTACTGTTAAACCCATCAATAAAGGATTCCAAAAACCAATTTTAAATCATTTTGAAACTTTGAAGAATGTGAAGAAACTATAATAATCATTTTTTTCACTCTTTATAACCATTTTTACCCTTGAAACACCCCAGTAAATAGTTAAAGCAACTTTACTCACTGTTAGATTTGCCACTTTGTTTCCCAATTCACTATGGTAAATTCTGGGTTCCCCTTCAATATGAATTTTAAAGACTTTGTTCCCATATTAATTACCTGCAGTTCTTTTCTCAATTGATCAAACTTGAGATTTCTCTTGTAGGAATAAATATATCTTGTAGAGTGGTTTTTGTATAAATATCTATTTTTTGTAAAGCAAAAGTTTTTTGAAATATGAATTTTTTATGCTAACAAAGTTGGAAACAATAATTTTGAATTTTTTCGGGTTAAACTGTTAAAATTAATATTTTAACAAAATTTAACCTTAAACCAATGTTTGAGGACAGGAAAGGTGGTGTGATTTAATTCAAAGTTTCATATGCAAACCTTTCATTTGGAAAACCAGCTGTGATTTTTACCTGTTACCTATTTTGCTTTACCTTTTATGAATGTTTTTTCTTATATTGGACAGCTTAAAAATTCATAAAAAGTCCAGAAAGAAATCCATTTTTTGCATTATGAGTGAAGTTTTATTTTTCATTTTTCTTTTTAATAATCCTTTTTTACTTGAAATAATTGTTTTGTTGTTTAGGTTTAGTGTCTGAAAATGTGGAAAGACAAGAAAGCCTTGAAACAGCTTCAAAAATAAATACAATAAATCCAGCTAGTACTGTCAATTCTGACCATAATTGTACAGTAAGTATAACTCAGAATAATCAACCATAGAATATTTATTCATAATAAATGAAGTTTACAATTATTAATAATCTTCAAAAAGGAAAAAATTTGGAAGATATCAAGTTTTGACATAAAATTACAATTTTTGACATTTTTTTATTATAATTATGCCTTCAACCTGTCACAGGGGCTCTTGGGAAAAGGAAGAGTGGCCTGGAAGTCAGGAAGAAAGAATTCACTTTGGAGGGCTCCAAAATAATAAGAAAAAAAAAGAAGAATATATTTCTTTAAAAGAAAATGAGAGCAGTACAAGATATGCCAGACACGAACAGGAAGTCAAAGGCAAAAGGACAATAGGAAAGGCCAAAGGCCAAAGAGCCAACCAAATGAATCCTCAATTCACTGTTTCAACCTGACCAAAAGAACAATGGAATTAGTAAAGGATATGACCACCAATATCCACTGAAAGGCAAAGAAAGAAGTGCAAATGACTGACCTAAGAGTATCAGTATTTACTTTAATAATTAAAGAAAATAAGAATAAAAATAAATCCAATATATTAATTAACTGGGGAAAAAGTCCCCAGGGTTAAAAAGGTGGCCAGTATATATGAAACTTTGAAGACTGATCCTTGAGGGTTGATTACCCAACGGTATTGACTGTTCTGGGTCAATAAAGATCTGGCTATCTTGAGAAATACATTTGGTGTCTTGAGTTCCCACAGTGGCATATGAACTGGCCCAAATGGGCCAATGCCATACAGGCTGTTTGATTTCTGCATGTATGAACCAATTGAATTTTCCAAGGAGCTCTTGATGCTTTGAAAGCTGATTTGAATAATTAACAATCTCTTGAAATTTCTCTTGAAGAATCCTGGGACAGTATTTCCTTGGGGGAATATTGTTGGACTGAAATAACCAACACCTGGAAAGCCGGGGAGTTTGGGTCCCTGAGTTGTCTTCTGGTAGCCACCATGGATTTTAAGCCTGAAGGACTGAAGCCTTCCTTTAAAATGTGTGATTTGGTGCATAATGGTATATGATACCATACATGCACCACTGCTGGTTCCTACAGGCTTTGGCCCATTGAGCTGAGCCAAGAGTTTCACTGATTTTGAGGGAAAACCCCTTCTTTAAGGTGTCTGGTGGCCTCTGAACATTTACAGAGGCCATGAATTGAATATTGAGGCCTAAGGCAGTTTATGGCCATTCTGGCTGCCTCGGTTCCTTGGGCCAATTTGGGGTTTTTGGGTCTTTTGGCCATTTTGGATATGTTGAGGTTCTTAGCCAAAATGGGCTCAGGTGGGCCACTTGCGGTTTGGGACCCACCTGGAATTGGGGGCTTCTGGACTTTTGCCTTGGCCCCTTTTTTCCTCATTGGAATTAGGCCAAAAGGGGCCTAAATTGCCCCACAGCGCATGGCCTGCAGGTCATAAAGGCTGTAGGGGGCCTAAATGGACCAAAAAGGCCATTTAGGCCATAAACCCCCCAATGAAAGGGGGTGGGACAGAGGCCCTGGATATGTCTAGAGGGGCCAGAGGCTTCTGGAAGATTAAATCAAACCCCAGCCCCAAAAATAGAGGTATTGGCCAAAAGGGCCAATGATACAGGATATGGCTTGAGGGTTATGAATGACCTTGTGCAGTGGATATTCCTAAAAGGCCATTCCACACCATTAGTGGTCAGTTGGCGTTGGGTTGATAATATCAACAATTTACCATGCATTGGACAAGGATTGACTTGTCATAAACACTGATTGGGAGGGGGCTTTCTGTAAGGTTTGTCTATGAAACTCTTGATAATAGTAGCAAAATCAAGAGTACTATGACTGTCCTCAGTAGAAATATATAATATCATAAAATATTCCAACCACAAATTTAAATATAATTATTAAAAATAATTATATAAAAAAAAGAATTTAATTATTATTATAGAAATATAATAATAAAAAAATATAATAATTATAATAAATTATAATTATTCTATTATTGTTATAGTCACTGACAGTTATAACAATAAGCAGTGTAAAGCTCTCAATGAGACAATTACACATGGAAAATAAGAATATCAACCACTTATAAATAATATAAATATTATTCATAAAAGAATTAAAACACACACTGTGCAGAAATAATTCTTATAGAATAAAATTCTATATAAAAAAACTAATACTAGATAAAAAAGATATAGAACTTTAGAGAAAACTTACTTATAATATTTATTTAACAAAACAAGTAAAACAACAACAGTTCTTATATTAAATAATAATCATAAGTTAAAAACACGCCAAAAATCAATATTTTTAAATATAAAACAACTTTTTATAAAAAAAATTATGATTTAAAGAGTTTTTAAGAGGAATTTGTGGATTTTAAAAGATATTTAAGATGATTAATTTAATATAATAAAATATATTATTGGTGATTACAAAAATAATCTAAATTCTAAGATTTCAATTCTTTAATTTTAATTAAAAAAGAATAAAATAACTTAAGAATTACTTTAATAATAAGATTTTATATTTTAATAAAACTTTACCTGTTTGAATTTCTAATGTGATTGGATTGATAATTGATGATGGACAAAAACAGTGATCAAAAGACTCTTTTTATGTCTTCAGAGAAGCTCTCATGATTCATAATGGATATAGAGGGCGTGCTCAGGTCAAACCTGAAAAACAATGCTTAAAAATAAAGTTCTTAACTTAAGGTAGCTTAATTTTAATTCCAATTTAAAGTTAACAGGGTTATTCTTAACTCCATGTAGCTTTAATCCTCATTTAAACTAATTATTTTCAGTTTTTAATATAATTATTTATATTAAAGTTCATCACATGAACAACTTAAAAATAGAGTTTCAAGCAGAAATCTCTTTAACTCAATTTTTAATTAATTTTTAAAGAAATTATAATTTTCTTTGAGTTTGAATTAAAAGGGTAAACTGACAGGCTAATTACTTGGGAAATTTATTTTCAAAAGATACTTACAATTTAATTTATATGTAGATAATAGGGGGTGTCAAATTCACCAAATCAAGACTTAAAATAATGTGGGATTTGGAACTCAAATCCCAACACTAAATCCCAGGTTTTTTATGTGTAAATCCCATGGCATTTTAACTGAGTCCCCTGGTATTTTGACCAAATCCCATGCATCTGGGATTTCAGCTTGAAACCTAACCCAAATGAGTGCTCACAATTCATACCTGCACAACATATTCTTCTTTTCTCCATTTTGGACAATCTGACCAAACAGCTTACAGTCCATTTATACTTCTTCATCCATATAATAATGCCTCTATCCAAAGTAAGACAAATGAAGACAGATATGAAGATCACCTCTGGCCTGCCTCATCCATCAGGTCACTTGATACGTACATATTATTTAACCATAATTAATTGGCTTTCAGTCAAATCCATTTTTGAGTCATGTTTTGGTACTAGCGGTTCAACATCTATTGGAAGACCTCCTTCCTCAAAGCAGCATGGGTTTCAGCTTATGGCCATTGAGGTCAACAAAAAATCACAAAATCACCTAAACCATAGTTCAAGCAGAATCTGAGATCAATGGCAAACATATAAAAAGAAATATATGGCAGCAAAAAAATTTGAAAACTTAACTGGGGCTGGAATAATGGAAGAAGATGAGAGTAAAGGAATAAAATCAATGAGTGAAAAGCTTGAAAGTATGTGTCCTTGCTATGCGGAAATGGATGTGCTCTTTGGCCACAAGCCCAATGTCACTCCCATTGCAAGCTATGATTTGCAAGACAAAGACATCTTAAATGGTGGTGATGATGATGATGATGTTTTGCTTGATAAGGTAAGTTATCAACTCTTCCTTTGTTTTCCTGCAATAATTACACCTCATTTAATTTTTGAAGGAGAATAATCGTTTGGAATCACCTCTCAATCTGGTTCTTTTGCTTAATAGTGATGATAACTTGGTTCAAGTGGAAAACCTTCAAGAAGATTAAGTAAGTACATTTAAGAGTGACATATATTCACTCCAATCTTGATTATTTCTCCTTTGACCAGCAAAGTAAATCAATAACGCATTCACCACAAAAGCGTACTCAGGCAATGACACCCAACTTGAATGACAAGAGTGGTTCTCGCAAAAGGTCACTGGATATGTTTGCACCTACTTATGTGAATTTGCTTGAATCACGGAAAAAAGGTATGACTTGAATTTATGGTTACTCTGATGAACCGTACTGACAAAATTCATGCTTATTAGCCCATGAAATCAGTGATAATGCATGTTTGGAGTGGGACAGGGAGAGGTGGAATGAAGAGAAAGTGTGCCACATGGAAAAACAACGGTTTGAAGAAGTCAAGTTACAAAAGAAAATGGAGTTTGGTGAGAAGCAACATGCAAAGAATCATGAATTTGAAAAAGAAAAGTGGAATCGGGAATGTGAACTTAAGGAAAAGCAATGCCAGATGGATCTCACTATAGCGGCATTGTCATCAAGCAGGCCAATTACGGAGCTGGAACAAATTTTGACATTGATCAATAAAAAATAACATATTATATATATGTCATGTGATCATTTGATACAAGGTGATTTGTCATATACAATTGATGTTTAGTGGGAAGTTATCTTATGTTTTGAGAGAGGATTGCAATGTATGACAAAATTGAAAGTTTGTGCAAGTTTGGCATCATGATGTTATGTGCCAATTATCCATGACTGCGTTCAGAACAATGGAATTCGAAGGTGTGCTTAAAGTTCAATCTTGTGGTTAATTTCTGCCAAATAAGGGTGGATTGTGCCTTTGCTTTTGTTTCCATTATTTGTCTCATTTTACGTGAGTGTGATTTAATCGAATATTCCATTTGCTTCCTTTTCCTTGATTTTTTGATTATTTTGGTATGTCATGTTTTCTTTTTTGGGAATTTTACTTATGTTGATTTGTTTTGTTTATCTAATTTATTTTGCTTTTTATTGTGGTTGATGTGATTCATATTCATGTGTTTCCCAATTGCACATTTTGTGTTTGGGTTTGACCTTTGGTGTGAATTGTCTCCCTTCATTATAATTGCTTTTTATTTCCTTGGGTTGTTTCATGATTTTTTGGGTTGGTTGAATATTCTTTAAATTTTTTCCTTTTCATTTTATTTTTATTTCTTTGGCTTTTTTCTCTTTTTTTGGGGGGTATGAATTGTCTTTAAATTTTTTATATTTCAATTTTTTCTTATTTCTTTGGCTTTTTTCTTTTTTTGGGGGTTGGTTGACTTTTCTTGAAATTTGTTCAATTTCTTTTAATTTTTGTTTTTTTGGCTTTTTTCTGTTTTTTTTGGGGTGGGTTGAATTTGCTCTAAATATTTTATATTTAAATTTAATTTTATCTCTTTGACTTTTTCTTTTTTGGGGGGTGGGTGAAATTCCCTTTAATTTTTTAACTTTCATTTTCTTTTTATTTCTTTGTCTTTTTTTTTGTTTTGGTGGGTCAAATTTTCTTGATATTTTTTCATTTTCTGTTTATTTTTATTTCTTTTGCTTTTTGGTTTTTTTTTGGGGTGGGTTGAGTTTTCTTTGAATTTTTTAACCTCCTTTTGTTTTTTCATTTTTGTGCGCGTTGGTTGATTTTTCTTCAAATTTTTCAAATTTCATTTGTTTTTTATTTCTTTTGCATTTTTCTTCTCCTTTTGGTCGGTTGAAATTTCTTTCTCTTTCTTAAATTTCATTTTATTATGATTCCTTTGACCTTTTTATTGTTTCACTCAACTTGCAATGAAATTTTTTGGTAGTTCGTGACCCAGGGTTTTCATATATTTCCAATAGCCCCAAGGTGAGTCTGTGCTTTAGTTTCTCTGGTGTCAACAGGTCACTCTTCAGAATCAACGACTCCATGTCGGACCCCAGTTTTTTGGCGACGTTGTATTGATTTGGTAAAGGAAGATAAAGCTTCCAATTGCCCTCCGGATGAAATGTGATGGCAAAATTTATAAACCGCTGAACAGGTCCGCAAGACTCCTATGCCGGAGGTAACAACCGTGTGCCAGTTGGCAATAGCCTTTTGTTTTTAGATTATATAACTGAACAAGGGCATTTAGACAAAAGGAAACCACATGATGCCTTGTACAAGCGATATGAAGAAAGCACGCAATGAGCCATTTAGCTTGTAACAGTTCAAGAGAGATATGAAGCAAATAAAACACACAGCATCACTACCAAATTTGGGCTGATCGGTCATCAAGTGGAAGTGGAAGATTATGAAGATGCGGTTGCTGAGAGTGCAACCATAGCTTCTTGGATGGATCAACACTGTTGCTCCATGGGATTTTGCATGCTCAAGACCCCCCTGTAATGGCTCAAATTGACACGGCTCAATACCCAGGTTTTTTTTGTTTCACTTTGATATGTTGGCTAGTTGGTTGTGTTAATAAAGATGAATCTTTTTTTATTGCAGCCAGATTGATTGCCAAAGTCCACAAATCCCTGCGTGTTTACAACTGGAGGGAACAATTATTGACAGTCATTGCCGAATACCAATATTTGATTGTTGGTGGAGAAACTGGATCAGGAATAACTACCAAAATTCCTCAGTACCACCATGAGGCGGGCTACACTAGGGATTGCGGGAAGAATGGCTGTACCCAAGCCTGACATGTTCCGGCAATGTTGGTGGCAGCCAGAGTGGCTGACAAAACGGGACTAAGGTTAGGCCATGACATGGGTTATTCAATTTGGTTTGAAGATGGCTCTTCACCAATGACAGTGATCAAGTATGTGACCAATGGAATGCTTTTAGGGGAGCACATGTCCAAACGTGACCTTGCTGGTTATGTCGCAACAATAATTGATGAAGCTCACAAGCGCAGATATCTAAATTGAAATTCATAGATCAATCCTTCTCTCCTAAGAAATAACAACATGAAAATCCTTCTCAACCTTCTTCTCATAATCAAATCCCAAACGCAAATTTGATCAATGTTCCTTCTAATCCTTCCACATGGGATTCCTCTTCAAATTCATATTCTAATTCGCAAAAATTTGCTCCAAAATCTTGCAAACTGCAATCCCTTCCTAATCTCTATTCCATTGAATCATGTCTTGATTTTACTCAAGATATAATCAACAACAGTAAGCTTTTACCAATCATCCAGCAATGCTTTGTTGAAATCTCAATTGTCTGCCTTATCCATACCTTTAGCCCCCATTGAATCCCAACCTCTTTCTAATGATGATTCTTCAATTGGCGCAGCGTTTCAACCTAACTAACAAATTCATCCATCTCAATCTTCCAGCTCATCTTCATCATCCCATAATTTGAATCCATGTTTTCCTCCTCAATCAATTCAAATGCTCATGGTAACCATTCAATCTATTTACTAAATCACTCTCATCATCTATCCATACAAAATTAAATCATCCTCCTCTGATTAATCCAATTCCAATCATCACGGTTCCTTCTTCCAATCAGATTTCCTGAAGGCATTTTCATTATTCTCATTGTTTCATTGTTTCAATTGAAACATTTGTTGACATCATGGAATACGTAAGATCAATTTGCGGCTCTTATCATTTCAGTTACTTTTATCTTTTTTGCCCTCATCTTATTAAACATTAAATTCAATCCTTGATTGATGTCCAGCCATTCATTTTCTCTATCCCGTTCTTATTCACGATTTTTGTGACCATTATCTGATTAATACATATCTTAACAACCTGGTTATTATTTTAAGTGTTTTTCTTATTCATTAGCATCAATGACTCAACCACAACCATTCGGACTAAAATCTACTCCCCATAAAACTTGTTACTCACATTCATCCTATCTCCTAAATTAACATCCCCCTTTATGCCTTCCTTGACCTTTTTTACAAGTCAACTCAAACCCTAATTTAATTCAACCTCCTTTCACTCAATAACATCTGCAAAATCCTTTATTAACCAATACAAAGATGCATTACTTCAAGAAAGTTTGCAATTAATCAAAAAATGGCCACTTAATGCTGATCATATCTTTTCCTTTTTTATGATTTTATTATTACATCATCATGCTGACTGAATTTTGTGCTTTCTTTTTTAAACTCATCTTCAAATAGTTACCCTAAATGATCATACTGATCATTTTTTTTATATGGTTTTGTACTTGTTTATATTTTGGAATATTATAAGCCTTTTTTTTGAAACACCATTCCCTTTCCACCCCCTTCCATCATCTTTAAAATTCAAAAAAAATGCTCCCACTCCCTGTCACTCTACAATACTTCTGATGATGTCATGGTTAGGACTAAACCAGTGTCAGTAAATCATCAGAATCATTTGAATGATGATGCAACTATTGTTCCTCCTCCTGATGTCATGGTTAGGACTAAACCAAATATAGAACATCATGCAGATAATAATAACCAAACCAATCACAAAAGAAAACTCACCCAATCCCAAAGACAACATATTCATGATACAAAACAAATCATGCCGCAGCTTGGACATTCAAACACAGCATATAAGAACTTTTCCTCCATTTCAATTGACAAGAAAGCAGCCAATGCCACATGGTTAAAGCTGCCATCAATCCATACTTTACCACACCCCTATGTAATCATTGATAAAACACAAAAGCCATATCTACCTGT
This sequence comes from Austropuccinia psidii, assembly GCA_023105745.1. Classification (NCBI taxonomy): domain Eukaryota; kingdom Fungi; phylum Basidiomycota; class Pucciniomycetes; order Pucciniales; family Sphaerophragmiaceae; genus Austropuccinia; species Austropuccinia psidii. The sequence goes on from JALGQZ010000018.1 coordinate 6,690,470, forward strand.
CTGCATTTATGAAATCATCCCTTTTGATGTTTCCTCAGGCCACTCTCAAATACTAAAAAACCTTATCATTAAATTGATGTCCTTATCTCAAAATGGCCAAGAAATTAAAACAAATAAACAACTCCTAGGTGGCATTATGAAAGGTGTTGGCTTTCATCCTGGATCTGATGCTGGCAAATCCGCAGGTGTGTGAATTTTTCAATTTGTAATTTGAATCATTACTAATTATTATCAAACTTTTTAGGTGTTTACTCCAAAAAGGCTGGTTTATGTCCTTATCAAATTGAATTGGATAATATGAAATGGACCAAACTTCAAAAGTATGACAAATTAATTTACTCCAGAATCTCTCATTTTTCACAATTAGCCGCACAAGAAAATCAGTCATTAATGGAGTCAGCCAAATTACCAAACTTCAGTCAACTTGAATGGACTTTGGCCAATCCAAAGGAAGAATTCAAATCTTTTTCCAATGTCATTGTCACTCAAGATAGATTTTTCAATAAGCCACACAAAGATTTAAACAATCTCAATTCCTGGACTTATGGTATATTTTCTTTTGTATCAAAAAAAGATTTCTATCCACTTCCAATGGTATTCACCCCCTCTGGAGATGGCTTGCACTTCCCCAAATCAAAAATGGAGATCAATTTTTCAAAAAAACCTGGCATCATGGAAAATCTTTGGAAGACATCAACAATGGTTCATCATACAACAAAACCACCTCCAGAAATGATAAATCATGACAAAATAACCAATTTTGGATGTTCTTTTCAAATAAACCCTTAATTTTGCAATATAGGGGACAAATTCTTGAAAATGACACCCACCGCATTTAATTCAAGAGTCAATGGGTACTGTGAAAGAAATATGCAGGACCAAAAAAGAACTAAAAAATATTAATTGTAAATAGTTTTATTTTATGAATAACATCTCCACTCCGTTGCATGCCATTAAATTAAGTACATTACTCAAGGGGCCTGATGAAATTTACAATTGAATATTTTTCCATGCCAAAGTGATTGGTTTAATGTTTTCACGCATATTTACCACATCTACCCCAATGTCGTTGCTGGCCAGATTTTCTGCATGTGGTGAATCATCATCCTCATATAGATCAAACCATTCATTGCCAATTTGTGCTAACATATTATGTAAAATTGTGCAAGAAACAACCCAACTCACAAAATATTCAATTTAATGAGCATCCCTCATTTGATTTCACATTTCACTTAGAGAAAACCACCGCCCCTTCAAAATTCCAATAGCATGCTTGATTCTGACCCTTGATTTTGCTAGAAAGTAATTGAAAGAATGGTTGCCTTCATTTTGTGCTACAACTCCCTTATATGCTAGAACAATCCAAGGAGGCTGGCATATGCCAAATCTGCGAGTAAGTACTGATCCTTTTCATAAAAATCTTGAGGTTTTTATGCTATTTTCATATGTTGATAGACATTTGAATCATGAAGTGACCCAGTCCAACCAACATGTAGAGCAGTGAACTGTTTGTTGATATCACAAACCAGTTGTATTGACATAGAATACCTTATAAATAAACCATCAGTAACATTGAAATAAAGAATAACAATTTAACAGCTTACCTTTTTTTGCGATTGAAATAGGCTTCACCATCATTGGGAGGACGTTGTGATAATGGTATGAGACTCCCATCAATAAACCCAATGCACCCAGGGAAGCCTTCTGCTTGCATTACTTGAGACATCTCTCTTTGTTGCTCTATTGTTGGCCACACAATCACTTTGCACTTCAACTTCATTAATATCTGGATGACTCTTTGATCTTACACCACACTAGCCCCATGGCTAATTCCAAATAACATTCCAATCTTTCCCAAAGCGGCCCCATTGCCATTTGATCCTAGCCTTGATAATACCACATCCAATTGGATGGCAGGATGGCATTGTTTGTTTTGTGATGAGTTTTGAAAGGTTTTATAAGCTTGAATTTGTGCAACCAATTTTTCAAATGATTCATGTGTGGTCCTACATAGCTGTCAAAACTTTTCAGATGATAATGTTTTTAAATCATTCATTGTATACATGTAATGTGATGGATATCTTCTACAAGGATTGATGTATCTTTGTGAGGTTATCATATCTAATAAGATTATATCTTCCTGGATATCCGAATCACTATCAGAGTTGAGTGCATCAATGAGCTGCAGTGAGTTTAACGTCTGAAGTAACAGTAGCCTTTTTGATGCTTTGGGCATGGTAAATGAAGAAAAGGCCTGTATTAAATGTAATTTAGAATCAAATACTTTATTAAATGATGAGTGTATTCAGATTTTATGCAAGAGAATTAAAGTTATATGCAATTTAACATGCCCTTACTGAGTTGTGTGTTTTAAACATGTGCCTTTGTGGGACGGTAAAGGTGGGATTTTAGTATTTAAACATGAGATTTGGTACCAAAAACCTGGGTTTTTGTACCATAAAATACCACACCTCTTGAGGTGTGGGATTTCTGAAATCCCAAAAAATTAATGCGGGATTTTCTCAAAAAAAAAATTGGGATTTTGAGTGTGGGATTTGGTAACTTTGACACCCCCTATTATTAAATTGTAAGCTGTGTGAAATTTTCAAGCAAATCCATTAAGAATTGGATTTTGAATGAATTTTTGAAGTTATTGCTATTTTTCCACATAAAATAGCAATACACACCAAACCTTAAGTTTTGATAAGGGTTTAATGCTTGAAACCTTAAAGTTCTAAGCTTATTTAAACTTTTGAAGCTTAATTAAGCTTTGACAGTTCTTAAAACCTTGAATTCAACCTTGCATATTGGGATTTTCCCTCTGGCAGCTTGAAATTCCTGTCCAAATTGGGATAAAACCAGTTTCAACCTTAAGGTTGGATCAAAGTCTAATCTTAAAGTTTAAGTAAGGTTGAAAATCCTCCAATACAGGTGGACAACCTTAATTGAATCCTTGCAGATCCAAAAAGTTGGGTCCCCCAGCTCTATTTGGTCTTTTTCCTTTGTCCCACCTTTTTGCGTGAATTTTTCCCTTTTATTTATTTAAAGCAATACTATGGCCTTAAATCCTTTTAAATTGAGCTCACGCAGGATTTAAATTCTGTATGGCAGATCCTTAGCCAATTCAGTAAATATACACCACACCTCAATTTTAACTAAAATTTTGGTAAGTTTGCATAAACCTTATGCAAATTTAAATTTAAGCTTTCAAGCTTAAATTTAACAATTTTAAAAAATGTTAAAAAAGTTACATTAGTACTGTGAGATTTCTAAATCTTCTAATAACATAAGAAATAAGTGTTTTTGGGTGTAACACCTTATGGATGTACCCTAGGTTATTTTTGGTGTAGAATCAAAAAATGACATAATATGTATAACTTTGTTTATCCAAAAATATTTAGACTCATTTTTTGTTAATTTTTATTTTAAATTCAATTAAAAAGTCTGTTGAAGACAATTTTAACTGTTTATAAAGTTATTTGTGGCCTTATGGGTATGTTGTACATACCTCACAGGCTCACATTTTCCCATGGTTGTGATACAGCCATGTCAGGATGAAGCTACAACCCCTCAAGAAGTTCCAAAAAAGGTTATGCATGTGATGATTATGGAAGCCATTCTATTACAGAAGAGAGAGGGTCAGTAAATGAAGCCAAAACTATAAATTCATTCCACTGTGAAGCTTATGGAACTGTTTTCCTTTCATATAAAGCCGACAACACCACAAGAAGCCTCAGTGGACATATAAAAAACCAGCTATAAGGCATGAAAAAATGAAATTGATATCAAATATTAGGAAGTTCTAGAAGACTGTTTGGAGAAATTCATTAACTCTTACCTTGATATGAGAAAGTTTCTGTTTCATCCCAATACTTTAAAGTTACTGAGAGGGTGACATTGATTGATGGAAAAGAAGAAAATGATGCTTCTAGCAGAAAAATGAAGGAAAAACAACCCTCAACCACCCAAAAAGCTCCAAAACCTACCCCAGTTACCATGAAGAAAAAGCTTGTTGTAAAAATTGTTTCTGCGAGTATTTAAACCTTAATTTCTAGCCATTGATTTTTGTAACTCACAAGGAGTATTCCTACTTTTGAATGTCTTTAATCTTATTTTGGTTATTTAAGGTGTTCATTTCTATCTACTATTACAAATTCATAAGACGTTTTTCAATTTATTAACAAGTGCTCATTATACAATGTCTTTTCAAATTTAAAGATCCTTTCATGTTAAGTCTATTCATTCATTCATGAAGCACAATGGTACTCATGATAATTAAGTAAATTCTTTTGTCAAATTGTTTTATTTTCTTTTGAATACCACATAATCATTAACAATAGATCCATTTTCTCCCAAATTTTTCATATGCAAGCTTGCAAGAAATTTAAGTAATGAATTCTTACAGTTACGATTTCCATTAAATAATATTCATCTTTCAGATTGGTTATTTATTTTTATAGATTTTAAACTCTTCTTTTCAGTTTTGCTTAGTAGTTAAAATATTATTGATTATAAAATTTCCCCTGAAAAAATTGCAAATAATGAACATCAGGAATTTTTAACCAAACAAAAAATAGCCTTCTTCCAAATCTAAATTTTATATTTTAGTTTTTACTTTTTTTTGCTACATGAAATTTTATTATTATTTTTTGTGTTTTTTGTAGAAATTTATACTCATTTTTTCTTCAATGATGAGAAAGAATCCAGCTTCTTTCTAATTTTGAAATTTTATTGAAATATTTCTGAATTGTTTTTATTCTTTTGTTAAATTTTTTATTTTTTATTTCATCATATTTTTTTGAGTATTTTAAGATTTTTTTTAATTTTATTTATTTCAATTTATCTATTCTTTTTAGTTTTTGTTGATATATTTGTTTTACATTCTTCTATTTTGAGTTTTATTTTTTTATAATATTTTTTGGGTGTTGGTAAAAACACGTAAGCAAACTGGTAAAAACACGTCAGAGCTTACGTGTTTTTACCATCAATTGGTAAAAACACGTAATTTTATGGTAAAAACACGTAAGGGGTGTTTTTTGAATAAAATTTAGCTATTTGTGGAATCTCTGAAGCCATTGATGCCATTTATGGAATCAGAAAAGCCATTTATGGAATTAAAAATCCCATCAATGGCATTGGTAAGGCCATAAATGACATTTTCAAGGCCAAAAATGACATTGTTAATGCCATAAATGGCATTTTAAGGCCATTTATGGCATTTTTAAGTCTATTAATACCATTTCTTAAGGCCATTTATGGCATGACTTCACTTAACAATTGCATTGTTAATTCCATAAATGCCACTTTTAATTCCACAAATGGAATTTTTAGAGCCATTCATAGCATTGTTGAAGCCATAAATGACCAATGTTAATTCCATTTATAGCAGTTTTGAGGCCATAAATGGCCATTGTTTATTCCTTAATGGCATTTTTGAGGCCATAAATGGCTATTGTTAATTCCATTCATGGCATTATTCATTCCATTCATGGAGTTTTCAATGCCATTTATGCCATTGTTGGGGCCATAAATGGCATTGTTGAGGCCATAAATGGCCATTGTCAAGGCTTTAAATGGCCATTGTTAAGTCCATTTATGGCATTTTTGAGGCCATTTATGGCATTGTTTAAGCCACACAATGCCATTTATGGCATTTTTGTAATGCCATAAATGGCATATATATCATTCTTGATGCCATTTATGGCACTTTTGATTCCATTTATGGCATTATTATGTCATTTGTGATGCAATAAATGCCACTTTTAAGGCCATAAATGGCACTTTTAATGCCATAAATGGCACTTTTAATGCCATGAATGGCACTGTTAATTCCACAAATAGAATTTTTAAATACCACTAATGTCATAAATTAAATTTTTAATTGAATTGATGTCATAAATAACATTTTCAACTTAATTACAAAGATGAACAAAAAACAGAAAAAAGGAACTTTTTGGGCCTACAACTGTCCTGGAAAAAAAAATCCCAAAATTTTGGGCTTCTGGTTTTTTATTCTCAACATTCACACCTTCATTTTAAAAGAAAATTTATGGAAATTCATAAGTGGGAACATTTTTGATGAATTTTTTCAAAAAAATGGGCCATTTTGCCAAATTGCCCAAAATAGAGAAATTGGGCAAAAAAAAAATTGAAAAAATTTGGGGACCTTCACATCCCATGTTGGAAAAAATATGGCAAAAAAAAATGTTAAAGATTCTCAAAAATGATCCTGAGGAATTTTTCTTAAAAAATTAAACCACTTACGTGTTTTTACCATAAAATTACATGTTTTGGCCATAATTTGGTAAAAACACGTAAGTTTATGGTAAAAACACGTAAGGTGTTACGTGTTTTTACTAAAAGCTTACGTGTGTTTACCAACACCCTATTTTTTTTCTCTATTTTTTTCCAAATTTGGAATTCCTGAATTTTTAGTCTCACCCATTTTATTGGTTTTTTTTCAGTTTTTTCATTCTCTTTCAATTGCATTTTTTTTAAATTTCAATTAATTATTTTTTTAAGTTCATTTTCTTCTTGAATTTGGTTTTTTTTTTAAATTTGAGTCTTTTTGAGAAATTTAAACAATCCAAATTAGTGCAAGATCACTGATTTTGAGTGTTTAAGTAGTGCTTGTGCAATAATGTGGAGTGTTTACACTGCAAAAAAAAATCAAGTTTAGAAAAATTGAATTCAAAAAAAAAAACAAATCTTAATTCCAAAAAATAACAGACTCAAAAAAACCAATTCAAAACCAAAAAATCACAACAAAAAAACTAAAAAAATAAACAGAAAAAAGAATTTGAATCAGAAAAAATGCTAAAATGAAAGAATAAAAACTAACTAAATTAAAGATGAAAAGATTAATAAAATTCAAAATTCACAAGAAATATATAACATATTAATCAAATATTTATCAAAATTACGATTAAGAAGGATAAAAAGAATAATTCAAAACATTCAAAAGAGATAAAAATAAAAAGTAAAAAATGACCAAAATTGAGATTGTAGAATTTCCAAATGAAAAAATTGGAAAAAATTGAATAAAATTGAACTTCAAATGGAATTAAATCAAGATTAAAAGGAGATTACTAAAAATTAGTTAAACTTACCAAGAACTGACAAAGAATTAAATAAAAAAAAGAAAAAAAAAAGAAAAAGAGCCAGAAATTCAAAAAGGGAAAAAATAAAAGAATAAGAGAATTGTAATTCAAAGAAATGAGGGGAAATAGCTAAAAAGAACTACATAAATTGAAAAGATCAATATTATTTCAATAAAATTTATTCAATTTGGAAATCCTGTCACAGGAAATTGGGTATAAAACAGGCAATTATTGGAATTAAAATGAGATAAATTACAAACTGGTTCAAAATATTGTAGAAGCATACGCAATAATGTTTATTTAGAAATAAGTAAATGTATTAAAAGCCATTTGTTTTGATTTAACAAATACCTGGAGATTAGAATTTATTGAGTTTGAAATTCTCTTCAAAGTTGACAGTTATATCCCCAAATCATTACAAAATATTTAGAAAAGATGAAAGGCCAAACATAATACTGTTTCTGAGATGCTTAAAAATTTCATAAAAATCTTCAATTTCTTTAATAAGTGTTATGTGTCAGTGATGTGAATTAATAACCTTGAAAATAATCTTAGTGTTTGTTTCAGCCTGTGACTCAAAACCAGAGCACAAGCATGACAGCCAAAATACCATAAACCAAAGGTATAGCCAAGATACCACCAAAACATGGAGCTGAGCCAAATAAGCTCAAAAGGTATCAAAAGAAAGAGGAAACACACCCCTTTCTGAAAAAATAAGTCCTATCACCATAGGACAAGGAATAACAAAGTTATTCCTGCTCAAAGTGATTGCTGAAAATAAACCTTAATTTTCACCTCTCATCTAAAATCCAGAAGGAGAGGATTAACCCCATCAAATGGATATTCAAGATGAAGCTCTAAGCCAGGGCTAACCAATGGTACCAGCCAAACTGAGCTAGAACCAATATTACTGGAGTTATGGTCAATTTCAGGCCAAATAAGAGTGAACAAAACATTCACCTCTCATCTAACTTCTACAGTTTTAGTGTAGGATACTTGAAGTGGGGTCTTTTTGGAAACAGAACAATCAGAGATATCTGATGGTGTCATCCACTTCCCCATATCTCAACCACAGCAGAAGCTATGGGGCAAACAAGCTCAATACAGCTATTTGCCTAAAACATGCAAATGTACAAAATCTTGTACATGAGATAACTTTGCCATATTTAATGATCCCCATGACAAATGAGGTACCGTTGTGTAGAGCACATACAGGGCTACACACCGAACCAATTCTGAGGTTGATATCTCAAGAATTGACATAGTTATGGCTGTTTTAAGGTCAGATTTCCACCTGCTGTCATATACAGCCTTACCATGGGATAATATCCCATAATCATGAATATGAGGTGTCAAATAGACAAAGGAGCATGTTTTTACTTCAATAACTCATTTGTCAGTCAATACTGCGGTCCCATACAGTTTCTGTACAGAATTCTACACGTCATACACATCAGAATCAGGCTGTGAGGTCCCCAGATGAAACTTTTCACCCTGTATTGGTGAAAACTGCCTAGATGTGGTTGCAAAACCACATCTGAGCCCAATACAGGTTATAAAGGCTTTTTTCAAACCACAAGCCAGTACTAGAGAGTGAAAAAATCTTCACTTCCTCTACATGGAAAGGTCTAGCACCCTTTCCACCCCATTTCAGGATAAAAAGGACGCTTTTCACAGCCAGAATTGTTTCCTCATCCTGCTCTTGAATATCCTACATAGTAAACTGTCCAAAACAGCTTTACTCTTGGGTAATAATCAGGGTATAATTATATTTTTAATTATTGTAATTCTTATTATAGTAATCCAACTGGTAAGACTGCCTCCAGGGTTCTCAATAGCACTCGTCACCACTATTTCTCAAATAGTAGGACCCTTTTAGTATATTATAAACTATTATATTATTCAAGAACTCTTATTTTAAAATTATTTTCATGTGTCACAGTCATAGTTCTAGTTGTAAATACCCTAATTACTGCTTCAACATAGACTCCAGCTGACAGTTTGCTCAATTCAGGAATTGATAATAATAGTGAATGTTGAAAAAATTTCTTATTGAACTTGTGTCCAACTTGACTCCAACCTGGCCAGTTAAGGTTGGTTGGACAAGGGTTTGAGCCAAATTTGAATGAAGGTCAAAACAATTTTCAACAAAAGCTCCAAATACACCAAAAAAATACCACAATAACATCTATAGGGTCTCATTTCTAATATGATCCCTTTCAGAGGAATACTCATTTTCAAAGATGAGAGAACCTTTAACCACATATTCTTTTAGTTGAGAATTTCTCACAAAACTCCAAAAGATGGTCTTATCCTCTTTGAATAAGATATCAAAAGAATGTATACTAAGTATTTTTCTTATTACAAATTTTTTTCATCAGATTACAAACTCTTACATAGAGAAACTCATGAAAATATTATGCTATCAAGATTTCACAAGTCTTCCACTTCAAAGATGCCTTCCATGAGTTTTTTTGAATCTCCAGAGATATATTTTATAGTGAAAGCAACTCAATAATTGTTTCCACTGGGCTGAAGAGCCAAAAAGATGGGGTTGAAAATTTACTTCATTTCTTTTAAAGTTATTTTTCTCAATGAATAAAAACAAAAATGCCCATAGATCATCACTGTGAAATTCTTTGGCAGTTTTATCCAATTTAGTAAATAAATATTCAAAAAAGCAAAATTTGTTCTACATTAGAAAGGAGCTCAGTATAAAACAATTTTATAAAGTGAGAATTCACCTTTTCATCTTCAAAAATTAAATTTTGGAAAATATTAAGAGAAATAATATTGGAATGAAGGGAGAAAAAAATATGTATTGTTGACATTTTTGGGTCTTGCATGTATCTGGGTTGAATACTTAGTTAATCAAAAATTTCCAATCAAAAGCTGAAAGAAAATCATAATTCAAAGACATATTTCAATTAATATATAGATACATTTTGCAACTTATGAAAAAAATTGCTAGCTTAAAGGAAGAATTTGAAAATTGCACCGCAGCTATGCAATTGGAAGATTACCTCTCAGGTGCCTTTTGAAGGGATTAATAATTTTAGTATTAGATTTTTAGAACTCACTAACTTCAGAAGACTATATAAATATTAAAATTGATATCTTTGTGTAAATTCACCATTTTTGAACAAGAAACAAAAAATTAAAGTTAAATTTGTCTGCTTATAAGACAAAATTAAGGGTATCAATACTTTTAAATATCTGGGTGGTGTATTCTTGGAAGCAGGATAATTTAGACCTTTTGCGCTTAAGTAATACATAAAATGTCAGAAATATTATAATTTTAGAAGCAATTAGCTTTTTGCAAGTGATCAGTCTTACCACCAATCTGAACTCATTATATTGAGCTGAATATAATACCTGCAGATTTTAAAAGACTATGAAAATAAAGAAATCAATCATTAAAACTGATGCATTGGAGGGGGTGTCAGGGTGACTCTATGATATAGCTACAAAATGAGAAAAAAAGCTATAAATCTGAGTGTTACACTAAAATAATGTGATTAATTAATGATGAGATGCTTGAAAGGGCTATACTAAAGAATTTAGTAATGTTAAGTGCTATTGATAGGCCTGGTTGCAGTTTTTACCTGTTGGTTTAAGATAATAAACCCTAAAATAATTACAATTATAATTATACTTGTTTAATTCTAAGGGTATCACTTGTTTGAGAAGCTATACCACATTAGAATACTCAGAACAGGATGAGTTATTGGCCTTCTGGTGAAGAAAGGCCTCCTTTTATCTTGTTCTGGGGTAGTGGGAGGTTGTTTATTTCAGTACATGACCTCAGAGTGAAACCTTTCACTATTGTGGCCTGGTTTGTGGTTCTACACACTCAATACAGGATGGTATTGGGTGGAAATGTGGTTTTAGAACCAGAAGTTCTCATTTTTACCCTATACAGGGTGAACAATTTCACCAATAGAGTTTACAGGTGTGTTCTGGTGCTTCTGACGTGTCAGAAGCTGTACAGAACCTGTATAGACCCCTGTATTTGACTGAACCTTGAGGTATTAAATTATAAAAAACAATTCTGTCTATTTGACACCCCATAATCATACTTATGGGATAGTATCCCACAGTAAAGCTGTACATGTCTAAATGTGTGATTTTTACCTTAAAACTGCTAGAACATTTTCAGTTTGTAAGATATTGTACTCAACTTTGGTTCATTGTGTATTCCTGGATGAGGCCTACACAATGGTACCTCATTTGGTATGGCTAACATTAAGTATGGCAAATTTTTTCCATGTTCAATTTTAGTTATCCAGAAATATGATTATCTCGAAATCTGTATGGAACTTGTTTTGCCCATAGCTTTTGCTCTAACTGAGATATGGGGTAATGGATAGCACCATCAGATATCCCTTATTGTGATATTTCCAAAGAGACAGCACTTTGGGTATCTCAAACTAAAACTGTAGAAGTTGGGTGAGAAGTGAATATTTTATTCACCCTTATTTGCCCTTATTTTGGCCATAACTTCTATAGTTTTGGTGCTAGCTCAATTTAGATAGTACCATTGGATAGCCCTGATTGAAAAATATACTTTGAATACCCATTTAATTGGTTTCAGCCTTTTTCTCTGGATTATAGATGAGAGGTGAAAATTAAGGTTTATGCTTGGCAACTGCTTTGAGCTTGAATAACTTTGTTATTCTTTGTCCTATGATCATAGGACTTGCATATTTGGAAAGAGGTGATTTCCCCTTTCTTTTTATACCTTTTGATCCTGTTTGGCTCAGATACATGATTTGGTGGTATTTTGCTATACCATTGGTTTATGGCATTCTGGCAATCATGTTTGTACTCTGGGTTTGAGTCACGGGCCGTCAGGGGGAGTGTGAGCCTTGAGGTATATTTTACATACTCAAATAGGATAAAATTATCAAAAAACTAGATTCTGAACTATGAATAACCCACAAGTCATGCATATATTCAAAATTCATTGTTTTTCATTTCAGAAAAGATGCATCAGTTTTTTGTGCATAAGTAAATCCATGGATTCAAGGCCATATTGGGATTCTACACAAAAATTAACCTGGAGTAGCTCCATAGATTAAATAAGTTTGAAATAACTCTATGAGGTGGTAATTTGGAAAATACCTCAATAACAAATCATCAATACAACATAAAAGAATTGTGAAGATTTTTTTTTCTCAATTTCACACCAAAATAATGGAACCTTGAGATATCCCATGGTACATATTCCCTAAGAGTAGTGTTATCCATTTTTTGGCACTTAAAATTATAGTATTCATACATACAGTTTTGGTACACCCAGCATGGACATCAGTCTTGAAGCCTGAATTACCCTTTTTAATGTAAAAATAGCTGAGGGGGATAAAAGACGTCAAAGAGAGCCAGGGTACCCAACTTCTCAGGCCTCTGAGGCATGGATATCTCTAAAGCTTGAAACCATTGCTGATCATGGCCCAATTAGTATACTAAAACCTTTTGGGAACTGTGTTACCAAGTTAAACTCTCAACAAATCATAAGAAAATTGGAAATAAGCTGCTATTTTAATGCAACAAGGAGGTAAAGAGAAACCTAGAATCATTTGACCATGTCAATGATTGATGATTTTCCATGGATAAACCTCAAAAGAGTAACAAAACCCAATTTTTACCAGTATCCATTGATTTACCTCATTGAAACCTGCTATAAGGTGCTATTTGCAATTCTGAGTAGAAAAAACGTCAAAACTTCAAAAATTCATAAAGAATAAATTTCTTCATAAATATTTTTGAAACATTCAAGACCAATGGAAAATACTGTGGTTCATAAGGGAACTTAAAATAATCACATCTTCATAAGTAAAATTAAAAGTTTTACTTACAGCCCATTTTTTGTGATTCCACCTGAAACACTGGTTATTCATAAATTGACAGGAAATAAAACCTGTGATTAGATTTCCAATAAAATTGATAAATTTGAGAAATTAATGTCTTTTTTGTAATAAAATAAGATCTACAGTTGTTACTCCTTTTATTCTCAACCATAACTGGGTTGGTAGCCATGTAAAAGCCTTAGTTTAGTAATTATGGTAATCTTATGTGACAACAGATAATTCAATCATCAATAAAAAAAGATTATTTCTTTCTCAATCACTGGTTTTTCAGTTAACTCAATGGAACTCCTCTGTGATGTGTTGTTGACTTGAAAGAGGCCCCCTCTTTCTTTTTTTTCAAAATTATCTTATTATCCAATTATACCTTTATTAACAAAAGGTAAGTATTAATTAAAACTTTCTTTAAGTGTTTCATTCTTTCAGAATCAATCAGAATAACATTAAATCATAGAAATAAACTCTAATTTTCTGTAATAATGTTATAAATATCTTTTTTATCCTTTAAATACTCAATTTATGTGTCAAATCTCTCTACCAATTCTTTCCAATGTTTGTTGGAGTGTTAGTGAGTGGTTTCAATTAATTCTTAGAGTTGTTCTCTAGTAGTATTTTTCTTCAAGAATCATATTTCTAATTATTTTCCAAAAGATAATTCTATATTAAAATAATTTTATTATTTTGATAAAGAAGTTTTATTATCAAATACTTCTTGTAGTTGATTCTTGTAGACAATTACTGGTTGCTTTTATAAACACTAGTAATAGATAAAAAAGGAACAAAATAATTATTCAATTACTTAATTGTGGTTATAATTCTCTTTATTATTGTATTTCATAAGAACAGTCATAGTACTGTTGATTAATAGTAATATAATCAACACTTTTATAGACACATCTTACAAGGAGTTTTTGGACGATGTGTATTATTATCAAACCCAAAAAATACTTCATAAAGGATTATTATTATTCTCTTGATCAAGTGAAAAATATCTATAAGATAAATTACATTTTGATGATGGTGAACTTATTTTTTAAAAATAATTCCTTTTTTAATTTCCCGTTTGATCCTAATATCCATATAAAATGGCATGTTTTTTTCCAAGAATTTTCTCAGATTCTTACATACTTTTTATAAACTCCATGTTATGATTTTGCATCATACAATATCACAATAGTAATCAATTCATCATTACTGAAAAAGGGAAAAATCAAAGAAATTGCATAGCCAATTGCAAGGATCAGTCTCAAACATATAATTTCCTTGGAAAAAATAGATATGAGAATATTCAATACTCATCTCATGAAATGGAAATTCAATTGTTCTAATGACTTCCCTCAATTGAAATTTAACGTTTTACAAAAATGTGCATATTGATACCTGATTTTCATACTATTGCGAGCTTAGTAAATATTTTCATTCAAAAAAAATTGATATAAAGAAAGGAAACAAATAAAAATAAAATTGATTCTTTTAATTGGAATTTAGGTGGAGGGCTAGTAATTAATTAAAATGTCTCTCATTTGGAAACCTTATTACAGGATTCCTTATTTTCCTCTGTAAAATAGAATAATATTAAAAGCCTGAGTCAAATTTTATTCTCCAATTGTGGTAGGAATTGAGGATTTTTTCTTTTAGTAATAGAATTTTTCATTAATTGAATAATATTTCAAAATATATTACTATGAATCAGTTTATATAATAATCATTGTATACATTGAATGTTATGTGATATGGGAGGAAACAATTTTTGAGTCAAAAGGGGTCTCAGGTTATATATATACCATGGAAAAAAGGTTTTACAGTCATTGAAGCTTGATTATTGGGAAAATGAGAGTTTTATTTGGTCCCAAGTTGCAAAAAAAAATATTTTATTTCACCCATAAGAAATAGAGGAACTTATACTTCTTGAATATTTTGTGGGATATATTTATTTTCAATGTGATATTCATAAAAAACATTCAAAATTGTTTCCAAGTTCATGAAGAAGAAAATGATATATCTTTATGTGCTTTCAACTTCTATATATTAAGAGAAATTGAGCTTTTGGGAGAAAATTATAATCAAACATCAAAATTTTGTTTTTCATTTGTTGAGTGAGTGAGAGAAAATGAAAACAACAAATTTTTTATAAAAAGATATATTATGTAGTAAATATTTAAAACATTGGAGATCTTGACATCTGATGAATCAAATTCCAGAGAAATAAAATATAACATAAATGGAAGGAGAAAATTAAAGAGGGTATTTTAATTCTGAGAATAATAAGAAAGGTATTTCATTAGTAATAGCTTCATATTAATTTCAAAGTTGTTTATTTGGCTCTCAAACAATTTTGTGGAATAACACATTTTTTTGAATTTCCAGAAGCTAAAAAATCAATTTAATTTTGTCAAGTTTTTCTGAATCTTGAAAATCCCGCTTGTAATATTCCCAAATAATAATACAAGTTAGAGCCCAGTATGAAGCAAAATAGAAGCTTGATGGGAACTGGGTTGAACCTGCTACCCCTGCTGGTGGGGAGAGCTTCTTTTTCATGGTGAGTGGCCAGAAGAAGCCATTCCAAAGCGAAAAAGAAGCAAAAATTTCAGAAAAAGGGCAAAGGCAAAGAACCAGCAACCCAATCATACAGCAAAAGCTACAGAATCCACAACATTCAAGAAGATTCCATGGCAAATGTGTTTCACAGGGCCAGTAATGCAATGGAAATGCAGAGGAGAGGAAATGCACAAATTCAAATATCAAAAATTATTTCTCATACTTTGTATGGAAGTCCAAATTTGTATTTAGCCATAAATAAGGTCAAAAGTCATATTTCTCATAATATACCAAAAAATTTATAGCAATTGTAATAAAAATAAATTTAAGGTTGAGAAAGATAAATGAAACACTAATGTGCCTTTGGAAAGCTTTAAGAACCATTAAAAAATCAACTGGTGAAGCTTTATTTGTAGAGAAAGGAATGAGAAATATGTAATTATACAATAATCAACAAAAAATACCCTAAATTCAATATTGATGATATATTTGAGACAGGCCTACATACTTCAATAAATATTATCCAATAAAAGAATAAGAAAATCCTTGATGATATGAGAAATTCATTTTCTGAAGTAAAGACAAATAGAATTAACTTGAAATATTGTTTTGGTACTTTGCAACAAGAAGTATCAAAATTAATAATGAGGTTGAATCAAAATATTTCCAATAATATTAGACAAAAATTAATATGGAAAGAAATTACGATCAAATAGGACATGTAAAAAATAGAGTTAATCCATTTTAAACAAGGTTTTCAACAGGAATTAAGAAATTTCACAAGGTTTAATAACAGTAAATTGAAGGAAATTGAAAAATTACTGCAAACGTCACAAAGAACTTCGAAATCTCTAAATCAAAGTGAGAGTAACAATAAAATTGATTTTTCACCCCTTTCCATAGGTTGGAGCTATCAATGGGCCAAGCTATTTTAAAAGAGGTACTCAAGCTTAAAGAATGGCCTTGCTTCAGTGGTGGAAGAGGGTATGAGCATATGGAATACATCAGAGGTATTTTAATGATCAAAGAAGAATTTGAACTACAAGACAGATTTTTAACAGAAATATTCAACACATTTTTTACCAAAGCAGCTGATACATGGCATATCAACTTAAGACAAGCACATGGACACCAAAGCTGCAATTGGTAGAAAACCAAAATTGTCAAAAAATAGGCCAATCATTCTTGGAAGTTTAAAGTTGAAACAGCCTTTGAATCTGAAAAATTTAATTCTGAGAGAGAGAAATAATTACTATGGTTTTTCCAACAAAAGGATAGAATAAAAGCATTATATACTGACATGTCAGAATTTATGATTAATAGAAGGATTATGACACAATATGGTGAATATCAGGAGATTTATGTAAAAAGAAGTGCTAATCGAAAGTCTTAATCATAAGATATTAGAAATATCATGCAAGAAGTAACCAGTGGAACAAAAAGTGGCTCTAGTACAATGAATCTTAAAACAGGTCTCCCATTTTAATATGAAATATACCAATGGGATAAGTCAAATGATACTCTGGAATTAAAGGTAGGGGACCTTGTACTTGTATTCACTACCAAATTCAATAACATCAAAGGATGCATGAAAATTGAGGAGTCCATTTTGGGGATTTATGCTATTAAACACCTTCATGTTTGTAAGATGTGTCTATGAAACGTTGATAATATTACTAAGAATCAACAGTACTATGACTTTTCTTATGAAATATAATAATAAAAAATTAATATAACCACAATTAAAGAATTAAAGAATTATTTCTTTTACATTTCATACACTACCAAGGATTGTAACAGTAAGTAGTAATTGTCTACAAAAATCAATTACAAGAAGAATTTAATAATAAAAAATGATTTATTCAAATAATAGCATTTTTTAATATATAATTATCTTTTACAAGAATATCTATAAAAATAACTGTGGAAGAGAACCATTAATAGAGAAAAAAATTAAAGAATTAAGATAAATCACTCACTATTAATCCAATTAACCTTTTCAAAGATAATAGTAGAGAGATTTGATGTAGAATTGTGAATTGAATTGATCAAAATTGATTTATAACAAGATTAAAACAATATATAGCTGATTTCTATGATTTCACGTCTTTCTGATTTATTTTTGAAAAAATAAATCACTTAAGAAATAGTTTTAACTATACTTACTTGTTGGTAATAAAGGTATAATTGAAAAATGTGATGATTTGGGAGAAACAGCAAGAGGAAGCCTTTTTTAAGTCTAAGACAGCTCACAGAGGTGTGCCATGGGGCAACCGGAAAAGCCAGTGAGTGAGAAAACAATAAAACCTTTTGGATTATTACTTGAATCATCTGTTGCCATATAAGATTATCATAATTACTTAATTGAGGCTTTTATGTGACTACCAACCCATTTATGGTTAATAATAAAAGGAGTAACAACTTTAAATATTCTTTTATTCCAAAAAGATCATTTATTTCTAAAATTTATCAATTTTATTGGAAATTTAATGAAAGAATGTATTTTCTGTAAATCTTTAAAGATTCTGTGTTTAACGTGGAATCATCAAAAATGGACTGTAAGTAAAAGGTTTAATTTTACATATAAAAGTATGATTATTTATTGTTTTATATCAATTTTATGGCTCTCAATTGGTACTGAAAGTTTCAGAAAGATTCATCAAGAATTGTATTTTTAATGAATTTTTGAAGTTTTTACCTCATTTCTACGTAGAATTGCAAATAGCAGTATATGGCTGGTTGCTATGAGGTTTTTCATTGGATAATAGTCCAAAAAAGGTTTTTAATTACTCTTTTGGGGTTTATCAATTGAAATTCATTAAGAATTGACAGGGTTACATCATTCTAAGTTGCTCTTTACCTCCTTGGCATGTCAAATAGCAGGTTATTTGCAATTTTCTTATTATTTACTGAAGTTGGTACATGGTAACCAAATTCCCAAAAGGTTTGAGTTTACTCATTGGGCCAATATCAGCCATGAATCCCAGCTTTGGAGCTGTCCATGCCTCTGAGACCTCAGAAGCTGGGTACCCTGGCACTCTTTGATGTCTTTTGTCCCCTTTCACTATTTTTCACATCAAAATAGAACTTCAAGCTTAAAGTGAGATATCCACTATTGGTGTGCCAAAAGTGCGTGTCAGAATACCATAATATTAAGTGCCACAAACATGCATAACACTATTTGTAGTGTATACGTAACATGGTATTTCTCACATTCCCATTATTTTGGTGTGAAATTGAGAAAAACAAAGATTTTCATGGATCTTTTATGTGGTATTGAAGTATTTTCCATGTTACCACCCCAAAGAGTTGATTTGATCTTATTCACTCTATAGAGCTACCCTAGGTGCAATTTTGTGTACAATCCAAATCTGCCCTTAAATCCATGGATTTAGCTACTCAATAAAAAGTTATTCATCTTTTCTGAAATCGAAAAGGATTAATTTTGAATATATGCATGAATTATGAGTTATGCATAGTTCAGATTTTTTTTCAGATAATTGTGCCCTATTTGGGTATGTAAAATATACCTCAAGGCTCACATTCCTTCCCACCAAAAAATAAAATTGTACTAAAATTATATCAATGGTATAAAGAAGAAAAAGGCCCCAAAGGGGGTTAATGTGCACTTTCCAATCTCTTTACATTACTCAGATTGATTAATTTAAAGCACATTTATAGACATATTGAGGGTTGTGGCCTTCTTTCATGTCTAAGTCTTTTTGAGAGTTTATCTGCGTCAGGTATTTCTGATTCTGCCAGCCATTTGTCTTCATGTACTGGATTTATATATCTGAAAAGATATTCTCTTTGATTTTTGACCCTAAGTCTCCTTTCTTTTATGAATTTCTTGATCTTTCTGTCTTCACTCTGTTCCACTGGTGGTACATTCAAAGGAGTTTGGTTCCTTGAAGCAAACAATTCTTTGTCAGTTGGTTGATAAGGTTTTATCAAGCTGACTGGAAAGGTTGGGTTTTTATTTTCCAATTCACCACTCAATTCCACATGAGCTGCATTGGTTCCATGTAAGGCAACAATATCAAAAGGTCCTACATAAGAATCTTTAAGTTTCTTTGGGCCTTTGATATTATTAAGATTCAAGGTTGAAACTCGAGCTAAGTCCCCTACTTTGAATTCTGGTAGTTTGTGACTATTGTACCACTTGTGTTTTGCATAGTCAAAAGCATCATTCATACTCTGTGTCACAGGGGCTCTTTGAAGTGAAGAGGGCCTGGCACTCAGTAAACTGGGACTCACTTATGGAGGGCTCAAAGATATCGTAAGAAAGGATACACTTAAGAGTTTTAAAGATGAATTACTAAAAGATTGAATATAAGAAAGCAGAAACAAAAGAATAATAATGAAAGAATAGATGAGCCAACCACAAATAAGTCCAAGTCCACTGTTTCAACCTGTCAGAATGAAAAGAGAAGGGTTAATTAGGATATGGCCACCCAACTCATACTGTACAGGCAAAGAGAGAAATGCAAAGACCAACTTAATATTAAACAAATATAATACCCAAAATAAGGATAAGAATATTCATAAAATAATTAATAAACTAAATTAATTAACTGGGGAAAAGTTCCCAGGGGGGAGAAAGAGGGGCTGGTATATGTGACAAACACCAGCCCTGATCCAGAGGAAGAATTTTCATGAGAGGATTGAATTATTGAATTGATTCTGGCCAATACAGGTCCTGTACAGCTTTACAGAACTTGTACAAGAGGTGTGGTGTATTTCAGTCATCATACAGTTTCATGCTGGTGTATTGAAACTGGATTGGGTGAAATCAACCTGTACAGGTATTGACAGGCTGTATTGATGTACCAAGCTGTATGCATGTTTCAGAATGAAGATTGCTGAAACTGAATGCTAATGCAGATACCGGATCTGCTGATTTGAGGTGTTTGAGTGGGTCTATTGATTAATACCCTTACCCCTGGTGAGTGGTTGTTACAGTATCTTCCTCTTGAAACTGATGGGCTCCTGAACACCATAATACCCTGCCACCATTTAGTGGCATATCAATATCCCCACATTTTTCAAAAAAATTCCTTTCTAATTTTCTTTTCCTCTTGACCATTATCCTGAAAATCCTCCTTCAATTCTTCTCTGTCAAATTAAATTGATCCCCCTTTCTTTCAAGTTTTGAGTAAGTATTCCACTTCAAAAGATGCTTTTGCTTTCTTCTGATTCAATCAATCTTGCCCTTGGGGTATGGCCTTGGGATATATCCCAAAATGATGGCCACTGAGCTCTTGTGCTCAAAAAAATGATGCCCAATGAGTATATGAAGTGCACTCATTGGGCAAGGCTTAATCAACATGAAATCCTGAAAAAATTCCTGTGGCCTTGTCCCGGATGAATATTGATAAAACTTTATTTTATGGCCTTTTGGGGGTTTGGGTGATTTTTGGTGATTTTATGACTTATGGCTATTTTTGGCCATTTTTGGTCTTTGGGGTCCTATGGTCCGCAGGCCGTACGCCGCAGTTCGTGGTCCGTGGGGGCTATTGGAGGCCTTCAGGACCAAAATGGACCCCCTGGGCCCAATTGAGCTGGGGACCCAAGGGTACCATGGGGCCAAGAATTGGCCAAGATCCAAAACCTCCCCATACATGGCCTGGACCCATTGATGGGGTCCAGGACCATCAAGATCCTGGCCTCCCCAAATTTGCAGGGGAAGCCCTGGGTGATGAATGCACCCCCAAAGGGCTATGAATTTTTACCTTAGAGGCTTTGAGGGGGGGCATAAGTGAGTTATGGCCCCCATTTCCTTGAAGTCAAAGATTTTTTCTTGATATGGAGTGGACTGATTTTGATGTCTTGAATATTCTGCTTGCATATTCTTCAGTTATGAGTTCCAAACTGACTGAACTCACTGAATCTTCTCCTTCTGAACTGCCACTGTCTGTTCTTTGTGGTTCTGGCGTCTTCAGTCAATTATCCTCCCCTTCCATGGCGTCTTCTGGTCAATTTTATCCCTCCCAAACCTATGATGGGTTCAGAGAAGTTGAAGGTTCTGATCCTGCCTGTACTGAATGTTTGGCCAAAAGTAAGGATTGCTTTCAACATTACAATCCTTGATTGTCAAAATGCCATTTTTGCTTCATTGGAAAGAAACCATGTCATTGTACCGGGTCCACTTTGTCCAACGTCAGGAGGCATTTATGGAGCAGAAAAGATGGGCCTTTTGGGCAGGAATTACCCATTTCTGAGGAACCTACTCCTGATGCAACCTCAGGATTTTCTCAATGTGAGTGATTTGCATATCTTGATTGGATTGGTACTGATATTTTGATGTAGTGACTGGTTCCAGGCAGAGGGATGTGGAAAGATGGACTAATTTTGGAGGGCCCATTCCAATCGGTGGTAGGCCCATATATTCCAGCTCAGAAGTCCCAATCTCAAGGACCAATACTGATGGTGTGAGCCTTTGAGATATGACCACATACCCAATAAGGTCACAAAAAAGATTAAGAATAATTATACCTTTAATATAATTATATTAAAATTACTTAGAATAATTATACATTAAAAATAATTACTTAAATATACAAAAAATACCATAAATTGGTACAAAATATGGTTTAAATTAAAAACCAATGAATCAACATGTAAAATAAATTATACCATTGTATTCCTCATGGAAAAATACACATATACCATTTTTATGGCATATCTGTAAAGTCAATATTTAATGAATTATAAGGTATAATACCTTATAGAAACCATAAATCCCTATTTATCTCAGGAACTAATGAAACAACATGTGAAATAAATTGGAACAGTGCACTTCCCACAAAGCTCCACACATAAAACAATTAATAAGCTAATTTCCAAAGTCAATACTTAAGGAATTATCCTGAATATATGCACTTTTTTGGTCAACGCATATATTCAAGGATCATAGCTAATATCTCCTAAACTATACATGATAGAATGATGAACCAAAAATAAAGTTACCACGTAATTACTGTAAGAACACAGATGTGAACTTTATTTTACAAATTCTAAACAAGGTTAAAACCTATGGTGAAATATTGATAAAAATCAACAGAGCTGTTGACCACTTTGTTGTGAAAGTAGTCCAAACTTAAAAAAAAGTATATAGTTGTATTCTACTAGTTCATTCGTGAAGAATGATGTAATTTTTATTATTAAATTCAGGGTATAACCCCCTGAAATCAAGGTTTGAAACTTAAAATATTGAATTTCAACAGAAAAGATGAGTTACAAGAAAAATCATCAAAATTAGAGTTTTGATGATGTAATGAAAGGCTCTTGGCAGCATAATAATATTATGCCAAGCTATCAGGATTCACTCTCTGAATTGCTGTCGCGTGTAAATCGTAAAAGGTATTGAAGATCAAAGTTTGAGCTTAAATTGCACAGTTATGATCACCTACTGTAACCTTAAATTAAGTTTAACAGTCATAAGAGTGATAAAATTGGTGAATACTATTAGTTTATGATTAAAACTAATAAAATACACGAAATTTGGGGTTCTGCCAAGCCTCTGATGTCATCAAACTTAGAGTTATAGTGATAACTCTAAATAATGGTGTAATAATGATGTAATATGGTTTGATCATGATGTAATCACCCTCAAACCTTAAACTATTGATCAATTCCAGTGGATATGATCAGTACACGTCTACTAGAAGCCTGTTGGACTCTAGGAGGGAGGTATTTACTATAAATAGAGCTCTTTTTTACTCTATTTTCCCCTAAGACGCATCAAAAACATTAAATCAATTAAATCAAAAGGTAATTTCTTTATTCTTTATATATAAAAGCATTATATTATTAAAGACCAAAGACCACCTTGCTATAGTCATCTATTTTGACGTGATTAAATCATTTATTTAATTGTTTTTGTTATAAATCTCTCTAAAACTCATTTCCACGTAAAAATCGAGAATAATTTGTAATTCTCTTTATTTTTATTGTAAATACAATTTGAAAAAGTTGTATTTATACTTTTTTGCATAAAATAATTCAAAATTATTATATTAAGTGTTAAAAGTAGGTTATTTTCTCTTTTTATAATAATTTCTCTATTATTACTCTTTTAATAATTCTTTAATCAATATAAATAGTATTTACATTAATTCATAACTTTAATATTAGTAATATTATTGTTATTAATTGTTTTTTATTAATAAAAAACAATTTTTTACGCCTTTATTATTTGTTGGTAACAATAATAAAGAGCTTTTTAATATATTAATTATTTTATATTAATATATTATTTTATTATATTATATTTTCATAATATAAATTATATTATTATATTTATTTAATAATATAATTATTTTACGCCATAAAAATAATAATTATTTATTATTATTATATTTTTAATCTTATTTATTCAATTTATAAGGACATTCAGAGTACAATAAGTAAAAAATTAGTAATTTTTTACTTATTGTTTCATAGTAAAACCTTACAGATGGAGTAGTGAAGGTAGTGAAAAAGATAAGGAGAATTGCTGATTCCCCATCTGATCCAGATGCTGAGGGGAGTGATGAGTTGGATGGTGAAGAAGTTGAAGTTGTTCCTCATTCAGTTGGCCATCCATCCAGCAATTCCTCTGCCCAGCCTCCTGCCAACAGATTCCAAAGCCAAGTCATTCCCAGTACCCCCAGAACCTTCCAACCAATGCTTTCTTCCATTCCTTCCACAATTCCTCCTCCTTCACCAACTCATTCCCATGCTAGGCCTGCCTTGAATCCAGAAGTAAGCCCATCACCAGTCCAACCATCCAGAATCTCACCCATGACCACCTCTCGTCAACTCCAACCTGAGGCTAGCTCCAGTAGAAGAAGGGATGGTTGGTCTCCTTTACCGTTTCCTGCTGCTCAAGTTTTTCAAAGAAGGGATCGTTGGCGTATTTGGGTGACCAGAGGAGTTCCCAATGTGGCAAGTGAAAATCAAGATGCTGTGGCCAGATTATTCAGGAGGGTTGATAGAAATAGCAGAGAGGTGATCATGTATGCCAATGATGGAATGATTCCAGGGGCTGCTTCTGAAGAGATGGCTGCCAAATTTGCCTGGTAAGAAGATGAGTTGATAAATGATTTCCAGAGAACCTTTGATGATTTATGTAGAGATAACTAGTTTTCCTTTTCCTTTTTTGTGTTTGGGGGGACTTCCATCCCCACTCTTAAAAATACTAAAAAATGAAAAAATAATGGAACCTCCCAATACATGATTTGGGAGGGGATGCTGCTGCTTTAAAGAAATAAAAGAAAGAAAATTATACAAGTGAAGAAGGAAAGAAAATAAAAGAATAAGAGAAAATGAGAGTAAAGAAAAGAAATAAAGAAAAACCCTGATGGCTGGTCCTCCTTGTGGTGAGTTGCTTGATTCTGGCCAAGAAGTGTCTGAAAAACGGAACCCAAGCATTTGATGCTCACATAGTGGCCAAGGTAATGTTTTACAAGAAGTAGAACCCTCAGGGATGCATACCAGGAGATGGAACTTACTTTACTAACTTCCACTCCCCACCAAGCACCATAAAACTGAAATGAATTGCCATAAATGACTTCTGAAATTAAATTCCATAAATGACTTGTGAAATGATATGCCATAAGTGACTTGAAGTAATGGAGGTCTTGAATTATGATGATTGGCATAAATGAAGTGATAAATAAAGAAAATAAAAGGAAAGGGAAAGAAAAAAAAAACATTTGGCCATATCTTGATAGGGTCCAAATGGAGGGTATTGGTGTTGCTTGATTCCTGAACCAGTCCAAATAATTGACAAGTGCTCACAAAGTGGCCAAGGTGATGCTTACAGCAACATATGGGTAGAATACCCCCTTAAAGGTGCATGCCAGGAGAGGAACTTACTTTCATAACTTCTTCTCCCCACAAGCACCTTAATCAAACTCTGGAGATATTTGGACCAGGCTTGTCTGGATATAATGAATGGAAATCCTTGACAAGGTCTGGTGAGTTGGTAAGGTTGGAAGCTGGTTCCCAAGTGGTTCTTTCTGGGTCTTCACTGAATCCTTTCCACTCTACAAGATACCATAATTTACCCCTTTTGAGTTTTGAATCCAGAACCTGAGTCACTTCCCATTCTTCTTACTGCTCCACTGAAACTGGTGGTGGCGGCAATTGATGTCAATTTGGGATAGTTGATTTCTTCACTGGTTCTAATAAAGACACATGAAATACATGGTGAACTGACTTCCATTGCTGAGGCAACTTGAGGTGATATGCATGGCTGCCAATCTTCTTCAGAACTTCAAAGGGTCCCAACCATTTTTCTGATAATTTCTTGATGGGTCTTGTTGTCTTGATATTCTTTGAAGCTAGCCATACCTTTTCCCAAGCTTGGAAATCAGGTGAAATTGCTCTATTTCTATCTGCATACTTCTTTAATCTCCTTATTTCTGACTCTAATTCTTCTTTTATGACTCGCTCTACTGATTGGAGTTTTGTTGATAACTTTCCAGCAGGTGAATCTTGAGAAATATGGATTGAGTCAAAGCTGGGATTTCTTCCATAAATGGTGAAAAAAGGTGATTGCTTTGTTGATGAATGTTCTGCATTATTATAGGCAAATTCAGCCAGAGGGAGCCAGGTGTACCAGTCATCTTGATGATAGCTGACATACATCCAAAGATACTGTTCTAGAATCTGATTTACCCTCTCTGTCTGTCCATCTGTTTCAGGATGAAAAGAAGTTGAAAGATCTCTTGATATCTTGAGCTTCTGACATAATTGAGTCCAAAATGATGAAACAAATAAAGATCCTCTATCACTGACAATGCTGACTCAAAGGCCATGCTTGGAAAATACATGACTAATGAAAATTTGAGCTAAGTCCAGAGCAGTGATTGTTCCATAATTTGGAATGAAGATTGCCATTTTTGAGAACCTGTCTACAACTACTAGAATTGAGTCAGAGTTGTTTGACAAGGGAAATTGAGTGATAAAGTCCATTGATAAGGAATTCCAAGGACCAGATGGAATTTGAAGAGGCTTGAGTAGTCCAAACTTCTTGTGTTTAATGTTCTTGTTTCTTGAACATTGCTGACATGAGGACACATAGTCCTTGATGAATTGATTAATGCAAGCCCAATAAAAGTCCCTCTTGATGAGCTTGACGGTCTTCTCCTGGCAAGGATGGCCAGCCAAAGGTGAGTCATGACCCTTTTGAAGAATATTGAGTTAAAGTTCTTCATTGCTTGGGATTACCACTCTATCTTTGAATAATAACAACTTGGCTTGAGGTTCAATAGAATAATCTGGAATTGATTTTCCTCTTGCTAGCTGCTTGAGTATTTCTTTATAGTCTTTGTCTTGCCATACTTCTTATTGAATCTTGTCAACTAAATCTAAAAACATTTCTACTTTGATTCAAAAGAATCTTGACTCTTGAATTCCATCTTGCTTGATTACTTCATGAAAATTTTGAGGATTATTGCTGATGAAGTCCACCCCCCTCTCTGGGTACACGTTGTCCCAATGTGACAAGGCATCTGGCAAAGTGGCCAGCCTGCCTGGGCGGTAAGTGATAGTGATGTGAAATTATGAAAGTAATTCAGCCCAATGGGCCTGACAACAAGTAAGAAGTTTGGAAGACACAAAATACTTCAAGGAATAGTGGTCTGTCAAGACCTCAAAAGAATTGGAAAGAGAGAGAAGAAATGCTCTCCAGTGCTCGAGAGCCCAAACTATGCCAAGGGGTTCTTTGTCAAGAATCTCATAGTTCAGCTCATCTGGGAGAAGCTTGCGACTATCAAATGCAATGGGATGCTTTCCTGAGCCATTCAACTGGCTCAGTAAAGCACCCAAAGCATAATCAGAAGCATCAGTCTCTACTATAGTAGGTAGAGAAGGATTGAAGTGAAAGCTTCTTTAAGTGCTTGAAACTGACTAAGAGCTTCCTCATTGAAGATGAAAGGAGAATCTTTTTTAAGGAGGGAAGTGAGCGAAGTGATTTTTTTAGAATAATGTTTAATGAAACAACAATAAAAATTGGCAAAGCCAAGAAAAGATTGAAGGGCCTTGATGTTTTTGGGATTAGGCCAATTGAGGATTTGACAAACCTTTGAAGAATCCATCTTGAGGCCATCACTTGAAACAACATAGCCCAAGTATTCCACACTTGAGGCATGGAATACACACTTGGAGGCTTTGGTATACAGATTATTGTCCCTCAGTCTTTGGAGGACAGAGGCCACATGTTTGAAATGTTCCTCCTCAGAACTGGAAAAGAGCATAATATAATCTAAATAAACCACAACAAACACATCCAAGAAATCTGCAAAGATATCATTTACTAGATTCTGGAAAGAAGCAGGAGCATTGGTCAACTCAAATGGCATGACCAAATACTCATAACTACCATATTTGGTTCTAAAGGAAGTTAAGTGCTCATCCCCCTCTTTGATTCTCAGAAGGTTATATGTACCACGCAAGTCTATTTTGGAGAAGATAGTGGAACCGTTGAATACAATAAGGAGCTGGTTCATAGTAGTAACAGGGTTCCTGTTCTTCCTAGTAACAGCATTAAGTTTGCAGTAATCAACACACAAGCAAAGACCTCCATCCTTTTTCTTAACAAAAAGGACAGGTTCTCCTGTTGAAGAGGATCTTGGTCTAATGAAACCTTTCTCTACATTCTCTAAAATGTAGGCCCATAGTGTTTCTGACTCTTGATTTGATAAGGAGTAGATAACACCAATTGGAGGTAGAAGACCCTCCAATTCAATATGGTGATCACAGGCACAGTGTGAAGGAAGTTTATCTTCTTTCACATTGGAGAATACATCCAAATATTGGTGATAAGCAGGAGGGACTACCTTCAACACAGTTTCAATTTCTTCTGTCTCTTCCTCCTCATCCCACTGCTCCTCCAGGGAGGCGTGAAAAGATAAAAGAGGAAGTTCCACATCCCCTTGAAAGAGATGAAGTGAAGATATGGCAACATCTTCTCCAACATCCTTTATCTCTTTGAAGACTTCATCTCTTAATGGAAGTAATGACTGAGAGGGAATTATTGAAGGGATATGGACAGAAGAAGGAAGGGAAGGTGTCTTAAGCTCACCAATCAGAGCAACACTGTTGACAGAAGTGGCTAAGTCATTACTATTAGAAGGAATAATACCACTAGAATCCTTATGACTAGAATCATAGGTGATCAATCCATTTTTCCAATCAATAATGGGATTAAAATGGTAACGTCAATCATAGCCCAATATCAGGTCTTCTCCCTTGGGTGAATCTAAGATAAAGAAGTCCCATTCAAAGCTTGGGAAGGAAAGTAAGTCAACTACCCACTTGGTATAATGGGTGATGAACCAGGCAGGGGATTCATTAGAATCAAGAATGAAAAGAGGAATCTTTTCAGGGAGCTCTGACAGAGTCAATGAGTACTTGAGAACAAAATTCTTTGCAATAAAGGGATTTGTAGCACCAGAATCAATGAGAATACTTGAAAAATTTCAGAGACAGAAGAAAAAATAAGAAAATTTAAAGATTTCTTGACACTAGTATTCAGAGTGCACAATTGTGCTCTTGAAGGAAATAAGTGAGAACTATTGAACACATCATGATCCCCACTCAGGATTTTTCCTGCTTGCTAGGGAAGACTCTTGATGATGACCCAGGCTTTTTCTGAGGTCTCTTGAAGCATTTTTCAATTGGGTGCTTTCCACCACAATAAGTACACAAACCCTCTTTAATCCTCCTCTCCTTTTCAGAACCAATTAATTTATTGGCCTTATTTAGGAGAGCAGCATGAGGCTTGTCCTTTGAAGATTGAAACTGCTTACCCTTCTTGTTCTTCTTCTGGTGAGGCCTCTTTGAAGATGAGTTTTGAGGAGTCCTAGATTGGTTGGATCCATTGACTGGAGGCTTCTTCTCCTGATTTCCACCCTTTTCTTTTTTCCTCTCATGATATCTTGTGTATAACTCTAATGTGACATCCATAAGTTCCTGAAGAGTATCAAAAGTTCCCGGGTGGGAAGCCAACTGATCCAATAATCTTGATGCCAATCCTCTTCTGTAAACATGTATATAAGCTCTTTCCCCCCAATCTCCAATTCTTAACATTAAGCTTCTTAAATCAGCAATGTACAAGGATACATGACCACTTTCCTTCATCCTCAAATTGTCCAACTCTTGTTCAGCTTTCCTGACTTCATTGGGGTCACCAAACAGAGTGAATAATTGAGATTCAAATAATGGCCAATTATTGAGGAGGTAGGAAGGGTCTTCATTGGAAATATTGGAAAGATAGGGTTCAATCCACTTCCCAGCTCTACCAGTGAGAAAAGAAGTTAAGTAAAGAACTTTCTTCCTGTCAGAGAAGAAATTTTCTGGATTGTTATGGAAGATTAATTGACAGGATTGGAGTCTTGAAAGCAGGGGCTTTGGAATTGTCCCTGGGAGCAACTGCTTGGGTGAGTTGCCCCATGAATTGAGTAATCTGCTCCAACATCTTGAGGAGACTTGGATCAGCTTGAGAGACAAGAGGTTGACAAGAAAGGGCTAGATTAGAGCCCTGAGGCACCTCTGGAGCAAGTGACAAGGCATATGCCACTTCAGTCTCCCTAGAATCTTGCTCTTCCACAGAATCATCCCCCTTTTCATCTTAAACTTCGGCTAATCTTGCTCTTGCACCTTCAGACATGCCAGGGTAGCCACCCAAAAGTCCAGAAAAGGATCTTGATCTTCTAGATTTCATTCCACCTCTTCTTGAGGGTGCTGCTCCTTCCATTGGTGGTCCTCTGTCCAAGTTTGAACTCAGTTGATGAACTGATGCTGTGGGTCAAGAGGAGCCCTTGCTGTAGGAGTGAGAACAGCTGGAATTTTTTGGTATCTAGTTTTCTTTGCTGGGGGACTATGCTGAACTGGCATTATGAACAGAAGTTGAATAAAAGGAACTTGATGGTACTGAGAACAGAAATCAAAACTTGGCCAAATCAATCACAATAAAATCTTGATGAGTCTTGAGGAATCAATTCAATTCTTGAGGTAAAATCAACTTCAATCAACAA
Source organism: Austropuccinia psidii (assembly GCA_023105745.1). Taxonomy (NCBI): domain Eukaryota; kingdom Fungi; phylum Basidiomycota; class Pucciniomycetes; order Pucciniales; family Sphaerophragmiaceae; genus Austropuccinia; species Austropuccinia psidii. Next base: position 6,721,001 of record JALGQZ010000018.1, read on the forward strand.
TAAATCAATTCAATCAATAATCAACAATAAATCAAATTAAAATCAAATATCAATAATAAACAATAAATCAAATTAAAATCAAATATCAATAATCTTGAGTAAATCAACAATCAATCAATATTCAATCAATAATCAATAAATCAATAAATCAGTGTCTTCAATATGAATCAAGGTCTTGATGAATCAATCAATCAATTCAAAATCCTCATAAATCAATTCAAATATCTTGATGAGTCAAATCAATCAATAATCAAAATCAATTCTTGAGGATCAATAAAATATCATGAGAATTCAAATTCAATCAATCCAATCCAAATGAAAAATCCTGAATTGCTGAATCAATAAACCGAATTAATCCCAATGAACAATCCAATCAATTAAACCAATCAATAATTCCTGAATAAGACCTGAATGATAGCACAGAAAAAATTGATTTGATAAGATAAAATGAAGTCAATGAAATGGTCAGCAATGATTAAGAAAGAATAAAGGATCAATTTTCATATAAATGAAATGAATGAGATGAAAATTGATGAGAGATAAAATCATAATCATTAAGAATCATAAGATCATAAAAAGTCATAGTTGATGAATGAGGGAAATGATTATAATAGAATGGAAAGAAAGAATCAATATGAGTTAATTAATTTAATTTCACAGGGGCTCTTTGAAGTGAAGTGGGCCTGGCACTCAGTAAACTGGGACTCACTCATGGAGGGCTCCAAGATATGGTAAGGAAGGATACAATTAAGAGTGTTAAAGATGAATTACTAAAACAATGAATATAAGAAAGCAGAAACAAAAGAATAAGAATGAAAGAATAGAAGAGCCAACCACAAACCAGTCCAAGTCCACTGTTTCAACCTGTCAAAATGAAAAGAGAAGGGTTAATAAGGATATGGCCACCCAACTCATACTGCACAGGCAAAGAGAGAAATGCAAAGATTAACTCAATATTAGATAAATATAATACCCAAAATAAGGATAAGAATATTCATAAAATAATTAATAACCTAAATTAATTAACTGGGGAAAAGTCCCCAGGGGGGAGAAAGAGAGGCTGGTATATGTGAGAAATACCAGCCCTGATCCAGAGGAAGAATTTTCATGAGAGGATTAAATTATTGAATTGAGTCTGGCCAATACAGGTCCTGTACAGCTGTACAGAACCTGTACAAGAGGTGTGGTGTATTTGAGTGATCATACAGTTTCATGCTGTTGTATTGAAATTGTATTGGGTGAATCCAACCTGTACAGGTATTGACAGGCTGTATGCATGTTTCAGAATGAAGATTGCTGAAACTGAATGCTAATGCAGATACTGGATCTGCTGATTTGAGGTGTTTGAGTGGGTGTATTGATGAATACCCTTACCCCTGGTGAGTGGTTGTTACACTCTGTTTTGTATGATGCTTTGCTTTATCAAGCATTATCTTGAAGCTGGAAGCTGTAGGATGAATTTCAATCAAGTGTTTCCTCAGTTTGTCTGCTGGGAGTCTTGCATTCCATTCTTTTTCTAACATAGCAGGAGTTTGGCCTGTAGAAGAATGGACTTATGTCTTATATTCTAGTTCTAATTCAGGAAGTAGAGTGCACCCGTCATGAGTAAAGCCATCTGAGTCTTTGAATTCTAACCCATAAGCAGAAATTCTCCTGAACATTTCCTCTAAAGTTAGAATCATTCTCTCTGCAAATCCATCTGCTTGAGGGTGATATGCTGTTGAGAATGATAACTTGTTGCTAAACAATCTGTGACAATTCGTTCAAAGTGAAGATTTCAATTTGGATTTCAGTCACTTAAAATATTCTTAAATAACCCTGTATGAAAAATAACTCTACTCCATAAAAGAAGAGCTGTATCCATAACAGTGTCATCTTTATCACATGGTAATAATATGGGAGTTTTTCTATATCTGTCTACAATTACTAAACAAGCATTAAAGTTTTTGTCACCACTTGGAGGGAGTGCTGTGACCCAATCCATGTGAAACACCTCCCAAGGTGATTTTGGTCCTTTAATATGGATCATAATCCAAATTTCTTGCCTGTACTCCTCTTTGGTTTTTGGCATCTGTCACAGGTATGGCAATATTCAATGGTCTCTTTTCTCCAAGATGGCCACCATTCACAGCTCTTTACTTTTTAAAATGTTCTGTATTCTGATAGGTGTCCAGAGTAGAGGCTATCAGGGCATTCATGAAGAATGGTATTGATAACCAGTCTGCTAAATAATGCCATTGCACAAGAATGTTTAGTTCTGTGGTAAATTATTTCATCAAACAAGTGAAATCTTTCTTAAGAATAGGAATTTTACCAAAATTCATCCAGTTCATTGACTACGGATGTATCTTTGCAGTCTTTATCTAATAAGGAAGTCAAGATATGGAAATTCTTGTCTTGCTTATAAGATTCTCTGACTTATTCAAAGAATTCAGTCCTAATATTAGTTATGTTAATTCCTTCAATTGGAATCTGTTGTTCTGCTTCCAAGGGTACATAAGCTTGGTTATCAGGAGTATTGGATAATGCCCAGCTGCTAAGTCCATCAGCATTCTTGTGAATGTTTCCTGCTTTATGAACTATAGTCATGTTGCCTCTATAGTCTTGAGTGGCTATTTGCCATCTCAACATATGTCTGATGGGAATTTTCATGTTAAGAAGTGATTTCATGGCATTACAGTCAGTTATCACTTCAAAAAACTGCCATAAAGGTAATAGTTCAGTTTTCCAAGTGCCCATACAAAGCATAAACAATTCATCTGGCTTCTGTTGGTTTGATTTGTTTTGAGATGTAACAAACTGGTACTTATGCAGGTTTGTCAGCAGTAATTTGGACTTGATTTAGGGCTGCCCCTAATCCATCTCCACATGAATCAATGTATAATTTAAAAGGTATATGCCAGTCAGCCATGAGGAGTAAAGGTGCTTCTTTAAGAGCCTTCATTATGTTCTCATAAGCTTTAATTCTCTCCTGTGTCATCTCAAATACTGTTTGTTAATCACAGATTCTATAGAGTGAATTGGCTATAATTGCAAATTCTTTCAAATGTTGCCTATACTAACTAGCAAATCCCAGAAAAGAAATGACTTTCTTCTTATTCTGGTGTATTGGCTTAAGTAACACTGCTGCCACTTTATTTTTGTCAAAACCCAAGCGTAAACCAGAACCAATATGTCCTAATGCTTTGAGTTCTTCAAAACCAAAATTGCATTTTTTGAGTGAAATTTTCATATTCACTTCTGCAACTTTGTGAAGCACTCTTGCAAGTCTTTCAAGGTGCAAAGACCATGAATCAGAACATATGATGATATCATCAATATAAATGATAAGCCATCCTTCAGATAATTATGTGGGGAAGATGGTATTCATACTTGTTTGATAATAAGATTCCACATTTTTAATACCAAATGCAATTTTAATATAAACATAAATACCACAGTGAGTGATAATTCTAAGTAATTTATTGGCTTTAGGCGTCAAAATATTTGGTTAAAGCCTTTCAATGCATCCATTGATGTTATATACTTGGCTTTTGACAATTGGGTCAAGGTTTCTTGAATTCTAGGAATGGGATACCTATATGGAACTTCGTAGGTATTCAATGATCTAAAATCTCCAACCATCCTTGATTTATCATTATTCCAAGCAATAATAACAGGTGTTGTCACTTCAACTTATTCATTATGGCCTACTTTCCTTAGTACATCAAGTTGGATCAACTCTTGGATATGTTTTTCCAAGGCTTCTCTACCTCTGGGACTGGCTGGATAAGCTGGTCTTCTAAGTACTGGAGGATATGGTCTGTCAATATTAAGAGTAATATCAACTACCTTCCCTTTTATAGCGCCTAATGGTTCATTATCAGAGGAAAATGCATTATCATATGTGTATAATACATAAATAAGTTCATGTCCCATCTTTGGTGACAATTATGGATTCATTTGTGCTTCAACAAGTCAATTAGCCACAAATTATTCCTTATAAGTATCATTATTAGAAGATACTATTGATATTTGTTTTGACATATTGGAAAAAGCAAATTTTTGTTTTTTTGTTTTCTGCAATTGTGAAATATCTTTCTTTAAGGTTATTGATTTCAATACCATAAATATTAAAGTAATCATTTCCAAGAATTATTTGCTGAGATGTGCAGTTGTTCAATACTACAATCTCAGTCTTCATTCTTACACTTCATTCTGGGTGTGGAAATACAAGATTAGTGTCCAATATACCCAAAGGGTACATATTATTACTGTCACTACTAAATTGTACACCCTCTATTTGTAATAGATGATTTTTTCATCCAGGGAGTATGGCTTGAAGATAGTCTTTGTGTAAGGTGTGCATATGAAACTTTGATTAAAAATCAAGTACTTTTCCTGTCCTCAAAATGTTTATAAGGTAAAAATCAATTAAAAATAGTAAGAAATATTATTTTTAAGAAAAAAATGCCAATTTTATTGTTTATAACTTTATCAGTATAAATAAATAATATTATAAAGATTTATTGTTTTACCAAAAAAAAAAATTTATCCAAAAAGTACTCTACAAGAGATATTTTAAGGCTAAAAAAGAAATTTCTTCAAGAGAAATTTCAATTGGAATTAATTGAGCAAAGAACTGCAAGCAATTAATTAATGAACAAATTCTTTAAAAATAATATTAAAGGGAAAACACACCCAAAAGTGACCAGAGTGAATTTGGAAACAAAGTGACAAAGCTAACAGTGATGAAGATGCTTTAATTCACTTTTGGGGTGGTTCAGGGGGAAAAATGATTAAAAGAGTTACAAACAATGATTATAATGATTTTTTCACATGGTTAAAAGGTTTAAAATGATTTAAAAAATGGTGGTTGGAATATTTTATTGATTGGTTTAAAAGTGTTTAAACTAATTATAAAAGGAAAAGATTTTAATATGAAGAGAAAAGTGGGGCAAAGAAGACATTATTTTCTAGCCATCAACTTTCTTACTCCAAAAGTAAAATTTCCTCTTGCCACTCGTGGAAAACACTCTGAAAACATAAAAGATAATTATGGCATCATTGAACCCTGGCTTAGACCAAAAAAGGGCTGGTTTAAACTATTTTTAGCCATTTTAGACCCTTAAATCAGCCATTACTATAGGAATACCTTGTCTAGAGCCTTCAAAACACGTCATAATGTGTGTAGGAGGCGTAGAAATCAATTAAAACTGTTTTTACTAACATTGTTTTAGCTTAAGGGTAGTTTTACCCTCTTGGCAACAGTTAAAACTGTGATGGTTGGTATCAAAACCTTATCATCAATTGAGTCACAGAGTCTGTGACTCAATTCCAGGCCAAAAGTAATGAACTTTTGCGTGAATTTCAACATCTCACACCTGTTAGCAATGATTTTGGGGGTCTGGCTCCCCCTTAGAGCTAGAGTTCCTTTCCCCCCCAATTTATTTTTCCTTTAATTCCTCATCATGTATTATACTTGTAATTTACATATGTAATTCAATTTAATTGTACAGTACAATACAGTAATAATTGATACCTCATATGTAAATCAAAGTTCACTTATGTAATACACGCGCACATTTTGACATTTCAATTGAATTCAATTGAAAATACTTCAATTCCTCATAAATTCTAAGCTAAACACAACACCTCAATTTTAACACAAAAATTGATGGTTTTTGAATTAAATTAAAGTTTTTAGGATTTTCAATTTTTGTATTGAAAATACTAAAATCTCAATTTAAGCTTATTTAGAGTTGAGTTACAGAAATTTCATCCAGAGGTGACCCCACTTTATTTTTTATGAGGAATCCAATGGTGTGAAAATTTCTTTATGTTTATTTATTGGATAAAAAGCTATAATATACTTTATATAACTTCTTACCAAAAACATTTTAATTTCACAATTTTTATTAAAAATTCATTTTTACTTAATTTTTACAAGTAAAAATATAATTTCATATTTTTAAATTTTATTGTAATATTATTTTTAAATTATAATTAAATTCTGATTTTTAAATATAAATTTGTATTTATATTTCAATTTTTCTTTTTATAATATAAATAAATTTCTTTTATATATATTTGTATCTTAATTTATCATTTGTGGTCTTTTGGGTATATGAAAATACTTCTAAGGCCCACACTTTGGCCACACAATTACAAAAAGCCCCTGTATCCAAATTTAATTTGGCTTCAATACCATTCACCAGGGTTGATGTGATACAAGATGCTCCAGCGGTGTATCCTTTACCTCTAACAGGTTTGGTTTTACACATTCTGGCATCCTGGATATTCATCAGGTTATGACAGTCCTCAATTTAGTGTGGCAATTTAGTATGGACTTCTGTGACCTCAAAGAAAGCTGTAATGTTTTCAATTGGATAGTCCTCTACTGGTGTGTCTTCAGAGAGTGTAGAATCTAGGTCAGATTCTTCTCTTTCTTCAGTACACTGAACTTCTTCAATGAGTTGAGCTTCATTAATATTTGTCTTGTTGGTGCAATTGTTGGCTAAATTTGAAGTACTTCCACATTTATGACACTTCAAGACAGGTTTCTCAGGTCTTCTTTCCTTTCTGGAAATCTTTGGGATCATTTTTGACTCCATAGGGATTTTAGTCCAAGTTTTACCAATCCTTGTTCTAGTAATGATACCTTTCATTGAATTAATGTAGTCCTCTGTTTAACAGGGCTTTACTCATCTGCACTTGATAGCATGTTCCAGTTCTCCTCCACATTTTCTTAATATTTTCATATTAATCATAGTGTAAGACATATCTGGATGTAAAGCAGATAATCTGTGCTTCTGTTTGAGGAACCAAGTAAGTTGTTTATCCTTTTCTGAGTTAAAAATGGCACTTTCAAAAGCATTCTCCATTTTAAACCGCCAAGAATTATTGGCCCATTTGACAATCACTTCATATTTCCACCATTACCAATCATGTTTTCCATGATCTTGTCTCAGCTTGTAGTACCATTTCTTTGCAGTTCTTGTAAACAGAGAGTGTAATTTGCCCACTATAATTTCATCAAGTATATGAAAATCTTCTTGCAAAATATCAATAGTTCTGGTGAGCTCAATATGATTGTATTCTCCTTCACTAGAAAATGCTGGCCATTCTTCTAGTTTTGGAAGATCTTTTGCACAGATAAGATTTTCACCTAAGAATGGGGTAAAACTTCTTTTATCAGAATGTTTTTCTTCAGTAAAAGGTGTAGAATGTCTTGGCATATGTGGTTCATAATTCTTATGAATTTTTTCTACATTTGAAATGATTTCATTCTTTAACTTCTGCCTTTCACTGTTGCGTTTTTCAAAATTTGTTGCAAATTGATTGTTATTTTTAGTTATTTCCAAGACATGATATTTCAGAATTCTAAGTTGATCATTAATGTTTAAAATGGAAAGCTCTTCCATTTCATGATTTTGAACTTGAAATTTAATCTCAATTATGTCACATGTATTGGTAATTTAATCAAGTGTGACATTTGTCAACTGATACTATTCAGTATATTTCTTGTCATTTCCTTTCAATTCAGTCATGTCCAATATTATTTTACTTAACTTTGAATCAAATTTGCCAAGTTCTACATCAATACTAGATTTAAGAAAGTGTATTTCATCTATGATTTGCATGGAAAGGTCCCGTTCATCCTTTCCTGCTCTTTGGCTGTGAATTACATAAGAGTCCCGGCCATATTGAAGACACTGTTTACGGCTGAAGGCTCCAATTTGGGGATCCTGTGACCTTGTGGGTAAGGTCTGTGCCAATTGGCTTTGGATTTGCCCTTGCCCTGATGGTTCTTGCAACATTTCTGCTCCTTCTGTGGTCCTTTGGGCTTGTCTTTGAAAACTTCTGGTGCTGTTTTAGAGCTTTTGGACGACACTGGGCCTTCTTTCTCCAAAGCTGGAGTCTTTTCCAACTCCTTCTTCTGGCCTATGGATAAAAGACTTTTGTTCTTCAACAAATTCTTTATCTTTTTTACTTTTTATTTGCAAGACAATGGGCTCCAACCTACTAGGAGTTCTATGGTCTTCTCCTGACCCAGAAAGCTCTTGATGTGTAAGTAGGAGTTCATGGCCCACTGCCAAAGGCTTGGGAATATTTCCAACTCCTCTTCCTTGGCTTCTCTGAACCAATTTTTGTATTGGCATTGATGAATTTCTATTTCTGCCACTTTAAAGTGGTTTAGCCCTTAACATATTATCATGAATCAATCCAGATTGAGAATTCACGTCAAAGTTTGTGGGTGCAGACCTTGGGGAATGGGGGCCAAATCTGGCATTCTCCATATGTGTCTCTCTTGAGGAATGTTTGACACTTCTGGATTGGATCTTGCCTCTTCCTTGTCCACATCCATCAGGTTGGACTGAATAGTTGCTTCCATTTCTGGTATGCATTATTTTCATGTCAATTCAAGAGAAAAAGTGAAATATAAGGACAGACCTAAACACCTTTTGGTGGTAATTTAGCTTGTTCTGTTCTTAATAAAGTGCCTCTTTCAGCAATTTGCACTTCAATGCTCTCTTCAGATTCTGGACTAGTAATATATCTCTTACTGAGTTTATTGCCAGCTGCACTGTATCTTATTAAAGACACTGGAGAAACATTTCTAAAAGAAAAAAAAATATTTTTAGGCTTTTTTTTTAAAAATATTCTTAAAAATTTTTATAAGTTTTATTGTTTTTACTATTAAAGAAATTATTCTTTTCAAAGAAAAAAAATTAAAATTCAAGACTTTGATTTGAAATTAATTCAGAGTAACTCAAAGAAAAAATTTATAAGTTTTTGGATGTGAAAAAGCCATGTTGAAAACAATATAAAATTGAACCAAATTCATCAATGAGAAAGATTGTGATAAAAAAATTTAAAATGAGAAATTATTTTAACTCCAAATTGAAAGAAAAAAAATTTTAAATTAATATATTTCAGAACTTAAAAAAAAATAATTAAGGGTACAAGGTTCAAACAACACGGCCAGGCCCCCAAATATAATATGTGTCTATGAAACTGTTGATAATATTACTATTAATCAACAGTACTATGAGCGTTCTAATGAAATATCATAATAAAAAATTATTATAACCACAATTAAATAATTGAAGAATTATTTCTTTCATGTGTTATAGACTACCAGTGATTGTAAAATTAAGTAGTGATTGTCTACAAGAATCAATTACAAGGAGAATTTAATAATAAAAACTTCTTTATTAAAGTAATATAATTTTTTTGATATATAATTATCTTTTACAATAATAATTATAAATATAACTCTTGATGAAAACTATTACCGGAGAAAATCCTTGAGAATTAAGATAATTAACTTACTAATAATCCAATGAACCTTTTAAAAGATAATAGTAGATAGATTTGATGTAGAAATCTTGATTTAACGGATTGAAATTCATCTATAACAAGATTACAACAATATATAGTTGATTTCTATTATTCCACATCTTTTTGATTTATTTTTGAAAGAATAAAACACTTAAGAAATATTTTTAACTATACTTACTTGTTGGTAATGAAGGTATAATTGAATAATGTGATGATTTGGAAAAAACAGAAAGAGATAGCCTCTTTTAAGTCCAAGACAGCTCACAGAGGCATGCCATGGAAAAAACTGAAAAACTATTTAGTGAGAAAAAAAACCTTTTTGGATCGTTGATTGCATAATCTGTTGTCACGTAAAATTATCATGATTTCTTAATTGAGGCTTTTATGTGACTACCAACCCATTTATGGTTAAGAATAAAAGGAGTAACAACTTTAAATATTCTTTTATTCCAAAAAAATCATTCATTTCTCAAAGTTATCAATGTTATTGAAAATTGTGTCACAGAATGTATTTTCTGTAAATTTTTAAAGATTCTGTGTTTCACATGAAATCATAAAATTTGGACTGTAGGCAAAACTTTGGATTTTATAGATAAGATAATAATTTTTTTTGGTTTTTATATGAATTATAAAGTTCCTAATTGGTCCTGAAAGTTTCAGAAATATTGATTAGAAATGGATTTTTAATGAATTTTTGAAGTTCTTACCTCATTTCTATATGGAATTGCAAATAGCAGTATATGGCTGGTTTCTATGAGGTAAATCAATGGATACTAGTCCAAAAAGGGGGTTAATTACTCTTTTGGGGCTTATCCATGGGAAGTAATGAAGAATTGACATGGTTACAGGAGTCTAAGTTTCTCTTTACCACCTTGGCACATCAAAAAAGCATGTTATTTTCTATTTTCTTATGATTTACTGAAGTTGTGACATGGTAACCAATTTCCCAAAAGCTTTTAGCTTAATAATTGGGCCAAGATCAGCCATGGATCCAAGTTTTGGGGCTTTGCATTCATCAGAGGCCTCAGAGGGTTGGTACCCTGGCTCTCTTTGATTCTTTTGTCCCCTTTCACTATTTTTTAGATCAAAATAGAACTTCAAGCTTCAAGTGAGATATCCACTATGGGTGTACCAAAGCTACATGTAAGAATACCATAATATCAAGTGCCACAAACACGCATAACACTATTATTATTGTCTATGTAAAATGGGATTTCTCACATTCCCATTATTTTGGCGTGAAATTGAGAAAAACAAAGATTTTCACAGATCTCTTATGTGCTCTTGAAGTATTTTCCATATTACCACCTCAAAGAGTTTATTTTAGCTTATTCACCCCATGAAGCTACCTTAGGTGAAATTGTGTGTAGAATCCAAATCAGGCCTCAAATCCATGTACTTACTTAATCAATAAAGCGTTATTCATCTTTTCTGAAATAAAAAAGGATGAATTTTGAATATATGCATGACTTATGAGTTATGCATAGTGCAGAACCTATTTAAAATAATTGTGGCCTTTTTTGTATGTAAAATATACCTCAAGGCTTACAATGTTGAAATGATTCTGAAGAGCTTATGAATGATATTACTACATCTTCAGTAAGCTTAATAAAAGCTAACAAACCTGGTGATTCTGACAAATTTACCTGAGGCAATAAATCTCTACATAACTTTCCTCTTGTTGAAAAATAAAGTACTACAGAAATTAAACAAGCTGTCAATTAAAGGAATCTGAGGACTGATAAAGTGATGGAATACCTAGTGTGAGTGTCAGCCTGTGACTCCAACCCATATCACATCCATGATAGCCAAAATACCATAAGCTAATGTTAGAGGAAAATAAACCCAAAAAAAAACATCTTTCCAAATATTGAAGTCCCATAATAATAGGACAACAGATAAAAAAGTTATTCAGTCTCAAAGAAGTTTCTGGGCATAAACCTTAATTTTTACTCCTCATCCAAAATCCAGAGAAAGTGGCTGAACCCCATTCAATGGGTGTTAAAATTGAATCTCTCAGTCAGTGTTATGTAATGGTACTAGCCAAACTGAGGTAGAAGAAAAACTACAGAAGTCATGCCCAAATTAAAGCCAAATAAGAGTGAATTAGTTATTCACATCTCATCTATATTTTACAGTTTGAGTGTGAGATACCTAAATTGGAGTCATTTTGGAAGGTGCACAATAACTCTTATCTTATGGTGCCATCCATTTCACCACAAGTTCTTTATAGCCACATTCATGGAGAAAAGGGGTTCTATACAGGATCTGATCAAAATCCATATTTGGATAGTGGGAATTGAGCATGGTATAACTTTTCCATATTCAATGCTACCCATATCAAAGAAGGAACCATTGTGTATACCCTATCCAGGGCTACACAATGAGCCAATTTTGAGCTCAATATGGTCGAAAATGAGAGCGTTGTGGCATTTTTAGGGTTAGAATCCCTCAGTTGGGCCAATACACCTTTACTGTGGGATACTTTCCCATATATCTGAATTCAATGTGTCAATTAGACAAAGGAGCCTGTTTATCCTTCAATACCTCATAGTTTTCCAAATACTGGGGTTCCCATCAAGGTGCTTTACAGAATTCCAGGTGTCACACACAACACAAGAGGGCTGTATGGTCCCCAAATTGAAGTTCTTTCCCTGTATTGGAAAAACTACCCAGATGTGGTTTCAAAGCCACATCTGAGCCCAATAAAGGATGAACAGGCCTTTTGAAAACCACAAGTCAGGTGTTGGGAGTGAAAACTCTTAACTTACTCCACATGACATGGTCTAGAGGACCTTTCCAACCAATTTCAGGATACAAAGGGACCTTTCTCTGCCCAAAAGGGAAATTTCAATCTTGCGCTTACATTCCTACATAGTAAAATGGTCAGAAACAGCTATACTATGGGAAATAATCAGGTTGAACCCTAGTAATAGTATTGTACTGTCTTATCCTAGTTACTAAACTGATAACCAGTGCATCCTGGGCATTCAGTCACAATCACCACCACTATATTTCATAGTAAAGCCCTTACAATCATTATCCAATCTATTTTCTATCAATTCTTACCACGTCAGGGTCTTAGTCAAATATTTAAATACACTTGTTATCACTTTATCCTAGACTCAGCCTGGTAATTTGGGTGCCTGGATCTCTTTTTTGAGATTTTTAAACTTTTTTGGTGTAAAAGTAAGTCTTTTTATGGCTTTTGTCTTTTTTCTTAATATTTTTTTTTTTGGCATAAAAATCATCTAAATAAAAAAATATATTAAATATCATATATTATTATTTTTTGCGTCATCTATAGACATATGCCACTGTGTTCGTTTTTGAATTTTCAGATGTGGGAAATCATAATTAAATTACCAAAGTCTTATTTTTTAATTATTTTCTTAATATAAAGCTAAGAAATACTTTTTTCGTTCTTTTAAAGTCTGAAAAGAATTCTCTGAACTGTCAACAACAGCTTCAGAAGGTGTGGTTGAACATGTCGGAAGATACACTTGCTAAGATTAAAAAACTTTCTCCAGTTATTAGGATAAATTACAAAATAACAATGGTGAGATATTTGGGTTACAGCTATAATCAAAAATTTGTCAAGCCTTATTTATGATGTGGAAATTGGTATTACCAGACCACAGTCACTGTGCAGAGGTGTAATACAGCCATATATATCACTAAAGGCTATTATTTGTTGTGTGGAAGCATTGTAAAGATTCAAAACTGGAATAAGTCCTCTTGTTCTGATAGCTAGTGGAAGCTAACTTCATATCACTAAGCATCAAGTCACAGGATAACCCATGGGTGTCACTCTCAGACACAGATGAGCAGAAGGGAAAAGGCAAGAGTAACAGTGAAAGCCTCATCACAGCTAACTGCACACCCATAGCCACTCAGAGGCCCACAAACCCACAAACCTTTGCCTCCATGCAAGGCAAACCAGCCTTGAAAACTTGTACTACTAAAATTGAAGTGATCAACCCAGTTCTAACCTCTAAAAGCCAACTTCCAAAAGCTTAAGAAAACAAGTTTGTGCAAAACACAGTAAAAGGTAAATACCCTAATATAAAAGGTTCTTTACCTATTGTAGACACTTATAACACGTTTCCTGTCAGCCTAAGAAAGCTTTGAGCCCCAAGGAATAAGCCAGAGGAAAGAACAGGACTGTTCACATTTGGTAAGCATGGTGAATGGAAAGACACTGAGGTAAATTCTTCCCACACTCCAGTTCACCTTCCAATTAAACAGAGACCTCAAACTAGAGTACTGGACAGCCATGGATCAAGTACTTCATCTCCACCAACTCCTGAAAGACCTTTTTCAGTGGAGCATGAAACACAAGAGGTTCAATCTGGATTCAAACTAGGAAGAACTAGGGGAAAGCTGCCAGAAGATATTTCTCAGAGAAATGTCTTTCAAAGACCTTATGGAGATTATAAAAGGTTTGAATCCCTATAGGAAATTCAAGCTCCTAAAAGAGAGGGCAGCCAAATTTGGGGAGAATCAAGCTACAATCCAGGATATAGAGGAGCAATGCAGCCTGAAAGAGCATATTATGACTCCTTCAGGATCACAAGGGATAGGCCAAACCAGCTCTCCAGTGGCTTAACACCACTCATAATCCAGAAAATCATGGGCCAAGAATCACCATTCTTCACAATTCCAGGAATTTTTCAGAAGAAGACAAGCATCAAACGGCATGAACAAGCCAACTCTAATCCAGAGGAGAAAGAATAAGACCCAATTATCTATGATCTGTTGTAATGAGTGAAGGAAGAGCACAGAAACAACAAGTGATTTCAAATGCATCTGATAGAATCAGTAAACCTACAATTAGAAACAATATCCACCCTAAGAATGGACAATATGTTGTCACACCTGAGAGTAACCTAAAACACAATTAACTGGGGTTAGAAACTTCCCAATTTTCAGAACAAACTCAAGAGAAGTTTAAAATCTCCATGAAAACAATATTTGAGCACAAGAGGTGACAACCTTACAATGAACCACCATTAAAAGTCTTCAAGAGGGCTATTCTAAACTAAGAAAAGCCTCAGAAGAGAAAAATAAAAGACTAAACCAGGTCTTATAGGAGCAATACCACTGCAAGGGGGACAGGGATTACCTGGATCAAGACACAAACAAATTATTTAATGGCTTTCAGAACATAAAGTCACAGAGTCATGGATATTTTTTTTGCAATAATCCACACCTATGAGAAGACATCAAACCAGATGCAACAATGGAGAGTAATTCAATATCCCCATAAAAATACCAAGATGAATATGATATGACATACCCAGAGAAGAAACCTTTGAAATATCTTAAAGCAGCCACAAGCTGTCCAAAATTCTCTGGTGTAGGAGAATATGATCATATGGAGATAATTGATTATACTGAAGGACCCTTCATTGATGCAACAAGTATATCAGACTACTGGATCACTTCCAAACTGAACAAAGAATTCAAAGGACATGCTACTATCTGGTACACAGAAATGAAATAAACCATGGAAGAAGAAACTTGCCATGATGGAAAATTCAGATAATGCAAAAGTACATTGATGGTACTTGGATATGGCAAAAGACCATGTCATTTTAAAATGACAAATACTCAGTGGAAAAAGATCCTTAGGAGTGGTGTCTTAAAAAATCTAAAATACTCAAAGCCATTTATCCTCATATGAACATTCAAATGAGGAACCACAAACTCCTGACACAAATGGCAGGAGAACTAGAGCATGCAGTAAAATGCAGATGCAACCAAAGCTGAAATCTTGATGAAATTGCCAAAACCATTCAAGATTTAAGGAAAAGGACAAAAATAGGAAAATAATGCCCATATAGAGGCAACAGTTTCGGAGAGAAACAGCTTTTCAGGCTTGAGACTAAAGACAAAACCAGAGAAAAAATTGCAGAATTGACTAAGAAGAACAGATCTAGTCACATTTGTGGGTCAAAAGACCACTATGATAACAAATTTACAAAGGAGAAAATCAAAGCCTATTTCATTGAAAAACTCCCCGAAGGAGAAGCCCCAGAAGAGGATTCTTAATCTTAATCTATGGGTGATTCTATGCGAGAAAAATCTGATGATGGCCAAGACCCAAAAGAGGAATTCCTTGTGGAATACCAAAATGAACCCCAATTAGAGATTCAGGACATGTGGTTGGAATAATAATTACCACAAGACACTTCAAATAAAAATCTGTGCGCATATGCACAAGATGCACAGAGATTCCTAGTCATGCCAACTAAAGGATTGGAATATATAATCATGGGACAGCAACTAGGATTACCACTTTTATTGAGCATTATCAAAATCAATTGATCATTGATAGTGGTGCAGACTGCTCAATAGTGGCCACAGAATATCTGGACAAACACCCCCCAAATTGGGAGAAGCAACTTCCGCCAACCAGGGCAAAGAAGTTTAAAATTGAATCAGGAGAGATGAGAGCCATTGGGAATATTATCAAAGAGAGAACTATACCCCACAGGAAAGGTAATATCAGACTTAAACCATAGTTCTTAGTGCTTGAAGATTCCCACATCCAAGGTGATTTACTGGGAACAGACTACCAAAGGATGTATGGAATTGACATTTACAATAGTAAAATAGACATATTCCCATAGGCACAAAGAAGGAAAAGAAATTTTCACTTGACATATACCAGCTGCCTAACCAAGACCCTTTGGAAAGAATTACTTGATGAACTCAGAGAGCGACAATTCAGTACTAACCTCACTAGTAAACAGAAACTCAGTTTACTAACTATTTTGCGGAAAAATAGGCCAGCTTCGCCACAGGGTAAGAACACCTGGGAAAAATTTGAGGCCATGATATAGAACTATATATATATGTTGAAAGGCCCTATCCACCCATTTTTGGAAGACCTACATTCACAGAAATCCTAGAAACTATGAAGTAAATTGAGAAACAGGTCAATCAACTTTGAGATATGGATGTCATCAGAAAGATAGGACACAATGCACTAATAGAGGTAACCACACCTGTCCGTATTACTTGGCATGATGGCAAGTCTTCATTGTGTGGAGACTTCAGCGAATTGAAAAATTACCCCAAATCTGATGGGTAACCTCTACCAAGGATTGTCAGCCTTGGGGTATATTTTACATACCCAAATAGGCCACAATCATCTTAAAAAGAAATTTTGAATTATGCATAACTCATAAGTCATGCATATATCCAAAATTCATCATTTTGTATTTGAGAAAAGATGAATAACTTTTTATTGAGTAAGTAAATCCATAGATTTAAGGCCAGATTTGGATTCTACACAAAAATTCACCTAGGGTAGCTCCACAGAGTGAATAAGGTCAAACTAACTCCTTGAGGTGGTAATAGGGAAAATAATTCAATACCACATAAAAGATCCATGAAATTTTTTGTTTTTCTTAATTTCACGCCAAAATAATGGGAATGTGAGCAATCCCATGTTACATATAAAATAAGAATAGTGGTAGGCATTTTTTGAGCACTTAATATCATGGTATTCTTAAATACACTTTTGCTACACCCATAATGGATATCCCACTTTGAGCTTGAATTTCTATTTTGACATGAAAAATAAGCAAGGGGGACAAAAGACATCAAAGAGAGCCAGGGTACCCAACTTCTGAGGCCTCAGAGGGGTGGAAAGCTCCAAAGCTTGGATCCATGGCTGATCTTGGCCTAATTTGCAAACTAAAACTTTTTGGGAACTTGGTTACCATGTTACAACTACAGTAAATCCTAAGAAAATATCAAATAACCTGCTATTTTGACATGCCAAGGAGGTAAAAAGCTACTTAGACTCCTGTAACCATGTCAATTCTTAATGATTTTCCATTGATAAACCCCAAAAGAGTAATTAAAACCCTTTTTGAACTTTTATCCATTGATTTACCTCATAGCAACCAGTTAAACACTGATATTTGCAATTCTACATAGAAGTGAGGTAAAAACTTCAAAAATTCATTCAAAATGGAATTCTTAATGAATCTTTCTGGAACTTTCAGGACCAATGGAGAACTGTATTATCTATGGTACAACCAAAAACATATACAGTTTTACTAGTAAAATTAAATGTTTTACTTACAGTCTATTTTTGACTATTCTATGTGAAAGACTGAAACTTCAAAAATTCACAGTAATTACAACCTTTGATGAAATTGCCAATAAAATTTATAACTTTGAGAAATCAATGATTATTTTGGAATAAAAGAATATTTCCAGATGTTACTCCTTTTATTCTTAACCATATTGGGGTTGGTAGTCACATAAAAGCATCAATTAAGTAATTATGATAATCTTACGTGACAACAGATGATGCAATCAATAATCCAAAAGGGTTTATTGTTTTCTCACCCACTGGGTTTCCAGCTTTCTCCATGGGATGCCTTTGTGAGCTGTTGTTGACTTAAGAGAGGCCTCCTCTTGCTGTTTTTTCCACATCATCTTCTTATTATCCATTTATATCATTGTTACCAACAAGTAAGTATTAGTTAAAGCTATTATTAAGTGGTTTAGTTCTTTCAGAATCAATCAGAAAGACGTGAAATCATAGAATCCAACTATATATTGCTGTAATACTCTTATAAATTCATTTTGATCCTTTGAATACACAATTCTACGTCAAATCTCTCTATCTTATCTTACAATAAGTTCTTTAGAATATTAGTGAGTAATTCATCTTTAATTCTTAAGGTTTTTCTCTAAAAATTAGTTTTCTTCAAGAATTATCATTATAATTATTCTTGCGAAAGATAATTATATATTAAAAGAATTTTATTATTAAAATCTTCCTGTAATTGATTCTTGTAGACAATTACTTGCTCACTGTTAAGCTCACTAGTAGTGTTCAACACGTGAAAGAAATATTTTTTTAATTATTTAATTTTGGTTATAATAACACTTTGTTATTATATTTCATAAGAACAGTCATATTACTGTTGATTAATAGTAATATTATCCTCAGTTTCATAGACACATCTTAAAAGGATACCCCATTCTTGAGATACACTGGGAAAAGCAAAATAAAATACTAATTTGGATTGTATGAAAAGCTTCCACCAAAATTTAGTCAAACCAAAATCCATGAAACTACTCAGAATTCCATGCCCCATGGGTATATATGAGTAAACCAGGATGTCATTTTACATGAATAATTCACCAGCCCACTTCCAAAGGATGATGAAAACAATGTTTCAAGAAGAAATATTGGAAGGCTGGATGGTATTTTATATTCATAATATCATTATATACTCAGAAATATTGGAAGACCATGTGAAGTACATAGACAGAGTCCTAAGTAAATCAATACCCATAATTCTAAAAAGATCACTTAACAAGTCTAATTTTGGCCAAGAACTATTGGCACTGGGAAATAGTGTCTCAGGACTTAGCCTTGCCATAGATCAAGAATAATTAGCAGCAATGCTGAAAAAGTCAGGACCAAATAACATAAAATCAATGCACTCTATTCTTGGGTTTGCTAGTTTCTACAGAAACCACATTAAAACTTTTTCCCACATCACCAGTAGCTTATACTAGTTGTGTTCAAAAGATTTAGTTTTTGAAATTACCAAGGAGAGGAGGAATTCATATGAGAGGATAAAACATGAACTCAATTATGCACCTTTCCTCATGATACCTGAATTTGAATTGCTATTCAAGTGGTACAAGATTCAGCTTTCAGTGAACTACTATGGTCTTCCCTTCACCAAGTACAATTGTATATGGTGAACTGAGGGAAGGGGTATTATGTTAATTCTTTAGGTAATTGAAAGTTTCAGAGGCCAGATATGGAGAAACCAAGACTGAATGATTTTTTTTGCTTTGTGCCCTAGGAAAGCTCCATTAATATTTCAAGGTTGAAGTCTTTGAAGTTTACACAGACTGCATAGCACTCAAGTATTCACTCAAAATGAAGCCTACTATCAGACACATGTTGAGGTGGCAAAAAGCCATCCAAAAGTATAGAGTCAACATGACCATCATATACTAAGAGGGCAAAAGCCACACCAATGCTGATGGCCTCAGTAGATAGCTATTTGAAAATGTCAAAAGAAAAACAGATTCTGACCCAGGACTAGCTTCCACAATTTGAACCCACTTCATGGCAATAGATACAAGGAAGGAATTCAGATTCTCTGAATGGGAACCAGAAATTTTTACCTCATATACTAACCAAAGTGAACAAGAGGAGAAAGAAACAAACATATTGGGAAGAAGTCCCTCTGAAATTCACAATCAATTTTTTAATTCAGTCATTCAAACCTATTCCAAACACAAACAGTGTATCATATTGTTACAACTCCTTCCATACAAATTCAGGAGCCCAGAACTGGAATTCAGTTGGAGAAGTCCTGGTTGAGACAATAAATAGACAATAATCCTTTTCTTATAGATGGACTTCTTTATAACAAAGAAAAGAACACTAGTGCCCTCAGTGATAGACAGGGACCATATATCCTTGATCCTGCAAGAATGCCATGACTTCCCCTACATGGGACACATGATTGAATTCAGGACAAAAGTGAGGGTAGGAAGCAAATCCTGGTAGTATCAATGGGAGAATTAGTTGAGTGAGTAAATAAACACATGTGAAAGATGACAGAAGGCAAACAGGAAACCTGGGAAAACATATGGTCTCCTCCAAAACATCAGGGATCCCAAGCACCCATGGAAAACCATCAATATGGACTGGGTAACAGGATGTCAGGCTGAGTCTATGATAAAAGTATTATAAATGTTTTTACAACTTTTAACTATGACTGTGACAGGGTTAAGAGGATTTAAAAAAGATTAATGAGGATTAAAAATGGTTTAATTTAAGAATAACAGGGCTTTACTATATTGAATATAGTGGTGGTGAGCGCTTTTGAAAGTCCTGGGTGGAGCTTTACCTGTTGGGTTACATTAATAAAGACTACAATAATTCAAATTATATTTATACCTGTTTATTACTCAAGAGTAAAGCTGTTCTTGACAGTTTAATACATAGGGTATTCAAGAGCAGGATGAGGAAAGCTATTCTGGCTGTGAAAAGCCTCTTTTGATCCTGAAGTGGGGTGGAAGGGGTGTTAGACCTTTCCACATAGACGAAGTGAAGATTCTTTCACTCTCTGAGACCATCTTGTGGTTTTCAAAGACCTGTATTGCCTTTATTGGGCTCAGATGTGGTTTTGAAACCAAATCTGGGCAGTTTTCATCAATACAGGGTGAAGATTTTCATCTGGGGACCACGTAGCCCTCTTCTGACGTGTATGATGCATAGAATGCTGTACAGAAACTGTATGGGACCCCAGTATTGAGTGACTTATGAGGTATTGAAGTATAAACATTCTTCTTAGCCAGTTTCACACCTCATAATCATGGTTATGGCGTATTATCCCTTGTTAAGGCTGTATTAGTCAGAATGTGGAATTTTGACCTTAAAACACCTATACCTTTGTCCGTTCTTGAGATATCAACCTGAAAACTGAATCAGTGTGTGCCCTGTATGTGTTCTACACAATGTTACCTTATTAGATATTGCAAAGGTATGCCGTGTACAAGATTTTTGTACATATGCATGGTTCAGGCAAAAATCTGTATTGGGCTTGTTTGCCCCATACCTTTTGCTATAGTTGAGATATGAGGAAATGGATGACACCATCAGATAGCCCTGATTTTTCTCTTTCCAAAAATAACCCACTTTATGTATCTCACACTAAAACTGTAGAAGTTAGATGGGAGGTGAATGTTGTGTTCACCCTTATTTGGCATGAATTTGACCATAACTTCTGTAATACTGGTGCTAGCTCCGTTTTGCTGGTACCATTGCATAGCCTTAACTGAGAGCTTCATTTGCCATACCCATTTGATGGGGTTAAGCCTCTTACTTTGTATTTCAGATGAGAGGTGAAAATTAAGGTTTATGCTCAGCAATAACTTTGAGCATGAATAGCTTTGTTATTATTTGTCCTATGATGATGGGACTTGAATATTTTGGAAAGGGGTGAGTTTCCTCTTTCTTTTGATACCTTTCATCTAATTTGGCTCACCCCATGTTTTGCTGGTATCTTGGCTATACCATTGGTTTATGGTATTTTGGCTGTCATGCTTGTGCTCTGGTTTTGAGTCACAGGCTGAGATACCCTCCCTCTAAAAAAGGCTCATCACTGATGAGGGTGTTCAGTCCTCCTAGAGGCTCTGAATCTCTTTAAATGAAGGTTCCCATCTGGTATGGCATCTTCTGCCAACCATTTGTCTTTATCAGCTGTTTGGTTCTTGAATCTGACTTAGTACTGTCTTTGATCCTTCCCATTAAGTATGATCTTCCTGGCCCTGATGATTCTACTCACAGTTCCAGGGGAGTCCTACACTTCCACTATATCAGGTGGTGTGGGGGTGTTATTCCTGGAGGGGAATTTGTCCTCCTCTGTTTGGAAGTATGGCTTGACCAAACTTACTGGAAATACTGGGTGCTTTCTGGAAAATTCCTCTGTAATTTTGACTTCCACTGCATTCTTCCCTATCAATTTAATGATAGTGAAGGGCCCTACAAATGAGTATCTGATTGTCTTAGGTCCTTTAAGATTATTAAAAATCAGG
This sequence comes from Austropuccinia psidii, assembly GCA_023105745.1. Lineage (NCBI taxonomy): Eukaryota > Fungi > Basidiomycota > Pucciniomycetes > Pucciniales > Sphaerophragmiaceae > Austropuccinia > Austropuccinia psidii. The sequence goes on from JALGQZ010000018.1 coordinate 6,742,925, forward strand.
GCAAATCTTGTGTCAATTGTTGGCAATTGAATTCACGTCAAGCAGGATAAAAGTTAAGCAAAAATCAAGCAAACGTCAAACACATGTCCCACTCTTGTCTTACACCAAATCCTGTGACATCCACCAATATTGGTTCCCCTGTGCCTTGAACTCAGATTCCTCACCACCTGATCATCCCGCAACCGTCCGATGGTTGGTAAAAATTACACAAGACCCGCGTGTTTGCATAAACCCACATCAAAGAGGTCCTTCAGCCAGTCTTGATGTAGGCGGGGGTTTGACTTCACCAGGTCATCCATGAAAGGACTCCGCCTGAGCGGGATTGTTGTTTTGCAGATGACACTGGCATAGCCCGCTGCACAATCCCCCGGGTGCGGGTGTGTGTGTGTGACGGGCACACAATGGCCAAATGATGTGTTGTCCTAATTTCGTGTAGCCATGAATCAGCTAGCTCAGCAGGAGGGGGTGACATGGTTAGACCCCGCTGCACAATGCAGTGGGTGCATGGGTGACACATGCACACAAAGGCAATAAATGGGATGGCCTAATGTCAGGTGGCATTGAACATTTGTGGGTGACACATGAAACCACTCTTGGCAGGTGTGGGTGCGGGTGCGCTTGCGTGTGCATTAACGGGTGCGGGTGGGCTTGCGTGTGCAGGTGGGGGTGCGCATGCGTGTGCATTGGCAGGTGTGGGTGTGCTTGCGTGTGCATTGGCGGTTGCAGGTGCGCTTGCATGTGCATTGGCGGGTGTGGGTGTGTGTGAATTGGCGTGTGCTGGTGTGCAAGGGCCAATTCCCCTTCCAACATGATGATGGCGCAGTTAGAAATTTTGGATGCTGTGAAAGGTGAGTATGTGGGTCATTTGATCATTGAAATTGGCTTATTCACACCGTAACCAATGTCAAAATAGTAAGTTCTTTGTGGAAATGTGAAATAATGGGATTTGCTTGTCACAATTGCATGTCTCTGTCACTAAATTTCGAGGCAGTTATTTCACTAGCAAAATTGCTAATGAATCTGAGAGATTTGCATTTTTGTAGACTAAATATCATGAAATAATGGCTTTATCATTACAAGCAGTCCACATGAAAGAACCTTGTTATTATACAATCCACAGTTACCTTCTATTTCTTCTGCAGATATAATCAAGTGTCCATCATCAAAACCAACAGCTTTATAAATATTCAGATGTGGCCAATCTTGTAAGAAATTCACATCAATCATCAAAGTTTTTAACATCAGAAAGTTATTGTTCAGTATGCTTGATGGCTCAGAGACTCTAAAAATGCTATTAATAATACCAGATCTTTGTGAGTTGCCCCTCAGAAAACATATCACACTGTTAAGAGTGTGAAATTGCAATTCAAGTGGCTGGTCATCTTGGATATGTCCCCAAGGATGTTTTCAATGAGCCATCAACACAGGTTCAGTCTCAGGGTTTCCAAAGCTACTGCAAAAATGAGCCCCACAAGCTAGGACTCAAGCAATTCACTTGAGACTGGGAGAGTTCATGGCAACATCTGTTCAATGAGCTGATGTCTATAGTGTTTTACCGTACATTCCGTCTTGCACTTGTCAGCACCAAGTATCATCACAACTGTTGGAAAAAGGCTAATAATAACTATGGGGTCATGGCGGCTTTGATGGAGCAATATTTCACTTATTTGAAAAGAGAATGGAAGTCTATTCAAAAGGATGCGGAGTATTTGGTTAAAAAGAAGGAGCATCAAAAGCTCCCAAGGATTTGTCAAAGGGTTAGTTAATGTATCTCTTCTTCATTGTGAGCAAAGATTGATGATGATCTACTTGATTATATGCAGGCCTGTGAGCGCCGTCATTAATGGCGTGATACGGCTAAATTTCCCATTCTAGCATCACAATTCAATGACCCTTGAGTATACTCAGATACTGAGGAGGTACTGGAAAATGGCCTTCAAGTTTACCGCCAAGTGGAATTACGCTGGCGCTCCCAGTTATTTAATTAATTGGTATTAAAAATGGATTGAGACATAGAGTTTTGTAATTGCATTAAAAAAAAGGGTAAAAAAACTATTGATAGATTGCCAGAATTACAATTGACAGATGATGGTGATATTCCGGAAGGCTTATCATTTCAGGTATTTGATCAAGATTGGCTCAAAAGCAGTAGTAAGATGCAGACTAGCGCCCTCAAAATACTTGACATGCCAGTTATTAAGCCGAATGGTGATGCTCTGCAACAACTTAGTAATATAAATGTATAGCACCATTACAAATTAACATTCTGTGAATGATTTGTGCAGGTGTAATACAATCTGATTATTATTTCTTAAATATGCAACAGCTTGCTAAATATGTCAGAATATAGACAATATGACTTGGACTGTATCACCGTCTCCCTTAGAAAAAATACTCTATTGGTCATTTTCATTGAGGAAATATTGAAGGAGTTTGATCCATCTCATGGTGTTCATAATTGTGGAACTGTGCCAGGGTGCGCAGGTGTGATCAACTTGGTCAAACGCAAATTATATAATATCAGTAAGGCTCACGCAGTTAATGATTTTTTCTTTTCTTAGACCTATTGGTGTTAGGAAAATGGAATTTCCATAAGGAAGGATTTTAGAATAGCAATAAAATCAGGGTCAAAGATGAGCTTGAAAGGTACCTTCGGCATGTTGACCTCAACTGAATGAGGCATTATATAGTGGATGACCTTTAAAGGTTGTTGTTGGCCAATACAATGGAGTCGATCAACAGCCTGAGCCTCAATGGCTGGGTTCCAATTGGGCTCCTGGAAATGTGGATGTCCGGGGCCACAAATCAGGGTAGAATTTTGGGGGTCTTCTCACCATTAAATAGACCATATAAGCACAAGTTATATTGAGGCCAGTTCCAGCTGCAGCAATGGATGCAATCAGTACTTCACATTCAGGATTATTGAAGAAATTCTCCAGTGCCTTCTCCTGTTCCCGTGGTGTAATTGTTCCATCAATTTGTGCTGAAAGGATAGAGTGATGGGAAAGTGAAATACCAATTCTACAATATAAAAAAGTCAGATGGATGCATATTAGAATTAACGCACAAATCTAGAAATTGGGTCCATTGGGTATAAACCACCGATTTGGTTGGACAACACCTTGTTTTTTTGTTCTTCATTGAACTTTGTAGGAGGTGTGCAATTTTACTACTCATCATGCATGTTTCCACATCCACAATAGTTTGTGGATCATGCATGTTTCCACATCCACAATAGTTTGTGTGATTGTCCTGCCCTTTGTGCCTTCCAAATCCGCCTCCGCAATTGTGTTAAGCATGATGTGATGGTTACAACATATTCACAGCTTATGAATATTTCTGGAAAACTCTCCTGGTCCTTTGCTTTTGGATGATAGGAATTCTTCATATAATGTGGAATATTCTTGCTGCATGGTTGTGTTGAGTGTGAGCAGCTCATAATGATGGCTAATAGTGGGGAGGGATCCGAGATGTGTGGTTTTGGTGTGGCGCAAACTTAAATGCCTCAATGCCAAATGCAAAATATCATTGCAACCTTTGGAAAGACTACTCAGGATGAATGGTGACCAGTTATCTTTATCGGCGCTCTGAGGTTGAGTGATGAATGATATTATGCCCAAAAGGTCATAAATGGTGTTGTGAATAGGTGTGCCCGTTGTCACAACCATGGCAATTCACCTCCTTGGATCCCCATATGGCATATCAAGCCATAGTTCTTTTATGGCCAATTGGCCATATCCATCACCAGTGGCCAATATGGCCACGTCATCATCTTATGGACCTTTCATGGCCATTTGTGTTTTGGAGCCTTCATGGCCCTTCACCTCAATCCAGAACCCATAGCGGCAATTGATGCCCAAATTGGTATTTCTGGTCATTTCCCTCAAAATCAGGGGAAATGGCCCAAATGGCTGTTTTTGGCCATTTGGGCTCATAATGCGCATTTGAGCACTTTTTGCGCATTTTGCGCACTTTTGCGCATTTTGCGCACTTTTGCGCATTTGCGCACTTTTTGCGCACTTTTGCGCACTTTTGCGCATTTGCGCACTTTTTGCGCACTTTTGCGCATTTTTGCGCACTTTGACGCAAAGTGTCCAAAAGACACTTTCCCGCCTTTTGGGCCAGTTTTTGGCTCAGAACCCAAAAGTGGCCAAAAACCCCAAAGGGCCCAGAAACACCTTTCCAAGCTCTGAAGCCATCACATCCACCCTTTTCCCCTCTGCTTTTCCATCTCAAGACCTTTGGACGTAATCTTCTTGCCAATGAACCAGTATGCCATAAATGATGTTATATATCATTGTACATCATTTTCCAACAGCAATTGAATGGTGGCAATATCAAATGGTCATTTCAACATTCCAACATCTCATCACGTCATCAAGGCACCCAATCATTCAGAGGAATCATCAAGGCTCAAGAGCAAGTGTTTCAGCGTCAAAGACCAATGACGCCATCAAGCAGTCATTGGTTATTCTCACTCCAAGTATTCCTTCCAATGGAATACTTTCAATCAATTCTCAAAAGTGTATTCAAGAGGCGGTGCCAAAAGAAATTGTCAAGTGTCAAAGCTCCACTCAATCCATCTTGGCAACCATATTCATTTCAATACAGTCTGGATCCACCAAGAACTGTATTTCATTTTCAAGCATGGGAAGTTCATTCAACCCAATTCAATTTCAATATTAGCCAGCTGTATCAATTCCCAAAACAATCAATACAGCCTCAAGGATCAATACAGATCAGTTTTCAGCCTGAAGAACTCAAGCTCCCAACTTTTCACATATACCAGCTACCCTTTCAACCCTGGGGGGTTTTTCCCCAGTTAATTAATATACTTTGATTTTATTTTATCTTTATTTTCTTTTCATTTTAGTTAAGCAAATACTGATATTATTAAGTCAGTCATTTAGTACCTTTCTCTCTCTCTTTCTTCGCCTGTCAATGGATATTTGGTGGTCATATCCTTACTAATTCCATTGTTCATTTTTGGCAGGTTGAAACAGTGATTAATGACTTACTTGGTTGGCTCTTTGGCCATTTGGCATCCTTTTCCTCTTTGCATCTCATCTTGTACCTGCATATCTTTTAGAGGAATTCATTCTTATTCTTTTTATTCTTTATTTCTTTTGGAGTCTTCCAAGTGAGTTCCCTGATTGCTGAGTGCCAGGCCACTCTTGTATTTCCATTAGAGCCCCTGTGACAATATATTAATTAACTCATAATTTCTTTTTCATTCTGTTCATTCTTTCTTCATAATTTCATTCACTCATTTCATCGAAATTATGATTCTTTTACGCTTATTAACTTAATGATTCATCGTCATCTCTCAATTTTCTTTCATTCATTCTTCATTTTGAAAATTGAAAGCTGACCCATTTTTATTTTTGTTATTCTCTTTAAAATCTTTTTCAAATTATCAATTTTAATTTCATTCATAATTCAGGCGTCATCTTGGTTTTCTTTGATTTTCAAATTTTTTCATCAAGATATTCAGACACGTTATTCACATCAAGATTCATAATTGATTCATTCTTCAAGAATTTTGGTTTTTAAAGAATAATACACTTGATTTTGATTGATTGATTGATTTGACATATTCAATATTGACCTCAAGAAAATTGATTGACCTGAAGATTTCATTGATTTTGCTGATTTTTCACATCACGAATTTTGACATCAACTGATTTTGCCTCAAGATTTCATTTGATTGATTGATTTTCTGCAAGATTTTGATTTTGATTGATTTGATTCATTGATTTTTTGACTTCAAGACTTCATTTGATTTTGATTTATTGACGTACTTGAAGATTTTCATTTTGATTCATTCATTTTCCTCAAGATTTGAGTGTTGACTCTTTTCACTTCAAGCAAATTTTGATTCTTATTCATTTAATTCAATTTTATTCCTGTTATCATGCCTGTTCAACATTCACCTCCGGCAAGACAGACAAGATCTCAGGCCAGAGCTCAAGCTGTTTTCACTCCAACTCCAAGAGCTCCTCTAGATGGCACCCCAGCAGTTCCTCAACTGAGGGCCCAATTAGATAAAGGACCCTGCATGGAAGGAGCAGCACCATCCAGGAAGAAAGGAAGAGGGCCCAGAAGATCAAGTTCATTTTCAGGAGTAGTTGGCAGATTTCCAGGAACTTCAAGGACTATTTTCAAAGGTCCAGGTGAAGATGGTGAATAGGAGGAGGAGAATTCTGTGGAAGAGGAAGAGTCTGATGGTACTCAAGGTGTTCCTGCTCCGGTGGAAGCATCCCAAGGTATTGGAAGGCCAACTCTAGCCCAGTCTAATCAGCCTGTCTACCATCAGTCTGAACCATCTCTATTGGCCATCTTCAGCAAATGACTCAAATTATGGCCAACCTTCAAGCAGCTTCATCTTCAGAAGCATCAAGACCACCAGCCTTCAAGACTCCATCTATGAAGGCACCGGAATGCTTTGATGGGACTCAGCCCTTCAAAGTTAGAAGCTTTATTCGGTCTTGTCAATTGATATTTCATAATGATCCGGCAAATTTCTCTCAAGACAGAAAGAAAGCTCTTTATGCCACTTCATTTCTCATTGGCAGGGCTGCAAAATGGATTGAGCCTGATCTTTCCAATCTCACCAATCAAGACTCAAATTATCTCCTCAATTCTTGGCATCTATTTGAATCTCAACTCTTCACTCTATTTGGTGATCCGAATGAAGTCAGAAAAGCAGAAGCTGAGTTGGATTCTTTAAGAATGAAAGAAGGTGGGCATGTATCCTTATACATTGCTGATTTCAGAAGTTTAGTCTCAAGAATCGGGGATTGGGGTGAAAGAGCTCTTATCCATCATTTCAGGAAGGGATTGCCATCCAGGATTTTGGATCAATTGGCCTCCCATCCTTCAAGAATTGACTCTCTTCAAGACTTAATGGACATTACCCTGGAACTTGATACCAGGTACCATGAGAGGCAAAATGAAAAGAGTCATCATCAAGAGAAGAAGCCAGAAGCCTCAAATTCAAGTTCTTCTCATCCTCAAAATTCTTCAAGCTCAAGTCAAAAGAAGAAGAAGAATTTTCAGAAGAGGGACAAGCCCCATTCTTCTTTATTGAATAAAGATTGCAAGCTCATGAACTCTGAAAAAGAAAGAAGAATCAAGGAGGGTCTTTGTACCTATTGTGGTGGGAAGCATAGTCTTGAGTCTTGTTTCAAATGGCCTCAAAACAAGCTTACCCAACCATCAGGCAAATTTCCCAGCCAGGGAAAAGCCTGAGTGAAGATCATGTTGTGTTCAATGGTCTTCACAGTTTTCCATCCAGAGCACAATTGTGCATTCTGAATACTGGTGTCAAGAATTCTCTTAAATTTCTTGTTTTTTCTTCTCTTTCTGATGTTCTTTACAGTATTCTCATTGATTCTGGTGCTACCAACTCATTTATTGCAAAGCAGTTTGTTCACAAGTATTCATTGACTACATCAGAGCTTCCAGAGAAGATTCCCCTCATCATTTTAGACTCCTCTGAGTCTCCTTCTTTATTTGTGGCTCACCATACTAAATATATGGTTGAGCTCCCTTCCTTCCCAAGCTTTGAATGGGACTTTTTAGTCATTGATACTCCCAAGGGAGAAGACCTCATATTGGGCTTTGACTTTCTTAATCATTTTAATCCGTTTATTGATTGGAGGCAAGGATTGATCACCTTTAATTCTGATCATAAGGACTATAATGATCCTTTAATTTCTTTCAGTAATGACTTTTCTTCTGCCAAATCATGTGCAGCTCTGGTTGGTGATTCTAGAACACCATCATTTCCATCTTCTGTCCATATTCCTTCCCTTAATTCCCATCAGTCATTACTATCATCTAGAGATGAAGTCTTCAAAGAGATTCAAGATGTTGGAGAAGATAATTCTGTATCTTCACTTCATCTCTTCTTTGGGAATATGGACCTTCCTCCTTCATCTTATCATGACTCCCTGGAGGAGCTGTGGGATGAAGAGGAAGAGCCAGAAGAAATAGAAACCGTGATGAAGGTTGTTCCTCCTGTTTATCACCAATACTTGGATGTATTCTCCAAGGTGAAAGCAGATAAACTTCCTCCTCACCGCGCCTGTGATAATCATATCGAGCTGGAGGGGTCTCTACCTCCAGTTGGGGTGATTTACTCTTTATCAAACCAAGAGTCAGATACACTCAGGGCCTACATTTCAGAGAATGTAGAAAAAGGTTTCATCCGGCCAAGCTCCTCTTCTACAGAAGCACCTGTTCTTTTTGTCAAAAAGAAAGATGGTGGCCTCCGTTTGTGTGTTGATTACCGCAAAATCAATGCTGTTACTAGGAAGAACAAGTATCCTGTTCCCCCTATGAACCAGCTTCTCACTGTTTTCAATGGTTCTTCTATCTTCTCCAAGATTGATTTGCGTGGTGCATATAACCTGCTCAGAATCAAGGAAGGTGATGAACATTTGACTTGTTTTAGAACCAAATATGGTAGTTATGAGTACTTGGTTATGCCTTTTGGGCTTACCAATGCTCCTGCTTCTTTTCAAAATCTTGTCAATGATATTTTTTATGATCTTCTTGATGTTTATGTTGTGGTTTATTTGGATTACATTATGGTCTTTTCCAAATCTGAGGAAGAACATGTCACTCATTTGTCCACTGTTCTTTCCAGACTCAGAGCCAATAACCTCTTTGCTAAGGCGTCCAAATACCTATTCCATGTTTCTAGTGTAGAGTACTTAGGGTATGTTGTTTCTTATGAAGGCCTCAAGATGGACCAAGCAAAAGTCCAGTAAATTCTCAATTGGCCGCCTCCAAGAAACCTCAAGGCTCTTCAATCATTCCTTGGCTTTGCCAATTTTTACCGCCGTTTCATCAAGAATTATTCAAAGAAAATTAGTTCACTCACAAGTTTCATCAAGAAAGATTCCCGTTTTCCCCTCAATGAGGAAGCTCTTAAACAGTTTCACCAACTCAAAGAGGCATTCAACACTGCTCCAATCCTTTCTCACTTCAATCCTTCTCTACCCACCATTGTAGAGACCGATGCATCAGATTATGCTTTGGGTGCTGTACTGAGTCAGGTCTCTGACTCAGGAAAACATCCCATTGCATTTGATAGCTGCAAGGTTCTCCCAGCTGAGCTTAATTATGAGATTCATGACAAGGAACTCCTTGGCATAGTCTGGGCTCTCAAGCGCTGGGGAGCTTTTCTTCTTTCCATTTCTTCCCCTTTTGAAGTTCTTACCAATCATTCTTCCTTTCAATATTTTATGTCTTCCAATATTCTCACTCGCCGTCAAGCCCGCTGGGCTGAATTTCTATCTGAATTTCATTTCTCAATCACTTACCGCCCTGGCCGCTTGGCCACCCTTCCAGATGCTTTGTCACGTTGGGACAATGTTTACCCAGGGAGGGGGGAGGATTTCATCAGCAAGAATCCCATGAACTATCAGAAGATAATCAAGCAAGATGAAATTCAAGCCTCAAAGTTTTTTGCAGTCAAGGTGGATTCATTTTCAAATTTGATTGATTCAATTCAGAAGGCAGTGTGGCAAGACCCTCAATATAGAAGTGTTCTTGAAGATCTGGGTAAAGGTAAATCTGTCCAAGATTATTCTCTTGATTCCTCTTCCAAACTTCTCCTTTTCAAAGATCGGGTGGTGGTCCCAAATGACCCCACAATTCAACTCAATATACTTCAAAAGCGGCATGACTCTCCTCTAGCTGGACACCCTGGCCAAGAGAAGACTCTCAAACTTGTCAAGTGGGATTTCCACTGGTCCGGCATGACTCAATTCATCAAGGATTATGTCTCATCCTGTCAACAGTGTTCAAGAAACAAAAATATCCATCACAAGAAGTTTGGACTCCTCAAGCCTCTTCCAATTCCAAGTAGTCCTTGGATTTGTCTTTCAATGGATTTCATCACTCAATTGGCACTGTCCAATTCCTTTGACTCAATCCTTGTCATAGTGGACAGATTATCAAAAATGGCGGTTTTTATTCCAACAATAGCTTCAATCACTTCATTAGATTTGGCCCATTTATTCATCAAGAATATTTTCTCAAAGCATGGCCTTCCTTCACGCATTGTTAGTGATCAAGGTTCTCTTTTTGTTTCTTCCTTTTGGACCAACCTTTGGCAGCAGCTCAAGATTTCAAGAGACTTGTCAACTGCTTATCATCCAGAAACTGATGGACAGACAGAGAGGGTAAATCAGATACTAGAACAGTATCTTCGGATGTATGTCAGTTATCATCAAGATGATTGGAACACCTGGCTCCCTCTGGCTGAATTTGCCTACAATAATTCTGATCACTCTTCAACCAAGCAATCACTGTTTTTCACTGTTTATGGAAGAGATCCACAATTTGATTCAGTTCACATCACTCAAGATACTCCTGCTGGAAAGTTATCAACAAAAATCCAATTAGTACAGCAAGATGTCAAGAGAGAACTTGAAATCGCCATAAACCGGTTTAAGAGGTATGCAGATAAAGGGAGAGCAAGTCCACCTGTTTTCAATCCTGGTGACATGGTATGGCTTTCTTCCAAGAACATCAAATCAACCAGACCCACCAAAAAACTATCCGAAAGATGGTTGGGTCCTTTTCCAATCTTGAAGAAAGTCAGTTCTCATGCTTACCACCTCAAGCTTCCATCTCAATGGAGATCCATCCACCCAGTCTTCCATATTGCACTTTTGGAACCAGTCAAGACATCAACAATCCCAAATCGGCATCAAGAGCCTCCTCCTCCAATAATCATTGAAGAAGAAGAAGAATGGGAAGTCTCTCAAATACTGGACTCAAAGCTCAAGAGAGGAAAATTATGGTATCTGGTGGAATGGAAAGGTTTCAGTCATGACCCAGAAAGATCCACTTGGGAACCAACTGAAAACCTCAAGAATTGTCCTGAACTTGTCAAAGATTTTCATTTATTATATCCTGACAAGCCTGGGCCCAATTCTTCAAAAGCTTGATTTTTATGGTGCTTGGTGGGGAGAGGAATTACCAAAAGTAAGTCCCACTCCTGGTATGCACCTTTAGGGGTATTCCACTCTTTTGTTGTAAGCATCACCTTGGCCGCTCTGTGAGCACTTTGCAAATTTTGGACACAGATCTTTGGCATGGCTTTCAACTTCATTTCCAATCTTATGGCCACTTTCACTTGGGAAAATGGGCCATTCACTTTTCAATTCATTTCTAAGATCCCAAATTCAAATTCATTCCTTCAGCATTTTTATTTTTATTTTTATGGCACTGGCGGGAGTGGTAACTACTAAAAGTAAGTTCCTCTCCTGGTGTGCACTTCCCTGAGGGGTCTACAATCTTGTCAAAAGATCAACTTGGCCACTTTGTGAGCACCTGGCATCAAATTTCTCTTTCCAGGTCCTTGGCCAATTCCAAAATCAGTTATCAACCTCTGTGATGAAGATTGGAACCTCCTCAAGATTCAATTCAATTTACTTTTCTTCTTTTCTCTTTCTTTTATTTTCATTTTCATTCTTTATTTTTATTTTATTTTGATTTTAAATCTTCTCTTATCACGTCAATTATCACGTCAAAATTTTTCATTAATTTCAAATTCAACTCAAATCATGAATCCAATGACAAAAGAAGATCAAGCAAGTCCTGCGTCAAAAGTCAAATTTTTAATATCAGTTTTCAAATTTTTGATCTTAATCAGTCCTCTTGAATCACTCTCTCAAAATCTTTCCAATAGCCTCAACAGGCTTCACCTTGTATTGGTGCTCAGGAGCTCACCATTCCAAGGTGGGGAGTACTGTCACAACCATGGCAATTCACCTCCTTGGATCCCCATATGGCATATCAAGCCATAGTTCTTTTATGGCCAATTGGCCATATCCATCACCAGTGGCCAATATGGCCACGTCATTATCATATGGACATTTCATGGCCATTTGTGTTTTGCAGCCTTCATGGCCCTTCACCTCAATCCAGAACCCATAGCGGCAATTGATGCCCAAATGGGTATTTCTGGTCATTTCCCTCAAAATTAGGGGAAATGGCCCAAATGGCTGTTTTTGGCCATTTGGGCTCATAATTGCATTTGCGCATTTTTGCGCATTTTGCGCACTTTTGCGCATTTTGCACACTTTTGCGCAATTTGCACACTTTTGCGCATTTGCGCACTTTTTGCGCATTTTTGCGCACTTTGACGCAAAGTGTCCAAAAGACACTTTCCCGCCTTTTGGGCCAGCTTTTGGCTCAGAACCCAAAAGTGGCCAAAAACCCCAAAGGGCCCAGAAACACCTTTCCAAGCTCTGAAGCCATCACATCCACCCTTTTGCCCTCTGCTTTTCCATCTCAAGACCTTTGGACGTAATCTTCTTTCCAATGAACCAGTATGCCATAAATGATGTTATATATCATTGTACATCATTTTCCAACAGCAATTCAATGGTGGCAATATCAAATGGTCATTTCAACATTCCAACATCTCATGACGTCATCAAGGCTCAAGAGCAAGTGTTTCAGTGTCAAAGACCAATGACGCCTTCAAGCAGTCATTGGTTATTCTCACTCCAAGTATTCCTTCCAATGGAATACTTTCAATTCATTCTCAACAGTGTATTCAAGAGGCGGTGCCAAAAGAAATTGTCAAGTGTCAAAGCTCCACTCAATCTATCTTGGCAACCATATTCATTTCAATACAGTCTGGATCCACCAAGAACTGTATTTCATTTTCAAGCATGTGAAGTTCATTCAACCCAATTCAATTTCAATATTAGCCAGCTGTATCAATTCCCAAAACAATCAATACAGCCTCAAGGATCAATACAGATCAGTTTTCAGCCTGAAGAACTCAAGCTCCCAGCTTTTCACATATACCGGATACCCTTTCAACCCTGGGGGGTTTTTCCCCAGTTAATTAATATACTTTGATTTTATTTTATCTTTATTTTCTTTTCATTTTAGTTAAGCAAATACTGATATTATTAAGTCAGTCATTTAGTACCTTTCTCTCTCTCTTTCTTCGCCTGTCAATGGATATTTGGTGGTCATATCCTTACTAGTTCCATTGTTCATTTTTGGCAGGTTGAAACAGTGATTAATGACTTACTTGGTTGGCTCTTTGGCCATTTGGCATCCTTTTCCTCTTTGCATCTCATCTTGTACCTGCATATCTTTTAGAGGAATTCATTCTTATTCTTTTTATTATTTATTTCTTTTGGAGTCTTCCAAGTGAGTTCCCTGATTGCTGAGTGCCAGGCCACTCTTGTATTTCCACTAGAGCCCCTGTGACACCCGTTAAGCATATTTGACGGGATGAAAGGAGGCTATTAATGGCACGGTGAGTGGCAGTGTATTGAGAGCAAATATAGCTATAAGATGGGGCAAGGGTTATTGGAAATAAAAGGTAATTTGAATCATATAAGCTCAGCCACTCACTGTGCTTCATCCAAGCTTATACAATGCCAATTGATTTGAAAAATGAATGATGTAGAGGTATTGGTTTGCTTGAATTCTTGGGTGATATTATTGTAAGAAGTGATGTTGATATCATATTTTAAGATGTTGGCCTTGGATAATGAGTAACAAGTGGGACCATGGTAGATTTAGGCATGCAGCGCTCCAGCCTGAGCATGCTTGGATATTTATGATTGCGAGTTGGGAATTAAGTGAAAAGGGCAGATGATCATGGTGGGTGTGGAGCGATTGGGGTTTGCAATCATCTGCTCCTTGGAGGTACCAATTAGAGCAATGGCCTGAATGGTTTTACCTAATCCCATATCATCCGGGAGCATTCCTCCAAGAGGGATATTGGCCAAAAGGGATTCAACTGAGCTAACAACCTTGTTTTTAATGATGTGCCTGGAATTAAAAGTGGATCCTGGAGGTGAGGTGGCCCAAAGGTTACAGGCTGATTGGCCATTGAGGATTTCTCAATCCCAGAGAAAAGCTAGTCCAGTCTTTTGATGAGGGAGGAGGGGGGTTTGAATAATGGCATTGGGCGGGGTCATCATGGGGAGGTCTGATCCACTGGGTAATTGTATAAGTTTTTGCTTGGAAATCAATGATGAAAGAGCAGGATATGAAGCTGACGTTGAGTTTGAAGCGGGAAATGTTGGAGTAAAGAGTTGACATTGACTATGAGTATTACTGTCATATTCTTTGGGAATTTTAAGCTTGAAATCTTGTGCTCAAAAGCTTTCCATTATGAATAGAATGTTTGGATACCATGTGAAGAATGTCAATGCTAGATTGGGTTTCTGAGATGAGGAGGGATTATTTGCATCAGTCATAAATACTCCCTCAACAAATAATATTTCAGTAGGATTGGTTTGGCAATTTTCAATCCATGCCCCACCAGGACCACAGTGCATGAAAGTTTTTGGTGCCCCAAGGAATGGTATCAATGTTTGGGAAAGAGTTCCAGGGAGAGAGCCAATAGCACGCTGGTGATTGGGGAGATATACAAATATGTTGTGTTGATTGTGCCATAGGATAATCCAAGAAGCTAAGTGGGAATTCTCAGCATTTAAGGCTATATCACTATTTATTTGAATACAAATATTAATCATACCAATGCAAAGTGGTTGCGAAGGGGTTAACATGATGGCTATTTTAAATTATTTGGGGACAGTTGGAAATTATATGATTGGGAAGGGATAGCTAAAGGGAATGAAGACAAATAAGCACAGGTGGGGAACTTATATGAGATGCAGCAATGGGCTAAAGGGGGGATTGCCTGTGGTTACATGCATGGTCTTGATGGAGGTGGGCCTCTTGGGCTCATAATTTTCATATCCAATTTGGGGCATATATCAAGGCAAAGTGGCAAAAATGTGGATGCACCAATATGACTGTTGGATCTACAGCAAGTTAAAAAACGCTGGATGGAACACGGTTGACATTAGCATATCAAAAAGTGGTTGGGTTGTAGCAACTTATTGTGGAGGTGCATATTAGAGGCATGCGGCCATGTTTGCTGGTGTGACAGAAAACAATGAGCGTATCTTCCCCAGGTTAATTGTTGCACAGGGACCTACTGGGAAAGGTTGGAAGTTTCAAAGGGCAATCTCACTGTGGGGATGTTTGTGTGTGGGCGGGTGAGATATGTTTGGTGGTGTGCCACCAAAAATGAGCTTGGTTTTTCCTGAAGTTTTTTTCTGACTGATGCCTACTGGGCTTCCAGGGGGGAATGTGTGGCATGATCAAAGGGGGCGTGGGCCGTGAACCGTGATCCACATATACATTCACCCCTATCGCGTTTGAGGCGGGTAATAATCCACCGAGATTGGCATCAGGGTCTTTGCCTCACGCGTGTACAAAACTCCAGCGAAAGAGGCCACCCGCCCAAGGGATTTTTTGGCTCCAAGGCAGGCGCCACAACTTGCGCGGGGCGGTTCAGAACGTGCAGAAAATGACCCGGAGTGGGAGATCCCCACACAATCATAGGCCGGGATTATTCTATTGCGGATGAGGCTGAAGCAAATCCACACTGGTTGGCCTCAGGTTTCCATGCGCGAGCAGGTGAGCGTCTGCAGTCAAGCTGACCACCCAACCAATAAAATAGCCAGTCGGAAGACTGGCAGTAAAATGTCTTCCAGGCGTGTGAAAGTTGCCTGTGTATGACCCTTTGGGGGGTGCATATGAGAAAGCGTGTGGCTGCCCGCCAATGAGCAGGCGCGGCAAGTCAAAGTTTGCCCTGACAATGGCACTGGAGTGAATCCACTGTTTGTGTATGACCCAAATAATAAGTCATCCCAATATGAACCACTTACATTAACTTGGATTACATGCGCATCTGTGCCGTACTTAGGCAGAGCTTTCCAACAAGGTGCATCAAAGAGATGCAGTTGAGATATATGACTCGATGGCTTGATGTTATTGCATGTTACATTGTTGAACTGCTTTTGCTCTTCCCCGCAGCATACATTTACAAAGGTGTACTGCTTACTACAGTGTTGGCTGTACAGATTAGGAAGGTGTAATACTACTTCAGCCTGCATGCATATAGCCAATGGGTATACACCTTCCAATCGTTTGCATATACGTAGCTCATGTGCCACATGCTCAGCATTGCGTTTCACCCAATTTGCACATGCAAGCTGAGCATGTCATGGTCAAAAGCACCGTGTGGAAGTGCTCAGTAAAGCCATGGTCCGGACCATTTTTGCAATAGTTCATTGAAGGGCTCAGTTTGGAGCACTTCACCAAAGCATGTTAAATGCTTCACCTGGCTGAAATGTTGTAAGATGTGACTATGAAACTGATGATAATATTACTATTAATCAACAGTACTATGTCTGTTCTTATGAAATATAATAATAAAGTATTATTATAACCACAATTAAATAATTAAAAAAAATTATTTCTTTCACGTGTTAAGCACTACTAGTGATTTTAACAGTGAGCAAGTAATTGTCTACTAGAATCAATTACAAGAAGAATTTAATAATAAAAACTTCTTTATTAAAATAATAAAATTATTTTAATATATAATTATCTTTTGCAAGAATAATTATAAAGATAATTCTTGAAGAGAACTATTACTAGAGAAAAACTTTAAGAATTAAGAATAAATGACTCACTAATACTCCAAAGAACTTATTGATAGATAAGAGTAGAGAAATTTGACGTAGAATTGTGGATTTAAGAGATCAAGATGATTTATAACAGTATTACAACAATATATAGTTGGATTCTATGATTTCACGTCCTTCTGATTGATTCTGAAAGATTTAAAACACTTAAGAATAGTTGAACTAATACTTACTTGTTGGTAATAATGATTTCATAAATTTATATGATGATGATAATGATGATACGGAAAAAACAGCAAGAATAGGCTTCTTTTAAGTCAACAACAGCTCACAGAGGCGTGCCATGGAGCAAACTGAAAAACCAGTGAGTGAGAAAACAATAAACCCTTTTGGATTAATGATTGCATCATCTGTTGTCACGTAAGATTATCATAATTACTTAATTGATGCTTTTACGTGACTACCAACCCCAATATGGTTAAGAATAAAAGGAGTAACATCTGTAAATCTTCTTTTATTCCAAAATAATCATTGATTTCTCAAATTTATCAATGTTATTGCCAATTTAATCACAGGTTGTAATTACTGTGAATTTTTGAAGATTCAGTGTTTCACGTAGAATGGTCAAAAATGGACTGTAAGTAAAACTTTTAATTTTACTAGTAAAACCATAATTCTTTTTGGTTGTACCATAGATAATACAGTTCTTCATTGGTCCTGAAAGTTTCAGGAAGATTCATTAAGAATTGTATTTTTAATGAATTTTTGAAGTTTTTACCTCATTTCTACGTAGAATTGCAAATAGCAGTATTTTGCTGGTTGCTATGAGGTAAATCAATGAATATGGATCCCAAAAGGGTTTAATTACTCTTTTAGGGTCTAGTCATGGAAATTCATCAAGAATTGACGTGGTTACAGGAGCCTAAGTAGCTTATTACCTCCTTGGCACGTCAAAATAGCAGGTTATTTGCTATTTTTCTTATGATTACAGTAGGTGTAACTTGGTAACCAAGTTCCCAAAGAGTTTTAGTTTACCAATTGGGCCAAGATGAGCCATGGATCCATGCTCTGGAGCTATCCACGCCTCTGAGGCCTCAGAAGTTGGGTACCCTGGCTCTCTTTGATGTCTTTTGTCCCCCTTGCTTAATTTTTACGTCAAAATAGTAATTTAAGCTTAAAGTGAGATATCCACTATGGGTGTACCAAAAGTCCATGTAAGAATACCATAATATTAAGTGCTCAAAACATGCATAACACTATTCTTAGTGTATATGTAACATGGGATTTCTCACTTTCCCATTATTTTGGCTAAAAATCAAGAAAAACAAAAATTTTCACGGATCTTTTATGTGGTATTAATGATGTGGTATTGAAGTATTTTCCATTTTACTACCTCAAATACTTATATTGAGCTTATTCACTCTATGGAGCTACCCTAGGTGAATTTTTGTGTAGAATCCAAATCTGGTCTTAAATCCATGGATTTACTTACTCAATAAAAAGTTATTCATCTTTTCTGAAATTGAAAATGATGAATTTTGGATATATGCATGACTTATGAGTTTTGCATAATTCAAAATTTCTTTTTAAGATAATTGTGGCCTATTTGGGTATGTAAAATATACCTCAAGGCTCACAAATGTCATCCGATGCTGTACAAAATGCTCAGATTGTGTGCATACAAAAACGACCGAGAAATGGCTCAGCATGGTGCATTTGATATTTTTATATCAATAGTTTAATTCCTGTGCAATAAAAATGTTCAGCCACTGAGAATTTCAATTATGACCCAAAAGGAAACCTGAGCAATGGGTCAAGGCAAGCTCATGCTGTATTCACTTGTCTTACAGCCCCTCCCCTTTGTTCAAACACTATTACCAAGCCATACAGCCGGTAATCTTGCCGCAGTCACTTGTGACCAAATGCACCATGTTCTTTTCTGCATGGGGCATTTGGGAATTGCACCCACCATGCACATTCAACAAGGGCCTCACAACCACCCTCCTGGGTGATCAGGTGGCTATTTAAGGAAACAAAGGGGATTTTACTGAGCTTGAAAATTCAATCAATAGCAATACTCAGCCAGAACCCCATTGTTGTTCTGCCTCACACCAGCTTTTGCCTTCTCAGTTGTAGCATTTGCTGCAACTCAGCTTCAATTTTGCCCACACGCCTTGAAGCTGAGACTTTTGCTGGTGCTGAAACTGCTGAGATTGTCTCAGCTGCACCATGGTATAAAAGACCATCTTCACACAACAAGCCCTTCACTTTTTTTCTCATCCACTCCACTTTGTTACAGCTCAGCCGCTGTTGTCCTTCTTTTGCATAATCCCCTTGGTCTTCCTGCCTTTCCATTCTTTTCTTTTGCACTCCACTGAACCCACTCCCCTTCCTTTTGCCTGTTTGTTTTTCCTGCTGATCCTTTCAGACCCCCACTTCTATCCACCTCGTGCATTACCTGCATTTTAAACTTTTGTTGTCCTCATGTTCCGAACTTAATACTTTTTTTTCTCCTCTTCCAGACTTTTAAAAACTTTGGACTAGAGCGCTTTTATTTTGTTTCCATTTTAAATTTATCTAATTCATTGTATGTCTTCATTTTCTTTCTTGATTTTTTACTTTCTATTCAGTTACTAACCTCAATTGTTTTGTTTTTAGATGTCGTGCACTTTATGCACCAAGCAGGGTATCCCCTGCATTTGTTCCTCAAAGACAACCAACACTTGTGATGCTTGCCGACAAGCACACAAGAAATGTTTGTTTGTTGTCTGCCCCTTCCGACCACAAGGCCAGAGGATTTCTTGCCCAAGATACCCTTGCAAGGACTCCTTTGTGGTCAACAATGATGAAACCATATCCGAGTGCAAATGGACAACGGGACCTCAAGCAGGCCAACGGGAACAATTCCAGACAATGAGCCCTGTCCCCTCAAGCATTGATTTGTCCACCCCCCCTCCTAGGCCACCATCCGATGGTCACTTCACTCCTTGACCTGAGTGAAGTGATTATCCGGCCGATGAAGGATGGCGATGGCAAGAGGACATTGAAAACTGGGCCAATTGTTACCATGTCTTGTCACCGATGGGATTCAAACGCCAAAGTAAGTTTTCTTTCTCCTCCTTATCTCATTTATCTTCATGCAATAATACTGACTTTTTTCCATCACTCATAGAACAAAACCCCCTGAATCCCCCCCAACACAAATCTCCTGTTCCTAGTTTGCCTCGCGAGCAAACCACGTGGCAACCCACTCCAGGCCTGAGTGGCACCCAATGGTCAGAGGAATTATTTGGCGGTAAGCAGCCAAATTTTCCTTTCATTTTCACTTTCACTTTCAAGTCAAGTTAAATGACTCTTACTCCTTTTTTAGAACCCTCCCAAACCAAAGAGCCACCTATTCCTGGCCCAAGTCCTTCCTCCCAACCACCTGAGGACAATACAACTTGTGAGCCAGAACCTGAGGTGGCCCCTACGCAATCCATGGAGGAAGCTGTTGGTAAGTCCCAATTTCACTTTTTTAACTCTACTCAACTTTTCCTTACCCCTCCTTTGACCATCTCCAGCTTGTCCCGCCACTCCCCGCTCCATAATTATCATTGACAATACGCCTCTTGGATCCCCCCCTCCCCCTCCCCCTTCTTCTTCCCCAACTTGCCCACCTTCCCATTCTGTTCCCCCCCTCCAGTGCCCCCAAGAACCCCAGTGCAAAGCCCCTCTCATTCCCACAATGACGCTCGCCAGGAATTCACTGACTTACAACCGACTTTGATGATTCCTCGAGCCATCGTCCACGAATCAATAAACCAAATCTTGTTGGAGCATTGCCGCTTGTTCCACATGATTCCTTTCGTGGATGCAACTCATTGAAATGAGGTGCACTGGGAATTCCGGGATGAACTAAACTCCCTCCTTGCCCAGGCACTGGAGGTATATCCAAAGGAGGACATCACCGGGATAGTCTCTACATACTTATAAAAAGGAAAAAATTTAAAAAAATCTCATTATTTCCTCTTTTTATTATTTGTAATATGTTCTTTCAAATAAAGTATTTGGATCCAATGATTGTTATTTTCCATTTCTATTACATTATTTGCTCACGTGAAATGATATTTTCCTCAATGGTTCAAATATCCTATTGTGTGAGAAAAAAGTTTATAAGTTCCCCACCAAAATTTTGAGTGAGTATTTGTTTGTGTGACCCTCTTTTGCCAAAAATGCGCCAATAGTTGCTGTTACCGTCTCCTATATTTTCTTTTTCCATGGTTTAGAGCCATATAAATTCTTAACTGTAAAAAAGCAGGAGGTTCCCACATGTGAGCAATCCACTCCAGATTTGTGAGACATTGCCTTTCCTATGGTCATACGCTATTAATCTTAGTCATGTATTGAATTGTTTAAATTATCAGGAATCTTCACAAGCGTAAGGATTGGCGTGTGAGTTGTCAGGAGCCTGCACAGGCGTAAGGATTGGCGTGTGAATTGTTGGGAGCCTGCAAAGGCATAACGATTGGCATGTGAATTTTTGGGAGCCTGCACAGGGGTAAGAAATTGTCAGCATTGTTGGCAACCTTCACAAGTGTAAGAATTGGAGTGTGAATTGTTGGAAGCATGTACAGGTGTAAGGAGTTTCTAGCATTTTTGGGAGCCTTCACAAGCGTAAGGATTGGCCTGTGAATTTTTGGGAGCCTGCACAGGCGTAAGGATGGGTGTGTGAATTGTTGGGAGCCTGCACAGGTTGTAACAATTGGCATGTGAATTGTTGGAAGCCTGCACAGGTGTAAGAAATTTTTAGCATTGTGGGGAACCTTCACAAGCGTAAGGATTGGCGTGTGAATTGTTGGGAGCCTGCACAGGCATAAGGATTGGCTTGTGAGCTGTCAGGAACCTGCATAGGCATATGGATTGGCATGTGAAGCGTTGGCAGCCCGCATAGGTATAAGGATCTTTTAGCATTGTCCGAACCTGCACAAGCATGAGGATTTGCGTGTGAAGCATTGGTATCCTGGAAAAGAGCAACAAACCAGGCCATATGTATGATGGCATGCCACCGTAAATAATCAACTTCAACCCTTTTTCATGTGAGACACCCCATCTCCCGCACTCAAAACCATCCAATCCTGGTGTATATTATCCTCTGCCTTACCCCACCATTATTTACCCAACACACATGCAAATCTCCTCAGTCTTTGTTTTGGCATGAAATTGTATTACCATCCCTCATTTGATAGCCCGCTCTCTTGCCAATCTCATAATAGCCATGGCTTTTTTGCCACCTTGTTTTTGCTAACCTGCTTGACCATTGTGCAGACATACCCACTAGTGTCGTGCTTTTGTTGTCCTGTGCTGGATCAGTATAATGAACAAATGCACTACTGGCCCACACTACCTGAATGAGCCCATGACATGTGGATAGATCAATCCAAAAATGCTCATTTGGGAAAATCAATTTTCCCCCTGTACACTGCTTTGATGCATCTCTTTGAATTTGGCCGGTCCACTTATCAGCTTGAAAACACCATCCCAATGCATACAGCAATGCATCATTATCAAGATGAGGTGAGTTTTTGAATCCATTCATGGTGAAAGTGAGTTCAGAAGCAAACTTGCATGCACCCTGATTTGCAGGAATATTGCCTTCATAGTTGACTTGATCAAAAGATGGAACCCCCAATGAGATGTAGCAATTTTGAATCTTCTCAAATAAATTATCCCAACATATTGTAAGGATTGACGTAGAATGCAACCCACTGAGCTAAGATTGGCACCTTGGTTCTGTCATTCATCTTTTGCATTTTCAATTTTCCCAACACTTCCATACAGACCAAATTGTTTATTCTTTGTGCTGCATTTGCGCCACCCAATTGCGAACATAAATCCCTCCAGTAATTCTCCATTTGTTGCAATTGGGTTGGTGAATCTCTTTTTGAGAAATAAGAATTGTGATAATTCATCCCATTGATTGACCTCAACTTTACTCATTGTTGTGAATGGTTGGAATTTGACAAGGCAAATGAGTAATGCGGTTGAAGAGAAAAATGCCACATGGCCAAAGTGAATGCATTTGATCTGATTGACATCCACAACCCTCTGAATTTCACTTGGGGTGATATTTGCTGATACTCGCATTGATATTTGTGCTGTTGGGCGAGAGGAGGAAAACAACCTATTCATTCGGGTCGTTTTGCACTCATTTGTCTTTTGGGATCTCCCACTATGCCCAAGTGGTTGAGGGATCACTATGTGTTGAAGCAGAAAAAATATCAGATACTGCTTCCTGCCATTTGAAGCTAAGGAGTTTTGAGTCCAGAATGGTGCCCAATGCCCAAGGAGCTTTCTTTGGCACACATCCTTTGACTTCCCTGTTGGAGCCCACATGACATTGGCACAATCTGAACCAACTAAAGCCAATGTTCTTCCGTGGGGCCAATGAGGGTGCCACATAAATGTGGAAGTAAATATATATCTATATATATATACTGAGATTAAGCAAGCAACTCACACTTTCCTTCCTCAGCCCAATGCTTTCTTGCGAGTTCCCTTTTACGCTCTTTTCCTTTTTTTGTGAATGGCATGGTTGCAGCAGAAAATGAAATGAAACCAAATGATTACTGATTTATTAATATCACCTAAATTGAATTGCAGTTACAAATCTTTTTTAATTTTGGCTAAAAAGAAAGATCACACCTGACCTTTGCAAATTTGCAATCTCAAATACCTGAGCCTGAAAATTGCAGTGTGTAGTGCATTATTCAGTTTGACATATTGATTTTCCCATGCAATCACTTTCCAATCCAACCATTTGGAATATTGCAAGCACAGGCAAATGCAATATTCATCCTGCTTCATATCCCTAGTTATCCTAGTCTTCTTGAAAGACACAGGAACATTTGGCCTATTATGGGCTGGCGGGAAGTGATAGATGCGACCTCCCGCAATGCCCCCGCATGTGCTACTTGTGCGCCCAACTGCCTGATTCAGCTTGGATCTTTTTGGAGTCTTTTCAATGATGTATGGAGGCATGCCGCCGTACAATTACAATTGATATTCAGACTGTGGCATCCGGGAAGTAGTAGGATAGGAAGTCATGATTATTAAATTCAAAAATAACTTTGCAAAATTCAATTACAATCTATCTAGTACAAAGCTCATCTAAAACGGGTCAATCCTGGTTGTGAGTTTAGCTGACCTGGGTACAGTCAAGGTGACCTCATCACTTGAACCAAGACCGCGCTTTGCCACCCAGGCATCCCCAAAGTCTAATATCAAGCATCATGCAAATTTGAATCTAAGAGGTACAGTGGGGTTAAAAGACTCTGATGAGAAGAAACTTTTATTCAGTAAATTACATATATACTTATTATTACGTAGCCACACTTGCTCCACTAGATTTTTACCCTCTGAAGGTTTTTTGGAAATGTCAATTAGTGATAAAGCCCCTTTAACTGAGCTTTTTCTCCAGTCATCTGAGCATACCATCAAACCACAAATCCCTGCCGCATAGAATGCCGCTAATATACCATAGCAGATTTGATTTATTCCAAGATTCTTGTGACATGTCAAAAGATCTTTGATGTGCTCATTTCTTTTTAGTTCGTGAGTTTGCCTTTGAT
Source organism: Austropuccinia psidii (assembly GCA_023105745.1). Classification (NCBI taxonomy): domain Eukaryota; kingdom Fungi; phylum Basidiomycota; class Pucciniomycetes; order Pucciniales; family Sphaerophragmiaceae; genus Austropuccinia; species Austropuccinia psidii. The sequence continues at coordinate 6,767,034 of JALGQZ010000018.1, forward strand.
TCCATTACCTTTGACCTTTGTATGTGCATGTACCATGTTGTACGCAATCATCAAATGCATAACTGTATCCATTAGATCCCCCAGGTTCTTGTGCAGCTTTGTGGACATCTCATTGTCAGCCCTACCACCTTCAATGCTTAGTTGGGCTGCATTTTGCTTCAATTTACTCAAGCAGGAGGCAAGGTATTTAACTGCTCCCCGTTTGGGTCCAAGAGGATCAGTCCAATTTGATGTTGGTGTAACTTATGGTTTGGGTGCAATCACATCGTATGAGACTAAACTAATGGATTCAAACATAACATTTGCCCAAAAATGTTTAACTGGATTGGCGGGGTAAAGAAGGCTCTGAACCATTTTGAAGAAAGAGTTTTCAGATTTTGGGAGATTCTCTGGAGGTTTAGCTGATTCCTTCATCAATTTGAGATTCCAAATGTTGTGATCAAAAAACGCTTCTGTTTATTTTGGCTTAAAAAAGTCTAACCCTGTATATTGCAATTTATATCACCAGTCAACAGCCAATAATCAAGTATCATGCACAAATATAAAACTCACCTGCCATCTCAAGGTCCTCCACCCAAGCCGACATTTTAATCTCTCGGTTACTGATCATCTTAATACCAACGGGCAGGAATGTATGAGCATTCTTTGTTGGTAAATTGTCCCATCAATTTTTGTAAATACTATTGATATTATCAAGCCCCCTTTTCCATAATTGTTGAGTAATATTGGAATGATAATTCAAAATTCCTGCAAACTCTTCCATGTGGGATAATAATATTCCTTGAAAATCAGCAGACAATGACACTTTGGGCTCAGGGTCAGGAATTATATCAGTCATATCTTCTCCCATGGTATCATGTTTAATTGTCTCCCTTTCTTGAAAGGCTTGAATATTCTGAGGAGAGACGGGAGGGGTTTCATCATGGATTGTTTCATTGGGTATCGGGGGGCTTTCAGTATGTGGAGCTTCATCATGGATTGTTTCATTGAGTATGGGGGGGTTCAGTATGCGGAGGCTCATTATAAATATGGTCCCCTTCAAAATTGATAATTTCATCACCTTGATCCCAAGAATCCTTTGCAGCTTCAAAGGTACAGCGTTTTTTGTTTGTTTTTTTGGTCACATGTATATTTGGTATTTTTCCTAATCCTTTGCCTGGAAATCCAATTACAACTCAGGATCCTTCAGGTAGAGATTCTCCCACCTCCACACCTGCCCATATATTGTAAGCAGCTTTTTTTATCAATTTTGATTTGAATTAGTAATGGAATTACGGTTCAAATCCATTTTGAGCAGGCTCATGGCTTCAGCAATCTTTTGATGCACATAATCAGGAATTTTACTATCATTTTGAATTTTTTCAAGCCTTGGGATTGTTTGAGCAATGTTGGAGACAAATTGTTCCTTGGATATAATTTACACCTCCCCACTGAAAATTACATCATCTTGCCCATCATCTTCTGTCAGTGCACAAGGTTCAACAGTCTTTTCCTTCTCATAAATTTTAAAATTTGGTTTCTGAGAGCTTGAAGTCTGACCTGCAATAAAGGCTATGACACAATATCAGGTTTTGAGAGATTAGAAATATTCAAGACGGATGCATACTCACATTCTGGAAGAACCGGTTGATCTTGATTATCTTCATGTGACTGGCTCTCTACTTCAATGCCTAATTCACGACTACTGGGCATATCAGAGCTTTCACTTCCACTACCTGGGGCTGAAGTTGGTTGTTCATTGAATTCAGTTGAGTTTCCCAGGATTTGGGCCAAAGCTGAGGTAGTTTATTAAGCAAATAAATGGGTACAAGTTGATTGATAACCCAATTGAAGATTGTAAAATAAAAAGATCCAAATTGAAGAAAAAAGGTGGAAGTAAAATAAGTTTAAAATAATCGATTCTTTTTGAGGTAATATTGGAGAATTTTGGCGATTTTGGAAGAAGTTAAATATTCATTTAAAGCAGCTTAAGAGTTTTTGAATATTCAAGAAAAAATCTATTTTAGAACCACAAGCTGACCAAAATAAACCTGCACATCAACATACTTGGTACCTTTGATTGAAATCTTATTGCATTTGGAAAAGATGATTTGTTGGGAAATTCAAGCAGGTGAAGTGTTGCAAATTATTTCATATCATTCAAATAAAATCACTTCCCTGTGAGACATTGAATAAAGTTGACTACTGAGAAACCTACTAAAGTCAACTTTTGAACTATTCAACGCTCATGAGGTAAGGACTAAGCAAAGTGTTCCATTTGAATGATATGAAATAAAATGGTTTTCTCAGGGAAACAGGAGACACAATTATTGTCTTAAATAGTCCACTTATTAGGTTTTAATTTGTGCGTCTCATGATTGAAACCTTAACCACAGGATTGTAAATATACTGACCAATTTCCCCTTAGGTCCTGCTCGCAGAGAAGGCCACTCAGCATATTTCGGCAATTGCGTTCATCATGCACACCAACAAGGCACCGTAAACTATGGATGTAGTACGGAAGTGTAAGGATAAGTGGTGTCAGGAGCATGTTGGGAGGGGACTCCACAAACATAAGGATACGCAGCAGTGTGGGGAGCATCTTGGGAGGGCACTACATAAGCGTAAGGATAAGTGGTGTTGGGAGCATGTGGGGAGGGAACTCCGTGAGTGTAAGGATGGGCAGCAGTGTTGGGAGCATGTCTAAAGGGCACTACACAAGTGTAAGGATAAGTGGTGTTGGGAGCATGTCAGGAGGGCACTGCACAAGCGTTGTTGGAACTCCTTTTATTGTGGGATAAATAATAGGCAGTACCCTGAGGGGGAAATTATTGGTGAGTCTGTTTTGAAATTCAGAATTAGCCAATAACCATGGGTGCTAAGGTGTATTAGCTGCCCCTCTAAATATACTGAAAAAGATACCTTTTGATGAGTTCACAAATCAATTGCTTAGTTTTGTGGATTTTCAATTAGAGAATTTTCTTCAGCAGTCTCTATCAGTCTGTCAATAAAAGATCACTATGATAATAATGGTAATAGTTAATATATTTTTTTTAATAATTTAGGTTTGCTTAACTTTCTTGTTATTGATTATAATTCTTTTCAATGAATTCTTCTAATATTCCTTCTTTCAATACCTGATATATTTAAAGAATATTGTTTAAGATCACTATTCATTTTAATAATAATCTTGATACCTAGCTAATACCTTTAAAGGTGATTTAATAATACTATAAATATAGCTATAATAATTTAAGGGTAAGATAATTCTTCAAGGGTGGTTTTGTTTAATATAAAGGTAAAATATAAATGATATAATAGTAATATAATACTATTAGAATCAATATAAATATAATCCAATATACCTAAAAGTCTTATGATATAAGGTATAAGGGTAAGATGATATCCCTTCTATAAATAAGGGTTATTCATAAATTAGATAAGATCACTAATGATAATTTCTTCAAACACTACTTCAACACTACTACTATAATGGTAAGACTATTAAATAATATTAAGCTCTTTCATTAATATTATAAATATCTTTCATTAATTAATCATAAATAATACTATAACATACTGAGCCTTGCTACTGATCTTTTTCAATATAAATACTAGATTATCTTATTAGAGAAGGGCTGGATTAATCTTCAAGATTATTGTCTTAATCAGAAGCATGGGGGACAAAACAGGGAGAGAGGCCCTTTATTTATACCTTTTGGGCCCTTCATAGAGCCTTCCAAAAACAAGGGACTTGGAAAAATTCCACCTTGAGACATTTTTGCTGGTGGGTAAATTGAAAATGGTGTGATTTGATCAAGATATTACACCATATGTTTGGTTGATTGCACCATTCTGAACCTTATCATTGTCAGTGCACAGCCTTGAGACATTTTTTCTAGTGGTTAAATTTGGAATGGTGTCATTTGTTCAGGATATTGCACCATACTTTTTGAATTATACTCTTATTTCAACTAAACTTTATTTGTATTATGCACAGCCTTGAGACAATTTTGCTAGTGGTTAAATTTGGAATGTTGTCATTTGATACATATATTGCACCATATGTTTGGTTGATAACACCATTTTAAAAAACTGTATTCTTATCTCTACTAACCTTATTTTTCTTCTTCACAGCCTTGAGACATTTTTGCTGGTGGGAAAATTTGGAATGGTGTCATTTGATACAGATATTGCACCATATTTTTGGTTGATTGCACCATTTCTTTAAAACTGTGTTCTGTTCTCTACTAATATTCTTTTTCTTCCTCACAGCCTTGATCTGTATTTAGTTGAGTATTTCTCTATGTAAAATTTAATTTGTAAATAATACCTGTAATGTTTGGTTATGGGAGTTTAAGTGGGGATTGAGTAATGTAACACTATGTCAACTTATATGTAAGTGTTTTTTTTATGTCAAGACATTGAACACATGATGTAAGAGTAATGGTATGACTTATGTAATATTACACATGTTTATTCATATTGAATATTTACACAAGCCGCATTATCTTTAAGCATATTCTTGTACCTAATATAGAGTGTATAGTATCATTTCTCTTCTTTGATCCATGATATCTAGAAAAATATTGACATTATGGGGTCAAGGAAATATGTGACTATAGGTAAATTTTCATGTATATTCCAGTGGGATACTTATTTTTGTTATTTTAATATAATTCTCTTCCTTTTTCTTGCAATTTCTTACTTTTATCTTTATTTTCTATATATATATATATATTATTATTATTATTGATCAAAGTTTTAGCTTTGAAATTGTGGATTTGAACCTTGGAAGAACTGGTATGGAATACCACAGCATAAGGATAAATGGTGTTGGGAGCATGTTGGGAGTGCACTCTGCGAGCGTAAGGATGGTAAGCAGTGTTGGGAGCATGTCAGGAGGGCACACCGCAAGGGTAAGGATGGTAAGCAGTGTTGGGAGCATGTCAGGAGTGCACTCCGCGAGTGTAAGGATGGTAAGCAGTGTTGGGAGCATGTTGGGAGGGCACTACACAAGCGTAAGGAGAAGTGGTGTTGGGAGCATGTCAGGAGGGCACTACACAAGCGTAAGGATAAGTGGTGTTTGGAGCATGTTGGCAGTGCACTCCACAAGCATAAGGATGGTAAGCAGTGTCAGGAGCATGTTGGGATGGCACTCCGTGAGCTTAAGGATGGTAAGCAGTGTTGGGAGCATGTCAGGAGTGCACTCCGCAAGTGTAAGGATGGTAAGCAGTGTTGGGAGGGCACTCCGCCAGCGTAAGGATGGGCAGCAGTGTTGGGACTTGTTGGGAGGGCACTACACAAGCGTAGAGATAAGTGGTGTTGGGAGCATGTTGGGAGGGCACTACACAAGCGTAAGGGTAAGTGGTGTCAGGAGCACGTCAGGAGTGCACTCCGCAAGTGTAAAAATGGTAAGCAGTGTTGGGAGCATGTTGGGAGGGCACTCAGAAAGCCTAGGATGGTAAGCAGTGTCGGGAGTGCACTCCGCAAGGGTAAGGATGGTAAGCAGTGTTGGGAGCATGTTGAGAGTTCACTCTGCGAGCGTAAGGATGGTAAGCAGTGTCGGGAGCATGTCAGGAAGGCACTCTGCGAGCATAAGGATAAGTGGTGTTGAGAGCATGTTGGGAGGGCACTCCACGAGCGTAAGGATGGTAAGCAGTGTTGGGAGCATGTCGGGAGGGCACTACACAAGCCTAAGGATGGCTAGCTTTGTTGGAGGCATGTTGGGAGGGCACCACATTAGCATAAAGATGGTAAGGGTGGGGGTGTGAAAGCGTAAGGAGTGGTGAGGACAGAGATGGGGGGGCAGTTTTGGAGTCTCATCTGGAGGGCAGTGTGGGCGCGTAAGTATGCAAAGCTTCAGGGAGTATTAGGTGGGGATGCGGAAGCCAATGAGGTGAGATTACCCAAACATTGCGAATAGTGTTGAAATGGGTTTGGGCTTTGAGTGACATTCTTATGTGACACATGTGACAATTGACGTTGTCTTGATGCTGACGTGACGTGACCCACTAGATCCAGTGACTATAAAGTAACACTAGCGCGACTGAAGCAAGATTTTATACTGACCACAGTGCAACATGAAGTCAATCGCCAACAATTGATGTGAGATTTGCCCTGGTGAAAGCTCAGTGTGGACACTAGCACCTGTCCACCTCCTGAAAGTCAGGTTCCATGTGTGTCTTGTCCCACCTCTGCTTATTATATTCTTTTGGCTCAGCTATGCATTTGGCAGCTGTGTCAAAAGCACTCTTCCACATATCATGGAAGTTCTTGGCTGTGGGGTGGATGGTTAGAAGATTCTTTTTCAAGTGATCCACAGGCAACAGGGGATTCCACCCATTTTCTACCACTGCAGGTGTTTTCCCTGTGGTAGAATTCTGACTTTTATTATAAGCCAGTTGGACAGCTGGGAGAAGGGTAACCCAATCATGGGTGTATCCCTCATGGTCCTTGTATTACATTCAATAGGCACAGAACCTTCTAAGGATGTCCTCCATTGTCTGGATCATCCTTTCAGCTAGGCCATCTGTTTGTGGATGGTAAGCTGTGGAGAATTAAAGCTTGGTGCCAAGAATGTCATATAAGTTGGTCCAAAATTTAGATGTAAATTTTGGGTCCCTATCACTAATGATTATCTTAGGGACTCCATAGGTGGATATGATGTTATTCCAGAATAACAAAGAAGTATCCATGGCTGTGTCCTCTTTATGGAATGGTAGACACCTCATGCTCTCGCTGAACCTATCAACTATGATTAGGCAGGTATTGTAGTTTTCTTTGCCCCCTGGTACAAGTCCTGTGTCACAGTCCATATTGATGGTCTCCCATGAGTGTTTGTGTTCCTCTTTATGTTGAGGTAACCCATACTTTTTCCTATGTTTTCTATTTGCCTTTTTGCATCTTTCACAAGTGTTTATGTATTCACTCAGCTCTTGTTCCCACTTGGTCCACCAAGCTGTGCTTGCGAGCCTTTCTCTGGTCCTGTCTTAATCATGTGTCCCATATAGGGGCAGTCCAGAAATTCCTGTAGGATCAGAGAGATATTGCCTCTGCCTACCACTGTGAGTGCACTTGTGTGCTTCTCTCTGTGATAGAGCAGACCATCCACAAGGAAGAACTAGTTATCCTTGTAGGCCCCCAACCAGGGTGCTTCCATCTGGGATTCCAGTTCTGGACTCCATTACTTTTGTTGAAGGATTTGTAGTAGTATGCCACACTGTTTGTGTTTGGCATAAGACTTCAATACTGCACTGAAAAATTCATTGTGAAGTTCTGAGGAGCGTATTCCCAGTATGGGAGTTTCTGTTCCTTCTGACTCAGTCTTCCCACTGTCAAGGGTACCACTTCCTGGTGCCCATTCAGAAAATCCGAAGTTCCTCCTCCTATCTCATTCCATGAAATGGATGGGGATCTTGGCTGCAACTTCAGGGTCATAAGCTGGATTTCTCTTGACCTTATCCATTGGCCACCTGCTGAGGCCATCTGCATTGGTATGGCTTTTACCTTATTTTTATTTGATGGTCATGTTCCCTTTATACTTGTGGATGGCTATTTGCCATCTCAGCATGTGTCTAGTTGTAGTCTTCATGTTTAGTAAAGACTTCAAGGCTTTTCAGTCTGTGTAGCCTTCAAAGACTGCATGCTCCAGATAATAATGGAGTTTCTCCATAGCTCACACTAAGAATAGACATTCAGTATTGGTGGACCCATAACTGGCTTCTGAATCTTTCAGTTGCCTAGAGATTTAACATATTACTCCCTCTCTTGGTTCACCATTCACAATTTGTCTTTGGTGAAGGGCTGCTTCTAAGCCTTGGATACATGCTGCATCTATATATAGCTTGAATGGTAGTTGAAAGTCAGGCAAGATGAGCACAGGTGCATTTGTGAGTTCATGTTTGATCCTCTCATTTGCATCCCTTCTTTCCTTGGTAATTTCAAACACTACATCTTTTGAACATAACTTGTTTAAACTACTAGTTATGTGGGAAAACTTCTTGATGTGGTTTCTGTAGTACCTAGCAAACCCAAGGAAATATTGCATCTCTCTGATGCTCGTTGGTACTCATTTTTGCAGTACTGCTGCTACTTTATTCTGGTCAATTGCCAGACTAAGACCTGAGACTTTATGTCCTAGAGCTAGCAGCTCTTGTTGGCCAAAATTACACTTTTTCAATGAAATCTTCAGATTGATGGGTGTACATTTACTTAGAACTCTTTCTATGTATTTTACATGGTCTTCGCATGTTTCCTTTGAGTTTTCTCAGCATATTGGGACATTTTTAACCACAGTGCATCACTTTTTATGTTACTCTCAGGTGTGACAATATTATGTTCAATCTGAGTGGGGGTAATGTTTCTATTACTAGGACTACTGATTCTAGAGTGGTTTACAACTACTTCTGGTTCTTGGGCACTTCTTTCACCAAATCCAACAACTTCTGGATCATGGGGTCTGACTCTTTCTGCCTTTTGTTGAAAGAGGTCTTGTTTTTGCCCTTGTATCCTTTTCTTCTCCTCAAAACCTCCTGGAATTCTGAAGAGTGGTGACTCCTGGTCATTGATTTGTTGGTGTCTAAATGGTGTGAAGCCACTGGAGAGATGATTTTGCATGCTCCTTGTGAGGCTGAAGGAATCTGAGTAGGCCCTGTCTGGGTTAACTGTTCTTCTATAGCTTGGATAGTGGCTTGATTCTCCCTTATCCTCAGTGCCCTTGCCTCCAGGAGTCTGGACTTCCTGGTATGATTCCAACCTTTGGTGATTACCATAAGGTCTTTGAAGTCTATCTCCTTGAGACAGATCTTCTGGCAACTTGCTCCTAGTTCTGCCCAGTGAGATTCCAGGTTGAACCTCTTGTTGTCCATGCTCCATTGAAACAAATCTTTGAGGAGTTGGTGGAGCTGAAGAACTTGATCCATATCCTTCCAGTCCTCTGGTTTGAGGTTCCTGTTTAATTGGAGTGTGAATGGCAGGGTTTCTATTATCTCCCTCATTGTTTTGCCATCTACCACTGTGTCCAAGGTGTCCTCTTCCAGATCTTCTGGATCTAGACAAGCCTTCTCTGTCCTCTTGCTGGTTCCTTTGGAAGCCAAGGTCTCTGAGGTTTACAGGTGACATATCACTGTTTTCAAGCAGTCAAAAGCTTTATGTTCTTAGGGTATTTACCTTTGCCTGTGCCTTGTACAAATTTGATGTCTGCTGACTTGGGAAATTTGCCTTTAGAGGTTACAACTGGGTTGATTATGGTAATCTTCCCTGTACAAGTTTTTAAGGCTGGTTTACCTTGTATTGATGCAGAGTTTTGTGGTTTTCTACTTCTCTGGGTGGCTATTGGTGTCCACTTCTTTGCTGTAATAAGGCTTTCACTGTGCCTCTTTCCTTTGCCCTTGCTGCCCTCTGGTTCTGAGGGTGCCACTGGTGTGTTGGCCTGTGACTGGGTTTCAAGTGGGATATAATTTTCTTCCACTGAATCAAGGTAGGAAAAACAGGGCTTATGTCAGTTAAGACTTCTTAAAATGCTGTTTGCACATCTAAGAATGGACTCTGGGCTTGTATATTACTACAATATGCCCTGTATAATGACAGTGTAATTTAATTAACAATTCCACGTCAGAATTACAGCTTTTTGTACCCTGTCACACTGTTTGTGTACCAGTATCCCACAGATTCACTTGTGGTTTTCAAGTGTGATCTGTATAAGTGTAATTGAATCAACAATACACTTAACCACGCCTAAACTGTTGGTTTTACAGTCAGAGGGGTCCTTATTTAATCAAAAATACAGGACTTATTGATGGCTTATGTGTTTTTATATGTAAAACACGCCAAGAATAATGGTCTTGTGGGTATTAACCATGTGACAGATACTCTTAAAATATGAGTAAAAGGTGGTACATAGACCAATTTGATAAATAAAATGTATAAAATATATATTATTCAAGAAAAAAAACACCTCAAAATATAAAACAAAATGTCATAAATAAATAAAATAAGTAAAAAAGTTTCTTTTAAGGTTCAAAAAAGGCTTAAAACACGGACAGGCCCCCAAAATGTCAGGCTAAGTCTATGATAAAAGTATGATAAATGTATTTAGCACTTTTAACTATGACTGTGACATGGTAAAAAGGATTTAAAAAATGGTTTAATTCAAAAATAAAAGGGCTTTACTATATTGAATATAGTGGTGGTGATAACTGTTGAAAGCCCTGGGTGCAGCTTTACCTGTTGGGTTACAATAATTAAAATTATAATCATACCTGTTTATTAGCCAAGTGTAAAACTGTTTTTGACGGTTTACTACATAGGGTATTAAAGAGCAGGATGAGGAAAGCTATTCTGGCTGTGAAAAGCCTCCTTTTTATCCTGAAATGGGGTGGAAGGGCTATTAGACCTTTCCATGTAGAGGAAGTGAAGATTTTTAACTCTCTGAGACAGGCTTGTGGTTTGCAAGGACCTGCATAGCCTGTATTGGGCTCAGATGTGGTTTTGAAACCACATCTGGGCAGTTTTCACCAATACAGTGTGAAGATTTTCATCTGGTCACCACATAGCCCTCTTCTGACGTGTATGACATATAGAATGCTGTACAGAAACTGTATGGGACCCCAGTATTGACTGACTTATGAGGTATTTCTCCTATTATGGTGAGACTTTTGTATATGTAAATTTCTGGTTTTTGTCTTTTGTTTGTTACCTTTTGAGCCAATCTGGCTCAGTTCCATGTTTTGGTGCTATCTTGGCTATACCATTGGTTTATGGTATTTTGGCTGTCATGTTTGTGCTCTACTTTTTGAGTCACAGCATGACACAGGACTTTTTTCCGGAGGAAAAGAAAACTCTAATGCTTGCCTATTTATAGCATACAGGTATAGTACAAGCTTCAGGTTCCTACCATGCCATAAATGGGACACAGCTATGGACACAGAATTGTTATTCTTGAATAAAATCATAGCTACATGTGGAGTCACCAAAATCATCATTAGTGATAGGAACCCATACTTTATATCAGAATTTCGTACCAACCTCTATGATATTCTTGGACCTACACTTTCATTTTCTACAGCTGAGAACTGACAAACAGATGGCCTAGCTGAGAGGATGATCCAATACAAGGATGACATTATCAGAAGATTCTGTGCATATGGCATGCAATATAGGACTATGAAGGGTATACCCATGACTGCATTAAACCTGTACCAGAAATCCAACAGGTTTATAATACAATTCAGCACTCTATTAATCCCTGTGTATCATTCAAGCAAAAATCTTTTGACTATGTACCCTATAGATAAAGGATTCTATAATATGTGGAGGAGTGAATGTGATTCAGATGCAAAATGAATAGCTGATCCAAAAGAATACAATAAACAGAGGTATGACAAGACCCACAAAGAACCAGACATCAGAGAAGGGGAAAAAGTGTTAGTGTCTACTTTGAATTTGAACAATGTCAAAGGCCCAAAGAAAATGAGATATTAATTTGTGGGAACATCCACTAGAATTAGATTGATAGGGAAGAATGCAGTGGAGGTCAGACTGACAGAAGAACTCTCTAATAAACACCCAGTGTTCCCAGTAATTTTAATCAAACCTTACCACCAGATAGGAGGGGTTAATTTCCCCTCAAGAAACAATTGCCACACCCTAAAGGACACAGTGGAGTTAGGAGACTCCCCTGGGTCATTGAAAAAGATCATGACAGCTATGAAGATCATACTAAATTGAAAAGACCATAGAAAATACTTTGTGTGATGTAAGAACCAAGCAGCTGATAAAGATTAATGGTTTGAAGAGGTTTCCATACCAGATGGTAACCATCACCTCAGAATATTCAGAGCCTCTAGGAGGCTTAACAGTCTTATCAAGGATGAGCCTTTTTAGAGCATGGATATGTCATCCTGTGACTCCAAATTAGAGCACATGCATTACAGCCAAAATAACTTCAGCCAATTGTAGAGTAAAATATCACCAAAAATGGAATTGAGCCAAAAAAGCTCAAAAGGTATGAAAAGAAGGAGGAAGATTACCTCCTTCCAGTTAAAAAAGTCCCAGAATCATAGTACAAGGAATAACAGAGTTTTCAATTCTGAAAGCAGGTTCTGAGCATATGCCTTAATTTTTACCTTGCATATAAAATCCAGAGAAAGTGGCTTAACCTCATCAAATGGATTTTTCAATTAAAGCTCCCATAAGGGCTATATTGTCAGGCTGAGTCTATGATAAAGGTGTATAATGGTATTTACAAACTTGAACTATTACTGTGACACAATGAAAATTATATAAAAGGTTTTTGATAATGATGATAGATGGCTTAAAATAAGATATTAAGGGCTTTACTATAAGAATATAGTGGTGGTGAGGACTGCTGAAAGCCCAGGGTGCAGTCTTACCAGTTAGGTTACTATGATAAGAACTACAATACTGAAGTTTAAAGTATAACCTGTTTACTTTTCAAGAGTATAATTGTTTTTGACAGTTGTACTACGTAGGAATTCAAGAGGAGGATGAGGAAACCTTTTCTGGCTGGGAAAAGGCCCCTTTTTATCCTAAAATGGGGTGAAAAGGCTTCTAGACCTTTCCATGTAGAGGGAGTGAAGATTTTTCACTCCCAAGTACTGGATTGTAGCTTTCACAAAGCCTTTATAGCCTGTATTGGGCTCAGATGTGGTTTTGAAACCACATTTGGGCAGTTTTCACCAATACAGGGTGAAAAGCTTCATCTGGGTACCACATAGCCTGATTCTGACAAGTATTATGCATAGAATTCTGTACATAACCTCTATGGGACCCCAGTATGAAGTCAACTATCAGTTATTGAAGTATAAACATGCTTATTTGTCTGTTTGACACATCATAATCATGGTTATGGGATATTATCCCACGATAGGGCTGTATTGTCCAAACTGTGGGATTTTGACCTTTAAACAGCCATACCTTTGTCAGTTTTTGAGATACCATACTGAAAATTAATTCAGTGTGTAGCCCTGGATGTGTTATGCACAATGGTACCTCCTTTGATATGGTTATCATTAAATATGGCAAAGTTATGCCATATACAAGTTTTTTTGTACATATGTATGTTTTGGCTAAAAGCTGTATGGAGCTTGTTTGCTCCATAAATTTTGTTATAGGTTAGGTATGGGGGAATTAATGGCACCATCAGATAGCCCTGTTTATGATCTTTCCACAGAGACCCCACTTCAGGTATCTTACACTAAAACTGTAGAAGTTAGATGAAAGGTGAATATTTTGTTCACTCTTATTTGGCCTGATTTTGACCATAACTTTTGTAATACTGGTACGAGCTCAGTTTGGATAGTACAACTGGGTAGCCCTGACTTAGAGTGTAATTTTGAAAGCCTATTTTATGCGGTTAAGTATCTTCCTATGTATTTCAGATGAGAGGTGAAAATTAAGGTTTATGCGCAGCAACAACTTTGAGTAGGAAATACTTTGTTATTCTTTGTCCTATTATGATGTCAGTTGTATATTTGGAAAGATGTGAGTTTCTTCTTTCTTTTGATACCTTTTGAGCTTATTTGGCTCAGCTCCATGATTTGGTGGTATCTTGGCTATACCATTGATTTGAGGTATTTGGCTGTCATTCTTGTGCTCTGGCTTTGAGTCAAAGGCTGAAATATCCAATTGTATTAGCCAAACTGAGCTAGAATTGAAATTACAGATGTAATGGCCAGATTACAGCCAAATTAGGGTCAAAAGACATGCACACATTTTGACATTTGAATTGACATTAGTTCAATTCCTCATAGCTACTAAGATACACATCCCACCTTAATTTTAACACAAAAGTTGATGGTTAACACCACATGTGGTGTGAATTAATTTAACCTTTTGAGGATTTACAGTTTTATTACAGAAACTACGAAAAACTGAATTTAAGCTTATTTAAAGTTGAGCTACCAAACCCTTACTAACAGGTGACCCCACCTTATTTTTTATGAGTAATCCAATGATGAAATAATTTTCATATTGCTATTTATTTGATGAAAAGATATAATAATCTATATTCAACTTTTTTCCAAAAATATTTGAATTTTAATATTTTTGTTGAGAATTAATTCCTAATGAATTTTATCAAGTAAGAAGGTGTTTTCACAATTTTGCATTTCAAAGTAATTTTTTCAAATTATGATTAAAATTTCAATTTTATATATAGATTTTATATTCCTTCTTTAGCTTTTGTTTTTTATAATATGAATAAGTTTATGTTATTTATAACTATATCATTTTCTATTCTTTGTGGTCTTTGGGGTATATAAAAATACCTCTGAGTCTCACATTCCCTCTCCCTAAAAAAAGGATATCAATTTGTAATATTGTTATTTCTGGTGTTTCTGAGCCTTCTGAGGAGTTTGGTAGCTTCAAGTATGTCTTTTCTTCCACCATTCATCTTCACAAGTTGGGTCACTGTACGTGAAAAGTTAATCCCTTACTTTCTTAGTTCTCAACTTTCTTTCTTTGTACCAGATGATCCATTAGGAGGTATATTCTGGGAAACTTTATTATTCAAGGTGAATTTTATAGAATCACCTGATTTTTATGGCTTTATTAAGATTACTGGAAATGTAGGATTCTTATTATAAAGTTCATCAAATCATTCCACTTCAATAGCATTTTCTCAATGGAGGCCCTTAATATCAAATGTTCCTAAAAAGGATTTTGTGAGCTTTTTACACACTTTGATTTTATTGAGGTTAGTGGTAGATTCAAGTACTAAATCTTACATTTTGAATTCTGATGTGGCATGTGTTTTGTCTCATTTGTCTTCCGCATATGCAAAGGACTCCTCCATGAACCTTACTGCATGCTTTCTAGCCTTTTTTAGTATTACTTTGAAGCTAGCAGCTGTGGGATGTATTTCAATTAAATTCTTCCTCAAGGAGATACTGGCTAGTCTGGGATTCCATTCATTTTTTCAAATGGCAGGAATTTGATTGGTACTGGAACTAATGGATGTTTTATATGCCAATTCCAATGCAGGAAAACGTTTAAACCAATAATGGGTAAATCCATCACAAACTTTGAGGTCTAGGACATAATTACAGAATTTTTGGACCATGTCTTCCAAGGATTGAATCATTCTTCCAGCTAGAGCATCAGTTTGAGGGTGGTAGGCTGTAGAGAAGGATAATTTTTTTCCAAATAGTTGGTGAAGGTTTGTGCAGACAGCTGAGGTAAATTTGGCCTCCCTGTCACTAATGATATTTGTGAATATGCCAGTCCATGATACTACTCTATTCCATATCAGAAGAGCTTTGTCCATGGGTGTATCAAATTTGTGACATGGCAGAAAGATTTGAGTCTCACTGAACCTGTCAGAAATAACTAGGCATGCATTCTAGCTTTTATCACCCCCTGGTGGTAGACAGGTTACCCAATCCCTATGGACAATCTGACAAGGTCTTCCTGGCTCTTGGATTTTAATCATATTTCCAAGTCTTTTGCCCCTGGATTTATTGCTTTTTGACATCTGTCACAGTTTTTGCAATGCTCTGAAACATCCTTTTGTCACATTGGCCACCATAGACAGGTCTTGACTTTCTCCCTTGTTCTATCCTCTTGTCAGCCTGTGAATCAAAACCAGAGCACAAGCATAACAGCCAAAATACCATAAACCAATGGTATAGCCAAGATACCACCAAGACATGAAGATGAGCCAAATTGGTTCAGAGGGTATCAAAAGAAGGAGGAAACTCACCCCTTTCCAAAATATACAAGTCCCATCATCATAGGACAAAGAATAACAAAGTTATTCATGCCCAAAGTTATTGCTGAGCATAAACCTTAATTTTCACCTCCCATCTGAAATACAGAGTAAGAGGCTTAACCACATCAAATGGGTATGAAGAATGAAGCTCTCAGTCAGGGCTATTCAATGGTACCAGCCAAACGAAGCTAGCACCAGTATTACAGAAGTTATGGTCAAATTCAGGTCAAATAAGGGTGAACAAAACATTCACCTCTCATATAACCTCTACAGTTTTAGTGTGAGATATCTAGAGTGGAGTCTTTTTTGAAATAGCACAATAAGGGCTATCTGATTGTGACAACCATCTCCTCATAAATGGGGGAAACAAGCCCAATACAGCTTTTTGCCTAAACCATGCATGTGTATAAAAATCTTGAACAAGGCATATCTTTGCCTTAGTTTATGATACCATAACAAATAAGGTACCATTGTGTAGAAAGAATACAGGGCTACACACCGATTCAGTTTTGAGGTTCATATCTCAAGAACTGACAAAGGTATAGCTTTTTTAAGGTCAAAATCCCACATTCTGACCAATACAGCCTTACCATGGGATAATATCCCATAACCATGATTATGAGGTGTCAAACTGACGAATAAGCATTTTTAGAATTCAATACCTCATAAGTAAGTCAACAATGGGGACCCATACAGTTTCTGTACAGCATTCTACGTGTCATAAACGTCAGAAGAGGGCTATGTAGTCCCCAGATGAACATTTTCACCCTGTATTGGTGAGAACTGCCCAGATGTGGTTTCAAAACCCCATCTGAGCCCAATACAGGCTATACAGGCCCTTTCAAACCACAAGCCTGTCTCAGAGAGTGAAAAATCTTCACTTCCTCTACGTGGAAAGGTCTGACAGCCCTTCCACCCCATTTGAGGATAAAAAGGAGGCTTTTCACAGCCAGAATAGCTTTCCTCATCCTGCTCTTGAATACCCTACATAGTAAACCATCAAGAACAGTTTTACAATTGGCTAATAAACAGGTATAATTATAATTGTAATTATTGTAACCCAACAGGTAAAGCTGCACCCAGGGCTTTCAACAGCGCCTACCACCACTAAATTCAATATAGTAAAGCCCTTTTATTCTTAAATGAAACCATTTTTAATCCTCATAAATCTTTTTTAAATGCTTTTTACCATGTCACAGTCATAGTTAAAAGTGGTAAATACATTTATCATACTTTTATCATATACTCAGCCTGACACCTCTTATAGGTGTCCTCAGAAGGGGTTTTCATCGCATTCTTTAAGTAAAACATTAATAACGAATCCGTCTACAACTGTCATTACACATAAGTCTTCAGCCCTACTGTAAATTATTCCATACAGTACATGGAATCTTCCTTCATCATATGATTTCTTCAATATTTTATCTAAGTCATGTATAAAGGTGTTATATTCAGGGTCTTTGGTAGGTAATTGGCATAGGATGCCACGATTTTTCTCCTGAGTATAATGGTTCTTTGCTTCCTCAAAGAATATGGTGGTTAGTTATTTAAAACTCATTCCTTCAATTGTGATCTGTGGAGAAGCTTCTTCTGGTACATAAGTAGGATCATAAATGTTATTTTGTCATGGCCATTTTCTTCGTCCATCTGCAATTTTGTGAATATTGCCATCTTTGTGTACAATGGTCATATTACCTCCATACTCTTGTATGGATATTTGCCATCTGAGAATATTCTGTTAGGTTTTGTTATTTTTAGAAGTGATTTAACAGTGGCAAAATCTTTTATAACTTCAAAAACACATCCTTCCAGGAAATAATCAAGTTTCTCTAAGGCCCACAAAATGCATAAACATTGCATTTGACTTGACCCATATCTGTATTCAGTTGGTTTTATCTTCCTAGATATGAAACATATGGGTCCTTCCACATGTTGGTCATTTCTAATCTTGACTTGATGATGTTCATCTCCTAGCCCATCTTCTGATGCAGCAATAGAAAGCTTAAAGGGCATCTCAAAATCTGGCATCAGTAAGAGTGGAGCAGCGGTCATGGCTTGTCTCAAACATTAAAAGCCTTTGACTCTGTCAACACCCATCCAAGCAACTGTTTTTTGTCACAAAATTTAGAAAGAGGTCTTGCTATGGATGCAAAGTCTTTACTTTTCTGCCTTTAGTATCCTTAAAATCATAAAAATTGACTTAATTTCCTTTTTTTTCCGAGGCATAGGTTTCAGTAGTACTTCTGAAAACATGTGCTGAGCATAAACCTTAATTTTCACCTCCCATCTGAGATACAGATTAAGAGGCTTAACCACATCAAATGGGTATGAAGAATGAAGCTCTCAGTCAGGGCTATTCAATGGTACCAGCCAAACGAAGCTAGCACCAGTATTACAGAAGTTATGGTCAAATTCAGGTCAAATAAGGGTGAACAAAACATTCACCTCTCATATAACCTCTACAGTTTTAGTGTGAGATATCTAAAGTGGAGTCTTTTTTGAAATAGCACAATAAGGGCTATCTGATTGTGACAACCATCTCCTCATAAATGGGGGAAACAAGCCCAATACAGCTTTTTGCCTAAACCATGCATGTGTATAAAAATCTTGAACAAGGCATATCTTTGCCTTAGTTTATGATACCATAACAAATAAGGTACCATTGTGTAGAAAGAATACAGGGCTACACACCGATTCAGTTTTGAGGTTCATATCTCAAGAACTGACAAAGGTATAGCTTTTTTAAGGTCAAAATCCCACATTCTGACCAATACAGCCTTACCATGGGATAATATCCCATAACCATGATTATGAGGTGTCAAACTGACGAATAAGCATTTTTAGAATTCAATACCTCATAAGTAAGTCAACAATGGGGACCCATACAGTTTCTGTACAGCATTCTACGTGTCATAAACGTCAGAAGAGGGCTATGTAGTCCCCAGATGAACATTTTCACCCTGTATTGGTGAGAACTGCCCAGATGTGGTTTCAAAACCCCATCTGAGCCCAATACAGGCTATACAGGCCCTTTCAAACCACAAGCCTGTCTCAGAGAGTGAAAAATCTTCACTTCCTCTACGTGGAAAGGTCTGACAGCCCTTCCACCCCATTTGAGGATAAAAAGGAGGCTTTTCACAGCCAGAATAGCTTTCCTCATCCTGCTCTTGAATACCCTACATAGTAAACCATCAAGAACAGTTTTACAATTGGCTAATAAACAGGTATAATTATAATTGTAATTATTGTAACCCAACAGGTAAAGCTGCACCCAGGGCTTTCAACAGCGCCTACCACCACTAAATTCAATATAGTAAAGCCCTTTTATTCTTAAATGAAACCATTTTTAATCCTCATAAATCTTTTTTAAATGCTTTTTACCATGTCACAGTCATAGTTAAAAGTGGTAAATACATTTATCATACTTTTATCATATACTCAGCCTGACACCTCTTATAGGTGTCCTCAGAAGGGGTTTTCATCGCATTCTTTAAGTAAAACATTAATAACGAATCCGTCTACAACTGTCATTACACATAAGTCTTCAGCCCTACTGTAAATTATTCCATACAGTACATGGAATCTTCCTTCATCATATGATTTCTTCAATATTTTATCTAAGTCATGTATAAAGGTGTTATATTCAGGGTCTTTGGTAGGTAATTGGCATAGGATGCCACGATTTTTCTCCTGAGTATAATGGTTCTTTGCTTCCTCAAAGAATATGGTGGTTAGTTATTTAAAACTCATTCCTTCAATTGTGATCTGTGGAGAAGCTTCTTCTGGTACATAAGTAGGATCATAAATGTTATTTTGTCATGGCCATTTTCTTCGTCCATCTGCAATTTTGTGAATATTGCCATCTTTGTGTACAATGGTCATATTACCTCCATACTCTTGTATGGATATTTGCCATCTGAGAATATTCTGTTAGGTTTTGTTATTTTTAGAAGTGATTTAACAGTGGCAAAATCTTTTATAACTTCAAAAACACATCCTTCCAGGAAATAATCAAGTTTCTCTAAGGCCCACAAAATGCATAAACATTGCATTTGACTTGACCCATATCTGTATTCAGTTGGTTTTATCTTCCTAGATATGAAACATATGGGTCCTTCCACATGTTGGTCATTTCTAATCTTGACTTGATGATGTTCATCTCCTAGCCCATCTTCTGATGCAGCAATAGAAAGCTTAAAGGGCATCTCAAAATCTGGCATCAGTAAGAGTGGAGCAGCGGTCATGGCTTGTCTCAAACATTAAAAGCCTTTGACTCTGTCAACACCCATCCAAGCTACTGTTTTTTGTCACAAAATTTAGAAAGAGGTCTTGCTATGGATGCAAAGTCTTTACTTTTCTGCCTTTGGTATCCTTAAAATCATAAAATTGACTTAATTTCCTTTTTTTTCCGAGGCATAGGTTTCAGTAGTACTTCTGAAAACATGTTTTTGTCAATTCCAAGGGATAGACTAGATACTAAATGTCCTAGGGATTTGCGTTCTTTGGATCAAAGTTGCATTTCTTGAAAGAAATTTTCATGTTGACACCTTGAATTTTCTCAAATCTCTGGATAATCTGTATATATGTTCCTCCCAAGTCTTGGAACATAAAATAATGTCATGAATGTAAATGATTAACCATGCTTCCGGAAGTTCTTCAGGGAAGATTTAATTCATCATCCTTTGAAAGTGTGAAGGTGCATTTTTAATTCCAAAAGACATCCTCAAATATTCATACACCCTACAGTAAACAATAATTCCCAAATATTTTCTCACTCTTTGTGTCATCACATTCTTATGGACTCCTTTCAGGAAATTCATAGTGCTTATTGTCACAACCATGGCAATTCACCTCCTTGGATCCCCATATGGTATATCAAGCCATAGTTCTCTTATGGCCAATTGGCCATATCCATTGCCAGTGGCCAATAGGGCCACGTCATCATCTTATGGACCTTTTATGGCCATTTGTGTTTTGGACCCTTCATGGCCCTTCACCTCAATCCAGAACCCATAGCGGCAATTTATGCCCAAATGGGTATTTCTGGTCATTTCCCTCAAAACCAGGGGAAATGTCCCAAATGGCTGTTTTTGGCCATTTGGGCTCATAATGCACATTTTTGCGCATTTTGCGGACTTTGCGCATTTGCGCACATTTGCGCATTTTGCGCATTTTTGCGCACTTTGACGCAAAGTGTCCAAAAGACACTTTCCCGCCTTTTGGGCCAGTCTTTGGCTCAGAACCCAAAAGTGGCCAAAAACCCCAAAGGGCCCAGAAACACCTTTCCAAGCTCTGAAGCCATCACATCCATCCTTTTCCCCTCTGCCTTTCCATCTCAAGACCTTTGGACGTAATCTTCTTGCCAATGAACCAATCTGCCATAAATGATGTTATATATCATTGTACATCATTTTTCAACAGCAATTCAATGGTGGCAATATCAAATGGTCATTTCAAAATTCCAACATCTCATCACGTCATCAAGGCACCCAATCATTCAGAGGAATCATCAAGGCTCAAGAGCAAGTGTTTCAGCATCAAAGACCAATGACGCCATCAAGCAGTCATTGGTTATTCTCACTCCAAGTATTCCTTCCAATGGAATACTGTCAATTCATTCTCAAAGTGTATTCAAGAGGCAGTGCCAAAAGAAGTTGTCAAGTGTCAAAGCTCCACTCAATCCATCTTGGCAACCATATTCATTTCCATACAGTCTGGATCCATCAAGAACTGTATTTCATTTTCAAGCATGGGAAATTCATTCAACCCAATTCAATTTGAATATTAGCCAGCTGTATCAATTGCCAAAACAATCAATACAGCCTCAAGGATCAATACAGATCCGTTTTCAGCCTGAAGAACTCAAGCTCCCAACTTTTCACATATACCGGCTACCCTTTCCACCCTGGGGGTTTTTTCCCCAGTTAATTAATATACTTTGATTTTATTTTATCTTTATTTTCTTTTCATTTTAGTTAAGCAAATACTGATATTATTAAGTCAGTCATTTAGCACCTTTCTCTTTCTCTTTTTTCGCCTGTCAATGGATATTTGGTGGTCATATCCTTACTAATTCCATTTTTCATTTTTGGCAGGTTGAAACAGTGATTAAGAACTTACTTGGTTGGCTCTTTGGCCATTTGGCTTCCCTTTCCTCTTTTGCATCTCATCTTGTACCTGCACATCTTTTAGAGGAATTCATTCTTATTATTTTTATTCTTTATTTCTTTTGGAGTCTTCCAAGTGAGTTCCCTGATTGCTGAGTGCCAGGCCACTCTTGTATTTCCACTAGAGCCCCTGTGACATTATATTCATTAACTCATAATTTCTTTTCATTTTGTTCATTCTTTCTTTATAATTTCATTCACTCATTTCATCAAAATTATGATTCTTTTACGCTTATGAACTTAATGATTCATTGTCATCTCTCAATTTTCTTTCATTCATTCTTCATTTTTAAAATTGAAAGCTGACCCATTTTTATTTTTGTTATTCTTTTAAAATCTTTTCAAATCATCAAATTTTCATTTCATTCATAATTCAGGTGTCATATTGATTTTCTTTAATTTTCAAATTTTTTCATGAAGATATTCAGACACGTTCTTCACATCAAGATTCATAATTGATTCATTCTTCAAGAATTTTGGTTTTCAAAGAAGAATTCACTTGATTTTGATTGATTGATTGATTTGACATATTTGATATTGACCTCAAGAAAATTGATTGACCTGAAGATTCCATTGATTTTGCTGATTTTTCACATCAAGAATTTTGACATAAACTGATTTTGCCTCAAGAACTCATTTTTATTGATTTATTTTCTGCAAGATTTTGATTTTGATTGATTTGATTCATTGATTTTTTTTACTTCAAGACTTCATTTGATTTTGATTTATTGACGTACTTGAAGATTTTCATTTTATCCATTGATTTTTTCCTCAAGATTTGATTGTTGACTGTTTTTGCTTCAAGAAAATTTTGGTTTTAATTCATGTATTTCATTTTTATTCCTGATATCATTCCTGTTCAACACTCACCTCCGGCAAGACAGACAAGATCTCAGGCCAGAGCTCAAGCTGTTTTCACTCCAACTCCAAGAGCTCCTCTAGATGGCACCCCAGCAGTTCCTCAACTGAGGGCCCAATTAGATAAAGGACCCTGCATGGAAGGAGCAGCACCATCCAGGAAGAAAGGAAGAGGGCCCAGAAGATCAAGTTCATTTTCAGGAGTAGTTGGCAGATTTCCAGGAACTTCAAGGACTATTTTCAAAGGTCCAGGTGAAGATGGTGAATAGGAGGAGGAGAATTCTGTGGAAGAGGAAGAGTCTGATGGTACTCAAGGTGTTCCTGCTCCGGTGGAAGCATCCCAAGGTATTGGAAGGCCAACTCTAGCCCAGTCTAATCAGCCTGTCTCTCATCAGTCTGAACCATCTCTATTGGCCATATTCAGCAAATGACTCAAATTATGGCCAACCTTCAAGCAGCTTCATCTTCAGAAGCATCAAGACCACCAGCCTTCAAGACTCCATCTATGAAGGCACCGGAATGCTTTGATGGGACTCAGCCCTTCAAAGTTAGAAGCTTTATTCGGTCTTGTCAATTGATATTTCATAATGATCTGGCAAATTTCTCTCAAGACAGAAAGAAAGCTCTTTATGCCACTTCATTTCTCATTGGCAGGGCTGCAAAATGGATTGAGCCTTATCTTTCCAATCTCACCAATCAAGACTCAAATTATCTCCTCAATTCTTGGCATCTATTTGAATCTCAACTCTTCACTCTATTTGGTGATCCGAATGAAGTCAGAAAAGCAGAAGCTGAGCTGGATTCTTTAAGAATGAAAGAAGGTGGGCATGTATCCTTATACATTGCTGATTTCAGAAGTTTAGTCTCAAGAATCGGGGATTGGGGTGAAAGAGCTCTTATCCATCATTTCAGG
Organism: Austropuccinia psidii; assembly: GCA_023105745.1. Classification (NCBI taxonomy): domain Eukaryota; kingdom Fungi; phylum Basidiomycota; class Pucciniomycetes; order Pucciniales; family Sphaerophragmiaceae; genus Austropuccinia; species Austropuccinia psidii. Next base: position 6,790,684 of record JALGQZ010000018.1, read on the forward strand.
AAGGGATTGCCATCCAGGATTTTGGATCAATTGGCCTCCCATCCTTCAAGAATTGACTCTCTTCAAGACTTAATGGACATTACCCTGGAACTTGATACCAGGTACCATGAGAGGCAAAATGAAAAGAGTCATCATCAAGAGAAGAAGCCAGAAGCCTCAAATTCAAGTTCTTCTCATCCTCAAAATTCTTCAAGCTCAAGTCAAAAGAAGAAGAACAATTTTCAGAAGAGGGACAAGCCCCATTCTTCTTTATTGAATAAAGATTGCAAGCTCATGAACTCTGAAAAAGAAAGAAGAATCAAGGAGGGTCTTTGTACCTATTGTGGTGGGAAGCATAGTCTTGAGTCTTGTTTCAAATGGCCTCAAAACAAGCTTACCCAACCATCAGGCAAGTTTCCCAGCCAGGGAAAAGACTGAGTGAAGATCATGTTGTGTTCAATGGTCTTCACAGTTTTTCTTCCAGAGCACAATTGTGCATTCTGAATACTGGTGTCAAGAATTATCTTAAATTTTTTGTTTTTTCTTCTCTTTCTGATATTTTTTACAGTATTCTCATTGATTCTGGTGCTACCAACTCATTTATTGCAAAGCAGTTTGTTCACAAGTATTCATTGACTACGTCAGAGCTTCCAGAGAAGATTCCCCTCATCATTTTAGACTCCTCTGAGTCTCCTTCTTTATTTGTGACTCATCATACTAAATATATGGTTGAGCTCCCTTCCTTCCCAAGCTTTGATTGGGACTTTTTAGTTATTGATACTCCCAAGGGAGAAGACCTCATATTGGGCTTTGACTTTCTTAATCATTTTAATCTGTTTATTGATTGGAGGCAAGGATTGATCACCTTTAATTCTGATCATAAGGACTATAATGATCCTTTAATTTCTTTCAGTAATGACTTTTCTTCTGCCAAATCATGTGCAGCTCTGGTTGGTGATTCTAGAACACCATCATTTCCATCTTCTGTCCATATTCCTTCCCTTAATTCCCATCAGTCATTACTATCATCTAGAGATGAAGTCTTCAAAGAGATTCAAGATGTTGGAGAAGATAATTCTGTATCTTCACTTCATCTCTTCTTTGGGAATATGGACCTTCCTCCTTCATCTTATCATGACTCCCTGGAGGAGCTGTGGGATGAAGAGGAAGATCCAGAAGAAATAGAAACCATGATGAAGGTTGTTCCTTCTGTTTATCACCAATACTTGGATGTATTCTCCAAGGTGAAAGCAGAGAAACTTCCTCCTCACCATGCCTGTGATCATCATATTGAGCTGGAGGGGTCTCTACCTCCAGTTGGGGTGATCTACTCTTTATCAAACCAAGAGTCAGATACACTCAGGGCCTACATTTCAGAGAATGTAGAGAAAGGTTTCATCCGGCCAAGTTCCTCTTCTACAGGAGCACCTGTTCTTTTTGTCAAAAAGAAAGATGGTGGCCTCCGTTTGTGTGTTGATTACCGCAAAATCAATGCTGTTACTAGGAAGAACAAGTATCCTGTTCCCCCTATGAACCAGCTTCTCACTGTTTTCAATGGTTCTTCTATCTTCTCCAAGATTGATTTGTGTGGTGCATATAACCTGCTCAGAATCAAGGAAGGTGATGAACATTTGACTTGTTTTAGAACCAAATATGGTAGTTATGAGTACTTGGTTATGCCTTTTGGGCTTACCAATGCTCCTGCTTCTTTTCAAAATCTTGTCAATGATATTTTTTATGATCTTCTTGATGTTTATGTTGTGGTTTATTTGGATGACATTATGGTCTTTTCCAAATCTGAGGAAGAACATGTCACTCATTTGTCCACTGTTCTTTCCAGACTCAGAGCCAATAACCTCTTTGCTAAGGCGTCCAAATGCCTATTCCATGTTTCTAGTGTAGAGTACTTAGGGTATGTTGTTTCTTATGAAGGCCTCAAGATGGACCAAGCAAAAGTCCAGTAAATTCTCAATTGGCCGCCTCCAAGAAACCTCAAGGCTCTTCAATCATTCCTTGGCTTTGCCAATTTTTACCGCCGTTTCATCAAGAATTATTCAAAGAAAATTAGTTCACTCACAAGTTTCATCAAGAAAGATTCCCGTTTTTCCCTCAATGAGGAAGCTCTTAAACAGTTTCACCAACTCAAAGAGGCATTCACCACTGCTCCAATCCTTTCTCACTTCAATCCTTCTCTACCCACCATTGTAGAGACCGATGCATCAGATTATGCTTTGGGTGCTGTACTGAGTCAGGTCTCTGACTCAGGAAAACATCCCATTGCATTTGATAGCTGCAAGGTTCTCCCAGCTGAGCTTAATTATGAGATTCATGACAAGGAACTCCTTGGCATAGTCTGGGCTCTCAAGCGCTGGGGAGCTTTTCTTCTTTCCATTTCTTCCCCTTTTGAAGTTCTTACCAATCATTCTTCCTTTCAATATTTTATGTCTTCCAATATTCTCACTCGCCGTCAAGCCCGCTGGGCTGGATTTCTATCTGAATTTCATTTCTCAATCACTTACCGCCCTGGCCGCTTGGCCACCCTTCCAGATGCTTTGTCACGTCGGGACAATGTTTACCCAGGGAGGGGGGAGAATTTCATCAGCAAGAATCCCATGAACTATCAGAAGATAATCAAGCAAGATGAAATTCAAGCCTCAAAGTTTTTTGCAGTCAAGGTGGATTCATTTTCAAATTTGATTGATTCAATTCAGAAGGCGGTGTGGCAAGACCCTCAATATAGAAGTGTTCTTGAAGATTTGGGTAAAGGTAAATCTGTCCAAGATTATTCTCTTGATTCCTCTTCCAAACTTCTCCCTTTCAAAGATCGGGTGGTGGTCCCAAATGACCCCACAATTCAACTCAATATACTTCAAAAGCGGCATGACTCTCCTCTAGCTGGACACCCTGGCCAAGAGAAGACTCTCAAACTTGTCAAGCGGGATTTCCACTGGTCCGGCATGACTCAATTCATCAAGTATTATGTCTCATCCTGTCAACAGTGCTCAAGAAACAAAAATATTCATCACAAGAAGTTTGGACTCCTCAAGCCTCTTCCAATTCCAAGTGGTCCTTGGATTTGTCTTTCAATGGATTTCATCACCCAATGGCCACTGTCCAATTCCTTTGACTCAATCCTTGTCATAGTGGACAGATTATCAAAAATGGTGGTTTTTATTCCAACAATAGCTTCAATGACTTCATTATATTTGGCCCATTTATTCATCCAGAATAATTTTTCAAAGCATGGCCTTCCTTCAAGCATTGTGAGTGATCGAGGTTCTCTTTTTGTTTCTTCCTTTTGGACCAACCTTTGTCAGAAGCTCAAGATTTCAAGAGATCTGTCAACTGCTTATCACCCAGAAACTGATGGACAGACAGAGAGGGTAAATCAGATACTAGAACAGTACCTTTGGATGTATGTCAGTTATCATCAAGATGATTGGAACACCTGGCTCCCTCTGGCTGAATTTGCCTACAGTAACTCTGACCACTCTTCAACAAAACAATCACCGTTTTTCACTGTTTATGGAAGAGATCCTCATTTTGACTCAGTTCACATCACTCAAGATACTCCGGCTGGAAAGTTATCAACAAAAATCCAATCATTACAGAAAGATGTCAAGAGAGAACTTGAATTTGCCATAAACAGGTTTAAGAGGTATGCAGATAAAAGTAGAGCGAGTCCACCTGTTTTCAATCCCGGTGACATGGTATGGCTTTCTTCCAAGAACATCAAATCAACCAGACCCACCAAAAAGCTGTATGAAATATGGTTGGGTCCTTTTCCAATCTTGAAGAAAGTCAGTACTCATGCCTACCACCTCAAGCTCCGATCTCAATGGAAGTCCATCCACCCAGTTTTCCATATTTCCCTTTTGGAACCAGTCAAGAGGTCAACAATCCCAAATAGGCATCAAGAGCCTCCTCCTCCAATAATCATTGAAGAAGAAGAAGAATGGGAAGTCTCTCAAATACTGGATTCAAAGCTCAAGAGAGGAAAATTATGGTATTTGGTGGAATGGAAAGGTTTCAGTCAAGACCCGGAAAGATCCACTTGGGAACCAACTGAAAACCTCAAGAATTGTCCTGAACTTGTCAAAGACTTTCACTCATTATATCCTGACAAGCCAGGACCCAATTCTTCAAGAGCTTGATTTGTTATGGTGCTTGGTGGGGAGAGAAATTACCAAAGGTAAGTCCCACTCCTGGTATGCACCTGTAGGGGTATTCTACTCTTTTGTTGTAAGCATCACCTTGGCCACTCTGTGAGCACTTTGCAAATTTTGGACACATATCTTTGGCCGGGCTTTACAACATTCATTTCCAATCTTATGGCCATTTCACTTGGGACAATGGGCCATTCACTTTTCAATTCATTTCTAAGATTCTAAATTCAAATTAATTCCTTCAGCATTTTTGTTTTTAATTTTATGGCACTGGCTGGAGTGGTAACTACTAAAAGTAAGTTCCTCTCCTGGTGTGCACTTCCCTGAGGGGTCTAAAATCTTTTCAAAACATCACCTTGGCCACTTTGTGAGCACCTGGCATCAAATTTCTCTTTCCAGATTGTTGGCCAATTCCAAAATCAGTTATTGACCTCTGTGATGAATATTGGAACCTCCTCAAGATTCAATTCAATTTTCTTTTCTCTCTTCTCTTTCTTTTATTTTCATTTTCATTCTTTATTTTTATTTTATTTTAATTTGAAATTTTCTTTTATCATGTCAATTATCACATCAAAATTCTTCATTTATTTTAAAATTCAATTCAAATCATGAAGCCAATGTCAAAAGAAGATCAAGCAAGTCCTGCGTCAAATGTCAAATTTTTAATATCAGTTTTCAAATTTTTTATCTTAATCAGTCCTCTTGAATCACTCTCTCAAAATCTTTCCAATAGCCTCAACAGGCTTCACCTTGTATTGGTGCTCAGGAGCTCACCATTCCAAGGTGGGGGGTACTGTCACAACCATGGCAATTCACCTCCTTGGATCCCCATATGGCATATCAAGCTTTAGTTCTCTTATGGCCAATTGGCCATATCCATCACCAGTGGCCAATATGGCCACGTCATCATCTTATGGACCTTTTATGGCCATTTGTGTTTTGGACCCTTCATGGCCCTTCACCTCAATCCAGAACCCATAGCGGCAATTTATGCCCAAATGGGTATTTCTGGTCATTTCCCTCAAAACCAGGGGAAATGGCCCAAATGGCTGTTTTTGGCCATTTGGGCTCATAATGCGCATTTGCGCATTTTTGCGCATTTGGCGCATTTTTGTGCATTTGCGCACTTTTTGCGCATTTTGCACACTTTTGCGCATTTGCGCATTTTGCGCATTTTTGCGCACTCTGACGCAAAGTGTCCAAAAGACACTTTCCCACCTTTTGGGCCAGTTTTTGGCTCAGAACACAAAAGTGGCCAAAAACCCCAAAGGGCCCAGAAACACCTTTCCAAGCTCTGAAGCCATCACATCCATCCTTTTCCCCTCTGCCTTTCCATCTCAAGACCTTTGGACGTAATCTTCTTGCCAATGAACCAATATGCCATAAATGATGTTATATATCATTGTACATCATTTTTCAACAGCAATTAAATGGTGGCAATATCAAATTGTCCTTTCAACATTCCAACATCTCATCACGTCATCAAGGCACCCAATCATTCAGAGGAATCATCAAGGCTCAAGAGCAAGTGTTTCAGCATCAAAGACCAATGAAGCCATCAAGCAGTCATTGGTTATTCTCACTCCAAGTATTCCTTCCAATGGAATACTGTCAATTCATTCTCAAAGTGTATTCAAGAGGCAGTGCCAAAAGAAGTTGTCAAGTGTCAAAGCTCCACTCAATCCATCTTGGCAACCATATTCATTTTGATACAGTCTGGATCCATCAAGAACTGTATTTCATTTTCAAGCATGGGAAATTCATTCAACCCAATTCAATTTCAATATTAGCCAGCTGTATCAATTGCCAAAACAGCCAATACAGCCTCAAGGATCAATACAGATCCGTTTTCAGCCTGAAGAACTCAAGCTCCCAACTTTTCACATATACCGGCTACCCTTTCCACCCTGGGGGGTTTTTCCCCAGTTAATTAATATACTTTGATTTTATTTTATCTTTATTTTCTTTTCATTTTAGTTAAGCAAATACTGATATTATTAAGTCAGTCATTTAGCACCTTTCTCTTTCTCTTTCTTCACCTGTCAATGGATATTTAGTGGTCATATCCTTACTAATTCCATTGTTCATTTTTGGCAGGTTGAAACAGTGATTAATGACTTACTTGGTTGGCTCTTTGGCCATTTGGCTTCCCTTTCCTCTTTTGCATCTCATCTTGTACCTGCACATCTTTTAGAGGAATTCATTCTTATTATTTTTATTCTTTATTTCTTTTGGAGTCTTCCAAGTGAGTTCCCTGATTGCCGAGTGCCAGGCCACTCTTGTATTCCCACTAGAGCCCCTGTGACACTTATGTACAATGTGTCAGAAATTTAAGTGAGGGCAATTTGGATTTCTGGTCTGGGATACCTGTCTGGAACAGTAAAAGTCTTTAAAGCTCCAAAGTATGCAACAATTCTAGATTCTGCATTATGCCATGCCACTATTACTAGTGAGGCTATTTCTACTTCCTCATTGTGGTTATTTAATATGGAGATCCAGGGATTATCTTGATTTTGGGCTTTCTGGATATGCAGGCCTTTTCAAGGATTGTGGATAAGGTCTCTCAATATTCAAAATAATGTCCACTTCATTACCAATAATTGCTCCCAGAGCCTCTTCATCTGATGCAAAGGCTTCTTTGTGGTCATATAGAAGGATAGACAGTTAATTGTCATGTTTATCAGTATGATGAAGACTTACTTTAGATTCATTTAGCTTTTCAGAATTGAATGTCTCCAACTCTAAGCTGACTGCTGATACTTTACTTAATTTAATCTGTCTTTTAAAAGTTAAAAAGGAAATTTTTGATGCTTATTGTCCCCAATAGTAAGTTATCTGTCCTTATTGTTACGTAATGCTATGCCATACATGATCAAGTAATCATTCCCTAATATAAAATGGATACTAGAGCAGTTTTCCATAACAAGAAAAACAACAGTGATTCTTAAATTTTGATTTATATGTGTAAATATTACAATTGTCCCAAATATGTCCAAGGCTGGCATTGGATTCCTTGCAGTTTTGAATTTTATGAAATAAATGGACAATAATTGAAATTCAAAATTTGGTACATATTTCTTAAGAAAAGAGTTTCCAACACAAGAGCAGAAGGCTCCTGGGTCAAGTATATTCTTAGTGGGTTTTTATCAGGATGAAACTATGATGAAGGTGTAAATAGGCTAAATACAACTTTATCTATGTTTGTGACACGGTAAAATAGTTAAAAAAAGAGCTATAAGGTTTAAAATATATCTTTATTTAAATTAAAAGGGCTTTACTAGATATGATATAGTGGTTGTGAGTGCTGTTGAGAGCCCTGGGTGCAGCTTTATTTGTTGGGTTACAATAATGAACGACTACAATAATTAAATTTATAATTATACCTGATTATTAACCAAGAGTAAAACTGTTTTTGAGAGTTTACTACGTAGGTTATTCAAGAGCAGGATGAGGAAACAATTCTGGCTGTGAAAAGCCTCCTTTTTATCCTGAAATGGGGTGGAAAGGCCTAGCACCCTTTCCACGTAGAGGAAGTGAAGATTTTTTCACTTTCTAGTACTGGCTTGTGGTTTTCAAACAGCCTGTACAACCTGTATTGGGCTCATATGTGGTTTTGAAACCACATCTGGGCGGTTTTCACCAATACCGGGTGAAAATTTTCATCTGGGGACCTCACAGCCTGATTCTGACGTGTATGACGCGTAGAATGCTGTACAGAAACTGTATGGGACCCCAGTATTGACTGAAATATGAGGTATTGAAGTAAAAACATTCTTCTTCATCTATTTGACACCTCATATTCATGATTATGGGATATTGTCCCATGGTAAGGCTGTATATGACAGCAGGTGGGATTTTGACCTTAAACCAGCCATACCTCTGTCAGTTTTTGAGATATCATGCTCAAATTTGGTTCATTGGATAGCCCTGTATGAGCTCTACACAATGGTACCCAATTTCGCATGGTTATGATTAAATAGGGCAAAGTTATCCCATGTACAAGGTTTTTTGTACATAGGCGTGGTTTGGGAAAAAAGCTGGATTGAGCTTGTTTGCCTCATAACTTCTGTTATAGTTGAGATATGAAGAAGTGGATGGCACCATCTGATAGCCCTGAATGTGCTCTTTTCAAAGATACCCCACTTCAGGTATCCCACACTAAAACTGTAGAAGTTAGATGAGTGGTGAATGTTTTGTTCACCCTTATTTGGCCTGAAATTGACCATAACTCCATCAATATTGGTGCTAGCGCAGTTTGGCTGGTACCATTAGATAGCCCTGGCTTAGAGCTTCATTCTGAATACCCATTTGATGGGGTTAAGCCTCTCCTTCTAGAATTTAGATGAGAGGTGAAAATTAAGGTTTATGCTCAGCAATAACTTTGAGCAGGAATAACTTTGTTATTTCTTGTCCTATGGTGATGGGACTTATATTTTCAGAAAGAGGTGAGTTTCCTCTATCTTTTGATACCTTTTGAGCTAATTTGGCTCAGCTTCATGTTTTGGTGGTATCTTGGCTACACCATTGGTTTATGGTATTTTGGCTGTCATGCTTGTGCTCTGGTTTTGAGTCACAGGCTGACAGTTTTTCATCAATTACCACTTCTTTTATACAGGAATCACCAGCTTTATAGTGTTTTCCCCTGTTTGGTTTATTTTCATGGGTTGTGAATCCTGGATTTTTGACAAATCAAGTTGACTTTTACTCAATTGTGGCAATTGGGAATAAGATTCAAAAATTTTTAATGTGACATTAATATCTTTTATATATCTTAAAGTTTCAAAAAGTGTTGAGGATTTATCATATGAATCTTCTTCATGTACATCATCTTTTTCAACATCAGGTTCTTTCTCAATGTCAATTTAATTGATTTTCCCCCTTTTGGGACATTCATGAGCTATATTTGTGCTTCTGTGGAGAATATGGAGTTTTCTTACTGTATCTTCAGATTTATATTTCATATCATTAGAAAATTCTTTGGCATTTATGTCCATGGAGTCTTTCCAATATGTATTGAACCTTGTTTTGAGATTCACCCTACTAGAAATAATTTGGGCTCTGGTGGTTACTTCTTCCAATATATTTATAATGTCTTCTGCTGAAGATTGTTCAGTTGTCCTGCTTTTGACATCATTCTCTAAGTCACCCCCACATTGTCTCATAATGTTTTGGTGAATCACAAATTCTGACATGTCATAATAGTATTCTGTTAATCTGTATTTCTGTTGGAAAAACAATGCTAAAGCTTTGTCTTTGTCAGCATGAAATTTGGAAGATTCAACGGCTTTTTCCACTGTAAATATCCAAGCATCATTGGCCCATTTATCAACAATTTGGGTTTTCCACCAAGTCCAACTTTTGTGTCCATGTGCTTGTCTTAATTGGATATACCATCTATGAGCTGATTTGGTAAACAAGGTGTTGAATCTTTCTTGTGATTAAAAGTCTTCTTTGAGAATAGAAAAACCTCTGATGAATGGCATATGGTCATATTTGCCTTCACCTCTGAATTGGCGCCATTATTTAAGTTTTTGTACCTCTTGAAAAAGTGCTTTTCCCATTAATAGTTCAAAGTTATTAAAAGAAGTTGAACATTAATTCTTTCAATGTGAGTTTTTTAAATACAATAATTTTGGGTTGGAATTTTGGGTACCCTCATTTTTATTAAGAGGTGTACACATTCTTGGTAAGGTGTGAAGTAATTTTTGGATGTCACTCATGTTACTTGTGCTACACCTTTGGGAATATCAGAATTCATGTTGAAAGCCTCATATTGAATTTATTACTTCAATTCTATACATGTATTATTTATATGTCGATTCTTGCCATAATTCAGTTTGTCTAGGATTATCACAAATGATGTGATTCAATTCCATTGCTAATTTTTATATTTATTCTTGTGAGGTATCAAAGCACTCTTTTAAGGAAACTTTATATGTCTTTACTTCAGTAAATGTTTTTGAAATATCATAAAGAACTTCCTTATTATCTGATTTGTTGATATTTATGGCTTGTTTTATTCTTGTTTCAGTTTTTTGATCAATATTGAATTTCAAATATTCAGCTGTTAATGCTTTTATAATTGTATATTTCTCATTTCTCTTATTACTAAATGAACTATCATTATTGGAAGTTTTAATTGATCTTAAAACTTTTTCAAAAAACATAAGTGTCTTATTTATTTGGCTAAAAGTTAGATTATATGTCTTAAGATTGTTACAAATTTATCAATTCTTATTAGAAATATTACTCTTCACGTCAGTTATAGCTATATAAAGGTTTGGAATTCCATCTGAAATGTCAGGAATCATTACTTATAGTTAAATCTGGATTCCTCATTATTTCTGCAATTCCATCATGGTTCTGGCCATCTGAAACACATTTGCCATTGCATCCTGCTCAATCTTTTGGATTCTGTAGCCCTGGCTGTATGGGTTTGTGTCTGGTGCCTTTCTGTAAGATTTGACTATGAAAAAATGAGTAAAAGGTGCTAGTATCTTACTTATTGTACTCTGAATGTCCTTATAAATAAAGTAAATAAGATGAAATTACTATGATATTAAATAATTCTTATAATTAAGGCATAAAAGTAATTATATCATTGAATAAATAAAATAAAATAATACATAAATATATTAATGTATAATAATTAATATATTGAAAAGCACTTTATCATTGTTACCAAAAAATAATAAATGCGTAAGAAACTGTTTTTGATTAATAAAAAACAATTAATAAGAAGAATATTACTAATATCAAAGTTATATATTAACATAAATACTATTTATATTAATTTAAGAAATTGTGAATAGTAATAATAGAGAGGAATCATTAGAATAAGAGAAAATATTTTACTTTTGACGCTTAACATAATAATTTTGGATACTTTTACACCAAATAATGTCAATAAAACCTATTTAAATTGTATTTACAAATAAAAAGGAGAGAAATTACAAATTTTCTTGATTTTATGTGGATTTGAGACTTTTAAGAGAAATATAGCAAAAAAGTAGAAAAATTGAAGTAATCACGTCAAAAATGATTATTACAATAAAGATTACCTTTGGTCTTTAATGATATACATCTTTTATATATAAAGATTAAAGACATAACCTTTTGATTCAATTGCTTTAATTTTTAGATGTGTCTGAGCTGCAAATGGAGTAAAAAGAGCTCTATTTATAGTAAATACCTCCCTTCTAAAGTCTAGTAGGCTTCTAGTAGATGGGGACGGATGGTATCCACTGGAAATGTTCAGTATTTTAAGGTTTAGTGATGATTATGTTATGATCAAAGCATGTTATCTCATTATTATGCTATTATTTAGAGTTATCACTATAAGTCGACGTTTAATGACATCATACACTTGGAAGAAGCCTAAACTTTGTGGATTTTATTAGCATCAAGCATAATCTAATAGTATTCACCAGTTTTATCACTTACTGAACTTTTAAGCTTAAAATAAGATTACAGTGAGTGATACTAAATGATCTAATCTAAGCTCAAATTTTGATAAGTAATACCTTTTAAGTTATACACAATATAGCCATTCTGTGAGCAAATTCTGACTTGAGGGCATGTTCTTATTGAACTTCCAAGTTCATTTCATTACATTGTCAAAACTCATAATACAAATTACATCATTTTTCACGTATGAACTTGTAGAATATGAATGTCAATTTTTTTAAGTTTGGACCACTTTCACAACAAAGTTGTCAACAGCTCCATTGATTTTACTCAATAATCCATTACAAATTTCCACCTTGTTTATAAGTTGTGAAACAAAGTTTATATCTGTGCTCTTACAGTAATTATATGGTGACTTTATTTTTGGCTTATTTCTCCATCTTGTATATTTCAAGGCATATTAGCTAAAAACCATGAATATATGCATTGACCAAAAAAGTGCATATATTCAGCTTAATTCCTTAAGTATGGACTTTAGAGAATAGGTTTATAATTGTTCTATGTGTGGTGCTTTATGGAGAATCCAATGGTACAATTTATTTCACATATTGTTTCATTTGTTTCTGAGTTCAATAGGGTTTTATACCTTTTTTAAGGTATTATTACTTATTCTTCAGTAATTATTGACTTTTCTGATATGCCATAAGAATTACATATGTATATTTTACCATTAGGAATCTAATGGTTCAATTTAGGACCCATGTTTACTTATTAGATTATGAGTTAATTCAGATCTTGTACTTATTTATGGTATGTTTACCAGACTTTGAGATAATTATTAAAAATATAATTATTACAGAAATCTTTGTTGTGACCTTTTTTGATATGTAGTCATATCTCAAAGGATCACATTCCCTACCACCAAGAAAGATTGTACCACAGTCTTATATAATTAATTGGGGTATCATCCACTGTCCTACCTCTCCAATAGACTTTGTTAGTCTTGAAGCTCAATAATGTGTGATTTTTCTATTCTTTAGGCTTTGTTTCATGTCTGAACCTTCTTGATAGTTTATCAGAATTTTTTATATCCTTCTCAAGTAGCCATTGATCTTATTGAGTTGGAATTATATACCTTACAAGGTATCCCCTTTCTTTTTTGTTTCTTGTCCTTCTTCCTTTAAGGACTATCACATTTGCTTTTCTTATCCTTCTTTTAAAGGAGGTATTTCAAGTGGGGGTTTATATCTTAGTGAAAATAATTCCTTGTCACTTGAGCTGTAAGGTGTTATCACCCTTGCAGGGAAGGCTGGGTGTTTGTTCATTAGTTCACCTGTGAGCTCTAATTGCAAATCATTGGGTCCATGTAGTGCTTTTATCATAAATGGTCCTGCAAAGGAATCTTTCAACTTCTTTGGGCCTTTTATATTTTTGGAATTTAGAGTTGACACTAGGACCAAGTCTCCTATTTTAAAGTCAGGTGGTTTATGACTTTTATCCCATCTTTCTTTTGCATATTTGAAAGAATCTTGCATACATCTGTTTGCAAGGTGTCTTGCTTTGTCAAGCATGAACTTGAAGCTACTTGCTGTTGGGTGTATATCCACTAAGTCATCTTTGAGGTTATCTAGCGTATTCTTGGATTCCAGCATTTTTCTAGTATTGCAGGTGTCTTGCCAGTTTAATAATGGATTGATGTTTTCTATTCCAGTTCAAGAGCTGTTATTAATGTAAACCAATCATTGGTAAAACCAACAGAATCTTTGAGTTCTATTCCATAAGCACAGAATCTTCTGATCATGTCTTCTAATGTCTGTATCATTCTTTCTGCTAGACCATCAGTTTGGGGGCGTTAAGCTGTTGAGAATGATAGTTTTGTTCCAAACAGGTTATGGAGGTTTGTCCATGATGCTGAAGTGAGTTTTGGGTCTCTATCACTTATGATGTTTTGAAATAGGCCTGTGTGCCTAATAACCTCATTCCATATATTATGGCTGATGTATCCATAGCTTTATCATCCTTGTGACATGGTAAGAACATTAGGGCTTTTCTGTATCTGTCAACTAATATGAGGCATGCATTGTAACTTCTCTCTCCTCCTGGAGGTAATTCTGTTACCCAATCAATGTGAGCTATTTCTCAAGGGGATTTTGGTTCTTGGATTTGGATCATCATTCTAAATTTTTTACCTGTGGCTCTGTTTGCTTTTTGGCATCTGTCACAGGTTTTGCAGTATTCTGCAACATCTTTCTTCCAATTTGGCCACCAAGAGCAGGTTTTTACCCTCTCTAGTGTTCTGACTTCTGAGAGATGTCCAGCTGCAAAACTATTATGACATTCATGTAGTATAGTTTTTATTAGAGTTCTATCTGTTAAACCCATATCACATGTATGTTTAGTTCTATGGTAAAGGATTCCATCAAGGAGGTGGAATCTTCCTTCATCATATGCTTTTTGCCATGTTTATCTAGTTTTGATGAAAGTGATTGGTCTTTACAGTATTTAATTAGAAGTTGGCATAAGATGTGGCAGTTTTTATCCATTTTATAGCTTTATTTAGCTTGGTTAAAAAACTCTGTGCCTATATCTGTTACACATATGCCCTCTATATGGTGCTCCTCCTGTGGTATCCATGCGAGATTTTCAAGTTTATCTGCCATAGCCCATCTGCTAAGACCATCTGAATTTTCATGAATATTATCAGATTTATGAACTATAGTCATATTTCCTCTATATCCTTGGATGGAAATTTGCCATCTTAACATATTTCTATTGGGTGTTTTCATGTTTAATAAAGACTTTACAGAATTGCAATCTGTAATTACATCAAACACACTCTCATCTAAATAATAGTTTAATTTTTCTGAAGTCCACAATAAACAGAGTCATTCAATTTGGCATTCTCCATACCTTGCTTCTTTTGGCTTTATTTGTCTGGAAATGAAGCAAATTGGTCCTTCAACAGGTTTGTCATTGATTATTTGTGTCTGGTGTAGTGCAGCACCTAGTCCTTCTCCACAAGCATCAATGTATAGCTTAAAGGGTAGCTTCAAATTTGGCATTAAAATAAATGGGGCAGCTGTAAAGGAATCTTCCAATTATTCATATACCTTAACTCTTTCTTCAGTCATTTCATAGACTGTCTGTTGGTCACAGATCTTATACAATGACTTAGCAACTCTTGCAAAATCTTTGACATGTTGTGTGTAATCACCAGAAAATCCTAGAAATGATTGAATTTCTTTCTAAGTTTGGGGCATTGGTTTCAAAAGGACTCCTGCTACGTTGTTTTTGTCTATGCCCAAACTTAGTCCGGATACAACATGTCATAGTTCTTTCAGTTCACTGTATGCAAAATGACACTTTCTCAGAGAGATTTTCATGTTTACTTGTACAGTTTTTTGCAAGACTCTGTCTAGTCTTGATAAGTGACTGTCTGAATTCTCTGAGACAATTATGATATCATCAATATAAATAATAATCTATCCTTTTGAGGATTCTTCAGGAATCATTGGATTCATGATCCTTTGGTAATGGGATGTTGCATTTCTATACCAAATTGCATTCTGAGATATTCAAAAATTGCAGAGTGGAGCACTATCCTTAGCAGTTTCTTGGCATTTTCTATTAAGAAATTTTGATGAAAACCATTTAGAGCATCCATTGCTGTGATGAACTTACCCTGAGATAATTGTGTTAATGTCTCATGGATTCTGGGTATTGGATATCTGTTGGGGATAGTATAGGTGTTTAGGGCTCCAAAGTCCCCTAACATACTTAATTTTGCATTATGCCAAGTTATAATGATAGGTGTAGTGACCTCTACCTGTTCATTATGTCCTACTTTCCTTGATACTCCAGGTACATTGGTTCTTTAATGTGTACCTCTAAAGCTTGTCTAGGTCTTGGGCTGGGTGGATAAGCTGTTCTTCTCAATAGAGGTGGATATGATTTTTCTACATTAAGGATTATGTCCACCTTAATTAATAACAATAATATTACTAATGTTAAAGCTTTATACTAATATAAATACTATTTATATTAATTGAAGAAATTATTATAATTAGAGAAAATAACCTACTTTTCATGCTTAATATAATAATTTTGGATAATTTTAGGCCAAATAATGTAAATAAAGCTTATTTAAATTCTCTTTACCAATAAAAATAAGAGAAATTACAAATTTTCTTGATTTCACGTGGATTTGAGATTTTAAAGAGAAATATAGCAAAAAAGTAGAGCAATTGAAGTAATCAAATCAAAAATGATCATTATAATAAAGATTACCTTTGTTCTTTAAGAATATAAAAGGTTAAAATATAAAGAATAAAGATTTTACCTTTTGATTTAATTGTTTTAATGTTTTGATGCTTCTGAGCAGAAAATAGAGTAAAAAGAGCTCTTTTTAAAGTAAATTCCCCCCTTCTAGAGTCCAGTAGGCTTCTAGTAGACGTGTACTCATGTTATCCACTGTAAATGATCAGTATTTCAAGGTTTAGTGATGATTATGTCATGATCAAACCATCTTCTCTCATTATTACACCATTATTCTGAGTTATCACCATAGCTCTACATTTAATGACATCATAGGCTTGGAAGAAGGCTAAGCTTCGTGTATTTTATCAATATTAATCATAAACTACTAGTATTCCCCATTTCTATCACTTATATAACTGCTAAAATTAAAATAAGATTACAGTGAGTGATCATGAATGATAAAATCCAAGTTTAAACTTTGATCATGAATAACTTTCAAGTTATACAGGCTACAGCCATTCTGAGAGTAGATTCTGATATTGTGGAATGTCCTTATTACACTTCCAAGATTATTTCATTACATCATCAAAGCCCTATTTTTGATAATTTTTCTTGCAACTGATCTTTTCTGTTGAAATTGAATATTTTGAACTTAAAACCATGATTTAAAGGAGTTATACCTTGAATATTATGATACAAATTACTTCATTCTTCACATATGAGCTAGTAAAATCTGACTGTCTCCTTTTGAATAAGTTTGGACCACTTTCACAACAAAGTGGTCAACAGCTCCATTGATTTTAATCAATAATCCATTACAAATTTTGACCTTGTTTTTCATACCTGTTTTTTTAAAGTAATTAGGCGTTGACTTTATTTTTGGTTTATCTCTCTATCTTTTATATTTGAAGAGATATTAGCTAAAAACCATGAATATATGCATTGACCAAAAAAGTGCATATATTCAGCTTAACCCCTTAAGTATTGACTTTAGAGAATAGGTTTATAATTGTTTTATGTGTGGTGCTTTATGGAGAAGCCAACACATGTTGTTTCATTGGCTTCTGAGTTAAAAAAGGTTTTATACCTTTTTTGAGGTATTATTGCTTATTCTTTTGTACGTTTTATTGAGTTTTCAGATATGCCATAAGAATGACATATGTGTATTTTACCATGAGGAACCTAAAAGTTTAATTTATTTCAAATTATTACTCATTATATTCTCAGTTTATTCAGATTTTGTATTTATTTATGGTATTTTTACTAGTCTTTGAGAGAATTATTATAAGTATAATTATTACACAAATTTTTGTTGTGACCCTTTTGGATACGTGGTCATATCTCAAAGGCTCACACTTTCCTTTTCTCTTGTTGTGATATTATGCATGCTTTCTCGTGTTGGAATTGCAGCTGCTGGCTATTGGGGCTGTTTTTTGGTACTTAATTGGGTGGTGGAGTCTTGTTTTCCTGCCTTCTGCTGCTAAAAGCGTCATGTTGTTCTCTTCCATCAATGAATGCCAACCATTGAGCAACTTTCAAGTGCTGGGATGGTCCAGAAATTTTCTCAAAGTCAGGTAAGAATTAATTCAATTTTTCCACAGATCTGCATGGATCTGGTACTCTTTGTGCTGCAGGGCATTGTTGTATGCGTTCTGCCTGGCATTTTATATGTCCAAAGAGGCTTGTTGTGGCAGTTTCATCCCTGTTTGCAGGTAACACAGTGTTTACACCTTCAGAATGGCAGAATTTGTCAGTTTGCGTTTCATTTACCAACCCTTGCCCTTCTGTAACTGATTGGTTTCTTCCACAATCACGTCTATAGGCTTTTTGGGAGCTTTTTGAGGGGTAATAGCTTTCTCCTGATCTATTTGAAGGCATAATTATGTTTAAAAAAGTTTGAAATTGTAATTTTATGTAAAAAAACTTACTATCGGCCAATTGATTAGCTTTTTGAAGGGTATTATTTATGTCCAAATTGATCAATTCTGAATAAATAGGTTCTTTTTCAATTTTCTGAGTTATAATAACAGTACTATTATGCTCAGATTTGACAGTACTTTCAGGGAAAAAACTAGTAACTGTTGATTCTGTTTCAACATTTTCTTGTCTTAACATGGTGTCAGACACTAAAATTAATGAAAAAAGCAATTCTTTAACTAAAAAAAGGTTGTTTCAAAAGACAAATGAAAGAATAAAGCCTCATTTATAATATAAAAAGGTTTTCTTTATCAATTGATGCATTATAAGTATTTTTTATGGATTTTTCAATTTTTTGATATAATGAGAAAGATTCAAAAATTAAAAAAAAATTGAGTCACAGGCAATACATGAAACTTTGAGTAAAATCAAGTACTTTTCTTGTCCTCAAAATTTGTATAAGGCACAATAGGATTAAAAATTCTAATATTTAAAATTTCAGAGAAAATATGGCAAATTTATTCTTTTAACTTTATGATCATAAAAGTGATATCATACAGATTGATTGTTTTACCAACAATAAAAATATATCCAAAAAAACTTTACAAGAGATATGTGAGCCTACAAAAGCAATTTCAATTGGGCTTAATTGAGAAAAGAACTGCAAGAAATTAAGATAAGAACAAAGTCTTTAAAAATTTTATTGAAGAGAAAAAATTCCCAAAAGTGACCAGAGTGAATTTGGAAACAAAGTCAAAAAGTTCACAGTGATGAAAGATGCTTGAATTCACTTATGCGGTGGTTCAAAGGTAAAAATGATTATAATGATTTTTTCAAGTGGTTAAGAGGTTTAAAACGATTTAAAGAAGTTGGTTAGAATCTTTTATTGATTGGTTTATCACTGTTTAAACTCATTATAAAAGGAAAAGATTCTAACATGAAAAGAAAAGTGGGGCAAAGAAGACATTCTTTTATAGCTACCAGTTTTTTACTCTAAAAGTAAAATTCACCTATGTCAGTCATGGAAAACACTCTGAAAACATAAAAGCCAGCTGTGGCATCATTGAACCCTGGGTTAGACCAAAAAAGCAATAGTTTTGGCCATTTTTTTCTATTTTCAGCCATTTCTATAGTAATACCTGGTTTCAAGACTTCAAAGCATGTCAGAATGTGTGTAAAAGCCATAAAACCAGTTAAAACTGTTTTTACTAACATTTTTTCAATTTCAAGGTAGTTTTACCCTCTTGGAAGCAGTTGAAACTGCCCTGGTTAGTATCAAAACCTAATCATTAATTGAGTCACACACCCTGTGACTTGATTCCAGGCCAAAAGTGATGTAATTTTGCATGGAGTTTGACAACCCTTTCCTGTCAGAAAGGAACTTGGGGGATTTTGGCAACCTTGAAGCCAAGATTACTTTTCCCCCAGACTTAATCTTTCCAGTTTATGTTTTCATTAATTCCTCATCATGTATTATAGTTGTAATTTACATATGCAATTCAATTTAGTTTTTACACTAAACAACTGTAATAATTTATACCTCATATGTAAATCAAAGTTCACTTATGTAATACCTGTGCACATTTTCACATTTCAATTGAAAATACTTTAATTCCTCATAAACTCTAAACTACCCACCACACCTCATTTTTAACAAAAAACTTAATGGTTAATGCCATATTAGGTGTGAATTGAATTAATTTTTGGAGGATTTTCAATTTTCATACAAAAAATACTAAAAATTTAATTCAAGCTTATTTATGTTTGAGTTACAGAGACTTTACCCAGAGATCACGCCACCTTATCTTTTATGAGGAATCCAATGGTAAAATAATTTTCATATGTTTATTTATTGGATGAAATATTATAATAATATTTCTTTAAATTCTTCCAAAAATGTTTTAATTTTGATATTTTTGTTGAAAATTCATTTTTACTTCATTTTTTGAAGTAAAAAGGTGATTTAACAATTTTAAATTTCAAAGTAATTTTATTTTTAAATGATAATTGAAATTTTAAATTTTATGTATATTTATATTTTAATTTTTGTCTTTTATGATATAAATAAGCTTATCTCATTAATAATTATATCAGTTTCTATTCTTTGTGGTCTTTTAGGTATATAAAAATACATCTAAGGCTCACAAATAGTGTGAAATGTAATACTATATCCTCCTTGATTCCAGAAATGGCCTGGTATTTCTAAGAAATTAATTTAATTTGATAGCAAGTTAAAAGAATTAAAAAATAGAAAATTAGAATAAAACAATGGGGGTATTAACTTTATCAAGACTGTGATGTGGGAGACATGGCTGTTAAATATATGTTGATGTCAAGATCACGGTGATAAGATCACAGTTATGTAATGATGGGATTTTGACTATAATCTTAAAAGCTCTTTTCAGAGTTTTTTGGTTAAATCAGCTCATTTTCTTCAATTTTAACACAAGATTACGTTACTTATTCTAAAATTCTTAGAGAAAATGCTGATTAGAATGGATGGCAAGTAAGAGAGAAGGCCTCAAGTTTCTCAATGGAGCCTAAGAGTCAGAAAACAAGAGAGTATTAGAGGAAACGCTAAGTGTAATGGATAAAGACTGATTTACTGAGTTCTTGTCAGCTTTTATATATGTACAAGAGAAAAACTATCATAGAATTGTGTCAACGTAAGTATAGTAAAATATTACATATTACAAGAAAGATTAAACTTACTTTTGTTAAAATAAATAAACCAGAGCTAACAACTGGAATGGCTCAGATAGATAATGTAGTTGAGATGACTGCAGTATGGTTTAAACTATCAGGGTTGTCCTTTTCTTAATTCTTTGTTCTTCATTCAGGATTTAATCATTTTTATGTGATTGTATTTTGCTGAATATATAACTCACTATCCTCAGAAAAATATCAAGAGGTAAGGGGCATGAGGAGTGATTTTCTACATGTAGACCAACATTGGAGCTCTATTCCCCTGCGCAAAAATCAATTTGACGCATAGCTACACTAGTCATCATATCACGGGCTATTTCTGTGTAATATAAGAAGGATTATGAAAAGATGAGATCAAAGGGAAAAATTGAAATCATCTCCCTTCATTATATTTCTGTCATCATGATGGCTAGGTTTATCACTTGTTTAGGAAGAGGCTCAAGGTAAAGCACAGAACATGAATATTTAGTCAATAAGTATTAATTCTTAGTTCTTTGTTATTCCAATCAAGTGATTATTTACCTCAAAGAAGGTGATAAAACTAAAAATCCAGGTAGCTTAATGATTTACAATATATAGTCTGTTGTGTTTCTCACTCTTATTTGCTGTCACTGTAACCTCCATTGATTCATTGAAAGGCTTCCATCAGAATTATTAGATGCCCAAAGCCAAGAAATTACTTATAATCATCACTAACTGTGTTACTTATGAGTGTCTTAGAATGCCATTTTGTATGAAAATGCTCCATCTCATTATCAAAGAATGATTCAAACCACCTTCCTAACACAATTATCTGAAGGATGGCTCATTATTTATATTGATGCTATGATTATATGTTCAGAATAATGGTATTTTAGCCTTGAAAGACTTTCAAGAGTACTTGAAAAAGCTTCAGAAGTGGATGTGGTTAAAGATTTAATAATATATATAAATTTTCTTCTTTCATCATATGTATACATTTTCTCATCAGGTATATTGTCTGTCTGCTGATGTGTTGTATCAAAGTTTCAGTCTACTTACTACTATGCATTCTCAGTTCCTATTACTACAAGTGGCTTTTGTTGAGTTGAAAGGCAATAAAGATCTTATAACTGAATATCTTGCATAGTAGCAAGAGTTTGTTACAGTTGCACTAAACAAAAACCAGATTTAGAAAAGGTGTAAAGCAATTTCCAATACCCTACTGGAAATCACAGCTCATCCAAAAATGAAGGCTAATGGAAAAAAATTATTTGATTAACTCTTGATAATTGGGTCCAATGGAGCTGTCAACTGGAAAGCTTTCCCATTGGAAAGGGTGATGAATCATTATTATCCCCTACTTCCAATAGTGACAAGCTGTCTCTGGAGCTCAAAAGGAGAGACAGTAGTGCCCTTTCACTGCTATGCACCTGTTTTTCCCCAGAGCTACAGGAAATAATTCTAGCACACTTAAAATTCTTTTTTTGCTGTGGGTAGCTTTGGGTAAGTCATGCAAAAAAAACTCAATTGTAATCATGTGAGACACTCTTAAAGCTCATATAACTGCTGTATGAGACTGTGACATCATTGGGAAAACACATTGTAGAATTTTGAAGAGCTTTTTCAAGCTATGAATCACTTAAACATGCCTCTGAGGATACCATGGCAATCTCACCAACAATAGCTGCAGCTTTCTTCATTAGAATTCTCAATCAAGACCAAGATTTATCGCATCTGATACAAGCCTTTTGATACAAATTAAGTATCAAACCATGTAGCAGTTGAACCTTGTTGTCAGGGACCTACTCAACACCAAGCCTTACTATTGGATAAGACAAAGGAACAATCCAAGCTTCCCAATGAACTGCAAACTGTGGAAAAGGGAAACTCCCCTCTAGAGGTCAAGGCAGGAGCAGGAGCTTCCAAAGAAAAAATAATGAGGAGGTCACCTTGAAAAAGCTTGAAAATTTGAAAAGAAATTGGTGCTAAATTTGAATTAACCTCAAAGGAACCTAATGTAAAGGTAGTTTCTGAAAATAGCAGAGAGTTGGTTGTAAAGACTCAGCCGTCGGACTGTCAGGCTGAGTCTATGATGAAGGTGTAATAAGGCTATTTAAAGCTCTAACTATGACTGTGACATGCTAATATTAATTGAAAAGTGGTTGGATTATAGATAATAAAATCTTCAAATAGAGTAATAAAGGCTTTACTATTATAAAATAGTTGTGGTGAGCGCTGTTGAAAGCCCTGGGGGGCAGCCTTACCAGTTGGGTTACTATAATAAGAACTAAAATACTCAAATTCAAAGTATAACCTTATTATTTCAAATATTATAACTTTTTGTGAAAGCGTTACTATGTAGGAAGTCAAGAGCAGGATGAGGAAAACCTTTTCTGGTGGAGAAAAGGCCCCTTTTTATCCTGAACTTGGGTTAAAAGTCTTATAGACCTTTTTACATGGAGGAAATGAAGATTTTTCACTTCCAAGAACTGGATTGTGGCTTTCAAAATGCCTGTATAGCAGGTATTGAGCTTAGATATGGTTTTGAAACCACATCTGGGCAGTTTTCAGAAATACAGGGTGATAATTCTTATCTGGGGACCACATAGCACTCTTCTGACATTTATTACATGTAGAATTCTCTACAGAACGTGTACAGGACCCCAGTATTGACCAAACTATGAGGTATTGAAGTATAAACAGGCCTCTTGGTCTGTTTGACACCTCATAATCATAGCTGTGGGAGATTATCCCTCAGTAAAGCTGTATTGGTCTAACTGTGGAATTTTTACTTTAAAGCTGCCATAGCTTTGTCAGTTTATGAGATATCAAGCTCACATTTGGTTCATCGTGTAGCCCTGGATGTGCTTCACACAATGGTACCTCATTTGATATGGCTATCATTCAATATGGGAAATCTATGGTATGTACAAGATTTTGTGTACATATGTATGATTTGCTTAAAAGGTGTCTGGAACTTGTTTGCCCCATTGCTTTTTTTTTATGGCACCATCAGATATTCCTCATTGTTCTCCTCACAAAAAAAAGCAACTTCAAGTTCCTCACACTAAAACTGTATATGTTAGATCAGAGGTGAGTATTTTGTTCACCCTTATTTGACCTTATTTTGGCCATAACTCCTGTATTTCTGGTTCTAGCTTAAGGTTCCTAGTAAAATGGGATAGCCTTGACTTAGAGCTTCAATTCAGATACCCATATGATGGATTTAAGTCTCTTCCTCTGGATTTCAGACAAGAGGTGAAAAATAAGGTTCATACTAAGCAACAACTTTGAGCAGGCATAACTTTGTTATTACCTCTCCTATGATGGTGAGACTTTTGTATGTGTAATTCTCTGGTTTTCCGCTTTTATTTCTTACCTTTTGAGCTTATTTGGCTCAACTCCATGTTTTGGTGGTATCTGGTCTTTAGCATTGATTGATGGTATTTGCCTGTCATGCTTGTGCTCTGGTTTTGAGTCACAGGCTGATATAGACTCAGATACCTATGTGGTAAAAAATGAAGTACTAAACATAGGATTGGAGAGTCTAATAAGATCTATCTTGATTAAGGAGAAGCTCAATTGGTCATTAATGACTTAACCTTTCTTACCAATATTGCCAAAGTTAAGGAAAAACTTAACACCTATGCTGAACCATTAAAAACCTCCAATGATGGGATGCTGGTGTTTCACAGAATAAAAATCTCACCTGCGTACTATTCCCTCAAGAGGAAATTAAACCTCCTCTCCATTTCACAAATCATGGACCATGGCCTTAAGCGTGTGTTTAGAGGCTTCTCTTTCCTCATTATGAAAGATGAAATAATAACTGCTTGCTTTTTTGGTTTGGGTTATTTATTTGCAGAAAAAATTCACTCTCAATCAATCCTTGTCTTTTCCCTATCAGTGATCCAAAAGGACTGGCACACTATCCTTTGTCTCCCATGTGATATGTACATAAATAAATTGATCAGAAACAAAAGACTAACTAGAGAATGCATCCCATCCAGTGATTGCCAGTAATTTTTTCATGCTAAGTTTAAAATACTAACTCATTCACATCACTTTCCTGTCTCCCACTCTCTCTCTATAAAGCTACATATGGATACCCTAAAAGTCTCACTGCCTAGCCATCAAAGAATCCACTATGTATTAGTACTCATAGATTAACTTAGTTGTTTTAATTGTATCTATCTCATGAAAGAAAAAATCCAAGCCAAGTAATTTATCTTTTCATTTTTCAATGAGTTGAAGAACAAGCTCAATTTGACACCAGGGTACATACACACCAATTGTGGAGGAGACTTTGACTTGGGACATTTCCAACAGAAAATGACCATCAATGGGATTAGCTTGGAACAAGGAACTCCTCAATCTCCTGAAACAAATTGGGTGGCTGAGCATTTCAATAAGATCCTTCTCACTAAAATACAATGTCTTCTTTCTCATTGAAATATCCCTCTCAGTGGTACTGGGGCTCTTCAAAGTGAAGAGGGCCTGGCACTCACTTATGGAGGGCTCAAAGATATGGTAAGAAAGGATACACTTAAGAGTGTTAATGATGAATTACTGAAAGAATGAATATAAGAAAGCAGAAACAAAAGAATAAGAATAAAAGAATAGATGAGCCAACCACAAACAAGTCCAAGTCCACTGTTTAAACCTGTCAGAATGAAAAGAGAAGGGTTAATAAGAATATTGTCACAGGGGCTCTTTGAAGTGAAGAGGGCCTGGCACTCAGTAAACTGGGACTCACTTATGGAGGGCTCAAAGATATGGTAAGAAAGGATAAACTTAAGAGTGTTGAAGATGAATTACTAAAGAATGAATATAAGAAAGCAGCAACAAAATAATAAGAATAAAAGAATAGAAGAGCCGACCACAAACAAGTCCAAGTCCACTGTTTCAACCTGTCAGAATGGAAAGAGAAGGGTTAATAAGGATATGGCCACCCAACTCATACTGTACAGGCAAAGAGAGAAAATGCAAAGAGAATAATTATAATACCCATAATAAGGATAAGAATAATTCTAAAATAATAAATAAACTAAATTAATTAACTGGGGAAAAGTCCCCAGGGGGGAGAAAGAGGGGCTGGTGTATGTGAGAAACACCAGCCCTGATCCAGAGGAAGAATTTTCATGAGAGGATTGAATTATTGAATTGAGTCTGGCCAATGCAGGTCCTGTACAGCTGTAAAGAACCTGTACAAGAGGTGTGGTGTATTTGAGTGATCATACAGTTTCATGCTGGTGTATTGAAACTGTATTGGGTGAATCCAACCTGTACAGGTATTGACAGGCTGTATTGATGTACCAAGCTGTATGCATGTATCAGAATGAAGATTGCTGAAACTGAATGCTGATGCAGATACTGGATCTGCTGATTTGAGGTGTTTGAGTGGGTGTATTGATGAATACCCTTACCCCTGGTGAGTGGTTGCTACAGTATCCCCCTCTTGAAACTGGTGGGCTCCTGAACACCATAATACCCTGCCACTGTTGAGTGGCATGTCAATATCCCCACATTTTTTTCAAAAAACCTTCTTTTTAATTTTCTTTTCCTCTTGAACATTATCCTGAAAATCCTTCTTCAATTCTTTTCTGTCAAATTAAATTGATTCCCCCCTTCTTTCAAGTTTTGAGTAAGTATTAAACTCCAAAATATGCTTCTTTCTTCTGATTCAATCAATCTTGTCCTTGGAGTATGGCCTTGAAATGTATCCCAAAATGATGGCCACTGAGCTCTTTTGCTCAAAAAATGATGCCCAATGAGTATATGAAGTGTACTCATTGGGCAAGGCTTAATCAACATGAAATCCTGAAAAAAATCCTCCAAGGGGTCTTGTCCCCATTGTCCATGGAAATTGCCTCAAACAGCCCTCTATAGTGTTTTTGGGCTGTGGCCTCTTCCCTGATGAATCTTGATAAAAATTGATTTCATGGCCTTTTGGGCCATTTTGGGGGTTTGGGTGATTTTATGATTTATGGCCATTTTGGCCATTTTTTGTCTATTGGGGTCCTACAGTCCGTGGACCGTAGGCCGTAGTCCGTGGGCGGTATGCCAAGGTCCGCAGTCCGTGCAGGCTATTGGAAGCCCCCAAGACAAAAATAGACCCCTGGGCCCAATTTTGCTGGGGACCCAGGGTGACCAAGGGGCCAAGAATTGGCCCAAAACCAAAACTTCCCCATACATGGCCTGGACCCATTGATGGGGTCCAGGACCATTAAGATCCTGGCCTCCCCAAAGTTTCAGGGAAGGCCCTGGGTGATGAATGCACCCCCAAAGGGCTATGAATTTTTACCTTAGAGGCTTTGAGGGGGGGCATAAGTGAGTTATGGCCCCCATTTCCTTGAAGTCAAAGATTTTTTCTTGATATGAAGTGGACTGATTTTGATGTCTTGAATATTCTGCTTGCATATTCTTCAGTTATGAGTTCCAAACTGACTGAACTCACTGAATCTTCTCCTTCTGAACTGCCACTGTCTGTTCTTTGTGGTTCTGGCGTCTTCAGTCAATTATCCTCCCCTTCCAAATAAATTGGAACAGTGGACTACCCACAAAACTCCACACATAAAACAATTAATAAGCTAATTTCCAAAGTCAATACTTAAGGAATTATCCTGAATATATGCACTTTTTTGGTCAACGCATATATTCAAGGATTATAGCTAATGTCTCCTAAACTATACATGATAGAATGATGAACCAAAAATAAAGTTACCACGTAATTACTGTAGGAACACAGATATGAACTTTATTTTACAAATTATAAACAAGGTTAAAACCTATGGTGAAATATTGATAAAAATCAACAGAGCTGTTGACCACTTTGTTGTGAAAGTAGTCCAAACTTAAAAAAAAGTATACAGTTGTATTCTACTAGTTCATTCGTGAAGAATGATGTAATTTTTATTATTAAATTCAGGGTATAACCCCCTGAAATCAAGGTTTGAAGTTTAAAATACTGAATTTCAACAGAAAAGATGAGTTACCAGAAAAATCATCAAAATTAGAGTTTTGATGATGTAATAAAAAGCTCTTGGAAGCATAATAAGGTTATGCCAAGCTATCAGAATTCACTCTCTGAATTGCTGTAGCGTGTAAATCGTAAAAGTTATTGAACATCAAAGTTTGAGCTTAAATTGCACAGTTATGATCACCTACTGTAACCTTAAATTAAGTTCAACAGTCATAAGAGTGATAAAATTGGTGAATACTATTAGTTCATGATTAAAACTAATAAAATACACGAAATTTGGGGTTCTGCCAAGCCTCTGATGTCATCAAACTTAGAGTTATAGTGATAACTCTAAATAATGGTGTAATAATGATGTAATATGGTTTGATCATGATGTAATCACCCTCAAACCTTAAAATATTGATCAATTCCGGTGGATATGATCAGTACACGTCTACTAGAAGCCTGTTGGACTCTAGGAGGGAGGTATTTCCTATAAATAGAGCTCTTTTTTACTCTATTTTCCCCTCAGACCCATCAAAAACATTAAATCAATTAAATCAAAAGGTAATTTCTTTATTCTTTATATATAAAAGCATTATATAATTAAAGACCAAAGACCATCTTTCTATAATCATCTATTTTGACGTGATTAAATCATTTATTTAATTGTTTTTGTTATAAATCTCTCTAAAACTCATTTCCACATCAAAATCCAGAATAATTTGTAATTCTCTTTATTTTTACTGTAAATACAATTTGAAAAAGTTGTATTTATACTTTTTGGCGTAAAATACTTCAAAATTATTATATTAAGTGCTAAAGGTAAGTTATTTTCTCTTTTTATAATAATTTCTCTATTGTTACTCTTTTAATAATTCTTTAATTAATATAAATAGTATTTACATTAATTCATAACTTTAATATTAGTAATATTATTGTTATTAATTGTTTTTTATTAATAAAAAACGATTTTTTATGCCTTTATTATTTGTTGGTAACAATAATAAAGAGCTTTTTAATATATTAATTATTTTATATTAATATATTATTTTATTATATTATATTTTCATAATATAAATTATATTATTATATTTATTTAATAATAATAATTATTTATTCTTATTATATTTTTAATCTTATTTATTCAATTTATAAGGACATTCAGAGTACAATAAGTAATAAATTAGTAATTTTTTACTTATTGTTTCATAGTAAAACCTTACAGATGGAGTAGTGAAGGTAGTGAAAAAGATAAGGAGAATTGCTGATTCCCCATCTGATCCAGATGCTGAGGGGAGTGATGAGTTGGATGTTGAAGAAGTTGAAGTTGTTCCTCATTCAGTTGGCTATCCATCCAGCAATTCCTCTGCCCAGCCTCCTGCCATCAGATTCCAAAGCCAAGTCATTCCCAGTACCCCCAGAACCTTCCAACCAATGCTTTCTTCCATTCCTTCCACAATTCCTCCTCCTTCACCAACTCATTCCCATGCTAGGCCTTCCTTGAATCCAGAAGTAAGCCCATCACCAGTCCAACCATCCACAATCTCACCCATGACCACCTCCCGTCAACTCCAACCTGAGGCTAGCTCCAGTAGAAGAAGGGATGGTTGGTCTCCTTTACCGTTTCCTGCTGCTCAAGTGTTTCAAAGAAGGGATCGTTTGCGTATTTGGGTGACCAGAGGAGTTCCCAATGTGGCAAGTGAAAATCAAGATGCTGTGGCCAGATTATTCAGGAGGGTTGATAGAAATAGCAGAGAGGTGATCATGTATGCCAATGATGGAATGATTCCAGGGACTGCTTCTGAAGAGATGGCTGCCAAATTTTCCTGGTAAGAAGATGAGTTGATAAATGATTTCCAGAGAACCTTTGATGATTTAGGTAGAGATAACTAGTTTTCCTTTTCCTTTTTTGTGTTTGGTTTGACTTCTATCCCCACTCTTAAAAATACTAAAAAATGAAAAAATAATGGAACCTCCCAATACATGATTTGGGAGGGGATGCTGCTGCTTTAAAGAAATAAAAGAAAGAAAATTATACAAGTAAAGAAGGAAAGAAAATAAAAGAATAAGAGAAAATGAGAGTAAAGAAAAGAAATAAAGAAAAACCCTCATGGCTGGTCCTCCTTGTGGTGAGTTTCTTGATTCTGGCCAAGAAGTGTCTGAAAAACGGAACCCAAGCATTTGATGCTCACATAGTGGCCAAGGTAATGTTTTACAAGAAGTAGAACCCTCAGGAATGCATACCAGGAGATGGAACTTACTTTAATAACTTCCACTGCCCACCAAGCACCATAAAACTGAAATTAATTGACATAAATGACTTCTGAAATGAAATTCCATAAATGACTTGTGAAATGATATTCCATAAGTGACTTGAAGTAATGAAGGTCTTGAATTATGATGATTGGCATAAATGAAATGATAATTAAAAGAGAAAGAAAAAGACAAAGCCAGAAAGCAACATTTGGCCATATCTTGAGAAGGTCCAAATGGAGGGTATTGATGTTGTATGCTTCCTGAACCTGTGCAAAGAATTGACAAGTGCTCACAAAGTGGCCAAGGTGATGCTTACAACAACATATGGGTAGAATACCCCCTTAAAGGAGCATGCCAGGAGAGGAACTTACTTTCATAACTTATTCTCCCCACCAAGCA
Organism: Austropuccinia psidii; assembly: GCA_023105745.1. Classification (NCBI taxonomy): domain Eukaryota; kingdom Fungi; phylum Basidiomycota; class Pucciniomycetes; order Pucciniales; family Sphaerophragmiaceae; genus Austropuccinia; species Austropuccinia psidii. The sequence goes on from JALGQZ010000018.1 coordinate 6,820,696, forward strand.
CCATAATCAAACTCTTGAGGTATTTGGGACAGGCTTGTCTGGATATAATGAATGGAAATCCTTGAAAAGGTCTGGTGAGTTGGTAAGGTTGGAAGCTGGTTCCCAAGTGGTTCTTTCTGGGTCTTCATTGAATCCTTTCCACTCTACAAGATACCATAAATTACCTCTTTTGAGTTTTGAGTCCAGAACCTGAGCCACTTGCCATTATTCTTGCTCCTCCACTAAGACTGGTGTTGGTGGCAATTGATGTTGATTTGGGATAGTTGAATGCTTGACTGGTTCTAATAAGGACACATGAAAGACAGGGTGAACTGACTTCCATTGCTGAGGCAACTTGAGGTGATATGCATGGCTGCCAATTGTCTTCAGAACTTCAAAAGGTCTTAACCATCTTTCTGATAATTTCTTGGTGAATCCTGTTGTCGTGATATTCTTGGAACCTAGCCATACTTTGTCTCCAGGTTGGAAATCAGGTGGAATTGCTCTATTTCTATTGGCATACTTCTTGAATCTCCTTATTGCTGACTCTAATTCTTCTTTGACAATTTTCTGTACTGATTGGAGTTTTGTTGATAACATTCCAGCAGGTGAATCTTGAGAAATATGGATTGAGTCAAAGCTGGGATTTCTTTCATAAATGGTGAAAAATGGTGATTGCTTTGTTGATGAATGTTCTGAATTATTATAGGCAAATTTAGCCAGAGGGAGGAAGGTGTACAAGTCATCTTGATGATAGCTGACATATATCTGAAGATACTGTTCTAGAATCTGATTTACCCTCTCTGTCTGTCCATCTGTTTCAGGATTAAAAGCAATTGAAAGATCTCTTGATATCTTGAGGTGCTGAGATAAGTGGTCCAAAATGATGAAACAAATAAAGATCCTCTATCACTGAAAATACTGACTGGAAGGCCATGCTTAGAAAATACATGACTAATGAAAATTTGAGCTAAGTTCAGAGCAGTGATTGTTCCATAGGTTGGAATGAAGATTGCTAATTTTGAGAACCTGTCTACAACTACTAGAATTGATTCAAAGCTGTTTGACAAGGGCAATTGAGTGATAAAGTCCATTGATAAGGTATTCCAAGGACCAGATGGAATTTGAAGAGGCTTGAGTAGTCCAAACTTCTTGTGATGAATGTTCTTGTTTCGTGAACATTGCTGACATGAGGACACATAGTCCTTGATGAATTGATTCATGCCAGCCAAATAAAGGTCCCTCTTGATGAGCTTGAGGGTCTTCTCCTGGCCAGGATGGCCAGCCAAAGGTGAGTCATGACGCTTTGGAAGAATATTGAGTTGAAGTTCTTCATTCCTTGGGATTACCACTCTATCTTTGAATAATAAAAACTTGGCTTGAGGTTCAAGAGAATAATCTGGAATTGATTTGCCTCTTGCTAGCTGGTTGAGTATTTCTTTATAGTCTTTGTCTTGCCATACTTCTTTTTGAATCTTCTCAACTAAATCTGAAAACACTTCCACTTTGATTGAAACGAATCTTGACTCTTGAATTCCATCTTGCTTGATTGCTTGATGAAAATTTTGAGGATTCTTGCTGCTGAAGTCCACGTCCCTCTCTGGGTACATGTCGTCCCAACGTGACAAGACATCTGGCAAAGTGGCCAGCCTTCCTCGGTGGTAAGTGATAGTGAGGTGAAATTCTGAAAGGAATTCAGCCCAATGGGCCTGATGATAAGTAAGAAATTTGGAAGACATAAAATACTGGAAGGAAGAGTGGTCTGTCAAGACCTCAAAAGAATTGGAAAGAGAGAGAAGAAATTCTGTAAGGTGTGGATATGAAACTTTGATTGAAAATCAAGTACTTTTCCTGTCCTCAAAATTTGTATAAGGTAAAATTCAGTTAAAAATAGTAAGAAATATTATTTTTAAGAGAAAACACGCCAATTTTATTGTTTATAACTTTATTAGTATAAAACAATAATATTATAAAAATTTATTGTTTTACCAACAATAAAAATTTATCCAAAAAATACTCTACAAGAGATATTTTAAGGCTACAAAAGAAATTTCTTCAAGAGCAATTTCAATTGGAATTAATTGAGCAAAGAACTGCAAGCAATTAATTAAAGAACAAAGTCTTTAAATAGAATATTAAAGAAAAAAGACGCCCAAAAGTGACCAGAGTGAATTTGGAAACAAAGTGACAAAGTTAACAGTGATGAAAGATGCTTTAATTCACTTATGGGGTGGTTCAGGGGTAAAAATGATTATAAGAGTTACAAACAATGATTATAATTATTTTTTCACGTGGTTAAAAGGTTCAAAATGATTTAAAAAGGGTGGTTCGAATCTTTTATTGATTGGTTTAACAGTTTTAAACTAATTAATAAAAGGAAAAAGATTCTAACATGAAGAGAAAAGTGGGGCAAAGAAGACATTCTTTTATAGCCATCAATTCTCTTACTCCAAAAGTAAAATTTACTCTTGTCAGTCGTGAAAAACAGTCTGACAACAGAAAAGCCAATTATGGCATCATTGAACCCTGGTTTAGACCAAAAAAGGGCTGGTTTAAGCCATTTTTAGCCATTTTTAGCCATTTTAGACCCTTAAATCAGCCATTACTATAGCAATACCAGGCCTAGAGCCCTCAAAACACGTCAGAATGTGTGTCAGAGGCGTAGAAACCAGTTAAAACTGTTTTTACTATGATTGTTTTATCTTAAGGGTAGTTTTACCCTCTTGGCAACAGCTAAAACTACCCCAGTTGGTATCAAAACCTCATCATCAATTGAGTTCACAGACCCTGTAACTCAATTCCAGGCCAAAAGTGATGAACTTTTGCGTGAATTTTGACATCCCACGCCTGTCAGCAAGGATTTTGGGGGTCTAGCTCCCCCTTAGAGCTGGAGTTCCTTTTCCCCCCCAAATTTAATCTTTCCAATTTATTTTTCCTTTAATTCCTCATCATGTATTATACTTATAATTTACATATGTAATTCAATTCAATTGTACAGTACAATACAGTAATAATTGACACCTCATATGTAAATCAAAGTTCACTTATGTAATACACGCGCACATTTTGACATTTCAATTGAATTCAATTGAAAATACTTCAATTCCTCATAACTTCTAAACTAAACACAACACCTCAATTTTAACACAAAAATTGATGGTTAACACCACATGTGGTGTGAACTAAATTAAGGTTTTGAGGATTTTCAACTTTTGCATTGAAAATACTAAAAACTTAATTTAAGCTTATTTAGAGTTGAGTTACAAAAATTTCACTCAGAGGTGACCCCACCTGATTTTTTATGAGGAATCCAATGGTGAAATAAAATTTATATGTTTATTTATTGGATAAAAAGTTATAATAAATTTTATTTAACTTTTTTCCAAATTTATTTATTTTTTCACAATTTTGTTAAAATTTCATTTTTTACTTAAATTTTTCAAGTATAAATGTAATTTTATATTTACAAAATTTAAAGTAATGTTATTTTTAAATTTTTATTTTTATTTTAATAATATAAATAAATTTATGTTATTTATATTAATATGTTATTTTTTATATTTGTGGTCTTTTGGGTATATGAAATTACCTCTAAGGCTCACAAATTCTCTCCAGCGCTTGAGAGTCCAAACTATGCCAAGGAGTTCCTTGTCATGAAATTCATAGTTCAGCTAAGCTGGGAGAAGCTTGCGACTATCGAATGCAATGGGATGCTTTCCTGGGTCATTCACCTGGCTCAGTACAGCACCCAAAGCATAATCAGAAGCATCAGTCTATACTATAGTAGGTAGAGAAGGATTGAAGTGAGATAAGATAGGCGCAGAGGTGAAAGCTTCTTTGAGTGCTTGAAACTGACTAAGAGCTTCCTCATTGAAAATGAAAGGAGAGTCTTTTTTAAGGAGGTAAGTTAGAGAAGTGATCTTTTTAGAATAATTTTTAATGAAACAACAATAAAAATTGGCAAAGCCAAGAAAAGCTTAAGGGCCTTGATGTTCTTGGGCTGAGGCCAATTGAGGATCTGCTGAACTTTTGAAGAATCCATCTTGAGGCCATCACTTGAAACAACATAGCCCAAGTATTCCACACTTGAGGCATGGAATACACACTTGGAGGCTTTGGCAAATAAATTATTTTTGCTGAGTCTTTGGAGGACAGAGGTCACATGTTTGACATGTTCCTCCTCAGAACTGGAAAAGACCATTATATCATCCAAATAAACCACAACAAACACATCCAAGAAATCTGCAAAGATATCATTTACTAGATTCTGGAAAGAAGCTGGAGCATTGGTCATACCTAATGGCATGACCAAATACTCATAACTAGCATATTTGGCTCTAAAGGCAGTCAAGTGCTTATCCCCCTCTTTGATTCTCAGAAGGTTATATGCACCACACAAATCTATCTTGGAGAAGATAGTGGAACCGTTGAATACGGTAAGAAGCTGGTTCATAGGAGGAACAGGATACCTGTTCTTCCTAGTGACTGCATTGAGTTGGCAGTAGTGTAACAACCACTCACCAGGGGCAAGGGTATTAATCAATACACCCACTCAAACACCTCAAATCAGCAAATCCAGTATCTGCATCAGTATTCAGTCTCAGAAATCTTCATTTTGAAACATGCATACAGCTTGGTGCATCAATACAGCCTGTCAATACCTGTACAGGTTGGATTCACCCAATACAGTTTCAATACACCATTATGGAACTTTATGATGACTCAAATACACCACACCTCTTGCACAGGTTCTGTACAGCTGTACAGGGCCTGTATTGGCCAGACTCAATTCAATAATTCAATCCTCTCATGAAAATTCTTCCTCTGGATCAGGGCTGGTGTTTCTCACATATACCAGCCCCTCTTTCTCCCCCCTGGGGACTTTTCCCCAGTTAATTAATTTATTTTATTTATTATTTTATAATTATTCTTATCCTTATTTTGGATATTATAATTATTTGATTTTAAGTTAGTCTTTGCATTTTCTCTCTTTGCCTGTACAGTATGAGTTGGGTGGCTATATCCTTATTAACCCTTCTCCTTCCATTCTGACAGGTTGAAACAGTTGACTTGGACTTGTTTGTGGTTGGCTCTTCTATTTCTTATCCTTATTTCTTTTTTGCTGCTCTTCTCATATCTTTTATTATAGTAATTCATTCCTTACACTGTTAAGTGTATTCAACCCTTCCATACCCTTGTGCCCTCCATAAGTGAGTCCTGGTTTACTGAGTGCCAGCCCCTCTTCCCATCAAAGAGCCCCTGTGACATTAAATTAATTAACTCATATTTGATTCTTTCTCTTCATTCATTTATATTCATTTCTCTCATTCATCAATTATTATCTCTTTTATGATTTAATGATCTTTAATGATTATGACTTTTTCTCTTTCATCAATTTCATCTGACTCATTTCATTCATATGAAAATGATTTTCCTTCTTTCTTAATCATTGCTGACCATCTCATTCACTTCATTCATTTTATCAAATCAAATTCTTTCTGTATTCTTATTCAGGTTCTTTTTAGGAATTATTGATTGGTTTAATTGATTGGATTATTCATTGGGATTCATTGGGTTTATTGATTCAGAAATTCAGAATTTTTTCATTTGGATTGATTGATTGACTTTGAATTCTCAAGATATTTTATTGATCCTCAAGAATTGATTTTCATTTTTGATTGACTTTACTCATCAAGATATTTGAATTGATTTCTGAAGATTTTGAACTGATTGATTGATTCCTCAAGACCTTGATTTCATATTGAAGACACTGATTTATTTATTGATTGATTGTTGATTGAATATTGATTGATTTTTGATTACCCAAGATTATTAATATTTGATTTGAATTTGATTTATTGTTGATTTTTGATTTAATTGATTGATTGTTGATTTCACCTCAAGAACTGAATTGATTCCTCAAGACTCATCAACATTTTATTGTGATTGATTTGGCCAAGTTTTGATTTCTGTTCTGAATACCATCATGTTTATTTTATTCAACTTCTGTTCATAATGCCAGTTCAGCATAGTTCCCCAGCAAAGAATACTAGATCCCAAAAGATTCAAGCTGTTCTTACTCCTACAGAAAGGGCTCCTCTTGACTGCACACCATTGGTTCATCAACTGAGTGCAAATTTGGACAGAGGACCACCAATGGAAGGGGCAGCACCCTCAAAAAGAGGTGGAATGAAATCTAGAAGATCAAGATCCTTTTCTGGACTTTTGGGTGGCTATCCTGGCATGTCTGAAGGTGCAAGAGCAAGATTAGGGGAAGTTGAAGATGAAGATAGGGAAGAGTCTGTGGAAGAGGAAGATTCTGGGGAAACTGAAGTGGCAGATGCCTTGGCAAATGCTCCAGAGGTGCCTCAGGGTTCTAATCCAGCCCTTTCTAGTAAACCTCTTGTCTCTCAAACTGATCCAAGTCTCCTCAAGATGATGGAGCAGATGACTCAATTCATGGGGCAACTCACTCAAGCAGTTTCCCCCAGGGACACTTCCAAAGCCCCTGCTTTCAAGACTCCATCAATGAAGGCACCTGATTCTTTCGATGGTACTCAAGCTCATAAATTGAGAGGATTTATCCAATCCTGTCAATTAATCTTCCATAATGATCCAGAAAATTTCTTCTCTGAAAGGAAGAAAGTTCTTTACTCAACTTCTTTTCTCACTGGTAGAGCTGGAAAGTGGATTGAACCCTATCTCTCAAATATTTCCAATGAAGACCCTTCCTACCTCCTCAATAATTGGCCATTATTTGAATCTCAATTATTCACTCTGTTTGGTGACCCCAATGAAGTCAGGAAATCTGAACAAGAGTTGGAAAAATTGAGGATGAAGGAGAGTGGTCATGTTTCCTTGTACATTGCAGATTTCAGAAGTTTAATGTCAAGAATTGGAGATTGGGGGGAAAGAGCTTATATCCATGTTTACAGAAGAGGATTGGCCTCAAGATTATTGGATCAGTTGGCTTCTCACCCTGGAAATTTTGAAACTCTTCAAGAACTTATGGATGTCACTTTAGAGTTAGACACAAGATATCATGAGAGGCAAAAAGAAAAGGGTGGAAATCAAGAAAAGAAGTCTCCAGTTAATGGACTCAATCAATCTAGGCCTCCTCAAAACTCATTTTCAAAGAGGCCTCACCAGAAGAAGAGTAAGAAGGGAAAGCAGTTTCAATCTTCAAAGGACAAGCCTCATGCTGCTCTCCTCAATAAGGACAATAAATCAATTGGTTCTGAAAAGGAGAGGAGGATTAAAGAGAGGTTGTGTACTTATTGTGGTGGAAAGCACCCAATTGAAAAATGCTTCAAGAGACCTCAGAACAAGCCTGGGTCATCATCAAGGGGCTTCCCTAGCAACCAGGGAAAAGCCTGAGTGGGAATCATGATGTGTTCAATGGTTCTCACTTATTTCCTTCAAGGGCACAATTGTGCACTCTTATACTAGTGTCAAGAAATCTTTAAAATTTCTTATTTTTTCTTCTATCTCTGATATTTTTTATAGTATTCTCATTGATTCTGGTGCTACATAATCTTTTTTGCAAAGAATTTTGTTCTCAAGTACTCATTGACTCTGTCAGAGCTCCCTGAAAAGATTCCTATTTTCATTATGGATTCTAATGAATCCCCTGACTTGTTCATCACTCATTATACCAAGTGGTTAGTTGACTTGCCTTCCTTCCCAAGCTTTGAATGGGACTTCTTTATCATAGATTCACCCAAGGGAGAAGACCTGATATTGGGCTGTGATTTCCTTTACAATTTTAATCCCATTATTGATTGGAGAACAGGATTGATCACCTATTGTGGTATTCCATACCATTTTTTTCACCAGGCTCAAGCTCATAGTACCCCATAACAGCAGCAAATCCAGCCTACAGGCAGACTTACACTCAAATTTTACACCAAAAGGTTAATTTTACATCAAGAAGCTGGATTTAACTCATAAAACCATGGCACAGGCACCAAAGGGCAGTGTATGTGTTTAAATAAATTATTCAATTTCATTATGCATATGTAAGAAATCAAGTTACATATAGTACACTAGTTACAACAAATGAGGTACCACCCTTTAAATTACACACCCCACCCAGCTTTACACCCCCTTACAGCCACAGGACTCATGCAGGAAGAAAATGACACATGCATTAGTTACACAGCCAACTTGCATTCAAAGTCATATGATGCAAAGCCAAACCCATAGAATTCCTGCAAGTCAATTACAACACAGCCACAGGAGTACCTTATCTTATATCCACAGTAAACCCACTTAAAATCTTAAAACATAATTATTTACACTACTCATCACCTCATTCAAACCAAAGCTAGTTACAACAGGCTGCATGCAGTACACAATTCCAATTAAATCTCAACCACATGACTATGCACAGCATGTGTCAAAATCAAAAATCACATCATCTCATAAAAAACAGTAAATTCACCAATGCAAGAAGTTATCACCTGACTTCATTTTAAAGTTCAAAAAGAAGAAAAACAAACATGACACCTGCATAAATTACACAGCCATTTCTACCCAACCTAAAATAGGACATATGCAAAGGAATTACAAGGTCATCATGTGATACTGCATCCACCAACAGAATATCATGGGACAGAAAAGAAGGCTGTGCAGAGAAAAATTATCACCAAACCTTAAATCACCTGACCCATGCAAGAAAGGTCCTCACCAAAAACAGAGTCACATGATGAAATCAAGAGGAATTAAAGTGGAAAAAGAAAGCCCCCATGGAGGGCCCTCTGGGCTCCCAAAAGGTATAAATAGAGGGGCTCTCTCCCCCCAAATTTCAAAATCCCCCCCATGCACAATATATCCTCTGCACATTACAAGCACAGGAATAAGTCATCCCTCACCTGGGAGGTACTCCAGTATATTATAGTAAATTTACTTGCCCAGTAGCTAAGCTCAGTGGAAGTATAGTGTTGAAGATTACCCAGTAGCTAAGCTCAGTGGAATCTTATTATTATTAAAAGAAAAATAAAAATTACCCAGTACCCAAGATTAGGGTTACCACTCTATTAAAAGAATTTATCCAGTAAAATTAACACCATTTAACAGATTCAAAATTAACTTACCCCCTTAAAAAATCCAATATCAAAGAATCTTACCTTTTAAATTTAACAAATACAGTTTTATCTTATTATTAACCACTCTTAAAAAAATAACAAACCTTTAAAAAAAAAATTATTTTACTATATTAAAACTTTAACTTGACAAAATTACCTTTATCAAACTCATCAAATTTTTCAGAAAACCTTAAATAACCCATCCTACCAAGGATTTATCACCAAGAAGAAACAACTCACCTCAATTTAACCAAAAGAATAAAATTAAAACAGACAAGTATTTCATTAAATCTAAGAATTAGCCAAATTACTGACATTATTTTTCATATTATTTATTGAATAGGTCTGATCTGAGACTGCTGAATTTTGTCTTCTGCAGTTGTAAAGCCACTTACTAATTTTATTTTGGTTTGTGAGCTCCAAGGAAGATTTTGTTCAGTATTTTAGGAGGGGCAGGCAATACACCCTTGCCACCCTTGGTTACAGGAGTTATTAGCAATTCAAAACTAGTTACCTGTGATTTCCCCCTCCAGGTACTGCCTCATTTTAATCCCACACAAGAGGAGTTCCCACATCTGGTGTCCCAACAGTGGCCAGATAACCTCAACTTCAATAAAAATCAATTAAATTACAATCAATTAAAAATTTTTAACAACTCCAAGAATACTATTTTTTATAACAAAAACTGGAATCAAACAATCAAAATCAGCAAAAACCATCATCTCAGAAATCTGAATCATCAACTCACTCTGACCATTACTATTATCCACCAAAGCAAGAAACAGAACTAGGAGAGGAATCACAAAAATATTCTAATTTTCCTATTGCAACACCAAGAACCAATAAAAGGGACTTGAAGGTTGTGGAGAAATTTTTCCTTGATCTCCTTGAAAGGAATAAAATCAATAACTCAATACCAGAATCAAAGGAAGAAATAAATAAATCAAAAATGGATAAACCATCATCATCAAAATTACCTGGTAGTATTGAAGAAATCCAGGAAGAAAACTTTAATGAAGAAACTGTTGAAGGACAGGAAGAAATGTCTCCAACAGAGAGACTTCAGCAGAAGATGCTAGAAATGCAAGCAGAATTACTAGCACTGATCAAAAAGGAAGGGAAAAATAAATCATCAAGTTATACTCCACAAAATAGTCCACTTGAAGAACAGACCACCCTTCCAAGATCATTCAGGAAACATACAGAACAAACACCAAGAACTTTACCCAGAAGAGTCCACATTTCTGCACAAATGCCAACCCCATTACATCAAGAAATTCCAAGAAACACTACTCCAATAGTGAAAATCAGAGCCAAGGATTATAATCTGTGGTTTGATGGAAAGGATGTTGAAAGATTCATCAAGAAAGTTGAAAATATTGCAGAAATTGAAGGAGCAAGTGGAAGAGACATTGCAAGACAGATAGCATTTTGGACCAAAGATGAAGAAATCAGTTATCATATTGAAGGAATGCCAGGATATGAAACAGCTGATTGGGATCAATTAAAATGGATATGAAAAGAAGATGGGGAACAGTCTCACCTGAAAGAAGATACAGATTATCCTCAATCACTGAATTATTCACAAAAACTCAACAAGGAGGTGGAATAAGAAATATGACACAATACAGAAAATTCATTGGGGAATATGAAGCAATCATCACTTACCTCAAAAGATACCAATATATCCAAGGTGATATCAATCATAGCCAGGAAATATTGGCCAGCCTTTCCACTAGTGTTCAAGAATCAATTTACAAAGAAATGATTAAAGACAGAGCTATGGTTCAAGCCTTGGATGGAGGTTACATCATTCCAAGATTGGATATTTTGAAATTATACATTGAACAGGACTTGGAGGCCAAGGTACTAATTCAACAAAAGGAACTCTCTAAACCAAAACCTCCAGAAAAGAAAACAAGATTTGAGGATGAAAGCTGGGATGAAGTTTTAAAACAAGTAAAAGAACTCACCCAAAATATTAAAAATCCTCCACAACCAGAGCCTCAACCAAGAAATGAAGGAAAAGAATCAGTTAAAGAAGTTTTGAATCAACTCAAAACCTTATCAGAAGAAGTTAATCCACCAAGAAGGAACTGGAACAATAATCAAGAGCAAGGATTTCCCCAAAATAATCAACCATACAGGCCAAGGAATCCTTTACCACCATTTTCATCCAGTTATCAACCTTACATACCAGCTCAAATGGCTCCAAGGCCACCAATGAAATGTGATTACTGCAAGGAAGAAGGACATTCAGCAACTAGATGCACTCACCTTGCTGAAGATTTAGACAGAAGAATTGTCAGAACCCAAGGAGCATCTTACCTCTTCCCCAACTATCAGAGAGTACCTATGGAAGGAAATGAAAGTGCCAAAAACATAGTCAGAGCTTTTGCAAAAGAACAAGCTGAACTCAACAAGAAATTTATGGAAAAACCTATTGTAAAAGAAAAACCAGAAGAAGAGATTAAGCCCACTGAAAAGAAACCAGAGGATAAATCAACCTCAATTGCACATGTTGAAGATTGGTCAAATTGGAAACCACCTACCATTTCCTCAGCCAATGACCCATTTGAATCACACATTGGATTAAGGCAGACCAAGCAAAGAATGGAAAGACAATCCCAAAGTCAAGAACCAAAGAAGAAAGCAGAAATTCCAGGAACTTACATTGAAGAAGAAAAAGAGGAAGAAAGAGTAATAATTCCCACCAAATTCCAAAATTCAAATATTCCAAAACCAGACCAACCTGAGGAGGAAATTGAAAATATTGCCAATAAGAATGAAGATGAAGACATTCCAAAAGAAAAGAAAGTCAGCAAACCTCAAAACAAACAAGTTGAAACTAACTTGGAAATTGATAAAATTATCAAGAAAATTATGCAACAAAAGATCAACCTCACCATTGAAGAAATTTTGAGGATGTCACCAAATTTTGTCCATAAATTACAAGAACTATCAGAAAAAGACAAGGAAAAAATTAAGTCACTCAACTCAATGGATCTTCAAGAAAGATTATTATCATTTGGATTCAAAGAAATACCCAAGCCCAAGATTCATTATGCCTGTCCTTTGGGATTTATGGAAATCTTTATTGGAAAGGAAGAATATCCTATCAGAGCATTAGGGGACACTGGGGCAGAACTCAACATCATACCAGAAGAAATAGCAATCAAAGCCTCACTCACAACAAGAAATCTTAACATGAACCTCAGAGGTATTGGAGGACATACCACTTCATTGGTTGCACTATCAGAATTTACTCCAATCATATTGGCTTCAGGTGAAGAAACTCTAATCCACTTTTTTATTGCCAAAGGATCTGTCCATACAGTACTTGGAAGACCCTTCTTGGCAGACAATAACATTAGGCTGGAATTTTCTCACAAACAAGGAGAAATACTGAGCTATCAAGAACCTGATGGAAGAAGATTATGCATGCCAATATGCAAACCTCAAGCACTTGGATGGCAAACTGGACCACCTAGAGGAATGGATTTATGCAATATGGCAACATTGGTCAGAAATAAACCAAGAAAGAAGGTTCAAAATGCAAAAAGAGACAATACCATAATCAATTTGACCCAGAAGACCCAAGAGTTATCCATATCTCCAAAAAGTGATGAATTTGGCCAAGATTCACAAAATAACAAATGGCCAAGCAATCTCAAAAGAAAACTTGAAGACTCAACCTCTGAAGATGAATTACCCAACATAAGCTACAAGCCAATTAATAATAATGAAGAAACATTCCAAATTATGGTGGATGGAAATGAGAAAATACATGGAAACCCTTTCAAACCTAAACCCAAAAAGAAGAAAGTCAGATTTAGTGAACATCATGAGCTCTCAGATAAAGAAATTATAAATGAAATTGAAAAAGACCTCAAAATTATGGAAAGAGACAAAAATTTAAAAGACACATACCATATCAACTTCTTGGACAGACCATTGAACAACCAAGAAGAGCCTTTTGAGTGGCAACTGGAAAACCCTGAATTCATCCAGCAAGCTCTCAATGAAGATGAAGAAACAGAATCCATTCTAGAAAATGAATACAACTACATTTACTTGCCATATATCACTTTTGAAGATATTTATGGGGATGAAGCTCAAGAAATTTTATGGGAAGATAAATACTTATGTCAGCTTCCAGGAGCAAGCTTGAACAAAATCCAATTCCTAGAACTGTTAACTGAAGAGGGAATTAAAGGTAACCTTAAAAATCAATTCTGGGATGAAATATTTGAAATGGCCACACTACCAAGAAGAGGACTTTACTTCAGTCAGATTTGGGCCCAGTGGTACCTTGGATTAAATGGATCAACATACCAAACAGGAATACTAAAATGGGCTGGAGATGGATACATATTTATTGATGAATGCTTGTGGTGGTCAGAATTTCCATCAGAACAAGAAATTGAGGAAAGAAATGCCTTTTTGGAAGCCCTCAAAGATCTTATTTTGGCCAGATTACTCAACAGACACTTACCTTTCCCCCTTGGGGGAGCTCCACTTTAAATAACATCAACAAAATCAAGAAATTTTCTTTAAAATGTATCAGTATCAGTATCACCAAAAAAAAAAAAAAAAAAAAAAAAAAGAAAATGTATCATTAGTTTCTTCTCTATTTTCTGTAGGGCAGTGACTTCCTGCCTTAACAAAGAAGCAATTCATCAACAAATCATTTCTCAATAAAAAAAAATAAAAATAAAAAAAATAAATAAAAAAATAAATAAATAAATAAATAAATAAATAAATAAATAAATAAATATAAAATATAAAAAGAAAACCCTTAAAAAAAATATATCAATTACCTCCACCATGGCCAATTCACCAATTTTTGTATCCTATGGCAAAGAATTAATAAAAGAAGACCAAATTATCAATAAAGAACTTCATTTGTCACCAGAAGAAGAATATTTCAATAAAAAGAACCTTTGGCACTTTAAGGATACTTCATCAATATCAAGAAACCAAGAAATCGAAGAAATTAAGGAATTGCTGAAATTTTTGGAGGATTCTGACAAAACCAATGATCAAATTACTCAAGAATTAATGGAACAATTAAATTTCAAACCATCAAGGCCCATCTTGAAGACAAATAAAAGATCTAAAAATCAAAAATCAAACAAAATAGTCAGATTTAAACTCAATTGATCACTAGGAAGTGACCTCCTGCCTTATCAAAGAGGAATATCAACTCTCATCAGCTCAAATCAATAATTTCATTCACCCAGAAAAAGAAACAATAACTAACCATAAAATCACTAGGAAGTGACCTCCTGCCTTATTAAAGAGGAAAATAATTTCTTATCAACCAAAATAACCAATTTCACTCACCCAAAATCATTCAAATCACTAGGAAGTAACCTCCTGCCTTATCAAAGAGGAATATCCAGATTCTTACCCAAAATTACCATCCAAAATCCATCCAAACTACCCTCAAACTATTTTTGATGAATAAACTTGATACTATTCTCTATTCATCTTACCTTAACACATCAAATCCCTTCAAATCCTTCAAAATGGAGTCATGGCCATTACTTGATAAAAATCCCTGGTCAATGGACACAGATATCAGCTGGCTAGAAGAAAAAGAAGTCTGGGCAAATTACATCAATCAACAAGAAATAGATGAAAATCCAGACTGGTTCTTTAAGATAAAACCAGAACCTTGTCCTGATATTTCCACCATAATACTTCCATATATTGAGTTTGAGGACATCTTTGAAAAAGAAGAATCACCATTAGAAACTGTATTTTCACATCCATGGAAAGAATTACCTGGATTCAGCCTTACAAAGTATGAATTTTTAGAGTTACTGACCTGGGATGGGGTTGATGTCAACCTTGGAAACCAATACTGGAATGAAATATTCCACATGGATGAACACCTCAGAAAATCACTGTTTTGGAGGACCTGGGAATGCCAAGACTGGTTCAACCTCCAGGATTTTGAAATTAAAAATGGACAAATTAGCAAAATCTTAGGAAGTTATATTGTAAAAAGGGCCAAATGGGATTGCCACTGGGAAGAAACACTTATACCAGCAATCTTCAGTCTCAAAGGTGTTTCAACTCAATTAAATACAGAAGATTGGAGCTCTTTCTGTCAAGAATGCCTTTTCAAAAGTCTCAAAAGAGAGAAATGGAGGGGAGAAAGATTTATTAAACAAGAATTAGTGAATAAAATACTTTGTCAAAAGGATCAATCAAATGAAATCTCACCTGCTAAGTACCCAGCTCTTTGATTTTTAATCTATCATATTTCCATTTTAGTTATTATTATTTATCCCTTTTATTTATTAACTTACTTTTACTTTAATCTTTATTAATATCATTATTTAATTCTTCCTTTCATGATCACCTCAAAAAAAGAAAAAAAAAAAAAAAAAAAAAGACAATTAGCTTCAGTTCATATAAGCTTAAAAGAAATAAATAAAATAGAAGGTTACCTGATATTGAAGATTTTATTATCTATGTATACTTATATCTATTCCTTATCAAGATCAATAATGATAATATTAATAATAATCATTATTAATTCTAAAAAAAAAAAAAAAAAAAAAAAAAAAAATTAGTTTCAATTGATTTTATATTAGAAAATGATAACTATAAAGGAAACAATATCTTAAATGACATTATAATTTTAGTATTCCCTGATTTTATGATATATTCTATTCCACCTCTAATTTTATTAGTTAAAAAAAATATATACAAAACAAAAAAGAGGTTCTTAGCTTACTGACCTCCTTTACCTCTATTTGATTAATTTATTATTATTATTTTATTTTTTTTTTACCTTTTATTTTAATTTATTTTTTTTATTTTTTTTATTTATATTTATATTATTTATTTTTATTTAAATCCTCTTTTATATCATTCTTATTTTATTTTACTTTAATTTTTTTTGATTTTTATTTTTATGTTTTATTTTTTATTTTTTATCTTTTATCTTTTATTTTTTTATTTTTTTATTTTATCTCTTTTTTCACTTTTTTGATTATTTCCACTGACCTCATTTCATTTTGAATTTGATCCTTACTGAAATTAAGTTTTTGATTTTGTTTACTTTATTTTATTTTATTTTTCTTTTTTTTTTTATTTAAATAAAAAAAAAAAAATAATAAAAATAATAAAAAATAATAACAGAGATGAAGTAACTGAAGACATAGCCTATTCATCTCAAGTTCAAGAGGCCTAACAAGGTGCTACAATAAGCTAAGTAGCAAAATTCTTACTAATAATAATCTAATAATAAATATATATATAAAATAAAAATAAAAAAATAATAAAAAAAAATCAATAAATAGATAAAAAAATAATAATAGTAATAATAAAAAGAACAAGTACAGACTGACCCTATGATCCACTTCACTTAGAAGGGTAAATAACCCGACCCAAATTGTTACAAGGGCAAAGGTAGTAGGGCCCCTTGGTTTTTTTAGAATATTTTTTGTTAGAACGACGCGAGGATGAGGGTTGAGGATCCAAAAGTCTGGGATCCACCTCTCCATTCAAGAAGGGGTAAAAAGCCGACTCTGCTACAGGTGTAGGCTCGCGAAGGCTAGGAGAGTCCTCAGGTGTACCCCAAATATCACCGAGGGCTGGTGGTGATGGGGGGAATGTTGGAAAAGGGCCGTTGGCAGTGAGCCATTCCCACACCGACTTCCTCAACCTGTTGGTTGGAGGAATGCCAAGTACAAGATCCTCTAGCTCCTCAGTGGTGAATGGGCGAAAAGCGTTAAAAAAGTCGGCAGCGAAGCCAACATTGTAGGAGCTCATCGTTATTCTAGAAACAGATATATATATATAAACAAAATAATAATAAAAAAAAAATAAATCAATAAAAATAAACAAATTAACCTCTAGCAAGGAAGACGAAACATACCAAGGTTGGCAGTTAAGATAAACGCAAACAGGTATTGGATTAATGGCTGAGATGGATAGAAAAAACCATGACCTCTCTGGTCCTTTTATCAGGAAGGAAGCTTCAGCACTTTGACTCTATCCTTACCTTCGAACCAATCCGGCTGTCTAAAAAAGGAAACCCAAGCATGAGAAGAACTAACCGTCAGCAGTCCCGACGTCAGTCCATCAACCGTTGGGTGTCAAAAGAGAGAATGAAAACAAAGGAAATGATTTCGGAGGAGACTTTACTTACGTGACCTGGGCTGAACGTTGGATGATATTGGTACGACTTACAGATAAACCGTCTATTTTCTTTATTTACAGTATCCCACTCTATGCCCAATACCAGAAGAGGAAGGGGATAGGAAAATGAATTGAAACGATACGATATACATCTGATTTTGATAAGATCACATTACAAGAAAACTAAGACACCCATAAGAATCATCAATAAGTATAAATCATCAAAACACAAACTCTGGAGTTGGGACTGCAGCACTTTACCCTCTGCATGCATTTGGAGGACCTCAGCTGTCACCATCATGAACCTATGGACCCCAATTTAAAGATGCTTACAGTCTAATACCCACTTATTACCAAAAATATAGGATAGGGAGTTTAGTGACAAGCAATTGCGCAGAAAAACCAAAACCTATCCTTACACTCTAACTCCAAGATTCAAGCAATAGGATCTCGCATCAGCACCTCATCAATCAATTTCCCAGCTGTCGATATCGGTGTACAGCCTCATTATCATGCTAGAAGTATGATGAAGGCGTAATATAGATGTCTGCGAAGGAAGTGAGGAGATAATGAGGCGATAATAAATTGAAGCCTAATACGGAAAAGGATGTTACAGCCATCGCCACCAGTCAAGCTGGTTATGATCACACTGGAGACCAGGTGAAAGCTCAGAAGGCAACGAAAGCCTCAGTAAGAGGCATTCCGAAGGAACCAGATGCAAACAAACACCTCCGAAGACCTCTTGAAGGTCAGGTATTGGCTAAATCTTCACTAAGAGGTGTTTTAACAACTTCCGAGTCAGAAAAAAAAAAAAAAAAAAAAAAAAAAAAAAAGCAGCTAACCTCCTAGAAGCCCAACACAACTGATATAAGTCGTATAGACACCATCTGATTATGAAAACAACTCAACTCGACTGTATAGAAAGACCGGGAAGGATTGTTAGACACAAATAAATGGTCTTCAAAACTGATTAACCAACGAGAAAACCACCTGAAGTGGTTGAGAGTATGATAAAGTGCCTCTTGAAGACACCTAGAGGCTAAAACTAGCTCACCCGATCAAATACCAAACACCCTAAAAGAGTGCTGAAGCACACATTTACACAAAGAGAGCCACCTGACTTCTCTTTAAGCACTGTCAAGGTGTAATAGCACAATACAGCCCAAACGACTCACTTTTTCAACACAGTAAGGGGGTGGAAACACCCACATATCAAAGTAAAAACCACGCGAAGTGGTTTAAAATAATAAAAAATAAAAAATAAATGAAAAAATAAAATAAAATGATAAATAGAAATAAAAATAGTAAAGTAAAAAAAAGAAAAAAGCTCACGATGATTTCTACACAGGGTAGTAGAGCCCATCTAGATGTCTCTGCAAGTAGGAAATAGTCACCCGAAGTGTTTTAAAGTTGCAATTGGGAGGCAATAACACTCATCAGGACTATTACAACCCACTCGAAAGGTTTCTGATGAGATTCACAGGGCTGAGTCCTCCTTTTAATTAACAAAATAAACTGCACTGAGGCAGTTTTCAGAAATTCTAAGTAGAAAAGAACTAACCACTCAAAGTGGTTGAAAGCACAATAAAGTGCTTTTCAAGGGCTATAAATAACAAGAAATGCCCTGAGCAAGGAACTAAACTGCTCAATTTTATCTTTCTGTCTGTTTCTGAATTATTAATTATTAATTTTACTGATATTTAAGTTTCCTTTTTTTTTAATTTAGTAAAATAAATCTGGAAAACAAATTTAAACAGAATATATATATATATATGAATATAAATAAACTGCTTATTTATTTTTAATCTTATTCAATATTTTAATTAAATTTACTAATGATTTTCTTTACAAAGGCCTTAAAAAAATAATAATAAAACAATATATATAACAGAATGAGGGTTGAAAATGGGAAAGCCCTCAGCATGGCTTAAAACTGCTTAATTTCATTCATTATCATGATTTAATTAATTTGACTAACCATGTTTCTTTTTTGAAGAAACAGGGCTACAAAAAAAAAATAATAATAATATAAATAAAAGAGCCCTCAGTATGGCTATAAACTGCTTATTTTATTTTTTTATGATTCAATTAGTTGACTAACCATGTTTTTTTTATCATAGAATGAGGGCTGGACAAAAAAAAAAAATCCCTCAGCATGGCTTTAAACTGCTGGGTTTGTTTATTTATCTTATTAAATTTGTTTATTTTTTATGCTACAGGGAATACAAAACAGTAATGTCCTCAGCAAGACATAAAACTGCTGGTTTCTAATTTATTTTTATTTTTATTTTTATTATTTTTTTATTTAATGAAAGATTCCATCTTAATTTTAACTTATTTAATATTGTTTTCTATTTGACTGTAGGGCATTAAGAAGGGAAAAACCCTGGAAAAATAATAGGCTGTGAAAAACATTTAAGCCCTCAGCATGGCTTAAAACTGCTTGGTTTGACTTTTTATTATTTAATTCTTCTTTCCTCTATCAATGCTAAAATTGTCTTTTTATTTTTGATACAGGTATATTTTAATGAGAAACAAGAGAAGCAAAAAAAAAAAAAAAAAAAGAACAAACAAAAAAAAAACAGTATATATATTTCATGAATTAAGGAAGCTTAAATAAACCAAAAAAATAGCCCTCAGCATGGCTTTAAAACTGCTGGGTTTTCTTATTTTAATTCAATTATTTTTTTATTAATTTTTTATGCTACAGGGCTACAAACAACAAAAAAAGCCCTCAGTATGGCTATAAACTGCTTGTTATTTTAATGTTATTATCACTTTATATTCTTTTTTTTACATGATGCTGACATATGTTATTTTGATGTGCTGCAGGGCTACAAACAATAAAAATCCCTGGGCAAGGCTTTAAACTTCTCAATTTAATTTTTTATTTATTATCACTCTACTTATGATTTTATTATTTTTACATCTTTTATAATATATTATACTGACATATTTGATTTTGAATGCTACAGGTGTTCATCAGGAAAATATCTCCCTTATTTTATAAGCTTAAAATTACTTTTAAAGTAAAAATAAGTCCTCAATAATACTATAAACTGTTTAATTAAGTTTAAAACTTGGATTTGAAGATAAATCAAATGTCATAAAAAACCAAAAGTATCAAACAGAAGTTCCTGGACACAACATGTGGTCCTTGGCAAGACCATAAACTGCCCACCACTAAAATTCTCAACAAGGACTCAAAAATAAACAAAAATCAACCAATAGTCCCTGGCAAGACTGTAAACTTCCTATTTAAAGTATTCAAAAAGATTGGAAAAGGACTACAAAAGGAGGATAAGTCCTAGGCAAGACTATAAACTACCTAAGGTTTCATTTCTTATTTTTTTTAATTTCTAATTTTATGTCGTTATAAACAAGAATTAGAAAGATTTACTGACTTGAATGTTCTGAACATATTTTTTTTATTTTATTTTTTAATTTTTAATTTTTATTTCAAACTCATTTATTTATTTTCACTAAGAATTAGGGTCATATCCCATTAATAAGCTCAAGAACATTCTATCATACTTTTCCTACTATTACAACAAGAGCCATTAAGTTGGCTTAATTCTTCAACTCAATAATAACAATAATTATTTAAAAAAAAAAAAAAAAACTCTACATCAAGTATTATTTTTTTTTTAAAGAAAAAAAAAAAAAAAGAAAAAAAAAGAGATCAATTTATATGAAATTTTTCTTCAATTACAAGAGAGTGATTGGAACTTGTTTGAAAAGAAGAAGTATTTGTGCCATGAAGGCATTAATTGAACTCTGAAGGAGCTATTTATATTAAAAACTCATAAATTAATGACATAATTTGGGGAATTTACATATTAATAACACCTCAATGTGCTATTTATTCCAAATGGAATTTAAAAAGCCTCCCCAAAAAAAAAGCAAACAAGAGTTTTTTTTATTGTACAAATTTTCAATTTCACTGTTTATATTTTTTTAACAACTCAAATGCATTTATGGGTAACAGAAAATCTGAACCATAAAGGGGATGGACTTGAAATAAAGTCTGAGTCACAATGATGATTCCAAAAGGAAGAGTTGTGGCATCATAAGGGTCATTATATGAATAAAGGACTCAAATTTTGATCATTCAACTATGTAATATTAATCATAAATACTCTCAAGAGCACCAATTTCTACTGATTGGCACAAATTACCACCTTTAGCCAAACAGTTCCATGATCTTAATTGTGATTCAGGTTTCTTTCTTTTAAATTGTTATTTTTACTCAGATATCCCACTTAATGGTTATTTTATACTTACATTAAAAAAAAATAATAATAAAAAACAAAAAACAAACCAAAAAAAAAAACTTATTTATTGAATCATCATTAAGATAAAATTATGTATATTTACTGTATCATTATTTATCCTCATCAAAATCACTATAAAAAATAAGGGGTGGGTAAACTTAGTTCTTACACTATCCCTTATAGTGGAAGTTTTGGGGGAATGAGAATATATCCTCTTCAAAATTTAAAAACCAACTCAAGATTTTTAAATGGAGAGGGGGGCCCTCATCCAAACAAATATTATTATTAAAAAATAAATAAAATAAATCAATCAATATTGAAATCAATTTTAAATTATCTTATTATTATCATTTTTCATTTTTCATTTTATAACGGGAATACTTTAGGAATACAGAAGAACCAAAGGAAGTAAATTATTTTGAATAAATATCAATATAATTTGGAAACATTATATCACATACCAATTATCACAATACTGAAAATAAAGAAGATTTTTTATGAAGAAAAGCAGGAGTTCCTTATGGATTGACCTTTGGACAACACAAGACCTTGGACACTTCTGTGATTCTGGATTGAAACTCATTTGGAATTCAAGAATCACTGGCCAGAATTTATGGACTGCAGGATTACTCACTGGATTAATTATGAGCTCAGGACTCACTCAACATGAAGGACTAACAAGATAATGTACAAAACTCAAATCAAATTGCCCTTGGGATTTTAAAGAAGCTTGAAGACTCAAGAGGTCCTCAGCATGACACTAAACTGCTTCCCCTGTGGACTTGGGCAGGGAAACTTATAAAAAATAAAAGCCAAGAAGCTGGAGGGGATTGTCCTAGTCAGGAGAAGTGCTGAAGGACCATTTTTGTCCTCAGCATGACAATAAACTGCTCCCTTTGTGTAACAGGAACAAGGGGTTTTACAGGTGTTTATCATTATCAAATTGGCCAGAATGAACAAAGTGGAGTCCCAAGCCTTCAATTAATACAAGAAAATTCCTTATCAAGAAATAAAACAACCAGAAGAATCTTGCATCAAGTGGGAATCATGAAGATTTAAGAACAAAAACAAGAGTCAAGTGGAATCCAAAATCAAGCCCAAAGGAGCTCAAGAAGGAAGATAAGCCCTTGGATTAGGCCAGGAGGTCCTTGCATGACTTAAATTGCAGGACTTGTATACCTAATATACAGGGGTTACACACCTAGTTGTAGGTCCTGTATGACCTTAAGCTACATTTTTTATGGAAGAAAGAAGAAAGAAGAATTGTGAAGACCTCAAGATTTCAGGACACTAGCAAATTCTTAGAAATAATTAAAAAAAAAAAAAAAAAAAAAAAAAAAAGAGAAGAAGAAACAAAATAACTAATTGAAGATGAATCACCAAATTTTAGCAGCCAAATACAAATCAGTCCTGAAGAAGGTGAGACCAGCCAATGAGCCAATGCCTCAAGACCTTAACCCACCTTTGGAAAGACCACCTTTGTCAAGAGATCCTTATGAAACACCTTTATCACCCAACCCACCTATATTTCAAGAAACCTTCAAGGTCACCCATGAAAGAATCCAAGCAGTCAATTTTGGCCCACCAGGATGGTTATCAAATGAAGAAATCAATCTACTTAAAAATGTTATTACCTTAAGGGAAAAAGCAATAGCTTTCTGTGAAGAAGAAAGAGGATTACTCAAACACTCATATGGAAAACCTTACAAGATACCAGTAATACCTCATGAACCTTGGCAGAAGAAGCCAATTCCCATTCCCAAATCAATTTTACCTCAGTTTACTGAATTAATCAGAGAAAGAATCAAGACTGGACTCTATGAGCAATCCACCTCAAGCTATACAAGCCCAATATTTTGTGTGGCCAAATCAAATAAGAAACTCAGAATTGTCCATGACCTTCAAGAACTCAACAAAGTCACCATCAAGGATGCTGGCTTACCACCTCACATTGAAGAATTTGTAGATGCATTTGCAGGAAGAGCATGCTATGGACTAGGAGAAATCATGGGAGGATATGATGAAAGAGAATTAGATGTCACTACAAGACCCCTCACAACTTTTGAAACACCCCTTGGAAGGATGCAACTCACAAGACTACCCCAAGGAGCCACCAACTCAGTAGCAGTATACCAAGCCCAAATGACCTGGATACTTCAAGAAGAAATACCAGAAAGTGTAGGAATTTTCATTGATGATGGAGGAATAAAAGGACCAAGATCACTTTACAATCAAGAAACACTACCATAAAACCCCTCAATCAGAAGATTTATATGGGAATATGCCATAACCTTAGAAAGAATTTTATTCAGGATTGAAGAAGCAGGACTTACTATCTCAGGATCCAAGTTTGCATGCTGTGTTCCAGCTTTGGACATAGTAGGGCATGTTGTATCATTCAAAGGAAGAACAATCTCAAAACAAAAGATCAACAAGATTCAAAATTGGCCAACACCTCTCAACAAAAAGGAAATAAGAGGATTTCTTGGTCTTTGTGCCTATGTAAGGATTTTAATTGAAAACTTCTCACAAGTTGCATCACCACTCAGAAGGCTCACCAGAGAAGATGTTGACTGGGACTGGGATCAAAAATGTGAAGAAGCTTTCCATAAGCTCAGAAGAACAGTTGGAGAAGAAATAACTCTCAAGAAATTGGATTATGACAAAGGATCAGGAAAAATTAAGCTAGCATTAGATTCAAGCTACATTGCTGCAGGAGCAGTACTCACTCAAGAAGATAAAGAAGGAAAAGACAGACCAGTATTATATGAATCAATAACTTTTTCAAAATTGGAATCAAAATACTCACAACCCAAATTGGAACTCTGTGGAGTTGCAAGAATTCTCAAGAAGCTTCAAACCATACTTTGGGGACAACATTTTGAATTACAGGTTGATGCTAAGGCCTTAATTGAAATGATCAACACCCCTTGCTTACCCAATGCCCCCATGACAAGATGGGTGGCTTTCATTCAACTATTTTCCTTTGATTTGGTACACAAACCAGGAAAGACTTTCACTATGCCAGATGGGCTATCCAAAAGACCAAAAAACTCAGAAGAAGAAGATGAAGATGCACCAGAATTTGATGAAGAAGAAGATTGGATCAAGCCACACCCTGGATTTGGGGCCAAGAATGTAAATTCACTCAATCTTTCAGGAATACAAGTGCCAACCAAACAAGAAGGATTTTGGAAGAGAATGCAAGAATACTTAAGTACAATGAAAAAACCAAAATCAAGTAAATATGAAGAATTTAGAAGGATAAAAAGAAGGTCATCCAACTTTTTCTTGGAAGATGGCCAGCTCAAAAGAAGAAATAACCCAAACCCTCAATTGGTTATATCAAGTCATGAAGCTCAAAGCTACATTTTGAAGTCACTTCATGAAAACATGGGCCACAGAGGGGAAAATGAAACTTACAGAAGAATTAAAGCAAGATATTGGTGGGAAGGAATGAAGAAATCAGTCAAGAAATGGGTTCAATCTTGCCTGGCCTGCCAAAAGAGAAGTCAAAGCTTACAAAGGGAACAAGGAAGGCCTACAGCAACATCAACAATCTTTGAAAGGGTAAGCATGGATGCAGTACATATTAAATCTGGAAGATGGAAATATATGGTTGTGGCCAGAGATGACTTTTCAGGATGGCCAGAAACAGTTGGACTAGTCAAATTAACAGCAAAAGCAGTTGCAGAATGGTTCACCTCAGAATGGATATGTAGGTATGGCTCACCAAAAGAAGTAACTGTTTATGGGGGGCCAGAGTTTGGAAAAGAATTGCAAGATGCAGTAAAGAAAGCAGGATCAACAATCAGAGTCACCACACCTTATTACCCAGAGTCTCAAGGAATGGTTGAAAGGGGCCATAAGCAACTCAAAGATGCATTAGTCAAGATGTGTGGAGAAAATGGAGGAAAATGGAGAAAATATCTACCTTTGCTTACCTTGGCTGACAGAATCTCCACTAAACGGACAACTGGTTTCTCACCATATGAACTCCAATTTGGGCAACTACCAGTATTACCAATTGACATTGAAACAAAAACCTTTTTAGCAGTAGAATGGCACAAAATATCCACAACTGAGGAATTATTGGAAGCCAGAGCTAAACAATTAGAAGGAAAAGAAGAAATGAGAAGGAAAGCAGCAGAAAAACTCAAACAATCAAGGGAGGACTCAATGAAATATTGGGATAGAAGAATGGCACATCAACTAAGATCACCACTCAATCCAGGAGATTTGGTCCTGGTTTACAACAAAGCAATAGAAACTAATTGGGGGCTACTTTTCAAAAAAAAATGGAATGGACCCTACAGAGTAATCAGACAAATAAACAATGGACCATATGAACTTGAGGAACTTGATGGAACAGAATTAGCAAGAAGATTTGCAGCATCTCAAGTCAAGAGGTTCTACCCAAGAGGAAAGTTGATAAACACAAAAGAAGACACAGAAGAAGAACAAAGTGAAGAAGATGAATCAATAAATGAGGAAGAGCTATTGGAGGAAACCACAGAATCAGATGAAGAATAGAGAGCTCTCACCTGGAATGCTGGGGACAGCATTAAATGGAGAGGGGGATGTGGTATTCCATACCATTTTTTTCACCAGGCTCAAGCTCATAGTACCCCATAACAGCAGCAAATCCAGCCTACAGGCAGACTTACACTCAAATTTTACACCAAAAGGTTAATTTTACAGCAAGAAGCTGGATTTAACTCATAAAACCATGGCACAGGCACCAAAGGGCAGTGTATGTGTTTAAATAGATTATTCAATTTCATTATGCATATGTAAAAAATCAAGTTACATATAGTACACTAGTTACAACAAATGAGGTACCACCCTTTAAATTACACACCCCACCCAGCTTTACACCCCCTTACAGCCACAGGACTCATGCAGGAAGAAAATGACACATGCATTAGTTACACAGCCAACTTGCATTCAAAGTCATATGATGCAAAGCCAAACCCATAGAATTCCTGCAAGTCAATTACAACACAGCCACAGGAGTACCTTATCTTATATCCACAGTAAACCCACTTAAAATCTTAAAACATAATTATTTACACTACTCATCACCTCATTCAAACCAAAGCTAGTTACAACAGGCTGCATGCAGTACACAATTCCAATTAAATCTCAACCACATGACTATGCACAGCATGTGTCAAAATCAAAAATCACATCATCTCATAAAAAACAGTAAATTCACCAATGCAAGAAGTTATCACCTGACTTCATTTTAAAGTTCAAAAAGAAGAAAAACAAACATGACACCTGCATAAATTACACAGCCATTTCTACCCAACCTAAAATAGGACATATGCAAAGGAATTACAAGGTCATCATGTGATACTGCATCCACCAACAGAATATCATGGGACAGAAAAGAAGGCTGTGCAGAGAAAAATTATCACCAAACCTTAAATCACCTGACCCATGCAAGAAAGGTCCTCACCAAAAACAGAGTCACATGATGAAATCAAGAGGAATTAAAGTGGAAAAAGAAAGCTCCCATGGAGGGCCCTCTGGGCTCCCAAAAGGTATAAATAGAGGGGCTCTCTCCCCCCAAATTTCAAAATCCCCCCCATGCACAATATATCCTCTGCACATTACAAGCACAGGAATAAGTCATCCCTCACCTGGGAGGTACTCCAGTATATTATAGTAAATTTACTTGCCCAGTAGCTAAGCTCAGTGGAAGTATAGTGTTGAAGATTACCCAGTAGCTAAGCTCAGTGGAATCTTATTATTATTAAAAGAAAAATAAAAATTACCCAGTACCCAAGATTAGGGTTACCACTCTATTAAAAGAATTTATCCAGTAAAATTAACACCATTTAACAGATTCAAAATTAACTTACCCCCTTAAAAAATCCAATATCAAAGAATCTTACCTTTTAAATTTAACAAATACAGTTTTATCTTATTATTAACCACTCTTAAAAAAATAACAAACCTTTCAAAAAAAAATTATTTTACTATATTAAAACTTTAACTTGACAAAATTACCTTTATCAAACTCATCAAATTTTTCAGAAAACCTTAAATAACCCATCCTACCAAGGATTTATCACCAAGAAGAAACAACTCACCTCAATTTAACCAAAAGAATAAAATTAAAACAGACAAGTATTTCATTAAATCTAAGAATTAGCCAAATTACTGACATTATTTTTCATATTATTTATTGAATAGGTCTGATCTGAGACTGCTGAATTTTGTCTTCTGCAGTTGTAAAGCCACTTACTAATTTTATTTTGGTTTGTGAGCTCCAAGGAAGATTTTGTTCAGTATTTTAGGAGGGGCAGGCAATACACCCTTGCCACCCTTGGTTACAGGAGTTATTAGCAATTCAAAACTAGTTACCTGTGATTTCCCCCTCCAGGTACTGCCTCATTTTAATCCCACACAAGAGGAGTTCCCACACTATGATTCTAGTCATAAGGATTCTAGTGGTATTATTCCTTCTACTAGTAATGACCTAGCCACTGCTGTCAACAGTGTTGCTCTGGCTGGTGAACTTAAGACACCTTCCCTTCCTTCTTCTGTCCATACCCCTTCCATCATTCCCTCTCAGTCATTACTTCCATTCAGAGATGAAGTCTTCAAAGAGATGAAGGATGTTGGATAAGATGTTGCCATATCTTCACTTCATCTCTTCCAAGGGGATATGGACCTTCCTCCCTTATCTTTTCATGCATCCCTGGAGGAGCAGTGGGATGAGGAGGAAGAGCCAGAAGAAATTAAAACTGTGCTGAAGGTTGTTCCTCCTGCTTATCACCAATATTTGGATGTATTCTCCAAGGTGAAAGCAGAGAAACTTCCTCTACACTGCGCCTGTGATCACCATATCAAATTTGAGGGTCTTCTACCTCCAATTGGTGTTATCTACTCCTTATCAAATCAAGATTCAGAAACACTACGGGCCTAAATTTCAGAGAATGTAGAGAAAGGTTTCATTAGACCAAGGTCCTCTTAAACAGGAGCACCTGTCCTTTTTGTCAAGAAAAAGGATGTAGGTCTTCGTTTGTGTGTTGACTACCGCAAACTCAATACTGTCACTAGGAAGAACAGGTATCCTGTTCCTCCTATGAACCAGCTTCTTACCGTATTCAACAGTTCCACTATCTTCTCCAAGATAGATTTGTGTGGTGCATATAACCTTCTGAGAATCAAAGAGGGGGATAAGCACTTGACTTCCTTTAGAGCCAAATATGCTAGTTATGAGTATTTGGTCATGCCATTACGTATGGCCAATGCTCCAGCTTCTTTCCAGAATCTAGTAAATGATATCTTTGCAGATTTCTTGGATGTGTTTGTTGTGGTTTATTTGGATGATATAATGGTCTTTTCCAGTTCTGAGGAGGAACATGTCAAACATGTGACCTCTGTCCTCCAAAGACTCAGGGAAAATAATTTATTTGCCAAAGCCTCCAAGTGTGTATTCCATGCCTCAAGTGTGGAATACTTGGGCTATGTTGTTTCAAGTGATGGCCTCAAGATGGATTCTTCAAAATTTAAGCAGATCCTCAATTGGCCTCAGCTCAGAAACATCAAAGCAATTCAATCTTTTCTTGGCTTTGCCAATTTTTATTGTTGTTTCATTAAAAATTATTCTAAAGAAATCACTTCTCTCAATTCCCTCCTTAAAAGGGATTCTCCTTTCATCTTCAATGAGGAAGCTCATAGTCAGTTTCAAGCACTCAAAGAAGCTTTCACCTCTGCGCCTATCTTATCCCATTTTAATCCATTTCTACATACTATTGTAAAGACTGATGCCTCTGATTATGCATTGGGCGCTGTACTGAGTCAGGTGAATGACTCAGGAAAGCACCCCATTCCATTTGATAGTTGCAAGGTTCTCCCAGATGAGCTGAACTATGAAATTCATGACAAGGAACTCCTTGCCATAGTTTGGGCTCTCAAGCAATGGAGAGCATTTCTTCTTTGTCTTTCCAATTCTTTTGAGGTCTTGACAGACCACTTTTCCTCGCAGTATTTCATGTCTCCCAAAGCTCTTACTTGTTGTCAGGCCCGTTGGGCTGAATTTCTCTCAGAATTTTATTTCACTATCACTTACCGCACAGGCAGGCTGGCCACTCTACCAGATGCCTTGTCACGTCAGGAGGACATGTACCCAGAGAGGGGGGTGGACTTCATCAGCAAGAATCCTCAAAATTTTCATCAAGTACTTAAGCAAGATTGAATTCAAGAATCAAGATTCTTCTCAATAAAAGTGGAGATTTTCTCAGATTTAGTAGACAAGATTCAAAAAGAAGTATGGCAAGACAAAGACTATAAAGAAATACCTAAGCAACTAGCAAGAGGTGAATCAGTTCCAGATTGTTCTCTTGAACCTCAAGCCAAGTTATTATTATCCAAAGACAGAGTGGTAATCCCAAGCAATGAAAAACTTCAACTCAATATTCTTCCAAAGCATCATGACTCACCATTGGCTGGCCATCCTGGCCAGGAGAAGACCCTCAAGCTCATCAAGAGGGATTTTGATTGGGCTGGCATGAATCAATTCATCAAGGACTATTTGCCTCCATGTCAGCAATGTTCAAGAAACAAGAACATTCATCACAAGAAGTTTGGATTACTCAAGCCTCTTTCAATTCCGTCTGGTCCTTGGAATTCATTATCAATGGACTTTATCACCAATTGCCCTTGTCAAACAACTTTGACTAAATTCTAGTACTTGTGGAAAGATTCTCAAAAATGGCAATCTTCATTCCAGCTTATGGAACAATCACTGCTCTGGACTTATCTCCAATTTTCATTAGTCATGTATTTTCCAAGCATGGCCTTCCAGTCAGTATTGTCAGTGATAGAGGATCTTTAATTGTTTCATCATTTTGGACTCAATTATGTCAGCAGCTCAAGATATCAAGAGATGTTTTAACTACTTTTCATCTCAAAACAGATTGATAGACTGAGAGAGTAAATCAGATATTAGAAAAGTACCTTTGGATGTATGTCAGCTATCATCAAGATGACTGGTACACCTGGCTCACTATGGCTGAATTTGCCTATAAAAATGCAGGACATTCATCAACCAAGCAATCACCTTTTTTCACCATTTATGGAAGAAATACAAGCTTTGACTCAATCCACATTTCTTAAGACTCACCTGCTGGAAAGTTAGCAACAAAACTCAAATCAGTACAGCAACTTGTCAAAGAAAAATGAGAGTCAGCAATAAGGCAATTCAAGAAGTATGCAGATAGAAATAGGACAATTCCACCTGATTTCCAACCTGGGGACAAAGTATGGCTAGCTTCTAAAAACATCAAGACAACAAGACCCACCAAGAAATTATCAGAAAGATGGTTGGGACCTTTTGAAGTTCTGAAGAAGATTGGCAGCCATGCATATCACCTCAAGTTGCCTCAGCAATGGAAGTCAGTTCACCCTGTCTTTCATGTGTCCTTTTTAGAACCAGTCAAGCATTCAACTATCCCAAATCAACATCAATTGCCACCACCACCAATCCTAGTGGAAGAGCAAGAAGAATGGGAAGTGGCTCAAGTTCTGGACTCAAAACTCAAAAGAGGCAAATTATGGTATCTTGTGGAGTGGAAAGGATTCAGTGAAGACCCAGAAAGAACCACTTGGGAACCAGCTTCCAACCTTACCAACTCACCAGACCTTGTCAAGGATTTCCATTCATTATATCCAGACAAGCCTTGTCCAATTACCTCAAGAGTTTGATTTATGGTGCTTGCTGGGGAGAAGAAGTTATGAAAGTAAGTTGCTCTCCTGGCATGCGCCTTTAAGGGGGTATTCTACCCATATGTTGTTTTAAGCATTGCCTTGGCAACTTTGTGAGCACTTGTCAATTCTTTGGACAGGTTCAGGAAGCACACAACACCAAGACCCTCCGATTTAGACCTTATCAAGATATGGCCAAATGTTTCTTTCTTTATCATCATTTCTTTTCTCTTATTTATCTGTTCAATTTATGACAATCATCACAATTAAAGACATTCATTACTTCAAGTCATTTACAGCAATTCATGTCAGAAGTCATTTATGGCAATCTATTTCAATTTTATGGTGCTTGGTGGGGAGTGGAAGTTATGAAAGTAAGTTCCATCCCCTGGTATGCATCCCTGAGGGTTCTACTTCTTGTAAAAAATTACCTTGGCCACCCTGTGAGCATCAAATGCTTGGTTTTAATTTTTTTAGACACTTCTTGGCCAGAATCAAGAAACTAACCACAAGAAGGACAAACCATCAGGATTTTTCTTTATTTCTTTTCTTTACTCTCATTATCTCTTATTATTTTATTTTTCTTTCTTTCTTTGCTTGTATAATTTTCTTTCTTTTATTTCTTTAAAGCAGCAGCATCCCCTCCCAAATCATGTATTAGGAGGTTCCATTATTTTTTCATTTTTTTTAGTATTTATAAGAGTGGGGATAGAAGTGAAACCAAACACAAACAAGGAAAAGGAAAACTAGTTATCTCTACCCAAATCATCAAAAGTTCTGTGGAAATCATTTATCAACTCATCTTCATACCAGGCAAATTTTGCAGCCATCTCTTCAGAAGCAGTACCTGGAATAGTCCTATCATTGGCATAAATAATCACCTCTCTGCTATTTCTATCAACCCTCCTGAACAATCTGGCCACAGCATCTTGATTTTCACTAGCCGCGTTGCGATCTTCTCTGGTAACCCGGATAGGCCAATGTCCTCTTCTTTGAAAAACTTCAGCAGCAGGAAACGGCAAAGGGGACAATTCATCTCTTCTTCTGCTTGAGCTGGCCACAGGTTGGAATTGACAGGAGGTGGCTATGGGTGAGTTTCTAGGTTGTTGAACTGGGGATGGTCATACTGCTGGATTCAAGGCAGGCCTGGTGGTGTGGGAAGTAGTTGGTGAAGGAGGAGGAAGGGTTTTAGGAATAAAAGCAAGCATTGGCTGGAAGGTTCTTGGAGTGCTGGGAATAACTTGGCTTTGGAATCTAGTGTTGGCAAGAGGTTAAGAAGAGGAATTGCTGTATGGATGGCCAACGGAACGAGGAACAACTTCAACTTCTTCACCATCCAACTCATCACTTCCTTCAGCATCTGGATCTGTTGGGGAATCAACAATTCTTCTTAGTGTTTTCACCACCTTCACTACTCCATCAGTATTGGTCCTTGAGATTGGGATTTTCGAGCTGTAGTGTATGGGCCTACCACCAATTGGAATGGACCCTCCAACATTAGTCCACCTGGCCACATCCCTCTGCCTGGAACCAGTCACTACATCAAAATATCAGTACTAATTCAATCAAGATAGGCAAATCACTCACATTGAGAAAATCCTGAGGTTGCATCAGGAGTAGGATCCTCAAGAATGGGGAATTCTTGCCCATAAGGCCCATCTTTCCTGCTCCATAAGTGCCTCCTGACATTGGACAAAGTTGACCCGGTACGACAACATGGTTTCTTCCCAATGAAGCAAAAGTGGCATTTTGAGAATCAAGGATTGTAATGTTGAAAACATTCCTTACCTTTGGCCAAACATTCAGTACAGGCAGGATCAAGAACTTCAACTGCTCTGAACCCATCATAAGTTTGGGAGGGATCAAAATGACCAGGAGATGCCATGGAAGGGGCGGACAATTGACTGAAGACACCAGAACCACAAAGAACAGACAGTGGAGGTGCAGAAGGAGAAGATTCAGTGAGTTCAGTCAGTTTGGAACTCATAACTGAAGAATATGCAAGCAGAAGATTCAAGACATCAGAATCAATCCACTCCATATCAAGAAAAGATTTGACCTCAAGGAAATGGGGGCCATAACTCAATTATGTCCCCCCTCAAAGCCTCTAGGTGAAGGTTCATACCCCTTTGGGGCTGAACCCATCACCCAGGGCCTCCCCTGTAACTTTGGTAAGGCCAGGATCTTGATGGTCCTGGACCCCACGATTGAGTCCAGGCCATATAGGGTGAAAATTTGGGCTTGGGCCAATTCTGGGCCCCTTGGCCACCCTGGATCTCCATCAAATTTGGGCCCAGGGGCTCCATTTTGGTCCTGGGGGCCTCCAATATGCCCCACGGACCACAGACCGCGGCGTACGGCCCACGGACCACAGACCACAGCCCGCGGACCGTAGGACCCCAAAGACCCAAAATGGCCAATAATGGCCAAAATTGATTAAATGACCAAATTCACTAAAGCACCCAAAGGAGGCCAAAAAGGCCATAAAAATAAAAAATATCAAGATTCATAAGGGTAGAGGCCACAGCCCAAGAACAATTTTGAGGGCTGTTTGAGGCCATTTCCATGGACAATGGGGACAAGACCCCTTGGAGAAAATTTGTTCAAGATTTCATTGGATTAAGCCTTTCCCAATGAGTACACTTCATATACTCATTGGGCGTCATTTTTTGAGCACAAGAGCTCAGTGGCCTTTATTTTGGGATATATCCCAAGGCCACACCCCAAGGGCAAGGTGGATTGAATCAGAAGAAAAGCAAAGCATGTTTCGAAGTGGAATACTTACTCAAGACTTGAAAAAAGGGGGGAATCAATTTAATTTGACAGAGAAGAATTGAAGAAGGATTTTCAGGATAATGGTCAAGGCAAAAAGAAAATTAAAAAGAAAATTTTTTAAAAAAATGTGGGAATGTTGAGATGCCACTCAACAGTGGCAGGGTATTATGGTTTTCAGGAGCCTACCAGTTTCAAGAGGGGGATACTGTAACAACCACTCACCAGGGGTAAGGGTATTAATCAATACACCCACTCAAACACCTCAAATCAGAAAATCCAGTATCTGCATCAGGATTCATTTTCAGCAATCTTCATTCTGAAACATGCATACAGCTTGGTACATCAATACAGCCTGCCAATACCTGTACAGGTTGGATTCACCCAATAAAGTTTCAATACACCATTATGGAACTGTATGATGACTCAAATACACCACATCTCTTGTACAGGTTCGTTACAGCTGTACAGGGCCTGTATTGGCCAGACTCAATTCAATAATTCAATCCTCTCATGAAAATTCTTCCTCTGCATCAGGGCTGGTGTTTCTCACATATACCAGCCCCTCTTTCTCGCCCCTGGGGACTTTTCCCCAGTTAATTAATTTATTTTATTTATGATTTTATAATTATTCTTATCCTTATTTTGGATATTATAATTATTTGATTTTAAGTTAGTCTTTTCATTTTCTCTCTTTGCCTGTATAGTAGGAGTTGGGTGGCCATATCCTTATTAACCCTTCTCCTTCCATTCTGGCAGGTTGAAACAGTGGACTTGGACTTGTTTGTGGTTGGCTCTTCTATTTCTTATGGTTATTTCTTTTTTTCTGCACTTCTAATATCTTTTATTATAGTAATTCATTCCTTACACTCTTAAGTGTGTTCAATCTTTCCATACCCTTGAGCCCTCTATAAGTGAGGCCCAGTTTACTGAGTGCCAGGCCCTCTTCCCTTTGAAGAGCCCCTGTGACAGGTAGTCAACACACAACCGAAGACCCCCATCCCTTTTCTTAAAAAAAAGGACAGGTTCTCCTGTTGAAGAGGAACTTGGTCTGATGAAAGCTTTTTCTACATTCTCTGAAATGTAGGCCCACAGTGTTTCTGACTCTTGATTTGATAATGAGTAGATAACACAAATTGGAGGTAGAATACCCTTGAATTCAATATGATGATCACAGGCACAGGGTGGAGGAAGTTTCTCTGCTTTAACCTTGGAAAATACATCCAAATAATGGTGATAAGCAGGAGGGACTACTTTCAGCACAGGTTCAATTTCTTCTGGCTCTTCCTCCTCATCCCCCTGCTCCTCCAGGGATGCATGAAAAGATAAGGGAGGAAGGTCCATATCCCCTTGGAAGAGATGAAGTGAAGATATGGCAACATCTTATCCAACATCCTTCATCTCTGAATGGAAGTAATGACTGAGAGGGAATGATGGAAGGGGTATGGACAGAAGAAGGAAGGGAAGGTGTCTTAAGTTCACCAGCCAGAGCAACACTGTTGACAGCAGTGGCTAGGTCATTACTAGTAGAAGGAATAATACCACTAGAATGGTTATGACTAGAATAATAGGTGATCAATCCATTTCTCCAATCAATAATGGGATTCAAATGGTAAAGGAAATCACAGCCCAATATCAGGTCTTCTCCCTTGGGTGAATCTATGATAAAGAAGTCCCATTCAAAGCTTGGGAAGGAAGGCAAGTCCACTACCCACTTGGTATAATGGTAATGAACAAGGCAGGGGACTCATTAGAATCCAGGATGAAAAGAAAAATCTTTTCACGGAGCTCTGACAGAGTGAATGAGTACTTTAGAACAAAATTATTTGCAATAAAAGAGTTTGTAGCACCAGAATCAATGAGAATAGTATAAAAAGTGTCAGAGACAGAAGAGAAAATAAGAAACTTTGAACATTTCTTGACACCAGTATTCATAGTGCACAATTGTGCTCTTGAAGGAAATAAGTGAGAACCATTGAACACATCATGATCCCCACTCAGGCTTTTCCCTGCCTGAGGTCTCTTGAAGCATTTTTCAATTCGGTGCTTTCCACCACAATAAGTACACAACCCCTCTTTAATCCTCCTCTCCTTTTCAGAACGAATTAATTTATTGTCCTTATTGAGGAGAGAAGCATGAGGCTTGTCCTTTGAAGATTGACAATGCTTTCCCTTCTTATTCTTCTTCTGGTGTGGCCTCTTTGAAGATGAGTTTTGAGGAGGCCTAGATTGATTGGATCCCTTGATAGGAGGCTTCTTCTCTTGATTTCCTCCCTTTTCTATTTGCCTCTCATGATATCTTGTGTCTAACTCTAAAGTGACATCCATAAGTTCTTGAAGAGTTTCAAAGGTTCCAGGGTGAGAATCCAACTGATCCATTAACCTTGAGGCCAATCCTCTTCTGTAAACATTGATATGAGCTCTTTCCCCCCAATCTCCAATTCTTGACATTTAGCTTCTGAAATCAGCAATGTAAAAGAATACATGACCACTTTCCTTCATCCTCAAATTGTCCAACTCTTTTTCAGCTTTCTTGATTTCATTGGCATCACTAAACAGAGTGAATAATTTAGATTCAAATAATGGCCAATTATTGAGGAGGTAAGAAGGGTCTTCATTGGAAATATTTGAGAGATAGGGTTCAATCAACTTTCCAGCTCTACCAGTGAGAAAAGAAGTTGAGTAAAGAAATTTCTTCCTGTCAGAGAAGAAATCTGCTGGATCATTATGGAATATTAATTGACAGGATTGGATAAATCCTCTCAATTTATGAGCTTGAGTACCATCAAAAGAATCAGGTGCCTTCATGGATGGATTCTTGAAAGCAGGGACTTTGGAATTGTCCCTGGGGGCAACTGCTTGAGTGAGTTGTCCCATGAATTGAGTCATCTGCTCCATCATCTTGAGGAGACTTGGATCAGTTTGAGGGACAAGAGGTTGACTAGAAAGGGATAGATTAGAACCCTGAGGCACCTCTGGAGCATTTGCCAAGGCATCGGCCACTTCAGTTTCCCCAGAATCTTCCTCTTCCACAGACTCTTCCCCCTCTTCATCTTCAACATCCCCTAATCTTGCTCTTGCACCTTCAGACATGCCAGGGTAGCCACCCAAAAGTCCAGAAAAGGATGTTGATATTCTAGATTTCATTCCACCTCTTTTTGAGGGTGCTGCTCCTTCCATTGGTGGTCCTCTGTCCAAATTTGCACTCAGTTGATGAACCAATGGTGTGCAGTCAAGAGGAGCCCTTTCTGTAGGACTGAGAACAGCTGGAATTTTTTGGGATCTATTGTTTTTTGCTGGGGGACTATGCTGAACTGCCATTACAAACAGAGTTGAATTAAAGAAACTTGATGGTGTTGAGAACAGAAATCAAAACTTGGCTAAATCAATCACAATAAAATCTTGATGAGTGTTGAAGAATCAATTGTATTCTTGAAAGGAAATCAAATCAAATCAACAATCCATCAACTCAATCAATAATCAACAATGAATCAAATTCAAATTAAATATCAATAATCTTGAGTAAATCAACAATCAATCAATAAATCAGTGTCTTCAATATGAATCAAGGTCTTGAGGAATCAATCAATCACTTCAAAATCTTCAGAAATCAATTCAAACATCTTAATTAGTCAAATCGATCAATAATCAAAATCAATTCTTGAGGATCAATAAAATATCATGAAAATTCAAAGTCAATCAATCCAATCCAAATGCAAAATCCAGAATCTCTGAATCAATAAACCCAATGAATCCCAATGAGTAATCCAATCAATTAAACCAATCAATAAATCCTGAATAAGACCTGAATGGTAGCCTAAAATAATTTGATTTGATAAAAATAAAATGAAGTGATGAAATGGTCAGCAATGGTTAAGAAAGAAGAAAGAATCAATTTCATATAGATGAAATGAATGAGATAAAAATTGATGAGAGAGAAAATCATAATCATTAACAATAATAAGATCTCAAAAAGTCATATTTTATTAATGAGGTAACTGATTATAAAAGAATGAAAATAAAGAATCAATATGAGTTAATTAATTTAATGTAACAGGGGCTCTTCAAAGTGAAGAGGGCCTGGCACTAAATAAACTGCGACTCACTTATGGAGGGCTCAAAGATATGGTAAGAAAGGATACACTATTCTGAAACATGCATACAGCTTGGTACACCAATACAGCCTGTCAATACCTGTACAGGTTGGATTCACCCAATACAGTTTCAATACACCAGTATCAAACTGTATGATCACTCAAACACACCACACCTCTTGTACAGGTTCTGTACAGCTTTACAGGTTCTGTACAGCTGTACAGGACCTGTATTGGCCAGACTCAATTCAATAATTCAAACCTCTCATGAAAATTCTTCCTCTGGATCAGGGCTGGTGTTTCTCACATATACCAGCCCCTCTTTCTACCCCCTGGGGACTTTTCCCCAGTTAATTAATTTAGTTTATTTATTATTTTATGAATATTCTTATTCTTATTTTTGGATATTATATTTATTTAATATTAAGTTAGTATTTGCATGTTCTCTCTTTGCCTGTGCAGTATGAGTTGGGTGGCCATATCCTTATTAACCCTTCTCTTTTCATTCTGACAGGTTGAAACAGTGGACTAGGACTTGTTTGTGGTTGGCTCTTCTATTCTTTTATTCTTATTCTTTTGTTGCTGCTTTCTTATATTCATACTTTTAGTAATTCATCTTTAACACTCTTAAGTGTATCCTTTCTTACCATATCTTTGAGCCCTCCATAAGTGAGTCCAAGTTTACTGAGTGCCAGGCCCTCTTCCCTTAGAAGAGCCCCTGTGACATTAAATTAGTTAACTCATATTGATTCTTTCTTTTCATTCTTTTATAATCATTTCTCTGATTCATTAATTATGATCTCTTTTATGATTTAATGATCCTTGATGATTATGATTTTTCTCTCTCATCAATTTCATCTCATTCATTTCATTCACATGAAATTGATTTTTCTTCTTTCTTAATCATTGCTGACCATTTCATCACTTCATGTTATTTTTTATTAAATCAAATTTTTTCTGTGTTCTCATTCAGGTTTTATTCAGGATTTATTGATTGGTTTAATTCATTGGATTATTCATTGGGATTCATTGGGTTTATTGATTCAGCAATTCAGGATTTTTCATTTGGATTGGATTGATTCACTTTGAATTCTCAAGATACTTTATTGATCCTCAAGAATTGATTTTGATTATTGATTGATCTGACTCATCAAGATATTTGAATTAATCTCTGAAGATTTTGAATTGAGTGATTGATTCCTCAAGACCTTGATTCATATTGAAGACACTGATTTATTGATTGATTGTTGATTTACTCAAGATTATTGATATTTGATTTGAACTTGATTTATTGTTGATTTTTATTGAATTGATTGATTGTTGATTGAAGTTTATTTCACCTCAAGAATTGAATTAATTCCTCAAGACTCATCAAGATTTTATTGTGATTGATTTGGCAAAGTTTTGATTTCTGTCCTCAATACCATCAAGTTCCTTTTATTCAACTTCTGTTCATAATGCCAGTTCATCATAGTCCCCCAGCAAAGAACACTAGATCCCAAAAGATTCAAGCTGTTATTACTCCTATAAGAAGGGCTCCTCTCGACTGCACACCATCAGTTCATCAACTGAATGCAAATTTGGACAGAGGACCACCAATGGAAGGAGCAGCACCCTCAAGAAGAGGTGAAATGAAATCTAGAATATCAACATCCTTTTCTGGACTTTTGGGTGGCTACCCTGGCCTGTCTGAAGGTGCAAGAGCAAGATCAGGGGAAGTTGAAGATGAAGAGGGGGAAGGGTTTGTGGAAGAGGAAGATTCGGGGGAAAATGAAGTGGCAGATGCCTTGGCAAATGCTCCAGACGTTCCTCAGGGTTCTAATCCAGCCCTTTCTAGTCAACCTCTTGTCTCTCAAACTGATCCAAGTCTCCTCAAGATGATGGAGCAGATGACTCAATTCATGGGGCAACTCACTCAAGCAGTTGCTCCCAGGGACAATTCCAAAGCCCCTGCTTTCAAGACTCCATCCATGAAGGCACCTGATTCTTTTGATGGTACTTAAGGTCATAAATTGAGAGGATTTATCCAATCCTATCAATTAATCTTTCATAATGATCCAGCAAATTTCTTCTCTGACAAGAAGAAAGCTCTTTACTCAGCTTCTTTTCTCACTGGTAGAGCTGGACAGTGGATTGAACCCTATCTCTCAAATATTTCCAATGAAGACCCTTCCTACCTCCTCAATAATTGGCCATTATTTGAATCTCAATTATTCACTCTGTTTGGTGACCCCAATGAATTCAGGAAAGCTGAACAAGAGTTGGACAATTTGAGGATAAAGGAAAGTGGTCATGTATCCTTGTACATTGCTGATTTCAGAAGCTTAATTTCAAGAATTGGAGATTGGGGGGAAAGAGCTTATATCCATGTTTACAGAAGAGGATTGGAATCAAGATTATTGGATCAGTTGGCTTCCCACCCTGGGATATTTGATACTCTTCAAGAACTTATGGATGTCACTTTAGAGTTAGACACAAGATTTCATGAGAGGCGAAAGGAATGGGTGGCAATCAAGAGAAGAAGCCTCCTGTCAATGGATCCAATCAATCTAGGCCTCCTGAAAACTCATCTTCAAAGAGGCCTGACCAGAAGAAGAACAAGAAGGGCAAGGAATCTCAATCATTGAAGGACAAGCCCAATGCTGCTCTCCTCAATAAGGACAATAAATTAATTGGTTCTGAAAAGGAGAGGAGGATTCTAGAAGGATTATGTACTTATTGTGGTGGAAAACACCCTATTGAAAAATGCTTCAAGAGAGCCCAGAACAAGCCTGAATCATCAAGAGGCTTCCCTAGCAAGAAGGGAAAAGCCTGAGTGGGGATCATGATGTGTTCAATGGTTCTCACTTATTTCCTTCAAGAGCACAATTGTGGACTATGAATACTGGTGTCAAGAAATCTTCAAAGTTTCTTATTTGCTCTTCTGTCTCTGATATTTTTAATAGTATTCTCATTGATTCTGGTGCTACAAACTCTTTTATTGCAAAGAATTCTGTTCTCAAGTACTCATTGACTTTGTCAGAGCTTCCTGAAAAGCTTCCTCTTTTCATTCTGGATTCTAATGAATCCTCTTCTTTGTTCATCACCCATTATACCAAGTGGGTAGTGGACTTGCCTTCCTTCCCAAGCTTTGAATGGGACTTCTTTATCATAGATTCACTCAAGGGAGAAGACCTGATATTGGGCTATGATTTCCTTTACCATTTTAATCCCATTATTGATCGGAAAAATGGATTGATCACCTATTATTCTAGTCATAACCATTCTAGTGTTATTATTCCTTCTACCAGTAATGACCTAGCCACTGCTGTCAATAGTGTTGCTCTGGTTGGTGAACTTAAGACACCTTCCCTTCCTTCTTCTGTCCATACCCCTTCCATCATTCCCTCTCAGTCATTAATTCCATTCAGAGATGAAGTCTTCAAAGAGATAAAGGATGTTGGAGAAGATGTTGCCATATCTTCACTTCATCTCTTTCAAGGGGATATGGACCTTCCTCCTTTATGTTTTCATGCCTCCCTGGAGGAGCAGGGGGATGAGGAGAAAGAGCCAGAAGAAATTTAAACTGGGTTGAAGGTTGTCCCTCCTGCTTATCACCAATATTTGGATGCATTCTCCAAGGGGAAAGCAGAGAAACGTCCTTCACACTGTGCCTGTGATCATCATATTGAATTGGAGGGTCTTCTACCTCCAATTGGGTTATCCACTCATTATCAAATCAAGAGTAAGAAACACTGCGGGCCTACATTTCAGAGAATGTAGAGAAAGGTTTCAAAAGACCAAGCTCCTCTTCAACAGGAGCACCTGTCCTTTTTGTCAAGAAAAAGGATGGAGGTCTTTGTTTGTGTGTTGACTACCTCAAACTCAATTCTGTCACTAGGAAGAACAGATGCCCTGTTCCTCCTATGAACGAGCTCCTTACAGTATTCAACTGTTCCACTATCTTCTCCAAGATAGATTTGCGTGGTGCATATAACCTTCTGAGAATCAAAGAGGGAGATGAGCACTTAACTGCCTTTAGAACCAAATATGGTAGTTATGAGTATTTGGTCATGCCATTTGGTTTGACCAATGCTCCTGCTTCTTTCCAGAATCTTGTGAAAGATAGATTTGCAGATTTCTTGGATGTGTTTTTTGTGGTTTATCTAGATGATATTATGTTATTCTCAAGCTCTGAGGAGGAACATGTCAAACATGTGACCTCTGTCCTCCAAAGACTCAGAGAAAATAATTTACTTGCCAAACCCTCCAAGTGTGTATTCCATGCCTCAAGTGTGGAATACTTGGGCTATGTTGTTTCAAGTGATGGCCTCAAGATGGATTCTTCAAACATTCAGCAGATCTTCAATTGGCCTCAACCCAGAAACATCAAAGCACTTCAAGATTTTCTTGGCTTTGCCAATTTTTATTGTTGTTTCATTAAAAATTATTCCCAAAAACTAACTGCTCTCACTTCCCTTCTCAAAAATAATTCTCCCTTTATCTTAAATAAGGCAGCTCTTAATCAGTTTCAAGCACTCAAACAACATTTCACCTCTGCTCCTATCTTATCCCATTTCAATCCATCTCTAAATACTATTGTAGAGACTGATGCTTCTTATTATGCATTGAGAGCCGTACTGAGGCAGGTGAATGACTCAGGAAAACACCCCATTGCATTTAATAGTCGCAAGCCTCTCCCAGCTGAGCTGAACTATGAAATTCATGACAAGGAACTCCTTGGCATAGTTTGGGCTCTCAAGCACTGGAGAGCATTTCTTATTTCTCTTTCCAATCCTTTTGAGGTCTTGACAGACCATTCTTCCTTGCAGTATTTCATGTCTTCCAAAGTTCTTACTCATTGTCAGGCCCTTTGGGCTGAATTTCTCTCAGAATTTCATTTCACTATTGCTTGCCGCCCAGGCAGACTGGCCACTTTACCAGATGCCTTGTCACCCCGCGACAACATGTACCCAGAGAGGGGGGTGGACTTCATCAGCAAGAATCCTCAAAATTTTCATCAAGTACTTAAGCAAGATGGAATTCAAGAGTCAAGATTCTTCTCAATCAAAGTGGATATTTTCTCAGATTTAGTTGACAAGATTCAAAAATAAGTATGGCAAGAAAAAGACTATAAAGAAATACTCAAGCATCTAGCAAGAGTTGAATCAGTTCCAGATTATTCTCTTCAACCTCAAGCCAAGTTATTATTATTCAAAGATAGAGTGGTAATCCTAGGCAATGTGGAACTTCAACTCAATATTCTTCAAAATAGTCATGACTTACCATTGGCTGGCCATCCTGGTGAGGAGAAGACCATCAAGCTCATCAAGAGGGATTTTTATTGGGCTGGCATGAATCAATTTATCAAGGACTATGTGTCCTCATGTCAGAAATGTTCAAGAAACAAGAACATTCATCACAAGAAGTTTGGATTACTCAAGCCTCTTTCAATTCCGGCTGGTCCTTGGAATTCATTATCAATGGACTTCATCACTCAATTGGCACTGTCAACAAACTTTGATTCAATTTTAGTAGTTGTGGACAGATTCTCAAAAATGGCAATCTTCATTCCCACTCATGGAACAATCACTGCACTGGACTTAGCTCAAATCTTCATTAGTAATGTATTTTCCAAGCATGGCCTTCCAGTCAGTATCATCAGTGATAGAGGATCTTTATTTGTTTGATCATTTTGGACTCAATTATGTCAGCAGCTCAAGATATCAAGGGATCTTTGAACTGCTTTTTATCCTGAAACAGATGGGCAGACAGAGAGAGTAAATCAGATTCTAGAACAGTACCTTCAGATGTGTGTCAGCTATCATCAAGATGACTGGTACATCTGGCTCCCTCTGGCTTAATTTGCCTATAATAATGCAGAACATTCATCAACCAAGCAATCACCTTTTTTCACCATTTATGGAAGAAATCCCAGTCTTGACTCAATCCATATTTCTCAAGATTCACCTGCTTGAAATTTATCAACAAAACTCCAATCAGTACAGCAAGTTGTCAAAGAAGAATTAGAGTCAGCAATAAGGATATTCAAGAAGTATGCAGATAGAAATAGAGCAATTCCACCTTATTTCCAACCTGGAGACAAAGTATGGCTAGCTTCCCAGAATATAAAGACAACAAGACCCACCAAGAAATTATCAGAATGATGGTTGGGACCTTTTGAAGTTCTGAAGAAGATTGGCAGCCATGCATATCACCTCAAGTTGCCTCTGCAATGGAAGACAGTTCACCCTGTATTCCATGTGTCCTTATTAGAACCAGTCAAGCATTCAACTATGCCAAATCGTCATCCATGGCCACCACCACCAGTCTTAGTGGAGGAGCAAGAGGAATGGGAAGTGGCTAAGGTTCTGGGCTCAAAACTCAAAATAGGT
The DNA here is from genome assembly GCA_023105745.1 of Austropuccinia psidii. Lineage (NCBI taxonomy): Eukaryota > Fungi > Basidiomycota > Pucciniomycetes > Pucciniales > Sphaerophragmiaceae > Austropuccinia > Austropuccinia psidii. Next base: position 6,865,158 of record JALGQZ010000018.1, read on the forward strand.
AAATCATGGTATCTTGTACAGTGGAAAGGATTCAGTGAAGACCCAGAAAGAACAACTTTGGAACCAGCTTCCAACCTTACCAACTTACCAGACCTTGTCAAGGATTTCCATTCATTATATCCAGAAAAGCCTGGTCCAAATACCTCAAGAGTTTGATTATGGTGCTTGGTGGGAAGAAGAAGTTATGAAAGTAAGTTCCTCTGCTGGCATGCACCTTTAAGGGGGTATTCTACCCATATGTTGTTGTAAGCCTCACCTTGGCCACTTTGTGAGCACTTGTCAATTCTTTGGACAGGTTCAGGAAGCATACAACCTCAATACCCTCCACTTGGACCTTATCAAGATATGGCCAAATGTTTCTTTCTTTGTCTTTTTCTTTCTCTTTTATTTATCATTCCATTTATTCCAATCATCATCATTCAATACATTCATTACTTCCAGTCATTTATTGAAATTCATTTCAGAAGTCATTTATGGCAATTCATTTCAGAAGTCATTTATGGAAATTCATTTCAGTTTTATGGTGCTTGGTGGGGAGTGGAAGCTATGTAAGTAAGTTCCATCTCCTGGTATGAATACCTGGATGTTCTACTTCTTGTAAAACATTACCTTGGCCACTCTGTGAGCATCAAATGCTTGGTTTTCATTTTTCAGACACTTCATGGCCAGAATCAAGCAACTCACCACAAGAAGGACCAAACATCAGGATTTTCTTCATTTTTATTTCTTTACTCTCTTTTTCTCTTAATCGTTTTCTTTTCTTTACTTTTATAGCTTTGTCTTTGTTTCATTTCTTTAAAGCAGCAGCATCCCCTCCCAAAATCATGCATTGAGAGGTTCCATATATCTTTCATTTTTATTTTTTCTTTTAGTAGTATAAGAGTGGGAATAGAAGTCAATCCAAAAAAAACAAGGACAAGGAAACTAGTTTCTCTACCCAAACATCAAAATTTCACTGGAAGTCATTATTTGGTTCATCTTCATACCGGTTGAGTTTGGCAATGCAGAAGCAGAAGATTCAAGACGTCCAAATCAGTCCATTTCAATCCAAAGGAAATTGACCTCAAGAATGGGGCCATAACTCATTTATGGCCCCCCCTCAAAGCCTCAAGAATGAAGGTTCAAGGTCCCTTTGGGGCTGAATTCATCACTGTGGGCCACCCCTGCATCTTTGGGGAGGCCAGGATCTTGATGGTCCTGGACCCCATCAATGGGTCCAGGCCATATATGGTGAACTTTGGGTTTGGGCCAATTCTGGGCCCAGGGGCTCCATTTTGGTCCTGGGGGCCTCCAATAGCCCCCACGGACCGCGGCGTACAGACCATAGGACCCCAAAGACCCAAAATGACCAAAAATAGCCATAGATCATAAAATCACCAAAACCCCAAAAAGGCCCAAAAGGCCATCAAGCTCAAGATTCATCAAGATTCATCAGGGAAGAGGCCACAGCCCAAAAAACATTTTGGAGGGCTGTTTGAGGCCATTTCCATGGACAATGGGGACAAGACCCCTTGGAGGAAATTTTTCAAGATTTCATTTGGATTAAGCCTTTCCCAATGAGTACACTTCATATACTCATTGGGCATAATTTTTTGAGCTCAAGAGCTCAGTGGCCATCATTTTGGGATATATCCCAAGGCCATACCCTAAGGGCAAGATTGAATGAATCAGAAGAAAGAAAAAGCATATTTTGAAGTGGAATACTAATTAAAAACTTGAAACAAGGGGGGAATCAATTTAATTTGACAGAGAAGAATTGAAGAAGAATTTTCAGGATAATGGTCAAGAGGAAAATAAAATTAAAAAGAAAATGTTTGAAAAAAAATGTGGAGATATTGAGATGCTACTCAACAGTGGCAGGGTATTATGGTGTTCAGGAGCCCACCAGTTTCAAGAGGGGGATACTGTAACAACCACTCACCAGGGGTAAGGGTATTCATCAATACACCCACTCAAACACCTCAAATAAGCAGATCCAGTATCTGCATCAGCATTCAGTTTCAGCAATCTTCATTCTGATACATGCATACAGCTTGGTACATCAATACAGCCTTTCAATACCTGTACAGATTGGATTCAGCCAATACAGTTTCAATACACCAGTATGAAATTGTATGATCACTCAAATACACCACACCTCTTGTACAGGTTCTGTACAGCTGTACAGGAACTGTATTGGCCAGACTCAATTCAATGATTCAATCCTCTCATGAAAATTCTTGCTCTGGATCAGGGCTGGTGTTTCTCACATATACCAGCCCCTCTTTCTCCCCCCTGGGGACTTTTCCCCAGTTAATTCATTTAGTTTATTTATTATTTTATGAATATTCTTATCCTTATTTTTGGGTATTATATTTATTTAATATTAAGTTAGTCTTTGCATTTTCTCTCTTTGCCTCTACAGTATGAGTTGGGTGGCCATATCCTTATTAACCCTTCTCTTTTCATTCTGACAGGTTGAAACATTGGACTTGGACTTGTTTGAGGTTGGCTCTTCTATTCTTTTATTCTTATTCTTTTGTTGCTGCTTTCTTATATTCATACTTTTAGTAATTCATCTTTAACACTCTTAAGTGTATCCTTTCTTACCATATCTTTGAGCCCTCCATAAGTGAGTCCCAGTTTACTGAGTGCCAGGCCCTCTTCACTTAGAAGAGCCCCTGTGACACATCCTTACCTTGTATGGCTAATCCACCTCAGTCACTTGTAGCCAGTTTCCCTGTACTGAAGAATCAATCATCATCTGTTAATCTTCCCAAATCAGGTTTTACCCAGTCAAATGAAAACCTTACTGGGTCTGAAAAGCCTGTTTTTGAGCCACCACTTGATCAGCTAGACCTAAAACCAGGTAAAAATATGTTCCTTACTATGAGACTGCTCCACAGGAGGTGTCTACTGAGGTAAGCCCACAGAACATCATTAGGGGTGAGAAACGTAATTTGCACCCTCCTGATTTTCTAATGCTGGCTGATGTCGTAATGTATAAGCAGGCTTTACCCAATGAAAATGAGGAAAAATCTTGGAACATGGAAATTTTCAGGTTGAGTCTATGATTAAGTTATGATAAGAATATTTACAACTTCAACTATGACTGTGACATGGTGCAATTACTTCAAAAAGGTTGAGATGATGATAAGGGCTTAAGAATGGAGTATTAAGGGCTTCACTATTTAATCATAGTGGTGGTGAGGACTGTTGAAAGCCCTGGGTGCAGCTTTATCAATTTGTTTATTATAATAAGACACTACAATTGTCAGCTGGAGTCTATGTTGAAGCAGTAATTAGGCTATTTACAACTAGAACTATGTCTGTGACACATAGAAATAATTTTAAAATAAGAGTTTTAATTTAATATAATGGTTTATAATATAATAAATGGGTTTTGCTATTGAAGAATAGTGGTGGTGGGCACTATTGAGAGCCCTGGTTGCAGTCTTACCAGTTGGAATACTATAATAAGAGCTACAATAATTAAAATTATAATTATACCCTGATTATTACCCAAGAGTAAAACTTTTTTTGACAGTTTATTATGTAGGATATTCAAGAGCAGGATGAGGAAACAATTCTGGCTGTGAAAAGCCTCATTTTTATCCTGAAATGGGTTGGAAAGGGTGCTAGACCTTTCCACACAGCGCAAGTGAAGATTTTTTCACTCTCTATTACTGGCTTGGGGTTTTCAAACAGCTTGTATAACCTTTATTGGGCTCATATGTGGTTTTGAAACCACATCTGGGCAGTTTTCACCAATACAGGGTGAAAATTTCATCTGGGGACCTCACAGCCTGATTCTGACATGTATGACGCGTAGAATGCTGTACAGAAACTGTATGGGACCCCAGTATTGACTGAAATATGAGGTATTGAAGTAAAAACAAGATTCTTTGTCTATTTGACACCTCATATTCATTTTTATGGGATATTATCAGATGGTAAGGCTGTATATGACAGCAGGTGGCAATCTGAACTTAAAACAGCCATAAATTGGTCAATTCTTGAGATATCAACCTCAAAAAATGTTTACTGTGTAGCCCTGTATGTGCTCTACACAATGGTAACTCATTTGATATGGGTATCATTAAATATGGCAAAGCTATGCCATGTACAAGATTTTGTACATTTGCGTGGTATAGGCAAAAAGCTTTATTGAGCTTATTTGCCCCATAACTTTTGTTCTAGTTGAGCTATGGGGAAATGGATGACATAATTGAATCGCACTGATTGTGCTCTTCCCAAAAAGACTCCACTTTAAGTATCTCACACTAAAACTGTAGAAGTCAGATGAGAGGTGAATGTTTTTTTCCCTCTTATTTGGCCTGAAATTGACCATAACTCCAGTAATATTGGTGCTAGCTCAGTTTGGCTGGTACCATTGGTTAGCCCTGGCTTAGAGATTCATCTTGAATATCCAATTGATGGGGTTAATCCTCTCATTCTGGATTTTAGATGAGAGGTGAAAATTAAGGTTTATTTTCAGCAATCACTTTGATCAGGAATAACTTTGTTATTCCTTGTCCTATGGTGATGGGACTTATTTTTTCAGAAAGAGGTGTGTTTCCTCTTTCTTTCGTTACCTTTTGAGCTGATTTGGCTCAGCTCCATGTTTTGGTGGCATCTCGGCTATACCATTGGGTTTTGGTATTTTGGCTCTCATGCTTGTACTCTGGTTCTGAGTCACAGGCTGACATACCCTCCCTCTAAAAAAAGATCATCACTGATGAGACTTTTCAGTACTCCTAGAGGCTCTTAATCTCCTTGAATGGAGGTTCCCATCTGGTATAGCATCTTCTGCCAACCATTTGTCCTTATCAGATGTCTGGCTCTCAAATTTGACTAAGTACTGTCTTTGAGCCTTCCCATTAAGTCTGATCTTTCTGGCCCTGGTGATTTTACTCACAGGGCCTGGGGAATCCTCCAATTCCACTATCTCTGGTGGTGTGAGGATCTTTTTTCCTGCAGGGGAATTTACCCTCTTCAGTTTGGAAGTATGGTTTGACCAAGCTCACTGGAAAAACTGGGTTTTTCGGGAAAACTCCTCTGTGAGCTTTACTTCCACTGCATTCTTGCCTATCAAATTTATGATAGTGAAGGGCCATACAAATGAGTCTCTCATCTTTTTGAGTCCTTTAATATTGTTAAAGTTCAGTGTGGAGACTAACACCTGGTCCCATTCCTTAAAGTCAGGTTCCATGTGTGTCTTGTCCCGCCTCTGTTTATTATAATCTTTTGCTTCAGCTATGCATTTAGACACTGTGTCACAAGTCCTCTTCCACTAATCATGGAAGTCTTTGACTTTGGGGTGGATGGTCAGCAAATTTTTCTTCAAGTGATCCACAGGCAACAAGGGATTCCACCCTTTCTCTCCCAGTGCAGGTGTTTTTCCTGTGGCAGAGTGCTGACTTGTATTATAAGCCACTTGGACAGCTGGTAGAAGGGTAAACCAGTCATGGGTATGTTCCTCATGGTACTTATACTCCATGCCATAGGCACAGAACCTCCTAAGGATGTCCTCCATTGTTTGGATCATCCTCTCTGCCAGGCCATCCGTTTGTGGATGGTAAGCTGTGGCAAAACAAGCTTGGTGCCAAGCATGTCATAAAAGTTGGTCCAAAATTCAGATGTGAATTTTGGGTCCTCATCACTAATGATGATTTTAAGGACTGCACAGGTAGATATGATGCTATTCCAAATTAACAGAGCAGTATCCATGGCTGTGTCTTCCTTGCGGTATGGTAGACACCTCATGCTCTTGCTGAACCTATCAACTATGATCAAGCAGGAATTGTAGTCTTCTTTGCCTCCTGGGACAAGTCCTGTGACCCAGTCCATGTTGATGGTTTCCCATGGGTGTTTGGGTTCTTCTATGTGTTGAAGCAACCCATATTTCTTCCCATGTTTTCTATTTGCCTTTTGGCATCTTTCACAAGTGTTGATGTATTCACTCAACTCTTGTTCCTACTTGGGCCACCAAGCTGTGCTTGCTACCCTCTCCTTTGTCCTGTCCTCACTCATGTGTCCCATATAGGGGCAGTCATGGCATTCTTGCAGGATCAGAGAGATGTGGTCTCTGTCTACCACTGTGAGTGCACTTGTGTGTTTCTCTGTGTGATAAAGCAGGCCATCTATTTGGAAGAACTTGTTATCCTTATAGGCCCTCAACCAGGGTTCATCCAGCTGGGATTCTGGTTCTGGACTCGTGTACATTTTTTGAAGGAGTTTTAGTAATATGCCACACTGTCTGTGTTTGGCATAAGACTTCAGTACTGCAATAAAAAATTCATTGTGTAGTTCTGAGGAAATTATTCCCAGTATGGGAGTTTCTGTTCCCTCTAAATCAGTGTTTCCACTGTCAAGGGTACCACTCTCTGGTGCCCATTCAGAAAATCTGAGGTTCTTCCTCCTATCCACTTCCATGAAATGGGTAGGGATCTTGGCTGCAACTTCAGGGTCATAAGCTGGATTGCTTTTGACATTGTCCAGTGGCCATCTGCTGAGGCCATCTGCATTTGTATGGCTTTTACCTTCCTTGTATATGATGGTCATGTTCCCTCTATACTCCTGGATGGCTATTTGCCATCTCAGCATGTGTCTATTTGTAGTCTTCATGTTCAGTAAAGACTTCAAGGCTGTGCAGTCTGTGTATACTTCAAAGACTGCACCCTCCAGACAACAATGGAGTTTTTCTAGAGCCCAGACTAGACATAGACACTCAGTCTGGGTTGCCCCATACGTGACTTCTGAATCTTTCAGTTGCCTTGAGATGTAACAAATTACTCCTTCTCTTGGTTCACAATCCACAATCTGTCTTTGGTGAAGGGCTGCTCCTAGGCCTTGACTACATGCTGCAGCTATATATAAGTTGAATGGTAGTTCAAAGTCAGGTAAGAAGAGAACAGGTGCATTTGTGAGTTCATATTTGATACTCTCATATGCATCCCTCCTTTCCTTGGTGATTTCAAAAACTACATCTTTTGAACACAACTTGTACAAACTGATAGCTATATGGGCAAAATTCTTGATGTGGTTTCTATAGTACCCAGCAAACCCAAGGAAAGATTGCATCTCTTTGATTCTCTTTGGTATTGGATTTTGCAGTACTGCTGCTACTTTATTCTGGTCAATTGCCAGACTAAGACCTGAGACTTTGTGTCCTAGAGCCAGTAGCTCTTGTTGGCCAAAATTACACTTTTTGAGTGAAATTTTCAGGTTGATGGGTGTACATTTGATTAGCACTATGTCTATGTGTTGTACATGGTCTTCCCATGTCTCTGAGTATATAATGATATCATAAATATATACTACTATCCAGCGTTCCAGTATTTCTTCTTGAAATATTTTGTCCATCATACTTTGGAAGTGGGCTGGTGCATTTTTGATGCCAAAAGGCATCCTGGTATACTGATATATACCCATATGGCATATTATTCTGAGTAATTTCATGGAGTTTGGTTCAACTCCATTTTGGTGGAAACCTTTCATACAGTCCATTTTGGTTATGTATTTGGCTTTTGCCAGTTTATCCAAGGCATGAGGTATCCTAGGTATCGGGTACCTGTCTGATTTTGTGTAGTTATTCAGAGCTCTGAAATCTCCACACAGTCTAGACTTGCAATCATGCCAGGTGATTAGGACAGGGGTGGTTATTTCCACTATTTCATTATGTCCAATCTTCCTGATGACATCCATGTCCAGGAGTTCATTGATATGTTTCTCAATTTATTTCCTGGTTTCCAGGCTTACTGGGTAAGGAGCTCTCCTAAGCATGGGTGAATAAGGTCTTTCCACATCCAGATATAGTTCTATATCATGGCCTTTGATCTTGCATAATGGTTCTTCACCAATGGCAAATGCTTGTCTGTTTTTTCTCAGCATCTTCAGTAAACTTAGTTTCTGTTTACTGGTGAGGGTATTGCTAAACTGTCCCTCTCTCAATTCCTTCAGAAGTTCTTCAAGTGGATCCTGAGAGGATATCTGGTATATATCAAGTGAACATTTCTTTTCCTTGTTAGTACCAATGGTGATGCGCCTATTTTTACTGTTGTAAATGTCTATGCCATACATCCTCTGGTAATCTGTTCCCAGTAAAAACCCTTGGATGTGGGCATCATCAAGCACTACAAACTCTGGGTTGAGTCTGATGTTACCCTTCCTGTGGCGTATAATTATCTCTTTGATAATTGTCCCAATGAAAAAAATCTTCCCTGATGCACTTTTAAAGTTCTTTGCCTTAGTGGGCAAGAGCTGTTTTTCCCAGTTTGGGAAATGGTTATCCACATAATTTATGGCCGCTATGGAGCAATGTGCTGCACTGTCAATGATCAGTGGGTGCTGAGCATTTTCAATACATACAGTCATTTTTGTGGCTTTTCCATGTATATATGCCATTCCATTAGTTGGTGCAACCAAGAATGTTTGGGCATCTTGTGTATGTTTGCACAAGTTTTTGTTGGAAGTATCCTGTGGCATGCCTGCTTCCAACTGTATGTCCTGAATTTCCAGTAGGGTTTCCCCTTGGTACTACACTAGAAATTCTTCTCTTGGGTCCTGTTCATCATCAGATTGTTCTCTGATGGCATCACCCATAGAACCTGATTCAGAATCCTCTGTTGGGGATTCCTCCTCTGGGACTTTCTCAATGGCATAGACTTTTTTCTTTGCCTTTGGACAGTTCTTGGCATAGCTGTCTGTTGAACCACAATTATGACAACAATTTCTCTTCTTTGCCACTTCTGCCACTCTTTCTTTGGGTTTGTTTTTAAACTCTACCCTGAAAGGTTGTTTCTCTTTGAAACCACTGCTCTTATATGGGGTGAATTTCCCTATGTTAGTCCTTTTCCTTATGTCTTGTAAGGTGTTGACAATGTCATCTAGAAGGAAATCTTGGTTGCATCTGCATTTTACTGCATGCTATAGTTCTCCTGGAAGTTGGGTCAGAAGCTTGTGATTTCTCATTTGGATGTTCATCTGAGGATCAATGGCTTTAAGTCTTTTAGACTGTCTCAGACACCACTCATATGGATCTTCTTCCACTGAGTATTTGTCATTTTCAAATGACATGGTGCACTGCCATATCCAAGTTCCGTTACTGTACTTTTGGATGATTTGACTCTTCCACCATGGCCAGTTTCTTCTGCCATGGATTTATTTCATTTCTGTGTACCATATACTAGCATGACCTTTAAACGCAGTATTCAATCTAGCAGTAATCCAGTAGTCTGGTATGCTTGGTACATCAATGAAGGGTCCATCAATAAAATCTATGAGGTCCATATAATCATATTCTCCTGATCCAGAGAATTTGGGCCAGCTTGAGGCCTCAGGAAGCTGTTTCAAGGCTTCCTTCTCTGAATAAGACATGCCTTCTCCATCTTGGTATTGTGATGGAGATCTTGCCTTATTCATCAACATGGCATCTGGTTTGATGTCATCTGGTTGATATGGATTTTCCATACTTGGCCTTGTGGTTAGGGCTTAAAGTTATGGTAGACATTACACAATTTGTTTATGTCTTGGTCCAGACAATCCCTGTCCCTTATGCTGTGGTTTTGTTCTTCAAAGACTAGATTCAGTCTTTTGTTAGTTTCTTCAGAGGCTTTTCTCAATTGAGCATGTCCTTCTTGAAGATTTTTAAATATTTTTTCCATGGAGGCTTGTAATTCTTTCATTCTCTCATGGCTGGCTTCAAGATCTGCAAGCTGCTTTGCAGATTGCTCAGCATATTGAGACATTTGTAACCACAGTGTATCACTGTTGATGTTATTCTCAGATGTGACAATGTTATGTTCATTCTGAGTGGGGGTTATGTTTCTATTACTAGGACTACTGATTCTAGAGTGGCTTACAACTACTTCTGGTTCTTGTGCACTTCTTTTACCAAATCCAACAGCTTCTGAAGCATATGGTCTGACTCTTTCCTCCTCTGGTTGAAGGAGGCTTTGTTCTTGCCCTTGTTTCCTTGTCTTCTCCTGGAAACTTCCTGGAATTGTCAAGAATGGTGACTCTTGGCCACTGATCTGCTAGTTTCTGAATGGTGTGAAGCCACTGGAGAGCTGATTTGGCCTGCTCCTTGTGAGCCTGAAGGAATCTGAGTAGGCCCTGTCTGGGTTAACTGTTCTTCTATAGCTTGGATAGGGGCTTGATCCTTCCTTATCCTCTGTGCCCTTGCCTCCAGGAGTCTGAACTGACTGGTAGGATTCCAACCTTTGGTGGTTACCATCAGATCTTTGAAGTCTATCTTTTTGAGACAGATCGTCTGGCAACTTGCTACAAGTTCTGCCCAGTGAGATGCCAGGTTGAACCTCTTGTTGTCCATGCTCCATTGGAATAAGTCCTTGAGGAGTTGGTGGAGCTGAAAAACTTGATCCATGTCTTTCCAGTCCGCTGGTTTGAGGTCTCCATTGAATTGAAGTGTGAATGGAAGGGTTGATATTATCTCCCTCATTGTTTTGCCATCCACTACTGTGTTCAAGGTGTCCTCTTTCAGGTCTGCTGGTTCTGGACAAACCTTCTCTGTTTCTGGTTGCTTCCTTTGGAAGACAAGATCTCTGAGGTGTACAGGTGACATTTTAGTGTTTGCAAGCAGTCAAAAACTTTATGTTCTTAGGGTATTTAACTTTGACTTTGCCTTGTACAAATTTGTTGTCTGCTGATTTGGGCAATTTACCTTTAGAGGTTACAACTGGGTTAATTATAGTAATTTTCCCTGTACAAGTTATCAAGGTTGGTTTGCCTTGTATTGATGCAGATTTTCATGGTTTTGTACTCTTCTGTGTGGCAATGGGTGTCCACTTCTCTGCTGTTATCGGGCCTTCACTGTGCCTCTTTCCTTTGCCTTTGCTGCCCTCTGGTTCTGAGGGTGTCACTGGTGTGTTGGCCTGTGACTGGATTTCAAGTGGTATGAAGTTATCTTCCACTGAATCAAAATAGGAAAAAGACGGCTTATATCAGTTAAAACTTCTCAAAAAATGCTGGTTTTGCACGTCTAAGAATAGGCTCTGGGTTTGAATATTACTACAATGTGCCCTTGTATAATGACAGTGTGATTGAATTAACAACTCCACGTCAGGAATACAGCTTACTGATATTTTGTATACTGTTTGTATACCAATATCTCACAAAATAACTTGTAATTAGCAAGTATAAACTGTCAAAAGTGGTGTGTAACAGGGCAATTGAGTTACCAATATTTCCAACCACACCTCAACTGTTGGTTTATCAGTATGAGGTGTCTTATTTTAATTAAAAAATGAGACTGTATTAATGGCTTAAGTGTTTTTATATGTAAAACACGCCGGAAACAAGGGTCTTGTGGTCATTAGCCATGTGACAGATACTCTTAAAATACCAGTATAAATTGGTATATATACCAAAAAAAGAAAAATATATATATAATATATATATATTTAAGAAATATTACGCCTAAAAAGAATAAAACAATTACCAGAAAGTGAGAAAGAAGAGAAAAAACTCACTTATAAGGGTCCAAAAAAGGTTTAAAACATGGCCACCCCCCCAAAATGTCAGCTGGAGTCTATGTTGAAGCGGTAATTAGGCTATTTACAACTAGAACTATGACTGTGACATGTAGAAATAATTTTAAAATAAGAGTTTTAATTTAATATAATGGTTTATAATATAATAAAAGGGCTCTACTATTGAAGAATAGTGGTGGTGAGCGGTATTGAGAACCCTGGGTGCAGTCTTACCAGTTGGATTACTATAATAAGAGCTACAATAATTAAAATTATAATTATACCCTTATTATTAACCAATAGTAAAACTTTTTTTGATATTTTACTACGTAGGATATTCAAGAGGAGGATGAGGAAACAATTCTGGCTGTGAAAAGCGTCCTTTTTATCCTGAAATGGGGTGGAAAGGGTGCTAGCCCTTTCCACATAGAGGAAGTGAAGATTTTTCCACTCTTTAGTACTGGCTTGTGGTTTGCAAACAGCCTGTATAATCTTTATTGGGCTCAGATGTGGTTTTAAAACCACATCTAGGCAGTTTTCACCAATACAGGGTGAAAAGTTTCATCTGGGGACCTCACAGCCTGATTCTGACGTGTATAACACATAGAATTCTGTACAGAAACTGTATGGGACCCCAGTATTGATTGACATATGAGGTATTGAAGTAAAAACAAGCTTCTTTGTATATTTGACATCTCATATTCATGGTTATGGGATATTATCCCATGGTAAGGCTGTATATGACAGCAGGTGGGAATCTGACCTTAAAACAGCCATAACTTTGTCAATTCGTGAGATATCAACCACAAAATTTGTTCAGTGTGTAGCCCTGTATGTGCTCTGCACAATGGTACCCTCATTTGATGTGGGTATAATTCAATATGGAAAAGTTATCCCATGTACAAGATTTTGTACATTTACGTGGTATAGGCAAAAAGCTGTATTGAGCTTATTTTCCCCATAACTTTTGTTCTACTTGAGCTATGGGGAAATGGATGACACCATCAAATAGTCCTGATTGTGCTCTTACCAAAATATCCTACTTCAAGTATCTCACACTAAAACTGTAGAAGTTAGATGAAAGGTGAATGTTTTGTTCACCCTTATTTGGCCTGAAACTGACCATAACTCCAGTAATATTGGTTCTAGCGCAGTTTGGCTTGTACCATTGGATGGCCCTGAATGAGAGCTTCATTTTAAATACCCATTTGATTGGTGTAACTCTCTCCTTCTGGATTTTAGATGAGAGGTGAAAATTAAGGTTTATGCTCAGAAATCACTTGGAGCAGGAATAACATAGTTATTCCTTGTCCTATGGTGATGGGACTTATTTTTTCAGAAAGAAGTGAGTTTCCTCTTTTGTTTGATACCTTTTGAGCTGATTTGGCTCAGCTCCATGTTTTGGTGGTATCTTGGCTATACCATTGGTTTTTGATATTTTGGCTCTCATGCTTGTGCTCTGGTTTTGAGTCACAGGCTGACAACAATAATTAAATTTAGAATTATACCTGGTTAATTCCAAGAGTATAACTGTTTTTGAAAGTTGTAGTATGTAGGAATTCAAGATCAAGATTAGGAAACCTTTTCTGGTGGAGAAAACACCTCCTTTTATCCTAAAATGGGGTGGAATGGCCCTCTAGACCACCCACATAGAGGAATTGAAGAGTTTTTTTACTTAAGAGTACTGGCTTTTGGTTTCAACAAAGCCTTTATAAGATTTATTGGGCTCAGATTTGGCTTTAACACCACATTTGGGCAGCTTTCACTAATACAGGGTTAAGCTTTTCTTCTGGGGACCACACAGAACTCTTCTGACATTTAAGATGCGTAGAATTCTGTACATACCCTGTATGGGATTCCAGTCTTGAATGAAGTATGAGTTATTGAAGTATAAACATTCTTCTTTGTCTGTTTGACACCTCATAATCATGGTTATGGGATATTATCCCACAGAAAAGGTGTATTGGTTCAATCCTGGGATCTTAACATTACAACTGCCATTACGTTGTCTGTTTTGGAGATATTGAGCTCAGACTTGATTTTTTGTGTAGCCTTGAGCAAGATCTACACAATGGTACCTCACTTGGTATGGGTAAAATATATTACGGGAAAGGTATGCCATGTACAAGTCTTGTTATTCAGATATATGATATTATGAATATCTGTATGGGGCTTTTTTGCTCCATAAATTTTGCTCTAGATGATATATGGGTAAATGAAAGGACTCATCAGATAGGATTTATTGTTCTAATTCCAAAAATACCCCACTCTGAGTATCTGACACTAAAACTGTAGAAGTTAGATGGGAGGTGAATATTTTATTCACCACCATTTGACGTTATTTCGGCCATAATTTCTGTAATTTTGGAGTTAGCTCAATTTGGGTTTTATCATTGAATAGCCCTGATGTAGAGCTTCTATTTTAATAACCATTTGCCGGATTAAGCCTCTTCCGCTGGATTTGAGATTAGAGGTGAAAGTTTAGGTTTATGCTCAGCAACAACTTTGAGCAGGAAGAAATTCCTTATTCTTTTTCCTATTATTATGGGACTTGTATATTTGTAAAGAGGTGAGTTTCCTCTTTCTTTTGATACTTTTTTTTGAGGCTTTGAGACATGACCACATATCCAAAAACGTCACAACCAAATTTCTGTAATAATTATATTTATGATAATTATCTCAAAGACTAGTAAAAATACCATAAATAAGTACAAAATCTGAGTTAACACAGAATCTAATGAGTAAACATGTGAAAAAATTACATCAATATATACCTCATGGTGAAATACACATATGTCATTTTTATGGCATATCTGAAAAGTCAATATTTACTGAACAATAAGTAATAATACCTTACAAAACGTATAAAGCCTTATTAAACTAAGAAACCAATGAACCAACATGTAGAATAAATTGTTCCATTAGATTCTCCATAAAGGACCACACTTAAAACAATTATAAAGCTATTCTCCAAAGTCAATACTTAAGGAATTAAGCTGAATATATGCACTTTTTTGGTCAATGCATATATTCATGGTTTTTAGCTAATATCTCTTGAAATATACAAGATAGAGAGATTAACCAGGAATGATTCCACCACATAATTCGTGTAAGAGAATAGATATGAACTTTATTCCACAAGCTATAAATAAGGTTAAAGATTGTAATCAATTATTGAATAAAATCAAGACAGCTGTTGACCACTTTGTTGTAAAAGTGGTCCAAACCTAAAAAAAAGTACACCTTTAGATCATACTAGTTCATTTGTGAAGAATGATGTAATTTCTATTACAATATTCAAGGTATAACCCTTGAAATCATGGTTTGAAGTTTAAAATATTGAAATTTGACAGAAAAGATGATTTGAAAGAAAAACGATCAAAAAAAGAGTTTTGATGATTTAATGAAATGCTCTTTGTAGTTAAATAATGACATGCAAACCCATAAGAATCCACTCTCAGAATAGCTTTATCCTGTATAACTTAAAAGGTATTAATGATCAAAGTATAACCTTAAATTTGATCATTTATGATCACTCACTGTAATCTTATTTTACATTTAACAGCTATAAAAGTGATACAAATGCAAATACTATTATATTAGGATTAATACTAATAAAATCCACAAATTTTGGCTTCTTCCAAGAATATTATGTCATAAAACCTAGATTTATAGTGATAACTCTAAATAATGGCATAATAATGACATAAGATGGTTTGATCATGCCCTAATCATCACTAAACCTTGAAATACTGATCATTTCCAGTGGATACCATCAGTACACGTCTACTAGAAGCCTTCTAGACTCTAGAAGGGAGGGATTTAATATAAATAGAGCTTTTTTTACTCTATTTTCCCCTCAGATGCATCAAAAGATTCAAACAATTAAATCAAAAGGTAAAATCTTTATGCTTTATATATAAATCATGTCATTATTAAATACCAAAGATAATCTTTACTATAATTATCATTTTTGATGTGATTACTTTGTTTGTTCTACAGCTTTGCTATATTTTGCTTAAAAATCTCAAATCCATATAAAATCAAGAAAATTTGTAATTTCTCTTATTTTTAATTTTAAATACAGTTTAAAAAAGTTGTATCTATATTATTTGGTGTAAATCTATTCAAAATTATTATACTAAGTGTTAAAAGTATTTTATTTTCTCTTTATTATTGCTTTTGATAATTCTTTAATTAATATAAATATTATTTATATTAATTTATAAATATAATATTAGTAATATTATTGCTGTTAATTGTTTTTTATTAATAAAAAACAATTTTTTACGCCTTTATTATTTGTTGGTAGCAATAAGAAAGTGCTTTTAAATATATTAATTATTATATATTAATATATTATTTTTTATCATATAAATTACATGATTATATTCATTTAATAATATAATTATTTTACGCCATAATTACGATAATTTTTTATTATTATAATTCTTTTTTTATCTTATTTCTTTTATTTATAAGGACATTCATAGTACAATAAGTAAAATATTAGTAATTTTTACTTATTGTTTCATAGTCAAACCTTACCTTCGGGGCCTGACTGTGATATTTACGTTAAAAGACCTTAAAAATATTCTAATTGGGTTTATCCAATAATAAATTATAATTATAATCATAAACTTATATAATAGCTTCATATTATTGATTTTAAGAGCCATTGACGCATTTGGAAAGCAATTGTACTGTCTTACACATGGTTTTTCACATCCTTAGACTTGCAAGAACTTTCTTTGAGTGACTCTAGTGATCAAAAGAGATATTTTATAAATTAAAAATAATTTTATATTCAAAATTAATTTCATAACAGAATCATCCTCATTTTATTTTATTCTTTAAAAAGAAAAACATAAAAAAAATAATAATAAAAATAAAAACCAATAAAAGAGGTTTTTTATTCATTTTTTTTATTTCTTAATTAATTTCATTTATTCAAAGATATGAAGGAATTTTTTTACGTGGAAAATTGCCATATCTTACCAAAAATAACACTCTTTATATAAAAGCCTTCTATCTATTTGTCTTTTTTAGTGTTTGAAGATAATCCAACAGACAACATTCAAGCCACTGTTGAAAGATTGGTGGAGGAAACTTTCCCATGTTCGACAACACCAATTGTAACTAAGAAAACAAAAGCCAAGAAATTAGACTTTTCAGGACCCACTATTCAGGACTCTGAAGGTGAGTGTCTCCTTTATAAATTTCCATAAGAGGAATTCTTGTCCTCAAATCTTCTTATTTCTCATTTCTCAAATTATGACTACCAGAAGAGGCTCCCAATACTCCATCCAATCAGATGGAGCTGGAATCAGAGGTAGAATTTATCCCTCAAAAGGGAAAGGAAATGGAAAAATCCCCAGTGGAACAGACTCCACACAATGAAGTGCCTTATCCAAAAGGCAAGTTCCAGAAATGCCCATGATATGTGAACCAGAGTTAGAACTACGTATGAGTAATGCAAACAAGTATAAAGTTTATTCAAACAGATAAGATAGACATTTACATCAGCCAGTACAAGGAGTACTACACAGTTTACAAGGACAAGGACTGGAAAATTTTGCCACAAATAAGCCAAGGAGTGATGAACTCCTAGCACAACCACAAAAGTTTTGTTAAAGAGGAGGAAAGAGTGAGATACTCCAATGGTTGGAATCATTTATCATTTAAACCTCAAATGAAAAAGATCAAGGAGTACCATGCCAACAAGAAGGAGGAAATTAAGGAAGAAGCCCCAGTAGCTTCTACCAGCAAGCCCCAAGCCAACCCACTTCCCCAAGAAGGGAAGAAGAACAAGAAAAATAAGTTGAGAAAGCCATATTCCCTGAGTTACAGGATTCCAAAAATCCAAAACAATGTCATGGGCAATGTCTTCAACATGGCCAGAACCTTGATGGAATTCAAGTACAAGGAGGGGCAAAGAATGAGAAAACCTCATTTCCCAAAGAAATAACCTTTTCCATAGATGTTGTAAATACTTTAACAGAAATTAAAAATAGTATTTTACCTCTAAAAGAAACTAAAACTAGTTTATTATCATTTCATGAAATAAATAATAATCTATCATCTGTAACAAAAATTGTTGTACAGAATAAAAAAGGAATTGAAAACATTGAATTCATTATTGAAAATGACAAACCAAAAGTTTTAATGGCAGTACTCAAAAATTAATACAAGGACAACAATAATTGTATAAATACATAGAAGATATCAAAGATAAAACTTAGAGAATCAATTATGACATGAGTATTGATAATGTTAAAGAAAAATTGAACAAATTAAGTGTTTATGTAGAAATACTGGCAGAAAATACTTAATCACACCAAAAATTACTTTTAGACCATATGGAAAAAAGTGATGCAGCAAGAATGCATCTGAAAGATGATATTCAAAGTAAAAAAGGCTTGTAACTGAAGAAATGGATAAAATTAATGAGGCTAACCTAAATATGCCAAAGTTATCAATGCCATTTGCTCACACAAGAAGCCCTGTTAAACCAAAATAGGAATCAAAAAATCCATTCATAACAGACTTGAGTCATCAATAAAATAACCAACTATTTATGAAGGAAGCACCTCAATTAAAAGAATGGCCAACATTCACAGGAGAAGGTGATTATGACCATAGGTCACTTAGTAGAACGATCGACATGTTACAAGACGATTATGCCATACCAGATGAATTGATTACTGCCAGATCACACTCACTATTTAAGAAATATGAAAAATGATGGTATTATGGCACAAGGAAGACAAATGGCAAAAATACATGGTCTTGGTGGAAAAAAGAAATAATCACCAAGTGGGCTAATGATGCCTGGAGGTACAAAATAGGAAGCGCATTTGAAAACTCCTTCTTTGACCCAGACAAACATAAACCTTTGACTTGGTTCTTAAAGCAAGTTGAAAGATTAAATTCACTGAACCCAGAGGTGTCACAATAAATGATACACATTAAAATTCTTGAGAAATGTGGAGGAGAGTTGGAGCATGTGCTGAGAAGCAGGTGCATAGAGCCATGCTCCACAGAAGAGCATATCAATGCACTAGAAGACATAGCGACATGGACAAAAATTGGCAGAACTTGAAAGAAATTGTACATCAAAAGTCCAAAAAAGTGATTTATCAAAAAAGATAAACCAAGAGAAACTCTCAAGCCCAATACATCCAACAATAATGAGCAAAGAAAGTGACAAAAATGTGGAGGTATTGGACATGTAGCCAATAATTTCCTTAAAAAAGCAAAAATCAATGAAACTGTGAAAACAGAGGACCACAATGATAAAGAAGAAGAATCTGATTCTGAAAGGACACTGAAGAATTAGAAACTTCTGAAAGTGATGAAATTATTATAATTAATGCACAAATTAATAATATTGATTGAATATATAAAGTACTGGATGTCTATTCAAACTTACCACGAGTTGGAATGTGAGCCTTGAGGTATATTTTACATACCGAAATAGGCCAAAATTACCCTAAAAAGAAATTATGAACTATGAATAACCCATAATTCATGCATATATTCAAAATGCATCATTTTTGATTTCGGAAAAGATGAATAACCTTTTAGTGAGTAAGTAAATCCATGGATTTAAGGCCAGATTTGGATTCTACACAAGAATTCACCTGGGGTAGCTCCTCAGAGTGAAGAAGCTCAAATTAACTCTTTGAGGTGGTAATATGGAAAATACTTCAATACCACATAAAAGATCCATGAAAAGTTTTGTTTTTCTTTATTTCATGCCAAAATAATCGGAATGTGCAAAATCCCATGTTACATATACACTAAGAATAGTGTTATGCATGTTTTGGGCACTTAATATTATGGTATTCTTACATGCACGTTTGATCCACCCATAGTGGATATCTCACTTGAAGCTTAAAATTCTCTTTTGATGTAAGAAATAGGCAAGGGGGACAAGAGACATCCAAGAGAGCCAGGGTACCCAACTTCTGAGGCCTCTGAGGCCTGGAAAGCTCCAAAGATTGGATCCATGGATGGTCTTGGCCTAATTGGTAAACTAAAATCTTTTGGGAACTTGGTTACCATGTTACAACTTCAGTAAATCATAAGAAAATAGCAAATAACCTGCTATTTTGACATGCCACGGAGGTAAAGAGCAACTTAGACTCCTGTAAACATGTCAATTCTTAATGATTTTCCATGGATAAACCCCAAAATAGTAATAAAAACCTTGTTTGACTAGTATCCATTGATTTACATCATAGCAACCAGCCATAGACTGCTATTTTCAATTCTATGTAGAAATGAGGTAAAAATTCAAAAAATTCATTAAAAAATACAATTCTTGATGAATATTTCTGAAACTTTCAGGACAAATTGAGAACTGTATATTTCATATAAAAACCAAAAAGAATTGTACTATTATATGTAAAATTCACAGTTTTCCTTGCAGTCCATTATTGAGGATTTCACATGAAACACAGAATCTTTAAAAATTTACAGAAAATACATTCTGTGATGAAATTTCCAAAAACATTGAAACCTTTGGGAAATAAAGGATTATTTTGGAATGAAAGAAGATTTACAGTTGTTACTCCTTTTATTTTAAACCATAAATGGGTTGGTAGTCACATAAAAGCCTCAATTAAGCAATTATAATAATCTTAGGTGACAACAAATGATGCAATCAATAATCCAAAAAGCTTTATTGTTTTCTCACTCACTGTTTTTTCAGTTTTTTCCATGGCACTCCTCTGTGAGCTGTCTTAGACTTAAAAGAGGCCTCCTCTTGCTGTTTTTTCCAAATAATCATCATCACATTATATTGTACCTTTATTACCAACAAGTAAGTATTAGTTAGAACTTTTATTAAGTGATTTAGTTCTTTCTGACTCAATCAGAAGGTCTTGAAATCATAGAAATCAACTATATATTGTTGTAATCCTGTTATAAATTAATTTGAATACATTAAATTCACAATTCTAAGTCAAATCTCTCTACTTTTATCTTTAATAAGTTCTTTGAAGTATTAGTGAGTGATTTATCTTTAATTCTTATAGTTTTTCTCCAAAATTAGTTTTCTTCAAGAATTATCTTTAAAATTATTCTTGTAAAAGATAATTATATATCATAATAGCTTTATTATTTTAACAAAAGAAGTTTTTATTATTAAATTCTTCTTGTAATTGATTCTTGTAGACAATTACTGCTTACTGTTATAATCACTAGTAGTGTATAACATGTAAAAGAAATAATTCTTTAATTATTAAATTGTGGTTATAATAATTCTTATTATTATATTACATAATGTAAGGATTGACTATGAAAGAATAAGTAAAAATTACTAATATTTTACTTATTGTACTATGAATGGCCTTATAAATGAAATAAATAAGATAAAATAATTATAATAATAAAGAACTATTATAATTGTGGTGTAAAATGATTATATTATTAAATAAATATAATAATATAATATATATAATAAAATATAATATAATAAAAATAAATATATTAATATAAAATAATTAATATATTTAATGGCTCTTTATTATTGTTACAAACAAATAATAAAGGCGTAAAAAATTGTTTTTTATTAATAAAAAACAATTAATAACAATAATATTACCAATATTAAAGTTATAAATTAATATAAATACTATTTATATTAATTAAAGAATTATTAAAATAATAATAAAGAGAAAATTATTATAATAAGAGAAAATAACCTACTTTTAATACTTAATATAATGATTTTGAGATATTTTAAGCCAAAAAAATATAAATACAACCTTTTAAAATTGTATTTACAATAAAAATAAAGAAAAATTACCAATATTCTTGATTTTTACGTGGAAATGAGTTTTAGAGAGATTTTTAACAAAAACAATTAAATAAATGATTTGATAACGTCAAAATAGATGATTATAACAAGGTGGTCTTTGGTGTTTGATAATATAATAGTTTTATATATAAAGAATAGAGAAATTACCTTTGATTTAATTGATTTAATGTTTTTGATGCATCTGAGGGGAAAACAGAGTAAAAAGAGCTCTATTTATAGTAAATACCTCCCTCCTAGATTCCAACAGGCTTCTAGTAGACGTGTATTGATCATATCCACTGGAATTGATCAATAGCTTAAGGTTTGAGGATGATTACATCATGATCAAACCATATTACATCATTATTACTCCTTTATTTAGAGTTATCACTATAACTCTAAGTTTGATTACATCAGAGGCTTGGCAGAACCCCAAGTTTTGTTGATTTTATTAGTTTTAATCATAAACTAATAGTATTCACCAATTGTATCACTCATATGACTGTTAAACTTAATTTAAGGTTACAGTAGGTGATCATAACTGCTCAATTTAAGCTCAAACTTTGATCTTTAATAACTTTTAAGTTTTACACGCTACAGAAATTCAGAGAGTGAATTCTGATAGCCTGAAATAACCTTATTATTCTGCCAAGAGAGTTTCATTACATCATCAAAACTCTAATTTGGATGATTTTTCTTGTAACTCATCTTTTCTGTTGAAATTCAATATTTTAAACTTCAAACCATGATTTCAGGGGGTTTTACCCTGAATTTAATAATAAAAATTACATCATTCTTCATGAATGAACTAGTAGAATCCAACTGTGTACTTTTTTTTAATTTTGGACCACTTTCACAACAGTGTGGTCAACACCTCTGTTGATTTTTATCAATATTTCATCATAGGTTTTAACCTTGAGTATAATTTTTAAAAAAAAGTTTATATCTGTGTTCTTACATTCATTACGTGGTAACTTTCTTTTTGGTTCATAACTCTATCTTGTATAGTTTAAGAGATATTAGCTATGATCCTTGAATATATGGGTTGACCAAAAAAGTGCATATATTCAGGTTAATTCCTTAAGTATTAGCTTTGGAAATTAGCTCATTAATTGTTTTATGTGTGAATCTTCATGGGGAATCCAATGGTACAATTTATTTTACATGTTGTTTCATTGGTCCTTGAAATAAATAAGGATTTATGGTTTTTATAAGGTATTATTCCTTATAACTCATTAAATATTGACTTTACAGATATGCCACAAAAATGGTATATGTGTATTTTATCATAGGGAATCCAATGGTATAATTTATTTCACATTTTGATTCATTTGTTTTTAGGTTACACCAATTTTTGTACCAATTTATGGTATTTTTGTATTTTTAAAGTAATTATTTTTAATGTATAATTATTCTAAGTAATTTTAGTATAATTATCTTAAAGGCATAATTATTCTGAGTCTTTCTTGTGACCTTAATGGGTATGTGGTCATATCTCAAAGGCTCACATTCCCTACCAGCAAAAAAGATTGTACCACAATCTGATATGTGTAATTAGGGTATCATCCACTGTCCTACCTCTTCAATAGACTTTGTTAGTCTTGAAGCTCAATAATGCTTAACTTTTTTATTTTTCAGGCTTTCTTTCATGTCTGAACCTTGTTAGTAGTTTATCAGCATTTGTTATATTGTTCTCAAGTAGCCATTCATCTTCTTGAGTTGAATTTCTATACCTTACAAGGTATTCCCTTTCTTTTTTGTTTCTTGTCCTTCTTTCTTTAAGGACTTTTACTATTTTATTTTCTTCTCCTTCTTCCAAGGGGGGGATTTCAAGTGGGGGTTTATTTCTTAGTGGAAATAACTCCTCATCACTTGAACTGTAAGGTTTTATCAGACTTACAGGGAAAGTTGGGTGTTTGTTCATTAGTTCACCTGTGAGTTCCAATTGCACAGCATTGGGTCCATGAAGTTCTTTTATCATAAATGGTTCTGCAAAGGTATCTTTAAATTTCTTTGGGCCTTTTATGTTATTGAAATTAAGGGTTGATACTAGGACTAAGTCTCCTATTTTGAAATCAGGTGGCTTATGAATTTTATCCCATCTTACTTTTGCATATTTGAAAGAATCTTGCATACATCTGTTTGCATGGTGTCTTGCCTTATCAAGCATTATCTTAAAACTGCTTGCTGTTGGGTGTATATGCACTAAGTCCTTTTTGAGGGTATCATAAGGAAGTCTTGGATTCCAACCTTATTCTAGCATTGCTGGTGTTTTGCCAGTAGAAGAATGGATTGATGTCTTATATGCTAGTTCAAGAGCTGGTATTAGTGTACACCAATAATGGGTAAAACCATCAGAATTTTTGAATTCTAGCCCATAAGCACAGAATCTTCTGATCATGTCCTCTAAGGTCTGTATCATTCTTTCTGCTAAACCATCAGTTTGGGGATGGTAAGCTGTTGAGAATGATAGCTTTGTCCCAAATAAGTTATGGAGATTTGTCCATAATGCTGAAGTGAACTTTGGGTCTCTGTCACTTATAATATTCTGTAATAAGCCTGTATGGCTAATAACTTTATTCCATATCATTATGCCTGTTTCCATAGCCATGTCATCTTTATGACATGGTAAGAACATGGGAGTTTTACTGTATCTGTCAACTAACACTAGGCATGCATTATATCTCCTGTCTCCTCCTGGAGGTAAAGCTGTTACCCAATTCATATGAAATATTTCCCATGGGGATTTTGGTTCTTGGATTTGGATCATCATTCCAAATTTCTTTCCTGTGGCTCTGTTGGCTTTTTGACATCTGTCACAGGTTTGGCAGTATTCTGTAACATCTTTCTTCCAATTTGGCCACCAAGAGAAGGTTTTCACCCTCTCTAGTGTTCTATCTTCTGAAAGGTGTCCAGCTGCAACACTGTCATGACATTCATGTAAAATAGTGTTTATCAGGGTTCTATCTGCTAAGGCCATAACACATGTGTGTTTTGTTCTATGGTAAAGGATTCCATCAAGGAGGTGGAATCTTCCTTCATCATATGCCTTTTTCCATGTTTCATCTAGTTTTGATGAAAGTGATGGGTCTTTGCAGTCTTTCATTAGAAGTTGGTTTAAGATATGGCAAGTTTTGTCTATCTTATAGCTTTCTTTAACTTGGTTAAAGAATTCTGTGCCAATATCTGTAACACATATTCCTTCTATATGGTGTTCTTCTTGTGGCACCCATGCTGGATTGTCAGGGGTATTTGCTAGAGCCCATCTGCTAAGACCATCTGCATTTTTATGGATATTACCAGATTTATGAACAATAGTCATATTGCCTCTGTATTCTTGGATAGAAATTTGCCATCTCAGCATATGTCTATTTGGAGTCTTCATATTTAGTAGTGATTTCACAGCATTACAGTCTGTGATTACATCAAATACTGTGCCATCCAAATAATAATGCAGTTTTTCTAAAGCCCACACTAAGCATAATCATTCCATTTGGCTGGCTCTATACCTTGCTTTTGTTGGCTTTATCTGCCTTGAAATGAAACAAATTGGTCCTTCCACTGGTTTATCATTGATAATTTGTGTTTGGTGAAGTGCAGCACCTAGTCCTTCTCCACAAGCATGAATGTATAGTTTGAATGGTAGTTTCCAATCTGGCATTAGAAGAAATGGGGCATTTGTTAGTGAATTTTTCAATTCTTCATATACCTTGACCCTTTCTTCAGTCATTTCATAAACTGTTTGTTGGTCACATAATTTATATAAGGATTTGGGAATTTTTGAAAAGTCCTTTATATGCTGTCTATAGTAACCAGCAAATCCAAAAAATTATTGCATTTCTTTTTTGGTTTGAGGCATTGGTTTAAGTAGTACTGCTGCTACTTTATTTTT
The DNA here is from genome assembly GCA_023105745.1 of Austropuccinia psidii. NCBI lineage: Eukaryota > Fungi > Basidiomycota > Pucciniomycetes > Pucciniales > Sphaerophragmiaceae > Austropuccinia > Austropuccinia psidii. The sequence goes on from JALGQZ010000018.1 coordinate 6,890,326, forward strand.
GTCTATGCCTAGACTAAGTCCAGATACAACATGTCCTAGTGCTTTTAATTCACTATATGCAAAATGACACTTTTTCAAGGAAATTTTCATATTCACTTGGACTATTTTCTGTAGCACCCTTTCTAGTCTTGTAAGGTGTTTTTCCCAAGTTTCTAAGCAAACTATGATATCATCAATATAGATAATTAACCATCCTTCTGATAATTCTTCAGGAAATATGGTATTCATCATTCTTTGGTAATGGGAAGGTGCATTTTTTATCCCAAATGGCATTCTTAAGTATTCAAAAATTCCACAGTGGACTATTATCCTCAGTAGTTTTTTGGCATTGTCTGTTAAGATATTTTGATGAAAAACCCTTTAAGGCATCCATAGCTGTAATGAACTTAGCTTGTGACAATTGTGTCAATGTCTCATGGATTCTAGGTATTGGATATCTATCTGGAATGGTATAGGTGTTCAGGACTCTGAAGTCTCCTACCATCCTTGATTTTCCATTATGCCAAGTTATAATGACAGGAGTAGTAACTTCTGCCTGTTCATTATGTCCAACTTTTCTTAATACTCCAAGGTCCATTAATTCTTTAATGTGTACCTCTAAGGATTCTCTAGCCGTTGCACTAGCTGGGTAAGATGGTCTTCTTAGTAAGGGTGGGTAAGGCTTTTCTACATTAAGAATTATGTCTACTTCATGCCCAATTATAGCACCTAGGGGCTCTTTGTCAGTTGCAAAGGAATCTTTGTACTTAAATAAGAGGTTAATCAATTTTTCTTTCATTTTTTCTGTTAATTATTGATTGAATTCTGCCTTCTTAAGTTGTTCAGATATGAAAGGTTCCTTTTCTGGAATCTTTTCTTCCTTCTTAATTACTGTAATTTGTTTTTTGTTATTTAAGAAGCCAAACTTTTTTCTCTTATTGTCTCCTATAGTAAAATATCTATCCTTCTGGTTAGAGATATCTATACCATAGATTGATAAGTAGTCATTTCCCAGGATAAAGTGATTACTGGTACAGTTTTCCATTACCACAAATTCCACTTTAATTCCGACACATTGTGAAGGGTGAGGGAAAATAAGTGTGAAGTCAATTATTCCAAGGGGCATCATGCTTTCACTTGCACTACTAAATTTGACACCTTGGATTGGTATAAGTTTTTCTTGCCAGTCTGGAACAATTGTACTTAAATAACTTTTACCAACACAGGTGCAATATGCTCCTGTATCTAAGTTCACCTTTGTTTCTTGGTTATTAAACATGACAATACTTATACTTGATTTTCCAGCTGTATACCCCATTCCTCTTGCAGGTTTGGATTTGTACAGTTTGGCATCTTGCACATTTGTCAGGTTTGTGTCAGATGTTCCAACTTGTGGTAAGTTTGAGTTGACATCTAGTACTTCATAAATTATATCAATATTATTAATTTCTGCATTAATTATATTGATTTCATCACTTTCAAAAGTTTCTGATTCTTCTGTCTCTTTTTCAGAGTCAGATTCCTCCTCTTTGTCATTGTGGTTTTCTGTTTCCACAATTTCATTGATTTTTGCCTTTTTTAGGCAATTATTGGCTAAGTGTCCAATACCTCCACATTTATGGCATTTTCTTTGCTCATTATTATTGGATGTACTGGGATTGAAGGATTCTTTTAATTTATCTTTTTTGATAAATGGTTTTTTTGGGCTTTTAATGTCCAATTTCTTCCAAGTCCTGCAAATTTTTGTTCTTGTCACTATGTCTTCCAGTGCATTAATGTACTCTTCTGTGGAACATGGCTCTATACACCTGCTTCTTAGGGCATGTTCTAGCTCTCCTCCACATTTCTTGAGTATTTTCATATGCACCATTTTTTGTGACATTTCTGGGTACAATGCATTGAGTCTTTCAACTTGTTTTAAGAACCAGGTTAAAGGTTTATCTTTGTCTGGGTCAAAGAAGGAATTTTCAAATGCATTTTCTATTTTGTACCTCCAGGAATCATTTGCCCACTTGGTGATTATTTCTTGTTTCCACCAAGACCAGGTATTTTTGCCATTTGTTTGTCTTATGCCATAATACCATCTGTTTGCAGATTTTTCAAACAATGAATGTAATCTTGCAGTGATTAATTCATCTGGTATTGCATAGTCTTCTTGTAGCATTTAAATTGTTTTGATAAATGACATGTGGTCATATTCACCTTCTCCTGTGAATGTTGGCCATTCTTTCAGCTTAGGTGCTTCCATCATTAAGACTTGGTTACTTTCTGGGTGACTCAAGTCTGTTATGAAAGGATTTGTCAATTCCTCTTTTGTTTTAACAGGGCTTCTTATATGGGAAAATGGAGTTGATAACTTTGGCATATTTAAATTAGCCTCATTTATTTTATCCATTTTTCCAGTAAAAAGCCTTATTTCACTTTGAATTTCATCTTTTAGATTCATTCTTGCTTCATCACTTTTTTCCACATGGTCCAAAAGTAATTTTTGGTGTGATGAAGTCTTTTCTTCAAATTTTTCTACAGAAATACTTAATTTGTTTAATCTTTCTGTAAGATTTTCAATACTCACATCATAATTGATTGTCAAAGTTTTCTCTTTGATATCACTTATGTATTTGTACAATTCTTGTTGTCCTTGTATTAATTTTTGAGTATTGTCAATTAATACTTTTGGCTTATTATTTTCAATCATAAATTTTATGTTGTCAATCTCTTTCTTGTTTTGTACAACAAATTTTGTTAAAGAATATAAATTATTATTTATTTGTTGTAATGATAATAAACTATTTTTAATTTCTTTTAGAGGTACGATACTATTTTTAATTGCTGTTAAAGTATTTACAACATCAGTAGACAAGGTTATTTCTTTGGGAAATGGGGTTGTCTCATTCTTTGTTCCTCTTTGTCTTTGAATTCCATCAAAGTTCTGGCCATATTGAAGACATTTTCCATGGCATCTTTTTGGATTTTGGGAATCCTGTAGCTTGGGGAATATGGTTTCCTCCAATTCTTTTTCTTGTTCTTCTTCCCTTCTTGGGGAAGTGGGTTGGCTTAGGGCTTGCTGGTAGAAGCTACTGGGGCTTCTTCCTTGGTTGCCTCCCTCTTTTTGGCGTGGTAATCCTTGATCTTTTTGTTTTGAGGTTTGGATGACAGTGGATTCCATCCATTGGAGTATTTCACTATCTCCTACTCTTTGAGGAATTTTTTCAGGATGTGCCAGGAGTTCATTACTCCTTGGTGTATTTGGGGCAGCATTTCCCAATCTTTGTCCTTGTACACTGTGTAATACTGCTTGTACTGGCTCATGTAGATGTCTATTTGAGCCGTCTGAGTGTGATTTGTACCTATTTGAGTTACTCATACTTAGCTCCAATTCAGGTTCAGATATCATGGGCATTTCTGGGACTTGCCTTTGGGATAAGGCACTTCCTTGTGTGGATTCTGTTCCACTGGGGATATTTCCCTTTCTATTCCCTTTTGAGGGATCGGTTCTACCTCTGAGTCCAGCTCCATCTGATTGGATGGAGTATTGGGAACCTCTTCTGGTAGTCATAGTTTAAGGAATAAGAAAAATAAAAGTATTTTGGAATAAAAATTCTTTTTATGGCAATTATAAATAAGGTTCTCACCTTCAGAGTCTTGAATGGTGGGTCCTGGAAAGTCTAATTTCTTAGCTTTCTTTCTTTTAGTGATAACTGGTGTTGGAGAACTTTGACAAGTTTCTTCCACCCATCTCTCAACAGTAGTTTGGCTGTCTTCTGTTGGGTTATCTTCAAACACTAAAAAAGACAAATAAATATAAGTCTTTTTATAAGAAGTGTTATTTTTTGGCGATATATGGCAATTTTCCACATAGAAATTGCTTTTATATCTTTAAGAAATTGAAATTAATAAAGAAATGAATAAAAATGAATAAAAATAACTTTTTTTATTGGTTTCTAATATTTTTTAATAGTTTTTATATTTTTATTTTTAAAGAAAAAAATAAAAAAAATGAATATGATTCTTTTTATCAAATCAAATTATAAAAAAATAATATTTTTAATTTATAAAATATCTTTTTTAATCACTAGAGTCACTCAAAGAAAGTTCTTGCAAGTCTAAGGATGTGAAAAACCACGTGTAAGACAGTACAATTGCTTTTCAAATGCCTCAATAGCTTTTACAATCAATAAAATATAAAATTATTATATAATTTTATGATTATAAATATAATTTATTATTGGATAAGCCCAATTAGAATCTTTTTAAAAGGTCTTTTCAAGTAAATATCACGGCCAGGCCCCCAAATGTAAGGTTTGACTATGAAACAATAAGTAAAAATTACTAATATTTTACTTATTGTACTATGAATGTCCTTATAAATGAAATAAATAAGATGAAATAATTATAATAATAAAGAATTATTATAATTGTGGCGTAAAATGATTATATTATTAAATAAATATAATAATATAATTTATATAATAAAATATAATATAATAAAAATAAATATATTAATATAAAATAATTAATATATTTAATGGCTCTTTATTATTGTTACAAACAAATAATAAAGGCATAAAAAATTGTCTTTTATTAATAAAAAACAATTAATAACAATAATATTACCAATATTAAAGTTATAAATTAATAGAAATACTATTTATATTAATTAAAGAATTCTTAAAATAATAATAAAGAGAAAATTATTATAATAAGAGAAAATAACCTACTTTTAATACTTAATTTAATAATTTTGGTATATTTTACGCCAAAAATATATAAATACAACCTTTTCAAATTGTATTTACAATAAAAATAAAGAAAAATTACTAATATTTTTGATTTTTACATGGAAATGAGTTTTAGAGAGATTTTTAACAAAAACAATTAAATAAATGATTTAATCATGTCAAAATAAATGATTATAACAAGGTAGTCTTTGGTCTTTAATAATATAATAGTTTTATATATAAAGAAAAAAGAGATTACCCTTGATTTAATTGATTTAATGTTTTTGATGCATCTGAGGGGAAAACAGAGTAAAAGGAGCTCTATTTATAGTAAATACCTCCCTCCTAGATTCCAACAGGCTTCCAGTAGATGTGTACTGATCATATCCACTGGAATTGATCAATATTTTAAGGTTTGAGGATGATTACATCATGATCAAACCATATTACATCATTATTACACCATTATTTAGAGTTATCACTATAACTCTAAGTTTGATGACATCAGAGGCTTGGCAGAACCCCAAATTTCGTGGATTCTATTAGTTTTAATCATAAAATAATAGTATTCAGCAATGTTATCACTCATATGACTGTTAAACTTAATTTAAGGTTACAATAGGTGATCATAACTGCTCAATTTAAGCTCAAACTTTGATCTTCAATACCTTTTAAGTTTTACAGGCTACAGCAATTCAGAGAATGAATTCTGATAGCCTAAATAACCTTATTATGCTTCCAAGAGCCTTTCATTACATCATCAAAACTCCAATTTTGATGATTTTTCTTGTAACTCATCTTTTCTGTCAAAATTCAATATTTTAAACTTCAAACCATGATTTCAGGGGGTTGTAACCTGAATCTAATAATAAGAATTACATCATTGTTCACGAATGTACTAGTAGAATCTAACTGTGTACTTTTTTTAAGTTTGCACCACTTTCACAACAAAGTGGTCAACAGCTCTATTGATTTTTATCAATATTTCATCATAGGTTTTAACCTTGATTATAATTTTTAAAAAAAAGTTTATATCTGTGTTCTTACATTCATTACGTGGTAACTTTCTTTTTGGTTCATAACTTTATCTTGTATAGTTTAAGAGATATTAGCTATGATCCTTGAATATATGCGTTGACCAAAAAAGTGCATATATTCAGGTTAATTCCTTAAGTATTAACTTTGGAAATTAGCTCATTAATTGTTTTATGTGCAAATCTTCATGGGGAAACCAATGGTAAAATTTATTTCACATGTTGTTTCATTGGTTCTTGACATAAATAAGGATTTATGGTTTTTATAAGGTATTATTCCTTATAACTCATTAAATATTGACTTTACAGATATGCCATAAAAATGGGATATATGTATTTTACCATAGGGAACCCAATGTTATAATTTATTTCACATGTTGATTCATTGGTTTTTAAGTTAAACCAATTTTTGTACCAATTTATGGTATTTTTGTATTTTTAAAGTATCTTAAAGGTATAATTATTCTGAGTCTTTCTTGTGACCTTATTGGGTATGTGGTCATATCTCAAAGGCTCACACATAAGAACAGTCATAGTACTGTTGACTAACAGTAATATTGTCAAACGTTTCATAGACACATCCTACATGGAACATCTGATACAATCCTCACAAACATACAAGATGCTGAATTGTATAGAACCAATCCAGCAAAAGGGAGGGGATATACAGGTGGCAAATCAAGTATAAGTATTATCATGGTGGGAAACCAAGAGGCAAAAGCAAACTTAGATACAGAAGCATATTGTACCTGTGTTGGTAAATGTTATTTGAAAACAATTGTACCAGACTGGGAAGAAAACCTTATACAAATACAAGGAGTCAAATTTAGTAGTGCAAGTGAAAGCATGATGCCCCTTGAAAGAATTTACTTAACACTCATTTTCCTCATCCTTCACAATGTATCAGATTGAAAGTATGACTTGTAGTAATCAACAACTGCAGTAGTAACCACTTTATACTTGAAAATGACCACTTGTCAATTAATGGCATAGATATCTCTACCCAGTAAGATAGATATTTTACTATAGGAGACAATAAAAGACACAAATTTGGCTTTTTTAATAACAAAATCCAAATTACAGTTATCAAGGATGAAGAAAACAGCCCATAAATGGATTTTTTCATAATTGAACAGCTCAAAGAGGCATAATTCAATCATGAATTGACAGTAAGAATGAAGGAGAAATTGATTGACCTCTTATTTTATTATAAAAATGCCTTTGCAACTGACAAGTAGCCACTAGGTGCCATAATTGGGCATGAGGTAGAAATAATCCTTAATGTAGAAAATCCTTATCCACTTCTATTAAGAATACCAGCTTATCCATCCAGCCCAAGAGCCAGAGAAGCTTTAGTGGTACACATTAAAGAACTAATGGACCTTGGAGTATTAAGGAAAGTAGGACATTTTGAACAGGTAGAGGTCACCAGACCTGTAATTATAACCTGGCATAATGCAAAATTAAATATGGTAGGGGACATTAGAGCCCTAAACACCTATACTATCCCTCACAGATATCCAATACCCAGAATCCATGAGACATTAACACAATTATCTCAGGCTAAGTTCATCACAGCCATGAATGCTTTAAAGGGGTTTCATCAAAATGTCTTAACAGACAATGCCAAGAATCTAGTCAGGATAATAGTCCACTGTGGAACTTTCGAATATCTCAGAATGCCATTTGGTATAAAAAATGCACCATCCCATTACCAAAGGATGATGAATGGGGTATTTACAGAAGAATTATCAGAAGGATGGCTGATTATTTATATTGATCTTATTATAATTTTCTCAGAGACTTGGGACAATCACACATCAATACTAGAAAGAGTCTTGCAAAAAATAGAACAAGTAAACATGAAATTCTGTCTGAAAAAGTGTCATTTTGTATACAGTGAACTGAAAGGGCTAGGACATGTTGTATCTTGAATAAATTTGGGCATAGACAAGAACAAAGCAGCATCAGTACTATTTAAACCAATTCCCCAAGCTAAGAAAGAAATGAAATCATTTCTAGGATTTGCTGGTCATTACAGACAACATACAAAAGATTTTTCAAGAATTGCTCAGTCATTGTATAAGCTCTGTGACCAAAAGACAGTCTATGAAATGACTGAAGAAAGAGTTAAGGCATATGAAGAATTAGAAAATTGCTTAACAAATGCCTCATTTCTTCTAATGCCAGATTGGAAGCTACCCTGTAAGCTATACATTGATGCTTGTGGAGAAGGACTAGGTGCTGTACTACACCAGATACAAATCATCAATAACAAACCTGTTGAGGGACCAATTTGCTTCATTTCAAGACAAATATGGCCAACAGAAGCAAGGTATGGAGAAAGCCGAATGGAATGCCTCTGCTTAGTGTGGGCTTTAGAAAAATTACACTATTATTTAGGTGGGAAAAAGTTTAATGTAATTACAGATTGTAATTCTGCAAAATCTTTATTAAGCATGAAAACTCCAAATAGACATATGCTAAGATGGCGAATTGCCATTCAATGATATAGAGGAAATGCTACTAGAGTTCATAAATCTGGTAATATTCATAAAAATGCAGATGGTCTCTGGAAAATACACCTGAAAGTCCAGCATGGGTACCACAGGAAGAGCACCATATAGAAGGCATATGTGTCACCAATATTGGCACAGAATTTGCTATCAAAGTTAAAGAAAGCTATAAAATGGACAAAAACTGCCATATCTTATGCCAAATTTTAATGAATACTGTAAAGACCCATCACTTTCATGATAACTAGATGAAGCATGGAAAAAAGCATATGATGAAGGCAGATTCCACCTCCTTGATGGAATACTCTATCATAGAACTAAGTATACATGCATTATGAGTTTAACTGATAGAACTCTGATAAACACTATACTACATGAATGCCATGATAATGTTGCAGCTGGAAACCTCTCAGAAGACAGAACACTACAGAGTGTGAAAACCTGCTCTTGGTGCCCAAGCTGGAAGAAAGATGTTGCAGAATACTTCCAAACCTTTGAAAGATTCCAGAAAGCAAACAGAGCCTTAGGAAATAAATTTGGAATGATTCTTCAAATCCAGGAAACAAAATCCCCTTGGGAAATAGTTCACATGGATTGGGTAACAGCTTTACCCCCAGGAGGAGACAAAAGCTATAATGCATTCCTAGTATTAGTTGACAGATACAGAAAAACATGAATGTTCTTACCATGTCACAAGGATGATACAGCAATGGACACAGCCATAATGATATGTCATAAATTTATTAGCCTCACACGCCTATTCCAAAATATCATAAGTGATAGAGACCCAAAATTCACTTCAGCATTATGGACAAACCTCCACAACCTTTTTGGAACAAAATTATCATTCTAAGAAGCATACCACCCCAAACTGATGGTCTAGCAGAAAGAATGATACAGACGTTAGAAGACATGATCAGGAGATTTGGTGCTTATGGACTGGAATTCAAAGATTCTGATTTTTTTACCCATAATTGGTGTAAATTGATACCAGCTCTTGAACTGGCATATAAAACATGAATCCAGTCTTCAACTGGAAAAACACCAGAAATGCCAGAAAAAGGCTGGAATCCAAGACTTCCTTATGATACCCACAAAAGGTACTCCATGGTTATACACCCAACAGAAAGTAGTTTTAAATTAATTCTTGAAAAATCAAGACCCCATGCAAACAGATGTATGCAAGATTGTTTCAAATATGCAAAAGAAAGATGGGATAAAAGCCATAAGCCACCTCAATTGAAAATAGGAGACTTGGTCTTAGTGTCAACTATAAATTTTGATAATATGAAAGGCCCAAACAAATTGAAATGTTGCTTTGCAGGACCATTTGTTATAAAAGCACCACATGGACCCAATGCTGAGCAATCAGAGCTCACAGGTGAAGTAATCAAGAAACAAGTAACTTTCCCTGTAACTCTGATAAAACCTTACAGCTTAAGTGACAAGGAATTATTCCTACTAAGAAGTAAACCCTCACTTAAATACCCCCTTCAGAAGAAGGAGAAGAAAAGAAAATTGTGAAATTCCTTAAATAAAGAAGCACAAGGGAAAAAAATAAAGGGAATACCTTGTAAGGTATAGAAATTCAACTCAAGAAGATGAATGGTTACTTGAAAAGGATATAACAAATGCTGACAAACTATTTTTAAGGTGTGGATATGAAACTTTGATTAAAAATCAAGTACTTTTCCTGTCCTCAAAATTTGTATAAGGTAAAATTCAATTAAAAATAGTAAGAAATATTATTTTTAAGAGAAAACACGCCAATTTTATTGTTTATAACTTTATCACTATAAAACAATAATATTATAAAGATTTATTGTTTTACCAACAATAAAAATTTATCCAAAAAATACTCTACAAGAGATATTTTAAGGCTACAAAAGAAATTTCTTCAAGAGCAATTTCAATTGGAATTAATTGAGCAAAGAACTGCAAGCAATTAATTAAAGAAAAAATTCTTTAAAAAGAATATTTAAGGAGAAAACACGCCCAAAAGTGACCAGAGTGAATTTGGAAACAAAGTGACATAGTTTACAGTGATGAAAGATGCTTTAATTCACTTTTGGGGTGGTTCAGGGGTAAAAATGATTATAAGAGTTACAAACAATGATTATAATGATTTTTTCACGTGGTTAAAAGGATTAAAATGATTTAAAAATGGTGGTTGGAATCTTTGATTGATTGGTTTAACAGTGTTTAAACTAATTAATAAAAGGAAAAGATTCTAACATGAAGAGAAAAGTGGGGCAAAGAAGACATTCTTTTATAGCCACCAATTCTCATGCTCCAAAAGTAAATTTTACTCTTGTCAGTCGTGAAAAACAGTCTGACAACAGAAAAGCCAATTATGGCATCATTGAACCCTGGTTTAGACCAAAAAGGGCTGATTTAAGCCATTTTTAGCCATTTTTAGCCATTTTAGACCTTTAAATCAGCCATTACTAGAGCAATACCAGGCCTAGAGCCTTCAAAACACGTCAGAATGTGTGTCAGAGGCGTAGAAACCAGTTAAAACTGTTTTTATTATGATTGTTTTATCTTAAGGGTAGTTTTACCTTATTGGCAACAGCTAAAACTACCCCAGTTGGTATCAAAACCTCATCATCAATTGAGTCCACAGACCCTGTAACTCAATTCCAGGCCACAAGTGATGAACTTTTGCGTGAATTTTGACATCCCACGCCTGTCAGCAAGGATTTTGGGGGTCTAGCTCCCCCTTAGAGCTGGAGTTCCTTTCCCCCCCCAAATTTAATCTTTCCAATTTATTTTTCCTTTAATTCCTCATCATGTATTATACTTATAATTTACATATGTGATTCAATTCAATTGTACAGTACAATACAGTAATAATTGACACCTCATATGTAAATCAAAGTTCACTTATGTAATACACGTGCACATTTTGACATTTCAATTGAATTCAATTGAAAATACTTCAATTCCTCATAACTTCTAAACTAAACACAACACCTCAATTTTAACACAAAAATTGATGGTCAACACCACATGTGGTGTGAATTAAATTAAGGTTTTGAGGATTTTCAACTTTTTGTATTGAAAATACTAAAAACTTAATTTAAGCTTATTTAGAGTTGAGTTACAAGAATTTCACTCAGAGGTGACCCCACCTGATTTTTTATGAGGAATCCAATGGTGAAATAATTTTTATATGTTTATTTATTGGATAAGAAGTTATAATAATTTTTATTTAACTTTTTTCCAATTTTATTTATTTTTTCACAATTTTGTGAAAATTTCATTTTTACTTAATTTTTTCAAGTATAAATGTAATTTTATACTTACAAAATTTAATGTATTTTTATTTTTAAATTGTAATTAATTTTTTATTTTTAATATAATTTTATACTTATATTTTGATTTTTATTTTAATAATATAAATAAATTTATTTTATTTATATTAATATGTTATTTTTTATATTTGTGGTCTTTTGGGTATATGAAATTACCTCTAAGGCTCACACTATTAAGAAGGTTCAGATATGAAAGAAAGCCCAAAGAATAGAAAAATCAAGCATTATTGAGCTTCAAGGCTAACAAAGTCTATTGAAGAGGTAGGAAAGTGGATTATACCTTAATTGACTATATCAGATTGTGGTACAATCTTTTTTGGTGGTAGGTGATGCAAGCCTTTGAGATATGACCACATATCCAAAAAGGTCATAACAAAATTTCTGTAATAATTATATTTATAATAATTATCTCAAAGACTAGTAAACAAGCCATAAATAAGTACAAAATCTGAATTAACTCAGAATCTAATGAGTAAACATTTGAAATGAACTACACCATTGGATTCCTCATGGTAAAATAGACATATGTCATTTTTATGGCATATCTGAAAAGTCAATAGATACTGTAGAATAAGTAATAATACCTTAAAAAAGGTATAAAACCTAATTAACCTAAGAACTCAATTAAACAACAATTAGAATAAATTGTACCATTGGATTTTTCATAAAATACCACACATAAAGTAGTTATGAATCTATTCTCTAAAGGCAATACTTAAGGAGTTAAGCTGAATATATGCACTTTTTTGGTCAATGCATAGATTCATGGTTTTTAGCTATTATCTCTTGAAATATACAAGATAGAGAGATAAACCAAAAATAGAGTCACCACGTCATTACTCTAAGACAGATATTAACTTTATTTCACAAGCTATAAACAAGGTTAAGCCTTGTAATGGAATATTGATTAAAATCAATGGAACTGTTGACCACTTTGTTGTGAAAGTGGTCCAAACTTAAACAAAAGTGGACAGTCAGATTCTACTACCTCATGCACAAAGAATGATATAGTTTTATTATAGTATTCAAGGTATAACCCCTTGAAATCATGGTTTGAATTTAAAATATTAAATTTTGACAGAAAAGACGAGTTACAAGAAAAATGATCAAAAATAGAGTTTTGATGATGTAATGAAATTCCCTTGGAAGTTTCATGAGGACAAGCCAAGATATCATAATCCACTATAATAATAGCTGTAGCGTGTATAAATCTCAAATTATTAATGATCAAAGTTTAAGATGAAATTTGATCATTTATGATCACGCACTGTGATCTTATTTTAAGTTTAACAGTTATATAGGTGATATAATTGGTGGATACTGTTAGATTAGCACTAATACTAATGAAATTCACAAATTTTAGGCTTCTTCCAAGCCTATGATGTCATCAAACTTAGAGTTATAGTGATAACTCTAAACACTGGCATAATAATGAGATAAGATAGTTTGATCATGACGTAATCATCACTAAACCTTAAAATCCTGATAATTTCTATTGAATATCATCAGTACACGTCTACTAGAAGCCCACTGGACTCTAGAAGGGAGGTATTTACTATAAATAGAGCTCTTTTTACTCTATTTTCCCCTCAGAGGCATCAAGATATTAAAACAATTCAATCAAAAGGTAATATCTTTATTCTTTATATCTAAATCTTTTATATTATTAGATACCAAAGGTCATCTTTATTACAATCATCATTTTTTCATGATTACTTCAATTGTTATACTGTTTTGCTATATTTCTTTTAAAAATCTCAAATCCTTGCAAAATCAAGAAAATTTGTAAGTTCTCTTATTTTTAATTGTAAATACAATTTGAATAAGTTGTATTTATATTATTTGGTGTGAATTAATTCAAAATTATTATACTAAGTGTTGAAAGTAGCTTATTTCCTCTTATTATAACAATTTCTCTTTATTTTTGCTTTTAAAAAATCTTTAGTTAATATAAATAGTATTTATATTAATTTATAACTTTAATATTAGTAATATTATTGTTATTAATTGTTTTATTAATACAAAACAATTTTTTAAGCCTTTATTATTTGTTGGTAAGAATAATAAAGTTCTTTTCAATATATTCATTACTATATATTAATATATTTTTTCATTATATTACTATATTCATGTGAAAATATAATTATTTTTACACCATAGCTATAATAATTGTTTATTATTATAATTTTTTTTTCATCTTACTTATTTTATTTATAAGGACATTTATAGTACAATCAGTAAAATATGATCAATTTTTACTTATTGTTTCATAGTCAAACCTTACACCTTTTGAGCTGGTTTGGTGCAGCTCCATGCTTTGGTGGTATGTTAGCTTTACCATTTGTTTATGGTATTTGGCTGTCATGCTTGTGCTCTGGTTTTGAGTCACAGGCTGACATAACCTCCCTCCAAAAAAGGCCCATCATTCCTGAGACTGTTAAGTCCTCCTAGACACCCTGAATCTCCTTAGATGAAGGTTCCCATGTGGTATGGAATCCTTTGCTAACCATTTGTCTTTTTCTGCTAACTGGTTTTTAAATCTGATAAAATACTGTCTTTGGTTTTTACCATTCAGTTTAAACTTCCTGGCCTTAATGATCTTCTTCACAGGTCCAGGGTAGGCTTCCACTTCCACTATGTCTGGTGGGGTGGTAGTCTTCTTTCTGGAGGGGAACTTGTCCTCTCCTTCCTGGAGGTATGGTTTGACCAGACTCACTGGGAATACTGGGTGTTTCCTGGAGAATTCCTCTGTGAGTCTAACCTCCACTGGATTCTTCCCTATGAATTCAATGATAGTAAAGAGTTCCTCACAAATGAATCTCTCATTTTATTTGGTACCTTGAGAATATTGAAGTTGAGTGTGGGCACTAACACCTCATCCCCTTCTTTGAAGTCCAGTTCCATTTGTGTATTGTCATACCTCTGCTTGTTTTATCTTTTAGCCTCCGCTATGCACGTAGCAGCTGTGTAACAAGCTCTCTTCCACATATAATTGAAGTTCTTGACTGTGGGGTGGAGAGTTAGAAGATTTTTCTTCAAGTGATCCACAGGCAACAAGGGATTCCACCCTTTCTCTACCAGTGCAGGTGTTTTCCCTGTGGTATAGTGCTGACTTGTATTATAAGCCAGTTGTACAGCTGGTAGAAGGGTAACCCAGTCATGGGTGTATCCTTCATGGTCCTCATATTCCATGCAGTATGCACAGAACCTTCTAATGATTTCCTCCATTGTTTGAATCATCCTTTCAGATAAACCATCTGTCTGTGGATATCAAGCTGTAAAAAAAGAAAGTTTTGTAACCAGCATTTCATAGAGGTTGGGGCAGAATTTTGATGTGAATTTTGGGTCCCTACCACTCATGAGGACTTTTGGGACTCCACTTGTGGCTATGAGTTTATCCCAAAATAACAATGCTCTATCCATTTCTTTGTCCTCCTTATGACATGGCAAGAACCTCACACTTTCTCTATACCTATCAACTATGACTAGGCAGGCATTGAAATCTTCTTTTCCTCCTGCGACAAGTCCTGTGATCCAGTCCATATTAATGGTTTCTCATGGGTGTTTGGGTTCTTTCCTTAGTTGAAGTAGTCCGTATTTTTTCCGATGTTTTCTGTTTGCCTTTTCACATCTTTCACAAGTGTTAGTATATTCACTCAAGTTTTTCTACCATTTAGGCCACCAAGCTTTATTTGATACCCTTCCCTTGGTCCTGTCTTCACTCATGTGTCCCATATAGGGGCAGTCATGAATTTCCTGCAGGATCAGGGATATGTGGTCACTTGTGTGCTTCACTCTGTGATAGAGTAATAAATCTATAAAGAAAAAATTGTAATGCTTATAGTCCCTCAACCAGGGTTCTTCCAATTGGGATTCCAGTTCTGGGCTCTTGTACTTCTGTTGAAGGATTTGAAACAATTTTCCACACTGTTTGTGTTTTGCATAAGTCTTCATTACTTTACCAAAGAACTCATTGTGTAGTACTGGGGAGCTTATCCCCAATATGGGTGCTTCTGTTCCTTCTGATTCAGTGTCTTCACTTTCTGGGGTACCACTTTCTGGTGCCCATTAAGAAAATGGGAACTTTGTCCTCCTGTCTATTTCAATGAGATGGATAGGGATCTTGGCTGTTACTTCAGGGTCATAAGCTGGCTTGCTTTTGAAATTATCCAGTGGCCATCTGATGAGGTCATCTGAATTGGTGTGGCTTTGGCCTTCTTTGTATATGATGGTCATGTTACCTCTATACTCTTAGATGGCTATTTGCCACCTCAACATGTGTCTATTAATAGTCTTGGTATTGAGTAAAGACTTGAGTGCTGTTCAGTCTGCAAAGAATTCAAAGGCTGCATCCTGAAGATAATAGTGGAGTTTCTCTAGTGCCCAGACTAGGAATAAGTATTCAGTATGGTTTGCTCCATACCTAGCTTCTGAATGTTTCAGTTGCCTGGAGATGTAGCATGTTACCCCTTCCCTTCATTAACCATCCACAATTTGTCTCTGGTGTAGGGCTGCTCCTAATCCTTGACTGCAAGCTGCATCTATGTACAGCTTGAATGGTAATTCAAACTCAGGGAGTATCAAGACAGGTGCATTAATGAGTTCATGTTTGATCTTCTCATATGTATCTCTCCTTTCCTTGGTAATTTTAAAAACTGCATCTTTTCAACATAACTTGCATAGACTACTAGTTATGTGAGCAAACCTTTTTATGTGTTTTCTATTGTAGCTAGCAAACCCAAGGCAAGATTTCATCTCTTTGATGTTCTTTGGTACTGGCTTTTGCAGCACTTCTGCTGTTTTATTTTGGTCTATGGACAGACTAAGGCCTGATACTTTATGTCCTATTGCCAGTAATTCCTGTTTGACAAAATTGCACCTCTCAAGTAAAATTTTCAGATTGACGGGTGTGCATTTACTTAGTACTCCATCTATTTACTGCACCTGAACTTCCCATGTTTCTGAGTATATGTTAGTGTCATAAATATATACCAAAATCCAGCCTTCTAATATCTCTTCTTGAAATATTGTGTCCATAATCCTTTGGAAGTGGGATGGTGCATTTTTGATGCCAAATGGCATCCTGGTATACTCATATATACCCACATGTCATATAATTCTGAGTAGCTTCATGGAGTTTTATTTGACTCCATTCTGATGAAAATCTTTCATACAATCCATCTTTATTATCCATATTGAGCTTTTGCCAGCTTGTCTAACACATGATTTATCCTTGGTATGGGGTACCTATCAGCTTTTTTCAGTTATGCAGGGACCTGAAATCCCCACACAACCTAGATTTGCCATCATGGCAGGTGATAAGGACAGAAGTGGTGATTTCCACTTTTTCATTATGTCCTATCTTCCTGATGACATCTATGTCTAGAAGTTCATTTTTGTGTTTCTAAATTTCTTTCCTAGTTTCCAGGATTTCTGGATATGGAGGTCTTCTGAGGATGGGTGGATAAGTTCTTTCCAAGTCTAGATATAATACTATATCATGGTATCTGATTTTGCCCAAAGGGTCTTCACCAATGGCAAATGATGGTCTATTTTTCCTCAGCATTTTAATTAAACTAAGCTTTTGTTTACTGGTGAGGCTGTTACTGAATTGGCCCTCTCTAAATTCAATCATTAATTATTCTAGAGGGTTGTGGGTGGACATTTGGTATATATAAAATGAAATTTCCTTTTCCTTGTTTGTACCTATGTTTGGATAGTTATTGGCATAGTGGTCTGTTGTACCACAATTGCAACAAATATTTTTCTTCTTGATCACTTCTGCTATTTTTCCTTTGGGTGTGTCTTTGGAGTCCACCCTGAAAGGTTGTTTCTCTTTGAAACTACTGCTTCTATATTGGGAATATTTTGCAATGTTTTTTATTTTCCTTACATCTTGTAAGGTTTTCGCAATGTCATCTAGAGTGCAACTTTGGTTGCATATGCATTTTACTGCATGCTCTAGTTCTCCTGGCATTTGTGTCAGGAGTTTGTGATTCCTCATCTGAATATTCATTTGAGGATGAATGGCTTTAAGTCCTTTAGACTTTCTCAGACACCACTCATATGGATCTTTGTCTACAGAATATTTGTCATTTTCAAATGACATGGTCTTTTGCCATATCCAAGTACCATTCCTGTACTTATGGATTATTTGACTCTTCCACCATGGCCAGCTCCTTTTGCCATGGATTTCTTTCATTTCTGTGTACCAAATACTAGCATGACCTTTAAATTCTGTATTCAATCTAGCAGTAATCCTGTGATCTAGTATGCTTGATGCACCTATGAAGAGTCCATCAATATAATCAACAAGCTACATGTGATCATAATCTCCAGTTCCAGAGAATTTGGGGCAGCCTGAGGCCTCAGGAAGATGTTTCAAGGCTTCCTTCTCTGAATAAGACATATTATCTCCATACTGGTATTGTGATGGAGATCTTGCCGTATTCATTGACATGGAATCTAGTCTGATGTCATCTTGATGATATGGATTAACCATAACATGGCCTTGTGGTTGGGGCTTCATAATTTGGTAGACATTGAACAATATGTTTATGTCCTGATCCAGACAATACCTTTCCCTTTTGCAGTGGTTTTGTTCTTCAAAGACTTGATTCAGTATTTTCTTGGTTTCTTCAGAAGCATTTCTCAATTGAGTGTGGCCTTCTTGAAGAGCTTGAGCAATTTTATTCATGGAGGGTTTTCATTTTTTCATCCTATCATGGCTTTCTTGGAGTTCTGAAGACTGTTTTTGATTTTGCTCTGCAAATTTGGACATTTGTAACCACATTGCATCACTGTGTAGGTTACTCTCAGGTAACACTGTGTTCATTCTGAGTGGGGGTAATATTTCTATTATTGGGGCTACTGATGGCTCTTGTGTACTTCTTTCACCAAGTACAACAGCTTCTGGACCATTGGGTCTGACTCATTCAGCCTTTGGCTGAGGTATGTCTTCCTTTTGCCCTTGTATCCTTGTCTTCTCCTGGAAACTACCTGGGATTGTGAAGAATTGTGACTCTTGGCCACTGATCTGCTGGTTCCCAAATGGTGTGAAACCACTGGAAGGTTGGGTTAGTCTACTATTTGTGAGCCTGAAGGAATCATAGTAGGCCCTGTGTGGTTCAGATTTTCTTTTATGGCTTGGATAGTGGCTTGAGTCTCCCATATCCTGGTTTCCCTCTCCTCCAGGAGTCTGAATTTCCTGGTGGAATTCCATCCTTTGGTTATTGCCATAAGGTCTTTGAAAGATATCTCTTGGAGACATATCTTCTGGAAACTTGGTCCAAGTTCTCCCCAGTGTGATTCTAGGTTTAACCACTTGTTTTTTTGGTGGAGCTGAAGAGCTTGATTCATATCCATACAGTCATCTGCTTTGAGGTTTATGTTGAATTGGAGGGTGAATGGAAGAGTGTGTATTATCTCCCTCATTGTCTTGCCATCCACCACTGTGTCCAAGGTGTCCTCTTCCTGGTATTATGGCTCTGGAGAAGCCTTCTCTATCCTCTGGCTGGTTCCTTGGGGGTCCAAGGTTCCTGAGGTGTACTGGTGACATATAAGTGTTTGCAAGCAGTCAATAACTTAATTTTTTCAGGGTATTTACCTTTGACTGCGCCTTTTACAACTTTATTATCTACTGCTTTTGGAAATTTTCCTTTACAGGTTAAAACTGTGTTAATTATGGTAATCTTCCCTGTACAATTTATCAAGGTTGGTTTACCTTGTATTGATGCAGAGTTTTGTGGTTTTCTACTCCTCTGGGTGGCCATTGGTGTCCACTTCTTTGCTGTGATGAGGTGTTTGGTGTTCCTCTGTCTTTTGCCCTTGATGCTTTCTGGTTCTGCAGGTATCACAGGTGTACTGCTTTTTGATTGGGTTTCAAGTGGTAGAAGGTTTTCTTCCACTGAATCAAACAGGAAAAAGAGGGCTTATATCAGTTGATAATTCTTTAAATGCTGTTTGCAAATATAAGAATGGCCTCTGGGAAATATATTCCTATACTATACCCTTGTATTATGATGGTGTAATTGAAATTATCAATGACACATCAAAAATACAGCTTTGTTGATTTCTGGTATACTGTTTTTATACCATTATCACACAGATTAACTGGTACTTAACAACTGTAATCTCAAAAGTGGTTATTTAATGGGAAATTGACATTATCAATATGTCTAACCATGCCTGTCATACTATTATCTACAGCAAGAGAGGTGTTCTTGCCAATTAAAAAAGAGCTGTATGTATGGCTTTTTAAGTGTTTTGCTATGCAAACCATGCAAAAAATAAATATTATGTTGATTCAAGTATAATAAACCCCGTGAAAAAGCAATAAAAGTAAAAAAACACATTGGTATATAATTATATATCACACAAAAAAAATAATAAGATATGTATTATATTATTTTTTCAATTCTTTTACACCTAAAGAAAGAAACCCTGATTTCATAAATTTAGAATTCAAGAGAAAAAGCTCACTTGTTTGATGAAAAAGGTCCAAAAAAATTCAAAAAACATGGCCAGGCCCCCAAAATGTCAGGCTAAGTCTATGATGAAGCTATAATAAGACTATTTACAGCCTCAAATATGACTGTGACATGGTGAAATTACTTTAAAAAGGTTGAAGATGATGATGACGTTTTAAAAATGGAGTATTAAGGGCTTTACTATTAAGAAAAAGTGGTAGTGTGCTCTGTTGAAAGCCCTGGGTGAAGCTTTATCAATTGGTTTATTATAATAGGAGACTAAAATAATTAAATTTGTAATTATACCAGGTTATTTCCAAGAGTATAACTGTTTTGGACATTTGTACTACATAGGAATTCAAGAGCAGGATTAGGAAACCTTTTCTGGTGGAGAAAAGGCCTCCTTTTATCCTAAAATGGGGTGGAATGGCCCTCTAGACTATCCACATAGAGGAAGTGAAGAATGTTTTTTACTTCAGAGTACTGGCTTGTGGTTTCCACAGATCCTGTACAGGGTTAAAATTTTCATCTGGGAACCACACAGCACTCCTCTGACATTTATGACCCATAGAATGCTGTACAGAACCTTTATGGGACCCCAGTATTGAATGAACTATGAGGTATTGAAGTATAAACAAGCTTATTTGTCTTTTTGACACCTCATAATCATGGTTATGTGATATTATTGCACAGAAAAGGTGTATTGGCCCAATTGTGGGATTTTAACATTCAAGCTGCTCTAGCTTTGTCAGTTTTTTAGCTATTGAGTGAAACATTGGCTCATTGTGTATCCCTGGATGAAAAATAAACAATGGTACCTCATTTGGTATGGCTAACATTAAATATGGCAAAGGTATTCCATGTAGAAAGTTTGTTATTCAGATATATGGTTTTTTAAATATCTAAATGGAGCTTCTTTGCTCCATAACCTTTGTTCTGGATAGGATATGGGGAAATCAATAGAACCATAAGATAGCCCTTATTTTTCTCTTTTCAAAAATACCCCACTTTAAGTACCCCTGCTAAAACTGTAGAAGCTAGATGGGAGGTGAATATTTTATTCACCCTCATTTGACCTTATTTTGGCCATAACTTCTGTCATTTTGGTGTTAGCTCAATTTGGCTGGTGTCATTGGAAAGCCCTGACTTAGCGCTTCATTTTCAAGACCCATTTACTGGGGTTAGGCCTCTTCCTCTGGATTTTAGATGGGAGGTGAAAATTAAGGTTTATGCTCAGTAACAAATTTGAGCATGAATAACTTTGTTATTCTTTGTTGTATTGTGATGGGACTTCTATTCCTTGAAAGAGGTGATTTTCCTCTTTCTTTGGATACCTTTTGAGCTGGTTTGGCTCAGCTCCATGTTTTGGTGGTATTTTAGCTTTACCACTGGTTTATGGTATTTGGCTGTCATGCTTGTGATTTGGTTTTGAGTCACAGGCTGACAGAAATGAGATAGAAATATGACTCATTCATGAATCATAATACTGGTGAGCTGGTACTATTCACTACTGATGGGTCCAAAGTCATTGGAGTTATGTGGAGCCTCACTCAAAAGTGGAGTGAGTTTGTTGAGGTAAATTTTTACAAAGCTTGATGGGTTGTCCTTGAGAACCACCAGGAACACATGCTACATTACTATGACACCTGGTAAGCTTTAGGAAGGAATGAATATTTCAAGATGATGTTGATTCTCGTCATATGCCAAGGCTACATTCTATACCAATTCAATATTTAGACAGCCTTCCTGCATTGTGATATGGATGATTTTGTCTATTTCAAACAGTTCAAGGGTTCCAAGGTTCCTGGAAAAGAAGGCTGGTTGTGGCATTTGAATTAGTCATTGTATGGAACTAAGCAGGCTGCAAGGAGGTGGCAGGCCAAGCTTACCCAAGTTCTCAAGGACATATGCATGAACAGTACCAGAGCTGATGACTTTCTCTATATAAACAGCAAGAGAACCATGTTCTCTCATGTGCATGTTGACAATGGTCTTTTGATTTGAAAATCAGAGGAAGAGCCCCTTTGATTTTCAAAAAGCTGCACGTTGTACTCAAGCTCAAGTATGAAAGAAATCCCACCCAACATTTGGGCTACCAATTAATGTGGATGCCTGATGCAAATTTCCAACTGAGTCAGAGCAATATAATTCACCATCTCCTGAAGGATAGTGACATGGAAAACAGTCAAGCTGTTAAGTCACCATGAAACTGGAGCTTGCTCAAGGAATTGGAAAGTGTTGGCGAACCTGTTAATATTACTGCCTAACAACAGGTTATTGGAAGCCTGAAAGATTTGGCCCAGAACACCCAAGCTGACATCCTTTTTACAGTCAACTGTCTCTCTTGCAATTCTACCCACCCAACAGAAAGACATCAGGTGGCACTTAAACATCTTTTAAGATACCTCAAGGGAATGTCCCATGTTTGCATGTGTTACTCCAGTAAAAACAGTGAGAGGGGCCTAGTGGGCTGGGCCAATGCTGATTATGCCAATGATCATTGTGATCATAAGTCAATATCAGGTAATCTCATATCTTACCATGGCAATCCAGTCTCATGGATGAGCAAGAAGCAGTCTGTCAATTGACAGTCAACAACCAAGGCAGAATTCATTTCCATGGACCTGTGTGCCAAGAAGATCCTCTGGGAAATTGAACTGGTCTTTACTGTCTATTTCAACAAAGCTATTCTGAATGCTAATACAAAACACATAGAGGTTAGGTATCAGTATTCCAGGGATATGGTGTTCAAAGGGTTAATTGAAGTAAGACAAGTTGGAACAAACGAGATGGTTGCAGACATACTGACAAAGCCCATGGGTATCAGAAAAGCTCAAGACGTGTTGAGGCAACTACACCTCAAGAATCAAGGAGGAGTGTCAAGAGGTAAGGGGGATGAGGAGTGATTCTCTACATGTAGACCAACAATTAAGTGCAATGAGTTATAGTTATATATCTTTGGATTTCTATGTTATCACAATTGTCAAAAACCAGTAATAGTAACACTTAGATAAAACAATTAATCAATATACACAATTCTCTAAAGTAATATTAAAAAGTAAATATACCTAGAGTTAAAACAACAACTGATACAAAACACTACAAAGATGAGTTTTTATAATCACAAACAGAAAACACCCTTTGAAATATAATAACGAGAAAAGGTTAGCCTTCACGCAAGTTCATGGAGCAGGAGGTAGAGTTTGTATACCTAATCAATACCCAAGCCTTGTAAGTAAGAGTGAGATATAAGTGTGATAAGAAAAATCAAATAAAAGAATAAGCAAGCATAAAAGATAATTATGAACTGAATAATGTTCTTCTAAACCAGTAACATAAACCACTATTTATACACAACTAAGACTGCTTATGGGTGATGGAAACATATATACTAATTGAGCTAAGTAGCTGGAAATCCATCACGCTCGGGCCCAAGTTCACACCATTCTTCCTCTTGATTCGAAAGGAGAATCTGATTCACAACACTCCTTTAATTTCCTTGAGATGCAACTGCTGATATACTTCATTCATTTCTGCAATCCCAAGGCCTTGGTCAACACATCCGCTATCGTGTCTGCAGATGCAACTTGTACAATATCTAGCTGTTTCTTTAACACCAGGTTGCAAACATATTGGAAACGTACTTTAATGTTCTTTGACGTTCAACAATGCTTGATTTGATATAGTGGTTGCGCCTGAGTTGTAATTAAACAACACAGGTCTAGCTGAGTCATATCCCATATCTGATAATAAGTAGGACATCCAACGAAGTTGTTTAACCCATACATTCATTGCAATAAACTCAGCCTCTGTTGTTGACTGAGCCACAAATGATTGTTTTTTGTTCCACCAGCTAATAGGATTACCAAAAAAAGTAATCGCGTATCCTGAGATATATCTACGATTGGACTTGTCATTGGCGTAATCAGCATCCACCCGTCCAGAAAGAACAGTCTTGTTTGTTGTCTTGGTGAATTCAAGAACAAACTTCAACGTACCCTTCAGGTAGTGCAACAGGTGTTTGATAGCTGTCCAATGCTTGCCGGTGGGTTTAGTTGAATACCTGGACAGTTGGTTAACTGTAAACATGATGTCTGGTCATGTATGTTGGGCCAGATTGTTTAAACTGCCAATAACTTGTTGATAGGGTTTGATTGCGATTGGTTCCCCCTCATTGTTTATTTCCATCATCATATTTCCATTGCACGGTGTCTTCACACTCTTGCTCTCACTCATATCATGATCATGAATCAACTTTTTTATTAGGTTGGGTTGACTTAATCGTATTGAACCATCTTGATACAATTCCATCTTATAGCCTAAATGTTGAGTTGGTTTAATCTTGGATTTAACAGTAAATTCTTTACCCAGAGACTTCAAAAAGGTGCTAATAATAGAGTCTTCTTTCCCAATAAGGAATCCATTGTCAACGTGCATATGTAGGATAAGTGATTTATCGTGATTTAAATAAAGCAAGTCATCCAATTTGGCCTTTTCCATTCCGCATTGAGTGAGGACAGTGCAAAGTTTGAGCTGCCACATTCATGGTGCCTGTTTGGTACCGTAAAGTGACTTGTTTAGTTTCCAAACCAAATTTTCTTTACCAACCTCTTCATATCCCTTAACTCGCTTAACATACACCATTGTATTAATATCTCAATGTAAGAACGCGGTTTTGATGTTGAATTGGTATGGAATGAAGTTGGAGTTTGCTACTAGAGAAAGCATTTCCTTAAAACGTTTGTCCTGTCCAACTGATGCCCAAGTGTCAAAATAGTGAATCATGTGTTCTTGGTGATTTCCCAACACCACCCATCTAGCCTTATACCTGTAAGCATTTCCATATTCATTACGTTTTTTAGTCAGTCTCCACATACCACCAATAACTTTACCATTGCTAGGATATGGGACCAATTTCCCAGTATTATGATGTGTAAGTGAGTCAAATTCCAAGTTCATGGCTTCTTTCCAGTGGTTTGATTCGACTGCATCAGACATTTCTTTTGAGTAAGTTAGTACATCTGCTAATAGGATTCTATCTGGTGGATGATTCCTTTGTCTTCTTCATTCAACAATATTTGTTGGATTGATCTGTTGTGAAATATCCTTGGGGGCTTTATTGTAGTAAGGAATGTATGCATAATTTCTTTTTGCACTTGATGAAGGAAGGTTGCCTGTATTCTCCAAAGCTTGTTGATTGGAACATTGTGTAATAGGGTCTGGTGATCATACTGGCGTGACAGGGACATGACTCTTGATTACCAGAAGTGGAAAGCTTACAACATCTTGCCTCATTGTTCTGTCAAGGAGGATATTTGGGAAGCTAAAATCACGGGTGATTCAAACCTTGTTTGAAATTTCATCATAGAATTGCATGCTGTCAGAATGTTTTTTAAATGTTAAAGCTTTCAAGGTCTCTCCTCTGAGCACAAGCTTGCTTGATATTTTTCACACATGAAGTATTGTTTTAAACCCAAAGGGTATAAGCGTTTCCAACCCTATTGGTGCTTCCAAGATCATATTATTCCAAGATAGAACCTTGTATGGTGAGTTCATTCCAATGGCCTTATGAGGCAATAAGCTTAATAATAAAGAACTATGACATGCAGCTTCATTCCACATGTGAATGGGAATTTTGGACTGAGCAAGAAGGCAGCAAATTTTAGTAAGAAGAGTTTGATTGAACCTTTCAGCAACGCCATTTGTTTGAGGTGAGTCAGCAGGTCCTTGTTCCAGACTTATTCCCTTATCAAATAGGAATTGTCGGAACATATTTAAGTCAAACTCTCATCCTCTTTCTGTGTGTAAAAATGCAGGCCTAGTATTTACATTGTTGAAAATTTCATGCACAAATGCCATGTTGTTTCCCTGTGCCTGATTTTTGCTTGTCATGAAGTAAACCCGGTTGTACTGACTGTAATCATCTATAATGACAAGAACATATTTCACCCCTTGCTCAGTAGCTGGGGTAATTTCCAGGGTATCCACATGCAGACAGTGAAAAGCCACAGTTGATGAAGGCAGAGCTTTCTTGTGAGGGAAATTCTGAATCTTAGCCTTCTGAAGTATTTTACAATCTTTAGTTGGCTTAAACTGACCCTTGAGATTTCTGTCTTTGAACAACTGTTTAAGATAACCATTGCTTGGATGACCTAGGATTGTGTGCCAGTTGTTGGTCTCAGTGTTTGTAAAATATGTTCTATTGGGCTGAATATTACTTGCAAATAGATTTCCTTCTGGTTTAAAAGACGCTAGGATGGAGTTACCCCTTTTGAGAAAAAATATATTGTACTTGATCACAGGTTTAATCCCATGGTTGAGTAACTGCAATACTGAAAGAAGATTGACAGGTCCATTCATAGCAAAGTAGACAGGATGAATTGTCATGGATTTGAATTTCAAAGTACCTTGATGTGTTATTGAAACCAAATTACCATACATATTGATTTTTTGTTGGACAGGGGTCACGTTGGTAAGTAAATCAAGTTTATTGACCACAGATTTTCCCGCACCTGAGTCCAGGTAAATATTGTTGCTGTAATTGATGGAAAAGATGGTGCTGTCTTGAATAACAAAGACATTGGAATAAGACCTCAAAGTCTTGTTTTCTGGTTCTGTTATCATATGTGCCAATTGATTCCTCATTGAAGCTTGTAATTTAGCAATCATGTTTTCTAGGTTCTTGAATCTTTTTTTGGAGTCTGTCTTGCTGTTTTCTTGAAGAACTGGTCTAGTCTTTTCAAACTTCTTACCCATCTTACAACCTTTTCCCTTTGGATTATGTTTGGGGTGTTGGTTAGAGGGATTGGTAAACAGTGTCTGTTCACCAGATTGCTGTCTTTGCAAATGTTGAATAGCTACCCTGTTCACAACGGACAAGAGAACAAATGGGCTAATATCATACAAGGTTTGAACCAATCCTGTTAGCTCTCTGTTGTTGTTGAGACTTTTAATAAACATGGCTGCTGCCATGACTGGCAAGATTGACATTCCTAGTTCCTTGTTGACGGTGATAGAGTTATATCAACCAAAAATCTCCTGAAAACTGTGGATGTGAGTTTGCAAAGAGGTTTCTGGCTTGTATTTTAAATACATGAGCTCAAAGAATGTTTCACAGATAAATACAATAGAACTCTTCCCACAGATTCTTCCCAGAGCTTCCCATGCACCATAAAAAGACATTCTGTTGTCTAATAGAACTCCTGCTAGCTCACTGCTAACACATCCCCACAGTAAAGACAAGGCACTGCTGTTCTTTTTTTTGAATTTTGCATTTTGCTTTTGTGTTTCTGAGGGTGGCATGAGAAGATATTTGTATTGTCTGGCAGTGAGGTAATTTTTCATTTGTAAACTCCACTGGACCCAGTTTGACTGATCAAGTTTTATCATCTTAGTTTTGAGATGAACCTCATCATCCGACAATTCTTCAGAAGGAATGTTGATTGGTACTTCTTTAGGCATATCTAGATATCAAAATTGTGTTCAATTCTGTTTTTTTTATTTACATTGAATAAGATATAAGATTCCAACCAACTCCTGCTAACATGCAATGAGTAATAGTTATATATCTTTAAATTGCTATGTTATCACAATTGTAAAAAACAAGGAATAGTAATACTTAGATAAAACAATTAATCAATATACACAATACTCTCAAGTAATATTAAAAAGTAAATATACTTAGAGTTAAAACAACAACCAACACAAAACACTACAAATATGAGTTTTTATAATCACAAATAGAAAAAACTCTGTGAAATATAATAACAAGAAAAGGTTAGCCTTCACGCAAGTTCATGGAGAAGGAGGTAGAGTTTGTATACCTAATCAATACCCAAGCCTTGTAAGTAAGAGTGAGATATAAGTGTGATAATAAAAATCAAATAAAAGAATAAGCAAGAATAAAAGATAATTATGAACTGAATAATGTTCTTCTAAACGAGTAACATAAACCACCATTTATACACAACTAAGACTGCTTATGGGTGATGGAAGCATATATACTAATTGAGCTAAGTAGCCCGAAATCCATAATGCTCAGGCCTAAGATCACACAATTCTTACTCTTGATTTGAAAGGAAAATCTTGTTATGAAATGAGAAGAATTGTCTCAGCTATTGACTGTGCAGGGGTTGCCTATCCATTGTTGAAGACATCTCTGCAGGGGTACTCAGAGAATAGATATAGACTATTGTATCTTAGACTTAACATAACTATGATGGGGAAATGAGAATGACTAACCATTGGGTTTTTCAATGGTATATAATAGAGTGTGGTCATCGACTTGAGCTATTAGAATTAAAAATCTTATTTGTCGACTGTTCTATTGTTTAACTTTACTAAATATAATTAACCTTATACTCGTACGCATTGTTCTGGAGGAGTATAGGTATAGTTTATCACTCCTTCTCATCGAGTAGCTCCACCAACTGACATTAAATCTGTTAGTATAGAGTACTAGGTATATATTATTGTTGTGTTGTTGTTTTTCCATTGAAATTGTTGAACAACTGAATAGATTCCCTTCAGGTATTTTTTCTTAACTCACCAATATCACGCTTGAATACTGCTGTACTTACTATCTCTGTTTTAGTATTACTAACTACTGGTTTCGTAATATCATAGCAACTATAAGACTGTTAACACCTACTCATTGCAAATCTGATTCACAACATGAAGCTCTATTCCCCGGCGTAAAAATCAATTTGACACATAGCTATCCTTGTGATCATATCAGGGGCTACTTCTGTGTAATATAAGAAGGATGATGCAAAGATGAGATCAAAGGGAAAAATTGAAATCATCTTCTTTCATTATATTTCTGTCATCATGATGGCTAGGTTTATCGCTTGGTTAGGAGGAGGCTCAAGGTAAAGCACAGCACATGAGTTGTTAGTCAATCAGTATTAATTCTTAGTTCTTTAGTTCTAGAACTCGTGTGTTTTTCGAATCAAGTGATTATTTGCCTTCAAGAAGGTGATCAGACTAAAAAGCCAGGTAGCTTAATGATTTACAATTTATAGTCTGTTGTGTTGCTCACTCTTATTTCCTGCCACTGTGATCTCATACCACGTACGAGTATATAGTATTCGTGGTTAAATATTTAATCATATTTATACATTTTCTCATCAGGTATCTTGTCTGTCTTCTGATGTGTTGTATCACTGTTTCAGTGTACTTACTACTATGCGTTCTCAGTTGCTATTACTACTATTGGTTTTTGTTGAGTTGAAACGCAATCAAGATCTTATAACCAAATCTCTTGCAAAAAAGCATGGGGGAAAGGACACAATTAAAGATTATCACGCGATTGTTTCAAATTAAAGTAATATAACTTATTCAAGGGTGAAATACATATCCCTTGAAGCAAATGTTTTTTAAAATTCGTCATTTGTGGCCGTAGCCATGTTCCACAAGTCATGCCTAAAAAACTATTCCAATCGAAAAGAACCCTATAAAAATACGTACCCTTATGACGTTTTCTCGGCATGGAGCCAGATACGAGGAAAGGCTATTCAGAGACATTGCCTCGGCGGAAGAGGTATACCCGTTACCAGACAAAATAAGTTGGTCCAAGCTTTGTCTGCTCAGCGGGCGCTCAGTGAGCCAAGTAGCGAAACTTAAGAAAAAGCCTTTGGAATCTTATTAAAGCCGACCTTTTCTGTGGGTCAGAGTCTCTCAAACCCCATCAGTTATCACTGTTTGTAGTGTGAGAACAACTATTTTTTTAAAGTATATATCTGTAAAAAAGCCGTGCTTTCAAAATTTTCGAATTGTCACTTTTCTATTTTCCACCAAGTTTCAATTTACCTTCAATTGTGTCCGCTTAAAGCTCCCTCAATTCAACTATCCTTTATCGGAAAATAAACCTCACCATGAAGACATTCACTTTAGCATGTATAGTCGTGTTAGTTCTTAGTCTAAACTTTGAAATTTCACTCCAACGACTGGTTGCTAGAGCTCCAGAAAACCTAGTACAGGGTGGCGCTTCTTACGCCAACTACATGAAGGTAAGGAGATGAAATTTTGGATGGATTGACCGGTTGGCCATACTGACAGTGCTTTTTTTTTGTGTTAATCGGGATAGAAGCGACAAGAAAGTTCCCCCAAAAGCGCCTTACCTGCAACCGACGACAAATCGAAATCTAGCTCAGGCGTGTCTCCATTGGTTTCCGAAGGAAGAAAGAGAATTGCAAGTTTTTTACAGAAAGTTAAAAGCGCAGGAGGCTCGGGACTAGGATCGGGTGCATCGGCTTCAGCACCACCTGCCGGTGGTGAACCAAGTGGTGTATGTTATTTTTTATATTATTTTGTGATAGGGAGGGCGAGAAAAGACTGATTAGGCTGCTTTCTGTCTTGTTTTGAATATTTTAGAAATCAGCCGAAGATAGTGGTGGAAAGGCAGGAGGTAAAGGCGACAGCTCTCCTACCAAACCGCCCAAGTGGAAATCTTGAGGAAATTATGTCTCAATCAAAAAGGAAGTTTCGGAGGAATTCGAAAAAATGTCACATAAAAGCCACTTTTCTATCAACTATTTTCGTACTGTAGTATAAAGTATTATGCACACAATATGTAGCACTTCTTGCCAGTCAAACAATTTCCTTTTATTTGAGAAACTATAAATTGATATGCGAAAATGGATTGCTATCAGACACCAGCCTAGCAACTTCATAACAAAATTCAATGTGTAGAGTTCCAAATTGAAGTTACAATTTCGTCTGCCCTTGAACGCATCTCTGTAAGAGGAAGTCTTTAAGAGGCAGGATTAAGATGCTTTTTTTCCAAAGGTATAAATCTCAGGCAAAGAGAGGGGCGGCGACCAAAATGAGGAGTTTAAGAACAATACGAGACAGAAACACCGTCGAAAAGATCAGGTGAGTTGATTGCACTAACAAAGCATAGACTCAAAGTGATATAAAGAAGAAGTCACCTGAGGAGTTTAAGAACAATGAGAGAAAGAAGCACCGTTGAAAAGATGAGAAAAGATTGCAAAGGCCTTGAGGGATGCTATTTATACCTTAAGGCATTAAAGAAATACAAGCATATGACGGTGTTCCTATTACAAATAAACTCCTAGGTGATAAAATGCAAAATCTTTTAATTAAGAAAAGGGAATAAGCTGGATACATGATGTTGAGAGGTAACAATTTGTTAAGTCAATTAAGGAAAATAAGTCATAACAGGGGAAAATTGAGTTTAATATTGATACTCCCTCTTTCTGGATACGGCAATTAGTCCAACATTGTCACCAAATATTTGATTTTTTGGTTTGCAAAGTCCTTGGGTGAATATATCAGCCCACTTTTTGGAGGTTGGCCTATATGAAAGGAAGACACTTTTATCCATTGTTAGCTCCTGTAACCAATTGAGCTTGAAATTAAGATTTTGAGTTCTGTGATGATGAAGAGGATTGTGACATTATTCTATTGTACCTTGATTGTCACAAAAGAGTCAAAAAATTGGTTTGATTTTGAGATTGAAAAAAGGTTTTTTGAACCATAAGATATGTTGGGTGAATTCAAAAGCCCCTTCAGCTCTGCTTCAGTGGTGGCCTGTTTATTAGTTTTCCAGGTTATTAACCGTCCAGGTACAATACCAAAACTGGAGAAAGACTTTCCATTGTAATTGCTTCCCCAGTAGGAGTTGGAAAAACCCATAATTTCCGAAAAGGAGTTGTCCCCACCAAGAACCAGTGAGTGGTTCTTAGTTCCCTGTGGATAACTCAAAATTCTTTTGGAGGCAATAACCTGATTTTCAGAAGAATCTAGGAACTGGGATGGACAGGAGGTGGCATAGGCTAAGTCAGGCCTGGTGCAAGCAGAAAGGTAGTTCAGCAGACCAATTTCCATTCATAATATTCAAAGGAATGATTTGAAAGATTAAGTCTGAATCCAGCAACAATTGGAGTAGCCACAGGTTTGAAATTGACCATTCAAAATTTGACAAGGATCTGGTGAATATAAAAGTCTTGAGATAAGATTATTGCCATTTTTTCTTGGTCTCACACCGCCTTGATTCCAAACACATATACCATTTCATTGAGATCATCTATCTTCAAGTATTTTTTGCATATCTTTCTTAAATATAAGCACTGACAAGGCATTTTGCCTTCTGACCATATCATCCATGTGAAAAAACACTATAAGTGTGACCCTTTGAGATATGACCACATATTCAAAAAGGTTACAAAATAACTTTGCAATAAGTATTATAATAATAAGATAAGTAGAAATGCCATAAATAGGCATAAATTCTTGATTACCTCAGAATCTAATGAAACATGTGAAATAACTTGAAAAAGTATATTTCTCATGGTATAATACACATATGAAATCTTTATGACATATCTGTAAACACAATACTTACTGTGTAATAAGTAAAAATGCCATAAAAATTCATAAATTCTTGTTTATCTCTGAACCAATGAGAAACCATATGTAAGACATTACACCATTGCATTCTGCATGAAAAACGCATGATCCTTAGAGGTATTTCCATATACCCAAAAGACCACAAATAACAAAATAAATTCATTTATATTATCAAAATATAAATACAAATTTATATACAAAAATAAAAAATTCATCTATGATTTAAAATGAAAATTACGTTAAATTGTAAAGTTATGAAAATGCATTTTTCTTGAAAAAATTAAGTATTAATGAATTTTTATTAAAATTAATGAAATTAAAATATTTTTGGTGAAAAGTTACATAAAAAATATTATAGCTTTTTATCCAATAAAAATACTTAAGAAAATTACTTCACCATTGGATTCCTCATAAAAAATAAGGTGGGGTCACCTCTGGGTGAAATTTCTGTAACTGAACTCTAAATAAGCTTAAATTAATTTTTTAGTATTTTCTGTATAAAGGTTGAAAATCCTCAAAACCGTAAGTTAATTCACACCGCATGTGGTTTTAACCATCAATTTTTGTGTTAAAATTGAGGTGTTGTGTGTAATTTAGAAGTTATGAGGAATTGAAGTATTTTCAATTGAAATTTCAAAATGTGTGTGTGCATTACATAAGTAAACTGCAGTTTACATATGGGGTATCAATTATTCCAGTTGTGTACTGTAAAATTTCAATTTAATTGCATCTGTAAATTACAAATGTATTACATGATGGGGAATTAAAGAAAAAATAAATTGGAAAGATTAAATCTGAGGGGAAAAGGAACTCCAGCTCTAAGGGGGAGCTAGACCCTCAAAATTCTTACTAACAGGCGTGGGATGTCAAAATCCATGTAAACATTCATCACTTTTAGCCTGGAATTGAGTCATAGGGTCTGTGACTCAATTAATGATGAGGGTTTGATACCAACCAGGGCAGCTTTAAATGCTGCCAAGAGGGTAAAACTACCCTTAAGTTACAAAAATCTTAGTAAAAGCAGGTTTAACTGGTTTTTACGTCTCTTACACAAATTCTGATGTGTTTTTAAGGCTCTAGACCGGGTATTACTATAGTAATGGCTGATTTAAGTGGCTAAATTGGCTAAAAATGGCTAAAACCAGCCCCTTTTTGGCCTAAACCAGTGTTCAATGAGGCCATAATTGGCTTTTCTGTTTTCTGAGTGTTTTTTAAGACTGACAAGAGTAAATTTTCCTTTTGGAGCAAGAAAATTGATGGCTATAAAAGAATTTCTTGTTTGCCCCACTTTTCTCTTCATGTTAGAATCTTTTCCTTTTATAATTAGTTTAAACACTGTTAAACCAATCAATAAAGATTCCAAACACCCTTTTTATATCTTTTTAAACCTTTTAACCATGTGAAAAAATCATTATAATCATTGTTTGTAACTCCTATAATCATTTTTTCCCCTTGAACCACCCCATAAGTGAATTAAAGCTTCTTTCATCACTGTTAACTTTGTCACTTTGTTTCCAAATCCACTCTGGTCACTTTTTGGCCTTCTTTCTCTTTAAATAACTTTTTAAGGACTTTGTTCTTTAATTAATTGCTTGCAGTTCTTTGCTCAATTAATTACAATTAAAATTTCTTTTGTAGCCTTACATATCTCTTGTAGAGTATTTTTAGATAAATTTTTATTGTTGGTAAAACAATGAATCTTTATCATATTATTGTCTTATACTTATAAAGTTAAAAACAATGAAATTGGCATGTTTTCTTTTAAAAATACTATTTCATACTATTGTTTCATTATATTTTACCTTATACAAATCTTGAGGACAGCAAAAGTACTTAATCTTTAATAAAAGTTTCATATAAACACCTTACAAAACTACACATGTAAAATTTTTGTTCCATATCTTCAAAGTAAATACTTAAGGAAATAAGCTGAATATATGCACTTTTATGATTAGGCCATATATTCATAGTTTTTAGCTCAAATCTTAATAAATATACATGATAGAGAGTTGAACCAAAAACACAGTTACCACTTAATTACTCTAAAAATCCATATATAAGATGTATTTGACAAGCCATAAACAAGGTTTTAACATGGCAGGGTGTATTGAATCAAATTGTTATAGCTGGTGACCACTTTGTTGTGAATGTTGTGGTATTCCATACCCATTATACCAGCTTCAAGCTTACCAGATATGATAATAAAAAATGTAGAATAATTCAGTGGAAAGAAAATTAAAATGTGGAATAACTCTGGAAACAGGAATAAAATTTTGGAATTTTACACAATAAATGCAAATAAAAATATGGAATTTTCGAATAATAAATTGGAATAAAATTGTTGAATTTCGGAGAAGAAACAGGAATAAAAGTTCAGAATAGCTTTAGAAATGGAAAAAAATAGGGACTAACTCCCCAGATAGGAAATAGGAATTATGGAATAAATCCAGAAATGGAAATAGGAATAAGGGAATAACTATGGATACAAGAATAAAATTGGGATTAAATTGTGGAATTTTGGAGAAAGAATCAGAATAACATTGTGGAACTTGGAGGAAATTCTGAAAGAATATTCAGGAATTATAAAAAAATCCCTGAATAGATTTGAGGAATAAAAAAAAAGCTTCAGAATTATTGCGGAGATGAAAATACAACTGTGGAATAAAAGTATTGAATCTTCAACCATAAAATAGGGATTAGGGAATAACTCTGGAGATTCAAATAGGAATTAGGGAATACTTCCAGAGGTGAAACCACGAATTAGGGAATATCTCAGGAAGAAATTGAGGAATAACTTCAAAGAAGAAAATCAAACTTTGGAATAACTCTGGAAATGAACATAGGGATTATGAAATAACTCTGGAAATGAACATAGGAATTGTGGAATAACTCTGGGGTGAAAATAGGAATGAGGGAATAACTATGGAGATTCAAATAAGAATTACGGAATACCTCTAGAGGTGAAATTAGGATTTAGGGAATGCCTCAGGAAAAAATTGAGGAATAACTCCAAAGAAACAAATAAAATTGTGGAATAACTCTGGAAATGAACTTAGAAATTACGGAATAACTCTGGAAATGAACATAGGAATTATGGAATAAATCTGGAGGTGAAAATAGGAATGAGGGAATAACTTTGGAGATTAAAATAGGAATTAAGCAAAAGGACTTAGGGAATAGCTCCAGAAATGGAAATAGGAATTATGAAATAACTCTGAAGACAGAAATAGGAATTAAATAATAACTTTAGAAGTAGAAATAGGAATTATGAAATAACACTGAAGATGGAAATAGGAATTAAAGAATAACTCTGAATATGGAAATGGGAATTAGGGAATAGGTTGGGAGATAGAAATAGGAAGGAGGAAATAAATCCCAAGAAGGGAACCAAATTTCAGAATTCTGGAACTAGAAAATACCAATTTCCCCACCTTTTTCAAATATAATGGCATTACACTGAATAACAAAAAACTGTATCTCCCCACTGTCTCCACTTCAGACAATGATCTCACCAGCGACATTGTCTCAATGATGTAAAATGATTTTGACAAGAAAATCTCACCAGATAAATTCTCTAAAAGATATCATATTAATAGAAGAAATTTCAATTTTCAGAAGCTGTATTTTCTCCACTTTCTTGGAAAAAAGAAAATCTCACCAGCCAGATTATCTCAATTACATCACATGATTTTGATAAGAAAAAAAAACGGCACCAGTAAAATATTCTCAGAAACCAAATTTCTACACCAAAGCTACATGTCTCACCAACTAAAACATCTCAGCTATGATTTTTCTAAGTCCCCTTTTTTGAGAAGCTCTATGGAAGCCCAAAAAGCATACCTAG
Source organism: Austropuccinia psidii (assembly GCA_023105745.1). Lineage (NCBI taxonomy): Eukaryota > Fungi > Basidiomycota > Pucciniomycetes > Pucciniales > Sphaerophragmiaceae > Austropuccinia > Austropuccinia psidii. Next base: position 6,926,574 of record JALGQZ010000018.1, read on the forward strand.
AGGTCTTCTCTCCCTCATTTTCCAAAACAATGGGAAATTTCCCATTATTTAAAATCACAACCATCCCTGAACTAGCACCATATCCAGAGTATCAGTAGTTTAACCATAGTGAAAAGCTTAGTAGCCTTGCTCAGCATCTTAGTATTAGTGGAGAATAGTAGTTTAACTGTAGTGAAAGGCTCAGTAGCCTTCCTCAGAAGCATTTTAATAGTGATATAAGTGTAGCATAAAAAGTATTGATTGAAGAATATATATTAGTATAAAACTCCATAGTCTTATTATTAGTATTCATATCTAAAAAGCTCATCCTAATCAAAAGGAAAATTCTTATTAGACTGATTAACATAAAATCAAGTGGTAGTCTTGATTTTATTATAGTGTTACATCAGAGTTTTGGCTATAAATTATTGGTAGGTCTGATTCAGAGACTACTTATAAGTCTTCTCTATATGTTATGTAAGGTTTGACTATGAAAAAATAAGTAAAAATTAGAAATATTTTGCTTATTTTAATCTGAATGTCCTTATGGAATTCGAAGAATAAGATAAAAGGTGATTATAATAATGTAAAATATTATAATTATGGCGTAAAATACTTACATTATTATATAACTATAATAAGATAAATTATATATTAGAAATACTAATATACTAAAATAAATATATTAATATATTATAATTAATATATTTCTGCAAGTTTATTATTGTTACAAACAAATAATGAAGGCATAGGAACCTGTTTTTTAATAATAAAAGACAATTATAACAATAATATTACTAATATTAAAGTTATTAATTAATACAAATACTATTTATATTAGTTTAAGAATTATTTAAAAAATAATAATAGAGAGAAATTCTTATAAAAAGAGAAAATAACCTACTTTTAAAACTTAATATAATAATTTTGAATGATTTTACACCAAAAGATATAAATAAAACTCATTTTAATTGTATCTACAATGAAAATACCTGGAATTAGAAATTTTAGGGAAGTTTAATGAAAAACAATGCAAAATTAATTCAATAACATCAATATTGATGATTATAATAAATATGAAGTTGATTGTTTGAATAAACAATTGTTTTATATAAAAGAAGGAAATTTTTTACCTTTGGTTTTAATAATTTATTGTTTTTGTTGCGTCTGAGGGGAAATTAGAGCAAAAAGAGCTCTATTTATAGTAAAGTATTCCCTCCTAGAGTCCAACACGCTTCTAGTAGAGGTTTACTAAAGTTATACACTGGAACTCATCAGCATCTTAAGGTTTAGTGATGATCACGTCATAATTAAACCATCATATCTCCTTATTAAGCCATTATTTAGAGTTGTCACTATAACTCTATGTTTGATGAAATCATAGGCTTGGTAGAAGCCCAACCTTTGTGGATGTCATTATTATTAATCATAACCTAGAAGTAGGCACCAGTTTCATTACTTATATAATTGTTAAACTCAAAATAACATTACAGTGAGTGATCATAAATAAGAAACTTTAAGCTTAAGCTTTTATCCTTAATAATCTTGAGGCTATACACACTAAAGCAAATCAGAGCATGGTTTCCAATAGCGTAACATGTCATACACAAGCTGCAAAGAGAATTTCATTAAATAATGAAAACTCTATTTTTGATGATTTTTCTTGTAACTCATCTTTTCTGTCAAAATTCACTATTTTAAACTTCAAACCATGATCTCAAGGGTTTTTACCTTGAATATAATGTTATGAAGTACGTCATTATTCATGTATTAACTATTAGAGCCTCAATAGCTACTTTATTTCAAATTTGAACCACTTTCACAACACAGTGGTCAGCAGCTATGGAAATTTTATTCAATAAACCCTTACAAGTTATAACCTTGTTTGTAGCTTTTCAAATAAAGTTTATATCTGTATTTCTACAGTAAGTAAGTAGTAGATTTCTTTTTGGGTTCACTCTATAGCATGTATTATTTAGGAGATATGAGCTAAAAACCATGAATATATGCACTGATCATAAAAGTGCATATATTCAGCTTATTTCCTCAAATATTGACTTTAAAATATGACATAAAAATGTTGTATGTGTATTCTTTCATTGGGAATCCAATTGTACAATTTATTTCAAATTCTATTTAATTGGGTTCTGAGATAAATAAGATTTTATGTCCTTTTTATGGTATTCTTACTTATCATTCATTAATTATTTACTTTATAGATATGCCATAAATATAATATATGTGTATGTTATAGCAAGAAATCTAATGCTGTAGTTTATTTCACATGTTTTCCCATTATATTCTGAGTTAATTAATAATTTACTTCTATTTATGGCATTTTCAATTACTTTTATATAATCATTTTAAAAGAGTAATCATTGTAAAGGTGTTCTTGTTACCCTTTTAGATATGTGGTCATATTGCAAAGTCTCACATTCCCTACCCCAAAAAAAAGATTGTAACACAGCCTGATATAATTAATCAGGATATCATCCACTGTCCTACCTTTTCATTATACTTTCTTAGTCTGGAAGCTCAATAATGCTTAATGTTTCTATTCTTTAGGCCCTCTTTCATTTCTGAACCTTATTAGTAGCTTATTGGAATTAGTTATATCTTTGTCAAGTAGCCATTCATCTGCTTGATTTGGGTTTCTATAGCTCACAAGGTATTCTCTTTCTTTTTTTTCTAGTCCTTCTTTCTTCAAGGACTTTTAAAATCTTATTTTCCTCTCCTTCTATTAGAGGGGGAATTGCAAGTAGTGGTTTATTTCTTAGGGGAAATAATTCTTTGTTGCTTTAGCTGTAAGCTTTTATCAGGCTTACAGGGAAATTTGAGGGTTTATTGATTAATTTGCCTGTGAGTTCTAGTTGCACAGGATTAGGTCCATGTAGTGCTTTTATCATTAATGGTCCTAAAAATTAGTCTTTCAATTTCTTTGGGCCTTTGATATCATCAAAATTCAGAGTTGATACTAAGACCAAGTCCCCTACTTTAAAGTTTTTTGGTTTATTACTTTTGTCCCATCTTTCTTTTGCATAATTGAAAGAACCATGCATAATTCTGTCTGCATGATTTGTTTCCTTGTCAAGAATCATTTTCAAATGGCTTGCTGTTGGATATATATCCACTAAGCCTTTCTTAAGAGTGTCATATGGAAGTCTGGTATTCCATCCTTTTTCCAAAATTGATGGTGTTTTACCAGTTGAAGAATGCATTGATGTTTGATATGCCATCTCAAGAGCTGGTATGAAGGTACAGAGATCATGGGTACAGCCATCAGAGTCTTTGAATTCTAGGCCATAATCACAGAATCTTCTGATCATATCTTTTAAGTTTTGTATCATTCTTTCTGCCAGACCATCAGTTTGAGGGTGGTAGGCTGTGGAGAATTATATAACGTTGTTCCAAACAAGTTATGGAGGTTTGTCTATAATGCTGAAGTGAATTTTGGGTCTCTGTCACTTATGATATTTTGGAAGAGTCCTGTATGGCTAATAACTTTATTGCATATCATTATGGCTGTGTCCATAGCTGTGTCATCTTTGTGGCATGGTAAGAACATGGTAGGGTTTCTGTACCTGTTAACTAACACCAGGCCTGTATTATAGCTTCTGTCTCCTCCGGGAGGTAATGCTATTACCCAGTCCAGGTGAACTATTTCCCATGGGTATTTTGGTTCTTGAATTTGTATCATCATTCCAAATTTCTTTCTTGTGGCTCTTTCTGATTTTTGACATCCTTCACAGGTTTGGAAGTTTTCTGAAACATCCTTTCTCCAAATTGGCCACCAAGGACAGTTTTTTACCCTCTCTAGGGTTCTGTCTTCTGAGAGATGTCCAGATGCAACACTATCATGAGATTCATGTAGCATAGAGTTTATCATAGTTTGATCTGTTAAAGCCATAACAAATGTATTTTTAGTCCTATGATAGAGGATTACATCAAGGATATGGAATCTTCCTTCATCATATGCCATTTTCCATGTTCCATCTAGTTTGGATGAAAGTGATGGGTCTTTAAAGTCTTTCATTAGAATTTGGCAGAAGATATGACATTTTGTGTCAATCTTATACATTTCTTTAACTTGGATCAAGAACTCTGTGCCAATATCTGTGACACATCTACCTTCTATATGATGTTCTTCCTGTGTTACCCATGCTGGGCTTTCAGGTGTATTTTCTAAAGCACATCTGCTAAGAGCATCTGCGTTTTTATGAATATTTCCTGATTTGTGAGCTATAGTAATATTTCCCCTATATTCCTAGATAGCAATTTGCCATATCATCATGTGTCTATTTGGTTTCTTTGTTTTTAATAAAGATTTTACAGCATTGCAGTTTGTTATCACATCAAACACTGTTCCATCCAAATAATAGCACAATTTTTCTAAATTCCACACTAGGCAAAGATAGTCCATCTGTATTTTATGATATCTTGCCTCTGATGGTTTAATTTTTCTTGAAATAAAGCAAATTGGTCCATCAACAGGTTTATCATTGATAATTTCTGCCTGGTACAGTGCAGCACCTAGTCCTTCTCCACAAGAATCAATGTAAAGCTTGAAAGGTAGTTTCCAGTATGGCATTAGGAGAAATAGGGGCTTTGTGAGGGAATTGTTCAGTTCCTCATATGCTTTGACCCTTTCTTCAGTCATTTCAAAGACTGTCTGTTGATCATAGAGCTTCTACAAGGACTTGGAAATTCTTTCAAAGTCTTTTGTATGCTGTCTGTAATAATCAGCAAGGTCCATTGTTTCTTTAATGTGTACCTCAAAGGTTTCTCCAGCCCTTGGGCTAGCTGGGTAAGTAGATCTTCTTAGTAAGGGTGGATAAAGTGTTTCCACATTAAGAAAAATGTCTAATTCATTCCAGATGACTGCACCTAGTGGTTCTTTGTCAGTTGCAAAGGCATTTTTGTATTTAAACAAAAGATCAAGCAGTTTTCTTTCATTTTTCTGTTAATTCTTGATTAAATTATGCCTCATTAAGATGTTCATTCATGAAAGATTGTTTCTCTGTGCTTTTCTCTTCATTTGTTATGACTTTAGTTTGTCTACTGTTCTTTAAGAAACCAAATTTCTTCCTCCCATTGTCTCTGATGGTAAAATATCTGTCTTTTTGATTGGAGATATCTATGCCATAAATTGACAAGTAATCATTTCCCAGTATAAAATGGTTACTAGCACAGTTGTCTATCACTAAAAACTCTACTTTCATTCTTAAACATTGGGAAGGGTGACGAAAAACTAATGTTAAGTCAATTATTCCAAAGGGCTTCATGCTTTTACTTGCACTACTAAATTTAGCCCCTGGTATTGGTATGAGTGTTTCTTCCTTATCTGGTACAATTTATTTTAAATAATTCTTACCAACACAGGTACAGTATGCTCCTGTATTGAAGTTTTCTTTTGCCTCTTGGTTTCCAACCTTGATAATACTTATTGTTGATTTTCCAGCTGTTTATCCAATTCATTTGTCTGTTTTGGTTCTATAGATCTTTGCATCTTTTATGTTTGTGAGGCTTGTATCAGATGTTCCAACTTGTGGTAAGTTTAAGCTTACATCTAGTACTTCATATTTTAAATCAATATTTTTAATTTGTGCATTAATTATATCAATTTCATAACTTTCAGAAGTTTCTGACTCTTCAGTTCCTTTTTCAGACTCAGATTCATATTCTTTTTCATTGTGGTCTTCTGGCTCCACAATTTGATTGATTTTTGCCTTTTTAATGCAATTATTGGCTAAGTCTCTAATACCTCCACATTTATGCCATTTACTTTTCTCATTAGTGTTGGGCGTATTGGTTTTGAAAGATTTTTTGGTTATCTTTCTTGATAAATGTGTTTTTGGACTTTTAGTGTCAAATTATTTCCATGTTCTGCCAATTTTTGTTCTTTTCACTATTTCTTCCAGTGCATTGATATACTTCTCTGTGGAGCATAGCTCTATACATCTGTTTCTTATGGCATGTTCTGATTCCCCTCCACCATTATTGAGCATTTTCATATGCACCATTTTCTGTGACATTTCTGGATACAGTGCATTTAATCTTTCAACTTGTTTCAAGAACAAAGTCAAAGTTTTAAGCTTATCTGGGTCAAATATGGAGTTTTAAAATGCATTTTCTATCTTTTACCTCAAGGAATCATTTGCCCACTTGGTGATTATTTCATTTTTACACAAAGCCCAGGTATGTTTGCCATTTGTTTGTTGTATGCCATAATACCATCTTCTTTCAGATTTTCAAATAATTAATCTGGAAGTTATTAAGTCATCTGGTATGGCATAATCCTTCTGTAAAATGTCAATCATCTTAATAAATGACATATTGTAATATTCACCTTTGCCTGTGAATTTTGGCCATTCTTTTAATTGAGGTTCTTCTTTTATTAGGAGTTGGTTATTGTGTTGATGCATCAAGTGTGTTATGAATGGATTTTTTATTTCCTCTTTTGGTTTAACAGGAATTCTTATATGAGAAAATGGTATTGATAGCTTTGGCATATTTGAGTTAGCTGCATTTATTTTATCCATTTTCTCAGCAATGAGTTTTATTTCACTTTGAATGTCATCTTTAAGATTCATTCTTGCTTAATCACTTTTTCTACATGGTCTAGAAGTAATCTTTGATGTGATGAAGTCTTTTCTTCGAATTTTTCCACAGAAATACTTAATTTGTTTAATTTTTCTGTAAGATTATCAATACTCAGGTCATAATTCATTGTCAAAGTTTTGTCTTTAAAATCTTTTATGTATTTATACAATTCCTGTTGTCCTTGTAATAATTTTTGAGTATTTCCAATCAAAATTTTCCATTTATTATTTTCAACCATAAATTTAATGTTATAAATATCTTTGATATTTTGTACAACACTTGTTGTTATAGATGATAATGTTTTATTCATTTCTTGTAAGGATAATAAACTATTTCTAATGTCTTTGAAGGGTAAAATACTATTTTGAATTTCTGTTAAAGTATTTACAACATCAGGCAACAAAGTTATTTATTTGAGTAATGAGGTTGTCTCATTCTTTGTTCCTCTTTGCCCTTGCATTCCAGGAAGGTTCTGGCCATGTTAAAAAACATTTTCCATAGCATCTTTTTGGATTTTTGGAATCCTGTATCTCGGGGAATATGGTTTCCACCAGTTCTTTGTCTTGTTTCTCTTCCCTTATTGGGAAGCTTGGTTGGCTTGAGGCTTTCTGGTAGAAGCTACTGGGGCTTCTTCCTTGCTTGCCCCCCTCTTTTTAGCATGGTAGTCCTTTATCTTTTTTATTTGAGGCTTGGATGATAATGGATTCAGTCCATTGGAGTATCTCACTATTTCCTCTCTGTGAGGAATTAATTTCAGGATTTGCCAGGAGTTCATTACTCCTTGGTTGATTTGTGGCAACATTTCCCAATCCTTTTCTTTGTACACTGTGGAGTACTGTGTGTACTGGCTCATATGAATTTCTATTTGAGCCCTCTGAATGTGATTTATATCTTTTGGAGTTACTTGTACTTAGCTCTAACTCTGGCTCAGATATCATGGGAATTTCTGGGACTTGTCTTTGGGATATGGCACTTCCTTTTGTGGATTCTGTTCCACTGGGGAGTTTGCCCTTTCTTCTCCCTTTTGAGGGATCATCTCTACTTCTGAGTGCAGTTCCATATAATTTGATGGATTATTGTGATTCTCTTCTAGTAGTCATAATTGAGAAGATAAAAAAATTTCAGGACACCAAAAACTCTTTTTTATGGCAATTTAAAGAGAGGTACTCACCTTCAGAGTCCTACATAGTGGGTCCTGGAAAGACTAATTTCTGACCTTTATTGTTCTTATTGAAAACAGGTGTTGGTGAGCTTGGAAAAGTTTCTTCCACCAATATCTCAACAGTGGTTTGATTATCCTCTTCTGGGTTGTCTGCAAACACTAAAAAGACAAATAAATGTAAAAATTTCCTTTGTATCTTCGAATAAATAAAGGAAATGAGTAAAACAAGAATAAAAATAACTTTTTTTGATTGGTTGTTTATTTTTTATATTTTGATTTTCAAAGAATAAAATAAAATAAAGATGATTCTTTTGAGATTAACTTTTAATATAAGTTTATTTTGAATTCATTAATATCTTTTTCAATCACTAGAGTAACTCAAAGAAAGTTCTTGCAAGTATAAGGATGGGAAAACCATGTGTAACAATTTCTTTCCAAATGCCTCAATAGCTCTTAAAATCAATGAATATAAAATAATTATATAATTTTGGAATTATAAATATAGCTTATTATTGGATAAGCCCAATTTGAATCTTTCTTAAAGGTCCTTTAGGTAAATATAATGGCCAGGCCCCCAAATGTAAGGTTTGACTTTGAAACAATAAGTAAAAATTACTAATATTTTACTCATTATACTCAGAATGTCCTTATTAAATTTAAGTAATAAGATAAAACTTAAGTATGATAATAAAAAATATTATAATTATGGCGTAAAATATTTAAATTATGAAATAAAAAAAAAAGGTGAATTATATATTGAAGATATGAATATAATAAAATAGACATATTGATATATGATAATTAATATATTTCTGGAAATGTATTATTGTTAAAAACAAATAATAAAGGTATAGAAAATTTTTATTCAATAATAAAAACAAATTATGAAAAGAATATTACTAATATTAAAGTTATGAATTAATATAAATACTAGTTATATGAATTTGAGAATTATTTAAAAAATGATGATAGAGAGATATTATAATAAAAAGAGAAAAAACCTACTTTTAACACTGAATATTATAGTTTTTAATTATTATTTTACACCAAAAAATTTAAATACAACTTACCTAAATTTCATTTGAAATAAAAATTAAAAGAAATTACAAACTTTCTTGTTTATATGTGGAATTAGAGATTTTAGGGAAATTTAAAAAAAACACTTAAAAATTTATTTAATCAAGTCAAAATTGATGATTATAATAAATATGAACTTTATTCTTTGAGCATATAGTAGCTTTATATGAAGAGAAGATGGTTTTTACCTTTGGGTTTAATAATTTATTGTTTTTGTTGCATCTGAAGGGGAAATAGAGTAAAAGGAGCTCTACTTATAGTGAGATATTGCCTCCAAGAGTCCAACAGGCTTCTGGTAGACATTTATCAATGGTATCCAATAGATTTGATCATTATTTTAAGGTTCAGTGATAATTAAATCATAAATAAATCATCTTATCTCATTACTATGCCATTATTTCAAGTTATCACTATAACTCTGAGTTTTATTGCATCATAGGCTTGGCAGAAGCCTAAGCATTGTGGATTTTATTAGTAGTATACATAATCTAATAGTATTGACTAGTCTTATCACTTATATAGCTGCTAAACCTAAAATAAGATTACAGTGAGTGATCATAAATAATCAATTTCAAGCTTAAACTTTGATCATGAATAACTTTTAAGTTATACATGCTACAGCCAATAAGAGGGTGGTTTCTGATAGCTTAGAATGTCATAATTAAGCTTAAAAGAGCATTACTTACATAATCAAAACTCTATTTTGGATGATTTTTCTTGCAACTCATCTTTTCTGTTGAAATTCACTATTTTAAACTTCAAACCATGATTTCAAGGGGTTTTACCTTAAGTTTAAAGGTAAAAAATACATCATCCTTCACTTATGAGCTAGTAGAGCCTGAATATCCACTTTATTTTAAGTTTGGACAACCTTCACAACAAAGTGGTCAACTGCTATAGCAATTTTATTCAATAAACCCTTACAAGTTATAAGCTCACTTGTAAATTGTCAAATCATGTCTATATCTGTATTTCTAAAGTAAGTACTTGGTAGATTTATTTTTGGTTTAACTCTCTATCATGTTTATTTCACAAGATATGAGCTAAAAGCTATGAATATATGCACTGATCATAAAAGTGCATATATTCAACTTATTTCCTTAAATATTAACTTTAAAATATGAAATAAAAATGCTATATGTGTATTATTTAATGGGAAATCTAATGGTGCAATTTATTTTACATGTTTGATTGCTTTCTGAGATAAATAGGATTTTATGTCACTTTTATGGTATTCTTACTCATTATTCATCAATTATTGACTTTACAGATATTACATAAAAATGACATATGTGTATTTTATCACGAGGAAGTTAATTGTGTGACTTAATTCACATATCTATTCATCAGATTACAAGGTAATTAAGAATTTATTCTATTTATGGTATTTTCATTTACTTTAATATAATTATTGTTAAGTTTTTCTTGTGAACTTCTTGGATATGTGGTCATATCTCAAAAGCTCACATTTCAAAACCACAAATCTTATTCTATTTTTGTGATTCTCCATAGGCTCACTATTCATTATTAATGGGAGGGTCAGCTAATACACCTTAGCACCCATGGTTATTGGACAATTCTGAAATTGAAAACAGACTTACCAATGATTTCACCCTCAGGTTACTGCTTATTTCATCCCACAATATGGTAAAAATCTAAGAAAAAAGAGATATTAAGACTTTACCAGCTCATATGTGAAGGAATATATACTTTTTATCATTATATTCAAGTTATAAACCCTTGAAATCATGGTTTGAAGTTTAAAATAGTACATTTTGACAGAAAAGTTGACTCACAAGAAAAATTATCAAAAATAGATTTTTGATGTAATTAAATCTCCTGGAAATTTGATAATGACATGCCAATATACCAAAATATACTCTCTGAATTGTTGGAGCATGTATAATTCAAAGGGTATTAATGATCAGAGTTTAAGCTTAAAAATGATCATTTATGATCACACACTGTAATCTTAATTTACGTTTAACAGTCATAGAAGTGATTAAAGGGATGAAAATTATTTTATTATCATTAAAAATCATCAAAGAAGCAGATTTTAGTCTTCTTAAAAGCCTATGATCTCATTAAACTAAGAGTTACAGTGATAGCTCTAAATAATGGTTTGATAATGACATAAGATGGTTGAATTATGATGTAATAATAAATAAAACTTGAAATACTGATCAATTCCAATGGATAACATTGGTAAAAATCTACTAGAAGGCTTTTTGACTCTAGGAGGTAGGATTTTACTATATATAGAGCTGTTTCACTTCTATTTCCCCCTAAAACGCAACAAAAACATCAAATTGTCAAAGCCAAAGGTAAAATCTTTATTATTCTGATATAAAGCCATTAAATATTTAGAAAATCAAGTTAATCTTTATGTTAAGCATCAATTTTAAATGTTTCCTTAAATTTCTCTCTAAAATGTCTAATTCCATGTAAAAACAAGAATATATGTAATTTCTGCTATTTCCTATTGTAAATACAATTTAAATGAGTTTTATTTAAATATTTAGGCATAAAATGATTCAAAATTATTATATTAAGTATCAAAAGTAGGTTATTTTCAATTTCTATAAGAATTTTCTCCATATTATTCTTTTGTCATATTTGGTTGTAAGCATTAACTTTCCTTCTTTGCTGTAGAAGTCCTCCCTTCCTTTGTATCCTTCTAAAAGAGTGCCTTTCTTTAGAAAAGAGCTTAAGGAAATAAGGATTGAGGAGGCTTATGGAAATACCAAAGAGGTTTGAAGAGTTATTTTTCCAAATGATGTAGCTAGCTCAAGAGTTCCTTTAGATTGGACATACATATCATTTCCATTTGCCGCAAGTAGCTTCTCATTTAAGGGTTTTTTATCAGAGATCAGAGAGTCATTCAGTTCTATGGTGTTGGAGCACCTGCTATTGAGGATAGGCTGGTAAACATTTCTGGTGAATTATTTAAGTATGGAAAGAGAAACTTCTGTCTCAGTGTGATTACAATGACAATGATATGAATCTCATTTCTTGGGGAAAAGTTGAAAACACTCTGATTCAGGATAAGGCACAAGTGGATTGTGCTTTTATTTATGAAAAAGGTGCTTCTCACATTTGGTAACAGCTTTCCAACCAACATTAATTTCTTCTTCTGAATCAGTTCTTTTAATGATATCCAATTCTATTTCCTTGAAGAATTCTTTGACTGTAGGATTTTTAGTGGAAACTTTGATGGAGTGAGAAACTTAATTTGGGACATGTCTACAGGATTTTGGGAGAATTATAACAACATACAGTGAAAGAACCTGTTTCATGACATCACCAGTAAATATATCAGGTTATAGTGATCATAGTAGTTCAAGTCTTGATCTAAAGAGAGAAATGGATTTGATGAGTGAGGCAACAGAAGAGGGGAGTTTGATGCTAAAAGGTTTCTCAAAGTGAGAGGCTATATTCTTGGCTGAGCTAGAAGCGTAGTGTTCCTGGATAGATTTTTAAAGTAATCTGGAATCCTCATTGTCTTTGATAATGAACTTATCATAATTTTCTGACTATAGATGGGCAACTAAGAAAGAATATACTGTTTTTTTTCTTAGAATCAAGATTTCCAGTATTGGTAGTATTGGATTCATAGTCAAGGTATTCTTTTAAGTTTCTCATACCAAGAGAGGAAATTAATCCTCTTTTCCATGGTATAAAGCTTTTAGAAGTGAGTTTTTCAAGGCTCTTGATCTCAGAGAGTTAAATGTGTGATTTTGATGAGTATTTCATGTTAATCATTCTTCTTGTGTTATCTATAATGTGTAAGCGCTGGACCCATGACCTGAAAGCCTCAAAGAAGGAGAAATAGTCAGATAATGAAGGGCAATAGATATTTGGATAAGTAGGAAAAAATCCGTATAAGTATCAAGCTTATTTACTAGCCTAGCTATTTATATAGTAATAATTCCAAGAATTCAATGCAAGCATATAAACAATTAAGTGATTAAGATGGTTTATGTGACTCGCTCAGTAAAGAGTTCTAAGTACGACAGGATCAGCTTAAGACTGTTGGTTAAAAGTAAAACAAGAGTAAATATGTGGGTCAGTTATTCTGATGAATTCTCTCTTGGTGATTATGATCCATGTGGGGGTTTTCATCTATCTGGCTGTTAAGTCTGCATTGATCCTAATTTAATCCAACAATAACATCAAAAAACGTAAATGTTGGGTCTTGATCTTCTTCCACAGTGAGTCTTAGTTCTCAAACAATTCCAGGGCATTCAAGGAGCTGAGAAAGTGAGCTAATGGTGTGGGAAAGATCAGGCCTAGTGGCAGTGCTTAAGTACTTCATGCTTCTGATCGCTCTTTGTTAGCTAACTACAAGATGGAGAAGTTTTTCCAATTATTCCTTACTTTCCAGTTGAAGATGGATATTCAGTTCCAAAGGCATTGAAACTTATTTGCAATGGTTTATACCATAAATCTCAAGGAAGGAGTTGGTGAAGTGACTCTGATCAAGAGAAATGAACCCATCTTCATACACAATCCTTACCCCCAGAATCAAATAGGCAGGACCAATGTCTTTGATGTCGGATTCCCATGCTATTTCCATTTTGAAGGATGAGACATCTTCCACAAAGATAGCAATATCATCCACATGGATATAGAGCCAAGTCATAGTACCTTTAGAGGGAAAGAAAATGCAGGGATCAAGCACACAAGCTGAAAGCTCAGCTTTTAGGCGCTGATACCAAGCAAGTGCATCTTGTTTGAGACCATAGACAGCTTCTTTTCAGACCTTTCCACATAGAGGAAGTGAATATTTTTCACTCCCAAGGTTGGCTTGTGGTTTTTACAAGGTCTGTATAGCATTTATTGGGCTGGGTTGTGGCTTTGAAACCAAATCTGGGCAGTTTTCACAAATACAGGGTGAAAATTATCATCTGGGGACCACATAGCCCTCCTCTGACATGTATGACGCATAGAAGGCTGTACAGAACCTGTACAAGACCCCAGTATTGACCAAAATATGAGGTGTTGAATTATAAATAGGCTTTTTTGTCTATTTGACACCTCATCATCATAGTTATGGGAGAATATCCCACAGTAAGCCTGTATTGGCATAACTGTGGGATTTTAACCTTAAAACTGCCATACCTTTGTCACTTTTTGGGATATCAAGCTTTAAGTTGGTTCATTGTGTATCCCTGAATGTGTTCCACACAATGGTACCTCATTTTATATTGTTATCATTAAATATGGCAAAGTTATGCCATGTACAAGATATTTTCCACATATGTATGATTTTCTTAAAATTTGTATGAAATTTGTTTGCCCCATACCTTTGTACTATATGAGATATGTTGAAATGAATGGAACCATCAGATAGCCCTGATTGTGCTCTTTTAAAAAAGACCCCACTTTAGCTATCTCACACAAAAACTGTAGAAGTTAGATGGGAGGTGAATATTTTATTCACCCTTATTTGACCTTATTTTGGTCATACCTTCTGTAATTCTGGCTCTAGCTCAATTTGGCTTGTACCATTTGATAGCTCTGACATAGAGCTTCATTTTTAATACCAATTTGATGGAATTAAGCCTCTACCTCTGTATTTCAGATGGGAGGTGAAAAATAAGGTTTATGCTCAGCAACAATTTTCAGCAGGAATAACTTTGTTATTCCTGGTCCTATGATTGTGGGACTTTTATCTTTAGAAAGAGATGAGTTCTGTCTTTCTTTTCATACTTTTGGAGCTGGTTTTTCTCAGCTCCATTTATTGGTGGTATCTTGGCTCTACCATTGGTTTGTGGTATTTGGCTATCATGCTTGTGCCCTGCTTTTGAGTCACAGGCTGACATACCCTCCATCTAAAAAAGGCTCATCATTTATGAGACTTTTCAGTCCTCCTAGAGGCCCTGAATCTTCCTAAGTGAAGATTCCCATATGCTATGGAATCTTCTTCCAACCATTTGTTTGTATCTGCTGTCTGGTTTTTAAATATGACCATGTACTGGCTCTGGTCTTTAACATCCCATCTAATTTTCCTTGCCTTGATGATTTTTCTCACAGGGACAGGGGAGTCTTCCACTTTGACTATTTTAGGTGGAGTGGGATTTTTCTTCCTGGAGGGGCACTTGTCCTCCTCTGTCTGGGAGTATGGCTTAACCAAACTCACTGGGAATACTGGGTGTTTCCTAGAAAATTCCTCCGTGAGTTTGACCTCCACTGCATTTTTTCCTAACAGCTTAATGTTAGTGAAGGGCCCTTAAATTGAGTCTCTCATTTTCTTTGGTCCCTTAATCTTGTTGAAGTTGAGTGTAGACACTAGAACTTGGTCCCCTTCTTAAAATTCAGGTTCCATGTTTGATTTGTCCCACCTCTGTTTGTTGTATTCTTTTGCCTCAGCTATGCATTTGGCGGCTGTGTCAACAGTCTTCTTCCACATATCATAGAGGTCCTTGGCTGTGGGGTGGATGGCTAGAAGATTCTTCTTCAAGTGATCCACAGACAATAGGGGGTTCCACCCTTGTTCTACCATTGAAGGTGATTTCCCTGTGGTAGAATACTGACTAGTGTTATAAGCTAGTTAGACTTCAGGTAGAAGGGTAACCCAGTCATGGTTTTATACTTGATGGTCCTTGTATTCCATCCCATATGCACAGAAACTCCTAAGGATATCCTCCATGGTTTGGATCATCCTTTCAGCTAAGGATCTGTTTGTGGATGGTAAGCTGTAGAAAATGCAATCTTAGTACCTAGAATTTCATAGAGGTTGGTTCAAAATTATGATGTTAATTTTGGGTCCCTGTCACTGATGATAATTCTTGGGAATCCACAAGTGAATATGATTTTAATCCAAAACAAGAAGGCTGTATCCATTGCTTTGTCTTCCTTATTACATGGTAGGCACCTCACACTTTTTCTATACCTATCAACTATGACTAAGAAGGAATTGAAAATTTCTTTCCCTCCTGGGACAAGTCCTGTGACCAAGTCCATATTGATGGATTCCCATGGGTGCTTGGGTTCTTCTATATGCTGAAGTAGCCCATATTTCTTCCCATGTTTTCTATTTTAATTTTGGACTCCTTCACAATTGTTGATATATTCACTCAAATCTTGTTCCCATTTGGTCCACCAACCTGTGCTTGCTACCCTTTCCTTGGTCCTGTCTTCACTCATGTGTCCCATATAGGGGCAGTCATGGCATTCTTTCAGTAACAGGTATATATGGTCCCTGTCTACTACTGTGAGTGAACTTGTGTGTTTCTCTCTATGGTAGAGCAGGATGTCTATAAGGAAAAACTTGTTGTCCTTATAGGCCCTCAACCAGGCTTCCCCTAACTAGGATTCCAACTCTGGGCTCCTGTATTTTTGTTGAAGGAGTTACAGCAACATGCCACACTGTTTGTGTTTAGCATACGTCTTCATCACTGCATCAAAGAACTCATCATGCAGCTCTGAGGAACTTATTCCCAATATGGGAGTTTCTGTTCCTTCTGATGTGGTGTCTCCACTGACTGGGGTACCATTTCCTGATGCCCATTCAGAAAATCTGAGGTTTTTCCTCCTATCTATTTCCATGAAATGGATAGAGATCTTGGCTTCTACTTCTGAGTCATAAGCTGAATTGCTCTTGACATTGCCCAGTGGCCATCTTCTGATTCCATCTGCACTGGTGTGGCTTTTTCCTCTTGGTATATAATGTTCATATTTCCTCTATACTCTTTGATGGCTATTTTCCAATTCAGCATGTATCTATTGGTAGTCTTCATGTTCAGTAAAGACTTCAAGGCTTGGTAGTCTGTGTAGACTTCAAAGCCTGCACCCTTCGAATAATAGTGGAGTTTCTAAAGAGCCCAGAATAGGCATAGGTATTCAGATTTGGTGGCCTAATACCTGTCTTCTGAATCTTTCAGTTGCCTATAAATGTAGCATATCACTACCTCTCTTGGTTAACAATCTACAATTTGTCTCTGGTGAAAGGCTTCCCCTAAGCCTTGGCCACATGCTGCATCTATGTATAACTTTAATGGTAGTTCAAAATCAGTTAAGATGAGCACAGGTGCATTTGTGAGTTCACGTTTGATCCAATCATATGCATCCCTCCTTTCCTTGGTAATTTCAAAAGCTACATCTTTGGAACATAACTTGCTATGACTACTAGTTATGTGGTTTCTATAGTAGCTAGAAAACCCAAGAAAATATTTCATCTCTTTGATATTCTTTGGTACTGGATTTAGCAAGACTTCTGCTCTTTTGTTCTGACCTATGGCTAAACTAAGACTGGAGACTTTATGTCCCAGTTCAAGTAATTCTTGTTTGCCAAAATTGCGCTTTTTAAGTGAAATTTTTAGATTAATGGGTGTGAACTTACTTAGTACTCTTTCTATGTAATGCAGATGGTCTTCCCATGTCTCTGAGTATATAATTATGTCATCAATACCCATTACCATCCAGCCTTCCAATATTTCTTCTGAAAATATTGTGTCCATCATACTTTGGAAGTCGGCTGGTGCATTTTTGATGCCAAATGGCATCCTGGTGTACTCATATATACCCATATGGCATATAATTATGAGTAACTTCATGGAGTTTGGTTTGACTCCATTCTGGTGGAAGCCTTTCATAAAATCCATCTTGGTTATATATTTGGGTTTTTCAAGTTTATCCAGGGCATGAGGTATCCTTGGTATAAGGTACCTGTCAGCTTTTGTGTAGTTGTACAGTCCTCTGAAATCTTCACACAGCCTAGATTTGCTATCATGCCAAGTTATAAGGACAAGAGTGGTGATTTCCACTGATTCATTGTGTCCTATTTTCCTGATGAAATCAGGTTCTAGGAGCTCATTGATTTGTTTCTCAATTTACTTCCTAGTTTCCAGACTTGCTGGGCAGGGAGGTCTTCTTAGCATGGGTGGATAAGGTCTTTCCACATCCAGATATATCCTAATGATTCTTCACCAATGGAAAATGCTGGTCTGTTTTTCCGCAGCATTTTCAGTAGACTAAGTTCTTGTTTACTGATGAGGGTAGTACTGAATTAGCCCTTTTTGAATTCATTCAGTAACTCTTCTAGAGGGTAATGGGTAGATATTTGGTATATGTAAAGTGAAAATTTCTTTTCCTTGTTTGTACCAATAGTAATATGCCTGTTTTTACTATTGTAAATATCAATTCCATTCATCCTCTAGTAGTCTGTTCCCAGTAAAAACTTTTGGATGTGGGCATCTTCAAGCACAACAAGCTCTGGATTGAATCTGATATTACCTTTCCTATGCTGTTTAATAACCTCTTTGATGATTGTCCCAATGCATGTCATCTTCCCTGATGCACTTTTGCAGTTCTGTGCCTTGGTTGGCAAAATTTGTTTTTACCCATTTGGGAAGTGACGATCCAAATAATTTCTGGCCACTATTGAGCAGTGTGTTCCACTGACAATTATTAATGGGTGTTTAGAAGTTTCTATGAAAATGGCCATTGATGTGGCTGTCCCATTTATGTATTCCATTCCTTTAGTTGGTGTAACTAGGAATGTTTGTGCATCTTGTGTGTCTTTACACAAGTTTTTTTTTGCAGTGTCTTGGGGCATGCCTGTTTCTAACTTTATGTCCTGAATTTCTAGTGGTGTGTCCTCTTGGTACTCCACTAGAAATTTCCCTCTTGGTTCTTGGTCTTCATCAGATTGTTCTCTGATGCCATCACCCATAGAGTATGATTCAGAATCCTCTGTGGGGGATTCCTCCTCAGGGACTTTTTGAATGGCATAGACTACATTCTTTTCCTTTGGACATTTATCGGCATAATTTTCTGCTGAGCTACAATTGTGACAAGAATTCTTCTTTTTAGTCACTTCTGCCACTCTTTCTCTGGGTTTGTCTTTAAACTCCACCCTGGAAGGTTTTTTCTCTCTGAAACCACTGCTTTTATATGGGAATATTTTCCTATATTTGTTCTTTTCCTTAAATCTTGCAGGGGGTTTGCAATGTCAGCTAGAGTGCAACTTTGGTTGCATCTGAATTTTACTGCATGCTCTAGTTCTCCTGGCATTTGTGTAAGGAGTTTGGTATTCCTCATCTGAATGTTCATTTGAGGGTCAATGGATTCAAGTCTTTTAGACTGTCTAAGACACCTTTAATATGGATCTTTGTCCACAGAATAGTTGTCATTTTCAAATGATATGGTATTTTTCCATATCCAAGTACCATTACTGTATTTTTGGATGATTTGACTCTTCCGCCATGGCCACTTTCTCCTGCCATGGATTTTCTTCATTTCTGTGTAAGAAATACTAGCATGTCCCTTAAAAGCTGTATTGCGTCTAGCAGTAATCCAGTAGTCTGGTATGCTTGGTACCTCAAAGAAGAGTCCATCAATATGATCAATGAGTTCCATATGATCATTTTCTGCTGTTCCAGACACTTTGGGCCAGATTAAGGCTTCTTTCTCAGAATAAGACATATTATCTCCATCCTGGTATTGAGATGGAGATCTTGCCATATTCCCCAATGTGGCATCTGGTTTTATTTCCTCTTGGTGATATGAATTATCCATAACACAGCCTTGTGGTTGGGGCTTTATGGTATGGTAGAAATTGAAGAGTCTGTTTATGTCTTGGTCTCAACAATCACTGTCCCTTGTTCTGGGTTTTTGTTCTTCAAAGACTTGATTAATCCTTTTGTTGGTCTCTTCAGATCCTTTGTTCAATTTAGCATGTCCCTATTGAAGAGTTGTAACAATTTTTTCCATGGAGGCTGTTAATGTTTTCATCCTCTCATGGCTTTCTTGGAGTTCTGCAAACTTTTTTGTAGTTTTATCAGAAAGATGGGACATTTCAAACTCCAGTGAATCACTGGTTGAGTTACTCTCAGGTGTAACAACATTGTGTTCAATCTGAGTGGGGGTAATATTTCTATTAATGGGGCTACTGATTCTAGAATTACATACAACTATTTTGTGTTCTTGTATACTTTTTTCAACAAGTTCAAAAGCTTCTGAATCATTGGGTCTGACTCTTTATGCCTTTGGTTGAAAGAGTTTTTGTTTTTTCCCTTGTATACTTGTCTTCTCTGGGGAACTTCCTAGGATTTTGGAGAATGGTGACTCTTGGCCACTGATCTACTGGTTCTTGAATGGCTTGAAGCCACTAGAGGGCTGATGTTTCCTACCCCTTGTGAGCCTGAAGGAATCTGAGTAAGCCATGTCTGGGTGAGCTGTTCTTCTACAACTTGGATAGTGTCTATGAAACTGTTGATAATATTACTATTAATCAACAATACTATGACTTTTCTTATGAAATATAATAATATAAAATTCTTATAACCACAATTAAACAATTGATTAATTAATTATTTCTTTCACTTGTTATACACTAATAGTTATTATAACAGTAAGCAGTAATTGTCTACAAGAATCAATTACAAGAAGAATTTAATAATAAATCTTTTTTATTAAAGTAATAAAATTATTTTAATATATAATTATCTTTTATAAGAATAATTACAAAAACAACCCTTGAAGAGAACTATTACTAGAGAAAAACTTTAATAATTAAATAAAAACACTCACTAATACTTCAAAGAGCTTATTGAAAGATAAGAGTAGAGAAATTTGACAGATGATTGTGGATTTAATGGATCAAAATAGATCTATAACAAGATTGCGACAATATATAGTTAATTTCTATGATTTAAAGTCTTTCTGATTGATTCTGAAAGAATAAAACACTTAAGAAATAATTTTAACTAATACTTACTTGTTGGTAATAAAGGTATAATGGAATAATGTGATAATTTTGGAAAAAACAGCAAGAGGATGCCTCTTTTAAGTCTATAACAGCTCACAGAGGCGTGCCATGGAGAAATCTGAAAACCAGTGAGTGCAAAAACAATAAAACTTTTTCAATTATTAACTGCATCATCTGTTGTCACGTGGGATTATCATAATTACTTATTTGCTGCTTTTACGTGACTACCAACCCATTCATGGTTAAGAATAAAAGGATTCACAACTGTAAATACTCTTTTATTCCAACATCATCATTGATTTCTCAAATTTATAGATATTATTAGAAATTCCATCTCAGAGTGTATTTTCTGTCAATTTTTGAAGATTCAGTATTTCACATGGAATCATCAAAAATGGACGGTAAGTAAAACTTTTAGTTTGACTTATTAAAGTATATTTATTTTTGGTTTTAATATGAATTAGAAAGCCCTTAATTGGACCTGAAGGCTTCAGAAAGATTAATTAAGAATTGTATGTTTAATGAATTTTTGGAGTTTTTACCTCATTTCTATGTAGAATTGCAAATAGCAGTATATGGCTTGTTTCTATGAGGTAAATAAATGGATACTAGTCCAAAAAGTGCTTTAATTACTCTTTTGGGATTTATCCATGGAAAGTCATTAAGAATTGAAATGGTCACAGTAGTATAAGCTGCTCTTTACCTCCTTGGCACATCAAAATAGCAGCTTATTTGCTATTTTCTTATGATATAATGAAATTTTGACTTGGTAACCAAGTTCCCAAAAGGTTTTAGCTTACTAATTTGGTCAGGATCAGCCATGTATTCAAGCTTTGGAGCTATACAGGCCTCAGATGCCTTGGAAGTTAGGTATCCTGGCTTTCTTTGATTTGTTTTGTCCCAATTGACTATTTTTATGTCAAAATAGAAATTCAGGCTTCAAGTGAGATAACCACTATGGGTGTACTAAAGGTCTATGTAAGAATACCAAAATATTAAGTGCCATCAACATGCATAACACCTTTCTTAGGGTATATGTAACAGGGGGTTTCTCACATTCCATTATTTTGGCATGAAATTGAGAAAAACAAAATTTTTCATGGATCGTTGATGTGTTATTGATGATTTAGTATTTAAGTACTTTCCTTATTACCAGCTCAAAGAGTTTATTTGAGCTCATTCACTCTATGGAGCTACCCTAGGTGAAGTTTTGTGTAAAATGCAAATCTGGCATTCAATCCATAGATTTAATTATTCAATAAAAAGTTATTCATCTTTTCTGAAATTAAAAATCATGAATTTTCAATATATGCATGACTTATTGGTTATGCATAGTTCAGAATTTATTTTTAAGATAATTGTGGCCTATTTGGATATGTGAAATATACCTCAAGGCTCACATTCCCTCCCACCAAAAAATTAAAATTTCACTACAATTTTGTTAATGGTTTCAAGAAGAAAAAGGCCCCAAAGGGGTTAATGTCCACTGTCCAACCTCTTGAAATTATTCAGATCAAGTAATCCAAAGCACATATATAGACATATTCAGGCTTGTGGCCTTCTTTCATGTCTTAATATTCTTAAGAGTTTAGCTGAGTCAGGTATTTCTGATTCTTCCAGCCATTCATCTTCATGTATTGGATTTCCATATCTGACAAGATATTCTCTTTGATTTTTACCCCTAAGTCTCCTTTTTTTAATGACTTTCACTTCTTTGTCAGCTTGTTGATAAGGTTTTATCAAGCTGACTGGAAAAGTGTGGTTTTTATTTTCCAATTTACCACTCAATTCCGCTTGAACTGCATTGGTCCCATGTAAGGCAACAATAACAAAAGCTCCTACATAAGAGTCTTTTAGTTTATTTGAGCCTTTGATATTATGAAAATTAAAGGTTGGAACGAGAACTCAGTCCCCTACTTCAAAGTCTGGTACTTTCTGACACTTGTCACACTTCTGTTTTGCATAGTCAAAAGTGTCATTCATACTCTGTTCTGCATGATTTTTCACTTTATCAAGCATTATCTTGAATATGAAAGCTGTGGGATTAATTTCAATCAAGTCTTTCCTCAGTGTGTCTTCTGGGAGTCTTGGATTCCATCCTTTTTCTAACATAGCAGGAGTTTGTTCTGTAGAAGAATGGACTGATGTCTTATATGCTGGTTACAATAGAGGTATTAAAGTGTACCAGTCATGGGTAAAGCCATCTCAGTCTTTGAATTCTAAGCCATAAACACAAAATCTCCTGATCATTTCTTCTAAAGTTTGAATCATTCTTGCTAATAGTCCATCTGCTTGAGGGTGATATGCTGTTGAAAATGATAACTTAATCCCAAACAATATATGAAGATTGGTTCAAAGTGCAGATGTGAATTTGGGATCTCTTTCACTTAAGATATTTTTAAAGAACCCTGTATGAGAAATAACCATACTCCATAGAAGAATAGCTGTATCCATAGCAGTGTCATGTTAATGACATCGTAAGAATATGGGAGTTTTCCTATATCTGGCTACAATTACTAAACAAGCATTATAATGTTTGTCACCACTTGGGGGAAGTGCTGTGACCCAATCCATGTGAACAACTTCCCAAGGGGATTTTGGTTCTTGAATATGAATCATTAGTCCAAATTTCTTGCCTGTACTCCTATTTGCTTTTTGGCATCTATCACAGGTATGGCAATATTCAATAGTTTCATTTCTCCAAGATGGCCACCATGCACAGTTCTTCATTTTCTCAAGTGTTATGTCTTCTGACAGGTGTCCAGAGTAGATGCTATCATGGCATTCATGAAGAATGGTATTGATAAGCAATCTGCTATTCAATGTCATTACACAAGAATGTTTGGTTCTGTGGTAAATTATCCCATCAAACAAGTGAAATCTTCCTTCAGAATAGGAATCCTCCCAAACTTCATCCAGTGCATTGACTAAAGATGAAACTTTGAAGTTTTTGTCTAATGAGGAAGTCAAGATATGGCAATTATTGTCTTGCTTATAACATTCTCTGATTTTTTCAAAGAATTCAGTCCCAATATCAGTTATGTTAATTCCTTCAATTGGAATCTGTAGTTCTGCTTCCAGAGGTACATAAGCTGGGTTATCAAGAGTATTGGCTAATGCTCACCTGCTAAATCCATCAGTATTCTTGTGAATTTTTCCTGCTTTATGAACTATAGTAATGCCACCTCCATATTCTTGAATGGCTATTTGCCATCTCAACATATGTCTGTTGGGAGGTTTCATGTTAAGAAGTGATTTCACGGCATTACAGTCACTTATCACTTGAAAATCACTGCCATCAAGATCAAAATGTACTTTCTCAAGTTCCCATAAAAAACATAAGAACTCCATCTACCTTGCACCATATCTGGCTTCTGTTGGTTTTATTTGTCTTGAGATGTAACAAACTGGTCCCTCTGTAGGTTTGTAATCTATAATTTAGACTTGATGTAGGGCTTCCCCTAATGTATCTCCACATGCAAAAATGTACAATTTAAAAGGTATATTCCAGTCAGGAATGAGGAGTAAAGGTGCTTCTGTAAGAGCTTTCCTTATCTTCTCATAAGGTTCAGCTCTTTCCTGTGTCATCTCAAATACTTTCTGTTGATCACAGATTCTATGAGCTTTGAGGCATATTTTACATATCCAAAGAGGCCACAATTATCTTAAAAATAAATTCTGAATTATGCATAACTCATAAGTGATGCATATATATTCAAAATTCATCATTTTTGATTTCAGAAAAGATGAATAACTTTTTATTGAGTAAGTAAATCCATGGATTTAAGGCCAGATTTGTATTTGACACAAAATTTTATCTAGGGTGGCTCCATAGAGCTAATCAGCTCAAATTAACTCTTTAAGGTGGTAATATGGAAAATACTTCAATACCACATCATCAACACCACATAAAAGATCCGTGAAAAGTTTTGGTTTTCTTAATTTCACGCCAAAATAATGGGAATGTGATGGATCCCATGTTACATATACACTAAGAATAGTGTTATTCATGTTTTGGGCACTTAATATCATGGTATTCTTACATCAAATTTTGGTACACCCATAGTGGATATCTCACTCAAAGCTTCATTTTCTATTTTGACGTAAAAAATAGGCAAGGGGGACAAGACATCAAAGAGAGCCAGGGTACCCACCTTCTGAGGCCTCAAAGGTGTGGACAGCTTAAAACCTTGGATCCATGGATGATCTTGGCCCAATTACTAAACTAAAACACTTTGGGAACTTTGTTACCATGTTACAACTACAGTAAATCTTAAGAAAGTAGCAAATAACCTGCCATTTTGATGTGCCAAGGAGGTAAAGAGCTATTTAGACTCCTATAACCATGTCGATTCTTAATGACTTTCCATGGGTAAGCCCCAAAAGAGTCATTAAGACCCTCTTTGGACTTGTATCCATTGATTTACCTCATAGCAACCAGTTAAACACTGATATTTGCAATTCTACGTAGAAATGAGGTAAAAACTTCAAAAATTCATTAAAAATACAATTCTTAATGAATCTCTCTGAAGCTTTCAGGACCAATGGGAACTGTATTATCTATGGTAAAACCAAAAATAATTATGGATTTACTAGTAAAATTAAAACTTTTACTTACAGTCCATTTTTGACTATTCTATGTGAAACACTGAATCTTCAAAATTTGTCAGGAATTACAACCTGTGATGAAAATGGCAATAAAATTGATACCTTTGAGAAATCAATGATTCTTTTGTAATAAAAGAAGATTTAAAGATGTTACTCCTTTTATTCTTAACCATATTGGGGTCGGTAGTTGAGTGAAAGCATTAATTAAGTAATTATGATAATCTTGTGTGACAACAGATGATGCAATCAAGAATTCAAAAGGTTTTTTTGTTTTCTCACTAATTAGTTTTTCAGTTTGCTCCATGGAATACCCCTGTCATCTTTTGTTGACTTAAAAGAGGCCTCCTCTTGCTGTTTTTTCCATATCAAATCATCTTATTATCCATTTATATCATTGTCACCAACAAGTAAGTATTAGGTAAAAGCTATTCTTAGGTGTTTGCATTCTTTCAGAATCAATCAGAAAGACGTGAAATCATAGAATCCAACTATATATTGTTGTAATCCTGCTATAAATCATTTTGATCCCTTAAATTCACAATTCTATGTCAAATTTCTCAGCTTATATCTTTCAATAAGTGCTTTGAAGTATAAGTGAGTCATTTATCTTTAATTCTTAAAGTTTCTTTTCTAAAATTAGTTTTCTTCAAGAATTATCTTTATAATTATTCTTGCAAAAGATAATTATACATTAAAATAATTTTATTATTTTAATAAAAGAAGTTTTTATTATTAAATTCTTCTTGTAATTGATTCTTGTAGACAATTACTTCTCATTGTTAAAGTCACTAGTAGTGTTTAACATGTGAAAGAAATAATTCTTTAATTATTTAATTTTGGTTATAATAATATTTTATTATTATATTTCATAAGAACAGGAATAGTACTGTTGATTAATAATAATATTATCATCAGTTTCATAGTCAAATCTTACATTTGGGGGCCTGGCCATGTTTTTTGAACCTTGTACCCTTAATTAATATATTTTTAAGTTCTAAAATATATTAATTTGATAATATTTTTTTTCTTTCATTTTAAAGTTCTTTTTCATTGAGAAATTTGGTTTAATTTTATACTGTTTTTACACATGGCTTTTTCACATCCAAAATCTTATAAAATTATTCTTTGAGCTACTCTGAATTAATTTTCATTCAAAATCTTAAATTTTAATTTATTTTACCTCTAAAAAGAATAGTTTTTGTAATATTAACAAATATAAAACCCATAAAAAATCTTTAAAAATATCTTAAAAAAAGGATTAAAAATAATTTTTCTCTTTTATAATTTCTTCTAGTGTCTTTAATCAAATACTCTGCAGCTGGAAAAAGACTCAGTAAAAGATATATCACTAATCCAGAATCTTCAGAAGCAGAATCTAAAGACAGTATTGAAGTGTGAATTGCTAAAAGAGGCACCTTATTTAACTCAGAAAAGAATAAATTACCACCAAAAGGTGTTTGTTTTATCTTCTATTTTTCACTTTGGATCTTTGAATTGACCTGAAAATAGTGCATACCAGAAATGGAAGCAGCTATTCATTCCAACCAGATGGATGTGGACAAGGAAGAGGCAAGAACAAATCCAGAAGTGCCAAGTCTTCCTCAAGGAAGACCCATTTGGAGGATGCCAGAGCTGCCCCCCATAACCCAAGGTCTGTACCCACAGATTTTAACGTGAAATCTGAGCCTGAAATGATTCATGATAATATTTCCAGGGCTGAACCATTTATAAGTGACAGCAATACAAATATATCAATGCCAATACAAAAATTGGCTCAGAGCAGCCAAAGGAGAGGAGTGGGAACTATGCCCAAGCCTTTGGGAGGGGGCCATGAACTCTTACTTACACATCAAGAGCTTTCTGGGTCAGGAGAAGAACATAGAACTCTTAGGAGGTTGGAGCCCCCTGTCTTGCAAAGACAAGGTCAAAAAGATAAAGAACTGGTTGAAGAACCAAAGTCTTTTATCCATAGACTAGAAGAAGGATCTGGAAATGACTCCAGATTTGGAGACGGAGGCCCCAGTGGCGTCTACCAGCTCCAAACCAGCTCCAGAAGTGTTCAAGGACAAGCCCCAAGGACCTCAGAAGAAGCAGAGAGGTCCCAAGAATCATCAAAGCAAGGGAAAAGGCAAAGCCAATTGGCACAGACCTTACCCACAAGGGTACAGGATCCCTAAATTGGAGCCTTAAGCCATGGAAAGTGTATTCAACATGGCCAGGACTTTGATTAAATTCACAGCCAAAGAGCAGGAAAGGATTAACAGAACTTTTCCAAAGAAATAATAGATCAGATACATTTTGTTCAATCTAATATTGATGTAGCCCTTGGTAAATTAGATGTAAAGATAAATAAACTTACATCAGACATGAGTGAATTAAAAAGAAATGACAAAGGATATACTGAATGGTATCAATTGGAAAATGCCAGAATTGATTCATTATCAATACATGTAACAGAATAGAAAGTACATGTCAGGTTCAGAATGATGAAATGGAAGATGTTTCCATTTTTGAAATGAATGATCAACTTAAAATTCTAAAAGATCATGTCTTAGAAATAGTTGAAAATAGCAATCAGTTTGCTACACATCTAGCAAAAAGTGACAGTGAAAGTGTCAGCCTGTGACTCAAAACAGAGCACTAGCATGACATCCAACATACCATAAATAATGGTATGACAAGTATTGAACAAACATAGTCAATACAGGTGATACTTAAGAGAAAACAATCCTCTTAAATTAAACACCAACCTTATCCAAACAGAATAAGGAAACCTAGAGGAGAATAAACAGGTCAAAACCCTTATTTTCACCTCTCATCTAACTTATGCATATTTAAGCTATTATATACCAAAATGGTATTTTTCTTAAAGCTCACATAGAGAGCTACACAATGATATCATCCATGTTGTTGTAACACCACTACAACTGGAGATACCATATGACCTTTATTTCAAAACCAAGACCCCCCTGAAGGTCAAAGAGGGCTTGTACAAAACTGTACAAAAGTATAACCAAATTAAAGATATAAACAAGAGCTTTAATATGAGATACATTAGACCTCTGTATCTCTTAAATTGACTGAGGGATCTTGGTCCAAAGGTTTAACAACCAGAAATACAGATATTCTGAAAACAAGAAAGTAAACAAACCCCTGTATCTTTGGTATACACTCATACAACTGTACAGTGTAATATACCAAACTGTAGAGCTAATCAAGTCCTAAAAAACTGTATCATCAGAATACAGATATCTTCCAAATTGAAGAAGATATCTGGTATGGAAGTTTTTGAAGCCTCATACTGATGTACAAAAATACATCCAAAAGCTTAAAACCCTTATAACTTTTGTTATTTGAAAGAAGGGTAAACATGAAGAATACCAAATTGAAGAGCTCATTAAGCCCTTCAATTCTGTGCTCTTGGTTTCTTGATATCTCAAAAACTGACTAAGATATCTTGGTTGGAAGTATTATGACCAATACTGCCCTGTACCAAACCTGTACCAACCAGTACTGTCTTGATACTCAAAATAATGGTTATTTAAGGCTTAAACCCGCCCAGAATGACCAGTATTGATCATACAGACACCAGAACAACGTCATCCAAGTGCTGACGTGGCAAGTGAAATGTTTTTTCATCCTGTATTGATGTTTCTTCACAGTCAAAGATATTAGAGCATTGCAACCCAGGTCCTCAATAGACTCATCACCACTGTTACCACATAGCATTAGGACCTGAAGATTTATTTTATTATTTGTTTTGACGTGTCACAGTCATAATACTAGCTTGTATTTACATTTTATAGCTACTATATAGACTCACCCTGACATTTTGGGGGCCTGGCTGTGGGTTTTCAACCTTATTGGACGTGTTTTGAACTGAATTAGGCGCAAAATTCAGCTATTTACAAGGTATTTTACTAAAAGTGAGTAAAATTTCTAATTTATTTTATACTATTATCATTTTTTTTAGCATCATATATTATATATACAAATTTTTTTCCTCCAAAATATATATTACAAAATATTTTTGTTGAGAGTAGGAGTACAAATCCTCCTTTTTATTATATTGCAATAATTTCCACGAAATTTAATAATAATACAACAGTATTATTTAAATTTTAATATAAATAATAATATACAAACAGTATATTATTTATTTTACTATTATTTTTCACCAAAGTGCGTGAAAATTAATATAGAAACATTTATTAATAAATAATTAATAAATATTAAATAATAAAATAATTTTTTATTATTTATAAGGAGTATTTTAATTAAATATTTCCTTTAAAACAAGATATCACTCAAATTGACGTGAAAACTTGTAATTAATTGATATTTGAATCAAATATCAAGTGTTATAATAAATATCATTTTTAATATTTATAATAACAAATCAAATTTATTATAATTTAATAAATTTGACGTGTTTATACAAAAACACAATAATATCCAAGTGAATCATTCACAAAAAACTTGGATATTACAGTTTTCATTTATGAAACATAAGTGAAAAACTCAAAAAAAACTGTTA
This sequence comes from Austropuccinia psidii, assembly GCA_023105745.1. NCBI lineage: Eukaryota > Fungi > Basidiomycota > Pucciniomycetes > Pucciniales > Sphaerophragmiaceae > Austropuccinia > Austropuccinia psidii. The sequence continues at coordinate 6,956,250 of JALGQZ010000018.1, forward strand.
TTTTTCAATAAAAACATATAAAAATAAAAAAATAAAAAAATAAAAATAAAATAAAAATAAAAAAAACATAAAATACTTAAAAATTTCAAAAAATAAAAGTAGAATTGAATATAATCATTTTGTTTTATCATAAAATACTCATATACAATCTGAAAATATCTTTTCTGAATAGTGCAAAAAGACTACATTCCATTACAAACCCAGTCACAAGGAAATCCATCTGTGACAGCCTCGGAAGACAGAGAGGTGCTGCCAAAAACCAAGGGCAAGCAGAAAAGACACAGTGAAGTGACAATCAACTCAAAAGAGTGGACACCAATAGCCGTGCCAAGGGCCAAAAAACCCAGAAAAGCTCCAACAAAACCAGTTGGATCACCAAAACAGATTGAGAAACAGAAAATCACTGTTATCAACCCAGTTGTAAACTCTAAAGGCAAATTGCCAAAGAGTATAGATCATAAATTTGTACAAGGGCCTGCTAAAGGTAAATAAACCTTGAAAAATACAACATTTTTTATTGTCTGTCATTTTTTAACATTGTTAACATGACACCTCCACTTCTTAGAGATCTTGGATTCCCAAGAAATCAACCAGAACACTGGCCAAGAAGACACAGAAGAAGAAGAACTGGAGCAAATGACCAGCAAAGGACTTACCATCAGGGAACTCCTACCCAAGGTCTTATTCCAAATCAAATTCAAGCCAGAAGTCCAACCAGGAGATTGGACAGATGCAGAACAGGTCCTCCAAATACACAAACTCCTGAGAGACCTCTTCACATGGAGCATGGACAACAAAATGTTCACTATGGCAGCATCATGGGCAGAAGTGGGGATAGCAACCCAGAAGATCTGTCTCAAGCAAATGGCTTGGATGGAACTTACGACAGAAATGCAAGGTTGGAATCCCAACAAGAATTTCAAACTCTTAGAAGAAAGAGCAACCAGAATCAAAGAGAACCAGGCAGCCATACAAGCCATAGAGAGATCTTGGCACAAGGAAGAGCCCAGTAAGATTCAGGTACCCCCAGAAATGGAAGGAGAAGTCCCATCTTCCCCACAACAATCCAGCAGTTCCAGGCCTTACAAGCCAAAGGAGACTTCATCCAAGGCTCCCCAACCCTTCCAGGTAGTTTCCAACAGGAGAAAAGGAGCCCAAGGGAAAACAAAATATCTTTCAACCAGAGGAAGAAGGAAGCAGACCCATTGATGAAAAAGCTGATGTACTTAGTCCAAGAAGTACACAAAAGCAAGAAATAGTTGTACCTACAAATAGTTTTGATAGTTCTGACTCAATTGACCCAGAATTAATAACCAAGACTACAATCCACACTCATGAGTTTGAAAACAAATTCACATGGACCAAATTGGCCCAATTCATGGATTGGACACATGAAACCTCAGGAAAAATGAGGACAGAAGTGGAAACATTGAAAGAAGAAAATGCTTTCCAAGCAACAGTCATAAAAGACTTAAATACAAATCTGGCCAAAATTTGGACAGAATTTGAAAAAACTAACAGACAGTTGAATTCAATTCTAGAAGAACAACAAACTGTGAGGAGGGATCTGAATAGTATCCAGCAGCAACAGGATCACTTGGATAAAGAAATTGATTACCTCTATGACAGAGAAGACAATCAATACCCTCCAACACAAGGTCAACCTACCACCTCTACAAAGTTGAAAGAAGAGGATAAAGACTATGACCAGGAACCTGAATATCAGATTCCAAAGTTAAGATCAGAGTCAATGAACCAAGATGGGGAAAACCTCAGCTATTCAGAGAAACAGGCACTAAAACAGTTACCAGAAGTAACAAAGTGGCCAAAGTTCTCAGGAATTGGGGAATATGACCATATGGAGATCATTGACTATGTTGATGGACTCTTTGTTGATGTCCCAAAGATACCAGACTACTGGATCACAACAAGGCTTAACACAGCATTCAGAGGCCATGCAAACATATGGTATACTGAGATGAAAGAAATACATGGCAGGAAAAGCTGGCCATGGTGGAGGAACCAGATTATACAAAAGTATAGCAATGGTAGTTGGATCTGGCAAAAGACCATGTCCTTTGAAGGTGATAGATATTCCACACAAAAAGACCCATATGAATGGTGTCTCAAACAAACAAAAAGACTCAAATCTATTGACCCCAATATGACAATAGAAATGAGAAACCATAAACTCCTAACAAAATTACCAGGAGATCTAGAACATGCAGTCAAATGCAGATGCAACAACATCAGCAGCATTGATGACATAGCAAATGTCATACAAGATGTGAGAAAAAAAACCTCCATAGGAAGGTACACATCCTATAAACCAAACTTCAAAGACAAGAGGTCTGAAGTTAAAGAGACAAACAAAGAGAAAGGGAAAGAAACCCCAAAAAAGAAATATGTGTGCCACAACTGTGGATCACCAGACCACTATGCCAACAATTGCACAAAACCAAAAAAGAAAATATATGCAATTGTTGAAGAATCAGAAGAGGAACAAACAGGTGAAAAATCTGATTCTGACAGCATGGGAAACGGCATGAGAGCAGAATCACAAAGTGAACCTGATACCATAGAAGAATACATAGTGGAATGCAATGAAGAAAGTTCACTTGACAAACAAGACATTGAATTAGATTCAGGAATACCACAAATAACAACAGACAAAGAGCTCTGTAAGCACACACAGAATGCACAAACATTCCTGGTAACCCCAAATAGAGGGATGGGATTCATTCATGGAACACCTACAAAATTGACAGTTTATATTGAGAACTGTAAAAACCCAATGATCATTGACACAGGAGCAAGTTGCTCCATAGTGGCAAAAGAATACTTAAAACAACACTTCCCCAAATGGGAAGAGGATATAATCCCAACAAAAGCTAGAAACTTTAAAAGTGCATCAGGCAAAATGCACTCACTGGGGACAATAATCAAAGAGATAATTATCCCACACCAAAAAGGAAATATCAGACTAGAACCTGAATGTGTAGTTCTAGAGAATGCACATGTACAAGGATTCTTACTAGGTACAGAGTACCAAAGAATGTATGGTATGGACATTTGCAATAGTAAAAATGGATATCTTACCATAGGTACAAACAAAGACAAAAAATTTTCCTTTGACATAAATCATATAAAAAATGATAACACCTTGAAAGAACTAGTGGAAGAATTCAAAGAAGCCCAATATGGCACTCAACTCACCAGTAAAATGAAACTCAACTTACTGAAAGTATTGAGAAAGCATAGAGGAGCTTTTGCAATAGGTGATGAACCACTAGGAAAAATCAAAGGACATGATATAGAATTATATCTGGATGTAGAAAGACCATATCCACCTATGCTTAGGAGACCACCATACCCAGCCAGCATGGAAACTAGGAAAGAAATTGAGAAACATATCAATGAACTCCTAGAAATGGGGGGTAATAAGAAAAATAGGACATAATGAGATAGGAGAGGTCACTACACCAGTCCTTATAACTTGGCATGATGGTAAATCCAGACTATGTGGTGACTTCAGGGCTTTGAATAATTACACCAAAGCAGATAGGTACCCCATCCCAAGGATACCACATGCACTAGATAAGCTAGCAAAAGCCAATTTTATTACCAAAATGGATTGCATGAAAGGTTTCCACCAGAATGGGGTGAAACCAGACTCCATCAAATTGCTAAGAATTATATGCCACATGGGCATATATGAATATACTAGAATGCCATTTGGCATTAAGAATGCACCAGCCCATTTTCAAAGGATGATGGATACCATATTTCAAGATGAAATAATGGAAGGGTGGATGGTAGTGTACATTGATGATATCATAATATACTCAGAAACATGGGAAGACCATGTGAGGAAAATTGATAAAATATTGGGAAAATGTACACCAATCAACATGAAGATATCTCTTAAAAAATGTAACTTTGGACAGCAAGAACTGCTAGCCCTAGGACACAAAGTCTCAGGTTTGAGTCTAGCTATAGACCAAAATAAAGTTGCTGCAGTACTGAAGAAACCAGTACCAAAGAACATTAAGGAAATGCAATCTTTTTTGGGCTTTGCTAGTTACTACAGAAGCCACATTAAAAATTTTGCACACATCACTAGTAGCCTATATAAACTGTGCTCAAAAGATGTAGTCTTTGAAATTACCAAAGAAAGAAGAGATGCATTTGAGAAGATCAAATATGAACTGACCAATGCCCCTGTCCTGATGATGCCTGATTTTGAACTACCATTCAAACTATATATAGATGCAGCATGTAGCCAAGGACTAGGAGCAGCACTACACCAGAGGCAACTAGTGGATGGAATACCCAAAGAAGGAGTAATTTGCTACATATCAAGACAACTGAAAGACTCAGAAGCCAGATATGGAGCTACTCAGACAGAATGTCTCTGTTTGGTATGGGCTTTAGAGAAACTCCATTACTACTCAGAAGAAGCAGTATTTGAAGTTTTTACTGATTGCACAGCCCTCAAATCACTGTTGAACATGAAGACAACGAACAGACACATGCTTAGGTGGCAAATAGCCATACAAGAATATAGAGGGAATATGACTATCATCTATAAAGAAGGGAAAAGTCATACTAATGCAGATGGTCTCAGCAGGTGGCCACTGAAAAATGACCAAGAGAATCCAGCATATGACCCAGAAAATGGGGCCAAAATATCCATACAATGCATGGAGATAGATAAGAGAAAGAACTTCAAACTATCAAACTGGGCATTAGGGAATGACCCATCAAACCCAGCACAGAGCTTTGGGGAGAGCAAAGAGATACTCATACTGGGAATCAGCTCCTCTAATCTGAATACAGAGTTCTTTAGCATAGTACAATCATCATACAATAAACACAAACAGTGTAGTATATTGATACAACTATTAAAACAAAAGTACAGGAGTTCTGAACTAGAAAGCAAATTGGAAGAGCCATGGCTCAAAAGCTTCAGAGAGAATAGATTTTTCCTGATAGATGATCTACTATACCATAGGGAAAAGCACACAAGTGCCCTGGTAATAATAAATAGAGAACATATTTCCCTGATACAACAGGAATGCCATGACTGCCCATACATGGGACATATGAGTGAAGAAAGAACTAAAGAAAGAGTCTTTAGCACAGCTTAGTGGCCAAAGTGGGAACAAGACTTGAGTGAATACATCAACACTTGTACCAGATGCCAAAAAGCCAACAAAGGTCATGGCAAAAGATATGGATTACTCCAGAGTATAGAGGAGCCCAAACACCCCTGGGAAATAATAAACATGGATTGGGTAACAGGCCTGGTCCCTGGAGGGAAAGACAGCTTTAATGCATGCCTAGTAGTAGTAGACAGGTACAGCAAGAGTGTCAGATGTCTCCCCTGTCACAAAGAGGACACAGCAATGGACACAGCCATATTGTTCTGGAACAATGTGATAGCAAACTGTGGAGTCCCAAGAATTATAATTAGTGACAGAGACCCTAAATTCACATCAGAATTTTGGACTAATCTATATGAGATGCTGGGAACCAAACTAGCATTCTCCACAGCTTACCATCCACAAACAGATGGTCTAGCAGAAAGAATGATCCAAACATTGGAAGACATCATTAGGAGGTTTTGTGCATATGGCATGGAATATAAAGACAATGAGGGATATACCCATGACTGGGTAACCCTCCTACCAGCTGTACAATTGGCATACAACACAAGTATACACTCAGTGACAGGAAAAACCCCTGCCACATTAGAGAAAGGATGGAACCCACTACTTCCAGTAGACTACTTGAAGAAGAACCTCCTGTCAGTACACCCCACAGCTAAGGACTTCCACACAATGTGGAAGACTGCCTGTGAAAAAGCAGAGAAATGTGTGGCTGAAGCCAAACTATATAACAAACAGAGATATGATAAAAGTCACCAAGAACCTGATTTCAAAGAAGGAGACCAAGTTCTAATCTCAACTCTTAACTTCAACAACCTAAGAGGACCCAAGAAGATGAGAAACTCATTCATAGGACCATTCACCATTATTAAATTAATAGGAAAGAATGCAGTAGAAGTCAACCTGACCAAAGAGTTCTCTAGGAAACACCAAGTTTTCCCTGTGAGCCTGGTCAAACCTTATCACCAGACAGATGAGGAGAAATTCCCTGACAGAAAGAAGACAGTCACCCATGAAAGATTGGTAGAGGAAGATGACTCACCTGGACCAGTGAAAAAGATCATTAAAGCCAGGAAAATAAGAATTAATGGGAAAGACAACAGGCAATATCTGGTTAGATTTAAGAATCAACCAGCAGATAAAGACAAATAGTTAACTGAGAAAGAAATCCCAGATGGACAAATACACCTCAGAAGATTCAGAGCCTCCAGGAGGGCTGAAGAGTTTCATCAATGATGAGCCTTCTTTTGAGGGAGGGTATGTCAGCCTGTGACTCAAAACAGAGCACTAGCATGACATCCAACATACCATAAATAATGGTATGACAAGTATTGAACAAACATAGTCAATACAGGTAATAATTAAGAGAAAACAATCCTCTTAAATTAAACACCAACCTTATCCAAACAGAATAAGGAAACCTAGAGGAGAATAAACAGGTCAAAACCCTTATTTTCACCTCTCATCTAGCTTATGCATATTTAAGTTATTATATACCAAAATGGTATTTTTCTTAAAGCTCACATAGAGAGCTACACAACGATATCATCCATGTTGTTGTAACACCACTACAACTGGAGATACCATATGGCGTTTATTTCAAAACCAAGACCGCCCTGAAAGTCAAAGAGGGCTTGTACAAAACTGTAAAAAGGTATAACTAAGTTAAAGATATAAACAAGAGCTTTAATTTGAGATACATTAGACCTCTGTATCTCTTAAATTGAATGAGGGATCTTGGTTCAAAGGTTTAACAACCAGAAATACAGATATTCTGAAAACAAGAAAGTAAACAAACCCCTGTATCTTTGGTATACACTGATACAACTGTACAGTGTAATATACCAAACTGTAGAGCTAATCAAGCCCTACAAAACTGTATCATCAGAATACAGATATCTTCCAAATTGAAGAAGATATCTGGTATGGAAGTTTTTGAAGCCTCATACTGATGTACAAAAATACATCCAAAAACTTAAAACCCTTATAGCTTTTGTTATTTGAAAGAAGGGTAAACATGAAGCATACCAAATTGAAGATCTCATTAAGCCCTTCAGTTCTGTGCTCTTGATTTCTTGATATCTCAAAAACTGACTAAGATATCTTGGTTGGAAGTATTATGACCAATACTGCCCTGTACCAAACCTGTACCAACCAGTACTGTCTTGATACTCAAAATAATGGTTATTTAAAGCTTAAACCCGCCCAGAATGACCAGTATTGATTGTACAGACACCAGAATAACGTCATCCAAGTGCTGACATGGCAAGTGAAATGTTTTTTCATCCTGTATTGATCCAGAATGATCATTTATGGTTCCAAAACCACAATTCTGCCTCTACTGACGTCAGAATTGAGGATCCAGAACCACAGACTGACCATTGGAGTGAAAACTTTCACTCCTCTGACGTGTGAAGAGTTAATAACTCTTGACAGTCTTGAAAGATATCAAAGGAAGGGTTTTTTCCTTCAAAAACCCATCATCTTATCTTACTTTACCAATATTCTTACGTGACAAGACTGTTATCCATCAGTAGTGTCCTTAGAATTATTAAAGATATAATTAGAATATAATTATTGTAGTGTTTCTTCACAGTCAAAGATATTAGAGCATTGCAATCCAGGTCCTCAATAGACTCATCACCACTGTTACCACATAGCAGTAGGACCTGAAGATTTATTTTATTATTTGTTTTGACGTGTCACAGTCATAATACTAGCTTGTATTTACATTTTATAGCTACTATATAGACTCACCCTGACAGAAAGGAAGAAGTTGAAGAATGAAATCACTGCAAATGTAGAACAAATTAATAAGAATTATGTCAGCCTGTGACTCAAAACCAGAGCACAAGCAGGAAAGCCAAAATACCATAAATCAATGGTATAGCCAAGGTACCACCAAAACATAGAGCTGAGCCAAATTAGCTCAAAAGGTATCCAGAGAAGGAGGAAACTCACCTCTTTTCAAAAATATAAGTCCCATCACCATAGGGCAAAGGATAACAAAGTTATTCATGCTCAAAGTTATTGCTGAGCATAAACCTTAATTTTCACCTCTAATCTGAAATACAGAGTAAGAGGCTTGACCCCATCAAATGGGTATGCAAAATGCAGCTCTACGCCAGGTCTATCCAATGGTACCAGCCAAACTGAGCTAGCACCAGCTTCACTGAAGTTATGGTCAAATTCAGGCCAAATGAGGGTGAACAAAACATTCACCTCCCATATAACTTCTACAGTTTTAGTGAGAGATACCTAAAGTGGGGCCTTTTTGGAAAGGGCACAATCAGGGCTATCTGATGGTGTCATCCATTTCTCCAAATCTCAACTATAGCAGAAGTCATGGGGAAAACAAGCCCAATACAGCTTTTTGCCTAAACCATGCATATGTACAAAACTCTTGTACATGGCATACCTTTGCCATATTTCATGATAACCATATAAAATAAGGTACCATTGTGTAGAAAACGTACAGGGATACACACTGACTCAGCCTTTAGGTTGATATCTCAAGAACTGACAAAGTTACAGCTGTTTCAAGGTCAAAATCCCACATTCTGACCAACACAGCCTTACCATGGGATAATATCCCATAACCATGATTATGAGGTGTCAATCTGACAAAGAAGCATGTTTATACTTCAATACCTCATAAGTAAGTCAATACTGGGGTCCCATACAGTTGCTGTACATCATTTTACGCGTCATACACATCAGAAGAGGGCCATGTGGTCCCCAGGTGAAAATTTTTACCCTGTATTGGTGAAAACTGCCCAGATGTGGTTTCAAAACCACATCTGAGCCCAATAAAGGATATTCAGGTCCTTGCAAACCACAAACATGTCTTAGAGAGTGAAGAAATCTTGACTTCCTCTACATGGAAAGGTTTAACAGCCCTTCCACCCCATTTCAGGATAAAAGGGAGGCTTTTCACAGCCAGAATAGGTTTACTCATCCTGATCTTGAATAACCTACATAGTAAACTGTCAAGAACAGTTTTACTCTTGGGTAATAACCAGGTATAATTATAATTTTAATTACTGTAGTATTTATTATTGTAAACCAACAGCTAAAGCTGCACCCAGGGCTTTCAACAGCACTCACCACCACTATATTGAATATATTAAATCCCTTTTATTCTTAACTTAAAACCATCTTTAAAACTCTTATAATCATTTTTAATCCTTTTTACCATGTCACAGTCATAGTTGAAAGTTGTAAATACATTTATAATACTTTTATCATAGACTCAGCCTGACAAATTATGTACCACATATTGCAAGACTTTCTACACCTTTGAATGAAGAAAAACATTTTGATAAAGGAAGTTTGAACCCATTCTTAGGAGGAAATGTTATCACTGCAAAAGATATTCCCAAATTTGGAAGAATGGCCAAAAATCTCTGGTGAAGGACAATATAACAATATTGAGTTCATAAGGACTATTGATATGTTGCAAGACTTTCACATACCTGATGAAATCATAGTGGGAAAATTACACTCTCTGTTTACCAGAACTGAAAAGAAATGGTATTACAAGATGAGAATAGATAATGGGAAACATGATTGGTCTTGGTGGAAGTCTGAAGTGATTACCAAATGTGCCAACAATTCTTGGAGGTTTAAAATGGAAAATGCTTTTGAAAATGCCATTTTTAACTCAGAGAAAGATAAGCCACTTACTTGGTTCTTCAAGCAGAAAGACAGATTATCTGCTTTACACCCAGATATGTCTGACACTATGATTAATATGAAGATATTAAGGAAGTGTGGAGGAGAACTAGAACATGCTATCAAAAGCAGATGTGTGGAACCCTGTTTAAAAGAAGACTACATTAATGAAATGGAAGATATAATTACCAGAACAAGAATTGGTAAAACTTGGACTAAAAACCCTATGGAATCCAAGATAGTTTCAAAGATTCCCAGGGAGGACAGAAGACCAGAAAGACTTGTCTTGAAGTGTCATAAATGTGAGTGTACTTCACATTTAGCCAACACTTGCGCCAAAAAGACAAAAATCAATGAAGTTCAATTTATTGATGAAGTTCATTGTACTGAAGAGAAAGACGAATCTGATAAAGATTCTGCAATCTCTGAGGACACACCAGTCAAGCACTATGCCATTAGAAACATTACAGCTTTCTTTGAACTCACAGAAGTCCACACCCACTTACCACAATACAGTGAGGATTTCTGCAACCTGATCAATATCCAAGATGCCAGAATGTGTAAAACAAAACCTGCTAGAGGTAAAGGTTACACTGATGAAGCATCCTATATCACATCAGTTTTGATGATTGATATTGAAGGCAAAGTAAATTTGGATACAGGGGAATTTTGCACTTGTGTGGGCACAGATTATCTCCAAGCTATACTTCCTGAATGGAGAAACCATCTATTACCAATAGAAGGTGTGCAATTCAGTAGTGCCAGAAACAATATGTACTCCTTGGGTATATTAGATACTAATATTGTATTTCCACACCCAGAAGGAAGCATAAGAGTGAAAACTGAGATTGTGGTGATGGACAATTGCACATCTCAGCATATCATTTTGGCAATGATTATTTGAATATTTATGGTATTCACGTCAATAATCATAAAGACAGATATTTCACAATTGGAGAGAACAAAAGACAAAAATTTGCTTTTTCCAATATGCCAAAACAAATATCAATAGTATCTTCTAAAAGTGATACTTATAAGGAGAAATTTGTGTCTAATCAACTTGTTGAAGCACAAATTAATCCATCATTGTCACCAAAGATGAAGAATAAGCTTATTAATGTGTTATACACATACAATAATGCATTTGCCTCTGATAATGAACCATTAGGTGCTATAAGGGGACATGAATTTGATATTACTCTTAATATTGACAGACCATATCCTCCAGTAATTAGAAGACCAGCTTATCCAGCCAGTCCCAGAGCTAGAGAAGCCTTGGAGAAACATATCCAAGAGTTAATCCAACTTGGTGTACTAAGGAAAGTAGGCCATGATGAGGAAGCTTAAATGAAAACACCTGTTATTATTGCCCGGCATAATGATAAGTCAAGAAAGGTGGGAGATTTTGGAGCATTGAATACCTACAAGTTCCAGATAGGTATCCAATACCTAGAATTCAATAAAACTTGACTCTATTGTCTAAAGCCAAGTATATAACATCAATGAATGCATTGATAGCCTTCAATAAAAAATTTTTGACCATCAAAATTAAGAAATTACTTAGAATTATAGCTCACTGTGGTATTTAGGTGTCAGATAGAGTCTATGTTGAAGCAGTAAGTAGGCTATTTACCACTAGAACTATGACTGTGACACGTAAAAAATGATTTAAGATAATATTTTTTTTGAGTAAAATAAAAATTTATAATGTAATTAAAGGGTTCTACTATTAAATAATAGTGGTGGTGAGCGCTATTGAGAACCCTGGGTGCAGTCTTACCAGTTGGATTACTATAATAAGAGCTACAATAATTAAATTTATAATTATACCTGATTATTACCCAAGAGTAAGACTGTATTTGACAGTTTACTACTTAGGGTATTCAAGAGCAGGATGAGGAAACAATTCTGGCTGTGAAAAGCCTCCTTTTTATCCTGAAATGGGGTGGAAAGGGTGCTAGACCTTTCCACGTAGAGGAAGTGAAGGTTTTTCACTCTCTAGGACTGGCTTGTGGTTTTCAAACAGCCTTTATAGCCTGTATTGGGCCCAGATGTGGTTTTAAAACCACATCTGGGCAGTCTTCACCAATACAAGTGAAAATTTTCATCTGGGGACCTCACAGCCTGATTCTGACGTGTATGACACGTAGAATGCTGTAAAGAAACTGTATGGGACTCCAGTATTGGCTTAAATATGAGGTATTTAAGTAAAAACAAGCTTTTTTGTCTATTTGACACCTCATATTCATGGTTATGGGATATTATCCCATGGTAAGGCTGCATATGAAAGCAGGTGGGAATCTGACCTTAAAACAGCCATAACTTTGTCAATTCTTGAGATATAAACCTCAAAATTGGTTCAGTGTGTTGTCCTGTATGTGCTCTTCACAATGGTACCTCCTTTGATATGGGTATCATTAAATATGGCAAAGGTATCCCATGTACAAGAGTTTTGTACATTTGCGTGGTATAGGCAAAAAGCTGTATTGAGCTTATTTTCCCCGTAACTTCTGTTATAGTTGAGATATGGGAGAATGAATGACACCATCAGATAGCCCTGATTGTGCTCTTTCCAAAAAGACCCCACTTCAAGTATCTCACACTAAAAGTGTAGAAGTCAGATGTGAGGTGAATGTTTTGTTCAACCTTATTTGGCCTGAAATTTACCATACCTCTAGTAATATTGGTGCTAGCTAAGTTTGACTGGTACCCTTGGATATCCCTGGCTTAGAGCTTCATTTTGAATACCCATTCCATGGGTTTAAGCCTCTCCTTCTGAATTTTAGATGAGAGGTGAAGATAAAGGTTTACGCGCAGCAATAGCTTTGAGAAGGAATAACTGTGTTATTCCTTGTCCTATGGTGATGGGACTTATATTTTCAGTAAGAGGTTGGTTTCCTCTTCCGGTTTATACCTTTTGAGCTGATTTGGCTCAGCTCCATGTTTTGGTGGTATCTTGGCTATACCATTGGTTTATGTTATTTTGGCTGTCATGCTTATGCTCTGGTTTTGAGTCACAGGCTGACATTATGAGTACCTTAGAATGCCATTTGGCATTAAAAATTCTCCTTCCCATCATCAAATAATGATGAATACCATCTTCCCCTCAGAATTGTCTGAGGGATGGATTATCATTTATATTGATGGTATTATCATATCTTCTGTTTCATGGTCTTTGCACCTTGAATGACTTGCAAGAGTACTTCAAAAAGCTGCATAGGTGAATAGAAAACTTCACTCAAGAAATGTAAGTTTGGTTTTGAAGAAGTCGACGCATTAGGACATGTTGTTTCTTGTTTAAGCTTGGGTATTGACAAAAGCAAAGTAGCAGAAGTGTTACTTAAGCCGATACCCCAGAATAAAAAAGAAATGATTTCTTTTATTGGATTTTCCAGTTATTATAGGCAACACTTGAAAAACTTTGCAATTCTAGCCAAGTCAATATATAGAGTATGTGATCAACAGACTGTATTTGAGATGACATAGGAGAGGATTAACCTTATGAGAAGATAAAGAAAGCTCTTACAGAAGAACCTTTACTATTCCTGACTGACTTGAATATTTGTTTTAAATTGTACATTGATTCATGTGGAGATGGATTAGGAGCAGCACTACACCAAGTCCAAATTATTGATGACAAACCTACAGAAGGACCAGCTTGTTATATCTCAATACAAATAAAACCAACAGAGGCCAGATATGGTGCAAGCCAAATGGAGTGCTTATGTTTGGTATGGACACTTGAGAAGTTAAACTATTATCTTGATGGCAGTGCTTTCAAAGTGATAACTGACTGTAATGGTGTGAAATCACTTCTTAACATGAAATATCCCAACAGACATATGTTGAGATGGCAAATAGCCATTCAAGAATATAGAGGAAACATGACTATAGTTCATAAAGAAGGAAACATTCACAAGAATGCTGATGAACTTAGCTGGTAGGCATTAGCCAACACTCCTGATAACCCAGCTTATGTACGTTTGAAAGCTGAACCTCAAATTCCAATTGAAGGAATTGACATAACTGATATTGGGACTGAATTCCTTCAAGAAGTCAGATAATCTTATAAGAAAGACAATAATTGCCATATCTTGACTTCTTTCTTAAATAAAGATTGCAAAGATACATCTTTAGTCAATGCACTGGATGAAGTTTGGAAAAATTCCTATTCTGAAGGAAGATTTCACTGGTTTGATGGGATGATTTACTACAGAACCACACATTCTTGTGTAATGACATTGCATAGCAGATTGAATATTAATACCATTCTTCATGAATGCCATGATAGCATCTACTCTGGAAACCTGTCACAGGACAGAAAACTTGAAAAAGTGAAGAACTGTGCATGGTGGCCATCTTGGAGAAAAGAAACAATTGAATATTGCTATACCTGTGACAGATGTCAAAAAGCAAACGGGAGTACAGGCAAGAAATTTGGACTTATGATCCATATTCAAGAACAAAAATCCCCTTGGGAAGTTGTTGACATGGATTGGGTCACAGCACTTCCTCCAAGTAGTTACAAAAGTTATAATGGTTGTCTAGTCATTGTAGACAGATATAGCAAGACTCCCATATTGTTACCATGTCATAAAGATAAAACTGCTATGTATACAGCTCTTCTTCTATGGAGTAGAGGTATCTCTCATACAGGATTATTTAAGAATATCATAAGTGACAGAGATCCCAAGTTCACATCTGCACTTTGGACCAATCTTCATAGATTGTTTGGGACTAAGTTATCATTCTCTACAGCATATCACCCTGACACAGATGGGCTAGCAGAGAGAATGATTCAAACTTTGGAAGACATGATCAGGAGATTTTGTGCTTATGAATTAGAATTAGAATACTCAGATGGCTTTACCCATGACTGGTGCACTCTGATACCTGCATTAGAATTGGCATATAAGACATCAGTCCATTATTCCAGAGCAAAAACTCCTGCTATGTTAAAAAAAGGATGGAATCCAAGACTAACAGAAGACACACTGAGGAAAGACTTGATTGAAATTCATCCTAAAGCTTCCAGCTTTAACATAATGCTTGGTCAAGTAAAACATCATGCACAAAAAAGTATGACTGATGCTTTTGATTATGAAAAACAGAAGTGGGACAAGAGTCATAAAGTACCAGACTTCAAAGTAGGGGACTTAGTTCTAGTTTCAAGCTTGAATTTTAATAATATCAAAGGCCCACAGAAACTTAAAGATTCTTATGTAGGACCTTTTGTTATTGTTGCCTTACATGGAACCAATGCAGTTCAAGTGGAATTGAGTGGTGAATTGGAAAATAAACACCCCACTTTTCTAGTCAGCTTGATAAAGCGTTATCAACCAGCTGATAAAGAATTGTTTCCTTTAAGAAACCCAACTCCTTTAACTGTACCACCTGTGGAACAGAATGAAGACAAAAAGATAAAGAAAGTCATTAAAGAAAGGAGACTTAGGGGTAACAATCAGAGAGAATATCTTGTCAGATATAAAAATTCAGTGCATGAATATGAATGGCTGGAAGAATCAGAAATACCTGACTCAGATAAACCGTTAAGAAGATTTAGACATGAAAGAAGGCCACATCCCTGAATATGTCTATGAATGTGCTGTAAATTACTTCATCTGAGTGATGTAAAGAGGTTGGAAAGTGGAAATTAACGCCCTTTGGGGCCTTTTATACTTCATACCATTGATCAAATTGTAGTTCAATCTTATCTTTTGGTGGGAGGGAATGTGAGCCTTGAGGTACATTTTACATACCCAAATAGGCCACAATTATCTTAAAAAAAATTCTGAATTATGCATAACTCATAAGTCATGCATATATCCAAAATTCATTGTTTTTAATTTCATAAAAGATGAATAACTTTTTGTTGGATAAGTAAATCCATAAATTTAAGGCCAGATTTGGATTCTACACAAAGTTTCACCTAGGGTAGCTCCATAGAGAGAATAAGCTCAAAATAACTCTTTGAGGTGGTGATAATGAAAATAATTCAACAGCACATCATCAATACCACATAAAAGATTTGTGAAAATGTTTGTTTTTCTTAATTTCACGCCAAAATAATGGGAATGTGAGAAATCCCATGTTACATATACACTAAGAATAGTGTTTTGCATGTTTTTGGCACTTAATATCATGGTATTCTTACATGGAACTTTGGTACACCCATAGTGGATATCTCACTGTAAGCTTAATTTTCTATTTTGATGTAAAAAATAGGCAAGGGGGACAAAAGACATCAAAAAGAGCCAGGGTACCCAGCTCTGACGCCTCAGAGGCGTAGAAAGCTCCAAAGCTTGGATCCATGGCTGATCTTGGAGTAAGTGGTAAGCTAAACCCTTTTGGGAACTTGGTTACCATGTTACAACTACAGTAAATCTTAAGAAAATAGCGAATAACCTGCTATTTTGACGCGCCAAGGAGGTAAAAAGCTACTTAGACACCTGTAACCATGTCAATTCTTAATGATTTTCCATGGATAAACCCCAAAAGAGTAATTAAAACCCTTTTTGGACTTGAATCCATTGATTTACCTCATAGGAACCAGTTAAACACTGATATTTACATTTCTACGTAGAAATGAGGTAAAAACTTCAAAAATTCATTAAAATACAATTGTTAATGAATCTTTTTGAAACATTCAGAACCAATGTAGAACTGTATTATCTATGGTATAAGCAAAAAGAATTTGGTTTTACTAGTAAAATCAAACATTTTACTAACAGTCTATTTCTGACTATTCTACGTGAAACACTGAATCTTCAAAAATTCACAGTAATTACAACCTGTGATGAAATTGCCAATAACATTGATACCTTTGAGAAATCAATGATTCTTTTGTAATAAAAGAAGATTTAAAGATTTTACTCCTTTTATTCTTAACCACATTCTGGTTGGTAGTCATGTAAAAGCATAAATTAAGTAATCATGATAATCTCATGTGACAACAGATGATGCAATCAATAATCCAAAAAGGTTTATTGTTTTCTAACCCACTTGGTTTTCAGTTTGCTCCATGGCACGCCTCTGTGAGCTTTTGTTGACTTAAAAGAGGCCTCCTCTTGCTGTTTTTTCCATATCAAATCATCTTATTATCCATTTATATCATTGTTACCAACAAGTAGGTTTTAGTTAAAAGCTATTCTCAAGTGTTTTAATTCTTTCATAATCAATCAGAAAGGCGTGAAACCGTAGAATCCAACTATATATTGTTGTAATCCTGCTATAAATCATTTTGATCCCTTAAATTCACAATTCTATGTCAAATTTCTCTACTTATCTCTTTCAATAAGTTGTTTGGAGTATAAGTGAGTCATTTATCTTTAATTCTTAAAGTTTCTTTCTAAAATTAGTTTTCTTCAAGAATTATCTTTCCAATAATTCTTGCAAAAGGTAATTATATATTAAAATAATTTTATTATTTTAATAAAAGAAGTTTTGATATTAAATTCTTCTTGTAATTGATTCTTGTAGACAACTACTGCTCACTGTTAAAATCACTAGTAGTGTTTAAAACGTGAAAGAAATAATTTTTTAATTATTTAATTGTGGCTATAATAATATTTTATTATTATTTTTCATAAGAATCAACATAGTACTGTTGATTAATAGTAATATTATCATCAATTTCATAGTCAAATCTTACAGATTCTATAGAGTTACTTCGCTATAATCGCAAAGTATTTTAGGTGTTCCCTTTAATGACTGGAAAAACCAAGAAAAGACAACATTTCATTCTTATTCTGGGGTTTTGGCTTAAGTAACACTGCTGCTACTTTATTTTTGTCAATACCCAAGCTTAAACCAGAAACAATATTGCCTAAATCTTCAATTTCTTCAAAGCCAAAATTAAATTTCTTTAGTGAAATTTTCATATTCACTCCTGTAACCTTTTCAAGTACTCTTGCAAACATTTCAAGTTGCAAAGACTATGAGTCAGAACATATGATAATATAATCAATATAAATCATAAGCCATCCTTCAGACAATTCTTTTGGGAAGATGGTATTCATCATTCTTTGATAATGAGATGGTGCATTCTTAATACCAAATGGAACTCTAAGATACTCATAAATACCACAGTGAATGATGATTCTAAGTAATTTCTTAGTTTTTGGTGTCAAAATTTTTTGATGAAAGCCTTTCAATGCATCCATGGATGTTATATACTTGGCTTGAGACAATTGGGTCAAGGTTTCTTGAATTCTAGAAATTGGATACCTATCTGGAACATTTTAGATATTCAGTGATCTAAAATCTCCAACCATCCTTTATTTATCATTATCCCAAGCAATAATAATAGGTGTCGTCACTTCAACTTCTTCATTATGGCCTACTTTCCTTAGTAAACCAAGTTGGATCAACTTTTGGATGTGTTTTTCCAATGCTTCTCTAGCTCTGGGACTGGCTGGATAAGCTGGTCTTCTAGCTACTGGAGCATTTGGTCTATCAATATTAAAAGTAATACCAATTTCATGCCATTTAATTCTTTGGTGATGATGATGGATTATATGTGTTTCAATAAGTTGATTAGCCACAAATTCTTCTTTGTAAGTATCTTTAATAGAAGATATCATGGATATTTTCTTTGGCATATTGGAAAAGGCAAATTTTTGTCTTTTATTTTCTCCAATTGTGAAATATCTGTCTTTATGGTTATTTATGTCACTACCATAAATAATCAAGTAATCATTTCCAAGAATTATATGCTGAGATGTGCAATTGTCCATTACTACTATCCAAGTTTTCATTCTTAAACTTCCTTCTGGGTGTGGAAATACAATATTAGTGTCCACCATGCCCAAAGGGGACATATTATTACTGGCACTAATACATTTTACACCCTCTATTGGTAATAGGTGGATTTTTCACTCAGGGAGTATGGCTTGAAGATAATCCTTTCCTAAACAAGTACAAAATGCCCCTGTATCCAAATTTACTTTGGCGTCAATATTATTCATCAGGATTGATGTGATACAAGATGCTCCAGCAGTGTATCCTTTACCTCTAGCAGGTTTGGCTTTACACATTCTGGCATCCCAGATATTGATCAGGTTATGAGCTTCATTAATCTTTGTCTTTTTGGTGCAAGTGTTGGCCAAATGTGAAGTGCTTCCACAGTTATCACACTTCAAGACAATTCTTTCAGGCCTCTTATCTTCTCTGGAAGTTTTAGAGACCATTTTGGATTCCATAGGGACTCTAGTCCAGGTTTTGCCAATTCTTGTTCTAGTAATGTTATCTTCCATGGCATTGATGAATTCCTCTGTTGAACAGGGATCTACACATCTGCACTTGATAGCATGTTCTAGTTCTCCTCCACATTTTCTTAGAATTTTCATATTAAAAATAGAGTCAGACATATCTGAGTGTAAGGCAGATAATCTGTCTTTCTGTTTGAGGAAACAAGTAGGTGGTTTATAATTTTCTGCATTAAAAATGGCACTTTCAAAAGCATTTTCCATTTTAAATCTCCAAGAATTGATAAACCATTTGGTGATTCATTTACATTTTCACCAAGGCCAATCATGTTTACCATGATCTAGTCTCATTTTGTAATACCATTTCTTTGCAGTTTGGGTAAAGAAAGAGTGTAGCTTCCCCACTATGATTTCATCAGGTATGTAAAAGTCTTCTTGAAACATATCAATGCTTCTGATGAGCTCAATATTATTGTATTCTTCTTCACCAGAGAATGTTGTCCATTCTTCTAGTTTGGGAATATCTTTTGCACATATAGGATTTCCTCCTAAAAATGGGGTCAAACTTCCTTTAAAAGAAGGTTTTTCTTCAGTCAAAGGTGTAGAATGTCTGGGAATATGTGGTTCATAATTCTTAAACGTTTGTTCCACATTTGCAATGATTTGATTCTTTAACTTGTGCCTTTCACTGTCACTTTTTTGCCAAATGAGTGGCAAACTGATTGGTATTATTGGTTATTTCCAAAACATGATCTTTTAGAATTCTAAGTTGATCATTGATGTTTAAAACGGAAAGATCTTCAATTTCATCATTTTGGACTTGACATTTACTTTCAATTCCGTCACATTGTGGAGACTCCTCTTGTGTGGGATTAAAATGAGGCAGTACCTGGAGGGGGAAATCACAGGTAACTAGTTTTGAATTGCTAATAACTCCTGTAACCAAGGGTGGCAAGGGTGTATTGCCTGCCCCTCCTAAAATACCAAACAAAATCTAACTTGGAGCTCACAAACCAAAAAAAAATTAGCAAGTGGCTTTACAACTGCAGAAGACAGAATTCAGCAGTCTCAGATCAGACCTATTCAATAAATAATAATAAAAAGAAATGTCAGTTATTTTGGTTAAATTTGAGATTTTAATGAAATACTTGTCTGTTTAATTTTTATTTTTTTGGTTAAATTGGGGTGAGTTGTTTCTTCTTGGTGATAAATCCTTGGTAAGATGGGTTATTTAAGGTTTTCTGGAACATTTGATGAGTTTTGATAAAGGTAATTTACTTCAGTTAAAGTTATAATAGAGTAAAATAATTTCTTAAAGGCTTGTTATTTTTTAAGTGTTGATGATAATAAGATAAAATTGTATTTGTTAAATTTAAGAGGTAAGATTCTTTGATATTGGATTTTTTTGAAGGGGTAAGTTAAATTTAAATCTGTTAAATGGTGTTAACTTTACTGGATAAAATATTTTAATAGAGTAGTAACCCTAGTTTTGGGTACTGCATAATTTTATTTTTATTTTAATAATAAGATTCCACTGAGCTTAGCTACTGGGCAATCCTTAAAACTATACTTCCACTGAGCTTAGCTACTGGGCAAGTAAATTCACTATAATTTGCTGGACTACCTCCCAGGTGAGGGATGAATTATTCATATTCTCCTACTTTTCAGTGGATATAATGTGCATGGGATATAATTTGCATGGGGGGGATTTTGAAATTTGCGGGAGAGAGCCCCTCTATTTATACCTTTTGGGAGCCCAGGGGGGCCTTCATGGGAGCTGTCCTTTTCCACCTTAATTCCTCTTGATTTCATCATGTGACTCTGTTTTTGGTAAGGACCTTTCTTGCATGGGTCAGGTGATTTAAGTTTTGGTGATAATGTTCTCTCTGCACAGCCTCCATTTATCACATGATTGTCCTTTGGTAAACTAATTATGATGTGATATTCTTGAATTTTCCTTGCATACATGAGGTGATTGAATTTTGGCTGAGGATTCTTTGTTGTGCACAGCATCTTTCTTGTCACATGATATTCTGTTGTTGGATGCAGTATCACATGATGACCTTGTCATTCCTTTGCATATGTCCTATTTTAGGCTTGGTAGAAGTGGCTGTGTAATTTATGCAGGTGTCATGGTTGTTTTTCTTCTTTTTGAACTTTAAAATGAAGTCAGGTGATAATTTCTTTTACTGGTGAAATTACTGTTATGTATGAGATGATGTTATTTTTGAGTTTGACACATGCTGTGCATAGTCATGTGGTTGAGATTTAATTAAAATTGTGTACTGCATGAAGCCTGTTGTAACTAGCTTTGGTTTGCATAAGGTGATGAGTGGTGTAAATAAATCTGATTCTGTTTTAAGGTTTCAAGGGGGGTTACTTTGGATATAAGATAAGGTACTCCTTTGGCTGTAAGGGGGTGTAAAGCTGGGTGGGGTGTGTAATTTAAAGGGTGGTACCTTATTTGTTGTAACTAGTTCACTATGTGTAACTTAATTTTTACACATGCATAATGAAATTTATTAGTTTATTTAAACACATACGCTTCCCTTTGGTGCCTGTGCCATGGTTTCATAAGTTAAATCCAGCTTCTTGCTGTAAAATTGACCTTTTGGTGTAAAATTTGAGTGTAAGTCTGCCTGTAAGCTGGATTTACTACTGTTTTGGGGTACTATGAGCTTGAGCCTGGTGAAAAAAAATGGTATGGAATACCACATCCCCCTCTCCATTTAATGCTGTCCCCAGCATTCCAGGTGAGAGCTCTCTATTCTTCATCTGATTCTTTGGTCTCCTCAAATACCTCTTCCTCATTTATTGATTCATCTTCTTCACTTTGTTCTTCTTCTGTGTCTTCTTTTGTGCTTATCAACTTTCCTCTTGGATAGAACCTCTTGACTTGAGATTCCACAAATCTTCTTGCTAATTCTGTTCCATCAAGTTCCTCAAGCTCATATGGTCCATTGTTTATTTGTCTGATTACTCTGTAGGGTCCATTCCATTTGTTTTTGAAAAGTAGTCCCCAATTAGTTTCCATTGCTTTGTTGTAAACCAGGACCAAAACTCCTGAATTGAGTGGTGATCTTAGTTGGTGTGCCATTCTTCTATCCCAATATTTCATTGAGTCCTCCCTTGATTTTTGAGTTTTTTTGCTGCTTTCCTTCTCATTTCTTCTTTCCCTTCTGATTGTTTAGCTCTGGCTTCCAGTAATTCCTCAGTTGTGGATATTTTGTGCCATTCTACTGCTAAAAATGTTTTTGTTTCAATGTCAATTGGTAATACTGGTATTTGTCCAAATTGGAGTTCAAATGGTGAGAAACCAATTGTTCTTTTAGTGGAAATTCTGTCAGCCAATGTAACTAGTGGTAAATATTTTTTCCATTTCCCTCCATTTTCTCCACACATCTTGACTAGTGCATCTTTGAGTTGTTTATGGCCCCTTTCCACCATTCCTTGAGACTCTGGGTAATAGGGTGTGGTGACTCTGATCCTTAATCCTGCTTTCTTTACTACATCTTGCAATTCTTTCCCAAACTCTGGCCCTCCATCAACAGTTACTTCGTTTTGGTGAGCCATACCTGCATATCCATTCTGAGGTGAACCATTCTGCAACTGCTTTTGCTGTTAATTTGACTAGTCCAACTGTTTCTGGCCATCCTGAAAAATCATCTCTGGCCACAACCATATATTTCCATCTTTCAGATTTGATATGGACTGCATCCATTCTTACCCTTTCAAAGATTGTTGATGTTGCTGTAGGCCTTCCTGGTTCCCTTTGTAACCTTTGACTTCTCTTTTGGCAGGCCAGGCAAGATTGAACCCATTTCTTGACTGATTTCTTCATTCCTTCCCACCAAAATCTTGCTTTAATTCTTCTGTAATTTTCATTTTCCCCTCTGTGGCCCATGTCTTCATGAAGTGACTTTAAAATGTAGCTTTGAGGTTCTTGACTTGATATCACCAGTTGAGGATTTTGGTTGTTTCTCCTTTTGGGTTGGCCATCTTCCAAGAAAAAGTTGGGTGACCTTCTTTTTATCTTTCTAAATTCTTCATTTTTACTTGATTGTGGTTTTTTCATTGTACTTAAGTATTACTGCATTCTATTCCAGAATCCTTCTTGTTTGGTTGGTACTTGTATTCCTGAAAAATGGAGTGAATTTACATTCTTAGCCCCAACTCCAGGGTGTGGCTTGATCCAATCTTCTTCTTCATCAAATTCTTGTGCATCTTCATCTTCCTCTTCTGAGTTTTTTGGTCTTCTGGATAGCCCATCTGGCATAGTGAAATTTTTCCCTGGTTTGTGTACCAAATCAAAGGAAAATAGTTGAATGAAAGCCACCCATCTTGTCATGGGGCATTGGGTAAGGAAGGGGTGTTGATCATTTCAATTAAGGCCTTGGCATTAACTTGTAATTGGAAATGTTTTCCCCAAAGTATTTTCTGAAGCTTCTTGAGAATTCTTGCAACTCCACAGAGTTTGAATTTGGGTTGTGAGTATTTTGATTCTAATTTTGAAAAAGTTATTGATTAATATAATACTGGTCTGTCTTTTCCTTCTTTATCTTCTTGAGTGAGTACTGCTCCTGCAGCAATGTAGCTTCCATCTACTGCTAGCTTAATTTTTCCTGATCCTTTGTCATAATCCAAATTCTTGAGAGTTATTTCTTCTCCAACTGTTCTTCTGAGCTTATGGAAAGCTTCTTCACATTTTTGATCCCAGTCCCAGTCAACACCTTCTCTTATGAGCCTTCTGAGTGGTGATTCAACTTGTGAGAAGTTTTCAATGAACATCCTTACATAGGCACAAAGTCCAAGAAATCCCCTTATTTCCTTCTTGTTAAGAGGTGTTGGCCAATTTTTAATTTTGTTGATCTTTTGTTTTGAAATTGTTCTTCCTTCAAATGATACAACATGCCCTACTATGTCCAATGCTGGAACACAGCATGCAAACTTTGATCCTGAGATAGTAATTCCTGCTTCTTCAATCGTGAATAAGACTCTTGCTAGGGTTATGGCATATTCCCATATAAATCTTCTAATTGAGTGGTTTTCTGGTAGGGTTTCTTGGTTGTAAAGTGATCTTGGTCCTTTTATTCCTCCATCATCAATAAATATTACTACACTTTCTGGTATTTCTTCTTGAAGTATCCAGGTCATTTGGGCTTGGTATACTGCTACTGAGTTGGTGGCTCCTTGGGGTAGTCTTGTAAGTTGCATCCTTCCAAGGGGGTTTCAAAAGTAGTGAGGGGTCTTGTAGTGACATCTAATTCTCTTTCATCATATCCTCCCATGATGTTTCCTAGTCCATAGCATGCTCTTCCTGAAAATGCATCTAAATATTCTTCAATGTGAGGTGGTAAGCAAGCATCCTTTATGGTGACTTTGTTGAGTTCTTGAAGGTCATGGACAATTCTGAGTTTCCCATTTGATTCGGCCACACAAAAGATTGGGCTTGTGTAGCTTGAGGTGGATTGCTCATAGAGTCCAGTCCTAATTCTTTCCTTGATTAATTCAGTAAACTGAGGTAAAATTGATTTGGGAATGGGAATTGGTTTCTTCTTCCAAGGTTCATGAGGTATTACTGGTATCTTGTAAGGTTTTCCATATGAGTGTTTGAGTAATCCTCTTTCTTCTTTACAGAAAGCTATTACCTTTTCCCTCAAGGCAATAACATTTCTGAGTAAATTGATTTCTTCATTTGCTAACCATCCTGGTGGACCAAAATTGACTGCTTGGAGTCTTTCATGGGTGACCTTGAAGGTTTCTTGAAATATAGGTGGGTTTGGTGATAAGGGTGTTTCATAAGGATCTCTTGACAAAGGTGGTCTTTCCAAAGGTGGGTTAAGGTCTTGAGGCATTGGCTCATTGACTGGTCTCAGCTTCTTCAGGACTGACTTGTATTTGGCTGCTAAAATTTGGTGATCCATCTTCAATTAGTGATTATTATTTTTTTCTTCTTTTTTTTTTAATTTTTTTTCAATTATTTCTAAGAATTTGCTAGTTTCCTGAAATCTTGAGGTCTTCACAATTCTTTTTTCTCCTTTCTTCCATAAAAAAAATGTATTTTAAGGTCATACAGGACCTACAACTAGGTGTGTAACCCCTGTATATTAGGTATACAAGTCCTGCAGTTTAAGTCATGCAAGGACCTCCTGGCCTAATCCAAGGGCTGATCTTGATTCTTGAGCTCCTTTGGGCCTGATTTTGGATTCCACTTGACTCTTGTTTTATTCTTCAATATTCATGATTCCCACTTGATGGAAGATTCTTCTGGTTGTTTTATTTCTTGATAAGGAATTTTCTTGTCTTAATTGATGGCTTGGGACTCCACTTTGTTCATTTTGGCCAATTTGATAAGGATAAACACCTGTAAAACCCCTTGTTCTTGTTACACAAAGGGAGCAGTTTGTTGTCATGCTAAGGACAAAAATGGTCCTTCAGCACTTCTCCTGACTAGGACAATCCCCTCCAGCTTCTTGGCTGTTTTTTTTTATAATTTTCCCTGCCCAAGTCTACAGGGGAAGCAGTTTAGTGTCATGCTGAGGACCTCTTGAGTCTTTAATCTTCCTTAAAATCCCAAGGGCACTTTGAGTTTAGTGTTTTACATTATCTTGTTGGTCCATCATGTTGAGTGAGTCCTGAGTCAATAATTAATCCAGTGAGTCATCCTTCAGTCCATGAATCCTGGCCAGTGATTCTTGAATTCCAATTTAATTTCAATCCAGAAACAAAGAAATTTCCAAGGTCTGGTCCAAAGGTCAATCCATAAGGAGCTCCTGCTTTTCTTCATAAATAATCTTCTTCATTTTTAGTATTCTGAATAATTGTCCTATGACAAGTTGTTTCCCAATTCTCTTGCTATTTATTCAAAATAATTTATGTCCTTTTGTTTTTTTGTATTCCTGAATTATACCTGTTATAAAGAAATGAAAAATAAAAAACTGTAATAATAAGATGATTTAAAATTGATTTTAATATTAATTTATTGATATTTTTTTTTGATAATTTTTTTTTTAATAATATTCTTTTGGATGAGGGCCCCCCTCTCCATTTAAAAATCTTCAGTTGGTTTTCAAATTTTGAAGAGGATATATCCTCATTCCCCCAAAACTTCCACTATAAGGGAAAGTGTAAGAAATAAGTTTACCCACCCCTTATTTTTTATAGTGATTTTGATGAGGATAAATAATGATACAGTAAATATACATAATTTTATTTTAATGATGATTCAATAAATATATATTCTTTTTATTTTTTTATTCTTTTTACTGTAAGTAGAAAAAACTCATTAACTGAGATATCTGAGTAAAAATCAAATTTAAAAAGAAATGATCCTGAATCACAATCAAGATCATGGAACTGTTTGGTTGAGGGTGGTAATTTGTGCCAATCAGTCAAAATTGGTGCTCTTGAGAGGTTTTATAATTAATATGACATAATTGAATGATCATAATTGGAGTCCTTTAATCACATAATGACCCTTATGATGCCACAACTCTTCCTTTTGGAATCATCATTGTGACTCAGACTTTATTTCAAGTCCATCCCCTTTATGGTTCAGATTTTCTGTTACCCATAAATGCATTTGAGTTGTTAAAAATAAAAACAGTGAAAAATCAAATTTTGTACAATAAAAAACTCTTGTTTTCTCTTTGGAGGGCTTTTTAAATTCCATTTGGAACAAATAGCACATTGAGGTTTTATTAATATGTGAATTCCCCAAATTATGTCATCAATGTATGAGTTTTTAATATAAATAACTCCTTAAGAGTTCAATTAGTGCCTTCATGACACAAATACTTCTTATTTTCAAACAAATTCCAATCACTCTCTGGTAATTGAAGAAATATTTCAAATAAACTGATCATTTTTTTAAAAAATACTTGATGTAGAGTTTTTTTGTTTTTGTTTCTTTGTTTTGTTTTGTTTTTTGTTTTTTTTTTGAGCTGAAAAATTAAGCCAAATTAATGGATCTTGTTGTGATAGTAGGAAAATTGTAACAAAGATAATAAATAAAATATTCTTGAGCTCATGAATGGGATATGACCCTTATTCTTAGTGAAAATGAATTAATAAATTCAAAAAAGAAATAAAAGAATATGTTCAAAAGGTTCAAGTCAGTACATCTTTCTAATACATGTTTATAATGAAATAGAATTATAAAAAATAGGAAATAAAACCTTAGGTAGTTTATAGTCTTGCCTAGGACTTATCGTCCTTTTGTAGTCCTTTTCCAATCTTTTTGAATACTTTAAATAGACAGTTTATGGTCCTGCTAAGGACCACATCTTGTGTCCAGGCACCTGATTGTTGCACTTGGGGTTTCCTGGCATGCAATTTATCTTCAATGCCAAGTTGTATAGTTATCTTAAACAGTTTATAGTCTTATTGAGGACTCATCTTTATTTTCAAAGCACATTTAAGCCTATAAAATAAGAGAAATATTTCATTAATGTTGCATACCTGTGGAAGCCAAATCAAATATGCTAGTACAGTTATCATTCAAAATAAGAAAGCATAAAAGATAAAATAGCAGTTTAAAGCCTTGCTCAGGGCATTTATTTTTTAGAGCCCTGTAAAAAAGTAAACAATAATTTTTTTTGTTGATTTGAAATAAAATAAGAAACTAGCAGCTTAATGTCTTGCTGAGGACTTATTTGTTATTTCTTGTATCCTGAGGGCTTTTTCCTTTTTAATCCCCCATTCTGTTATATACATTGATATTTCTCTTGTTATTATATATATATTGGTTGATAAAAAGACTGTGAGAAGTAGAATAAAACTGTCAGTAAAATAATTAAGTCATTAAAATGATAAAATAATATAAAATTGAGCAGTTTCAAGCCTTGCCCAGGGCTTATCTTGTTTTCAGCCCTCATTCTATAATATATCAACATTTCTTCTTTATATATATATATATATATATATAAATGTAATTTATGTCACTTTTAAATTCTTTTATAAATACTACTCAAAAATAAATAAAAGAAACATTCAACAGCTTAAGTTCATGTTGAAGACTTTTGTTGTTATTCATAGCCACAAAACAGGAAAATAAATTCAACAGCTTAAAGTCTTGTTGAGGACTTTTATGTTGTTTTTGAAAGTACTCTCTTGAGCTTATAAAATGCTGAAATTGGTCCTAATTTTGATTACTGTTTTTCTGCACTTGTTTCTTTTGTTTTTCATTGAAATGTACCTGTATGAAATTAAAAACATAATATTAGCATTTATAGAGGCAATATTATTAGAATAAAATTAAACCAAGCAGTCTTAAGCCATGCTGAGGGCCTTTGTGTCAGCCCAATATAATTATAAAAAATAAACCATCACTTTTAAGCCTTGATGGGGCTTTTGTTAATTTATTATCATTTTCCAAAACATAAAGAAAAGAAAAATTCAACAGTTTAAAGTCATGTTGAGGACTTTTTTGTTATTTTATGGTTACTTTATCTGTATAAAAGACTAAACAATAAAAAATAAATCACAATGGTTAGTCAATTTTTTTTTTGAAAAAAATGAAAAATAAGCAGTTTATAGCCATGCTGAGGTCTTTTTGTTTCTTTTTAAAACCCTGGTAAATCCAAATAAATATTTTGTCAGTAATTTAAATAAGTCCATAGATGATAATAATATTAAAACAAAGAATTAAATAAGAAAATTAAAACCATTCTGACGGCTTTTTTCATTTTCAACCCTCATTTTATTATATATTTATCTTTCTTTTGTTATTTTATATATATTGATTGATGAAGGCTGTAAAAAAATAAAACAAAATTGTCAGTAAAATAATTAAGTCAATAAAATGATAAAATAATCTAAAATTGAGCAGTTTAAAGCCTTGCCCAGGGCTTTTTTTTATCTTGTTTCCTTCCATTATTTCATTGAACAAAAAAATACTGAGATTTCAGAAAATGAATAATCAGTAATTTGATAAATAAACATAAAAAAATGAAATTAAGCAGCTTAATGCCTTTCTCAGGGCATTTTTTTTTCTTTTTAGCCCTGTAGCACATTAAAATTGAAATAGGTCAGCTTCATTTAGTATTAAGGAGAAAATGCCAAAATTCCAGCAGTTTAAAGCCATACTGAGGGCTTTTTTTTTTTGGTTTATTTTTCTTTCTTTTTTTCATTTTATATAGAATTATTGATACAAACTGTAAAAAATAAAATAAAATTGTCAGTCAAATAATTAAGTCAATAAAATGATAAAATACTATAAAATTGAGCAGTTTAAAGCCATGCTGAGGGCTTCTTTTTAATTTATGTTATTTTTTTGTTTTATTATTATTATTCAGAACTGCCTTCACTAAAGATGCCAGAATGTTTGTGAGTGGCTCCATTAGTTGTGTTAGTGCTTATATACCCATTATGGGGCTTATAATGTGGTCGGGCAAGATAGATTTTGTTGTTGAGGGCCAGAGCACTCCTGTTGCACTATGTAAGGGGCCATACCTCTTCGGGTGGCTGCATTCAGGCTGTTTTGGGTCCTATTACACCTCTAGTGACACTTAAAGCTGCGTCAGACAGTCTGAATCCTTGAAACCTTTTGTATTGGTCATATTTATCCCAAGGACCTGAAACTTGGACTCTGAAATCTCGTCGGGTGACTGGGTTGAAGCTGTTAATGGTGTTAATACACCTCAAGTGATACTTAAGGCTGCTTCGGGCTAGTCTGTTCTCAAGGTAAACAACGTTTTAACACCTTTACCTGTGAGGCTCCAAATCTCATCAGGTGGCTATATTTGTGCTATTAAAGGTGTTATTACACCTTTACAGAGCTTAGAATGAATTCAGGTGGCTGATTTGGTACTCAGAAGGTATCTATACACCCTCAGCTGTGATGCGAGCTAAGTAGGATTGTTTAACTCTTGATGGGTGTTCCAACGTCTTTGAAAAGCTTTGGGTTAGGTGGTTTTGGGTCTCAGGAGTGCTTCCAGGCACTTCGGGTATGGTTGTTTGCTTCGGACCCCAGTTGAATGCCTCTTGGTGAGGTTTTCGTCGCTTACTGACCTTCAAGAGGTCTTTGGGTGTGATCCTAACCACATTGACTGTCAGTGGTTGGTGTTCAAACTTTCCTCCATGCTAAATCTGCTATTGGAATGAGCCCCATCACGTGATGTCTCTATGGAGCTAGTGAGCAAGCTCCCCTGTTATGATAGTACAGTACTGTACAGTGCCCTCCAATATAGATCCGAACACAAAAAAAAAAAAAAATTTAAAAAAAAAGTTGCGGTTTTTTTTTTTTTTCCCAACTTGATTTTTTTTTTTTTAAATTTAAATTAAATTTTTTCTAACTCATCTGATTGTCTCAACGAGCTCATTAAACTAATTCTCGCCCCACTTTTTCGCAACCTTGTCTATTTTTCCTTCTTACCTTTACTCAGGGGTTAAATTTTTCGCGTTTTATTTATTTGTCTATTTTTCAACCAATCATTGCTCTTCAAATCACGACGCAAACAGCACTCCGACTTTGATCTCACGTTGTTGTGTCAGCTTTCTTATGGATATAAATAAGCCACCAATTTTGGAATGGTACGTCACTCATGCAGGATCTTTTGGTGCTAATCAGTCGAATAACTAAATATTGTCTCTACTAGTATGCCACCCTACCAAACTCAAGGAATACAAGGGCGTATTATAGGCATGCATGATGCAGGTGCCTCCATCCGAACAATCGCCCGTCATTTAGGTGTACCACCCACCACGGTTCATGACACCGTCCGACGATTTTGGGAGCGTGATCATCTAGACAACCTACCTATACCAGGCCATCCTCGCAAATTAAATGAACAAGACTTACGAGAATTAGCAAGGGTCCTTCAACAAAATCGTCGTGAAACCTTAGTTTCAATTGCGAACATGCTTACTGTCAATGTTTCAATCAATACCGTTCGTAAGGCAATACATGACCTAGGCAAGAGGTCATGTATTGCAATCAAAAAACCATATTTGAGTCCTTGACACATGCAACGGCGTTTGGACTTTGCTCAAGCCCACCTCCATTGGACGATTGCCGATTGGTCCAGGGTCGTTTGGACCGATGAATTGTCATTTGAGCTAGGTGAGCCGGTAACTCAAAAGCAAGTTTGGCGCACGACAGCACAAAAATTTGACCTTGAATCGATGGCATTCAATCATCAATCAGGTTGTCGATCAATGATAGTGTGGGGGGCAATCTGTGGTCCAATTCAATCCGAATTGATAATAATGCCCCCAGGACAACGACGAGCAATCGATTTCATTGAAAACGTTTACGAGCCCGGCCTTTTGCCATTTATGGACGAACTTGTTGAAGTTGGTGTAGCAGACAATCGCGAAGGCCTTACCTTAATGGAGGATGGAGCCCCCATCCATACTGCCATGGCCAGCCAACAATGGCATGAAGAACATCAAATTTGCAAGCTAATCTGGCCTCCTAACTCACCTGATCTCAATTCGATTGAGAATCTATGGTTCAAAATGAAATACGTCGTCACTCACCTTTTCAATCCGAAAACAATGGACGAATTGACAGTAGCTGTCAATGCTGCTTGGGAATCATTACCCTTTGACCACCTTGACTCCCTTCTTTTGTCGTTGCCAGCAAGAATGCAAATGGTGGTTGACCAAAATGGTGCTCCTACCCGATGGTAGGCAGCTTTTTTTTGTTTTTTCTCAAATTGTCGAGATATTTGTTTGTATTACAAATCAACATGATACATGCGTTGATACAAAGAAAAAATACAAATGTTATGTTTTACTGCTCCCAACAATTAAGGTGTGAGAAAAAAAAAGAAACAAATTATGAGACAGTGAAAAAAAAATATCTTAAAGTGAGAAAGTAAAAAAAAAAAAGTCGGGATCTAAAAAAAAAAAATGTTTGGATCTATATTGGAGGGCACTGTACAGCTATCCTTCAATCAGTTGTATTGTTATGTTTTATTTTCTTGGTTCTTCTACAAAGCCAACGTAGCAGTGCTATCTAAAGCATTGTACTGTACTGGACGTGGTACTTGATTGTTCTTGGTGATAGAGTTCAGTAAACTTGCAGTAATCTTCATTCCATCACTTAAAATACTGCATGCAGTCAGTTTTGTTCTTGTAGATTGGCATTAAGATGGTTCACTGATTGTTAGAGTATAAGCATATAATCTTAGAGTTAACCTAATAATTATGCTTATACACAAAACATACCGACTTGTAAATAGTATATAAACCTGAACTTAGATCTTATACAACTCCCCCTTTAGGGGAGTTTTCTCTAATAACTTCTGCTGCTTACTGTAACATCCAACTACTTTCTTATCAGATATGAGTAATCAATATTGACCCTTAATTCCTTTAGGGGAGTTTTCTCTCATAACTTCTGCTGCTTACTGTAACATCCGACTACTTTCTTATCAGGTTATGGGCCGTTGCTACTAACTTCGTAAATAATTGTAACATTGTAATATCAAAACCTGGCTACCAGATCCGGCAGACCGTACAGAATGTCAGAAAGAAAATTTGACTTTGAAGACCTAAAAGCAGCATTAATAGGATCAACTAGCAAGTTGGGTGCCAGATTTAGACATCAAGTTGAAATTGATTGTCTTGGTGAAGGCATTACTCCCCGCTTGACCAGTGATGGATTGAATTTTCTTCGCTGGTCCAAGTCACTGACTCGACTAGTTGAACGAACACACGGCAAAAAAAGCTATTTTGCCTCGGAAGATGTTGACACTGACTCTAATTGTAACTCAGAAATACACACATACATAGAAAAATAAATTGTGGGCAATCTTCTCAATTCAATAGAGCAAGAAGACGAGGCCCAAAAGGTGTACCACACATTACGACATCAGTTCGAAAAGCATTCTTGGTCACACATCATGAATTTACTTGATGACCTTGTGACAGCCCCAGAGGCGTCGGAAAATCTCCATGAAGCCTTTGCAAACACCAAATCCACCGTCAGCAACTTGAGATCAGCCGTAGGCTCAGTCTGGACCAATGAAGCTCTAACTGCCGTATTCTTTCATCTTAGAAACAAGAAGCACTTCCATGAAATATCAAATGCAATGGATTCAAGAATGACTACCAATCCGTACTTCCGAATCAGAGCGAATGAAGTGTTACAGGTAGCTCAGCGATTTCAGAAACATCTGGTCCCGAATAGTACCTCAGCTACGACTCCAAGCAGTATCATGGCAGCAAGTGGTTCCCACCGATTGTCATCCAGTCAAAATCCCCCTTCATTCCAACAGAAGTCTTTGGCTACAAGAATTCCTCTGAACCAACAGTCAGAATCCTGGGCACGCTACCACCTCAGTCCTAGATTTCCTTGTCTCCACTGCTACAAATGGGGTCATTGGGCACAAGACTGTCAACAAAAAAGGAGGGGATTACCAGCAATTGAGGATCCCCGGAAGAAAAATCCAAACATGGCCCTGAAGAAGTCCACTGTTTTTTTGCACCCCTGCATTGCTGAAGTAGATGTAGAGGAGGAGGATCTGTTTATTGCTTCGGTTCAAGAGGTGTCTGGAAATGAGATGTTAGTACTTCTTGATTCTGGTGCAACTCACCACGTTGCAATGAACATTCACTTGTTTAGCGACTATCAAAAGGTTAACATGTCATTATCTGTTGCATCAGCAAAGCGTCATCCAGTAATTGGGAAGGGTACAATAAATTTGGGAGGCCAATATGGTAACATATGACTCACCGAGGCTTTGCACTGCCCAGACATCCCGGGTATGGTTATTTTGCTTGGTAAATTTATGAAGAATGATGGGGATGTGTTGTTTGAAGAGGGCATTTTTAAGTTGAAACAACGTAATTGTATTTTTGATAGTGTACCAAAGGGCGATTGGTGGTATCTACCTTTGAATGATGTAGTGTCTTGCAATGAAATTAGTGAATAGGACAAACATTTGTCTCAATTATTGCATCAACGACTGGCACATATATCCCTACAAACGGTTAGAAGTATGCAACGTCTCAACTGTGTGAGAGGACTTCCTCCCAAATTGATTGCTTGTGACGTTAATCTATGTAGGCCTTGCTCATTAGCTAAGTGTAAGCTGGGGTCTCTTTTGTGACTTCCAGTTTATATAAAAGGAATTTAATAAATCAATTCGAGTGGAATACTGTTAAAATAATATAACAGAGACGTCACTGTAAGTTTTTAATGAAGTACTATTGGAATTTAAGCTTCAACAGTATAATAAAGTGTAAGAGTGAATTTAATCACTTCAAGGTGAGAGCGCTTAATATTTCTAAAATAAAATGTAAATGATTTTAATTGTAAAAATATAATTTTTAAGAGCTCTGAGGTATCATTCAAAGGTAAGAATGATCCTCTTAAATATTGTAAATACAAAATTATAAATGATGTCATAATAAGATTTCTATGACATCATCAACAGAAATTAATAATGATTTTATTTACAAAATTAAATGATGTCATATGATGTTTTATGACATCATTAAGATTTAAAATAATAAATTTTAATTTTTAGGTTAAAGTTTGAACCTAATAATTGAATAAAATAAGAAATTAAGATGTAGACGGTGTAGCAGGTAAGTCAATACATGCTTGCAGGCTCACACTAAGAGTCAGCACTCGCCATTGGAGATGCGTTCAAGACTAATAGTTAATAATCCAGGTGATGTAATAGTAGCAGACCTGATGGGCCCCTTCCCAACCGCTTTTGACAAAAAGTCATATGCTTTGATTATTCAAGATCACCACTCATCGCTTGCCACACTATACCCTTTGCAACAGAAATCAGAGGCTCCTCAAGCAATTATTGAGTCGATCAATAAATTTAACAATCTCACCAACTTCAATGTAAAACAAATACAAACGGACAATGGAGGGGAGTTCACCTCCAGGATGTTTGACGAAGCCCTTAAAGCAAAAGGAATAATTCACGAAAGGACAATACCATACGAGCATCATCAAGCAGGGAAAATTGAGAGGACCAATTGGACCATTGCCGAAGCAGCCAGATTGATGTTGATCGATTCGGGGCTACAGGTAGAGATGTGGCCTTATGCATTCCAACATGCAATGTGGGTATTAAATAGAGTCTTACATGCTGACAATAAAAAAATACCTTATGAAATAGTAACAAACAAGAAACCAGATTTGTCGCCCCTGAGAACATTTGGCTGTAAAGCCTATGTTCATAATATGTTGCATCAAAAGGACCTGACACCTAAAGCCAGAGAGCTATTTTTCCTAGGAATAGCAGAAGATTCCAAAGGGTGGATATTCTGGGACGACAAACAAAAGTCGGTAATTAGAAGTCCTTCAGCTGTTTTTGATGAGTGAAGCGGGCTTCCGGAAGCGTCGCAAACGCCGGGAACTTGCGGCATCCAGATAACTCACTTATTGGACCCTTTGATGATTCAAGAGGTGGAGGCTCAAGATCGATCACTCGAGATTGTGATGCTGATGGCGGCTTTGGACGAGGATTCACCAAGGACTTACGACGAAGCTATGAAATCGGAAGATGTCAATAAATGGAAGGAGGCAATGGAGGAGGAACTGAAAGCCATGTCTAAAATGGCAGTGTGGGAAGAAGTAGACAGTCACCAACATCAACATGTGCTGGGAACACGCTGGGTCTTTGCAACAAAGAGAAATCAAGAGAATGAAGTAATACGCCATAAAGCACGTATTGTAGTGTAAGGTCACCGGCAAATTAAGGGCCTGGAATTTGAGGAAACGTTTGCCCCAACCCCGACGTTTACGAGTTTATGATGCCTATTTGCTGTCGCCTCCACACTACAATGGGAAGTAGAAACATTTGACGTCACCACCGCCTATTTACACAGCAACATCGAAGAATCTATATACATTAAACCGCCGCCAGGCCTTCAACTTCAGCCGGGTAAGGTACTAGCGTTGAGGAAGGCACTGTACGGCTTGAAGCAATCGGGACTTTGCTGGTGGCAACATTTGCAGCAAATGCTTTCAAGTATTGGATTCAGCCCTAATCATGAAGACCAAAGCACTTATTTGTATGAGAAAGGAGGAGAGAAAGCCCTATTGTGGATTCATGTGGACAATGGGGTATTGGCGGCGAGCAGTACGGGTCTAATGGAACATTTGAAAAGTGAACTACGAAATCAACTTCTACTTAAATGGGATGTTGGTATTCACAGTATAGTGGGCATCAGGATCTGCAAAACTGGGAATGCATTTTATTTATCTCAGCCAAAACTGATCAATAAGATATGTGACTCTCACCCGGGCAACATCACTACAGAGCAACCATTACCACAAATGAACTTAGAATCAGGACCAGCAGCCATCTTAGACAAAGAATACCTATCACGGATTGGGATGTTGCTGTACCTCGCACAGGCAAACAGACCCGACATCATGTTCTCGGTAAACTATCTGGCACGATTTTCAATGAATACATCAAAGAAGCACTGGAGGCACTGAATCATTTGATCGACTATATACGTGGGACACAAAAGAAAGCTTTGACCATTAGTTCACAAGGTGAAGAAAAGAAATTGAAAATGTATGTTGATGCGAACTGGGGGGGCAAGGCATCAAGATCGCAGCATGGTTACATTGGTTTTTTGTGGGGTTCGCCAGTTGCATGGAATTCAAGACGGCAAACGTGTGTGGCATCCTCAACATGCCAGGCAGAGTATATGGCACTCTCATTTGCGGCACGAGCTGGGATGTGTATTTCTCAGGCAATAGGCTTGGCGCTTCCGGGTGTGATCCCAATGTTACTCTCCGACAACAGGGTGGCTATTAGAATAGCGGAAAATAGTGGAAGCCGGAAGAACTCAAGGCATATTCAGAGAGAATTTCATCTTATAAATGAATTAATCACAAGAAACCAGGTTACAATTACGTGGATAGGCTCCAAGAATCAAAAGGCAGATATATTTACAAAGAAACTAGGCAAATTGAAAGTGAAAAAATTTAATGATGACATATTCAGCGGGTAAATGTTTTGTGGAGGGGAGTGTTAGAGTATAAGCATATAATCTAAGAGTTAACCTAATAATTATGCTTATACACAAAACATACTGACTTGTAAATAGTATATAAACCTGAACTTAGATCTTATACGACTCCCCCTTTAGGGGAGTTTTCTCTAAGCCTGCCGCCCGTCAGAATACCGGCCACTTTTGGGCCATCCGATGACCAGCCCGACCTCAAGGCCGGGGAAAATTCCATGGAATTTTCACCCCGTAAATACCTGGCTGGCTCCTTTTCAAACCGGGAGGGGCAAGCGGGGTCTCCAACTTCCCCCAACTTTCTTTTATTTTTTCTATTTTTCACTTCTCCCTTGCCATCCTCCTCAACTTCCTCCCTATTTTATTATTTAATGCATCTCCGTGTCTTGTCTTACTCGTGGCCTTCCCCCCTTTTTTTTTAAAAACCCGCTTTGTTGTCTCACTCCTCAACCACTTCTTTCTCTTTTATTTTTATTTTTTTTTAAAAAACAAATTCAAGTGCATTATCAATTAGCTTACCACCTCAATGTCATCAGTAACAACACCCTCACAGAAGACTGTTTTTAGTGACGAGAATGCAACTCAAGCCTCTTTGGGTGAGAGCTGCAATACTTCGACCAACCTCAAACGATCCTGGGTATGGGTCTACTTCAATCAAGGTGAAGAAGGATTTGTTGAATGTCAAGTACTCGACCGACTCGGAAAACCATGCAAAAAGAAACTTAAACGTGATCGTACAGGGAGTACTAAGGCCATGAATGATCACTTGACTGGCTTTCACCAGCTACAAAATCCCAACAAGCAATCACTCGTTGGTGGTGGAACTCTCGACAAATACATACATAGCTCACACCCAAAAAAGGCAAGTAAACGGTT
This sequence comes from Austropuccinia psidii, assembly GCA_023105745.1. Classification (NCBI taxonomy): domain Eukaryota; kingdom Fungi; phylum Basidiomycota; class Pucciniomycetes; order Pucciniales; family Sphaerophragmiaceae; genus Austropuccinia; species Austropuccinia psidii. The sequence goes on from JALGQZ010000018.1 coordinate 6,994,132, forward strand.
TTTGTCATCCTTTGCAGTATAAATCTGACTAAAACATTGAATATTTGACAGGCATTATCAATGCAAACATTGAAAATGGCGCTGGTATACTTTATATCTGAAACCGATCTGCCAATCTCAATAACCAAATCAAAATCGTTCCAAGCTTTGTTAGAGCTCTGCAATCCAAATATTGCCCACATTATGGTACAACGCACAGCACTTACCGCACACCTCTCAAACATTTACTTTTATCATCAAGAGCATATTCGCAAAATTCTGACAACAAATCAATATCCGCTTTCCTTAACAACTGATACATGGACCAGCCCCAATGTGACAGCTTATATGGCTGTCACTGGTCACTTCATCGATGCAAATTTTAACCTCATCTCGGTACTCTTCAGACTCAGTGAAATTGAAGGTGAGTACCCTTTCTTAGTAATCTTTTTGATGATTACTCACTGACCTTTACCAACAGGTGACCATTCAGGAGCTTCGCTGGCAAACTGTTTTTTGAATATCATCCAGCGCTACAATATTAGCAACCAAATAGTCTGCATCACAAGTGACAATGCTTCAGTAAACAACCAAATGTGTCATGAAATTCAAGCGATGTGCCCAACATTCTCAGCTTCCACTCAATCAATTGGGTGCATGGCACACACAATTCATCTGGCAGCAAGAGATGGTCTCAATGCACTTTCACAAGGACCGACCTCATTGCCAGAATCCGAGGTAGATGACTTGAGGCCAATGACCATTTCTAACTTAGTTGACCCACCCGATGGACAAAAAATCAATTACAATTCAATCATTTCCCGTATTTCTCGCCTTGCTTCATATTTAAACCACAGTCCTCAACGCCGCAAGAGATTTGTAACAACGGTCAAGCTTGTATATGACGAGAACGGGCCAAAAAACGCAACATCATTATTGTCAAATGTGTGTACCAGGTGGAATTCCACCTACAATATGCTGGTCCGAGCATTATCACTCAAAGAGGCTTATGATCAGTTTTGCAGTTCTCCACAAACGCAATCATATTGCCTTAATAAAATTGAATGGGAGAAGGTAACGGTAATGATTGACTTCCTACAACCATTATATGAGGCAACTAAAATAATTTGTGGTTCAAAGTATCCCACAATCAACCATGCTCTTCCACTTTATATCCTCCTCATCAAATGTATTGACCAGGTATGTTTTTTTTTTGAATTTTTCTATTTCGTTTTCTAACAATGCTCGACTCATCTTAGGCATGTCAACAATATGACATGGCTCCCATTGAGCCAGCAGCAAAATCCATGTGTGAAAAACTTACCAAATACATGAAGATACTAATAACCAAGACACCGGCAATAGTTGCAGCCATTCTTGATCCACGATTCAAACTCAAATTTTTCCATACTCATGATTCAATATTGGCTTGTTTTGGTACTTCTGCAACAAAATTAGGAAACACCTTCAAGGAAGAAGCAAAGCGGTATTTCAAAGAATTGATCCAAAGTAACTCACTGGATCTCACCAATAATAAAGCTTTGGGTTTGTTTGATGAAATGTTTACATCATCATATTTAGAGGTTAGCACCTTGGATACTGAACTAGAGCGATTTTTTGCTGAACCAATGGAGCCAAAGGAAACAGACATCTTGCTGTTTTGGAAAACAAGAAGCTCGGTATTTCCAACTCTGGTCCTGATGGCATACAAATACCTTTTGATTCCTGCAACTAGTGCTCCATCAGAAAGGGTTTTTTCTTGTGGTAGGAAGATCTTAACTTTTCAACGTGCATCTCTCTCATCTATGCATGTAGAACAACTCTCTTGCATTAAAAATTGGGCACGTATTTTTGGGCACTTGTACTCTCAAGATTAGATGCATGCCATTGAGGCTGCATATGTTATTGTATTTCTTTCATTATTAAAACCATTGTTTTACCTTTTTTTTGGGTTTGAATTACTGTTTCTAATACAATAAATAAGTTTCAATGTCTCGGTTGCCCGCTGTTGTGACATAGCCCTTCCGGGGAGTGAGTTAAAAACATGGCATCTGAGATTCCCCTTTCCCGCCCCTGACAGGACAGGGGAAAGGGGATTTCGGGCGGCAGCCTTAGTTTTCTCTAATAACTTCTGCTGCTTACTGTAACATCCAACTACTTTCTTATCAGGTATGAGTAATCAATATTGACCCTTAATTCCTTTAGGGGATTTTTCTCTAATAACTTCTGCTGCTTACTGTAATATCCGACTACTTTCTTATCACTGATGTCGGAAATTAGAAGGTTACACAGATTTCTTCTTGATAGGTACTTCCCTGATTCAAGATTGCAGTTCTTGCATTGTTCATGTACGGTATTTGATGATTATAGCCTATTTTTCATGCTCATTCCTTTGGTGAAGTCACAAGAACCGTTGAGCGGTGATACTGTATTGATACAACCAAATGATTCAGAGTTGTCTAAAGATTACTTGCAGCTGACTGGACTTCTCAGGCTAGACTTAATTGCACTTGTAGTATTGAGTAACTGCAAGTGGTTGTACTCTTTTGCCGGTTCTACAGAAAAGGGCACTGAATGAAAAAATGGCAGCATGTTCCTTTTTTAATTTATCTCATACTGTCTTGTATGCTTTTGAGGAAGCTGTTGGGAGATTTCTGTCACAGTTGTTTGGTTATTTAGGGCTGCATGAATTGTAAATTTTTTGGCTTATCATCTTTGTCCCTCTATGGGTGAATCAGCGGTTAACTGGTCAACTGCTGGTAATAATGCATCTTATTTTTGAGGGTTTGATGGTTTCTGACAGCTTTCTTGACTGAATAATTGATTGATTGTGTCTGTATGAAACATCTCCTTGCAGGATAACTCCACCAGCGTAATTACTCATGTCACTCGTCATTTGTTGGGAGTTAGCGAGTAGCCTCCTTTATTGTGATTGTACCGTTATCTTCTCATTGGCTTCTGTATTATGTTTTTCTTTTTATCTTGCAAAGGCAGTCGTGCTACCTCAAGAATCTGACATGGTAGATGCTCAGATTTGATGATAGAGTTAAGCTGGCTTTTCCTCCGCTGTCATCTCCAGTCCATTTCTTAAAATATTGGTTAGGTGCCAAAGTGAGATTTCATAAACAGCTCTTGTTGAATCCTTGTTTTATTTTAAACATGTTATGAACAGTTAAAATTAGTCTTGTCACATCATGAGCAGTGTACTTCAGCAGAGGATGCCATCAATGGCGTCGGAGGAGTTTTTGAATTTGCTGTCATGAGCTGTATTTCTGTATATGTCTTGGATTGTTTATTGATCATGTGAGGCAAAGGGTATTAGTGAGGTCGTGATACAGGTATAAATAGCCTAACAGCTTCATTCCACTTCCTCTCTCCTCCCTCTTTTCTTGTTGTAAGCAAGGTATCCAAAATTTTGTTTTTGAGCCGACTAAGAAAAAATTAATTGAAAATTTCCCTATTTTGATCCAACACCCCACTCTTTGTTCAAATCAAGTTTGTTGTAATTTTCAAGAATAAAACTTGTTCATCGTTCAGTCAGTTTGATAAAATGTCTTGAGAAGTTGCTTTCAGTTATCTCCTAATTTCCAGATTGTTGCTTCTGACTTTGTGAGCTGACCCTTTGATTCTGAATAAAGTCCTAGATCATTTCTACATCAATAAAGATTGTGAAATTGTGGAGTGTAGTTTTTTTTTCTTTTGGTTAATTGACACATTAATTTTTCTTCCTCTTTAAATTCACTTTAGCTACTATATTGGATCCTATAAGTTTATTTTGAGCGAGATCCTAATTTATTCCTTGTCTTTCCCTTTCCGGTTGTAGCCATAACTAAAATTGGCTAACAAAAAGAAATAATTGTTAGATAATTGTTTTCATTTTGTACTTATTCAAAGGGTAAATCAGAATTAAAATAAAAGTGATTTTGTGGTTCATTTTTATTATTATTTTTTGCTTTTGGTCTGATAAGCTGAAATATTAACAATTGAATTTTTATCTTCAGGATATTGAGATGTTTCCCAAAAGATAAACTACATTTTTTGTAGTTTTTCTTTAAGGTTTTGTTTTTTTTAACTTACTAAACTCTTTTATGTATCAATCATTTATAAAAACTTTTCAATATATCTTCTTTATCACATTTTATTTTGAAAGATAAACTCTTGATGTAATTGAGATACTTGTTATGTTAGCTGATATAATATGTAACATCAAGAAGAATGAAAAATAAATGGAAAAGGTAATCAAAAGAGCTTTTTCTTTAATAAACCAAATTTTCTGTAGTTTTTTTAGCAGGTGAGGTTTCTTATAAGTCATTATTTTATGTTCTAATTGACTGGATATCAATTAAGTGGAGACTAATGCTGTTGGTTTTTTAGATTTATCTATTGGTTTTTTTTTCAGATTAATTTTGTTTTGATGAATAAAATTAGAAATAAGATAAAACAGATAAGAAGATGAGAGAAAAATAAAAATAAAATAGGATAGATATCCTAATATTATCAAAGTATTTTTTCTAGTTATCATATACTGATATTAACTGAATTGAAGCTGATTGTTTGTGTTGCTTGTTTTTTTCTTTTTCTTTTTTTTTAATATTTCAAAATTAATTTTAATTGGAATCCTTTTCTTTTTTGATTTTAAGAAAAAAAAAATATAGCTATAAGACAAAATATTTAATATCAGGTAAGCTTATGTTCTGTTTATTCCTTCAAAGCTTATATTAATTGAAGCTTATTTTTAAATTCTTAATATTTTGTTTTGTTTCTTTCTTTTTTAGTATGAAAAGAAATTTAAATTTTCAAGAGGAAAGATAAAAAAGTAAAAAAATAAAAAATTGAAGAAATAAATAATGATAATATCAATGGAGATAGGATGGATGATTAATCAAAGAATTGAGGACTTAGCAGGTGATATGTATTTTGATTAATTCCTTTGACCAATTATTCTCTTTACTAATTCATGCTTGATGAATCTTCCTCCCCTCCTTTGTTCTTTTTTGAGAGCTTTAAACAGATATTCTTGACAGAAAGAGTCCCAGTTTTCTGTATTTATTCTATCTGAACCCCTTGTGAGTCTGAGGATTGTTGGTATAAGTGTTTCTTCCCAGTGACAATCCCAAGTGGAACTATTAATAACATAACCTCTTGATATCTTGCTTATCTTTTTATTTTCAATATCAAAAATCCTGGAGGTTGAACGAGTCTTGGCATTCCCAGGTTTTCCAAAATAATGATTTCCTGAGGTTTTCATCCATGGGGAATATTTCATTCCAGTATTGGTTTCCAAGGTTGCCATCAATTCCATCCCAGGTCAGTAATTCCAAGAATTCATATTTTGTAAGGTTGAATCCAGGTAATTCTCCCCATGGATGAGGAATGATAGTTCCTGATGGTGGGTTTTCTTTTTCAAAGGTGTCCTCAAACTCAATATATGGAAGGACTATGGTGGAAATGTCAAGACAAGGCTCTGGTTTTATTTTCAAGAACCAGTCAGGATTTTCATCTAATTCTTGTGGATTAATGTAATTGGCCCAGACTTCTTTTTCTTCTAGCCATCTGATATCTGTGTCCAATGACCAGGGATATTCTTCAAGTAATGGCCATGATTCCATTTTGAAGTATTTTGTGGAGTTTGAAGTGTTAAGGTAAGATGAATTTAGAATAGTATTAACTTTATTCATCAAAAATAGTTTGAGGGTAGGTTTAATGGATTTTGGATGGTAATTTTGGGTAAGAATTCGGATATTCCTCTTTGATAAGGCAGGAGGTCACTGCCTAGTGAAGATTGAGTTAGTTGTTTTTTTTCTTTGTGAGAGAAATTATTGATTTGAGTTGATGAGAGTTGATATTCCTCTTTGATAAGGCAGGAGGTCACTGCCTAGTGATTTTTGGGTTTTCAATATTGAGTGAATATCCTTAAAGTGCCAAAGGGTTTTCTTTATTGATATCTTCATATTCTGGCTTCCAAATCAAATATTCAGTGATAATTTAGTCTTTTTGTATGAATTCTTCCCCATAGGATCCAAAAAGCTGGTGAATTAGCCATGGTGGAGGTGATTGATATATATTTTTTTTAATGTAAGGTTTGTCTTTTTTTTTAATTTTTTTAAGGGATAATTTGTTGATGAATTTCTTCTTTGTTAAGGCAGGAAGTCACTGCCATAAGAGAAAATGAAAAAAGAAGCCAATGATACATTGATCAGTGATACTGATACATTGTTAGAGAAACATTCTTGATTTTATGGATTTTATTTAAAGTGGAACTCCCCCAAGTGGGAAAGGTGAGTGTCTGTTGAGTAACCTGGCCAAAATCAGGTCTTTGAGGGCTTCCACAAAGTTATTTCTTTCCTCAATTTCTGGTTTTGATGGAAATTCTGCCCACCATAAGTCTTCATCAATGAATATATATCCATCTCCAACCCATTTCAGTCTTCCAGTTTGGTATGTTGATCCATTTAATCCAAGGTACCACTGGGCCCAAATTTGATTGAATTAAAGTCCTCTTCTTGGTAGTGTGGCCATTGCAAATATATCATCCCAGAATTTGTTTTCAAGGTTACCTTTAATTCCCTCTTCAGTTAACAGTTCTAGGAAATGGATTTTGTTCAAGTTTGCTCCTGGAAGCTGACATAAACATTTATCTTCACATACAATTCCTTGAGCTTCATCCCCATAAATATCTTCAAAAGTGATATATGGCAAGTAAATGTAGTTGTATTCATTTTCTAAGATGGATTCTGTTTCCTCTTCTTCATTGGGAGGTTTCTGGATGAATTCAGGGTTTTCCAGTTGCCATCCATAAGGCTCCTCTTGGTTGTTCAATGGTCTGTCCAAGAAGTTGATATGGTATGTGTCTTTAGAATTTCTGTCTCTTTCTTCCATAATTTTCAGGTATTTTTTAATTTCATTTATAATCTCTTCATCTGAGAGCTCATGATGTTCACTAAATCTGACTTTCTTTTTTTTGCGTTTAGGTTTGAAAGGGTTTCCATGTATTTTCTCATTTCCATCCACCAAAATCTGGAATGTTTCTTCATTATTATTAATTGGCTTGTAACTTATGTTGGGTAATTCATCTTCAGAGGTTGAGTCTTCAAGTTGTCTTTTGAGATTGCTTGGCCATTTGTTATTTTGTAAATCTTGACCAAATTCATCACTTTTTGGAGATATGGATAACTCTTGGGTCTTCTGGGTTAAATTTATTATTGTGTTGTCTCTTTTTGCATTTTGATTCTTCTTTCCTGGGGTATTTCTGACCAATTTTGCCATATTTCATAAATCCATTCCTCTAGGGGGACTAGTTTGCCGTCCAAGTGTTTAAGGTTAACATATTGGCATGCATAATCTTCTTCCATCAGGTTCTTGATAGCTCAGTATTTCTCCTTACTTATGAGAAAATTCCAGCCTAATGTTATTGTCTGCCAAAAAGGGTCTTCCAAGTACTGTATGGACAGATCCTTTTGCAATGAAAAAGTGTATTTGAGTTTCTTCACCTGAAGACAAAATGATTGGAGTAAGTTCTGAAAGTGCAACTAATGAGGTAGTATGGCCTCCAATTCCCCTAAGGTTCCATTTAATTTCCTTGTTGTGAGTGAGGATTTGATTGCTATTTCTTCTGGTATAATTTTGAGTTCTGCCCCAGTGTCCACTAATGCTTTAATAGGATATTCCTCCTTTCCAATGAAGATTTCCATGAATCCCAAAGGACAGGCATAATGAATCTTGGGCTTTGGTATTTCTTTGAAGCCAAATGTTAATAGTCTTTCTTGAAGATCCATTGAGTTGAGTGATTTAATTTCTTCCTTGTCTTTTTCTGATAATTCTTGTAATTTATGGACAAAATTGGGTGACATCATCAAAATTTCTTCAATGGTGAGGTTGATCTTTTGTTGCATAATTTTCTTGATGATTTTGTCAATTTCGAATTTGGTTTCAACTGGTTTCTTTGGAGGTTTTCTGCACTTCTTTTCTTCTCTGGGCATTTCCTCATCTTCATTATTATTGGCAGTATTCTCTATTTCCTCCTCAGGTTTTTCTGGTTTGGGAATATTGGAATTTTAGAATTTGGTAGGTACTATGAATCTTTCTTCCTCCTTTTCTTCTTCAATGTAAGTTCCTGAAATAGCTGCTTTCTTCTTTAGCTCTTGACTTTGGGATTATCTTCCCATTCTTTGCTTGGTTTGTCTTAGTCCAATGTGTGATTCACAAGGATCATTGGCTGAGGAAATGATAGGTGGTTTCTAATTTGACCAATCTTCAACATGAGCAATGGAGGTTGTTTTGTCATCTGATTTCTTTTCAGTGGGCTTAACCTCTTCTTCTGGTTTTGGTTTGACAGTAGTTTTTTCCACAAATTTCTTGTTGAGTTCTGCTTGTTACTTTGCAAAAGCTCTGACTATGTCTTTGGCACTTTCATTTCCTTCCATAGGTACTCTCTGATAATTGGTGAAGAGGTAAGCTGCTCCTTGTGTTCTGACAATTCTTCTGTCCAAATCCTCAGCAAGGTGAGTGCATCTAGTTTCTGTATGGCCTTCTTCCTTACAGTAAGCACACTTAAATGGTGGTCTTGGAGCCATTTGAGCTGGTATGTATGGTTGGTATCTGGATGAAAATGGTGGTAAAGGATTCCTTGGCCTATATGGCTGATTATTTTGAGGGAATCTTTGCTCTTGATTATTTTTCCAGTTCCTTCTTGGTGGATTAACTGCTTCTGAAAGGGTTTTGAGTTGATTCAAAACTTCTTTAACTGATTCATTTCCCTCATTTCTTGGCTGAGGTTCTGGTTGTGGAGGATTTTTGATCTTTTGGGTAAGTTCTTTTACTTGTTTTAAAACTTCATCCCAGCTTTAATCCTCAAATCTTGTTTTCTTTTCTGGAGGTTTGGCTTAGAAAATTCCTTTTGTTGAATCAGTACGTTGGCCTCCAAGTCCTGTTCAATGTATAATTTCAAAATATCCAATCTTGGAATAATGTAACCTCCATCCAAGGCTTGAACCATAGCTCTGTTTTTAATCATTTCTTTGTGAATTGATTCTTGAACACTAGTGGAAAGGCTGGCCAATATTTCCTGGTTATTATCAATATCACCTTGGATATATTGGTATATTTTGAGGTAAGTGATAATTGCTTCATATTCCCCAATGAATTTTCTGTATTGAGTCATGTTCCTTATTCCACCTTCTTGTTGAGTTTTTGTGAATAATTCTGTGATTGATGATAATAATAATCTTCTTTCAGGTGAGACTGTTCCCCATCTTCTTTTCATATCCACTTTCAATTGATCCCAATGAGCTGTTTCATATCCTGGCATTCCTTCAATATGATAACTGATTGCTTCATCTTTTGTCCAAAATGCTATTTGTCTTTCAATGTCTCTTCCACTTGCTCCTTCAATTTCTGCAATATTTTCAACTTTCTTGATGAATCTTTCAACATCCTTTCCATCAAACCACAGATTATAATCATTGGCTCTGATTTTCACTATTGGAGTAGTGTTTCTTGGAATTTCTTGATGTGAGGGAGTTGGTATTTGTGCAGAAATGTTGACTCTCCTTGGTAAAGTTCTTGGTGTTTGTTCTGTATAAGGAATTGATGTGGCCATGGGTCTTGGGTAAGGTGATCCATGCTGCCTGAATGATCTAGGAAGGGTGGTCTGTTCCTCAAGTGGACTATCTTGTGGAGTATAACTTGATGATTTATTTTTTCCTTCCTTTTTGATTAGTGCCAGTAATTCTGCTTGCATTTCTAGCATCTTCTTCTGAAGTCTCTCTGTTGAAGACATTTCTTCCTGTCCTTCAACAGTTTCTTCATTGAGGTTTTCTTCCTGTGTTTCTTCAATACTGGCTGGTAATTTTGATTATGAAGATTTATCCATTTTTGATTTATTTATTTCTTCCTTTGAGTTTGGTGTTGAGTTATTGACTTTATTTCTTTCCAGGAGATCAAGGAAGAATTTTTCCACAACCTTCAAGTCCCTTTTATTGGTTCTTGGTGTTGCAATAGGTAAATTAGAATATTTTCTGATTCCTCTCCTAATTCTGATTCTTGTTTGGATGGATAATAGTAATGATCAGAGTGAGTTGATGATTCAGATTTTTGAGATGATGGTTTTGGCTGATTTTGATTGTTTGAATCCATTTTTTTTGTTATAAAAATAGTATTCTTAGAGTTGTTTGAAATTTTCAAATTGAGTGTAATTTAATTGATTTTTATTGAAGTTGAGGCTGTCTGCCACTGTTGGGACACCAGATGTGGGAACTCCTTTGTGTGGGATTAAAATGAGGCAGTACCTGAAGGGGGAAATCACAGGTAACTAGTTTTGAATCGCTAATAACTCCTGTAACCAGGTGTGGCAAGGGTGTATTGCCTGCCCCTCCTAAAATACTGAACAAAATCTTCCTTGGAGCTCACAAACCAAAATAAAATTAGTAAGTGGCTTTACAACTGCAGAAGACAAAACTCAGCAGTCTCAGATCAGACCTATTCAATAAATAATAATAAAAAGAAATGTCAGTTATTTTGGTTAAATTTGAGATTTTAATGAAATACTTGTCTGTTTAATTTTTATTTTTTTGGTTAAATTGGGGTGAGTTGTTTCTTCTTGGTGATAAATCCTTGGTAAGATGGGTTATTTAAGGTTTTCTGGAACATTTGATGAGTTTTGATAAAGGTAATTTACTTCAGTTAAAGTTATAATAGAGTAAAATAATTTCTTAAAGGCTTGTTATTTTTTTAAGTGTTGATGATAATAAGATAAAATTGTATTTGTTAAATTTAAGAGGTAAGATTCTTTGATATTGGATTTTTTCGAAGGGGTAAGTTAAATTTAAATCTGTTAAATGGTGTTAACTTTACTGGATAAAATATTTTAATAGAGTAGTAACCCTAGTTTTGGGTACTGCATAATTTTATTTTTATTTTAATAATAAGATTCCACTGAGCTTAGCTACTGGGCAATCCTTAAAACTATACTTCCACTGAGCTTAGCTACTGGGCAAGTAAATTCACTATAATTTGCTGGACTACCTCCCAGGTGAGGGATGAATTATTCATATGCTCCTACTTTTCAGTGGATATAATGTGCATGGGATATAATTTGCATGGGGGGGATTTTGAAATTTGGGGGAGAGAGCCCCTCTATTTATACCTTTTGGGAGCCCAGGGGGCCCTCCATGGGAGCTATCTTTTTCCACCTTAATTCCTCTTGATTTCATCATGTGACTCTGTTTTTGGTGAGGACCTTTCTTGCATGGGTCAGGTGATTTAAGGTTTGGTGATAATGTTCTCTCTGCACAGCCTCCATTTATCACATGATTGTCTTTTGGTGAACTAATCATGATGTGATATTCTTGAATTTTCCTTGAATGCATGAGGTGATTCAATTTTGGCTGAGGATTTTTGTTGTGCACAGCCTCTTTCTTGTCACATGATATTCTGTTGGTGGATGCAGTACCACAAGATGACCTTGTAATTCCTTTGCATATGTCCTATTTTAGGTTTGGTAGAAGTGGCTGTGTAATTTATGCAGGTGTCATGGTTGTTTTTCTTCTTTTTGAACTTTAAAATGAAGTCAGGTGATAATTTCTTGTACTGGTGAATTTACTGTTATGTATGAGATGATGTGATTTTTGAGTTTGACACATGCTGTGCATAGTCATGTGGCTGAGATTTAATTAAAATTGTGTACTGCATGCAGCCTGTTGTACCTAGCCTTGGTTTGCATGAGGTGATGAGTGGTGTAAATAAATCTGATTCTGTTGTAAGGTTTCAAGTGGGTTTACTTTGGATATAAGATAAGGTACTCCTGTGGCTGTAAGGGGGTGTAAAGCTGGGTGGGGTGTGTAATTTAAAGGGTGGTACCTTTTTTGTTGTAACTACTTTACTATGTGTAACTTGATTTTTACATATGCATAATTGTGAGCCTTGAGGTATATTTTACATACCCAAATAGGCCACAATTATCTTAAAAAGAAATTTTGAATTATGCAAAACTCATAAGTCATGCATATATCCAAAATTCATCATTTTCAATTTCAGAAAAGATGAATAACTTTTTATTGAGTAAGTAAATCCATGGATTTAAGACCAGATTTGGATTCTACACAAAAATTCACCTAGGGTAGCTCCATAGAGTGAATAAGCTCAATATAAGTATTTGAGGTAGTAAAATGGAAAATACTTCAATACCACATCATTAATACCACATAAAAGATCCGTGAAAATTTTTGTTTTTCTTGATTTTTAGCCAAAATAATGGGAAAGTGAGAAATCCCATGTTACATATACACTAAGAATAGTGTTATGCATGTTTTGAGCACTTAATATTATGGTATTCTTACATGGACTTTTGGTACACCCATAGTGGATATCTCACTTTAAGCTTAAATTACTATTTTGACGTAAAAATTAAGCAAGGGGGACAAAAGACATCAAAGAGAGCCAGGGTACCCAACTTCTGAGGCCTCAGAGGCGTGGATAGCTCCAGAGCATGGATCCATGGCTCATCTTGGCCCAATTGGTAAACTAAAACTCTTTGGGAACTTGGTTACCAAGTTACACCTACTGTAATCATAAGAAAAATAGCAAATAACCTGCCATTTTGACGTGCCAAGGAGGTAATAAGCTACTTAGGCTCCTGTAACCACGTCAATTCTTGATGACTTTCCATGAATAGACCCTAAAAGAGTAATTAAACCCTTTTGGGATCCATATTCATTGATTTACCTCATAGCAACCAGCAAAATACTGCTATTTGCAATTCTACGTAGAAATGAGGTAAAAACTTCAAAAATTCATTAAAAATACAATTCTTAATGAATCTTCCTGAAACTTTCAGGACCAATGAAGAACTGTATTATCCATGGTACAACCAAAAAGAATTATGGTTTTACTAGTAAAATTAAAAGTTTTACTTACAGTCCATTTTTGACCATTCTACGTGAAACACTGAATCTTCAAAAATTCACAGTAATTACAACCTGTGATTAAATTGGCAATAACATTGATAACTTTGAGAAATCAATGATTATTTTGGAATAAAAGAAGATTTACAGATGTTACTCCTTTTATTCTTAACCATATTGGGGTTGGTAGTCACGTAAAAGCATCAATTAAGTAATTATGATAATCTTACGTGACAACAGATGATGCGATCATTAATCCAAAAGGGTTTATTGTTTTCTCACTCACTGGTTTTTCAGTTTGCTCCATGGCACGCCTCTGTGAGCTGTTGTTGACTTAAAAGAAGCCTATTCTTGCTGTTTTTTCCGTATCATCATTATCATCATCATATAAATTTATTAAATCATTATTACCAACAAGTAAGTATTAGTTCAACTATTCTTAAGTGTTTTAAATCTTTCAGAATCAATCAGAAGGACGTGAAATCATAGAATCCAACTATATATTGTTGTAATACTGTTATAAATCATCTTGATCTCTTAAATCCACAATTCTACGTCAAATTTCTCTACTCTTATCTATCAATAAGTTCTTTGGAGTATTAGTGAGTCATTTATTCTTAATTCTTAAAGCTTTTCTCTAGTAATAGTTTTCTTCAAGAATTATCTTTATAATTATTCTTGCAAAAGATAATTATATATTAAAATAATTTTATTATTTTAATAAAGAAGTTTTTATTATTAAATTCTTCTTGTAATTGATTCTAGTAGACAATTACTTGCTCACTGTTAAAATCACTAGTAGTGCTTAACACGTGAAAGAAATAATTTTTTTTTAATTATTTAAGTGTGGTTATAATAATACTTTATTATTATATTTCATAAGAACAGACATAGTACTGTTGATTAATAGTAATATTATCATCAGTTTCATAGTCACATCTTACAATAATGAAATTGAATAATTCATTTAAACACATACACTTCCCTTTGGTGCCTGTGCCAAGGCTTTATGAGTTAGATCCAGCTTCTTGCTGTAAAATTGACCTTTTGGTGTAAAATTTGAGTGTAAGTCTGCCTGTAGGCTGGATTTACTGCTGTTTTGGGGTACTATGAGCTTGATCTTGGTGAAAAAAATGGTATGGAATACCACAACATGTATTGGTAATTGAATCAAGTCTGACAATTGTCAACTTAGACCACTCAGTATAATTTTTTTCATTTCTTTTCAATTCACTTATGTCAGATGTTGTTTTATTTAGCTTTGCATCAAATTTGCCAAGTTCTACATCAATACTAGATTTAACAAATTTCATTTCATCTATTTTTTGTGTGAGAAAGTCCTGTTAATCCTTTCTGTCTCTTTGGATGTGAATTCCATAAGAGTCCTGGCCATATTGAAGACACTGTCCACAGCTCAAGGCGCCAATTTTGGGATCCTAAAACCCTGTGGGTAAGGTCTGTGCCAACTTTCTTTTCCCTTTCCCTTTCCCTGATGGTTCTTGGGACCTTTCTTGTTCTTCTGAGGTCCTTTGGGCTTCTGTTTGGATGCTTCTAGAGCTGGCTTGGAGCTGGTAGATCCCACTGGGCCTTCTCCCAAAGCTGGGCTCATTTCCAATTTGTTTTTCTGGCCTACAGATAAAAGACTTTGGTTCTTGAACCAATTCTTTATCTTTTTCACCTTGGCTTTGCAAGAGAATGGGCTCCACCCTCCTAAGAGTTCTGTGGTATTCTCCTGACCCAGAAAGCTATTGATGTGTAAGTAGGAGTTCATTTCCCCCTGCCAAATCCTTGGGCATATTTCTGATTCCTCTTCTTTTGGTACTCTGACCCAAATTTTGTATTGGGACTGATATATTTCTATGGCTGCCACTTGGAAGTGGTTCAGCCCTTAAGATATTACCTTCAATGAGTTCAGCCTCAGAGCTGACATCAAAGTTTGTTGGTACAGACCTTGGGGAATGGGCAGAAGCTCTGGCATCCTTTGGATGTGTCTTTCTTGAGGAAGACTTGGAAGACCTTGTCCAGGTCCATCCTTTTGGACAGAATAGCTGCTTCTATTTGTGGTATACACCATTTTCACATCAATTCAAGAGAAAATAAGAATTAAAAAGGGAAGACACACACCTTTTGGTAGTTGTTTGGCTTGTTCTTTCTTAAATAAAGTGCCTCTCTTAGCAATTTGCACTTCAATACTGTATTCAGATTTTGCTTCTGAAGATTCTGGACTGGTAATATACTTCTTACTGAGTCTGTTACCAGCTGCACAGTATTTGATTAACAAAACTAGAGAAAAATTGATCAAAGAAAAGTATTTTTTATACTTTTAAAATATTTTTTGAGATTGTTTCTGTAAGTTTTTATTTTTTGTAATGTTAAAAAAATTATTCTTTTTAAAGAAAAAAAATTCAAATTTAAGATTTTGAATCAAAATCAATTCAGATAACTCAAAGAATAATTTTATAACTTTTGAATGTGAAAAAGGCATGTGTAAAAACAGTATAAAATTGAACCAAATTCCTCAATGAAAAATGATTTTAAGACAATTTCAAAAAAAAGTTTTAACTTCAAATTGAAAGAAAAAATGATTAAATTAATATATTTTAAAGCTTGAAAATAAATTAATTAAGGTTGAAAGGGTCAAAAAACACGGCCAGGATGCCAAATGTAGAATGTGTCTATTAAACTGTTGATAATATTACTATTAATCAAAAGTACTATGACTGTTCTTATGAAATATAATAATATGAAGTTATTATAACCAAAATTAGATAATTAATTTATTGTTATTATTTCTTTTACTTGTTATACACTACTACTGATCATAACAGTAGATAAAATTATTTTAATATATAATTATCTTTTATAAAAAGAATCATAAGAACAACCCTTGAAGAAAACTATTACTAGATAAAAACCGTAATAGTTAAATCAAAACACTCACTAATACTCCAAAGAGCTTATTGAAAGATAAGAGTAGAGAAATTTGATGCATAATTGTGGATTCAAAGGATTGAAATTGATTTGTAACAAGATTACAACAATATATAGTTGATTTTGATGATTTCACGTTATTCTGATTGATTCTGAAAGAATAAAACACTTAAGAAATAGTTTTAACTAATACTTACTTGTGGGTAATAAATGTATAATGGAATAATGTGATGATTTTGAAGAAACAGCAAGAGGATGCCTCATTTGAGTCTATAACAGCTCACAGAGGCATTCCATGGAGAAAACTGAAAAAACAGTGAGTGTGAAAACAATAAACCTCTTTGGATTATTAATTTCATCATCTGTTGTCATGTAAGATTATCATAATTACTTAATTGGGGTGCTTTTACATGACTACCAACCCATTTATGGTTAAGAATAAAAGGAGTAACAACTGTAAATCTTCTTTTATTCCAAAATAATAATTGATTTTTCAAAGTTATAAATGTTATTACAAATTTCATCATGGAGTGTATTTTCTGTGAATTTTTGAAGATTCAGTATTTCACATGGAATCATCAAAAATGGACCATAAGTAAACCTTTGAGTTTTACTTATAAAAGTATAATTCTTTTTAGCTTGTTTATGAATTATAAAGTCTTATTTGGTCCTGAAAGTTTTAGAAATATTAATTAAGAATTGTCTTTTTAATTAATTTTGAAGTTTTTACCTCATTTCTATGTAAAATTGCAATAGCAGTATATGGCTGGTTGCTATGAGGTAAATCAATAGATAATAGTCCAAAAAAAATGTTTTAATCACTTTTTTGGGATGTATCCATGGAAATTCATTAAGAATTGAAATAGTTACAGTAGTATAAGCTGCTGTTTACCTCCTTGGGACATCAAAATAGCAGCGTATTTGCCATTTTCTTATGATATAATGAAATTTTTACTTGGTAACCAAGTTCTAAAAAGGTTTTAGTTGACTAATTGCCTCAATATCACCCATTTATCCAAGCTTTGGAGCTATCCACACCTCAGATGCCTCAGAAGTTGGGTACCCTGGCTCTCTTTGATGTCTTTTGTCCCCCTTGACTATTTTTTATGTCAAAATTGAAATTCAGGCTTCAAGTGAGATATCCACTGTGGGTGTACTAAAGATGTATGTAGGAATACCATAATTTTAAGTGTCACAAACATGCATAACAATAATGTTGGTGTATATGTAACATGGAATGTAACATGTGTCTATGAAACTGATGATAATATTACTATTAATCAACAGTACTATGACTGTTCTTATGAAATATAATAACAAAGTGTTATTATAACCACAATTAAATAATTAATAATTATTTCTTTCACATGTTAAACACTACTAGTGATTTTAACAGTGAGCAAGTAATTGTCTACAAGAATCAATTGTAAGAAGATTTTAATAATAAAACTTCTTTTTATTAAAATAATACAATTATTTTGATATATAATTATATTTTGCAAGAATAATTATAATGTTAATTCTTGAAGAAAACTAATTTTAGAGATAAACTTTAACAATTAAAGATAAATAACTCACTAATATTCCAAAGAACTTATTGAAAGATAAGATGAAGAGATTTGATGTAGAATTGTGGATTTAAAGGGATCAAAATTAATTTATAAGAGTATTACAACAATATTTAGTTGGATTCTATGATTTCATGTATTTCTGATTGATTCTGAAAGAATTAAAACACTTAAGAATAGCTTTAACTAATACTTACTTGTTGGTAACAATGATATAAATGATAACAAGATGATGATTTGGAAAAAACAGCAAGAGGAGGCTTCTTTTAAGTCAACAACAGCTCACAGAGGCGTGCCATAGAGCAAACTGAAAAACCAGTGAGTGAGAAAACAATAAGCCCTTTTGGAGTATTGATTGCATCATCTGTTGTCATGTAAGATTATCATAATTACTTAATTGATGCTTTTTCATGACTACCAACCCCAATATGGTTAAGAATAAAAGGAGTAACATCTGTAAATATTCTTTCATTACAAAGGAATTATTAATTTCTCAAAGTTATCAATGTTATTGGCAGTTTCATCACAGGTTGTAATTACTGTGAATTTTTGAAGATTCAGTGTTTCACATAGAAAAGTCAAAAATGGACTGTAAGTGAAACTTTGAATTTTACTAGTAATACCAAAATTATTTGTGGTTGTACCTTATATAATACAGCTCTCCATTGTTCCTGAAGGTTTCAGAAAGATTCATTAAGAATTGTATTTTGAATGAATTTTTGAAGTTTTTACCTCATTTCTACGTAGAATTGCAAATATCAGTGTTTAACTGGTTCCTACAAGGTAAATCAACAGATTAAAGTCCAAAAAGGGTTTTAATTACTCTTTTGGGGTTTATCCATGGAAAATCATTTAGAATTGACATGGTTACAGGAGTCTAAGTAGCTTTTTACCTCCTTGGTGCATCAAAATAGCAAGTTATTTGCTATTTTATTAAGATTTACTGTAGTTGTAACATGGTAACCAAGTTCCCAAAAGGTTTGAGTTTACCAATTAAGCCAAGATCAGCCATTGATGCAAGCTTTGCAGCCGTCCACGCCTCTGAGGCCTCAGAAGTTGAGTACCCTGTAAGAATACCATGAAATTAAGTGCTCAAAAAATGCATAACACTATTCTTAGTGTATATGTTACATGGCATTTCTCACATTACCATTATTTTGGTGTGAAATTGAGAAAAAAAAATTTTTAACAGATTTTTTGTGTGGTATTGAATTAGCTTTCCATATTACCACCTCAAAGAGTTAATTTGAGCTTATTCACTCTACAGAGCTACCCTAGGTGAATGTTTGTGTAGAATCCAAATCTGGCCTTAAATTCATGGATTTACTTACTCAATAAAAAGATATTCATCTTTTCTGAAATCAAAAATGATGGATTTTGGATATATGCATGACTTATGAGTTATGCATAATTCAAAATTTTCTTTTAAGATAATTGTGGCCTATTTTGGTATGTAAGATATACCTCAAGGCTCACATTCCCTCCCACCAAAAAAAAATTTTACTACAATTTTATCAATGGTATAAGTAATAAAAAGCCCCAAAGGGGGTCAATGTCCACTGTCCAACCTCTTGAAATCACTCAGATCAAGTAATTTAAAGCACATTTATAGACATATTCAGGCTTGTGGCCTTCTTTCATATCTAAATCTTCTCAAGAGTTTATCTGAGTCAGGTATTTCTGATTCTGCCAGCCATTCATCTCCATGTACTGGATTTCTATATCTGTGAACATATTCTCTCTGATTTTTACCCCTAAGTCTCCTTTCTTTAATGACTTTATTTCTCTTTTTGTCTTCATTCTGTTCCACTGGTGGCACAGTTAAAGGAGTTGGGTTCCTTAAAGGAAACAATTCTTTGTCAGCTGGTTGATAAGGCTTTGTCAAGCTGACTGGAAAAGTGGAGTGTTTATTTTCCAATTCACCACTAAATTCCACTTGAACTGCATTGGTTTCATCTAAGGCAATAATAATAAAACGTCCTACATAAGAAGCTTTAAGTTCCTTTGGGCCTTTGATATAATCAAAATTTAGGGTTGAAACTAGAACTCAGTCCCCTACTTTGAAGTCTGGGACTTTATGACTCTTTTCCCACTTCTGTTCTGCATAATCAAAAGAATAATTCATACTTTGTTTTGCATGATGTTTTACTTTATCAAGCATTATCTTGAAGCTGGAAGCTTTAGGATGAGTTTCAATCAAGTCTTTCCTCAGTGTGTCTGCTGGGAGTCTTGGATTCAATCATTTTTCTAACATAGCAGGAGTTGTTCCTGTGAAAGAATGTACTGATTTCTTGTATGCCAATTCTAATGCAGGTATCAGAGTGCACCAGTCATGGGTAAAGCCATCTGAGTCTTTGAAATCTAACCCATAAGCACAAAATATCCTGATCATGTCTTCTAAAGTTTGAATCATCCTCTCTGCTAGCCCATTTATTTGAGGGTAGTATGCTGTAGAGAATGATAACTTAGTCCCAAACAATTTATGAATATTGGTCCAAAGTGCAGATGTGAACTTGGGATCTCTGTCACTTATGATATTCTTAAATAATCCTGTATGAGAAACAACTCCACTCCATAGAAGAAGAGCTGTATCCATAGCAGTGTCATATTCAGAAATGGTAAGAATATGGGAGTCTTGCTATATCTGTCTACAATGACTAGACAAGCATTATAAATTTTGTCACCACTTGGAGGAAGTGCTGTGACCCAATCCATGTGAACAACTTTCCAAGGGGGTTTTGGCTCTTGAATATGGATCATAAGTCCAAATTTCTTGCTTGTACTCCTGTTTGCTTTTTGACATCTGTCACAGGTATGGCAATATTCAATGGTTTCTTTTCTCCAAGATGGCCACCATGCACAATTCTTCACTTTTTCAATTGTTCTGTCCTGTGACAGGTTTCCAGAGTAGATGCTATCATGGCATTCATGAAGAATGGTATTGATACGCAATCTGCTATGCAATGTCATTACACAAGAATGTTTGGTTCTGTAGTCACATCAAACCAGTGAAATCTTCCTTCAGAATAGGAATTTCTCCAAACTTCATCCAGTGCATTGACTAAAGATGTATCTTTGCATTCTTTATCTAAGAAAGAATCCAAGATATGGCAATTCTTGTCTTGCTTATAGGATTCTCTGATTTCTTCAAAGAATTCAGTCCCAATATCAGTTATGTTAGTTCCTTCAATTTGAATCTGTGGTTCAGCTTCCAAAGGTACATAAGCTGGGTTATTGGGAGTGTTGGCTAATGCCCACCTGCTAAGTCCATCAGCATTCTTATGATTTTTTCCTGCTTTGTGGACTATAGTCATGTTTGCTCTATATTCTTGAATGGCTATTTGCCATCTCAACATATGTCTGTTGGGAGTTTTCATGTTAAGAATTGATTTTACTGCATTACAGTTTATTATCACTTTAAAAACACTGCCATCAAGATAATAGTGTAATTTCTCAAGTTCCCACACCAAACATAAGCACTCCATTTGGCTTGCACCATATCTGGCCTCTGTTGGTTTCATTTGTCTTGAGATATAACAAACTGGTCCTTTGGTAGGTTTGTCATCAATCATTTGGACTTGATGTAGGGCTGCCCCCAATCCATCTCCACATGCATCAATGTACAATTTCAAAGGAATATTCCAGTCAGGCATGAGGAGTAAAGGTGCTTCTGTAATAGCTTTCTTTATCTTCTCATAAGCTTTAATTCTCTCCTGTGTCATCTCAAATACAGTCTGTTGATCACAGATTCTCTATAGTAACTTGGCTAGAATTGCAAAGTCTTTCAAGTGTTGCCTATAATAACTGGCAAACCCAAGAAAAGACATCATTTCTTTTTTATTATGGGGTATTGGCTTAAGTAACACTGCTGCTACTTTGTTTTGGTCAATCCAAAAGCTTAAACCAGAAACAACATGTACTAATGCTTTGAGTTATTCAAAACCAAAATTGCATTTCTGAAGTGAAATTTTCATGTTCACCTCTGCAACTTTGTGAAGTACCCTTGCAATTCTTTCAAGGTGTAAGGACAAACAATCAGAACATATGATAATATCATCAATATAAATGATAAGCCATCCTTCAGACAATTCTGTGGGAAAAATGGTATTCATCATTATTTGATAATGGGATGGAGCATTTTCAATGCCAAATGGCATTCTAAGATACTCATATATACCACAGTGAGTCATAGTTCTAAGTAATTTCTTAGCTTTAGCAACAAAACATTTTGATGAAAGCCTTTCAATGCATCCATTGATGTTATATACTTGGCTTTAGACAATTGAGTCAAGGTTTCTTGAATTCTAGGGATTGGATACCTATCTGGAACTGTGTAGGTATTCAATGCTCTGAACTCTCCAACCATTCTTGACTTATCATTATGCCAGGCAATAATAACAGGTTTTGTCACTTCAACTTTCTCATTATGGCCTACTTTCCTTAATACACCAAGTTGGATTAACTCTTGGATATGTTTTTCCAAGGCTTCTCTGGCCCTGGGACTGGCTGGATAAGCTTGTCTTCTAAGTACTGGAGGATATGGTCTGTCAATATGAAGAGTAATATCAACTTCATGTCCCCTTATAGCACCTAATGGTTCATTATCAGAGGCAAATGCAATATTTTATGTGTATAACACATCAATAAGTTTGTTACTCATTTTTGGTGACAATAATGGATTAATTTGTGCTTCAACAAGTTGATTAGACACAAATTCATCTTTATAAGTAGCTTTAACAGAATATACCACAGAAATTTGTTTTGACATATTGGAAAAAGCAAATTTTTGTCTTTCATTATCCCCAATTGTGAAATATCTGTCTTTATGGTTATTGATGTCAATCCCATAAATATTCAAGTAATCATTCCCAAGAATGATGTGCTGAGATGTGAAATTATCTATCACCACAATCTCAGTTTTCATCCTTACACTTCCTGCTGGGTGTGGAAATAGAAGATTAGTGTCTAATATACCCAAGGGGTACATATTGTTACTGGCACTACTAAATTGCACACCTTCTATTGGTAATAGATGGTTTTTCCATTCAGGAAGTAGAATCTGGAGATAATCTTTGCTACAAAAGTGCAAAATGCCCCTGTATCCAAATTTACTTTGGCTTCAATATCACTCATCAAACCTGATGTGATACAGGATTCTCCATCAGTGTAACCTTTACCTCTAGCAGGTTTTGTTTTACACATTCTGTCATCTTGGATATTGATCAGGTTGCAGCAATCCTCACTTTACTGTGGCAAGTGGCTATGGCCTTCTGTGACCTCAAAGAAATCTGTAGTGTTTTCAATGGGATAGTCCTCTACTGGTGTATCCTCAGAGACTGCAGAATCTTGATCAGATTTCTCTTTCTCTTCAGTACACTGAACTCCTTCAATGACCTGAACTTCACCAATTTTTGTTTTTTTGGTGCAAGTGTTGGGTAAATGTGAAGTAATTCCACATTTATGACACTTCAAGACAGGTCTTTCTGGTCTTTTATCCTCTCTGGGAATCTTTGGGACCATTTTGGATTCCATAGGGATTCTAGTCCAAGTTTTACCAATTCTTGTTCTGGTAATGATATCTTCCATTGCATTAATGAAGTCCTCTGTTGAACAGGGTTCTACACATCTGCTCTTGATAGCAAGTTCCAGTTCTCCTCCACATTTTCTTGATATTTTCATATTAATCATAGTGTTAGACATATCTGGGTGTCAAGCAGATAATCTGTCTTTTTTCTTGAAGAAGCAGGTAAGTGTTTTATCTTTTTCTGAGTTAAAAATGGCACTTTCAAAAGCATTTTCCATTTTAAACCTCAAAGAATAATTGGCCCATTTGGTAATCACTTCAGATTTCCACCAAGACCAATCATGTTTCCCATGATCCATCCTCATCTTGTAATACCATTTCCTTTCAGTTCTGGTAAACAGAGAGTGTAATTTTCCCACTATGATTTCATCAGGTATATGAAAGTCTTGCAACATATCAATAGTCCTGATGAACTCAATATGGTTATATTCTCCTTCACCAGAGAATGTTGGCCATTATTCCACTTGGGAATATCTTTAACAGGGACAACATTTTCTTGTAAAAGGGGTGTAAAACTTCCTTTAACAGAAGTTTTTTCTTCAGTCAAAGGTGTAGAATGTCTTGGCATACGTGGTACATAATTCTTGTGAATTTGTTCTACATTTGCGATGATTTCATTTTTTCACTTCTGCCTTTCACTGTCACTTATTGCTAAATGTGTAGCAAAATGATTGGTATTCTCAACTATTTCTAAGACATGATCTTTCAGAATTTGAAGTTGATCATTCATTTTGAAAATGGAAAGATCTTCCATTGCATCATTCTGAACTTGACATGTACTCCTCAATTCTGCTACAAGCATTTTTAATTGAATCAAATTTGGCATTTGTCAATTCATACCATTCAGTATATTTCTTGTCATGTCTTTTCAAATCATTAATATCAAATGTTATTTTGGTTAAGGTTAAATCAAGTTTACCAATTTCTACATTAATACTTCTTTGTACATGATTTATTTGCGTGGAAAGGTCCTGTTCATCCTCTCTTGATACTTGGCTGTGAATTTCATTAGAGTTCTGGTCATGTTGAACACACTGTCCACAGCTGAAGGCTCCAATTTAAGTATACTGTACCCTTGTGGGTAAGGTTTGTGCCGATTGGCTTTGCCTTTTCCCTTGCTTTGATGATTCTTGGGACCTCTCTGCTTCTTCTGAGGTCCTTTGGGCTTGTCCTTGAACACTTCTGGAGCTGGTTTCAAGCTGGTAGACACCACTGGGGCCTCTGTCTCCAAAGCTGGAGTCATTTCCAGTTCCTTCTTCTAGTCTATGGATAAAAGACTTTGGTTCTTCAACCAGTTCTTTATCTTTTTGACCTCTCTTTGCAAGACAGGGGGCTTCAACCACCTAAAAGTTCTATGCTCTTTTCCTGACCCAGAAAGCTCTTGATGTGTAAGTAAGAGTTCATGGCCCCCTCCCAAAGTCTTGGGCATATTTCCCACTCCTCTTCTTTGGCTGCTCTGAACCAATTTTTGTATTGGCATTGATATATTTGTATTGCTGTCACTTGAAAATGTTCCAGCCCTGGAAATGTTATCATGAATCAGTTCAGGCTCAGAATTCACGTCAAAATCTGTTGGTACAGACCTTGCGTTATGGGGGGCAGCTCTGGCATCCTCCAAATGTGTCTTTCTTGACAAAGACTTGGCACTTCTGGATTTGGTCTTGCCTCTTCCTTGTCCACATCCATCAGGTTGAACCAAATAGTTGCTTCCATTTCTGGCAACTATTTCTTTATCTTTTTGACCTTGTCTTTGCAAGACAGGGGGCTCCACCCTCATAAGAGTTCTATGGTCTTCTCCTGACCCAGAAAGCTCTTGATGTGTAAGTAGGAGTTCATGGCCCCCTTCCAAAGGCTTCAGCATATTTCCCACTCCTCTTCTTTGGCTGCTCTGATCTAATTTTTGTATTGGAATTGATATATTTCTATTGCTGCCACTTGAAAATGGTTCATCTCTGGAAATATTATCATTAATCAGTTAAGGCTCAGCATTCATGTCAAAATCTGTGCGGACAGACCTTGGGGAATGGGGGGCAACTCTGGCATCCTCCAAATGTGTCTTTCTTGAGGAAGACTTGGCACTTCTGGATTTAGTCTTGCCTCTTCCTTGTCCACATCCATCAGGTTGGACCAAATAGTTGCTTCCATTTCTGGTATGCACCATTTTCATGTCAATTTAAAGATAAAAAGTGAGAATATAAGATAAAATACACCCCTTTTGGTGGTAATTTATTCTTTTCTGAGTTAAATAAGGTGCCTCTTTTACCAATTTGCACCTCAATACTGTATTCAGGTTCTGCTTCTGAAGATTCTGGGCTGTTAATATATCTCTTACTGAGTTTGTTACCAGCTGCACAGTATTTGATTAAAGACACTAGAAAAAACTATAAAAGAGAAAAAATTATTTTTTATACTTTTTAAAATATTTTTTAGAGATTTTTTATAAGTTTTTTATTTTTTAATATTAAAAAGATTATTCTTTTTAAAGAAAAAAATTAAAATTTAAGATTTTGAATGGAAATTAATTCAGAGTAACTCAAAGAAGAATTTTATAAGTTTTTGGATGTGAAAAAGCCATGCGGAAAAACTGTATAAAATTATACCAAATCCTCAATGAAAAAGATATCCAAAACAATTGCAAAAAAAAGAATTATTTTAACTTTAAAATGAAAGAAAAAAAATTTAAATTAATATATTTAAGAACTTAAAAATATATTAATTAAGGGTACAAGGTTCAAAAAACATGGCCAGGCACCCAAATGTAAGATGTGTCTATGAAACTGATGATAATATTACTTTTAATCAACATTACTATGACTGTTCTTATGAGATAGAATAACAAAGTATCATTGTAACCAAAATTAAATAATTAAAGAATAATTTCTTTCACGTGTTAAACACTACTAGTGATTTCAACAGTGAGCAAGTAATTGTCTACAAGAATCAATTACAAGAAGATTTCAATAATAAAACTTCTTTTTATTAAAATAATAAAATTATTTTAATATATAATTATTTTTTGAAGGAATAATTATAATGGTAATTCTTGAAGAAAACTAACTTTAGAGACAAACTTTGATAATTAAAGATAAATCACTCACTAATATTCCAAAGAACTTATTGAAAGATAAGATAGAGAGATTTGACATAGAATTGTGGATTGAAAGGATCAAAATGAATTTATAAGAGTATTAAAACAATATTTAGTTGAAATCTATGATTTCACGTCTTTTTGACTGATTCTGAAAGAATTAAAACACTCAAGAATAGCTTTAACTAATACTTATTTGTTGGTAACAATGATATGAATGATAATAAGATGATGATCTGGAAAAAACAGCAAGAGGAGGCCTCTTTTAAGTCAACAACAGCTCACATAGGAATGCCATGGAGAAAACTGAAAAACCAGTGAGTGAGAAAACAATAAACCCTTTTGGATTATTGATTGCATCATCTGTTGTCACGTAAGATTATCATAATTACTTAATTGATGCTTTTATGTGACTACCAACCCCAATATGGTTAAGAATAAAAGGAGTAACATCTGTAAATATTCTTTAATTCCAAAATAATCATTTATTTCTAAAATTCATCAATGTTATTGGCAGTTTCATCACAGGTTGTAATTACTGTGAACTTTTGAAGATTCAGTGTTTCACGTAGAATAGTCAAAAATGGACTGTAAGTAAAACTTTGAATTTTACTAATAAACCCAGAACTCTTTGTGTTTGTACCTTATATAATACAGCTCTCCATTGGTCCTGAAGGTTTCAGAAAGATTAATTAAGAATTTTAATTTTAATGAATTTTTGAAGTTTTTACCTTGCTTCTACGTAGAATTGCAAATATCAGTGTTTAACTGGTTGCTATGAGGTAAATCAATGGATACAAGTCCAAAAAGGGTTTTAATTACTCTTTTGGGGTTTATCCATGGAAAATCATTAATAATTGACATAGCTACAGGAGTCTAAGTAGCTTTTTACCTCCTTGGCACGTCAAACTAGCAGGTTATTTGCTATTTTCTTAAGATTTACTGTAGTTGTAACATGGTAACCAAGTTCCTAAAAGGTTTTAGTTTACCAATTAAGCAAAGATCAGCAATGGATCCAAGCTTTGGAGCTGTCCCCACCTCTGAGGCCTCAGAAGTTGGGTACCCTGGCTCTCTTTGATGTCTTTTGTCCCCCTTGCTTATTTTTTACGTCAAAATAGAAATTTAAGCTTAAAGTGAGATATCCACTATGGTTGTACCAAAAGTGTCTGTAAGAATACCATGATATTAAGTGCTATAAACAAGCATAACAGTATTGTTAGTGTATATGTAACATGGGATTTCTGACATTCCCATTATTTTGGCGTGAAATTAAGAAAAACAAAAATTTTCACAGATCTTTTATGTGGTATTGAAGTATTTTCAAAATTACCACCTCAAAGAGTTAATTTGTGTAGAATCCAAATCTGGCCTTCAATCCATGTATTTACTTACTCAATAAAAAGTTATTCATCTTTTCTGAAATCAAAAATGATGAATTTTGGATATATGCATGACTTATGAGTTATTCATAATTCAAAATTTATTTTTAAGATAATTGTGGCCTATTTGGGTATGTAAAATGTACCTCAAGGCTCACATGGAATTTTTCTCATTCCCATTATTTTGGTGTGAAATTGAGAAAAACAAACATTTTCACGGATCTTTTATGTGGTATTGACGATGTGGTATTGAAGTAGTATCCATATTACCAACTCAAAGACTTGATTTGAGCTTATTCACTCTATGGAGCTACCCTAGATGAAATTTTGTGTAGAATCCAAATCTGGCCTTAAATCCATGGATTTACTTACTCAATAAAAAGATATTCATCTTTTCTGAAATCAAAAATGATTAATGTTGAATATACGCATGATTTATGGGTTATGCACAGTTCAGAATTTATTTTTAAGATAATTGTGGCCTATTTGGGTATGTAAATCATACCCCAAGGCTCAAAGATAGTGGCTTGATTCTTCCTTATCCTGTTTTCCCTCACTTACAGCAGTCTGAATTTCCTGGTAGGATTCCAAGACATATCTTCTAGTGACTTGCTGCAAGGCTTGCCCAGTGGGATGCTGTCAACTGGAGTCTATGTTGAAGCAGTAATTAGGCTATTTACAAGTAGAACTATGACTGTGAAACGTAGAAATAACTTTAAAATAAGAGTTTCAATTTAATATAATGGTTTATAATATAATAAAAGCGTTCTACTATTGAAGAATAGTGGTGGTGAGTGCTATTGAGAACCCTGGGTGCAGTCTTACCAGTTGGATTACTATAATAAGAGCTACAATAATTAAAATTATAATGATACCCTGATTATTACCCAAGAGTAAAACTGTTTTTGACAGTTTACTACGTAGGATATTCAAGGGCAGGATGAGGAAACAATTCTGGCTGTGAAAAGCCTCCTTTTTATCCTGAAATGGGGTGGAAAGGGTGCTAGACCTTTCCACGTAGAGGAAGTGAAGATTTTTCCACTGTCTAGTACTGGCTTGTGGTTTGAAAACAGCCTGTATAACCTTTATTGGGCTCAGATGTGGTTTCAAAACCACATCTGGGCAGTTTTCACCAATACAGGGTGAAAAGTTTCATCTGGGGACCTCACAGCATGATTCTGACGTGTATGACGCGTAGAATGCTGTACAGAAACTGTATGGGACCCTATTATTGACTGACATATGAGTTATTGAAGTAAAAACAAGCTTCTTTGTCTATTTGACACCTCATATTCATGGTTATGGGATATTATCCCATGGTAAAGCTCTATATGACAGCAGGTGGGAATCTGACCTTAAAGCAGCCATAACTTTGTCAATTCTTGAGATATCAACCTCAAAATTAGTTCAGTGTGTAGCCCTGAATGTGCTCTACACAAGGATACCTCATTTGATATGGGTCTCATTACATATGGCAAAGTTATCCCATGTACAAGGTTTGTACATTTGCGTGGTATAGGCAAAAAGCTGTATTGAGCTTATTTGCCCCATAACCTTTGTTCTAGTTGAGCTAAGGGGAAATGGATGATACCATGAAATATCCCTGATTTTGCTTTTTCCAAAAAAAACCCACTTCAAGTATCTCTCACTGAAACTGTAGAAGCTAGATGGGAGGTGAATGTTTTGTTCACCCTTATTTGGCCTGAATTTGACCATAACTCCAGTAATATTGGTGCTAGCTCAGTTTGGCTGGTACCATTGGATAGCCCTGGCTGAGAGATTCGTTTTCAATACCCATTTGATGGGGTTAAGCCTCCTACTGGAATTTAGATGAGAGGTGAAAATTAAGGTTTATGCTCAGCAATCACTTTGAGCAGGAATAAGTTTGTTATTCCTTGTCCTATGGTGATGGGACTTATGTTTTCAGAAAGAGGTGAGTTTCCTCTTTCTTTTGATACCTTCTGAGCTGATTTGGCTCAGCTCCATGTTTTGGTGGTATCTTGGCTATACCATTGGTTTTTGGTATTTTGGCTGTCATGCTTGTACTGTGGTTTTGAGTCACAGGCTGAAAGATGCTAGGTTGAACCTCTTGTTGTCCATGCTCCATTTAAAAAGGTATTTGAGGAGTTGGTGGAGCTGAAGAACTTGGTCCATATCCTTCCAGGACTCTGGTATGAGGTTTATGTTGAATTGGAATGTGAATGGCAGAGTGGGTATGATTACTCTCAATGTCTTGCCATCCACCACTGTGTCCAAGGTGTCCTCATCCAGGTCTTCTGGTTCTGGAAAAGCCTTCCCTGTCCTATGGTTGGTTCCTTTGGAAGCCAAGGTTTCTTAGGTGTACAGGTGACATATCAATGTTTTCAAGCATTCACAAACTTTATGTTCTTAGGGTGTTTACCTTTGACTGTGCCTTGTACAGATTTGTTGTCTGCTGATTTTGGCAATTTACCTTTAGAGGTTACAACTGGGTTAACTATGGTAATCTTTTCTGTGCAAGTGGTTGAGGTTGGTTTACCTTTTATTGATGCAGAGTATTGTGGTTTTCTACTCCTCTGAGTGGCAATTGGTATCCAATTTTTAGCTTTGATAAGGCCTTCACTGTGCCTCTTCACTTTGCCCTTTCTGCCCTTTGGTTTTGAGGGTGTCATTGGTGTGTTGGCCTGTGACTGGGTCTCAAGTGGGATGAAGTTTTCTTCCACTGAATCAAAAAAGAGAAATAGGGCTTAATGTCAGTTAAGACTTCTTAAAAGGCTGTTTGCATGTCTCAGAATTGTCTCTTGGAAATATTTTTCTATATTCTACCCTTGTACTGCAAAAGTTCAATTGAAATTAACAATTACATGTCAGAAATACAGCTTGTTGATATCTGGAACACTGTTTGTATACCAGTATCTCACATATCAACTTGTAATTAGCAAGTATCATCCAAAAAGTGGTTCTGTAAAAGGCAATTGAAATTATAAATATACCCAACCATGCCTCTAATACTGTTGGTTTTACCATAAGAGGTGTCCTTTTTAATTAAAAAAAATGGAAAATATTGATGGCTTGAAGTGTCCTAATATGTAAAAAACCCCAAAAATGAAGGTTTTTTGGTAATTAAATTATAATCAACCATGCAATAAGGGAATTAAAAAACAAACAACACAGTGGTATATAACATATACCACTCAAAAAAAATATAAGATATAAATTCTAATTTTTTTAATAAAATTACGCCTAAAAAAAGAAACAAAATGTCAAAAATAAAAGAAAAATCAGAAAAAACTCACTTTTATGCATAAAATGATCCAAAAAATCACATCCAGGCCCCAAAATTGTCAGGCTTAGTCTATGATGAAGCTTTCTAATGACTATTTACAAGCTCTAACTATGACTGTGACACAGTAAAAATAGTAATAAAAAGGTTTATTTATGATAATAAGGGTTGATAAAAGAATATTCAGGGCTTTACTATTGAGAAATAGTGGTGGTGAGCACTGTTGAAAGCCCTGGGTGCAGCTTTACCTCTTGGTTTACAATAATAAAGACTACAATAATTAAAACTATAATTATACCTGATTATTTTCCAAGAGTATAACTTTTTTTGACAGTTGTACTACATAGAAACTCAAGAGCAGGATTAGAAAACCTTTTCTGGTCGAGAAAAGGTCCCTTTTTATCCTCAAATTAGGTGAAAAAGGCTTCCAGACCTTTCCACGTAGAGGAAGTGAAGATTTTTCACTCCCAAGAACTGGCTTGTGGTTTTCAAAAGGCCTTTATAGCCTGTATTGGGCTCAGATGTGGTTTTGAAACCACATCTGGGCAGTTTTCACCAATACAGGGTGAAAATTTTCATCTGGAGGCCACATAGCCCTCTTCTGATGTGTATGATGCATTGAATACTGTACAAAACCTGTGCAGAAACCCAGTATTAACCAAAGTATGAGGTATTAAAGTATTAACAGGCTTCTCTGTCTTTTTGAAACCTCATAATCATAGTTATGGGAGAATATCCCACAGTAAGGCTGTATTGGTCTAACTGTGGTATTTTGAACTTAAAACTGCCATACCTTTGTCAGTTTGTGAGATATCAAGCTCAAAGTTGGTTCATTGTGTAGCCCTGAATGTTTTCTACACAATGGTACCTCATTTGATATGGCTATTATTAAATATGGTAAATTTATGCCATGTGCGAGATTTTTTGTACATATGTATGATTTGCTTAAACTCTGTATGGAACTTTTTTGCCCCATGAATTTTGTTCTAGATGAGATATGGGGAAATGGATGGAACCATCAGATAGCCATGATTTTTCTCTTTCCAAAAAGACTGCACTTTAGGTATCTCACACTGAAACTGTAGATGTTAGATGAGAGGTGAATATTTTATTGACCCTTATTTGACTCTATTTTGGTCATACCTTCTGTAATTCTGGTGCTAGCTCAATTTGGATAGTACCATTGGATAGCCCTGACTTAGAGCTTCATTTTGAATACCCTTTTGATGGGGTCAAGCCTCTTATTCAGAATTTCAGATGAGGTGAAACATAAGGTTTATGCTCAGCAACAACTTTGAGCAGGAATAACTTTGTTATCCCTTGTCCTATGATGATGGGACTTGTATATTTGGAAAGAGGGGATTTTTTGCCTTCTTTTGATACCTTTTGAGCTGTTTTGGCTCAGCTCCATTTTTTGGTGGTATCTTGGCTCTACAATTGGTTTATGGTATTTGGCTGTCATGCTTGTACTCTGGTTTTGAGTCACAGGCTGACATTTATTTATTCAAAACACCCAAGTGGTTCCAAATAGCTTCTAATCAGGATTCAGGTTCACTATTTCCCAGATGTGAATTTGATTCATTGAAGACAGCTCTTTGTCAAGGTCTTTTAGCCATGATTCTTTGTCCATGGATTTGACAGCATGATTAAACGTTCTTGGCTATTTTACAAGAGAAGGAACCAAGGTCTTAGGTTTTCAATGATATGGGAGGATGTTTTCATGATACAAATTGCTTACAATAAGAGTTGGGTGCCTTGGACTAATGACCACAATGTGTGAGGGGTTGACAGGACAGGAGACTTCAGCAGCTACAGCATTACTGGAGAATTCTTGGGCTTCATCTACCAATCTTGACAAATCCTCCAATGAGTGAGATGAGTTATTCAGTTGGAGTTCATGTACCAATTAATTGATTGCTTGACAGAAATCATCTACCATCTCAGCTCTATCAAGTTGACTGTTCTATGGTATAACCCAGGCTTTCCCCATTAACAAAGCTCCTTGAATTTGAGGAAATAGATTTTCTTGAAACTTAACGTGTTTTGAAATTATGATTTTTAGATTGGATAGGTGGGATTATCGTTTTAATGACCAAATGCTGCTTCTTCTCTAAAAGGGTCAAATTTCCAGCTTCACTGACTTCTTGGTATTGAAATTATTGCTTGACAGCCAAAGACTCAAAGCTTCTTGAAATTAGGTGGAAAGCCCTTCCAAATAGCGTAGGGACTACAATTTCTTCTAGAGGGATTAGGTACAAGGTTAGAGAGAAAGGTTTCAGTGTTTACTACCTATGCCCAATACCCTTTTGGTAGATTTGAGCAATTAAGAGTACATCTGGCCTTCTAAATAATGGTTCAATTAGCTCTTTCTGCAAACCCATTATGTTGTGTGCTTTCAGATGGGGATAAGATTTGAATGAAGCCGTCAGTTCCAGAAAGCTTCTTAAGCTTTTCATTTACAAATTCACCACCTTGATCCAATACTGCAGTCTTTTTTTGGTCATAAAGATTTTCTATGTGATTTTTGACAATGAGGGACTGATCCAAAGCATCAGATTTTGAACTTTAGCAGACAAAAAATTTCCAAAGGGGTTTCTTGGTCCACTATGATGAGAAAATATCAAAATCCAGAAATTGATTCAGGAAATAGAGGACTGAAAAGGTCAAGATGGATACAGTCAAGGGGTTGACTTACATCTCAAAAATGTTTGTTTAAGGGGAGAATGCACATTTTTTTAAGATTGCATGTCAAGTACACTGAATCAATGGGTTGAAGTCCTATTGCTCTGATTGCTGAGTTCCCAGGGTGACCCAGCCTTTCATGCCATAGGCTCAAGGGATCAATGGTAGAGTAATTTTCTGGGATTGAATTTTCAACTCCCATTATATTGTGTATGATTTTTCCTTTTATCAACCCTTTTTGATTGGTTTCCAGTTTAAAGAGATCTCCTTCTCAATTAATGACCTTTTTTGTGGCTTAATGCCAACAGACTAACTAATTTGAAATTGAGTCCCAGAACAAGGAGTGAGGCTTTGAGATTAAGAGATTGATTATCACATAGAATGATCACAGTACCTATTCCTCCTGATACAAGAGTGTTAGCCAAATACCCAGTGCGGAAATTGATTTCAGGCATTTTAGTGAAAGAAGTAAATTACCTATGAGAGTTGAAAATTTTATGGTTTTCACCACAATCAATAATCAGCTCTTGAGGTTTCACATCAACTTTATTTTTAGTGAATAGAGCCTGAGAGGTAGATAAATGAGCTGAGGTTTTATTCTTCCTTTTATTGTTTTGTGGAGGAGGTCTGAGATGAGGATTTTTGGAATAGCATTGATCTTTTCTATGAGTAGTGAACTTTGGGTAATGTTTCCCATTGGAGCAAAAAAAGGTAATTTTCTATGGATAAGCTGATTCAGATAAGAGAGCAGAGGCTGAAGGTAAAATGGACTTTTCTTTTGATGAAGAGTTGTCATGAAATTCTTGTAATTTGGAGAGAACTAGTTTGGGATTTTTGACAAGATCTTCATTTAGAGTGAGGAATTTGACATACGAGTGCATTTTAGGATCTTCAACTGTTTTCCAAGTAGTGAGAACAAGTGACATTCATTGGGAATGATAATGTTGACATTTTCAAGTGCCATCATTAATGTTCTGCTGTTGCTGATATAATGTTGAAGTTTCCTTTTATAGTTAAGTTTAAGACATTGAATCCAAACTCTGCCCCTGTTGATTGCCTTTTTTAATGAATACTGCTCTTCAAGCTTATTCCACAGAATATGAGTGTTCTTTGAGAATTGCTTGACTACTTCAATAAAGACTCAATTGCTGACTTGACATGAGAGGATGTTGATTGCATCAAAGCTTGACTTATTGCATTTATTTGTTGCTGTGGTGGAAATATCCAAAGGAATAGGCTTTTCACAGATATTGAGTAGGCCTTTAGACCTTAAGAGAATGGTCATTTGACCAACCCATTCTCTGTAGTTTGAATTGTTGAGAATAAGGATTGAGTTGACTTTGGCATTGTTTTCAAATTTCATAGCGAGTCTGATAGTCCACCGTGTTTTGAGATAGTTAAGAGCCTCAAGACTGTAAATCTGTTATTGATAACAACTAAGCAGTAATATCGTGTTAATGAATGTAGCAATAGATACGTTTAATAAAAAGAATTGTACCTAAACTGTAAGATTTGACTATGAAACTGATGATAATATTACTATTAATCAACAGTACTATGTCTGTTCTTATGAAATTTAATAATAAAAAATTATTATAACCACAATTAAATAATTATAAAATTATTTCTTTCACGTGTTATACACTACTAGTGATTATAACTGTGAGCAGTAATTGTCTACAAGAATCAATTACAAGAAGAATTTAATAATAAAAACTTCTTTTATTAAAATAATAAAATTATTTTAATATATAATTATCTTTTACAAGAATAAGTATAAAGATAATTCTGGAAGAAAACTATTACTAGAGAAAAACTTTAAGAATTAAAGATAAATGACTCACTAATACTCCAAAGAACTTATTGATAGATAAAAGTAGAGAAATTTGATGTGGAATTGTGGATTTAAGGGATCAAAAGGATTTATAACAGTATTACAACAATATATAGTTGGATTCTATGATTTCACGTCTTTCTGTTTGATTCTGAAAGATTTAAAACACTTAAGAATAGCTGTAACTAATACTTACTTGTTGGTAATAATGATTTGATAAATTAATAAGATGATTCTTGGAAAAAACAGCAAGAGGAGGCCTCTTTTAAGTCAACAGCAGCTCACAGAGGCATGCCATGGAGCAAACTGAAAAACCAGTGAGTGAGAAAACAATAAACCCTTTGGGATTATTGATTGCATCATCAGTTGTCACGTACGATTATCATAATTACTTAATTGATGCTTTTACGTGACTACCAACCCCAATATGGTTAAGAATAAAAGGAGTAACATCTGTAAATCTTCTTTTATTCTAAAATAATCATTGATTTCTCAAAGTTATCAATGTTATTGCCAATTTCATCACAGGTTGTAATTACTGTGAATTTTTGAAGATTCAGTGTTTCACGTAGAATGGTCAAAAATGGACTGTAAGTAAAACTTTGACTTTTACTAGTAAAACCATAATTCTTTTTGGTTGTACCATAGATAATACAGTTCTCTATTAGTCCTGAAAGTTTCAGAAGGATTCATTAAGAATTTTATTTTTAATGAATTTTTGAAGTTTTTACCTCATTTCTACATAGAATTGCAAATAGCAGTATTTTGCTGGTTGCTATGAGGTAAATCAATGAATATATGTCCCAAAAGGGTTTTAATTACTCTTTTAGGGTCTAGTCATGGAAAGTCATCAAGAATTGACGTGGTTACAGCAGTCTAAGTAGCTCATTACCTCCTTGGCATGTCAAAATAGCAGGTTATTTGCTATTTTCTTATGATTACAGTAGGTGTAACTTGGTAACCAAGTTCCCAAAGAGTTTTAGTTTACCAATTGGGCCAAGATGAGCCATGGATCCATGCTCTGGAGCTATCCACGCCTCTGAGGCCTCAGAAGTTGGGTACCCTGGCTCTCTTTGATGTCTTTTGTCCCCCTTACTTATTTTTCATGTAAAAATAGAAAATTAAGCTTAAAGTGAGATATCCACTATGGGTGTACCAAAATTCCATGTAAGAATACCATGATATTAAGTGCTCAAAACATGCATAACACTATTTTTAGTGTATATGTAAAATGGGATTTCTCACTTTCCCATTATTTTGGCTTAAAATCAAGAAAAACAAAAATTTTCACGGATCTTTTATGTGGTATTAATGATGTGGTATTGAAGTATTTTCCATTTTACCACCTCAAATACTTAAATTGAGCTTATTCACTCTATGGGGCCACCCTAGGTGAATTTTTGTGTAGATTCCAAATCTGGTCTTAAATCCATGGATTTACTTACTCAATAAAAAGTTATTCATCTTTTCTGAAATTGAAAATGATGAATTTTGGATATATGCATGACTTATGAGTTGTGCATAATTCAAAATTTCTTTTTAAGATAATTGTGGCCTATTTGGGTATGTAAAATATACCTCAAGGCTCACATAAACGGTGGACTACAAATATCTATGATAACAAAAGAGCAGTAACAATGTAGGGTACAACACAGAGCTGATCTTCTTAAGCAATGACGGATTAGTTAACTTGGGAAGTCCAGAATTATTAGCTTTTGAGAAACAATAGTACCTGAATCAAGCAGGATTACTCAATAAATAAGAATATGAAAGGTAGAGAGAAAAAATAGAAAAAGAGAGACGATTATGGAGGAATAATGAGGATAAAAGAGTGCGGAGAGAAAGGGAAAGAAATGAGAAGAAAAAGGAAAGGAGGCGAGTATGATTAATTCAGGATGATAGCTTCTGGTTTATATCTTTGAGAATGTTCAATTATGCGCAGTGATATGTGCATGTTGATCTTCGTTCGGTTGATTTTCAATTAGTGGCGGTTCGGCGTTCGTTGAGCTATAAGTGGCGCATTGACAATCAACTTGGTCTTGATCGTGATTTTCAACAAATAAGGGGTAACGTAAGGATAGCAACCTTAAAATATAGGGGGGAAGGACACAAGTAAAATGTGACATCAAAGAAAAGGTAAAAAAATGCCAACAGTTGTGATTGTGACGCGGTTATGTAAATCTAAAGCTGTTAGAAGTCAAATTAAAATAATGTGACTTATTTAAGGGTGAAATACATATCCCTTGAAGCAAATGTTTTTTAAAATTCGTCATTTGTAGCCGTAGCCATGTTCCACAAGTCATGCCTGAAAAACTATTCCAATAGAAAAAAAACTTAGATAAATACGTACCCTTATGACGTTTTCTCCGCATGGAGGCAGATACGAGGAAAGGCTATTCAGAGACATTGCCTCGGCGGAAGAGGTATACCCGTCACCAGACAAAATGGGTTGGTCCAAGCTTTGTCTACTCAGGTGGCACTCAATGAGCCAAGTAGTGAAACTTAAGAAAAAGCCTTTGGAATCTTATTAAAGCCGACCTTTTCTGTGGGTCAGAGTCTCTCAAACCCCATCAGTTATCACTGTTTATAGTGTGAGAACAACTATTTTTTTTAAAGTATATATCTGTAAAAAAGCCGTGCTTTCAAAATTTTTGAATTGTCACCTTTCTATTTTCCACCAAATTTCACTTTACCTTCGATTTTGTTCGCTCAAAGCCCTCTCAATTCAACTATCATCTATCGGAAAATAAACCTCAGCATGAAGACATTCACTTCGGCATGTATAGTTGTGTTAGTTCTTAGTCTAAACTTTGAAATTTCACTTCAACGACTGGTTGCTAGAGCTCCAGAAAACCTAGTACAGGGTGGCCCTTCTTACGCCAACTACATGAAGGTAAGGAGATGAAATTCTGGATGGATTGACCGGTTTGCCATACCGACTTTGCTTCTCTTTTGTGTTAATGCGGCTAGAAACGACAAGAAAGTTCCCCCAAAAGCTCCTCAGTTGGAGGTGATGACCCATCAAAATCCAGCTCAACCGTATCTCCCTTGTTTGCCGAAGGAAAAAGAAGAATTGCAAATTTTTTACAAAAAATTAAGAGCGCAGGAGGATCAGGACTAGGATCAGGATCATCGGCTTCAGCACCACCCGCCGGTGGCGCATCACAGGGGGCTGGTGAATCAGGTGGTGTATGTTGTTTTCTATATTATTTTGTGATGCGGAGGGAAAGAAAAGACTGATTTCGCTTCTTTCCGTCTTGATTTGAATGTTGTAGAAAACGGATGAAGATAGTGGTGGCAAGGGAGGCGGTAAAGGAGATAGCTCTTCTACTAAACCGCCCAAGTGGAAATCTTGAGGAAATTATGTCTCAAGCAAAAAGGAAGTTTCGGAGGAATTTGAAAAAATGTCACATAAAAACCACTTTTCTATCAAATATTTTCGTACTGTAGTATAAAGTATTATGCACAAAATATGTAGCACGTCTTGCCAGTCAAACAATTTCCTTTTATTTGAGAAACTATAAATTGATATGCTGAAATGAATTACTATCCGATAAAGCACTAAGTATTTTGACACGAGTCTAGCAATTTTACAAGAAACTTCACCGTGCAGAATTCGAAATCGAATTTATAATTTTGTGTGGCATTGAGAGCTTATCATTGGCTTAAGTATTATTTAAAGAAATTAGTATCAACATGAATATACGGTCCCATCGGGCGAAATCGCAAAATTTATTTAACTTAAAGGTATAATTTCAGTTAATCTTGAAAACGGAGGAAACTAGAGGAAATGGGTACCTAAAGGTAAGCGTAAAGTAAGAGGTATTGAGAATTCTGCGAATTCTGACTCAAAAGCATTATAAAGACTAGTTACTGAATTTGTCGTATTTTTCTCTTCTTGACTAGACTATGTCATGTGGAAATATTTACCCAAAAGGGTTTAGGTAAGCACGGCTCCAAACCCAGTGCAAAAGCATAAAGAACTACCAAAGACTAACTGAGTCTCGCTTGCTTGGATAAGCATTTACGCGGACACCGTCCAGCAGTAACTCTCCTATAAAAACTGGGAATAGTATTTACGCGGACACCGTCCAGGAGTAGCATCCCTTAGGATTAGTATTTACGCGGGCACTGCCAAGCAGGAACATCTCTGTTCTTAAAACCACGGCCCAAGGACAAAGATGATAGCCTATAAGAAGGCAACTCTTCACCACGACGAGAAAAGAAGTCCTTGGCCAATAGAACATTTTCCCTTAGCTATTTTTCATCTATTGCTCATCTCTGTAACTAGACACATTGTGTTTTTCTCTTTATTACATTTCTTTAAATCAAAGGTACGTGACATGATCCTTACTCACTAACAAGTGAAGAAAAACACTAACCCAGCAAACTGTCTAAGTAGACTATCGCTGTGGCATCATATTGTTGTTGCATTACCGCATCCCACCTTTAAAGGTACTTACTGCTCTTACCTCTGTAAAACCTAAACCTACTTGTTAATGCATCCCACCTTTAAAGTTCTCAAAATTTAACAGATTTACAGTCTCGTGTTCCAAAAATCAAGGTGGTTTGCGAGGAATAATGGCCGAAAGATTGACTGACATAAAAGAAGTTAGCAACATTCCATTACTTGATGGAACCAACTTTGGCCATTGGCACATGCGTATGAAAATTCACCTCAGATCTAAAGATCTCATTGATGTGTGCGAGAAATCTCCCCCTGAAGACGTATCAACACATGCAGTAAACAAATGGTCAAAGGCAAGCTATGAAGCAATTAACTTAATAACAACCCGGCTCACGGAACAAGTTTTTCGAGAAGTGGTCAATGCTACAACCATGGAAAAGGCAAACTTACTATGGGCAAAAATTGAGGACCAATATGCCTCAAAGCAAGCAGTAAATAGAGGCCAAGTATGGATGGATTGGCAGAGGAGTTTCTATGATGGTAATCTGCAAAATTACATTGATACATGCAGAAAGTTGATGATGGAACTTGAGGCAGTTAGTATCATAGTGCCAGCAGAACTTCTCTCATACTCCTTGTTAGGAAAGTTAGGAGGAGACACAAATTTACATCAATTTGTTGAGAATCTTACTTTGAAAAAAGACATTATTGAAAAACCCGAGAAAATATTAACACAACTTCAAGACCTGGCACACTTGAACAGCATGGAAGTACCTAAAAATCACTCACCAACGGCCTTATTGACCAATGTAGAAGAACCACACAAAATAATCTACTACTGCATAAAAGGAAAACACAACTCTAAGTGAACCACACACAAAAAAGAAGACTGCTGGTCGGAGAATCCACACTTAAGACCTCCCAGAAGAGAAAAGAAACGTCGACATTTTGATGCCACTGCTCATCTTACGACTGCCCAAGCCCTCATGACAACGCCAGCACTCCTCCAACCAAGTGAGGATCAGCTTATACTTGATTGTGGGGCAACCCACCACATGTTCAACTCCTTAAAAGCTTTTGTTAGTACTCCAAAAGCTACCAGCATACACGTGGCAACAGGAGATACAAACAGCAAGCTCTCCGCGGTTGGGATAGGTACAGTAAAAATACTTAACGATAACAATACAGTAACACTTAAAGAGTGTCTATATGTACCGAACCTCAAGTGCAACCTCATCAGCCTCCTAGAACTGTTTAAACGGAAATTGACAGTGAATCAAAAAGACAATGCTTTCAGCCTCATCTCAAATGGCAAAGTAATCATGCATGGCAAGATAATAAATAAATTGATGATGATTGACTACACCATTCCTAAAACACTCCTCACCAATCAAATCAACAATCTCTGGCATGATAGACTAGGCCATCCGGGAGACTCAGTACTTCTACACTTGGGACTACCAGCCCCAAATGACAATTGCCTTGTTTGCAAAACAAACAAAGCACACAAGCAACCCTTCAAGAACCACTTTGAACCAGTGTTTTCAACACTAGACTGTGTACACATGGACGTAGTTGGACAAATCAACCCTCCCTCAGTGTCAGGCAAACAGTACTTTCTCACTATAATAGATCAATCATCATTGTACAAAATTGTCAAATTTCTACAAAATAAATCCGAAGTATTTGAACAATTTCAAACGACAAAGATTGCCATGGAAAATACACAAGACAAGAAGTTAAAGAAGCTAATATCAGACAGAGGAGGAGAATTCCTCAACAACGCATTCAAGAAACTATCGGACGAATGTGGTTTCACACACATACTCTCACCACCTGAAACACCACAACACAACGCCTTTGCTGAAAGAGTGAATCGAACAATACTCGAAAAGACACGCTGCTTACTGGGGGGATCAAATCTTCCTGCAAATTTTTGGGCTGACGCTGTAAACACAGCAGTGCTCCTATCCAACATGTCACCAACAGCATCAAGAGGAAATAACTCTCCACACTTCCTGTGGACCAACACTCCAGCAAGGCTCTCAAGGCTTAAAAAATTTGGCTGCAGAGCATTAATACACAACCTTAACCAACAAGTAAGATGGAAACTAGACCCACCTGGACAACCTGGTATATTTATTGGCTACAAAAATAACAACACAGCATATCAAATTCTTCGACTAAATGACTTGAAAGTCTCAATAACCCACCATGCAATGTTTGATGAGGAGGTATTCCCCTCTATCCCCAAAAATAACACAACTGAAACATTCAGCATTTCACTGAATGAGCCTGACACACCAAACATTGGCCAAACAGGTAGCGAACCCCAAGACCCGGTGGAAGACGAGCAAAGTCTAGAAACAAGTGATACAAGGCAACTGGAGGAAGATATATTGGAAACAACACCAGCAGCAACTAATCCCACAGCTAATAAAGCACAAGCTCCTCGCATAAAAATCATCGGTCCACGGCATCCAACTTTGATTACATCAAACCTAAATAACTTAAACATCCTGCCCTACAAAAGGTGACCAGCTGCGTTATTGACAACATACAACGAGACTCCACAAACTTATCGTGGCGCACTAGAATCAGCAAATCACCTCCTGTGGAAAGAATCAATCAACAAGGAGCTGGAAAACATGAACCTCCTAAAAGTTTGGGACGTAGTCAATCTGCATGAAGACTACAAATTAGTAGGCACCACTTGGGTATTCAAAATAAAAAGAAACGAACTAAATGAACCAATTGAACACAAAGCGCGACTCTGTGCTCAGGGCTTCACACAATCCATGGGAGTAGACTTCAGCAAAACATACGCACCAACTGGGCGCCTAAACTCCTTACAAACGCTAGTGGCTTTTGCATGCGTCAACAAACTACAGTTTCACCAAATTGACATAAAAAGCGCATTCCTCAATGCTCAGCTAAAGGAAACAGTATACCTAGCAATACCCCAAGGCCTACAACTCGATAAACAAAAGTTCTGCCTTAGATTGAACAAAGCAATCTACGGCTTAAGGCAAGTACAGTTAGCATGGTACGAACGACTCAAGAATTGGCTTCAGTCAGTGAAATTCTCTGTTTGCACACTTGACCCTTGCGTGTTCTACAGGACAGGCAGTATTCCAGTTTGGTTGTACATCCATGTAGACGACATTGGCATCTTTAGCAAAAACACAGCTCCATTCAAGGCGGAAATACAAAAAGAATTCACCATTAAAGACATCCGTGAGGCAGACTTGATGCTGGGTATAAAGGTTTGGCATAGGGAGAACGGCATCAGCCTCGACCAACAACACTTCACGGAGGCACTCCTAGAACAATACGGCATGGACACATGCAAGACAGTGGCAACACCACTGACTCCCAATGAACATCTCTGTCCAGCCACAGATAACAAAATAGCTGCCTTTAAAAACTTAAAGGTAAACTACAGGAGTGCAATTGGCAGTATTAACTACCTAAGTACAGCAACCAGACCCGACCTGTCTTTTCCAGTGAGCACACTGTCACAATACTTATAGCGGCCAGGAATCAAACACTGGCAGGCATTCTTACATATCCTTAAATACCTAAGAGGAACCGCCAGCATAGGACTATGGTACCCCTCCAACAAAAACAGCAACATCACTGCTTACAGCAATGCCGACTGGGGAAACTGCAAAGTAACATGGCGGTCCACCACTGGCTTCCTTACCCGTTTTCACGACTGCCTTGTTCTATGGAAAACATGGAAGCAACCCTCAGTTTCCATCTCCACGGCAGAGGCCAAGTACAAAGCCGTGTGCGACCTCACCTCAGAACTCTTGTGGTTCAAACAGTGGTGTGAAGAAGCAAAGTTAATCACTTTCAATGAGCCCATTCGCATATACAAAGACAATCAAAGCTGTATTAAAACTGCTAACGGGGACTGCAACCTGAACAACAAACGCATGAAGCACGTTGATATTCAACTACACTTCATTAAGGAGGCAATTCAAAACAATCTGATACACCTACATTATACTCCCTCCACACATATTATGGCAGATTTCTTGACGAAATCGGTTAACAAGATCACGCTTGAGAACTCACTACGCGCTTTAAATCTTTTGCAACTGGGTGTGAGTGGGGATGTGGAAATATTTACCCAAAAGGGTTTAGGTAAGCAAGGCTCCAAACCCAGTGCAAAAGCATAAAGAACTACCAAAGACTAACTGAGTCTCGCTTGCTTGGATAAGCATTTATGCGGACACCGTCCAGCAGTAACTCTCCTATAAAAACTGGGAATAGTATTTACGCAGACACCGTCCAGGAGTAGCATTCCTAAGGATTAGTATTTAGGCGGGCACTGCCAAGCAGGAACATCTCTGTTCTTAAAACCACGGCCCAAGGACAAAGATGATAGCCTATAAGAAGGCAACTCTTCACCACGACGAGAAAAGAAGTCCTTGGCCAATAGAACATTTTCCCTTAGCTATTTTTCATCTATTGCTCATCTCTGTAACTAGACACATTGTGTTTTTCTCTTTATTACATTTCTTTAAATCAAAGGTACGTGACATGATCCTTACTCACTAACAAGTGAAGAAAAACACTAACCCAGCAAACTGTCTAAGTAGACTATTGCTGTGGCATCATATTGTTGTTGCGTTACCGCATCCCACCTTTAAAGGTACTTACTGCTCTTACCTCTTTAAAACCTAAACCTACTTGTTAATGCATCCCACCTTTAAAGTTCTCAAAATTTAACAAGTCAGTTGTAACTAAAGCCAGAGAAGCTGACTTACTCCTTTACTAAACCAGGCAATCGTTACCTGTTGTCTACCTATTGTATATACTTTTTTGTTCATTGTACTTTGTTTCTTAAGCTATATAAATCATGTATCTTAGCAGAGAAGTTGTGCTCTCATCCAACTTCTCTGTTTTCTTATTTTCTTTTATCTGATCGTACTTTCTTCCTTGAGCATCTTCAGGTATGCTCTCTTCTTTCAATCCAACTTCTCTGTTTTCTTATTTTCTTTTATCTGATTGTACTTTCTTCCTTGAGCATCTTCAGGTATGCTCTCTTCTTTCAATCCAACTTCTCTGTTTTCTTATTTTTTTTTATCTGATCGTACTTTCTTCCTTGAGCATCTTCAGGTTATGGGCCCAGCGCCGTCAGAACATTAAAAGAATAAGTAAAACCTTTGGATCAAAAACCTCTCAACACTTATCTGAAACAAAATTCAGTATGAATGAATCATTAAACCAACCTATTTCCTCTCTCACAGATATTGGAGGATTGGAAAAATTAAACACCTCTAATTTCTTCACATGGCAAAGAGGAATCGTCTCATCTCTCGGCATGAGGAATCTCAGGGACATTCTACTTGA
This sequence comes from Austropuccinia psidii, assembly GCA_023105745.1. NCBI lineage: Eukaryota > Fungi > Basidiomycota > Pucciniomycetes > Pucciniales > Sphaerophragmiaceae > Austropuccinia > Austropuccinia psidii. The sequence goes on from JALGQZ010000018.1 coordinate 7,039,110, forward strand.
ACCTCCTAGCACTGTAGAAATAGATCCTATTTAGCTCAAAAAGAAAGAAATGGTCTACTACTTTATAGTGGGACATCTTGATGATGAAAATTACGATAAATTTGTCTTTGACGAAGATGAAGAACCACACCAACTTTGGAACAGCATTAAGGAGCATTATGCCTCCTCTTCCGGTGGAAACATTGCTTCCCACTTTGGAAAACTATTTAGCACCAAGTTTCCACCTTCCTCCTCTGCCTTATCTGAGGCTATTTCCTCCTTTCGCTCTACTCTTAAACTTCTTAGAGGGCTCTCTCCTAGCCTTTTTTCTGCTGATATCATGGTACAGGTTCTTGCATTCTATGTACTTTGACTTCTTCCTGAAACCTGCAGACACGTCTCCACTGCTGTCTTTCATTCTATCAAAGTCTCAGCTACGATTCCCACTGTGGAAGAATTATTTAAAGAAATCAAACTTGATATACTGAGGCAATCCGGTACTGATGAACAAACCTCTTTGGCTCTCCAACTATGCTCCAAACCAAAGAAGAAGCTCTGCCAGAAAGGAAAACACAATCCTTTAGCTAATCATTCAGAAAGCGATTGTTTTCAATTATTTCCTGAGAAAAGAGAAGCCTACCATCGCAGAAGAAACAATAAGAGCCAACGTCACAACCACGAGTTTGACCCTCCTCCTTGATGGTTGCGGCAATCCAACCTGGAGCCAAATTGGGGCCAATTGGCCACGTCATATCATTTATGGCCCATTGGCCCCCTTTGGGTGTTCAATGGCTCTTATGCCACAACCCATCCCAATGGCCATTTATGGCCTCAGGCCATATCCTGCCGTCATTGGGCCTCTTGGCCAATTCACACCTCACCAACCCCCAGGCCTTCATCATTGATTTTGGGCCTGGGGGGTCCTTTTTGTCTTCTAGGGATCCCCGGGCCCCCTAGCCACCACCATTGGATCCAGGCCCCCCCCTTTTCATTAGGGGGTCTTGGGCCATTTAGGCCCCCTACGGTCCGCGGTCCGCAGGCCTTTTAGGCCCCTTTTGGCCTAATCCAATGAGGCCAAAAGGGGCCAAAGGAGGCAACCACCTAGCCCCCAAACCACATCTGGGCCCACCTGAGCCAAAATTGGCCATATTTCCCTTGGACCCAAAATTGGCCAAAAACGCCCTGGACACCTTTTTGGCCATAAATCATGTAGGACTCATTTTTGGCCATGGACCACTATGGATCAATATCTCCGTCATGGCCTCTGGCAACCACCAGGGGCCACCAAATCAGTTCATCAAAGCTTTTCCCTCAACTTAAGGAAAATTCTTCCATTCCTCCATGCACCCCGTACTCAAGGTTGCAGGAGTGGTACATATATGGTGTTATATACCATTATGCACCATTTTTGCTCAGCAATTCAATGGTGACGTTTTCAGGACTCAATTCCACCTTCTCAACTCAAGGCACCAAAATACAACACCCATTTCAAAGGAGGACTTTTGGACTCATCAGTTTGGTAATCCATGGAGGGAAGAAAAGGACTCCAACCACCTGGCTATGCAGGAGTTGGGTTTGTAATCTCACTCAGGATTCTTCCAAGGTTCATTCTCAGAGGTATTCCATCATTTCAATCAGTTGTCAAGGAATCAAGTATTTCAATACTCCTTGGACAACTCAATTGGTTCATACAGGTGGCAATCAATCAACCTGTATCTACTTGGCCCAATTGGGCGAATTCATATTCCACTGTGGGAATTCAATCACACAGTTCAATTTCAAGATGGCCAGAACTGTATTGGCCCGATTCGGACAATACAGCCGGTGATCCACCTTCAGGATCAATCTTTCAGTTTTTCACATATACTGGCCACCTTTCAGCACCTGGGGATTTTTTCCCCAGTTAATTAATATATTGGATTTATTTTTATCCTTATTTTCTTTTACATTATTAAGGTTAATACTGATAATCTTAAGTCAGTCATTAGCACCCTTTTCTCTTTTCTTTCTTTGCCTGTCAGTGGATATTGGTGGTCATATCCTTTACTAAGTCCATTGTTCTTTCTGGCAGGTTGTAACAGTCAATTGAGGATTCACTTGGTTGGCTTCTTGGATTTTGGCTTCCCTTTTTTCTTTGGCCTCTGGCTTCATCTTTATTATTCTTTTTTATCTTTGGCATATTTATCCTTTCTCTTGTTCCTGCTTAAAAAATATATTCCGTAGTATTTCTTATCATCTTTGGAGCCCTCCAAGTGAGTTCTTGATTGCTGAGTTCCAGGCCCTCTTGCTTCCATAAGAGCCCCTGTGACAGCCAACCAGTAGTAGGCTCTGCCCTGGCTGTCTGCAACAATGTAAATAGTGTTTTGAACAAGCCAGTTCTTGACAGTGGCTGCTCCAACACCATAGCTCCCACTTCTGATCTCTTTTCCAATATCTCACCATCAAAGGAAATACTTCTTGCTGCCAATGGAAGCGACATGAAAGTCACTTCAGAAGGCACCTTCCATTTAAATACTACCACTGGGAATATTTTGATTCCCAATTCCCTAGTGGTTCCTTTGGCCTCCCCTGTCTTGGTCTCATTAGGCCCTTTTCTTAACAAAGGTGCCACTCTTAAAGGGTTCAAGGGTGGTGCCAATCTTTTTGATCGAAATGGCAGCCTCATCCTATCTACTAAAATCGTAAACAATGTCTTACTCATCAACACTCCTATCTCCAACTTTGCTCTTTCCTCTTCAGCAAAAATTCCTCTCATTATTCATAAAACCTTAGGACATCCCAATAACCGAGTAGCCTCCAAGATGATGCCTGATGTTGACTTCTCCAACTTGAGCTGTGAGTCTTGCTCTCTGGCTAAATCTCATTGATTACCGTTCTCCAGTGCTGTTCCATCACCTCACAATGTCTTGGATGTTGATCATATGGACCTATGCGGCCCTATCTCACCAGCTTCTCAAGGCGGCAATAAATATATTTTCCAAATAATTGATGGTTATAGTCATATGGGATTTGTCTATCTTCTCAGCGCCAAGTCCGAGTGTTTTGATTCCTTTGTTAAATTTCAGAATCTTGTCGAAAACTTAAAAGAACAAACAATCAAAACTGTTGTATCTGATAATGGTGGTGAATTCGTTAATGCAAAATTCAAGAATCTCTTTGATCTTAAAGGCATCCTCCATCTCCCAACAGCTCCCTACAACACACAGCAAAATCCAGTTTCTGAGAGGGGCAATCGGTCATTACTTGAGCGTATTCATGTTATGATGCTTGACAATTGTGTTCCCTCTGAATGGTGGGAAGAAGCGTAGGCCATGGCAGCATTTCTTCTAAACAGGACCCCAGTCTCTACTCTGGACTTTGTTTCTCCACTAAGCAAGTGGGATTCATCTGTGGCCCTTCATCTTGATGGCTTGCATCCTTTTGGATGCACAGCTATCATGAACTCTCCAAAACCTAGGCGTAAATCAAAAATTGGTCCCACAGGAAACTTGTGTATGCTTGTTGGCATTTAAGAAGGGCACCGTGATTATCGTCTCTTTGATCCTCAGACTGGCTATATTCACATATCTCACAATTGAATCTTCAAAGACAAAGAAGCATTCTGGCCCGCTCACTCTCTCATGCTTTCACCCTCTGTCCAAGAGCCCCTCCTCTTACCTTCAATACCCTTGTTTAACTTCTCCTCTGATGGTAGTGCTCAATTCCGTGCCATAGAGCCTGACATTTCAGAAGAGGCCTTTCCTGAGGGTACTCCAGCTGAGCCTCAAGCTACTCCCACTCACACCAGTACCCCACCAATACCTTTGGTGGAAGATGCCTCTTCAATCGGTCCTCCTCTGGTTGCGCATCTGGAATCTGTCTCTACCCTAGAAAATGGCGGCTCTTTGCCTAAGGGATGGACCTATGATACTTTACCTGTGGAAGCGCCTCATAATATTGACTCCAACATCTCCGACAAGCATATTTTGGGCGGTGGTTGTTCGCACAAACCTCCTGATTGCTTTTCTGGGGAGGTGGTTAATAAGGCCCCTTGCTCCTTCAGGGAGGCCATGTCCTCCTCGGAATCCAATGACTGGCTACTTGCCGTGCAGAATGAGTTTGCTAGTCTTGAGAGACATAAAGTTCTAGAGGAAGTTGAACTCCAAAAGAATCTTTGCCTTCTTGACACCACTTGGGTATTCAGAGAGAAGACCGATGCCCTCGGCAATGTTATGGAAAGGAAGGCTTGTCTCTGTGTTTGAGGCTTTCTACAGGTTGAAAACCTTGACTTTCACGGAACTTTTGCGCTGACTGGGAGGCTTTCCACCCTCCGTTTTCTTTTTGGGTACTGTGCTTACCACGATTTTGATCTTCATCAAATGGATGTGAAAACCGCCTTTCTTCATGGCAACCTTGATGAAGATCTCTTTATTTGGCTTCGTGAAGGATACAGAAGCCTTTGGTATGGCCCTGTTTGCTTGAAGTTAAAGAAATCTCTCTACGGGCTCAAACAAAGCCCCAGAAATTGGTATCTCAAAATTAAGGAATTCTTTGTCAGAGCAGGGTTTTGTCCCTCTGCTGCTGATCCGTGTCTATTTATTAAGAATTCTACAAATCCTTGCTTTGTCTTCTTACATGTTGACAACTTGGTCATTGGTGGCACAAATCTCAATGACTTTCGGACTCAAATCTCTTCCGTATTCGACATGAAAGATCTTGGTGAACTGTGCTATGTGCTCGGAATGAAGGTTACTAGAAATCAAATAGATCGTGTTGTTTTTCTCAGCCAAGAATTCTATGTAAATACTTTACTAGAGTCTTTAGACATGATGTCATGCAAGACCGTCTCCACTCCTCAAGTGCCCTCTTCAAGGTCGCTTCCACTTACAAACACTGGGTCTGAGCCTGTCAAGATTCACTATCAAAGAGCTGTTGGCCTCCTCAATTACTTAGTTGCCTGTACTAGGCCTGATTTGGCATACTTGGCCTTGTGCCTTTCTCAGTTCCTTTCCCTACCTTCTTACAAACATGAATTGGCTTTCAAGCACATTATTCGTTATTTAAAAGGGACCAGTACTTGGGGGCTGTGGCTGTGAAGAATAGATGATAGCTCCTCCATTATTGCCTACTGTGACTCTGATTGGGGTCAAACTACGGCTCAAGATCCTTTTATGGAAGTTGCATCTTTCTTTATGGTCTGGTAGGATGGAAAATCACCAAGCAAGAGGTGGTTGCACTCTCCTCTACTGAAGCGGAGTACCGATCTATCTCTACTTGTTGCCAGGACGTATGCTGGCTTCTGGAACTAGTATCTGATCTTGGACTTTCTGTCAAAGCCAGTCTGTTCTGTGACAACCAAGGAGCTCTGGCTCTTCTCAAGAATCCTCTCTATCAACATTGTACTAGACACATCAAGCTGCGTCTCCACTGGTGTCGTCAGTTATTGGAAGAAGGTGTTATTGATGTCAAATACATCTCCACAGCGCTTATGCCTGCTGACATACTAACTAAATCCCTTTGCAAAGGGAAGCATCATGATCACTGCTCTGCTCTGGGATTGTCAAGCTTTGAGCCCGGGAGGGTATTAAAGACTAGTCACTGAATTTGTTGTATTTTTCTCTTCTTGACTAGACTAAGTCAGTCGTAACTAAAGCCAGAGAAGCTGACTTACTCCTTTGCTAAACCAGGCAATTGTTACCTGTTGTCTACCTATTGTATATACTTTTTTGTTCATTGTACTTCGTTTCTTAAGCTATATAAATCATGTATCTTAGCAGAGAAGTTGTGCTCTCATCCAACTTCTCTGTTTTCTTATTTTCTTTTATCTGATTGTACTTTCTTCCTTGAGCATCTTCAGGTATGCTCTCTTCTTGAAATCCAACTTCTCTGTTATCTTATTTTCTTTTATCTTATTGTACTTTCTTCCTTGAGCATCTTCAGAACCAAGCTGTCCAATCCTACCCTCAAAAAACTTAGTTGAGTTACGTATGTTATAATTTAGACGTCAAACTAAAAATATATTTCAATAACAACATGACACAGTGAGATTATAGTAAAGCTAAATACCTAAAGGACAAGTGATTAATATGAAAGATAGATAATAGTCAGCTAAGAAACACGTGCGAAATGGAACAACATATGCTAAAGATGAGAGGATTAGTAAAATAGAAATGGTACTACAAAGAGAGAAAGATTGCACATTGATAGTGGAGTTATGATAGTATATAAAGACTGTTTAAAGATGAGATTCAAAAAGTATGATAGTTATTTTTGTGAAAAAATCAGAGCGTTTCTCCAATTATCTCAATAAATCAGTTCCCAGTCCGTAAGGTACCAATACATAAGGAAGTGCACATCACAGCGCTCCTTATTTCCCTGCTCTTAAGATGATGAAAACTACTTATAAGCACAGCCATTACTGTCAGACTCTAAACATCATCACTTGTTGTTTTGTTTTGTTACTTGTATTGTGGTATACCTATACCAGTTTAGCTTAATAGACCAAAAAAAAATATCATAATCAAAATAACCTGCTTGTGTAACCTTAAAAAAAACTAATATTCTATAAAAAAAAAACCAAAAAACCAAAAAAAAAAGACAAGTCAGTATCCTACTTTTTTAATGAATATTTGAATTCAAGAAAAGAAAAACCTTGTTATATAATTTTTGGATTCTAATTTTGTGTAAATTTTTAATAGAAAATAATAATAATATATATTGTGAGAGCTGTATTATCGTAGTATTACATGGGAATTAATTTTCCTTATTGGTGGAAAGTGTGCAGTTGTGGTTGATTTTAATTCAAAATATTTTGAGGAAGCCTTATTTAGTTGCTTTTGTTAAGAAGAGTATTGAGATGAGCTCTATTTTAATTAAAAAAAATATTATTATTTTGAGTTAGTGAAGTTATATTTGTTTTATTTTGATGTCATTCTATTTTTCAATATAGAATAGTAGTAGGGTGGATTATTTTAGTTATTCCATTGAGATGATGATAGTGGAAGGGAATTGCTTTAAATTTTATTGGTGTAAATTATTGAGTTGATTAGTAGTACTGAGTATTATTAAAAAAAATAATAAATAAATATAATTAAGGATGTATAGTGTAAAGGGTGACAAGAGTGATGAGTGGAGTGATGGTATAAAACCTTATCTTGGTGGTGGTAAATTAGCAATGGGTTTATAAAATGCTTAGTAATCCGGGGGAAATTGAAGAAGAGCTAGTATTCATATGCATATGCATAAAACAGTTTGTGAAAACCCTAAAACCTAACCCTATTCCCCCAAAGAATATAAATAGTCGAACTTTTTTCCTCTCCAGACTTTTTCCCATCTGGAAATTGTAACTTCTACTTATTTTTTCCAAATCCCTTATCTAAGAGGTTAAATTAGAAAATTGTTTGATAAATTAAGCTTAGTAATTGAGGTTCGTTGTTGACATAGATCAAGAGAACCAATAGTGTGAAAAGATTTTAATTCATCCCTCACTAGCAGGTAGACTAGTAATCATAATAATTAGGATCTTAACACTTGAAGCTCAAGAGTAAGGCATCTCTGGAGTTTAGTTATTAAACCTTAAAAGTAATTTTTAGAGAGTTTTAAAATAAAACCATCACTTTAAAGTAATTTTCTCAGATTTTAAAATAAAACCTGAATTTTTCAAAGTAATTTTACTACTTTTAAGCTAAAGTAGAACCCCTTAAATCAATTCAATTTCATCAAGATACATATACAGCTAAAATAAAACCCATCAACAACCTCAACTAAATTATTCAACATAATCAACAACATTTTCACATTCCTATTCACATTAATCACCTATCCATTCAGAAGTTATAAGTAACGATTTTCATATTATACTATAGTAGTTTAATTTTTTTTAGGATATATATAGCTCACCACCCAGTCAATTTAGCTTATTTTACCTGAATATATTTCAAGTTATTTTTCCCTTAAGAATCATATACTGTTATAAGTGATATCACGTGCTATTTATTTCTCTCTTATATTGTAACTGTCTGTACTATTTTGCTTAAAAAAATATAAAATAAATAAATATATATATATATAAGAGTTTTGTTTGGATTGTTTAATAGTAAGAAGTGTGTTCTTCTTTCTTTTTTTTATGTCATTTATTATCTTTTGTAAAATTATTTTGGTGTAATTCAACCAGATTTTCTGGAAGTTTTAAAAAAGTATTTATTTGTTAAGGTTTTAACTAACCATTGTTTTAAGTAGATCAAAGTCTGATTAGAGATTGTTGAGTCTAATATTTTCTGATCAAGCCACTATCAATAATAAAATTGATTTGGTGAACTCAGTAAAGATAACTTAGCATATTAGGAAGGGCAGTCTAGATTATTCTAGCACACGAGCAGAGAAAGGGTTACAAGTTCCAAATAGCAATTCAAAACTGTTTTCTTGTAATTTCCCCTTCCAGGTACTGCCTCATTTTATCCCACATCTGGTGTCCCAACAGTGGCATGCAGATAGGAATATAATCAGAATACTTTCAGCTTGATCTTAGAAAATTAATCAAATAAATATACTTTTGAAAACTGGAATCAAATAATTTTACATATAAGAAGGAAAGATCATCATCTCCCCATTCATCATCAAAAGCCTCATCTGAATCATATCATTACTATTACCCATTAAAACAACTTACACCACCGGGACAGGAATCACAAGTCGATTCTAGCTTACTGGTTTCCACCCCAAAAACAAAGAGGAAGGAAGAGGAAAGGTTAAAAGAATTCTTTTTCAGCCTTATTCAAGACTTCAAAAGTAGAAAGCAGAAAGAAGGAAAATTTGAAGGAAGATCCTACAAAATAGAACAAATGGAACAGTCAACATCAAAATTACCACCTTTGCCTGAAGATACGGTTGAAGTACAGTATGAGGAAGAGAGTGAAGAAGAAGATCAATCTGAACATGTAAAAAATTTTTAAGTCAATTGCAGATTCTCCTGACAGGATCAAAGAAGAAGAAAGGTAAAAGAAGAGAATCAACATCATACACACCAGGAGCTAGTCCTAGTGAAGCTACTCTACCCAGACATGTTAGACCAGAAGAATCACCAATTTCACCAACACCTGGACCTAGAGCAACCTCTTCTCCAGCAACAGAGCCAAGATCACCAAACGTTCCAAGAAAAGTTTTTGTTTCAACACCAACACATCCAAGTCCATTACATCAGGAAATTCCAAGACAAGAAAGATCTGTAGTGAAAATAAAAGCAAAAAATTATAATCTTAATTCCAATGGAGAAGAAGTTGAAAAGTTTATTAAAAAAATTGAAAGGATAGCTCAAATAGAAGGTGCAACAGAAGAAGATCTGGCAATGCAGATGGCCTTCTGGACAACAGATTCCAAAATTAGTGATGCAATAGAAGCTATGCCTGGTTATGAAGAAGGAAACTGGACACAACGCAAGAAAGATCTCATTACTAAGGGGGGTAGAGTTGAACCTGAGAGAAGATACAGAAAGGATTCCCTTCTAGAATTATTCAATGATACCCAAGATAATGGAGGAATTAGTACTCTTTCACAGTATAAAATCTTTATTGGAGAATACAAAACAATTATTACTTAGCTTCTAAGATATAAATATATTCCCCAGGATAATATGTACCATGAAGATATTTTTGATTGTCTTTCTTCTGATGTCAAAGGAGCTATTAGCAAAGAGATGATTAAGGAAAATGTAATGGTTAGAGCAGAAGATGGAGGATATCTTATACCACCTATGAGAGTATTAAAAAAGTATATTGAGCAAGAATTGGAAGCTAGAATATTAGTAACCAAAAGACTTTCTTCCCCACATAGGAAAGAAAGAGGTGACTATGGAGTGAAAGAAAGAAAGGTACAGTTCAAAGAAGAGTCATTTCCAGGAATGCAGGAAGCACTGAAGAAGATGAAAGAGCTTACAAAATCCCTCAAAGAACAGCAGGAACCCTCTAAAAAAGAAATATTAAAGGAAAAGGATGATATTAAACAGTTCATGGATCAGCTTAGTGAGCTAACAAGTCTTGCTACAACTCAGAAAAGAAACCCAAATCAATTTCAGACATCAAATCAGGAATTAAATACAAAAGCTAATAAAATTCCAGCTTCATCAAGTCATTTCCCTTATATTCCAGCACAACAAGGACCTAGACCACAGTATAAGTGTACCTATTGTCTAAAGGATGGACATACTGTTAGCAGGTGTAATGATTTAACAGAAGATATTGAAAAACGTATTGTACGTAAAACTGGAAGTTCTTTCTATTTTCCTAATTTTCAAAGAGTCCCAATTGAAGGAGAACAGATACCAAGGGATCTAGTAAGACAGTTTGCAGCTGAACAAGAGGTTCTCACCAAGAAGTTTCTAGAAGAGAAAGATAAAAATGTACCAAAACCTGAAGAACAAAAGAAAGAAGAAAAGTCAACAGCTGTAGTCTCAATGGAAGATTGGGGTGAATGGCAACCACCATGCATTTCTACTGGAATGGAGCAATCAAATATTAATTTTGGATTAAGACAGACTAAGCAAAGAATGGAAAGGGAAGAAAGAAATAAATCAAAATCTCTAAATATTCCTGAAAAGTTACCAGTACAATCTAAAGAGGTAATAAAAAAGAAAGTTAGTTTTCCAGGTGGATATATTGAAGAAGAAGATACAGAGGAAGGTGAAAGAGTTATCATACCTTCAAAATACAAGGAGCCTAAGGATCCAAATATTATTAAAGAACCAGAATCTAAGCCAGTTCAACAGCAAATTCTGGAAGGGATTAAAGAAAAGTCACCTGTGAAGAAACAAGAACCAGAAAAATTGTTTACAAAGCTAAATCACAAAGATTCAACACCTGGAAAATCAGTAATAAAAGAAGAAGATGGAGATTCAATAATTGAGAAGGTTATGAAGAAAGTTTTAGATCAAAAAATTCATCTCACCTTAGAAGAAATATTGACAATTTCACCCAGTTTTACAGACCAACTCAAGTTCTTATCTGAAAAAGAAAAGAAGTATTTAATGTCAATGAAGTCAATTAACAACCAAGAACAATTAGTAACTCCAGAAGAAGTGATTATTGATGAAAAAATGCACTATGCTTGTCCCCTAGGTATGATGGATGTAGCAATTGGGCAAGAAGGCTATAAACTGAAAGCATTGGTTGATACTGGTGCTGAGCTGAATATTATTCCAGAGATTGAGTCTATTAAAGCAAAATTAACCATGAGAGCCTTGAATATGCGTCTAAAAGGTATTGGAGTTCATAGTAAAGCAGTTGTTGGACTTGCTGAAAATCCTCTGTTAGTTCTACCATCTGGTGAGGAGAGGAAGATTCACTTTTTTGTTGCCAGAGGTGCAGTTCATACTGTAATTGGTAGGCCATTTTTAGCTGATAATGGAATTAGACTGGAGCATTCTCAAGATCAAGGAGAAATATTGAGTTATAGAGAATCAGATGGTAAAAGACTTTGTATTCCAATTTGCTCACCTGAAGCAAAAGGATGGCATTCAGTACCACCAAAAGGGATGGAATTATGTAACATGGTGAAAGCTTCAGACTGGAAAGATGCAGATGAGGATAATACTAAAATCAAACCAAGAGAGAGATCAAATGTTGTCACTTCAAATGGCAGAAAAAATGTTAAGTTCTATATCCAAGAAGAATTGGATAATCAGAATCAGAGTAATATTCCAAGTCAAGGTCAGAACTTATCCATTAAGTCAAACCCACCAAGTAAACTAAAAACAATTTTAAAAAAATTGAAGTTTTCAAAACCAATCAAAGTCAACCAAGAGCAAAAAGAACTAGAACCAACAGTGGTAAAAAAGGACAAAGACCACCATAAAGTTAAGATAATGTTAGCAAAGGTAGTTGAGAAAATGAAAAGGAATAAAAATGAGGTTATTAGCTTTGATTTCCAATGTAAAGGTGCTACACCAACTATATTAGGAGATAGTTCTATACCTTTGAATTTCAATGAAGTTCAACCTGTTTCAACCACATTGCAACCAACTCTTTATCAATCACAGGAAATAAAGGAACAAAAATCTTATGAAGGAGAACAAATCATATCACCTGAGCCCAAACCAAAATTGAACATAAGCTATATTAAAATGGAAGAAAAATCCATTGGAAGTGAGAAAAGTGAGTCTTCTGAACAAGAAAATGAATTTTGTGATAGCTTGAATCCTATTTTTTCTAGTTTTTTCCCAGTATATGTAAGAGTAGGTTGGGAGGAATATCCTGTTATGGCAATAATGAATCCAGACTTAGACATAAATATTATACCAATGAAAATGGCTTTACACATTGGAATAAGTCCTAATAAAAGGAAATCAAAAGGAAAGTTAGAAAATAAACTCACTAAAAGGTACATGAACAGAGTTCAAATAGTACTACCTACAGATGAAACAATCTACATGTTATTCATGATTGAGGGAAATGAAAATCACTTAATCCTAGGTAAAGAATTTTGTGATTATTCTTCTTTGGTTCAGAAATTTAATAAGCTATTTGAAGAAGAAAAGAAGGATGAAGATTATCAGTTCAATGTAAATAGCTCCAAGCTAATAGAAACAAATTATGAAGAATTATTAATAAAAGATGAAAGCAAAGATGATTTAATTAAGGACTTAGCTGAAAATATTGGGGAATCCTGGACCAATATAGAGAATTTACCTGAAGAGCATGGTGGAGATAATCAGAATCAGCTCACAGAAGAGGAAAAAGAAATACTAGAATTATTCAATGGTTTTTTTAATTTTGAAGCTCAAAACTCAGAAGCAAAAAGTTTAGCCCAAAATATGGAGTTAAAGAATCGGGATTACTTTAATAAAAAATACACTTACCCTGAAGAAATCCCAAATATTCAATCCCATTCTCAAAATGATACTACAAATCATCCAATACCAATTCTTGAAGAAAAGAAAATTACTAGAAATAGAAGGGTCAAGCAATTTACTAAAAATGGTCAGAAAGATAATTTTATATCTGTGAATAAGGTCAGTGTTAGTTTAAACTTAGATTTTAGTAATAAGATAAAAAGGCCATATTTCTTTAAAAAGCTCCAATTTAACCTAGAAAAGGAGTTAAATAGGTTTTTCAACAGTAAAATGGAAAGTAAAATGTCTTTTAGATTTGAAAGAAGAAATAAATCAATTAGAGGATCCAAATACAAATTTGGAGCAAGAAAATCATGTTGAAAATTTTATCTTATAAATTGATCAACTGATTATCTATTTCTTATTTTTTATTTTTTTATTTTCTACTTCATTTCATTTAATTTATTTCATTTTTTTTCTTTATTCTATGTTGTTTTATTTTAATTATTATTATTATTATTTTTTTATTTTTTTGAGCTTTACTATAGTATGAATGAGTTTTGGTGAATATTTAGTTATTTTTTATTATTTTTATTTATATTTTATTTCATTGGATTTTTGTTCAAGCCATGTATAAATGTATACATGATATATGTAACATTTCTGTTTATTTTTTCTGTGAATATATATAGATAAAGAGAAAATAAATAGAAAAGTAAATAAGTATTATAAAAAAAAAAGAACAGGGTTTAATTAAAAAAAAAGAGAGTAAATTTATCATATATCCAATTAACCTCAATCCAGAACCAAGTATTTATTATTATTACTTTCTACGTAGTAATTGTTTTTCTTGGTTCCTTTTTGTTGCTCTTGTGCACTTATTTCCTTTACTTATTATTTTTAATAATATTTTTACATATATTTTATCTCTTATTTTTATTTTTATTTTGTTTAGTTTTATGTGATTCTTTATTTTTGTTTATTTATTTCTTTGCTTGCTTCAATATCATTAAAGGGGGGAAGTCTGAAAGCCAAGATATTAAAAAATAAATAAATAATAATGATTATTATTATTTATATCTCATTCCATTTCAAAAACATAGCCCAATAAAAAAAAAAAAAAAGAAAAAAAATAATAAGATAAAAGAGAGAGAAAATCGTTTACTAGCTGGCATAATCAAACTAAGAACATTTTTTTTATTTATTTATGTTTATTTTTTTTACTTTATTTATTTTTTTTTTTTTTTTTTTTGGGATTTACGAGGAATTTTCTTTCAAAAAATAATAATAGAAATAAAAAAAAAAAAAGCGGAAAGCACTTTTGGTTCGCTAGGACTAGACCCCTAAAATAAAATTATATAATAACAAAGAATAATTAGCAATATTTCTTTAAATTAAGCTTAATATTTAAAAATGAAAAAAAAACAAAAAAAAACAAACAAACAGAGAATTACATACTTTACTGTTTAGCAAAAATACAACGGAGGAGTTTCCTGCTGCTCGGCCAATCTTACAGCAGCACTTGGTTTTAAAAATAAAAAATAAATAAATAAAATAAATCAATAATAAATAAAAATAAACTTTATAAAGAAAACATAGACTTACTTAATCATATGTCTGTACCAATGTAAGCAAGATTGCACCAAGTTTTTGATTATCTGGTGCTCTTGTTGAAATGAAAAAGAATTTGGTGTGCGATTCACATAGAAGTTTTCCATGTGAGCATGCAAGTCGTTCATTTCGCCGTCAAAAAGGCGGAAGTAGTAGCTGAAATTGGCTCTGAGTGATTGAATGGAGGGAGGAGATGTATGATTATCAAAAAAAGGGTTGTTACCCTCCGACTCTGGTGTGGTGGGTTGAGTATTAGTCAAGAGAGCTGGAGGCGAACTGGGTGCAAGGCCAACATGGCCAACTATAGGGTTGACTGGGGTCGGATCTTCATGTTCAGAGCGAGTATATAAATTGAAGGTAGGTAGGCCGCGAGAAGGAATCATAAAGCTATAATTGATGGAGTCAAGAGATATAGTGACTTCTTGGTCACCATCAGCAACAGGTTGTATTTCTAATGTAAAGGGCGTAATTATATTAAAAAAATATATATAATATAATAAAAGATATATATTTAGACTAAAAAATAGATAGAGGTAGAGAAACAAAGTTGGGGTAGTGAATGAATGATTGACTATTTATAAACTCACTTACCTTAACTTACATCAACATCAGACAATTTTAATGAAATTATAAAAAAAGGGGATTAGAACGATACAATAAAAAAAAAACAATGCACCGCAAATTGCTGAGTTGCAACTAACACAATAGAAATTGATGATTCACAAGATAAGAAAATAACTCACCCTAAAACGGCTATCAATTGATAGGGCTATTGAAGATCATAGGTGGCGTGAAGGTTACTGATACCAGGTCAAAGGTTTATCACCTAGAGAAATGAATAAGATAGAAAAACAATCAATTAGAATATTTATGAAAAAAAAAGAGAGAAAAGCACTCACTAGCATACATCAGTGGCGTTGAAGATCACTGATCGGCATTGAGATAGAAATAGTCAAAAATTAAGATTAAACATAAAATAAAAAAATAAAAAAACAATAATTAAAACTGTACATTACCTGTAAAACAAGCCACAGATGGCGGCGAAGAGATAGGGATTAAAATGCTGTATTATACCCACGGGTTATCAGCCACCACTTCCCCAACTCCTTCTATCTAAAATGACTTAAATTGTAAAAAAAAAAAAAATTAATGAAATCAGTTTTAATTATTAAAAATAATAAAGTAAAAAAAATAAAATAAAATAAAAAGTCATAATAATATAAAGGAAGAATATTAACAATAAAAAAAAAAAAATCCCTGATTTGCAATTGTAGAAAAGGAAGAATGCTGCAGTAGCGCAGCATTTCTCAATAAATTTTTTTTATTTTTATCTTTTCCTTTACAATGAAACAATCTAAAAAAAAAAAATAAAATAAATAAATAATCATTATGAATTAGATTTTTTTTATAGTCAAATAATTTTTTAAAAAAAAAATAATAATAGAAATAAAAAAAAGAATATAGAACAAAACAAACCTACCAAAATCATAATAATAGTAATAATAAAATAAATATAGTTTTTTTAAAAAAAAACCCTGCGACCATAGAATTCGAAGAAATTTTACAGTAGCAGCTATTCCAACGACAATTCCGTTTATTTTTTTTAGTTTCTCCTTTGCAATACGATAACTGTAAAAAAAAAACATTATAAATTAGTTTTTTTTTAAATATATCATAATAATAAAAAAAAAATAATAATAATAGAAAAACACACCGTGCCACCGAAGAAGAAAAGAGACGGCTGCTGCAGTAGCGCAGCAAATGCTGAGTTGCTTGTTTTTGTTGATGGTATCAAGATAAACTAACATATATAAATTTCTTAAAAGTTACGCAACCATAAAAAATTAAAAAAACAATAAAAAAAAAACAAATTAATATAAAAAAAAAAAAAAAAAAAAAAAAAGTAAATAAAAAAAATTCAGCACGCAAAGCTAAAAAGAGACGACTGCTGCAGTAGCGCAGCAATGCTGAGCTTTTTTTTTTATATATTCTTTTGCAATATCAAGTAAGTATATTATATATATATATTTATAAGATTATAAAACTAAAAAAAAAAAAATTATGAAATAAAAAAAAACATAATATGTATATAGAATATAAATAATAAGTATAAATAAATAAATAAAATTAGACATGGAGATATGATTTTACAGAAAATGACAAACAAAAGGGGTATACTTTAGCTCTATTTTATTAATGATTAACCCTTACTTATAGTAAAGATATAACACAATAAAATAATAACAAAATTAATAAGATAAAAGTAAAAAAAAAGAGAGACATGTTCATATTTAAAAATAATAATAATTAATATAAAAAACTCAAGAAAAAAAACAATTGAAACTTTAAGTAAAATAATAATATTATCAGATAGAGAAAGTTGATTCAAAACAGAGGATACTTGCACTATGAACAAATTTATTAATTAATTCACTTTTTTTAATTGTATTTATTTTTTATATACCTATTTCTTTGTTACTTTTTTTATTATTAGTTTTTTATGTTTTTATTATTCTTTTTTATGTTTTTGATTTTAATCCAACTCTAAGATTAATTTGCTGAGGAATACTTATATAAGATGAATATTTACAAGGAATATATTTAGTATCAATGAGTATACTTAAAAAAAAAACAAAATAAGAAATATATATAAATAAAATAAAAAAAACATGATAAAAATATATAAATAAGGGATGCATTAATCCCTTTTCTTTTAGATATATCTTCATTTCACATATATTTTATAATTATTGTTGTTATCTCTATTGCTATTTTATTATTTGTAGTATTTTAGCTTTTGATTTATTTAATTTTTTTATGGTTCTGTATATTATATTGGCTGTGATCCTATTTTTAATTTTAAGTTGATTGGCTAAGACATACTCACATAATAGGAGTATGTTCAAAGGATATTTTGGGATTTACTAGTATATAGATTGAGATATAAAAAAAAGTACACAAAAGTCCTGAGTATGACCTTAAACTGTCTCATAAACATAATTTATACTAATTTCAGTCTCAGTACTAAAGACAAAGGTACTGGACAAGACCTTAAACTGTGCCAATATGTTCTGTTTTTTAGTTTTAATAGCTTATATGTTTATTACTCCCCTTATGGGGAGTCTTGGGAGAATATTATATTAGTGAAAAATTATGAGTAGTTCAAAAAAAAATCAAATGGAGAGGGAAATTGTTCCTCAAGGAGTAATAATGATTTTATTATAAAAAAAATAAGGGGTGGTACTTATTTCTTCTCATCACTCCTTATGATGTTAAGTTTTTGGGGGAAAGTGGCCCTTCAATTAATTTTAATCTTGGGTCTTTGTTTGTGTAGTTAGTTGAGAAAACTTCATTATTAAATTTCATACAGGTATTCTTATCCCACACATATTTTTTTTGTAAAGAATAAAAATAATAATAATTATGTAGAAATCATTTTTTTTAAATGGAGAGGGAATGCATCCCTCATCTCTCAAAAAAACAAAAAAAAACAAAAAAATATACATAAAAAAAACATTAATAATAAAAATAAAAATTCAAGATTGATACCTTAAAGAAGACAAAATGGAGAATCAAAATCAATATAAAGAGCAAACAATAAAATGTTTCATGAAAATTCTATTGAATATTACAGGATTGTTTTTATGTGTTGTCATTTTACAAGGAGGAAGGTATGGATGAAGGAAGAAAAATGGTAAAGAAAGGGATTTGTCCCTTAAGCGTCACTGGAAATGCTGGGGACAGTATTAAATGGAGAGGGAGATGTGGTATACCTATACCAGTTTAGCTTAATGGACCAATAAAAAAAATATCATAATCATAATAACCTTCTTGTGTAACCTTAAAAAAAACTAATATTCTATAAAAAAAAAACCAAAAAACCAAAAAAAAAAAAGACAAGTCAGTATTCTACTTATTTAATGAATATTTGAATTCAAGAAAATAAAAACCTTGTTATATAATTTTTGGATTCTAATTTTGTGTAAATTTTTAATAGAAAATAATAATAATATATATTGTGAGAGCTGTATTATCGTAGTATTACATGGGAATTAATTTTCCTTATTGGTGGAAAGTGTGCAGTTGTGGTTGATTTTAATTCAAAATATTTTGAGGAAGCCTTATTTAGTTGCTTTTGTTAAGAAGAGTATTGAGATGAGCTCTATTTTAATTCAAAAAAAATATTATTATTCTGAGTTAGTGAAGTTATATTTGTTTTATTTTGATGTCATTCTATTTTTCAATATAGAATAGTAGTAGGGTGGATTATTTTAGTTATTCCATTGAGATGATGATAGTGGAAGGGAATTGCTTTAAATTTTATTGGTGTAAATTATTGAGTTGATAAGTAGTGCTGAGTATTATTAAAAAAAATAATAAATAAATATAATTAAGGATGTATAGTGTAAAGGGTGACAAGAGTGATGAGTGGAGTGAAGGTATAAAACCGTATCTTGGTGGTAGTAAATTAGCTATGGGTTTATAAAATGCTTAGTAATCCGGGGGAAATTGAAGAAGAGCTAGTATTCATATGCATATGCATAAAACAGTTTGTGAAAACCCTAAACCCTAACCCTATTCCCCCCAAAGAATATAAATAGCCAAACTCTTTTCCTCTCCAGACTTTTTCCCATCTGGAAATTGTAACTTCTACTTATTTTTTCCAAATCCCTTATCTAAGAGGTTAAATTAGAAAATTGTTTGATAAATTAAGCTTAGTAATTGAGGTTTGTTGTTGACATAGATCAAGAGAACCAATAGTGTGAAAAGATTTTAATTCATCCCTCACTAGCAGGCAGACTAGTAATCATAATAATTAGGATCTTAACACTTGAAGCTCAAGAGTAAGGCATCTCTGGAGTTTAGTGATTAAACCTTAAAAGTAATTTTTAGAGAGTTTTAAAATAAAACCATCACTTTAAAGTAATTTTCTCAGATTTTCAAATAAAACCTGAATTTTTCAAAGTAATTTTACTACTTTTAAGCTAAAGTAGAACCCCTTAAATCAATTCAATTTCATCAAGATACATATACAACTAAAAGAAAACCCATCAACAACCTCAACTAAATTATTCAACATAATCAACAACATTTTCACATTCCTATTCACATTAATCACCTATCCATTCAGAAGTTATAAGTAACCATTTTCATATTATACTATAGTAGCTGAATTTTTTTTAGGATAGATATAGCTCACCACCCAGTCAATTTAGCTTATTTTACCTGAATATATTTCAAGTTTTTTTTCCCTTAAGAATCATACTGTTATAAGTGATATCACGTGCTATTTATTTCTCTCTTATATTGTAACTGTCTGTACTATTTCGCTTAAAAAAATATAAAATAAATAAATATATATATATATATAAGAGTTTTGTTTGGATTGTTTAATAGTAAGAAGTGTGTTCTTCTTTCTTTTTTTTATGTCATTTATTATCTTTTGTAAAGTTATTTTGGTGGAATTCAACCAGATTTTCTGGAAGTTTTAAAAAAGTATTTATTTGTTAAGGTTTTAACTAACCATTTTTTTAAGTAGAGCAAAGTCTGATTAGAGATTGTTGAGTCTAATATTTTCTGATCAAGCCACTATCAATAATAAAATTGATTTGGTGAACTCAGTAAAGATAACTTAGCATATTAGGAAGGGCAGTCTAGATCATTCTAGCACACGAGCAGAGCAAGGGTTACAAGTCCCAAACAGCAATTCAAAACTGTTTTCTTGTAATTTCCCCTTCCAGGTACTGCCTCATTTTATCCCACACGCAGAGGAGTTCCCACGTTATTAATTCATTGTTCCCCTAAGAGTGTTACGACTACAAGTTGTTCACTCTCCTTATTATTTACTCGAAATCATAACTCTGCAAAAGCAGTGGTATGTTATGCTCACTGATACTCCGTTGATATTAGAATATTAAATTTCTTTCTCTTACTTTGTTCTTTTAGCTAGAAGCATTTGGGCTTTAATTATAGCCTATCTAATAGTCTATAATAAATTATTACAAGTAATTGTGAGATCAGAGGTATGCTACCAGACCTCACAATATAAGAGAATTTATTGTTGTATTAATTTTTATTTAGCCTTTCTTTATCCTTAACATTGTTGTTGTCATTTGTCTATAATTTTGTGCTTTATATTTGTTGTTCACCTTGAGGTACATATTGTCTTACTAAATATCTTTGCTTAAAACCTCCCATTAATATAAACCTTCAGTTTTCATATTTTATCAATTTTTAGAGAAAAAGATAGAGATTTAAGTAAGAATGTTTTTCTGAAGAAAAGAGAAATGCAATTGGAAAGAAAGGAATGGTTTAAGTACTGATGAGTGAAATGGAAATACTGAGAGATAAATAGAGAAATAAAGAAAAGAGTGGATAACTGGTTGTAGTGATTTTGATGGTAGTTGTAAATGGTTAGGTTAGATATTGCGAGGTAGTGTGGGTCAAGAGGAGGTTGGAATAAGTGGTTAGGTAAAAAATCACTTTATTTAAAAGAATGGAACCTTCTGATGGAAGGTTCTGGTTTGTTATAGATTTCAACAGCCTCCCTTGCAAAGAACAGGGAAGTAGGAGAGTCAGTAGAGGTTTATGAATGACTTTGATCTGAGCAAAATAGTCTTCCCCACCGCTTTGGTAAGAAAATCTGCCACCATTAGATGAGTAGAGAAAAAGAAGAGTTCTAGTTTCTGGTTTTTGATGAGATCCCAGATGAAGTGAAATTTGATATCCATATGTTTAGTTTTGAAGCCACTGTGATTGATGTTGAAGTGAGCTAAGTCAATGGAGCCTTTATTATCATTGTAGAGTGTTGGAACATTACCAGGAACTTCTAAGTTGGTTTATTGTAGGAGTTGTTGGAACCATAGAATTTCTTTTGAGGCGTCAGAGAGAGATTTGTATTCCGCTTTGGTGGTTAAGTGAGAAATTGTTTGCTGTTTGTTTGTTCTCCAGGAAATCAGGTGATGGTTGAGAAAGAAAGTATAGCCCCCTATGGATCTTCTGTCAATCAGTGAATTTCCCCAGTCAGCATCAGTGTCAGCCTGTGACTCAAAACCAGAGCACAAGCATGACAGCCAAAATACCATATACCAATGGTATAGCCAAGATACCACCAAAACATGGAGCTGAGCCAAATCAGCTCAAAAGGTATCAAACGAGAGAGGAAACTCACCCCTTTCTGAAAATATAAGTCCCATCACCATAGGACAAAGAATGAAAAAGTTATTCCTGCTCAAAGTTATTGCTGAGCATAAACCTTAATTTTCACCTCTCATCTGAAATCTAGA
Source organism: Austropuccinia psidii (assembly GCA_023105745.1). Lineage (NCBI taxonomy): Eukaryota > Fungi > Basidiomycota > Pucciniomycetes > Pucciniales > Sphaerophragmiaceae > Austropuccinia > Austropuccinia psidii. The sequence goes on from JALGQZ010000018.1 coordinate 7,060,785, forward strand.
AGGAGAGGCTTAACCCCATCAAATTGGTATGCAAAATGAAGCTCTAAGCCAGGGCTATCCAATGGTCCAAGCCAAACTGAGCTAGCACCAGTATTACTGAAGGTTTGGTTAAATTCAGGCCAAATAAGGGTGAACAAAAAAAGTGACCTCTCATCTAACTTCTACAGTTTTAGTGTGAGAAACTTGAAGTGGGGTCTTCTTGGAAAGAGCACAATCAGGGCTATCTGATGGTGTCATCAATCTCCCCATATCTCAACTACAGCAGAAGTTATGCGGAAAACAAGCTCAATACAGCTTTTTGCCTAAAACACGCATATGTACAAAAATCTTGTACATGGCATAACTTTGCCATATTTAATGATAACCATATCAAATAAGGTACCATTGTGTAGAACAAATACAGGGCTACACACTGGCTTGGTTTTGAGGTTGATATCTCAAGAACTGACATAGGTATAGCTGTTTTAAGGTCAAAATCCCACATTCTGACCAATACAGCCTTACCATGGGATAATATCCCATAGCCATGAATATGGGGGGTCAAATAGACAAAGAAGTTTGTTTTTACTTCAATAACCCATGTGTAAGTCAATACTGGGGTCCCATACAGCTTCTGTACAGAATTCTATGTGTCATACATGTCAGAATCAGGCTGTGAGGTCCCCAGATGAAAATTTTCACCCTGTATTTGTGAAACCTACCCAGATGTGGTTTCAAAACCACATCTGAGCCCAATAAGGGTTGTACAGGCTGTTTGAAAACCACAAGCCAGTACTAGAGAGTGAAAAATATTCACTTCCTCTATGTGGAAAAGTCTAGCACCCTTTCCACCCCATTTCAGGATAAAAAGGAGGCTTTTCACAGCCAGAATTGTCTCCTCATCCTGCTCTTGAATAACCTACATAATAAAATGTCAAAAACAGTTTTACTCTTGGTTAATAATCAGGTATAATTATAAATCTTAATTATTGTAGTCTTTTATTATTGTAACCCAACAGATAAAGCTGCACCCCGGGCTTTCAACAGCGCTCACCACCACTATATTATATATAGTAAAGCCTTTTTAATCTTAAAATCAAATCATATTCACTCTTATAAATCTTTTTTAAACCATTTTTACCGTGTCACAAACATAGTTAAAGTTGTAACTAGCCTATCTTCACCTTTATCATATTTTCATCCTGACATTTTGGGGGCCTGGCCGTGTTTTAGACTTTTTTTGGACCTTATAAGTAAGTTTTCTCTCTTATTCTTTATTTCTGACAGTTGTTTTATCTTTTTAGGCGTAATTTCTTTTGAAAACATATATTTTATATATATTTTTACTTTAATACTCATATTATAAGAGTACTTACCACGTGGTTAACACCCACAAAAACCATTATTTTTGGCGTGTTTACATATAAAAACACATAAGCCATCAATACGTCCTGTATTCTTGATTGAATAAGGACACCTCTGATTGAAAAACCATCAGTTGAGGCGTGGTTAAGTGTATTGTTAACTCAATTACACTTATACAGAGCCAATTTTTCAGATTACACTTGAAAACCACAAGTGTATCTGTGGGATACTGGCACACAAACAGTGTGACAGGGTACCATAAGCTGTAATTCTGATGTGAAATTGTTGATTCAATTACACTGTCATTATACAAGGACACATTTTAGTAACATACAAGTCCAGAGGCCATTCTTAGACGTGAGAAACCAGCCTTTTAAGAAATCTTGACTGACATAAGCCCTCTTTTTCCTGTTTGATTCAGTGGAAGAAAACTATATCCCACTTGAAACCCAGTCACAGGCCAACATACCAGTGACACCCTCAGAGCCAGAGGGAAGCAAGGGTAAAGGAAAGAGGCTAAGTGAAGGTCTCATCACAGCCAAGAGGTGGACTCCAATAGCCACTCAGAGGAGTAGAAAACCACAAAACTCTGCATCAATGCAAGGTCAACCAACCTTAACCAATTGTACAGGGAAAATTACAATTATGAACCCAGTTTTAACCTCCAAAGGCAAACTGCCCAAATAAGAAGATAACAAATTTGTACAAGGCACAGTCAAAGGTAAATACCCTAAGAACATAAAGTTTTTGACTGCTTGCAAACACTGATATGTCCCCTGCATAAGGCTTGTCCAGAACCAGAAGACCTGGACAAGGACAGCTTGGACACAGTGGTGGATGGCAAAAAAAAGGGGGTGATAATATTGACCTTGCCATTCACACTCCAATTCAACAGGAACCTCAAACCAGAGGACTGGTAGGATATTGATCAAGTTCTTTAGCTCCACCAACTCCTCAAAGATTCATTTCAATGGAGCATGGACAACAAAAGGTTCAAGCTGGAAAGTCACTGGGCAGAACTTGGAGCAAGTTGCCAGAAGATCTGTCTTCAAGAGATAGACTTCAAAGACCTTATGATAATCACCAAAGGTTGGAATCCTACCAGGCAGTTCAGACTCCTGGAGGCAAGGGCACAGAGGATAAGGGAGAATCAAGCCACTACCCACGCTATAGAAGAAGAGTTAACCCAGACAGGGCCTACTCAGATTCCTTCAGGCTCACAAGGAGCAGGCCAAATCAGCTTTGCAGTGGCTTCACCCCATTCAGAAACCAGCATATCAGTCGCCAAGAGTCACTATTATTCACAATTCCAAGAAGTTTCCAGGAGAAGACAAGGAAACAAGGGCAAGAAAAAAACCTCCTTCAACCAGAGGAGGAAAGAGTCAGACCCCATGATCCAGAAGCTGTTAGATTTGGTGAAAGAAGTACACAAGAACCAGAAGTAGTTGTAAACCACTCTAAAATCAGTAGTCCTAGTAATAGAAACATTACCCCCACTCAGATTGAACACAACATTGTCACACCTGAGAGTAACTTAAACAGTGATGCACTGTGGTTACAAATGTCCCAATATGCTGAACAATCTGCAAAGCAGTTTGCAGAACTTGAAGCTGGCCATGAGAGGATCAAAAAAACACAAGCCTTCTTGGAACAGATAGCTAAGAATCTTCAAGAAGGAAATGCTCAATTGAGCAAAGCCTCTGAAGAAACCAACAAAATAGTGAATCTAGTCTTTGAAGAACAACACCACAGCAAAAGGGACAGGGATTGTCTGGATCAAGACATAAACAAACTGTTTAATGTCCACCATAAGTTGAAGCCCCAACCACAAGTCCAAGTTATGAATAATCCATATCAACCAGATGACATCAAACCAGATGCCATGTTGATGAATAAGGCAAGATCTCCATCAAAATACCAGGTTGGAGATGGCATGTCTTATTCAGAGAAGGAAGCGTTGAAACAGCTTCCTGAGGCCTCAAGGTGGCCCAAATTCTCTGGATCAGGAGAATATGATCATATGGAGCTCATAGATTATATTAATGGACTCTTTATTGATGTACCAAGCATACCAGATTACTGGATCACTGCTAGATTAAATACAGAATTTAAGGGTCATGCTAGTATATGGTACACTGAAATGAAAGTAATCCATGGCAGAAGAAACTGGCCATGGTGGAAGAGTCAAATCATCCAAATGTGCAGTAATGGTACTTGTATATGGCAAAAGACCATGTCATTTGAAAATGACAAATACTCTGTGGACAAATATCCATATGAGTGGTGTCTCAGACAGTCTAAAAGACTTAAAGCCATTGATCCTCAGATAAACATTCAAATGGGGAATCACAAACTTCTGACACAACCGCCAGGAGAGCTAGAGCATGCAATGAAATGCAGATGCACCCAAAATTGCACTCTAGAAGACATTGCCAACACCTTACAAGACATAAGGAAGAGGAATAATATAGGGAAATTAACCCCATATAGAAGCAGTAGTTTCAAAGAGAAACAACCTCTCCGGGTGGAGTTTAAAGACAAAGGCAGAGAAAGAGTGGCAGAAGTGGAAAAGAAGAATTATTGTCACAATTGTGGTTCAACAGACCACTATGCCAACAACTGTCCAAAGGCAAAGAAAAAAGTCTATCCCATTGAGAAAGTCCCAGAAGAGGAATCCCCAATAGAGATTCTGAATCAGACTCCATGGGTTATGCCATCAGAGAACCATCTGATGATGATCAAGACCCAACAGAGGAATTTCTAGTGGAATACCAAGAGGAAACCACACTAGAAATTCAGGACATACAGTTGAAAGCAGGCATGCCACAGGACACTGCTAACAAGAACTTTTGCAAACACACACAAGATGCACAAACATTCCTGGTTACACCAACTAAAGAAATGGCATATATACATGGGACAGCCACAAAAATGACTGTTTGTATTGGCAATTCTCAGCATCCACTGATCATTGATAGTGGAGCACACTGCTCCATAGTGGCCAGAAATCATCTGTATGACCACTTCCTAAACTTGGAAAAGCAGCTCTTTCCCACTAAGGCAAAGAACTTTAAAAGTGCATGAGGGAAGATGACTTCCACTGGGAAAATTATCAAAGAGATAATTATACCCCACAGGAAGGGTAATATCAGGCTCAACCCAGAGTTTGTAGTTCTTTCTGATGCCCACATCCAAGGGTTTTTACTGGGAACAGACTACCAGAGGATGTATGGCATAGAAATTTACAACAGTTAAAATAGGCACATCACCATTGATACTTACAAGGAAAAAAAATTTCACTTCATATATACCAGATATCTTTTCAAGATTCAGTAGAAGAACTTCTGCAGGAATTCACAGAGGGACAGTTTAGCACTACCCTCACCATTAAACAAAAACTAAGTTTACTGAAGATGCTGAGAAAGAACAGACCAGAATTTGCCATTGGTGAAGAACCATTAGGCAAGATCAAAGGCCATGATATAGAACTATATCTGGATGTGGAAAGGCCTTATCCACCCATGCTTAGGAGACCTCCTTACCCAGAAAGTCTGGAAACCAGGAAAGAAATTGAAAAACATATCAATGAACTCCTGGACATGGAAGTCATCAGGAAGATTGGACACAATGAAATAGTGGAAATAACCACTCCTGTCCTAATCACCTGGCATGATGGCAAGTCTAGATTGTGTTGAGACTTCAGAGCTCTGAATGACTACACAAAAGAAGACAGGTACCCTATACCCAGGATACCTCATGCCTTGCATAAACTGGCAAAAGCCAAATACATAACCAAAATGGACTTTATGAAAGGCTTCCACCAGAATGGAGTTAAACCACACTGCATGAAATTACTCAGAATAATATGCCATATGGGCATATATGAGTATACCAGGATGCCATTTGGCATTAAAAATGCACCAGCCCACTTCCAAATGAATGGTAGTATATATTGATGATATCATTATATACTCAGAGACATGGGAAGACCATGTAAAATATATAGAGAGAGTGCTAAGTAAATGTACACCCATCAATCTTAAAATTTCACTCAAAAAGTGTAATTTTGGCCAACAAGATCTACTAGCTTTAGGACATAAAGTCCAGGCCTTAGTCTGGCAATTGACCAGAATAAAGTAGCAGCAGTACTGCAAAAGCCAGTACCAAAAAGCATCAAAGTGATGCAACCCTTCCTTGGGCTTTCTAGCTACTATAGAAACCACATCAAAAGCTTTGCACACATAACTAGCGGTTTGTACAAGTTATGTTCAAAAGATGTAGTTTTTGAAATAACCAAGGAAAGGAGGGATGCATATGAGAGGATCAAACATGAACTCACAAATGCACCTGTGCTCATATTGCCTGATTTTGAAATACCATTCAAGCTATACAGAGATGCAGCATGTAGCCAAGGCTTAGGAGCAGCCCTTCACCAAAGACAAATTGTGGATGGTGAACCAAGAGAGGGTGTAATATGTCACATTTCTAGGAAACTGAAAGATTCAGAAGCCAGGTATGGGGCCACCCAGACTGAATGTATATGTCTAGTCTGGGCTCTAGAGAAACTCTATTATTACTTGGAGGGTGCAGTATTTGAAGTCTACACAGACTGCACAGCCTTGAAGTCTTTACTAAACATGAAGACTACAAATAGACACATGCTGAGATGGCAAATAACTATCCAGGAGTATAAAGGGAACATGACCATAATATACAGGGAAGGTAAAAGTCATACCAATGCAGATGGCCTCAGCAGATGGCCACTGGACAATTTCAAAAGCAATCCAGCTTATGACCCTGAAGTTTCAGCCAAGATCCCTATCAATTTCATGGAAATAGATAGAAGGAACAAATTCAGATTTTCTGAATGGGCACCAGAACATGGTATCCTTGACAATGAGAGCACTGCTTCAGAGGGAACAGAAACTTCCATACTTGGGATAAGCTCCTCAGAACTGCACAATGAATTTTTCAATGCAGTACTGAAGTCTTATGCAAAACACAAACAGTGTGGCATATTACTACAACTCCTTCAACAGAAGTACAGGATTCCAGAACTGGAATCCCAGCTGGAAGAACCCTGGTTGAGGGCCTATAAGGATAACAAGTTTTCCTTATAGATGGCGTACCCTACCACAGAGAAAAACACACAAGTGCACTCACAGTGGTAGACAGAGACCACATCTCTCTGATCCTACAGGAATGTCATGACTACCCCTATATGGGACACATGAGTGAAGTCAGGACCAAAGAGAGGGTAGCAAGCACAGCTTGGTGGCCCAAGTGGGAACAAGAGTTGGGAGAATACATCAACACTTGTGAAAGATGGCAAAAGGCAAATAGGAAACATGGGAAGAAGTATGGGTTACTTCAACATATAGAAGAACCCAAACACCCATAGGAAACCATCAACATGAACTGGGTTGCAGGACTTGTCCCAGGAGGCAAAGAAAACTAAAATGCCTGCTTGATCATAGTTGATAGGTTCAGCAAGAGCATGAGGTGTCTACCATGCCACAAAGAGGACACAGCCATGGATACTGCCCTGTTATTTTGGAATAACATCATATCTACCTGCGGAGTCCCTAAAATCATCATTAGTGATAGGGACCCAAAATTCACATCTGAATTTTGGACCAACTTGTATGACATGCTTGGCACCAAGCTTGCGTTTTCCACAGCTAACCATCCCCAAACAGATGGCCTAGCTGAGAGGATGATACAGACTATGGAAGACATCCTTAGAAGGTTCTGTGCCTATGGCATGGAATACAAGGACCATGAAGGATACAACCATGACTGGGTTACCCTTCTACCAGCTGTCCAACTGGCTTATGATACAAGTAAGCACTGTACCACAGGAAAAACACCTGCAGTGGTAGAGAAAGGGTGGAATCCCCTGTTTCCTGTGGATCACTTAAAGAAAAATCTTCTGACCATCCACCCCACAACAAAAGACTTCCATGGGATGTGGAAGAGGGCTTGTGACACAGCTGCCAAATGCATAGCTGAGGTAAAAGAATATAATAAACAGAGGTGGGACAAGACACACATGGCACCTGACTTAAAGGAAGGGGAGCAGGTGCTAGTGTCTACACTGAACTTTAATAATCTTAAAGGACCCAAGAAGATGAGGGACTCATTTGTAGGGCCTTTCACTATCATTAGGTTGATAGGAAAGAATGCAGTGGAAGTCAAACTTACAGAGGAATTTTCCAGGAAGCACCCAGTCTTCCCAGTAAGCTTGGTCAAACCATACTTCCAAACAGAGGAGGATAAATTCCCCTCCAGGAAGAAGAACCCCACACCACCTGATATAGTGGAACTGGAGGACTCCCTAGGACCTAGGAGTAAGATCATCAGGGCCAGGAAGATCAGACTTAATGGGAAGGATCAAAGACAATACTTAGTCAGATTCAAGCACCAAACAGCTGATAAAGGCAAATGGTTGGCAGATGATTCCATACCAGATGGGAACCTTCATCTAAGGAGACTTGGGGCCTCTAAGAGGACTGAAAAGTTTCATCAATGATGAGCCTTTTGTAGAGGGAGGGTATGTTAGCCTGTGACTCAAAACCAGAGAACAAGCATGACAGCCAAAATACCATAAACCAATGGTACAGCCAAGAAACCACCAAAACATGGATCTCAGCCAAATCAGCTCAAAAGGTATCAAAAGAAAGAAGAAACCCACCCAATTCTGAAAATATAAGTCCCATCACCATAGGACAAAGAATAACAGAGTTATTCCTGCTCAAAGTTATTTCTGAGCATAAACCTTAATTTTCACCTCTCATCTAAAATCTAGAAGGAGAGGCTTAACCCCATCAAATGGGTATTCAAAATAAGGCTATAGGCCAGGGCTATCCAATGGTATCAGCCAAGCTGAGCTAGCACCAGTATTACTGAAGTTATGGTCAAATTCAGGCCAAATAAGGGTGAACAAAAACATTCACCTCTCATCTAATTTCTACAGTTTTAGTGTGAGATACCTAAAGTGGGGTCTTTTTGGAAAGAGCACAATCAGGGCTATCTGATGGTGTCATCCATTTCCCCATATCTCACTACAGAAGAAGTTATGGGGCAAACAAGCTCAATACAGCTTTTTGCCTAAAACATGCATATGTACAAAAATCTTGTACATGGCATAACTTTGCCATATTTAATGATAATCATATCAAATAAGGTACCATTGTGTAGAACGCATACAGGGCTACACACTGGTTTAGTTTTGAGGTTGATATCTCAAGAACTGACATAGGTATAGCTGTTTTAAGGTCAAAATCCCACATTCTGACCAATACAGCCTTACCATGGGATAATATCCCATAGCCATGAATATGGGGTGTCAAATAGACAAAGAAGCTTGTTTTTTACTTCAATACCTCATGTGTCAGTCAATACAGGGGTCCCATACAGCTTCTGTACAGCATTCTATGCATCATACACGTCAGAATCAGGCTGTGAGGTCCCCAGATGAAGATTTTTACCCTGTATAAGTGAAAACTGCCCAGATGTGGTTTCAAAACCACATCTGAGCCCAATACAGGTTGTACAGGCTGTTTGCAAATCTCAAGCCAGTACTAGAGAGTGAAAAATCTTCACTTTCTCTATGTCGAAAGGTCTAGCACCCTTTCCACCCCATTTCAGGATAAAAAGGAGGCTCTTCACAGCCAGAATTGTCTCCTCATCCTGCTCTTGAATAACCTATGTAGTAAAATGTCAAAAGCAGTTTTACTCTTGCTTAATAATCAGTTATAATTATAAATCTTAATCATTGTAGTCTTTTATTATTGTAACCCAACAGATAACGCTGCACCCAGGGCTTTCAACAGCACTCACCACCACTATATTATATATAGTAAAGCCCTTTTAAATTTAAAATCAAATCATCTTCACTATTATAAATCGTGTTCAAACCATTTTTACCATGTCACAAACATAGTTAAAGTTGTAACTAGCCTATTTACACCTTTATCATAGCTTCATCCTGACAATCAGCATAGGAAATGATGTTGCACTTTCCCTTGTTGTGATAATTGAGAGTTTTTTATTTAGTGTGATACAAATAGCATAGTACTTGTAAGCTAGCCGGCCACTGCTTGAGACTGGGTCATTTAAGAAATTGGGAGAGATGGCTGATTGCAAGAGTGATATCTAGTCTGATGTTTGTGCTGATGTATTTGAGTGCTCCTATGATGCTCCTGTAGTTTAAGGCCAATTTTTGGAACGCTTCTATCTCACTTTCAGAGGCCTTCATAAGTTGTAGACCGGGTTTCAGGGGTGTGTTGACAGGTGCAAGTTTTGTTATTCCAAAATTTTGGAAATGTTCTTTATGTAGTGTTCTTGCAAAAGAGAAAAACCGGCTTTGTTATGTAAGATTTTTATTCCAAGGAGAAAATTTGCCTTACCCAGATCTTTCATGTCAAATTTTCATTGGATTTCTTCTTTGAAAGATTTGATGTTGGGTCCAAACATTTACAAGTCATCTACATGGACGTAGATCCATCTAGGGTAGGATTCCCCCCTGTAGAAGACACAGGAATCTGACAATGCACACACAAAACATACTGAGACTAACCATTCCGCCAGTTGGTTGTACCCAGCAGGCGCCTGCTTCAAGCCATATATTGCTTTGTTGAGTTGCAAAATGTTTGCTACTGGTATATCTATCCCTTCTGGTGCTGTGAGGCAAATATTTTCATTCAGGGGAGCATTGAGAAATGCACTCTTCACATCCATTTGATTGAACTGAAGATTGTTGACTGCAGAATTTGAGATGAGTGCAGGTAATGAGCTTTTTTGGCCAGTGGAAGAGAAATTTGCGAGTAATCCAGCCCTTGGATTTGATTAAAGCCTTGGGCACAAAGGCTTTCCTTGTGCTTGATTAATTGTCTCTGGTGGTCTTCTTTTACCTGGAATACCCAAGTTCAGGTGATTGGATGGTCTTTGGGCGTTCTTTCTCCAATTGTCCAGACCTCTAACTTTTTCATGTTGTTTAGTTCCTTTGAAATTTCTTCTTCCCATTTGTTGCAATCTTTACTTTTGAGGGCCTGTTGGTAGTTATTTGTAATTATGCTTGCTTCAACAGTTTGATGTGCTTTTCTTTGGTAGGGTAATATGTTTTCCTCAGATAAGTCCCCTGTGATGAGGGTTGGATGTCTTGAACCAATTACCCTGATCCTCCTCTGGGGTATTTCTTTGATAGCTTCATGGAACTCATCTCCCCATTCACTACAGGAGTCATCCTTGTCAGCAACATTTCTAATAGTTTCAGTATGGGGATTGAGAAGATTTAGAGAGATCAGGGAGATCAGATTATGTAATTTCGTGGAATTTAGAGGTGGAAGTAGGGTAGGAAAGTAGGTTTCATTGAACTTTACATGCCTGCTAATTACCACTCAATTGTCTTGCAGCCTCAAAAGCCTGTACACTGAGGCATGATTTTTATAGCCTAACATAATTCCTTCCCACACAATTGATTCAAATTTTGATTGTCTGTTGATTGGGGGTATCCTCACCCAAGCTTTGCATCCAAAAGTTTTCAGGTTTGACATTGGCGGCTTTTTGTTAAACCATTTTTCATACATAGAGACTTTGTTGCATTTAGGAGCCACATTTAGTAGAGAATTGGCGGTAGATGTTGCTTCAGCCCAGAACTGTCAAGTTAGTTTTGTTTGTAGGATTAGACATGTAGCCTTCTATAATACCTATCTGTTATCTCTTTCTGCTATTCCATTATGTTCTGGAGTGTAGGGCGGACTGATAGAGTGCTCAAATCCTTCTATTCTTGCGCACTCTTTGAAAAGATTGTTGAAAAATTCACCTCCCCCATCTAACACAATCTTCATAATTTTTCTTTGGTGGAAGTTTTCTGACCACGCCTTGTACTCTTTGAAAGCAGAAAAAGTCTAATCTTTTTTCTTTAAGAAATTAGTGGTAGTGTAGCCTGTGAATTGATCTATTAGTATCAGAAAATATTTGGTTCCTGATAGCAATTGAGTATGCATTGGTCCACTTAAGTCCATGTGGACGACTTGAAGAGCATGCAAGGTAGTTTGAAACAAGTGGGAGAAAGGGATACCAGTCAGCTTACCCTTAACACACTCATTGCAGACCTCCCCCGCAGCTTGGTATGTTGGTATAAGAGATTTAGTTGCCTCATTGTGGAGGTGGCCTAATATTTGATGCCATAGGCAATTTCTTGTTGAGAGGAATTTCATACCCAGCTTTACTTTTGTTTCTAGTACTTTGTTTCTTGTTGGGCACAGGAACAAAGGAGTTTTTGCATTGTTTATAAATACATTCAAATTTTCACCAGTTGACTTAATAGTTATTTGTGATGCAAGTTGAGATAGGGCCACAAGATTGGTGTTTAATTTTGGTACATATAACAAGTTTTTTAGTGTCCAGCATACTCCATTTTGGTCAATAAGCTTTTCAGTACCTTTGCCAATTGCAGTGAGAGAAGAGGAATCACAGCCCATGGTGATGGTGGAGTTGTTTATTTTATTGAGAGACAAAAAGAAACTTTTTTCATTGAACATGTGGTCAGAGGCACTTGTATCTAGAACTACGTTTAAGACATCACCTTGTATTGTGTCTTTGTCTATGGTAAGCAACACTTGAGCAAAGGTATAGTTTGTCTGAGTGTCCTTTTGGTATCTGTCCGTGTGCCTTTTGGGATTCAGTTGCCAACATCTTTCTGGTGGGTGGCTGGCCAGTGGATTGTGAGGGCCGTTACTGCAGTAGTGAATGGTTTTCAACCTGAATGTTTCCCTGTGACCGCCATTCTACTGTATATATTAGTTTTGACAGAAGATTTTAGAGCCTCTTCTTTTACTGCTGCATCATGTAGGAGATTGAGAATGGCATCTGGACTCTCTTGAGTTTTGGTATTGAGGGTGACTTTCTAAATTAGACTCTTGAAATTGTTGGGAAGTTTGGTGAGTATAGCAAATGCAAGTGTTTTTGTGCCAACTTTGATCCCGAATGTTTTTATTTCATTTAGGATTTGCCTTTGCTCAGAGATGAATGATCATAGATTCCCATTGTCAGTAATGTTTAAGAATCTGCTCCAGATCCTTGCTTGGCTATTGAAAGTGGATGAGGCAAAGTAATCAGTTAATTTACTCTATAAGAGATAAGTGTTTTCCATTTCTTCATCACCAACGACTATCTTGACAAACGTGATGGAGTCAAGACTATTGGTGATGATATTGCACGTTTCAATGTTGGCATCTATGATTTTGTTATCTGCTGCTGAAAGACGAGTTTCTGAAGATAGTGATGGAATAGTTTCTTCAATGCAGTGGACGTGAAGTTTCTTTTGCCATAGTAAACTGATTGTATATCTTCTCCACTCCAGGAAGTTGTTTTCCATTAGAATGGGAAAAGGTTGTTTGTGTTCAGTTTCTGTATTGTTAGCCATGATAATAAGTAACTTTCCCTTTAGCTGAGAGGAAAGAGATTGAGACTGTAACTCTGTTATAATTTAGACGTAAAAATAAAGATATATTTCAATAACAACATGACACAGTAAGATTATAGTAAAGCTTAATACCTAAAGGAGGAGTGTATAATATTGAAAATAGATAATAGTTGGCTAAGAAACATGTGCCAAATGGAACAACGTATGCTAAAGACAAGAGGATTAGTAAAATAGAAATGGTACTACAAAAAGAGAAATATCACACATTGATAGTGGTGTTATGATAGTATATAAAGAATGTTTAAAGATGAGATTTGAATATTATGATAATTATTTTTAGAGAAAAAGATTGAGATTTAAGTAAAAATGTTTTTCTGAAGAAAAGAGAAATGGGATTGGAAAGAAAGGAATGGTTTAACTACTTATGAGCGAAATGGAGAGAGAGAAAGAGAGAAATAGAGAAATAAAGAAAAGAGTGGATAACCGGTTGTAGTGGCTTTGATGGTAGTTGTAAGTGCTTAGGTTAGATATTGCGAGGTAGTGAGGGTCAAGAGGAGCTTGGAATAAGTGGTTAGGTTAAAAATAATTCTATTCAAAAGAATGGAACCTTCTGATGGAAGGTTCTGGTTTGTTATGGATTTCAACAGCCTATAACCTTGACTAACCAAATTTGATCCTACAAAACGCTTTTACCTCTGCATAACCCACAGGCTACCTTACCCTTGTGGTTATGCTATGTCTGTAACTTATAAACTCCCTCCTGTCTAAACAAGAGGGAAGGCAGTTTCCTTTTTAATCCTCATCTACCTATTGTTTGTATCATCTCCTTAATATCTTACTTCTACTTATATACCCTTTCCTGTCACTCTCATTTAATACTTTCTTATCTCAAGTTGCTACAAGATCTATTTGTTCATCCTCAATTGTTGTTAAGAAAGAAGAAGTCACTTATACAAGGTACAGTAAAAAGAAAGACTCTCTTAAAATACCTTAAGCATTGAAACTGACTCCTAAACCTCCCTAGGTTGGCTAAATTTCTGTGATTGTGATTGTCCCATGTTGTATTTACTGTGATTTAACTTGCCTTCCACCATTAGGGATTGCCTTTTTTTTTCTCTTTTATTAATTTCTCATAGTCTCATTAATTAAATTGCATACATTTTTTCAAAATATTTTACAAGAGGAGCTGATTACAAGATGAAAAAATAGCAATGATAAGTATGTGTCCATTTCTTGAAGAACAGAGGTTAGTTGGCAAAATATTAATCATAATATTCCTTCATGTTCAGAAATAATATTTAGAGGAATAATCACTTAGGCCACAGACTATAATAAAGTGATCAACCTTTGCAAATTCAGTAGAATAAAGTTTAGAGGAAGGTGAGTTGATAATGTGAAATTATGAACATCCAACCATCCACATTGATAACACAAAGGAGATTCCTCTTTTAACATTTTGCTAATCCACCAACATTCTTGTAATAGTGAGATTCAATGGCAAGTGTGATGAGCAAACATTTATGCTGGAATGAACACAGAAGTTATTACTCAAGCACTTGCATCAGCCAGCTCACATGCTAGCTCGTGGGAAGTTTATTGAAGATGATTTTATTGTAAGATTATTTTCTGTAAAGGCATGGCTGCACCAAATTACTTCATTTGATAGATAAACAATGTCATCAGCGCCATCATATAATTTTTTCCTTTTCTGAAATAACATGAATAATTGATATCACAAATTATCAAATCTCCTAAAGACACCACACTCCTTGACTCTGGAAATCCCAAAGAAGGTTTTGATTGACACAACCAATAAATACCCACCTGCCACACACATCTTCACGAATAAGCAATTATCCAAATGCCATAGGCCACTGTGTAGAATCTCACATCTATTTGAAGACCTTCTTGAAAAGACAATCTCTCCTCTACCCCAAAGTAAATCTTCACCAAAAACTCTCTCTCTTCATGCGTCCTTCCTTTTTCTTTTCTTTCTTTCTAATTCTTCTTTCTTTAATTTTTCTTCACCAGTTATTTTATTATCACTCAGGTAGAGTCATTATCTCTGTCCTTACATTGTTGTGAGCCTTTGAGATATGGCCACATATCCAAAAATTTCAAAAAACAACTTTACAATATTTATTCTAAGAATAAGAATTAAAATCATGTTATTGAAATAAATGAAACTTCCATAAAAAGGAATAAATTCCTGATTAAATCTGAATATAATTAATAAACATGTGGAACTAATTACAAAACTAGATTCACCATGGTAAAATACACATATAACACTTTCATGTCATATCTGTAAAGACAATATTTTCTGAGTAATAGGTAAAAAATTCCATGAGAAGGCATAGATCCTTGATTATATCAGAAGAAATGATTAAACATGAAGAATAAATTACACAATTGAAATCCCCATGAAACATTACACATATAAAGTCTTTATGTCATATAATTAAAGTAAATATGTAAGGGAATAACCTAGATATATGCACTTTTATGATGAGTGCATATATTCATGGTTTTCAGCTCATATCTTATGAAATATACATGATAGAGAGTTTAACCAAAAACAAATTTTATTGATTACTCTGAAAATACATATATAGGCTTTATTTGACAAGCTAAAAACAAGGTTATAACTTGTAGGGGGTTATTGAGCAGACTTGTTATGAATGTTGATCAATTTGTTGTGAAAGTAGTCCAAACTCACAACAAAAAGGATATTCACATTCTTCTAACTCATGAACGAAGAAATATATAATTTTTATCATTATATTCAAGGTATAACCCCTTAAAATCATGGTTTTTAGTTTAAAATAGTAGATTTTGATAGAAAAGATGAGTTACAAGAAAAATCATCAAAAATAGATTTTTTATGATGTAATGAGATGCTCCTGGAAGTACAATAATTACATTCTAAGCTATCAGGATTACCTCTCTGAATTTTTGTAGTGCTTTCAACTCAAAAGTTCTTAATGATCAAACTTGAAGCTTAAAATCCATCATTTATGATCACTAACTGTAATCTTAATGTGAGTTTAACATTCATAAAAGTGATAAAAGTGGTGAATACTAGCTTATTACAATTTAAAGTCAAAAAATCTACAACATTTAGTATTTGTCCAAGCCTATGATGTCAGAAAACTTAGAGTTACAGTGATAAGTCTAAATAATGGCATAAAAATGAGATAAGATGGTTTAATTATAATTTAATAATCACTAAACCTTGAAATACTGATTGATTCCAATGAATACCATCAATGAAGGTCTACCAGAAGCCTTCTGGTCTCTAGGAGGGAGGGCTTTACTACATATAGAGCTCTTTTGACATCTATTTCACCCTCAGACACAACAAAAACATTAAATTGCTAAAATCAAAGGTAAAAACTAAATTTTTTTATATAAAGATATTAGATATTTAAGGGCCAAGTTAATATTTATAGTAATAATCAATCTTTACATTACTACACCAATTTTCAATTGTTTTTGTTAAATTTCTCTCTAAAAGCTCTAAATCCACAGAAAAATAAGAATATTTGTAATTTCTTCTATTTTTGATTTTGAATACAATTTAAAGAAGTTTTATTTAAATTTCCAGTAAAGAAGTAATTCAAGATTATTATATTAAGTCTCAAAAGTAGGCTATTTCCATCTTTTATAAGAATTTCCTCTTTGTTAAGACTTTATAATTTTTTATCAATATAAATGGTATTTTTATTAATTAATTTCTTTAATATTGGTAAGAGTATTGTTATAAATTGTTTTTTATTATGAAATGACAATTATTTATGCCTTTATTAATTGTTTGTAACAATAATAAAATGTAATGACTATATTAATTATTATATATTAATATATTTATTTTTATTATATTAATTTTTTTATATAATTGATATTATTATATTTATTTTATAAAAACAATATTTTATGAAAAAATTATAAAAATTATTCATCAGCATAGTTAATATTTGTATTATTCTTGAATTGAATAAGGACATTCATGGTACAATAAGTAAAATATTGGTCATATTTCTTATTGTTTCATAGTCAAACCTTACATTTGGGGCCTGGCTTTGATATTTACTTACAAGACCTTCTAATAAAATTGAAATTGGGTTTATCCAATAAAAATTATATGTATAATTATAAAATTATATAAATTTTTTATATTTATTGATCCTAAAAGTGATTGGGGCATTTGGAAAGCAATTGTACTGTCTTACATGTGGGTTTTCACATCCTTAGACTTGAAAGAACTCTCTTTTAGTGACTCTAGTGATTAAAAAAGATATTAATTAATTAAAAATGAATTCATATTATGATATAATTTCAAAGAATCATATTAATTTTTATTTTATTCTTGAAAAATAAAAATAAAATAAAAATTTAACAAAAAACCATTTTTATTCCTTTTTACTTGTTTAATTGATTCAGTTGTCGTATTTCAAAAGATTTAAAAAGAAATGTTTATGTGGAAATTGCCATATCTTCTCAAAAATAACACTTGTTATAAAATACTTATATTGTTTGTCTTTTTAGTGTTTGAAGACAACCCAACAGAAAATGATTAGACCACCGTTGAGATATTGGTGGAAGAAACTTGCCAAAGTTATCCAAAACCTGTTGTTAATAAAAAAAGAAAGGCAAAGAAATGAGTCTTTCTAGGACCCACTGTTCAGGACTCTTAAGGTGAGTACCTCTTTGAAATTGCCATAAAAAAGATTTTTTAGTGTTCTGAAATCTTTGTTAGTCCTTAATTATGACTACTAGAGGAGGATACCTATACTCTATCCAATGACATAGAGCTTAACTCAGAAGTAAAATGGATCCCTCAAAAGGGAAAAGAAAGGGAAATATCCCCAGTGGAACAGAATCCACACAAGGAAGTGCAATCTCCCAAAGGCAAGTCCCAGAAATGCCCATAATATCTGAACCAGAGTTGGAACTAAGTATGAGTAACTCCAACAGGTACAAATCACATTGAGAGGGCTCAGAAAGACATATACATGAGCCAGTGCAAGCAGTACTACACAGTGTACAAGGACAAGGATTGGGAAATGTTGCCACAAATCCACCAAGGAGTGATGAGCTCCTGGAATATCCGGAAAAAGTTACTCAAAGAGGAGGAAATGGTGAGATACTCCAATGAATGGAATCCATTATCATACAAACCTCAAATAAAAAATAAAGGAGTACCATGCCAACAATAGGGAGGCAAGCAGGGAAGAAGCCCCAGTAGCTTCTAGCAGCAAGCCTCAAGTCATCCAACCTTCCCAAGAAGGGAAGAAGAACAAGAAAAAGAATCGGAGGAAACCATATTCCCCAAGTTGCAGGATTCAGAAAATCCAAAAATATGCCATGGATAATGTCTTCAACATGGCCAGAACATTGATTCCATCCAAGGAAAAAGACAAACAAATAATGAGACAACCCCATTTCTCAAAGAAATGAATTTGTCTCCTGATGTTGTAAATACTTTAATAGAAACCAAAGATAGTATATGACATCTGAAAAATGTTAAAAATAGTTTATTATCTTTACAAGGTATGAATAGTCACCAAGGAGGATCTTGCATCAATAATTGGCAATTGAATTCACGTCAAGCAAACTTCAAGCAGGATCAAAGTCAAGCAAATGTCAAGCAAAAATCAAGCAAACAGCGAGCACATGTCACACTCATGTCTTACACCTAATCCTGTGACATCCACCAATATTGGTTCCCCTGTGCCTTCAACTCAGATTCCGCACCACCTGATCATCCCGCAACCATCCAAAGGTTGGTAAAAATTACACAAGAACCGCCTGTTTGCACACACACCAGGTCATCCATGAAAGGACCCTGCCTCCACGGGATTTTCATCTTGCGGATGACACTGGTAGAGCCTGCCGCACAATACTGCAGGTGTGGGTGTGTGTGTGATGGGCACACCAAGGCCAAATGATGTGTAGCCATAAATAAGCTCAGAATAAGTGTGTGACATTGTTGGAGCCAACCGCACAATGCAGTGGGTGCAGGTGCATGGGTGTAACACATCATGCACACAGAGGCAGGACATGTGAGGGCCTAATGTCAAGTGGCATTGACCATTTGCAGGTGGCACATGAAACCACTTGTGGCAGGTGCAGTGGCATTGGCGTGTGTGGGTGCAGGTGCGGGTGCGGTGCAGTTGCATTGGCATGTGCATGTTCAGGTGCATGTGCCTGTGCAGGGACAGGTGTGTAAGGGCTTATTCCCCTTCCAACTTGATGATGGCACAGTTGGACATTTTGGATGCTGTGATAGGTGAGTGTGTGGGTCATTTGATCATTGAAATTGGCTTATTTACACTTTATGCAATGTCAAAATAGTAATTTCTTTGTGGCAATGTGAAATAATGGGCTTTGCTTGTCACAATGGCATGTCTCTGTCACCAAATTTTAAGGAAGTTATTTAACCAGCAAGATTTCTAATGAATCTGAGAGATTTTCATTTTTGTAGACTAAATATCATGAAATAACAGTTTTATCATTACAAGAAGTCCACAGGACATAACTTTGTTATCATACAATCCACAGTTACCTTTTATTTCTTCTTCAGATATAATCAAGTTTCCATCATCAACACCAAAAGCTTTATAAATATTGTGAACCTTTGAGATATGACCACATACCCAAAAAGGTCACAAGAAATATTTAATATAATTATATATTAAAAATAAGTACTTTTAAAATACAAAAATACCATAAATTGACATAAAACTTGGTTTAACTTAGAAACCAATGAATAAACATGTGAAATAAATTATACCATTGGATTCCCCATGGTAAAATACACATATACCATTTTTATGGCATATCTGTAAAGTCAATATTTAATAAGTTATAAGTAATAATACCTTATAAAATACATAAGTCCTTCTTTATTTAAAATGCCAATGAGAAAACATGTGAAAAAAATGGTACCAGTGGATTCTCCATAAAGATCCACATATAAAACAATTAAGAAGCTAAGCTTCAAGCTCAATACTTAAGGAATTAACCTGAATATATGCACTTTTTTGGTCAACGCATATATTCAGGGATTTTAGCTAATATCTCTTGAATTATACATGATAGAGTGATGAACCAAAAATAAAGTCATCACATAATTACTGTAGGAATACAGAAATGAAATTTATTTAACAAGTTATAAACAAGGTTAAAACCTGTAAGGAATTATTGATCAAAGTCAACAGAGCTGTGAACACATTGTTGTGAAAGTGGTCCAAACTTAAAAAAAAGTCAACAGTTGGATTCTGCTAGTTCATTCGTGAAGAATGATGTATTTATTATTATAATATTCAAGGTATAACCCCTTGAAATCATGGTTTGAAGTTTAAAATATTAAATTTTGACAGAAAAGATGAGTTACAAGAAAAATCATCAAAAATAGAGTTTTGATGATGTAATGAAATGCTCTTAAAAGCATAATACGGTTATAACAAGCTATTAGAATTCGCTCTTTTAATGGCTGTAGCGTGTAAATCTTAAAAGTTATTAAGGATCAAAGTTTGAGCTTAATTTGATCATTTATGATCACTCACTGTAACCTTAAATTAAGTTGAACAGTCATATTAGTGATAAAACTGGTGAATACTATTAGTTTATGATCAAAACTAATAAAATCCACGAATTTTGGGGTTCTTCCAAGTCTTTGACATCATCAAACTTAGAGTTATAGTGATAACTCTAAATAATGGCGTAATAATGATGCAATATGGTTTGATCATGATGTAATCATCACCAAACCTTAAAATATCAATCAATAAACGTCTACTAGAAGCCTGTTGGACTCTAGGAGGGAGGTATATACTATAAATAGAGCTCTTTTTACTCTGTTTTCCCCTCAGATGCATCAAAAACATTAAATCAATACAATAAAAAGGTAATTTACTTCATTCTTTATATATAAAACTCTTATATTATCAAAGACCAAAGATCATCTTATTATAATCATCAATTTTGACGTGATTAAATCATTTATTTAATTGTTTTTGTTAAAAAGCTCTCTAAAATCTCATTTACATGTAAAAATCAAGAATATTTGTAATTTCTCTATTTTTTATTGTAATTACAATTTGGATAAGTTGTATTTATATTATTTGGTGTAAAATATCTCAAACTTATTATATTAAGTATTAAAAGTAGGTTATTTTCTCCTATTATAATAATTTTCTCTCTATTATTCTTTTAATAATACTTTAATTAATATAAATAATAAACCAAAAGTATTAATTGACAATACTCAGAAATTAATACAAGGACAACAAGAGTTGTACAAATACATAACTGATATAAAAGAAAAAGCTTTGACAATCAATTATGACGTGAGTATTGATAATCTTACAGAAAAATTAAACAAATTAAGTATTTCTGTGGAAAATTTTGAAGAAAAGACTTCATCACACCAAAAATTCCTTTTGGACCATGTAAAAAAGAGTGATGAAGCAAGAATGCATCTGAAAGATGACATTCAAAGTGAAATAAGGCTTATTACTGAAAAAATGGATAAAATTAATGAGGCTAATTTGAATATGCCAAAGTTATCAACACCATTTTCTCACATATAAAGCCCTGTTAAACCAAAAGAGGAATTAACAAATCCATTCATAACGGACTTGAGTAACCAAGACAATAACCAAGTCTTAATGAAGGAAGCACCTCAATTGAAAGAATGGCCAACATTCACAGGAGAAGGTGAATATGACCACATGTCATTTAACAAGACAATTGACATGCTACAAGAAGATTATGCCATACCAGATGAATTAGTCACTGCAAGATTACATTCATTGTTTGAGAAATCTGCAAAAAGATGGTATTATGGCATAAGGCAAACAAATGGCAAAAATACCTGGTCTTGGTGGAAACAAGAAGTAATCACCAAGTGGGCTAATGATGCCTGGAGGTACAAAATATAAAATACATTTGAAAATTCCTTCTTTGACCCAGACAAAGAAATACCTTTAACTTGGTTCTTGAAACAAGTTGACAGACTTAATGCATTTTACCCAGCAATGTCACAAAAGATGGTGCATATGAAAATACTCAAGAAATGTGGAGGAGAGCTAGAACATGCCCTAAGAAGCAGGTGTATAGAACCATGCTCCACAGAAGAGTACATTAATGCACTAGAAGACATAGTGACAAGAGCAAAAATTGGCAGGACTTGGAAGAAATTGGACATTAAAAACCCAAATAAACCATTTAGCAAAAAAGATAAATCAAAAGAGCCCTTCAAGCCCAATACATCCAACAAAAATGAGCAAACAAAATGCCATAAATGTGGAGGTATTGGACACTTAGCCAATAATTGCCTTAAAAAGGCCAACATTAATGAAATTGTGGAAAAATAAATCCACAATGACAAAGAAGAGGAATCTGACTCTGAAAGAGAGACAGAAGAATCAGAAAGTTCTGAAAGTGATGAAATCAATATAATTAATGCACAAATTAATAATATTGATATAATTTATGAAGTACTGGATGTTAACTCAAACTTACCACAGGTTGGGACATCTGACACAAACCTGACAAATATACAAGATGCCAAAATGTATAGGACCAAACCTGCAAGAGGAATGGGATATACAGCTGGAAAATGAAGTATAAGTATTGTTATGGTTTATAACCAAGAAGGAAAATTTAACTTGGACACAGGAGCATATTTCACCTGTGTTGGTAAAGGTTATTTAAAAACCATTGTCCCAGACTGGCAAGAAAAACTTATGCCAATACAAGGTGTCAAATTTAGTAGTGCAAGTGAGAGCATGAAGCCCCTTGGAATAATTGATTTAACAATAATTTTTCCCCATCCCTCACAATGTATCAGACTTAAAGTAGAGTTTGTAGTAGTTGACAGCTGTACTAGCAATCACTTCATACTTGGGAATGACTACTTATCAATTTATGGTATAGATATCTCTAACCAAAAGGATAGATATTTTACCATAGGAGACAACAAAAGACAAAAGTTTGGCTTCTTAAATAACAAAAAACAAATCACAGTTCTTAAGAATGAAGAAAAAATTCCAGAAAAGGAACTTTTTATATAACAAGAAATATTTAATATAATTATACATTAAAAATAAGTACTTTTAAGATACAAAAATACCATAAATTGACATAAAACTTGATTTAACTTAAACACCAATGAGTAAACATGTGAAATAAATCATACCATTGGATTCCCCATGGTAAAATACACATATACCGTTTTTATGGCGTATCTGTAAAGTCAATATTTAATAAGTTATAAATAATAACACCTTATAAAATACACAAATCCTTATTTATTTCAAAGCCCAATGAGCCAACATGTGAAATGAATGGTACCAGTAGATTCTCCATAAACGTCCACATATAAAACAATTAAGAAGCTAAGCTTCAAACTCAATACTTAAGGAATTAACCTGAATATATGCACTTTTTTTGGTCAAAGCATATATTCAGGGATTTTACCTAATATCTCTTGAATATTACATGATAGAGTGATGAACCTAAAATGAAGTCATCACGTAATTACTGTAGGAATACAGAAATGAAGTTTATTTCACAAGTTATAAACAAGGTTAAAACCTGTAAGGAATTATTGATTAAAATCAACAGAGCTGTTGACCACTTTGTTGTGAAAGTGGTCCAAACTTGGAAAAAAGTGTACAGTTGGATTCTATTAGTTCATTTGTGAAGAATTATGTATTTATTATTTTAATATTCAAGGTATAACCCCTTCGAATCATAGTTTGAAGTTTAAAATATTAAATTTTGACAGAAAAGATGAGTTACAAGAAAAATTATCAAAAATAGAGTTTTGATGATGTAATTGAATTCTCTTAGCAGAACAATACGGTTATGCCAAGCTATTAGAAGTAGCTCTCTGAATGGCTGTAGCGTGTAAATCTTAAAAGTTATTAAGGATCAAAGTTTGAGCTTAATTTGATCATTTATGATCACTCACTGTAACCTTAAATTGAGTTTAACAGTCATATGAGTGACAAAATTGGTGAATACTATTATTTTATGATTAAAACTAATAAAATACACAAATTTTGGGGTCCTGCCAAGTCTTTGACGTCATCAAACTTAGAGTTAAAGTGATAACTCTAAATAATGGCATAATAATGATGTAATATGGTTTGATCATGATGTAATCATGACCAACCCTTAAAATATTGATCAGTTCCAGTTGATATGATCAATATACGTCTACTAGAAGCCTTTTGGACTCTAGGAGGGAGGTATTTACTATAAATAGAGCTCTTTTTACTCTGTTTTACCCTCAGATGCATCAAAAACATTAAATCAATACAATAAAAAGGTAATTTACTTCATTCTTTATATGTAAAACTCTTATATTATCAAAGACCAAAGATCATCTTATTATAATCATCAATTTTGACGTGATTAAATCATTTATTTAATTGTTTTTGTTAAAAATCTCTCTAAAATCTTATTTACATGTAAAGATCAAGAATATTTGTAATTTCTCTATTTTTTATTGTAAATACAGTTTGAATAAGTTGTATTTATATTATTTGGCTTAAATCATCTCAAAATTATTATATTAAGTATGAGAAGTAGGTTATTTTCTCTTATTATAATAATTTTCTCTCTATTATTCTTTTAATAATACTTTAATTAATATAAATAGTATTTATATTAATTTATAGCTTTAATATTGGTAATATTATTGTTATTAATTGTCAATTACAGTGGATATGATCAGTACACGTCTACTAGAAGCATTTTGGACTCTAGGAGGGAGGTATTTACTATAAATAGAGCTCTTTCTGCTCTATTTTCCCCTCAGACGCATCGAAAACATTCAATAAATACAAACAAAAAGGTAATATCTTTATTCTTTATATATAAAGCTTTTACATTATTAAGGACCAAAGTTCATCTTTATTATAATCATCAATTTTGACGTGATTAAACCATTTGTTTAACTGTTTTTGTTAAAAATCTCTCTAAAACTCATTCCCATGTAAAAAATCAAGAATATTTGTAATTTCTCTATTTTTTTATTGTAAATACAATTTGTATAAGTTGTATTTATATTATTTGGCGTAAAATATCTCAAAATTATTATATGAAGTGTCAAAAGTAGGTTATTTTCTCTTATATTAATAATTTTCTCTAAATTATTGTTTTAAAAATTCTTTAATTAATATAAATAGTATTTATATTAATTTGTAACTTTAATATTAGTAATATTATTGTTATTAATTGTTTTCTATTAATAAAAAACTGTTTTTTATGCCTTTATTATTTGTTTGTAACAATAATAAAGTGCCTTTGAATATATTCATTATTTTGTATGAATATATTTATTTTATTATAGTATATTTTATAATATAAATTATATTATCATATTTTATTAATAATATAATTATTTTTATGCCATAATTATAATAATTCTTTATTATTATAATTATTTTTATCTTATTTATTTCATTTATAAGGACATTCATAGTACAATAAGTAAAATATTAGTAATTTTACTTATTGTTTCATAGTCAAACCTTACAAATATTGAGATGTGGCCAATCTGGTAAGAAATTCACATCAATCTTCAAAGTTTTTAATATTAGAAAGTTATTGTTCAGCATGCAAGATGGCTCAGAGACTTTAAAAATGCTATTAATAGCAACAAATCTTAGTGAGGTGCCCCTCAGAAAACATATCACACTGTTGCTGACATTTTTGGATTAAATTGAAAATATATTGTTCCCAATCTTAATGTCTGAAGCTGGAAAATACCAAGGTGAGACAATCATTGAATTGGGATTAATTGTGGACTTTACAGTAGTCTCTAAGCTGATACATTCAACTATTTCACTTGTTGAATGGAATTTCTGTAAGTACTTAACCAGGAAATCATAATTTGGTTGGTCATGGAAGTATGGCTTTTTATATTTTTGGTGATTGAACGGGGAAGGCTGCTGTGATTTGAAAAGTTGTTTTATTTCACATGGGACAGATGGGGATCTCAGGAGAACAGAAATGTTGGAACATAAACAAATATGTTGAAGTAAGGTTTTATCTAAATCATCTATTCAGAGTTGCAAGAAGTTAGTCTTATTCAGGTCATGTGTTTAATTAATGTGAATATATTGATCTTATTGATTGACATACATATTTTGTTGTTTGTTGGCATCTTTGCAAATACTCAAATCAAGTGCTCATAACCCCATGTGGCTGAGGCTTGTGCTTGGCCCCAATGTTAGAAGAGTTCAGGAATATAATCAGCAAAATGATGATATGGTTTACTTTTCTGTTTTGAGAACAGGTGTTGATTGGAAAGGCAAAATGTTTTACAATTTTCAGCAAATGCAGTGGCATCATCCATTGAAAAAGTCCAACTTGTGCCAATGTTGATAGCACTAATCAAATGGAATGTATTCTTGGTTAGTTAATTTGCAATTTCTTCTGATTGACCCATTTTCCTTTGTGTGTTGGCAGATTTGTGTTCATCTAATGACATCTGTTGACTGAGAATTAAAAATGAAATATAGACCTTATATAAGAGAGCCCATTGAGCAGCTTGTAAACTACCATGAGAGGGGGAACCCATTTTGCGGGGTACTCTTGTCCATGAGGAGGGAATTATGGTATCAGATATGATTTGTTGGAGATGCTCCAGAGTCTCACCCTTGATCTGGTGATCTCTCAGTGCACTAATATCCAATTCAGAGGGGATGTAAGCCGCATAAAATGAAGGAATCTCCGCAGAACCCCTAGATGGATGTTGCATGTGAGGGGCAGGCATTGGGAGGTAGTTTGTTCTGGTGGAAGTAGTGGGGAGTGACTCATTTATTATTTTTGCTGCGTCTCTTCTCAGGAAGCTGTGTGGTATTCTATACCATTAGTACCAGTTTCAAGCTTACCAATAAAACAAAAGAAAACAAATGATAATAAAACAAATTACGCAAAAAATATTTACACATTACAGCTACAGATTCCAAACAGAAATCTAAAATACACAGCCTCAAGAGCTTATCAAAAAAGTATAGTATCAAAGGATTTATCCAGCTTATTGCATCATCAAGAAAGTAGTATGAAATTAAAAGGAGTTAATCTAAATAAAGGTATATGAAGACACTGTGGGATGAAATAAGGCAGTACCTTGAGGGGGAAGTTAATTGTAAGTCTGTTTTGAATTCCAGAATTTTCCAATAACCATGGGTGCTAATGTGTATTAGCTTCCCCTCTAGATAATAATGAATATTCAGCCTACAGAGAATCACAAAATTAAATAAGATTTGCAGCTTTTAACAGACAGATAAGACGTATCAGCAGTCTCTAAATCAGACCTATCAATAACACTACAGTAAAAACTCTGATCTAAAATATCTGATAAAATAAACACTAGGATTTTTTTATTTTATTTTAATAAAAGTGAGGATAATATATATATATATATATATGTTTTGGGTTTATGTCATTTTAATAAAACTAATAAGAATATTTTTTTTTGTTTTTTTTTAATAAGAATGATAAGAATATATATTTTTTAATGGTTTTAGGTTGATTATAATGATTTTTTTTATATGAGTACTAATAATAAGACTACTGGATTTGATTCTTTGAGTTTTTTCTTAATATTGAGTTTATATCACTACTACTTTTTTTTGTTAATAACACTAAGCTTTCAAGCAAGGCTACTAAGCTTTAGCTACGGTTATACTAATATTTCCTTAACAATAATAAGCTACTGAGCTTTTTTACTACGGTTATACTACTATTCTTCACTAATACTAAGCTTACTGAGCAAGGCTACTGAGCTTTTCACTACTAAAACACTACTACTATTCTAGATATGCTGCTAGTTCAGGGATGGTTTTGATCCTGGATAGTGGGAACTTCTTCCATGATGATGGGAAGATGAGGGAGAGAGGACCTCTATTCATAGCTTTTGGGCCTCCATAGAGCTTCTCAAAATAGGGTGCTTAGAAAAAATAATATCTGAGAGGTTTTAGCTGGTGAGACATGTAGTTTTGGTGTAGCAGCGTGTTTGCTGAGAGAATTATGCTGGTGGTGCTTTTTCTTATCAAAATCATGTGATGTATTTGTGATAATTTGGCTGGTGAGATTTTCTTTTTGCCAAGAAAGTATGGAAAATACAGGCCCTGACAATTGAACTTTCTTCTAGTCATATGATATATATGAGAAAATTACGCTGGTGTTTCTTTTTCTTCTCAAAATCATGTGATGTATTTGATATAATTTGGCTGGTGAGCTTTTCTTTTTATCAGAGTCATGTGAGTTCATTGAGATAATATGGCTGGTGATATTTTCTTGAAGGTGGGGAAAGTGTTTTTTGTTTCTATTTTTACGTATGTTATGAGAGAATTATGCTGGTGTTTCTGTTTTAGTATTTTATCATTTCATATGGATATTGCATCATTTCTATCAAGTTTGATGCGTGTCATTATTAATAAGCAAACATTTGTTCTTGGAAAATATATTGTAATTTTATGCATAGCCTTGAGGTATTTCTTCTTTCAATTGAATCAAGGTGGGGAAAATATTTTTGTTTCTATTTTTTACGTATGTTATGAGAGAATTATGCTGGTGGTGCTTTTTCCTATCAAAATCATGTGATGTATTGGAGATAATTTGGCTGGTGAGACTTTATTTTTTCCAAGAAAGTGGAGAAAATACAGCTCCTGACAATTGAAATTTCTTCTAGTCATATGATATATATGAGAAAATTATGCTGTTGTTTCTGTTTATTATCAAAATAATGCAATGTCTTTGAGATAATTTTGCTAGTGACATTTTCATTTTTGGTGACTTTGTTACATATTTTCTGAGAGAATTATGCTGGTGTTTCTGTTTTAGTACTGTATCATTACATATGGAGATTGCATCATTTCTATCAAGTTTGATGTGTGTCATTATTACTAAGCAAACATTTTTTCTTGGAAAATATATTGTAATTTTATGCATAGCCTTGGGGTATTTCTTCTTTAAATTTAATCAAGGTGGGGAAAATACAGCTCTGATTCTGTGGTCCAGCTTCATATACCTTTATTTAGATTAACTGCTTTTAATTGAATAATTTGCTAATAATGATGCAATAAGGTGGATAAATCCTTTGATAATATACTGTTTTGATAAGATCTTGAGGATGTGTATTATATTTCTACTTGAAACATGTTGTCATAATGTGTAAATATGTTTTGCTTAATTTGTTTTATTACCATGTATTGATTTTTTTGGTTTATTGGTAAGCTTAAAACTGATACTAATGCTATGGAATACCACAATGCATGTAAGGCTTTACTATGAAACAATAAGTAAAAATTACTAATATTTTACTTCTTGTACTATGAATGTCCTTATAACTAGAATAAATAAGATAAAAATAATTATAATAATAAAGAATTATAATATTTATGGCGTAAAATAATTATATTATCAAATAAATATAATAATATAATTCATATTATAAAAAGATAATATAATAAAAAAAATATATTAATATAAGATAATTAATATATTTAAAAGCACTTTATGATTGATACCAACAAATAATAAAGGCGTAAGAAATTGTTTTTTAATGATAAAAAACAATTAATAACAATAATATTACTAATATTAAAGTTATAAATTAATATAAATACTATTTATATTAATTATAGAATTATTAAGAGTAATAATAGAGAAACATTATTATAATAAGGGAAATAACCTACTTTTAATGCTTAATATAAGAGCTTTGACTATATTTACACTGAGAAATGTAAATACAACTTATTTAAATTGTAATTACAATAAAATTTAAGAGAAATTACAAATTTTGTTGATTTTACGTGGAATTGAGGTTTTTAAGAGAAATTTAAACAAAACAATTAAATAATTGTAATAATCACATCAAAGATGAAGATTATTATAGGATGATCTTTGGTCTTTAATAATATAAAAGTTTTATATATAAAGAATAAAGAAGTTACCTTTTTATTCAAAGATTTAATGTTCTGTAAGCGTCTGAGGGGAAAACAGAGTAAAAACAGCTCTATTTATAGTAAATACCTCCCTCCTAGAGTCCAACAGGCTTCTAGTAGACGTGTATTGATCATATCCACTGGAATTGATCAATACTTTAAGGTTTGGTGATAATTACATCAAGATCAAACTATATTACATCATTATTATGCCATTATTTAGAGTTATCACTATAAATCTAAGTTTGATAATGTCAAAGGCTTGGAAGAACCCCAAAATTCGTGGATTTTATTATTTTAAATCATAAACTAACAGTATTCACCAATTTCATTACTCATATGACTGTTAAACTTAATTTAAGGTTACAGTGAGTGATCGTAAATGATGAAATTAAGTCAAACTTTGATCCTTAATAACTTCAAACATTTACACACTACAGCAATTCAGAGAGCTAATTCTCATAGCTTGGCATACCCTCATTATTCTTCTAAGAGCATTTTATTACATCATCAAAACTCTATTTGTGATGATTTTTCTTGTAACTCATCTTTTGTGTTGAAATTTAACATTTTAAACTTCAAACCATGATTTCAAGGGGTTATACCTTGAATATTATAATAAAAAATACATAATTCTTCACGAATAAACTAGTAGAATCAATCTGTCTAATTTTTTTAAGCTTGGACCACTTTTACAACAAAGTGGTCAACAGCTCTGTTGATTTTAATCAATAATCCCTTACAGGTTTTAACCTTGTTTATAACCTGTGAAATAAACTTCATTTCTGTATTTCTACAGTAATTAAGTGATGAATTTATTTTTGGTTCATCACTCTATCATGCATACTTCAAAGATATTAGCTAAGATCCCTGAATATATGCTTTGACAAAAAAGTGCATATATTCAGCTTAATTCCTTAAGTATTAACTTTGGAGCTTAGCTTGTTAGTTGTTTTATATGTGGATTTTTATGGAGAATACAATGGTACCATTTATTTCACATGTTGTTTCATTGGTCTTTAAAATAAATAAGGATTTTTGTTGTTTATAAGGTATTATTACTTATAACTTATTAAATATTGACTCTACAGATATGCCATAAAAATGGTGTATGTGTATCTTACCATGGGGAATCCAATGGTATAATTTATTTTACATGTTTATTCATTGTTGTTTAAGTTAAGCCAGGTTTTATGCCAATTTATGGTATTTTTGTAGCTTTAAGGTAATTATTTTTAATGTATAATTATTTTGAATATTTCTTGTGACCTTTATTGGGTATGTGGTAATATCTCAAAGGTGCACATTACCTACCACCAGAAAATATTGTACCACAATCTGATATGTGTAATTAAGCTATCATCCACTGTCCTACCTTTTCAATAGACTTTGTTAGTCTTGAAGCTCAATAATGCTTAACTTTTCTATTTTTCCGGTTTTCTTTCATGTCTGAACCTTCTTAGTAGTTTATCAGCATTTAATGTATCTTTCTCAAGTAGCCATTCATCTTCTTGAGTTAGATTTCTAAAACTTACAAGGTATTCTCTTTCTTTTTTGTTTCTTTTCCTTCTTTCTTTAAGGACTTTCACTATTCTATT
Source organism: Austropuccinia psidii (assembly GCA_023105745.1). NCBI lineage: Eukaryota > Fungi > Basidiomycota > Pucciniomycetes > Pucciniales > Sphaerophragmiaceae > Austropuccinia > Austropuccinia psidii. The sequence goes on from JALGQZ010000018.1 coordinate 7,092,137, forward strand.
TTCTTCTCCTTCTTCCAAAGGGGGAACTTCAAGTGGAGGTTTATTTCTTAGTGGAAATAACTCCTTGTCACTTGAGCTGTGAGGTTTTTTCAGGCTTACAGGGAAAGTTGGGTGTTTGTTCATTAGATCACCTGTGAGTTCCAATTGCACAGCATTGGGTCAATGAAGTTCTTTCATCATAAATGGTCCTGCAAAGGAATCTTTCAATTTCTTTGGACCTTTTATGTTATTGAAATTAAGGGTTGATACTAGGACCAAGTCTCCTATTGTGAAATCAGGTAGTTTATGACTTTTATCCCATCTGTCTTTTGCATATTTGAAAGAATCTTGCATACATCTGTTTGCATGGTGTCTTGCCTTGTCAAGCATTATCTTAAAACTGCTTGCTGTTGGATGTATATCCGCTAAGTCCTTTTTGAGGGTAGCATAAGGAAGTCTTGTATTCCAACCTTTTTCTAGCATTTCTGGTTTTTTGCCAGTAGAAGAATGGATTGATGTTTTATATTCCAGTTCAAGAGCTGGTATTAGTGTACACCAATCATGAATAAAGCCATAAGAATCTTTGAATTCTAGTCCAAAAGCACAGAATCTTCTGATCATATCCTCTAAGGTCTGTATCATTCTTTCTACTATCCCATCAGTTTGAGGATGGTAAGCTGTTGAGAATGATAATTTTGTCCCAAACAGGTTATGGAGCTTTGTCCATAATGCTGAAGTGAACTTTGGGTCTCTGTCACTTATAATATTTTGGAATAAGCCTGTATGGCTAATAGCTTTATTCCATATCATTATGGCTACGTCCATAGCTGTTTCATCTTTATGTGTCACAGGGGCTCTAGTGGAAATACAAGAGTGGCCTGGAACTCAGCAATCAGGTAACTCACTTGGAAGACTCCAAAAGAATAAAGAATAAAAATAATAAGAATGGATTCCTCTAAAAGATATGCAGGTACAACATGAGATGCAAAAGAGGAAAGGGAAGCCAAATGGCCAAAGAGCCAACCAAGTAAATCCTTAATCACTGTTTCAACCTTCCAAAAATGAATAATGGAATTAGTAAGGATATGACCACCAAATATCCATTGACAGGCAAAGAGAGAGAAAGAGAAAGGTGCTAAATGACTGACTTAATAATATCAGTATTTGCTTAACTAAAATGAAAAGAAAATAAAGATAAAATAAAATCAAAGTATATTAATTAACTGGGGAAAACCCCCCCAAGGTGGAAAGGGTAGCCAGTATATGTGAAAAGTTGGGAGCTTGAGTTCTTCAGGCTGAAAGCTGATCTGTATTGATCCTTGAGGCTGTATTTATTGTTTTGGGAATTGATACATCTGGCTAATATTGAAATTGAATTGGGTTGAATGAACTTCCCATGCTTGAAAATGAAATACAGTTCTTGATGGATCCAGACTTTATTGAAATGAATATGGTTGCCAAGATGGATTGAGTGGAGATTTGACACTTGACAACTTCTTTTGGCACTTCCTCTTGAATACACTTTGAGAATGAATTGACAGGATTCCATTGGAAGGAATACTTGGAGTGAGAATAACCAAGACTGCTTGATGGCGTCATTGGTCTTTGACACTGAAACACTTGCTCTTGAGCCTTAATGATTCCTCTGAATGATTGGGTGCCTTGATGACGTGATGAGATGTTGGGATGTTGAAATGACCATTTGATATTGCCACCATTGAATTGCTGTTGAAAAATGATGTACAATGATATATAACATCATTTATGGCATGTTGGTTCATTGGCAAGAAGATTACGTCCAAAGGTCTTGAGATGGAAAGGCAGAGGGGAAAAGGATGGATGTGATGGCTTTCAGAGCTTGAAAAGGTGTTTCTGGGCCCTTTGGGGTTTTTGGCCACTTTTGGGTTCTGAGCCTAAACCTGGCCCAAAAGGCGGGAAAGTGTCTTTTGGACACTTTGCGTCAAAGTGCGCAAAAATGCGCAAAATGTGCAAAGTGCGCAAAAATGCGCAAAATGCGCAAAAATGCGCAAAATGCGCAAAAATGCGTAAAAATGCGCAAATACGCATTATGAGCCCAAATGGCCAAAAACAGCCATTTGGGCCATTTCCCTTGGTTTTGAGGGAAATGACCAGAAATACCCATTTGGGCATAAATTGCCGCTATGGGTTCTGGATTGAGGTGAAGGGCCATGAAGGCCCCAAAACACAAATGGCCATAAATGGTCCATAAGATGATGACATGGCCATATTGGCCACTGGTGATTGATATGGCCAATTGGCCAAAAAAGAACTGTGGCTTGATATGCCATATGGGGATCCAAGGAGGTGAATTGCCATGGTTGTAACAGTACCCCCCACCTTGGAATGGTGAGCTCCTGAGCACCAAGACAAGGTGAAGCGTGTTGAGGCTCTTGGAAAGATTTTGAGAAAGTGATTCAAGAGGACTGATTAAGATAAAAAAATTGAAAACTGATATTAAAAATTTGACATTTGATGCAGGACTTGCTTGATCTTCTTTTGACATTGGCTTCATGATTTGAATTGAATTTTAAAATAAATGAGAAATTTTGACTTGATAATTGACGTGATAAAAGAAAATTTCAAATGAAAATAAAATAAAAACAAAGAATGAAAATGAAAATAAAAGAAAGAGAAAAGAGAAAAGAAAATTGAATTGAATCTTGAGGAGGTTCCAATCTTCATCACAGAGGTTAATAACTGATTTTAGAATTGGCCAAGGACCTGGAAAAAGAAATTTTATGCCAGGTGCTCACAAAGTGGCCAAGGTGATGTTTTGACAAGATTGTAGACCCCTCAGGGAAGTGCACACCAGGAGAGGAACTTACTTTCAGTAGTTACCACTCCCGCCAGTGCCATAAAAATAAAAAATAAAATGCTGAAGGAATGAATTTGAATTTGCAATCTTGGAAATGAATTGAAAATTGAATGGCCCATTGACCCAAGTGAAATGGCCATAAGATTGGAAATGAATGTTGAAAAGCCCGGCCAAAGATCTGTGTCCAAAATTTGCAAAGTGCTCACAGAGTGGCCAAAGTGATTCTTACAACAAAAGAGTAGAATACCCCTAAAGGTGCTTACCAGGAGTGGGACTTACTTTTGGAAATTCCTCTCCCCACCAAGAACCATAAAAAATCAAGCTCTTGAAGAATTGGGTCCTGGCTTGTCAGGATATAATGAGTAAAAATCTTTGACGAGTTCAGGACAATTCTTGAGGTTTCCAGTTGGTTCCCAAGTGGATCTTTCCGGGTCTTGACTGAAACCTTTCCATTCCACCAAATACCATAATTTTCCTCTCTTGAGCTTTGAGTCCAGTATACAAGAGACTTCCCATTCCTCTTCTTCTTCAATGATTATTGGAGGAGGAGGCTCTTGATGCCTATTTGGGATTTTTGACGTCTTGACTGGTTCCAAAAGGGAAATATGGAAAACTGGGTGGATGGACTTCCATTGAGGTGGTAGGCATGAGTACTGACTTTCTTCAAGATTGGAAAAGGACCCAGCCATCTTTCAGACAGCTTTTTGGTGGGTCTGGTTGATTTGATGTTCTTGGAAGAAAGCCATACCATGTCACCGGGATTGAAAACAGGTGGACTTGCTCTACTTTTATCTGCATACCTCTTAAACCTGTTTATGGAAACTTCAAGTTCTCTCTTGACATCTTGCTGTACTGATTGGATTTTTGTTGATAACTTTCCAGCTGGAGTATCTTGAGTGATGTGAACTGAGTCAAAATGAGGATCTCTTCCATAAACAGTGAAAAACGGTGATTGTTTTGTTGAAGAGTGGTCAGAGTTATTGTAGGCAAATTCAGCCAGAGGGAGCCAGGTGTTCCAATCATCTTGATGATAACTGACATACATCCAAAGGTACTGTTCTAGTATCTGATTTACCCTCTCTGTCTGTCCATCAGTTTCTGGATGATAAGCAGTTGACAGATCTCTTGAAATCTTGAGCTGCTGACAAAGATTGGTCCAAAAGGAAGAAACAAAAAGAGAACCTCGATCACTAACAATGCTTGAAGGAAGGCCATGCTTTGCAAAAATATTCTTGATGAATAAATGGGCCAAATCTAATGGAGTGATTGAAGCTATTGTTGGAATAAAAACAGCCATTTTTGAGAATCTGTCCACTATGACAAGGATTGAGTCAAAGGAATTGGACAGTGGCAATTGAGTGATGAAATCCATTGAAAGACAAATCCAAGGACCACTTGGAATTGGAAGAGGCTTGAGAAGTCCAAACTTCTTGTGATGAATATTTTTGTTTCTTGAACACTGTTGACAGGATGAGACATAATCCTTGATTAATTGAGTCATGCCGGACCAGTGGAAATCCCGCTTGACAAGTTTGAGAGTCTTCTCTTGGCAAGGGTGTCCAGCTAAAGGAGAGTCATGCCGCTTTTGAAGTATATTGAGTTGAATTGTGGGGTCATTTGGGACCACCACCCGATCTTTGAAAAGGAGAAGTTTGCAAGAGGAATCAAGAGAATAATCTGTGACAGATTTACCTTTACCCAAATCTTCAAGGACACTTCTATATTGAGAATCTTGCCACACTGCCTTCTGAATTGAATAAATCAAATTTGAAAATGAATCCACCTTGACTGCAAAAAACTTTGAGGCTTGAATTTCATCTTGCTTGATTATCTTCTGATAGTTCATTGGATTCTTGCTGATGAAACCCTCCCCCTCTCTGGGTAAACGTTGTCCCAACGTGACAAAGCATCTGGAAGGGTGGCCAAGCGGCCAGGGCGGTAAGTGATTGGGAAATGAAATTCAGATAAAAATTCAGCCCAGCGGGCTTGACGGCGAGTGAGAATCTTGGAAGACATAAAATATTGAAGAGATGAATGATTGGTGAGAACTTCAAAAGGGGAAGAAATGGAAAGAAGAAAAGCTCTCCAGCGCTTGAGAGCCCAGACTATGCCAAGGAGTTCCTTGTCATGAATCTCATAATTAAGCTCAGCTGGGAGAAGCTTGCGGCTATCAAATGCAATGGGATGTTTCCCTGAGTCAGAGACCTGACTCAGTACAGCACCCAAGGCATAATCTGATGCATTGGTCTCTACAATGGTGGGTAGCAAAGGATTGAAGTGAGAAAGGATTGGAGCAGTGGTGAATGCCTCTTTGAGTTGATGAGACTGTCTAAGAGCTTCCTCATTGAGGGGAAAACAGGAATCTTTCTTGAGGAAACTTGTGAGTGAACTAATTTCCTTTGAATAATTCTTGATGAAACGGCGGTAAAAATTGGCAATGCCAAGGAATGATTGAAAAGCCTTGAGGTTTCTTTGAGGCGGCCAATTGAGAATCTTCTGGAATTTTGCTTGGTCCATCTTGAGGCCTTCAGAAGAAACAACATAACCTAAATACTCTACACTAGAAACATGGAATAGGCATTTGGACACCTTAGCAAAGAGGTTATTGGCTTTGAGTCTGGAAAGAACAGTGGACACATGAGTGACATGTTCTTCCTCAGATTTGGAAAAGACCATAATGTCATCCAAATAAGCCACAACATAAACATCAAGAAGATCATAAAAAATATCATTGACAAGATTTTGAAAAGAAGCAGGAGCATTGGTAAGCCCAAATGGCATAACCAAGTACTCATAACTACCATATTTGGTTCTAAAACAAGTCAAATGTTCACCACCTTCCTTGATTCTGAGCAGGTTATATGCCCCACGCAAATCAATCTTGGAGAAGATAGAAGAACCATTGAAAACAGTGAGAAGCTGATTCATAGGAGGAAAAGGATACTTGTTCTTCCTAGTAACAGCATTGAGTTTGTGGCAATCAACACACAAACGGAGGCCACCATCTTTCTTTTTGACAAAAAGAACAGGTGCTCCTGTAGAAGAGGAACTTGGCCGGATGAAACCTTTCTCTACATTCTCTGAAATGTAGGCCCTGAGTGTATCCAACTCTTGGTTTGATAAAGAGTAGATCACCCCAACTGGAGGTAGAGACCCCTCCAGTTCAATATGATGATCACAGGCACGGTGAGGAGGAAGTTTCTCTGCTTTCACCTTGGAGAATACATCCAAATATTGGTGATAGACAGGAGGAACAACCTTCATCACGGTTTCTATTTCTTCTGGCTCTTCCTCTTCATCCCACAACTCCTCCAGGGAGTCATGATAAGATGAAGGAGGAAGGTCCATATTCCCAAAGAAGAGATGAAGTGAAGATACAGAATTATCTTCTCCAACATCTTGAATCTGTTTGAAGACTTCATCTCTAGATGATAGTAATGACTGATGGGAATTAAGGGAAGGAATATGGACAGAAGACAGAAATGATGGTGTTCTAGAATCACCAACCAGAGCTGCACATGATTTGGCAGAAGAAAATTCATTACTGAAAGAAATTGAAGGATCATTATAGTCCTTATGATCAGAATTAAAGGTGATCAATCCTTGCCTCCAATCAATAAACGGATTAAAATGATTAAGAAAGTCAAAGCCCAATATGCGGTCTGCTCCCTTGGGAGTATCAATGACCAAAACGTCCCATTCAAAGCTTGGGAAGGAAGGGAGCTCAACCATATATTTAGTATGGTGAGCCACAAATAAAGAAGGAGACTCAGAGGAGTCTAAAATGATGAGGGGAATCTTCTCTGGAAGTTCTGACATAGTCAATGAATACTTGTGAACAAACTGCTTCGCAATAAATCAGTTGGTAGCACCAGAATCAATGAGAATACTGTAAAAAACATCAGAAAGAGAATAAAAAACAAAAAATTTAAGAGAATTCTTGACACCAGTATTCAGAATGCACAATTGTGCTCTGGATGGAAAACTGTGAAGACCATTGAACACAACATGATCTTTACTCAGGCTTTTCCCTGGCTGGGGAATTTGCCTGACGGTTGGGTAAGCTTGTTTTGAGGCCTTTTGAAACAAGACTCAAGACTCTGCTTCCCACCAAAATAGGTACAAAGACCCTCTTTGATTCTTCTTTCTTTTTCAGAATTCATGAGCTTGAAATCTCTATTTAATAAAGAAGAATGGCGCTTGTCCCTCTTCTGAAAATTCTTCTTCTTCTTTTGACTTGAGCTTGAAGAATTTTGAGGATGAGAAGAACTTGACTTTGAGGGTTCTGGCTTCTTCTCTTGATAATGACTCTTTTCATTTTGCCTCTCATGGTACCTGGTATCAAGTTTCAGGGTAACATCCATTAAGTCTTGAAGAGAGTCAATTCTTGAAGGATGGGAGGCCAATTGATCCAAAATCCTGGACGGCAATCCCTTCCTGAAATGATGGATAAGAGCTCTTTCACCCCAATCCCCAATTCTTGAGACTAAACTTCTGAAATCAGCAATGTATAAGGATACATGCCCACCTTTTTTCATTCTAAAAGAATCCAACTCAGCTTCTGCTTTTCTGACTTCATTCGGGTCACCAAATAGAGTGAAGAGTTGAGATTCAAATAAAGGCCAAGAATTGAGAAGATAATTTGAGTCTTGATTGGTGAGATTGGAAAGATAAGGCTCAATCCATTTTGCAGCCTTGCCAATAAGAAATGATGTGGCATACAGAACTTTCTTTCTGTCTTGAGAGAAATTTGCCGGATCATTATGGAATATCAATTGACAAGACTGAATGAAACTTCTAACTTTGAAGGGCTGAGTCCCATCAAAGCATTCCAGTGCCTTCATAGATGGAGTCTTGAAGGCTGGTGGTCTTGATGCTTCAGAAAATGAAGCTGCTTGAAGATTGGCCATAATCTGAGTCATTTGCTGCATGATGGCCAATAAAGATGGTTCAGACTGATGAGAGACAGGCTGATTAGAGTGGGCTAGAGTTGGCCCTCCAGTACCTTGGGATGCTTCCACCGCAGCAGGAGCACCTTCAGTACCATCAGACGCTTCCTCTTCCACAGAATTCTCCTCCTCCTCTCCACCATCTTCACCTGGACCTTTGAAAATAGTCCTTGAAGTTCCTGGAAATTGGCCAACTACTCCTGAAAATGAACTTGATCTTCTGGGCCCTCTTCCTTCCTTCCTGGATGGTGCTGCTCCTTCCATGTGGGGTCCTTTATCTAATTGGGCCCTCAGTTGAGGAACTGCTGGGGTGCCATCTAGAGGAGCTCTTGGAGTTGGAGTGAGAACAGCTTGAGCTCTGGCCTGAGATCTTGTCTGTCTTTCCAGAGGTGAATGTTGAACAGGCATGATATCAGGAATAAAATTGAATTAAATGGATAAAGATCAAAACTTGCTTGAAGTGAAAAGAGTCAACAATCAAATCTTGAGGAAAATTAATGAATCAAAATTAAAATCTTCACGTATGTCAATAAATCAAAATCAAATGAAGTCTTGAAGTCAAAATCAAATCAATGTCTTGAACAATCAATGAATAAAAATGAAATCTTGAGGTAAATCAATCAATCAAAGTCAAATGAAGTCTTCAAGTCAATAAATCAATGAATCAAATAAATCAAAATCAAAATCTTGCAGAAAATCAATCAATCGAAATGAATTCTTGAGGCAAAATCAGTTTATGTCAAAATTCTTGATGTGAAAAAACAGCAAAATTAATGAGATCTTCAGGTCAATCAATTTTCTTGAGGTCAATATCAAATATTTCAAATCAATCAATCAATCAAAATCAAGTGAATTCTTATTTAAAAGCCAAAATTCTTGAAGAATGAATCAATTATGAATATTGATGTGAAGAACATGTCTGAATATCTTGATGAAAAAATTTGAAACTCAAAGAAAATCACAATGATGCCTGAATTATGAATGAAATGAAAATTTGATGATTTGAAAAAGAATTTAAAAAGAATAACAAAAATAAAAATGGGTCAGCTTTCAATTTTTAAAATGAAGAATGAATGAAAGAAAATTGAGAGATGACAATGAATCATTGAGTTCATAAGCGTAAAAGAATCATAATTTTGATGAAATGAGTGAATGAAATTATAAAGAAAGAATGAACAGAATGGAAAGAAATTATGAGTTAATTAATATAATGTCACAGGGGCTCTAGTGGAAATACAAGAGTGGCCTGGCACTCAGCAATCAGGGAACTTCTTGGAAGACTCCAAAAGAATAAAGAATAAAAATAATAAGAATGGATTCCTCTAAAAGATATGCATGTACAAGATGAGATGCAAAAGAGGAAAGGGAAGCCAAATGGCCAAAGAGCCAACCAAGTAAGTCCTTAATCACTGTTTCAACCTTCCAAAAATGAATAATGGAATTAGTAAGGATATGACCACCAAATATCCATTGACAGGCAAAGAGAGAGAAAGAGAAAGGTGCTAAATGACTGACTTAATAATATCAGTATTTGCTTAACTAAAATGAAAAGAAAATAAAGATAAAATAAAATCAAAGTATATCAATTAACTGGGGAAAACCCCCCAAGGTGGAAAGGGTAGCCGGTATATGTGGAAAGTTTGGAGCTTGAGTTATTCAGGCTGAAAACTGATCTGTATTGATCCTTGAGGCTGTATTGATTGTTTTGGGAATTGATACATCTGGATAATATTGAAATTGAATTGGGTTGAATGAACTTCCCATGCTTGAAAATGAAATACAGTTCTTGATGGATCCAGACTGTATTGAAATGAATATGGTTGCCAAGATGGATTGAGTGGAGCTTTGACACTTGACAACTTCTTTTGGCACTGCCTCTTGAATACACTTTGAGAATGAATTGAAAGTATTCCATTGGAAGGAATACTTGGAGTGAGAATAACCAATGACTGCTTGATGGCGTCATTGGTCTTTGACGCTGAAACACTGGCTCTTGAGCCTTGATGATTCCTCTGAATGATTGGGTGCCTTGATGACGTGATGAGATGTTGGGATGTTGAAATGACCATTTGATATTGCCACCATTGAATTGCTGTTGAAAAATGATGTACAATGATATATAACATCATTTATGGCATGTTGGTTCATTGGCAAGAAGATTACGTCCAAAGGTCTTGAGATGGAAAGGCAGAGGGGAAAAGGATGGATGTGATGGCTTTCAGAGCTTGAAAAGGTGTTTCTGGGCCCTTTGGGGTTTTTGGCCACTTTTGGGTTCTGAGCCTAAACCTGGCCCAAAAGGCGGGAAAGTGTCTTTTGGACACTTTGTGTCAAAGTGCGCAAAAATGCGCAAAAGTGCGCAAATGCACAAAAGTGCGCAAATGCACAAAAGTGCGCAAATGCACAAAGTGCGCAAAAAGTGTGCAAAAAGCGCAAAAATGCGTAACAATGCGCAAATGCGCATTATGTGCCCAAATGGCCAAAAACAGCCATTTGGGCCATTTCCCTTGGTTTTGAGGGAAATGACCAGAAATACCCATTTGGGCATAAATTGCCGCTATGGGTTCTGGATTGAGGTGAAGGGCCATGAAGGCCCCAAAACACATATGGCCATAAATGGTCCATAAGATGATAACATGGCCATATTGGCCACCGGTGATGGATATGGCCAATTGGCCATCAAAAAACTGTGGCTTGATATGCCATATGGGGATCCAAGGAGGTGAATTGCCATGGTTGTGACATTATGACATGGTAGGAACATGGGTGTTTTGCTATACCTGACAACCAATACTCGGCATGCATTATAGCTTCTGTCTCTTCCTGGAGGTAATGCTGTTACCCAATCCATAAGAACTATTTCCCAGGCGGATTTTGGTTCTTGCATTTGGATCATCATTCCAAATTTCTTTCCTGTGGCTCTGTTGGCTTTTTGACATCTGTCACAGGTTTGGAAGTATCTGCAACACTATCACGACACTCATGTAAGATGGTTTTAACAGGGTTCTATCTGTTAAGGCCATAACACATGTGTATTTTGTTCTATGTTAAAGGATTCCATCAAGGAGGTGGAATCTTCCTTCATCATATGCCTTTTTCCATGTTTCATCTAGCTTTGATGAAAGTGATGGGTCTCTGCAGTCTTTTATTAGAAGTTGGCTTAAGATATGGCAATTTTTGTCTATCTTATAGCTTTCTTTAACTTGGTTAAAGAATTGTGTGCCAATGTCTGTAGCACATATTTCTTCTATATGGTGCTCTTCCTGTGGTGCCCATGCTGGATTGTCAGGGGTATTTGCTAGAGCCCATCTGCTAAGACCATCTGGATTTTTATGAATATTACCAGATTTATGAACAATAGTCATATTTCCTCTATATTCCTGGATAGCAATTTGCCATCTCAGCATATGTCTATTTGGAGATTTCATATTTAATAGAGATCTTACAGCATTACAGTATTTAATAACATCAAATACTGTTCCATCCAAGTAATAATGTAATCTTTCTAAAGCCCACACTAAGCAGAGGCATTCCATTTGGCTTGCTCCATATCTTGCTTTAGTTGGCTTTGTTTGTCTTGAAATAAAACAAATTGGTCCTTCCACTGGTTTTTCATTGATAATTTGTGTCTGGTGTAGTGCAGCACCCAGTCCTTCTCCACAAGCTTCAATGTAAAGTTGGAAGGGGAGTTTCCAATCTGGCATTAGAAGAAATGGGGCATTTGTTAAGGAATTTTTCAGTTCTTCATATGCCTTGACTCTTTCTTCTGTCATTTCATAGACTGTTTGTTGGTCACATAGATTATACAAGGATTTAGAATTTTTTGAAAAGTCCTTTATATGCTGTCTATAGTAACCAGCAAATCCTAGAAATGATTGCATTTCTTTTTGGGTTTGAGGCATTGGCTTAAGTAGTACTTCTGCTACTTTATTCTTGTCTATGCCTAGACTAAGTCCAGATACAACATGTCCTAGTGCTTTTAATTCATTGTATGCAAAATGACACGTTTTCAAGGAAAATTTCATATTCACTTGGACTATTTATTGCAGTACCCTCCCTAGTCTTGTAAGGTGATTTTCCCAAGTCTCTGAGCAAACTATGATATCATCAATATAGATAATTAACCATCCTTGTGATAATTCTTCAGGAAATATGGTATTCATCATTGTTTGATAATGGGAAGGTGCATTTTTTATTCCAAATGGAATTGTTAAGTATTCAAAAATTCCAGAGTGGACTATTATCCTCAGTAGTTTCTTGGCATTGTCTTTTAAGACATTTTGATGAAAACCCTTTAAGGCATCCATGGCTGTAATGAGCTTAGCTTGTGACAATTGTGTCAATGTCTCATGGATTCTGGATATTGGATACCTGTCTGAAATGGTATAGGTGTTGAGGACTCTGAAGTCTCCTACCATCCTTGATTTTCCATTATGCCAAGTTATAATGACAGGTGTAGTGAATTCTACCTGTTCATTATGTCCTACCTTTCTTAATACTCCAAGGTCCATTAATTACTTAATGTGTACCTCCAAGGCTTCTCTAGCCCTTGGACTAGCTGGGTAAGCAGGTCTCCTTAGTAAAGGTGGGTAAGGCTTTTCCACATTAAGAATTATATTCAGTTCATGTCCAACTATGGCACCTAGTGGCTCTTTGTCAGTTACAAAGGCATTTTTGTACTTAAATAAGAGGTCAATCAATTTTTCTTTCATTTTTTCTATTAATTCTTGATTAAATGCTGCCTCTTTGAGTTGTTCAGATATAAAAAGTTTGTTTTCTGGAATTTTTTATTCATTCTTAATAACTCAGATTTGTTTTTTGTTATTTAAGAATCCAAACCTTTGTCTTTTGTTGTCTCCTATGGTAAAATATCTATCCTTTTGGTTAGAGATATCTATACCATAAATTGATAAGTAGTCATTTAAAAGTATAAAGTGATTACTAGTACAGTTGTCCATTACTACAAACACTACTTTAATTCTGACACATTGTGAGGGGTGAGGAAAAATTAGTGTTAAATCAATTATTCCAAGGGGCTTCATGCTCTCACTTGCACTACTAAATTTAAACATCTTGTATTGACATAAGTTTTTCTTGCAGGTCTGGTACAATGGTCTCTAAGTAACCTTTACCAACACAGGTGCAATATGCTCCTGTATCCAAGCTAACTTTTCCTTCTTGGATATAAACCATAACAATGCTGATACTTGATTTTCAAGCTGTATATCCCATTCCTCTTGCAGGTTTGGTTCTATACATTTTGGCATCTTATATATTTGTCAGGTTTGTGTCAGATGTCCTTGCTTGTGGTAAGTTTGATTTAACATCTAGTACTTCATAAATTATATCAATATTATTAATTTGTGCATGAATTATATTTATTTCATCACTTTCAGAACTTTCTGACTCTTCTGTCTCTTTTTCAGAGTCAGATTCCTCTTCTTTGTCATTGTGGATTTCTTTTTCCACAATTTCATTAATCTTTGCCTTTTTGTGGCAATTATTGGCTAAGTGTCCAATACCTCCACATTTATGGCATTTTCTTTGCTCATTACTGTTGGATGTATTGGGCTTGAAGGATTGTTTTAATTCATGTTTTTTGATAAATGGTTTGTTTGAGCTTTTAATGTCCAATTTCTTCCAAGTCCTGCCAATTTTTGTTCTTGTCACTATGTCTTCTAGTTCATTAATATACCCTTCTGTGGAGCATGGTTCTATACACGTGCTTCTTAGGGCATCTTCTAGCTCCCCTCCACATTTCTTGAATATTTTCATGTGCACCATTTTTTGTGACATTTATGGGTACAATGCATTAAGTCTTTCAACTTGTTTTAAGAACAAAGTTAAAGGTTTGTCTTTGTCTGGGTCAAAGAAAGAATTTTCAAATGCATTTTCTATTTTGTACCTCCAGGCATAATTAACCCACTGGGTGATTATTTCGTGTTTCCACCAAGACCAGGTATTTTTTACATTTGTTTGCCTTATGCCATAATACCATCTTTTTGAAGATTTTTCAAATAATTAATGTAATCTTGCAGCGATTAATTCATCTGGTATGGCATAATCCTCTTGTAACATGTCAATTGTCTTGATAAATGACATGTGGTCATATTCACCTTCTCCTGTGAATGTTGGCCATTCTTTCAATTGAGGTGCTTCCTTCATTAATACTTTGTTATTGTCTTGGTGACTCAAGTCTGTTATGAATGGATTTGTTAATTCCTCTTTTGGTTTAACAGGGCTTCTATGTGAGAAAATGGTGTTGATAACTTTGGCATATTTAAGTTAGCCTCATTAACTTTATCCATTTTTTCAGTAATAAGCCTTATTTCACTTTGAATGTCATCTTTCAGATGCATTCTTACTTCATCACTTTTTTCCACATAGTCCAAAAGTACTTTTTGGTGTGATGAAGTCTTTTCCTCAACTTTTTTTACAGTAATACTTAATTTGTTTAACTTTTGTGTAATATTATCAATACTCACGTCATAATTGATTGTCAAAGTTTTTTCTTTCATAACAATTATGTATTTGTACAACTCTTGTTGTCCTTGCATTAATTTCTGAGTATTGTCTAGTAATACCTTTGGTTTATTATTTTCAATCATAAATTTTATGTTATCAATTTCTTTTTTATTTTGTACAACAAGTTTTGTTAAAGATGATAAGCTAATATTCATTTCTTGGAAAGATAATAAACTATTTTGAATGTCTTTAAGAGGTAAAATACTACTTTTAAGCACTGTTAAAGTATTTACATCATCAGGAGACAAGGTTATTTCTTTGAGAAATGGGGTTGTCTCATTCTTTGTTCCTCTTTGTCTTTGAATTCCATCAAAGTTCTGGCCATGTTAAAGACATTGTCCATGGCATCTTTTTTGATTTTGGGGATCCTGTAGCTTGGGGAATATGGTTTTCTCCAATTTGTTTTCTTGTTCTTCTTCCCTTCTTGGGGAAGTGGGTTGACTTGGGGCTTGCTGGTAGAAGCTACTGGGGCTTCCTCCTTGGCTGCCTCCTTCTTTTTGGCATGATACTCCTTGATCTTTTTGATTTGAAATTTGGATGATAGTGGATTCCATCCATTGGATTATCTCACTATTTCCTCCTCTTTGAGGAACTTTTCCAGGACGTTCCAAGGGTTCATCACTCCTTGGTGTATTTGGGGCAACATTTCCCAATCTTTGTCCTTGTACACTGTGTAGTACTGTTTGTACTGGCTCTGGTAAATGTCTATTTGGGCCCTCTGAATGTGATTTGTACCTGTTTGAGTCACTCATACTTAGTTCCAATTCAGGTTCAGATATCATGGGCATTTCTGGGACTTGCCTTTGGGATAAGGCACTTCCTTGTGTGGATTCTGTTTCACTGGGGATATTGCCCTTCCTTTTCCCTTTTGAGGAATCAATTCTACCTCTGAGTCCAGCTTCATCTGATTGGATGGTGTATTGGGAGCCTCTTCTGGTAGTCATATTATAAGAAAAACAAGAAATAAGAGGATTTCAGAACAGGAATTCTTCTTATGTCAATTTATAAATGAGGTACTCACCTTCAGAGTCCTGAATGGTGGGTCCTGGAAAGTCCAATTTCTTCGCTTTCTTTTTCTTGGTAATTATTGGTGCTGGAGAACTTTAACAAGTTTCTTCCACCAATCTTTCAACAGTGGCTTGGTTGTCCTCTGTTGGGTTGTCTTCAAACACTAAAAAAGACAAATAAATATAAATCTTTTATATAAAAGTATTATTTTTGGTAAGATATGGCAACTTCCATGTAAAAATTGCTTTTATATCTTTTAAAAAGTGAATATAATTAAAGACATGAAATCAAAATGAATAAAACAACTTTTTTATTGGTTTTTAATTTTATTTTTTATTTTTTTTTAATATTTTTTATGTTTTTATTTTTAAAGAATAAAATAAAAATGAATATGATTCTTTTATAAAATTAATTTATAATATAAAATTATTTTTAATCTATAAAATATCTTTTTTAATCACTAGAGTCACTCAAAGAAAGTTTTTGCAAGTCTAAGGATGTGAAAAGCCACGTGTAAGACAATACAATTGCTTTCCAAATGCCTCAATAGCTTTTGAAATCAATAAATATAAAATTATTATATAATTTTATGATTATAAATATAATTTATTATTGAATAAGCCCAATTAGAATCTCTTTAAAGGTCTTTTAGAGTAAATATCACAGCCAGCCCCCCAAATGTAAGGTTTGACTATGAAACAATAAGTAAAAATTACTAATATTTTACTTATTCTACTATGAATGTCCTTATAAATAAAATAAATAAGATAAGAATAATTATAATAATAAATAATTATTATATTTATGGCGTAAAATAATTATATTACTAAATAAATATAATAATATAATTTTTATTATAAAAAAATAATATAATAAAATAAATATATTAATATAAGATAATTAATATATTTGAAAGCACTTTATTATTGTTATAATCAAATAATAAAGGCGTAAGAAATTGTTTTTCAATGATAAAAAACAATTAATAACAATAATATTACCAATATTAAAGTTATAAATTAATATAAATACTATTTATATTAATTATAGAATTATTAATAGTAATAATAGAGAAAAATTCTTTTAATAAGAGAAATAGCCTACTTTTAATGATTAATATGATAGTTTTGAGTAAATTTACACTTAGAAATGTAAATAAAACCTTTTTAAATTGTAATTAAAATACAATTTAAGAGAAATTACAAATTTTCTTGATTTTAAGTGGAATTGAGGTTTTGAAGAGAAATTTAAACAAAACAATTAAATAATTTTAATAATCACATCAAAGATGAAGATTATTATAAGATGATCTTTGGTCTTTGATAATCTAAAAGTTTTATATATAAAGAATAAAGAAGTTACCTTTTTATTTAATGATTTAATGTTTTGTAAGTGTCTGAGGGGAAAACAGAGTCAAAGCAGCTCTATTTATAGTAAATACCTCCCTCCTAGAGTCCAACAGGCTTCTAGTAGACGTGTACTGCTCATATCCATTGGAATTGATCAATACTTTAAGGTTTGGTGATTATTACATCATGATCAAACCATATTACATCATTATTTTGCCATTATTTAGAGTTATCATTATAACTCTAAGTTTGATGATGTCAAAGGCTTGGCAGAACCCCAAAATTCGTGGATTTTATTATTTTTAATCATCAAATAACAGTATTCACCATTTTTATTACTCATATGACTGTTAAACTTAATTTGAGGTTACAGTGAGTGATCATAAATTATCAAATTAAGCTCAAACTTTGATCCTTAATAACTTTGAATATTTACACGCTATGGCAATTCAGAGAGTGAATTCTAATAGCTTGGAATAACCGTAATTTGCTGCCAAGAGCATTTTATTACATCATCAAAACTCTATTTTTGATGATTTTTCTGGTAACTCATCTTTTCTGTTGAGATTTAATATTTTAAACTTCAAACAATGATTTCAAGGGGTTATACCTTGAATATTATAATACAAAAATACATTATTCTTCACGAATGAACTATTAGAATCCATCTTTCTACTTTTTTTAAGTTTGGACCACTTTTACAACAAAGTGGTGACCACCCCTGTTGATTTTAATCAATAATCCCTTACAGGTTTTAACCTTGTTTATGGATTGTGAAATCAACTTCATTTCTGTATTTCTACAGTAATTAAGTGATGACTTTATTTTTGGTTCATCACTTGATCATGCATATTTCAAAAGATATTAGCTAAAATCCTTGAATATATGTGTTACCAAAAAAGTGCATATGTTCAGCTTAATTCCTTAAGTATTGACTTTGGAGCTTGGCTTGTTAATTGTTTAATATGTGGATTTTTATGGGAAATACAATAGTACCATTTATTTTAGATGTTGTTTCATTGGTCTTTGAGATAAATAAGTATTTGTTTTTTTATAAGGTATTATTACTTATAACTTATTAAATATTGACTTTAAAGATATTCCATAAAAATGGTATATGTGTATGTTACCATGGGGAATCCAATGATACAAATTATTTCACATGTTTATTCATTGGGCTTTAAGTTAAAACAGTTTTTATGCCAATTTATGGTATTTTCGTAGCTTTAAGGTAATTATTTTTAATGTATAATTATTTTAAATATTTCTTATGACCTTTATTGGGTATGTGGTCATATCTCAAAGGTTTACAATGCACCACATCATCAGAGCTGTACTTTCCCCACCATTATTCAATTGAAATAAGAAATACCTCAAAGCTATGCATAAAATTACAATATATTTTCCAAGAAAATTTTTTTTCCTAATGATAAAAACACACATCAAACTTGATAGAAATGATGCAATATCCATATTACATGATACAATACTAAAATAAAACACCAGCATAATTTTCTCATATATATGATATAACTAGAAGAAAGTACAATGTTCAGGAGTTGTATTTTCTCCACTTTCTTGGCAAAAAGAAAATCTCACCAGCCAAATGATCTCAAATACATCACATGATTTTGATAAAAAAAAAGTACCACCAGCATAATTCTCTCAGAAAAAACGTAACAAAGTCACCAAAAAAAGAAAATCTCACCAGCCAAATTATCTCAAAGACATCACATGATTTTGATAAGAAACAGAAAAACCAGCTTAATTTTCTCATATATATCATATGACTAGAAGAAATTTCAATTGTCAGGAGCTGTATTTTCTCCACTTTCTTGGCAAAAAGAAAATCCCACCAGCCAAACTATCTCAAATACATCACATGATTTTGATAGGAAACAGAAACACCAGCATAATTTTCTCATATATATCATATGACTAGAGGAAAGCTCAAGTGTCAGGAGAGGTATTTTCTCCACTTTCTTGGCAAAAAGAAAATCTCACCAGCCAAATTATCTCACATAAATCACATGATTTTGATAAGAAAAAGTACCAACAGAATAATTGTCTCAGAAAACATGTAAAAAAGTCACCAAAAAAAGAAAATCTCACCAGCCAAATTATCTCAAATACATCACATGATTTTCATAAGATACAGAAACACCAGCATAATTTTCTCATATATATAATATTACTAGAAGAAAGCTCAATTGTCAGGACCTGTATTTAGTCCAATTTCTTGGCAAAAAGAAAATCTCACCAGCCAAATTATCTCAAACACATCACATGATTTTGATAAGAAAAAGCACCACCAGCATAATTCTCTGAGAAAACACGTAACAAAGTCACTAAAAATGAAAATGTCACCAGCAAAGTTATCTCAAAGACATCAAATTATTTTGATAAGAAAAAGTACCACCAGCATAATTCTCTCAGCAAACACGTTGCTACACCAAAACTACATGTCTCACAAGCTAAAACCTCTCAACTATGATTTTTTCTAAGTACCCTGTTTTGAGAAGCTCTATGGAGGCCCAAAAGCTATAAATAGAGGTCCTCTATCCCTCATTTTTTCCATGATCATGGAACAAGTTCCCACTATCCAGGATCACCACCATCCCTGAACTAGCAGGATACCTAGTAGTAGTAGTGCTTTAGTAGGAAAAGCTCATTAGCCTTGCTCAGTAGCTTATTTTCATTAAAGAATAGTTGTATTAACTTAGTAAAAGCTCAATATTTTTGCTCAGTATCTTAGTCTTCTTAAAGAATAGTAGTATAACAATAGTGAAAAATCTCAGTAGCCTTTCTCAGAGGCCTAGTATTATTAAAAGAAAATAATTAGTGATATAAACTGAACATTAAAAATATCAAAAGAAGAATATCCAGCGGTCTTATTATTATTATTAATATAAAAAATCCTTATAATCATCATAAAATTGAAAAAAAAGAAAGAAAATATTCTTATTAGTTTTATTGAAATAACAGAAAACCAATATGTATATATATATTATTATTACTTTCATTAAAATAACAACAAAAAAAATCTTAGTGTTTATTTTATCAGAAATTTTAGTTTTGAATCAGAGTTTTACTGTAGTGTTATTGATAGGTCTGATTTAGAGACTGCTGATAAGTCTTCTCTATCTGTTAAAGCCACAAATCTTATTTTATTTTGTGATTCTCTGTAGGCTGACTATTCAGTATTTTTAGAGGGGCAGCTAATAAATGTTAGCACCCATGGGTATTGGACAATTCTGAAATTCAAAACAGACTTACCATCAATTTCCCCCTCAAGGTACTGCCTTATTTCATCCCACACCAAAAAAAGTTCCCACAGCGGGCCTCTCTCAATGTCATTTTATCAAGAGAGCTGTTGGAGGTCATGGAATCTGAGTCTGAAGTGTTGGTGTCATTGGATTTCCTTTGGGACCTAAAGTGTCAGGCTGAGTCTATGATAAAGGTGTATAAGAGTATTTACAAGCTTTAACTATGACTGTGACACGGTAAAAATAATTTTAAAGAGGATATAATTGATAATAAAATTTTTAATTTAAGAATTTAAAGGGCTTTACTATAGAAATATAGTGGTGGTGAGCGTTGTTGAAAGCCCTGGGTGCAGCTTTACCTGTTGGATTACAATAATAAAGACTACAATACTTTAAATTAAGAGTATACCTGATTATTAACCAAGAGTAAAACTGTTTTTGACAGTTTACTACGTAGGTTATTCAAGAGCAGGATGAAGAAGCAATTCTGGCAGTGAAAAGCCTCCTTTTTATCCTGAAATGGGGTGGCAAGGGTGCTAGACCTTTCCACGTAGAGGAAGTGAAGATTTTTTCACTCTCTAGTACTGGCTTGTGGTTTGCAAACAGCCTGTATAACCTGTATTGGGCTCAGATGTGGTTTTGAAACCACATCTGGGCAGTTTTCACCAATACAGGGTGAAAATTTTCATCTGGGGACCTCACAGCCTGAATCTGACGTGTATGACGCGTAGAATGCTGTACAGAAACTGTATGGGACCCCAGTATTGACTGACATATGAGGTATTGAAGCAAAAACATGCTCCTTTGTCTGTTGACACCTCATATTCATGATTATGGGGTGTTATCCCATGGTAAGGCTGTATATGACAGCTGGTGGGATTTTGACCTTAAAATGGTCATAACTCTGTCAGTTTTTGAGATATCAAGCTCAAAGTTGATTCATTGAATAGCTCTATATGAGCTCTACACAATGGTACCCAACTTGACATGGTTATTATTAAATATGACAAAGTTATCCCATGTACAAGTATTTTTGTACATTGGCGTGGTTTGGGCAAAAAGCTGTATTAAGCTTGTTTGGCCAATAACTTCTGTTGTAGTTGAGTTATGGGGAAATGGATGACACCATCAGATAGCCCTGATTGTGCTCTTTCCAAAAAGACCCCATTTTAGGTATCTCACCCTAAAACTGTAAAAGTTAGATGAGAGGTGAATGTTTTGTTCACCCTTATTTGGCCTGAATTTGACCATAACTCAAGTTATACTGGTGCTAGCTCATTTTGGTTGGCACCATTGGATAGCCCTGGCTTAGAGCTTCATTTTGAATACCCATTTGATGGGGTTAAGCCTCTCCTTCTAGATTTTAGATGAGAGGTGAAAATTAAGGTTTATGCGCAGCAATAACTTTGGGCAGGAATAACTTTGTTATTTCTTGTCCTATGGTGATGGGACTTATATTTTCAGAAAGGGGTGAGTTCCCTCTTTCTTTTGATACCTTTTGAGCTAATTTGGCTCAGCTCCATGTTTTGGTGGTATTTTGGCTATACCATTGATTTATGGTATTTTGGCTGTCATGCTTGTGCTCTGGTTTTGAGTCACAGGCTGACATAAAGTAAATTTTTGATTTGGACTCTGGAATGCACAATTTCAAAGCTGCATGATCCTTCAAAATTCCAAGTATTAAATTATGCATTATGTCATGATTAACAATTCTGGTTGCATCCCAATATGGAAGGTCTTCCAAAAATGAATATGGCACTCCATACTTGGAGAAAATTGCTTGTTGTTGTTTTGGGGTTGCCTGAAGCCATTTGGCAATGGTTGATTTATGATTTTGGTATGAGCGCGTGTAGTAAAATTGAGGACCAATTTCTTCAATTTGAGCTTTGTGAATAGTGCAAGAATTACAAAAGTGGTTTCCTGAATGAGAAATAAATCCAGTAAGCTTGTGCATGGCAACAACATCCACAATGGCTGTGAGGATGGCAACATGGATAAAGGATCCTGAAGGACCTGTTGAGGTGGGTGAAAAAGGTAACCTTGCCATAGCTCTTTGAGCTCCTGGATGAGTGGCATTAATAAGTAATTCAATTGAAGGGCAGTTGGCTCCTTTGGACCAGGGATGATTCCTGAAACATAGACATTCTCTGGCTTGAACCTTTCACTTGAGGGAGAGTAAGACAAATAAGCATGATAGGTCTAATGCTGGCCAACCGGGTTGCCTTTCCATGTGCATTAAACCAGTCCACATAAATGGAGAAGGCCAATCCACCAGGAATGGACATGAATGGGGGGTCGTTAATATTTCTAGTGCCAGTGAAGCATCCCCAGACCAATCCATCCCAGATGTCACATTTGGGGGAACCTTTGAGAGTTTGGGATTGTTGATGTTGATGCAGAATTTCCATAATTCCAGCCCACTGGAGAAATCTGGAAAGCCAATTTTTGAATGGTTGATAAATGAAATGTTTTGTTGGTATAGATTTTTGCTTCATGTTGGTTTTGTTTTGGGTGCGGGGTTCAAATGAATAGATGAATTTGCCTAATTATTGTGTGCAAGGGGGATCATTATCATTTTGGTCATTATGGCATTGAAAGTGAGGTTGTTCAGTTGTGACTGATTCAGTAAGCCCATTAAGAAAGAAACATTGAGGATAACATTTATAGTTTTGAATAACCGGCTCCAATTAGAGATATTCAAATATATTACTGAGATCTTGAGGTATATGTAATGCAGGAGTGGGGTGACCACCTGAGCTTGAGATACTGGACTTGATCAGCAGGTTCAGGGAGGGGTTGATAATGCGTGAAGCCCTGCGGGGTATATTGTACCTTAATGATAGAATGGCAAATATTATCAATCCAAAGTCTTGTGGGGGAAGGTTTTGACTGCCACTGTATGGTTTCTGTGCAGTTTAATTCAGACCCGCTTTTGTGGAGAATGTGCTTTGGGTCAATTTTCAATAGTTAGATAGGAATATCTGATCCAATAGAATTTGCGGGCACTCAGATCCTGATGCAGAAGTAGGGATGTTTGGAAGAGATTTGGGTGCAATGGTTTATTTGAGATTTTAATGTCCTGTTTATATTGGAAAGGTGTGAATGCAAATCCCTGCCTATCACCCTCAGGGGAAGAGTGTGTTTGAGCTGAGAAGTGTTGACACATGAATATATGAATTGAGGAATAGCGGTGGGTTGTCATTGCTGCAGGAATTGTGAGTAAGGTTGGTTTGTGTATAGATATCTATGGTTGATGTGAAAGTGTTTAGGAGTGTTATTAATTGGAGAAAAATTGAGTGATTATTTATGAAGGTGGAGATAATTTGATCCATCAGAGGATTTTATCCCATTTGTAATGGTGGCTGAGCTGCAGGGGATAAAGTGTAACATGTCTCATCTGGATGGCAGAATTGGTTAGGAGTTTAATTGGGTAAAATTCCATGCTTCTCAATGCTCATACATATTCTATTTTATTTACACATGGTGATACTGTGGTGTTGACCCTTGAGGGGTGTTTCATTAGGGATGTGTCAACATTGAATTAAGGGGATTAACATTCAAACCACGTATGCTGGCACGCCAGCGTACATGGTTTGAACCTTATTACAGACATAACAATATAACTCTTCTACATAAGTGTTTTGAGTGGAGCTAGAGTCTTTATATTTGGTTTGAGTTCAGCGGGCTTTCAATGGGCTAGAATGTGATTTGGATTGTCTTGTATTTCTTAAACAGGTGATGTCTCTTTTGTGGGTAAATCCTTCATGAATATACCCTTATACAGATCTAGAATGATAGGTAATTTTGATGCATATATTGGTAGTTTGGATAATTTGCACAATGTGACAAGGGGGAAGGGGATATTTTTATTGAATCTTATTACTTATGGATGACGAGTCCCTTTGAGATCAAGGAAATATCACATTGTATGCTGGTAGGCAGTGCAGTGTGGTTTCTGACAAAAGCGGAGGAGCTCAAGAGTAGGCAAGGAGAATTCTCCTAATAAGAGTCTTATTAGACTTCCATGAGATAATTATTTATGAAGGGGGAGATGATTTGAGCCAGCTGAGCATTTTATCCCATTTGTAATGATGGCTGAGCTGCAGGGGATGCAGTGTAACATGTCTCATCTGGATGGCAGAATTGGTTAGGAGTTTAATTTGGTAAAATGCCATGCTGCTCAATTCTCATACATATTCTAATTTATTTACACATGGTCATACTGCAGGTTTGACCCTTGAACGGCATTGCATTAGTGATATTTCAACATTGAATTGAGGGGATTAACATTCAAACCATTGTGGTATTCCATAACATTTTTTTACCAGGGTCAAGCTCATAGTACCCCAAAGCAGCAGTAAATCCACCCTACAGGCAGACTTACACTCAAAATTTACACCAAAAGGTCAATTTTACAGCAAGAAGCTGGATTTAACTCATAAACCCATGGCGCAGGCACCAAAGGGCAGTGTATGTGTTTAAATAAATTATTCAATTTCATTATGCATATGTAAAACTCAAGCCACATATAGTAAACTGGTTACAACAAATAAGGTACCACCCTTTAAATTATACACCCCACCCAGCTTCACACCCCCTTATAGCCACAGGACTCATGCAGAAAAAAAAGGGCACCTGCATGAATTACACAGCAGCCTAGCACTCAACATATAAAAGTCACATGATGAAAAGCTAAAAGCCATGGAGTTCCTTTAATGCATTTACAACACAGCCACAGGAGTACCTTATCTTATATCCACAGTAACCCCACTTGAAACCTTAAAACAGAATCAAATTATTTACACCACTCCTCACCTCATGCAAACCAAAGCTAGTTACAACAAGCTGCATGCAGTACACAATTTTAATTAAAACTCAACCAAATGACCATGCACAGCATGTGTAAAACTCAAGAATCACATCATCTCATAAAATTAGTTAATTCATCAGTGAAAGAAATTATCACCTGACCTCATTTTACAGTTCAAAAGAAGAAACACAGCCAGAAAACATGCATTAATTACACAGCCACTTCTACCAAGCCTAAAAGTGACATATGCAAAGGAAATACAAGGTCATCATGTGATACTGCACCCACCAACAGCATATCATGTGACAGAAGAAAACATGCTATGCACAAGAAAAATCCTCAGCCAAAATGAAATCACCTCATGCATGCAAGTAAAATCCAAGAATATCACATCATAATTAGTTCACCAAAAACCCATCATGTGATGAATGAAGGCTGTGCAGAAAAAATATTATCACCAAACCTTAAATCACCTGACCCATGCAAGAAAGGTCCTCACTAAAAACAGAGTCACATGATGAAATCAAGAGGAATTAAAGTGTAAAAAGACAGCTCCCATGATGGGCTCCCAAAATTTATAAATAGAGGGGCTCTCTCCCCCCATGCACATTCTATCCCCTGCACATTGCAAGCATAGGAATAATTCATCCCTCACCTGGGAGGTAGTCCAGAGAATCATAGTGAATTTACTTCCCCAGTAGCTAAGCTCAGTGGAAGTACAGTGCTAAAGATTTCCCAGTAGCTAAGCTCAGTGGAATCTTATTATTATTCAAAATTATTATTAAATTATCCAGAACCCAAGATTAGGGTTACTACTCCATTAAAATATTTTATCCAATGCAATTAACACCATTTATCAAGATCTTGAAATTACTTACCCCTTTCAAAATATAATATCAAAGAATCTTACCTCTTGAATTTAATAAATAGTATTTTATCTCATTATTAAACACTCTTAAAAAAATAAAAAACCTTTAAAAAATTATTTTACTTTCTTATCACTTTACCTTAACAAAATTACCTTGATCAATACTCACAAAATTTTCCAGAACACCTTAAAAAAACCATCTTACAAAAGGACTTTTAACCAAGAAGAAACAACTCACCTCAATTCAACTAAAAGAATTAAAATTAAAACAGACAAGTATTTCATTAAATATAAAAATTAACCAAATTACTAAGATTTCTTTTTATTATTATATATTGAATAGGTCTGATCTGGGACTGCTGAATTTCTTCTTCTGCAGTTGTAAAGCCACTTATTAATTTGTTTTTGGTTTGTGAGCTCCAAGGAAGATTTTGTTCAGTATTTTAGGAGGGGCAGGAAATACACCCTTTCCACCCTTGGTTACAGGAGTTATTAGCAATTCAAAACTAGTTACCTGTGATTTCCCCCTCCAGGTACTGCCTCATTTTAATCCCACACAAGAGGAGTTCCCACATCTGGTTTCTCAACAGTGGCTCAGCAAACTTCAACTTCAATAAAAATAACTTAAATTAAAATCAACAGAAAATTCTTAACTACTCCAAGAATACTTTTTTTACAACAAAAAGTGGAGTCAAATAATCAAAATTAGCCAAAACCATCATCTCAAGAATCTGAATCATCAACTCACTCTGACCATTACTATTATCCACCAAAGCAAGAAACAGAAATAGGGGAGGAATCAAATAAATATTCCGATTTCCCAATTGCAACACCAAGAACAAATAAAAGGCACTTGAAGGTTGTGGAGAAATCATTCCTTGATCTCCTTGAAAGGAATAAACTCAATAAATCAATCTCAAAAGAGAAAATAAACCAGTAAAAAATTGATAAACCTTCATAATCAAAATTATCTGGTATGATTGAAGAAATCCAGGAGGAAAACCTTAGTGAAGAGACTGTTGAAGGACAGGAGGAAATGTCTTCAACAGAAATACTTCAGCAGAAGATGCTGAAAATGCAAGCAGAATTACTAGCACTAATCAAAAAGGAAGGAAAAAATAAATCATCAAGTTATGCTCCATAAAATAGTCCACTTAAAGAACAGACCACCCTTCCAAGATCATTCAGGCCACAGGGATCACCTTCACCTTATCCAAGACCCATGGCCACATCAACACCTTATACAGAACAAAGACCAAGTACATTACCAAGAAGAGTAAAAATTTCTTCCTAAATACCCACTCCATCTCATCAAGAAATTACAACAAACACTACTCCAATAGTGAAAATCAGAGCCAAGGACTATAATCTGTGACTTTATGGGAAGGATGTTGAAAGATTCATCAAGAAAGCTGAAAATATTGCAGAAATTGAAGGAGAAAGTGGAAGAGACATTGCAAGGAAAATAGCATTTTGGACAAAAGATAAAGAAATCAGCTACCATATTGAAGGGATGCCAGGATATGAAACAGCTGATTGGGATCAATTGAAAGTTGATATGAAAAGAAGATGGGGAACAGTCTCACATGAAAGAAGATACAGATTATTTTCAATCACTTATTTATTCATAAAACCTCAACAAGAAGGTGGAATAAGAAACATGACACAGTACAGAAAGCTCATTGGGGAATATGAAGCAATGATCACTTACCTCAAAAGATACCAATATATTCAAGGTGATATTAACCATAATCAAGAAATATTGGCCAGCCTTTCCACTAGTGTTCAAGAGTCAATTTACAAATTAATGATCAAAGACAGACCTATGGTGCAAGCCTTGGATGGAGGTTACATCATTCCAAGATTGCATATTTTTAAATTATACATTGAACAGGACTTGGAGGCCAAGGTTCTGATACAACAAAAGGAATTTTCCAAACCAAAACCTCCAGAAAAGAAAATAAGATTTGAGGAGGAAAGCTGGGATTAAGTTCCAAAACAAGTAAAAGAACTCACCCAAAAGATCAAAAATCCTCAACAACCAGAGCCTCAACCAAGAAATTAGGGAAAAGAATCAGTTAAAGAAGTTTTAAATCAGCTCAAAGCACTTTCAGAAGCAGTTAATCCACAAAGAAGGAATTGGAACAATGATCAAGAGCAAAGATTCCCTCAAAATAATCAGCCATACAGGCCAAGGAATCCCTTACCACCATTTTCATCCAGTTATAAACCCTACATACCAGCTCAAATGGCCCCAAGACCACCATTAAAATGTTCTTACTGCAAGGAAGAAGGCCATTCAGCCACTAGATGCACTCACCTTGCTGAAGATCTGGACAGAAGAATTGTCAGAACTCAAGGAGCATCTTACCTCTTCCCCAACCATCAGAGAGTACGCACCAGGGCGAATCTCGCGTCAATTGTCGGCAATTGACTTCACATCGCACCGCTGTCAGTATAAAATCTTGCTTCAGTCGCGTTAGTGTCACTTTATAGTCACTGGATTTAGTGGGTCACGTCACGTCAGCGTCAAGACAACGTCAATCGTCACATGTGTCACATGCGAATGTCACTCAAAGCCCAAACCCATTTCAACACTATTCACAATGTTTGGGTAATTTCACCTCATTGGCTTCCGCATCCCCACCTAATCCGCCCCGATGCTTTGCATGCTTACGAGCCCGCACCGCCCTCCAGATGAGACTCCGACACTGCCCCCCCATCTCCGTCCTCACCACTCCTTACGCTTTCACACCCCCGCCCATACCATCTTTATGCTCACGTGGTGCACTCCCGACATGCTCCCGACATCACTTATCCTTACGCTCGCTCAAGTGCCCTCCCAATATGCTCCCAACACTGCTTACGATCATTATGCTCGCAGAGTGCACTCCCAACATGCTCCCGACATCACTTATCCTTACGCTCGCTCAAGTGACCTCCCGACATGCTCCCAACACTGCTTATCCTTACGCTTGTGTAGTGCACTCCCGACATGCTCCCGACATCACTTATCCTTACGCTCGCTCAAGTGCCCTCCGAATATGCTCCCGACACTGCTTACAATCATTACGCTCGCGGAGTGCACTCCCGACATGCTCCCGACATCACTTATCCTTACGCTCGCTCAAGTGCCCTCCTGATATGCTCCCGACACTGCTTATCCTTACGCTTGTGTAGTCCCCTCCCGACATGCTCCCGACACTGCTTATCCTTACGCTTGTGTAGTGCCCTCCCGACATGCTCCCGACACTGCTTATCCTTACGCTTGTGTAATGCCCTCCCAACACTGCTTACCATCCTTACGCTCGCGGAGTGCACTCCCGACATGCTCCCGACACCACTTATCCTTACGTTTGTGTAGTGCCCTCCCGACACCACTTATTCTTACGCTTGTGTGCTGCCCTCCCGACATGCTCCCGAAACCACCTATCCTTACGCTTGCAGAGTGCCTCTCAACATGCTCCCGACACGACTTATCCTTACGCGTCCGTACTACATCCATAGTGTACGGTGGTTTGTTGGCGTACACAATGGACGCCATCGCCGAAATATGCTGAGTGCCCTTCTCTGCCAACAGGACCTCAGGCAAAATTGGTCAGTATATTCACAATGTTGTGGTTAGGGTTTGAATCATGAGACTCACAAATTAAAACCTAATAAGTGGACTATTTAAGACAAGAATTGTGTTTCCTGTTTCCCCGACAAAACCATTTTATTTCATATCAATCAAATGAACACTTTGCTTAGTCCTTACCTCATGAGCTTGGAATAGTTCAAAAGTTGACTTTAGTAGGTTTCTCACTAGTCAACTTTATTCAATGTCTCACAGGGAAGTGATTTCATTTGCATGATATGAAA
This sequence comes from Austropuccinia psidii, assembly GCA_023105745.1. Taxonomy (NCBI): domain Eukaryota; kingdom Fungi; phylum Basidiomycota; class Pucciniomycetes; order Pucciniales; family Sphaerophragmiaceae; genus Austropuccinia; species Austropuccinia psidii. Next base: position 7,121,585 of record JALGQZ010000018.1, read on the forward strand.
TAATTTGCAAAACATCGCCTCCTTCAATTTCCCACCAAATCGCATTTTGAAAATGCGATTATTTGACTTCCACCTATTTTCTTCAATTTGGATCTTTTTCTTTAAAATTTTCAAACAAGTTATCAATCAACTCATCACCATCTATTTGCTTAATAAACTACCTCCGCGATGGCCCAAACCCCGGGAAATTCAACGGAATTTAATGAACGACCAACTTCAGCCCCAGAGAGTGGAAGTGAAATATCTGATATGGCCAGTAGTCGTGAATTAGGCATTGAAGCAGAGAGCCAGTCACATGAAGAGAATCAAGATCCACCAGTTCTTCCAGAATGTGAGTATACATCCATCTTTAGTATTTCTAATCTCTCAAAACCTGATATTGTGTCATAGCCTTTATTTCAGGTCAACCTCCAAGCTCTCAGAAACCGAATTTTAAAAGTTATGAGAAGGAAAAGACTGTTGAACCTTGTGCACCGACAGAAGATGATGGGCAAGATGATGTAACTTTCAGTGGGGAGGTGGAAATTATATCCAAGGAACAATTTGTCTCCAACATTGCTCAAACAATCCCAAGGCTCAAAAAAATTCAAAATGATAGTAAAATTCCTGATTATGTGCGTCAAAAGATTGCTGAAGCCATGAGCCTCCTCAAAATGGATTTGAACCGTAAGTCTATTACTAATTCAAAACAAAGTTGATAAAAATAGCTGCTTACAATATATGGGCAGGTGTGGAGGTGGGAGAATCTATACCTGAAGGATCTTGAGTCGTAATTGGATTTCCAGGCAAAGGATTAGGAAAAAGACCAAATATACATGCGACCAAAAAAACCAACAAAAAACGCCGTACCTTTGAAGCCGCAAAGGATTCCCGGGATCAAGGTGATGAAATGATCAATGTTGAAGTGGACCATATTGATAATGAACCTCCGCATACTGAACCCCCCCCATACTCAATGAAACAATCCATGATGAAGCTCCACATACTGAAAGCCCCCCAACACCCAATGAAACAATGCATGATGCAACCCCTCCCACCTCTCCTTGGAATATTCAAGCCCCTCAAGAAAGGGAAACAATTAAACATGATACAATGGGACGAGATATGACTGATATAATTCCCGACGCTGAGCCCAAAGTGTCATCCGCTGCGAATTTTCAAGGGATATTTGTATCCCGCATGGAAGAGGTTGCAGGCATTTTGAATTATCATTCCAATATTTCTCAACAATAATGGAAAAGGGGGCTTGATAATATCAATAGGATTTACAAAAATCAATGGGACAATTTACCAACAAAGGATGCTCATACATTCCTGCCCGTTGGTATTAAGGTGATCAGTAACCGAGATCTTAAAATGTCGGCTTGGCTGCAGGACCTTGAGATGGCAGGTGAGTTTTTTTTATCTTTGTGCATGATACTTGATTATTGGCTGTTGACTGGTGATATAAATTGCAATATACAGGGTTAGATTTTTTTAAGCCAACCAAAACAGAAGCGTTTTTTGATCACAACATTTGGAATCTCAAATTGATGAAGGAATCAGCTAAACCTCCAGATAATCTCCCAAAATCTGAACACTCCTTCTTCAAAATGGTTCAGAGCCTTCTTTACCCCGCAAATCCAGTTAAACATTTTTGGGAAAATGTTATGTTTGAATCCATTAGTTTAGTCTCATACAATGTGATTGCACCCAAACCATATGTTGCACCAACATCAAATTCAACCAATCCTCTTGGACTCGAACGCAGAGCAGTTGAATACCTTGCCTCCTGCTTGAGTAAATCAAAGCAATGTGCAACCCAACTCAGCATTGAAGGTGGCGGGGCTGACAATGAGATATCCACAAACCGCACAAGAACCTGGAGGATCTAATGGATACAGTTATCCATTTGATGATTGCGTACAACATGGTACGTGCACATACATAGGTCGAAGTTAATGGCATCAAAGGCAAACTCACAAACTCAAAAAAAAATGAGGCCATCAAAGATCTTTTGGCGTGTCACAAGAATCTTGGAATAAATCGAATTTGCTATGGTATATTAGCGGCATTCTGTGCGGCGGGGGTTCGTGGTTTAATGGTATGCTCAGATGACTGGAGAACAAGCTCAGTTAAAGGGGCTTTAGCACTAATTGACATTTCCGCAAAACTTTCAGAGGGTAAAAATCTAGTGGAGCCAGTGTGGCTACGTACTAATAAGTATATATGTAATTTACTGAATAAAAGTTTCTTCTCATCAGAGTCTTTTAACCCCACTGTACCTCTTAGATTTGAATTTGCATGATGCTTAGTATTAGACTTTGGTGATGCCTGGGTGGCAAAACGCGGTCTTGGTTCAAATGATGAGGTCACCTTGACGGTACCCAGGTCAGCTAAACTCACAACCAGGATTGACCCGTTTTAGATTAGCTTTGTACTACATAGATTGTAATTGAATTTTGCAAAGTTATTTATGAATTTAATAATCATGACTTCCTATCCTACTACTGCCCGGATGCCACAGTCTGAGTACCAATAGTAATTGTACGGCGGCATGCCTCCGTACATCATTGCAAAGACTCCGACAAGACGCAAGCTGAGTCAGGCGTTGTGCCCGCAAGTAGCACACGCGGGGGCATTGCGGGAAGTCGCGTTTATCACTTCCCGCCAGCCCATAATAGGCAAAAGGTTCCTGTGTCTTTCAAGAGGAGTGGGATAACTAGGGATCCGCAGCAGGATGCATATTGCATTTGCGTGTGCCTGCAATATTCCAAATGGTTGGATTGGAAAGTGATTTCATGGGAACATCAATATGTCAAATTGAATAATGCACTATCCACTGCAATTTTCAGGTTCAGGTATTTGAGATCGCGAATTCGCGAAGGTCAGGTGTGATCTTTCTTTTTAGCCGCAATCAAAAAAGATTCATCAACCGCAATTCAATTTAGGTGATATTAATAAGTCAGTAATCATTTGGTTTCATTTCATTTTCTGCTGAAAGCATGCCATTCACGAAAAAAGGAAAAGAGCGTAAAAGGGAACTCGCGAGAAAGCGTCGGGCTGAGGAAGGAAAGTGTGAGTTTCTCGCTTAATCTCAGTGTATATATATAGATATATATATATGCTTCCACATTTATGTGGCACCCTCATTGAGCCCCACGGAAGAACATTGGCTTTAGTCGGTTCAGATTGTGCCAATGTCATGTGGGCTCCAACAGGGAAGTCAAAGGATGTGTGCCGAAGAAAGCTCCTTGGGCATTGGGCACCATTCTGGACTCAAAACTCCTTAGCTTCAAATGGCAGGAAGCAGTATCTGATATCTTGTCTGCTTCAACACAAAGTGATCCCTCAACCACTCGGGAATAGTCGGACATCCCAAAAGATAAATGAGGGCAAAACCACCTGAAAGCAGAGGTTTTTTTCCTCTACTCAACCAACAGCACAAATATCAATGCCAGTATCAGCAAATATGATCCCAAGTGAAATTTGGAGCCTTGTGGATGTCAATCAGATCAAACGCATTCACTTTGGCCGTGTGGCAATTTTCTCTTCAACCGGATTACTCATTGCCCTTGTTGAATTCCGACCATTCACAACAATGAGTGAAGTCGAGGTCAATCAATGGGATGAATTATCACAATTCTTATTTCGCAAAAAGAGGTTCACTGACCCTATTGCAACAAATGGAGCATTACTGGAGGGATTTATGTTCGTGATTGGGTGGCGCAAATGCACCACGAAGAATGAACAATTTGGTATGTATGGTAGTGCTGGCAAAATTGAAAATGCAAAAGATGAATGGCGGGACCAAGGTACCAATCTTAGCTCGGTGGGTGGCATTCTAGGTCAATCCTTACAATATGTTGGGGATAATTTATTTCAGAAGATTCAAAATTGCTACAACTCATTGGGGGTTCCGTCTTTTGATCAAGTCAAGTATGAAGGCAATAATCCCGCAAATCAGGGTGCATGTGAGTTTGCTTCGGCACTCACTTTCACCATGAATGGATTCAAAAACTCACCTCATCTTGATAATGATGCATTGCTGTATGCTTCGGGATGGTGGTTTCAAGCTGATAAGGAGACCAGCCAAATTCAAAGAGATGCATCAAATCGGTGTACAGGGGGGAAATTGATTTTCCCAAATGAGCATTTTTGGATTGATCTATCCCATTGTCATGGGCTCATTCAGGTAGTGTGGGCCAGCAGTACATTTCTTCATTATACTGATCCAGCACAGGACAACAAAAGCACGACACTAGTGGGTATGTCCGCACCATGCTCAAGCAGGTTAGCAAAAACAATGTGCCGAAAAAGCCACGGCTATTATGATATTGGCGAGGGAGCGGCCTATCAAATCAGGGATGGTAATACAATCTCAGCCCAATTCAAAGAGTGAGGCAGTCGGAATAGCAGCGTGATTGGTAGATAATGGTGGGGTAAGGCAGAGGACAATATACACCAGGATTGGATGGTTTCGAGTGCGGGAGATGGTGGGTCTCACATGAAAAAGGGGTGAAGTGGATTATGTACGGAGGCATGCCATCGTACATATGCCAGGTTTGTTGCTCTTGTCCAGGATCCCAACGCTTCACACGCGAATCCTTATGCTTGTGCAGGTTCTGACAATGCTAAAAGTTCCTTACGCCTATGCGGGCTGCCAATGCTTCACACGCCAATCCTTACGCGTGTGCAGGTTCCCAACAACTCACACGCCAATCCTTACGCCTGTGCAGGTTCCCAACAGCTCACACGCCAATCCTTAGGCTTGTGAAGGTTGCCAACAATGCTGACAATTTGTTACGCCTGTGCAGGCTCCCAAAAATTCACACGCCAATCCTTACGCCTGTGCAGCCTCCCGACAGCTCACACGCGAATGCTTAGGCTTGTCAAGGATGCCAACAATGCTGACAATTTCTTACGCCTGTGCAGGCTCCCGACAATTCACACGCCAATCCTTTCACCTGTGCAGGCTCCTGACAGCTCACATGCCAATCCTTACGCCTTTTCAGGCTCCCGACAGCTCACACGCCAATCGTTACGCTTGTGAAGGTTCCCAACAATTTAAACAATTCAATACATGACTAAGATTAATAGCATGTGACCATAGGAACGGCAATTTCTCATGAATCTGGAGTGGATTGCTCACATGCCGGAACCTCCCGCTTTTTTACAGTTAAGATTTGATATGGCTCTAAACAATGGAGGAAGAAAATATAGGAGGCAGGAATGGTGACTATTGGCGCATTTTTGGCAAAAGATTTTCTCACATACAAATACTAACTCAAACTTTTGGTGGGGAACTTGCGAAAATTATTCTCACACGATAGTAAATATGAATCACTGAGGAATTATAATAAATTCACGTGAACAGAGAACGTAAGAGAAATTGAAAATATCTTTCATTGAATACAAATAATTTATCTAAAGGAGTGTATTACAAAAGGTAAAAAGAGGAAATAATACAATTTTTTTTGTGGATTTTATTTTTCTAAGGATTTAGAGACTATCTTGGTGATGTCCTCCATTGGATAAGCCTCCATCGCCTCGCCAAGGAGGGAGTTTAGTTCCTCCCGGAATTCCCGGTGCATCTCATTTCGATGAGTTGCATCCACGAAAGGAATCATGTGGAGCAACCGACGATGCTCCAACAAGATTCGGTTGATCGATTTGTGGACGATGGCTCTAGGAATCATTAGTATTGGGCGCAGGTTGGTGAATTCCTGGCGAGCGTCATCGTAGGAATGAGATGAGCTTGGCACCGGGGGGAGGAGGCGGTTGGGTTCTCGGCGTCAATGGGAGGGATATACGGGGAAGGAACCGGGGTAGGAGTGGTGGGAGGGGGAACAGGAGGGGAAGGTGGGGGAGTGGGTGAAGAAGAAGGTGGAGGGGGGGATCCGACTGGCGTATCGTCAATGATGATAATCAAGCGGGGAGTTGCGGGACAAGCTGGAGATGGTCGAAGGAGGGGTGAGGAAAAGTTGAGTTGAGTTAAAAAAGTGAAATAGGGACTTACCAAAAGGTTCCTCCGTTGATTGCGTAGGAGCCACCTCAGGTTGAGGCTCACGAGTCGCACTGTCCTCAGGTGGTTTGGAGGATGGACTCGGGCCAGGAATAGGTGGCTCATCGTGCTGGGAGGCTTCTACAAAAGGAGGAAGAGTCAGTTAACTTGATGCAAAAGTGAAAATGAGAAAAGAGAAAGTTGGCTGCTTACCGCGGAATAAGTCCTCAGACCATCGGGTGCCACTTGGGCCTGGAGTGGGTTGCCGCGGGGTTTGCTCGCGAGGCAAAGTAGGAACGGGAGAGTCTTGTTGGGGGGGATTTGGGGGGCTTGGTTCTATGAGTAATGGAAAAAAGTTAGTATTATTGCGTGAAGATAAATGAGATAAGGAGGAGAAAGAAAACTTACTTTGGCGTTTGAATCCCATCGGTGACAATCAGCCCAAGCTCGAATGTCCTCTTTCCATTGCCATCCTTCATCGGCCGGATAATCACTTCGCTCAGGTCAAGGAGTGAAGTGACCATCGGATGGTGGCCTAGGAGGGGGGGTGGACAAATCAATGCTTGAGGGGACTGGGCTAATCGTCCTGAATCGTTCCCGCTGGCCTGTTTGGGGTCCCGGGGTCCACTCATGCTCGGAAATGGTTTCATCATCATTGGCCACAAAGGAGTCCTGGCAAGGGCGTCTTGGGTGGGAACTCCTCTGGCCGCGGGGTCGGAAGGGGCGGATGACGAACAAACATTTCTTGTGTGCTTGTCGGCAAGCATCACAAGCGTCGGTTGTCGTCGAGGAACAAATGCAGGGAATACCCCGCTTGGTGCATAACGTGCACGACATCTAAAAACAAATCAAAACAGGTTAGTAACTGAATAGAAAGCAAGCAATCAAGAAAGAAAAGGATGAAATACGATGATTTATAATTTTAAAACGGAATTCAAATTAAAAAAACGCTAGTAGGAGGTTTTTAAAAGTCTAGAAGAGAGTCGTGAAGAAAGGGAATTATTAATATTGGATCATAATGTTGACAAAAGCTTAATTGGAGAAAACGTACGAAGTAGATAGAAGTGGGGTTCTGAAAGTATTAGCAGGAAAAACAAAAAGCAAGCAGGAAGGGGAGTGGGGTTAGTCAAGTGCGAAAGAAAAGACTGGAAAGGCAGGAAGACAAGGGGGAATACGCACAAGAAGGACAAATGCGGGTGAGGTTGAACAAAGTGGAGTGGGTGGGAGAGAAAGTGAAGTGCGTGTCGTGTGAAGATGGTCTTTTATACCATGGTGAAGCTGAGACGATCTCAGCAGTTGCAGCACCCGCAAAAGTTTCAGCTTCAAGGCGTGTGGGCAAAATTGAAGCTGAGTCTCAGCAAATGCTGCAACTGAGAAGTGAAATGCTTGCGTGAGGCAGAAGAACAATGGGGGTCTGGCTGAGTATTGCAATTTATTGAATTGTCAAGCTGAGTCAAATCCCCTTTGTTTCCTTAAATTGCCACCCGATCACCCAGGAGGGTGGTCGTGAGGCCCTTGTTGAATGTGCATTCAACGTGCAATGCACAAGTGACCCATGCAGATATGCACCCGGTGCATTTGGTCACAAGTGACCGCGGCAAGATCACCGGCCTTATGGCCTGGTGATAGTATTTGAACAAAGGGGGGGCTCTAAGACAAGTGAATACAGCGTGAGCTTGCCTCGACCCATTGCTCAGGTTTGCTTTTGGGTCATAATTGAAATTCTCAGTGGCTGAACATTTTAATTGCACAGTAATTGAACAATTGATATAACAATATCAAATGCACCGCTGAGTCTTGCAATTTATTGAATTGTCAAGCTGAGTCAAATCCCCTTTGTTTCCTTAAATAGCCACCCGATCACCCAGGAGGGTGGTCGTGAGGCCCATGTTGAATGTGCATTGTGGGTGCAATGCACAAGTGACCCTTGCAGAAAAGCACCCGGTGCATTTGGTCACAAGTGACCGCTGCGAGATTACCGGCCATATGGCCTGGTAATAGTATGTGAACAAAGGGGGGGGCTGTAAGACAAGTGAATACAGCGTGAGCTTGCCTCGACCCATTGCTCAGGTTGGCTTTCGGGTCATAATTGAAATGCTCAGTGGCTGAACATTGGAATTGCACAGTGATTGAACTATAGATATAACAATATCAAATGCTCCATGCTGAGCCATTGCTCAGTCGTTTTTGTATGCGCGCACTCTGAGCATTTGGCACAGCATCGGATGACATTTCAGCCAGGTGCAGCATTTCACACGCTTTGGTGAAGTGCTCCAAACTGAGCCTTCCAGTGAGCTATTGCAGAATTAGTTCATTCCATGGCTTTACTGAGCACTTTCACACGGTGCTTTTGACCATGACATGCTCAGCTTGCGTGTGCAAATCGGGTGAAACGCAATGCTGAGCATGTGGCACATGAGCTACGTAAATGCAAAAGATCGGAAGGTGCATGCACATTTGCTATATGCATGCAGGCTCAAGTAGTATTACACATTCCTGATCTGTACAGTACAGTCGACACTGTAGTACGCAGTACACCTTTGTAAATGTGTACTGCGGGGCAGAGCAAAAAGCTGTTCAACAATGTAACATGCAATCACGTCAAGCCATCGAGTCATATCTCTCACCTGCATCCCTTTGATGCACCTTGTGGGACAGCTCTGCCTAACTACGGCACAGATGCGCATGTAATCCAAGTTGATGTAAGTGGGTCATAATGGGATGACTTAATATTTGGGTCATACACAAAGAGTTGATTCACTCCGGTGCCATTGTTGGGGCAAACAATGACTGGCCCGCTGCTTCATTGTCGGGCAGCCACACGCTTTCATACGCACCCCCGATAGGTCATATGCAGGCAACTTTCACACGCCTGGAAGACATTTTACTGCCAGTCTTCCAGCTGCCTATTTTCTTGGTTGGGTTGTCAGCTTGACTGCAGACGCTCACCCGCTTGCGCGTGGAAACCTGAGGCCAAGCAGTGTGGATTTGCTTCAGCCTCATCCACATTAGAATAACAATCCCAGCCTATGAATGCTGAGGCTGGTCATGTTTGCGTGGGTATCTCCCACCGCGGGTCATTTTCTTCACGTTCTCACACGCCCCGCGCAAGTTGTGGCACCTGGCTTGCAGCCAAAAATTCCCTTGGGCGTGTGGCCTCTTTCTCTGGAGTTTTGTACGCGTGTGAGGCAAAGAACCAGATGCCAATCTCAGAGGATTAGTACTTGCCTCAAACGTAATAGGGGTGAATGTATATGTGGATCACGGCTCACGGCTGGCGCCCCCTTTGATCATCGCACACATTCCCCCCTGATGCCCCCTGCAAGCCCAGTAGGCATCAGTCAGCAAGAAACTTCAGGCAAAACCAAAGTCATGTTTGGTGGCACGCCACCAAACATATATTACCTGCCCACACACACACATCTCTACAGTGAGTTTGCCCTTTGAAACTGCCATCATTGCCCAGTAGGTCCCTGTGCAAAAATTCACCTGGGGATGATACGCTCATTGTTCGCTGTCACACCAGCGAACATGGGCGCATGCCTCTAATATGCCCCTCCACAATAAGTTGCTACAACCCACCCAATTTTGGATATGCTAATGTCAACCCTGTTCCACCAAAGGTTTCGTAAATTGCTGCAGATCCAGCAAAATATTGGTGCACCCACATTTTGGCCACCTTGCCTTGATATATGCCCCAAATCGGATATGAAAATTATCAGCCCAAGACACCCACCCCCATCAAGACCATGCACGTAACCACAGGCCATCCCCCTTTTGGCCTGTTGCTGCCACTCATATAAGTTCCCCACCTGCGCTTATTCCTCTTCATTCCCTTTAGCTAACCCTTCCCGATCATATAATTTGCAACTGTCCCCAAATAATTTAAAATAGCCATCATGTCAACCCCTTCACAACCACTTTGCATTGGGATGATTAATATTAGTATTCAAATAAATAGTGATATAACCTTAAAGCCTGAGAATTCCCACTTAGGTTCTTGGATTATCCTATGGCACAATCAACACAACATATTTGTATATCTCCCCAATCACCAGCATGCTATTGGCTCTCTCCCAGGAACCCTTTCCCAAATGTTGATACCATTCCTTGGGGCACCAAAAACGTTCATGCACTGTGGTCCTGGTGGGGCATGGATTGAAAATTGCCAATCCAATCCTACTCAAATATTATTTGTTGAGAGAGTATTTATGACTGATGCCAATGATCCCTCCTCATCTCAGAAACCCAATCTAGCATTGATGTTCTTCACATGGTATCCAAACAGTCTATTCATAATGGAAAGCTTTCAAACACAAGATTTCAAGCTTAAAATGCCCAAAGAATATGACTGTACTACTCATTGTCAATGTCAACTCTTTACTCCAACATTTCCCGCTTCAAACTCGACGCCTGCTTCATATCCTGCTGTTTCATCATTGATTTTCAAGCAAAAACTGATACAATTACCCAGTGGATCAGACCTCCCCATGATGACCCCGCCCCATTCCATTATTTGTACCCCCCTCCTCCCTCATCAAAAGACCGGACTAGCTTTTCTCTGGGATCGAGAAATTCCCGATGGCCAATAAGCCCGTAACCTTTGGGCCACCTCACCCCCAGGATCCACTTTTAATGCCAGGCACATCATTACAAACAAGGTCGTGAGCTCATTTGAATCCATTTCGACCAATACCCCTCTTGGAGGACTGCTTGCGGATGATATGGGATTAGGTAAAACCATTCAGGCCATTGCTCTAATTGGTACCTCCAAGGAGCGGATGATTGCAAACCCCCATCGCTCCATGCCCACCATGATCATCTGCCCCCCTCGCTTAATTACCAACTGGCAATCAGAAATATCCAAGCATGCTCACGCTGGAGCGCTGCATTCCAAAATCTACCATTGTCCCACTCGTCACTCATTATCCCAAGCCGACATTTTAAAATATGATATCATCATCACTTCTTACAATACTATCACCCAAGAATTTAAGCAAACCAATCCCTCTACATCATTCATTTTTCAAATCAAGTGGCATTGTATAATCTTGGATGGAGCACAGTGAGTGGCTGAGCTTAAATGATTCAAATTACCTTTTATATCCAATACCCTTGCCCCCTCTTATAGCTATATTCGCTCTCAATACACTGCCACTCACCGTGCCATTAATAGCCTCCTTTCATCCCGTCGAATATGTTTAACGGGCACACCTATTCACAACACCATTTATGACCTTTTGGGCATAATATCATTCATCACTCAACCCCAGAGCGCCAATCAAGCTAACTGGTCACCATTCATCCTGAGTAGTCTTTCAAAAGGTTGCAATGATATTTTGCATTTGGCATTGCGGCATTTAAGTTTGCGCCGCACCAAAACCACACATCTTGAATCCCTCCCCACTATTAGCCATCATTATGAGCTGCTCCCACTCAACCCGACCATGCAGCAAGAATATTCCACATTATATGAAGAATTCCTATCATCCAAAAGCAAAGGACCAGGAGAGTTTTCAGAAATATTAATAAGCTGCACATATGCTGTAACCATCACATCATGCTTAACACAATTGCGGAGGCGGAGTTGGAAGACCCCAAGGGCAGGAGCACTCAGGATAACTCCCCAAGAATCACACGAACTATTGTGGATGTGGAAACATGCATGATGAGTAGTAAAATTGCACACCTCCTACAAAGCTTAATGAAGAACAAACAAACAAGGTGTGGTCTGACGAAATCGGTGGTTTATACCCAATGGACCCAATTTCTAGATTTGTGCGTTAATTCTAATATGCATCCATTACCAATTGACTCCATCTGACTTTTTTATATTGTAGAATTGGTATTGCTCTTTCCCATCACTCTATCCTTTCAGCACGAATTGATGGAACAATTACACCACAAGCGCAGGACAAGGTGCTTGAGAATTTCTTCAATAATCCTGAATGTGAAGTACTCATTGCATCCATTTCCGCGGCTGGAACTGGCCTCAATATAACTTGTGCTAATATAGTCTATTTAATGGTGAGGGGCCCCCCAAAATTCTCCCCTGATTTTCGGACCCTGACATCCACATTTCCAGGAGCCCAATTGGAACCCAGCCATTGAGGCTCAGGCTGTTGATTGTCTACATTGTATTGGCCAACAACGACCTGTACAGGTCATCCACTATATCACTCCTCATTCAGTTGAGGTCAACATGCGGAAGGTACCTTTCAAGCTCATAATTCACTTGATTGTATTACTATTCTGAAATCCTTCCTTATGGGAATGCCATATTCCAATCACCAATAGGTACAAGAAAAGAAAAAATCATTAACTGCGTGAGCCTTACTGATATTATATAATTTGTGATTGACAAAGTTGATAACTCCTGTTGACTCTCTGGCACAGGTCCACAATTATGAACACCATGAGCTGGATCAAACTTCTTCAATATTTCCTCAATGAAAATGAGCAATAGAGTATTATTGCTAAGGGAGACGGTGATACATTTGAATTGGTATTGTCTATATTCTAACATATTTAGCAAGTTGTTGCATCCTTAAGAGATAATAATCCGATTTTATTACACCTGCACAAATAATTCACAAAATTTTAATTTGTCACAGTGCTATACCGTGACAAATTACTAAGTTATTGCAGAGCATCACCATTAGGCCTAATAACTGGCATGCCAAGTATCTTGAGGGCGCTAGTCTGCATCTTACTACAGCCTTTGAGCCAATCTTGATCAAATACCTGAAATGATAGGCCTTCCGGAATATCACCATCATCTGTTGATTGTAATTCTGGCAATCTATCTATAGTTTTTTTACCCTTTTTTTTAATCCAATTACAAAACTCTATGTCTCTATCCATTTTCAATACCAAATCATTAAATAACTGGGAGCGCCAGCGTAATTCCACTTTGCAGTAAACTTGACGTCCATTTTCCAGTACCTCCTCAGTATCTGAGCATACTCAAGGGTCATTGAATTGTGATGCTAGGATGGGAAATTTAGCTGTATCACACCATTCACGACGGCGCTCACAGGTCTGCACATAATCAAGTAGATCATCATCAGACTTGGTCCACAATGAAGAAGAGATACAGTAACTAACTCTTTGACGAATCTTTGCAAGCTTTTGATTCTCTTTCTTTTTTACCAAATCCTCCGCATCCTTTTGAATAGACTTCCATTCTCTTTTCAAATAAGTGAAATATTGCTCCATTAAAGCCGCCACGACCCCATAGTTGTTATGATCCTTGTTCCAACAGTAGTGATGATACTCAGTGCTGACAAGTGCAAGACGGAATGTACGGTAAAACACCATAGACATCAGCTTGTTGAACGGATGTTGCCATGAGCTCTCCCAGTCCCAAGTGAATCGCTTTAGTCCTAGCTTGTGGAGCTCATTTTCGCAGTAGCTTTGGAAACCCTGACACTGAACCTGTGTTGATGGCTCATTGAAAACATCCTCGGGGACATAACCGAGATGACCAGCCACTTGAATTGCAATTTCACGCTCTTCTGTGCTGGGTGGTGCTGGTAGTGAAGAAAAATCCTTATCCCTAACTTTGAGTAGGAACAGGCAATGTGCGTGTACTGCTGATCTCATTCCATGGACATTCTCTGGAAGTTCTGCCTTCAGCCATTTTTGTTGCTCCTTCTGGCTTGCACGTTTCGCCACATTGTGAGCTTGGCGGGCCTGGTTCCTTTGCTGTCTGACCTCGGATTGTTCAAGCATACTCTGGGCAAGGCCCAGCTGAGGATGGGTGAACTCACTATTTGATTGAGTGCCTTGCTCATGCGCCGTGAAATTGTCCCTCCTTGGTTCATCATTTCTTTCACTTTGAGTCGGAGACATGTTCTCATCCTCATCATCCACAATTCTTTCTCTTGATGTACTGGCATGACCCGTTCTTGGTTTGGAGGCATATGGATGATGACGTCCAGTGACTTTCTCTTTATGTACCAGAGGTGAAGACGCATAAAGTTCATCCCCTGCCATGCAAATCATTAGTTAACACATCAAAACATTAATGAAGACTGTTCATCCTCACGATCTTCAATTGGCTCCTGAGATCGGACTGACTTGCCTTTAGGTGCCATATCTAACCCATTAAGCAAAAATATCAAATTGTGAAAAATGTTATACTCCGAAATTAAAATGACTTACTTTGATTAAGCGTCAATCCTGGATTTCCCTCCGACAGACCACTCCAAGTTACATTCTCCAATGGTCTTTTTTGTTTCCCCCCATCCACGCGCCTTTCATCACCCACATGAACCTGAGATCCTGATGGAATATTGAGGGTTGGCTGTTTACTTTGGCCAAAGGGATCCTGGGATGCGACTGGATTCCGACTGGGATTAAGGAGGAACTCACGTGGAAATTTTGATTGCGGATTAGCGTGTGAGGAGATTTGAGGTGTGCCTTCTGGCCCCTGAGACACATGAATTTTTGTATTAGTGGGATTCGGGGGAATTGGAGTGATGGAAATATTTGGGATTGACCAAGTGCTTGAAGTTGGAGCCTTTGGATTGCCCACATCAATGTTAAGACCTGATACATTCATTGAGGATGCAATAGGGGTTGTGAGAGGAATGTTGGGACTCAATGGTGACTGTGTTTGAACATATTCTATGCTAGATTCACTATTTGAGTCATGAACAGAACCTGAACGGGATTTATGTGACTTGAAAGATGACATAAGGGCCGAAAAAGTGCAGTAATATTTTTAACTAGATAAAACACCTCAGTATTATGATAAAATAGAGTGATATGAGATGAAATCTTTTCAAATTTAGAATAGAGAAATTCTATGAATAGTTGGAACTAAGTGTTGTGTGTAAGTCGGATAAGACTCTTTTGAGGAGAATCCTCCCTGCCTCCTCTTGAGCTCCTCCGCTTTTGTCGGAAACCACCCTGCACAGCCTACCAGCATATAATGTGATATATCCTTGATCTGAAAGGGGACCCATCATCCATAAGTAATCATATTTGGTAACTTTTCCGCCTCCCCATTGTCACATTTTGTGAATTATCCAAACTGTCAATATATGCATTGAAATTCCACAACATTGTACATCTGTAAAGGGGTATATTCATGAAGGATTTACCCACAAAAGAGACATCACCTTTTTACGAAAGGCAATACAATCCAAATCACATTCCAACTGATTCAAAGCCCGCCGCACTCAAACCAAATACCAAGACTTTAGCTGCACTCCACCTCCTTATGTAATAGAGTTATATAGTTATGTCTGTAATAAGGTTTAAACCATGTACGATGGCGTGCCAGCGTACATGGATTAAATGTTAATCCCCTCAATTAAATGGTAACACTTCACTAATGGAACCCCCTCAATGGTCAAACCTGCACTATCACAATGTGTAAATAAACTAGAATATGTATGAGCATTGAGCAGCATGGCATTTTACCCAATTCAACGCCTAACCAATTCCGCCATCCAGATGAGACATGTTAAACTTTATCCACTGCAGCTCATGCTCCATTACAAGTGGGATAAAATCCTCATCTGGCTCAAATCATCTCCCCCTTCATAAATAATCACTGAATTTTCTTTCCAATTAATAACACTCCTAAACACTTTCACATCAACCATAGATATTTATACACAAACCAACCATACTCCCAATTCCTGCAACAATGACAACCCGGCCCTATTCCTCAATGCATATATGCATGTGTCAACACTGCTCAACTCAAACACACTCTTCCCCTGAGGGTGATAGGCAAGGAGTTGCCTTCACACCTTTCCAATATAAACAGCACATTAAAAAGCTCAAATCAACCATTGCACCCAAATCTCATCCAAACATCCCTACTTCTGCATCAGGATCTGGGTGCCCACAAATTCTATTGGATCAAATCTTCCCAGCTGATTATTCACGTTTGACCCAAAGCACTTTCTCAACTCCAGCGGGTCTCAATTCAACTGCACAGAAACCATATAGTGGCAGTCAAACCCTTCCCCCACAAGACCTAGGAATGATAATATCTGCCATTCTATCATTAAGTTATAATTTACCCCGCAGGGCTTCACGCATTCTCAACCCCGCCCTGAACCTGCTGATCAAGTCCAGTATCTCAAGCTCTGGTGGTCCCCCCATTCCTGCATTCCATATACCTCAAGATCTGAGTACCATATTTGAGCATCTCCAATTGGAGCCAGTGATTCAAAGCTATATATGTTGTCCTCAATGTTTCTCTCTTAATGGCCTTACTGAATCAGTCACAACTGACCAACCCCACTGTCAACGCCATAATGACCCAAATGATCATGATCCCCCTTGCACACAATCATTAGGCAAATTCATCTATTCATCTGAACCCCACACCCAAAACACAACCAACATGAAGCAAAAATTTATACCAACAAAACATTTCATTTATCAACCATTCAAAAATTGGCTTGCCAGATTCCTCCAGCGGGCTGGAATTATGGAAATTCTGCATCAACATCAACAATCCCAAACTCCCGAAGATTCCCCAAAACGTGACGTCTGGGATGGATTGGTCTGGAGACGCTTCACTGGCACTAGAAATATCCATGACCCCCCATTCATGTCCATTCCTGGTGCATTGGCCTTCTCCATATATGTGGACTGGTTTAATGCACATGGAAAGTCAACCCGGTTGGCTAGCATTGGACCTATCATGCTTATTTGTCTTAATCTCCCCCCAAGTGAAAGATTGAAGCCCAAGAATGTCTATGTTGCAGGAATCATCCCTGGTCCAAAGGAGCCAACTGCGCTTCAATTGAATTATCTATTAATGCCACTCATCAACGAGCTCAAAGAGCTATGGCAAGGTTACCATTTTGCACCCACCTCAACAGGTCCATCAGGATCCTTTATCCGTGTTGCCATCCTCACAGCCATTGCGGATGTGGTTGCCATGCGCAAGCTTACTGGATTTATTTCCCATTCAGGAAACCACTTTTGTAATTTTTGCACCATTCACAAAGCTCAAATTGAAGAAATTGGTCCTCAATTTCACTACATGCGCTCATACCAAAGTCATAAATCAACCATTGCCAAATGGCTTCGGGCAACCCCACAGCAAAGACAAGCAATTTTCTCTGAGTATGGAGTGCAATATTCAATTTTGGAAGACCTTCCGTATTGGGATGCCACCAGAATGGTTAATCTTGACATAATGCATAATTTAATACTTGGAATTTTGAAGGATCATGCAACTTTCAAATTGTGCATTCCAGAGTCCAAATCAAAAATTTACCTCAGGTCCCGCAGGAAATCCAATGACACCAACAGTTCAGACTCAGATTCCATGACCTCCAACAGCTCTCTTGATAAAATCACATTGAGAGAGGCCCGCTCCCTGAGAAGAGATGCAGCAAAAATAATAAATGAGCCACTCCCCACTACTTCCACCCGAAAAAACTACTTCCCAATGCCCACCCCTAACACAGAACATCCATCTAGTGGTTCTGCGGAGATTCCTTCATTTGATGCCGATTACATCCCCACTTCTGAAATCCCCTCTGAATTGGATATCATTGCACTGAGTGATCACCAGATCAAGGGTGAGGCTCTGGAGCATCTCTGACAAATCATATCTGAGACAATAATTCCCTCATCATGGACAAGAGTACCTCGCAACATGGGTTCCCCCTCTCATGGTAGCTTAAAAGCCGCTGAATGGGCTCTCTTATATAAGGTCTATATTCCATTTTTAATGCTCAGTCAACAGATGTCATTAGATGTACACCAATCCGCCAACATTCAAAGGCAAATGGGTCAGTCAGAAGAACTTGGAAATGAACTAACCAAGAATACATTCCATTTGATTAGTGCTATCAACATTGCCACAAGTTGGACTGTTTCAATAGGAGATGCGACTGCATTTGCTGAACATTGGAAAAAATTCCACCTTTCCAATCAACTCCTGTTCCCAAAACAGAAAATTAAACCAAATCATCATTTTGCTGACCATATTCCCGAACTCTTCCAATGTTGGGGCCCAGCACAAGCCTCAGCCACATGGGGTTATGAGCGCTTGATTGGAGTATTTGCAAAAATGCCAACAAATAACAAAATATGTACATCAATTAATAAGATCAATATATTCACATTGATTAAACACCTGAACTGAATAAGATTAACTTCTTGCAACTCTAAATAGATGATATAGATAAAACCTTACTTCAACATATCTGTCGATGTTCCAACCTTTCCGTTCTCCTGAAATCCCCATCTGTGCCATGTGAAATAAAACAGCTTTTCAAATCACAGCCACCTGCCCTGTTCAATGACCATAAATATAACAAACCATCCCTCCATGACCAAGAAAATTATGATGGCCTGGTTGAGTACTTACAGAATTTTCATGCAACAAGGGAAATAGTTGATCGGATCAGCTTAGACACTACCGTGCAATCCACAAGTCATCTCACTTCAAGGATTGTCTCACCTTGGTATTTTCCAGTTTCAAACATTAATATCGGGAACAATATATTTTCAACTGAATCCAAAAATGTCAGCAACAGTGTGATATGTTTTCTGAGGGGCAACTCACGACGCTTTGGTATTATTAATAGCATTTTTAAAGTCTCTGAGCCATCTAGCATACTGAACAATAACTTTCTGATCTTAAAAACTTTGAAGATTGATGTGAATTTCCTACCAGATTGGCCGTATCTCAATATTTATAAAGCTGTTGGTTTTGATGATGGACACTTGATTATATCAGAAGAAGAAATAGAAGGTAACTGTGGATTGTATGATAACAAAGCTCTGTCATGTGGACTGCTTGTAATGATAAAGCCGTTATTTCATGATATTTAGTCTACAAAAATGCAAATCTCTCAGATTCATTAGCAATTTTGCTAGTGAAATAATTGCCTCAAAATTTAGTGACAGAGAAATGCCATTGTGACAAGCAAAGCCCATTATTTCACATTGCCACAAAGAACTTACTATTTTGACATTGGGTACAGTGTGAATAAGCCAAGTCCAATGATCAAATGACCCACACACTCACCTTTCACAGCATCCAAAATTTCTAACTGCGCCATCATCATGTTGGAAGCGGAATTGGCTTTTGCGTACCCACACCCGCATGTGCACCCGCACGCGCCAATGCACACGCCCACGCACCTGCACACGCACACGCCAATGCACACGCACACCCAACCGCACGCGCCAATGCACACGCCCACCCACCCGCACGCGCCAATGCACACGCCCACCCACCCGCACACGCCAATGCACACGCAAACCCACCCGCACACGCCAATGCACACGCACACTTCATGGATGACCTGGTGAAGTCAAACCCCCCGCCTACACCAAGACTGGCTGAAGGACCTCATTGATGTGTGTTTGTGCAAACACGCGGGTCTGGTGTAATTTTTACCAATCATCGGACGGTTGTGGGATGATCAGGTGGTGAGGAATCTGAGTTGAAGGCACAGGGGAACCAATATTATTGGATGTCACAGGATTTGGTGTAAGACCAGAGTGTGACGTGTGCTTGACGTGAGCTCGACTTTTATCCTGCTTGACGTTTGCTTGACGTGAAGTCAATCGCCGACGATTGACACAAGATTTGCCCCGGTGACCTATGGAAGGAAATGAAAGTATCAAAAAAATAGTCAGAGCTTTTGCAAAGGAACAAGCAGAACTCAATAAGAAATTCATGGAAAAACCTACTGTCAAACCAAAATCAGAAGCAGAGGTTAAACCCACTGAAAAGAAATAAGAGGATAAATCAACCTCAATTGCACATGTTGAATATTGGTCAAATTGGAAACCACCTACCATTTCCTCAGCCAATGACCCCTTTGAATCACACATTGGACTAAGGCAGACTAAACAAAGGATGGAAAGACAAGCCCAAAATCAAGAGCCAAAGGAGAAAGCAGCTATTCCAGGAAGCTACATTGAAGAAGAAAAAGAAGAGGAAAGAGTCATAATTCCTACCAAATTCCAAAATTCAAATATTCCAAAACCAGACCAACCTGAGGAGGAAATTGGAAATATTGCCAATAAGGATTGAGATGAAGAAATTTACAAAGAAGAAAATAAGTTCAGAAAACCTCAAAAGAAACAAGTTGAAACTAAATTGGAAATGGACAAAATTATTAACAAAATTATCCAACAAAAGATCAACCTCACCATTGCAGAAATCCTGAGGATGTCACCAAATTTTGTCCATAAATTACAGGAATTATCAGAAAAAGACAAGGAGAAAATCAAATCACTCAATTCAATGGATATTCAAGAAAGAATATAAACATTTGGATTCAAAGAAATACCAAAGCCTAAGATTCATTATGCCTGTCATTTGGGATTTATGGACATCTTCATTGGAAAGGAAGAATATCCTATCAAAGCATTAGTAGATACTGGTGCTCAACTCAACATCATACCAGAAAAAATAGAAATAAAAGCCTCCCTACACAACAAGAAATCTTAAAATGAACCTCAGAGGTATTGGAGGACATACCACTTCATTGGTGGCACTTTAAGAATTTACTCCAATCAGTTTGGCTTCAGGTGAAGAAACTCAAATTCATTTCTTCATTGCAAAAGGATCTGTCCATAAAGTACTTGGAAGACTCTTCTTGGCAGACAATAACATTAGGCTAGAATTTCCTCACAAGCAAGGTGAAATACTGAGCTATCAAGAACCTGATGGAAGAATATTATGCATGCCAATATGCAAACCCCAAGCACTTGGATGGCAAACTGGTTCACCTAGAGGAATGGATTTATGCAATATGGCAAGATTGGTCAGAAATAACCCAGTAAAGAAGTATCAAGATACAAAAAGAGACAATACCATCATGAAATTAAACCAGAAGACCCAAGAGTTATCCATATCCACAAAAAGTGATGAATTTGGCCAAGATTTAAAAAATTAAAAAAGGCCAGACATCCTCAAAAGACAACTTGAATACTCAACATCTGAAGAAGAATCACCCAGTATAGTTTACAAGCCAATTAACCAAACTGAAGAAACCTTCCAGATTTTTGTGGATGGAAATGAAAAAATAAATGGAAATCCTTTCAAAGCGAAACCCAAAAGGAAGAAAGTCAGGATTAGTGAACATCATGAGCTTTCAGATGAAGAAATTATAAATGAAATAGAAAAATACTTCAAAATTATGGAAGTAAGAGACAAAAGTTTAAAAGAAACATACTATATAAACTTCGGGGACAGACCATTAAACAACCAAGAAGAACCTTATGAATGGCAACTGGAAAACCCTGAATTCATCCAGCAACCTCCCAATGAAGATGAAGAAACAGAATCAAACCTAGAAAATGAATACAGCTACCTTTACTTGCCATATATTACCTCTGAAGACATTTATGAAGATGAAGCTCAAGAAAGTTTATGTGAAGATAGATATTTATGTGATCTCCCAGGAGCAAACTTGAGCAATATTCAATTGTTAGATTTATTAACTGAAGAGGGAATTAAAGGTAACCTTGAAAATCAATTCTGGGATGAAATATTTGAAATGGCCACACTACCAAAAAGAGGACTTCACTTCAATCAAATTTGGGCCCAGTGGTACCTTGGATTAAATGGATCAACATATCAAACTGGAAGACTGAAATGGGTTGGAGATGGATATATATTCATTGATTAAGACTTATGGTGGACATAATTTCCATAAGAACCAGAAATTGAAGAAAGAAATGCCTTTGTGGAAGCACCCAAAGACCTTATTTAGGCCAGGTTGCTCAACAGAAACTTACCTTTCCCACTTGGGGGAGTTCAACTCTAAATAAAATCAACAAATTCAATATTTATTCTTTGGATGTATCAGTATCATCCATAAAATGTATCATTAGTCTCTTTTATTTCATGTTTCTGTCAGAGGGCAGTGACATCCTTCCTTAACAAAGAAGAAACTTATCAATAAAGTATTTCTTAAAAAAAAACTTACATTAAAAATATCAATCACCTCCAACATGGCCAATTAACCAATTTTTGACTCCTATGGGGAAGAATTAATAAAGGAAGACCAAATTTTTGATTAATATCCAATTTGGAAACCAGAAGATGAAGAAACCCTTTGGCACTTTTAGGATACTCCATCACTATCAAAAACCCAAGCATCACTAGGCAGTGACCTCCTGACTTATCAAAGAGGAATATCAACACTCACCAAATAAAATCAGTAATCTCACTCACCTAGAAAGAGAAACAACAATTAACCATAAGATCACTAGGCAGTGACCTCCTGCCTCTTAAAAGAGGAAAATCATTTCTTAGCAACCAAAATCACCATTTTCCTTCACCAAAACACAATCATCACTAGGCAGTGACCTCCTGCCTTATCAAAGAGGAATATCCAAATTCTTACCCAAAATTATCATCCAGAACCCATTAAGCCTACTCACAAACTGTTTCTATAAATAAATTTGATACTATTCTCAATTAATCTTACCTTAACACTTCAAAATCCACCAAATCCTTCAAAACGGCATCATGGCAATTACTTGAAGAAAATCCCTGGTCATTGGACACACATACAAGCTGGAAAAAAGAAAAAGAAGTCTGGGCCAATTACATTAATCCACAAGAATTAAATGAAAATCCTGACTGGTTCTTGAAAATAAAACCAGAACCCTTTCCTAATATTTCCACCATAATAATTCCATATATTGAGTTTGAGGACCTCTTTAAAACATAAAAATCACCATCAGAAACTATCATTCCTCATCCATGGTGAAAATTACCTGGATTCAACCTCACAAAATATGAATTCTTGGAATTACTGACCTGGGATGGAATTGATGGCAACATTGGAAACCAATACTGGAATGAAATATTCCCCATGGATGAAAACCTCAGGAAATCATTATTTTGGAAAACCTGGGAATTCCAAGACTGGTTCAACCTCCAGGATTTTGAAATTGAAAATGGAAGAATAAGAAAGATCTCAAGAAGATATACTATAAAAAATTCCACCTGGAATTGTCACTGGGAAGAAACCCTTATACAAGCAATATTCAGACTGGGAGGGGGTGCAATCAGCTTTGATACAGAAGATTGGGACTTCTTCTGTCAAGAATGCCTTTTCAAAAGTCTCAAAAGAGAGAAATGAAGGGGAGGTAAATTTCTCAAACAAGAATTAGTGAAGGAGATACTTGGTCAAAGGAATTAATCTAACTAATTCTCACCTGCTAAGTCCTGAATTCTTTGATCCTATTTCCATTGATATTATCATTATTTAACTCCTCAATTTTGATTTTTTTACTATTCTTTATCTTTCCTCTTTACAATTAAAATTTTCTCTTATACTAAAAAAGGGAGAAACAAAATAAAATATCAAAAATTTTGAAAAAAGCTTCCATTCATATCAGCTTACAAGGAAGAATCAAAGTATAAACTTGCTTGATGTAAAAGATTTTTTTTTCTTTTTTTTCAAGATCAAAAACCATACATAAATAATTATCATAATTCAATCTAAAAAGAAAGAAAGAATAATAAGAAAGAACACAATTAGCTTTAGTTGATTTTATATCATTAAGTGATACATTTTTTTAAAAAAAACTTACATTTTGTTTCAAAAGTTGATTTTTTTAAACAAAAAAGTGATAAAACAGATATTTAAAAAAGCTTCAATTATTGAAACATTTTTTCAGATAAAATCTCATCTTTTTTTAAAAAAAAAGAAAAAAATCACCCTCTTGATATTTTTTAGATGATAACCTATAGTCAAGAGAATTCCTCATAAAGAATTAAATTAAAACCATTTTTTTCTTTGTCCTTATTGGCTTTATTGTTTATTTTGTTTAGTATTTTTGTATTTTACCACAAATTGGATTGAATTTGATTATTCATTCAATTGAATCTTTATCTAGATAATCTTTTTTCTTTTTTATATTCTTTTTATTGTTTCAATTTCCAGAATAATTCAAAAAAAATAATAACAAGAAGTTGATCATTTTGAACTTTTGGCTAATTTGACTTGATTTGCTTCCAACAGAAATCTGGGACTAGTTATTTATAATTAACAATTAAAACAGGATTAAGCATAGCTCCGGGCCCTCATCAAAAGAGATTTCTTACAAAAGAGAAAGGATTTTGATTACTAAAAAATGAAATTGAAATCGAAAAGCAAGAAACAAGCAACAAAACACCAAACTCAAAAAAAAGATATAACATGCACAATGACCTTATTTCAAGAAAAATAATGAAAGGAGCTCACCTATTCTTCATTTTTTTGGTTACTGAACTCAACACGACTGAAGTGGCTGAAGACAAAAAGTCATCATCTCTAAAGACCAGGATTAAGATGCTTCATGAAAGCAGACTTAATAGTTGAATTTTTTTTACTACAACACATTTCTTTCCAGAGCTGACTTGATACATCAAATTGGAATCAATATGACAAGCTAGCTTGACAACTGAATTTCAAATTTAATTGCACCAACTTTCTCTTGTGAGGAGACTGCGGCAGTGTCATTAAAACTAATTCAATTATAATTTGAATAAAGTGAATTTAAAATAAACTAAAGCTCAAATTTCACAAACAATTTGAATTTTATAATCCTTATTTAGAATTAGCCAAGATCCTCTTGGGGAAGGTGCTCAATCTATAGGATTGAAGAATAAAATAAAAATAGTCATGCAGCTCATATTCATAGTTTTTTTTATCAAAAAAAAAAGAAAACAGGAAGAAAATGAAAGGAGAACCCTTAATAGCTGAAGGGCTTCATCATTTATAGTCATGGCCAACTAACTAAACTACTCTGGCTGAATTTTAAAACCACTCTAAAATCAGCTTTAACACTGAAAGCCATGAACATGCTATGTTGAAATCTGACAGGCATTCAGAGGAGATTTCCAAACCCCCACCAGGGATGATGATTACAAGGCAAGAAAGACACGAGCAGGCAGCCCATGGCAGCTAATCCAAAAACTCCTCCAATGCAATTAATGGAAACCTCTGCTAAAATACACTGCTAATGACGTGACAAGACTAATTTTAACTTTTCATGAAATGTTTAAAAGAGAGCAAGGATTCCACAAGAACTACTTATGCAATCTCGAATTGGAATGTTATCAAGCACAGGAATCAAGGAAACTCTGGAATCCTGACTTCATTTCACAGTCTTAATACTGTGTGAGAGATGCAACAATGCGCTGCCTTCAGACTTCAAAATGCTTTCAAAACCCAAAGCTGTACTAATTACCAGAAACAGGAACTACAATGAATAGCTGTGGAAGATGGAAACTGGTGGATCTTAGCTCCTTCAAGAAATCTCAGCCCTGTCACAAAAGAAATGACAGGTTTTATCCTGTTACTGGATTTAGCTTGGGATGGTATTCAGTAGCCGCCATCACCAATCAATCACACACCTTCCATATACCAAAGCACTCAACCTATCAACTTAATACCATTCCAGCACAATGCATGCAGAAGCTGAAGCAAGAATCATTTTGACAACAGCGGGTGGTACATGACAGCTGTGAGTTGGCTTAACTTTATCACCCAAAACAAGCATGTTTGTACAGTACTGTACCATGTCTGATGTTTTATGTAGCACTACTTCCTTGGCGTGGTAGAAGAAAAAAGAAAAGAAAATGCAATGTCGCAATGGACTGCAGGATAGCTGTGCAGTACTGTAAAGTACCATCATAAAAGTGGAGCGGTCTCACTAACTCTCTAGAGACAGGAGGTGTCAGATCTCGTTCCAACAGTGGATTTAGCTTGGAGGAGGTATTCTACAGCTGCAAGCCTGCAACTACCACTGAAGTTATTTATGATCACATTAGGGACCTTTTGAGGGCTGTAGGGTGACCAAACCCTTGCCAAGAGATGTTTCATCCATTTCCGAAACATCTAATCACCACCCGAATACCTTCTAAGCACAGAAAAGGTGTAATAACACCTGAGACAGCTCCTGACACTTCAAATAGGCATGGCCTACTGCACTCGACTGCAACTGCAGCATCTTCAAGTTCTGGAGCACAACTTTAACACAAAAGAAGCCACCCGACGTCTTTATGTTTGCTATAAAGGTGTAATAACACCTGTGACAGCCCAATACAGCCGCGCGATTAGTTATGAAGCCTGACAGGGTGTTCAACAGTGCTTGAAAAAAAAAATATAATAAAAAAAATGTAACAAAAGAGGGATGGGTATTAAAACCCATCTAGAGGTCTTTGCAAAAATAAAACAGTAACCCAAAGTGGTATCAAGCCTCACTTGGGATATACTAGCTTAAAATAGCCTAAATTGGACCTACAGAGGCAGCCAAACCACCTCATTAGCTGAAATCAGCAGCCCGACTTCATGGAGACCACCAAAATGAGTCTAAACCATACTGGTGATTTAATGAACTCAACAGTAATAATAATAATAATAGTAGCTAAATATATAAATAAACTACTTCTATTACTAGGTGCTTTTAATTTAAATTACTAATGTTTCTTTGAAAAAAAAAAAAAACATTAACTGGATTAGAAAAAAAAAACAAAAAACATCAACAATAATAATCATAATAATAATAAAATTATTATTAACATTTGAATTTATGCTAAAGGGCTACAAATAAAACAAATGCCCTCAGCATGGCTTAAAACTGCTTAGTTCTTTTATGAATTATAATTCTGATTTTTTAATTTGCTAATTGATTTTTTATTTTGAAATTGTACAGGGCTATAAGTTAAAAAAAACATGCCCTGAGCAAGATATCAAACTGCTCAATTTCATTGCTTAGGTTGTTTTTTAATTACCAATTCTTTATTTTACTGAAATTTCAGTATTTTTTTTAGTTTAATGAAATAATTAAAGGAAATAATAAAAAAAAGATAGCCCTCAGTATGGCTATAAGCTGCTTATTTCATATTATTTTTCATGCTTAATTTATATTTGTTATTCAATGAAACAGACACATTTAATTTTTAATGTGCTACAGGGCTATAAATAACAAAAAAATTCCCTGAAAAAGGCATTAAACTGCTCAATTCTATTTTTTATGTCTATTTATTAAATTATTAATTATTGAGTTTTGTGATATTTTAGTTTTTAAGTTAGGTAAAATACCTTGGGAGGGCTTGAAAAATAAATAAATAAATAAAAAGCCCTCAGCATTGGCCTTAAACTGCTTATTTTCTTCTTTTTTTTAATTTTATCATTATTTTTGGGCTTATTCAAATTACTGGCAAAACATTGATTTGGATTTACCAGGGTTTAAAAAAATAAATAATATGTCCTCAGCAAGACATTAAACTGCTGGAATTTTCTTTCATTTTCTCCTTAATATTACATGAAGCTGACATATTTTATTTTGATGTGCTACAGGGCTATAAATAACAAAAACCCTCAGCATGGCTTAAAACTGCTTGGTTTTTTTTATTATCCTTTCCTATATCAATACTAACATCATTTCTTATTATTTTTGATACAGGTGTTTATCATTCAAGAACTTCCCAGGTGCTATAAGCATAAGACTGATAAAGAGTAAATGAGTCCTCAATAAGACTATAAGCTGTCGAATTCAATTTGAAACTTGTCTTTGAAGATAAATCAAATGTCATGAAAACCAGAAGTATCAAACAGAAGTGCCTGGACACAAGATAAGGTCCTTGGCAAGACCATAAACTGCTGACAAAAAAAAATTTCAAAAAGGACTCAAAAATGAAAAACAATCAACCAATGGTCCTTGGAAAGACTATAAACTTCCCCTTTAAAGATCAAGAAATTCCTCAGGATATCAACAAGAATATCAACAAAAAGAAATAAACCAAATGTCCTTGGCAAGACCATAAACTGCCTGCCAAAAGTTCTCAACAAGGACTCAAAAAATGAAAAACAATCAGCCAATAGTCCTAGGCAAGACTATAAACAAACTAAGAATTAGGGGCATATCCCATTCATGATCTCAAGAAAATTCTATTTATTTATTATCCTTATTATACTTTTCGTAATATTACAACAAAAGCCATTAAATTGGCTTGATTTTTTAACTCAAAAGACAATAATTAAAAAAACTCTACATCAACTAATTGGTTGAAACAATCAATTTATTTAAAATAGTTCTTGAATTCCAAGAAAGTGATTGGAACTTTTTTGAAAATAAGAAGTATTTGTGCCATGAAGGCATTAATTGAACTCTGTAGTTATTTATATTAAGCACTCATAAATTGATGTCATAATGTGGGGAATTTGCATATTAATAAAACCTCAATGTGCTATTTATTCCAAAAGGAGCTTTAAAAGACCCCAAAAGCAAGCAAGAGTTTTTTTAAAAAACTGTACAAATTCTTATTTTTAACTGTTTATATTTTTTTTCAACAACTCAAATGCATTTATGGGTAACAGAAAATCTGAACCATAAAGGGGATTGACTTGAAATAAAGTCTGATTCACAATGATGATTCCAAAAGGAAGAGTTGTGGCATCATAAGGGTCATTATATGAATAAAGGACTCAAATTATGATCATTCAACTATGTAATATTAATCATAAATACTCTCAAGAGCACCAATTTTTACTGATTGGCACAAATTACCACCTTTAACCAAAAAGTTCTGTGATTTATTGTGATTCAGGATCATTTCTTTTGACATGGGAGTTTTACTGAGGTATATCAATTTTTAGGTTATTTTTCACTTGAAATCAAACAAACAAAATAATAATACTATTCATTCCAGTTTAAAAAAAGGGAACTATGGGAATTTACTGTATTATTATTTATTCTTATCAAAATAACTATAAAAATAAGGGGTGGGTAAACTTATTTCTTACAAGGAAGTTTTTGGGGAATGCGAACATATCCTCCTCAAAATTTGAAAACCAACTCAACATTTTCAAATGGAGAGGCGGGCCCTTATCCAAAAAAAAGAATTTTATTAGAAAACAAAAATAAAATAAATCAATCAATATTAAAATCAATTTTAAATCATGTTATTATTATAATTTTTCATTTTTCATTTTATTTTTTATAACAGGAATACTTTAGGAATAGAGAATAACCAAAGGAAGTAAATTATTCTGAAGAAATATCAATATATTTTGGAAACATTATATCACATACCAATTATCACAATACTGAAAATAAATAAGATTGTTTATAAAGAAAAGCAGGAGTTCCTTATGGATTGACCTTTGGGCAACACCAGACCTTGGAAGTTTCTTTGATTCTGGATTGAAACTCATTTTGAATTCAAGAATCACTGTCCAGTATTTATGGACTGAAGGATGACTCAATGGATTAATTATTGACTCAGGACTCACTCAACATGATGGACCAACAAGATGATGTAAAACACTTAAATTAAATTGTTCTTGGTAGTTTGAAGAAGATTAAAGACTCAAGAGGTCCTCAGCATGACACTAAACTGCTTCCCCTGTAGACTTGGGCAGGGAAAATTACTCAAAAAAACAGCCAAGCAGAAGGGGATTGTCCTAGTCAAGAGAAGTGCTGATGGACCATTTTTGTCCCCAGCATGACAATAAACTGCTCCCTTTGTGTAACAGGAACAAGGGGCTTCACAGGTGTTTAGCATTATCCAATTAGCCAAAATGAACAAAGTGAAGTCACAAGCCATCAATTAAGACAATAAAATTTCTCATCAAGAAATAAAACAACCAGAATAATCTTGAATCAAATGGGAATCATGAATATTGAAGAATAAGACAAGAGTCAAGTGGAATCCAAAATCAAGCCCAAAGGAGCTCAAGAATCAAGATAAGCCCTTGGATTAGGCCAGGAGGTCCTTGCATGACTTAAACTGCAGGGCTTGTATACCTAATATACAGGGGTTACACACCTAGTTGTAGGTCCTGTATGACCTTAAACTACATTTTTTATGGAAGAAGGAAGAAAAAAGAATTGTGAAGACCTCCATATTTCAGGAGAATAGCAAGTTCTTAGAAATCATTAAAAGAAAGAAGAAAAAACAAAATAACTAATTGAAGATGGATCACCAAATTTTAGCAGCCAAATATAAATCAGTCCTGAAGAAGTTGAGACCAGTCAATGAGCCAATGCCTCAAGACCTTAACCCAGCTTTGTGAAGAAATCCTTCTGAAACACCCTTATCACTCAACACACCTATATTTCAAGAAACCTTCAAGGTCACCCATGCAAGACTGCAAGCAGTCAATTTTGGCCCACCAGGATGGTTATTGATTGAAGAAATCAATTTACTCAAAAATGTTATTAATTTTAGGGAAAAAGCAATAGCCTTCTGTGAAGAAGAAAGAGGATTATTGTAAGGTTTGTCTATGAAAGTCTTGATAATAGTAGCAATATCAAGAGTACTATGACTGTCCTCAGTAGAAATATATCATATAATAAAATACTATAACCACAAATTTAAACATAATTATTAAAAACAATTATATAAAAAAAAATTAATTATTATTATAAAAATATAATAATAAAAAAGAAATATAATAATTATAATGAATTATAGTTATTATATTATTGTTATAGTCACTGAAAATTATAACAATAAGAAGTGTAAAGCTCTTAATGAGGCAATTACACATGGGAAATATGAATATTAACCACTTATAAATAATATAAATATTATTTATAAAAGAATCAAAACACACACTGTGCAGAAAGAATTCTTATAGAAAAATTCTATATAAAAAAACTAATACTAGATAAAAAAGATATAGAAACTTAGAGAAAACTCACTTATAATAATTATTTAATACAACAAGTTAAACAACAACAATTATTATATTAAATAATAATTATAAGTTAAAAACACACCAAAAATCAATATTTTCAAAGATAAAACAACTTTTTATAATAAAAATCATTATTAAAGAGTTTTTAAGAGGAATTTGTGGATTTTTAGAAGATATTTAAGATGATAATTTTATATAATAAAATATATTATTGGTGATTACAATAATAATCTGAGTTCTATGATCTCAATTCTTTAATTTTGATTAATCAAGAATAAAATATCTTAAGAATTAGTTTAATAATAAGATTTTATATTTAATAAAACTTTACCTGTTTAAATTTCTAATATGATTGGATTGATAATGAATGATGTACAAAAAAAGTGATGAAAAGACTCTTTTTATGTCTTCAGAGCAGCTCTCATGATTCATAATGAATATATAGGGCGTGCGCAAGTCAAAACTGAAAAACCATGATTCAAAATAAAGTTCTTAACTTAAGGTCACTTCTTTTTGATTCCAATTTGAAGTTATCAGTGTTATTCCTAACTTCATGTAGCTTTGATCCTCATTTAAGCTGTTTATTTTAACTTTTTAATATAAATAAACTTATTTATATTAAATTTCATCACATGAACAGCTTAAAAATAGAGTTTCAAGCAGAAATCTCTTAAACTCAATTTTCAATAAATTTTTAAAGAAATTATAATTTTCTTTGAGCTTTAATTAAAAGGGTAAATTTCCAGGCTACATACCCAGGATATTTATTTATAAAAGATACTTAAAATTCAATTTATATATAGATGATATATAATTGTAATCTGCGTGAAATTTCCAAGCAAATCCATTAAGAATTGGATTTTTAATCAATTTCTGAAGTTATTGCTATTTTTCCACGTAAAATAGCAATACACACCAAACCTTAACTTTTGATAAGGTTTTAATACTTGTAAGCTTAAAATTTTGAGCTTATTTAAGCTTTTTAAGCTTAATTAAGTTTTTACAGTTCTCAAAACCTTAAATTCAAGCCTGCATATTAGGATTTACCCCTTGAGAGCTTGAAATTCCTGTATAAATTGGGATAAAACCAGTTTAAACTTTAATGTTGGATCAAAGTCTAATCTGAAAGTTTAATTAAGGTTGAAAATACTCCAATACAGGTGAACAACCTTAATTGAATCCTTGCAGATCCAAAAGGTTGGGTACCCCAGCTCTATTTTTTCTTTTTCCTTTGTCTCACCTTTCTGCGTGGATTTTGCCCTTTTATTTATTTAAAGCCATACTATGGCGTTAAACCCTTTTAAATTGAGCTCACGCAGGATTTACATTCTGTATGGCAAATCCTTAGCCAATTCAGTAAATATATACAACACCTCAATTTTAACTAAGATTTTGGTAGGTATCCATAAACATTATGCAACTTTAAATTGAAGCTTATTTAAGCTTAAATTTAACAATTTTAAAGAAATGTTAAAAAACTTACATTAGTACTGTGAGATTCTTGAATCGTCCAATAACATAAGAAATAAGTGTTTTTGGGTATAACACCTTATGGATGTGCCCTAGGTTATTTTTGGTGTAGAATCCAAAAATGACATAATATTTATAACTTTGTTTATCCAAAAAAAAGCTATACTTATTTTTTGTTATTTTTTATTTTAAATTTAATTAAAAAGTCTGTTGAAGACAAATTTAACTGTGTATAAAGTTATTTGTGGCCTTATGGGTATGTTATACATACCTCACAGGCTCACAATTCCTCAAGCACTCATATGGAAAACCATACACAATACCAGTAATATCTCATGAAACTTGGCAGAAGAAACCAATTCCCATTCCCAAATCAATTTTACCTCAGCTTACTAAATTAATCAGAGAGAGAATCAGGACTGGACTCTATGAGCAATCCACTTCAAGCTACACAAGCCAAATATTTTTTGTGTCCAAATAACAGGAAACTCAGAATTCTCCATGACCTTCAAGAACTCAACAAAGTCACCATCAAGGATGCTGGCTTACCACCTCATATTGAAGAATTTGTAGATGAATTTTCACAAAGAGCATGTTATGAACTAGGAGACATCATGGGAGGATATGATGAAAGAGAATTAGATGTCACTACAAGACCCCTCACCACTTTTTAAACACCCCTTGGAAGGATGCAACACACAAGACTAACCCAAGGAGCCACTAACTCAGTAGCAGTATACCAAGCCCAAATGACATGGATAATCCAAGAAGAAATACCAGAGATTGTAGGAATTTTCATTGATGATGGAGGAATAAAAGGACCAAGATCACTTTACAACCAAGAAACACTACCAGAGAGCCCCTCAATCAGAAAATTTATATGGGAATATGCCATAACTTCAGAAAGAACTTTATTCAGTATTCAAGAATTAGGACCTACTATCTCAGGATCAAAGGTTGCGTGCTGTGTGCCAGCATTGGACATAGTAGGGCATGTTGTATCATTTAAAGGAAGAACAATTTCAAAACAAAAGATCAACAAAATTCAAAATTGGCCAAAACCTCTTAGCAAGAAGGAAATAAGGGGATTTCTTGGACTCTTCGCCTATGTAAGGATGTTCATTGAAAACTTCTGACAAGTTGCCTCACCACTCAGAAGGCTCACCAGAGAAGATGTTGACTGGGACTGGGAACAAAAATGTGAAGAAGCTTTCCATAAGCTCAGAAGAATAGTTGGAGAATAAATAACCCTCAAGAAATTGGATTATGACAAAGGACAAGGAAAAATTAAGCTAGAAGTAGATTTAAGCTACATTGCTGCAGGAGCAGTACTCACTCAAGAAGATAAAGAAGGAAGAGATAGACCAGTATTATATGAATCAATAACTTTTTCAAAATTAGAATTAAAATACTCACAACCCAAATTGGAACATCATGCAGTTGCAAGAATTCTCAAGAAGCTTCAGAAAATACTTTGGGGAAAACATCTTGAATTCCAAGTTGATGTCAAGGCCTTAATTGAAATGATCAACACCCCTTGCTTACCCAATGCACACATGACAAGATGGGTAGGTTTCATTCAGCTATTTTCCTTTGATTTGGTACACAACCCAGGGAAGACTTTCACTATGCCAGATGGGCTATCCAGAAGACCAAAAAACTCAGAATAAGAAGATGAAGATTCACCAGAATTTGATGAAGAAGAAGGTTGGATCAAGCCACACCCTGGATCTGGGCCTAAGAATGTAAATTCACTCCATTTTTCAGGAATACAAGTACCAACCAAACAAGAAGGATTTTGGAATAGAATGCAATAATACTTAAGTACAATGAAAAAACAACAATCTAGTAAAGATGGAGAATTTAGAAGGATAAAAAGAAGGTCATCTAACTTTTTCTTGGAAGAAGGCCAGCTAAAAAGAAGAAATGATACAAACCCTCAATTGGTGATATCAAGTCAAGAAGCTCAAAGCTAAATTTTAAAGTCACTTCATGAAGACATGGGCCACATAGGAGAAAATAAAACTTCTAGAAGAATCAAGGTAAGATTTTGGTGGGAAGGAATGAAGAAATCATTCAAGAAATGGGTTCAATCTTGCCTAGCCTGCCAAAAGAGAAGTCAAAGCTTACAAAGGGAACAATGAGAATATACAGCAACATCAAGAATCTTTGAAAGGGTCAGTATGAATGCAGTCCATATCAAATCTGGAAGATAGAAGTATATGTTTGTAACCAGAGATGATTTTTCAGGATGCCCATAAACAGTTGGACTAGTTAAATTAACAGCAAAAGCAGTTGCGGAATGGTTCACCTCAGAATGGATATGCAGGCATGGCTCACCAAAAGAAGTAACTGTTGATGGGGGGCCAGAATTTGGAAAAGAATTGCAAGATGCAGTAAATAAAGCAGGATCAAGGATCAGAGTCACCACACCTTATTATCCACAGTCTCAAGGAATGGTGTAAAGGGGCCATAAACAACTTAAAGATGCTCTAGTCAAGATGTGTGGGGAAAATGAAGGAAAATGGAAAAAAATTGACCAATAGCTCCATTGGCTGGCAGAATTTCCACTAAAAGAATAACTGGTTTCTCACCATTTGAACTCCAATTTGGACAACTACCAGTATTACCAATTTACATTGAAACAAAAGCCTTTTTAGTAGTAGAATGGCACAGAATATCCACAACTGAGGAATTAGTGGAAGCCAGAGCTAAACAATTAGAAGTGTAAGGTTTGACTATGAAACAATAAGTAAAAATTACTAATATTTTACTTATTGTACTATGAATGTCCTTATAAATGAAATAAATAAGATAAAAATAATTATAATAATAAAGAATTATTATAATTATGGCTTAAAAATAATTATATAATTAATAAAATATGATAATACAATTTATATTATAAAATATAATATAATAAAATAAATATATTAATATAAAATAATTAATACATTCAAAAGCACTTTATTATTGTTACAAACAAATAATAAAGGCATAAAAAACAGTTTTTTATTAATAGAAAACAATTAATAACAATAATATTACTAATATTAAAGTTACAAATTAATATAAATACTATTTATATTAATTAAAGAATTTTTAAAACAATAATTTACAGAAAATTATTAATATAAGAGAAAATAACCTACTTTTGACACTTCATATAATAATTTTGAGATATTTTACGCCAAATAATATAAATACAACTTATACAAATTGTATTTACAATAAAAAAATAGAGAAATTACAAATATTCTTGATTTTTTACATGGAAATGAGTTTTAGAGAGATTTTTAACAAAAACAGTTAAACAAATGGTTTAATCACGTCAAAATTGATGATTATAATAAAGATGAACTTTGGTCCTCAATAATATAAAAGCTTTATATATAAAGAATAAAGATATTACCTTTTTGTTTGTATTTATTGAATGTTTTTGATGCGTCTGAGGGGAAAATAGAGCAGAAAGAGCTCTATTTATAGTAAATACCTCCCTCCTAGAGTCCAAAATGCTTCTAGTAGACGTGTACTGATCATATCCACTGTAATTGATCAATAATTTAAGGTTTGGTGATGATTACATCATTATCAAACCTCATTACATCACTATTACGCCATTTTTTAGAGTTATTACTATAACTCTAAGTCTGATGACGTCAAAGGCTTGGCAGAACCCCAAATTTCGTGTATTTTATTGGTTTTAATCATAAACTCATAGTATTCACCAATTTTAACACTTCTATGACTGTTAAACTTAATTTAAGGTTACAGTGTGTGATCATAAATGATCAAATTAAGCTCAAACTTTGATCCTGAATAACGTTTGAGATTTACATGCTAAAACAATTCAGAGAGTTAATTCTGATATCTTGGCAAAACTTTATTATGCTTCCAAGAGAATTTCATTACATCATCAAAACTCTATTTTTGATGATTTTTCTTGTAGCTCATCTTTTCTGGTGAAATTTAATATTTTAAACTTCAAACTATGATTTCAAGGGGTTATACCTTGAATATTATAACAATAAATACATCATTCTTCACAAATGAACTATTAGAATCCAACTGTCTACTTATTTTTAAGTTTGGACCACTTTCACAACAAAGTGGTCAACAGCTCTGTTGCTTCTAATCAATAATTCCTTACCGATTGTAGCCTTGTTCATAACTTGTGAAATAAACTTCATCTCTGTGTTCCTGAAGTAATTACGTGATGACTTTATTTTTTGTTCATCACTCTATCATGTATAATTCAAGAGGTATTAGCTCAAATCCTTGAATATATGCGTTGACCAAAAAAGTGCATATATTCAGGTTAATTCCTTAAGTATTGGTTTTGAAGCTTAGCTTATTAATTGTTTTATGTGTGGATTTTTTCAGAGAATACAATGGTGCCATTCATTCTACATTCTGTTTCATTAGTTTTTGAAATAAATAAGGATTTGTGGTTTTTGTAAGGTATTATTACTTATAACGTATTAAATATTGACTTTACAGATATGCCATAAAAATGGTATATGTGTATTTTACCATGGGGAATCCAATGTTATAATTTATTTCATATGTTTATTCATTGGGATTTAAGTTAAACCAAGTTTTATGTCAATTTATGGTATTTTTGTATTTTAAAAGTACTTTTTTTTAATGTATAATTATATAAAATTTTTCTTGTGACCCTTTTTGGGTATGTGGTCATATCTCAAAGGTTCACAAGAAGGAAAAGAAGAAATGAGAAGGAAAGCAGCAGAAAAACTCAAAAAATCAAGGGAGGACTCAATGAAATATTGGCATAGAAGAATGGCACACCAACTAAGATCACCACTCAATCCAGGAGATTGGGTCCTGGTTTAAAACAAAGCAATAGAAACTGATTGGGGACTACTTTTCAAAAATAAATGGAATGGACCCTACAGAGTGATCAGACAAATAAACAATGGACCATATGACCTTGAGGAGCTTGATAGAACAGAATTAGCAAGTGGATTTGTAGCATCTCAAGTCAAGAGGTTCTATCCAACAGGAAAGTTGATAAACACAAAAGAAGACACAGATGAAGAACAAAGTGAAGAAGATGTACCAATAAATGAGGAAGAGGTATTTGAGGATACCACAGAATCAGAAGAAGAATAGAGAGCTCTCACCTGGAATGCTGGGGAAAGCATTAAATGGAATGGGGGATGTGGTATTCCATACCATTTTTTTACCAGGCTCAAGCTCATAGTGCCCCAAAGCAGCAGTAAATCCAGCCTACAGGCAGACTTACACTCAGATTTTAAAGCAAAAGGTCAATTTTACAGCAAGAAACTGGATTCAACTCATAAAACTATACCCAAAAGACCACAAAATACAAAATTAACATATAAATATAAATAAAATAAATTTATTTATATTATTAAAAAAAAATCAAAATATAAATACAAAATTAAAAATTTAATTACAATTTAAAAATAAAATTACATCAAATTTTGAAATTGTAAAATTACATTTATACTTGATAAAATTAAGTAAAAATGAATTTTTAATAAAATTATAAAAAATTAAATAAATTTGGAAAAAAGTTAAATAAAAACTATCATAACTTTTTATCCAATAAATAAACATATAAAACTTATTTCACCATTTGATTCCTCATAAAAAATTAGGTGGGGTCACCTCTGAGTGAAATTTTTGTAACTCAACTCTAAATAAGCTTAAATTAAGTTTTTAGTATTTTCAATACAAAAGTTGAAAATCCTCAAAACTCTAATTTAATTCACACCACATGTGGTGTTAACCATAAATTTTTGTGTTAAAATTGAGGTGTTGTGTTTAGTTTAGAAGTTATGAGGAATTGAAGTATTTTCAATTGAATTCAATTGAAATGTCAAAATGTGCGCGTGTATTACATAAGTTAACTTTGATTTACATATGAGGTGTCAATTATTACTGTATTGTACTGTAAAATTCAATTGAATTACATATGTAAATTATAAGTATAATACATGATGAGGTTTTAAAGGAAAAAATAAATTGGAAAGATTAAAATTGGGGGGGAAAAGGAACTCTAGCTCTAAGGGGGAGCCAGACCCCCAAAATTCTTGCTGACAGGCGTGGGATGTCAAAATTCACGCAAAAGTTCATCACTTTTGGCCTGGAATTGAGTTACAGGGTCTGTGAACTCAATTGATGATGAGGTTTTGATACCAACTGGGGTAGTTTGAGCAATTGCCAAGAGGGTAAAACTACCCTTAAGATAAAAATATCATAGTAAAAACAGTTTTAACTGGTTTCTACGTCTCTTACACACATTCTGACGTGTTTTGAAGTTTCTAGACCAGGTATTGCTATAGTAATGACTGATTTAAGGGTCTAAAATGGCTTAAACCAGCCCTTTTTTGGTCCAAACCAGGGTTCAATGATTCCATAATTGGCTTTTCTGTTGTCAGACTATTTTTCACGACTGACAAGAGTAAATTCTACTTTTGAAGTAAGAAAATTCATGGCTATAAAAGAATGTCTTCTTTGCCCCACTTTTCTCTTCATGTTAGAATCTTTTCCTTTTATAATTAGTTTAAACACTGATAAACCAATCAATAAAAGATTCCAACCACCTTTTTTAAATAATTTTAAAACAGTTTAACCACGTGAAAAAATGATTATAATCATTGTTTGTAACTCTTATAATCATTTTTACCCTTGAACCACCCCAAAAGTGAATTAAAGCATCTTTCACCACTGTTAACTTTGTCACTTTGTTTCCAAATTCACTCTGGTCACCTTTGGGCATGTTTTTTCTTTAATATTCTTTTTAAAGGCTTTGTTCTTCAATTAATTGCTTTCAGTTCATTGCTCAATTAATTCCAATTGGAATTGCTCTTGAAGAAATTTCTTTTGTAGCCTTAAAATATCTCTTGTAGAGTATTTTTGGATAAATTTTTATTGTTGGTAAAACAATAAATTTTTATAATATCATTGTTTTTACTATTAAATTATAAACAATAAAATTGGTGTGTTTTCTCTCAAAAATAATATTTCTTACTATTTTTAATTGAATTTTTACCTTATACAAATTTTGAGGACAGGAAAAGTACTTGATTTTTAATCAAAGTTTCATATCCACACCTTACATTTGGGGGCCCAGCCGTGATATTTTACCTGTAACATATTCTTTTCACTCTTTTTAAGTCTTTTTTCCTATATTGGAAAATTTAAAAACATATAAAAAATACTTATAATCAAAAAAAAATCCATAAAAAATAATTTTCTCATATTATAAGTGAGGCTTATATTTTCATTTCTTTTTGGAAATATTCTTTTTTTACTTAATTAATTGGTTTTTTCATTAATTTTAGTGTCTGACACCGTGGTAAGACAAGAAAACATTGAAACAGCTTCAACAGTAACCAGCATTATTCCTGCCAGTACTGTTAATTCTGATCATAATAGTACTATTATTGTGACTCAGAATATTCAACCAGAGCCAATTTCTTCTGAATTAGTCGGCTTGGAAATAAGTAATACTCTTCAGAAAGCCAAATATTTGGCCAATAGTAAGTTTTTTAACATAAAAATACTATTTTAAGCCTTCTTAAACATAAAATATGCCTTCAACTAAATCAGGAGCCAGCTATAACCCCTCAAGCAGCTCCCTGAAAGGTAATAGACGTGATTATGGCAGAGGCCAATCAGGTACAGAAGGAAAAGGGTCAGTTGGTGACTTCCAAACAACTAAAATGGGTCATTCTGAAGCTGATAATACCATTTTACCTTCAAAAAGAGCTGACACCGCCACAAAAAGCCTCTGTGGACATATACAAAGCCAGCCACAGTGCATACAACAATGCAATTCAGTTCAAGGAGTACCAGATCCTTGCAGACCTGTGGAAGAATTGCATGAATTCTTACCTGACTGTGAGAAAATTCCTGGGCCATCCCAATACTTGCAAATTGCTCAATGGATGGCATCCATTGATGGAGAAGAAAAACATGGTGCTGTTGACACTAGAATGGAGGAAAAAACAACCCCCCCACCCAAACCAGTGCCAAAAACAGCCCTAGTGGCCAGCAGCAGCAATTCCAACATCAAAAAGCAGCCACAAACTCCAAACAAGGGGAAAGGGAAGGCACCAGCCCTAAAACCTTACAGCCAGAACTACAGAATCCCAAAGATTCAACAGGATTCCATGGAAAATGTATTTCAGATGGCCAGAACCATGATGGAATTACAGAAGGAGGAAGCCAGATTAAAATATCAAAAATGATTTCTGATACTTTTAATTGTATTCCAAAGTTGTATAAAGCTATTTCTGACGTAAAAAGTCATCTTTCTGATAAAAATACATCAATTTGTGATAATCTTAAAACAAATAACTTCAGTCTGAGCCAAATAAATGATACACTTAAATGCTTTGAAAGAGTTTTAAGAACAATAAAAACTTCCAATAATGATAATTCTTTTTGAATTACGATAAATGAACGATCTGCCATTATTAAAGAATTAACAGATAAATATTCTAAGTTCAATATTGATGACATAATTGAAACAAGAAGAAAACAATCCATAAACACTATCAAAGAAGGTAATAAAAAAGCTCTTGAGGATATTTCAAAATCATTTTCTGAAGTAAAGACAAATACAATTGCCTTGAAAAAGCATTTTGATACCTCAAAAGAGGAAATATCAAAATTAACAAGAAATTTAAATGAAGTTATATCTGATAATACTAAACAAACAGAATTATGGAATGAGCTTACATATAAAGAGGATGATCATAAAAAAAATGTCATAGACTCTACACAAAGCCTACAACATGAATTAAGAAATTCACAAAGCTGTAACAACAGTAAAATGAATGATATTAAACAACTGCTAAACACCTTGCCAAGAATGTCTACACCTCTGAACCAAAATGAGGGAGCAAGAATTCCTAATCCACAAGTATTGGATATTGAAAATTCACAGTTAAAAGAGGAATTTTCCACTTCTTTTCATAACTTGGAACCATCAATGGGCCAAGCACTCTTGAAAGAAGTTCCAAAACTTAAAGAATTGCCTCACTTCAGTGGTGAAGGAGAGTATGACCATATGGAATTCATTAGAGGTATTGACATGATCAAAGAGGATTTTGAATTACCAGACAGATTGGTAACAGCAAGATTTAACACCTTGTTTACCAAATCAGCTCACAGATGGTACATCAAAATAAGACAAGCACATGGACATCAGAGTTGGACTTGGTGGAAAACCCAAATCATGAACAAATGGGCAAATGATGCTTGGAGGTTTAAAGTTGAAACAGCCTTTGAATTTTCCAAATTTAATGCTGATAAAGACAAAGCTTTACCATGGTTTTGCCAACAAAAAGACAGATTAACAGCATTATATCCAGACATGTCAGAATTTATGATCCATAGAAAAATTCTGAGACAATGTGGAGGTGACTTAGAGCATGCTGTCAAGAGCAGGACTACTGAACAGTCTTCAGCAGAAGATATTATCAATATATTAGAAGAAGTAACCACCAGAACCAAAATTGGTTCTAGGAAGGTGAATCTCAAAACCAGGTTTAATACACCTTGGAAAGATTTTGTGGACAAAAACTCCAAAGAAAATTCTAGTAATATTAAGTATAAATCTGCAGATCCAGTCAGAAAGTGCCATATTTGCCAAAGTACCACCCATTTAGCCAATACATGTCCAAAAAGAGGGAAAATCAATGAAATTGACATTGAAAAAGAACCTGATGTTGAAAAAGAAGACATAATTGAAGACAATTCAGATGATAAGTCATCCATATTTTCTGCATCTTCAAAAGATACAGAAAATATCAATGCCACTTTTGACATCATGGAATCTCATTCCAACTTGCCACAATTGAGCAATGGTCAACTTGATTTATCAAAAGTTCAAGATGCACAACTTATGAAAACAAAACCAAACAGGGGCAAAGGTCATACAGCTGGTAACTCCTGTATAACAGAAGTGGTGATTGACAACAAGCCCACCAAGCTTTTACTTGACCCAGGAGCCTTCTGCTCTTGTGTTGGATAATCTTTTCTTAAGACTTGTGTACCAAATTTTGAAGACCAATTGTTATCAATTGATGGTATAAAACTCAATAGTGCAAGTAATCCAATGAAAGAATTAGGAATTTTTAAGACAAATGTCATATTCCCACACATAAATGGGAATTTAAGAATCACAGTTGAATTTGCTGTTATGGAAAATTGCTCTAGTACCCATTTTATATTGGGAAATGACTATTTAATCATGTATGGAATAGATTTGCATAACAATAAAGACAGATACTTTACTATTGGAGACAATAAGCGCCAAAAATTTGCCTTTTTACCATTTAAAAGACAAATTACAATAAACAAAGTATCACCAGTCAACTTA
The DNA here is from genome assembly GCA_023105745.1 of Austropuccinia psidii. Taxonomy (NCBI): domain Eukaryota; kingdom Fungi; phylum Basidiomycota; class Pucciniomycetes; order Pucciniales; family Sphaerophragmiaceae; genus Austropuccinia; species Austropuccinia psidii. The sequence continues at coordinate 7,164,075 of JALGQZ010000018.1, forward strand.
GAGTTAGAGAAATTCAAGTCTGAAGAGTTAAATGAGGCTGAAATAAGCCTTCATCTGACTGATAAACAAGAGAATGAACTTTCTTCCCTTTTGTGTGACCACAGAGGAGCATTTGCTTCAGACAAAGAACCTCTAGGAGCAATTATTGGTTCTGAAGTTGACATCATTATTAACATTGAGAGACCTTATCCACCACTCTTAAGGAGACCTGCATATCCAGCAAGTCCAAAATCAAGAGAAGCTCTATAAATTCATATCAAAGAACTTCTGGACCTTGGTGTAATAAGGGAAGTAGGCCACAATGAAGAAGTAGAAATAACTACACCAGTCATAGTGGCTTGGCATAATGGAAAATCTAGAATGGTTGGGGACTTTAGAGCTCTGAACACTTACACTGTGCCTGACAGATACCCAATACCAAAAATCCAAATTGCCCTCACTCAAATTTCTCAAGCAGTGTATATAACCACTATGGATGCCCTTAAAGGATTCCATCAAAATGTGGTGACACCAAGAGCAAGAAAATACTTGAGAATTATTGTCCATTGTGGAGTGTATGAATACTTAAGGATGTCCTTTGGTATCAAAAATGAACCTTCACACTTCCAAAGAATGATGAATGAAATCTTCCCTGAAGAACTCTCAGAGGGATGGTCAATCATTTACATTGATGACATTATTGTCTGTTCCAAAACTTGGGAGGAGCACATGTACAGATTGTCCAGAGTTTTGACAAAAATTCAATCAGTAAACATGAAAATCTCCTTGAAGAAATGTCATTTTGGATTTAAAGAACTTAAAGCACTAGGACATGTTGTACCTGGTTGGTCCCTTGGAATTGACAAAAACAAAGTTGCAGCAGTATTGATAAAACCCATGCCTCAGAATAAGAAGGAAATTCAGTCATTCTTAGGTTTTGCAGGATATTACAGGCAACACATTAAAGATTTCGCATCCATAGCAAGACCACTATATAAATTGTGTGACAAAGACACAGTATTTGAAATGACTGTTGACAGAGTCAAAGCTTTTGAGTCTCTAAGAGAAGCCTTGACCACTGCTCCACTCTTACTGATGCCAGACTTTAAATTGCCTTTCAAATTGTATATTGATGCATCAGGGCATGGGCTGGGTGCTGCACTTCACCAAGTTCATATCATAAATGATAAACCTGTAGAAGGACCCATATGTTTCGTATCCAGGCAGATCAAACCAACTGAAGCCAGATATGGAGCAAGTCAAATGGAATGTCTATGCCTTGTCTGGGCCTTGGAAAAATTGAACTACTTCTTGGAGGGATGTGTTTTTGAGGTGATAACAGATTGTACAGCTTTCAAGTCAATTTTAAACATGAAAACACCCAACAGACATATGCTCAGATGGCAAATAGCCATACAGGAATACAGAGGCAATATGACTATTGTTCATCAGGATGGAAATATTAATAAGAATGCAGATGGACTAAGCAGATGGCCATTACCAAATAATAATGATAATCCTGCTTATGTGCCAGAAGAAGCTTCACCACAAATCCCAATAGAAGGCATAAGTGTTACAGACTTGAACACCACCTTCTTTGAAGAAGTCAGGAATAGTTACACTCAAGATAAGAATTGTAGCATCTTATGCCAATTACTTAACAAAGACTGTAAAGACAACTCTCTAATACATGCCTTGGATGAAGTATGGAAAAAATCTTATGATGAAGGAAGATTTCACCTACTGGATGGTATAATTTACCACAGACCCAAGCACACATGTGTAATGACAGTTGTAGACAGGTCATTAATCAATCTTGTACTGAAAGAATGCCATGATAGCCCCTTTTCAGGACATCTGTCTGAAGACAGAACAAGAGATAAAGTAAAGACCTTCATATGGTGGCCAATGTGGCAAAAATATGTTTCAGAGTATTGCAAAACCTTTGACAGATGTCAAAAAGCAAAGAAATCCACTGGCAAAAGACTTGGAAATATGATCAAAATCCAAGAACCCAGAAGACCTTGGGAAATTGTCCATATGGATTGGGTAACTGGCCTACCCCCAGGAGGTGACAGAAGTTACAATGCTTGCCTAGTAATTGTGGACAGATTTAGTAAGACTCCAATCTTTTTGCCATGTCACAAAGATGATACAGCCATGGATACAGCTCTTCTAATATGGAATAGAGTAGTATCATGGACTGGAATATTTACAAATATCATTAGTGACAGAGATCCTAAATTCACCTCAGCACTGTGGACAAATCTTCACCAGCTATTTGGGACAAAATTATCCTTCTCCACAGCCCACCACCCACAAACTGATGGCCTGGCTGAAGAAATGATTCAAACCTTAGAAGATATGGTGAGAAGATTTTGTGCATATGGCCTTGAATTTAAAGATAGTGATGGTTTCATCCATTATTGGTGTACTCTTTTACCCGCACTGGAACTGGCATACAAAAATTCCATTCATTCCAGTACTAATGAGACTCCTGCTATTTTGGAAAAAGGATGGAATCCCAAATTACCCCAAGATTCTTTAAGGAAAGATTTGGTTGAAATACATCCTACAGCTGCCAGCTTCAAAGGAATTCTAGACAGAGCCAGAAAGCATCCAGTAAGGTGCATGGACGACTCATTTGCATACGCTAAAGATAAATGGGACAAATCTCATGCCACTCCAGATTTCAAGGTAGGGGATTTAGTACTAGTATCCACTAAAAACTCCAATAACATCAAAGGATGTAAAAAGCTCAAAGACTCCTTTGCAGAACCTTTTGTCATTAAAGCTGTCCATGGGGAAAATGCTGTTGAAGTAGAATTATCTGAAGAACTTAGTAATAAATATCCTACATTTCCACTGAGCTTGGTGAAGCTATATAAATCTAGTGATTCTGAGAAATTTCCCTTGAGGAATAAAGTTCCCCAAGTTATACCTCCTAATGAGACATTGGGTACTAAGGAAATTACCAAAGTTCTGTCACAACCATGGCAATTCACCTCCTTGGATCCCCATATGGTATATCAAGCCACAGTTCTTTTATGGCCAATTGGCCATATCCATCACCAGTGGCCAATATGCCCATGTCATCATCTTATGGACCATTTATGGCCATTTGTGTTTTGGGGTCTTCATGGCCCTTCACCTCAATCCACAACCCATAGCGGCAATTTATGCCCAAATGGGTATTTCTGGTCATTTCCCTCAAAACCAGGGGAAATGGCCCAAATGGCTGTTTTTGGCCATTTGGGCTCATAATGCGCATTTGCGCACATTTGCGCATTTTTGCGCTTTTTGCGCACTTTTTGCGCACTTTTGTGCATTTTTGCGCACTTTGACGCAAAGTGTCCAAAAGACACTTTTCCGCCTTTTGGGCCAGTTTTTGGCTCAGAACCCAAAAGTGGCCAAAAACCCCAAAGGGCCCAGAAACACCTTTCCAAGCTCTGAAACCATCACATCCATCCTTTTCCCCTCTGCCTTTCCATCTCAAGACCCTTGGATGTAATCTTATTGCCAATGAACCAATATGCCATAAATGATGTTATATATCATTGTGCATCATTTTTCGACAGAAATTCAATTGTGGCAATATCAAATGGTCATTTCAGCATTCCAACATCTCATCACGTCATCAAGGCACCCAATCATTCAGAGGAATCATCAAGGCTCAAGAGCAAGTGTTTCAGCGTCAAAGACCAATGACGCCATCAAGCAGTCATTGGTTATTCTCACTCCAAGTATTCCTTCCAAAGGAATACTGTCAATTCATTCTCAAAGTGTATTCAAGAGGCAGTGCCAAAAGAAGTTGTCAAGTGTCAAAGCTCCATTCAATCCATCTTGGAAACCATATTCATTTCAATACAGTCTGGATCCATCAAGAACTGTATTTCATTTTCAAGCATGGGAGGTTCATTGAACCCAATTCAATTTCAATATTAGCCAGCTGTATCAATTCCCAAAACAATCAATACAGCCTCAAGGATCAATACAGATCAGTTTTCAGCCTGAAGAACTCAAGCTCTCCACTTTTCACATATACCGGCTACCCTTTCCACCCTGGGGAGTTTTTCCCCAGTTAATTAATATACTTTGATTTTTTTTATCTTTATTTTATTTTCATTTTAGTTAAGCAAATACTGATATTATTAAGTAAGTCATTTAGCACTTTTCTCTTTCTTTTTCTTTGCCTGTCAATGGATATTTGGTGGTCATATCCTTACTAATTCTATTATTCATTTTGGCAGGTTGAAGCAGTGATTAAGGACTTACTTGGTTGGCTCTTTGGCCAATTGGCTTCCCTTTCCTCTTTTGCATCTCATCTTGTACCTGCATATCTTTTAGAGGAATTCATTCTTGTTAATTTTATTCTTTATTCTTTTGGAGTCTTCCAAGTGAGTTCCCTGATTGCTGAGTGCCAGGCCACTCTTGTATTTCCACTAGAGCCACTGTGACAAGTTCTTAAAGAAAGAAAATTAAGAACCAAGAAAGTGAGGGAATACCTTGTTAGGTACAGTGACCGAACTTGTGAAGATGAATGGTTAGAGGAAAAATATATACCAGAAGCTATCAAACTCCTCAGGAGATTCAGACACACTAGAAATAACAATATTACAAGGTAATATTCTTTTTTAGGGGGGGGGAATGTGAGCCTTAGAGGTAATTTCATATACCCAAAAGACCACAAAATACAAAATTAACATATAAATATAAATAAAATAAATTTATTTATATTATTAAAATAAAAATCAAAATATAAATACAAAATTAAAAATTGAATTACAACTTAAAAATAAAATTACATTAAATTTTGAAATTGTAAAATTACATTTATACTTGATAAAATTAAGTAAAAATGAATTTTTAATAAAATTGTAAAAAATTAAATAAATTTGGAAAAAAGTTAAATAAAAATGATTATAACTTCTTATCCAATAAATAAACATATAAAAATTATTTCACCATTTGATTTCTCATAAAAAAGTAGGTGGGGTCACCTCTGAGTGAAATTTTTGTAACTCAACTCTAAATAAGCTTAAATTAAGTTTTTAGTATTTTCAATAAAACAGTTGAAAATCCTCAAAACTCTAAGTTAATTCACATCACATGCGGTGTTAACCATCAATTTTTGTGTTAAAATTGAGGTGTTGTGTTTAGTTTAGAAGTTATGAGGAATTGAAGTATTTTCAATTGAATTCAATTGAAATGTCAAAATGTGCGCGTGTATTACATAAGTGAACTTTGATTTACATATGAGGTGTCAATTATTACTGTATTGTACTGTACAATTCAATTGAATTACATATGTAAGTTATAAGTATAATACATGATGAGGATTGAAAGGAAAAAATAAATTGGAAAGATTAAAATTAGGGGGGAAAAGGAACTCTAGCTCTAAGGGGGAGCTAGACCCCCAAAAGCCTTGGTGACAGGCGTGGGATGTCAAAATTAACGCAAAAGTTCATCACTTTTGGCCTGGAATTGAGCTACAGGGTCTGTGAACTCAATTGATGATGAGGTTTTGATACCAACTGGGGTAGTTTTAGCCGTTGCCAAGAGGGTAAAACTACCCTTAAGATAAAACAATCATAGTAAAAACAGTTTTAACTGGTTTCTACGTCTCTTACACACATTCTGACGTGTTTTGAAGACTCTAGACCAGGTATTGCTATAGTAATGGCTGATTTAAGGGTCCAAAATGGCTAAAAATGGCTAAAAATGGCTTAAACCAGCCCTTTTTTGGTCTAAACCAGGGTTCAATGATGCCATAATTGGCTTTTCTGTTGTCAGAATATTTTTCACGACTGACAAGAGTAAATTCTACTTTTGGAGTAAGAAAATTGATGGCTATAAAAGAATGTCTTCTTGGCCCCACTTTTCTCTTCATGTTAAAATCTTTTCCTTTTATAATTAGTTGAAACACTGTTAAACCAATGAATAAAATATTCCAACCACCTTTTTTAAATGATTTGAAAACCTTTTAACCACGTGAAAAAATCAGTATAATCATTGTTTGTAACTGTTATAATCATTTTTACCCTTGAACCACCCTAAAAGTGAATTAAAGCATCTTTCATCACTGTTAGCTTTGTCACTTTGTTTCCAAATTCACTCTGGTCACTTTTGGGCGTTTTTTTTCTTTAATATTCCTTTTAAAGACTTTGTTCTTCAATTAATTTCTTGCAGTTCATTGCTCAATTAATTCCAATTGGAATTGCTCTTGAAGAAATTTCTTTTGTAGCCTTAAAATATCTCTCGTAGAGTATTTTTTGGATAAATTTTTATTGTTGGTAAAACAATAAATGTTTATAATATTATTGTTTTATAGTAATAAAGTTATAAACAATAAAATTGGCGTGTTTTCTCTTAAAAATAATATTTCTTACTATTTGTAATTGAATTTTTACCTTATACAAATTTTGAGGACAGGAAAAGTACTTGATTTTTAATCAAAGTTTCATTTCCACACCTTACAAAAGGGCAGTGTATGTGTTTAAATAAATTCTTCAATTTAATTATGCATCTGTGAAAATCAAGCTACATATAGTAAACTAGTTACAAAAAATAAGGTACCACCCTTGAAATTACACACCCCACCCAGCTTTACGCCCCCTTATAGGCACAGGACTCAAGCAGCAATAAAATGACACCTGCATGAATTACAAAGCAACCTAGCACTCAAAATAGAAAATTCACATGATGCAAAGCTAAAACCTATGGAATTCCTGAAATTCATTTACAAAACAGCCACAGGAGTACCTTATCTTATATCCACAGTAACCCCACTTGAGACCTTAAAACGGAATCAAAATTATTTACACCACTCATCACCTCATGCAAACCAAAGCTAGTTACAACAGGTTTCATGCAGTACAAAATTTTAATTAAAACTCAACCAAATGCCCATGCACAGCATGTGTAAAACTCAAAAATCACATCATCTCATAAAATTAGTTAATTCATCAGTGAAAGAAATTATCACCAGACCTCATTTTAAAGTTCAAAAGAAGAAACACAGCCAGAAAACATGCATTAATTACACAGCCACTTCTACCAAGCCTAAAAGTGACATATGCAAAGGAAATACAAGGTCATCATGTGATACTGCACCCACCAACAGCATATCATGTGACAGAAAAAAAAATGCTATGCACAAGAAAAATCCTCAGCCAAAATGAAATCACCTCATGCATGCAAGTAAAATCCAAGAATATCACATCATAATTAGTTCACCAAAAACCCATCATGTGATGAATGAAGGCTGTGCAGAAAAAATATTATCACCAAACCTTAAATCACCTGACCCAAGAGGAATTGAAGTGGAAAAAGACAGCTCCGATGGAGGCCCCCCTGGGCTCCCAAAAGGTATAAATAGAAGGGCTCTCTCCCCCAAAACTTCAAAATCCCCCATGCAAATTATCTCCCCTGCACATTGAAAGCATAGGAATAATTCATCCCTCACCTGGGAGGTAGTCCAGAGAATCTCAGTGAATTTACTTGCTCAGTAGCTAAGATCAGTGGAAGTACAGTTTACATATTTCCCAGTAGCTAAGCTCAGTGGAATCTTATTATTATTAAAAATTATTATTAAATTATCCAGAACCCAAGATTAGGGTTACTACTCTATTAAAATATGTTATCCAGTGAGATTAACACCATTTATCAAGATCTTAAAATTACGTACCCCTTTAAAAATAGAATATCAAAGAACCTTACATCTTAAATTTCACAAATACTATTTTAACTCATTATTAAACACTCCGGAAAAGATAACCAACCTTTAAAAAAATATTTTACTCTATTATAACTTTACCTTAACAAAATTACCTTGATTTATACTCATAAAAATTTCCAGAAAACCTTAAAAAAACCACCTTACAAAAGGACTTTGAACCAAGAAGAAACAACTCACCTCAATTCAACTAAAAGAATTCAAATTAAAACAGACAAGTATTTCATTAAATATAGAAATTAACTAAATTACTGACATTTCTTTTTATTATTATATATTGAATAGGTCTCATCTGATACTGCTGAATTTTGTCTTCTGCAGTTGTAAAGCCACTTACTAATTTTATTTTGGTTTGTGAGCTCCAAGGAAGATTTTGTTCAGTATTCTAGGAGGGGAAGGAAATACACCCTTTCCACCCTTGGTTACAGGAGTTATTAGCAATTCAAAACTAGTTACCTGTGAATTCCCCCTCCAGGTACTGCCTCATTTTAATCCCACACAAGAGGAGTTCCCACACCATGTACACGGGCACACCATTATACATTGTTTAAACCTTATTACACACATAATGTTATAGGTCAATTACAGAAGGGTTTGGAGTGGTGCTAAAGTCTTGGTATTTCGTTTGAGTGCAGCGGTCTTTTAATTGGTTGGAATGTGATTTGGATTGTCTTTCCTTTTATTAAAAGGTGATGTCTCTTTTTTCAGTAGATCCTTTATGAATATACCCCTTTCCAGATGTGGAATGCTGTGGAATTTTGATGCATATAATGGCAGTTTGGATAATTTACAAAATGTGACAATGGGGAGGGGGAAATGTTTATTGAATCTGATCACTTATGGATGATGGGTCCCCTTTGAGATCAAGGAAATATTACATTATATGCTGGTAGGCTGTGCAGGGTGGCTTCCGACAAAAGCAGAGCAGCTCAAGAGGAGGCAGGGAGAATTCTCCTAAAAAGAGTCTTATTAGAATTCCACAAGACACTTGGTTCCAACTATTCATAGAAATTCTATATTACAGATTCGAAAAAATTTCATCTCATATCACTCTATTTTATCATAATACTGAGCTATTTTATTAAGCTAAAAAAATTACTGTACTTTTTTAGCCCTTATGTCATCTTCCAAGCCACATAAATCCCGTTCAGGTTCTGTTTATGACTCAGATGGTGAATATAGCATAGAATATGTTCAAACACAGTCACCATTCAGTCCCAAAATTCCTCTCACAACCCCTATTGCATCCTCAATGAATGTATCAGGTCTTAACATTGATGTAGGAAATCCAAAAGCTCAAACTCCAAGCATTTGGTCAATCCCAAATATTTCCGTCAATCCGATTCCCCCAAATCCCACTAATACACAAGCGGATGTGTCTGAGGGGCCAGAAAGCACACCTCAAATATCATCAAAGGCTAATCCCCAATCAAAATTTCCACTTGAGTTCCTCCTTAATCCTGGTCTGAATCCAGTCGCATCCCAAGATCCCTTTGGATGAAGTAAACAGCCAACCCTCAATTTTCCATCAGGATCTCAGGTTCATGTGGGTGATGAAACGCGTGTTGATGGCAGGTAATGAAAAAGACCATTGGAAAATGTTACTCAGAGTGGTCTGTTGGAGGGAAATATAGGATTGATGCTTCATCAAAGTAAGTCATTTTGATGTTGGAGTATAAATGTTTTCACAATTTGATATGTTTGTTTCATGGGTTAGATATGGTACCTAAAGGCAAGTCAGTACAGTCTCAGGAGCCAATTAAAGATTGTGAGTATGACCAGTCTTTAATAAGTGGAACTTCCACAAAATGTCCATGGGATGAGATCAGCTGTACACGCCCATTGTCTGTTCCTACTCAAAGTAAGGGATAAGGATTTTTCCTCACTACCAGCACCACCCAGCACAGAAGAGCATGAAATTGTGATTCAAGTGGCTGGTCATCTGGGATATGTCCCCAAGGATGTTTTCAATGAGCCATCAACACAGGTTCAGTCTCAGGGTTTCCAAAGCTACTGCAAGAATGAGCTCTATAAGCTAGGACTAAAGCAATTCACTTGGGACTGGGAGAGCTCCTGGAAACATCCATTCAACGGTTTTATGTCTATGGGGTTTTACCATACCTTTGGTCTCACACTTATCAGCACCGCATATCATCATTACTGTTGGAACAAGGATCATAACAACTATGGGGTTGTGGCAGCTTTAATGGAGCAATATTTTACTTATTTGAAAAGAGAATGGAAGTCTATTACAAAGGATGCAGATTATTTGGTAAAAAAAAGGAGAATCAAAAGCTTGCAAAGATTTTTCAAAGGGTTATTTACTGTATCTCTTCTTCATTGTGAAGTAATTCTGATGATAATCTATTCTATGATGTGCAGACCTGTGAGCACCGTTGTGAATGGTGTGATATGGCTAAATTTCCCATTCTAGCATCACAATTAAATGACCTTGGAGTATGTTCAGATACTGAGGAGGTAGGGGAAAATGGCCATCAAGTTTACTACAAAGTGGGATTACGCTGGCGCTCCCAGTTATTTAATGAATTGGTATTAAAAATGGATAGAGAAATAGAGTTTTGTAATTGGATCAAAGAAAGGGTAAAAAAACTATTGATAGATTTCCAGAAATACAATGGACAGATGATGGTGATATTCCGGAGGCCTATCATTTCAGGTATTTAATTAATATTGGCTCAAAAGCTGTAGTAAGATACAGACTATCACCCTCAAAATACTTGACATGCCAGTTATTAGGCCAAATGGTGATGCTCTGCAATAACTTAGTAATATAAATGTATAGCACAGTTAAAAATTAACATTTTGTGATTTATTTGTGCAGGTTTAATACAATCTGATGATTATTTCTTAAAGATGGAACAACTTGGTAAATATGTTAGAATATAAACAATAGGAGTTGGAATGTATAATCATCTCCCTTAGAAATAATACTCTATTGCTCATTTTCATTGAGGAAATATTGAAGAAGTTCTATCCAGCTCATGGTGTTCATGATTGTGGACCTGTGATGGGGTGAAAAGGAATTATCAACTTTGTCAAACACCAATTACATAATATCAGGAAGGCTCATGCAGTTAATGAGTTTTTATTTTCTTGGACCTATTGGTTATTTGAATATGGAATTCCCATAAAGAGAGATTTCAGAATAGTAATATAATAAGGGACCAAGATGAGCTTGAAAGGTACCTTCCACATGTTGACCTCAACTGAATGAGGAGTGATATAGTGAATGACCTTCACAGGTCATTGTTGGCCAATACAATGGAGTTGATCAAAAGCCTGAGCCTAAATGGCTGGGCTCCAATTTGGCTCCTGGCAATGTGGATGTCATTGTCCGGAAATCACAGTAGAACTTTGGGGGTCCCCTCGCCATTAAATAGACAATGTCAGCGCAAGTTATATTGAGGCCAGTTTCAGCTGCGGCAATGGATGCAATGAGTACTTCACATTCAGGATTATTGAAGAAATTCTCCAGGGCCTTCTCCTGCACTCATGCTTGAATTGTTCCATAAATTCGTGCTGAAAGGATAGAGTGATAGGCAAGTGCAATACCAACTCTACCATAAGAAAATGTCAGATGGATTCAATTGGTAATGGCTGCATATCAGAATTAACTCACAAATCAAGGAACTTGGTCTATTGCATATAAGCCACCAATTTGTTTGGACCACAATTGGATTGTTTGTTCTTCAGTGAGCTTTTTAGGAGGTGTGCAATTTTACTACTAATAATGAATGTTTCAACATCCACAATAGTTTGTGTGATTGTTGAGGATTTATCCTGAGTGCTCCTGCCCCTGTGGTCTTCCAAATCTGAATCTGCAATTGTGTTAAGCATTATGTGATGATTACAACATATTCACAGCTTATTGATATTTCTGAAAAATTCTCCTGCTCCTTTGCTTTTGGATGATAGGAATTCTTTGTATAATGTGGAATAATCTTGCTGCATTGTTGGGTTAAGTGGGAGCAGTTCATAATGATGGCTAATAATGGGGAGGGATTTGAGATGTGTAGTTTTGGTGCAGCCCAAACTTAAATGCTGCAATGCCAAATGTAAAATATCATTGCTGCCTTTTAAAAGACTACTCAGGATTAATGGTGACAAGTTATCTTGATCTGAGCTCTGGGTTTGGGTGATGAATGATATTCTGCCCAAAAGGTCATAAATGGTGTTGTGAATAGGTGTTCCCGTTCAACATATTTGACAGGATTATAGGAGGCTATTAATGGCATGGTTAGTGGAAGTGTATTGAGAGAAAATATAGCTATGAAATGGGGGAAGGGGTATTGGATATAAAAGGTAATTTGGATCATTTAAAGATCCGACACTCACTGTGCTTCATCCAAAATTATATGATGCCAATTGATTTTAAAATGGATGATGTAGAGGTATTGGTTTTTTTAAATTCTTTGGTGATAGTATTGTAAGAAGTGATGATGATATCACATTTTAAGATGTTGGCCTCAGATAATGAGTGATGATTGGGACCATGGTAGATTTTGGCTTGCAGCGCTCCAGCCCAAGCATGCTTGGATATTTCAGATTTCCAGTTGGTAATTAAGCAAGGTGGGCATGGAGCATTGGGGGTTTGTAATTAGCTGCTCCTTGGAGGTACCAATTAGAGAAATGGCCTGAATGGTTTTACATAATCCCATATCATCCACAAGAAGTCCTCCAAGAGGGATATTGGTCAAAAGGGATTTGAATGAGCGGACAACCTTGTTTGTAATTATGTGCCTGGCATTAAAAGTGGATCTAGGGGGTGAGGTGGCCAAGAGGTTGCGGGCTGATTGTCCATTGGGGATCTCTCAATTCCAAAGAAAAGTTAGTCCGGTCTTTTGATGAGGGAGGAGGGGGGTTTGAAAAATAGAATGGGGTGGGATCATCATGGGAGGTCTGATCCACTGGGTAATTGTATCATTTTTTGCTTGGAAGTCAATGAAAAGAGAGCAGGATATGAGGTTGACATGGAGTTTGAAGCAAAAATGTGGGAGTAAAAAGTTGGCATTGCCTATGAGTATTACAGTCATATTCTTTAGGTATTTTAAGCTTTAAGTCTTGTTTTTGAAAACTTTCAATTGTGAATAGAATGGTCGTATACCATGTGAAGAACATCAATGCTAGATTGTGTTTCTGAGATGAGCAAGGATCATTTGGATCAGTCATAAATACTCCCTCAACAAATAATGTTTGAGTAGGATGGGATTGGCAATTTTCAATCCATGCCCCACCAGGACCACAGTGCATGAAAGTTTGTGGTGCCCCAAGGAATGGTATCAATGTCTTGGAAAGGGTGTCAGGGAGAGAGCCAATAGCATTCTGGTGATTGGGGAGATATACAAATATGTTGTGTTGATTGTGCCATAGGATAATCCAAAAGTCTAAGTGGGAATAATGAATTTTTGAGACTATATCACTATTTATTTGGATACAAATATTAAGCATCCCAATGCAAAGTGGTTGTGAAGGGGTTGACATGATGGCTATTATGAATTATTGGGGACAGTGGGAAATTATATGATCAGGAGGGACTAGCAAAAGGGAATGAAGACCAATAAATTCAGGTGGTGAACTTATATGAGAGGCAGAAGGGGGCTCAAAGGGGGATGGCCTGTGGTTATGTGCATGTCTGTTAGGAAGATGGGCCTCTTGGGCTCATAATTTTCATAACTCATTTAGGGAATATATCAAGGCAAGGTGACAAGAATGTGGGTGTGCCAATATGACTGCTGGATATGCAGCATATTATGCAAGGATTGGTGGACCAAGGTTGAACTTAGCATATCTGAAATTTGGTACGTTGTGGAAACTTATTGTGCAGTGGAATATTAGAGGCATGCAGCCATGTTTGTTGGTGTGACAGCAAACAATAAGCATATCTTCCCCAGGTTAATTGTGGTACACTGACCTACTGGGAAATGGTGGAAGTGGATAGGAAAATTTCACTGTGGGGATCTTTTTGTGTGGGAGGGTGAGGTATGTTCAGTGGCATGCCACCAAACATGAGTTTGGTTTTGCCTGAAAATTCTTGTGGACTGACACCTACTGAAATTCCAGCGGGGAATGTGGGGCTTGATCAAAGGGGGCTCTGGCTGTGAGCTATGATCCACTTACACATTCACCCCTATTGCATTTGAGGCTGGTACTAATCCACCCAGATTGCAATCAGGGTATTTCCCTCACACATGTGAGAAACTCCAGAGGAATAGGCCATCCGCCCAAGGTATTTTTTGGCTGCAAGCCAGGTGCCAAAACTTCCGCAGGGCATGTGAGAATGTACAGAATATGACCCGCGGTGGTGGATCCCCACACATAAATAACCAGCCTCCGGGATCATAGGGGGGTTATGCTAATGTGTATGAGGCTTAAGCAAATCCATGCTGATTGGCCTCAGGTTTCCGCGTGCAAGTGTGTGAGCATCTGCAGTTAAGCAGGCCACCTGTACAAGCAAATAGCTGGTTGAAAAACAGGCATGTGAAAGTTCCCTGTGTATGACCCATGAGGGGTGCGTATTAAAGCATGTGGGAGCCCAACAATGAGAAGGCTCAAAAAAGAAGTGACACCAGTCATTTTTTTCCCTGACCTCAGCACTGGAATGAATCCACCATTTGTGTATGAACCAAATCATTAGTCATCCCACTATGCACCCCTTACATTAACTTGCATTACACCAGCATCTGTGCAGTAGTTAGGCAAAGCTCTCCAAAAAGGTGCATCAAAGGGATGCATTTGAGAAATTTGACTTGATGGCTTGGCGTGATTTCATGTTACATTCCTGTACAGCTTTTCCTCTGCCCCGCAGCATACATATACAAAGTCTCACATACTACAATGTTGGTTATACAAATTAGGATGGTGTAATACTACTTCCGCCTGCATGCATATTACCAATTGGGATCCACCTTCTGATTTTTGGCATACATATAGCTCATGTGCCACATGCTCAGCATTGTGATTCACCCAATTTTCACACACAAGCTGAGAATGTCATGGTAAAAAGCTCCATGTGGAAGTTTTCAGTAGAGCCATGGTCGGAACACTTTTTGCAATAGTTCATTGGAAGGCTCAGTTTGCCGCACTTCACCAAAGTGCGTGATATGCTCTGCCTGGATGAAATTTCTTCCAATTCTGTGCCAAATGCTTAGATTGCATGCTTACAGAGATGACCTTGCAATTGCTCAGTGGGGTGCATTTGATATAGTTATCTTGATAGCTCAACAACTTTGCTATTCAAATGTTCAGCCACTGAGCATTTCAACTATGACCCCAAAGCAGACCTGCACAATGGGTCAACCCAAGCTCACGCTGTATTCACTTTTCATACAGCCACCTGACCATAAGGCCGGTATGCTCGCGCCGGTCACCTGTGACCAAACGCGCCACGTGCTTTCCTGCATGAGGCATTTGTGGATTGCACCCACCGTGCACATTCAACAATGCCCTCAAAAAAGCCCTCACGGGTGATCAGGTGTGTATTTCAGGCAACAAAGGGGATTTGACTGAGTCTGACAATCAAATCAAGTGAAATACTCAGCCAAAACCCCTTTGTTCCTCCGCCTCACACGGGCATTTCCCTTAGTCACAGCAAATGCTGCAACTGAGCTTCAATTTTTGCAACATGGCTTGAAGCTGAGACTTTGGCGGGTTCTGCGACTGCTGAGATTGTCTCAGCTTCACCATGGTATAAAAGACAATCTTTGCCCAACACACCCTCCACTTTTTCCCAGCTCACCCGCTCTTCTCATTCTTGCGCGTATTCCCGTTTGTCTTCCTGCCTTTCCACTCTTTTCTATTGCACTCCCCTTCCTTTTTGCTGTCTGTTTTTCCTGCTTATACATCCAGAACCCCCCTTCTATCCCCCACTGTGCATCTCCTTCATTTATAATTTTTGTCAATATTATGTTCCAATATTAATCCTAATTTGTCTTCATGGCTTTCTTCCAGACTTTTAAAACTTTCTGACTAGAGCCTTTTCTTTTGAATTCTGTTTTAAATTTATCATTCATTGTACGTCTTCATTTTTTTTCTTGATTATTTATTTTCTATTCAGTTACTAACCTATATTGTTTTCTTTTTAGATGTTGTGCACTTTATGCACTAAGTGGGGTATCCCCTGCATCTGCTCCTCAACAACAACTGAGGCTTGTGATGCTTGCCAACAAGAACACAGGAAATGCTCATTTGTTGTCCGACCCTTCCAACCATGTGTCCAGAGGAGTTCCTGACCAAGATGCCATTGTCAGGACTATTTTGTGGTCAGCAATGATGAAAGAATTCCCCAGTGGGAATGGACACTGGGACCCCAAACAGGCAGAGGGGAACGATTCCGGACAATTAGCCCTGTCCCCTCAAGTATTGATTTGTCCACCCCCTCCTAGGCCACCATCCAATAGTCACTTCACTCCTTGACCGGAGCAAAGTGATTATCTGGGTAACAAAAGATGGCGATAGCAAGAAGACATTGGAGCTTGGGCTGATTGTTACCATGTCTTGGCACCCATGGGACTCAAATGCCAAAGTTTTCTTTCTCCTCCTTAACTCATTTCTCTTCACCCAATCATACTGACTTTTTTCCATTACGCATAGAACAAAACCAACCAAATCCCCCATGACAAGACTCTCCCGTTCCTAGTTTGCCTCGCAAGCAAACTCTATGGAAACTGACCCCAGGCCCGAGTGGCACCCAATGGTCAGAGGATATATTCCACGGTAAGCAGCCAAAGCTTAATTTAATTTCCACTTTTGACTCAAGTGAACTGACTCTTCCTCCTTTTGTAGAACCCTTTCAACCCAATGAGCCACCTATTCACGGCCTGAGTCCATCCTCCAGACCACATGAGGACGTTCCGACTTGTGAGCCTGAACCTGAGGTGGCTCTGACACAACCCATGGAGGAACCTTTTGGTAAGTCCCAACTTTTCCTCACCTTTCTTCAACCATCTCCAGCTCATCCCACTTCACCCCCCTCTGTAATCATCATTGACGATATGCCCGTTGCATCCCCCCTCCCCTTTCTCCTTCCCCTTGTGTTCCCCCTCCATCCACTCCTACCCTGGTTCCTTACCCAGTGATCCCTCCCATTTACCCCAAGAACCCAACCTCCTCCTCCTCCCCCCCAGTGCCAAGCTCCCCTCATTGCCACAATGAGACTTGACAGGAATTCACTGGCCTGGGACCAACACTAATGATTCCTCAAGCCATTGTCCACAAATCAATCAACCAAATCTTGTTGGAGTATTGCCGATTGCTCCACATGATTCCCTTCGTGGATGAAGCTCATCAAAATGGGATGCATCAGGCTCTCTGGGAGGAACTAAATTCCCTCCTTGGCCAGGCACTGGAGGCTTATCCAAAGGAGGACATTGTGGGGATAGTCTCAAAATACCTCCATAAAAAAAACACATTCTTTCCTCTTTTTATCTGTTCTAATATTTTATTTTAAATAAATTATTTGTATTCAATGATTGTTATGTTCAATTTATATTACATTATCTGTTCACATGAAATTATATTTTCCTCAATGATACAAATATCCTATTGTGTGAGAATGATTTTTGTACGTGCCCACCAAATCTTTGAGTCAGTATTTGTTTGTGAGAACCTCTTTTGCCAAAAATGTGCCAATAGTCACCATTACCCCTTGTATATTTTCTTCTTTCATGGATTACAACCATCTCAGATCTTAACTGTAAAAATTTGGGGGTTCCCCGCATGTGAGCAATCCACTCCAGATTCATGAGTCATTGCCTTTACTATGGTCACACACTATTAATCTTTGCCGTGTAAGGAATATTTAGAATTGTCAGGAGGCTTCTCAGGTGTAAGGAATGGTCTGAATTGTTGGGAACCTGTACAAGCATAAGGATGTGCGTGTGAAGTGTCAGGAACCTGTACAAGCGTAAGTACTTGCATGTGAATTGTCCAAAGCCTTCCCTGGCATAAGCAATTATTTGAATTGCTGGGAACCTGCACAAGCATAAGGATTTGCGTGTGAAGTGTTGGGAGCCTGCACCCGCATAAGGAAGTTTTGGAGCTGTTGGGACGCTGCCCCAGTGTAGGGAATTATGGGAATTGTTGGGAACCTGTACAAGTGTAATTATTTTGCCTGTGAAGCATCAGGAGCCTGGACAGGAATAAGGAATTGTTGGTATTGTTGGAAGGCTGCCTGGGCATAAGGATTTGCGTGTGACATGTTGGGATCCTGGACAAGCATATGGTGGCATGCCATCATACATGAGCCATTTCACCTCTTTTTCATGTGATCCACCATATAACCACAATTCCAACCCATCAAAACCAGGTTTATACTTTCCTGTGCATTATCACACCCTTATTCACCAATCACCCTCTAACTCAAAGATTCATCCAAACTCCCTCATTATTTTATTTGGGATGAGATGGTATTGCTATCTTGATTTGATAGCTCACTCCCTTGCCCATCTCATAATAGCTGTGGCTTTTCCGCCACATTGTTTTTGCTAACCTTCTTGAGCATTGTGCAGACATACCCACTAGTGTTGTGCTTTCATTGTTGTGTGCTGGATGAGTATAATGAGCAAATTTACTACTGGCCCACACTACCTGAATGAGGCCATGACAATCGGATAGATCAATCCAAAATGCTCGTTTGGAAAAATCAATTTTCCCCCTGTACACCGCTTTGGCACATCTCTTTGAATTTGGCCAGTACACTCATCAGCTTGAATCCACCATTGCAAAGCATACAACAATGCATCCTTATCATGATGAGGTGAGTTTTTGAATCCATTCATGGTTAAAGTGAGTCCGGAAGCAAACTTGAATGCACCCTGATTTGCAGAGATACTGGCTTCACAGTTAACTTGATCAAAGGACAGAACCCCAATAACCTGTAGCAAGTTTGAATCTCTCGAAATAATTTATCCCCAACATATTGTAATGATTAGACCTAGAATTCAGCCAACTGAGCTAAGATTTGTGTCAGCCTGTGACTCAAATCCAGAGCACAAGCATGACAGCCAGATACCATAAATCAATGGTATAGCTAAGATACCACCAAAACATGGATCTGAGCCAAACCATCTCAAAGGGTATCAAATGAAAGAGGAAAGGTATCACCTTCCAAAGATAAAAGTCTCATAACCATAGGACAAAGAATAACAGAGTTATCCCTGCTCAAAGTTGTTTCTGAGCATAAATCTTCATTTTCACCTCTCATCTGAAATACAGAGTAAGAGGCTTAACCCTATCAAATTGGTATTCAAAGTGAAGCTCTAAGTCAGGGCTATCCAATGGTACCATCCAAACTCAACTAGCACCAGTATTACTGAACTGATGGCCAAATTCAGGCCAAATAAGGGTGACCAAAACATTCACCTCTAATCTAACTTGTATGGTTTTAGTGTGAGATAGTTAAAATGGGGTCTTTTTGGAAAGAGCAAAATCGGGCTATCTGATGGTGTCATTCATTTCCCCATATCTCAACTAGAACAAAAGTTACAGGGCAAACGAGCCCAATACAGGTTTTGCCTAAAACCACGCACATGTACAAAATTCTTGTACATGGGATAACTTTGTCTTATTTAATGATAGCCATATCAGATAAGTTACCATTGTGTAAAACACATGCAGGGATACATAATGAACCAATTTGGAGTTTGATATCTCAAAAACTGACAAAGTGATGGCTGTTTTGAGGTCAAAATCCCACAATTTGGCCAATACAGCCCTACCATGTGATAATATCCCAGAACCATGACTATGAGGTGTCAAGCTGACAAAGAAGCTTGTTTTTACTTCAATGACTCATAGTTCATTCAATACTGGGGTCCCATACAGGTTCTGTACAGCATTCTACACGTCATACACGTCAGAATCAAGCTGTGTGGTCCCCAGATGAAAATTTTCACCCTTTATTAGTGAAAACCGCCCATATGGGGTTTCAAAACCACATCTGAGCCCATTGAAGGCTATACAGGCCTTTTTAAAACCACAAGCCAGTGCTAGGAAGTGAAAAATCTTCACTTCCTCTACGTGGAAAGGTCTAAAAGCCTTTTCACCCCATTTTGGGATAAAAGGGGCCTTTTCACAGCCAGAAAAGGTTTCCTCATCCTGCTCTTGAATTCCTACATAGTAAAACTGTCAAAAACAGTTATAATCTTGGAAATAATCAGTTTATACTTTAAATTTGAGTATTGTAGTTCTTATTATAGTAATCCAGCTGGTAAGACTGCTCCCAGGGCTTTCAATAGCACTCACCACCACTATTCTCCAATAGTAAAACCCTTTTATCTCAATAATAAACCTTCATTATATTTTAATACCCTTATTTTTGATATTTATAACTGTGTCACAGTCATATTTAAGTTGTAATTAGCCTATTTGCTGCTTCATCATAGACTCAGCCTGACAATTTGCCCCTTGGTTCCGCCATTCATCTCCTGTGTTTTCAATTTTCCCAAGACTTCCATAAATCCCAAATTTTTTACTGTTCGTGCTTCATTGGCGCCACCCAATTGCAGACATGAATACCTCCAGTAAGGCCCCATTTGTTTCAATTGAGTCGGTGAATTTTCTTTCACTAAATAAGAATTGGTATAATTCATCCCATTGATTGACCTCTACTTCACTTGTTGTTGTAAATGGTCTGAATTCAACAAGGGCAATGACTAATCCAGTTGAAGAGTATATTGCTATGTGGCCCAAGTGAATTTGTTTGATGTGATTGACATCCATAACCCTCTAAATTTCCCTTGGGGTCATATTTGCTGATACTGGCATTTATATTTGTGCTGTCAGTCAAGTGGAGGAAAAAAACTTATTCTTTTGGGTGGTTTTGGCCTCATTTGTCTTTTGTGATTTCCTACTATTCCCAAGTGGGTTAGGGATCACTTTGTGTTGAAGCAGACAAGAGGTAAGATACTACTTCCTCCCATTTGAACCTAAGGCCTTTTGAGTCCAGAATGGTGCCCAAAGCCAAATGAGCTTTATTCAGAAAACATCTTTGACTTCCCTGTTGGAGCCCACATGGTATTGGCTCAATCTAAACCAACTAAAGCCAATGTTATTCCATGATGCCCAATAAGGGTGCCACATGATTCCCGACCCATATATATATCTATATATATATTCTGAGAATACATGAGCCACTCAAACTTTCCTTCTTCACCCTGATGCTTTCCTGTGAGTTCCCCTTTTTGTGAATTGCATGCTTGCAGCGGAAAATGAAATGAAACCAAATGATTACTGACTGTTGTGTGAAATATTAATTTCAACTAAATTTAATTTTGGTTGATGAATGTTTTTTAATTGCGGCTAAAAATGAAATATTACATCTGACTTGCGCAAATTGGCAATCTCAATTACCTGAACCTTAAAACTTCAGTAGATACTGAATTATTCAATTTGATATATTCATATTCCCATTTAATGAGGTTCAAATCCAACCATGTGGAATATTTCCAGCACTTGCAAATGCAATATGCACTCCACTGCGGATCCCTCATCATCCTAGTCCTCTATGAAAGAACCAGTGCCTTATGGCCTATTATGAACTGGCAGGAAGTGATAAAACCCAATTCCCATAATGTACCTGCGTGTGCTAATTGCAGGCACAACTGCCTGACTCAGTTTGCGTCTTGTCAGAGTATTTTCAATGGTGTAAGGAGGCATGCCTCTGTAAAAAGGCAGTTATTATTGGTATTCATACTGTGTCATCCAGGAAGCAGTAGGATAGGTATTCAAAATGAATAAGTTCATAAATGACTTTTCAAAATTAAATTACAATCTATCTGGTACAAAGCTAGTCTAAAACGGGTCAATCCTGGTTTTACGTTTAGCTTACCTGGGTACAGTCAATGTGACCTCATAACTTGAACCAAGACCCGGCTTCGCCACCCAGGCATCACCAAAGTCTAATACCAAGCATTGTGCAAATTCAAATTTAAGAGGTAAAGTGGGGTTAAAAGACTCTGATGAGAAGAAACTCTTATTCAGTAAATTACATATATACTTATTAGTGCATAGCCACACTGGCTCTACTAGATTTTTACCCTCTGAAAGTCTTTTGGAAATGTAAATTAGTGATAAATCCCCTTTAACTGGGCTTGTGCTCCAGTAATCTGAGCATACCATCAAACCACAAACCCCCGCCACACAGAAGGCCACTAATATACCATAGCAAATTTGATTTATTTTGAGATTCTTGTGACACCTCAAAAGATCTTTGATTGCCTCATTTTTTCAAGATCATGAGTTTGCCTTTAATGCAATTGACCATGACCTTTGTATGTGCACGTATCATGTTGTACGTAATCATCCAATTGATAACTGTATCCATTAGATCCTCCAGATTCTTGTGCAGCTTTGTCAATATCTCATTGTCAGCCCTGCCACCTTCAATTGTAAGTTGTGTTGCATGTTGCTTTGATTTACTCAAGCAGGAGGCAAGGTATTCAACTGCTCCCCATTTGAGTCTAAGAGGATTGGTCAAATTTGATGTTGGTGTGACATATGGTTTGGGTGCAATCACATTGTATGAGACTAAAGTAATGGATTCAAACATAACATTTTCCCAAAAATGTTTAATTGGATTGGAGGGGTAAAGAAGGCTCTGACCCATTTTGAAGAATGAGTGTTCAGATTTTGGGAGATTATCTGGAGGTTTAGCTGATTCCTTCATCAATTTAAGATTCCAAATGTTGTTGTTAAGAAACGCTTCTGTTTCTGTTGGCTTAAAAAGATCTAAACCTGTATATTGCAATTTATATCACAAGTCAACAAGCAATAATCATGCATCATGCACAAAGATAAAACTCACCTGCAATCTCAAGCTCCTCAAGCCAGACCAACATTTTAAGCTCTTGGTTACTGATCACCTTAATACCAACAGGCAGGAATGTATCAGCATCATTTTTTGGTAACTTGTCCCATCAATTTTTGTCAATACTATTGATATTATCAAGCCCCATTTTCCATGATTGTTGAGTAATATTGGAATGATAATTCAAAATGTATCCAAACTCTTCAATGCAGGTTAAAAATATTCCTTGAAAATTAGTGGAGGATGACACTTCGGGGTCAGCTTCAAGCATTATAGCAGTCATATCTTGTCTCATTTTGTGAGTTGTGGATATCAGACTTTGATAAAATATCAAGTACTTTTCCTGTCCTCAAGATTTGTATAAGGTAAAATTATTTAAAAATAGTAAGAAATATTATTTTTAAAGAGAAAACACGCCAATTTTATTTTTTTTTAACTTTTTAAGTATAAAACAATATTATGATAAATACTTATTGTTTTACCAACAATAAAGATTTATCCAAAAATACTTTACAAGAGATATTCAAGGCTACAAAAGAAATATCTTCAAGAACAATTTCAATTGGAATTAATTGAGCAAAGAACTGCAAGCAATTAATTAAAGAACAAAGTATTTCAAAAAATATTTAAAGGGAAAACACACCCAAAAGTGACCAGAGTGAATTTGGAAACAAAGTGACAAAGCTAACAGTGATGAAAGATGCTTTAATTCACTTTTGGGGTGGTTCAGGGGTAAAAATGATTATAAGAGTTACAAACAATGATTATAATTATTTTCTCACGTGGTTCAAAGGTTAAAAATCAAATTAAAAGGGCGGTTGGAATCCTTTATTGATTGGTTTAACAGTGTTTAAACTAATTATAAAAGGAAAACATTCTAACATGAAGAGAAAAAGTGGGGCAAAGAAGACATTCTTTTATAGCCATCAATTCTCTTACTCCAAAAGTAAAATTTACTCTTGTAAGTCGTGGAAAACACTCTGACAACAGAAAATCTAATTATGGCATCATTGAACCCTGGTTTAGACCAAAAAAGGGCTGGTTTAAGCCATTTTTAGCCATTTTTAGCCATTTTGGACCCTTAAATCAGCCATTACTATAGCAATACCTGGTCTAGAGTCTTCAAAACACGTCAGAATGTGTGTAAGAGACGTAGAAACCAGTTAAAACTGTTTTTACTATGATTGTTTTATCTTAAGGGTAGTTTTACCCTCTTGGCAACGGCTAAAACTACCCCAGTTGGTATCAAAACCTCATCATCAATTGAGTTCACAGACCCTGTAACTCAATTCCAGGCCAAAAGTGATGAGCTTTTGCGTTAATTTTGACATCCCACGCCTGTCACCAAGGCTTTTGGGGCTCTGGCTCCCCCTTAGAGCTAGAGTTCCTTTTCCCCCCTAATAAACACGCCAATTTTATGTTTTTTTAACTTTTTAAGTATAAAACAATATTATGATAAATATTTATTGTTTTACCAACAATAAAGATTTATCCAAAAATACTTTACAAGAGATATTCAAGGCTACAAAAGAAATATCTTCAAGAACAATTTCAATTGGAATTAATTGAGCAAAGAACTGCAAGCAATTAATTAAAGAACAAAGTATTTCAAAAAATATTTAAAGGGAAAACACACCCAAAAGTGACCAGAGTGAATTTGGAAACAAAGTGACAAAGCTAACAGTGATGAAAGATGCTTTAATTCACTTTTGGGGTGGTTCAGGGGTAAAAATGATTATAAGAGTTACAAACAATGATTATAATGATTTTTTCAAGTGGTTCAAAGGTTAAAAATCAAATTAAAAGGGCGGTTGGAATCCTTTATTGATTGGTTTAACAGTGTTTAAACTAATTATAAAAGGAAAACATTCTAACATGAAGAGAAAAAGTGGGGCAAAGAAGACATTCTTTTATAGCCATCAATTCTCTTACTCCAAAAGTAAAATTTACTCTTGTAAGTCGTGGAAAACACTCTGACAACAGAAAATCTAATTATGGCATCATTGAACCCTGGTTTAGACAAAAAAAAGGGCTGGTTTTAGCCATTTCATGCTATTTTTAGCCTTTTTCTACCCTTAAATCAGCCATTACTATAGTAATACCTGGCCTTGAGCCTTAAAAACATGTCCGAATGAGTGTAAGGGACGTAGAAATCAGTTAGAAGTGTTTTTACTAAGATTGTTTTATCTTAAGGGGAGTTTTACCCTCTTGGCAACAGTTAAAACCACCCTGGTTGGTATCAAAACCTCATCATCAATTGAGTCACAGACCCTGTAACTCAATTCCAGGCCAAAAATTGATGAACTTTTTTGTGAATTTTGACATCTCACGCCTGTCAGCAAGGACTTTGGGGGTATGGCTCCCCCTTAGAGCTAGAGTTCCTTTTCCCCCCCAAATTTAATCTTTCCAATTTATTTTTTCCTTTAATTCCTCATCATGTATTATACTTACAACTTACATATGTAATTCAATTGAGTTTTACAGTACACTACTTTTATAATTAACACCTCATATGTAAATCAAATTTTGCTTATGTCATACATGCACACATTTTGACAATTCAATCTATTTCAATTGAAAAATACTTGAATTCCTCATAACCTCTAAAATATACACAACACCTCAATTTTAACACAAAAATTGATGATTAACACTACATTTGATGTGCATTGAACCAATGTTTTGAGTATTTTTAAATTTTATACAGAAAATACAAAAAACTTGATTTAAACTTATTTAGAGTTGAGTTACAAATATTTTACTCCAAGGTGACCCCACCTAATTTTTGTATAAGGACTCCAATGGTGAAATAAATTTTATATGTTTATTTGTTAGATAAAAAGTTATGATAAAATTTATCTAAATTTTTTCTAATATTATTTTATTGTGGTTAACTTTGTTGAAAATTCAGTTTTACTTAATTTTTTCAGTAAAAGTGTATTTTGACAATTACCAAATTTAATGTATTTTTATTTTTAAATTATAATTAAATTTTGATTATGTATATAAATTTATATTTATATTTTAATTTTTATTTTAATCATGTAAATAAATTTATTTTATTTATGTTTGTATATGTATTTTTGGTTTTTGGTCTTTTGGGCATATTAAAATACCTCTAAGGCTCACACATTGTATCATGTTCAATTGTCTCCCTTTCTTAAAAAGATTGAATATTTCAAGGAGAGGAGGGAGGGGTTTCAGCATGGATTGGTTGATTGAGTATGGGGGGCTTTCAGTATGTGGAGGTTCATAATCAATATGGTCCACTTCAACATTGATCATGTCATCACCTTGATCCCAGGCATCTTTTTCAGCTTCAAAGGTAAGGCATTTTTTGTTGTTTTTTTGTGGCATTTATATTTAGTCTTTTTCCCAATCCTTCTCCTGGAACTCCAATTACCACTTGAGATCCTTCAGGTAGAGATTCTCCCACCTCCACGCCTTCCCATATATTGTAAGCAGCCATTTTTAACCTTTTTGTATTGAATTAGTAATGGACTTAGGGTTCAAATCCATTTTGAGGAGGCTCTTTGCTTCATCAATCTTTTGACACACATAATCAGGAATTTTGCTATCATTTTGAATTTTTTTTGAGCCTTGGGATTGTTTTAGAAATTTTTGAGACAAATTTTTCATTGGATATAATTTCAACCTCCCCACTGAAAATCATGTCATCTTGCCCAGCACCTTCTGTTGGTGCACAAGTTTCAACAGTCTTTTCCTTCTCATAGCTTTTAAAATTTGGTTTGAGAGGTTGGAGGCTGAGCTGAAAAAAAGGCTATGACAAAAGTATCAGGTTTGGAGAGACTACAAATATTCAAGATAAATCTATGCTCACATTCCGGAAGAGCTGGTGGATCTGGATTACTTTCATGTGCAAGGCTCACTACTTCAATGTCTAATTCATGACTACTGACCATATCACAGATTTCACTTCCACTCTCTGGGGCTGAAGTTTGTAGTTCATTGAATTCAGCTGAATTTCCCAGGGTTCAGGGCAGTGGCTGGGGCATAGTGGAGGTACTTTATTGAGTAAAGAGATGGTGACGAGTTGATGGATAACTTGATTGAAATTCTTTGATTAAAAAGATTAAAGTTGACAAAGGAAGGAAGGATTTTTGAAAGTGTTTGAACTAAGATAAGCTTAAGATCTTAATTATTGATTCCTGTTTAGGTAATATCAATATTGGAGAATTTTCTAAATTTTGAAAGAACTTGAATATCAATTTAAATCAGTTCAATAGTTGGTGGAATCTCTAGGAAAAAGACATTTTAGAACCACAAGATGACCAAAAGAAACCTGCCCATTGACGGCCTTGGAACCTTCCATCAATATCTATTGAGCTTGGTGTATTGCATTGGCAAAATATGATTTGTTGGGAAATTCAAGGAGGTGATGTGTTGCAAATTATTTCATATCATTCAAATGAAATCACTTCCCTGTGAGAAATTGAATAAAGCTGACTAGTGAGAAACCTACTAAAGTCAACCTTTGAACTATTCAATGCTCATGAGGTAAGGACTAAGCAAAGTGTTCCACCTGAATGATATGAAATAAAATGCTTTTGTTGCAAAAACAGAATATACAATATGGGTATTAAATAGTCCACTTATTAGGTTTGAATTTTTGCGCCTCATGATTTAAGCCCTAACCGCAACATTGTGAATATACCTACCAAGTTCCCCCCAGACCCTTTTGGCAGAGATGGCCACTCAGCATATCTCCCTGATTGCCTTCATCATGTATGGCAACAAGCCACCATACCCTATGAATCTAGTACCTGAGAATAAGGATGGTAAGTGGCGGAGAGAGCATTAGGTCTAAGGGGGGTTGAGGGTGGCATCGGAGGAATATCTTGAGGGTGCCATAGGAGCATAAGAATTGTAAGCAGTGGAAAAGATAAGGCAGGGTTGCAGAAGCATAAGGGGTGGTGAGGGCAGAGTTGGGCGCAGCATCATAGTCTCATATTGAGGCTGCTGCAGGAGCATAAGGATAATAAGTGGGGTTGAGGATTAGGCCAGTGTGAGGGAGGCGTCAGAGGTATGTTGGGAAGGCACTCCACAAGTGTAAGGATGGTAAGCGGCAGGTTCGAGGAGGCATAAGGGGGGGTGAGGGTGGCCTCGGAGGCATAATTTGAGGGCCCTGCAGGAGCATAAGGATTGTAAGCCAAGGAGAAGAAGATGCGGGGGTGTGGAAGCATAAGGAGTGGTGAGGGCAGCATTGTAGTCTCATCTTGAGGGCACTGTAGGAGCATAAGGAGTGGTGAGAGTGGAGATGGGGGGAAGTGTCAGAGTCTCATCTGGGGGGGTGCAGGCACGTAAGCATGCTAAGCATCAGAGAGGATTAGGCGGGGATGCGGAAGCCAATTCAAGCATGAGAGTAGGCTGTAACAACCATCCATCAGGGGTAAGGGTATTCATTCATACACCCACTCAGAACACCCCAAATCAGCAAATCCAGCATCTGTATCAGCATTCAACTTCAGCAATCTTCATTCTGAACATGCATACAGCTTGGTACCTCAATACAGCCTGTCAATACCTGTACAGACTGGATTCACCCAATACAGTTTCAATACACCAAGATGAAACTGTCTGATCACTCCAATACACCACACCTCTTGTACAGGTTCTGTACAGCCGTACAGGACCTGTATTGGCCAGACTCAATTCAAATCATCAAGTATTCTCATGAAAACTCCTCCTCTGGATCAGGGCTGGTGATCCTCACATATACCAGCCCCTCTTCCTCCCCCCTGGGGACTTTTCCCCAGTTAATTAATTTAGTTGATTTATTATTATCTGAATATTCTTATCCTTATATTTTTGGGTATTATATTTATTTAATCTTAAGTTAGTCTTTGCCTTTTTTTTTCTTTCTTCGCCTGTACAGTATGAGCTGGGTGGCCATATCCTTATTAACCCTTCTCTTTCCATTCTGACAGGTTGAAACAGTGGACTTGGACTTGTTTGTGGTTGGCTCTTCTTTTTCTTACTCTTATTCTTTGTTGCTGCTTTCTTATTTTTATTCTTTTAGTAATTCATTATTCACACTCTTAAGTGTATCCATTCTTGTCTTATCTTTGAGCCCTCCATAAGTGAGTCCCAGTTTACTGAGTGCCAGGCCCTCTTCACTTCGAAGAGCCCCTGTGACATTAAATTAATTAACTCATATTTGATTCTTTCTTTTCATTCATTTATATTCATTTCCTTTCATTCATCAAATTATGATCTCTTAATGACTTTATGATTCTTAATGATCATGATTTTTCTCTCTTATCAATTTTTCATCTCACTCATTTCATTCTTATGAAAATTGATTCCTTTTCTTTTCTTAATCATTGCTGACCATTTCATCACTTCATTTTATTTTATCAATCAAATTTTTTCTGTGTTCTTATTCAGGTTTTATCTGGGAATTATTGATTTGTTTAATTGATTGGATTATTCATTGGGATTCATTTGGGTTATTGATTCAGGATTTATTGGATTTATTGACTTTGAACTCTCAAGATATTGAATTGATTTCTGAAGATTTTGAGCTGATTGATTGATTCCTCAAGACTTGATTTCATATTGAAGACACTTATTGATTGATTATTGATTGAATATTGATTGATTATTGATTTCCTCAAGATTATTGATATTTGATTTGATTTGATTGTTGATTGATTGAATTTATTTGACTGTTGATTGAATTTGATTCCTCAAGATTTGAATTGATTCCTCAAGATTCATCAAGATTTTATTGTGTTTGATTTGGCCAAATTTGATTATTCTTCTTAATACCATCAAGTTTTATTTCATTATTTCAAAATGCCAGTTCAGCATAGCCCCCCAGCCAAAAATACTAGATCCCAAAGAATTCAAGCTGTTCTCACTCCTACAGCAAGGGCTCCTCTTGACCGCACACCATCAGTTCATCAACTGAGTGTAAATTTAGACAGAGGACCACCAATGGAAGGAGCAGCACCCTCAAGAAGAGGTGGAATGAAATCTAGAAGATCAAGATCTTTCTCTGGACTTTTGGGTGGCTACCCTGGCATGTCTGAAGGTGCAAGAGCAAGACAAGGGGAAGTTGAAGATGAAGAGGGGGAAGAGTCTGTGGAAGAGGAAGATTCTGGGGAAACTGAAGTGGCAGATGCCTTGGCAAATGCTCCAGAGGTGCCTCAGGGTTCTAATCTAGCCCTTTCTAGTCAACCTCTTGTCTCTCAAACTGAACCAAGTCTCCTCAAGATGATGGAGCAGATGACTCAATTCATGGGGCAACTCACTCAAGCAGTTGCTCGAAGGGCCAATTCCAAAGCCCCTGCTTTCAAGACTCCATCCATGAAGGCACCTGATTCTTTTGATGGTACTCAAGCTCATAAGTTGAGAGGATTTATCCAATCCTGTCAACTAATTTTCCATAATGATCCAGCAAATTTCTTCTCTGACAGGAAGAAAGTTCTTTACTCAACTTCTTTTCTCACTGGTAGAGCTGGCAAATGGATTGAACCTTACCTTTCAAATATTTCCAATGAAGACCCTTCCTACCTCCTCAATAATTGCCCATTGTTTGAATCTCAATTATTCACTCTGTTTGGTGATCCCAATGAAGTCGGGAAAGCTGAACAAGAGTTGGACAATTTGAGGATGAAGGAAAGTGGTCATGTTTCCTTGTACATAGCAGATTTCAGAAGCTTAATGTCAAGAATTGGAGATTGGGGGGAAAGAGCTTACATTCATGTGTACGGAAGAGGATTGGCATCAAGATTATTGGATCAGTTGGCTTCTCACCCTGGAACTTTTGATACTCTTCAAGAACTTATGGATGTCACCTTAGAATTAGACACAAGATATCATGAGAGGCAAAAAGAAAAGGGTGGCAATCAAGAGAAGAAGCCTCCAGTCATTGGATCCAATCAGTCTAGGCCTCCTCAAAACTCATCTTCAAAGAGGCCTCACCAGAAGAAGAATAAGAAGGGAAAGCAATTCCAATCTTCAAAGGAAAAGCCCCATGCTGCTCTCCTCAATAAGGACAATAAATTAATCGGTTCTGAAAAGGAGAGGAGGATTAAAGAGGGGTTGTGTACTTATTGTGGTGGCAAGCACCCAATTGAAAAATGCTTCAAGAGACCTCAGAACAAGCCTGGGTCATCATCAAGAGGCTTCCCTAGCAAGCAGGGAAAAGCCTGAGTGGGAATCATGATGTGTTCAATGGTTCTCACTTATTTCCTTCAAGAGCACAATTGTGCACTCTGAATACTAGTGTCAAGAAATCTTTAAAATTTCTTATTTTCTCTTCTGTCTCTGATATTTTTTATAGTATTCTCATTGATTCTGGTGCTACAAACTCTTTTATTGCAAAGAATTTTGTTCTCAAGTACTCATTGACTTTGTCAGAGCTCCCTGAAAAGATTCCTCTTTTCATTTTGGATTCTAATGAATCCCCTGCCTTGTTCATCACCCATTATACCAAGTGGGTAGTTGACTTGCCTTCTTTCCCAAGCTTTGAATGGGACTTCTTTATCATAGATTCACCCAAGGGAGAAGACCTGATATTGGGCTATGATTTCCTTTACCATTTTAATCCCATTATTGATTGGAAAAATGGATTGATCACCTATGACTCTAATCATAAGGATTCTAGTGGTATTATTCCTTCTACTAGTAATGACTTTGCCACTGCTGTCAACAGTGTTGCTCTGGTTGGTGAACTTAAGACACCTTCCCTTCCTTCTTCTGTCCATATCCCTTCCATTAATCCCTCTCAGTCATTACTTCCATTAAGAGATGAAGTCTTCAAAGAGATAAAGGATGTTGGAGAAGATGTTGCCATATCTTCACTTCATCTCTTTCAAGGGGATATGGACCTTCCTCCCTTATCTTTTCATGCATCCCTGGAGGAGCAGTGGGATGAGGAGGAAGAGCCAGAAGAAATTGAAACTGTGTTGAAGGTTGTCCCTCCTGCTTATCACCATTATTTGGATGTATTCTCCAAGGTGAAAGCAAAGAAACTTCCTCCACACCGCGCCTGTGATCACCATATCGAATTGGAGGGTCTTCTACCTCCAATTGGTGTTATCTACTCATTATCAAATCAAGAGTCAGAAACACTGCGGGCCTACATTGCAGAGAATGTAGAGAAAGGTTTCATTAGACCAAGCTCCTCTTCAACAGGAGCACCTGTCCTTTTTGTCAAGAAAAAGGATGGAGGTCTTCGTTTGTGTGTTGACTACCGCAAACTCAATGCTGTCACTAGGAAGAACAGATACCCTGTTCCTCCTATGAACCAGCTTCTTACTGTATTCAACGGGTCCACTATCTTCTCCAAGATAGATTTGCGTGGTGCATATAACCTCCTGAGAATCAAAGAGGGGGATGAGCACTTAACTGCCTTTAGAACCAAATATGGCAGTTATGAGTATTTGGTCATGCCATTTGGTTTGACCAATGCTCCTGATTCTTTCCAAAATATGGTAAATGATATCTTTGCAGATTTTTTGGATGTGTTTGTTGTGGTTTATTTAGATGATATTATGGTCTTTTCCAGTTCTGAGGAGGAACATGTCAAACATGTGGCCTCTGTCCTCCAAAGACTGAGGGACAATAATCTGTTTGCCAAAGCCTCCAAGTGTGTATTCCATGCCTCAAGTGTGGAATACTTGGGCTATGTTGTTTCAAGTGATGGCCTCAAGATGGATTCTTCAAAAGTTCAGCAAGTCCTCAATTGGCCTCAGCCCAAAAACATCAAGGCTCTTCAATCTTTTCTTGGCTTTGCCAATTTTTATCGTCGTTTCATTAAAATTTATTCCAAAAAAATCACTTCTCTCACTTCCCTTCTCAAAAAAGATTCTCCTTTCATCTTCAATGAGGAAGCTCTTAGTCAGTTTCAAGCACTCAAAGAAGCTTTCACCTCTGCTCCTATCCTTTCTCACTTTAATCCTTCTCTTCCAACCATTGTAGAGACTGATGCCTCTCATTATGCCTTGGGTGCTGTACTGAGTCAGGTGAATGACTCAGGAAAGCATCCCATTGCATTTGATAGTCGCAAGCTCTTACCAGCTGAGCTCAACTATGAAATTCATAACAAGGAACTCCTTGGCATAGTTTGCGCTCTCAAGCGCTGGAGAGCCTTCCTTCTTTCTCTTTCTGATTCCTTTGAGGTCTTGACAGACCATTGTTCTCTCCAATATTTTATGTCTTCTAAAGTCCTTACTCGTCGTCAAGCCCGTTGGGCTGAATTTTTGTCTGAATTTCACTTTGTTATCACTTACCGCCCAGGCAGGCTGGCCACTTTACCAGATGCCTTGTCACGTCAGGACAACGTGTACCCAGAGAGGGGGGTGGATTTCATCAGCAAGAATCCTCAAAACTTTCATCAAGTTCTCAAGCAAAATGAAATTCAAGAGTCAAGATTCTTTTCCATAAAAGTTGAAGTGTTCTCAGATTTAGTTGATCAGATTCAAAGACAAGTATGGCAAGACAGAGACTATAAGGAGATCCTCAAGAAATTAGCAAGAGGAGAATCAGTCCCAGACTATTCTCTTCAACCTCAAGCAAGATTATTATTGTTCAAAGATAGAGTAGTTATTCCAAGCAATCATGAAGTTCAATTGGACATTCTTCAAAGGCGTCATGATTCACCATTGGCTGGCCATCCTAGCCAGGAGAAGACCCTCAAGCTCATCAAGAGGGATTTTTATTGGGCTGGCATGAATCAAATCATAAAGGACTATGTGTCCTCATGTCAGCAATGTTCAAGAAACAAGAACATCCACCATAAGAAGTTTGGATTACTCAAGCCTCTTCAAATTCCATCTGGTCCTTGGAATTCATTATCAATGGACTTTATCACTCAATTGCCTCTGTCAAACAACTTTGACTCAATCTTAGTAATTGTAGAC
The DNA here is from genome assembly GCA_023105745.1 of Austropuccinia psidii. NCBI lineage: Eukaryota > Fungi > Basidiomycota > Pucciniomycetes > Pucciniales > Sphaerophragmiaceae > Austropuccinia > Austropuccinia psidii. The sequence goes on from JALGQZ010000018.1 coordinate 7,197,505, forward strand.
AGATTCTCAAAAATGGCAATATTCATTCCAACTTATGGCACAATCACTGCACTGGACTTAGCTCAAATCTTCATTAGTCATGTATTCTCCAAACATGGCCTTCCAGTAAGTATTGTTAGTGATAGAGGTTCCTTATTTGTTTCATCATTCTGGACCCAGTTATGTCAGCAGCTCAAGATATCAAGAGACCTGTCAACTGCATTTCACCCTGAAACAGATGGGCAGACAAAGAGGGTAAATCAGCTACTAGAACAGTACCTTTGGATGTATGTGAGCTATCATCAAGATGACTGGCACACCTGGCTCCCTCTGGCTGAATTTGCCTATAATAATGCAGAACATTCATCAACCAAGCAATCACCTTTTCTCACCATTTATGGAAGAAATCCCAGCTTTGACTCAATCCATATTTCTCAAGACTCGCCTGCTGGAAAGTTATCAACAAAACTCCAATCAGTACAGCAAGTTGTCAAAGAAGAATTAGAGTGAGCAATAAGGAGATTCAAGAAGTATGCAGATAGAAATAGGGCAATTCCACCTGATTTCCAACCTGGGGACAAAGTATGGCTAGCTTCCAAGAACATCAAGACAACAAGACCCACCAAGAAATTATCAGAAAAATGGTTGGGACCCTTTGAAGTTCTGAAGAAGATTGGCAGCCATGCATATCACCTCAAGTTGCCTCAGCAATGGAAGACAGTTCACCCTGTATTCCATGTGTCCTTATTAGAACCAGTCAAGCATTCAACTATCCCAAGTCGTCATCAATCGCCGCCACCACCAGTTCTAGTGGAGGAGCAAGAAGAATGGGAAATGGCTCAGGTTCTGGACTCAAAACTCAAGAGAGGTAAGTTATGGTATCTTGTAGAGTGGAAAGGATTCAGTGAAGACCCAGAAAGAACCACTTGGGAACCATCTTCCAACCTTACCAACTCACCAGACCTTGTCAAGGATTTCCATTCATTATATCCAGACAAGCCTGGCCCAAATACCTCAAGAGTTTGATTTTATGGTGCTTGGTGGGGAGAAGAAGTTATGAAAGTAAGTTCCTCTCCTGGCATGCACCTTTAAGGGGGTATTCTACCCATATGTTGTTGTAAGCATCACCTTGGCCACTTTGTGAGCACTTGTCATTTCTTTGGACAGGTTCAGGAAGCATACAACATCAATACCCTCCATTTGGACCTTATCAAGATATGGCCCAATGTTTTCTTTATTTATTTTTCATTTCTTTCTTTATTATCATTTCATTTTATGCCAATCATCATAATTCAAGACATTCATTACTTCAAGTCAATTATGGCAATTCTTTTCATAAGTCATTTATGGCAATTCAACTCAGAAGTCATTTATGGCAAGTTATTTCAAGTTTATGGTGCTTGGTGGGGAGTGGAAGTTATGAAAGTGAGTTCCATCTCCTGGTATGCATCCCTGAGGGTTCTACTTCTTGTAAAACATTACCTTGGCCATTCTGTGAGCATCAAATGCTTGGTTTTCATCTTTCAGACACTCCTTGGCCAGAATCAAGCAACTCACCACGAGAAGGACCAACCATCAGGAATTTTTTCTTTATTTCTTTCTTTACTCTCAGTTTCTCTTATTTATTTTTTATTTTCTTTTCTTTCTTTACTTGTATAATTTTCTTTCTTTGATTTCTTTAAAGCAGCAGCATCCCCTCCCCAAATCATGCATTGGGAGGTTCCATTATCTTTTTTATCTTTTATTTCTTATTTTAGTAGTATAAGAGCGGGGATAGAAGCTAAACCAAACACAACAAGGACAAGAAAACCAGTTTCTCTTCCAAACCATCAAAGGCCCGTCAAGAGTCATCTTCTGGATCATTTCCATACCTGTCAAATTTGGAAGTACAGAAGCAGAAGGCTCAATATGGCAAATCAGTCCATTTCAACCTCAAGAATGGGGCCATAACTCATTTATGGCCCCCCCTCAAAGCCTCTCAAAATCCACATCCATGGCCCCTTTGGAGCTGGAGTCATCACCCAGGGCCTCCCCTGCAACTTTGGGGAAGGCCAGGGTTTGGTGGTCCTGGACCCCACCAATGGGTCCAGGCCATAAAGGTGATTACCTTTAATTTTGGCCATTTTAGGTCCCCTGGGTCCCCAGTCAATTTGGGCCCAGGGGGTCCATTTAGGTCCTGGGGGCTTCCAATAACCCCCACGGACCGCAGACCGCGGCGTACGGCCCACGGCCCATGGACCGTAGACCCCAAAAATCAATAAAAGGCCAAAAAGGCCAAAATTTCCTTAGAACCACAATTTGGCCATAAAAGGCCATGGACCAAAAAATTCACCCAATACACCTAGACTCCAAAAAAGGCCCAAATGGCCATAAAATCAAGGATCCTCAAGATCCATCATGGAGAAGGCACTAGCCCAAAATCAGTATAGAGGGCTGGTTGAGGCATTTTGAAGGCCATTGGGGACAAGACCCCTGAATGCTTGTCACCATCATTTTCTTCAATTGGGCTGGCCAGATGAGTACACTTCATATACTCATCTGGCACCATTTTTTGAGCACAAGAGCTTAGTGGCCATAGTTTTGGGATACAACCCAAGGCCACGCCCCAAGGACAACAGTTGTTTCAATCAGAAGAAAGAACAATTCGAAGTGGGTATTTACTCAAAGTTAAAGAAGGGGGGGGAAATAAATTTAATTGACAGAGAAGGGATGGAGAAGGATTTTGAGATAATGGTCAAGAGGAAATAAAATCAAAGACAAAATTTTTGAAAAGAATGTGGGGATATTGAGATGCCACTCAACAGTGGCAGGGTATTATGGTGTTCAGGAGCCCACCAGTTTCAAGAGGGGGATACTGTAACAACCATCCATCAGGGGTAAGGGTATTCATTCATACACCCACTCAGAACACCCCAACTCAGCAAATCCAGCATCTGTATCAGGATTCAACTTCAGCAATCTTCATTCTGAACATGCATACAGCTTGGTACCTCAATACAGCCTGTCAATACCTGTACAGACTGGATTCACCCAATACAGTTTCAATACACCAAGATGAAACTGTCTGATCACTCCAATACACCACACCTCTTTTACAGGTTCTGTACAGCCGTACAGGACCTGTATTGGCCAGACTCAATTCAAATAATCAAGTATTCTCATGAAAACTCCTCCTCTGGATCAGGGCTGGTGATTCTCACATATACCAGCCCCTCTTCCTCCCCCCTGGGGACTTTTCCCCAGTTAATTAATTTAGTTGATTTATTATTATCTGAATATTCTTATCTTTATATTTTTGGGTATTATATTTATTTAATCTTAAGTTAGTCTTTGCCTTTTTTTTTTCTTTCTTCGCCTGTACAGTATGAGTTGGGTGGCCATATCCTTATTAACCCTTCTCTTTCCATTCTGACAGGCTGAAACAGTGGACTTGGACTTCTTTGTGGTTGGCTCTTGTTTTTCTTACTCTTATTCTTTGTTGCTGCTTTCTTATTTTTATTCTTTTAGTAATTCATTATTCACACTCTTAAGTGTATCCATTCTTGTCTTATCTTTGAGCCCTCCATAAGTGAGTCCCAGTTTACTGAGTGCCAGGCCCTCTTCACTTCGAAGAGCCCCTGTGACATAGGCATGTTAAAGGGGTGAGATGACCAGACGGTGGGGTGGAAGTCTTCTCATGCACAAATATGAGAATGCAAAACTTCTGGGTAGCACCATGAGGTTTAATTACCCAAACATTGTGAATAGTGTTGGAATGGGTTTGGGCTTTGAGTGACATTCTCATGTGACACATGTGACGATTGATGTTGTCTTGACGCAGACGTGATGTGACCCACTAAATCCAGTGACTATAAGGTGACACTAACGCAACTGAAGCAAGGCTTTATACTGACCACAGTGCAACGTGGAGTCAATTGCCAATGATTGACGCAAGATTTTCCCTGGTGAGTAGTCTATTATCTTTTACACAAATTGTTGTACAAAATATCAAAATAATTGACATCATTCAATTTATGGTTGAAAATAATGAAAAAAAGTCTTAATTTACAGTACTCATAACTTGATACAAGGACAACAAGAACTGTATAAATACATAAAGGATATCAAAGAAAAGACTTTGACAATCAATCATGACATGAGTATTGATAATCGTACAGAAAAATTAAACAAATTAAGTATTTCTGTTGAGAAATATTAAGAAAAAACTTCATCACATCAAAAATTACTTCTATACCATGTAGAAAAAATTGATGAAGCAAGAATTAATCCTAAAGATGACCTTCCAAGTTGAATAAGACTTATTACCAAAAAAATGGATGAAATAAATGAGGCTAACTTAAATATGCCCAAGTTATCAACCCCATTCTCTCATATACAAACTCCTGTTTAACAAAGAGAGGAAATAACAAATCCATTCATAACAGACATGAGACACCAAGACAATAATCAAGTCTTAATGAAGCAAGCACCTCAATTGAACAAATGGTCACCATTCACAGGTGAAGGTGAATATGAACATATGTCATCTATTAAAACAATCAACATTTTATAGGAGGATTATGACATACCATATGAATAAATCACTGCAGGATTACATCAATTATTTGGAAAATGTGAAGAAAGATGGTATTATGACATAAGACAAAAAAAATTGCAAAACTACCTGGTCTCGGTGGAAAAATTTAATAATCACAAAGTGGGGAATAGATTCCTGGAGGTACAAGAAAGAAAAGGAATTTCAAAATCACTTCTTTGACCCAGAAAAGGAGAAACCTTTTATTTTGTTCTTCAAACAAGTTGAAAGATTAAATTCACTGTACCCATAAATTTCACAAAAAGGGGTGCACATGAAGATAATTAAGAAATGGGGAGGGGAATTAGAACAATCCCTGAGGAGCAGGTGCATAGAACCATGCTCAAAAGAATAGTATATCAATGCAATAGAAGGTATAGTGACAAGAACTGAGATTGGTAGAACTTGGAAAAAGTTGGATATCAAAAATCCAAATAAACCATTTATCACAAAAGATCAACCAAGGGAATCCTTCAATCCCAATACACCCAACAGTAATGAGAAAGGAAAATGCCATAAATGTGGAGGTATTGAACATTTAGCCAATAATTGCCTTAAAACAGCAAAAATCAATGAAATTGTGGAAAACAAAGACCACAATGACAAAGAGGAAGAATCTGATTCTGAAAAAGACACTGAAGAGTCAGAAACCTCTGAAAGGGAATAAACTTATATATATTCATTCACAAATTAATAATATTGATTTAATATATGAAGTATTAGATTTCAACTCAAACCTACCATATGTTGGAACATCTCACACAAGCCTGAAAAACATACAAGATGTAATACTGTATAGAACCAAACCAGTAAAGTTAATGGGATATACAGCTGGGAAGTCAAGTATAAGCATTGTCATGTTTTAAAACCAAGAGGCAAAAGTGAACTTGGAAACAGGAGCATACTTTACATGTGTTGTTAAAGTTTATTTGGAATCAATTGTATGAGATTGGGAAGAAAATCTTATACCAATACAAGGAGTTAAATTTAGTAGTGAAAGTTAAAGCATTAAGCCCCTTGGTATAATTGACTTAACACTCATTTTTCCTCATCCTTCACAATGTATCAGATTGAAAGTAGAATTTGTAGTAATGGATAACTGCACTAGTAACCAATTTATACTTGGAAATGACTACTTGTCAATTCATGGAATAGATATCTCAAATCAAAAAGAGTGATATTTTACCATAGAAGACAATAAGAGGCAAACATTTTGGTTTTTAAATAACAAAAAACAAATTACAGTCATAAAAATGGAGAGAAAATCCAAGAAAAAGATTTTTTCATAAGGGACCAAATTAAAGAGGCAGAATTCAATCAATAATTAACAGAAAAAATTAAAGAAAAATTGATTGACCTCTTATTCAAAAATAAAAAGGGCTTTGCAACTGACAAAGAACTACTAGGCTCCATTATTGGACTTTAATTACACATTATCCTTAATGTAGAAAAACCTTATCCACCCCTGTTCAGAAGACCAGCTTACCCAGCTAGCCCAAGAGCTAGAGAAGCCTTAGAGGTACACATTAAAGAATTACTTGACCTTGGGGCATTAAGGAAAGTAGGACATAATAAAAAGGTGGAAGTCACTACACCTGTTATTATTACATAGAATGATGGAAAATCAAGGATGGTAGTGGGCGTAAGAGCTCTAATTACCTATACTATCCCTGAAAGATATCCAATAACCATAATCCATTAGAAATTGACACAATTGTCACAGGATAAGCTCATAAAAGCCATGGATTCTCTAAAGGGATTTCATGAAATTTTCTTGACAGAAAATGCTAAGAAACTACTTAGGATAATAGTACACTGTGCAATATACAAATATTTAAGAATGCCATTTGGTATAAAAAATGCACCTTCCCATTATCAAAGGATGATGAACACCATATTTCCTGAAGAGTTAGCAGAATGATGGGTAATTATCTATATTGATGATATCATAGTTTGCTCAGAAGCTTGGGAAAGTCACTTAACACAACTAGAAAGGGTACTACAAACAATAGTGCAAATAAATATGAAACTTTCCTCAAAAATTGTCTTTTTGCATGTAGTGAGCTAAAAGCACTAGGAAATGTTGTATCTGGAATAAGCTTGGGCATAGATAGAAACAAAGTAGCAGCAGTACTACTGAAACCAATACCCCAAACCAAAAAAGAAATCCCACCATTTCTAGGATTTTCTGGTTACTACAGAAATCATATAAAGTACTTTGCAATAATTTCCAAATCCTTGCATAAACTCTGTGACCAACAGACAGTTTATGAAACCACTGAAGCAAGATTTAAAGCATATGAGGAATTGAAAAATGCCCTCACAAATACCCAATTTCTTCTAATGCCAGATTGGAAACTATCTTAAAAACTATAAATTGATTCTTGTGGAGAAGTATTAGGTTATGCACTACAACAGACACAAATCATCAATGATAATCCTGTTGAAGGACCAATTTTCTTCATTTCAAAACAAATCAAGCCAACAGAAGAAAGGTATGGAGCAAGCCAAATTGAATTTCTTTCTTTAGTATGGGCTTTAGAAAAATTACATTATTATTTGTATGGCAAAGTGTTTCACCTGATTACAGACTGTAATGCTTTAAAATCTTTGTAAAACATGCAGACAGCAAATAGACATATCCTAACATGGCAAAATTCTAGCCAAGAATTTAGAGGAAATATGACTGTGGTTCATAAATCTGGAAACATTCACAAAAATACATATGGTCTTAGTAGATGGGCTTTAGAAAATACACATGAAAACCCAGCATGGGTATCACAGGAAGGGCACCACATAGAAGGCATATGTGCCACAGACATTGGTACAGAATTCTTTAACGAAGTTGAAGAAAGCTATAAGATGGATAAGAACTGTCATATGCCAAATTCTGATGAAATAATGCAAAAACCCAGCACTCTCATCCAAACTATATGAAATATGGAAAAGAGCATATGATGAGGGAAGATTCCACTTCCTTGATGGAATACATTATCATAGGACAAAACAGACACGTGTCATGACCTTAACAGCTAGAACGTTGATAAATCCTATATTACATGAATTTCATGATAGTGTTGCATCTGGACATCTCTCAGAAGATAGGACACTGGAACAAGTTAAAACCTGCTCTTGGTGGCCAAGTTGGAGAAAAGATGTTGCAGAATACTGCCAAACCTGTGACAGATTTCAAAAGGCAAACAGAGCCACGGGAAAGAAATTTGGAATAATGAACCAAATCCAAGAACCAAAATCCCCATGGGAAAGAACTCACATGGATTGGGTAACAGCCTTACCTCCAGGAGGAGAAAGAAGTTTTAATGCATGACTGGTACTGGCTGACAGAAACAAAAAAACTTCAATGTTCTTTAAAATATTATGAAGATTAAACAGCTATGGACACTGCCATAATGATATTGAATAAAGCCATTAGCCACACAGGCTTATTCCAAAATATCATAAGTGACAGAGACCTATAATTCACTTCATCATTATGGACAAACCTCCATAATTTGTTTGGAACAAAGTTATCATTCTCAACAGCTTACCACCCCCAAACTGATGCTCTAGCAGAAAGAATGATACAGACCTTAGAAGACATGATCAGAGGATTCTGTGCTTATGGACTGGAATTCAATTACTCTGATGGCTATACCCATGATTGGTGCACCTCAATACCAGCTCTTGAACTGGAATAAAAAACATTAATCCATTATTCGACTTGAAAAACACCAGCAATTTTAGAAAAAGTTTGGAATCCAAGACTTCCTTATGATACCCTCAAAAAGGACTTAGTGGATATACATCCAACAGCAATCAGTTTTAAAATGATGCTTGAAGAAGCAAGACATAATGAAAACAGATGAATGCAAGACTCTTTCAAATATGCAAAGGAGGGATGGGATAAAATTCATAAACCACCTGACCTTAAAATAGGAGCCTTGTTCTTGGTATCAACTCTGAATTTGAATAATAACAAAGGCCCAAAGAAATTGAAAGTTTCTTTTTCAGGACAATTTATGATAAAAGCACTAAATGGACCTAATGCTGTGCAATTAGAGCTAAAAGGTAAAATTATGAACAAAAAACCAACTTTCCCTGTAAGTCTAATCAAACCTTACAGCTCAAGTGACAAGGAACTTTTTCAGCTAGAAAATAAACCCCCACTTTAAATTCCTCCTCTAGAAGAAGTAGAAGAAAAGAAAATTGTAAAAGTCCTTAAAATAAGAGGGAAAAGAAACAAAAAAGAAAGAGAATACCTTTTAAGGTATAGAAACCCAACTCAAGAAGATGAATGGCTAATTTAGAAAGATATAACTCACTCTGCTAAACTACTAAGAAGTTTCAGACATCAAAGAAGACCTGAGGAATAGAAGAGTTAAGCATTATTGAGCTTCAAGACTTACAAAGTCTAATAAAGATGTAGGACAGTGCATGATACCATAGCTAACTACATCAGATTTTGGTGCAACCTTTTTTGGTGGTAGAAAATGTGAGCCTTTGAGATATGACCACATATATGAAGAGGTCACAGGAAAACATTCAAATAATTATTATTATAATTAATTATGTTAAAATAAGTAAAAATACCATGAAAACATAAATGCTGCATTAACTTAGAATCTTATTAATCAACATCCAAACAAAATTACACCATTAGATTCTTCATGATAAAACACACATATATTATTTTTATTGCATATCTGTAAAGTCAATACTTGATAAGTAATAAGTAAAAATTCCATAAAAGGACATAAATTCTTATTTATCTCAGAAACCAATGAAAAAAATGTGAAATGGATTGCATGATTTGATTCTCCATGACAATTACACATTAAAAAACTTCATTTTATCTCTCTAAAGTTAATTCTTAAGGAATTAAGCTGAATATATGCACTTTAATGATCAGTGCATACATTCATGGTTTCTAGCCAATATCACCTGAAATATACATTATAGATAGTTAACCCAAAAATAAAGTTGTCACACAATTACTTGAAAATACATATAAGAACTTTATTTGACAAGTTACAAACAAGGTTATAGCCTAAGGGTTTATTGAACAAAATTGCTAGAGCTGTTGATCACTTTGTTTTGAAAGTGGTCCAAACTTGAAGTAAAGTAGATATTAAGGTTGTACTTGCTCATACGTGAGAATGATGCATTAATTATCATAATATTCAAGTTACAACCCCCTGAAATCATGGCTTGAAGTTTAAAATAGTAAATTTTGACAGAAAAGATGAGTTACAAGAAAAATCATCAAAAATAGAGTTTTGATGATGCAATGAAATTCCCTTGGAAGTTTAAAAAGGACATGCCAATCTATCAGAAACCACTCTCTGAATAGCTTTAGCATTTATAACTGAAAATTTATTAATAATCAAAGTATCAGCTTAAAATGGATCATTTTTAATCACTCACTGTAATCTTATTTTAAGCTTAACAGTCATATGAGTGATGAAACTAGTGAATACTATCATATTATAATTAATACTAATAAGGTCCACACAGTTTAGGCTTCTTTCAAGACTATTATGTCATCAAATGTAGAGCTATAGTGATAACTCTAAATAATGGTTTAATAATGAGATGAATGGTTTGATTAGGATATAATCATCACTAAACCTTGAAATACTGATTGATTACAGTAGATACCATCAGTAAGCACCTACTAGAAGCCTGTTGGACTCTAGGAGGGGGGATTTTACTATAAATAGAGCTCTTTTTACTCTATTTTCCCCTCAGACACATCAAAAACAATAAAACACTAAGAAAAAAGGTAAAATCTTTATTCTCTATAAATAAATCTTTTATATTATCAAAGACCAAAGGTAATATTCACTATAATCATCAATCCTGACGTAATTACTCCAATTTCTTAATTTTTTTTGGTATATTTCTCTTTAAATCCTATTTTCCACATAGAATTAAGATTATTTGTAATTTCTCTTATTTTATTCTTCAAATACAATTTAAATAAGTTTTATTTCCATTTTTTGGCATCAAATCTTTCAAAATTATTATATTAATTGTTAAAAGTACATTATTTTCTCTTTTAGAATGACTTCTCTCTATTATTACTTTTAATAATTTATTTATTAATATAAATAGTATTTATATTACTATATAATATTAATATTGGTAATTTCATTGTTATTAATTGTTTTTTATTATTGAAAAGAGAATCCTCACACCTTCATTATTTGTTGGTAACAAAAATAAAGAGCTATTAGTATACTTATTTTTTATTATATTATTATATTTATTTAATAATATAGGTATTCTCCCCCATAATTTTAATAATTCTTTATTTTATTTATTCAATTAATAATTACATTTATAGTACAATAAGTGAAATCTCCATAATATTTACTCCTTTTTTCATAGTCAAACCTTACATATTTCCCGCTCAGATACAATAGAAATATTAAATCATTGAAATAAAAGGAAGAAAATTTCTCATTATTATATTAAACTATTACTTAATTAAATACTGAAGTTAATCTCTCAAGTGATCATTTATATTGACATCATCAAACCAGTTTTAAATTGCTTTTGTTAAATTTCTATCCCAAATCTCTAAATCCACATAAAACTAAGAATATTTGTATTTTCTTCTATTTTGTATTGTAAATATAATCTAAATAAGTTGTATTTAGATTTTTAGGCATAAATTAATTCAAAATTATTATATTAAATGTCAAAATTAGGTTATTTTCATCTTTTATAATAATTATCCCTTTATTATTATTTTCACTAATTCTTTTGTTAATATAAATAGTATTTATATTAATTAATATCATTAATATTGATAATATTATTGTTATAGATTGTATTTCATCATTAAATAACAATCTTTCACGCCTTTATTCTTTGGTTTGTAACAATAATACAGCTCCATAAATATATCAATCCTTATATATTAATACATTTATTGTTGTTATATTATTATATGTATTTCATAATATACATATTTTATGCCATAATTATAATAATTCTTTATTATTAAAAAAATTTCATCTTCTTCTTTGATTTAATAAGGAAATTAATAGTACAATGAATAAAATATTGGTAATATTTACTTATTGTTTCATAGTCAAACTTTGAATTTTGGGGCACAGCTGTGATATTTACTTAAAAATACCTTTTAAAAATATTCAAATTGGTTTTATCCAATAAAAGTTTCTATTTGTAATTATGAAATTATTTAATAATTTTATATTGATTGATTTTAAAATACACTGAGGCATTTGGAAAGCAATTCTACCGTCTTACATGTGGGTTTTCACATCCTTAGACTTGCAAGAGCTTTCTTTGAGTGACTCTAGTGATTAAAGAAGATATTTTTTAATCAAAATAAATTTATATTATAACATAATTTCAAATAATCACATTAATTTTTATTTTATTCTTTAAAAATAAAACATAAACATAAAACATAAGAAAACATAATAAACAATCATTTTTATTCCTTTTTATTCATTTATTTGATTGAGTTGTCTCATTTCAAAAACTATAAAAGCAAGTTTAACATAGAAATCTCCATATTTTCTCAAAAATAAAACTTCTTATAAAAGACTTATTGTCAGCCTGTGACTCAAAACCAGAGCACAAGCATGACCGCCAAAATACCATAAACCAATGGTTTAGCCAAGATAACACCAAAGCATTGAGCTGAGCCAAATAATCTCAAAGGGTATCAAAAGAAAGAGGAAAGTCACCCCTTTCTGAAAATATAAGTCCCATCACCATAGGACAAAGAATAACAAAGTTATTCCTGCTCAAAGTTATTGCTGAGCATAAACCTTAATTTTCACCTCTGTTCTAAAATCTAGAAGGAGAGGCTGACTCCATCAAATGGGTATGCAAAATAAAGCTCTAAGCCAGGGATTTCCAATGGTACCAGCCAAACTGAGCTAGCACCAGTATTACTGAAGTTATGGTCAAATTCAGGCCAAATAAGGTTGAACAAAAACATTCACCTCCCATCTAACTTCTACAGTTTTAGTGTGAGATACTTGAAGTTGGGTCTTTTTGGAAAGAGCACAATCAGGGCTATCTGATGGTGTCATCCATTTCCCCATATCTCAACTACAGCAGAAGGTATGGGGCAAACAAGCCCAATACATCTTTTTGCCTAAAACACGCATATGTACTAAAATCTTGTACATGGCATAACTTTGCCATATTTAATGATAGCCATATCAAATAAGGTACCCTTGTGTAGAACACCTACAGGGCTACACACAAGCCTAGGTTTGGGTTGATATCTCAAGAACTGACAAAGTTATAGCTGTTTTAAGGTCAAAATTCCACCTTCTGACCAATACAGCCTTACCATGGGATAATATCCCATAACCATGAATATGAGGTTTCAAATAGACAAATAAGCTTGTTTTTACTTCAATACCTCATATTTCAGTCAATACTGGGGTTCCATACAGCTTCTGTACAGCATTCTACGCATCATACACGTCAGAATCAGGCTGTGAGGTCCCCAGATGAAAATTTTCAACCTGTATTGGTGAAAACTGCCCAGATGTGGTTTCAGAACCACATCTGAACCCCATACAGGTTGTACAGGCTGTTTGCAAACCACAAGCCAGTACTAGAGACTGAAACATTTTCACTTCCTCTACGTGGCAAGGTCCAGCACCCTTTCCACCCCATTTCAGGATAAAAAGGAGGCTTTTCACAGCCAGAATTGTCTCCTCATCCTGCTCTTGAATAACCTATGTAGTAAAATGTCAAAAACAGTTTAACTATTGGTTAATAATCAGGTATAATTATAAATATTAATTATTGTAGTCTTTTATTATTGTAACCCAACAGATAAAGCTGCACCCAGGGCTTTCAACAGCGCTCACCACCACTATATTATATATAGTAAAGCCCTTTTTATCTTAAAATCAAATCATCTTCACTCTTATAAATCTTTTTTAAACCATTATTACCGTGTCAAAAACATAGTTCAAGTTGTAACTAGCCTATTGACACCTTTATCATAGTTTCATCCTGACATTTTGGGGGCGTGGCCATGTTTTAAACTTTTTTTGGACCTTATAAGTAATTTTTCTCTCTTATTCTTTATCTTTGACAATTGTTTTATCTTTTTAGGCATAAGTTCTTTTGAAAATATATATTTTATATATATTTTTACTTTAATACTCATATTATAAGAGTACTTACCACGTGGTTAACACCCACAAAAACCTTTATTTTTGGCGTGTTTACATATAAAAGCATATAAGCCATCAATAAGTCCTGTATTCTTGATTAAATAAGGACACCTCTGACTGAAAAACCATCAGTTGAGGCGTGGTTAAGTGTATTTTTAACTCAATTACTATTATACAGACCCACTTATTCAGATTACACTTGAAAACCACAAGTGTATCTGTGGGATACTGGCACACAAACAGTGCGACAGGGTACCATAAGCTGTAATTATGACGTGAAATTATTGATTCAATTACACTATCATTATGCAATGGCACATTGTAGTAACATACAAGCCCAGAGGCCATTCTTAGACGTGCAAGACCAGCCTTTTAAGAAATCTTAACTGACATAAGCCCTCTTTTTCCTGTTTGATTCAGTGGAAGAAAACAACACCATTCAGAAACCAGCAGATCAGTGGCCAAGAGTCACCATTCTTCACAATTCCAGGAAGTTTCCAGGAGAAGACAAGGAAACAAGGGCAAGAACAAAACCACCTTCAACCAGAGGAGGAAAGAGTCAGACCCCATGATCCAGAAGCTGTTAGATTTGGTGAAAGAAGTACACAAGAACCAGAAGTAGCTGTAAAGCACTCTAGAATCAGTAGCCCTAGTAATAGAAACATTACCCCCACTTAGATTGAACACAACATTGTCACACCTGAGAGTAACTTAAACAGTAATGCACTGTGGTTACAAATGTCCCAATATGCTGAACAATCTGCAAAGCAGTTTGCAGAACTTGAAGCTGGCCATGAGAGGATGAAAAAAACACAAGTTTCCTTGGAACAGATAGTTAAGAATCTTCAAGAAGGATATGCTCAATTGAGAAAAGCGTCTGAAGAAACCAAAAAAAGACTGTGTAAGGTTTGACTATAAAACAATAAGTAAAAAATACTAATTTATTACTTATTGTACTCTGAATTTCCTTATGAATTGAATAAATAAGATTAAAAATATAATAATAATAAATAACTATTATTATTATGGCGTAAAATAATTATATTATTAAATAAATATAATAATATAATCTATATTATGAAAATATAATATAATAAATAAATATATTAATATAAAATAATTGATATATTTAAAAAGCTCTTTATTATTGTTACCAACAAATAATAAAGGCGTAAAAAATTGTTTTTTATTAATAAAAAACAATTAATAACAATAATATTACTAATATTAAAGTTATGAATTAAGATAAATACTATTTATATTAATGAAAGAATTATTAAGAGAGTAATAATAGAGAAATTATTATAATAAGAGAAAATAACCTACTTTTAACACTTAATATAATAATTTCGAAATATTTTACGTCAAAAAATATAAATACAACTTTTTCAAATTGTATTTACAATAAAAATAAAGAAAATTACAAATTATTCTGGATTTTTACGTGGAAATGAGTTTTTAGAGAGATTTTTAACAAAAACAATTAAATAAATGATTTAATAACGTCAAAATAGATGATTATAGCAAGGTGGTCTTTGGTCTTTAATAATATAATACTTTTATATATAAAGAATAAAGAAATTACCTTTGATTTAATTGATTTAATGTTTTTGATGCGTCTGAGGGGAAAATAGAGTAAAAAGAGCTCTATTTATAGTAAATACCTCCCTCCTAGAGTCCAACAGGCTCCTAGTAGACGTGTCCTGATCATATCCACTGGAATTGATCAATATATTAAGGCTTGAGGGTGATTACATCATGATCAAACCATATTACATCATTATTACACCATCATTTAGAGTTATCACTATAACTCTAAGTTTTATGACATCAGAGGCTTGGCAGAACCCCAAATTTCGTGGATTTTATTAGTTTTAATCATAAACTAATAGTATTCACCAATTTTATCACTCTTATGACTGTTAAACTTTATTTAAGGTTACAGTAGGTGATCATAACTGCTCAATTTAAGCTCAAACTTTGATCTTCAATAACTTTTAAGATTTACACGCTACAGCAATCAGAGAGTGAATTCTGATAGCCTGGAATAACCTTATTATGCTGCCAAGAGCTTTTCATTACATCATCAAAACTCTAATTTTGATGATTTTTCTTGTAACTCATCTTTTCTGTCAAAATTCAATATTTTAAACTTCAAACCTTGATTTCAGGGGGTTATACCCTGAATTTAATAATAAAAATTACATCATTCTTCACGAATGAACTAGTAGAATCCAAATGAAAACTCTTTTTTTAAGTTTGGACTACTTTCACAACAAAGTGGTCAACAGCTCTGTTGATTTTTATCAATATTTCATCATAGGTTTTAACCTTGTTTATAATTTGTAAAATAAAGCTCATATCTGTGTTCTTACAGTAAGTACGTGGTAACTTTTTTTTGGTTCATCATTCTATCATGTATAGTTTAGGAGATATTAGCTATGATCCTTGAATATATGCCTTGACCAAAAGAGTGCATATATTCAGGTTAATTCCTTAACTATTGACTTTGGAAATTAGCTTATTAATTGTTTTATGTGTGGACTTTTGTGGGGAATCCACTGGTACAATGTGTTTCACATGTTATTTCATTAGTTCCTGAGATAAATAAGGTTTTCTGGTTTTTATAAGGTATTATACCTTATAATTCATTAAATATTGACTTTACAGATATGCCATAAAAATGGTATATGTGTATTTTTCCATGAGGAATTCAATGGTACAATTTATTTTACATGTTGATTCATTGGTTTTTAAGTTAAACCAATTTTTGTACCAATTTATGGTATTTTTTGTATATTTAAGTAATTATTTTGAATGTATAATTATTCTAAGTGATTTTAATATAATTATACTAAAGGTATAATTATTCTTAGTCTTTTTTGTGACCTTATTGGGTATGTGGTCATATCTCAAAGGCTCACAGACTGAATCTAGTTTTTGAAGAACAACACCACAGAAAAAGGGACAGGGATTGTCTGGATCAAGACATAAACAAACTGTTTAATGTATACCATAACTTGAAGCCCCAACCACAAGGCCAAGTTGTGGATAATTCATATCAACCAGATGCCATGTTGATGAATAAGGAAGGATCTTCATCACAATACCAGGAGGAAGATGGCATGTCTTATTCAGAGAAGGAAGCCTTGAAACAGCTTCCTGAGGCCTCAAGCTGGCCGAAATTCTCTGGATCAGGAGAATATGATCATATGGAACTCATAGATTATATTGATGGACTCTTTATTGATGTACCAAGCATACCAGATTACTGGATCACTGCTAGATTAAATACAGCATTTAAAGTTCATGCTAGTATATGGTAAACTGAAATGAAAGGAATCCATGGCAGAAGGAACTGGCCATGGTGGAAGCGTCAAATCATCCAAAAGTACAGTAATTGTACTTGGATATGGCAAAGACCATGTCCTTTGAAAATGAAAAATACTCTGTGGACAAAGATCCATATGAGTGGTGTCTCAGACAGTCTAAAAGACTTAAAGCCATTGATCCTCATATGAACATTCAAATGGGGAATCACAAACTTCTGACACAACTTCCAGGAGGACTAGAGCATGCAATAAAATGCAGATGCAACCAAAATGTCACTCTAGATGACATTGCCAACACCTTACAAGACATAAGGAAGAGGACTAATATAGGGAAATTCACCCCATATAGGGAAGTATTTTCAAAGAAAAACAACCTCTCAGGGTAGAGCTTAAAGACAAACTCAGAGAAAGACTGGCAGAAGTGGCAAAGAAGAATTCTTGTCACAATTGTGGTTCAACAGACCACTATGCCAACAACTGTCCAAAGGCAAAGAAAAAAATCTATGCCATTGAGCAAGTCCCAGAAGAGGAATACCCAACAGAGAATTCTGAATCAGACTCCATGGGTGATGCCATCAGAGAACCATCTGATGATGATCAAGACCCAAGAGAGGAATTTTTAGTGGAATACCAAGAGGAAACCCCACTAGAAATTCAGGACATACAGTTGGAAGCAGGCATGCCACAGGACACTGCTAACAAGAACTTGTGCAAACACACACAAGATGCACAAACATTCCTGGTTACACCATCTAAAGGAATGGCATATATACATGGGACAGCCACAAAAATGACTGTTTTTATTGACAATTCTCAGAATCCACTGATCATTGATAGTGGAGCACACTGCTCCATAGTGGCCCGAAATCATCTGGATAACCACTTCCCAAAATGGGTAAAATAGCTCTTTCCCACTAAGGCAAATAACTTTAAAAGTGAATCAGGGAAGATGACTTCCATTGGGAAAATTATCAAAGAGATAATTATACCCCACAGGAAGGGTAATATCAGACTCAACCCAGAGCTTGTAGTGCTTGATGATGCCCACATCCAGGGGTTTTTACTGGGAACAGACTACCAGAGGATGTATGGCATAGACATTTACAACAGTAAAAATAGGCACATCACCATTGGTACTAACAAGGAAAAGAAATTTTCACTTGATATATACCAGATATCTTCTCAAGATCCACTAGAAGAACTTCTGAAGGAATTCAGAGAGGGACAGTTTAGCACTACCCTCACCAGTAAAAAAAACTAAGTTTACTGAAGATGCTGAGAAAGAACAGACCAGCATTTGCCATTGGTCAAGAACTATTAGGCAAGATCAAAGGCCATGATATAGAACTATATCTGGATGTGGATAGGCCTTATCCACCCATGCTTGGGAGACCTCCTTTCCCATAAATTCTAAAAACCAGGAAAGAAATTTAAAAACATATCAATGAACTCCTGGAAATGGAAGTCATCAGGAAGATTGGACACAATGAAATAGTGGAAATGACCACTCCTGTCCTAATCACCTGGCCTTATGGCAAGTCTAGATTGTGTGGAGACTTGAGAGCTCTGAATAAATACACAAAAGCAGACAGGTACCCTATACCCAGGATACTTCATGCCTTTGATAAACTGGCAAAAGCCAAATACATAACCATAATGGACTGTATGAAAGGCTTCCACCAGAATGGAGTTAAACCACACTCCATGAAATTACTCAGAATAATATGCCACATGGGCATATATGAGTATACCAGGATGTCATTTGGCATTAAAAATGCACCAGCCCACTTCCAAAGGATGATGGACACAATATTTCAAGAAGAAATATTAGAAGGCTGGATGGTAGTATATATTGTGATATCATTATATACTCAAAGACATGGGAAGACCATGTACAATATATAGACAGAGTGCTAAGTAAATTTACACCCATCAATCTGAAAATTTCACTCAAAAAGTGTAATTTTGGCCAACAAGAGCTACTAGCTCTAGGACATAAAGTCTCAGGCCTTAGTCTGGCAATTGACCAGAATAAAGTAGCAGCAGTACTGCAAAAGCCAGTAACAAAAAGCATCAAAGAGATTCAATCCTTCCTTGGGTTTGCTAGCTACTATAGAAACCACATCAAAATCTTTGCACACATAATTAGTAGTTTATACAAGTTATGTTCAAAAGATGTAGTTTTTGAAATAACCAAGGAAAGGAGGGATGCATATTAGAGGATCAAACATGAACTCACAAATGCACCTGTGCTCATATTGCCTGACTTTAAGCTACCATTCAAGCAATACATAGATACAGCATGTAGCCAAGGCTTAGGAGTAGCCCTTCACCAAAGACAAATTGTGTATGGTGAACCAAGAGAGGGTGTAATATGTTACATCTCTAGGCAACTGAAAGATTCAGAAGCCAGGTATAAGGCCACCCAGACTGAATGTGTATGTTAAGTCTGGGCTCTAGAGAAATTCCATTATTATTTGGAGGGTGCAGTCTTTGAAGTCTACACAGACTGCAAAGCCTTGAAGTCTTTACTAAACATGAAGAATACAAATAGACACATGCTGAGATGGCAAATAGCTATCCGGGAGTATAGAATTAACATTACCATCATATACAAAGAAGGTAAAAGTCATACCAATGAAGATGGCCTCAGAAGATGGCCACTGGACAATGTCAAAAGCAATTCAGCTTATGACCCTGAAGTTGCATCCAAGATCCTTATCCATTTCATGGAAATACATAGAAGGAAGAACCCCAGATTTTCTGAATGGGCACCAGAACATGGTACCCTTGACAATTAGAACACTGCTCCAGAGGGAACAGAAACTCCCATACTGAGTATAAGCTCCTCAGAACTGCACAATGAATTTCCCAATGCAGTACTGAAGTCTTATGCCAAACACAAACAGTGTGGCATATTACTACAACTCCTTGAACAGAAGTACAGGAGTCCAGAACAGGAATCCCAGCTGGAAGAACCCTGGTTGAGGGCCTATATGGATAACAAGCTCTTCCTTATAGATGGCCTGCTCTACCACAGAGAAAAACACACAAGTGCACTCAAAGCGGTAGACAGAGACCACATCTCTCTGATCCTACAGGAATGTAATGACTTCCCCTATATGGGACACATGAGTGAAGACAGGACCAAAGAGAGGGTAGCAAGCACAGCTTGGTGGCCCAAGTGGGAACAAGAGTTGGGAGAATACATCAACACTTGTGAAAGATGCCAAAAGGCAAATAGGAAACATGGGAAGAAGTCTGGGTTACTTCAACATATAGAAGAACCCAAACACCCATGGGAAACCATCAACATGGAATGGGTTACAGGACTTGTCCCAGGAGGCAAAAAAAACTACAATGCCTGATTGATCATAGTTGATAGGTTCAGCAAGAGCATGAGGTGTCTACCATGCCACAAAGAGGACACAGCCATGGATACTGCCCTGTTATTTTGGAATAACATCATATCTACCTGTGGAGTCCCTAAAATTATCATTAGTGATAGGGACTCAAAATTCACATTGGAATTTTGGACCCACTTGTATGACATGCTTGGCACCAAGTTGGCTTTTTCCACAGCTTACCATCCCCAAACAGATGGCCTAGCTAAGAGGATGATCCAGATGTGGAGGACATCCTTAGAAGGTTCTGTGCCTATGGCATGGAATACAAGGACCATGAAGGATACACCCATGACTGGGTTACCCTTCTACCAGCTGTCCAACTGGCTTATAATACAATTCAGCACTCTACCACAGGAAAATCACCTGCAGTGGTAGAATAAGGGTGGAAACCCCTGTTGCCTGTGGATCACTTAAAGAAAACCTTCCGACCATCCACCCCACAGCCAAAGACTTCCATGATATGTGGAAGACGGCTTGTGACACAGCGGCCAAATGCATAGCTGAGGCAAAAGAATATAATAAACAGAGGTGTGACAAGACACACATGGAACCTGACTTTAAGGAAGGGGACCAGGTGCTAGTGTCTACACTGAGCTTTAATAATCTGAAAGGACCCAAGAAGATGAGGGACTCATTTGTAGGGCCTTTCACTATCATTAGGTTGACAGGAAAGAATGCAGTGGAAGTCAAACTTACAGAGGAATTTTCCAGGAAGCACCCAGTCTTCCCAGTAAGTTTGGTCAAACCATACTTCCAAACAGAGGAGGATAAATTCCCCTCCAGGAAGAAGAACCCCACACCACCTGATATAGTGTAAGTGAAGGACTCCCCAGGACCTGTGAGTAAGATCATCAGGGCCAGGAAGATCATACTTAATGGGAAGGATCAAAGACAATACTTAGTCAGATTCAAGCACCAAACAGCTGATAAAGACAATTGGTTGGCAGATGATGCCATACCAGATGGGAACCTTCATTTAAGGAGATTCAGGGCCTCTAGGAGGACTTAACAGTCTTATCAATGATGAGCCTTTTTCAGAGGGAGGGTATGTCAGCCTGTGACTCAAAACCAGAGCACAAGCATGACAGCCAAAATACCATAAACCAATGGTATAGCCAAGATAGCACCAAAACATGGAGCTAAGCCAAATCAGCTCAAAAGGTATGAAAGGAAAGAGGAAACTCACCCCTTTCTGAAAATATAAGTCCCATCACCATAGGACAAAGAATAACCAAGTTATTCCTGCTCAAAGTTATTGCTGAGCATAAACCTTAATTTTCACCTCCCATCTAAAATCTAGAAGGAGAGTCTTAACCCCATCAAATGGGTATGCAAAATGAAGCTCTAAGCCAGGGATTTCCAATGGTACCAGCCAAACTGAGTTAGCACCAGTATTACTGAAGTTATGGTCAAATTCAGGCCAAAAAAGGTTGAACAAAAACATTCACCTCTCATCTAACTTCTACAGTTTTAGTGTGAGATACTTGAAGTTGGGTCTTTTTGGAAAGAGAACAATCAGGGCTATCTGATGGTGCCATTCATTTCCGCATATCTCAACTACAGCAAAAGCTATGGGGCAAACAAGCTCAATACAGCTTTTTGCCTAAAACACACATATGTACAAAAATCTTGTACATGGCATAACTTTGCCATATTTAATGATAACCATATCAAATAAGGTACCATTGTGTAGAACACATACAGGGCTACACACGGGTTCAGGTGTGAGGTTGATATCTCAAGAACTGACAAAGGTATAGCTACTTTAAGGTCAAAATCCCACATTCTGACCAATACAGCCTTACCATGTGATAATATCCCATAACCATGAATATGGGGTGTCAAATAGACAGAGAAGCTTGTTTTTACTTCAATACCTCATATGTCAGTCAATACTGGGGTCCCATACAGCTTCTGTACAGCATTCTACACGTCATACCAGTTAGAATCAGGCTGTGAGGTCCCCAGATGAAAATTTTCACCCTGTATTGGTGAAAACTGCCCAGATGTGGTTTCAAAACCACATCTGAGCCCCATAAAGGTTTTACAGGCTGTTCAAAAACCACAAGCCAGTACTAGAGACTGAAAAATCTTCACTTCCTCTATGTGGAAAGGTCTTGGACCCTTTCCACCCCATTTCAGGATAAAAAGGAGGCTTTTCACAGCCAGAATTGTCTCCTCATCCTGCTCTTGAATAACCTACGTAGTAAACTGTCAAAAACAGCTTTACTCTTGGTTAATAATTAGGTATAATTTTAAATCTTAATTATTGTAGTCTTTTATTATTGTAACCCAACAGATAAAGCTGCACCCAGGGCTTTCAACAGTGCTCACCACCATTATATTATATATAGTAAAGCCCTTTTAATCTTAAAATCAAATCATCTTCACTCTTATAGATCTTTTTTAAACCATTTTTACCATGTCACAAACATAGTTAAAGTTGTAACTAGCCTATTTACACCTTTATCATAGTTTCATCCTGAAACTTATATTTTTTGGTCTTTTTTGGTCTTTGAAGACAACCCAACCGAAAAGAATGAGACCACTGTTGTGGGATTGGTGGAAGAAACTTGCCAAAATTCTCCAGCACCTTTTTTTAATAAAAAAAGAAATGCCAAGACATAAGTCTTTCCAGGAACCACTGTTCAGGACTCTGAACATGAGTACCTCTGTTAAATTCCCATAAAAAGATTTTTCAGTGTTCTTAAATCTTTTTTATTTCTTAATTATGAATACTAGAGGGTAATACCAATACTCCATCCAATCAGATGAAGCTGGACTCAGAAGTAAACTTGATACCTTAAAAGCAAAAAGAAAGCAAAATATCCCCAGTGGAACAGAATCCACACAAGAAAGTGCCATATCCCAAAGGCAAGTCCCAGAAAAGCCATAATATCTGAGCCAGAGTTGGAACTAAGTATGAGTAACTCCAACAGGTACAAATCACATTGAGAGGGCTCAGAAAGACATATACATGAGCCAGTACAATCAGTACTACACAGTGTACAAGGACAAGGATTGGGAAATGTTGCCACAAATCCACCAAGGAGTGATGAACTCCTGTCAAATACTGAAAAAGTTCCCCAAATAGGAGGAAATATTGAGATACTCCAATGGCTGGAATCCACTATCATCCAAACCTCCAATAAAAACATAAAGGAGTACCATGCCAAAAAGAGGGAGGCAAGCAAGAAGCAAGCTCCAGTAGGCTGTACCAGCAAGCCTCAGGCCAACCAACGTTCCCAAGAAGAGAAAAATAAAAATGAAAAGAACTGGAGGAAACCATATGGCCCAAGCTACAGGATTCCAAAAATCCAAAAAGATGTCATGGAAAATGTCTTCAACATGGCGAGAACCTTGATGGAATTCCAGGACAAAGAGGAACAAAGAATGAGACAACCTGATTTCCCAAAGAAATAACTTTGTCTCCTGATGTTGTAAATACTTTAACAGAAATCAAAAATAGTCTTTCACCTCTACAAGACATTGAAAATATTTTAGTATCTTTAAAATAAATAAATGATAATTTATCATTAACAAAAATCTTTGTATAAATTAAAAAGAAATTGACAAAATCAAATTCATGGTTGAAAATAATAAACCAAACATCTTCATTGACAATACTAATAAATTGATACAGAAACAACAATAATTGTCCCAATACAAAAGGGATATTACAGAAAGTACTTTTACAATCAATTATGACATGAGTATTGATAATCTGACAAAAAAATTGAACAAATAAAGTATTTCTGTTGAAAGATTTGAAGAAAAACCTTCATCACATAAAAAATTACTTCTAGACCATGTAGAAAAAAATGATGAAGCAAGAATTAATCTTAAATATGACATTAAAAGTTAAATCAGACTTATTATTGAAAAAAAGATAAAATGAATGAGGACAATGTAAATATGCCAAAGCTATCAACCCCATTTTCTCACATAAGAAGTCCTGCTAAACCAAGAGGAAATAACAAATCCATTCATATCAGACTTGAGCCATCAAGACAAAAATTAAGTCTTAATGAAGGAAAAACCTCAATTTAAAGAATTAAAAACATTCAGGAATGATGGTGAATATGACTGCATGTCATTTATTAAAGGAATTGACATGTCACCAGAGGATTATGCCATACCAGATGAATTAATAACAGCTAGACTACATTCATTATTTGCAAAATCTGCAAAATGATGGTATTATGGTGTAAGACAAACAAATGGCAAAAATACCAAGTCTTGGTGGGAAAATGAGGCCTGGAGGTGAAAATAGAAAATGCATTTGAAAATTGCTTCTTTGACCCAGATAAAGATAAACCTTTGACTTGGTTCCTTGGACAAGTTGAAAGATTAAATGCACTGTACCCAGAAATGTCATATAGATTGAAGCATACCAATATACTCAAAAAGTGTGGTGGAGAACTGGAACATGCCCTGAGAAGTAGCTGAATAGAGCCATAATCCACAGAAAATTCAATTAATTCACTAGAAGACATAGTGACAATTACCAAGATTGGTGAAACATGGAAAAAATTTGATATTAAAAGTCCAAATAAACCATTTAGTAAGAAAGATCAACCAATAAAACCTTTCCTACACAATAAACCCAACACTAATGAGGAAAGAAAATGCCATAAGTGTGGTGGCATTGGAAACCTGGCCAAAAACTGCCTACAACAGGCAAAAATCAATGAAATTTTGGAAACAGGATGCCACAATGATAAAGAATATCAATCTGATTCTGAAAAAGGAACCCAAGAGTCAGAAGCTTCTTAAAGTGATTAAATTAATATAATTAATGCACACATTAATAATACTGATTTAATATATGAAGTACTGGATGTAAATCCAAGCTTACCAAAAGTTGAAACTAGAAGCAAAACTTTCAAAAGAATCAGATATACAGCTGGGAAGTCAATTGTAAGTATTTTCATGGTTGAAAACCAAGAGGCAACAGTAAACATGGAAACAGGAGCATACGGCACATGTGTTGGTAAGCGTCATTTGAAAACAATTGTACCAGACTGGGAAGAAAAACTTATACCAATACAAGGGGTTAAATTTAGTAGTGCAAGTCAAATCATGAAGGCCATGGATTAATTTACTTCAAACTAGTTGTTTCCTCACCCTTCTCAATGTATAAGAGTGAAAGTAGAGTTTTTATTAATTGGCAACTGTACTATTAACCATTTTACACTAGGAAATGTGTGAACCTTTGAGATATGACCACATACCCAAAAAGGTCACAAGAAATATTTAAAATAATTATACCTTAAAAATAATTACCTTAAAGCTATAAAAATGCCATAAATAGGCATAAACCTTGGTCTAGCTTAAAAATCAGTGAATAAACATTTGAAATACATTACACCATTGCATTTTCCATGGTAAAAGACACATATACCATTTTTATGGAATATCTGTAAAGTCAATATTCAATGAGTTATAAGTAATAATACCTTATAAAAAACATGAATCCTTAATTATTTCAAAAGCCAATGAAACAACATGTGGAATGAATGGTACCATTAAATTCTCCATAAAGGCCTTCACAGAAAACAATTAAGAAGCTAATCTCCAAAGTCAATACTTAAGGAGTTAAGCTGAATATATGCACTTTTTTGGTCAATGCATATATTCGAGGATTTTAGCTATAATCGTTTGAAATATACATGATAGAGTGATTAACAAAAAGTAAAGTCATCACGTAATTACTTTAAGAATACAGAAATGAGCTTTATTTCACAAGCTATAAACAAGGTTAAAACCTGTAATGGATTGTTGATTAAAATCAATAGAGCTGTTGACCACTTTGTTGTGAAAGTGGTCCAAACTTAAAATAAAGTGGACAGTTAGATTCTAAGAGTTTATTTCTTAATAATGATGTATTTTGTATTATAATATTCAAGGTATAACCCCTACAAATCATGATTTGAAGTTTAAAATATTAAATTTTGACAGAAAAGATGAGTTACAAGATAAATCATCAAAAATAGAGTTTTGATGATGTAATGAAATTCTCTTGGAAGTGTAATAAGGAAATGTCCAGCTATCAGAATCCACTCCCAGAAAAGCTATAGCATGTATAACTTGAAAGTTATTAATGATCAAAGTTTAAGCTTAAATTTGATCATTTGAGATCACTCACTGTAATCTTACTTTGAGTTTAACAGTCATATAAGTGATGAAACTTGTGAATACTATCAGAATATGATTAATACTAATAAAATCCACAAAGCTTAGGCTTCTGCCAAGCGTGTGATGTCATCAAATTTAGAGTTATAGTTATAACTCTAAATAATGGCGTAATTATGAGGTAAGATGGTTTGATCATGATGTAATCATCACCAAAACTTGAAATATTGATCAATTCTAGTATAAAGCATCATTGAATGTCTACTAGAAGCCTTATGGACTCTAGGAGGGAGGTATTTACTATAAATAGAGCTCTTTTTACTCTGTTTTCCCCTCAGATGCTTACAAAACATTAAATCATTAAATAGAAAGGTAATTTCTTTATTCTTTATATGTAGAACTTTCATATTATTAAAGACAAAATATAATCTTATTATAATCATCATCTCAGACGTGATTATTGCAATTATTTAATTGTTATGTTTAAATTTCTCTTAAAAACCTCGATTCCACATAAAATCAAGAAAAATTGTAATTTCTCTTAAATTTTATTGTAACTAAAATTTAAATAAGTTGTATTCACATTATTAGGCGTAAGATTACTCAAAATTATTATATTAAGCATTAAAAGTAGGTTATTTCTCTTATTATAATAATTTTTCTCTATTATTACTTTCATAATTCTATAATTGATATAAATAGTATTTATATTAATTGATAACTTTAATATTAGTAATATTATTGTTATTAATTGTTTTTTATTAATAAAAAACAATTTTTTACGCCTTTATTATTTGTTGGTAACAATAATAAAGTGCTTTTAAATATATTAATATATTTACTTATTATATTATTTTTATAATATAAATTATATTATTATATTTATTTAATAATATAGGTATTTTACGCCATAATTAGAATAATTCTTTATTATTATGATTACTTTTATCTTATTTATTTCATTTATAAGGACATTCATAGTACAATATGTAAAATATTAGTAATTTTTACTTATTGTTTCATAGTCAAACCTTACTTTTGGCGGCCTGGCTGTGATATTTCCTCTAAAAGACCTTTAAAAAGATTCTGATTGGTCTTATTCAATAATAAATAACAATTATAATCATAAAATTATATAATAATTTTATATTTATTCATTTTGAATTCTATTGAGGTATTTGGAAAGCAATTGTACTGTCTTACACGTGGTTTTTCACATCCTTAGACTTGCAAGAACTTTATTTCAGTGACTCTAGTAATTAAAAAAGATATTTTATAAATTAAAAATAATTTTATGAAAAGAATCATATTCATTTTTTATTTTATTCTTTAAAAATAAAAATATAAAAAACAAAAAAAATTATAAATAAAAACCAATAAAAAAAGTTCTTTTTTATTCATTTTAATCCCATTCTTTATTTATTTTCATTGATTAAGATATAAAAGCAATTTTTACATGGAAAATTGCCATATCTTACCAAGAATAACACCTTTTCTAAAAGACGTATTTTTATTTGTCTTTTTTAGTGTTTGAAGACAACCCAACAGAGGAAAACCAAACCACTGTTGAACAATTGGTGGAAGAAACTTGTCAAAATTCTCCAACACCAAAAATTACTAAGAAAAAGAAAGCTAAGAAATTGGACTATTCAGGACTCTGAAGGTGAGTACCTCATTTATAAATCACCATAAGAAGAATTCCTGTTCTGAGATCCTCTTATTTCTTATTTTTCCAAAATATGAATACCAGAAGAGGCTCCCAATACTCCATCCAATCAGATGGAGCTGGACTCAGAGGTAGAATTGATTCCTCAAAAGGACAAAGGAAGGGCAATATCCCCAGTGGAACAGAATCCACACAAGGAAGTGCCTTATCCCAAAGGCAAGTCCGAGAAATTGCCATGATATCTGAACCACAGTTAGAACTAAGTATGAGTGACTCAAACAGGTACAAATCACATTCGGAGGGCTCAAATAGACATTTACATGAGCCAGTACAAACATTACTACACAGTGTACAAAGACAAGGACCGGGAAATGTGGCCCCAAATACACCAAGGAGTGATAAACTCCTGGCACATCATGAAAAAGTTCTGCAAACAGGAGGAAATAGTGAGATACTCCAATGGATGGAATCCACTATCATCCAAACCTCAAATCAAAAAGATCAAGGAGTACCATGCCAAAAAGAAGGAGGCAACCAAGGAAGAAGCCCCAGTAGCTTCTACCAGCAAGCCCCAGGTCAACCCACTTCCCCAAGAAGGAAAGAAGAACAAGAAAAAGAACTTGAGAAAACCATATTCCCCAAGCTACAGGATTCCAAAAATCTAAAAGGATGCCATGGACAATGTATTCAACATGGCCAGAACCTTGATGGAATTTAAGGACAAGGAAGAATAAAGAATGAGACAACCTCATTTCCCAAAGAAATAATCTTGTCCAAAGATGTTGTAAATACTTTAGCTGAAATTGAAAATAGTATATCACCTCTAAAAGAAACTAAAAATGGTTTATTATCATTACAAGAAATAAACAATAACTTATCTTCTTTAACAAAAACTATTGTACAAAATAAAAAAGAAATTGACAACATTAAGTTTATTGTTGAAAATAATAAACAAAAGACTGTAATTGATAACACTCAAAAAATAATACAAGGACAACAATAATTGTATAAATACATAAAAGATATCAAAGATAAAACTTTGACAATCGATTATGATGTGAGTATTGACAATCTTACAGAAAAAATAAACAAAATAAGTATTTCTGTAGAAAAATTTGAAGAAAATACTTGATCACACCAAATATTACTTTTGGACCATGTAGAAAAAAGTGATGAAGAAAGAATGCATCTGAAAGATAACATTGAAAGTGAAAGAAGGCTTATTACTAAAAAAATGGATAAAATTAATGAGGCTAGCTTAAATATGCCAAAGTTATCAACCCCATTTTCTCACATAAGAAGCCCTGTTAAACCAAAAGAGGAATTAACAAATCCATTCATAACAGGCTTAAGTCACCAAGACAATAACCAAGGCTTAATGAAGGAAGCACCTCAATTAAAAGAATGACCAACATTCACAGGAGAAGGTGAATATGACCACATGTCATTTATCAAGACAATTGACATGCTACAAGAAGATTGGGCCATACCAGATGAATTAATTACTGTAAGATTACATTCATTGTTTGAAAAATCTGCAAAAGGATGGTATTATGACATAAGACAAACAAATGGCAAAAATACCTGGTCTTGGTGGAAACAAGAAATAATTACCAAGTGGGCAAATGATGCCTGGAGGTACAAAATAGAAAATGCATTTGAAAATTCCTTCTTTGACCCAGACAAAGATAAACCTTTAACCTGGTTCTTAAAACAAGTTGAAAGACTTAATGCATTGTACCCAAAAATGTCACAAAAAATGGTGCATATGAAAATACTCAAGAAATGTGGAGGAGAGCTATAATATGCCCTAAGAAGCAGGTGTATAGAACCATGCTCCACAGAAGAGTATATCAATGCACTAGAGGACATACTGACAAGAACAAAAATTGGCAGAACTTGGAAGAAATTGGACATTAAAAGTCCAAATAAGCCATTTATCAAAAAATGTAAATCAAAAGAAGCTTTCAAGCCCAATACATACAACAGCAATGAGTAAAGAAAATTCCATCAATGTGGAGGTATTGGACACTTAGCCAGTAACTGCCTCAAAAAGGCAAAGATTAATGAAATTGTGTAAACAGAAAGCCACAATGACAAAGAGGAGGAATCTGACTCAGAAAAAGAAACAGAAGAGTCAGAAAGCTCTGAAAGTGATGAAATTAATATAACTAATGCACAAATGACTAATATTAATATAATTCGTGAAGTACTAGATGTTAACTCAAACTTACCACAAGTTGTAACATCTGACACAAACCTGACAAATATACAAAATGCCAAAATGTACAGAACCAAACCTGCAAAAGGAATGGGATATACAGCTGGAAAATCAAGTATAAGTATTGTTATGGTTGATAACCAAGAAGGAAAAGAGAACTTGGATACAGGAGCATATTGTACCTGTGTTGGTAAAGGTTATTTAAAAACCATTGTCCCAGATTGGCAAGAAAAACATATTCCAATACAAGGTGTCAAATTTAGTAGTTCAAGTGAGGGCATGAAGCCCCTTGGAATAATTGATTTAACAGTAATATTTCCTCACCCCTCACAATGTGTCAGAATTAAAGTAGAGCTTGTAGTAATGGACAACTGTCCTAGTAATCACTTTATAGTTGGAAATGAATACTTATCAATTTATGGTAGAGATATCTCTAACTAAAAAGATAGATATCTTGCCATAGGAGATAAAAAAAGACAAAGGTTTGGCTTCTTAAGTAACAAAAAACAAATCACAGTTATTAAGAATGAAGAGAAAAGTCCAGAAAAGCAACTTTTCATATCTGAACAACTCAAAGAGGCAGAATTCAATCAAGAATTAACAGAAAAAATCAAAGAAAAATTCATTGACCTCTTATTCAAGTACAAAAATGCCTTTGCAACTGACAAAGAGCCACTTGGTGCCATAATTGGGCATGAGGTGGATATAATTTGTAATGTAGAAAAGCCTTACCCACCTTTACTAAGGAGACCTGCTTACCCAGCTAGTCCAAGGGCTAGAGAAGCCTTGGAGGTACACATTAAAGAATTAATGGACCTTGGAGTATTAAGAAAAGTAGGACATAATGAACAGGTAGAGGTCACTACACCTGTCATCATAACTTGGCATAATGGAAAATTAAGAATGGTAGGAGACTTCAGAGCCCTGAACACCTATACCATTCCAGACAGATATCCAATACCCAGAATCCATGAGACATTGACACACTTTTCACAATCTAAGCTCATTGGAGCCATGGATGCCTTAAAGGGTTTTCATCAAAATGTCTTAACATAAAATTCCAAGAAACTCCTGAGGATAATAGTCCACTGGGGGATTTTTGAATACTTAGGAATGCCATTTGGCATAAAGAATGCACCTTCCCATTATCAAAGGATGATGAATACCATATTTCCTGAAGAATTATCAGATGGATGGTTAATTGTCTATATTGATGATATCATAGTTTGCTCAGAAACTTGGGAAAATCTCCTTACAAGATCAGAAAGGGTACTACAAAAAATGGTGCAAGTGAATATGAAAACTTCCCCAAAAAAGTGTCATTTTGCATATAGTGAACTAAAAGCACTAGGACATGTTGTATCTGGAGTTAGTCTAGGCATAGACAAGAATAAAGTAGCAGAAGTACTACTTAAGCCAATGCCTCAAACCAAAAAAGAAATGAAATCATTTCTAGTATTTGCTGGTTACTATAGACAGCATATAAAGGACTTTGGAGAAATTGCCAAATCCTTGTATAAACTATGTGATCAACAAAACATCTATGAAATCACAGAAGAATGAGTCAAGGCATAAGAAGAATTGAAAAATTCCTTAAAAAATGCCCCATTTCTTCTAATTCCAGATTGGAAACTCCCCTTGAAACTTTGAATTGATGCTTGTGGAGAAGGACTAGGTGCTGCACTACACCAGATACAAATTATTAATTATAAACCAGTGGAAGGACCAATTTGTTTTATTTCAAGACAGATAAAGCCAACAGAAGAAAGATATGGAGCAAGCCAAATGGAATGCCTCTGCTTAGTGTGGGCTTTAGAAAAATTATATTATTACTTGGATGGAACATTATTTGATGTGATTACAGACTGTAATGCTGTAAAATCTCTATTAAATATGAAAACTCTAAATAGACATATGCTGAGATGGCAAATTGCTATCCAGGAATATAGAGGAAATATGACTATTGTTCATAAATCTGGTAATATTCATAAAAATGCAGATGGTCCTAGCAGATGGGCTCTAGAAAATACCCCTGACAATCCAGCATGGGTACCACAGGAAGAGCGCCATATAGAAGCAATATGTGTTACAGACATTGGCACAGAATTCTTTAACCAAGTTAAAGAAAGTTATAAGATAGACAAGAATTGCCATATCTTAGCCAACTTCTAATGAAAGACTGCAAAGATCCATCACTTTCATCAAAATTAGATGAAACATGGAAAAAGCCATATGACAAAGGAAGATTCCACCTCCTTGATGGAATCCTTTACCATAGAAAAAAGCACACATGTGTTATGGCCTTAACAGACAGAACTCTGATAAACACTATTTCAAATGAGTGTCATGATGGTGTTTCAGCTGGACATCTTTCTGAAGACAGAATACTAGAAAGGGTGAAAACCTGCTCTTGGTGGCCAAATTGGAAGAAAGATGTTACAGAATACTGCCAAACCTGTGACAGATGTCAAAAAGCCAACAGAGCCACAGGAAAGAAATTTGGAATGATAATCCAAATCCAAGAACCAAAATCCCCTTGGAAAATAGTTCATATGGATTGGGTAACAGCATTACCTCCAGGAGGAGACAGAAGCTATAATTCATGCCTAGTATTAGTTGACAGGTATAGCAAAACTCCTATGTTCCTACCATGTCACAAAGATGACACAGCTATGGACACAGCCATAATAATATGGAATAAAGTCATTAGCCATACAGGCTTGTTCCAGAATATTATAAGTGACAGAGACCCAAAATTCACTTCAGCATTATGGACAAATCTCGATAACTTGTTTGGGACAAAGTTATCATTCTCAATATCTTACCATCCTTAAACTGATGGTTTAGCAGAAAGAATGATAGAAACCTTGGAGGACATTATCAGAAGATTCTGTGTTTATGGACTAGAATTCAAAGATTCTGATGGTTTTACCCATGATTGGTGTACACTAATACCAGCCCTTGAGCTGGCATATAAAACATCAATTCATTCTTCTACTGGAAAAACACCAGCAATGCTAGAAAAAGTTTTGAATCCAATACTTCCTTATGATAGCCTCAGAAAGGACTTAGTGGATATACATCCAACAGCAAGCAGTTTTAAGATAATGCTTGACAAAGCAGGACACATGCAAACAGATGTATGCAAGATTCTTTCAAATATGGAAAGGAAAATTGGGATAAAAGTCATAAACCACCAGACTTCAAAATAGGAGACTTGGTCCTAGTATCAAACCTTAATTTCAATAACATAAAAGTTCCAAAGAAGTTGAAAGATTCCTTTCCAGGACCATTTATGATAAAGGCACTTCATGGACCCAGTGCTGTGCAATTGGAACTCACAGGTTAATTAATGAACAAACACCCAACATTCCCTATAAGCTGGATAAAACCTTACCAGGAAAGTGACAAGGAGTTATTTCCACTAAGAAATAAACCCCCACTTGAAATTCCCCCTTGGAAGAAGGAGAGGTGAAGAAAATTGAAAAAGTCCTTAAAGAAAGAAGGACAAGAAACAAAAAAATAAGGGGAGTACCTTTTAAGGTATAAAAATTCATCTCAAGAAGATGAATGGCTACTTGAGAAAGATATAAAAAATGGTGACAAACTAATAAGAAAGTTCAGACATCAAAGAAAACCTAAAGAATAGAAAAATCAAGCATTATTGAGCTTCAAGACTAACAAAGTCTATTGAAGAGGTAGGACAGTGGATGACACCCTAATTACACATATCTGATTGTGGTACAATCTTTTTTGGTGGTAGGGAATGTGAACCTTTGAGATATGACCACATACCCAAAAAGGTCACAAGAAATATTTAAAATAATTATACCTTAAAACTATCAAAATGCCATAAATAGGCATAAAGCTTGGTCTAAGTTAAACGCGAATTAATAAACATGTGAAATTTATTACCCCATTGGATTTTTCATGGTAAAATACACATATACCATTTTTATGGCATATCTGTAAATTAAATATTTAATGAGTTATAAGTAATAATACCTTATAAAAAACATTAATCCTTAATTATTTCAGATACCAATGAAACAATATGTAAAATAAATGTTACCAAGAGATTCTCCATAAAGCCCTACACATAAAACAATTAAGAAGCTAATCTCCAAAGTCAATACTTAAGGAGTTAAGCTGAATATATGAGCTTTTTTAGTCAACGCATATATTCAAGGATTTTAGCTAATATATTTTGAAATATACATTATAGAGTGATGAACCAGAAATAAAGTCACCACATAATTACTGTACGCATACAGAAATGAACTTTATTTCACTTTTTGTAAGGAAGGTTAAAACCTGTAATGGATTATTGATTAAAATCAATAGAGCTGTTGACCACTTTGTTGTGAAATTGGTCCAAACTTAAGAACAAGTAGACAGGTAGATTCTACTAGTTCATTTGTGAAGAATGATGTATTTTCTATTATAATATTCAGGTTATAACCCCTTCAAATCATGGTTTGATGTTTGAAATATTGAATTTCAACAGAAAAGATGAGTTACAAGAAAAATCATCAAAATAAAGTTTTGATGATGTAGTGAAATTCTCTTGGCTGTTTAATAGAGAGATGTAAGGCTATCAGAATCCACTCTCAGAATAGCTGTAGCGTGTATAACTTTAAAGTGTTTAATAATCAAAGTTTAAGCTTAAATTTGATCATTTAAGATCACTCACTGTAATCTTATTTTAAGTTTAACCTTCATATAAGTGATAGAACTGGTGGATACTATTAGAATATGACTGATACTAATAAAATACACAAATTTTAGGCTTCTGCTAAGCCTATTATGCTATCAAACATAGAGTCATAGTGATAACTCTAAATAATGGTGTAATTATGAGGTAAGATGGTTTGATCATGATGTAATCATCACCATACCTTAAAGTATTGATCAATTCTAGTATAAAGAATTAGTACACGTCTACTAGAAGCCTTCTGGACGCTAGACGGAGGTATTTACTATAAATAGAGCTCTTTTTACTCTGTTTTCCCCTCAGACACTTACAAAACATTAAATCATTAAATAAAAAGGTAATTTCTTTATTCTTTTTATATAAAACTTTTATATCATTAAAGACAAAAGGTAATCATATTATAATCATCATCTCAGAGGCGAATATTGCAATTATTTAATTGTTTTGTTTAAATTTCTCTTAAAAAACTCGATTCCACATAAAATCAAGAAAAATTGTAATTTCTCTTAAATTTTATTGTAACTACAATTTAAATAAGTTGTATTTACATTATTAGGTGTAAAATGACTCAAAATTATTATATTCGCATTAAAAGTATGTTATTTATCTTATTATAATAATTTTTCTCTATTATTACTTTAATAATTTTATAATTGATATAAATAGTATTTATATTAATTTATAACTTTAATATTAGTAATATTATTGTTATTAAATGTTTTTTATTAATAAAAAACAATTTTTTACGCCTTTATTATTTGTTGGTAACAATAATAAAGTGCTTTTAAATATATTAATATATTTACTTATTATATTATTATATTTATTTAATAATATAATCATTTTACGCCATAATTATGATAATTATTTATTATTATAATTATTTTTATCTTATTTATTTCATTTATAAGGACATTCATAGTACAATAACTAAAA
Organism: Austropuccinia psidii; assembly: GCA_023105745.1. Taxonomy (NCBI): domain Eukaryota; kingdom Fungi; phylum Basidiomycota; class Pucciniomycetes; order Pucciniales; family Sphaerophragmiaceae; genus Austropuccinia; species Austropuccinia psidii. The sequence continues at coordinate 7,233,650 of JALGQZ010000018.1, forward strand.
TATTAGTAATTGTTACTTATTGTTTCACAGTCAAACCTTACAAAATGATTACTTGTCAATTTATGGAATAGATATCTCTAACCAGAAAGATGGATATTTTACTATAGGAAGCAATAAAATACAGAAATTTTGTTTTTTAAACACTAAAAAACAAATTATTGTTATGATAAATGAACAAACAAACCCAGAAAGGCACTCATTAAGAAATGAACAATGCATAGAATCAGAATTCAATCAATAATTAAGAGAAAAAATGATAAAAATATTGATTCATCTCTTATTTAAATACAAAAGTGCATTTGAAACTGACAAAGAGCCACTAGGTAGAGTCATTGGAAGTGAGGTAGACATTATTCTTAATGTGAAAAATCCTTATCCACCTCTGCTAAGAAGACCAGCTTACACAGCTAGCCCAAGAGCTAAAGAAGCTTTGGAGTTACACATTAAAGAATTCATGGATCTTGGGGTGTTAAGGAAAGTAGGATATAATGAACAGGTAGAAGTCACTACACCTGTCATTATAGCCTTTCCCAATGGAAAATCAAGGATGCCAGGGGACGTTAGAGCTTTGAATACCTATACTATCCCTGACAGATATCCAATACCCATAATCCATGAGACATTTACACAATTGTCACAGGCTAAGATCATGAAATCCATGGATGCTCTAGAGCCCTTTCACCAAAATGTATTAACAGAGAATTCCAAGAAACTACTGAGGATAATAGTCCACTGTGTAATATATGAATATTTAAGGATTCTATTTGGCATAAAAAATGCATCTTTCCACTATCAAAGAATGATTAATACCATATTTTCTGAAGAATTATCAGATAGATTATTAATCATCTTTATTGATGACTTAAGATTTGACTATGAAAGAATAAGTAAGAATTACTTATAATTTACTTATTGTACTATAAATTTCCATGTAAAGAAAATAAATAAGATAAAAAATAATTATAATAATAAAGAATTATTGAAACTATGGTGTAGAAAATAATTATATTATTACATAAATATGATAAGATAATTTATATCATGAAGAAATAATATAATAAATAAATATATTGATATATGATGATTAATATATTTACAAGCCCTTTATTATTGTCATCAACAAATAATAAAGGCATAAAAAATTGTTTTTTATTAAGAAAAACAATTATTAACAATAATATTCCTAATATTAAAGTTATATATTAATATGAATACTATTTATATTAATTGAAGAATTATTGATAGTAATCAAAAGGGAAGTTATTATAAGAAGAGAAAATAACCTATTTTTGATGCTTAATATAATACTTTTGAATGAATTGATGCCAAAAAATGTAAATAAAACTTATTTGAAATTGTATTTACAAATAAAAATAAAACAAATTACAAATTTCCTTGATTTCATGTGGAAATGAGATTTTTAAGAGAATTATAACAAAACAAGAGAAAAGTTGGAGTAATCATGTCAAAAAATGATGATTATAATGAAGATAACTTTTTGTCTATGATAATATAAGAGATTTATATATGAAGAATAAAAGATTTTATATTTGGATCTAATTCTTTAATTTTTTTGATGCGTCTGAGGGGAAAATAGAGTAAAAAGAGCTCTATTCATAGTAAATACCTCCCTTCTAGAGTTCATTAGGCTTCTAGTAGACGTGTACTGATGTTATCTACTGGAAATGATCAGTATTCCAAGTTTTAGTGGTGATTATGTCATTATCAAACTGTGAGCCTTAGAGGTAACTTCATATACCCAAAAGACCACAAATATAAAATTAACATATAAATATAAATAAGATAAATTTATTTATATTATTAAAATGAAAATCAAAATATAAATATAAAATTATATTCACAATTAAAAAATTTAATTACAACTTAAAATTAAAATTACATTAAATTTTGAAATTGTAAAATCACATTTATACTTGAAAAAATTAAGTAAAAATGAATTTCTAACAAAATTGTAAAAAAATAAATGAATTTGGAAAAAATTTAAATAAAAATTATTATAGCTTTTTATCTAATAAATAAACATATAAAAATTATTTTACCATTGGATTCCTCATAAAAGAATCAGGTGGGGTCACCTCTGAGTGAAAATTTTGTAACTCAACTCTAAATAAGCTCAAATTAAATTTTTAGCATTTTCTGTATGAAAATTGAAAATCCTCAAAACTTTAAACTAACTCACATCACATGTAGTGCTAATCACCAATATTTGTGTTAAAATTGAGGTGTTGTGTATATTTTAGAAGTTATGAGGAATTAAAGTATTTTCAATTGAATTCAATTGAAATGTCAAAATGTGTGCCTTTATTACATAAGTGAACTTTGATTTACATATGAGGTATCAATTATTACTGTATTGAACTGTACAACTCAATTGAATTACATATGTAAATTATAAGTATAATACATGATGAGGAATTAAAGGAAAAATCAATTGGGAAGATTAACTTTGGGGGGGGAAAGGAACTCCAGCTCTAAGGGGGAGCTAGACCCCCAAAATCCTTGCTGACAGGCGTGGGATGTCAAAATTTGCGCAAATGTTCATCACTTTTGGCCTGGAATTGAGTTACAGGGTCTGTGGACCCAATTGATGATGAGGTTTTGATACCAACTGGGGTAGTTTTAGCTGTTTCCAAGAGGGTAAAACTACCCTTACAATGAAACAATCATAGTAGAAGCAGTTTTAACTGGTTTCTACGTCTCTTACACACATTCTGACGTGTTTTGAAGGCTCTAGACAAAGTATTTCTATAGTAATGGCTTATTTAAGGGTCTAAAATGGCTTAAACTAGCCCTTTTTTGGTCCAAACCAGGGTTCAATGATGCCATAATTGGCTTTTCTGTTGTCAGACTGTTTCTCACGACTGACAAGAGTATATGTTACTTTTGGAGTAAGAAAATTGATTGCTATAAAAGAATGTCTTCTTTGCCTCACTTTTCTCTTCATGTTAGAATCTTTTCCCGTTATTAATCAGTTTAAACACTGTTAAACCAATCAATGAAATATTCCAACCACCTTTTTTAAATCTTTTTGAAACTTTCAACCACGTGAAAAAATCATTATAATCATTGTTTGTAACTCTTATAATCATTTTTACCCCTGAACCACCCTAAAAGTGAATTAAAGCATCTTTCATCACTGTTAACTTTGTCACTTTGTTTCCAAATTCACTCTGTTCACTTTTGGGCGTGTTTTCTCTTTAATATTATTTTCCAAGACTCTGTTCTTTAATTTATTTTTTGCAGTTCATTGCTCAATTAATTCCAATTGAAATTGCTCTTGAAGAAATTTCTTTTGTAGCCTTAAAATATCTCTTGTAGAGTATTTTTTTGGATAAGTTTTTATTGTTGGTAAAACAATAAATCTTTATAATATTATTGTTTTATACTAAGAAAGCTATAAACAATAAAATTGGCATGTTTTCTCTTAAAAATAATATTTCTTACAATTTTTAATTGATTTTTCCCTTATACAAATTTTGAGGACAGGAAAAGTACTTGATTTTTAATCAAAGTTTCATATCCACACCTTACACAAACCATCTTATCTCATTATTATGCCATTATTTAGAGTTCTCACTATAACTCTAACTATGATGAAATCATAGGCTTGGTAGAAGCCTAAGCTTTGTGGACTTTCTTAGTATTAATCAAAATCTAATAGTATTCATCAGTTTTATCACTTATATGACTGTTAAACTTGAAATAAGATTACAGTGAGTGATCATAATGATCAGATTTAAGCTTAAGCTTTGATCATTAATAACATTTAGGTTATACATGCTACAGCTATCCTGAGAGTGGATTCTGATAGCTTGACATCTCTCTATTAAACAGCAAAGAGAATTTCACTACATCATCAAAACTCTATTTTGATGATTTTTCTTGTAACTCATCTTTTCTGTTGAAATTCCATATTTTAAACTTCAAACCTTGATTTCAAGGGGTTTTACATTGAATATTGTAATACAAATTACATCATTCCTTGCATATGAGGTATTAGAATGTGAAACTCTACTTTTTTCTAAGTTTGGACCACTTTCATAACAAAGTGGTCAACAGCTCCAGTGATTTTGCTCAATAAACTATTACAAGTTTTAACCTTGTTTATAACATGTAAAAAAAGTTCATTCCTGTGTTCTTACAGTAATTATGTGGTGAATTTATTTTGTTTCAACTCTCTATCTTGTTTATTTCAAGAGATATCAGCTAAAAACAATGAATATATGCATTGATCAAAAAAGTGCATATATTCAGCTTAATTCCTTAAGTATTGACTTTAGAGAATTACCATATAGCCGTTTTATGTGTAGTTCTTTATGGAGAATCCAATGGACCAATTTATTTCACATGTTGTCTCATTGGTTCCTGAGTTAAATAAGTTGTTGTGTCTTTCTTAGGGTATTATTTCTTATTCATCAGTAATTATTTATTTTTCAGATATGCCATAAAAATGACATATGTGTACTTTACCATGGGGAATATGATGGTGTAATTTATTTTACATGTTTACTTATTATACTTTGAGTTAATTCAGATTTTGTACCTATTTATTGTATTTTCACTAGCTTTAAGATAATTATTATAAGTATAGTTATTATAATATTGTACTTGTGAACTTTTTTGATATGTCATCATATCTCAAAGGCTCACATTCCCTGCCACCAAAAAAAATATTGTATCACAATCTGATATAGTTAATTAGGGTATCATCCACTGTCCTACCTCTTCAATAGACTTTGTTAGTCTTGAAGCTCAATAATGCTTGAGTTTCTATTCTTTGGGCTTTCTTTTATGTCTGAACCTTCTTAACAGTTTTTCAGAACTTGTTATATCCTTCTCAAGCAGCAATTCATCTTCTTGAGCTGGATTTCTATACCTTACAAGGTATTCCCTTTCTTTTTTGTTTGTTGTCCTTCTTTCTTCAAGGAATTTCACAATTCTCTTTTCTTCTCCTTCTTCTAAAGGGGGTATTTCAAGTGGGGTTTCATTTCTTAGTGGAAATATTTCCTTTTCACTTGAGCTATAAGCTTTTATCAGACTGACACGGAAGCTTGGTTGTTTGTTCATTACTTCACCTGTGAGCTATAGTTGCACAGCATTAGGTCCATGTTATTCTCTTCTCATAAATGGTCCTGCAAAGGAATCTTTCAATTTCTTTGGGCAATTTATATTATTGGAATTTACAGTTGACACTTGGACCAAGTCTCCTATTTTGAAGTCAGGTGGTTTATGACTTTTGTAAAATCTTCCTTTTTCATACTCAAAAGAATCTTGCATACATCTTTTTGCATGATGTCTTGCTTTGTCAAGCATTATTTCAAAACTGCTTGCTGTTGGATGTATGTCCACCAAGTCCCTTTTGAGGGTGTCATGAGGAAGTCTTGGATTCAAGCCTTTTCTAACATTTCTGTTGTTTTGCCAGTTGAAGAATGGATTCATGTTTTATATTCCAGTTCAAGAGCTGGTATTAAGGTACACAAATCATGGGTAAAACCATCAGCATCTTTGAATTCTAGGCCATAAGCCTAGAATCTCCTGATCATTTCTTCTAAGGTCTGTATCATTCTTTCTGCTAGACCATCAGTTTGGGGGTGGTAAGATGTTGAGAATGACAAATTTGTTCCAAACAGGTTATGGAGGTTTGTTCATAATGCTGAGGTAAATTTTGGGTCTCTATCACTTATGATTTTTTGAAATAAGCCTGTGTGGCTAATAAGTTTATTCCATATCATTGTGGCTGTGTCCATAGCTGTGTCATCCTTGTGGCATGGTAAGAACATTGGAGTTTTGCTGTATCTGTCAACTAATACTATGCATGCCTTATAGCTTCTTTCTCCTCCTGGAGGTACGGCTGGTACCCAATCCATGTGAACTATTTCCCAAGGTGATTTTGGTTCCTGGATTTGGATCATCATTCCAAATTTGTTTCCTGTGGCTTTGTTTTTGTTCTGGCATCTTTCATAGGTTTGGCAGTATTCTGCATCATCTTTCTTCCAATTTGGCCACCAAGAGCAGTTTTTTACCCTCTCTAGTGTTCTGTCTTCTGAGAGATGTACAGCTGCAATACTATCATGACATTCATGTAGTATAGGTTTTCTGAGATTTCTATCTGTTAAAGCCAAAACACATGTATGTTTTTCTCTATGGTAGAGGATTCCATCAAGGAGGTGGAATCTTCCTTCATCATATATTTTTTTCCCATATTTCATCTAGTTTTGATGAAAGTTATGGGTCTTTACAGTCCTTCATTGGGAGTTGGCATAATATATGGCATTTTTTGTCCATTTTATAGCTTTCTTTAGCTTGTTTAAAGAATTCTGTGCCTATATCTGTAACATATATGCCTTCTATATCGTTCTCTTTCTGTGGTACCCATGCTGGATTTTCAGGTGTATTTTCCAGAGCCCATATGCTAAGACCATCTGCATTTTTATGAATATTACCAGATTTATGAACTATATTGATATTTCCTCTTTTTTCTTTGATGGAAATTTGCCATCTTAGCATATGTCTATTTGGAGTTTTCATTTTTAATAAATATTTTACAGCATTGCAATCTGTAATTACATCAAACACTGTTCCATCCAAGTAATAGTCTAATTTTTCCAAAGCCCGCACTAATCAGAGGCATTCCATTTGGCTTTCCCCATAACTTGCTTCTGTTGGCTTTATTTGTCTTGAAATGAAGCAAATTGGTCCTTCAACAGGTTTATCATTGATCACTTGTGTCTGGTGTAGGGAAGCACCTAGTCCTTCTCCACAAGCATCAATGTATGGTTTAAAGGGCAGCTTACAATCTGGAATTAGAAGAAATTGGCCATTCTTCAAGGAATTTTTCAATTCTTCATACTTCTTGACTCTTTCTTCAGTCATTTCATAGACTGCCTGTTGGTCACAGAGCTTATACAAGGACTTAGCAATTCTTGAAAAATCTTTTATATGCTGTCTGTAATAATCAGAGAATCCTACAAATGATTGCATTTCTTTTTTGGTTTGGGGCATTGGCTTCAATAGTACTGCTGCTACTTTGTTTTTATCTATGCCCAAACTTAGTTCAGATACAACATGTCCTAGTGCTTTCAGTTCACTGTATGAAAAATGGCACTTTTTCAAAGACATTTTCATGTTTACTTTTACTATCTTTTGCAAGATTCTTTCTAGTCTTGTTAGGTGACTATCCCAAGTTTCTGAGCAAGCTATAATATCATCAATTTAGATGATCAACCATCCTTCTGACAATTATTCAGGAAATATTGTATTCATCATTCTTTGATAATGGGAAGGTGCATTTTTTTACCAAATGGCATTCTTAGATATTCAAAAATTCCACAGTGGACTATCATTCTCAGTAGTCTTTTGGCATTGTCTGTCAAGACATTTTGATTAAAGCTCTTTAGAGCATCCATATCTGTGATGAACTTAGCCTGAGGTAGTTTTTTTAATTTCTCATGGATTCTGGGTATTGAATATCTGTCAGGGATAGTATACATGTTTAGAGCTCTGAAGTCCCCTACCATCCTTGATTTTCCATTATGCCGGGTTATAATGACAGGTTTAGTTACCTCTACCTGTTCATTATGTCCTACTTTCCTTAATACTCCAAGGTCTATTAATTCTTTAATGTGCACCTCTCAAGCTTCTCTAGCTCTTGGGATAGCTGGATAAGCTTGTCTTCTTAATAGAGGTGGATAAGGTTTTTCTACATTAAGGAGTATGTCTACCTCATGTCCAATTATAGCACCTAGTGGTTCCTTGTCAGTTTCGAAGGCATTTTTATATTTAAATAAGAGGTCAATTAATTTTTCTTTCATTTTTACTGTTAATTCTTGATTAAATTCTGCCTCTTTTAGGTTTTCAGTTATAAAATATCCTTTTTCTGCTCTTTTTTCTTCATTCTTAATAGCTGTGATTTGTCTTTTGTTCTTGAAGAAGCCATATATTTGTCTTTTATTTTCCCCTATGGTGAAATATCTATCTTTTTGCTTAGAGATATCTATGCCATAAATTGCCAATTTGATTTACAAGTATAAAATGATTACTAGTGCAGCTGGCAAAGACTAGAAACTCTACTTTCAATCTGATACATTGTGAAGGATGAGGAAAAATGAGTGTTAAGTCAACTATTCCAAGGGGCTTTGTGCTTTCACTTGCACTACTACATTTGACTTCTTGTATTGGTATAGGTTTCTCTTCCCAATGTGGTACAATTGCCTTCAAATAACTCTCACCAACACAGGTACAATATGCTCCTGTATCTAAGCTGACTTTTTCCTCTTGGTTTTCCATCATGACAATACTTATACTTCATTTCCCAGCTGTATATCAAATTCCTTTTGCTTGTTTGGTTCTATACAATTTGGCATCTTGTATTGTGGTATTCCATACCTTAATGGCCCAGCTTCAAGTAAAATTTCATTTATAGGACTATAATTTGAAGACTGAAGAAAGAAAAATCAATAATTAATCAATTATAATAGGGTAATTAAGCAATATAATGGATTGAAGTCCATCAGTATGTATAATCCCAAAAGGAAAGTCAGGGAAGAATGATCTATTTGATTAAAAGAAAAACAATAAAATAAAGAAAAGAAAAGGACAAGCTATAAAATAAATGTTAAAGATACCAGTGAAAGGGGTAGTGTAACACTCAAGTTACCCAAGCTCTGCTCAACCTTTGGATTACTCAGAAATGAAGTTATTAAACTGAAGCCACTTCAATAAGGAATAAATTAAAGCTGTATTAATCAACAGTCACAAGACAGGAAGAAAAAGAAAATAAATTGATTTATGCAAGGAAAATACCACAAAACCTTAAATTACACAGCATATCTGTGGAAACACATGCACAGCCACCTGATAAGCCAGTAAATATAAATCAAAAATAGAATTAAATTTAAAGGAAGAAAAATTAAAACTCATACAGGACAAATAGTATCCCCACAATGCACAGAATTCTCTATCTAAAGTTCAAACAGTGCACAGACCTATGGTACAATATCTTGATCAAATGACACCCTCTCAAAATTACTCACCAGCTAAATTCCCTCAAGGCTGTGCATAATAGTATTAAAGCTTAATTAAAATATAAATAAAGCTTCAGAGATGGTGCAATCTACCAAACATATGGTGCAATATCTTGATCAAATGTTACCATCTCAAACTTCCTCACCAGAAAAAACATCTCAGATTATATAATCATACATAAATTGGTGCAACAAACCAAACAAATGGTATCTAACCACTTTAAAAAATTATCCCAGCCAAAAGAATTTAAAAATTGTAAGTCTCTTGTTTTTGAGTGCCTCTATGGAGGGCCCAAAGAATATAAATAGAGGGCCCCTCTCCCTCATTTCTTCCTCTTTTCCCCATGAATGAATCCAATTATCTCTATACCAAGAAAGAGAATACCTATTCATCCTTTACTAGTAGGATAATCTAGTTATTTTATTAAAAGTACTATAGACTTATAAGTTTAATTCATAGTGATTTCTAATTAATAGTAGTTAACAGAAGGTCTACTTAATATTATTAATCCACCCTATGTTTAAATTATTAGTCTTATAATTGTAATACTATCAATAATACTCATAATATTGAGTTTATCACCATAACCTTTACATTATAAAGGAAAAATAGCCTTATTATATCTTCATATTAAAAGAAACCTACTCTACAGCTATATATTATTATATATATAAAAACCCACCCTAATATTATATTATATCATTTATATATCTAACAAATATCCACCCCATATTGAACAAAATCTTACCAATAAATAATCAAAGGTCTCATTATTATATTATATTAACAATTACCCTCTCAAACCATTAAGTATTATAACATATATAACATCAAATTGAGCTTACCCCTTAAAATATATATTATTACTATTATATTAAATCAACCTCTTATACTATTAAGGTCTTACCCTTAAAATTATCTTATGTTATTATTTGAAAATTCTATTTTATATTGTTTTAACCTATAAGTTACTTATCTGGTTATTTAATAGGTCTGATAGAGACTGCTAAAAAGTCTTCTCTAGTTGTAAAGCCACAATCTTAAATATTGATTTGTGAGCTCTGTAGGGAGATTGTTTAGTATATTCAGAGGGGCAGCTAAAACATCATTAGCACCCTTGGTTACAGGATTATTTCAGCAATTCAAAACTGTTTACCTGTGATCTCCCCCTCAACAACTGCCTTATCCAATCCCACACTAAAAGGAGTTCCACATCCGGTGTCCCAACAGTGGCCATTTCAACTTCAACATTCAATAATCAGTCAATCATCAATAAAAGAAGAAACCCAAATCAACATAACTCACAAGAAATAATTATCATTATCAAGAATTAACCGTCAACATTCTCATACAATCTGGAATCTGGAAACAAATCCCATTCCAAATCATTGTCACCATCACAATCCTCAAATCAATCATACCATTTTATTGTCCAGTAAAAGAAGGAACACCAGAATATCAAACACCCAAGGATATTGATCCACTCATTGCAACACCAAGAACAGAACAGAAGGAAAAGGAAGAATTAAGGAGATTTTTCTTCAAGTTAATTCAAGAAGCAAGAAAAGACAAGAGAAGTACAAAAGAATTTAAAGGATCAGTTTATCAACTATAAATTAATCAACAATCAACATCTGACTTACCATCATTACCTGAAGATACTGTAGAAGGACAGTATGCAGAAGAAAGTGAAGAGGAAGATCAAACAGTACAGATCCAAATTCTTATGAAGCAAATGCAAGATTTATTATTAACACAAAGTAAAAAGAAAGGAAAAAGAAGGGAACAAACATCTTACACACCTGGAGCTAGTCCAAGTGAACCCACATTACCAAGGCATGTTAGGCCTGAAGACTCACCAGTATCACCTACACCTGGACCTAGAGCAATCTCTACTCCAGTCACAGAACCAAGAACTCAAAATATTCCAAGGAAAGGTTTTGTCACTACACCTAATAATCCAAGTCCATTACAGCAGAACGTTCCAAGACAAGAAATACCTGTAGTTAAAATTAAAGCAAAAGATTAAAATCTAAATTTTGATGGAAAAGAAGTAGAGAAATTTGTCAAGAAAGTGGAAAGAATAGCTCAAATTGGGGGGGCAACAGATGAAGACCTAGCAATTCAAATGGCATTTTGGACAACAAACCAAAAGGTGAGTCATGCAATTGAAGCTATGCCAGGCTATGAAGAAGGAAATTGGACACAACTTAAGAAAGATCTTATAACAAAATGGGCCATAGTTGAACCTGAAAGAAGATACAGAAAATACTCACTCATTAAGCTTTTTAATGATACTAAAGAAGATGGAGGAATTGGTAGTCTATCACAAGATAAGAAATTTATGGGAGAATATGAAACTACTGTTACTTACTTATTAAGATAGAGGTATATTCCTCAAGATAACATGTTCCATGAAGATTTATTTGACTGTCTTTCAGCTGATATAAAAGGAGCCATAAGTAAGGAAATGATCAAAGATAATGTCATGGTTAGAGCTGAATATGGAGGATACCTTATACCACCTATGAAGATTCTCAAGAAGTACATTGAACAAGAATTGGAAGCTAAAATATTAGTAACCAAAAGATTCTCATCATCAAGAGATACAGGAAGGAATGTTACTGAAAATAAAAAGAAAGTTCACTTGAAGGAAGAGGCTTTTCCAGGAATGAATGAAGCTTTTAATAAGATGAAGGAAATTGCTGAATCCCTCAAAGAACAAAAAATGGAAACTAGAAAGCAGGCACAAGGGGAAAATGAAGATTTCAAGAAATTTATCACTCAACTGGAAGAATTGAAAAGTCTATCCAAACCTCAAATTGGTGGGGTTACCAATAATAAATTCAATAATCAACAGTTCAAGCCAAGAAATGATTTACCTCCATTCTCACAAAGGCATGTTCCCTATGCACCAGCACAAAGCATACCAGACCCTATGTCAAATTTTATTACTGTCTTGAGGAAGGACATTCAGTGAATAGATGCAGCTACCTCTTTGAAGATCAAAATGAGAAATGGGTCAGCAGACAAGGACGTGTATTTTTATTTCCCAATTGGCAAAGAGTTCCAACTGATGGTAAAATAGCTCCAAAGAAGTTAGTTGAAGTTTTTTCAAAAGAACAAGAAGAACCTACAAAGAAAATGAGAGAAGATGAAGCTAAAGAAGCACTACCAAAACCTAATCCAATTAACATAATACAATTAAAGAAAGATGATAGTGCAACTGCTATAGCCAAAGCTGGAAACTGGGGAAGCTGGAAACCACCAACTATTTCATCAGCCAATGAGCCACTTTTAAATAATTATGGATTAAGAAATACTAAATAAAGAAACTTAAGAGCAGAAAATACCAATCAAGATGCTTTAAGATCACATTCAAAAGTAAAAACACCAATAAACAAAAGACCAAATATACCTGGAGCTTATATTGAAGATGAGCAGAAGGAAGAAGAGAAAACAATTATTAAAACCAAATATAAGAAGCCTCAACTGGTGAAAAATGAAAAAGAAATACTTTCACAGGAACCTGAAATTGATCAAACTGAAACTACTCACAAACCAATGAAGAAAGTCAATGAAAGGAAAATGATAAAAGAGGAGAAATTAGATATTCAAGAAATTATGGCACAAACTATCAAAAAGGTACTGGATCAGAAACTAAATCTTACCTTGGAACAAATTTTAGTCATGTCACCAAAGTTTTTTAATCAATTAAAGAACCTGTCAGAGGAAGAGAAAAATCTATTAATTCAATTGATACAAAGGAGAGTCAAACCAAACTCATAAATTATCATTTGGGTAATTATGAACAGCCAAAATTACATTATGCCTGTCCATTGGGATTTATGCAAGTATATTTGGGGGAAGAAGGACATGAAATAATGGCATTAGTTGATACAGGATCAGAATTGAATATAATACCAGAAGATTCAGCAATCAAAGCAGAACTTACCACAAGATGTCTCAACATGAATTTAAGGGGAATTGGTGGGCATTGTACCGCAATAGTTGTATTAGCAGAATTTACCCCAATCACTTTAGTCACTGGGGGAGAAATAAATATACATCTTTTTGTAGCAAGAGGAGCAGTTCACACAGTATTGGGAATGCCTTTCCTTGCAGATGATAACATAAGACTATACTTTTATCAACAAAAAGGGGAATATTCAGCTACATAGAGCCAGATGGAAGAAGACTTTGTTTACCAATTTTTACCACAGAAAGTAGGATGGAGAGAAGAACCACCAGCAGGAATGAAAACATGTGCAGTTTCTCAATTGGAAGATTGGAAAGAAAGACCAATAGATAAAAAAGGGTCAAGATCAAAAAATCAAGCACATTCAGAGAAAAGTCCTAACAAAGTTTTGATAGTGAAGAAATGAAATAATCCAAAGACAAAGTGGAAATGAAGGAGGAATTCTCCATAAAAACTGAACATATTATTCAAGATAGAACACATTCACAAGAGATAAATCCTCAGGAGTATCACAAGGAAATGAGAAAAGCTGTCAAGACCATAAATAAAGAAAAATTAAGATCACATAGTTTATCCAACAAACCTGAATTGAAAGGATTTTTTATGACTTATACAGAAGAAAGCTTACTTATTCCTGAAATCAATGAGACCAAGAAAATGGAAGCTTATAGTGAAATTTTTAGGGAATAAAAACAGACTTCCAAGGAAGAAACTCATACTGAAAGTAACAACCTTAGCTTTAAACTCAAAGAAAAAAATTTTTATGAGAAGTCCTCAAAGCAATTCACACCCTTAAGATCATTTAGCTCAATTTAAAAAGGAATCAAGAGTATTAAAAAATCATTCACACAAAAATCAAAATCATTGGAGAATTTATTGGAACCTAAAAGGAAAGAAAATCTTATTTCAGAGTCAAATTTTGAGATTGCAAATGAAGAAAAAGGCTCATTAAAGAAGGATACTTACAAAAGTGAAAATGCCAAACAATTTTAAGTTAAATTTTGAATTAACACTATGATCATCAATTCAATTAAGAAGATTAAAGTGAATCACTCCAATTCAAAAAATAATAATAAGCTTAAAGGAAAGAATACAGAATGTTCAGTCATACCTAGCATATTCAGTAAACCCAATTCAAGTGATCACATAAAAAGGTTGTAAGCCCATCCTCAATCTTAGAAGATAAAAGTATCATACATATTTCCAATATCAACTCTCAGATCACTTCAGTAAAGAGTAACTTCCCAGAAGAAGAGGATAACTCAGAGAATAACATATCATTCAAAGAAGAGGTTTCACATTAAGAAAGAAATGACCAAAATCAAGTAAAATATATACCTTTTTGTATAGAAGAAGAACCTTTAACAATGGAATTCCCTTGTTTTAAGTCAACAAGAAAAGATATAGAATGCAGTTCCAGTACAGTTCAGAATATCAATTCAGCAAACATTGATGAGTCAACATATGAAGATCAAATTAATTCACTGTCACAAATTGACATAAAAAAGGAATTAAATCAGCAAAAAGCCTTACCCCCTCAAGAAAAATCCTTTGGGGAAGCTTATAATAACTTTGCTATTGAAAAAGAAATTAATTCAATATTCAAAAAACTTTCATTTATTAGAAACAATGCCACAAATTAATACCTAAAAGATACAATACACTCACCAATTATCTTAGAAAAACATCTTTCTTAATCAGAATATAAGAATGAAGCAGGATTATTTTGTCAAATGGAAAAACAAGAAGCTGAAGATGAACAGAAATTTATACTTACTGAAGAAAAATACCCTTGGAAAGTTTATACAAACTTTCAACCTCTTAGAAATGCCAACCTTGAGGATCACAATAAAAATAATTATAGGGACAGCTTTGAATGTGAAAACCAACATGTCAAGTGGTTGGAAGATATTAGTACATCAAGGAAGAATGAATCAAATAAAATCACAGATAAAAGTAGCAAAAAGAAGAAGAAAACTAAGGAAGAAAAGGAATATTTTTGGATTACTCAGAATAAAAAGATATGCCAAAGCTTGCAGGCCCATTTGGCAAGGCAATATAGGACCTCAACACAAAAGGAGGATTGGACAGAAAATAACGATAGAAATGGAAAACTTATACAGGATTACTTTGATAAGAATGAAGATGTTCAAGATCAATATCTCAATGAAGAAAGAAGAAATGAGCTTACAGCTAAGAAGGCCAAATTCAAGAAAGGTCTTGACAACAAATTTTCATATTATCAATGATTTTTTATTATAACTAAACATTTTCCTTTATTATTTCATAAATTTTAGTCTTATTCCAGTCTCAAATATCTATAAGGAAATTCAATTTAAAAAAAATAATGAAAAATATATAAAAAAACCATATCAATAAAAAAAGAGTTTCAAGTGTATCAGTATCATAATTCTATGTTTTTTATGTATTATAGAGAAAAGACTTAACTAAAAAATTAGGGTGGGTGTCTATTTCTGAAATCCATCCTTTATGATTTGAGCTTTTGGGATGAAATTCTGGGGAATTTCAATTTTACTCTATAATTCTATCCTCATCAATATGCAATATAATAATCAATAATATCGACTTATTCAAGAATTCAAGTCAAGGTGAATAATCACAAAAACAACTCAAAATCTACTAGTCACCCCCTTTTCTTACAAGAAAAATTTTTACAAAAAAAAATCAAGATAATCAAGCAAGATTAAATAACAATAACAAAAACAGTTTATAAAATACAAGCATTAAGAAGATCAAAGTCATCCAGAAAAAATCAATAAGATATCTCAAGAATCTTATTAGTTTTAATTTCCTTAAATAATAATCATATCATAATAATAAAATAAAGATTATATAATCAAAGGGATAACTGGCCAGGTTAAACCCAAATGAAAATGTTTTCTTATACAATTCATTCTTTTTTCTTATTAATTTACTTTGGATATTCAAAATGTCTTATTATAAAAGACACAAAGCTTATTATTTTTTTGGGGGATAAGGGAGAAAAAGACCTCCTTTTCTATTAAAGATGGGGCAATCTTCTTCTACCCACAATTTAGCCCTTAAACCTTTCATATATCAAAGGCTGTGCAAAATTCAGATTATACATCTTATCAACCCTTTAACCCCATTTAAAATTTAATTCATAAAGAATAAATTTATACATTCAACCCACCTTACATTGATTGATTTTGAAATTCAAATTAAACTTCAATTGTAACTTTAAAACAAAAATTTAACTAATTTAATATTATATTATTTGGTCAAATTGATTCTTAAATTCACTCAACCAAAAACAAAAACTAAATCAAAACCACTTGAACTTTTGTTTAATTTAAAAAAAAAATCTTAATTAATTTAACCTTAATTTATTTTGTCAAATTAGTTTTTGACACCACTCAACTAAGAAAAACAAATAATAAATAAAAAATAAAAAAAATAAACTTAAATTAAGATCAATTAAACTTAATTAATTGATACTTAATTCTAATGTAAAATTCAAATATAAAAGAAGAAGTTCAATTAAAAACTTCTTAGTAATTATTAACCTTATCTCCAACTTTTCATTGCAATATTCAAAGGAAGAAAAGGTTGATATTGCTATTTGGATCAATATCAAACTTACACATTATAAGCCCTAATTCTATTACAAATTTCAAATTGAAATAATTAACCTTCATACATTATTTAAATGTCAGACGCACTTAACTCTCATAATTCTTTGTTCTTATGCATTTATAATCAAGTTTATTCATTGCTTTTTATAATAAATAAATAAATAAAAAAATCATGGTTTGATTTTTTTTAATCACAAACATAAAAATAAAATGAAGTAAAATAATATAATAAACTAAAAGGAACATGTTTAAATAGTTTTCTTATCCATTTTATTTTATTTTAATCTTCCACCATACTTTTCATACTGACGCTGAAAGTAGATTTGTAATACTTTCAATTTTGGGATGTCCTTATTTGCGTTAATTTCTCTTATTTATTTATTTTATTTTTTATTTTGTTGACTATTTCCAAAAAAAAAAAAAAGAAAAAGAGAAAAAAAAGAAAAAAAAGAAAAAAAAGAAAAAAAAGAAAAAAAAGAAAAAAAAGAAAAAAAAGAAAAAAAAGAAAAAAAAGAAAAAAAGGAAAAAAGAAAAAGAGGTGTTAAAAAAATGGATTGGAAACAAAAGGTGAATTAGTAAGCTTACCAATCAGCAGGAAGGGAAACAAAACCCCTATTTAATCTTCCAGCTCATCTTTGTCATCAAAAGTACTGGTACATAATAATAAATAAATAAGTAAATAAATAAATAAAACAGAGGACTCACTCTGCCAATTCATTCAATACATCCACTAGCGCTTGTAAAGAAGCTTGGAGACCATAGAGGGATCCGTAATCACATGCATAATTAGGATGATTTTGTATTTAGTCGTAAAAGCTGCGACAGTAGCAACAAAATAAGCAATTGAACACATTGAAGAGTTGACGTAATTCAGAAGTGGAATTGGAAGAGGTTATGGCTGAAACGGAAATACTGTCAGAAGGGGAGTTTATGGCGGCAGTTGCAACAGATGGAGACGCAAGGCCTTCAACCAAGGCAGGAGGAGAGTGATGGCCATTGGTGGTTGGTGAAGGATTTTGCGATTGAGACCAAGCAAGCATGGACCCAGAGAAAGGCGTAATCAAGGTTAGCGGTGAAATTTTAGTGGCGCTTGAATTCAAATTGATGTTGGATATGTTGAGAATTGATGCTCATGTGCGTGCGTCAATCAAATTCATGCGCATGTGCTCTTAGCACATGTCATGTGAATGTGCTCTCAACCGAAGGACGGCAGTCAATTATGACATCATGATCAACTGGCCTTGATACCCCTGCCGTTAGCTACTTAAGAAAGCTCCTCCTCACCATTCCTTTTGTTCCCTTTTCCTTGGAGAACTCCTTCGTTAAGCTACTGTAGATAATTTTCTTCATTAAATTACCGTAGCCAATTCTTCTTTTAACTTTCATCTTATTATTCCTGTTCTCCCCGGTACAAGCCACCGTAAAAGTGCTCCATCACTTTTTGAGGAGTAGCCAGGTAATACTACTTCCACTTAAGCACAACAGTATTGACAAACTTATTAAATACTCTTATCATAGATTAGAATTTAGATACTTCTTACTCGACCATTCACTCAGTAAAATTGTAGATTACAGTGCTGTCCACCTTTAGGTAGATCTAATTTTGTCTTTGTTAAAATACAGCGTATGATCATTGAAATAACAAACCCCACCTTTAGTTTGGTTTCTTACAGATTTACAGTCTCGAGGCTCTATCGAACCATCAATACGGTGGACAACACCTCTCAAATACAACAAAATGTCAGACAAAGAACTTAAGGACAATAGCAATATTCCCATACTAAATGGGACAAACTATAGTGAATGGTACAGACGTACTCGAATTTATCTGCGGTCAAAAGACCTTCTGGATGTCTGTTTAAATAGTATCCCACCAGAAGCCACACCTGCCATCGTCAACAAATGGAAGAAAGCAAGCTGTGATGCTGTCAGCTTTATCTCCAGTAAAATAGATCCCTCCGTATTCATAGAGGTCGTTGATGATGAGACCATGGAAGACGCTCATCTCCTCTGGGAAAAGATAAATGAGCAGTATGCCTCAAAAACGGCTATAAATCGTGGCCGTGTGGTGATGAATTGGGTGTCAATTGCCTACAAAGGTAATCTGGATGAATTCATTAAAAAATGTCGACAATCACTCGTCGATATTGCCTCAGTAAACATCAAAATTCCTCCTGACGTACTGTCGTACATGATCCTTGGAAAATTATGTGATCATACAAGCATGTATCATCTGGCTGATAGTTTAGCTATGAGTACAGAAGCGACTGAAAATCCCTCAAACACTCTGAATCGGCTGCAAAATTATGCAAGACATCTCGAATCGAAACAAAAAACGCATAAGGATGAACAGCAGAGCACAGCACTAGTTTCTAGCAGCTCAAACCACCCTAGCCGTCTGGTGTACTACTGTGCTAATGGAGTACACAACCCACTTAACACCACTCACAAACCTAATCGATGCTATGTTGAATTTCCACACTTACGACCAAAAAAAGAAAAGTGAAAAGGATGAGCGGTCAAATTCCTCTCCGTCAACTCATCTCTCAGCCGCTCACGCGCTTATGACTTGTTCCTCAAAGTCATTGTGCAAAATCATCATAGACAGTGCCGCCACACATCATATGTTCAACAATAAACTTATTTTTGGCAATCTGGAACAGTGCAATCCTTTTGTCATATCAACTGGTGATCCTGCGAGTAACCTGCTTTCTGAAGGGAGAGGATCTATTGATCTTCACGTGAATGGAAAATTGTTACATCTAGAAAACTGTCTTTACGTTCCCCGGATCTCTCACAATCTTGTTAGCATGATACAATTGCTCAAAGATTCAATAACTATTGAGAAGCTGGCAGAAGATAGATTCCAGATGATAATAAACCATGATACGACAATAACTGGTCAAGTCATCAATGGCTTAATGTCAATAGTTCACACTGAACCCAGAGCACTCATTTCCACTGGCGACATCTGGCATTACAGGCTCGGGCATCCATCTAATCAAGCGATAAAAATGCTGGGACTACCACCCTCCTCCAGTACATGCGAAACATGCATGATGGGTAAATCGACCCTTTTACCTTTCTCCAGTAGTTTTGAAAAGGTTTACAAACCTCTTGAATGTGTACATATAGACTTAGTTGGACCAATCACTCCACAATCAAACAGTGGATATCGCTATTTTATGACTATAGTTGATCAATTCACTGCTTTTAAATTCGTAAAATTTTTAAAAACAAAAGACGAAGCATTCAAAGAATTTTTGGAGTGGAAAATTTATGCAGAAAATTTTCAGTCTCTCAAAATAAAAAAACTTGTTAGCGATAGAGGTGGTGAATTTGAAAATAAAAACTTCTCAGAATTGGCCGCATCTTGTGGCTTTGTTCACCTATTCGCACCAACCTCAACCCCTGAACACAATGGTTTCGCTGAACGTGCAAATCGTACCATACTCGACAAGGCAAGATGTTTGTTACTAACTTCAAAACTGCCCAGATCATACTGGGCTGAAGCAGTGAATACTGCTTCTTTCTTATCAAACTTGATGCCCACACCATCTAGAGACAATCTTTCTCCCTTTTCGGCATGGTCTTCAAAGCCTAGTCGAATCAGAAGATTGAAAACCTTTGGCTGCAAGGCCTTCATTCTGGTACACAAAAACAAAAGAGAATGGAAGTTATCTCCAACAAGTGAAGAAGGAATCTTACTAGGCTTCGTTAATGATAACTCAGCCTACAAAATTCTTTGTATAAGGGACAAGGCAGTGATAATCACAAGGCACGCATTATTCGTCGAAGACAGTTTTCCCTCCCTTGCTTCAAAACCTAACATCCATGATTATTCCAGATGGGTAGATATCGAACAAGAGGACGATGAATCATTCTTCGATTGTGAAGACATTGAATCTGAACACACCAACGATACAAGTGACGCTTGTCAGTTGGACTCCTCACCCTCTGTCAATCAGGCTCCTCAAATTTCTGAAGATCCGAATCCCTGTCATCCCGAGAATCATCGTAGGATAAAAGTTATTGGCCCTCGGCATCCTACATTGATACATGGAGAGATATCTTCAGAGAATATCTTACCTTACTCGAGAAGACCCAAGGCTTTCGTAGCGTCTGGTCCAACTGACCCGATCACCTATTCTAAGGCCATTTCTGGGAGCGAATCCTCTCTTTGGCTAGATGCAATCCATCGTGAGTTGAATTCAATGCAAAAGCTGGAAGTCTGGGATGTAATCCCTCTGGAGAAGGACTTCAAGCTCGTTGGTACCACATGGGTCTTTAGACGAAAACGCAATGAATTGAACGAAGTCATCGAGTACAAAGCGAGATTATGCGCTCAAGGTTTTTCACAAACTTTTGGGCAGGACTACTCAAAGACCTTCGCACCTACTGGCCGTCTCCATTCTTTAAGAACTCTAATTGCATTTTCAGTCGCCCACAAGTTGGATTTCCAACAGTTGGACATTCAAAGTGCCTTCCTGAATGCACCGTTGGATGAGAAAGTCTATCTTTCTATTCCTCAAGGACTTCCAATGTGTAGAAAAACCCATTGCCTCAAACTCAAAAAAGCTATATACGGTCTCAAGCAGGCTCCCCTCGCTTGGTACAAAAGGTTGACCTCTTGGCTTGAGGGCTCAGGCTTCAATGCCTCCGCCTCTGATCCGTGTGTATTCTTTCGAAAAACTCATCCTCCGATCTGGCTCTTCTTTCACGTTGATGATATCGCAGTCTTTGGAAGCAATATATTGTCTTTCAAAGAGGACATCAGAAAGGAGTTTGAGGTGAAAGATCTCGGCAAAGCTGACCTGATGCTCGGCATCAAATTATTCCACGCTGACAATGGTATAATCCTATCTCAAGCCCATTATGTGGAATCAGTGCTAGCACTGTACGGAATGGAAGAATGCAGACCGATGATGACACCGATGGTCCCAAACTCCCACCTAGAAGAAAGTACTCTGGAAGAATGCAGTCGATTTGAAGCCCTGGGTACCAATTATAGGAGTGCAATAGGCAGTCTGAACTATCTCAGTGCGGCCACGCGACCAGACATTTCCTTCGCTGTCAGTTCTCTGTCTCAGTTCCTCGAGAAGCCTGGGATTCGTCACTGGAACGCCTTCCTTCACGTCCTACGCTATCTCAGGGGAACTGCTGATTGCAGTCTGCACTACGCAGCTGATGGAGTTGGTGATCTCTGTGCTTACTCAGACGCTGATTGGGGAAACTGCAGGCAGACACGGCGCTCGATCACCGGTTTCGTGATCTCCTTCAAAGACTGTCTGGTTGTCTGGAAGACTCGCAAACAACCTTCAGTCTCTCTGTCTACAGCAGAAGCTGAGTACAAGGCACTGACGGACTTAAGCACTGAGGTGCTGTGGTTGCGACAATTTGTAAAGGAGCTTTCCTTATGTGACCTGGATGGGCCGACTGTCATCTTCGACAACAATCAGGGTTGTATTAGCACGGCAAATAGTGACAGTAACTCCAACACCCGTCGCATGAAGCACGTGGATATCCAACTGCATTTTATTAGAGAGGTAATTCGGAATGGGCTAATAAAAGTTACCTACATTCCATCGGACAAAATGCTGGCGGATTTTATGACCAAGTCGGTGTGCAGGCCTGCGCTGGCAAAGTGCCTTAGAGCCCTTAATGTCCTCAGTGTGAGAGCAAGGGGGGATGTTGAGAATTGATGCTCATGTGCGTGCGTCAATCAAATTCATGCGCATGTGCTCTTAGCACATGTCATGTGAATGTGCTCTCAACCGAAGGACGGCAGTCAATTATGACATCATGATCAACTGGCCTTGATACCCCTGCTGTTAGCTACTTAAGAAAGCTCCTCCTCACCATTCCTTTTGTTCCCTTTTCCTTGGAGAACTCCTTCGTTAAGCTACTGTAGATAATTTTCTTCATTAAATTACCGTAGCCAATTCTTCTTTTAACTTTCATCTTATTATTCCTGTTCTCCCCGGTACAAGCCACCGTAAAAGTGCTCCATCACTTTTTGAGGAGTAGCCAGGTAATACTACTTCCACTTAAGCACAACAGTATTGACAAACTTATTAAATACTCTTATCATAGATTAGAATTTAGATACTTCTTACTCGACCATTCACTCAGTAAAATTGTAGATTACAGTGCTGTCCACCTTTAGGTAGATCTAATTTTGTCTTTGTTAAAATACAGCGTATGATCATTGAAATAACAAACCCCACCTTTAGTTTGGTTTCTTACAGGATATACAAGGAATGGTGTAGCAATATCCTGCATGAAGAATCGCAATAACCTCACAACTGTTCTCATTGATATAGATAGATAACACAAAAGAAGACATATTTTGCTAGGCTCTTTGCTTAGAATAAAAGTAATGATAATGATAATATAAAAAAAAGTGAAAGATGGACAAACCACATTGCTCTTGAATACATCCTTCCTCCCAATTATCAAACTCCAAAGAGGCCTACTGCAATCATGCAGTTCAACTGGTGCTGAAGGTAAAAAAAAAGAAAACAAAGAGTAAGAACATTAGATATAGTTAATGCAGTGAAGGGAGGTAGAAAAGCAAGAAGAAAACCAGTGACTCACTGGATGGAATCGTTTTCCAACACAAGGACGCCAAAAAGGTGTAATATTAAGGATTGTTGTGGGAAATAGTAGGGAAGTGAGATGAAAGATAACAGCCAAAGGATGGTGGATCATAATTCAGGTAGTGTCAAAGGGAATTTGAGCAATTATCAACAGTAGATAAACAAACAGAAGACAGAGGCATAATACTAGAGCAGAAGGCTTACTTGACAAGAACATAGAATATAAGAAAAAATAAATCAATAAATAAATAAAATATAATTAAAATACATATAAATATAATAAAATAAATATTGGAGAAGAAAAGGAAAACCGCGGCGAGTGGAGATAAGAAGTAGAGCTGGTTTATTTTGGAGTATCCACACCCAGCTACTTCAAAAAAAAATTATAAAAAATAATAATATTATTATTTATATTATATTAAAGTTATTATTACCATTTATATTAAATTAAATTTATTATTATCATTTATATTAAATTAAAGCTTATTATTATTATTCATATTGAATTAAATATATCATTATAAAAATAATAATATTATTATTTATATTATATTAGATTTATTATTATCATTTATATTAAATTAAAATTTATTATTATTATTCATATTAAATTAAATATATTATTATAAAAATAATAATATTATTGTTTAAATTAAATTAAATTTAATATTATTATTTATATCAAATTAAAAATATTATTATAAAAAATAAAATAGAATAAATAAATTAAAATTAGGGTATAATTATTAAATGGAGAGGGGGTTTTAACCTTTAATAAAAAAAGAATCCACCCACCATTAATAATAATTAATAGACCAAACAAATAAAAACATAAAAAAAGATAATTCAAGAGGTACACTAAGGACCTTAAGTTAGTTTTAATTCTCAGAGATATTTGAGTAATCTATTTTATTATCATTGTGTTATGATTTATATTACTGGATATTAATTTTATTATTAGTTATTTTCTTACTTAATTATATTATAATCATTATTATTTATTATTATTTTACTATTGTTATATTATTATTTCTTTAATAAATTATAAAAAATAACAAAACAAACCCATATCTCATATTTATATTAAATTATATTCATTTTAATTAATATATAAAGTAGATATGATGGTATAGTTATTGAATGGAGAGTGGATGGCCCTACCATTTAAGGTTAATTTTAGCAAAAACAAAAACAAGAAGAAAGAGCAATCCAATCAGAAAAACAAAATAAAAAGAAGAGAGTTCCTTGATAAGACCTTAAACTTTCTGAATAAATTCTTTATTTTTTTATCAATTATTACCTCAAATAACTCAAGCTGTGTTCCTGAGTATTACCTGAAACTGCATCATTATTTATTAACAAACTTTTTTCAAAATTCACAATCTTCTTTGGACAAAAAAAAAGAATCAACCCATAACTCAGAATCGCATATCTCAAAATTCCAAAATAATCAGTCCATTCAATTAATGGGCTGGAAACATCTTATTAACTCATTTCTACATTAGTATACTAAATTTGGAAGAACAAAATTACATAATTTCTAAAAATAATAAAAAAAAGTTTCAAAGAAAAACATCAATAAACAAGAATAATAGACAATATAACAAAAGCATGAAGTTATATCAAAAGAAATGAAACAAAGAAAACAATACGAGGAGCAACCCATGGAGGTTCAAAATTGATATAAAGAGATATAGACAGAAAATATCATTCAAGTTACTAGAATAAATATTTAAAGGAATAAAATATGGCTAAATGGAACCTAGAATATTCCTCTTGAAGCTGGAATGCTGGGGAAAGCATTGAATGGAGAGGGGGAGGTGGTATTCCATACCTTAATGGCCCGGTTTCAAGTGGAATTTCATTTATAGGACTATAATTTGAAGACTGAAGAAAAAAAATCAATAATTAATCAATTATAATAGGGCAATTAAGCAATATAATGGATTGAAGTCCATCAGTATGTATAATCTCATAAGGAAAGTCAGGGAATAATGGTCTTTACGATTAAAAGAATAACATTAAAATGAAGAAAAGAAAAGGACAAGCTAGCAAAGAAATGTTGAAGTTACCAGTGAAAGGGGTAGTGTAACACTCAAGTTACCCAAGCTCTGCTCAACCTTTGTATTCCTCAGCAATGCAGTTATTCAACTGAAGCCACTTCAATAAGGAATAAATTGAAGCTGTATTAATCAACAGTCACAAGACAGGAAGAAAAAGAAAATCAATTAATTTATGCAAGGAAAATACATCAAAACCTTAAATTACACAGCATATCTGTGGAAACACAAGCACAGCCACCTGATAAGCCAGTAAATATAAATCAAAAATAGAATTAAATTTAAAGGAAGAAAAATTAAAACTCATACAGGACAAATAGTATCCCCACAATACACAGAATTCTCCATCTAAAGTTCAAACAGTGCACAGACCTATGGTGCAGTATCTTGATCAAATGACACCCTCTCAAAATTACTCACCAGCTAAATTCCCTCAAGGTGTGCATAATAGTATTAAAGCTTAATTAAAATATAAATAAAGCTTCAGAAATGGTGAAATATACCAAACATATGGTGCAATATCTTGATCAAATGACACCATCTCAAAATTCCTCACCAGCAAAAACATCCCAGATTATATAATCATACATAAATTAGGGCAACAAACCAAACAAATGGTATCTCACCCCTATAAAAAATTATCCCAGCCAAAAGAAATGAAAAATTCTAAGTCTCTTGTTTTTGAGTGCCTCTATGGGGGGCCCAAAGAATACAAATAGAGGGCCTCTCTCCCTCATTTCTTCCTCTTTTCCCCATGAATGAATCCAATTAGCTATATACCAAGAAGGAGAATAACTATTCATCCCTTACTAGTAGGATAATCTAGTTATTTTATTAAAAGTATTATAGACTTATAAGTTTAATTCATAGTGATTTCTAATTAATAGTAGTTAACAGAAGGTCTACTTAATATTATTAATCCACCCTATTTTTAAATTATTAGTCTTATAATTATAATACTATCAATAATACTAATAATATTGAGTTTATCACCATAACCTTTACATTATAAAGGAAAAATAGCCTTATTATATCTTCATATTAAAAAGAAACCAACCTTACAGCTATATATCATTATATATATAAAAACCCACCCTTATATTATATTATATCATTTATATATCTAACAAACATCCACTCCATATTGAACAAAATCTTACCAATAAATTATTAAAGGTCTTATTATTATATTATATTACCAATTACCCTCTCAAACCATTAAGTATTATAACATATATAACATCAAATTGAGCTTACCCCTTAAAATATATATTATTACTATTATATTAAATCAACCTCTTATACTATTAAGGTCTTACCCTTAAAATTATCTTATATTATTATTTGAAAATTCTATTTTATACTGTTTTAACCTATAGGTTACTTATTTGGTTATTGAATAGGTCTGATAGAGACTGCTAAAAAGTCTTCTCTAGCTGTAAAGCCACAATCTTAAATATTGATTTGTGAGATCTGTAGGGAGATTGTTTAGTATATTCAGAGGGGCAGCTAAAACACCATTAGCACCCTTCGTTACAGGATTATTTCAGCAATTTAAAACTGTTTACCTGTTATTTCCACCTCAAGGATTGCCTTATTTCAATCCCACACTAAAAGGAGTTCCACAGTATGTTTGTCAGGCTTGTATCAGATGTTCCAGCTTGTGGTAAGTTTGAATTGACATCTAGTACTTCATATATTAAATCAATATTATTAATTTGTGCATTAATTCTATTAATTTAATCACTTTCAGAAGTTTCTGATTCTTCAGTGTCCTTTTCAGAATCAGATTCTTCTTGTTTGTCATTGTGGTCCTCTATTTCCACAATTTAATTGTCTTTCGCTTTTTTTAAGGCAATTATTGGCTAAGTGACCAATACCTCCACATTTTTGGCACTTTCTTTCCTCAGTACTGTTAGATGTATTGGGCTTGTAAGCTTTTCTTGGCTTATCTTTTTTGATAAATGCTTTATTTGGACATTTAATGTCCAATTTCTTCCAAGTTCTACCAATTTTCATTCTTGTCACTATGTCTTCTACTGCATTAATATACTCTTCTGTGGAGCATGGTTCTATACACATGCTGCTCAGGGATCTTTCCCATTCTCCTCCACATTTTTTAAGTATTTTCATGCGTACCATTTTCTGTGACATTTCTGGGTACAATGCATTTGATCTTTCAACTTGCTTCAAGAACCAAGTCAAAGGTTTATCCTTGTCTGTGTCAAAGAAGGAATTTTGAAATTCATTTTCTATTTTGTGCCTCCAGGAATCATTAGCCTGCTTGGTCATTATTTCTTGTTTCCACCAAGACCAGGTATTTATGCCATTTGTTTTCCTTATGCCATAATATCATCTTTTTGCAGACTTCTCAAACAGTGGGTGTAATCTGGCAGTGATGAATTAATCTGGTTTAGAAAACGTTTCTTGTAACATGTCACTTGTTTTAATAAATGACATATGTTCATATTCACCTTCTCCTGTGAATGTTGGCCATTCTTTTAATTGAGGTGCTTCCTTCATTAATACTTGGCTATTATCTTGATGACTAAAGTCTGTTATAAATGGATTTGTTATTTCCTCTTTTGTTTTAACAGGGCTTCTTATGTGAGAAAATGGGGTTGATAACCTTGGCATATTTTGGGTATCCTCATTGATTTTATTCATTTTTTCAGTAATAAGCCTTATTTCACTATGAATATCATCTTTCAGATTCATTTTTGCTTAATCACTTTTTTCCACATAGTCTAGAAGTAATTTTTGCTGTGATGAAGTTTTTTCTTCAATTTTTTCTACAGAAATACTCAATTTGTTTAATTTTTCTGTAGGATTATCAATACTCATGTCATAATTGATTGTCAAAGTTTTATCTTTGATATCTTTTATATACTTATAGAATTCCTGTTTTCCTTGTATTAAATTTTGAGTATTGTCAATTAAAACCTTTGGTTTATTCTTTTCAACAATAAATTTAATATTACTAATTTCTTTTTTGTTTTGTACAACAGTTTTTGTTAAAGATGATAAGTTATTGTTTATTTTTTGTCAGGATAATAAGCTATTTTCAGCTTCTTTGAGAGGTAAACTACTATTCTTTATTTCTTATAAATTATTTACAACGTCTGGAGACAAGTCTATTTCTTTGGGAAATGAGGTTGTCTCATTCTTTGCTCCTCCTTGTTCTTGAATTCCATCAAGGGTGTGGACATGTTGAAGACATTGTCCATTGCATCTTTTTGGATTTTTGGAATCCTGTAACTTGGGAAATATTGTATTCTCCAGTCCTTTTTCTTGTTGTTCTTCCCTTTTTGGGGAAGTTGGTTGGCTTGCCACTTGATGGTAGAAGCTATTGGGACTTCTTCCTTGGCTGCCTCCTTCTTTTTGAGATGGTACTCCTTGATCTTTTTGATTTGAGGTTTGGATGATAGTTCATTCCATCCATTGGAGTATCTCACCATTTCCTCCTCTTTGAGACACTTTTTGAGGATGTTCCAGGAGTTCATCACTCCTTGGTGTATTTGTGGCAACATTACGCAGTCCTTTCCCTTGTACACTGTGTAGTACTGTTCTTACTGGCTCATTTAAATGTCTATCTGAGCCCTCTGAATGTGATTTGTACCTATTTGAGTTACTCATACTTAGTTCTAACTCTGGTTCTGATATCATGGGCCTTTCTGGGACTTGCCTTTAGGGTAAGGCACTTCCTTGTGTGGATTCGGTTCCACTGGGGATTGTGCCCTTTCTTTTCCCTTTTGTGGGATCAATTCTACCTCTGAGTCCCTCTCCATCTGATTGGATGGAGTATTGGGAGCCTCTTCTGGGAGTCATAATTTAAGAAGGAGGAAACAAAAAGATTTCAGGACAGGAATATCTTTTTATGGCAATTTATAAAGGAGGTACTCACCTTCAGAGTCCTGGAAAGTCTAATTTCTTAGCTTTCTTTTTCTTAATGGCAATTGGTGTCAGGCTGAGTCTATGATAAAGGTGTACAATAGTATTTACAAACTTTGACTATGACTTCTACATGGTGAAAATAGTTTAAAAAAAGTTTATTTATAATAAATCATTAAATTAAGATATTAAGGGCTTTACTATAATACTATAGTGGTGGTGAGTGATGCTGAAAGCCGCAGGTGCAGTGTTACCATTTGGATTACTATAATAAGAGCTACAATACTTAAGTTTAAAGTATAACCTGGTTATTTTCCAAGAGAATAACTGTTCTTGACAGTTTCAATACATAGGAATTTAAGAGCAGGATGGGAATTCCTTTTCTCACACTGAAAAGTCCTCCTAATATCATGAAATGGGGTGAAAAGGCTGCTAGACCTTTTCATGTAGAGGAAGTGAAAATTTTTCACTCTCAAGGACAGGCTTGTGGTTTGCAAAAGGCCTGTATAGCCTGTATTGGGCTCAGATGTGGTTTTGAAACCACATCTGGGCATTTTTCACCAATACAGGGTGAAGACTTTAATCTGGGGACCACATAGCCTGATTCTGATGTGTATGACGTGTAGAATGCTGTGCAGAACCTGTATGGGACCCCAGTATTGAATGATCTATGATGGATTAAAGTAAAAACAAGCTTTTTTGTCTGTTCGACACCTCATAATGATAGTTATGGGATATTATCCCATGGTAAGGCTGTATTGGCCAAACTGTGAGAATTTGATCTTAAAACAGGCTGTCACAGGGGCTCTTCTAAGTGCAGAGGGCCTGGCACTCAGTGAACAGACTTACTTATGGAGGGCTCAGAATAAAATACTCAATGATAGGAGTAATGAAGTAAGAGGATAAATTCCTAACCATAGAATAATAAGCATTAAAAGATATGAGAAAACAAAAGCAATAATAAAGAGCCAACCACAAATAATCCTGTACCACTGTTTCAACCTGTTCAGATGAGCAAAAAGGATTAATAAAGGATATGGTCACCAGGACTCTACTGAACAGGTGAGGGAAGGCAAAGACTAACTTAATAATTAATAAAATAATACTTCTTAATGAGAAATAAAATAATATTAAATAATAAATCCAATATTTTAATTAACTGGGGGAAAAACCCCCAGGTGGGTGAAGAGGGGCTGGTATATGTGAGAAATACCAGCCTTGGAGTTTGAGTGTTGAGATACTTGTCTGTATGCTGGAAGAAGTTGGATGTGGGATTGAATCCTGTATTGGTGAATCCAATACAGGCTATACAGTCAATACAGGTATTTGCGCCTGTATTGATTACAGGCCTGTATTTGGTGAATCCTGTGTTTGGGTCTTGCCTGTATGAAACTGTATTGAGGTCTGAAAACTGTATTTGAAGAATGTTGTATGAAACCCCCTTGCTGATTGGGTTTTGAGGGGTATCAATGAAGTAATGATTGTTGAATATGATTGGTAATGCCCCTGCCTCCTTGGCTGTGACGTTATCCCCCTCTTGAAAGTGGTGAGCTCTGAGCACCAAAAGTAAAGTGAGTCTTGATGAGCTTGCAAACAATCCATACAGTTCTTTCCCCCAATTCCTTAAATTTATCCCATTAAACTTTCTTCTTTAATCAATACTCAAACAAATCTTCATTTGATCACTTGTAGGTATTTTCCCCTTGATCTTGATTCTGAATTCCCTCTTTTACTTCAAAATGCCTTCATTCTTCTTAAATTTTCTTCATTATTGTCTTGAGTGTCTTCACCAAACTTTTCTTGAGTCCTCATGGCTTTTGAAAAGTGGGTGACCTGGGTTTATGTCCCAAGAACACCTGATTTCATCATAATTTTAATCTTGAGAGTGTTGGCATAAAGTGGCCAATACTTGAGGTTTTCACAGGGGCTCTAGTGGAAATACAAGAGTGGCCTGGCACTCAGCAATCAGTGAACTCACTTGGAAGACTCCAAAAGAAATAAAGAATAAAAAAAATAATAAGAATGAATTCCTCTAAAAGATATGCAGGTACAAGATGAGATGCAAAGAGGAAAGGGAATCCAAATGGCCAAAGAGCCAACCAAGTAAGTCCTTAATCACTGTTTCAACCTGCCAAAAATGAATAATGGAATTAGTAAGGATATGACCACCAAATATCCATTGACAGGCAAAGAAAAAGAAAGGGAAAGGTGCTAAATGACTGACTTAATAATATCAGTATTTGCTTAACTAAAATGAAAAGAAAATAAAGATAAAATAAAATCAAAGTATATTAATTAACTGGGGAAAAACCCCCCAGGGTGGAAAGGGTAGCCGTTATATGTGAAAAGTGGAGAGCTTGAGTTCTTCAGGCTGAAAACTGATCTGTATTGATTGTTTTGGGAATTGATACAGCTGGCTAATATTGAAATTGAATTGGGTTGAATGAACCTCCCATGCTTGAAAATGAAATACAGCTCTTGATGGATCCAGACTGTATTGAAATGAATATGGTTTCCAAGATGGATTGAATGGAGCTTTGACACTTGACAACTTCTTTTGGCACTGCCTCTTGAATACACTTTGAGAATGAATTGACAGTATTCCTTTGGAAGGAATACTTGGAGTGAGAATAACCAATGACTGCTTGATGGCGTCATTGGTCTTTGACGCTGAAACACTTGCTCTTGAGCCTTGATGATTCCTCTGAATGATTGGGTGCCTTGATGACGTGATGAGATGTTGGAATGTTGAAATGACCATTTGATATTGCCACCATTGAATTTCTGTTGAAAAATAATGTATAATGATATATAACATCATTTATGGCATGTTGGTTCATTGGCAAGAAGATTACGTCCAAAGGTCTTGAGATGGAAAGGCAGAGGGGAAAAGGATGGATGTGATGGCTTCAGAGCTTGGAAAGGTGTTTCTGGGCCCTTTGGGGTTTTTGGCCACTTTTGGGTTCTGAGCCAAAAACTGGCCCAAAAGGCGAGAAAGCGTCTTTTGGACACTTTGCGTCAAAGTGCGCAAAAGTGCGCAAATGCGCATTTTGAGCCCAAATGGCCAAAAACAGCCATTTGGGCCATTTCCCCTGGTTTTGAGGGAAATGACCAGAAGTACCCATTTGGGCATAAATTGCCGCTATGGGTTCTGGATTGAGGTGAAGGGCCATGAAGGCTCCAAAACACAAATGGCCATAGAAGGTGTGAGCCTGTGAGGTATGTTTAACATACCCATAAGGCCACAAATGATTTTATAAACAATTAAATTTGTCTTAAAAAGACTTTTTAGTTGAATTTAAAATAAAAAATAATAAAAAATAAGTATAACTTTCTTTTGGATAAACAAAGCTATAATTATTATGTCATTTTTGGATTCTACACCAAAAATAACCTAGGGTACACCCATAGGGTGTTATACCCAAAAACACTTATTTCTTGTGTTATTAGAAGATTTAAGAATCTCACAGTACTAATGTAACTTTTTTAACATTTTTTAAAATTGTTAAATTTAAGCTTAATTAAGCTTAAATTTAAAGTTACATAAGGTTTATGCAACTTTACCAAAATTTTAGTTAAAATTGAGGTGTGGTGTATATTTACTGAATTGGCTAAGGATTTGCCACACAGAATGTAAATCCTGCGTGAGCTCAATTTAAAAGGGTTTAAGGCCATAGTATGGCTTTAAATTAATAAGAGGGCAAAATCCACGCAAGAAGGTGGGACAAAGGAAAAAGACCAAATAGAGCTGGGGTATCCAACTTTTTGGATCTGCAATGATTCAATTAAGGTTGTCCACCTGTATTGGAGGATTTTCAACCTTATTTAAACTTTAAGATTAGACTTTGATCCAACCTTAAGGCTTAAACTGATTTTATCCTAAATTGGATAGGAATTTCAAGCTGCCAAGAGGGTAAATCCCAATAAGCAGGCTTGGAATCAAGGTTTTAAGAACTGTCAAAGCTTAATCAAGCTTAAAAAGCTTAAATAAGCTTAAACCTTTAAGGTTTCAATCATCAAAACCTTATCAAAACTTAAGGTTTTGTGTGTATTGCTATTTTACGTGGAAAAATAGTAATAACTTCAAAAATTCATTAAAAATCCAAATCTCAATGGATTTACTTAAACATTTCACACAGCTTAGAATTCAATATTATCAATATATAAATTGAATTTTAAGTATCTTTTATTAATACGTTTCCTGGGTAATTAGCCTGGAAAATTACTTTTTTAATTAAGCTTAAAGAAAATTATGATTTCTTTAAAAATTAATTAAAAATTGAGTTTAAGATATTTCTGCTTGAAACTCTGATTTTATGTTGTTCATGTGATGAACATTAATATAAATAAACTTATTTTATATTAAAACTTAAAATAATTAAACTAAATGAGGATTAAAGTTACTTGGAGTTAAGAATAACACTGGTAACTTTAAATTGGAAGTAAAAATAAGTTGCCTTAAGCTAAGAACTTAATTTTTAAGCATGGTTTTTCAGTTTTGACCTGAGCACGCCCTCTACATCCATTATGAATCATGAGAGCTGCTCTGTAGACATAAAAAGAGTCTTTTCATCACTGTTTTTGTCCATCATTCATAATCAATCCAATCATATTAGACATTTAAAACAGGTAAAGTTTTATTAAATATAAAATCTTATTATTAAAAGTAATTCTTAAGTTATTTTTATTCTTTATTTATTAAATTAAAGAATTGAAGTCATAGAATTCAGATTATTGTTGTAATCATCTATAATAACTTTTATTATATAAAATTATCATCTTAAATATCTTTTAAAATCCACAAATTCCTCTCAAAAACTCTTTAATCATAAATTTTATTATAAAAAGTTGTTTTATCTTTGATTTTATTGATTTTTGGCGTGTTTTTAACTTATAATCATTATTTAATATAATAACTGTTGTTTTATAACTTGTTGTATTAAATAAATATTATAAGTAAGTTTTCTTTAAAGTTCTATATTTTTTTTATCTATTATTAGTTTTTTTATATAGAATTTTATTCTATAAAGAATTATTTCTGCACAGTGTGTGATTAATTCTTTTTATAAATAATATTTATATTATTTATAAGTGGTTAATATTCTTATTTTCCACGTGTAATTGTCTCATTAAGAGCCTTACACTTCTTATTGTTATAACTGTCAGTGACTATAACAATAATAGAATAATTATAATTTATTATAATTATTATATTTTTTTTATTATTATATTATTATAATAATAATTAAATTTTTTTTTTTCTATATAATTATTTTTAATAATTATATTTAAATTTGTGGTTATAATATTTCATTATATTATATTTTTCTACTGAGGACAGTCATAGTACTCTTGATATTGTTACTATTATCAAGAGTTTCATAGACAAACCTTACATT
This sequence comes from Austropuccinia psidii, assembly GCA_023105745.1. Taxonomy (NCBI): domain Eukaryota; kingdom Fungi; phylum Basidiomycota; class Pucciniomycetes; order Pucciniales; family Sphaerophragmiaceae; genus Austropuccinia; species Austropuccinia psidii. The sequence continues at coordinate 7,268,240 of JALGQZ010000018.1, forward strand.
TGGGGGCCTGGCCGTGATTTTAAACCAATTTTTGGGACATAAATCATATTCTAGACCTTATTTTACTTTTTTTTGACGTAAAATTGCCATACTTGTCTTAATATTGGCTTCTTTGGGACTTATCCCTTATAAATAATCTTTATAATATTAATAAAGTTATTTTTTTCTTAAGAATATTGTTTGAAACAATATACTATTGAGTGACTTGGAATAAATTTCTTTTGTCTAACTAGTGGCTTTTTCACATCACAGACTTGAAATTTATTCTTTGAGTTATTCTAGTATAAAGTGAATAATAAATATAATTTTGATTAATAACTTGTTGATTGCATAATTATTATTTCTTTAAAGAAAATAATAAATCAAATAAAAAATCTTTTAAAAAATAAAAATCTTTACTAAAAATATTTTTTTTCTTTTATCTTAGACATTTTTTCTTTATTTTTGACGTAATTTGCCATAAAATTACATAAAAACAACTTTGTTCAATAAGTTGAGTTTATAAGTTATTTTCATTGTTTGATAAAATAACTTATATTTTTAATTTCTCTAGTGTCTTCCATCAGAGAAAATTCTTCAGACTCTGAAGCCTCAGAGTCAAGTATTGAAATTCAAACCAGCCCAGCACCAAGGGGTTTAATAACCAAAGAGCCCTTTAAAGGTCCTGCAGGTGAATTCAATCCATTTTTACTCTAATTTTTATTAAAATTGACGTGAAATGACTCCTACTAGAAGTGGAAGCAACTACTCCATCCAATCAAATGGATCTGGACCAGGACATTCCAGCCATAAATCCAAAAGGCAAGAATGTCCTCCCAGAGGAGAGGCACAAATGGAGGATGCCAGAACTTCCACCAGTTCCCAAAGGTTAGCCAGCACCTTTGAACCTCTTATTGAGAGTCCAGAAGCTGACATAACTGCTATTGCTGTTAGACCTGAACCATTTCCAACAGGCAACTGTGGAAATTTATCAATCCCAATGGAAAAACTGGTTCCTGGCGTCAAAACAACAAGAGTGGGAACTTCTTCCAAGTCTTTGGATAGGCACCATGAAATCTTATCTTCAAGTGAAGAAGTTCATGGGGCCAGAAAAGACAGAAGATCTTCTATTGGGTTGGACACCAATGTCTGTCAAAGGACAAGTCCAACAGATAAAAGCTTGGTTGAAAAACCAAAGCATATTATGAGAGGATCAGAAGAAGAAGTTGGCCCAAGGCAAGGACAACAGCCAAGTGGAAGCTCCTCAAGCATCCACCAGCAAAAATCCGCCTCAACAAGTGCCAAACAAGCCCAAGCAAGCCCCAAAGACCAACCAGAAGGGCAAGCAAAAGGCAAAGGGAAAGGCAAAGCCCAAGTGGAACAAGCCCTACCCTCAGAATTACAGAATTCCAAAGAAAGAAAAGACAGCCATGGACAATTTGTTCAATATGGCAAGAACTTTGATGGAATTCAAAAACAAGGAGGAGGAAAGATTGAACCAATCCTTTCCAAAGAAATAGACCTTGTAAAGCTTGTAACTTACTTTGAATCTTGTAATAAAGAAATTATGGCAAAATTTAAAGCATTTGATCATGTCCAACAAAGGCTGGGCAATGAGATAGTACAAGTTAAAGACCAACAAAAGACCATTATTGGCCTTGAAAATGTTAATAAGGCAAATATTTTGTCTTTGACGCAAATTTGTGAAAGACTTGAGCATAAAGTTACCTTACTCAATCAACCAGATGAGAATTCAATTTCTTTTATAACTGGACAGTTAAGAGAATTGAAAATACAAGTTCAAAACTTGGAAAATTCAACTGGCCACAATGCAGCTCTTTTTCAAGAACAATTGGAAAAAAGTGATAAAGAAAGACTTGAATTGAAAGAAGATATTCAATCAAGTATTAACAATATATCACTGAAAAATGAATTGCCAAGGCAATCCACACCATTTCTTCACAGAAATGTTCTTAACTTGAATAATGATTTACATCATATAATTTCAAGTAATGATGTGGAAACTGCTTGCAATTTCAAAGACATTCCAAGATTAGAGGAATGGCCAACCTTCAGTGGTGAAGGAGAATATAATCATATGGAATTTATGAAAACAATTGATATGTTCAAAGAAGACTTTAACATACCAGATGAATACATAAGTGCCAGATTACACTCATTATTTACCAAATCAGCTAAGAAATGGTATTATAAAATGAGACAAGACCATGGTAAACATTCCTGGCCTTGGTGGAAAGAACAAGTTATTTCCAAATGGGCAAATGATTCCTGGAGATTTAGAATGGAAAATTCTTTTGAGGAAGCCATTTTTAATATTGAGAGGGACAGGCCCATGACTTGGTTTCTTAAACAGAAGGACAGATTAACTGCCCTTCATCCTGATATGTCTGAACCAATGGTACATAAAAGGATATTAAGAAAGTGTGGTGGTGACCTTGAGCATGCTATAAGAAGCAGATGTATTGAGCCTTGCTCTACAGAAGATTATATCAATGCTATGGAGGATATCACTACTAGAACAAAAATTGGAAGAAATTGGTATAAACCCCCAATAGACAACAAGACTAGTGGGAAACCAATTTCAAAACCAAATAAACCACATGACAGACCTCCTTTGAAATGTAATAAATGTGGAAGCACATCTCATTTAGCAAACACTTGTCCAAAAAAGACAAGAGTCAATGAGATAAGTGTTGAAAAAGTGGAAGACACAAAAGAAACTGATGTAGCTTTACATGAAAGTGATTCTGAACCTTCAGAAGAAGAAGAAACATCAGAAGAACTTAGTATAGAGAATATTAATGTTTCTTTTGAGGTCACTGAGGTACATACTCACTTACCACAGTACAGTGATGAATGTATGGATCTCATACATGTGCAAGATGCCAGAATGCAAAAAACCAAACCTGCCAGAGGTAAAGGTTATACAGCTGGGTCATCTTGTATCACTAATATTGTGATAAATAACACAGAAGCCAAGATACATCTTGACTCAGGTGCTTTTTGCACTTGTGTTGGGAAAGATTATCTTGACAAAATTTATACCAATTGGCAAGACAAGTTGATGCCAATTGAATGTGTAAAATTCAGCAGTGCTAGCCAGAATATGCATCCTTTGGGTATATTTGAAGCTACAATAATATTTCCTCACCCTGCAGGAAGTATGAGATTGAAAGCTGAATTTGTTGTTATGAATAATTGTACTTCACAACACTTTATACTTGGAAATGATTATCTCAATATCTATGGTATTGATATTAATAATCATAAGGACAGATATTTCACTATAGGGGAAAATAAAAGGCAAAAATTTGCTTTTTCTCCAGAAAGAAAAGAAATTACAGTCATTCAACAAGTAAAAAATTTGTGTCAGATCAATTAAGTGAAGCACAAATTAGTCCTGAATTAACACCAGAAATGAAGGAAGAACTTATTGAATTTTTATTTCAATTTCAAAAAGCCTTTGCTTCTGATGATGAACCACTTGGGGCTATAATAGGCCATGAAGTGGATATCATGCTTAATGTGGAGAGACCTTATCCCCCACTATTAAGAAGACCAGCTTACCCAGCTAGCCCTAGGGCTAGAGAATCATTAGAAAGTCATATTCATGAACTAATGAAACTGGGAGTTCTTAGAAAAGTTGGACACAATGAGGAAGTGGAAGTCACAACTCCAGTAATCATTACTTGGCATAACGATAAGTCAAGGATGGTTGGGGATTTTAGAGCATTGAATAACTATACTATTCCAGACAGGTATCCAATCCCTAGAATCCATGAGACTTTGACTCAATTATCCAAAGCAAAGTTTATTACTTCCATGGATGCTCTTAAAGGCTTCCATCAGAATGTTTTAACACCTCATGCTAGGAAATTATTGAGAATAATAGCTCATTGTGGTATTTATGAATATTTGAGGATGCCTTTTGGTATTAAAAATGCACCCTCTCATTATCAAAGAATGATGAATACCATATTCCCACATGAATTATCAGAGGGATGGTTAATCATTTATATTGATGACATTATCATTTGTTCAGAAACCTGGCAATCACATTTAGAGAGACTTTCATTAGTACTTAAGAAAATTATACAAGTGAACATGAAAATTTCTCTTAAAAAATGTAATTTTGGGTTTCATGAGTTGAAAGCTCTGGGACATGTAGTATCAGGACTAAGCCTTGGTGTTGACAAAAACAAAGTGGCTGCAGTTTTACTGAAACAAATGCCCCAGAACAAAAAAGAGATGATGTCTTTCTTAGGATTTGCCAGTTATTACAGGCAACACCTTAAAGATTTTGAAATTCATGCCAGATCATTATACAGAATTTGTGATCAACAAACTGTTTTTGAAATGACACAGGAGAGAATTCAAGCATATGATAAAATCAAGTATGCCTTGACCAATGCACCATTATTATTGATGCCAGACTGGAAACTTCCTTTCAAGCTGTATATTGATGCATGTGGTGATGGTTTAGGAGCTGCTCTTCATCAAGTCCAAATTGTCAATGACAAACCTTATGAAGGTCCAGTTTGTTTTATTTCAAGACAAATTAAACCTACTGAGGCAAGATATGGAGCTAGCCAAATGGAGTGCCTTTGCCTTGTTTGGGCTCTGGAAAAACTTCATTATTATCTTGATGGTAGTGTGTTTGAAGTAATTACTGATTGTAATGCAGTAAAATCACTTCTTAACATGAAGACTCCAAACAGACACATGTTAAGATGGCAGATTGCTATACAGGAGTATAAAGGCAATATGACCATAGTACATAAAGCTGGGAATATTCATAAGAATGCTGATGGCTTAAGTAGATGGGCATTACCCAATACACCTGATAATCCTGCCTATGTTCCTACAAGTGCAGAACCTCAAATTCCAATTGAAGGAATTAATATCACAGATGTTGGAACAGAATTCTTTGAAGAGGTTAGAGAAAGCTACAAGCAAGATAAGAATTGTCATATTCTTACTGCTCTACTTGACAAAGATTGTAAAGATGTAGCCTTGGCTAATTCTCTGGATGATATTTGGAAAACATCTTATGATAATGGAAGATTTCATTTGTTTGATGGTATACTATACCATAGATCTAAACACACATGTGTCATGGTCCTATGTAGTAGAATGTTGATTAACACAATACTACTAGAATGCCATGATAACATTTATTCTGGACATCTGTCTGAAGACAGAACAATGGAAAGAATTAAGACATGTGCCTGGTGGCCATCTTGGAGAAAAGATGTCATTGAGTACTGTCATAGTTGTGATAGATGCCAGAAAGCCAATAAAGCTACTGGTAAAAGATTTGGTTTAATGATCCATATTCAAGAACCAAGTACCCCATGGGAAGTGGTTCACATGGATTGGGTAACTGCTTTACCACCTGGAGGTGATAAAAGTTACAATGCATGTCTTGTTATTGTGGACAGATATAGCAAAACACCAATCTTTTTACCATGTCATAAAGATGACACAGCTATGGATACAGCTCTTTTGATTTGGAACAGAGTCATATCCCATACTGGTCTCTTTAAAAATATCATTAGTGATAGAGACCCAAAATTCACATCAGCCTTATGGACTAATCTACATAAGCTTTTGGGTACAAAATTATCATTTTCAACAGCCTACCATCCACAAACAGATGGACTGGCAGAAAGAATGATTCAAACCCTTGAGGACATGATCAGAAGATTTTGTGCTTATGGCCTGGAGTTTAAAGATTCTGATGGCTTTACCCATGATTGGTGTACTCTTATACCAGCATTGGAATTAGCCTACAAGACCTCCATCCATGCTTCAACAGGCAAGACTCCTGCAATGTTGGAAAAAGGATGGAACCCCAAACTTCCAGTTGATACTTTGAAAAAAGATTTGGTTGACATTCATCCAACTGCTTCAAGCTTTAAGCTGCTGCTTGATAAATTGAGACATCATGCAAATCAAAGCATGAATGATGCCTTTGAATATGCTAAGCAGAAATGGGATAAGAGTCATAAGACACCAGAATTCAAAGTAGGGGACTTAATACTAGTTTCAACCTTGAACTTTAATAATATTAAAGGTCCAAAGAAATTGAAAGATTCCTTTGCAGGACCATTTATTATTAAAGCCCTCCATGGGACAAATGCAGTACAAGTAGAACTGTCAGGAGAATTAGGAAACAAACACCCAACTTTCCCTGTCAGGCTTGTGAAGCATTACACATCAAGTGATAAGGAATTATTTCCTTTGAGAAATGAAACACCCTTGGAAGTACCCCCACTTGAACCAAGTGAGGAAAAGAAAGTACTGAAAGTCTTAAAAGAAAGAAGACTTAGGGGTAAAAATGAAAGAGAATACTTAGTCAGGTACAGAAATCCATCACATGAAGATGAGTGGGTTGAAGAAAGTAGAATACCTGATTCCCAAAAGTTTCTCAGAAGATTCAGACATGAGAGAAGACCAATTCCTCAATAAAAAGTTTGAATTGTGTGCTTTACATACTTGAACAGTATAAGTAGAGAGGTTGGACAGTAGATTATACCCCCCCAAATAACTTGGTGGTATACTACAAAAGAAAATTGTGGTACGATTTTTTTTGGTGGTAGGGAATGTGAGCCTGTGAGGTATGTTTAACATACCCATAAGGCCACAAATGATTTTATAAACAATTAAATTTGTCTTAAACAGACTTTTTAGTTGAATTTAAAATAAAAAATAATAAAAAATAAGTATAACTTTTTTTTGGATAAACAAAGTTATAATTATTATGTCATTTTTGGATTCTACACCAAAAATAACCTAGGGTACACCCATAGGGTGTTATACCCAAAAACACTTATTTCTTGTGTTATTAGAAGATTTAAGAATCTCACAGTACTAATGTAACTTTTTTAACATTTTTTTAAAATTGTTAAATTTAAGCTTAATTAAGCTTAAATTTAAAGTTACATAAGGTTTATGCAACTTTACCAAAATTTTAGTTAAAATTGAGGTGTGGTGTATATTTACTGAATTGGCTAAGGATTTGCCATACAGAATGTAAATCCTGCGTGAGCTCAATTTAAAAGTGTTTAAGGCCATAGTATGGCTTTAAATAAATAAGAGGGCAAAATCCACGCAAGAAGGTGGGACAAAGGAAAAAGACCAAATAGAGCTGGGGTACCCAACTTTTTGGATCTGCAATGATTCAATTAAGGTTGTCCACCTGTATTGGAGGATTTTCAACCTTATTTAAACTTTAAGATTAGACTTTGATCCAACCTTAAGGCTTAAACTGATTTTATCCTAAATTGGATAGGAATTTCAAGCTGCCAAGAGGGTAAATCCCAATAAGCAGGCTTGGAATCAAGGTTTTAAGAACTGTCAAAGCTTAATCAAGCTTAAAAAGCTTAAATAAGCTTAAACCTTTAAGGTTTCAATCATCAAAACCTTATCAAAACTTAAGGTTTTGTGTGTATTGCTATTTTACGTGGAAAAATAGTAATAACTTCAAAAATTCATTAGAAATCCAAATCTCAATGGATTTGCTTAAACATTTCACACAGCTTAGAATTCAATATTATCAATATATAAATTAAATTTTAAGTATCTTTTATTAATACGTTTCCTGGGTAATTAGCCTGGAAAATTACTTTTTTAATTAAGCTTAAAGAAAATTATGATTTCTTTAAAAATTAATTAAAAATTGAGTTTAAGATATTTCTGCTTGAAACTCTTATTTTATGTTGTTCATGTGATGAACATTAATATAAATAAACTTATTTTATATTAAAACTTAAAATAATTAAACTAAATGAGGATTAAAGTTACTTGGAGTTAAGAATAACACTGGTAACTTTAAATTGGAAGTAAAAATAAGTTGCCTTAAGTTAAGAACTTGATTTTTAAGCATGGTTTTTCAGTTTTGACCTGAGCACGCCCTCTACATCCATTATTAATCATGAGAGCTGCTCTGTAGACATAAAAAGAGTCTTTTCATCACTGTTTTTGTCCATCATTCATAATCAATCCAATCATATTAGACATTTAAAACAGGTAAAGTTTTATTAAATATAAAATCTTATTATTAAAAGTAATTCTTAAGTTATTTTTATTCTTTATTTATTAAATTAAAGAATTGAAGTCATAGAATTCAGATTATTGTTGTAATCATCTATAATAAGTTTTATTATATAAAATTATCATCTTAAATATCTTTTAAAATCCACAAATTCCTCTCAAAAACTCTTTAATCATAAATTTTATTATAAAAAGTTGTTTTATCTTTGATTTTATTGATTTTTGGCGTGTTTTTAACTTATAATCATTATTTAATATAATAACTGTTGTTTTATAGCTTGTTGTATTAAATAAATATTATAAGTAAGTTTTCTTTAAAGTTCTATATTTTTTTTATCTATTATTAGTTTTTTTATATAGAATTTTATTCTATAAAGAATTATTTCTGCACAGTGTGTGATTAATTCTTTTTATAAATAATATTTATATTATTTATAAGTGGTTAATACTCTTATTTTCCACGTGTAATTGTCTCATTAAGAGCCTTACACTTCTTATTGTTATAACTGTCAGTGACTATAACAATAATAGAATAATTATAATTTATTATAATTATTATATTTTTTTATTATTATATTATTATAATAATAATTAAATTTATTTTTTTTATATAATCATTTTTAATAATTATATTTAAATTTGTGGTTATAATATTTCATTATATTATATTTTGCTACTGAGGACAGTCATAGTACTCTTGATATTGTTACTATTATCAAGAGTTTCATAGACAAACCTTACAAAAGGTCCATAAGATGATGACGTGGCCATATTGGCCACTGGTGATGGATATGGCCAATTGGCCACAAGAGAGCTATGGCGTGATATGCCATATGGGGATCCAAGGAGGTCAATTGCCATGGTTGTGACAGAGGTTTTGGACCATTGAGAATTAAGAGAAAATGAAATGGTCAGCAAAATTTTGAAATGAGAAAGAGAATCAATTTTCATTTGAATGAAATTAATGAGATGAAAATTGATGATAGAGAAAAAATCATAATTGATGAATGAGAGAAATGAATTTAAAGGAATGAAAAGAAATAATCAAATATGAGTTAATTAAAATAATTTCACAGGGGCTCTTCTAAGTGAAGAGGGCCTGGCACTCAGTGAACAGACTTACTTATGGAGGGCTCAGAATAAAATACTCAATGATAGGAGTAATGAAGTAAGAGGATAAATTCCTAATCATAAAATAATAAGCATTAAAAGATATGAGAAAACAAAAGCAATAATAAAGAGCCAACCACAAATAATCCTGTACCACTGTTTCAACCTGTTCAGAAAAGCAAAAAGGATTAATAAAGGATATGGCCACCAGGACTCTACTGAACAGGTGAGGGAAGGCAAAGACTAACTTAATGATTAATAAAATAATACTTCTTAATTAGAAATAAAATAATATTAAATAATAAATCCAATATTTTAATTAACTGGGGGCAAAACCCCCAGGTGGGTGAAGAGGGGCTGGTATATGTGAAAAATACCATCCTTGGAGTTTGAGTGTTGAGATACTTGTCTGTATGCTGGAAGAAGTTGGATGTGGGATTGAATCCTGTATTGGTGAATCCAATACAGGTTATACAGTCAATACAGTTATTTGCGCCTGTATTGATTACAGGGCTGTATTTGGTGAATCCTGTATTTGGGTCTTGCCTGTATGAAACTGTATTGAGGTCTGAAAACTGTATTTGGAGAATGTTGTATGAAACCCCCTTGCTGATTGGGTTTTGAGGGGTATCAATGAAGTAATGATTGTTGAATATGATTGGTAATGCCCCTGCCTCCTTGGCTGTGACATTATCCCCCTCTTGAAAGTGGTGAGCTCTGAGCACCATAAGTACAGTGAGTCTTGATGAGCTTGCAAACAATCCATACAGCTATTTCCCCCAATTCCTTAAATTTATCCCATTAAACTTTCTTCTTCAATCAATACTCAAACAAATCTTCATTTGATCACTTGTAGGTATTTTCCCCTTAATCTTGATTTTGAATTCCCTCTTTTACTGCAAAATTCCTTCATTCTTCTTTAATTTTCTTCATTCTTGTCTTGAGTGTCTTCACCAAACTTTTCTTGAGTCCTCATGGCTTTTGAAAAGTGGGTGACCTGGGTTTATGTCCCAAGAACACCTGATTTCATCATAATTTTAATCTTGAGAGTGTTGGCATAAAGTGGCCAATACTTGAGGTTTTGGACCATTTCAGAAGTCCTGGCCAAAATCCTTGAATTTGTGATTAAAGCGGATTTTGGCCAATTTGCGCAAAATTTGTGCAAAGTGCGCAAATGCGCATATATGGCATATATTGGTGAAAAAATTGAAAAATTTGGTTAATGATGAAAAAATGGCCTTATAAAGTGTTCTGGCCATTTTGCGCAAAGTGCGCAAATGCGCAATTATGATGAAATTAGCCAAAAAGGCCTTTTGAAGCCTTTTGACAAGATAGCAGGGCCTTTTGCGCAAAACTGCGCAAATGCGCAAACTTGCTAATATGCATAATTAAGCATATTTTGATAAAAAATGATGAAACTGAGCTATTTTGAAGTTTTGAGGTCTGATATGGCCATTTGTGCGAAAGTGCATAAATTCATGAAATTGGCCAATTGGGCCATTTGAAGCAGTTTTTTTCTTTTTGATCTTGATTTCTTCTTGAATGTCTTCCTTCTTATCCCCTCCTTGACTGGTCAATTGCCATAAATGCCTTGCTGACTTGCAATTGTCCATAATTCTCTTGGTCTTGAATTTGGAATTTTGACTTGAAGATGAGTTCAAGGCTGACTTCCCTTTGTGATTCCAATCACTCTGATTCCCCACCTTCTGTACTTCATGGTCCTGGTGTTTTTGATAACTTGAGGGAGCTTTCTGAAGAGAGTATGGCCCCTACAGAGATTTGGGACATCAAGAAAACCTATAATGGTTTTAAATCTGTCAGAGTTATTGAGCCACCCTGCACCAATTGTAAGAGGAAAGGGATTCCTTGTGTGGAATCTGCTACTGCTAGGTCCACCAGGTGTCAATTTTGCAATCTTGGAAAAAGAAATTGTTCCCAAGCGCACTATAGCTTTCCTGAAAATGTCAGAAGATTATGGAGCAGCATCAAGAAGGGTGGAAGATTTGGATTGGAAGCTCCTGTTGATGAACCTCCCACCTCTGATGCCACCTCTGGTCACTCCAATTGTGAGTTGATTGGCCATAAAATTGATGGGTTACTGACTTCTATGTTTCTTTTTCTTCTTCTTCAGTGACTGGATCTAGAATGAGAGGTGTCCAACAATGTAATAATATCAGTGGCTCCTGGTCAGCCATTGGAGGATCAATTTACACCCAAGGAAGTCCCATTGGAGTGGCCCCAGAGGTTCCCATTTTGGTCACCAGAAAAGATAGAACTCTTGGAAGATTGAAGAGAAATTTGGTGTTTCAAGATGAAATTGATACTGATGCTGAAGGAAGTGATGAGATTGATGGAGAAGAGCTTGAAATGACTACCCCAATCCAGAAAAGAAGAATCCAATCCACCTCACAATCCTTAGTCCAAGCCAGTACCACCAATAATGAAGTGATCAGGTCCCCCCAACCACCTCAACTTCCGATTAGATCCCCAACCAGGCCCTCTACACTTGCCTCCACCTCTACCAATATCCAACCACCAGTGGCCAGCACTTCTAGAGACCCAATTTCTCCAGAGCCTGAATCAATCTTTGAAAACCGTTGCCGCTGGAATATTACTGGCAACTTCACTGATCAGAAAAGGGTGAACAAGAAGGTGGTCACCTCTCCATTTGCTGAAGTTCATGCTTTGACTGAGGTGTTTGTTGATAAGGCTATGAAGAGTGCTATTCCAGGGGAGCCCACTGCTGCTTTGGCCAGGGAGGCAGTTGCTTATGAAGATGCCATGGTTGTTAAGCTTAGAGAAGCCTTGAAGAAATTTTGATGGGATTATCTGTAGCTGGTCTTTACCATTACTAGTTTTTGCTCTTGATTATTAAATAAATTGACTCCCCAAACAAGAGATGGGAGTTATGATTGCTGCTTTTGAAACAAGAAATGAAAAATAAATCATACAAGTAAAAGAAAATGAAAACAAAAAATAAAAATGAAAAAGAATTGAGAGAAAAAGAGAGTAAAGAAAGAAATAAGAAATGCCTGAGGGTTGTCCTTCTTGTGGTGAGTTGCTTGATTTTGGCCAAAATGTTCTGAAAGATAAAATCAAGCATTTGATGCTCACAGCATGGCCAAGGTAATGTTTTACAAGAAGTAGACCCCTCAGGGATGCATACCAGGAGATGGAACTTACTTTCATAAACTTCCACTCCCCACCAAGCACCATAAATGAAAAAGAAATTATGCCATAACATGAATTGTGGTAATGAATGTCTTCAAAGATAATTTATGGCATGATTAAAGAAAGAAAAGAAAATAAGAGGAAAGATTGGGCCATATCTTGATGAAAGGTCCAAATCTTGAGGGTATGATGTTGCAAGGCCTTCTGAACCTGTCCAAAAAATTGACAAGTGCTCACAAAGTGGCCAAGGTGATGCTTACAACAAATTTGGGTAGAACACCCCCTTAAAGGTGCATGCCAGGAGAGGAACTTACTTTCATAAACTCCAATCCCCACCAAGCACCATAAATCAAACTCTTGAAGCATTTGGGCCAGGCTTCTCTGGATACAAAGTGTGAAAATCCTTGACAAGGTCTGGGGAGTTGGTAAGGTTAGAAGCTGGTTCCCTAGTTGTTCTTTCTGGGTCTTCACTGAATCCTTTCCACTCAACTAAATACCATAATGAACCTCTCTTGAGTTTTGAGTCCAGAACCTGAGACACTTCCCATTCTTCTTTCTCTTCCACTATTACTGGAGGTGGTGGCAATCGGTGTTGATTTGGGATAGTTGATTGCTTCACTGGTTCTAACAAGGACACATGGAAGACAGGGTGAACTGACTTCCATTGTTGAGGCAACTTGAGGTGATATGCATGGCTGCCAATCTTCTTGAGAACTTCAAAGGGTCCCAACCATCTTTCTGAAAGTTTCTTGGTGGGTCTTGTTGTCTTGATGTTCTTGGAAGCTAGCCATGCTTTGTCCCCAGGTTGGAAATCAGGTGGAATTGCTCTATTTCTATCTGCATACTTCTTAAAACGCTTTATTGCTGACTCTAATTCTTCTCTGACAACTTGCTGTACTGATTGGAGTTTTGATGATAACTTTCCAGCAGGTGTATCTTGAAAAATGTGAATTGAATCAAAGCTGGTATTTCTTCCATAAATGGTGAAAAATGGTGACTGTTTTGTTGATGAATGTTCTGCATTATTATAGGCAAATTCAGCCAGAGGGAGCCAGGTGTGCCAGTCATCTTAATGGTAACTTACATACATCCAAAGATACTGTTCTAGAATCTGATTTACCCTCTCTGTCTGTCCATCTGTTTCAGGGTGAAAGGCAGTTGAAAGATCTCTTGATATCTTGAGCTTCTGACACAATTGAGTCCAAAATGATGAAACAAATAATGAACCTCTATCACTGACAATACTGACTGGAAGACCATGTTTGGAAAAGACATGATTAATGAATATTTGAGCTAAGTCCAAAGCAGTGATTGCTGAATAAGTTGGAGTAAATATTTCCATTTTTGAAAATCTGTCTACAACTACTAAAATTGAATCAAAGTTGCTTGACAAGGGCAATTGAGTGATAAAGTCCATTGACAAAGAATTCCAAGGACCAGATGGAATTTGAAGAGGCTTGAGTAGTCCAAACGTCTTATGGTGGATGTTCTTGTTTCTTGAACATTTCTGACATGAGGACACATAGTCCTTGATGATTTGATTCATGCCAGCCCAATGAAAATCCCTCTTGATGAGCTTGAGGGTCTTCTCCTGGCCAGGATGGCCAGCCAAAGGTGAGTCATGACGCTTTTGAAGAATGTCCAATTGAATTTCATTATTGCTTGGAATGACTACTCTATCTTTGAACAATAATAATTTTTCTTTAGTTTCAAGAGAATAGTCTGGGACTGATTCTCCTCTTGCTAATTTCTTGAGTATTTCCTTATAATCTTTGTCTTGCCATACTTGTCTTTGAATTTGATCAACTACATCTGAAAACATATAAGCTTTTATTGAAAAGAATCTTGACTCTTGAATTTCATTTTGCTTGAGAACTTGATGAAAATTTTGAGGATTCTTGCTGATGAAATCCACCCCCCTCTCTGGGTACACGTTGTCCCGACGTGACAAGGCATCTAGTAAAGTGGCCAGCCTTCCTGGGTGGTAAGTGATGATAAAATGAAATTCAGATAAAAATTCAGTCCAACGGGCTTGACGACAAGTAAGGACTTTAGAGGACATAAAATACTGAAGAGAACAATGGTCTGTCAAGACCTCAAAGGAATCAGAAAGAGAAAGGAGAAAAGCTCTCCAGCGCTTGAGAGCCCAAACTATGCCAATGAGTTCCTTCTCATGAATTTCATAGTTGAGTTCAGCTGGTAAGGGCTTGTGACTATCAAATGCAATGGGATGCTTTCCTGAGTCATTCACCTGACTCAGTACAGAACCCAAGGCATAATAAGAAGCATCAGTCTCTACAATAGTTGGTAGAGAAGGATTAAAATGAGAGAGAATAGGAGCCGTGGTGAAAGCTTCTTTGAGTATTTCAAACTGACTAAGAGCTTCCTCATTGAAGATAAAGGGAGAATCTTTTTTAAGGAGGGAAGTGAGAGCAGAGATTTTTTTGGAATAATTTTTAATGAAACAATGATAAAAATTGGCAAAGCCAAGAAAAGATTGGAGGGCCTTGATGTTCTTGGGCTGAGGCCAATTGAGGATTTGTTGAACTTTTGAAGAATCCATCTTGAGGCCATCACTTGAAACAAAATAGCCCAAGTATTCCACACTTGAGGCATGGAATACACACTTTGAGGCTTTAACAAACAAATTATTGCCTCTCAGTCTTTGGAGAACAGAGGCCACATGTTTAACATGTTCATCCAAAGAGCTAGAGAAGACTATAATATCATCCAAGTACACTACAACAAAAATATCCAAATAATCTGCAAAGATATCATTCACAAGATTTTGGAATGAAGCTGGAGCATTGGTTAAGCCAAATGGCATAACCAAATACTCATAACTACCATATTTGGCTCTAAAGACAGTTAAGTGCTCATCCCCCTCTTCAATTCTCAGGAGATTATAGGCACCACACAGATCTATCTTGGAGAAGATAGTAGCACCATTAAAGATGGTAAGACGCTGATTCATTGGAGGAACAGGATACCTGTTCTTCCTAGTGACAGCATTAAGTTTGTGGTAGTCAACACACAAACGAAGACCACCATCCTTTTTCTTAATAAAATGACAGGTGCTCCTGTTGAGGAGGAGCTTGGTCTAATGAAACCTTTCTCTACATTCTCTGAAATTTAGGCCGGCAGTGTTTCTGACTCCTTTTTAGATAAAGAGTAGATAACACCAACTGGAGGTAGAATACCCTCCAGTTCAATATGATGATCACAGGCACGGTGTGGAGGAAGTTTCTCTGCTTTCACTTTGGAGAATACATCCAAATATTTGTGATAAACAGGAGGGACTACCTTCAGCACAGTTTCAATCTCTTCTGGCTCTTCCTCCTCACCCCACTGCTCCTCCAGGGAGGCATGAAAAGATAAAGGAGGAAGGTCCATATCCCCTTGAAAGAGATGAAGTGAAGATATAGCAACATCTTTTATCTCTTTGAAGACTTCATCTCTTAATGGAAGTAATGACTGAGAGGGAAAAATGGAGGGTTTATGGACAGAAGGAGGAAGGGAAGGTGTCTTAAGTTCACCGACCAGAGCAACACTGTTGACAGCAGTGGAAAAGTCATTACTAGTAGAAGAAATAATACCACTAGAATCCTTATGATTAGAATCATAGGTGATCAATCCATTTTTCCAATCAATAATGGGATTAAAATGGTAAAGAAAATCATAGCCCAATATCAGGTCTTCTCCCTTGGGTAAATCTATGATAAAGAAATCCCATTCAAAGCTTGGGAAGGAAGGTAAATCAACAACCCACTTGGTATAATTGGTGATGAACAAGGAAGTGGATTCACTGGAATCCAGAATGAAAAGAGGAATCTTTTCAGGGAGCTCTGACATGGTCAATGAGTACTTGAGAACAAAATTCTTTGCAATAAAGGAGTTTGTAGCACCAGAGTCAATGAGAATACTATAAGAAATATCAGAGATTGAAGAGAAAATAAGAAACTTTAAATATTTCTTGACACTAGTATTCAGAGTGCACAATTGTGCTCTTGAAGGAAATAAGTGAGAACCATTGAACACATCATGATTCCCACTCAGGCTATTCCCTGCTTGCTAGGGAAGCCTTTTGATGGCACTTGCCTATTCTCAGGCCTCTTGAAGCATTTTTCAAATGGGTGTTTACCACCACAATAATTGCACAAGCCTTCTTTGATCCTCCTCTCCTTTTCAGAACCAATTAATTTGTTGTCCTTATTGAGGAGAGCAGCATGAGGCTTGTCTTTGGACACTTGAAAATTCTTCCCCTTCTTATTCTTCCTGTGATAAGGCTTTTTTGATGATGAACTTTGAGGGGGCTTGGAGGAGTTGGATTCACTGATTGGAGGCTTCTTCTCTTGATGACTACCCTTTTCCTTCTGCCTCTCATGGTACCTGGTATCTAACTCCAAGGTGATATCCATCAGTTCTTGAAGACTATCAAAGGTTCCAGGGTGAGAAGCCAATTGGTCCAACAATCTTGATGCCAAGCCTCTCCTATACACATGAATATAGGCCCTTTCCCCCCAGTCTCCAATTCTTGACATTAAACTTCTGAAATCAGCTATGTACAAGGAAACTTGACCACTTTCCCTCATCCTCAAATTGTCCAGCTCTTGTTCAGCTTTTCTGACTTCATTGGGATCACCAAATAGAGTGAATAACTGGGTTTCAAACAACTGCCAGTTATTGAGGAGATAAGAAGGGTCTTCATTGGATATATTTGAGAGGTAAGGTTCAATCCATTTGCCAGCTCTACCAGTAAGAAAAGAAGTTGAGTACAAAACCTTCTTCCTGTCAGAGAAGAAGCTTGCTGGGTCATTATGGAAAATTAATTGACAAGATTGAATAAATCCTCTCAGTTTATAAGCTTTAGTACCATCAAAAGAATCAGGTGCCTTCATTGATGGAGTCTTGAATGCAGGGGCTTTTGAATTGTTCCTTGGGGCAACTGCTTGAGTGAGTTTTCCCATAAATTGAGTCATTTGCTCCATCATCTTGAGAAAATTTGGTTCAGCTTGAGAGACAAGAGGTTTATTTGAAAGGGCTAGATTTGGAGCTTCAGAAGCCTCAGGAGCACCTGCCAAGGCAGCTGCAACTTCAGTCTCTTCAGACTCCTCCTCTTCCACAGACTTTTCCCCCTCTTCATCTTCAGCTTCCCCTAATCTGCTTCTAGGCCCTTGAGAAACACCAGGATAACCACCCAATAGTCCAGAGAGTGATCTGGATCTTCTAGACTTCACACCTCCTCTTCTGGAGGGTGCTGCTCCTTCCATTGGTGGTCCTCTGTCCAAATTTGCACTCAGTTGATGAACTGATGGTGTGCAGTCAGAAGGAGCCCTTGCTGTAGGAGTGAGAACAGCTTGATGTCTCTGGGATCTTGTATTCTTGGCTGGTGGGCTATGCTGAACTGGCATCATGAAAAAAGAATGAATAATAACTTGACAATACTCTGAATAAAAGAAGGCTTGACCAAATCAAATTAAATGAGAATCTTGATGATCCTGAAGAATCAATAGACATTCTTGAATTGAATCAATATGAATAAATCTTGAAGAGTGAAGATGACAAAGTCAAATTCTTATGAATAATCAATTTCAATCAATAAGTCAAATCAAGTAAATCAAGTAAATTCAAAATCAAATCAATTAAGTCTTGAGGAATTCAATCAATATCTTCAAAAATCAATTCAATTTTCTTGATGAATAAAATTCAAATCAATCAATTAAATCAAATATTGAGGATAAATCAGCTATCTTGAGGAATCAAATCAGATCAATCAATTAAATCAAATCAGAATCTTGAGGTCAGTCAATTTCTTGAGAAATCAATCAATAAATCAATAATCTTGAGAAATTTCAAAATCAACCAATGATAACCCCAATTCAATAACTCCTGAAAAGATAAACCAATTAATCCTAAATTCCAATCAATTAAACCTGATAAAAAACCTGAATTCAGACAGAAAATGAAAATGAAATTTGATTGAGGATTAAAAGAAAACTGAATGGTCAGCAAAATTTTGAAATGAGAAAGAGAATCAATTTTCATTTGAATGAAATTAATGAGATGAAAATTGATGAGAGAGAAAAAATCATAAAAGTCATAAGATCATGAAAAAATCATAATTGATGAATGAGAGAAATGAATATAAAGGAATGAAAAGAAAGAATCAAATATGAGTTAATTGAAATAATGTCACAGGGGCTCTTCTAAGTGAAGAGGGCCTGGCACTCAGTGAACAGACTTACTTATGGAGGGCTCAGAATAAAATACTCAATGATAGGAGTAATGAAGTAAGAGGATAAATTCCTAATCATAAAATAATAATCATTAAAAGATATGAGAAAACAACAGCAATAATAAAGAGCCAACCACAAATAATCCTGTACCACTGTTTCAACCTTTTCAGAAAAGAGAAAAGGATTAATAAAGAATATGGCCACCAGGACTCTACTGAACAGGTGAGGGAAGGCAAAGACTAACTTAATAATTAATAAAATAATACTTCTTAATGAGAAATAAAATAATATTAAATAACACATCCAATATTTTAATTAACTGGGGGAAAACCCCCAGGTGGGTGAAGAGGGGCTAGTATATGTGAGAAATACCAGCCTTGGAGTTTGAGTGTTGAGATACTTGTCTGTATGCTGGAAGAAGTTGGATGTGGGATTTAATCCTGTATTGGTGAATCCAATACAGGTTATACAGTCAATACAGGTATTTGCGCCTGTATTGATTACAGGCCTGTATTTGGGTCTTGCCTGTATGAAACTGTATTGAGGTCTGAAAACTGTATTTGGAGAATGTTGAATGAAACCCCCTTGCTGATTGGGTTTTGAGGGGTATCAATGAAGTAATGATTGTTGAATATGATTGGTAATGCCCCTGCCTCCTTGGCTGTGACACAAGCATACCTTTGTCCGTTTTTGAGATATAAACCTCAAAATTGGTTTGGTGTGTAGCGCTGTATGTGTTCTAGACAATGGTGGCTCATTTGATATGGTTATCATTAAATATGGCAAAGGTATGCCATGTACAAGATTTTTGTACATATGGATGTTTTAGGCAAAAAGCTGTATTGGGCTTGCTTGACATATAGCTTTTGTTCTAGATGACATGTGGGGAAATGAATGGCACCATCAGATAGCCCTGATTATGCACTTTCCAAAAGGACCCCACCTTAGGTATCTCACACTAAAGCTGTAAAAGTTAGATGAGAGCTGAATGCTCTATTTAGCCTTATTTGGGCTGAATTTGGCCATAACTTCTGTAATACTGGTGCTAGCTCAGTTTAGCTGGTATCATTCAATAGCCCTGACTTAGAGCTTCATTGTGAATGACCGTTTGATGGGGATGAGCCTCTTACTCTGTATTTAAGATGAGAGGTGAAAATTAAGGTATATGCTCAGAAACAACTTTGAGCAGGAATAACTTTGTTATTCTTTGTCCTATGATGATGGGAGTTGTATATTTGGAAAGAGGTTAGTTTCCTGTTTCCTTTTATACTTTTGAATTAATGTGGCTCAGCTCCATGTTTTGGTGGTATCTTGGCTTCACCATTGGTGTATTGTATTTGACTGTCATGCTTGTGCTCTGGTTTTGGGTCACAGGCTGACATACCCTCCCTCTAAAAAAGGCTCATCATTTATGAGACTGTTCAGTCCTCCTAGAGGCTCTGAATTTCCTTAAATGAAGGTTCTTATCTGGTATGGCATCTTCTGCCAACCATTTGTCTTTATCAGCTGTTTGGTTCTTGAATCTGACTAACTATTGTCTCTTATCCTTACCATTAAGTCTGAATTTTGTGGCCCTAATGATCTTCTTCACTGGTCCATGGGAATCCTCCACCTTGACTATTTCTGGTGGTGTGGGGTCCCCCTTCCTGGAGGCGAATTTATCCTCCTCTGTCTGGAAGTATGGCTTGACTAAACTCACTGGAAAGACTGGGTGTTTCCTGGAAAATTCCTCTGTGAGTTTGACTTCAACTGCATTTTTCCCTATCAATTTAATGATAGTGAAGGGCCCTACAAATGAGTCTCTCATTTTCTTGGGTTCTTTGAGATTATTAAAGTTAAGTGTAGACACTAACACTTGGTCCCCTTCTTTAAAGTCAGGTTCCATGTGTGATTTGTCCCACCTCTGCTTATTATATTCTTTTGCCTCAGCTATGCATTTGGCAGCTGTGTCACAAGCCCTCTTCCACATTAAATGGAAATATCTGGCTGTGGGGTGGATTTTCAGAAGGCTTTTTCTTCAGGCGATCCACAGGCAATAGGGGACTCCACCCTTTTTTTACCAGTGCAGGTGTTTTTCCTGTGGTATAGTCCTGACTTGTGTTATAAGCCAGTTGAACTGCTGGTAGAAGGGTAACCCAGTCATGGGTGTAACCTTGATGATCCTCATATTTCATGCCATAGGCACATAATCTTCTAAGGATGTCCTCCATTGTCTGAATCATCCTTTCAGCTAATCCATCTGTTTGTGGATGGTAAGCTGTAGAAAAAGCAAGTTTAGTACCCAGAATTTCATAGAGGTTGGTCCAAAATTCAAATGTGAACTTTGGGTCCCTATCACTGATGATGATCTTAGGGACTCCACAGGTAGATATGATTTTGTTCCCAAATAACAGAGAAGTATCCATGGCTGTGTCCTCCTTGTGACATGGTAGGAACCTCATACTCTTGCTGAATCTATCAACTATGATTAAGCAGGCATTCAAGTTTTCTTTGCCTCCTGGAAAAAGTCCTGTAACCCGATCCATGTTGATGGTTTCTCATGGGTGTTTGGGTTCTTCTATGTTTTGAAGTAACACATATTTCTTCCCATGTTTTCTGTTTGCCTATTGGCATCTTTCACAACTGTTGATGTATTCATCAACTCTTGTTCCCATTTGGGCCCCCAAGCGGCACTTGCTACCCTTTCTTTGGTCCTGTCTTCATTCATGTGTCCCATATAGGGGCAATCATGGCATTCCTGCAGGATCAAATATATATGGTCTCTGTCTATTATTGTGAGTTCACTAGTTTGCTTCTCTCCATGGTAGAGCAGGCCATCTATAAAGAAAGCTTTATGGTCCATATAGCCCCTCAACCAGCGTTCCTCTCACTGGCATTCCAGTTCTGGGCTCCTATATTTTTTTGAAGGAGTTGTAACAATATGCCACACTGTTTGTGATTGGCATATGTCTTCATCACTGCATTGAAGAATTAGTTTTGCAGTTCTGAGGAGCTTATTCCCAATATGGGAGTTTCTCTTCCTTCTGAGTTAGTGTTTCCACTGTCTGGGGTACCACCTTCTGGTGTCCACTCAGAAAATCTGAAGTTTTTTCTTACTGTCTATTTCCATGAAATGGAGAGGAATTTTAGCTGCTACTCCAGAGTCATAAGCTGGGTTGCGTTTGACATTATCAAGTGGCCATCTGCTGAGGTCATGTTCATTGGTATGACTTTTACCCTCTTTGTATATGATGGTCATATTCCCTCCATACTCCTGGATAGCTGTTTTCCACCTCAGCATGTGTCTATTAATAGTATTCATGTTCAGGAAAGACTTCAAGGCTGTGCAGTCTGTGTAGACTTCAAAGACTGTACCCTCCAAATAATAATGGAGTTTCTCTAGAGCCCGGACTAAGCATAGACATTCTGTCTGGGTGGTTCCATACCTGGCTTCTGAATTTTTTAGCTTCCTAGAGATTTAAAATATTACTCCCTCTCTTGGTTCACCATCCACAATTTGTCTCTGGTGAAGGGCTGCTCCTAAGCCTTGGCTACATGCTGTGTTTATGTATAGCTTGAATGGTAGTTCAAAGTCAGGCAAGATGAGCACAGGTGCATTTGTCAGTTCATATTTGATCCTCTCATATGCATCCCTTCTTTCCTTGGTAATTCCAAAAACTACATCCTTTAAACATAGCTTGTATAGACTACTAGTTATGTGGGCAAAGTTTTTAATGTGGTTTCTATAGTAGCTAGCAAACCCAAGGAAATTTTTGATGTTTCTTGGTACTGGCCTTTGCAGTACTGCTGCTACTTTGTTCCTGTCAATTTCCAGACTAAGACCTGATACTTTATGTCCTAGAGCTAGTAGCTCTTGTTGGCCAAACTTGCACTTTTTAAGTGAAATTTTCAGATTTAAAGGTGTGCATTTACTTATAAATCTGTCTATGTATTGCACATGGTCTTCCCATGTCTTTGAGTATATAATGCTTTCATCAATATATACTACCATCCAGCCTTCCAATATTTCTTCTTGAAATATGGTGTCCATCATCCTTTGGAAGTGGGCTGGTGCATTCTTGATGCCAAATGGAATCCTGGTGTACTGATATATGCCCATGTGACATATGATTCTTAGTAATTTCATGGAGCTTGGTTCAACTCCATTCTGGTGGAAGCCTTTCATACAATCCATTTTGGTTATGTATCTGGCTTTTTCCTGTTTGTCTAAGGCATGAGATATCCTAGGTATAGGGTACATGTCAGCTTTGGTGTAGTTATTCAGAGCTCTGGAATCTCCACACAGCCTAGACTTGCCATCATTCCAGGTGATCAGGACAGGAGTGTTAATTTCCATTATTTCATTATGTCCAATCTTTCTGATGAAATCCATGTCCAGGAGTTCATTGATATGTTTTTCAATTTCCTTCCTGGTTTCCAGACTTGCTTGGTAAGGAGGTCTCCTGAGCATTGGTGGATAAGTTCTTTTCACATCCAGATATAGTTCTATATCATGGCCTCTAATCTTGCCCAAAGGTTCTTCACCAATGGAAAATTCTGGTCTATTCTTTCTCAGCATTTTCAGTAAGCTTAGTTGCTGCTTACTGGTGAGGGTAGTACTAAACTGTCCCTCTCTGAATTCATTCAGTAGTTCTTCCAGAGGGTCTTGGGCAGATATTTGGTATATATCAAGTGAAAATTTGTTTTCCTTGCTGGTACCAATGGTATTGTGCCTGTTTTTACTATTATAAATATCTATGCCATACATCCTCTGGTAATCTGTTCCCAGTAAAACCCCTTGGATGTGGGCATCATCAAGCACTACAAACTCTGGGTTGAGTCTGATATTACCCTTCCTATGGGGTATAATTATTGCTTTAATAATTGTCCCAATTGAAGTCATCTTCCCTGAAGCACTTTTGAAGCTCTTTGCTTTGGTTGCCAAGAGTTGTTTCTCCCAGTTGGGGAAGTTGTTGTCAAGATACTTACTGGCCACTATGGAGCATTGTGCCCCACTGTCAATGATCAATGGGTGTGGAGCATTGTAAATTCAAAAAGTCATTTTTTGTGGCTGTTCCATGTATGTATACCATTCCTTTGGTTGGTGTGACTAGGAATTTGTGTGCATCTTGTGTTTTTTGCACAAGTTTTTGTTTGCAGTGTCTTGTGGCATGCCTGCTTCTAACTGTATGTCCTGGATGTCTAGTGGGGTTTCCTCTTGGTATTCAACTAGAAATTCTTCTCTTGGGTCTTTCTCTTCAGCAGATTGTTCTCTTATGGCATCTCCCATAGAGTCTGAGTCAGAATCTTCTGTTTTTTTTATTCCATAAATTGACAAGTAATCATTTTGTAAGGTTTGACTGTGAAACAATAAGTAACAATTACTAATATTTTAGTTATTGTACTATGAATGTCCTTATAAATGAAATAAATAAGATAAAAACAATTATAATAATAAATAATTATCATAATTATGGCGTAAAATGATTATATTATTAAATAAATATAATAATATAATAAGTAAATATATTAATATATTTAAAAGCACTTTATTATTGTTACCAACAAATAATAAAGGCGTAAAAAATTGTTTTTTATTAATAAAAAACATTTAATAACAATAATATTACTAATATTAAAGTTATAAATTAATATAAATACTATTTATATCAATTATAAAATTATTAAAGTAATAATAGAGAAAAATTATTATAATAATATAAATAACATACTTTTAATGCGAATATAATAATTTTGAGTCATTTTACACCTAATAATGTAAATACAACTTATTTAAATTGTAGTTACAATAAAATTTAAGAGAAATTACAATTTTTCTTGATTTTATGTGGAATTGAGTTTTTTAAGAGAAATTTAAACAAAACAATTAAATAATTGCAATATTCACCTCTGAGATGATGATTATAATATGATTACCTTTTGTCTTTAATGATATAAAAGTGTTATATATAAAGAATAAAGAACTTACCTTTTGATTTAATGATTTGATGTTTTGTAAGCATCTGAGGGGAAAATAGAGTAAAAAGAGCTCTATTTATAGTAAATATCTCCCTCCTAGAGTCCAGCAGGCTTTTAGTAGAGGTTTACTGATTCTTTCTACTGAAATTGATCAATATTTTAAGGTTTGGTGATGATTAAATCATGATCAAACCATCTTACCTCATAATTACGCCATCATCTAGAGTTATCACTATAGCTCTAAGTTTGATGACATCATAGGCTTGGCAGAAGCCTAAACTTCGTGTATTTTCTTATAATTAATCATAATATAATAGTATTCACCAGTTTCATCACTCATATGACTGTTAAGCTTAAAATAATATTACAGTGAGTGATCATAAATGATCAAATTTAAGCTTAAGCTTTGATCATTAATACCTTTTAATTTATACATGCTACAGCTATTCTGAGATTGGATTGTGATAGCTTGGCATTCCCTTATTACACTTCCAAGCACATTTTATTACATCATCAAAACTGTATTTTTGATGATTTTTCTTGTAACTCATCTTTTCTGTCAAAATTTAATATTTTAAACTTCAAACCATGATTTCAAGGGGTTATACCTTGAATATTGTAATAAAAAATACATCATTCTTCATGAATTATTTTGACCACTTTCACAACAAAGTGGTCAACAGCTCTATTGATGTTAATCAATAATCCATACCAGGTTTTAACCTTCTTTATAGCTTGTGAAATATAGTTCATTTCTGTATTCCTACATTAATTATGTAGTGACTTCTTTTTTGGTTCATCACTCTATCATGTATATTTCAAAAGATATTAGCTAGAATCCTTGAATATATGCATTGACCAAAAATTGCATACATTCAGCTTAACTCCTTAGCTATTGACTTTGGAAATAAGCTTCTTAATTTTTTTATGTGTAGATGTTTATGGAGAATCCAATGGTACCATTCATTTCAAATGTTGTTACATTTGTCTTTGAAATAATTAAGGATTCATATTTTTATAAGGTATTATGACTTATAACTCATTAAATATTGACTTTACAGATATGCCATAAAAATGGTATATGTGTATTTTACCATGGGTAATCCAATGGTGTAATTTATTTCACATGTTTATTCATTGGTTTTAAGTTCAATCAAGCTTTATGCCTATTTATGGAAGTTTTATAGCTTTAAGGTAATTATTTTTAAAGGTATAATTATTTTAAATATTTCTTATGACCTTTTTGGGTATGTGTTCATATCTCAAAGGCTCACATTTTCCATTATGCATTGAAATGAATCTTTGAGGAGTTGGTGGAGCGGAAGAGCTTGATCCATATCTTTCCAGTCCTCTGGTTTGAGGTTCCTGCTGAGTTGGAAATTGAATGGCAGGATTTGTATGATTTCCCTCAGTGTCTTGCCATCCACCACTGTTTCCAAGGTGTCCTCCTCCAACTATTCTGGTTCTGGACAAGCCTTCTCTTTCCCCTGCCTGGTTCCTTTGGAAGCCAAGGTTTCTGAGGTGTACATGTGACATATTTGTGTTTGCAAGCAGTCAAAAACTTTATGTTGTTAGGGTATTTACCTTTGACTGTGCCTTGTACAAACTTTTTTCCTGATAATTTTGGCAATTTAACTTTAGAGGTTACAACTGGTTTAATTTCAATAATCTTACCTGTACAATCTGTTAAGGTTGGTTTACCTTGTATTGAAGCAGATTTTTGTGGCTTTCCATTCCTCTGAGTGACAGTGGGTGTCCCCTTATTTGCTGTAATCAGGCCTTCACTGTGCCTCTTTCCTTTGCCCTTGCTGCCCTCTGGTTCTTAGGGTGTCACTGGTGTGTTGGCCTGTGATATGTAGTTTTCTTCCACTGAATCAAACAGGAAAAGAGGGCTTAATGTCAGTTAAGACTTCTTCAAATGCTGTTTGCACATCTAATAATGGCCTCTGGGCTTGTATGTTACTACAATATGCCCTTGTATAATGACAGTGTAATTGAATTAATGATTTCACCTCATAAATACAGCTAACAGATAGCTGGTACACTGTTTGTATGCCATTATCTCACAGAATAATGTGTAATTTGCAAGTATAGTCTGGTAAAAGTAGTATGTAAGAGGGTAATTGAATTAAGAATACACCCAAACACACCTCAGCTTTTGATTTTAAAGTAAGAGTTATCCTTATTTTAATTGAAAAAAAATGACTTTATTAATGGCTGAAAGTGTTTTGATATGTAATACATGCCAATAATAAGGGTTTTTTGTGGTGATTAAATCATAATCAACCACACCACAATTTGATTAAAGAAGACAAATGATGGTGGTATATGACATATACCACTGTAAAAATATATATAAGATATATATTATATATATTTTTTAAAAAACAAATACACCTAAAAAGATTAAAAAATTTGTAAGAACTAGAGAAAATAAAAGAAACTCACTTATAAGGTGCAAAAAGTTGAAAAAAACACAGCCAGGCCCCCAAGATGTCAGGCTGAGTCTATGATGAAGGTGTACATTGGTATTTACAACTTTAACTATGACTGTGACACGGTGAAGAAATTTTAAAAAGAGTTTGCTTTATAGTAACAAATGCTTGAATTAAAATATTAAGGTCTTTACTATAATAATATATTGGTGGTGAGCGCTGCTGAAAGCCCTGGGTGCAGTCTTACCAGTTGGATTACTATAATAAGAGCTATAATACTTAATTTTAAAGTATAACCTGGCTATTTTTCAAAAGTATAGCTGTTTATGACAGTTGTACAACATAGGAATTTGAGAGCAGGATGGGGATTGCTTTTCTGGCAGTGAAAAGGAATCCTTTTATCCTGAAATGGGGTGAAAAGGCTGCTAGACCTTTTGACATAGAGCAAGTGAATAATTTTCACTCTCAAAGACAGGCTTGTGGTTTGCAAAATGCCTTTATAACCTGTATTGGGCTCATATGTGGCTTTAAAACCACATCTGGGAAGTCTTCACCAATACAGGGTGAAAATCTTCATCTGGTGGCCACATAGCCTGATTCTGACGTGTATGACATGTAGAATGCTGTACAGAACCTGTATGGGACCCCAGTATTGAATGAAATATGAGTTATTGAAGTAAAAACAAGCTTCTTTGTCTGTTTGAAACCTCATAATCATAGTTATGGGATATTATCCCATGGTAAGGCTTTATTGGCCAAACGTTGAGATTTTGACCTCAAAAAAGCCATAACTTTGTTGTTTTTGGGGATATCAACCTCAAGATTGGTTACGTGTGTAGCCCCATACTCATTCTACACAATGGTACCTCATTTGATATGGTTATTATTAAATATGGCAAAGTTATGCCATGTACAAGATTTTTGTATATATGCATGTTTTAGGCAAAAAGCTGTATTGGGCTTGCTTGACTTATAAATTTTGTTCTAGATGAGATGTAGGTACATGAATGGAACCATCAGATAGCCCTGATTGTGCTCGTTCCAAAAAGACCCCACTTTAGGTATCTCCCAGTAAAACTGTAGAAGTTAGATGAGAGGTGAATGTTTTATTCACCCTTATTTGGCCTGAATTTGGCCATAACTTCTGTAATACTGGTGCTAGCTCAGTTTAGCCGGTACCATTTGATATCCCTGACTTAGAGCTTCATTTTGAATACCCATTTGATGGGGTTAAGTCTCATACTCTGTATTTCAGATGAGAGGCAAAAATTAAGGTTTATGCTCAGCAACAACTTTGAGCAGGAATAACTTTGTTATTCTTTGTCCTATTATGATGTAACTTGTTTATTTAGAAAAAGGTTAGTTTCCTCTTTCTTTTGATACCTTTTGATTGAATTTGGCTCAGTTCCATGTTGTGGTGGTATCTTGGCTTTACTATTGGTTTATGGTATTTGGCTGTCATGCTTGTGCTCTGGTTTTCAGTCACAGGGTGACAAGAGATGTATATATAAATAATAAAAGATTTTACCTTTGGATTTAATTGTTCAATTGTTTTGATGCGTCTGAGGGGAAAATAGAGTAAAAAAAGCTCTATTTATAGTAGGCACCTCCCTTCTTGTAGACATTTACTGATGTTATCCACTGGAAATGATCAGTATTCTAAGGTTTAGTGATGATTACGCCATGATCAAACCATCTTATCACATTATTATGCCATTATTCAGAGTTATCACTATAACTCTAGGTTTGATGACATCATAGGCTTGGTAGAAGTCTAAGATTCTTGGATCTCATTAGTATTCATCATCATATAATAATATT
The DNA here is from genome assembly GCA_023105745.1 of Austropuccinia psidii. NCBI lineage: Eukaryota > Fungi > Basidiomycota > Pucciniomycetes > Pucciniales > Sphaerophragmiaceae > Austropuccinia > Austropuccinia psidii. The sequence continues at coordinate 7,297,026 of JALGQZ010000018.1, forward strand.
CACCAGTTTTATCACTTGTATAGCTGTTGACCTTAAAATAAGATTACAGTGAGTGATAATAAATGATAATGTTTAAGTCTAAAGTTTGATAATTAATAACTTTGAATTCATACACGCTACAGCAATTCTGAGAGTGGATTCCGATAGCTTGACATGTCCCTATTAAACTTCCAAGAGAATTTCATTGCATCATCAAAACTCTATTTTTGATGATTTTTCTTGTAACTCATCTTTTCTGTCTAAATTCAATATTTAAAACTTCAAACCTTGATTTCAAGGGGTTATACCTTGAATATTATGATAAAAATCACATAATGCTTCACGTACGAGCTAGTAGAATCTGAAAGTCCCCTTTTTTTAAAGTTTGGACCACTTTCACACCAAAGTGGTCAACAGCTCCAGTGATTTTGTTCAATGAACCATTACAAGTTTTAACCTTGTTTATAGCATTTTAAATAAAGCTCATATCTGTTCTCTTACAGTAATTATGTGGTGACTTAATTCTTAGTTTAACTCTCTATCTTGTATATTTCAAGAGATATTAGCTCAAAACCATGAATATATGCATTGACCAAAAAAGTGCATATATTCAGCTTAATTCCATAAGTATTGCCTTTAAAAAATTGCCATATAATTGTTTTATTTGTGGGCTTTTATGGAGAATCCAATGGTACAACCTTTTTCACATGTTGTTTCATTGGTTTCTGAGTTAAATAAGTTTCTGTGTCTTTTTTAGGGTATTATTACTTATTCTTCAGTAATTATTGACTTGTCAGATATGCCATGAAAATTACATATGTGTATTTTACCATGAGGAATCTAATTTTGTAATTTATTTCACATTTTTACCCATTAGATTCTGAGTTAATTCAGATTTTGTACCTATTTATGGTATTCCCATTAGTTTTAAGATAATTATTATAAGTATAGTTATTAGAGAGTTTTTCTTGTGACCTTTTTGGATATATGGGCGTTTCTAAAAGGCTGACAGATCATATTGTAGTTTTCTCAGGAACTTGGGAAAATCATTTAAAAATACTAGAAAGAGTCTTACAAAAGATAGTTCAAGTAAATATGTAAATTTACTTGAAAAAACGACACTTTGCATATAGTGAACTAAAAGCACTGTGACATGTTGTATCTGGATTAAGTTTGGGTATAGACAAAAAAAATTATCAGCAGTATTACCAAAACCAATTCCCCAAACCAAGAAAGAAATGCAATCATTTCTAGTATTTTCTGGATATTAGAGACAGCATATAAAGGACTTTGCAAAAATTTCCAAATCTTTGTATGAGCTCTGTGACCAACAGACAGTCTATGAAATGACTGAAGAAATTGTAAAAGAATATGAGGAATTGAAAAATGCCCTCACAAATACCCCATTTCTTCTAATGCCAGATTGGAAACTATCTTTCAAACTGTACATTGATGCTCGTGGTGAAGGACTAGGTGCTGCACTATAACAAACACAAATCATCAATGATAAACCTGTTTAAGGGCCAATTTTCTTCATTTCAACACAAATTGAGCCAACAGAAGCAAGATATGGAGCAAGCCAAATGGAATGTCTTTTCCTAGTGTGGGCTTTAGAAAAATTATCCTACTATTTGTATGGGACAGTGTTTGATTTAATCACACACTATAATGCTATGAAATCTTCATTTAACATGAAGACACCAAACAGACATATTCTCAGATGGCATATTGATATCCAAGAATATAGAGGAAATATGACTATAGTTCATAAATCTTTAAATATTCATAAAAGTGCAGATGGGCTTTAGCCAATACACCTGAAAGCCCAGCAATGGTACCACAGGAAGAACATGATAAATAAGGCACATGTGTTACAGATATTGGAACAAAACTCTGTAACCAAGTTAAAGAGAGCTAAAAGATTGAAAAATATTTTCATATCTTATGCCACCTTTTAATTAAAGATTGAAAAGACCCCTCATTATCCTCCAAACTAGATGAAGTATGAAAAAGGGCATATGATGAAGGAATATATCACCTTCTTGATCGAATTCTTTATCATATGACTAAACCCACATGTATTGTGACCCTGGAAGATGAAACTGTGATAAACACTATACTACATGAATTCCATGATAGTGTTTTATATGGACATTTCTCAGAAGATAGGACACTAGAGAGAGTTAAAACCTGCTTTTGGTGGCCAAGTTAGAGAAAGGATGTTGCAGAGTATTGCCAAACCTGTGACAGATGTCAAAACGCAAACAGAGCCACGGGAAAGAAGTTTGGAATTCTGATCCAAATCCAAGAACCAAAATCCCCATTTGAAATAATCCACATGGATTGGGTAACCGCCTTACCTTCAGGAAGAGACAGAACTTTTAATGCATGCATAGTATTAGTTGACAGTTACAGCAAAATCCCAATGTTCTTACCATCTCATTAAGATGACACAGCTATGGAATTGGTCTTGATATCAACTCTAAAATTTAATAACATCAAAGGCCCAAAGAAATTGAAATATTCCTTTGCAGGACCCTTTATGATAAAAGCACTAAATGGTCCTAATGATGTGCAACTAAAATTGACAGGTGAATTAATGAACAACCCCCCAGCTTTCCTGTAAGCCTAAGAAAGCCTTACAGCTCAAGCAATAAATAATTACTTTTCCTAAGGAATAAACCACCACTTGAAATTCCCTCTATAGAAGAAGAAGAAAAGAAAATTGTAAAATTCCTTAAATAAAAGAGGACAAGAAACAAAAACAAAATAGAATACCTTGTGAGTTATAGAAAACCAACTCAAGAGGAGGAATGGCTACTTGAGAAAGATAGAACTAATTATGATAAGCTACTTAGAAGGTTAAGAAATGAAAGAAGACCTAAATAATGGAAAAGCTAAGCATCATTGAGCTCCAAGACTCAAAAAGACTAACTAAGAGGTATGACAGTGAATGATACCCTAATCAGCTATATCAGATTGAGGTACAATATTCTTTCTTGGTAGGGAACGTGTGCCTTTGAGATATTACCACATATCCAAAAAGGTCACAAAATAACTTAACAATAATTATTCTAATGATAAGAATTAAAAATATTATCTCAAAATAAGTAAAAATGCCATGAATAGGCAGAAATTCTTGATTACCTCAGAATCTAATCAATATAGATTTGAAGTAGTTTGTAGCATTAGATTCCTGATGGTAACATACACATATAACACTTTTATGCCATATGTGTAAAGAAAATACTTACTGTGTAATACATAAAAAATGCCACAAAAAGGTGTAAATGCTTGTTTATCTCAGAAACCAATGAAAAAACATGTGCAATAAGCTTCACCATTCAATTTGCCATGAAAACCTACACATATAACATTTTTTCTTTCATATTTTCAAAGTCAATACTTCAGGAAATAACCTTAATATATGCACTTTTATGATCAATGCATACATTCATGGTTTTGAGCTCATATCTCTTGAGATATACATAATAGGGAGTTCAACCAAAAATAAAGTTACCACACAAGTCCTGTAAGAATACAGATATAAAATTTATTTGACAAGCTATGAACAAGGTTATAGCTTGTAAGGCCTTATTGTACAAAATTGTTATAGATGTTGATCACTTTGTTGTGAAAGTGGTCAAAACTTAAAACAAAGTGGATATTCAGATCTCACCACTTCATATGTGAAGAATTATGCAACTTGTATTGTTATATTGATGGTATAACCCCTTGAAATAATTTTTTGAAGTATAAAATAGTAAATTCTCACAGAAAAGATGAGTTGCAAAAGAAATCATCAAAAATAGAGCTCTGGTGATGTAATAAAACTCTCTTGGCAGCTTATGAATTATATTAAAAACTATCATAATTAACTCTACAAATGCCTTTAGCATGTATAACTCATAGGTTATTCATCATCAAAGTTTAACCCCAAAGTTGATCATTTATGATCACTCACTGTAATTGTAATTCAAGCTTATTAGTCATATAAGTGATAAACCTGGTGAATACTAGTTCATTATGATTGAAACTAATAAAATGCACAAAGCTTGGGCTTCTTCCAAGCCTATGATGTCAGTAGATGTAGAGTTACAGTGATAACTCTACATAATGCCATAATAATGAGATAAGATGGTTGAATTATGAGGTAATCATCACTAAAACTTGAAATACTGATCACCTCCAGTGGATACTATCCATAGGCGTCTATTAGGAGCCTCATGGACTCTGGGAGGGAGAAACTTACTATATATAGAGCTATTTTTACCTCTATTTCCAACTCAGACACTTCAAAAACAATAAGAACATTAATCCAAAGGTAATATCTTCATTTTTGATAGAAAAGTCTATTATACTATTAAAGACCAAATATCATCCTTATCATAATCACCAGCCTTGACATTATCCATTCAATATTTTGTTGTTTTTGTTAAATTCTCTCTAAAAATCTTTAATTTCTTCTATTTTGTAATGTAAATACAATTCAAATAAGTTGTATTTATGTTTTTGGTTGTAAATTTATTCAAAATTATTTTATTAAGTGTCAAAAGTAGTTTATTTTCATCCCGTATAATAATTTTCTCTTTATTATTACTTCAACAATTCTTTTTTTAATATAAATAGTATTAATATTAATATATAATCTTAATATTGGTAGTATTATTGCTATAAATTGTTTTTTAGTATCAAATAACAATTCTTTAAACATTTATCATTTGTTTGTAACAATAATAAAGTGCCATAAATATATTAATTCTTATATATTAATAGATTTAATTTCATTATATTGAATTTTTTTAATATAATCTATATTACTATATTTATTTGATAATATAAATATTTTACACCATAATTTGAATAATTGCTTATTATTATAATTACTCATTATCTTATCCTTTAATTTAATAAGGACATGCATAGTTCAATAAGTAAAATATTGCTAATATCTACTTATTTTTTGTGAACCGTAGAGGTATTTTTATATACCCAAAACACCACAAATAATAAAAAATTACACAATTAAAAATAAAATGAATTTATTCATGTTATTAATAACAAAAATCAAAAAATAAATATAAAATTCATATGGAAAATTAAAATTTTAATTATAATGTAAAATGAAAACTACTTGGGAATTTAAAATTGTGAAAACACATTTTTCTTTGAAAATGAATGAGTAAAAATAAATTTTCAACAAAAATACCAAAATTAAAATATTTTTGGAACAAAGCTAAATAAAAGTTATCATAACTTTTTATCCAACATATAAACATGAAAATTATTCCACCATTGGACTCCTCATAAAAAATGATGTAGGGTCACCGCTGGGTAAAATTTCTGTAACTCAACTCTAAATATGCTTAAATTAAGTTTTTAGTATTTTCTGTACAAAATCTGAAAATTCTCAAAACCTTAATTTAATTCAAATCACATGGGGTGTTAACCATCAATTATTGTGTTAAAATTGAAGTGTTGTGTGTAGCTTAGAAGTTATGAGGAATTGAAGTATATTCAATTGAAATGTCAAACATTTGTGCATGTATTACATAAGTGAACTTTAATTCCAATATGAGGTATTAATTATTACAGCTGTGTACTTTAGAAACTCAATTTAATTACATGTGTAAATTACAAGTATACTTCATGATGAGGAATTAAAGAAAAAATAAATTGGAAATATTGATTCTGGGGAGAAAAGGGAATCTTGGCTCTAAGGGGGAGCCAGACCCCCAAATTCCTTGCTAACAGGCATGAGATGTCAAAATCCATGCAAAGATGCATCACTTTGGGCCTGGAATTGAGTCACAGGGTCTGTGTCTCAATGGATGATAAGGTTTTGATACCAACCAGGGCAGTTTTAACTGTTTCCAAGAGGTTAAAACTACCCTTAAGATAAAACAATCATTGTAAAAACAGTTTCAAATGTTTTTTATGTCTCTTAAACATGTTCTTACATGTTTTGAAGGCTTAAAACAGCGTATTACTATAGTAATGGCTAAAACCAGCCCTTTTTAGTTGAAACCAGGGTTCAATGATTTCATAATTGGCTTTTTGGTTGTCAGAGTGATTTTCACGACTGACATGAGTATATTTCACTTTTGGAGTAAGAAAATTGGTGGCTATAAAAGAATTTCTTCTTTGCCCCACTTTTCTCTTGATGTTAGAATCTTTTCCTTTTATAATTAGCTTAAACACTGTTAAACCAATCAATAAAATATTTAAACCACCCTTTCCTTCTCATTTGAAACCTTTTGACCATGTAAAGAAACCATTAAAATCATTCTTTCAACTCTTATAATCATTTTTACCCTTGAACCACCCCATAAGTGAATTAAAGCATCATTCATCACTGTTACCTTTGTCACTTTGTTTCCAAATTCACTCTGGTCACTTTTGGGAATTTTTTCTCTTTAATATTCTTTTTAAAGGCTCTGTTCTTATATAAATTTCCTGAAGTCTTTTGCTCCATTAATTCCAATTGAAATTTCTTTTTTAGCCTTAAATATCTTTTGTAGAGTATTTTTGGATAACTTTTTATTTTTGGTAAATCAATAAATGTTCATAATATTATTATTCTATACTTATATGGTTAAAAACAATAAATTTGGTGGTTTTTCTTTCAAAAATTTCAATTCTTAACATTTTTAATCATATTTTTACCTTGTAAAGATTTTGAGGACAGGAAAAGTACTTGATCTTTTAATCAAAGTTTCATAACCAAACCTTAAATTGTTTCATAGTCAAACCTTACACCAGCCAATTTGGGATCAGAAGTATTTTCATTCTGTTGAGCCTCCTCAGTAAGTGTAAGGGAGGCCTAAGATTCTTTTCTGTTAATGATTGAGGATGTTATTACCTGAGTGTAGCTGGAAATTCTTTTTCCTGTTTAGATATTCTAAGACATTTTCTATGGTGCTATAATGGATTTCTGTGAATTTTTCAGGGAATTGGGAAAGAAAGGAAGCTGAGAAAGCTAACTCAGGAAAAATTCATTGGACTAGGTATTTTGATATTCTTATGGCATGTCTATAGTTGAATGGTGGTTTGTTCATTTGTGTATCTTCAAGGTTCATGAAATTTTTGTTATCTCCTGGTAATGGTACTTGCAGCTGTCTTGATTAGTTCATATTCAATTATTGTAGGATTTTGTTTATAAGTTTGTCCTGGATTAGGCTGATTGGGGTTTTTTGTTGGGAGATTCTGATTCTAAGTGTTTATTTGATTTCTGAAAGATCTGCCATGTCAAAATGGTTTTTCATCCTATTTTTGAATTCTTTTTTCCAAGTTCCTCTGAAGATTAGGTTGTTGACATGGACAAACAACCACATGGTTTTATTGTGGTGGAGGAGAAAAAATAGGCAAGGGTCTTTTTTTGTTGATCACAGGCTAATCTTTAGCTGTGCTTATTTGAGGGCTTGATTCCAACAGCATGGGCCTTTCTTGAGTCCATAGAGGGATTTTTTAAGGAGTAAAGTTTGATTATATGGGTGGCTACAGTATCCTTCAGGCTTGCAGATATTAATTATTGTCTGATGTTTTCTGGTTAGGAACACACATTTGACATCCATGTGATTTATGGTTGAGTTTCTGTTGCAACATAGGGTGAGTAGAAGTCTGAGAGAGGCAAATGTTCCAGCTGGGGAAAACACTTCTGTGTGGTCAACTCCTTCTTTTTGATTGTAACCCTTGATGTATAACTGGGCTTTAATTTGGAGAGGTTTCCATTTTGTCGCTTTTCTTTTTAAATACTCATGTGGTTGACATAGTCTTGGTTTTTCTCTAGATTATCAGGAGACCATACATTGTGTTTTTCCACATTGTCTAGTTCTGTTTTGATGGCTTCACAACATTTGTTGGATTCTGAGCAATTCACAGCTTGGTGGTAAGATTCTGGGTAGTCTGAGTGTATTAATGCAGTAATTGTGTTGTTGTGAGGTTGTTGGGGTTCACTCAGGATTTTAGCGGGATTAATTCTACTGGAGAGTTTTTTCAAGTGGATTTTTGGCAGGGACCCGGGAATAGTTTTTTATTGTGGGATTTGGATGAGGAGGAGCTGGCTTTGGGGTGGTTTAATTTTTAACTTGATTGTAAGCTATTTGGGGTGCCAGTGTGATGCTTTTTTTCTGCTGTTGGTTTTCAGCTGTTTGTGGTGCTGATGACTTTATGGGTGGTTGTTAATTGATTATCCATGGGGAGTTAAATAGGAAATCATTAGTTTCCTTGTTTGAATTATTTGTGGTGGCTGCAAAGCGTTTGTGGTAAAATTTAACATGATGAGCTAATTTGAACGTAACTTTCTCCCATTTCAAGATTTGGTATGTTCAATTTCCCTCCCCATATCCTAAGAAAATTCAATCAATCCCTCTGGGTTTGAATTTCCCCCAGCAGAGATGTTAACAAAAGTTTCTTTTCAGCCAAATGGAAAAAAAATTCAAGAGAAGGTTTCCTTGCTTTCCAGAGAAGGAATGGAAAGTCAAATTTGATTGTTTATATGAGAGAAATATTTTTCAAAGTGCTTTGTTAACATACTGTCCCATCCAGGACTGTTTAGTATACAATAGCGAAGCGACGCCGACAAAGATAATATTAATGAATTTCAATTTTTTATTAATTTTTATATTATCGTATGTTATCTTATCCTAAGCTACAACGAATTAATGTCTCTTTAAATACTAAAGATTACAGTACTTTCTAGTAAAATATGTACAATAAGCAAACAAGAAAAGTATTCTTACTTTTTCTTTGATGAAAAGTATTTTTAGTGAAAAGTACAAAGAATAAAAGGGAAAGCACTGTCTTAATGATGAAATTCTCTAACAAGGACTGCAAAAAGTGAAATCTTTGAAATCATTTGGGTTGTAATTTTGAGAGTTTTGTTTCCTTCTAACCAATGCTTTTAAGATCTCTTCCCCTTTGGTTGAAGAGATTTACAGTTTCAGAAGCATCTTTCAAGGATGGGGTTTTCTTCTTGATGTCCCTTTTCCCTAGCCAAATTTCAGTAGTGGGTTTATAATGGGGGAGATTTTATATCAACCACATGGCAATGGCCAAGTCAACAAGCTGGGAAGGGTCCTTTTTTGAGTTTCTGATGAGGTTTTACAGGTTTCATGTGCTTTTAATGATATAAGCATAAGCTTTGGCTACTTTGGTTTTGGCAAAAGAGGTGGAAAATATTTGGTTTAGTAAGGTGATTTTGGTTTTCAGAGTCTTGGGTTGATAGAATGCTTTGATGGCTTTCCAGAGCTTGGGGGGATCTTTATTTGATTCTTCAGCAAATTTTCCTCTGATTTTGATTTCACAATTGATTTGGATGAGGTGGAATTCTTTGATTAACATATTGGGGTCTATGTTATCTATTTCAAGTTTCTTCTCCATTCACAAAGTTTAGGTATCCTTTTAGGCCCAGGATGTCTTCCATGCATTAGGACCAGTCAAGTTAATTTTAGCCATTGAGTTTATTTTTATTGGAAAGCTCATTTCAATATTCTGCTGTTAATGAAGTTCAATAGGTAGGAAAAGCTCTTCCATTCTTGTAATCTGATATAAAAGAAGTCTTGTATTGAGAAGATGTATTTCTTAGTGTTAATTACTGATGTTTTCATCCTGTGACTCAAACCAGAGCAAAACCATGATTGCCAAAATACCATAAACCAATGGTAGAGTCAAATACCACCAAAGAATGGATCTGCACCAAACCAGCTCAAAAATTATCAAAAAAAATAAAAAATGCACCTCTTTCCAAATCTTTAAGTCCCATGTTCATAGGACAAAGAATAACAAATTTATTTGGTCTCAAAGAATTTGGTGGGAATAAACCTTAATTTTCACCTCTCATCTAAACTTCAGAGAAAGAGGCTAAACCTCATCAAATGGGTGTTAAAATCTAAGCTTCAAGTCAGGGATATCCAATGGTACTAGAAAAATTGGGCTATCATAAAGACTACAGAGGATAAGTCCAAATTGAAGTCAAATAAGGGTGAATTGGATATTCACCTCTCATCTAACTTTTACAGTTTTAGTTTGAGATACCCAAATTGGGGTCATTTTGGAGATTGCACAATCAGGGCTATCTGATGGTGCCATTCATTTCCCCATAACCCATCTAGAAAAAAATTAATGGAGCAAATATGCTCCATACAGGATTTGAGCAAAATCCATATTTGGATAATGGGAATTGAACATGGTATAACTTTGCCATATTTAATGCTACCCATTCCAAACAAAGAGCCATTGTGTGAATCTCATGAAGGACTACACAATTAACCAACTTTTAGCTCAATTTCTTGAAAGATGACAAAGGTATGGCAGTTTTAGAGTTAAAATCCAACATTTTATCTAATACACCTTTACTGTGTTATAATTTCCCATATCATTAAATATGAGGTGTCAATTAGACAAAGACACCTTTTTATCCTTAAATACCTTATATTTTGTTCAATAATGGGGTTGCATACAGGTTATAAACAGAATTCTACATGTCATACATGTCAGAAGAGGGCTTTGTGATCCCCAGAAGAAAATGTTTACCCTTTATGAGTGGAAAATACCCAGATGTGGTTTCAAAACAACATCTGAGCCTAATAAGGGCTATAAAAGCCTTTTGAAAACCACAATCCAGTTGTTGGAAGTGAAAAATCTTCACTTCCTTCATGTGAAATGGTCTAAAGGACCTTTTCACCCATTTTCAGGATAAAAAGGCACTTTCTGTGCCCAAAAGAGAAATCCCTAAATAGTACAACAGTCAAGAACAGCTATACTCTTTCAAATAATCAGGTTATACTTCAATTTTCAGTATTTTACTGCTTATTATAGTTAAAAACTGATAACCAGTGCATCCTGGGCTTTCAGTAGTGCTCGCCACCACTATCTCTCATAGTAAAGCCCTTTAAACTCTTATCAAAACTATTTTTTATTATTATATTAAATTTCACAGTCATAGTTAAAGTATAAAATACTTTCATTATAGCTTTAGCATAGACTCAGGGTGACATTTTGGGGGGCCTGGAAATGTTTTTTTCAACTTTTTTGGATTTTTTTGCATAAAATCTGAGTTTTTTCTTATTTTTATCTTATATTTCTCTTGTAAGTTTTATTTTCCATGTGAAAATACCTTTTTCATAAGAAAATATATTTTTGTTCTCTCCAGTGGTATATAATCTATACCACTGTGTTTTTCTTTTCTTATATTTTGATTTGGTTTAATTATGATTTGATTAACACTGGCAAAATTGAGTGTTTTTTGATATCCAAACACTAATACCGTTATTAATTCTTCTTTTTTACATAAAAGAAGAACTCTGTACTGTGAATAAAATTTTCAAAGGCATGGTTGAACATATTGATAATTTCAATTTTTTCATTACAGAACCACTTGTAATATTACACTTGTTAATCACAAGTTAATCTGTGAGGGATTGGATACAAAAAGTATACCATACATCAAAAAACAATTATTTTTGATGTGTAATTGATAATTTCAATTCCATGTCATAACACAAGGGTATAATATAGAAATATGTTCCACAGAGGCCATTCCTAGATGCGCAAATAGCATTTTGAGAATTATTAACTGTTATAAGCCCTCATTTCCCAGTTTCAGTGGAAGAAAAATTAATACCACTTGAGACCCAGTCACAAGGAATCACATGTGTGGCACCCTCAGACACATAAGTGCAGAAGGGAAAAGAGAAGAGGCACAGTGAAAGCCTCATAGCCAACAAGAAGGGAACACCAATTACCACTAAGAGAATTAGAAAACCACAAACCTTTGCATCCATACAAGGTAAACCAACCTTGATTACTTTTACAGAAAGGATTACAGTATTTAACCCAGATGTAACCTCTGAAGGCAAATTTCCCAAATTAGTATATAAAACATTTGTAAAAGGCAAAGTCAAAGGTAAATACCCTAAGATAATGAAGTTTTTGACTGCTTTCAAACACTAAAATGTTTTCTGTACACCTCAGGAACCTTGGAATCCCAAGGAACTAGCCAGAGGACAGAAAAGGACTTTTCAGAACCAGAATACCAGGTTCTGGACACCATAGTGGATTGCAGGACACTAAGGGAAATAATATCCACACTTCTATTCACCTTCCAATTCAACAAGAACCTCAAACAAGAGGAATGGAAGGATATGTATCAAGCTCTTTAGCTCCACCAACTCCTCAAGGATTTGTTTTAATGGAGAATGGAAAACAAGAGGTTCAACCTAGCTTCACGCTGGGAAGAACTTTGAGAAGGCTTTCAGAAGATATGTCTCAAAGAGATACCCTTCAAAGATCTAATGGTAATCAACAAAAGATGGAATCCCACAGGCAGTTCAAACTCCTGGAGGAAAGGGCATCCAACATAAGGGATAATCAAGCCACTATCCAAGCCATAGAGGAACAACTGAACCAGACAGAGCCTACTCTTAACCCTTCAGGCTCACAAGGAGTAAACCAACCAGATCCTCCGGTAGCTTCAAACCATTTAGGCACCAGAACATCAGTGACCAAGAGTCACCATTCTTCACAATCCCAGGTACTTTTCAGGAGGATATAAGGATAAAAAAGGACAAACAAGACCTCTTTCAACCAGCGGAAGAAAGAGTCTGACCCCATGAACCAGAAGCTGTGGGACTTGGTGAAGGAATTTTACAAGAGCCAGAAATAGCTGTAAATACTTTTAATAGAATCAGCAGTCCTGGGGATAGAAACTTTAGCCCCACTCAGAATTAACATAATGTTGTTACACCTGATATTAACCTTAGAAGCAATGAACTGTGGTTACAAATTTTCCAATTTTCAGAGAAAGCCCAAGAAAATTTCTGTAAGATGTGACTATGAGCCTGATGATAATATCACTATTAATCAATAGTACTATGTCTGTTCTTATGGAATAAAATAATAAAATATTCTTATAACCACAATTAAATAATTAAAGAATTATTTCTTTCACGTGTTAAAACACTACTAGTGATTTTAACAGTGAGCAGTAATTGTCTACAAGAATCAATTACAAGAAGATTTTAATAATAAAACTTCTTTTATTAAAATAATAAAATTATTTTAATATATAATTATCTTTTGCAAGAATAATCATAATGATAATTCTTGAAGAAAACTAATTTTAGAAAAAAACTTAAAGAATTAAAAATAAATCACTCACTAATATTCCAAAGAACTTATTGAAAGATAAGATAGAGAGATTTGACAAAGAATTGTGGATTTTAAGGATCAAAATGAATTTATAACAGTATTACAACAATATATAGTTGAATTCTATGATTTCAAGTCTTTCTTATTGATTCTGAAAGATTCAAAACACTTAAGAATAGCTATAACTAATACTTACTTGTTGGTAATAATGATTTAAGTGATAATAAGATGATGATGTGGAAAAAACAGCAAGAGGAGGCCTTTTTTAAATCAACAACAGCTCACAGAGGCGTGCCATGGAGCAAACTGAAAAACCAGTGAGTGAGAAAACAATAAACCTTTTTGGATTATTGATTGCATCATCTGTTGTCACATAAGATTATCATAATTACTTAATTGATGCTTTTACGTGACTACCAACCCCAATATGGTTAAGAATAAAAGGAGTAACATCTGTAAATCTTATTTTATTCCAAAATAATCATTGATTTGTCAAGATTATCAATGCTATTAGCAATTTCATCGCAGGTTGTAATTATTGTGAATTTTTGAAGATTCAGTGTTTCACGTAGAATAGTCAAAAATGGACTGTAAGTAAAACTTTTAATTTAACTTGTAATACCATAATTATCTTTGGTTGTACAATAGATAATACAGCTCTCTATTAGTCCTGAACGTTGCAGAACGATTTATTTAGAATTGTATTTTTAATGAATTTTTGAAGTTTTTACCTCATTTCTACGTAGAATTGCAAATATCAGTGTTTCACTGGTTGCTATGAGGTAAATCAATGGATAAAAGTCCAAAAACTGTTTTAATTACTCTTTTGGGGTTTATCTATGGATAATCATTAAGAATTGACATGGTTACAGGAGTCTAAGTAGCTCTTTACCTCCTTGGCACATCAAAATAGCAGGTTATTTGCTATTTTCTTAAGATTTACAGTAGTTGTAACATGGTAACCAAGTTCCCAAAGGGTTTTAGTTTACCAATTAGGCCAAGATCAGCCATGGACCCAAGCTTTGGAGCTGTCCATGCCTCTGAGGCCTCAGAAGTTGGGTACCCTGGCTCTCTTTGATGTCTTTTGTCCCCCTTGCCTATTTTTCATGTCAAAATAGAAATTTAAGCTTGAAGTGAGATATCCACTATGGGTGTAGCAAAAGCCCATGTAAGAATACCATGATATTAAGTGCTGAAAACATGCATAACACTATTCTTAGTGTATATGTAATATGGGATTTCTCACATTCCCATTATTTTGGCGTGAAATTAAGAAAAACAAAACTTTTCACGGATCTTTTATGTGGTATTGATGATATGGTTTTGAAGTATTTTCCATTTTACCACCTCAAAGAGTTAGTTTGAGCTTATTCACTCTGTGGAGCTACCCTAGGTGAATTTTTGTGTAGAATCCTAAATCTGGCCTTAAATCCATGGATTTACTAACTCAATAAAAAGTGATTCATCTTTTCTGAAATTAAAAATGATGAAGTTTGGATATATGCATGACTTATGAGTTATGCATAATTCAAAATTTACTTTTAAGATAATTGTGGCCTATTTGGGTATGTAAAATATACCTCAAGGCTCACATTCCCTCCCACCAAAAAATAAAATTGTACTACATTTTTATCAATGGTAGAAATAATGAAAATCCCCAAAGGGGGTTAATGTCCACTTTCCAACCTCTTTACATCACTCAGATCAAGTAATTCAAAGCACATTTATAGACATATTCAGGCTTGTGGCCTTCTTTAATGTCTAAATCTTTTCAAGAGTTTATCTGAGTCAGGTATATCTGATTCTGCCAGCCATTCATCTTCATGTACTGGATTTCTATATCTGACAAGATATTCTCTCTGATTTTTACCCCTCAGTCTCCTTTCTTTAATGCCTTTCTTTATCTTTTTGTCTAAATTCTGTTTCACTGGTGGGACAGTCAAAGGAGTTGGGTTCCTCAGAGGAAACAATTCTTTATCAGCTGATTGATAAGGTTTTATCAAGCTGACTGGAAAAGTGGGGTGTTTCTTTCCAATTCACCACTCAATTCCACTTGAACTGCATTCGTTCCATGTAAGGCAAAAATTACAAATGGTCCTACATAAGAATCTTTAAGTTTCTTTGGGCCTTTGATATTATTAAAATTCAAGGTTGAAACTAGAACTAAGTCCCCTACTTTGAGGTCTGGTACTTTATGACTCTTGACCCACTTCTGTTTTTCATAATCAAAAGCATCATCCATACTTTGTTTTGCATGATGTTTTACTTTTTCAAGCATTATCTTGAAGCTGGAAGCTGTAGGATGAATGTCAATCAAGTCTTTCCTCAGTGTGTCCGCTGGGAGTCTTGGATTCCATCCTTTTTCTAACATAGCAGGAGTTTGTGCTGTGGAAGAATGGACTGATGTCTTGTATGCCAATTCTAATGCAGGTATCAGAGTGAACCAGTCATGGGTAAAGCCATCTGAGTCTTTGAATTCTAACCCATAAGCACAGAATCTCTTGATCATGTCTTCCAAAGTTTGAATCATTCTCTCTGCTAGCCCATCTGTCTGAGGGTGATATGCTGTTGAGAATGATAGCTTAGTCCCAAACAATCTATGAAGATTGGTCCAAAGTGCAGATGTGAACTTGGGATCTCTGTCACTTATGTTATTTTTAAATAATCCTGTATGAGAAATAACTCTACTCCATAGAAGAAGAGCTGTATCCATAGCAGTGTCATCTTTTTGACATGGTAAGAATGTGGGAGTCTTTCTATATCTGTCTACAATGAATAAACAAGCATTATAGCTTTTGTCACCACTTGGAGGAAGTGCTGTGACCCAATCCATGTGAACAACTTCCCAAGGGTATTTTGGTTCTTGAATATGGATCATAAGTCCAAATTTCTTGCCTGTACTCCTGTTTGCGTTTTGACATCTGTCACAGGTATGGCAATATTCAATGGTTTCGTTTCTCCAAGATGGCCACCATGCACAGTTCTTTACTTTTTCAAGTGTTCTGTCCTCTGACAGGTGTCCAGAATAGATGCTATCATGGCATTCATGAAGAATTGTATTGATAAGCAATCTGCTGCATAATTTCATTACACAAGAATTTTTGGTTCTGTGGTAAATAATTCCATCAAACAAGTGAAATCTCCCTTCAGAATAGGAATTTCTCCAAACTTCATCCAGTGCATTGCCCAAAGATGTATCTTTGCAGTCTTTATCTAATGAAGAAGTTAAGATATGGCAATTCCTGTCTTGCTTATAAGATTCTCTGACCTTTTCAAAGAATTCAGTCCCAATATCAGTTATGTTAATCCCTTCAATTGAAATCTGTGGTTCAGCTTCCAAAGGTGCATAAGCTGGGTTATCAGGAGTGTTGGATAATGCCCACCTGCTAAGTCCATCAGCATTTTTGTGAATGTTTCCTGCTTTGTGGACTATAGTCATGATTCCTCTAAATTATTGAATGGCTATTTGCCATCTCAACATATGTCTGTTGGGAGTTTTCATGTTAAGAAGTGATTTTACTGCATTACAGTCATTTATCACTTCAAAACCACTGCCATCAAGATAATAGTGTAATTTCTCAAGTGCCCATACCAAACATAAGCACTCCATTTGGCTTGCACCATATCCGGCTTCTGTTGGTTTTATTTGCCTTGAGATGTAACAAACTGGTCCTTCTGTAGGTTTGTCATCAATAATTTGGACTTGATGTAGGGCTGCCTCCAATTGATCTCCACATGCATCAATGCACAATTTAAAGGGAATATTCCAGTCAGGCATGAGGAGTAAAGGTGCTTCTGTAAGAGCTCTCCTTATCTTCTCATAAGCTTTAATTCTCTCCTGTGTCATCTCAATTACAGTCTGTTGATCACAGATTCTATAAAGTGACTTGGCTAGAATTGCAAATTCTTTCAATTGCTGCCTATAATAACTGACAAACCCAGGAAAAGACCTCATTTCTTTTTTATTCTGGGGTATTGGCTTAAGTAAAACTGCTGCTACTTTGGTTTTGTCAATACCCAAGCTTAAACCACAAACAATATGTCCTAATGCTTTGAGTTCTCCAAAACCAAAATTGCATTTCTTAAGTGAAATCTTGATGTTCACTTCTTCCACTTTGTGAAGTACTCTTGCAAGTATTTCAAGGTGCAAGGACCATGAATCAGAAAATATGATAATATCATCAATATAAATGATAAGCCATCCTTCAGACAACGCTGTGGGAAATATGGTATTCATCATTCTTTGATAATGGGATGGAGCATTTTTAATGCCAAATGGCATCCTAAGATACTCATAAATACCACAGTGAGTGATAATTCTAAGTAATTTCTTAGCTTTAGGCGTCAAAACATTCTGATGGAAGCCTTTCAATGCATCCATTGATGCTATATACTTGGCTTTAGACAATTGAGTCAAGATTTCTTGAATTCTAGGGATTGGATATCTATCTGGAACTGTGTAGGTATTCAATTCTCTCAAATCTCCAACCATTCTTGACTTGTCATTATGCCAGGCAATAATAACAGGTGTTGTGACTTCAACTTCCTCATTATGGCCTACTTTTCTTAGTACACCAAGTTGGATCAACTCTTGGATATGTTTTTCCAAGGCTTCTCTAGCTCTATTACTGTCTGGATAAGCTGGTCTTCTAAGTACTGGAGGATATGGCCTGTCAATATTAAGAGTAACATCAACTTCATGTCCCCTTATAGCACCCAATGGTTCATTATCAGAGGCAAATGCATTATTGTATGTGTATAACACATTAATAAGTTCATTCCTCATTTTTGGTGACAATGATGGATTAATTTGTGCTTCAACAAGTTGATTAGACACAAATTTGACAGAAGATACTACAGATATTTGTTTTGGCATATTGGAAAAAGCAAATTTTTGTCTTTTGTTATCTCCAATTGTGAAATATCTGTCTTTATGGTTATTTATGTCAATACCATAAATATTCAAGTAATCATTTCCAAGAATTATGTGCTGAGATGTTCGATTATTCATTACCACAATCTCAGTTTTCATCCTCACACTGCCTTCTGGGTGTGGAAATACAATATTAGTGTCTAATATACTGTCGCATGGTGGAATGTGATCTACAACTTGCCAGTATTAATTGGTCTTCCAACCGGTTTAATAGCCTTTTTGGCAAGAGTTCCCTTTGCTGAGGTCTGGCAGACAGCATTGTGACATATACCCAAGGGGTACATATTGCTACTGGCACTACTAAATTGCACACCTTCTATTGGTAATAGATGGTTTTTCCATTCAGCAAGTATAATTTGGAGATAATCTTTGCCCACACAAGTGCAAAATGCCCCTGTATCCAAATTTACTTTGGCTTCAATATCACTCATCAAAACTGATGTGATACAGGATGCTCCAGCAGTGTAACCTTTTCCTCTAGCAGGTTTTGTTTTACACATTCTGGCATCTTGGATATTTATCAGGTTGCAGCAATCCTCACTGTGCTGTGGCAAGTGGGTATGGACTTCTGTGACCTCAAAGAAAGCTGTAATTTTTTCAATGGGATAGTCCTCCACTGGTGTATCCTCAGAGACTGCATAATCTTGATCAGAATCTTCTTTCTCTTCAGTACACTGAATTTCTTCAATGACTTGAACTTCATTGATTTTTGTCTTTTTGGTGCAAGTGTTTGCTAAATGTGAAGTACTTCCACATTTATGACACCTCAAGACAGGTCTTTCTGGTCTTTTATCCTCTCTGGGAATCTTTGGGACCATCTTGGATTCCATAGGGATTCTAGTCCAAGTTTTACCAATTCTTGTTCCGGTAATGATATCTTCCGTTGCATTAATGTAGTCCTCTGTTGAACAGGGTTCTACACATCTGCTTTTGATAGCATGTTCCAGTTCTCCTCCACACTTTCTTAATATCTTCATATTAATCATAGTGTCAGAGATATCTGGGTGTAAAACAGATAATCTGTCTTTTTGCTTGAAGAACCAAGTAAGTGGTTTATCTTTCTCTGAGTTAAAAATGGCACTTTCAAAAGCATTTTTGATTTTAAACCTCCAAGAATTGTTGGCCCATTTGATAATCACTTCAGATTTCCACCAAGACCAATCATGTTTTCCATGATCCATTCTCATTTTGTAATACCATTTCTTTGCAGTTCTGGTAAACAGAGAGTGTAACTTCCCCACTATTATTTCATCAGGTATATTAAAGTCTTCCTGTAACATATCAATAGTCCTGATGAACTCAATATGGTTGTATTCTCCTTCACCAGATAATGTTGGCCATTCTTCTAATTTGAGAATATCTTTAACAGAGACAACATTTTCTCCTAAAAGTGGGGTAAGACTTCCTTTAACAGAAATGTTTTCTTCAGTCAAAGGTGTAGAATGTCTTGGCATATTTGGTTCATAATTCTTATGAATTTGTTCTACATTTGCAATGATTTCATTTTTTAACTTCTGCCTTTCACTGTCACTTTTTGCTAAATGTGTAGCAAACTGATTGGTATTTTCAACTATCTTTAAGACATGGTCTTGTAGAGTTTTAAGTTGATCATTCATTTTAAAAATAGAAAGATCTTCAATTTCATCATTCTGAATCTGACATGTACTATCAATTCTGCTACAAGCATTGATAATTGAATCAAATTTGGCATTTGTCAATTCATACCATTCAGTATATTTCTTATCATGTTTTTTCAATTCATTAATATCTAATGCTATTTTAGTTACCTTTGAATGAAGTTTACCAATCACTCTTTGTACATGATCTATTTGCATTGAAAAGTCCTGTTCATTCTTTCCTGCTCCTTGGCTGTGAATTCCATGAGAGTTCTGGCCATGTTGAACACACTGTCCACGGCTGAAGGCTCCAATTTGGGGATCCTGTACCCCTGTGGGTAAGGTCTGTGCCAATTAGCTTTGCCTTTTCCCTTTCCTTTATGGTTCTTGGGACCTTTCTGCTTCTTCTGAGGTCCTTTGGGCTTGTCTTTGGACACTTCTGGAGCTGGTTTGGAGCTGGTAGACGCCACTGGGGCCTCTGTCTCCAAAGCTGGAGTCATTTCCAGTTCCTTCTTCTGGTCTATGGATAAAAGACTTTGGTTCTTCAACCAATTCTTTATCTTTTTGACCTTGTCTTTGCAAGACAGGGGGCTCCATCCTCCTATGAGTTCTATGGTCTTCTCCTGACCCAGAAAGCTCTTGATGTGTAAGCAGGAGTTCATGGCCCCCTGCCAAAGGCTTGGGCATATTTCCCACTCCTCTTCTTTGGCTGCTCTGAACCAATTTTTGTACTGGCATTGATATATTTCTATTTCTGCCACTTAAAAATGGTTCAGCCCTGGAAATATTGTCATGAATAAGTTCAGGCTCAGAATTCATGTCAAAATCTGTGGGTACAGACCTTGGGGAATGGGGGGCAACTCTGGCATCCTCCAAATGTGTCTTTCTTGTGGAAGACTTGGCACTTCTGGATTTGGTCTTGCCTCCTCTTTGTCCACATCCATCTGGTTGGACTGAATAGTTGCTTTGATTTCTAGTATGCACCATTTTCACGTCAATTTAAAGATAAAAGGTGAAAATATAAGATAAAATACACACCTTTTGGTGGTAATTTAGTCTTTTCTGAGTTAAATAAGGTGCCTCTTTTAGCAATTTGCACCTCAATACTGTCTTCAGATTCTGTTTCTGAAGACTCTGGACTAGTGATATATCTTTTACTGAGTCTGTTGCCAGCTGCACGGTATTTGATCAAAGACACTAGAGAAAAAAAATTATGAAAGAGAAGAAATTATTTTTTATACTTTTTTAAGATATTTTTAAAGATTTTTTATAAGTTTTGTATTTTTTAATAAAAAAATTATTCTTTTTTAAAGAAAAAAAATTAAAATGTAAGATTTTGAATGAAACTTAATTCAGAGTAACTCAAAGAATAATTTTCTAAGTTTTTGTATGTGAAAATGCCACGTGTAAAATCAGTATAAAATTAAACCAAATTCCTCAATGAAAAAGATTTCCAAAACAATTTCAAAAATAAGAATTATCTTAACTTCAAAATGAAAGAAAAAATTATTAAATTAATATATTTTAGAACTTAAAAATATATTAATTAAGGGTACAAGGTTCAAAAAACACGGCCAGGCCCCCAAATGTAAGATGTGACTATGAAACTGATGATAATATCACTATTAATCAACAGTACTATGTCTGTTCTTATGAAATATAATAATAAAATATCATTATAACCACAATAAAATAATTAAAGAATTATTTCTTTCACGTGTTAAAACACTACTAGTGATTTTAACAGTGAGAAGTAATTGTCTACAAGAATCAATTACAAGAATATTTTAATATATAATTATCTTTTGCAAGAATAATTATAATGATAATTCTTGAAGAAAACTAATGTTAGAAAAAAAAATTAATAATTAAAAATGAATCACTCACTAATATTCCAAAGAACTTATTGAAAGATAAGATAGAGAGATTTGACGTAGAATTGTGGATATTAAGGATCAAAATGAATTTATAACAGTATTACAACAATATATACTTGTATTCTATGATTTCACATCATTCTGATTGATTCTGAAAGATTTAAAACACTTAAGAATAGCTATAACTAATACTTACTTGTTGGTAATAATGATTTAAATGATAATAAGATGATGATGTGGAAAAAACAGCAAGAGGAGGCTTCTTTTAAGTCAACAACAGCTCACAGAGGCATGCCATGGAGCAAACTGAAAAACTGGTGAGTGAGAAAACAATAAACCTTTTCGTATTATTGATTGCATCATCTGTTGTCACATAATATTATCATATTTACTTAACTGATGCTTTTATGTGACTACCAACCCCAATATGGTTAAGAATAAAAGGAGTAACATCTGTAAATCTTATTGTATTCCAAAATAATCATTGATTTCTCAAAGTGATCAATGTTATTGGCAATTTCATGAAAGGTTGTAATTATTGTGAATTTTTGAAGATTCAGTGTTTCACGTAGAATAGTCAAAAATGGACTGTACGTAAAACTTGTAATTTTACTAGTAATACCATAATTTTTTTTGGGTTTATCGTAAATAATACAGTTCTTTATTAGTCCTGAACATTTCAGAAAGATTCATTAAGAATTGTATTTTTAAGGAATTTTTGAAGTTTTCACCTCATTTCTACATAGAATTGCAAATATCAGTGTTTCACTGGTTGCTATGAGGTAAATCAATGGATAAAAGTCCAAAAAGTGTTTTAATTACTCTTTTGGGGTTTATCCGTGGATAATCATTAAGAATTGACATGGTTACAGGAGTCTAAGTAGCGCTTTACCTCCTTGGCACATCAAAATAGCAGGTTATTTGCTATTTTCTTAAGATTTGCAGTAGTTGTAACATGGTAACCAAGTTCCCAAAGGGTTTTAGTTTACCAATTAGGCCAAGATCAGCCATGGATCCAAGCTTTGGAGCTGTCCACGCCTCTGAGGCCTCAGAAGTTGAGTACCCTGGCTCTCTTTGATGTCTTTTGTCCCCCTTGCCTATTTTTCACGTCAAAATAGAAATTTAAGCTTGAAGTGAGATATCCACAATGGGTGTAGCAAAAGTCCATGTAAGAATACCATGATATTAAGTTCTCAAAACATGCATAACACTAATCTTAATGTATAAGTAATATGGGATTTCTCACATTCCCATTATTTTGGCGTGAAATTAAGAAAAACAAAACTTTTCACGGATCTTTTATGTGGTATTGATGATGTGGTTTTGAAGTATTTTCCATTTTACCACCTCAAAGAGTTAACTTGAGCTTATTCACTCTGTGGAGCTACCCTAGGTGAATTTTTGTGTAGGGTCCAAATCTGGACTTAAATCCATGGATTTACTAACTCAATAAAAAGTGATTCATCTTTTCTGAAATTAAAAATGATGAATTTTGGATATATGCATGACTTATGAGTTATGCATAATTCAAAATTTGATTTTAAGATAATTGTGGCCTATTTGGGTATGTAAAATATACCGCAAGGCTCACAATTTTGCAAAGCTCCAAGAAAACAATGTGAGTTTGCAAGAATTTACATCCTAACAACAAATAGCCATCCAAAATCTTCAGGAGGGCTATTCTAAACTAAGAAAAGCCTCAGAAGAGACTAACAAAAGACTAAACCAAGTTATGGAGGAGCAATACCACCACAAGAGGGACAGGGAGTGTCTGGATCAAGACATGAACAAATTATTCAATGTCTGCCAAAGAATCAAGCTCCAATGCCAATACAATGTTCCTAGTAATCCATAACACCAAGAAGACATAAAACCAGATCTCTTGTGGAGAATAAGGAAATATCTCCCTAAAAACCAAAATGGGGATAACATGCCTTATTCTGAGAAGGAACCACTTAAACAGCTTCTGTCAGGATGAGTCTATGAAGAAGCTTTGATATGACTATTTACAATTTAAATTATGACTGTGACACAGCGTATTATAATGAAAAATATTATAAAAATAATATTGCGGGTTTTACTGTAGAAAAATAGTGGTGGTGAGTGCTATTGAAAACCCTGGGTGCAGCTTTACCCATTGAAATATTATAATAAAGACTACAATACTTTGAATTATAAGTATACCTGATTATTTTCAAATAGTATGGCTGTTTTTTACAGTTGTACTACAGAGGAATTCAAGAGCAGGATGGGTATTTCCCCTTTAGGCAGAGAAAGGTCTCTTTTTATTCTGAAAGTGGGTGAAAAGGTCCTCTAGACCATTTCACATAGATGAAGTGAAGGAATTTCCACTTCAAATTGCTGGCTTGTGGCTTTCTCACAGCTTTTATACTCTGTATTTGGCTCAGATGTGGTTTCAAAACCACATCTGGGCAGTTTAAACCAATACAGGGTGAAACGTTTCATCTGGTGACCACATAGCCCTCTTCTGATGTGTAGAATGCTGTACAGAACCTGTATGAGACCCCAGTATTGAGTTAAGTATGCAAGTTTGAATTATAGACAAGCTACTTTGTCTATTTGACACCTCATAATCAAATATATGGGAAGGTATCCCACAGTAAAGGTGTATTGGCCAAGCTGTGGGATTTTAACCTTAAAGCTGCCATACGTTTTTCAGTTGTTGAGATATTGAGCTCAAATTTGGTTCATTCAGTAGCCCTAGATGGGATATACACAATGGTACTGCTTTTGGTATAAGTATCAGTAAATCGGGCAAAGTTATACCATGTTCAATTTTTATTATCCAGATATATATTTTTCTTCAGACCTGTATGGAACTAGTTTGCTCCAGAAATTTTGTTCTAGTTTAGTTATGGGGAAATTGATGGAGCCATCAGATATCCCTGATTGAGCTCTTTCCAAAAATATTCCACTTTAGTTATTTCACACTAAAACTGTAGAAGTTAGATGAGAGGTGAATATTTTATTCACCCTTATTCAATCTTATTTTGGCCATGACTTCTGTGGCTTTGGTGCTAGCTCACTCTCTCTAGTACCATTGGATATCCCTAACTCAGAGCTTCAATTTGAATACCCATTTGGCTGGGTTCAGCCTCTTTCTCTGGATTTTAGATGAGAGGTGAAAAATAAGTTTTATTCTCAGTAACTGCTTTTAGCTTGAATGAATTTGTTATTCTTTGTCCTATTATTATGGTACTTGTATATTTGGAAAGAGGTTTTTCAGTTCCATCTTTTGGTGGTATCTTGTTCTACCATTAGTTTATGGTATTTTGGTTGTCATGCTTGTTCTCTGCTTTTGAGTCACTGGCTGACAGCTTCCAGAGGCCCAAGTTGGTAAAAGTCTCTGATGTGGGAGAATATTATCATATTGAGCTTATTGATTATGTTTATGGACTCTTAATTTATTCTCCAAGTATACCAGACTACTGGATTACAGCCAGAATAAATATATCATTCAGAGGACATGCTAGTATCTGCTACACAGAAATGAAAGAAATAAATGGCAGAACAAGCTGGACATGGTGGAACAGTCAAATAATCCAAAAGTACAGTAATGGTACTTTGATATGGCAGAAGAAAATTGTGAGCCTTTGAGATATAACCATATATCCAAAAAGGTCACAACAAAATTTCTGTAATAATTATACTCATAATAATTATCTTAAAAACTGTTAAATATACCATAAATAAGTACAAAATCTGAATTAACTCAGAATCTAATGAATAAACATGTGAAATAAATTACACCATTAGATTCCCCATGCTAAAATACACATATGTCATTTTTATGGCATATCTGAAAAGTCAATAATTACTGAAGTATATGTAATAATATCTTACAAAAGGTACAAAACCTCATTTATCTCAGAAACCAATGAACCAACATGTAAACTAAATTGTACCATTGAACTATCCATAAATGTCTACACATACAAAAATTAGACTGCAACTCTCTAAAGTCAATACTTAAGGAATTAAGCTGAATGTATGCACTTTTTGGTCAATGCATATATTGATGGTTTTTAGCTAATATCTCTTGAAATATACAAGATAGAGAGATAAACCAAAAATAAATTCACCACATAAATACTGTAGGAATAAAGATATTAATTTTATTTCACAAGTTATAAACAAGTTTAAAACTTGTAATGGATTATTGAATAAAATCAATAGAGCTGTTGACCACTTTGTTGTGAAAGTGAACCAAACCTAAAGAAAGGTAGACAGTCATATTCTACTAGTTTATACATGAATAATGATGTGTTTTGTATTATAATATTCAAGGTATAACCCCTTGAAATCATGGCTTGAAGCTCAAAATATTAAATTTTGACAGAAAAGATGGGTTACAAGATAAATTATCAAAAATAGTGTTTTGATGATGTAATGAAATGCTCTTGGAAGTTTAATAAGAACATTCCAAGCTATCAGAAGCCACTCTCAGAATAGCTGTAGCGTGCATAACCTAAAGGTTATTAATGATCAAAGCTTAAGCTTAAATCTGATCATTATGATTCCTCACTGTAATCTTATTTTAATTTTAACAGTCATATAAATGATAAAACTGATGAATACTATTAGATTATGATTAATACTAATAAATTCCACAAATTTTAGGCTTCTTCCAAGACTATGATGTCATCAAACTTAGAATTATAGTGATAACTCTAAATAATGGCATAATAATGAGATAAGATGGTTTGATCATGATGTAATCATCCCCAAACCTTAAAATATTGATCATTTCTAGTAGAAAGCATCAGTACACGTCTACTAGAAGCCTTCTGGACTCTAGAGGGGAGGTATTTACTATAAATAGAGCTTGTTTTACTCTATTTTCCCCTCAGATGCTTACAAAACACTAAATAATTAAATCAAAAAAAGGTAAATTCTTTTTTCTTTATACATAAGACTTATATATTATTAAAGACCAAAGATCATTTCTATTATAATCATTAATCTTGATGTGATTACTTCAATTATTTAATTTTTTTGCTGAAAAATCTCTTTAAGCTCTATTTCCACATAAAATCAAAGAATATTTGTAATTTCTCTATTTTCATTTGTAACTACAGTTTGTATAAACTGTATTTACATTATTTTGGCATAAAATCCTTCAGAATTATTATATTAAGTGTTAAAAGTAGGTTATTTGCTCTTTTATAATAATATCTCTTTATTATTACTTTTAATAATTCTTATATTGATATAAATAGTACTTATATTAATAAAGAACTTTAATATTGGTAATATTATTTTTATTAATTTTTTCTTTTTTTATAAAAAAAAAAATTCATGCCTTTATTATTTGTTGGTAACAATAATAAAGTTCTTATAAATATATTCATTATTATATATTAATATATTTGTTTATTATATTATCTTTTTATAATATAAATTATATTATTACATTTATTTAATAATATAATCATTTTTTATGCCTTAATTATAATAATTAACAATTATTGTAATTAATTTCATCTTATTATTCATTATTCATAAGGACATTCATAGTACAATAAGCTAAGTATTTGTAATATTTACTTGTTGTTTCATAGTCAAACCTTTCATTTGGGGGCGTGGCCATGATATTTACTTTGAAAGACCTTTAAAAAAGATTCTAATTGGGTTTATCCAATAATAAACTATAATTGTAATTATAATCATAAAGCTATATTATAATTTTATATTTATTGATTTTAAAAGCTATTGAGGCATTTGGAAAGCAATTTTAATGTCTTACACATGGTTTTTCACATCCTTAGACTTACAAGAACTTTCTTTGAGTGATTATAGTAATCAAAAAAGATATTTATAAATTAAAAATAACTTTATATTATAAATCAATTTCATAAAAGAATCATATTCTTTTTTAATTTATTCTTTAAAAATAAGAACATAAAAAATATTAAAAACCTATAAAAAACCTATAAAAAAAGTTATTTTTATTCATTTCTTTATTCATTTCATTTTTTTCAAAGTTATAAAACCAATTTTTACATGGAAAATTGCCATATCTTACCAAAAAAAAACACTTCTTATATAAAATACTTATATTTGTTTGTCTTTTTTAGTGTTTGAAGACAATCCAACAGAAAACAACCAAGCCACTGTTGAAAGATTGGTGGGAGAAACTTGCCCAAGTTCTGCAATACCAATTTTCATTAAGAAAAAGAAAGCTAAGAAATTAGACTTTCCAGGACCCACTATTCAGGCCTCTGAAGGTGAGTACCTCATTTATAAATTGCCATAAGAAGAATTCTTGTCCTGAAATCCTCTTATTTCTTATTTCTGAAATCATGACTACCAGAAGAGGCTCCCAATACTCCATCTAATCAGATGGAGCTGGAGTCAGAGGTAGAATTGATTCCTCAAAAGGGAAAAGAAAGGGCAATATCCCCAGTGGAACATAATCCACACAAGGAAGTGCCTTATCCCAAAGGCAAGTCCTAGAAATGCCCATGATATCTGAACCAGAGTTGCAACTAAGTATTAGTAACTTAAACAGGTACAAATCACATTCAGAGGTCTCAGATAGACATTTACATGAGCCAGTAGAAGCAGTACTACACAGTGTACAAAGGCAAGGACTGGGAAATGTTGCCTCAAATACACCAAGGAGTTATGAACTCCTGGCACATCCTCAAAAAGTTCTTCAAAGAGCAGGAAATAGTGAGATACTCAAATGGATGGAATCCACTATCATCCAAACCTCAAATCAAAAATATCAAGTATTACCATGCCAAAAAGAAGGAGGAAGCCAAGGAAGAAGTCCCAGTAGCTTCTACCAGCAAGTGCCAAGCCAACCCACTTCCCCAAGAAGGGAAGAAGAACAAGCAAAAGAACTGGAGAATACCATATTCCCCAAGCTACAGGATTCCAAAAATCCAAAAGGATGCCATGGACAATGTCTTCAACATTGCCAGAACCTTGATGGAATTCAAGGACAAGGAGGAACAAAGAATGAGACAACCTCATTTCCCAAGAAAATAACCTTGTCCCCAGATGTTGTAAATACTTTAATAGAAATCAAGGATAGTATATTACCTCTAAAAGATATTAAAAATCATTTATTATTATTACAAGAAATAAACAATAATTTACCTTCTTTAACAAAAATTGTTTTACAAAACAAAAAGAAATTGACAAAATAAAATTCATTGTTGAAAATAACAAACCAAAAGTTTTGATTGACAATACTCAAAAAATTGATACAAGGACAACAAGAATTGTATAAATACATAAAATATATCAAAGATAAAACTTTGACAATCAATTATGATGTGAGTATTGATAGTCTTACAGAAAAATTAAACAAATTGAGAATTTCTGTAGAAAAAGTTAAAGAAAAGACTTCATCACACCAGAAATTACTTTTAGACCATGTTGAAAAAAGTGATGAAGAAAGAATGCATCTGAAAGATTATATTCAAAGTGAAATGAGGCTTATTACTGAAAAAATGGATAAAATTAATGAGGCTAACTTAAATATGCCAAAGTTATCAACCCCATTTTCTCACATAAGATGCCCTGTTAAGCCAAAAGAGGAATCAACAAATCCATTCATAACAGACTTGAGTAATCAAGACAATAACCAATTCTTAATGAAGGAAGCACCTCAATTAAAATAATGGCCAACATTCACAGGAGAAGGTGAATATGACCATATGTCATTTATTAAAACAATTGACATGTTACAAGAAGATTATGCCATACCAGATGAATTGATCACTGCAAGATTACACTCACTGTTTGAGAAATATGAAAAAAGATGGTATTATGGCATAAGACAAACAAATGGCAAAAACACCTGGTCTTGGTGGAAACAAGGAATAATCATCAAGTGGGCTAATGATTCCTGGAGGTACAAAATAGAATATGCATTTGAAAACTCCTTCTTTGACCCAGACAAAGATAAACCTTTGACTTGGTTCTTAGAACAAGTTGAAAGATTAAATGCACTGTACCCAGAAATGTCACAAAAAATGGTACACATGAAAATACTTAAGAAATTTGGAGGAGAATCAGAACATGCCCAGAGAAGCAGGTGTATAGAACCATGCTCCACAGAAGAGTATATCAATGCACTAGAAGATATAGTGACAAGAAAAAATAGGCAGAGCTTGGAAAAAATTGTACATCAAAAGCCCAAATAAGCCATTTATCAAAAAAGATAAATCAAAAGAAGCTTTCAAGATCAATACATCCAATAGTAATGAGCAAAGAAAATGCCACACATGTGGAGGTATTGGACACTTAGCCAATAATTGCCCTAAAAAAGCAAAACTCACTGAAATTGTGGAAGCAGAGGACCACAATTATAAAGAAGAAGAATCTTATTCTGAAAAAGACACTGAAGAATCAGAAACTGCTGAAAGTGATGAAATTAATATAATTAATGCACAAATTCATAATATTGATTTAATATATGAACTACTAGATGTCAATTCAAACTTACCACAAGTTGGAACATCTGATACAAACCCCACAAATATACAAGATGCTAAATTGTATAGAACCAAACCAGCAAAAGGGATGGGATATACAGCTGGCAAATCAAGTATAAGTATTGTCATGGTGGGAAACCAACAGGAAAAAGTGAACTTAGATACAGGAGTATATTGTACCTGCTTTGGTAAAGGTTGCTTAAGAACAATTATACCAGATTGGGAAGAAAAACTTATACCAATACAAGGAGTCAAATTTAGTAGTGCAAGTGAAAGAATGAAGCCCCTTGGTATAATTGACTTAACACTATTTTTTCCTCATCCTTCACAATGTATCAGATTGAAAGTAGAATTTGTAGTAATGGATAACTGCACTGGTAACCATTTTATACTTGAAAATGACTACTTGTCAATTCATGGAATAGATATCTCTAACCAAAAGGATAGATATTTTACCATAGATGACAACAAAAGACAAAAGTTTGGCTTCTTAAGTAACAAAAAACAAATTACAGTTATTAACAATGAAGAAAAAAGTCCCAAAGAGAAACTTTTTCTATCTGAACAGCTCAAAGAGGCAGAATTCAATCAACATTTAACAGAAAAAATGAAAGATACCCACCCTTACTGAGGAGACCTGCTTACCCAGCTAGTCCAAGGGCTAGAGAAGCCTTGGAGGTACACATTAAAGAATTAATGGACCTTGGAGTATTAAGGAAATTAGGACATAATGAACAGATAGAAGTCACTACACCTGTCATTATAACTTGGCATAATGGAAAATTAAGAATGGTAGGGGACTTCAGAGCCCTGAAAACCTATACCATCCCTGACAGATATCCAATACCCACAATCTATGAGACATTGACACAATTTTCACAAGCTAAGTTCATCACAGCCATGGATGTTCTAAAGGGTTTTCATCAGAATGTCTTAACAGACAATGCAAAGAGACTACTAACAATAATAGTCCACTGTGGAATTTTTGAATACCTAAGAATGCCATTTGTTATAAAGAATGCACCTTTCTATTATCAAAGAATGATTAATACTTTATTTCCTGAAGATTTGTCAGAAGGATGGTTAATTATCTATATTGAGGATATCATAGTTTGCTCAGAAACCTGGCAAAATCACATCACAAGACTAGAAAGGGTACTACAAAAAATAGTGCAAGTGAATATGAAATTTTCCTTGAAAAAGTGTCATTTTTCATATAGTGAACTAAAAGCGCTAGGACATGTTGTATCCAGACTTAGTCTAGGCATAGAAAAGAATAAAGTAGCAGCAGTACTACTTAAGCCAATGCCTCAAGCCAAAAAAGAAATGCAATCATTTCTAGGACTTGCTGGTTACTATATACAGCATATAAAGGACTTTCCAAAAATTTCCAAATCCTTGTATAAACTATGTTACCAACAAACAGTCTATGAAATTACTGAAGAAAGAGTCAAAGCATATGAAGAATTGAAAAATTCCTTGAAAAATTCCCCATTTCTTCTAATTCCAGTTTGGAAACTACCCTTTAAGCTTTACATTGATGCTTGTGGAGAAGGACTAGGTGCTGCACTACACCAGACACAAATCATAAATGATAAACCAGTGGAAGGACCAATTTGTTTTATTTCAAGACAGATAAATCCAACAGAGGCAAGATATGGAGCAAGCCAAATGGAATGCCTCTGCTTAGTGTGGGCTTTAGAAAAATTACACTATTACCTGGATGGAACAGTATTTGATGTGATTAAAGACTGAAATTCTGTAAAATCTCTATTAAATATGGGAATTCCAAATACACATATGCTGAGATGTCAAATTGCTATCCAATAATATAGAGTGAATATGACTATTCTTCATGAATATGGTAATATTCATAAAAATGCAGATGGTCTTAGCAGATGGGCTCTAGCAA
This sequence comes from Austropuccinia psidii, assembly GCA_023105745.1. Lineage (NCBI taxonomy): Eukaryota > Fungi > Basidiomycota > Pucciniomycetes > Pucciniales > Sphaerophragmiaceae > Austropuccinia > Austropuccinia psidii. Next base: position 7,328,963 of record JALGQZ010000018.1, read on the forward strand.
ATACTCCTGAAAATCCAGCATGGGCACCACAGGAGGAGCACCATATATAAGGGATATGTGTCACAGACATTGGCACAGAATTCTTTAACCAAGTTAAAGAAAGCTATAAGATAGATAAGAATTTCCATATCTTAAGTCAACTTCTGATGAAAGACTGCAAAGACCCATCACTTTCATCAAAATTAGATGAAGTATGGAAAAAGGCATAAAATGAAGGAAGATTCCACCTCCTTGATGGAATCCTCTATCATAGAACAAAACACACATGCTTTATGGCCTTAACAGATAGAACTCTACTAAACACTATTTTACATGAGTGTCATGATAGTGTTTCAGCTGGACATCTTTCAGAAGATAGAACACTAGAGAGGGTGAAAACCTGCTCTTGGTGGCCAAATTGGAAGAAAGATGTTGCAGAATACTGCCAAACCTGTGACAGATGTCAAAAATTCAACAGAGCCACAGGAAAGAAATTTGGAATGATGATCCAAATTCAAGAACCAAAATCCCCTTGGGAAATAGTTCATATGGATTGGGTAACAGCACTACCTCCAAGAGGAGACAGAAGTTATAATGCATGCCTAGTGTTAGTTGACAGCTATAGCAAACCTCCTATGTTCCTACCATGTCACAAAGATGACACAGCTATGGACACAGCCATAATGATATGGAACAAAGTCATTAGCCACACAGGCGTATTCCAAAATATCATAAGTGACAGAGACCCAAAGTTCACTTCAGCATTATGGACAAACCTCCATGTCTTGTGTGGGCCAAAATTGTCATTCTCAACAGCTTACCATCCTCAAACTGATGGCTTAGCAGAATAAATGACATAAACCTTGGAGGACATCATCAGAAGATTCTGTGCTTAGGGACTGGAATTTAAAGATTCTGATGGTTTTACCCATGATTGGTGTACATTAATACCAGCTCTTGAAATAGCATATAAAACATCAATCCATTCTTCTACTGGCAAAACACCAGCAATTCTAGAAAAGGGTTGGAATCCAAGACTTCCTTATGATACCCTCAAAAAGGACTTAGTGGATATACATCCAACAGCAAGCAGTTTTTGAAATAATGCTTGACAAAGCAAGACACCATGCAAACAGATGTATGCATGATTCTTTCAAATATGCAAATGAAAGATGGGATAAAAGTCATAAACCACCTGACTTCAAAATAGGAGACTTGGTCCTAGTTTCAACTCTTAATTTCAATAATATAAGAGGACCAAAGAAATTGAAAGTTTACTTTGCAGGACCATTAATGATAAAAGCACTATATGGACCTAATGTTGTGCAATTGGAGCTCACAGGTGAACTAATGAATAAACACCCAACTTTCCCTGTAAGTCTGATAAAACCTTACAGCTCAAGGGACAAGGAATTATTTCCACTAAGAGATAAACCCCCACTTGAAATACCCCCTTTGGAAGAAGGAGATGAAAAGAAAATTGTGAAAGTCCTTAAAGAAAGAAGGACAAGAAATAAAAAAGAAATAGAATACCTTGTAGGGTATAGAATTACAGCTCAAGAGGATTAATTGCTACTTGAGAAGGATATAACAAATGCTGATAAGCTACCAAGAAAGTTCAGACATGAAAGAAAACCTAAAGAATAGAAAAATCAAGCATTATTGAGCTTAAAGACTAACAAAGTCTATTGAAGAGGTAGGACAGTGGATGATACCCTAATTAACTATATCAGATTGTGGTACAATCTTTTTTGGTGGTAGGGAATGTGAGCCTTTGAGATATAACCATATATCCAAAAAGGTCACAACAAAATTTCTGTAATAATTAAAATCATAATAATTATCTTAAAAACTAGTAAAATACCATAAATGAGTACAAAATCTGAATTAACTCATAATCTAAAAAGTAAAAATTTTATATACATTACACCATTAGATTCCCCATGGTAAAATACACATATGTAATTTTTATGGCATATCTGAAAAGTCAATAATTACTGAAGTATAAGTAATAATATCTTAAAAAAGGTACAAAACCTCATTTATCTCAGAAACCAATGAAACAACATGTAAAAGAAACTGTACCATTGGATTCTTAATAAAGGCCTACACATAAAACAATTATAAAGCTAATCCCTAAAGTCCATACTTAAGAAATTAAACTGAATATATGCACTTTTTGGTCAATGCATATATTGATGGTTTTTAGCTAATATCTCTTGAAATATACAAGATAGAGAGATAAAGCAAAAATAAAGGCACCACATAACTACTGTAAAAATACAGATATTAACTTTATTGCACAAGCTATAAACAAGGTGGAAACTTGTAATGGATTATTGAATAAAATCAATAGAGCTGTTGACCACTTTGTTGTGAAAGTGGTCCAAACCTGAAAACAAGTAGACAGTCAGATGATACTAGCTCATATGTGAAGAATGACGTAATTGTTTTTATAATATTCAAGGTATAACCCCTTGAAATCATAATTTGAAGTTCAAAATATTAAATTTCGACAGAAAAGCAGAGTTACAAGAAAAATGATCAAAAATAGAGTTTTGATGATGTAATGAAATTCTCTTGGAAGTTTAATAATGACATGCCAAGCTATCAGAATTCACTCTCAGAATAGCTGTAGCGTGTATGACCTAAAGGTTATTAATGATCAACATTTAAGCTTAAATTTGATCATTATGATCACTCACTTTAATTTTATTTTAAGTTTAACATTCATATAAGTGATAAAACTGATGAATGCTATTAGATTATGATTAATACTAATACAATGCACAAAGTTTAGGCTTCTACCAAGCCTATGATGTCATCAAACTTATAATTATAGTGATAACTCTAAATACTGGCGTAATAATGAGATAAGATGGTTTGATCATGATGTAATCATCACTAAACCTTGAAATATTGGTCATTCATAGTAGAAAGCATCAGTACACATCTACTGGAAGCCTTCTGGACTCTAGAAGGGAGGTATTTACTATAAATGGAGCTCTTTTTACTCTATTTTCCCCTCAGATGCTTACAAAACACTAAATAATTAAATCAAAAAAAGGTAAATTCTTTATTCTTTATATATAAGACTTTTATATTAGTAAAGACCAAAAATCATCTTTATTATAATCATCAATCTTGATGTGATTACTTCAATTATTTGATTTTTTTGCTCAAAAATCTCTTTAAACTCTATTTCCACGTAAAATCAAAGAATATTTGTAATTTCTCTATTTTTATTTGTAACTACAGTCTGTATAAATTGTATTTACATTATTTTGGTGTAAAATCTTTCAAAATTATTATATTAAGTGTTAAAAGTAGGTTATTTTCTCTTTATTATTACTCTTAATAATTCTTATGTTGATAAAAATAGTGTTTATATTAATAAATAACTTTAATATTAGTAATATTATTGTTATTAATTGTTTTTTATTTATAAAAAACAATTTTTTATGCCTTTATTACTTGTTGGTAACAATAATAAAGTGCTTATGAATATATTAACTATTATATATTAATATGTTTGTTCATTATATTATCTTTTTATAATATAAATTATATTATTATATTTATTTAATAATATAATCATCTTTTATTCCTTGATTATAATAATTCACACTTATTATAATCAATTTTATCTTTTTATTAATTATTCATAAGGACATTCTTAGTAAAATAAGTTGAATATTTGTAATATTTACTTATTGTTTCATAGTCAAACCTTACAGAAATGAAATTTGAAAATTAAAAATACTTAATGGAAAAAGATACTTATTAGTTGTGTCTTAAACAGTCTAAAATACTTAAATTAATTGATCCTCATATGAATATTCAAATGAGAAATGACAAACTCCTGACACAATGTCCAGGACAACTAAAACATGCAGTAAAATTTAGGTGCAACCAAAGCTGCACTCTAGATAATATAGCCAACACCTTCCAAGATGTACAAAAAAGAAAAGATATAGGAGAATATTTCATATACAAAGGTAAGAGTTTCAAAGATAATCAACCTTTCAGGGTTTACAATAGATAAAACCCAAGAGAAAGAGTGGCAGAAGTGAGCAAGAATAAAACCTCTCGTCACAATTGTGGGTCAACAGACCATTATGCTAATAACTGTCCAAAGAAAAAGAAAAATATCTATGCCATTGAGAAATTTTCAGAAGAAGAAACCCAAGACAAGGATCCTCAATATGACTCTATGAGTTATGCCATCAGCAAAAACTCTGATGATGACCAAGACTCAATAGAGGAATTTTAGGTGGAGTAACAAGAGGAAACACAATTATAAATTCAGTAAATAAAGCTAGAAGCGGAATAACCACAATACATTTCAAATAAAAACTTGTGTCAAAAAACACAATATACACAGACCTTCCTAGTCACAATGGCCAAAGAAATGGCATGTATTTATGGGACAGCCACTAAGATGAATGTTTGTCTTGAAAATTCTCAACATCCATTTATCCTTGATAATGGTGCACACTTCTCAATATTGGCCAGAGAATATCTACACAAAAACTTGCCAAATTATGAAAAGAAACTCTTTCCAACCAAGGCAATGAATTTTAACAGTTTGTCAGGGAAGATAGCCTCCATTGGGACTTTTATCAAACAAATGATCATACCCCACAGGAAAGGTAATATCAGATTCAACCCAGAGCTTGTAGTGCTTGAAGATGCCCACATTAAAGGTTTTTTCCTGGGAACAGACTACTAAATCATGTATGAGATTGATATTTACAATAGTAAAAACTGGCACCTTACTGTAGGTACAAAAAAGGAAAAGAAATTTTCACTTGACATATACCAGTTGTCTAATCAAGAACTGCTAGAAGAATCATTTAATGAATTCAAAGAGGGAAATTTTAGTACTAACCTCACTAGTAAACAGAAACTCAGTTTAGTAAAAACCTTGAGGAAACATTGACCAGATTTTTCCATAGGGGAAGAACCCTTACTTAAAATTAGAGGCAATGATATAGAGCCATATCTTGATGTGGAAAGACCTTATCCACCCATTCTTAGAAGACCTCCATACCCAAAATGTTGGGAAACTAGGAAGTAAATTGAAAAAAATGTCAATGAACTCCTAGAGATATGGATTTCATCATAAAGATAGTACACAATGAAATAGTGAAAGTAACCACACCTTTCCCTATCACTTGGAATGATGGCAAGTCTGAATTGTGTGGAGACTTCAGAGAGCTGAAAAACTACACCAAAGCTGACAGGTACTTCATTTCAAAGATACCCCATTCACTAGAAAATCTGGCAAAATCCAAAGAAATCACCAATATGGATTGTATGAAAGGCTTCCATCAAAATTGAATTAAACCAAAATATATGAAATCAGTCAGAATTATATGCCACATGGGTATATATCAATATACCAGGATGCCATTTGGAATAACAAATGCACCAGCCCACTTCCAAAGAAATTATGGACACAATATTTCAAGAAGAAATATTGGAATGCTGGATGGTAGTATATATTTCTCATATTGTTATATACTCAGCAAAATTTGAAGACTATATGCAGTAAATAGACAGAGTCCTAAGTAATTGCAAACCCATCAATCTGAAAGCTTTACTTAAGAAGTGTAATTTTGGCCAACAAGAACTATTGGCACTGTGGCATAAGCTCTCAAGACTTCTCCTGGCCATAGATTAGAACAATGTCCCCAAAGTTCCTGAAAATTCAGTACCAAATAACATCAAAGAGATTCAATGTTTCCTTGGGTTTTCCAGCCACTGCAGAAATCACATCAAAACATTTTCCCACATAGCTAGTAGTCTATATAAGTTATGTTCAAAAGATGTAGCTTTTGAGATTACTATGGAGAGGAGGGATGCATATGAGAGGATCAAGCATGAACTCACTAACCCACCTTTCTTCATTCTAAATGACTTTGAATTACCATTCAAGTTGTAGAGAGATGCAGCTTTTATTCAAGGATTAGGGGCAGCCATTCACCAAAGACAAATTGTAGATGGTGAACCAAGGGAAGGGGTAATATGTTACATCTCCAGGCAACAAAAAGAGTCAGAGGCCAGGTATGGAGCAACCCAAACTAAGTGCTTATGTTTGGCTTGAGCCCTAGAAAAACTCCATTATTATTTGGAGGGTGAAGTCTTTGAAGTCTACACAAACTGCACAGCACTTGAGTATTTACTCAACATGAAGACTACTAATAGACACATGTTGAGGTAACAAATAGCCATCCAGGAGTATAGAGGCAACACAACCATCATATACAAGGAGGAAAAAAGCCATCCCAATGACAATGGCCTCAGTAGATGGCCATTATACAATTTTAGAAGAAATCAAGCTTATAATCCAGAAGTAGCTTCCAAAATTCCTATCCACTTAATGAAAATAGATAGAAGGAAGAACTTGAGATTCTCTGAATGGGAACCAGGAAGTGGTACCCCAGAAACTCACCAAAGTGAACCAGAGGAAACCAAGACTCCCATATTAGGAGTAAGTTCCTCAAAACTTCAAAATTAATTTTTTGATTCAGTTATTAAAACTTATTCCACACACAAAAATTGTAGCATATTGTTACAAATCCTTCAATAAAAATTACAGCATCACAGAAATCAAATTCCAGTCAGAGGAACCCTTGTTGAGGGACTATAAGGAAAAGATATTTTTTCTTATATATTCACTTCTTTATCACAAAGAAAGGAACACCAGTGCTCTCACAGTTATAGATAGGGACCATTTTTAATTTGAATTTGGTTGATTAAAAAGGCCTTGTTTATGTTTAGGTTTTAAAGAAAATTTCAAAATTATTTTTAATTTAATTTCAAAAAAAAATTAAATTATTTTTTTTAATTCAATTTTACTTTAAATTAAACTCAAATCAATTTTAAAACTAATTTCAAATGTTTTAAAGTAATTTTTTTATCTTATTTTCTTTTTTTATTAAAGAAAAATTACAAACTTAAAAATACCCAAAATCATGGCCAACATAATACCTGATTTCCAATTTTCTGAATATAAGTTTTTCCAATGTCAAATCAGGGCAAATAAGGAAGAAGATGAATTAAATACATCAGGTTAAGAAAGCCAAAATATTTTAATCAAAGGGAAAAACAAATTTCAGAATGGTCCAAATTCAAGTTGACACTTGTTTAAGGAATCTCCAATTCAAGGCTCAACTCATAAATGGAAAAGAAGAAATTCAGAAGAAGCCCAATTCCATTTAAAGAAATTGGAGCATTAACAGATCCTTACAAATCAGAAAAGGGATAAGGGTTTTTTTGAATGAAAAAAGTACTGGAAGTTGTTTCAGATGATCAGGGAGTTGTGGATGGATTTCCTCAACACCAATGGCACTATGAACATTTTTGTTCTATGGGAAATATTGTTCAATAATCATGAGGATTTTAAGACAAATTTTTTTTTCTTTTGGGGAAATCTGTCTTTTGAAACACTAGAAAGGTGTTATGAGGCCTTAGTTACTGTATAAAAGGTAAGCATTTTAGCTTATGACAAAAAATCTGACACTAATGTGGTTAAATGGATAGATTATTAAGGACTTCCTTGTGAGTCAACTGGTGGCAGTGGGCTATATATGCAACTCCAGCATAATCATATTACTTTGAAGTTAAGTCATATCTCTTAATAATGGAGACATCTTACTAACTTAGATAATCTTACAGGTGTATGAGTTATTGAAGCAAATAAACATGAACAATTGTGGGGACAATGAGGTTGGAATTGAATTTGGGGATTTTCCACAAACAACAAACTGCAATGAAAATGCAAGAATTCACACAGAAATACAAGTACAGAAAGAAGAGATGGATGATGAAATTGGTCTGTTGCCTAGTGACTGTGGAGATTCATTACAGAGAGAGCCAATAGACAACCTTAATCAATATGGGGGAAAAATTAAATCAACCAAGAGGGTCCTTTGATCAGTACCAATTGTTTTACAACTTTTCAATTTGGTTGGTGTAACTCATTAGGCCAATCCTCCAGCATGATAATAGAAATTACATTCCGAGATTGCAATTTCATAACTAACATGAATCCAAAAATGCAAAACTTTCTCTCACTGTAAGGTTTGTCTATGAAGCTCTTGATAATAGTAAAAATATCAAGAGTACTATGACTGTCCTCAGTAGAAAAATATAATATAATAAAATATTAAAACCACAAATTCAAATATAATTATTAAAAATAATTATATATATAAGAAAGAAATTTAATCATTATTATATAAAATAATAATAATAATAATAAAAAATATAATAATTATAATTATTCAATTATCTTTATAGTCACTGATAATTATAACAATAAGAATTTTAAAAGCTTTTAATTAGACAACTACACACATATGTGTAAAATAGAAATATTTAAAAACTTATAAATAATATTAAAAATATTATTTTTAAAATAATTAAAAAAAAAAACACTTTTTAGAAATAATTCTTATAGTAAAAATTTTATATAAAAAAAAAACAATTAATAATAGATAAAAAAAAAAAAATATAGAATTTTAGAGAAAAACTTATTGATAATATTAATTTAATACAAAAAGTTAAATAACAAAAGTTATTATATTAAATAATTATTATAAGTTAAAAACATACCAAAAAAATCAATATTTTAAATTATAAAGTAATTTTTTATAATAAAAAATGATGATTAAAGAGTTTTTGAGAGGAATTTATGAATTTTTAAAAGATGTTCTAAAGATAATAATTTTATAAAATGAAATATATTATAGTTTATTACAACAATAATCTAATTTCTATTATTTGAATTCTTTAATTTAAGATTTATAAAGAATAAAATACTTAAGAAATATTATAATAATGATATTTTATATATAATAAAGCTTTACCTGTTTTAAATGTCTAATATGATTGTATTGATTAATGATGATGGACAAAAACAGTGATGAAAAGACTCTTTTTATGTCTAAAGAACAGCTATCATGATTTATAATGTATTTAGAGGTAGTTCTCAGGTCGAAACTGAAAAATCATGCTTAAAAATAAAGTTCTTAACTTAATTTAACTTATTTTTAATTCCAATTTAAAAGTTACCATTGTTATTCTTAACTTCAAATAAATTTAATCCTAATTTAAGTTAATTATTTTTAAGTTTAAATATAAAATAAGTTTATTTTATATTAAATTTCATTACATGAACAATTAAAAAATGGAGTTTCAAGAAGAAATCTCTTAAATTAAATTTTAAAGAAATCTTAATTTTCTTTCAAAAATAATTAAAAAAAGTAAATTTTTAGGATAATTACTTAACAATTCTATTTATAAAATATACTTAAAAAAAAAAATTAAATCTATTTATAGATAATATTAAATTGTAAGTTTTGTGAAATTTTTAATCAAATCCATTAAGAATTGGATTTTTAATGAATTTTTTAAGTTATTACTATTTTTCCAATTAAAATAACAATACACACTAAACTTTAACTTTTGATAAGGTTTTAATGCTTTTAACCTTAAATTTTTAAGCTTATTTAAGCTTTTAAAGGTCTCAAAACTTTAATATCAATCCTGAATATTGGGATTTACCCTTTGACAGCTTGAAATTGCTGTCCAAATTGGGTTAAAACTAGTTTAAACTTTAAGTTTGGATCAAAGTCTAACCTTAAAGTTTAAATAACGTTGAAAAACCCTTCAATACAGGTGAAAAACCTTAATTGAATCCTTTTAGATCCAAAAAAGTTGGGTAACCCAGCTTTGTTTGATCTTTTTCCTTTGTCCCACCTTTTTTGCATGGATTTTGCCCTTTTATTTATTTAAAGCCATACTATGGCCTTAAATCCTTTTAAATTGAGCTCACACAGGATTTAAATTCTGTATGGAAAATCCTTAGCCAATTCAATAAATATATACAACACCTCAATTTTAATTAAAATTTTGGTAAGTTTTCATAAACCTTATTCAATTTTAAATTTAAGTTTTATTTAAGCTTAAATTTAACAATTTTTGAAAAAAAATGTTAAAAAAAGTTAAATTAGTACTTTTAGATTCTTAAATCTTTCAATAACTTAAAAAATAAGCCTTTTTTTGGGTATAACACCTTATTTGTGTACCCTAGGTTATTTTTTTGATGTAAAATACAAAAAAAAAATGACATTAATATTTATAAATTTGTTTATCCAAAAAAAAAAAAAAAAATTATACTTATTTTTTTTTGTTATTTTTTATTTCAAATTCAATTGAAAAAGTCTATTTTTTAGACTAAATCAAATGTATATAAAATCATTTTATGGCCTTATATTTATTTTATACATATCTAATAGTCTTAAACTCACCTTTAATTATCATTTTTCAGTAGAAACAAGATTAAATTTAAAGATTTAAAGATAATTAGAAATAAATTTTAATTAATTAGAGTGAAGAAGAATAATCTTTTTAAGAAAAACATAAATTTCATAAAGAGGTTAAAAGTAGGAATTAAAATTCTATCAAAAAAAAAAATGATGGGATTAGCTTTAGATTAGCCTTCAAATGATTTGAAGATGTTAGAATAAGTATAGTTTAATTTTCATTTATTTCAAACTTCTTAAAAAAGACCTTTTTTTTTATATATATATTCTAAATAATTTTCCTTATGGGTTTTTTTGTTTCTTAAATATCTTTTAATTATAACATATATATAATTCTTTTACTTGAAAAATTGATTAAAACCCAAAAAAAAAACTATGAACAAGGAAATATTAGGTATTTGTATTTAAGCTACTTTTAGTTTAGTTTCTTTATTATACATGACCAATAATAGACACACCTATCATTAAGTTTATGTATTTCACTTTATCTTAATCATCAAATCTAATTTGGCTTGATTTCAATGTGAAAAATAATTCACATAGGATACATAAGCTCTCAAAAGGTATTTGAGCTCTTTTCCCCTCAATCTATTTTTCTTTTTTTGGAATCCTTGTCCACATTGATTACTCACATTTAGTTTGATCAAAAAATTGAAATTTTAAGTCTTAAATACAGATGAAAATTTGAAAATCTTCATTTTAAATGATTCTTTTTTCAATTCAAAGAATCAGAGGATTCCTTCTTAAACTTAAAAATCTTCAAGAAATCAGGTGATGGAAATTCTATCATATTAAAATGAATCTTAAAATTTTTGAATTTATTGGATAGAAAGTATAAACTAGAAAAATAATCAATTAATAGACCAAATCATTAAATTTTAGGTACAAGATGAAACATATGATTATGAGATTTCTCTTTTTACTTAATAGATTTAAATCCAAGATATTCAAATTTTCCATTTTAAAGAAAATAACTTACATGATTTAAATCAATTTTTTGATTTGTTTATTACCTTAAATGGTTCCTTAATTTTAAATTTGATTACCATCCTTTTAATTATTTATGATTAAAGAATCTTTTTTTTTTTTGATTTTCCAAAGTTTTTTTTTTAAAAAAAAAAAATCTTATCTTTTTTTTTTTTTTTTTTGGAATAAAAAAGAACAAAAACCAATTAATTTCTTCTAATAATTAAGAATTTATTTACAAAAAAAAAAAAAAAAAAAAAAATTTATTAAATAGAATCATGATTAATTTTAAAAATTTTAATTTTAATTTTCTTTTTAATACTTTTTTTTTGGTGATTCTAAGAATTTGAAAAAAAATTGATCTAATTAATATTCAAAAGATTTTAAAATATTATAAACAAAATTTTTGAATTTACTTGTATTTAAATGAAATATTTCTTTTTTTTTTTCAATAGAAGACAGTAGAACCTATTCCTTAACCACCTAAATTCCTTCTCAACTAAAATTCTTCAATGTATATATATTTTAGTGTATGTTTATGATTATGTTATTTTTATAAATCTCTTACCTCATAAAAAAATAAATATTATTAAATTGTACCTCTTCCTCATTAGGATCATAATTGGGAGCCTTTAAGAATATCTTGAATCCCAAATTAGTAAGAAATCCAATGTGAATCTTTCCACTCCATTGATGAGATCTAGCCCAATTTTTGAATCTATTAAACACATGACTATCATGTATTGATCTAGGTAGTCCATCATAAACCTGAATTAATTTTTGAGATAGATATTTCACTTTGAGTAAATTTAATAACAATTACTCAAATTACAAAAAAGTTCTCATGTCCATCCATGGGAAATTGCAACAAAATGGAATTATATCCCTTGCTAGGCTTTATATGGGCATTAAATTGATCATTTGGTGGTGGTTGAAATCAATTTCATCAATAATTTTGGTAATTCCTTGCCTTTTTTTTGGAATGTTCCCTTGATTTCATCCTATTTTTCTATATCTTCTTCTACAGTAAACCTAGATATTTAAACATTGGTCAGTTTTATCTTTATTTTTTAAATAATCAATTTCTTTAATTGTGTTATTGTTGAGTGATGTAGTTTAAATAATATTTCTTGAACTACTTCTTGTGATTTTTGATATGCTGTTTCTTTTCCCATTTTGAACACATTTCTTACTGTCTCATAGGAACTCCTATGAACTATCTTATATAATGTAATTCCTAACTTTTCTTCAATATTTAACCCTTTTACATAATGTTGAAATGAGTTTAGAATATGATTTAATAAAGTATAAATTAATTGAAAACAATCTATTCATCTAATCCAACAAAAAATTCCAATAAAGTTATTTTAATTGTATAAATTGATCTCATACCATAGATTGAAATGATTTCCATGTCTTATAGATTAAAAAGATTTTAGTGTCCACTTTCTTGATATCACATTAGATGAAAAACATTAAACCAAAAATAATCTGTTAATTATATAAATCAAATGTTTTTTTTTCTTTTTTATTGTTAATGTTTTAAAAAAAATTAAAATCATTTTAAAAATTAAAAATCATAATATTTTAACATAATTTTTGAAAATTGTTAATAGTACAGTTCAAACTATGGTAAAAATCTTGCTGAATTGCAATTAAAAACCTGCTAAAAAAAATTTCTAAAAATTCAAAATAAATGAAATTATAACAAGCCTTTAGCAAGACGTTTTGGCAAGCTGAAACTTTTTATGAGAGGAATTTGTAAGTTAATTTGCCAATTAATTAAAGGCATCATAATTACCAGGTTGGTTTCCGAGGAGTTTATTTTCTATTACCAATTCAGTTTGCCTCATCTCCATCGAAAGAAATAACTGGGCTCCCCCATCTTTTTGAATAATCCATTTATTAAACTAAACAATGAACAATACTAGTCAGAGCTCATCATACATCTCCCCATTATCCTGCCCTGGCTTGGGGATCTTGAACAGAAGTGATGACAGTATATCAAGCGTATATAGTTCTTCATTTTTGCAACAGTATCAAAACAAGATTGAAAAGACTTCAAATCTCAATGCCAGCCATCAAGAGAAACACAAAGATATAGTCCAAAGGCCTACTCCTGATCAAGCAAAGAGAAACAAACGTGTCCGACGCACAAAAGCACAACTTGCTGAAGATAAAAAAATACAGAAGGAATCAACAATGAGACCTAAAAATCCTGCTTTCTCAAAATCTGATTATGATCGGCTGTGCAGCTACGTTCAGGAACCAGAAAACTATGATGGTGAGGATTTCCAAGCTAAATAATTGGTTTTTAAACATTCTGATTTTTTTTTCTAGATCTTTTTGGATCACCAAAAAAACAAATCTGGAATGGTAAAAAATACACTTGCCTTCAAGCATTTGAAAAATTTGCCACTTTCATGAATGTGAATCATAGCAAGGGTACAATGCGGCTGAATGTTTGCAAGTTGCAGCAAGGTTGGGGAACCTATAAGAAAAAATATGTAGACACTGTGAAATAGCTCAATTCAACTGGTTCAGGAAATGATATAAATAAGAGAGGGTCCCTACATGAAGAGTTGGAAAGGCGATGTCCATGCTTTGAACGTATGGATAGAATATTTTCAGATAAAAAAAATGTCACAGCATCTCATGTACTAGACACGATGATAGATGATTCTTCATCAATTGATCTTGAAGGCAACAATAGTACTGATCTGGATTCTGATGTTGAGATTGTTTATCAAGACCAAAACAAAACAAATTCCCATTTCAACAAGGATGAGAAATTGTCAGAGTCTCCAGAGCTTGAATATTTGGAGAATTACAATGTTGATGCAAACAATGAACCTAGTCCATCTCAAGTCATGAATCAGAATAACTTGAAAAATACTCTATCAGATGGCTCAACAATAGAAAAGAAGTCCATTTCAAAGCACATGTGCAAGAGGAGTGGTCCCAGAAGAGATGATTTACCAAATCTAGCAATTAACAAAAGAAATAATCTTGTTTGTACATTGGAAAAATTAATTTCTTTAAAAGAAGAACATGAAAATAGAAAATTCAATTTTTACATTGAACAATCAGCAAAACAAGATAGGATCAAGATACAAGAATTGAATGAAATCAAAGAAGTAAAGCTAAGAGAATTGGAAGAAACAAAATTCCTGAAGCTGAAGGAATTGAATGATAATAAAGAATTTCATAGGGAAAGAGCAGTCAAAGAAGATGAATTTTGCAATTTAGAAATTCAGAACAAAAAGTCTGAAATACAATTCAAAAATGAAGCTGCAAGACGTGCAGATTGTTTAGCTTTGATGACTCACTTACATTCTCAAGGGAAAAATATTGATGAAATTGAAAGAATGGTTCACATTTTATTTGAATGATTTTATGATTTATGTTTGTAGTCGTCATTTTTACAAATCTAATGTAATCAAATAGAGTTGTTTGTTTCTATATTAGCACACATAAAATTAAGAAAGCAATAACAATATCTGTTCAAATTTATGTTCTAGTCTCTAAGTCACCATAGCCAAAATTATGTGCTAGGCATTTATGTTTGACTTGGTTATGAAATCCTTCTACAGTTTTTGGAGTGCTATTTGTCTCAGTTGCAGGATCCAGGTGGTCAAGGGATTCTTTATCTAAATCTTCCCATTCATCATTCAAGTCAGATAAAATATTGTGTAAAATACAGCAACACTGTACCCATTCGACATGGTTTCTGATATGTTCTTTCTTGAAAAAATTAAGGCGCATTGATTTCATTGAAGCCCATCTTCCTTTCAGGATCCCAATGGTATGTTCATTTCGAACTCTGGATTTTGCCAAAAAAAAATTGAATTTTGTATTGCTCTCCAGATGTGATATAGGTCCTTTGAAAGGAGTAATTATAGTCTCCCCAAGAGGGTATGCTGAATCCGCTAACAGATATTGACCTGTCATGGAATAATGCATCAATTATAAATCAAAACAGAATCCAAGAGTACTTATTCAGATGTAACAAACCTTTTTCAAAATAAGCCCTTGGATTTTTGTGGATCTCCATTGTCTTATACGCACTTGCATCTGCACATGACCCAGGCCATCCAGCCATTAAGCATGTGATTCGTCTGTCACAATCACAAATGATTTGTGCATTGAAAGAGTAACTTTTTTTCCTGTCAAAATAAATTTCGCCTTGGAACCCGGGCTTTTGATACATTGGAATTGTTGTTCCATCAATAAATCCAACGCACCCATCAAAACCCTCTTCTTTCATAACTTGTGAAATTTCATTTCGTCTTTGATAATCAGGCCATTTTAAATACTCTTTCTTGAGAGAGTTAATAGATTTTATAACCCGTCTTGTTACAGAAATTATTGCACCTCTGCTTAGTTTGAAGTTTCGTGCAAATCTCCCTACTGAACTGGCATTTCCATTTGAACCAAGCCTTTCCAAAGTTATAGCAAGCTGATGTGAAATTGGAATTTGTTTACAATAGCTTTCATTTTCTTTTATCTTGTCATAAAGAAATTTGAAACCTTGTTTGGAAGTTCAAACTGATTGCTTGAAGTCCATATCATTCAGGTCAAATAGATTGCTTATATCAAACAAATCCTTTCTGATATTTTTGTGATATTGGTTCAAATATCTTGATTTCATTACAGCTAAAAGCAAATCCCTGTATTTCTCTGACTCAGTTTGGTATGAAATTGATTGATCATTCTTGACATTAATACCTATACAGCTTGTTGATGTCGGTATTGGAAACCCAATGAGGCCAATATGATTTTCTATTGCCGAATCCATTTCATTGTTTCCATTTCCCTCCTCAACTGCCCAAAGAACAAGCAAATCTTTTATGAATTGTTTTCTTGAGGTAATTTTTGTCATGTTGATGTGTAATTATACTTTATCTTTTGAATCAATTTAAATTTTTTTTTGCTAAACTTTTTCAAATTTAAAAAGGGATCTTGTGAGAATTAAATAGAAAGTCACTAAAGGAAATTATTGTATTAAATTACATGCAATTCTTCATGGCTGAATTGGGAAGTACTGTACCCACACCACTTTACAACACTGTGATGAAATTTTCCATGGTATAGCGATTCATACAACACACGGGCCACTAAATAATTTACCATAAATTTATTTCTTTTCAGCACACTAGATCTTGCAACACTTCTGAGGTGTTTAAAATCGATCAGCCTGCTAAAACTTGAATAAAATTATTCTGGAAAAATGAAGAGTGTGAACTGTACTAATAAAAAAAAAAAAATTAAAAAAAACTCCCCACAATGAAAATTAATTTTTTTCTTTAATAAATTATAAATTTTAAATTATTTTAAAAAAAAAAACATTTTTAAGATTTTTTTTTTTTTTTTTATATTTTTTAATTAAAAATAATTATATAAATATTTTTTTGAAATTAATTTCAAAAATAACTTTTTAAAAAAAACAAAAATTAAATTAGGTTTAAATGTTATTTTATTTTAATTTTTTTATATTAAATTATTTTAACTTAAATAAATTATTACTTATAAATTATGTTTTGTTTTTTTTTCATTTTCCAAGTTTTTTTTTTTTAAATATTAATTTTATATTTTAATTTAATTTAATTTATTTATTAATAATCTTTAATTTTTAAATTAAATAAAAAAAAAAAAAAAAAAATTTAAATTAAATTTTTTTTCTATTAAATTTCAAAAAAAAAAAAATAAAAATAAAAAACTTTTAAATATATATTTAAAATTCCTTTACAAAAAAAAAAAAAAAATTATATACACACACACAAAAAACAAAAAAAAATCAAAATTTTTAAATTATGAAAAAGAAAGAATAATAATTCACATTTTTAATTATTTTTTTTTTTTTTTTTTTAACCCTTTTTTCAGTCCTTTCAGATTTGAATTTTAATTATCTCTGGTACTATTACTTAAAAAAAGAAAAGCTAAAAAAATGTTCTCAAAAAAAAAACCAATTTATAATAAAAATTTAAAGAAAAGATTTTAGATGAAAAATTAATTCAAGTAGATTAAGATTAATTAATTTAATATGATTAAGGAATTAACTAAAATTTTGAAAAAAAAATTAATAAAAAATAAAATAAAATCTTAAATTCTTTCAAAAAAAAAAAAACTAATATAATTCTATTAAAAGATGAACTATTGTATTGAATTAGTATTGATTAGAATGGAATCAAAAAGATTTTTTTTAACTTAAGATTAAAAGATTTTTTTTGATCTCAAAAATCAAAAAACAAGGAAAAAAAAAGCCTGGTTTTATCAAACAATTTTTTAAAAAATGATTAACTCAATAATAAAACAAAAGACAAAAAAGAAACATGAACCCTCACTCAAAAATCATTAAAAACTCTCAATAACTTTACAGTCTAGAAATCTAAACACCAAATAGAATTCCTTAACCACTACTTACCATTCCTAAATTTATTAAATTTAATAGATTCAAATTGGAATATTTTACCTTATGGTTGAAAATAAGAGCTCCCAAAACTTTTGAGAACTTATCAGCTCACTAAATCCAAACAAAGATTAATTAAATATTAAATAATATCAATTCCACTTCATAAAATGAAAAAAAAAATTGTAAGTTTAGTAAGTAAATTTACAAATTGTAAAATCAAACTATGTTTGAAAAAACAAAGCCTATTCTAATTGGCTACTAGAAAATAAACATAAGTGAACTCACCTTTCTGACTGTTCATTTTTTTTACTTTACAAATTCAATATTCTGTCCTTTGAAATTCTTTCCTCACCTCTTTTGAATTAAGTAATAAAGAATATATAAATTCATTATTCAATCAAAATGAAATCCATAGAGATCAGATCAAAGAAATAAAATGGTTAAGAAACTCTAAAGAAAATGGTCAAGAATTTAGATCTTTTGTAATGGAATTTGAAAACAAAAACCTAGAGATATAGATCTCATTAAAGCTGAAGATTTATTATGACCAGTTAGATACCAACCAAGCTCTACCCAATTCTTTAAATTCTTTCAATTTAGCCATATTTACTTGAGCTGTAAGAATAAACCAATCTTTTCAAAATGTGGAGATGAAGATTCCTTGAATACCTGTAATCTATACCAAATACTTTTTAAGATGTAAGATGAACTGACCTAGAGAAAAACATTAATAATGAGTATTACCATTCTCCATAAAGAGCCTTTTTGGTTATTAAGATTAAGTAATTAAATTTAATTAAGAATATCTCACCTACCATCTCACCATTAGTCACAAACCTATTAAGCCATTAAACTTCCCTCAGCTAAAATTCAATCCATACCTAAACTTACCCTATCTCAAATTCAATTTTTATAGTTTATTTAATTAAAATTTATTAAAATTAAGAAATCTGATTGTTAAAGAAATTAATAAAATATTCAAAATTCACTAACCAAAAATAGAAAACTGATTAAATTAATTTTCTAAAGAGTAATTTTGAATAAGATTGAGATTGTTTTCGATTATTTATCAGTAAAGCTTTTTATTAAAACTTTAACAATTTAAAAAAAATACTCATCTCACCAAATCTCATCCATCAAATAAGGATAGAATATTCAATCATTTAGAAATTAACGAGTCATTCTAAGAAAATGAATTAAACACTAAAGAAAACTCTAAACTAGTTTTAATTTTAATTTGATCACAATTTATTTTTCAGCCTTTTCAAATTAAAAATTAAAAATTAAAAATTAAAAATTAAAAATTAAAAATTAAAAATTAAAATGGCAAGTTTCAAGTTTTAAATTTTAATTTCGATTAAATTATTTAATTTAATTTAAAAAATTTCAGCCAACTTTTTCTTTTTAAAAAAACAAC
Organism: Austropuccinia psidii; assembly: GCA_023105745.1. Lineage (NCBI taxonomy): Eukaryota > Fungi > Basidiomycota > Pucciniomycetes > Pucciniales > Sphaerophragmiaceae > Austropuccinia > Austropuccinia psidii. The sequence continues at coordinate 7,348,071 of JALGQZ010000018.1, forward strand.
AACAGAAATGGCTATAAAATTAAAATTAAAATTAAAATTAAAATTAAAATCTTTTTATAAAAATAAAAATCAAAAAATTTATAAATAAGTTAGTTTAAGATTTTAAAAATTTTAATCATCTTTTTAAAAAAAAAACAAACAAACAAACAAACATTCAAATCAAATATTAAAAATTAAAGATGAATTCAAAAATTAATAAAAATTTAAATCAAAGACGACAAAGTTCTGTTAGATTTTTAGATGAAGAAATTTTTAAAAATAATCAAATTAATTCAGATTTTAGACAACAACAACAACAACAACAAAATGATAAATTAAATTCTTGTAGAGATCGTGCTGGTACACCTGGTACAAGTTTAATTTTAAATTCACAAACTGATTATTTTGAAAAATTTAAATTTAATCAACAAGAAGAAGAAGAAGAAGAAGAAGAATTTAAAGAAGAATTTAAAGAAGATTTTAAAGAATCTAAAGATTTTAAAGAATCTAAAGATTTTAAAGAAGAATTTAAAGAATTTAAAGATCATCCATCAGAATTTAAAGAGTCAAATCTATCAGAATTTAAACAAGAAGATCAAAAATTAAATTTTAAAGATTTGATTAAATTCAAATTTAATGATTTGATTGATTATAAAACTGAAAATTTTGACTCAAATTCAAATTTTAATCAATTTCAAAATCATCCATCAAATTTTAAAAAATTTAATTTAAATTTCTCAACTCAAGATTCAAATCTTTCAAATTTATCCAAATTTCAACTTTTAAATTTGCCAAATAATAAAAAAATTAATTCAACTTTCTCTTTTAAAAATCATCAAAATCATCAAAATCAAAATCAAAATCAAAATCAAAATCAAAATTCAACTTCTCCAAAAACTTTAAATTCAAAAAATTTAAAATCTTTAAATTCTTTAGAAATTCAAACTGAAAATTTCGATTTTAATCTTAATAAAAATTTAAATTCAAATCATCATCAACAAGATCCATCACAAAATTTTAATCAATATTTTAATCAAAATCATCATCAAAATCATCATCAAAATCAACAAAATCATCAAAATCATCAAAATCAATCTTTTAGCCCTCAACCTCCAAGTTATCCTGATAAAACTTATCATTCAAATTTAAATCAAAATTCTTTTATAACAGATTTAGAATTAGGTCAAGATCCAAATTCATTTTCATTAAATTCAAACTCAAACTTATCAGATCCTCATCATAGAACTTCAAAACCAAAAAAACCTGCTTTACGTAAATTAAACACTCATGATCTAATAGAAATTCAACCAAATCAATCAGCTACTCATTTAGTTAACTCTCATCTAACAAGCCGTCGTGGTAATTTAATCAAACCTTTAGAAAAATTTAAATTCAATTTAAATCAAAATCTTCAATCAAATCAAAATTTAATTTCTCCTTCAACTTCAGATTTAGATTTAGATTCATCTGATAATGATCATTCAAAAAAATCTGGCGTACTCTCTCATCTTTTAGAATTATATCGTAATCCTTCAAATCAAAAACTTCATCGTAATCTTGACTCTTCTACTTCAATTAATTCAAATCTTACTACTAATTTAAATTCTTTAGCAAATTCTCGTCAAAATTCTTGGGATTCAAAAAATTTTAATCATAAAAATTTTATCATCTCCCCTTTAAAAAATTCTTTTAATCAATCAAAATCTATTTCTAATAATTCATTTTGGAAATCTCATAAATTTAATCAAAATCAATCATCAAATCAATCTTCAAATCAAAATCAAAATCATCTTAAATCAAAATTTAATTCTTCAATCAAATCAAATAAATCTGATGATTTAGATAGTGATGGAATTAGCGTTCAAAGCGCTTGCTCAGTAATGACTTTTAAAAACGTCTTGGACGTAGTTCAAACTAAATTAAATCGTAGAAGGTTAAAAAATCGTCAAAGAAGAGCTTCTATAACTATTAACGTTGCTGGTATATATACATCTTCTTTTATTTTATCCTTTCTTTAAATTAAAATTAAAATATTCTCTTCAATTTATCACTTCTTACCCCCCCTTTTTTTTTTTAGATATCTTAAAACGTCAAAATTTCATTTTAAAATTAGCTAAAGCTTTAATGACTACTGGTTCCCCTAGTCATAGATTAGAATCTCAACTTGGCGCTACTGCTAGAGTATTAGAAATTGACGCTCAATTCGTTCATTTACCTTCAATAGTCATCGCTACTTTTGGTGATCATGATACTCGTACTTCAGAAACTCATTTTGTTAGTATTTTCAATCTTTCTATCTTATCATTTCATCTTTTTTTAATCTTAATTTTTAAATTTTTCCTTAGGTTAAAGCTTTAGGTGGTATAGCTTTAGGTCAACTTCATCGAGTTCATCATGTTTATAAATCCGTAGTACATGATCAAATGACCGTAACTCAAGGTAGCGCTTGCTTACATAAAATCTTAAATGAAAAACCAATCTATAAACCCTATCAAAGAATGATCATTGCATTTTTTTGTTGTGGTACTATTTCAATGTTGGGCTTCACTGGTAGCTTTGTAGATAGTGTAAGTTTTTAAATTAAAATCAAAAAATCAAAAAATCTCATTTCATCTTATTTATTAATATCAATCTCAATTTCATCTTTTAGTGTGTGGCTGGAATATTTGGTGGCATTTTAGCTTTTATGCAAGTAAGAGCAACTAAAAATCAAATGTATTCAAATATTTTTGAAATCTCTATCGCAACTTTAGTTTCTTTTGTATCTCGTGGTCTTTCAACCACTCAATATTTTTGTTATCAATCATTATCATCAGCTGGTGTAGTTTTAATCCTTCCTGGTTACACAATTCGTTTGTTTTCTTTTCAATTCTTGACAAAAATTAAATATCCAAAAAAAAAAAAAAAAAAACCCAGTTTTTAATCACTTTCTATCTTAATCAATCATTAGTTTGTGGTTCTTTAGAATTAGCTTCAAAAAATTTAGTCTCAGGTTCCGTTAGAATGGTTTATGCCGTAATTTACTCTTTATTCTTGGTATGTCTCTCATCTCATTCAAATCTTAACTTCAAATTAAAATTAATTCATAATCTTTTTTGGGTTTCTTAGGGTTTTGGAATCTCAATAGGATCAGATTTTTATTATTTATTAGATCCAAAAGCTCGTTTAATGGCATATTCTCAATCAGAAACTCCTACTTACACCTTACAAGGTTCTTTTAATGGTTTAAATGGAACTTTACCAATCCTTTCAGGATTTTTTACCTTATCAAATAAGTCAAACTCTGATAATGACTTACTTACTCATGGTCAAATTCATTGTTTTAGAGATCCTTCTTGGCAATGGTGGCGTCAAAGCGTAAACCCACTTTGGTTTATTTTTCTCGTTCCTAATTTTTCCTTCTTTTTAAGCCTTTGGAATTTACAATCAATTTGGGCTAAAGAAATGCCCGTCATGGTCTTAATTGCTTGTATTGGTTGGGTTTGCAATTTTTTAGCAAACAAATTCGTAAGCTTAACTACTATTCTTCTTTTTTTATCTCCTTCATAATCATCATCTTGAAACTAATCATATCTTTTTTTTCATAGATTTTCAATCGCTCAGATGTAGTCTCATTTTTAGGTGCTTTTGTCATTGGTTTAATGGGAAACATTTATTCTAGAATGTTCAGAGGAACGGCTTTTACTAGGTAAGGTTTTATTTTATTGATATTTTCATATACTTTATTTTCAAAATTTTAATATAAACCTTTCAAATCAATTTAGCATGGTGACTGGTGTACTTTTCTTGGTTCCATCTGGAATATCAGCTGCTGGTGGTCTTGCTATGACTTATCATTCTGGATCTGGTGACTCTTATAGTAATGGCTTGGTAATCGGTAAAAAATTCATCATGATTTCAAACAAAAAAAAAAAACTTGATCAAATTAATCCTATTTGAATTTTATAGGTTTTCGAATGATTCAAGTGGCTATTGGTATCACAGTCGGACTCTTTTTTTCTTCTTTTGTAGTTTACTCCTTTGGTCGGGGAAAATCAAGTGCTACGTTTACATTTTAGTTTACAAATAACTTGTCTTATATCCTTCCGAACGATTTTATTCTTGATGATTCACCTTAACTTTTAGCTTAATCTTTTTCAATTTCAACTCTGGTAGTTTGTTACAAAACACAAAGTCCATCAAATTTAGAACTATTGATTACTTAAAACATTCAATATTCATGAATCGTTAAATTAAAAATAGTCACTATTGATTAATTATAAAACTCAATTTAAATCAAAAAACTAACAAACGTAACTGGTCTAAGTCGTTGTTGAAGAATCTTTGAATTTCCGCTCATTTCAAAAATTAATAGTTAATAATCCTAATAGACAAATACATTTGTACTACAATCCTCAAGATGTCAGGAGGATCAGAGTAATTATCTGAGTACCAAGCCCAGCAAAACCTTACAGGTTAGTACGTATGCTTTGCAATCGGTTTGACTAGGTTATCGATATCGATATCAAGAGGATGGCTATTAAAAACTGGATATTTAAATCTTAACTCTGAAAAATCAATTATAATAATAATAATAATAACGGGGTCTTCTTTGTTAAATGTTTAGAAAACTAATGGTTTTTTATTAACATGAAATAAACCTAAGTAATGAAATAAGACATAGTAAGTACCTAAAGGTGAACAACAGTCATAACTATTTAACAACGTAGGTAGGACTTTGAAAGTGTTCTTTTATGAGAACTATAATAATAAACATCAGTCGAAATCAAACAGTGCTGGAAGAAGCACAGTACTAACCACCTGTTAAAGCTTAATAAAAAAATATAGAAATGTAAAGGACATCAACAGTATACACTAAATGAACAGATTGTATTGTACATCTAGTCAAATCAAGACAACCCGCTTATCAAATACCAGGGTGTAAATGCTATTTGGATTCCCAACTCCTTCGATGGGCTTGTGAGTTACAAAGAAATAAAATTGCATAAAAAATCATAACCCCTCCTCCTCTTTGTGCTTGAGGACTTATTGTTTATATACTAAAAACAGTACAAGTTAAACTCACGTAGACATTAAGTTCAATGTGTTCTTAAACTAGCTCAATGTGATCTCTTTGAAAAATAAAATTATTAATAAATTAAGACAATTATTATTATTTTTTATTTTAAGATTATTATTAAATAATAATAAAAATAAATAAATAAATAATTCATTTTTAATAATCAATTTAAATTTATTTATTTATTTTTTTTTTCTTTTATTAAATAATTAAAAAAAAAAAAAAAAAAAAAATTGAAATTAAAATTTCATTATTATTATTATTATTATTTAAAAAAAAATAAAAAAAAAAATAAAAAAAATAAAAAAATAATAATTTAAATAATTTTAAATTTTGTTTTTTTTTTTTTTTAATTTTTTTATTTTTTTTTATTTTTGAATTTTTAAATTTTTTTAATTTTTTTAATTTTTTTTTTTTTTTTTTTTAAAAAAATTAAAATTTAAAAAAAAAAATGAAATAAAATAGTTTTTTTTTTTTTTTTTTTTAAAAAAATTAAAATTTATAAAAAAAATATTAAAATTTAAAAAAAAAATATTAAAATTTATAAAAAAAATATTAAAATTTAAAAAAAAAATATTAAAATTTATAAAAAAAATATTAAAATTTAAAAAAAAAAATATTAAAATTTAAAAAAAAAATATTAAAATTTAAAAAAAAAAATATTAAAATTTAAAAAAAAAATATTAAAATTTAAAAAAAAAATATTAAAATTTAAAAAAAAAATATTAAAATTTAAAAAAAAAAATATTAAAATTTAAAAAAAAAATATTAAAATTTAAAAAAAAAATATTAAAATTTATAAAAAAAATATTAAAATTTAAAAAAAAAATATTAAAATTTAAAAAAAAAAATATTAAAATTTAAAAAAGAAATATTAAAATTAAAAAAAAAAATATTAAAATTTAAAAAAAAAATATTAAAATTAAAAAAAAAAATATTAAAATTTAAAAAAAAAATATTAAAATTTAAAAAAAAAATATTAAAATTTATAAAAAAAATATTAAAATTTAAAAAAAAAATATTAAAATTTAAAAAAAAAAATATTAAAATTTAAAAAAAAAATATTAAAATTTAAAAAAAAAATATTAAAATTTAAAAAAAAAATATTAAAATTTAAAAAAAAAATATTAAAATTTCTAAAAAAAATATCAAAATTTAAAAAAAAAATATTAAAATTTAAAAAAAAAATATTAAAATTTATAAAAAAAAATATTAAAATTTAAAAAAAAAATATTAAAATTTAAAAAAAAAATATTAAAATTTAAAAAAGAAATATTAAAATTAAAAAAAAAAATATTAAAATTTAAAAAAAAAATATTAAAATTTATAAAAAAAATATTAAAATTTAGAAAAAAATATTAAGATTTATAAAAAAATATTAAAATTTATAAAAAAATATTAAAATTTAAAAAAAAAATATTAAAATTTAAAAAAAAAATATTAAAATTTAAAAAAAAAATATTAAAATTTAAAAAAAAAATATTAAAATTTATAAAAAAAATATTAAAATTTATAAAAAAAAATATTAAAATTTAAAAAAAAAATATTAAAATTTAAAAAAAAAATATTAAAATTTAAAAAAAAAATATTAAAATTTATAAAAAAAATATTAAAATTTATAAAAAAAAATATTAAAATTTAAAAAAAAAATATTAAAATTTATAAAAAAAAATATTAAAATTTAAAAAAAAAATATTAAAATTTAAAAAAAAAATATTAAAATTTAAAAAAAAAATATTAAAATTTAAAAAAAAAATATTAATATTAAAAAAAAAAATATTAAAATTTATAAAAAAAATATTAAAATTTATAAAAAAAAATATTAAAATTTAAAAAAAAAATATTAAAATTTATAAAAAAAAATATTAAAATTAAAAAAAAAAATATTAAAATTTAAAAAAAAAATATTAAAATTTATAAAAAAAATATTAAAATTTAAAAAAAAAATATTAAAATTTAAAAAAAAAAAATTAAAATTTAAAAAAAAATATTAAAATTTGAAAAAAAAATATCAAAATTTAAAAAAAAATATTAAAATTTATAAAAAAAATATTAAAATTTAAAAAAAAAATATTAAAATTTAAAAAAAAAATATTAAAATTTAAAAAAAAAATATTAAAATTTATAAAAAAAATATTAAAATTTATAAAAAAAATTTTTTTTTTTTTTAAAATTTTTTTTTTTTTTTGAAAATTGTTTTTAAAAGAAAAAAATAAGTTAATTAATTAATAATTAATTAATCATTAATAATAATAATTAATAATTAATAATTAATAATAATTTCTTCTTTTTTTTATTATTTTATTTTATTTTTATTTATTTATTTATTTTTTTTTCTTTATTAAAAATCTAATTAATTCAATTCAATTCAATTTTTTTTTTTTTTTTTTTTTTTTAAAAAGAAATTAAAAAATTAAATTTAAAATTTAAAATTTAAATTTAAATTTAAATTTAATTTAAATAAAAAATTAAATAAAAAATTAAAATTAAAATTAATTTAATTTAATTTTTTTTTTTTTTTTTTTTTTTTTTTTTTTTTTTTTCTTCTTGTAATAATAATAATAATAATTAAAAGGAAAAAAAAAATATTAAAAAATATTAAAAATTTTAATCATTATCAATTTTTTTTTTTTTTTTTTTTTTTTTAATATATAAATATATATAAATATATATATATTTGTTTTTAACAATTTATGTTAAAAACATATATAAGTAATTTGACCTTAATTTTTTTTTTTTTTTTTAAAAAAAAAAAAAAAAAAAAAAAAAAAAAATTTTCTTCAAGCTCAGTTTTAATGATTTTTTTTTTTTTTTGTCATATTTTTCTTAAACTTTGATATATTAATAAGTACAATTTTTTTTTTTTTTTTGATAAATTTCACCAATTTGGTTAATATGCCAAAAAAAAAAAAAAAAAAAAAAAAAAAAAGGCATATTTTTTTTTATTTTTTATCTGCCTATTTTTAAAAAGTAAATTTAATAACTTCCCACTTATGAATTTCCTCCATTTTTTTTTTAAAAAATTAAAGGGTTCAATCTGGAAAATAAAGAACCAGAAGCTCATGAATTGGGAAAATCTTTTTGGTGGGACAACAAGTGAAGGTGCAATGAGTGTTTTTTTTCAACTGTTTTTTTTTTCTTTTGTATAATATGACTATTTTCAAGTAAAAAAGTTCCATATGTTTAATAAAAAAAGGAGATTGAGGTGGGATTTAAGAAATAAATATGACTGAGGAGGGGGATAATTGGCATAAATTGTATTTACAAAAATCATTCAATCAGAATCAACCTCCAAAATAGTGGGTTTTTTCTGAGAGGGGGGAGGAAGATTGGACAAATACAACATTCTGTGTTTCTTAAATTTATAAGCCCACCCCAGCCAGGGCTTGTGTTTGGGCATGAATCTCCCAGTTCAAAGTAATGGGGGGGGACTGGATAAATCTTAGAAATGATGATGTCCAAAGGAACAAAATGAGCACAACTATTCAAGAAGCAGAGGAAAATTGGGGGGATTATAATTTGGAGGACAGAAATAAGGCAAAAAAGAAAAAGATTGGGCTGTGGAATAAAAGAAAACTGGTCTTTCATAATTATTTGCAATTGGATCCCCCATGTCAGGCATGGACATCCACTTGCTTTTTGGAGCCTGGCCAACATCTTCATACCATTCAATTCTTTCCAAATAAGAGGATACTGAGGGAATTAAGGTGTTCATGGCTTCATAAAGGTCTTGATTTTGGTGAATTTCTTCAGCCAAGTTACCTCTGACATCAGCCCATTGATCTTGAGTCTTGTAAATGAAGTGGGATACTGTTCTGTAGCCACAGTTTCCATCACCCTGGACTTTGATGGCCTTGAAGGTGTATTTCAATATAAACTTGGGCAAGTCTTCTGAGCCAGTTATCTGATAAAATAAGTTCAAAAAATGAATAAATATCAAAATAAACAACATAAAATTACATTGAAAAGAATCAGAAACTCACAAACAGCTTGGAGAATTCATCACTTGTGTGATAATTGCTTTGAAAATGCTCAAAGGTCAAGTCAATTGCATCATAGATATTCAAACTGGTGGCAGGCTTGTGTGATTTTCTTTGTGAGGTTTTGCTTCCAATTGCCAATCTTCTGGACCTTCTAAGGGTTAATTCTGATTTATTTAATTCAGTTGCTGAGGGTAGTGAATCTGATTAACTGATGGATTTAGATAATGAGTCCTCAGAATCTTCAGAATCTTCAGATGAGTCCACTTCCATAATTGGAGAGGGGACATTTGACTGGGATCTTGAGGTTGTTGTACTGGTCACTTTTGAGGGGGGTCTTCCTCTTCTCTTGGATTGACTTTCAATAATTTCAAATCTTGAAGGTTCTCTTTTGTTTTTATTCTTGGCTCCTTGGGGTCTTCCATGGATATTCTTGCATTCTAGAGGGTTTTCATAATATTGATCATCCTCTTTACTCTTGGGAATTTGATCAAATGGGACTTTTCCAGTCAAAACATCTTGAAAATGTTGAAGTATTGGAGTGATTTCTGCCATTGGTCTTTGAAACAGGTCTTCCCCAATGTCTTCAAATATTTTCTTGGCTTCATTCTTTCTTTCTTTTTCAACACTTTGATCATCAACTTGAAAACCATCCTGAGAAGAATATGAAAAATAAAATAAGTTAATAAGAAATTAAAAAACCCTCACAGGCAAATTCAAATGCCATTGAGGATGGAAGTCTGATAATTCAAGCCTTTGGCGTTTGGCAAATGCCTTTTGGGTCTTATGCTTGCAAGGAATGCCTTTATAATTGTTGTATTTGTTGGTGCATTTTTCATTTGGAGGAAATTTTGTTTTGAAATTTTCAAAGGCAATCTGAAGAGCATAATGAAACACCTTGCCATTGAGGGCACAGATTTGTGGAGGAAAATTCTTGACATGGACAATAATTTCTTTGTAGATTCTGTTGATTATTTCAATAAATTGTTTTCTGAATGCCATGTGGAGAGCCCTGACTACCTCAAGGATAGTACCAGTGGACTTTTGGAGCCAAGGTTTAACCATGGAATGGGAACCTTCAACTCTGGAGGTGGAGCCCACATCCAGGTGGCAATGGTGGTTGGTCTAGGATGGCACATAATACTCCTTTAGAGAAAGCCATGTCTATTCCAAATATTGCAAGACCTCAGGATTTTTGACTTGCTTTTGAAGCTTCTTCCAGTTGTCTTTGAAAGACTTTTCAGTGGATGAATACATAAGCTGAGAAATGAATACCAAAGTCATTAATAAAGAAAATAATAAGAAAAAAAGTGAAATAAAGTGAAATAAAGTGAAGAAGTATATTACTTGATTCCAAAGGCCCATAAAATTTTCAAAATCAGTTCCATGACCAATTTTCTTCATGCAATGAGCAGATACATCCTTGTGGATGTGCCAAACGCATAGCATGACTTTGGAGTCTGGGAAGAGCTTCTTAATAGAGTTTTTCAAGGCCAGATCCCTGTCAATAACAATAACTGGAGGGGAAAAAAGATTGGTGTTGTTGAGGACCTTTTCTATGTATTGATTTAATGCCCAAGTATATGAAGGTTCATTTTCATTCTTAATCAAACAAAAAGCCCCAGAAAAGGTCTTATTGGTTGAGCTGAATCCAATAATATGAAAAAGGGGCATTTTGTACTTATTGGTCTTATAAGTAAAATCCAGAAGAATGACATGAGGAAAGCCATGGAGAAGTTTTATGGCCAGGGGGTGAGTAAAAAACAAGGAGGTAATGTGTCCCTCAGAATCCCTTGCAGAGGACCAAACAAAATTTTCTTCTTTGAGAGTGTCAATAAGAGCATCAATGGGCCTTCTGCCTTACAGTTTGTCTTTCTTGATTTTCTTGACTTGGTTGTAAATGTCTTGAAGGATTACAGGCCTGTAAGACTCCCTCTGGCTGCACAATTGGGCCTGAATTTGCCTTGTAATGAGCAGTGATTCAGACATTTGAGCAATCTGGGATGTTTCTTGCTCATTGAATTTCCTGAAAGCAGGATGTGCCATGATATTTTCAGTGGCATCATGGCTATGTTCAGGATTTTTGACTTTAAGAGTCCAAGTGGTACTCTTGCCATATTTCCTGGCATAAAGTTTAAAAGGACAGTCAAGATTTCTTGAGGTGACTGTTTTGGAGGGGCTTTTGTTGGGATTTGGGGTTCCAGACCTGTCACAACATATTTCAATTTGGTTGTGGGTCATATTGAACCTCAAGGTGGACACAGCATACCCCTGAGCCCTGGAAACATTATGCACATGTTGCCACAGAAGCTCAAGGGTCTGAAATTCACCTTCAGTGGGGGGTTGAAGCATTTTTTAATGAAAAAAAGTATAAAAGTGAAAAAAAGGGGGAATTGGGGGATTTGGAATGGGGTAAGAACCTTTCAAAATGTGAAAAAGAGGTGAAAAAAGGTGTGAAAAATGAACAAAAGTGGTTAAGAGTGAAAGAAAGTGGTTTAAATGTGAAATTAATAGATGAGGGAAGGTAAAAAATTGAAAATTGAGAGGCTTGAAAGCAGGTTTTTGTGGTGGAAAATGCAGTCTTTGGGGGAAAAAAAGAAAAAAAAGTGTAAAAAAATTTGGAAAATGGCTTTGGTAATGCTGTTTTTCCAAAAAAAAAGAACAATGGTTTGGGGTGGGGATAATGTGGATTATTGGGGTGTTTGGGCTTGTTTTTTTTTGGGGGGGGGGGGGCTGGGCAAAAAAATCTGAAACAATTTGGATTTAGAGGGGTTTTGTGGGGAAAAAACCTCTTTTGGGAATGTTTTGGCCCAATACAGGCCCAATTATGTTTCATTTTTAATTAAAAATGGGCCCAGGGAACCCCTTACATGTTTTTACCAATTCGCTTACGTGTTTTTACCAACACCCTAATTTAATTTAATTTAATTATTTATTGTTTTTTTTAAATTAATTTTAAATTTAAAATTATATTTATTTTTTCTTCTTCTTCTTCTTCTTCTTGTAATAATAATAATAATAATTAAAAGGAAATTTTTTTTAAAATTTTAATCATTATCAATTTTTTATTTATTTTTTTTTTTAAAAAAAAAAATCTTTGATTTTTTTTTAATATATATATATATATATTAAATAATTTATCTTTTTAATTTATTTTTTCTTTTTTTTTTAAATAATTTTAAACCCCATTCATTTTTTATTATTTTTTTATTATTTTTTCTTATTTTTTATTACTTTTTATTATTTTTTATTATTTTTTTTGTTTTTTTATTTTAATTATAATTGAATATTGTTTTCTTTTTTTTTGGTTTTTTTTTATCATTGTAAAATTAATTAAATTTATTATTATTATTAATTTTTTTTTTTTTAAATTAAGACAAGCACATTGACATCAAAGTTTGACTTGATGGAAAACCTAAATCACTAACAAATTTGCCAATGATTCTTGAAGATTTCAAGTAGAGACAGCTTTTGAATATTTCAAATTTAATACTGAAAAAGATTGATATTTACCATGGTTTTACCAATAAAAAGATAGATTAACAGAATTATATCCTGAGATTTTCAGAATTTATGATTCATCAAAAAAATTCTAATACAATTTGGAGGTGATTTGGAGTATGTTGTTGAAATCAGGACTAATAAAGAATCTTCAGAAGAAGATATTATTAATATATTAGAAGAAGTAACCACCAGAACCAGAATTGGTTCTAGTAGGGTAAATCTCAAAACAAGGTTTAATAAACCTTGGAAAGATTCTGTGGACAAAAATCCCCAAGAAAATTCTAATAATGTTAAGTATAAATGTGCAGATATAATCAGAAAGTGCCACATTTGCCAAAGCACCACCCATTTAGCCAATAAATGTCCAAAAAAGGGGAAAATCAATGAAATTGATATTGAAAACAAACCTGATGTTGAAAAAGATGATAATATAATTGAAGAAAATTCAGATGATAAGTCATCAATATTTTCTGAATCTTCAAAAGATATAGAAAATTATCAATACCACTTTTGAAATCATGGAATCTTATTCCCACTTGTCACAATTAAGCAATGATCAACTTGATTTGTAAAAACTTCAAGATGCACAACTTATTAAAAACAAACCAAATAGGGGAAAAGGTTATACAGCTGGTAGTAACTCCTGTATAACAGAAGTGGTAATTGACAACAAGCCCACTAAACTTTTGCTTGACCCTGGAGCCTTCTTCTCTTGTGTTGGTAAATCTTTTCTTAAAACTTGTTTACCAAACCTTGAAGATCAATTGTTACCAATTTATGGCATAAAATTTAATAGTGCAAGTAATTCAATGAAAGCATTGGGAATATTTGAAACTACTATCATATTTCCACACATAAATGGAAATTTCAAGAATAACTTTTGAATTTGTTGTTAAGGAAAACTGCTCTAGTACCCATTTTATATTGGGAAATTACTATTTGATCATGTATGGAATAGACTTATACAACAACAAAGATAGATACTTTACTATTGGAGACAATAAGTGTCAAAAATTTGCCTTTTTACCATTTAAAAGAAAAATTACAGTAAGTAAAGTAGCACCAGTCAACTTGGAGTTAGAAAAATTCAAATCTGAACAGTTGAAGGAGGCTGAAATAAGCCTTCATCTGACTGATAGTCAGGAAAATAAACTTTCTGCCCTTTCATATGACCACAAAGAAGCCTTTTCATCAGATAAATAGCAACTGGGAGCAATTGTTGGTCATGAAGTTGACATTATTCTTAATATTGAAAGACCTTACCCACCACTCTTGAGAAGACCTGCATATCCAGCAAGTACTAAATCAAGAGAAGCTCTAGAAATTCATATTAAAGAACTTCTAGAGCTTGGTGAAATAAGAAAGGTTGGTCACAATGAGGAGATAGAAATAACTACACCAGTCATAATGGCATTGCATAATGGAAAATCTAGAATGGTAGGGAACTTTAGAACTCTGAACACTTACACTGTTCCAGACAGGTAACCAATACCAAAAATCCAAATTTCCCTTACCCAAATATCTCAAGCAGTGTATATAAGCACTATGGGCAAACCTTGACCAATTATTTGGAACAAATTTGTCCTTCTCTACAGCCTACCACCCACAAACTGATGGTCTGACTGAAAGAATTATCCAAACCTTGGAAGATATGGTGAGAAGACTTTGTTCATATGGCCTTGAATTTAAGATGGTGATGGGTTCAACCATGATTGGTGTACTCTTTTACCACCACTGGAATTTGGATATAAAACATTCATTCATTCCAGTACCAATCAAACTCCTGCTATTCTAGAGAAGGGATGGAATCCAAAATTATGCCAAGATCTATTAAGGAAGGATTTGGTTGAAATACATCCCACAGTTAGTAGCTTCAACGGAATGCTAGACAAAGCTAGAAAGCATTCAGTAAAGTGCATAGAGGACTAATTTGCATATGCCAAAGACAAATGGGACAAATCACATGACACTCCATATTTCAAAGTGAGAGATTTAGTACTTGTACCTACCACTAACTTCAATAGAATCAAAGGATTTAAAAATATCAAAGACTCCTTTGAAGGACCTTTTGTTATTGAAGCACTCCATGGAGAAAATGCAATTTAAGTAGAATTATCTGAGGAACTTAGCAATAAGAATACTAAATTTCCAGTAAGCTTGATAAAGCCATATAAATCTAGTGATGCTGAGAAATTTCCCTTGAGGAATAAGATTCCCCAAGTTATACTTTCCTATTGAGACATCTGGTGCTAAGAAAATTACCAAAGTTCTTAAAGAAAGGAAATTAAGAACCAAGAAAGTAAGGGAATACCTTGTTAGGTACAGTGACCCAAATTGTGAAGATGTATGGTAAGAAGAAAAGGACATACCTGAAGCTACCAAACTTCTCAGAAGATTCAGAAACACTAAAAAAGAAATATTACAAAGTAATTTTTTTTTAGGGGGAGGGAATGTGAGCCTTAGAGGTATTTTCATATACCCAAAAGACAACAAATAATAAAATAAGATATAAATATAAATAAAATAAATTTATTTATATTATAAAAATAAAAATAAATTATAAATATAAATTTATATACATAATAAAAAATTTAACTATAATTTAAAAATAAAAATACATTAAATTTGGAAATGGTAAAAACACACTTTTACTTGAAAAAATGAAGTAAAAATGAATTTTTAACAAAATTAACCAAAATAAAATAATTTTCTAAAAAATTAAATGAATTATATCATAGCTTTTCATCTAATAAATAAACATATAAAACTTATTTCACCATTGGATTTCTTATAAAAAATTAGGTGGGGTCACCTCTGAGTGAAATTTTTGTAACTCAACTCTAAATAAGCTTTTAGTATTTTATGTACAAAAATTGAAAATCCTCAAAACCTTAATTTAATTTAAATCAGATGTGCTGTTAACCATCAATTTTTTGTGTTAAAATTGAGGTGTGGTGTGTAGTTTAGAAGTTATGAGGAATTGAAGTATTTTCAATTGAAAGTATTACATAAGTGAACTGTAATTTAAATATGAGGTATAAATTATTACAGTTCTGTAACTGTAAAACTCAATTGAATTGCATGTGTAAATTACAAGTATATTACATGATGCGGAATTAAAGAAAAAATAAATTGGAAGGGGGAAAAGGAATCTTGGCTTCAAGGTAGCCAGACTCTCAAATTTCTTACTGACATGCATGAGATATCAAAATCCACACAAACGTTCATCACTTTTGGCCTTGAATTGAGTCAAAGGGTCTGTGACTCCATTGATGATGAGGTTTTGATACCAACCAGGGCAGCTTTAACTGTTTCCAAGAGGGTAAATGTAAGGTGTGGATATGAAACTTTGATTAAAAATCAAGTACTTTTCCTGTCCTCAAAATTTGTATAAGGTAAAAATCAATTAAAAATAGTAATGAATATGATTTTTAAGAGAAAACACGCCAATTTTATTGTTTATAACTTTATTAGTATAAAACAATAATATTATAAAGATTTATTGTTTTATCAACAATAAAAATTTATCCAAAAATACTCTACAAGAGATATTTAAGGCTACAAAAGAAATTTCTTCAAGAGCAATTTCAATTGTAATTAATTGAGCAAAGAACTGCAAGCAATTAATTAAAGAGCAAAGTCCTTAAAAAGAATATTAAAGAGAAAACACGCCTAAAAGTGACCGGAGTGAATTTGGAAACAAAGTGACAAAGTTTACGGTGATGAAAGATGCTTTAATTCACTTTTGGGGTGGTTCAGGGGTAAAAATGATTATAAGAGTTACAAAAAATGATTATAATGATTTTTTCACGTGGCTAAAAGGTTAAAAAAGATTTAAGAAAGGTGGTTGGAATCTTTTATTGATTGGTTTAACAGTGTTTAAACTAATTAATAAAAGGAAAAGATTCTAACATGAAGAGAAAAGTGGGGCAAACAAGACATTCTTTTATAGCCATCAATTTTCTTACTCCAAAAGTAAAATTTACTCTTGTCAGTCGTGAAAAACAGTCTGACAACAGAAAAGCCAATTATGGCATCATTGAACCCTGGTTTAGACCAAAAAGGGCTGGTTTAAGCCATTTTTAGCCATTTTAGACCCTTAAACCAGCCATTACTATAGCAATACCTGGTCTACAGCCTTCAAAACATGTCAGAATGTGTGTAAGAGACGTAGAAACCAGTTAAAACTGTTTTTACTATTATTGTTTTATCTTAAGGGTAGTTTTACCCTCTTGGCAACAGCTAAAACTACCCCAGTTGGTATCAAAACCTCATCATCAATTGAGTCCACAGACCCTGTAACTCAATTCCAGGCCAAAATTGATGAGCTTTTGCGTGAATTTTGACACCACATGCCTCTCAGAAAGGATTTTGGGGGTCTAGCTCCCCCTTAGAGCTGGAGTTCCTTTTCCCCCCCAAATTTAATCTTTCCAATTTATTTTTCCTTTGATTCTTCATCATGTATTATACTTATAATTTACATATGTAATTCAATTGAGTTGTACAGTTCAATACAGTAATAATTGATACCTCATATGTAAATCAAAGTTCACTTATGTAATACATGCGCACATTTTGACATTTCAATTGAATTCAATTGAAAATACTTTAATTCCTCACAACTTCTAAAATATACACAACACCTCAATTTTAACACAATTTTTGGTGAATAACACTACATGTGATGTGAATTAAGTTAAAGTTTTGAGGATTTTCAATTTTCATACATAAAATACTAAAAACTTAATTTAAGCTTATTTAGAGTTGAGTTACAAAATTTTCACTCAGAGGTGACCCCACCTAATTTTTTATGAGGAATCCAATGCTGAAATAATTTTTATATGTTTATTTATTGGACAAAAAGTTAAAATAATTTTTATTTAACTTCTTTCCAAATTTATTTATTTTTTTACAATTTTGTTAAAAATTCATTTTTACTTAACTTTTTCAAGTATAAATGTAATTTTATAATTTCAAAATTTAATGTAATTTTATTTTTAAATTGTAATTAAATTTTTAATTTTGAATATAATTTTATATTTATATTTTGTTTTTTATTTTAATAATATAAATAAATTTATTTTATTTATATTTATATGTTAATTTTGTATTTGTGGTCTTTTGGGTATATGAAATTACCTCTAAGGCTCACAGTAAAACTACCCTTAAGATTCAAAAATAATAGTAAAAGAAGTTTTAACTGGTTTTTACGTCTCTTAAACACATTCTGACATGTTCTCAAGGCTTTAGACCAGGTATTACTATAGCAATGGCTGATTTAAGGGTCTAAAATGGCTAAAACCAGCCCTTTTTTGGTCTAAACCAGGGTTCAATGATGCCATAATTGGCTTTTCTGTTTTCAGATTGTCTTCCACGACTGACAAGAGTAAATTTCTCTTTTGTAGTAAGAAAATTGGTGGCTATAAAAGAATGTCTTCTTTGCCCCACTTTTCTCTTGATGTTAAAATCTTTTTCTTTTATAATTAGTTTAAAAACTGTTAAACCAATCAATAAAAGATTTCAAATACCCTTTTCTTATCATTTTAATACTTTTAAACCCATGTAAAAATCATTCTAATCATTTTTACCCTTGAACCACCTCATAAGTGAATTAAAGCATCTTTCATCACTGTTAACTTTGTCACTTTGTTTCCAGATTCACTTTGGTCAGTTTTGCATGCGTTTTCTCTTAAATATTCTTTTTGAAGACCTTTCCATCATATTAATTGCCTGCAGTCCTTTGCTCAATCAATTCCAATTTAAATTTCTCTTGAAGAAATTTATTTTATAGCCTCAAATATCTCTTGTAAAGTATTTTTGGATAAATTTTTATTGTTGGTAAAACAATAAATTTTTATAAAATTATTTTTTTATACTTATAAAGCTAAAATAAATAAAGTTGGAGTGTTTTCTACTAAAATCTTATTACATACTATTTTTAATTAATTTTTACCTTATACAAACTTTGAGGACAGGAAAAGTACTTGATTTTTAATCAAAGTTTCATATCCACACCTTATAGGGAGATAATGACATTGATAAAAAATAAAAATAGGAGGTAGGAATTTTTAAAAATATAACTCTTTCTGGAGGAGTTTTATTTTTGAAAAGTTCCTGATTTTGAAATTTTTAAACCTTGCTAGAAATTAGGACTGATGCAGAATGCCATGTTTCCAACCCTATTGTGGGAATAGTGGCCAGAAAGTGTGATGAAGGGCAGCAAGTTGGAAACATGGTATTCCAAAGGTGCCTTGCCATTCATGCTAGCTAAGGGTGCCACCTGTTGTATTCCCGGCCTTCTCAGCCCAACCCAGTCACCATCCCCTTTGGAGATTAGGTAAGATTTCATCACCATTTTTGACCCTGGTAGATTCCCTTCAGTGTATCCTGGGGTTGGGAGGGGAGGCCAGAGCTTATATTCTACTTGGCTTCATCCCCTCCTTCCCACTATCTTTTCTATTTATTTCTCAATATATTTACCCCCTTGGGGGGACTTTCTCCTTGTTTGTTACATATAATATCTCTGTGGTTCTATTCCTCCCTTCATCCCCAAAATAAATATCCAGTATTTCATCTGGCTCTGGACCAATATCATGACAAACAAACTCAAGTGATTCTGATGATGAAAAATGGCCAACCATTAGTGAAGCACCACTAATCCCAAAACAATCATGAGTGTGGTCATGGGTGTGGTAATTCTTTTCTGAAGTTTATGAGAAGTATGATTAATAAAATTTAATGGATTGTTGTGAAAGAGGCTGAAAGAAGAGATTGAAGCAAGAGAAAAAAGAAAGTACCAAGTCAATGAGTAATCACCTAACTGCTTCAAATTGAATGAAAAATCCCAAACTTCAAACAATAAACCAGCCAATAAACCCTGGCCTTGACAAGTATACTATGTGCTCCCATGTGAAAAAGGTATTTAATTTTCTTTTTTGATGATCTTTTTAAAATCTAAGAATTAAAATTCTTATATTTCTTCTTTTCAGGGACTTTCATTGGAAAACCTAAAAAAAATTGTTTATTTCATTTCTAATCGTGACCTTCCTCTCTCCATAACTGAATCATCATCATTTAGAAACTTTCTTGAATTATTAAATTCAACTGTTCTCAAAGTTTTATTTTTCCATATAACCCTCATATCACATTTATGAAATATATTTCTATTTAATAGGGATCATATTCTCCATTTGTGAATAAAAAAGTCAAAACAAACTTTCCTTTATAATTGATACCTAGACTAGTCAAAATTTGAAAGCCCATATGACTTTCATGGGTATTTTCATTGATGATTATTTTAAACTCACATTGCTATTCCTAGGTTTTAGAAAAACAAAAGTTCTGGATGGTAAAGTCAGGTTTCACTTTATAACTAGAAGCTTCTTCTGTACCCTCATGAATTATTTTTTATCTAAAATTGTTGTTAAATTAAATCTTTATAGCCTTAGCTTAGAAAAAAAAAGCTTCTTAACTTAAATCAAAAGTTGTTAAAAGCCAAAAATAATAAAATTTATGGGCCATTAAGCCAATATGGTCTGGGAATACCACATTGCCTCACCATTTAATACTGTCCCCAGAATTCTCCATGAGGCTTAGGGGACCATTCACCCTGTTTTGGCTATCAGGACTGGGCTCCTCAATTGAAAATTTCCTTTTCAATAATGAAGAGTTTGTGTACCATAAATTTGTTTAATTACCAATATAATATTACATAGTACTTTATTTATCCCTTTCTGGCCTTGAATAAAAAAAGACCCTTTTAAAGTAATTTTCTTTCTTCTATTGTGGTTGAAACTCTTCATCCAGGTTATGAATTATTTCTTATTTAGGAATTTGTTTTTTTATTTTAATTGAGTCTTTATCTGTTTGCGTTATTTCTTTATTCATTCCTGTGTGATTGTTTTCTTTCTTCCTTTCTATATTGAAATATTTATGGTTTCATTTATATATATTTTAGATTGAACTGAGACTAGGGAACTTGTTTTTTTATTTTTTTTGTTCATTATATTTAATATCTATTAAAGTCAAAAAATTATCAATTCAGAAGTAATCTTAAAACCTAAAACAGATAAAAAATCAAAATTTAAGATAACCCTTCTTTTTTATTAATAGGTCCATTAAAGTTGGTTTTTGAGAGTTCTTTCCCTCTCCATTTAATAAATTTATTTTGTATTTTTGAATTAAATATCCTTTCTTTAGGAAAATCTTATATAATAAATTTAAAAAAATAAAAAATACATGAAAATCAGAGATTATTCAGTTTTACTTAATACTCAATATTACTTGATATAATAATTCTTAAATATAGTATGTAAGCTAGTCCTTGAGAAAGAGTGAATAGGAAAAAAGAATTTTCATTTATGAAACTTTGGATAAAAACTAATAAGAAAAAATAAATCAATATTGATAAAATCTAAACCAAATTACACTACTTTGAATGGTTGAGGTGTTAATCCCATCACCATTCAAAAAAATAAATAAATTATTACTACTAATCTATTTTTGAGATAATTTCTCACTCTAATCAATTAGAAAAAATAAAATCTTAATATAAAATCAAATTTTTATTAAAAAAATAAAAAAATAAAATAGAAAAAAATATGGTAATAAATTTAAAATTATAATATTGGTTGAGGGCTGAGTACCCCTCCCTTTTTTTTAAAAAAGAAACATTGTAAAATTATTGTATATTAATTAATCTTTTTTTAAAATAAAATCTTCAATTAATCTTGAGAAAAGGATTGTAGATATCTATTCATTTTTTAATCAAATTTGTTCAATTTTTTTGATTTAATTCAATTTTCAAATTGTATTCATTTTAGTTATTATTATAATTCCTATTATAAGTATTATTGTTATTTAAAATATAATATCTTTTTAAATCTTTCTATTATAGCTTCATTATATACTTTTGGTTTTTTTTTTTGAAAAAAATATATGTTATTGATTATATATAAAAAAAATGAAAAAATAAAAAAGAAAATAGTGAAACGTTTTCTGGAAGTTCTTTGCAGTGCTAAAAAAAATTTAAATTTGAAGGTAATGTGTTTATTAAACTGATTATTTATTCATTTTTTATCACTTTTTTATTTTAATTCTTTATAGATATATTTTTTATTTCTTCATTATATATTTATTGTTTTTGTAAAAAAAAATTAAAAGAAGATGAATCAAAGGCTTTCTAATTGTATTTTATTCAAAATGAATGTTATTTTTTATCTTTTTATTTTTTTTGATGTTTTTGTAAATTTTTCAAATTTTTTTCTTTTTAAATTGAAAATTATTTTTCTTCAAAATTTACCTCTGAGATTTTTTTGATTTCTTTTTTAATTCCTATTTAAAGTTTCTTGAGGAAAATTGGTGTTTTATAATGTTGTTTAAATTTCAATTGGAATTAAACCTCAACTTTTATAAGCAATTCCACATTTTGTTCTTCAAATTCATTTATAACTTTTTTGTTATTTTATTTTTTTATATCTTATTTTCTTCATTTATTTAAATTAAGTTAATTGAAGAAATCTTATAAATTGTTTCCTTGATTTAAATTTAACTTATTTTCATTTTTGATTTCAGGGTTGAATGATTAATTAAAGATTTCTAGTAAGTATTCTTCTTCCTCATTTAATTGTTCATAGTACTCTTTTGGATGAAGATTTTCTATAATTTTAAGACTTGAAACTGGTATATTTGATTCCAAAAGTTGTATTCTATTCAGAATTTCATGAGGTAAGATGATCAAAGTATCCTTCTTGGGTACTATATTTTGGTGATTAATATATGCTAAATCTTCCAAGTTGAGGTTTCTAAGAATTTGACTGGGAAACCCAAAATTACATTTTTACAATTCTGAAGGTGATAAAAGATATTCTTTGTGAATAAAATCTTCTAACTGGAACTTATTTTCATAACTATTCACATTATTGGGGGATTGAAAAGCTTATTTGTGAATTAAAGTAAGATTATTAGGATTTGAATATCAAGTTTTATTTTAATATATCATCTGTCTTCATGAAGGTGAGGTCAATTGAGCTTTTTTCTAAGTAGTAGGGTGATGATGAGGTATTTGATGATTGATTATTGTTATAATTGATTAGTATAGGGTCAATCAAATCATTTAAGGCTCATAAATCTAGGTAGGACACTTTATGTAATACCTATTTATTTTCTAATAATTGGTATACTATTTGAGTTGGTAGGATCTTGAATGATGGTAACTTCTGGTTTACTTTCTACTGATATTATTGATGTTGGTGGTAGAGATTTTGTTTCTCTTGAAAATGGAGTAGTTGATTCTTGAGTGGGATAAATAATTCTAGGTTTATATACCTTCAAATAAGGTTCAGTATTCATATCTTTCTTTTTAATAATTCAAATTCATGTATTCTAAAAATGAACACATTGGAGTACTTTTCTTCCTCTTTATTTACTCCATCATATTGTGAGCTTTTACTTTGTTTACTTTACAGTTATCATTAATGAAAACTCTTTATAGCAGTAAAGTAATCACAGAATTTCTTTCCCAAAATTGAATAATTTGTTGATCCTGAAACAGAAAATGGTAAGTAAATTGTTTCATCAGTTAGCAGAAACACCTGTAATTTTTTAATTAACATTTTCTGTTTTGTTTCATTTTTCTTTTTTGGCTTCATTCCAATACACAATTCAATTCTCAATCATAAAATATTTTCTTCAGTGTTTGGGTTCATAAACACCATAACAGGATATTATTCCCATCCTACTCTAACATAAATCGGTGAGTTGTATTCCTCAAATTGTGTGATATTTTCATTATCGGTGTTAAATGTTTGATATTAGCTTATTCCTTCAATTTTATCTTCTTCCTGAATACAAAGGTAATTTATGTTACTGAATAATTGATCTTTAATTTCTCTTTTATGTGAATTATGAAATGAAGCTTCATCTTCAGTGAGTTATAAATTCTTCCCATTAAGTGTATAATATTCAAAACTTGAATAAATTTGAGGGGTTTTCATTTGGTGAGTTTCTTCTTGAATTGATTTGGTATAAGAGGAATCTAAATTTATCTGTCCATTCCTTTGATTTTTGTTTTCAGCATTTGAATTTCCTTAAATTTCTTTTCTTCTTCTTGTTTTGAGATTATTGAACCATTTTTGGGTAAATTTGATAGGACCACCAGAAGTCACCCTCAAAAAGAATTCATTGGTGAAATACTATTCTTTGGTCTTGAACGTATAGCTTCAAAAAGTTTCATTTAGAATTTGAAAACATGATTTTGTTGCTTATTAAAATAAAATCCATTCTTACCACACACAGGTGAGGCACTTTTGACCAGCTGTCTTGGCTTTAAGCCTTTCTTTTGTACTAGTTCCACTAAAATTGTAGTATAAACTTCCATGTTAGAGCTATAAGTACTCATATTATTGAGGGTAGTTAAGGTTTAAATTAACTTTTGTAATAATTTTCACATCATTGCTAGTTACTTCAGCTTTGGAATTTTTGATATGAATTTTTGCATTTGGCTTTATAGGTACTTGATTTTATTTTATTATTGAGTGTTCTTGAGGTAATTATTGAAATATTCTATTAATTATTATATTATTTATCTTAAATTATTTAATTTTCGTAGAGTACATAGCTCCATTCCCTTTGGTGTGTGTATATGCAATCCTTTGATTTCTGGTGAGCATATTGGGAGGAAAAATCTTGTTCCATCAGTTTTGTCATTGCCCAAAATTTCTCCGCAGTCTTGTGAGTTT
Source organism: Austropuccinia psidii (assembly GCA_023105745.1). Lineage (NCBI taxonomy): Eukaryota > Fungi > Basidiomycota > Pucciniomycetes > Pucciniales > Sphaerophragmiaceae > Austropuccinia > Austropuccinia psidii. Next base: position 7,372,331 of record JALGQZ010000018.1, read on the forward strand.
TCAAGTATTATTAAATTATCTTTCAGGGAAGGTCTTCCAATAACAGTGTGGATTGTCCCTCCAACAATCAAAACGTGAATTCCTCCTTCCTCTCCAGATGGTAATATTATAGGTGTATTTTCTGCTAAAAAACAATTGAAGTACTGTGTCCTTCTATTCCTCTTAGTTTCATTTCCAAAGTCCTTGTATCTAATCCTGCCTTTTTTGATTAAATTTCAGGTATGATATCCAATTCAGCTCTAGTATCCACCAAAGGTTTCACTGTGTATTCTTTCTGACCAATTAGGATTTCCATAACTCCTAGTGGGCAAGAAAAATGCATTCTTATCTATGAAAACAAATTTCCCTTTAGGTAATTGCTTTTCTTGAGTGTTGATGGATTTTAGTGACATTGAATATTCTCTGTTTCAGGAAGAAATTTCATTTCTTCCATGAATTTTGGTGATATTGTCAAAATTTCTTTTAGGGTAAAAATAGTTTTCTGATCTAAAGCCTTATTAATTACCTTTAAAATAATTTAATCCTCATCATTTTCCTTCAATAGAGGCTTCTTGATTGTTTGTTCCTCCTTTTCTTATAATAACTCTATTTTATTCTACATTTTCCTTAACTGGTGTTTGATTTTTTGGCGTACTAGGTTCTAGTAATTTCTTTATTCCAGGAGATTTTTGTTATTTTTATTTTATTGGAATAATAACTCTTTGTTCTTCAGGATCTTCATTTTTAACATTCACAACAGGAATTATAGTCTTTTTTCTGATAGTTTCTTTTGAGAGTAATGGCTGGGATTGAGTTTTTAATTTATCTTCCTGTTCTTTCATTTTTTTGTATTCCATAGTCCATGAAAATATCAAAGAAGTTCTTCTATTCCTGTTGATATGAAAGGCAGTTGCCAATATTCTCAATCATCCATTGAAATGAAGGAATCTGACTTATCTTTATGCTTTTGTTCTTTTTCTTGAGTAATCTCCTCTGATTTATTTTTTATTTTTATTTTTTTCCTTTTGGAATTCCCTTACTAGGTCTTTGGGTGAGAATTTTCCACCATTTGGTACTCTTTCCCAATTGGGGTATAGAAAATTGAAACATTGCCTGATTACCCATTTCTTATTTTGACCTTCAATAATCTTATTAATATTTCCTATTGATTTTCCTTCTTCTGTGCACTAGTACCACTTTACAAATGGTTTTGGAGGATTCTGTGATGGTACATAATAAAAATTTATTGTTAGAGGTGGAGAAACATTTTCTCTTGGTCTGAAAACTGGATTTCTTGAAAGAGGAGTATTAATCATTTTCTTTTGACGTTTAGCCTCATTAGTTAGTTAATTTAGCTGTTAAATGAATTTCTTCAGCTCTTCATTTTCAGCGGGTTCCTCTTCCTTGACTACTGCTTTTTTTTCTTTGGGAGTGTGAGACTTGAGGTATATCTTACATACCCAAATAGGCCACAATTAATATTAAAATAAATTTTGAACTATGCATAACCCATAATTACTCATTTTTGATTTAACAAAAGATGAATAACTTTTTTGTGAGTAGGTAAATCCATGGATTGCAGGCCAGATTTGGTGTCTACACAAAATTTCACTTAGGGTAGCTCTATAGAGTGAATAAGCTTAAATTAACTCTATGAGGTGGTAATATGGAAAATGATTCAACACCACATTATCAATACCACATAAAAGAATTGTGAATTTTTTTTTTCTCAAGTTCACAGCACAATAATGGGCATGTGAGAAATCTCATGTTAAATATACACTAAGAATAGTGTTATTCATTTTTGTGGAACTTGAAAAAACAGTATTCTTACATACAGTTTTGGCACGCCCATAGTGTATATCAGTCCTTGAGCCTGATTTACTATTTTTGACATGAAAATAGCTGAGGGGGACAAAAGACAACAAAGAGAGCCAGGGTACCCAACTTCTGAAGCCTCTTTGACATGGACAGCTCCAAAGCTTGGATCTATGGCTTATCATGGCCCAATTAGTATACTTAAACCTTTTGGGAACCTGGTTACCAAGTTAAAGTCGCATTAAATTATAAGAAAATTGCAAATAAACTGCTGTTTTGACATGAAAAGGAGGTAAAGAGAAACTCTTCCTCCTGTAACAATGTCAATTCTTAATTATTTTCCATGGATAAAACTTAAAAAGGTAATTAAAGCCCTTTTTGGACTAGTATTCATTCATTTACCTCATGGCAATCAGCTATACTGTGCTATTTGAAATTCTATGTAGAAACAAGGTAAAACTCTAAAAATTCATTAAAAATACAATTCTTAATGAATATTTCTAAAACTTTCAGGAAAAACATAGAATAGTATTGTCCATAAAGAAGTCAAAAGGAATTATGACTTCATAATTCAAATTGAAAGCTTTAATGACAGTCCATTTTTGATGATTCCACATGAAACACTGAATCCTCAAAAATTTACAGCAAATACAAGCTGTGAATTAATTTCAGATAAAATTGATAACTTTGAGAAATTATTTTCTCTTTAAATAAAAGAAGATTTACACTTAAACTCCTTTCATTATTAACCATACATGGGTTGGTAGTCACATAAATGATTTAATTCAGTAATTATGATAATCTTACGTGACAACAGATGATGAAATCAATGATCTGAAGAGGATAATTGGTTTCTAACTCACATGTTTTTTATTTTACACCATTTAATGCCTCTATGAGCTGCTATTGACTTAAAAGGGGCCACCTCTTGCTGTTTTTTCCAAATCATCTTATTATTCAATCATACCTTTAGTACCAACAAGTAAGTATTAATTAAATCTTTCCAAATAAACCAGAACTATGTAAAATCATATAAATATACTATTTTAGGTAGTAATTAGCTATCATATTGTTGTATAATTGTTATGAAGTAATTTTGATCCATTAAATACACAATTTATTTTCCAATTTCTCTACCAATTCTTTTCAAGGTTTTATTGGAGTATTAGTGAATGGTTTTTTCAATTCTGAAAGTTTTTCTCTAGTAATAGTTTTCTTTCAAGAATTATCCTTACAATTATTCTTTCAAAATGTAATTATATATTAAAATAATTTTATTATTTTAATCAAGAAGCTTTAAACTTCTTGTAATTTATTCTTGTAAAAAATTACTGCTTACTGTTGTAATCACTAGTAGTGTATAACAATTAAAAAAAATTAGGTAATTAAATATTTAATTGTGTTTATAATGATTCTTCATTATATTTAATAATAACAGTGATACTACTGTTGATTAATAGTAATATTATTAACAGTTTCATAGACACATCTTACATTTGGTGGCCTGGCAATGTTTTTTGAACCTTTTACTCTTAATTAATATACTTTTAAGCTGTAGAATTTATTAATTTATTAATTCTTTTTTTTTCAATTTATAGTTAATTTTTTTTATTTTTTAAATTGTCTTTAAGATCTTTTTTATTGAGGAATTTGCTTTAATTCTATACTGTTTTACACATGGCTTTTTCACATTCAAAAACTTATAAAATTATTCTTTGATTTACTATTAATTAATGCTGATTAAAAATCTAAAACTTTATTTTTTTCTGTAAAAATAATATTACTTTAAATATATATATATAAAATAAACTTATAAAAAATCTCAAAAATTAAAAGTATAAAAAATAATATTTGTCATTTATCATTTTTTATCTTTGGTGTCTTTTATCAACTATATTCCAGCTGGTAATAAGCTCAGTAAGGGATATATTACCAGTCCAGAATATGAAGAGAGTATTGAAGTGAAAATTGCTAAATAGGCACTTTATTTAAAGAAGCAATTAAATGATGAGATAATTGCACATGTTGATCAAATTCATAAGAATTATGAACCAAATTCACATATGCCCAGACATTCTAAATCTTCAACTGAGGGAAACCTTTCTGTGAAAGAAAGCTTAACCCCTTTTCTAGGATAAAATTTAATCTCTGCAAGAGGTATATTCAAATTATAATAATGGAAAAAATTCTCTGGTTAAGGTGAATATAGCCATTTTGAGCTCATTAGAACAATTGATATGTTGCAGGAAGATTTTCACATACCTGATGAAATGATAGTGGCAAAATTACGCTCCTTTTTTACCAGAACTGAAAAGAAATGGTATTACAAGATGAGACAACAACATGGTAAACAGGATTGGTTTTGGTGGAAATCTAAAATACTCACCAAATGGGAAATTAATTCCTTGAGGCTGAAAATGGAAAATGCTTTTGAAAGTTCCATTTTCAACTCATAAAAGGATAAAACACTTACTTGGTTCCTCCAAAATAAAGACAGAATATCTGCTTTGCACACAAATATGTCTTTAACAATTATTAATATAGAAATATGAATAAAATGTGGAGGAGAGGTAGAGCTTGCTATCAAGTGCAGATTTGTAGGACCCTGTTCAACAGAGGACTATATTGATGCAATGGAAGAGATCATTACTAGGACAAGAATTGGTAAAAATGGGACTAGAAACCCTATGGAGTCCAAAGTAGTCCCAAAGACTTCTAGAGAGGATAGAAGATTTGAAATACCTGTCTCAAAGCTTCATAAATGTGGAAGTAACTCACATTTAGCCAATACTTGTACCAAAAAGACTAAAATCAATGAAGTTCAAATCATTGAAGAGGTCCAGTGTGCTGAAGAGAAAGAAGAATCTGACCAAGATTCTGCAATCTCTGAATAAAAACAAGAAGAAGACTATCCTATTGAGAACATTAAAGCTTTCTTTGAATTCACTTACGTACACACTCACTTGCCACAATATAGTGAAGATTTATATAACCTGATAAATATCGAGGAGGCCAGAATGTGTAAGACTAAACCTGCCAGAGGGAAAGGTTACACTGCTTGAGAATCTTGCATTACATCAATCCTGATGAATGATGTTGAAGCTAAAGTTAATTTGGATGCAGGAGAATTTTGCACTTGTGTAGGCAAACACTACCTTCAAATCATATTCCCTGAATAGAAGAACCATCTATTACCAATAAAGGGTATTCAATTTAGTAGTTCCAATAATAATATGTACCCTTTGGGAATATTGGACACTAATCTTATACTTCCACATCCTGCAGGAAATATGAGAATGAAGACAGAAATAGTAGTAATGGACACATGTACATCTTAACATATCATTCTTATAAATGATTATTTGAATATTTATGGTATTGACATCAATAACCATAAGGACAGATATTTTACAATTGGAGAAAACAAAAGACAAAAATTTTCTTTTTACAACATTCCCAAACAAATATCAATATTATCTTCAAATAAAGATACCTATAAGGAGGAATTTGTGACAAATCAACTTGGGGAAGAGCAAATTAATACAACATTATCATCCAAAATGAGGCAAAGGCTTGTTGATGTGTTCTACACATATAAGAGTTCATTTACTTCTGATAATGAACAATTAGGTGCTATCAAAGGGCATGAAGTTGATATTACTCTTAATATTGACAGACCATACCCTCCAGTACTTAGAAGACCAGCTTATACAGCCAGTCCCAGAGCTAGAGAAGCCTTGGAAAAACATATCCAAGGGTTAATACAGCTTGGAGTACTAAGGAAAGTAGGCCATAATAGGTAAGTCAAAGTGAAAACTCCTGTTATTATTTCTTGGCATAATGATAAAACAAGGATGGTTGGATATTTTAGAGCTCTGAATACCTATACAGTTTCAGATAGGTATCCAATCCCTGGAATCCAAGAAACCTTGACCCAATTATACAAAGCCAATTACATAATTTCAATGGATACATTGAAAGGCTTTCATAAGAATGTTTTGACACACAAAGCCAAGAAATTGCCTAGAATTATTACTCACTGTGGTATTTATTAGTATCTTAGAATGCTATTTGGTATTATAAATTCTACATCTCATTATCAACAAATGATGAACACCATCTTCCCCACAGAATTATCTGAAAGATGGCTCATTCATTATATTGATTATATAATTATATGTTCAGACTCATGGTCTTTGCACCTTGAAGGACTTGCAAGAGTACTTGAATAATTTGCATGAGTGAATATGAAGATTTCAATCAAGAAAGAAAACTTTGTTTTTGAAGAACTAAAATCATTAGGAAATATTGTTTCTGGTTTAAGTTTGGGTATTGACAAAAATTAAGTAGAAGCAGTGTCACTTAAGCCTATGCCCCAGAATAAAAAACAAATAATATCTTTTCTTTTATTTGAATAATTTTTAAATTTTAGCCAAGTCAATCTATAGAATCTGTGATCAACAGACAGTATTTGAGATGACACAAGAAAGAATTAAAGCTTACAAGAAGATAAGGAAAGCTCTTACAGAAGCACCTTTACTCCTTATTCCAGACTGGAATATACCTCTTAAATTGTACATTGATGCATGTGGAGATAGATCAGGGGCAGCCCTACATTAAGTCCAAATTATTGATGACAAACCTACAGAAGGACCAGTTTGTTATTGTGAGCCTTTGAGATATGACCACATACCCAATAAGGTCACAAAAAATACTCAGAATAATTATACCTTTAATATAATTATATTAAAATTAATTAGAATAATTATACACTAAAAATAATTACTCAAATATACAAAAAATACCATAAATTGGTACTAAAATTGGTTTAACTTAAAAACCAATGAATGAACATGTGAAAGAAATTATACCATTGGATTCTCCATGGAAAAATACACATATACCACTTTTATGGCATATCTGTAAAGCCAATATTTAAGGAATTATAAGGTACAATACCTTATAAAAACCATAAAAACTTATTTATCTCAGAAACTAATGAAACAACATGTAAAATAAATTGTACCAGTGGATTCCCCACAAAAATCCACATATAAAACAATTAATAAGCTAATTTCCAATGTTAATACTTAAGGAATTATCCTGAATATATGCACTTTTTTGGTCAACGCATATATTCAAGGATCATAGCTAATATCTTCTAAACTATACATGATAGAATGATGAACCAAAAATAAAGTTACCACGTAATTACTGTAAGAACACAGATATGAACTTTATTTTACAAATTATAAACAAGGTTAAAACCTATGATGAATTATTGATAAAAATCAACAGAGCTGTTGACCACTTTGTTGTGAAAGTGTTCCAAACTTAAAAAAAGTACACAGTTAGATTCTCCTAGTTCATTCGTGAAGAATGATGTAATTTTTATTATTAAATTCAGGGTATAACCCCCTGAAATCAAGGTTTGAAGTTTAAAATATTGAATTTCAACAGAAAAGATGAGTTACAAGAAAAATCATCAAAATTAGAGTTTTGATGATGTAATGAAAAGCTCTTGGAAGCATAATAAGGTTATGTCAGGCTATCAGAATTCACTCTCTGAATTGCTGTAGCGTGAAAACCTTAAAAGTTATTGAGGATCAAAGTTTGAGCTTAAATTGAGCTGTTATGATCACATACTGCAACCTTAAATTAAGTTTAACAGTCTTAATAGTGATAAAATTGGTGAATACTATTAGTTTATGATTAAAACTAATAAAATCCACGAAATTTGGGGTTCTGCCAAGCCTCTGATGTCATCACACTTAGAGTTATAGTGATAACTCTAAATAATGGTGTAATAATGATGTAATATGGTTTGATCATGATGTAATCACCCTCAAACCTTAAAATATTGATCAATTCCAGTGGATATGATCAGTACACGTCTACTAGAAGCCTGTTGGACTCTAGGAGGGAGGTATTTACTATAAATAGAGCTCTTTTTACTCTATTTATCCCTCAGACGCATCAAAAACATTAAATCAATCAAATCAAAGGTAATTTCTTTATTCTTTATATATAAAACTGTTATATTATTAAAGACCAAAGACCACCTTGCTATAATCATCTATTTTGACGTGATTAAATCATTTATTTAATTGTTTTTGTTAAAAATCTCTCTAAAACTCATTTCCACGTAAAAATACTGAATAATTTGTAATTTTCTTTATTTTTATTGTAAATACAATTTGAAAAGGTTTTATTTATATTTTTTGGCGTAAAATACTTCAAAATTATTATATTAAGTGTTAAAAGTAGGTTATTTTCTCTTATTATAATAATTTCTCTATTATTACTCTCTTAATAATTCTTTAATTAATATAAATAGTATTTATATTAATTCATAACTTTAATATTATTAATATTATTGTTATTAATTGTTTTTTATTAATAAAAAACAATTTTTTACGCCTTTATTATTTGTTGGTAACAATAATAAAGAGCTTTATAATATATTAATTATTTTATATTAATATATTATTTATAATATTATAATTTCATATAATATTAATTATATTATTATATTTATTTAATAATATAATATTTTTACGCCATAATAATAATATTTCTTTATTATTAGTATTATTTTAATCTTATTTATTTCAATTATAAGGACATTCAGAGTACAATAAGTAAATAATTAGTAATTTTTACTTATTGTTTGATAGTCAAACCTTACATTTGGGGGCCTGGCCGTGATATTTACTTAAAAGACCTTTAAAAAGATTCTATTTGGGTTTATCCAATAATAAATTATATTTATAATCATAAAATTATATAATAATTTTATATTTTATTGATTTTAAAAGCTATTGAGGCATTTGGAAAGCAATTGTACTGTCTTACACGTGGTTTTTCACATCCTTAGACTTGCAAGAACTTTCTTTGAGTGAATCTAGTGATTAAAAAAGATAATTTATAAATTAAAAATAATTTTTATTTTAATTTAATTTTATAAGAATCATATTCATTTTTTATTTTATTCTTTAAAAATAAAAATATACATAAAAAATATTAAAAAATATCAAAAACCAATAAAAAAAAGTTATTTTTATTCATTTTTATTCATTTCTTTATTTATTTTACTTTTTTAAAGATATAAAAGCAATTTCTACGTTGAAAATTGCCATATCTTGCCAAAAATAACACTTCTTATAAAAAGACTTATATTTATTTGTCTTTTTTAGTGTTTGAAGATAACCCAACAGAAGACAACCAAGCTACTGTTGAGAGATTGGTGGAAGAAACTTGTCAAAGTTCTCCAACACCAGTTATCACCAAAAGAAAGAAAGCTAAGAAATTAGACTTTCCAGGGCCCACCATTCAAGACTCTGAAGGTGAGCACCTCTTTTTAAATTGCCATAAAAGAATTTTATTCTAAAATACTTTTATTTTTTCTTATTCTTTAATTATGACTACCAGAAGAGGTTCCCAATACTCCATCCAATCAGATGGAGCTGGACTCAGAAGTAGAATTGATCCCTCAAAAGGGAAAAGAAAGGGCAATATCCCCAGTGGAACAGAATCCACACAAGGAAGTGCCTTATCCCAAAGGCAAGTCCCAGAAATGCCCATGATATCTGAGCCTGAATTGGAACTAAGTATGAGTAACTCAAACAGGTACAAATCACATTCAGAGGGCTCAAATAGACATCTACATGAGCCAGTACAAGCAGTATTACACAGTATACAAGGACAAAGACTGGGAAATGCTGCCTCAAATACACCAAGGAGTGATGAACTCCTGGCACATCCTGAAAAAGTTCCTCAAAGAGGAGGAGATAGTGAAATACTCCAATGGATGGAATCCACTGTCATCCAAACCTCAAATCAAAAAAATCAAGGATTATCATGCCAAAAAGAGGGAGGCAACCAAGGAAGAAGCCCCAGTAGCTTCTACCAGCAAGCCTCAAGCCAACCCACTTCCCCAAGAAGGGAAGAAGAACAAGAAAAAGCATTGGAGGAAACCATATTCCCCAAGCTACAGAATCCCAAGAATCCAAAAGGATGCCATGGACAATGTTTTCAACATGGCCAGAACCTTGATGGAATTCAAGGACAAGGAAGAGCAAAGAATGAGACAACCTCATTTCCCAAAGAAATAACCTTGTCCAAAGATGTTGTAAATACTTTAACAGAAATTAAGAATAGTATATTACCTCTAAAAGAAATTAAAGACAGTTTATTATCACTACAAGAAATAAATAACAATTTATCTTCTTTAACAAAAATTTTTGTGCAAAACAAAAAAGAAATTGACAACATTAAGTTTATTGTTGAAAATAATAAACCAAAGAATTTAATTGACAATACTCAAAAATTAATTCAAGGACAACAAGAATTGTATAAATACATAAAAGATATCAAAGACAAGACTTTGACAATCAATTATGATGTGAGTATTGACAATCTTACAGAAAAATTAAATAAATTAAGTATTTCTGTAGAAAAATTTGAAGAAAAAACTTCATCACACCAAAAATTACTTTTGGACCATGTGGAAAAAAGTGATGAAGCAAGAATGCATCTGAAAGATGATATTCAAAGTGAAATAAGGCTTATTACAGAAAAAATGGATAAGATTAATGAGGCTAACTTAAATATGCCAAAGTTATCAACACCATTTTCTCATATAAGAAGCCCTGTTAAAACAAAAGAGGAATTGTCAAATCCTTTCATAACAGACTTGAGTCATCAAGACAACAACCAAGTCTTAATGAAAGAAGCACCTCAATTGAAGGAATGGCCAACATTCACAGGAGAAGGTGAATATGACCACATGTCATTTATTAAAACAATTGACATGTTACAAGAAGACTATGCCATACCAGATGAATTAATCACTGCAAGATTACATTCATTATTTGAGAAATCTGCAAAAAGATGGTATTATGGCATAAGACAGACAAATGGTAAAAATACCTGGTCTTGGTGGAAACAAGAAATAATCACCAAGTGGGCAAATGATGCCTGGAGGTATAAGATAGAAAATGCATTTGAAAACTCTTTCTTTGACCCAGAGAAAGATAAACCTTTAACTTGGTTCCTAAAACAAGTTGAAAGGCTTAATGCACTGTACCCAGAAATGTCACAGAAGATGGTGCACATGAAAATACTTAAAAAATGTGGAGGGGAACTAGAACATGCCCTAAGAAGCAGGTGTATAGAACCATGCTCCACAGAAGAGTATATAAATGCACAAGAAGATATAGTGACAAGGACAAAAATTGGCAGGACTTGGAAAAAATTGGACATTAAAAGCCCTAATAAACCATTTATCAAAAAAGATAAATCAAAAGAATCCTTTAAGCCCAATACATCCAACAATAATGAGCAAAGAAAATGCCATAAATGTGGAGGTATTGGACACTTAGCCAATAATTGCCTTAAAAAAGCAAAGATTAATGAAATTGTGGAAACAGAAAACCACAATGACAAAGAAGAAGAATCTGACTCTGAAAAAGAGACAGAAGAATCAGAAAGCTCTGAAAGTGATGAAATCAATATAATTAATGCACAAATTAATAATATTGATATAATTTATGAAGTACTGGATGTTAACTCAAACTTGCCACAAGTTGGAACATCTGACACAAATCTGACAAACATACAAGATGCCAAAATTTATAGAACCAAACCTGCAAGAGGAATGGGATATACAGCTGGAAAATCAAGTATTAGTATTGTTATGGTTGATAACCAAGAAGGAAAGGTTAACTTGGATACAGGAGCATATTGCACTTGTGTTGGCAAAAGTTATTTAAAAACCATTGTCCCAGACTGGCAAGAAAAACTTATGCCAATACAAGGTGTCAAATTTAGTAGTGCAAGTGAGAGCATGAAGCCCCTTGGAATAATTGATTTAACACTAATTTTTCCTCATCCCTCACAATGTGTCAGAATCAAAGTAGAGTTTGTAGTAATGGACAACTGTACTAGTAATCATTTCATACTTGGAAATGACTACTTATCAATCTATGGTATAGATATCTCCAACCAAAAGGATAGATATTTTACCATAGGAGATAATAAAAGACAAAAGTTTGGATTCTTAAATAACAAAAAACAAATCACAGTTATTAAGAATGAGGAAAAAATTCCAGAAAAAGAACTTTTTATATCTGAACAACTCAAAGAGGCAGAATTCAATCAAGAATTAACAGAAAAAATGAAAGAAAAATTGATTGACCTCTTATTTAAGTATAAAAATGCCTTTGCAACTGACAAAGAGCCACTAGGTGCCATAATTGGACATGAAGTGGATATAATTCTTAATGTAGAAAAACCTTACCCACCTTTATTAAGAAGACCTGCTTATCCAGCCAGTCCAAGAGCTAGAGAAGCCCTAGAGGTGCACATTAAAGAATTAATGGACCTTGGAGTATTAAGAAAGGTTGGACATAATGAGCAAGTAGAAGTTACTACACCTGTCATTATAACTTGGCATAATGGAAAATCAAGGATGGTAGGAGACTTCAGAGCCCTGAATACCTATACCATTCCAGACAGATATCCAATACCCAGAATCCATGAGACATTGACCCAATTGTCACAAGCTAAGTTCATCACAGCTATGGATGCTCTTAAGGGTTTTCATCAAAATGTCTTAACAGACAATGCCAAGAAACTACTAAGAATAATAGTCCATTGTGGAATTTTTGAATACTTAAGAATGCCATTTGGGATAAAAAATGCACCTTCCCATTATCAAAGAATGATGAATACCATATTTCCTGAAGAATTATCAGAAGGATGGTTAATAATCTACATTGATGATATCATAGTTTGCTCAGAAACTTGGGAAAATCACCTGACAAGACTAGAAAGGGTACTACAGAAAATAGTCCAAGTAAATATGAAAATTTCATTGAAAAGGTGTCATTTTGCATATAGTGAATTAAAAGCCCTAGGACATGTAGTATCTGGACTTAGTCTAGGCATAGACAAAAATAAAGTAGCAGCAGTACTACTTAAACCAATGCCTCAAACTAAAAAAGAAATGCAATCATTTCTAGGATTTGCTGGTTACTATAGACAGCATATAAAGGACTTTGCAAAGATTGCTAAATCCTTGTATAAGCTATGTGACCAACAAACAGTCTATGAGATGACAGAAGAAAGAGTCAAGGCATATGAAGAATTGAAAAATTCTTTAACAAATGCCCCATTTCTTCTAATGCCAGATTGGAAACTACCTTTCAAACTGTACATTGATGCTTGTGGAGAAGGACTAGGTGCTGCACTTCACCAAACACAAATTATCAATGATAAACCAGTGGAAGGACCAATTTGTTTCATTTCAAGGCAGATAAAGCCAACAGAAGCAAGGTATGGAGCAAGCCAAATGGAATGCTTATGCCTAGTGTGGGCTTTAGAAAAGCTGCATTATTATTTGGATGGCACAGTATTTGATGTAATCACAGACTGTAATGCTGTGAAATCACTATTAAATATGAAGACTCCAAATAGACATATGCTGAGATGGCAAATTGCTATCCAAGAATATAGGGGAAATATGACTATTGTTCATAAATCTGGAAATATTCATAAAAATGCAGATGGTCTTGGCAGATGGGCTCTAGCAAATACCCCTGACAATCCAGCATGGGTACCACAAGAAGAGCACCATATAGAAGGAATATGTGTTACAGACATTGGCACAGAATTCTTTAACCAAGTTAAAGAAAGCTATAAGACAGACAAAAATTGCCATATCTTAAGCCAACTTCTAATGAAAGACTGCAAAGATCCATCACTTTCATCAAAACTAGATGAAATATGGAAAAAAGCATATGATGAAGGAAGATTCCACCTCCTTGATGGAATCCTTTACCATAGAACAAAACACACATGTGTTATGGCCTTAACAGACAGAACACTAATAAACACTATTTTACATGAGTGTCATGATAGTGTTGCATCTGGACATCTCTCAGAAGATAGGACACTAGAGAGGGTGAAAACCTGCTCTTGGTGGCCAAATTGGAAAAAAGATGTTGCAGAGTACTGCCAAACCTGTGACAGATGCCAAAAAGCCAACAGAGCCACAGGAAAGAAATTTGGAATGATGATCCAAATCCAAGAACCAAAATCCCCATGGGAAATAGTTCATATGGATTGGGTAACAGCCTTACCTCCAGGAGGAGACAGGAGTTATAATGCATGTCTAGTGTTAGTTGACAGGTACAGTAAAACTCCCATGTTCTTACCATGTCATAAAGATGACACAGCTATGGATACAGCCATAATGATATGGAATAAAGTCATTAGCCACACAGGCTTATTCCAAAATATTATAAGTGACAGAGACCCAAAGTTCACTTCAGCATTATGGACAAATCTCCATAACTTGTTTGGGACAAAGTTATCATTCTCAACAGCTTATCATCCTCAAACTGATGGTTTAGAAGAAAGAATGATACAGACCCTAGAGGATATGATCAGAAGATTCTGTGCTTATGGGCTAGAATTCAAAGATTCTGATGGTTTTACCCATGATTGGTGTACACTAATACCAGCACTTGAACTGGCATATAAGACATCAATCCATTCTTCTACTGGCAAAACACCAGCAATGCTAGAGAAAGGTTGGAATCCAAGACTTCCTTATGATACCCTCAAAAAGGACTTAGTGGATATACATCCAACAGCAAGCAGTTTCAAGATAATGCTTGACAAAGCAAGACACCATGCAAACAGATGCATGCAAGATTCTTTTAAATATGCAAAAGAAAGATGGGATAAAAGTCATAAGCCACCTGACTTCAAAATAGGGGACTTGGTTTTAGTATCAACCCTTAATTTCAATAACATAAAAGGCCCAAAGAAATTGAAAGATTCCTTTGCAGGACCATTTATGATAAAAGCACTTCATGGACCCAATGCTGTGCAATTAGAACTCACAGGTGAACTAATGAACAAACACCCAACTTTCCCTGTAAGTCTGATAAAACCTTACAGTTCAAGTGACAAGGAGTTATTTCCACTAAGAAATAAACCCCCACTTGAAATTCCCCCCTTGGAGGAAGGAGAGGAAAAGAAAATAGTAAAAGTCCTTAAAGAAAGAAGGACAAGAAACAAAAAAGAAAGAGAATACCTTGTAAGGTATAGAAATTCAACTCAAGAAGATGAATGGCTACTTGAGAAAAATATAACAAATGCTGATAAGTTACTAAGAAGGTTCAGACATGAAAGAAAACCTGAAAAATAAAAAGTTAAGCATTATTGAGCTTCAAGACTAACAAAGTCTATTGAAGAGGTAGGACAGTGGATGATACCCTAATCACATATATCAGATTGTGGTACAATCTTTTTTGGTGGTAGGGAATGTGAGCCTTTGAGATATGACCACATACCCAATAAGGTCACAAAAAATACTCAGAATAATTATACCTTTAATATAATTATATTAAAATTAATTAGAATAATTATACACTAAAAATAATTACTCAAATATACAAAAAATACCATAAATTGGTACTAAAATTGGTTTAACTTAAAAACCAATGAATGAACATGTGAAAGAAATTATACCATTGGATTCCCCATGGAAAAATACACATATACCACTTTTATGGCATATCTGTAAAGCCAATATTTAAGGAATTATAAGGTACAATACCTTATAAAAACCATAAAAACTTATTTATCTCAGAAACTAATGAAACAACATGTAAAATAAATTGTACCAGTGGATTCCCCACAAAAATCCACATATAAAACAATTAATAAGCTAATTTCCAATGTTAATACTTAAGGAATTATCCTGAATATATGCACTTTTTTGGTCAACGCATATATTCAAGGATCATAGCTAATATCTTCTAAACTATACATGATAGAATGATGAACCAAAAATAAAGTTACCACTTAATTACTGTAAGAACACAGATATGAACTTTATTTTACAAATTATAAACAAGGTTAAAACCTATGATGAATTATTGATAAAAATCAACAGAGCTGTTGACCACTTTGTTGTGAAAGTGTTCCAAACTTAAAAAAAAAGTACACAGTTAGATTTTCCTAGTTCATTCGTGAAGAATGATGTAATTTTTATTATTAAATTCAGGGTATAACCCCCTGAAATCAAGGTTTGAAGTTTAAAATATTGAATTTCGACAGAAAAGATGAGTTACAAGAAAAATCATCAAAATTAGAGTTTTGATGATGTAATGAAAAGCTCTTGGCAGCATAATGAGGTTATGTCAGGCTATCAGAATTCACTCTCTGAATTGCTGTAGCGTGAAAACCTTAAAAGTTATTGAGGATCAAAGTTTGAGCTTAAATTGAGCTGTTATGATCACATACTGCAACCTTAAATTAAGTTTAACAGTCTTAATAGTGATAAAATTGGTGAATACTATTAGTTTATGATTAAAACTAATAAAATCCACGAAATTTGGGGTTCTGCCAAGCCTCTGATGTCATCACACTTAGAGTTATAGTGATAACTCTAAATAATGGTGTAATAATGATGTAATATGGTTTGATCATGATGTAATCACCCTCAAACCTTAAAATATTGATCAATTCCAGTGGATATGATCAGTACACGTCTACTAGAAGCCTGTTGGACTCTAGGAGGGAGGTATTTACTATAAATAGAGCTCTTTTTACTCTATTTACCCCTCAGACGCATCAAAAACATTAAATCAATCAAATCAAAGGTAATTTCTTTATTCTTTATATATAAAACTGTTATATTATTAAAGACCAAAGACCACCTTGCTATAATCATCTATTTTGACGTGATTAAATCATTTATTTAATTGTTTTTGTTAAAAATCTCTCTAAAACTCATTTCCACGTAAAAATACTGAATAATTTGTAATTTTCTTTATTTTTATTGTAAATACAATTTGAAAAGGTTGTATTTATATTTTTTGGCGTAAAATACTTCAAAATTATTATATTAAGTGTTAAAAGTAGGTTATTTTCTCTTATTATAATAATTTCTCTATTATTACTCTCTTAATAATTCTTTAATTAATATAAATAGTATTTATATTAATTCATAACTTTAATATTAGTAATATTATTGTTATTAATTGTTTTTTATTAATAAAAAACAATTTTTTACGCCTTTATTATTTGTTGGTAACAATAATAAAGAGCTTTATAATATATTAATTATTTTATATTAATATATTATTTATAATATTATAATTTCATATAATATTAATTATATTATTATATTTATTTAATAATATAATATTTTTACGCCATAATAATAATATTTCTTTATTATTAGTATTATTTTAATCTTATTTATTTCAATTATAAGGACATTCAGAGTACAATAAGTAAATAATTAGTAATTTTTACTTATTGTTTCATAGTCAAACCTTACAGTTCTATCTCAAGGAAAATGAAACCAACAGAGGCCAGATATGGTGCAAGCCAGATGGAGTGCTTATGTTTGGTATGGGCACTTGAGAAACTACACTATTATTTTGATGGAAGTGTTTTTGAGGTGATAGCTGACTGTAATGCCGTAAAATCACTTCTGAACATGAAAACACCCAACAGACACATGTTGAGATGGAAGATAGCCATTCAAGAGTATAGAGGTAACATGAATATAGATAATAAAGCAGGGAATATGCATAATAATGCTGATGGACTTAGCAGGTGGACATTAGCCAATACTCCTGATAACCCAGCTTATGTACCCTTGGAAGCAGAACCCCAGAGTCCCATTGAAGGTGTTAACATAACTGATTTTGGAGCTGAATTCTTTAAAGAAGACAATAATTGCCATATCTTGACATCCTTTCTGGATAAATACTTCAAAGACACAGCTCTAATTAATTCACTGGATGAAATATGAAAAACTTCCTATTATGAAGGAAGATTTCACTTGTTTGATGGCATAATCTACCACAAAACAAAACAATCT
Source organism: Austropuccinia psidii (assembly GCA_023105745.1). Classification (NCBI taxonomy): domain Eukaryota; kingdom Fungi; phylum Basidiomycota; class Pucciniomycetes; order Pucciniales; family Sphaerophragmiaceae; genus Austropuccinia; species Austropuccinia psidii. The sequence goes on from JALGQZ010000018.1 coordinate 7,390,038, forward strand.
TGTGTCATGACATTATGAAGTAGATTGCTTATTGATATCATTCTTGATGAATGTCATGATAACATCTTTTCTGGAAACCTGTCAGAAAAAAATAACACTTGAAAAAGTGGAAAACTGTGCATGGTGGCCATCTTGGAGAAAAGAGAACATTTAATACTTCCATACCTGTGACAGATGCCAAAATGCAAACAGGAGTACAGAAAAGAAATTTGGACCTATTATCCATATTCAAGAGCCAAAATCCCCTTGGGAAGTTTTTCACATGGATTATATCACCACACTTCCTCCAAGTGGTGACAGAAGTTATAATGCCTATTTAGTCATTGTAGACAGATAAAGAAAAACTCCCATATACTTACCATTCCATAAAGATGGAACTGCTATGGATAAGTCTCTTCTTCTATGAGACTGAGTTATTTCTCACACAGGGTATCTAAAAATATCATCAGTAACATAGACCTCAAGTTCACATCTGCACTTTGGACCAATCTTTGTAGATTTTTTGGGACCAAGTTATAATTTTTTACAGCATATCATGCTAAAACTGATGGGCTAGCAGAGAGAATGATTCAAAGCTTAGAGGACATGGTAAGGAGATTATGTGCCTATGGATTAGAAGATAATTGATTGGATGGCTTTACCAATGACCGGTGCAATCTAATACCTGAACTAGAATTAGCATATAAGACATCAGTTTATTCTTCCACAGGTCCAACTCCTGCTATGTTATAAAAAGGATGGAATCCAAGACTCCCAGAAGGCACACTGAGGAAAGCCTTGGTTTCCATCCATCCTACAGCCTCCAGATTCAAGATTATGCTTGATAAAGTGAAACACCATGCCAAAGAAAGTATGAATTACGCTTTTGACTATTCCAAACAGCAGTGGGACAAGAGTCATAAATTACCAGACTTCAAAGTAGGGGACTTAGTTATAGTCTTAATCTTACATTTTAAAGATGTAAAAGGCTCAAAGAAACTCAAAGATTCCTACGCAGGACCTTTTGTTATTGTTTACTTAAATGGAACCAATACAGTTAAACTGTAATTGAGTGGTGAATTGGAAAATAAACATCCCACCTTCCCAGTCAGCTTGATAAATCCTTACCAACCAGCTGATAAAGAATTTTTTCCTTTAAGGAACCCAACTCCTTTAACTGTATCACCAGTGGAACATAATGAATACAAAAAGATAAATAAATTAATTAAAGAAATGAAATTTTGGGGTAAAAATCAAAGGCAATATTTTGTCAGATATAGAAATTGAGTACATGAAGATGATCAGATATACCTGACTCAGATAAACTTTTGAGAAGATTTAGACATGAAAGAAAGCAACAAGCCTGAATATTTCTATAGATGTGCTTTAAATTACTTTATCTGAGTAATATGAAGATGTTGGAAAGTGGACATCAACCGCCTTTGGGGCCCTTTTTCTTTTTAATATCATTGATGAAATTGTAGTAAAATTTTATTTTATTGATGAGAGGGAATATGCGCCTTGAGGTATTTTTTACATACCCAAATAGGCCACAATTAATATTAAAATAAATTTTGAAATATTCATAACCCATAAGTCATACATATACCTAAAATTCATCATTTTTTATTCAATAAAATATGAATGACTTTTTTGTGAGTAAGTAAATCCATGGATTTAAGGCCAAATTTAGATTCTACACAGAAATTCACTCAAGCTAGCTCCATAGCATGAATAATATTAAATTAACTTGATGAGATTTTAATATGGAAAATACTTCAACACTACATCATCAAGACCATATAAAAGAATTGTGGAATTTTTTGTTTTTCTCAATTTCCCACCAAGATAATGGGAATGTGAGAAATCCCATGATATATATACACTAAGATTAGTTTTATGCATTTTTGTGGCACTTAAAAACACAGTATTTTTAAATCCATTTTTGGTACACCCATAGTGGATATCAGTCTTGAAGCCTGAATTACTATTTTTGACATGAAAATAGCTAAGGGGGGAAAAGACATCAAAGAGAGCCAGGGTACCCAACTTCTGAGGACTCTGATATATGGACAGCTCTAAAGCTTGGATCTAAGACTGATAATGGCCCAATTAATGTACTAAAAACTTTTGGGAACCTGGTTACCAAGCTAAAATCTCATTAAATCATAAGAAAATCACAAATAAGCTGCTATTTTGACATGACAAGGAGGTAAAGAGTAGCTCTGACTCCTGTAAACATGTCAATTATTATTTATTTTCAATTAATAAACCTTTAAAGATTAATTAAAGCCCTTTTTAGACTAGTATCCATTGATTTACCTCATAGAAACAAGCTATACTGTGCTATTTGAAATTCCATGTAGAGACAAGTTAAAACTTCAAAAATTCATTAAAAATACAATCCTTAATAAATCTTTCTGAAACTTTAAGGACAAGCATAGAATGATATTATCCCTAAATAAACCAAAAATAATTATCAATTAATAATTAAGATTAGAAATCTTACTTAAAGACCATTTTTGATGATTCTGTGTGAAACACTGAATCTTCAAAAATTCACAGAAAATACAACTGGTGATGAAATTTCCAATAAAATTGATAAAGTTGAGAAATTAATGTTTGTTTTTAAATAAAAGAAGATTGAAAGTTTTTACTTCTTTTATTATTAACCATAAATAGGTTGGTAGTTACATAAATGACTTAATTAAGTAATTATGATAATCTTATGTGACAATAGATGATGTAATAAATGATCTAAAGATGATAAGTTTTTTTCAGTTTGCTCAATGGAATTCCTCTGTGAGCTGCTATTTACTTAAAATGGGCTGCCTCTTGCTGTTATTTCCAAATTGTCTTATTATTCAATCATGACTTTAGTACCAACAAGTAAGTATTAGTTGAATCTTTTATTAAGTGCTTTAAATATTTACAAATAAATCACAAAGACATAAATTCATAGAAATATACTATTTCCAATAGCAATTAGCTATCATATTGTTGTATTATTGTTATAAAGAAATCTTGATCCATTAAATCTGCAATTGATTTGTCAAATCTCTCTACCAATTCTCTTCAAGGCTTTATTGGAGTATTAGTGAGTGGTTTTATTGATTCTTAAAGTTGCTCTTTAGTAATAGTTCTCTTTCAAAAATTATCCTCATGATATTATCCTTGAAAAATATAATTATACATTCAAATGATTCTATTATTTTAATAAAGAAGTTTTATACTTCTTGTAGACAATTACTTCTTACTGTTACAATCACTAGTAGTGTATGGCAAGTAAAAGAAATAATTAAGTAATTAGTCATTCAATTGTGTTTATAGTAAAATATTTTAGTATACTTAATAAGAATCATAATAGTAAAATTGATTCATATTAATATTATTAACAGTTTTATAGACACATATTACACTAATACTATTATTAATTAATTTCAATAATAATAGTATTGGTTTTATAAGATGATATTAATATCTCCCTTTTTAAATATAATGTACTAGTATTCAAATAATTTTTTTTAATTAGGAACAATAAGATTTTCTCTAATATGTTTTTGAATCTGATTTTACTCATCTGCACCCATTATCATAATTTAAAATACACTAATTTTTTTCCTTAAATTACTCTAGGGGTTGATTATATAAGGACTAGTATTATTATTATTAATCATAATTTTTCCAAAACTCCCAATGAATCTTAAATTAAAATATAAGGTTTAAACCCTATCTCCCTGTTTCTCTTCTAATCCTTTGAATGCAGCTCATGATGGCATGTTTTCAGACAAACCAATGTTAGTCCATCATGAGTTTCTCCAATTTGATTCAGTTCCTACCTTCATTAATAAATCATTGAATTTATTTAATTATGGTATGATTTTGCCAGAACCAGTTCATACTCAAATACTTCCAAGTAATGAGAAATATTCTTCAAATAAATAATCTGATACCTTAGCCACAAGGCAAACAAAAAAACTGATCAAAGCTCTAATAGAATCCTTGAATATCTCAGGAACTACAAACAATAAAATGAAGAATGTCTCAGTATTTTCAATAAGACCCAAGCAAGATCATCAAACCTGGCTTGAGATTTCTCCTAGAAATCCTCACAATAGTCCTTACCTCTTCATTAATGAATGGCTTCCTTAAACATTATCTATTATAGCTTATCAAGTCCATTTTTTCAATATGCCCGCCTTGGGTTTTCAAACACTCAAAAATATTATCAATTTCTTAAATAAATTAGCAAATAATCAACAAAAAATCACAACTAATAAAAACCTTTTTGGGGGGTATCGTGAGAGGAATTGGGTTCAAACAGGGTTCTGACCAAGGAAAATCAGCTGGAGTGTATGCAAGAACACCAGTATTAACCATTAAAGAAATTAAATATTAAAACAATTAATGGAATAAACTCAAAAACTTTTATACCTATATTCAATCCATAATTAAAAGTTTATCCAAATTTTCCCATGAAGATAATCTTCAGCTTATGCATGAAGCACACCTTCCCAGCTTTAACAAAATTGATTGGACCACATCAAATGAATTCAAATCATGTTTGAATGTAATAATTACCAAGAATGGATTCCAAAATGAGGTTAATGTAGACAAAAATGATATTAATTCATGTAAATATGGCATTTTCTCTGTCATTCAGACAGCTGGATTAATTATTTTCCCACTCCAATCAGCTCAACCAGCCATGGAATTAATTTACCAGAATTGAAACTTGAAATAGACTCTTCCAAACAACCCGGAATAATGGAAGTAATTTGGAAAACATAGAAAATCTCACATCAAACCACCAAAACAGCAATAGAATTACCCATTTTGAATTCTCATTTCAAATAAACAAAGAAAATTTCATATTGGTAAGCACTTGTTAGATTTAAGCCCTCAGGAACTCAAGAAAAGAAGTTTTGATCAAGCTGGAAAGAATGAACAAGATTTCAAAAAGGCGAAAAAAGCATAAAATATTGTAAATATTGTATTATTTGTTTTGTTTAATAAGATTTTTCACTGAAATAATTATGCCACTTTTAAGTTTATTTTCAAAATTTAATTTTAATAATTAAAAAAGAATTAATTGTAAATAATAAAAAGAAATGTAAGTATTTATTTAATATTTTTTTCAATAAGAAATGAAAAATAAATTTACTTTGCATAAAATTTAATATATATAGCAATAATTTGCTTTTATATGAGATAGTTGCAAATCAAAATAATTATGGCCAATTACAAAATTTCACTTCATTTCAAAAGAAAATAATTATTTTGAAAATCAATCTCACAATTGAATTTCATGAGGATATTAATCAAAAAACACCTGTTTTTATGAAATAAATATCATCAAGAATATTTCAAATTACAAATAAATGAATAATTTATGTAATAATCACTCCAATGAAAATGATTGATTATTATACCATTGTAAAATTAGTGGCTTGATTTGTTCCCTCCTATTCATATATTCATTTACATGCATTTAATCACCAATGTTTTGCAATTTGGGAGGATCTTCATCATCAAACATATCATCCCATTGATCCCTGATTTGTGCAAACATATTATGAAAGATAATGCTTAAAACAATCAAATTAACAAACCTCTGAATATTCACCTCATTCCTCATCTTATTCCACATCCCTTGTAATTATGACCAATGTCCCTTAAGTATTCCAATAGCACCCTCAATGTGGACCCTGAATTGTGCAAGGAAGAGGTTAAGTCTACTATTACTTTTGTCATGAGCTTCTGAACCCTTAAAATCTGGGACTATATATTGAGAGCTTGAAAATAATGAATCAGAGAGTAAATCCTGATACTTTGAATAAAACTTGTGGGGCTCCTTTGCTATCTTCATATGTTGATATACATTTCAATCATCCAATGAGCCAGTAAAACCAACATGTAATCCAATGAATTTTTTTTATATCCCATACAAGTTGAAGAGACATTGAGTACCTAAATTTCCTTTATTCAATTTTTATTCAAGCAAGCTTTAAGGAAAATCTTCAATTAAGAGTGATAATTCTATTAATCCTTTTCAAAAACTTGAAGAAATCTGAAATGCTATATATTGATTATCTTGAATTGAAACTAATTAATTTTACAAGATTTAAATTATTGAGATATTTTTTCTATAAATGATTATAAAGTTCATAGAGTTTTTGTAGAAAACATCTCCATATCTTTAAGTTAGAATGAAAGCTCAACAAATGGAGTCCAAGCACAGCATATATAATTACTATTATCAAATAGATTACCAAGTAAAATTTGGAATATCTTTAAGGATATGATTGATGCTTAATATTTCTTCAAATAAAGTATTAATAAATGTGTTTTGAAATGGCCAGTAAGATCTATTCATACCCTTTATCAAACAAGCCATTGGATGCCCATTAAAATAAAAATGAGCTAATATCTCATTGGTTAATATTAAATTAAACTTTCATATGAATTATTATTCTTTTAAGATGATTTTTGAATTATTTTAACTAAGTTTCTGCAATAAAGGAAGTTAATAAAGAAGATGCATGACTTATAATTTCTCTTGTCCAAGTTCTTCTTAAGGTAAGATCAAAAAATCTTAGAATTATATTTTAATTATTTTAATATCATTTATAGATCTATAATGATATCATTTTTTATAAATATATCTTATTTTTTCATTTAAGAAATTAATCGTACCTCTTTGTTGTGAAATTCCTTTTTTGATACCACCATAACCTATATTTTTGAGCTCTTTTCTCAGTAAAAAAAACCAAATTGCAAATGAATGAACTGATCGATGGCTCTATTCCTCAAGGAAACTATGAGAAATTAAAATTTAAGATAGCTGTCATTCTTGATGGTTTTCTATTGGAAGAAGATTATTCTGATAAGCTTGATTTTTGAAGATGATCGACTCAATTTTTCCACAAAAACACCCATGAAATTACACAAAAAAAGTTTAATTTCAAGTTTAAAATCGATTAAATTTAAGAATAAAACTATTTTATAAAACAAACCAAGAAGTTCTAGCGTTTGCTTTCTTTTGGTAGTGGTGATGGTGGCACTGGCTAATAATTACCGTCACCTAAATTTTAATACTGATTGGTTTTGCTGATTAGCATAATCTGATCGACTTGGGATAGTGAAGATCAGCATCTGTCACCAAGCATTTCACCGAGGTTTCACAAACTTTGAAAAAAAAATTCTACAATTTTTTTCCTCCAATCGACGGATTTTCATTTTCATTATCATTTTTTTTTCAACTTTTTTAAAAACGAACGAAATACGAAAAAAATGTTAAATTTGAAATCGAATCAAGAGGAAAAGGATTTGAAGGAAGAAGAGCCATCGAAAGAAGAAGAAGAAAAAAAGATAATTATTCAAAATTCTACAAATAAAAATCATCAAGAACTTGATCAACCAAACCCTTCAAACGATATCAAAGATCATCCCAAATCCAAAGAACAAGAACAAGAAAAAGAAGAGGTCAATGAAATCAATGATAAGGGTAATCATCATCATCAAGAATCAGATGAACCTAACGACTTGAATTTAAATCATAAGCCTTCAAATCAAGACCCACGCAGAGTAAAAGTTTATGAACTAAAAGGCGAAAATTGGTTAGATAGGGGTACTGGTTATTGTATCGGTATCTTTGAACCATACCCAATTCATCAAAATCTTCAATCATCACCGCAACAAACTAATTCAAAATTTAAATTCGATCAGCAAATTTCACCTATCGCTAGAATCGAAGTACACCAAGAATTAAATCAATCTAGCTCAAATTCTAATCAAATCTTGTTACAGTCTCAAGTCTTAATTCCTCCAATTCAAAATCAATTCAACTCAAAACAAAATAACTCATCTAATTCATCCTCTTCTTCGTCATCTTCGTCATCTTCGTCATCTTCTTCAGATGAAGATGAAATTGATTCAGATTCAAGCAAAAAGAAAACCAATTCAAATAAAAAACTTAAAAAGAATAATTTAAACCATAAAAAAAAATCCTCATCCTCATCAACAAACAAACAATCCAAGTCGAAAATTAAAGATAACGTTTTGATTTGGCCAGAAGGAGGCGGAATTTATCAAAGGCAGCAATCAACTTTAGTAGTTTGGACTGAGCCCGATGGTACTGATTTGGCTTTATCATTTGCAACTCCACAAGGTTGTCAGGAAATTTGGAAGTTTTTATGTGAAGTGCAAAATTATTTAATTCAAATCATCTCAAATCCTTCTAAATCAACTCCCTCTTACAATAATCACTCACAATCAAACTCAAATTCAAATTTAATCAAATCAAGTTCAGATCAAGATAATTTTCACAAAAATTCATTCTTAATCAATAACAGTAGTAATACTCTTGAAAATAATCAAATCTCAAATCATCATCTTTACCATTCAAATAATGATAACATTTCTGTCGATCTCATCAATCAATCTTCTCAAAGCTCCACACTCGATCATCATTCCCTTGTCCCCGATAACTCAAATATCTCATCATCTTCTTCTCCATCATCATCTTCACCACCTATTCTTCACACATCGGTTCATTCTAATCTTAATCATATAACCCAACAATTCACTCATTTACCTGAACCAACTTTAAATAATTTAAGCGAAATCGAATCTATGATCAAATGCTTTAGCAGATCTAGTTTAGGTAGAGAAAGAGTCTCAACTTTCATTTTAAAGAAAGATTACGTCAGAAAACTTGAACCAATCAGAATCGAAGCTGAAGATCTTGAAAGTTTAAATGATTTACACGTCCTATGTATGTTAGTCCACAGTATATGTAAGCTAAAATCATTTGAGTTATCGCCATCTAATCTTCATCACTGACTTCTCAATCCTCTTCAAATTCAATGTCTTTTTAAAAAGTAATGTTAAATGATGCTGCAATTTACGAATATTGCTTACAAGATGACCTTGTACTCATTGTAGCTAGTATATTAGATTGTGAGGATTTTTTTTTGTTCTAACAACTTTTTTTCGTTTTTTTAACGTTCAATTGTATTTTTTCTTTAGATGATCCAGAATTTGGATTACAAAAGGCCTCTTATTACAGCGACTTATCGGATCAGACTAGATTTAAGGAAGTAGTTTCAATTAAAGATGAATCGATTAAAGCTAAAATTCATTTAACCTATCGACTTCAATACTTCAAAGATATCATCTTGGCTCGAATCTTAGATGATTCAACCTTTTCAATCATCAACTCAATGTTGTTTTTCAACCAAGTCGAAATAGTCCAACATCTTCATAATGATGAAAAATTCATGAATGAGTTATTTGGAATCTTTGATCAACAACCAAATCAAATCAATCAACACTCTTCGCCAATCATTGGACCCACCTTACCTCCATCTATCATTCAAGAGGAATCAAACAAGGACTCAGTAAATGAGAAATCAATCATGAATCGAAAGTTTGATACCATCCTTTTCCTTCAACAACTTTGCTCTATGGCTAAACATCTTCAGCCACCTTCCCGAATTGACTTTTTTCGTTCTCTAGCTGAACGCGGAGTGCTAAAGGTGATTGAATTTGGAATTTCTAGAGGAGATAGATCAATTAGGGCTGAAACTCGAGAAGATTTAGTGCAACAAATTAGTGTGATGAAGGAAGATGAATCAGTCATCAAGTCGGTAGTTTGCGAAATTTTGATGACTATTATCGATTACGATCCTGGTAGCGTTCGCGCATATTGTCTCAAACAAAAGCAGGAAGGTACTAAAAACTTGATGGAATGTTTGATCGAGCTCTTAATTTTTGAGCGAGATCTTGGTTTAAAAGTTCAATTGACCGAAGCTTTAAGAATTTTACTCGATACTGGTAGTGGTGGAGCTGGAAATTTGATGCCGGCCGATCTTGCAATGTTGAAGAGAGAAGAGGATCCAGAAAATGAAAGATTCTTGCAATTTTTCTATGATCATTGCATTCATATCTTGGCAGAACCCTTATTGAAATCCTCAGATTATAAGTCAGCTAAGGGTCAGTGTAATTTTTTCATGTGAAATCACGATTTTAATAAAAAATTAAATTGATTTGCTTGATACAGATGAAGCATCAATTGTAATGAGTAATTTAGAAGCAGCAACATTTAATCATCTTTGTGAAATGATTTGCTTCATAATTACGCATCACAGTTTTCGTTCGAAATATTTTATACTTTCGACTAATTTATTAACTCAAATAGGAGGTCTTTTGATTAGAAGTGAAGGTCATTATAAATTCTTGGAGCTGGGAACTTTGAGGGTGCTAAAGAGTTGTTTGAGCAAGAGCGATGAATTTTATGATCGTTCGCTGATCAAGAATGGGTTAATTGGATGTGTTTTGGAACTATTGGAGCGTCAAGAAGGGAGGGACAATTTAATATCTTCTGCTTGCTTAGAATTCTTTGAGACTATTAGGGTGGTAAGAGTCTATTGAAATTCAACTTAAACTATTGAGTGATGATTTGATTGATTGAATAGATTATTGGTTGAAAGCAGAACAATCCGAAGGCGATTATTAATCATATGATGGAAAAAGAAGGCGATCGAGTTCGAAAGTTGAGCGCAAAGATTGAAACATTTCAAAATTTGATTGTCAAATGGGAGCAGAACAATGAGCGCCCCCCACCACCAACGAATTTAAACAGCCAACCGATTTCAGCTAGTGGAATTGCGGATGAAAATGGGTTAGTGATTTAATTCGAAAGTTATGAGGAACGATGGACAACTTACCAGAAATTTAATGATTTAGCCAAACAAACCTGCGTTTCATTGGAACTTGGGCACGAACAAAAACTTTGGATGCAGAAGAGGAAAACTATTTCAATGATTCAGATGAAGACGAAGATGATGCGACCATTGCAACTTCATTTAGATCAACTGGCAAGGGGGGAGCGATGAAGCGGACAACTCCAAGTCCTAGTCCACCGCCGAACAAACGTAGTCGATCATCGAGTGGGGTATTTAGTAATGAGTCTTCACCAAATTCCTCAAGAACTTTATCGAAAAATCCAAATTCAAATGGCGGTGTCGCCTCAATGAAGATAGGAGGAGCGATGAAACCATTAGTAGATTATCCAGATGAAGAAGAAAATAACACTGCAATGGGCACTGTGAGCGAAAAACTTGAAGAAGGGGGTCTTTCAGGTGCAGAACCGCCAAAGATTCGATTAGGAGAAAGAAGACGCCGTGAAGAAGAAGAAGAAGAAGAAGGATTTGGAGGATTGTTAAGTAGTGGACGCGAAAACAAGAGGGAAAGAAAATCAATTGCAATGACAAGATCCACTGGTCTTGTACTATCAAAATCATCAGCTGGCGGATTGGTTACCGGATTAAATTCAAATCCATCAACAAATGTCAATGGGAAAATAATTTTGAGTTTATCAAGTTCCACAAAAATTTTAAATGACTCAAATTCATTCAATAATTCAAGTCCGTCTACAAATTTATCTTCCTCTTTAAAAAACTCAAGTGAAAAGATTGATAATCAAAAGATGGAAGAAATTCAAGACTTAAAATCGAAATCAGTCGATTGTTCCAATTAAATTTGATTACTATTAGTGATGTTTTTATAATCAATTAGTTTTCATTTTACCGAAAAAATTACATTCTAAGGTAAAATGCAAGAAAACTCAAGCTTGACCTACGAATAAATTAAAAATTAACTTTTTATGATTTGGCTATTTTTTGCTATATATATCATATATATATAGCTTAAAAATTATTATTATTATTATTTATTGATTTTTTATTGAATAAATGAATTTTGAATTGAAATGAAATTGTCATTATTATTTTTTCAAGAAAAGACAGTAATTACAACTTAAACAATCGTAAAGAATTCTAAATGCTTTATTTTTCAAAGAGAACGAGAGCTAAGAGAAAAGAATATGTAAAAATATTAATGATTTATATACAATTTAATTTTTTTGGGATGTAAAAAGTGAAGATAAAGAAGTGTAATTGTTTTTTTTTTTGGTCTAGATTATATCGTACATACAAAAAACAATATAAATCTTATTCCTCTTATGTTTTGTGCGAAAAATAAGTATGAATATTAAGTCAAGAAAATAAAATAAAAAACCAATGTACAGTAGAACTTTTCTTAAGCCATATGTGTCGGTGGACACCATTTTGCATGGCTTAGGGGAGGTCATGGGACAGAGGAGGCCCCCTCTTAAGCCATAAATCTATCTGTATTTCACTAAAAATGTATTGAACCTTTGTAAAGCCATATCCTAAACCCATACTTTGTACTGCAAAATTTATCTACATTGTTGAATATATGGGATTTATCCAAGGTTAAAGAAACTACAACAATCAAGTACTGTACACAATCTCTCATATTTAAATGAACTTTTTAATATCCAAATAAAACAACTTCACTTTGGCTTCAAGTAGTCTAACAATGATTGTTGCTTGCAAGATTTGAAGAGTTTCAATTCCACACCCCTAAGGTAGGAATCAAGACTTTCACTCACATTATCTGCTTCTTTGGTTGCTTCTGAAGCTGCATAAGTTAACACCAAGGATATTGCCTTATGCACTTCAGCTAATGAGGGAAGAGGTAGTACTGGTTTGTTGAGGGTATTTTCTTCTAGCTTTTGATTGATTGGTTGGTTTTCATCAAATATTTCAGCTTTTGAGAGCCAATTGGATTCATTTTCTTTGACTGGGCTCAACAGCTCCAGAATTGACATTTGGTTGTGGCTGCTGATGAGCCCCAAATCTTGTAAATGATTACCTTCTTCTGAGAGTGAAGTCTCTGCCATAGCCACTCCAAAATCATTGGGGATTGGGGTGAACTTTGGGATTATCTTTGTGTGATCCCAGAAATTACTTATTGTTGCTTGAGTAATTGCATTCCAAGCCAGGCAGGATAAGTGCATTGGACTTAGCTAGTCAGCATTGCAAATTTGGTTGACATTTACATTACTGTTGTAATACCAAATAGCAAGTGAGATGAATCATTTACAGTATTGTGCTTTTAAAGCTTGGATGATGCCAGCATCCAGGGGTTGGACATGAGGAGTGAGATTTGGCTGAAGAAATATTAGTTTGATGTTCAAGAGGCCTTCACTTGGAAGATCATACCCCTTAAAATTATTCAAGAGTAAAGCAATCTTCCAATTTTCACCTTGTAGTTGATTTTTCCAAGAGATGATCCATTTTTGGAAGATTTTGATTGTAATTCATGCCTTGGAGCTGTTATATTACTGAAAGCCATGCTGAAAACCAAAATTCTTGTTGAAGCAACATGGCCTTTTGTACTTGGAAATATAAAGCAATGGTAGCTTCTCTGTACCTGTGGCATTGCAGGTAAGTAAGATGGTGATGTGGCTCTTGCTTGACTTTATGCCATTCATTTGAGTGTAAGCTAGACCTTTATCAGGTGGCATTCTAAGATAATCAGTATTAAAATAATCAGCCACCAAAATACAGGCTACAGTATTCAGGATGCAAGGAAAGGTCTTACACATAGAAAAGAGCCATTCCATCCATTTTGAATATGTTTTAGGGCTCAAATTCACTAAGAAGTGGGCCAAGGAATTTGATTTCACCTTGAACATAAGCCATATTGGTGGATCCACTTATGGTTTTTGAGGCTGTTGCAATTCTTAAAGCAATCCAACAATCCATTTGATAGGTTCAGCCAGTTGCTGCTTGGGACACCCAAAAGTCTTGCAAAATATTTCCATTTCCCTCATAAGATGTCTCCCATGATGATCATGTTATTTTGCATTGCTTATTGAACCCATTCTTCAAGCATCTTGTCAACTAGGGCATTTTTCAATGGTATGACTCTCTTGATGTCCTTTGAATTAGTCATCTGATGGTTCTTGCAAATATTCCTTTCTTCCTTTAACAATTCAGATATACATGGTTGTTTGATACATAATTGAGGATATATGTCATTGAAATGTTTTTCTGTAGTGTGCTGGTTCTTGCTGTTTTGGTGATTCCAATTGATAACTTCTAGCTTTTGGGATAATGTTGCAATATTATTGCTCTCATGTGAGTGGCTTGGTTTGACTCTTCTTTGGGTTTGTCTTTTGCATGTCATCTAATAGTCTCTTCTGTGAACTATAATTTCTGCTCTGAATATCATTCCCATGCTCAACCAAACACTTTATGGCCTCAAACTCCTTATGTGAAAGGTGGAGGATATACTTTCCATCTGTCAGGCTGAGTCTATGATGAAGGTGTAATAAGGTTATTTACAACTTTAACTATGACTGTGAGATGTTAAAATTAATTAAAAATAGTTGGATTATAGATAATAAAGGTTTAAAATGAAGTGGTAAGGGCTTTACTATTATAAAAGAGTGGTGGAGAGCGCTGTTGAAAGCCCTGAATTCAGTCTTACCAGTTGGGTTACTATAATAAGAGCTACAATACACTAAGATTAAGGTATAACCTGATTTTTCCCAAGAGTATAGCTTTTTTGACAGTTGTACTATGTAGGAGTTCAAGAGCAGGATGAGGAAACCTTTTCTGGTGGAAAAATGGCCTCCTTTTATCCTAAAATGGGGTGGAATGGCCCTCTAGACCATCCACATAGAGGAAGTGAAGAGTTTTTCACTTAAGAGTACTGGCTTGTGGTTTCCACAAAGCCTGTATACACTGTATTGGGCTCAGATGTTTAAAGCCACATCTGGGCAGTTTTCACCAATACAGGGTGAAAAGTTTCATCTGGGGACCACACAGCCCTTTTCTCACGTGTATGAAGTGTAGAATTCTGTACAGAACCTGTATGGGATCCCAGTATTGAATGTTGTTCTATGTATGAAGTCAAGAGCAGGATGAGGAAGCCTTTTCTGGTGGAAAAAAGGCCTCCTTTTATCTTAAAATGGGGTGGAATGGCCCTCTAAACCATCTATGTAGAGGAAGTGAAGAGCTTTTAGCTTCAGAGTACTGGCTTGTGGTTTCCACAAAGCCTGTATACACTGTATTGGGCTCAGATGTGGTTTTAAAAGCACATCTGGGAAGTTTTCACCAATACAGGTTGAAAACTTTCATCTGGGGATCACACAGCCCTCTTCTGATGTGTATGACGTGTAGAATGCTGTACAGAACCTGTATGGGCCCCAGTATTGAAGTATAAACAGGCTTCTTTGTCTATTTGACACCTCATAATTATGGTTGGGGGATATTATGCCACAGTAAAGGTGTATTGGCCCGATTGTGGGATGTTAGCCTTAAAACTGCTATACCTTTGTCCATTTTTGAGATATTGAGCTCAACTTTGGTTTATTGTGTAGCCCTGGATGGGATCTACACAATGGTACCCCACTTTGTATGGGTAAAATTAAATATGGAAAAGTTATTCCATGTACAAGTTTTGTTATTTGTACATATGATTTTCTCAATATCTGTATGGAAGTTATTTGCTCCATAACTTTTGCTCTAGATGTGATATGGAGGAATGAAAGCCACCATCAGATATCCCTGATTGTGCTCTTTCCAAAAGGAGACCACTTTAGGTATCTCACACTAAAACTGTAGAAGTTAGATGAGAGGTGAATATTTTGTTCACCCTTATTTGCCCTTCTTTTGGCCATAACTCCTGTAATTTTGATGCTAGCTCAGGTTGGCTAGTAGCATTGGATAGCCCTCATATAGAGCTTCAATTAGAGCACCCATTTGATGAGGTTAATTCTCTTCCTCTGGATTTCAGATGAGAGGTGAAAAATAAGGTTTATGCTCAGCAACAACTTTGAGCAGGAATAACTTTGTTATTCCTTGTCCTATGATGGTGGGACTTGTGTATTTGGAAAGTGGTGGGGTTCCTCTTTCTTTTGATACTTTTTGCACTGATTTGGCTCAGATCCATGTTTTGGTGGTATCTTGGCTTTACTAATGGTTTATGGTATTTGGCTGTAATGCTTGTGTTCTGGTTTTGAGTCACAGGCTGACACCATCATTATTTCTATCAAAAAATTGTTGAAAAATTACACTTTTCTTCAATTAGGTTTCTATTATTGTTGAGCCACTCTTCCTCTTGAGGGGTAGTTTGGTTGTGAGCCTTTGAGATTAGACCACATATTGAAAAAGGTCACAAGAAAACTTTACAATTATTATTCTTTTAAAATAATTATCTTAAAGTAAGTGAAAATGCCATAAATAGCATTCAATTTTCAATCAACTTAGAATATAATGAGTAAAAGTGTGAAATAAGTTACACCATTAGATTCCTCATGACAAAATAAACACATATTTTTTTGTGGCATATCTGTAAAGCCAGTAAATGATGAATAATAAGTAAAAATGCCATACAAAAGGCATAAATTCTTCTTTATATCAGAAGAAAATGAAACAAAAGGTGAGATAAACTTCATTATTTGATTCCCCATGAAAAAATACACATATAAAATTTTTATTTCATATTTGTAAAGTCAATATTTAAGGAAATAACCTGAATATATGGACTTCTATGGCCAGTGCATACATTCATGGTTTTTAGCTCATATCTCTTGAAATACATGTGATAGAGAATTAAGCCAAAAGTAAGGTTACCACTTACTTACTGTAGGAATACAGATATAAACATTAGTTGACAGTTTATAAACAAGTTCCTCACTTGGAAGGGTTTATTGAATAAAATTGCTATGGCTGTTGACCACTTTGTTGTGAAAATAGTCCCAGCTTAAACTGAAGTAAATATTCAGGTTTGAATAGCCTATAAGTGAAAAATTATGTAATTTCTGTCATCATATTCAAGTTACAACACCTTGAAATCATGGTTTGAAGTTCAAAATAGTGAATTTAAACAGAAAAGATGAGTTGCAAGAAAAATCATCAAAAATAGAGTTTTGATGATGTAATGAAATTCTCTTGGAAGTGTAATCATGACATGTTACGCTATAAGAATTAACTCTCTAATTGGCTGTAACATGTATAACCTAGAAGGTATTAATGATCAAAGTTCAAGCTTAAAATTTATCATATATGATTACTCACTGTAATCTTGTTTCAAGTTTAACAGTTATATAAGTGATAACACTTGTGAATACTATTATACAATTATTAACAAGAATAAAATACATGAAGTTTAGACTTCTGTAAAGCTTATTATCTCATCAAATTGAGAGCTATAGTGATAGCTCTAAATAATGGCATAATAATGAGATAGGATGGTTTAATTATGATGGACTAATAACTAAACCTTAAAATATTGATAATTTCCAGTGGATACTATTGGTAAAAGTCTACTATAAGCCTTTTGTACTCTAAGAGGGAGGAGTTTACTATAAATAGAGGTCTTTTTACTCTATTTCCCCCTCAGACCCAACAAAAACATTAAATTATGAAAACCAAAGGTAAATGATTTCTTCTTTTTATATAAAAATCTTATATATTCAAAGAATAAAGTTAATCTTTATTATAATCATCAATTTTTGATTGTTTTTTGTTAAATTTCTCTAAAAACCTCTAATTCCACATAAAAGAAAGAATTTTTGTGATTTCTTCTATTTTTATTTGTAAATAAAATTTAACTAAGTTGTATTTACTTTATTTGGCGTAAATAAATTCAAAAGTATCATATTAAGTGCCAAGAGTAGGTTCTTTTCACTTATTACATTAATTTTCTCTATTATTATCCTTAATAGTTCTTTTGTTAATATAAATAATCTTTATATTAATATATAACATTAATATTAGTAATATCATTGTTATAAATTGTTTTGTATTATTAAATAAAAATTTCTTATGCATTTATCATTTTTTGGTAACAATAATAAACTTTCATAAATATAATAATTATCAAATATTGACATATTTATTGAATAATATAATCATTTTATACCACTATTATAATAATTCTTTATTATTATAATGATTATTATCTCATTCTTAAGATCTTATAAGGAAGTTCATAGTACAATAAGTAAAATATTTGTAATATTTTCTTATTGTTTCATAGCCAAACCTTAGATTTGGGGGCTTGGCAGTGCTATTTACTTAAAAGACCTTTGAAAAGCTTCAAACTTGGCTTATCCAATGATAAATTATATAGTAATTTTGTTTTAATTGATTTCAAAAGCTATTGAGGCATTTGGAAAGCAGTTTCACTGTCTTATATGTGTTTTTCACAACCTTAGACTTGCAAAAACATTTTTTGAGTGAGTCTAGTGATTGAAAAAAAATTTATAAGTTAAAAATAAATTTCTATTATAACTTAATTTTAAAAAGGGAATCACTTTAATTTTCAGAAAAATATAAAAAACCAATAAAAAGCAAGTTATTTTTATTCCTTTTTATTGATTTCTCTTATCAATTTTCTTTATTTAAAGATACAAACAAAATTTTTTCATGGAAATTGCCATATATTATCAAAAATAACACTTTTTATAAAAAAGACTTATATTTATCTGTCTTTTTTAGTGTTTTCAGACAACCCAACAGAAGAAAATCAAACCAATTTTAAAAGATTGGTAGAAGAAACTTGTCCAAGTTCTCCAACACCTGTTGTCAATAAGAAAAAGAAAGCTAAGAAATTAGTCTTTCCAGGACCCACTATTCAGGACTCCAAAGGTGAGTACCACTATTTAAATTCCCATAAAAATAATGTTTAGTGTCCTGAAAAATTTTTATCTTCTTATTCATGACTACTAAAAGAGGATCCTAATACTCCATCCAATCAGATGGAGCTGGATTCAGAAGTAGAGTTGATCCCAAAAAAGGGAAAAGAAAGGGCAAAATGCCCAGTGCAGCAGAACTCACACAAGGAAGTTCCATATCCCAAATGAAAGTCCAAGAAATTCCCATAATCTCTGAGACAAAGTTAGACCTAAGTATGAGTAGCTCCAACAGATATAAATCACATTCAGAGGGCTAAAATAGACATTTATATGAGCCAGTAAAAGCAGTATTAAACAGTGCACAAGGACAGGATTGGGAAATGTTTCCACAAATACACCAAAGAGTGATGAGCTCCAGGCAAATCCTGAAAAGATCCCTCAAAGAGGACAAAATAGTGAGATAATTAAATGGATGTAATCCGCTATCATCCAGGCCCCAAATCAAAACAATAAAGGATTACAGTTCCAAAACAGGGAGGCAAGCAAGGAAGAAGCCCCAGTAGCTTCTAACAGCAAGCCTCAAGCCAACCAACCTTCCCAAGAAGGAAATAAGAGCAAGAAAAAGAATTGGAGGAAACCATATTCCCCAAGCTACAGGATTACAAAAATTCAAGAGGATGCCATTCACAATGTCTTCAAAATGGCCAGAACCTTTATGGAATTCAAGGAGAAAGAGAAACAAAGAATGAGACAACCTCACTTCCCAAGGAAATAACCTTGTCTCCTGATATTTTGAATACTTTAACAGAAATTAAGAATAGTATTTTACCTCTTAAAGAAATAAAAAATAGCTTATTCTATTTACAATAAATAAATAAGAACTTATCATCTTTAACAAGAATTGCTGTAAAAAATAAAAAAGAAATTGATAACATTAAGCTTATGGTTTAAAATAATAAAAAAAGGTTTTAATTTAAGATACTCAGAAATTAATACAAGGAAAGCAGGAATTGTATTAATACATAAGAGATATCAAAGAAAAAACTTTGACAATTAATTATGTTGTTAGTATTGATAATTGTACAGAAACATTAAACAAA
Organism: Austropuccinia psidii; assembly: GCA_023105745.1. Taxonomy (NCBI): domain Eukaryota; kingdom Fungi; phylum Basidiomycota; class Pucciniomycetes; order Pucciniales; family Sphaerophragmiaceae; genus Austropuccinia; species Austropuccinia psidii. The sequence continues at coordinate 7,409,637 of JALGQZ010000018.1, forward strand.
TCAAGTATTTCTGTTGAAAAATTTGGAGAAAAGACTTCATAAAATTGAAAATTACTTCTAGACCATGTAGAAAAAGGTGATGAAGCAAGAATGAATCTTAAAGATGACATTCAAAGCTAAATAAGACTTATTACAGAAAGACTGGATAAAATAAATGAGGCTAAAATAAACATGCCAAAGTTATCAACACCATTTTCTCACATGAGAAGTCCTGTGAAACCAAAAGATGAAATAACAGATCAATTCATAACAGACTTGAGCCATCAAGAAAATAACCAAGTCTTAATGAAGGAAGCACACCAATTAAAAGAATGACCAACATTAACAGGAGAAGGTGAATATTACCATATGTAATTTATTAAAACAATTGAAATGTTCCAAGAGGATTATGCTTTACCAGATGAATCAATCACTTCCAGATTACATTCATTATTTGACAAATCTGTAAAAAGATGGTATTATGGAATAAGACAAACAAATAGAACAAAAAACTGGTCTTTGTGGAAAAATGAGATAATAACCAAGTGGGCAAATGATGCCTAGAGATACAAGATTGAAAATACATTTGAAGATTACTTCTTTGACCCAGATAAGGATAAACCTTTGACTTGCTTCTTGAAAAAAGTTGAAAGATTAAATGCACTGTATCCAGAAATGTCACAGAAAATAATGCATATGAAAATACCCAAGAAATGTGGAGGAGAACTGGAACATTCCCTAAGAAGCAGGTGTATAGAACTATGATCCACAGAAGAGTATATCAATGCACTAGAAGACATAATGACAAGAACAAAAATTGGCAGAACATGGAAAGAATTGGAAATTAAAAGGCCAAACAAACCATTTATCAAAAAAGATAAACCAAAAGAACCTTTAAAGCCAAACACACCCAACACTAATGAGCAAAGAAAATTGGATAAATGTGGAGGTATTGGACACTTAGCCAATAATTGCCTTAAAAAGGTAAAAATCAATGAAATTGTGGAAACAGAAGACCACAATGTCAAAGAAGATGAAGCTGAGTCTGACAAAGACACTGAAGAGTCAGAAACCTCTGAAAGTTATTAAATTGATATAATTAATGCACAAATTAATAATATTGATTTGATATATGAAGTACTAGATGCAACTTCAAACTTACCACAAATGTGAACATCTGATACAAACCTCACAAACATACAAGATGCTAAACTGTATAGAACCAAACCAGAAACAAGAATGGGATATACAGCTGCAAATTCAAGTATAAGTATTGTCATGGTTGAAAAGCAAGAGGAAAAAGCAAACTTAGATACAGGAGCAAACTGTACCTGTGTTGGTAAGATTTATTTAAAAAAATTATACCAGATTGAGAAGAAAAACTTATACCAATACAAGGGGTTACATTTAGTAGTGAAAGTGAAAGCATGAAGACTCTTGGAATAATTGACGTTAATTCTTCCGCACCCTTTCCAATGTATAAGAGTGAAAGTAGAGTTTTTAGTAATAGACAACTGTACTAGTAACCACTTTATACTTGGAGATTATTACCTGTCAATTTATGACATAGATATATCTAGTTAAAAAGACAGATATCTCACCATAGGAGACAATAAGAGGCAGAGATTTGGTTTTTTAAATAAGAAGAAACAAATTACATCTATAAAGAATGAAGGTAAAGCCCAGAAAAACATTCTTTCATAGGTGAAAAACCTAAGGAAGCAGAATTAAACCAAGAATTAACACAAAAAAAAAGAAAAACTGATTGATCTCTTGTTTAAATATAATGATGCCTTTGCAACTGACAAAGAGCAACTAGGCGTAAGCATTTGGCATGAAGTAGAAATTATCCTTAATGTGGAGAAACCTTATCCACCCTTGTTAAGAAGACCAGCTTACCCAGCTATCCCAAGAGCTAGAGAAGCCTTAGAGGTACACATTACAGAATTAATAGATCTTGGGGTATTAAGGAAAGTAGGACATAATGAACAAGTAGAGGTCACTACACATGTCATTATAACTTGGCACAATGGAAAATACAGGATGGTAGGGGACTTTAGAGCTCTAAATACTTATACCATCCCTGACAGATATCCAATACCCCAAATACATGAGACATTAACGGAATTGTCACAGGCTAAGCTCACTACAGCCATGGATGCTCTCAAGGGTTTTCACCAAAATTTCTTAACAGGAAATTCCAAAAAACTACTGAGGATAATATTTCACTGTGAAACTTATGAATACTTAAGAATGCAACTTGGTATAAAAAATTCACCTTCCCATTATCAAAGAATGTTTAATACCATATTTCCTGAAGAATTCTCAAAAGAATGGTTAATTATCTACATTGATGATATCATAGTCTTCTCAGAAGCTTGGCAAATTCACTTAACAAAACTAGAAAGAGTCTTGCAAAAAATAGTACAAGTAAGTATGAGAATTTCCTTGAAAGAATTCCATTTTGCATACAGTCAACTGAAAGCACTAGGATTTGTTGTATCTGGACTAAGTTTGGGAATCAATAAAAAAAGTAGCAGCAGTAGTACGGAAACCAATTCCCAAAACCAAAAAAGAAATGAAATCATTACTAGGTTTTTCTGGTTCTTACAGAAAGCATATAAAAGGATTTTCAAGGATTTCCAAAGCCTTGTACAAGCTCTGTGACTAACAAACAGTCTATGAAATGACGGAAGAAAGGGTTAAAGCATATGAGGAACTCAAAAATGACCTCAGAAATGCCCCATTTCCTCTAATGCCAGAGTGGAAATTACTTTTCAAGCTGTACATTGATGCTTGTGGAGAAGGACTAGGTGCTTCACTACACCAGACACAAATAATCAATGATAAACCTGTTGAAGGATCCATTTGCTTCATTTCAAGACAAATTAAGCTAACAGAAGCAAGCTATGTAGAAAGCCAACTGGAATTTCTTTTCAGTGTGGGCCTTAGAAAAATTACCCTAATATTTAGATGGAACAGTGTTTGATGTGATAACAGACTGTAATGCTGTAAGATCTTTATTAAAAATGAAGACACCAAAGAGACATATGCTGAGATGGAAAACTGCTATTCAAGAATATAGAGGAAATATGACTATAGTTAATAAATCTGGAAATATTCATAAAAATGCAGATGGTCTTAGAAGATGGGCTTTAGCAAATACACCTGAAATCCCAGCATGGTACCACAGGAAGAACATCATATAGAAAGCATATGTGTCACAGATATTGGCACAGAATTATTTCATCAAGTTAAAGAAAGCTATAAGATGGACAAGAACTGTCATACCCTGTGCCAACTTCTAATGAAAGACTGTAATGAACCATCACTTTGATCCAAAGTAGATGAAGAATGGAAAAAAGCATATGATGAAGGAAGCTTCCAGCTCCTTGATGAAATCCTCTATCATAGGACTACACATACATGTGCTATGGCTTTAACAGATAGAACTCTGATAAACACTATACTACATGAATGTCTTGATGATCCAAATGCAAGAACTATAATACCAATGGGAAATAGTTCACATGGAGTAGGTCACAGCCTTACCTTCAGGAGGAGACAGAAGTTATGATGCATTACTAGTATTAGTTGACAGGTACAGAAAAACGCCATTGTTCTTACCATGTCACAAAGATGACACAGCTATGGACAAAGCAATAATGATATAGAATAAAGTTATTAGCAATACAGGACTATTAAAAATATCATAAGTGACAGAGACCCAAAATTCACCTCAGAATTTTGGACAAACCTCCATAACTTGTTTGGAACAAAGTTATCATTCAACACAGCCTACCACCCTCCCACTGATGGTTTGGCAGAAAGAATGATACAAAACTTAGAAGATACAATGAGAAGATTCTGTGCTTATGGCCTATAATTCCAAGACTCTTATGTATTTACCCATGATTGGTGTACCTCAATACCAGCTCTTGGTCTGGCATATAAAGCATCAATCCACTCTTCAACTGGAAAAACATCAGCCATTTTAGAAAAAGGATGGAATACAAGACTTCCATATGATACTATCAAAAAGAACTTAGTGGATATACATCCAACAGTAAGTAGTTTAAAAATTATGCTTGACAAAGCAAGATATCATGCAAACAGATGTATGAAAGATTCTTTCAAATATGCAACAGAATTTGGGATAAAATTCATAAACCACCTGACTTCAAAATAGGATACTTGGTCTTAGTATCAACTCTAAATTTTAATAATCTCAAAAGCCCAAAGAGATTGAACAATTCCTTTTCAGGACCATTCATGATAAAAGAACTACATGGACCTAATTCTGTGCAGCTAGAACTCACAGGTGAATTGATAAAGAAACACCCAGATTTCCCTGTAAGCCTGATAAAGACTTACAGCTCAAGTGACAAAGAGTTATTTCCCCTAAGAAATAAACCAACACTTGAAATTCTCCCTCTAGAAGAGGGAGAAGAAAGGAGAATTGTAAAAGTTCTTATAGAAAGGAGGACTAGAAACAAAAAAGAAAGAGAATAGCTTTTGAGGTATACAAACCCAGCTCAAGAAGATTAATGGCTACTTAAGAAGTATATAATCAATGCTGATAAGCTACTGAGAAGGTTCAGAAATGAAAGAAGACCTAGAGAATGCACAGGTTAAGCATTATTGAGCTTCAAGACTAATAAAGTCTAATGAAGAGGTAGGACAGTGGATGATACCCTAATTAGATATATCAAATTCTGGTACAATCTTTTTTGGTGGTAGAGAGTGTGAGCCTTTGAGATGTGAAAAACTATTCACAAATGTCACAAGAAAACTTTAAAATAATTATTCTTTTGAAAAAATTATCTTAAAATAAGTGAAAATGACATAAATAGGAATAATGTAAGGTTTGACTATGAAACAATAAGTAAAAATTACTAATATTCTATTTATTGTACTATGAATGTCCTTATAAATAAAATAAATAAGATAAAAATAATTATAATAATTAGGGCATAAAAATAATTATATTATTGAATAAATATAATAATATAATAAATAAATATATTTAAAAGCACTTTATTATTGTTACCAACAAATAATAAAGGCGTAAAAACTTGATTTTTATTAATAAAAAACAATTAATAACAATAATATTACCAATATTAAAGTTATAAATTAATATAAATACTATTTATATTAATTATATAATTATTTAAAGTAATAATAAAGAGAAAATTATTATAATAAGAAGAAATAACCTACTTTTAATACTTAATATAATAGTTTTGAATAATTTTATTCCAAATGATGTAAATACAACTTATTTAAACTGTATTTACAATAAATTCTAAGAGAAATTACAAATATTCTTAATTTTATGTGGAATTGAGGTTTTTGAGAGAATTTTAAACAAAAAAGTTAAATAAATGTAATAATCACATCAAAGATGATGATTATAATAAGATTATCTTTGGTCTTTAATAATATAAGAGTTTTATATATAAAGAATAAAGAATTTACCTTTTGATTTAATTATTTTGTGTTTTGTAAGCGTGTGAGGGGAAAATAGAGTGAAACAAGCTCTATTTATAGTAAATACCGCTCTCCTAGAGTCCAGCAGGTTTTTAGTAGACGTGTACTGATTCTTTCTTCTGGAATTGATCAATATTTTAGGGTTTGATGATGATTACAACATTATCAAACCATCTTACCTCATAATCACACCATTATTCAGAGTTATCACTATAACTCTAAGTTTGATGACATTGTAGGCTTGGAAGAAGCCTAAAATTCATGGATTTCTTATTATTGATCATATTCTAATAGTATTCACCAGTTTTATTACTTATATGACAGTTAAGCTTAAAATAAGATTAAAGTGAGTGATCTTAAATGATCAAATCTAAGCTTAAGCTTTGATCATTAATAACTTTTAAGTTATACATGCTACAGCTATTCTGGGAGTGGATTCTGATATCTTGGCATGTCCTTATTACATTTCCAACAGCACTTTATTAAATCATCAAAACTCTATTTTTGATGATTTCTCTTGTAACTCATCTTCTCTGTCAAAATCTAATATTTTAAACTTCAAACCATGATTTCAAGGGGTTATACCTTGAAAATTGTAATAACAAATACATAATTCCTCACAAATAAACTATTGAAATCTGACTATATTTTTTTTTAAGTTTGGACCACTTTCACAACAAAGTGGTCAACAGCTCTATTGATTTTAATCAATAATCCATTACAGACTTTAACCTTGTTTATAAATTGTGAAATAAAGATCATTTATGTGTTCCTTCAGTAAGTATGTGGTGACTTTATTTTTGGTTTATCACTCTATCATGTATATTTCAAAAGATATTAGCTAAAGTCCTTTAATATATGCGTTGACCAAAAAAGTGCATATATTCAGCTTAACTCCTTAAGTATTGACTTTGGAGATTAGCTTCTTAATTGTTTTATGTGTAGAATTTTATCGGGAATCCAATGATACAATTTATTTCACATGCTGTCTCATTGATAATTGAAATAATTATGTCTTCATGTTTTTCATAAGGTGTTATTACTGATAACTCATCAAATATTACCTCTACAGATATGCCATGAAAATGGTATATGTGTATTTTAACATGAGGAATCCAATGGTGTAATTTGTTTCAAATTTTTATTCATTGGCCTTTAAGTGAAACCAAGTTTTATGCTCATTTATGGAAGTTTTGTAGTTTTCAAGGTAATTATTTGTAAGGGTATAATTATTTTAAATATTTCTTGTGACCTTTTTGGGTATGTGGTCATATCTCAAATTTTTACATTCCCTACCACCAAAAAAAACTGTACCACAATCTGATATGTGTAATTAGGGTATCATCTACTGTCCTACCTCTTCAATAGACTTTGTTAGTCTTGAAGCTCCATAATGCTTGATTTTTCTATTATTTAGCTTTTCTTGCATGTCTGAACCTTCTTAGTAGTTTATCAGAATTTTTTATATCTGTCTCAAGTAGCCAATAATCTTCTTGAGTTGAATTTCTATACCTTACAAGGTATTCTCTTTCTTTTCTGTTTCTTGTCCTTCTTTCTTTAAGGACTTTCACAATTTTCTTTTCCTCTCCTTCTTCCAAGGGGGGTATTTCAAGTGGGGGTTTATTTCTTAGTGGAAATAGTTACTTATCACTTGAGCTGTAAGGTTTTATCAGACTTACAGGGAAATCTGGGTGTTTGTTCATTAATTCACCTGTGAGCTCCAATTGCACAGCATTGGGTCCATGAAGTGCTTTTATCATAAATGGTCCTGCAAAGGAATCTTTGAATTTCTTTGGGCCTTTTATGTTATTGAAATTGAGGGTTGATACTAGGACCAAGTCTCGTATTTTGAAGTCAGGTGGTTTATGACTTTTATCCCATCTTTCTTTTGCATATTTGACAGAATCTTGCATACATCTGTTTGCATGGTGTCTTGCTTTGTCAAGCATTATCTTAATACTTCTTGCTGTTGGATGTATATAAACTAAGTCCTTTTTGAGGGTATCATAAGGAAGTCTTGTATTCCAACCTTTTTCTAGCATCGCTGGTGTTTTGCCAGCAAAAGAATGAATTGATGTTTCATATTCCAGTTCAAGGGCCGGTATTAGTGTACACAAATCATGGCTAAAACCATCAGAATCTTTGAATTCTAGTCCACAAGCACAGAATCTTCTGATCATGTCTTCCAAGGTTTGTATCATCCTTTCTGCCAGACCATCAGTTTGAGGATGGTAAGCTTTTGAGAATGATAGCTTTGTCCCAAACAAGTTATGGAGATTTTTCCATAAGGCTGAAGTGAATTTTGGGTCTCTGTCACTTATGATATTTTGTAATAGGCCTATGTGGCTAATGACTTTGTTCCATAGCTGTGTCATCTTTGTGACATGGTAGGAACATGGGAGGTTTGCTATACGTGTCAACTAATACTAGGCATGCATTACAACTTCTGTCTCCTCCTGGGGGTAATGCTGTTACCCAATCCATATGAACTATTTCCCAAGGGGATTTTGGTTCTTGGATTTGGATCATCATTCCAAATTTCTTTCCTGTGGCTCTGTTGGCTTTTTGACATCTGTCACAGGTTTGGCAGTATTCTGCAACATCTTTTTTCTAATTTGGCCACCAAGAGCAGGTTTTCACCCTCTCTAATGTTCTTTCTTCTGAGAGATGTCCAGCTGCAACATTATCATGACACTCATGTAAAATAGTGTTTATCAGGGTTCTATCTGTCAAGGCCATAACACATGTGGGTTTTTCTCTATGGTAAAGGATATCATCAAGGAGGTGGAATCTTCCTTCATCATATGCCTTTTTCCATGTTTCATCTAATTTTGATGAAAGTGATGGATCTTTGCAGTCTTTCATTAGAAGTTGGCTTAAGATATGGCAATTTTTGTCTATCTTATAGCCTTCTTTAACTTGGTTAAAGAATTCTGTGCCAATGTCTGTGGCACATATCTCTTCTATATGGTGCTCCTCCTGTGGTACCCATGCTGGATTGTCAGGGGTATTTGCTAGAGCCCATCTGCTAAGACCATCTGAAGTTTTATGAATGTTACCAGATTTATGAACAATAGTCATATTTCCTCTATATTCTTGGATAGAAATTTGCCATCTCAGAATATGTCTATTTGGAGTTTTCATATTTGATAGAGATTTTACAGCATTACAGTCTGTAATAACATAAAATACTGTCCCATCCAAGTAATAATGTAATTTTTCTAACACCCACTGTAAGGTGTGGATATGAAACTTTGATTAAAAATCAAGTACTTTTCCTGTCCTCAAAATGTATAAGGTAAAAATCAATTAAAAATAGTAAGAAATATTATTTTTAAGAGAGAACACGCCAAATTTATTGTTCATAACCTTATTAGTATCAAACAGTAATATTATAAAGATTTATTGTTGTACCAACAATAAAAATCTATCCAAAAATACTCTACAAGAGATATTTAAGGCTACAAAAGAAATTTCTTCAAGAGCAATTTCAATTGAAATTAATTGAGCAAGGGAATGCAGGCCATTAATATAGGAACAGAGTATTTAAAAAGTTTCTTAAAGAGAAAACACACCCAAAAGTGACCAGAGTGAATTTGAAAACAAAGTGACAAAGTGAAGAGTGATGAAGAATGCTTTAATTCACTTATGGGGTGGTTCAATGGTAAAAATGATTATAAGAGTTACAAAAAATGATTATAATGATTTTTTCACATTGTTAAAAGGTAAAATGATTAAAAAGGGTGATTGGAATCTTTTATTGATTGGTTTAACAGTTTTAAAACTAATTATAAAAGCAAAAGATTCTGACAAGAAGAGAAAAGTGGAGCAAAGAAGACATTCTTTTATAGTAACTAGATTTCCAACTCCAAAAGTAAAATATGCTTTTGTCAGCTGTGGAAAACAATCTGACAACAGAAAAGCCAATTAGGGAATCATTGAACCCTGGTTCAGACCAAAAAAGGGGTGGTTTTAGCCATTGCTATAGTAATACCTGGTTTTAAGCATTCAAAACACATCAGAATTTGTTTAAGAGAAGTAAAAACTAGCTAAAACTTTTTTAAAATTATTTTTTAATCTTAAGTGTAGTTTTACCCTCTTTGAAACAGTTAAAGCTTCCCTGGTTGGTATCAAAACCCCATCATCAATTGAGACACAGACCCTGTGACTCAATTCCAGACCAAAAGTGATGGCCCTTTCCATGGATTTTGACATCTTACACCTTTCAGAAAGGAATTTGGGGATTTGGCTCCCCCTTAGAGCCAAGATTTCTTCCCCCCTCAGAATCAATCTTTCTAATTTATTTGTTCTTTAATTCATCATCATGTATTATACTTATAATGTACATATGTAATTCAAGTGATTTTTTACATTACACAACTGTAATAATTGATACCTCATATTTGAATTGAAGTTAAATTATGTAATACAGGCACATATTTTTACATTTCAATTTAAAATACTTCAATTCCTCATAGCTTCTAAACTGCACACAACACCTCAATTTTAGCACAAAAATTGATGGTTAACACCAGATGTGGTGTGAGTTAAATTAATGTGTCAGGATTCTCAAATTTTTTACAGAGAATACTCAAAACTTAACTTAAGCTTATTTAGAGTTGAGCTACAAAAACTTTACCCAGAGGTGACCCCACCTTATTTTTTATGAGGAGTCCAATGGTGAAATAATTCTCATATGTTTATTTGTTGGATAAAAAGCTATGATCAATTTTATTTAGCTTTTTTCCAAAAAATATTTTAATTCAAGTAATTTTGTTAAAAATTCATTTTTACTTAATTTTTTCATGTAAAAATGTTTTTTCACAATTTTAAATTTCAATTTAATTTTCTTTTAAGTTATAATTGAATCTTCATTTTTGTGTTTGAATTTATATTTATATCTCAATTTTTTTTATGATAAAAATAAATTTATTTTATTTATGATTGTATCTTGTTTTATTATTTGTGGTCCTTTGGGTGTATGAAACTACCTCTAAGGCTCACCTTCCCTCCCCCTAAAAAAAGAATATTATTTTGTAATATTGTTATTTCTAGTGTTTCTAAAACTTCTAAAAAGCTTGGTAGCTTCAGGTATTTCCTTGTCTGCTGACCATTCATCTTCACAAGGTGGGTCACTGTACCTAACAAGGTATTCCCTTAATTTTTTGGTTCTTAACTTCCTGTCTTTGAGAATTTTTCTGATTTTCCTAGTACCAGACAATTCAATAGGAGGTATGTTCTGGTGAACTTTATTTCTGAAAGGAAACTTTTAAGAATAAATAGATTTATATGGTTTTACCAATCTTACTAGAAATGTAGGATGCTTATTGCTAATTTCCTCAGATAGTTCTACTTCAATTGAACTTTCTCCATGGAGGGCCTTAATAAAAAAAGTTCCTGAAAAGGAGTCTTTGATCTTTTTACATCCCTTGATGTTATTTAAGTTAGTGGTGGATACAAGTACTAAATCTCCCACTTTGAAATCTGGAGTGGAATGTGATTTGTTCCATTTGTCTTTGGCATATGCAAATGAGTCCTCCCTGAACCTTACTGCATGCTTTCTAGCTTTTTATAGAATTACATTGAAGCTACTAGCTGAGGACTTTATTTCAACCAAATCCATTCTTAATGAATATTGGGGTAATTTGGGATTCCATCCCTCCTCTAGAATAGCAGGAGTTTGATTGGTACTGGTATGAATGGATGTTTTATATCCCAATTCCAGTTCTGGTAAGAGAGTAAACCAATCATGGGTGAACCCATCACAATATTTAAATTCAAGGCCATATGCACAAATTCTTCTCACAATATCTTCCAAGGTTTGGATCATTCTTTCAGCCAGATCATCAGTTTGTAGGTGGTAGGCTGTAGAGAAGAAAAACTTTGTTCCAAATAATTGGTGAATATTTGTCCATAGTGCTGAGGTGAATTTGGGATCTCTGTCACTAATGATATTTGTGAATATTCCAGTCCAAGATATTACTCTATTCCATATTAGAAGAGCTGTATTCATGGATGTATCATCTTTGTGACATGGTAGAAAGATTGGAGTCTTACTAAATCTGTCAACAATCACTAGGTATGCATTATAACTTCTATCAGCCCCTGGTGGTAGGCCAGTTACCCAATACATATGGACAATTTCCCAAGGTCTTCTGGTTTATTGGATTTTGATCATATTCCCAAGTCTTTTAACCATGGATTTATTTGCCTTTTTACATCTGTTACAGGTTTTGAAATACTCTGAAACATCTTTCTGCCACATTGGCCACCATAGATAGGTCTTTATCTTTTTTTCTTTTCCTGTCCTCAGACAGATGTCCTGAGAAGGGGCTTTCATGGCATTCTTTCAGTACAAAATTTATTAAGGAGCTGTCCACAACTGACATTAGACATGTATGCTTAGTTCTGTGGTAAGCTATACCATCCAGTAATTTAAATCTTCCATCATCATATGATTTATTCCATGTTTTATCTAAGGCATGTATCAAAGAGTTTTCTTTTCATTCTTTGGTAATTAATTGGCATAGGGTTCTACAATTTTTATGTTGAGTATAGCTGTTTCTTCTTCAAAGGATGTTGTGTTCAGATCTGTAACACTGATTCCTTCAATTGGAATCTGTAGGGAAGCTTCTTCTGGCAGATAAGCAGGATTATCAATATTATTTGGTAATGGACATCTTCTGAGTCCATCTGGATTTTTATGAGTATTCCCATCTTTGTGAACAATAGTCATATTACCTCTATATTCCTGTATGGCTATTTGCCATCTGAGAATATGCCTCTTAGGTGTTTTCATGTCTAAAAGTGATTTAACAGCGGCAAAATCTGTTATCACTTCAAAAAATATCCTTCCAGGAAGTAATTGAGTTTTTCTAAGGCCCCAACAAGGTATAAACACTCCATCTGACTTGCCGCATATCTAGTTTCAGTTGGTTTGATTTGCCTGGATATGAAAGATATTGGTCCTTACAAAGGTTTATAATTTGAAATCTGGACCTGATGAAGTGAAATACCTAGCCCAACTCCTGATGCATCAATATGAAGCTTAAAGTCTGGCATCAGTAAGAGTGGAGCAGTGGTGTCAGGATGAGTCTGTTGTAAGGGTGAAATATAGCTATTTAAACCTTTAACTATGACTGTGACACGGAAATTACTAAAAAGTATTTGATTAAAAGATATAAAGGGCTTTACTAATGTGGATTAGTGGTGGTGAGCACTGTTGAAAGCCCTGGGTGCAGGTTTACCTGTTGGTTTACAATGATAAAGACTACAATACTAGAGTTTATAGTATAACCTGTTTATTCTCCAAGAGTATACCTGTTTTGACATTTGTACTATGTAGTAATTCAAGAGCAGGATGGGGGTTCTTTTTCTGGCAGTGAAAAGGCTTGCTTTTATCCTGAAATGAGGTGAAAAGGCTGCTAGACCTTTTCATGTGGAGGAAGTAAAGGTTTTTCACTCTCAAGGACAGGCTTGTGGTTTGAAAAAGGCCTGTATAGCCTTTATTGGGCTCAGATGTGTTTTTGGAACCACATCTGGGCAGTTTTTTTCAATGCAGGGTGAAAATTTTCATCTGGGGACCACACAGCTTGATTCTGACATGTATGACATGTATAATGCTTTACAGAACCTGTATGGGACCTCCATATTGAATGAACTATGAGTTATTGAAGTAAAAAAAGCTTTTTTGTCAGCTTGACACCTCATAATTATGGTTATGGGATATTATCCCATGGTAAGGCTGTATTGTCCAAAGTGTGGGATTTTGACCTTAAAACAGCCATACCTTTGTCAGTTTCTGAGATATCAACCTCAGAATTGGTTCAGTGTGTAGCCCTGTATGATATATACACAAGAGTACCTCATTTAATATGGTTATCATCAAATATTGCAAATTTATCCCATGTACAAGATTTTGTATATATGCATGTTTTTCAGCAAAAATCTGTATTGGGCTTGTTTGCCTTATAGCCTTTGTTCTCGATGAGATATGGTGAAATGAATGGCACCATCAGATAGCCCTGATTGTTCTCCTTCCAAAAATACCCCAATTTAGGTATCTTACACTAAAACTGTAGAGCTTAGATGAGAGGTAAATGTTTTATTCACCCTCATTTGGCCTGAATTTGGCCATAACTTCTGTAATACTGGTGCTAGCTCAGTTTTGCTGGTACCATTGGATAGCCCTGACTTAGAGCTTCATTTTTAATACCCATTTGATGGTGTTAAGCTTCTTACTCAGTATTTCAGATAAGAGGTGAAACTTAAGGTTTATGCTCAGCATCATCTTTGAGCAGGAATAGTTTTGATATTCTTTGTCCTATGGTGATGGGACTTGTCTATTTGGAAACAGGTGAGTTTCCTCTTTTGTTTGATACCCTTTGAGATGATTTGGCTCAGCTCCATGTTTTGGTGGTATCTTGGCTATACCATTGATTTATGGTATTTGGCCATCATGCTTGTGTGCTGGTTTTGATTCAAAGGCTGACATACCCTCCCTCTAAAGCGGCTCATAATTGATGAGACTGTTCAGTCCTCCTAGAGGCTCTGAATATCCTTAAATGAAGGTTCCCATCTGGTATGGCATCTTCTGCCAACCAATTGTCCTTATCAGCTGTCTGGTTCTTGAATCTGACTAAGTACTGTCTCTGAGCCTTACCATTAAGTCTGATCTTCCTGGCCTTGATTATTTTCTTCACTGGTGCAGGGGAATCCTCCACTTCCACTATTTCTGGTGGTGTGGGTTCCTTCTTCTTGGAGGGGAATTTATCCTGCTCTGTATGGAAATATGGCTTGACTAAACTCACTGGAAAGACTGGGTGTTTCCTGGAATGTTTCTCTGTGAGTTTGACTTCCACTGCATTCTTCCCTATCAGTTTAATGATATTGAAGGGCTATATAAATGAGTATCTCATTTTCTTGGGTCCTTTGAGATTATTAAAGTTAAGTGTAGACACTAACACTTGGTCCCCTTCTTTAAAGTCAGGTGCCATATGTGATTTGTCCCACCTCTACTTATTATATTATTTTGCCTCAGCTTTGCATTTGGCAGTTGTGTCACAAGCCCTCTTCCACATTTCATGGGAATCCTTGGCTGGGGGGTGGATGGTCAGAGGATTCTTCTTCAGGCGATCCACAGAAAATAGGGGATTCCACCCTTTCTCTACCAGTGCAGGTGTTTTTCCTGTAGTGGAGTGCTGACTTTTGTTATAAGCCAGTTGGACTGCTGGTAGAAGGGTAACCCAGTCATGGGTGTAACCCTCATGATCCTTGTATTCCATGCCATAGGCACAGAATCCTCTAAGGATGTCCTCCATTGTCAGGATCATCCTCTCAGCTAATCCAACTGTTTGTGGATGGTAAGCTGTAGAAAAAGAAAGTTTAGTACCCAGCATGTCATAGAGGTTGGTCCAAAATTCAGATGTGAACTTTGGTTCCCTATCACTGATTATGATCTTAGGGACTCCACAGGTGGATATGATATTGTTCCAGAATACCAGAGAAGTATCCATGGCTGTGTCCCGCTTGTGACATGGTAGGAACCTCATACTATTTCTGAACCTATCAACTATAATTAAGCAGGAATTGAAGTTTTCTTTGCCTCCTGGGACAAGTCCTGCAACCCATTCCATGTTGATGGTTTCCCATGGCTGCTTGGGTTCTTCTATGAGTTGAAGTAACCCATACTTCTTCCCATGTTTCATATTTGCCTTTTGGAATCTTTCACAAGTGTTAATGTATTCACACAACTCTTGTTCCCATTTGGGCCACCAAGCAGTGCTTGCTACCCTTTCTTTGGTCCTGTCTTCACTCATGTGTCCCATATAGGGGCAATCATGGCATTCCTGCAGGATCAAAGATATATTGTCTCTGTCTATTACTATTAGTGCACTAGTGTGCTTCTCCCTATGGTAGAGAAGGCCATCTATAAGGAAATATTTGTTGTCCTTATAGTCCCCCAACCAGGGTTCCTCTAGCTGGGATTCCAGTCCTAGGCTCCTTTATTTTTGCTGAAGGAGTTGTAACAATATTCCACACTGTTTTTGTTTGGCATATGTCTTCATTACTGCATTGAAGAATTCAGTGTGCAGTTCTGAGGAGCCCATTCCAAGTATGGGAGTTTCTGTTCCTTCTGAGTCAGTGTTTCCACTGTCTGGGGTACCACTTCCTGGTGCCCACTCAGAAAATCTGAGGTTTTCTTCCTGTCTATTTCCATGAAATGGATAGGAATTTTAGCTGCTACTTTGGGGTCATAAGCTGGGTTGCTTTTGAAATTATCCCGCAGCCATCTGCTGAGGCAATATGCATTCGTATGACTTTTACCTTCTTTGTATATGATGATCATATTCCCTCTATACTCCTGGATGGCTATTTGCCACCTTAGCATGTGTGTATTGGTAGTCTTCATGTTCCATAAAGACTTCAAGGCTGTTCAGTCTGTGTAGACTTGAAAGACTGCACCCTCCAAATAATAATGGAGTTTCTCCAGAGCCCAGACTAGGCATAGACATTCTGTCTGGGTTGCCCCATACCTGGCTTCTGAAACTTTCCGCTGCCTAGAGATGTAACATATTACTCCCTCTCTTGGTTTGCCATCCACAATTTGTCTCTGGTGAAGGGCTGCTCCTAAGCCTTGTCTACATGCTTCATCTATATATAACTTGAATGTTAGTTCAAAGTCAGGCAAGATGAGCACAGGTGCACTTGTGAGTTCATATTTGATCCTCTCATATGCATCCCTTCTTTCCTTTGTAATCTCAAAAACTACATATTTTGAACATAACTTGTCTAAGCTACTAGTTATGTGGGCAAGACTTTTGATGTGGTTTCTATAGTAGCTAGAAAACGCAATGAAATATTGCATCTCTTTGATGTTTCTCTGTACTGGTTTTTGCAGTACTGCTGCTACTTTGTTCAG
The DNA here is from genome assembly GCA_023105745.1 of Austropuccinia psidii. Classification (NCBI taxonomy): domain Eukaryota; kingdom Fungi; phylum Basidiomycota; class Pucciniomycetes; order Pucciniales; family Sphaerophragmiaceae; genus Austropuccinia; species Austropuccinia psidii. The sequence continues at coordinate 7,426,030 of JALGQZ010000018.1, forward strand.
GTAAATTGCCAGAATAATCCCTGAGACTTTATCTCCTAGAGCTAGTAGCTCTTGTTGGCCAAAATCGCACTTTTTAAGTGAAATTTTCAGATTTATGGGTGTGCATTTACTTAGCACTCTGTCTATGTATTTCACATGGTCTTCCCATGCCTCTGAGTATATAATGATGTCATAAATATATACTACCATCCAGCCTTCCAGTATTTCTTCTTGGAATATGGTGTTCATCATCCTTTGGAAGTGGGCTGGTGCATTCTTGTTGCCAAATGGCATCCTGGTGTACTCATATATGCTCATATGACATATGATTCTTAGTAATTTCATGGAGTTTGTTTTAACTCCATTCTGGTGGAAGCCTTTCATACAATCCATTTTGGTTATGTATTTGGCTTTTTCCAGTTTGTCTAATGCATGAGGTATCCTGGGTATAGGGTACCTGTTGGCTTTGGTGTAGTTATTTAGAGCTCTGAAATCTCCACACAGCCTAGACTTGCCATCATGCCAGGTGATTAGTAAAGGAGTGGTAATTTCCACTATTTCATTGTTTCCAATCTTTCTGATGACATCCATGTCCAGGAGTTCATTGATATGTTTTTCAAGTTCCTTCCTGGTTTCCAGAATTTCTGGATAAGGAGGTGTCCTGAGCACGGGTGGATAAGGTCTTCCCACATCCAGATATAGTTCTATATAATGGCCTCTGATCTTGCCTAATGGTTCTTCACCAATGGCAAATGATGGTATATTCTTTCTCAGTATTTTTAGTAAACTTAGTTTCTGTTTACTGGTGAGGGTGGTGCTAAGCTGTCCCTCTCTGAATTCATCCAGTAGTTCTTCCAGTGAATCCTGGGCAGATATTTGGTATATATCAAGTGAAAATTTCTTTCCCTTGTGGTACCAAGAGTAATGTGCCTCTTTTTACTATTTTAAATGCCAATGCCATACATCCTCTGGTAATCTGTTCCCAGTAAGAACCCTTGGATGTGGGCATCATCAAGCACTACAAACTCTATATTTAGTCTGATATTACCCTTCCTGTGGGGTATAATTATCTCTTTGATAATTGTCCCAATAGAAGTCATCTTCCCTGAAGCACTTTTGAAGTGTTTTGCCTTGGTGGGAAAGAGCTTGTTTTCTCAATAGGGAATGAGCTTTCCAGATAATTTCCGGCCACTATGGAGCAGTGTACTCCACTGTCAATGATCAATAGATGTTGAGCATTATCAATACAAACATTCATTTTTGTGGCTGTTCCATGTATGTATGCCATTCCTTTGGTTGGTGTAACCAGGAATTTTTGTGCATCTTGTGTGTTTTTGCACAAGTTTTTGTTGGCAGTATCTTGTGGCATGCCTGCTTCCAACTGTATGTCTTGCATTTCCAGTTGAGTTTCCTCTTGGTATTCAACTAGGAATTCTTCTCTTGGGTCTTGGTCATCATCAAATTGTTCTCTGATGGCATCACCCATAGAGTCTGAGTCAGAATCCTCTGTTGGGGATTCCTCCTCTGGGACTTTCTCAATGGAATAGACTTTCTCCTTTTCCTTTGGAAAGTTGTTGGCATAGTGGTCTGTTGAACCACAGTTGTGACAAGAATTTTTCTTCTTTGCCACTCCTGCTACTCTTTCTCTGGGTTTGTCTTTGAACTCCACACTGAAAGGCTGTTTCTCTTTGAAAACACTGCTTTTATATGGGGTGTATTTCCCTATATTTGTTCTTTTCCTTACATCTTCTAAGGTATTTGCAATGTCATCTAGCGTGAAATTGAGGTTTCATCTGAATTTTACTGCATGCTCTACTTATCCTGGCATTTTTGTCAGGAGTTTGTGATTCCTCATATGGATGTTAATTTGAGGATCAATGGCTCTAAGCCTTTTAGACTGTCTGAGACACCACTCATATGGATCTTTGTCCACAGAGTATTTGTCATTTTCAAATGAAATGGTCTTCTATGATATACAAGTACCATTGCTGTACTTTTGGATGATTTGACTCTTCCACCATGGATTTCTTTCATTTCTGCGTACCATATACTAGCATGTCCTTTAAATGCTGTATTAAGTCTAGCGGTGATCCAGTAGTCTGGTATGATTGGTACATCAATGAAGAGTCCATCAATATAATATATGAGTTCTATATGATCATATTCTCCAGTTCCCTAGAATATGGGCCAGCTGGAGGCCTCAGGAAGCTGTTTCAAGGCTTCCTTTTCTGAATAAGACATATTATCTCCATCCTGGTATTGTGATGGAGATCTTGCCTTATTCATCAGCATGGCATCTGATTTGATGTCATCCTGATGATATGGATTATCCATAACATGTCCTTGTGGTTGGGGCTTCATGATATGGTAGACATTAAACAGTTTGTTTATGTCTTGATCCAGAAAGTCCCTGTGCCTTTTGCTGTGGTATTGTTCTTCAAAGACTAGATTCAGTCTTTCGTTGGTTTCTTCAGAGGCTTTGCTCAACTGGGCATGTCCCTCTTGAAGAGTTTTGACAAGTTTGTCCATGGAGGCTGTTAATTTTTTTATCCTCTCATGGCTTTCTTGGAGTTCTGAAAACTGCTTTTGAGTTTTCTCAGAATATTGGGACATTTTTAACCACAGTGCATCACTGTTTATGTTACTTTCAGGTGTGACAATATTATGTTCAATTTCAGTGGGGGTAATGTTTCTATTACTAGGACTAGTGATTCTAGAGTGGCTTACAGCTACTTCTGGTTTCTGTGCACTTCTTTAACCAAATCCAACAACTTCTGGATCATGGGGTCTGACTCTTTCTGCCTTTGGCTGAAAGAGGTATTGTTTTTCCCCTTGTATCTTTTTCTTCTCCTGGAAACCTCCTGGAATTGTGAAGAGTGGTGACTCCTGGTCATTGATTTGTTGGTGTCTGAATGGTGTGAAGCCACTGGAGAGCTGATTTGGCCTGCTCCTTGTGAGCCTGCAGGAATCTGATTAGGCCCTGTCTGGGTTAACTGTTCTTCTATAGCTTGGATAGTGGCTTGATTCTCCCTTATCCTATGTGCCCTTGCCTCCAGGAGTCTGAAATGCCTGGTAGGATTCCAACCTTTGGTGATTACCATAAGGTCTTTGAAGTCTATCTCTTTGAGACAGATCTTTTGGCAACTAGTGGGATGTAGTTTTTTCCACTGAAATAAAACAGGTAAAGAGGGCTTGATGTCAGTTAAGACTTCTTAAGATGCGTTTTGTGCATTTAAGAATTTCCTCTGGGTTTTTATGTTACTAAAATATGCCCTTGTATGATGACAGTGTAATTGAATTAACAATTCCACATCAGAAATACAGCTTACAGATATCTGGTACACTGTTTGTATGCCAGTATCTCACATAATAACTTGTAATTAGTAAGTATAATCTGATAAACGTGGTATGTAAGAGGGTAATTGGATTCACAATACACCCAACCACTCCTCCACTGCTGGTTTTACAGCAAGAGGTGTCCTTATTTAATTAAAAAAATGATGTTATCAATGGCTTAAAGTGTTTTTATATGTAAAACACGCCAAAAATAAGGGTCTTGTGATGATTAAGTTATAATCTAAAAATATAAAACAATTTTTCAGAATAGAGAAAATAAGAGAAAAAAATTACTTGTAAGGTCCACAAAAGTCAAAAAAACACGGCCAGGCCCCCAAAATGTCAGGATGAGTCTATGATAAAGGTGAAATAAAGCTATTTACAACATTAACTATGACTTTGACATGGATAAAAGTATTAAAAAGGGTTTTATTAAAAGATATAAAGGGCTTTCCTAATGTGGATTAGTGGTGGTGAGCGCTGTTGAAAGCCCTGGGTGCAGCTTTACCTGTTGGTTTACAATAATAAAGACTACAATACTAGAATTTATAGTATAAACTGTTTTTTTTCCAAGAGTATAGCTGTTTTGACAGTTGTACTACATGGGAATTCCAGAGAAGGATGGGGATTCCTTTTCTGGAGGTGAAAAGGCCTCCTTTTATCCTGAAATGAGGTGAAAAGGCTGCTAGACCTTTTCACATTGAGGAAGTGAAGATTTTTCACTCTCAAGGACAGGCTTGTGGTTTCCAAAAGTCCTTTATAACCTTTATTGGGCTCAGTTGTGGTTTTGAAACCACATCTGGGCAGTGTTTTCCAATACAGGGTGAAAATTTGCATCTGGGGACCACACAGCTTGATTCGGATGTGTATGATGCATAGAATCCTGTACAGAACCTGTATGGGACCCCATTATTGAATGAACTATGAGGTATTGAAGTAAAATCAAGCTTCTTTGTCAGCTTGACACCTCATAATCATAGTTATGGGATATTATCCCATGGTAAGGCTGTATTGGCCAAACTGTGGGATTTTGACCTTAAAACAGCCATACCTTTGTCAGTTTTTGAGATATCAACCTCAGAACTGGTTCAGTTTGTATCTCTGTATGCTTTCTACACAATGGTATCTCATTTTCTATGGTTATCATCAAATATTGCAAACTTATCCCATGTATAAGATTTTGTACATATGCATGTTTTTAGGCAAAAAGTTGTATTAGGCTTGTTTGCCTTATAATTTTTTTTCTGGATGATACAAGGAAATTAATGAAACCATCAGATAGCACTTATTGTGCTCTTTCCAAAAATACCCCACTTTAGGTATCTCACACTAAAACTGTAGAACTTAGATGAGAGGTGAATGTTTTATTCACCCTTATTTGGCCTGAATCTTGCCATAACCTCTGTAATACTGGTGCTAGCTCAGTTTGGCTGGTACCATTGGATAGCCCTGACTTAGAGTTTCATTTTTAATAACCATTTGATGGGTTTAAGCCTTTTACTCTGTATTTCAGATGAGAGGTGAAAATTAAGGTTTATGCTCAGCAGGAACTTTGAGCAAGAATAGTTTTGTTATTATTTTTCCTATGGTGATGGGACTTGTATATTTGGAAAGGGATGAGCTTCCTCTTTCTTTTGATATGTTTTGAGCTGATCTGGCTCAGCTCCATTTTTTGGTGGTATGTTGGCTATACCATTGATTTATGGTATTTGGCTGTCATGTTTGTGCTCTGGTTTTGAGTCACAGGTTGACAAGTGGTCAAGGCTTGTGTTAAAGATTAAGAGGCTTTTACTCTCTCAACAGTAATTTCAAATACTCTTCCTCTGTCACATAATTTATAAAGAGGTCTTGCCATGGATTGAAAATCTTCAATATGCTGCCTGTAATATCCTGCAAACCCCAAAAATGACTGAATTTCTTTTTTTTTCTGAGGAATAGGCTTTAGTAACACTTCTGTCACTTTGTTTTTGTCAATCCCAAGGGATGAACCAGGTACTACATTTCCCAGTGCTTTGAGTTCTTTAAATACAAAATGACATTTCTTTAAGGAAATTTTCATGTTTACAGATTGAATTTTGTTCCAAATTCTGGATAATTTGTATATATGTTCTTCCCAAGTTTTGGAAAAGACAACAGTTTAATAAATGTAAATGATGAACCATCCTTCTGTAAGTTTTTCAGGGAATACTTCATTCATCATTCTTTGGAAGTGTGAAGGTGCATTCTTGATACCAAAAGTAATCCTCAAATATTCATACACTCCACAAGGAACAATAATTCTAAAGTATTTTCTTGCCCTTGGTGTCACCACATTTTGATTAAATCCCTTAAGGGCATCCATAGTGCTTATATACACTGCTTGAAATATTTGGGTAAGGGCAATTTGGATTTTTGGTATTGGGTACCTGTGTGGAACAGTGTAGCTTTTCAGAGCTCTAAAGTCCCCAACCATTCTATATTCTCCATTATTCCATGCCACTATGACTTGTATGGTTATTTCTGCCTCCTCATTGTGACCAACCTTTCTTATTACACCAAGTTCTAAAAGTTCTTTAATAAGGATCTCCAGAGCTTCTCTTGGTTTAGGACTTGGTGGATAGGCAGGTCTTCTCAAGAGTGGTGGGTATGGCTTCAATATTAATAATAATGTCAACTTCATGACCAACAATTGATCCCAGTTGCTCATTATCTGATGCAAAGGCTTCTTTGTGGTCATATAAAAGGGAAGAAAGTTCACTTTCTTATTTATCAGTCAGATGAAAACTGATTTCAGCTTCATTTAACTGTTCAGACTTGAATTGTTATAAATCTAAGTTGACTAGTGATACTTTGCTTACTGTAATTTGTCTTTTAAATGGTAAAAAGGCAAATTTTTGATGCTTATTGTCCCCAATAGTAAAGTATCTGTCTTTAATTTTATTTAAATCTATTCCATACATGATTAAGTAATTATTTCCTAACATAAAATGGGTACTAGAGAAGTTTTCCATAACAAAAAATTCAACAGTTGTTCTTAAATCTCCACTTATGTGTAGGAATATGGCAGTAGTCTCAAGTATGCCCAATGCCTTCACCAGGGCGAATCTTGCGTCAATCGTCGGCGATTGACTTCACGTCAAGCAGGATAAAAGTCAAGCTCACGTCAAGCAAACATCCTACTCTTGTCTTACACCAAATCCTGTGACATCCACCAATATTGGTTCCCCTGTGCCTTCAACTCAGATTCCTCACCACCTGATCATCCCGCAACCGTCCAATGGTTGGTAAAAATTACACAAGACCCGCCTGTTTGCACAAACACACATCAAAGAGGTCCTTCAGCCAGTCTTGATGTAGGCAGGGGGTTTGACTTCACCAGGTCATCCATAAAAGGACTCTCCCTGAGCGGGATTGTCGTTTTGCAGGTGACACTGGTAGAGCCCGCTGCACAATACCGCGTGTGCGGGTGCGGGTGCGCAAGGGCCACTTCCCCTTCCAACATGATGATGGCGCAGTTAGAAATTTTGGATGCTGTGAAAGGTGAGTGTGTGGGTCATTTGATCATTGAACTTGGCTTATTCACACTGTACCCAATGTCAAAATAGTAAGTTCTTTGTGGCAATGTGAAATAATGGGCTTTGCTTGTCACAATGGCATGTCTCTGTCACTAAATTTTGAGGCAGTTATTTCACTAGCAAAATTGCTAATGAATCTGAGAGATTTGCATTTATGTAGACTGAATTTCATGAAATAACGGCTTTATTATTACAAGCAGTCCACATGACAGAACTTTGTTATCATACAATCCACAGTTACCTTCTATTTCTTCTTCAGATATAATCAAGTGTCCATCATCAAAACCAACAGCTTTCTAAATATTCAGATGCGGCCAATCTGGTAAGAAATTCACATCAATCTTCAAAGTTTTTAAGATCAGAAAGTTATTGTTCAGTATGCTAGATGGCTCAGAGACTTTAAAAATGCTATTAATAATACCAAATCGTCGTGAGTTGGCCCTCAGAAAACATATCACACTGTTTCTGACATTTTTGGATTCAAATAAAAATATATTGTTCCCAATATTAATGTTTGAAGCTGGAAAATACCAAGGTGAGACAATCCTTGAAGTGGGAGGACTTGTGGATTGCATGGTAGTGTCTAAGCTGATCCAATCAACTATTTCCCTTGTTGCATGAAAATTCTGTAAGTACTCAACCAGGCAATCATAATTTTCTTGGTCATGGCGGGATGGTCTGTTATATTTATGGTCATTGAACCGGGCAGGTGGCTGTGATTCAAAAAGCTGTTTTATTTCACATGGCACGGATGGGGATTTCAGGAGAACGGAAAGGTTGGAACATCGACAGATATGTTGAAGTAAGGTTTTATCTATATCATCTATTCAGAGTTGCAAGAAGTTAATCTTATTCAGTTCAGGTGTTTAATCAATGTGAATATATTGATCTTATTAATTGACGTACATATTTTGTTATTTGTTGGCATTTTTGCAAATACTCGAATCAAGCGCTCATAACCCCATGTGGCGGGCCCCAACGTTGGAAGAGTTTGGGAATATGATCAGCAAAATGATTATTTGGTTTACTTTTCTGTTTTGGGAACAGGAGTTGATTGGAAAGGCGGAATTTTTTCCAATGCTCAGCAAATGCAGTCGCATCTCCTATTGAAACAGTCCAACTTGTGGCAATGTTGATAGCACTAATCAAATGGAATGTATTCTTGGTTAGTTCATTTGCAAGTTCTTCTGACTGACCCATTTTTCTTTGAATGTTCGCGGATTGGTGTACATCTAATGATATCTGTTGACTGAGCATTAAAAATGGAATATAGACCTTATATAAGAGAGCCCATTCAGCAGCTTTTAAGCTACCATGAGAGGGGGAACCCATGTTGCGAGGTACTCTTGTCCATGATGAGGGAATTATCGTCTCAGAGATGCTCCAGAGCCTCACCCTTGATCTGGTGATCACTCAGTGCAGTGATATCCAATTCAGAGGGGATTTCAGAAGTGGGGATGTAATCGGCATCAAATGAAGGAATCTCCGCAGAACCACTAGATGGATGTTCCATGTGAGGTGTGGGCATTGGGAAGTAGTGGGGAGTGGCTCATTTATTATTTTTGCTGCGTCTCTTCTCATGGAGCGGGCCTCTCTCAATGTGATTTTATCAAGAGAGCTGTTGGAGGTCATAGAATCTGAGTCTGAACTGTTGGTGTCATTGGATTTCCTGCGGGACCTGAGGTAAATTTTTGATTTGGACTCTGGAATGCACAATTTGAAAGTTGCATGATCCTTCAAAATTCCAAGTATTAAATTATGCATTATGTCAAGATTAACCATTCTGGTTGCATCCCAATACGGAAGGTCTTCTAAAATTGAATATCGCACTCCATACTCAGAGAAAATTGCTTGTCTTTGTTGTGGGGTTGCCCAAAGCCATTTGGCAATGGTTGATTTATGATTTTGATATGAGCGTGTGTAGTGAAATTGAGGACCAATTTCTTCAATTTGAGCTTTGTGAATGGTGCAAAAATTACAAAATTGGTTGCCTGAATGGGAAATAAATCCAGTAAGCTTGCGCATGGCAACCACATCTGCAATGGCTGTGAGAATGGCAACATGGATAGAGGATCCTGAAGGACCTGTTGAGGTGGGTGAAAAATGGTAACCTTGCCATAGCTCTTTGAGCTTGTTGATGAGTGGCATTAATAAATAATTAAATTGAAGGGAAGTTGGCTCCTTTGGACCAGGGATGATTCCTGCAACATAGACATTCTCTGGCTTCAATCTTTCACTTGGGGGGAGATTAAGACAAATAAGCATGATAGGTCCAATGCTGGCCAACCGGGTGGACTTTCCATGTGCATTAAACCAGTCCACATAAATGGAGAAGGCCAATGCACCAGGAATGGACATGAATGGGGGGTCATGGATATTTCTAGTGCCAGTGAAGCGTCTCCAGACCAATCCATCCCAGACGTCACATTTTGGGGAATCTTCAGGAGTTTGGGATTGTTGATGTTGATGCAGAATGTCCATAATTCCAGCCCGCTGGAGAAATCTGGCAAGCCAATTTTTGAATGGTTGATAAATGAAATGTTTTGTTGGTATAAATTTTTGCTTCATGTTGGTGGTGTTTTGGGTGTGGGCTTCAACTGAATAGATGAATTTGCCTAATGATTGTGTGCAAGGGGGATCATGATCATTTGGGTCATTATGGCGTTGACAGTGGGGTTGGTCAGTTGTGACTGATTCAGTAAGGCCATTAAGAGAGAAACATTGAGGACAACATATATAGTTTTGAATCACTGGCTCCAATTGGAGATGTTCAAATATGGTACTCAGATCTTGAGGAATATGGAATGCAGGAATGGGGGGACCACCGGAGCTTGAGATGCTGGACTTGATCAGCAGGTTTATGGCGGGGTTGAGAATGCGTGAAGCCCTGCGGGGTATATTATACCTTAATGATAGAATGGCAGATATTATCATTCCAAGGTCTTGTGGAGGAAGGGTTTGACTGCTGCTGTATGGTTTCTGTGCAATTGAATTGAGCCCCGGTGCTGTGGAGAAGGTGCTTTGGGCCCATGGTGAATAATCAGCTGGGAATATTTGATCCAATAGAAGTTGTGGGCACTCAGATCCTGATGCAGAAGTAGGGATGTTTGGAAGAGATTTGGGTGCAATGGTTTATTTGAGCTTCTTAATGTGCTGTTTATATTGGAAAGGTGTGAAGGCAACTCCAGGCCTATTACCCTCAGGGGAAGAGTGTGTTTGAGTTGAGCAGTGTTGACACATGCATATACGCATTGAGGAATAGCGGTGGGTTGTCATTGTTGCAGGAATTGGGAGTACGGTTGGTTTGTGTATAAATATCTATGGCTGATGTAAAAGTGTTTAGGAGTGTTATTAATTGGCAAAAAAATTGAGTGATTATTTATGAAGGGGGAGATGATTTGAGCCAGCTGAGAATTTTATCCCATTTGTAATGGTGCGCAAGCTGCAGCTGATGGAGTGTAACATTTCTCATCTGGATGGTGGAATTGGTTAGGAGTTTAATTGGGTAAAATGCCATGCTGCTCAATGCTCATACATATTCTATTTTATTTACACATGGCAATACTGCGGTTTTGACCCTTGAGGGGTGTTCCAATAGGGATGTGTCAACATTGATTTGGGGGGATTGACATTCAAACCATGTACGCTGGCACGCCATTGTACATGGCTTAAACCTTATTACAGACATAACGATATAACTATATTGCATAAGGGGTTGGAGTGCAGCTAAAGTCTTGGTATTTGGTTTGAGTGCAGCAGGCTTTTAATCAGTTGGAATGTGATTTGGATTGTCTCGCCTTTCTTGAAAAGGTGATGTCTCTTTTGTGGGTAAATACTTCATGAATATACCCCTTTACAGATGTACAATGCTGTGGAGTTTCAATGCATATATTGGCAGTTTGGATAATTCACAAAATGTGACAATGGGGAGGCGGAAATGTTACCAAATATGATTACTTATGGATCATGGGTCCCCTTTGAGATCAAGGGAATATTACATTATCTGGTGGTAGGCCATGCCGGGTGGTTTCCGATAAAAGCGGAGGAGCTCAAGAGGAGGCAGGGAGGATTCTCCTAAAAAGAGGCTTATTGGACTTCCACCCAACACTTAGTTCCAACTATTCATATAATTTCTCTATTCTAAATTTGAAAAGATTTCATCTCATATCACTCTATTTTATCATAATACTGAGGTGTTTTATCTAGTTAAAAATATTACTGTACTTTTTCGGCCCTTATGTCATCTTCCAAGTCACATAAATCCCGTTCAGGTTCTGTTCATGACTCAGATAGTGAATCTACCATAGAATATGTTCAAACACAGTCACCATTGAGTCCCAACATTCCTCTCACAACCCCTATTGCATCCTCAATGAATGTATCAGGTCTTAACATTGATGTGGGCAATCCAAAGGCTCCAACTTCAAGCACTTGGTTGATCCCAAATATTTCCGTCACTCCAATTCCCCCGAATCCCACTAATACACAAACGCATGTGTCTCAGGGGCCAGAAGGCACACCTCAAATCTCATAACACGCTAATCCCCAATCAAAATTCCCACGTGAGTTCCTCCTTAATCCCGTTTGGAATCCAGTTGCATCCCAGGATCCCTTTGGCAAAAGTAAACAGCCAACCCTCAATATTCCATCAGGATCTCAGGTTCATGTGGGTGATGAAAGGCGCGTGGATGGGGGGCGACGAAAAAGACCATTGGAGAATGTAACTTGGAGTGGTCTGTCCGAGGGAAATCCAGGATTGACGCTTCATCAAAGTAAGTCATTTTAATTTCGGAGTATAACCTTTTTCACAATTTGATATTTTTGTTTCATGGGTTATATATGGCACCTAAAGGCAAGTCAGTCCGATCTCAGGAGCCAATTGAAGATCATGAGTATGACCAGTCTTCATTAATTTTTTGATGTGTTAACTGATGATGTGCATGGCAGGTGATGAACTTTATGCATCTTCACCTCTGGTCCATAAAGAGAAAGTCTCTGGATGTCATCATCCATATGCCTCCAAACCAAGAACACCTCATGCCAGTTCATCAAGAGAAAAAATGGTGGATGATGAGGATGAGAACATGTCTCCGACTCAAATGGAAACAAATGATGAATCAAGGAGGGACAATTTCACGGTGCATGAGCATGGCACTCAGTCAAATAATGAGTTCACCCATCCTCAAATGGGCCTTGCCCAGAGTATGCTTGAACAATCCGAGGTCAGACAGCAAAGGAACCAGGCTTGTAAAGCTCACAATGGCAAAACGTGCAAGCCAGAAGGAGCAACAAAAATGGCTGAAAGCAGAACTTCCAGAGAATGTCCATGGAATGAGATCAGCAGTACATGCACATTGCCTGTTCCTACTCAAAGTTAGGGATAAGGATTTTTCCTCACTACCAGCACCACCAAGCACAGAAGAGTGTGAAGTTGCAATTCAAGTGGCTGGTCATCGCGGATATGTCCCCAAGGATGTTTTCAATGAGCCATCAACACAGGTTCAGTCTCAGGGTTTCCAAAGCTACTGCGAAAATGAGCTCCACAAGCTAAGACTAAAGCGATTCACTTGGGACTGGGAGAGCTCATGGCAACATCCATTCAATGAGCTGATGTCTATGGTGCTTTACCGTACATTCTGTCTTGCACTGGTCAGCAACGAGTATCATCATTACTGTTGGAACAAGGATCATAATAACTATGGGTTTGTGGCGGCTTTAATGGAGCAATATTTCACTTATTTGAAAAGAGAATGGAAGTCTATTCAAAAGTATGCGGAGTATTTGGTTAAAAAGAAGGAGAATCAAAAGCTCGCAAAGATTTGTCAAAGGGTTAGTTAATGTATTTCTTCTTCATTGTGAGCAAAGACTGATCATGATCTACTTGATTATGTGCAGACCTGTGAGCGCCGTCGTGAATGGTGTGATACGGCTGAATTTCCCATTCTAGCATCACAATTCAATGACCCTTGAGTATGCTCAGATACTGAGGAGGTACTGGAAAATGGCCGTCAAGTTTACCGCAAAGTGGGATTATGCTGGCGCTCCCAGTTATTTAATGAATTGGTATTAAAAATGGATCAAGACATACAGTTTTGCAATCGCATTAAAAAAAAGGGTAAAAAAACTATTGATAGATTGCCAGAATTATGATCAACAGATGATGGTGATATTCCGGAAGGCTTATTATTTCAGGTATTTGATCAAGATTGGCTCAAAGGCTGTAGTAAGATGCAGACTAGCGCTCTCAAAATACTTGACATGCCAGTTATTAGGCCGAATGGTGATGCTCTGCAATAACTTAGTAATATAAATGTATAGCACCGTTACAAATTAACATTTTGTGAATTATTTGTGCAGGTGTAATACAATCTGAGTATTATTTCTTAAAGATTCAACAACTTGCTAAATATGCCAGAATATAGACAATATGAATTGGAATGTATCACCGTCTCCCTTAGAAATAAGACTCTATTGCTCATTTTCATTGAGGAAATATTGAAGGAGTTCGATCCAACTCATGGTGTTCATAATTGTGGACCTATGCCAGGGTGAACAAGAGTTATCAACTTGGTCAAACACAAATTATATAATATCAGTAAGGCTCACACAGTTAATGATTTTTTCTTTTCTTGGACCTATTGGTGTTTGGAAAATGGCATTTCCATAAGGAAGGATTTTAGAATAGCAATACAATTAGGGTCAAAGATGATCTTGAAAGGTACCTTCCACATGTTGACCTCAACTGAATGAGGAGTGATATAGTGGATGACCTTTACAGGTTGTTGTTGGCCAATACAATGGAGTCGATCAACAGCCTGAGCCTCAATGGCTGGGTTCCAATTGGGCTCCTGGAAATGTGGATGTCAGGGGCCGCAAATCAGGGCAGAATTTTGGGGGTCCCCTCACCATTAAATAGACCGTATTAGCACAAGTTATATTGAGGCCAGTTCCAGCTGCGGCAATGGATGCAATCAGTACTTCACATTCAGGATTATTGAAGAAATTCTCCAGTGCCTTCTCCTGTGCTTGTGCTGTAATTGTTCCATCAATTCGTGCTTAAAGGATAGAGTGATGGGCAAGTGCAATACCAATTCTACAATATGAAAAGGTCAGATGGATTCAATTGGTAATGGATGCATATTAGAATTAACGCACAAATCTAGAAATTGGGTCCATTGGGTATAAACCACTGATTTGGTTGGACCACACCTTGTTTGTTTGTTCTTCATTAAGCTTTGTAGGAGGTGTGCAATTTTACTACTCATCATGCATGTTTCCACATCCAAAATAGTTTGTGTGATTGTTGGGGAGTTATCCTGAGTGCTCCTGCCCTCGGGGTCTTCCAAATCCGCCTCCGCAATTGTGTTAAGCATGATGTGATGGCTACAACATATTTGCAGCTTATTAATATTTCTGAAAAATTCTCCAGGTCCTTTGCTTTTGGATGATAGGAATTCTTCATATAATATGGAATATTCTTGCTGCATGGTCGGGTTGAGTGGGAGCTGCTCATAATGATGGCTAATAGTGGGGAGGGATTCGAGATGTGTGGTTTTGGTGCGGCGCAAACTTAAATGCCGCAATGCCAAATGCAGGATATCATTGCAACCTTTGGAAAGACTACTCAGGATGAATGGTGACCAGTTATCTTGATTGGCGCTCTGGGGTTGAGTGATGAATGATATTATGCCCAAAAGGTCATAAATGGTGTTGTGAATAGGTGTGCACGTTAAACATATTCGACGGGATGAAAGGAGGCTATTAATGGCACGGTGAGTGGCAGTGTATTGAGAGCAAATATAGCTATAAGATGGGGCAAGGGTTATTGGATATAAAAGGTAATTTGAATCATTTAAGATCAGACACTCACTGTGCTTCATCCAAAATTATACGATGCCACTTGCTTTTAAAAATGAATGATGTAGAGGTATTGGTTTGCTTAAATTCTTGGGTGATAGTATTGTAAGAAGTGATGATGATATCATATTTTAAGATGTCGGCCTTGGATAATGAGTGACGAGTGGGACCATGGTAGATTTTGGCATGCAGCGCTCCAGCCTGAGCATGCTTGGATATTTCTGATTGCCAGTTGGTAATTAAGCGAGGGGGGCAGATGATCATGGTGGGCATGGAGCGATGGGGGTTTGCAATCATCCGCTCCTTGGAGGTACCAACTAGAGCAATGGCCTGAATGGTTTTACCTAATCCCATATCATCCGCAAGCAGTCCTCCAAGAGGGGTATTGGTCGAAAGGGATTCAAATGAGCTAACGACCTTGTTTGTAATGATGTGCCTGGCATTGAAAGTGGATCCTGGGGGTGAGGTGGCCCAAAGGTTACGGGCTGATTGGCCATTGGGGATTTCTCAATCCCAGAGAAAAGCTAGTCTGGTCTTTTGATGAGGGAGGAGGGGGGTTTGAATAATGGCATGGAGCGGGGTCATCATGGGGAGGTCTGATCCACTGGGTAATTGTATCAGTTTTTGCTTGGAAATCAATGATGAAACAGCAGGATATGAAGCTGGCGTCGAGTTTGAAGCGGGAAATGTCGGAGTAAAGAGTTGAAATTGACTATGAGTATTACAGTCATATTCTTTGGGCATTTTAAGCTTGAAATCTTGTGTTCGAAAGCTTTCCATTATGAATAAAATGTTTGGATACCATGTGAAGAACATCAATGCTAGATTGGGTTTCTGAGATGAGGAGGGATCATTTGCATCAGTCATAAATACTCCCTCAACGAATAATATTTGAGTAGGATTGGATTGGCAATTTTCAATCCATGCCCCACCAGGACCACAGTGCATGAAAGTTTTTGGTGCCCCAAGGAATGGTATCAACGTTTTGGAAAGGGTTCCAGGTAGAGAGCCAATAGCACGCTGGTGATTGGGGAGATAAACAAATATGTTGTGTTGATTGTGCCATATGATAATCCAAGAAGCTAAGTGGGAATTCTCAGGATTTAAGGTTATATCACTATTTATTTGAATACGAATATTAATCATCCCAATGCAAAGTGGCTGTGAAGGGGTTGACATGATAGCTATTTTAAATTATTTGGGGATAGTCGGAAATTATATGATCGGGAAGCGTTAGCTAAATGGAATGAAGATGGATAAGCGCAGGTGGGGAGCTTATATGAGAGGCAGCAATGGGGTCAAGGGGGGATGGCCTGTGGTTACGTGCATGGACTTGATGGGGGTGGGCCTCTCGGGCTCATAATTTTCATATCCAATTTGGTGCATATATCAAGGCAAGGTGGCCAAAATGTGGGTGCACCAATATGACTGCTGGATCTGCAGCAATTTACGAAACCTTTGGTGGAACAAGGTTGACATTAGCATATCCAAGATTGGGTGGGTTGTAGCAACTTATTGTGGAGGGGCATATTAGAGGCATGCGGCCATGTTCACTGGTGTGACAGCGAACAATGAGCGTAAAATCCCCAGGTTAACTGTTGCACAGGGACCTACTAGGAAATGTTGGCGGTTTCAAAGGGCAATCTCACTGTGGGGATGTTTGTGTGTGGGCGGGTGAGATATGTTCGGTGGCATGCCACCGAACATGAGTTTGATTTTGCGTGAAGTTTTTTGATGACTGATGCCAACTAGGCTTCAGGGGGGGATGTGTGGCATGATCAAAGGGGGCACCGACCCTGAGCCATGATCCACATATACATTCACCCCTATTGCGTTTGAGGCGGGCACTAATCCACCGAGATTGGCATCAGGGTCTTTGCCTCACGCGTGTACAAAACTCCGGAGAAAGAGGCCACCCGCCCAAGGGAATTTTTGGCTGCAAGCCAGGCCCCACAGCTTGTGCGGGGCGCGTGAGAACGTGCTTAAAATGACCCGCAGTGGGAGATCCCCACGCAAACATAGGCTGGGCTTATTCTAATGTGGATGAGGCTGAAGCAAATCCACACTGATTCGCCTCAGGTTTCCACGCGCGAGAAGGTGAGCGTCTGCAGTCAAGCTGACCACCCGACCAAGAAAATAGCCGGTCAGAAGACTGGAAGTAAAATGTCTTCCAGGCGTGTGAAGTTTGCCTGTGTATGACCCGTTGGAGGGTGCATATGAAAGCGTGTGGCTGCCTGCCAATGAGCACACGCGATGAACAAGCGCGGCCAGTCAAAGTTTGCCCCAACAATGGCACCAGAGTGAATCCGCTGTTTGCGTATGACCCAAATAAACAGTCATCCCACTATGACCCACTTACATTAACTTGGATTACACCCACATCTGTGACGTAGTAAGGCAGAGCTCTCCAACAAGGTGCATCAAAGGGATGCAGGTGAGAGACATGACTCGATGGCTTGACGTGATTGGATGTTACATTGTTGAACAGCTTTTTCTCTGCCCCGCAGCATACATTTAAAAAGGTGTACTGCGTACTACAGTGTTGGCTGTACAGATCAGGAAGGTGTAATAATACTTGAGCCTGCATGCACCTTCCAATCGTTTGCATATACTTAGCTCATGTGCCACATGCTCAGCATTGCGTTTCACCCAATTTGCACATGCAAGCTGAGCATGTCATGGTCAAAAGCACCGTTGTGGTATTCCATACCATTAGTACCAGTTTCAAGCTTACCAATAAAACAAAAGAAAAAAATGATAATAAAAAAAATTACACAAAACATTTTTACACATTACAACTACAGATTTCAAACAGAAATATACAATACACAGCCTCAAGATCTTATCAAAACAGTATAGTATCAAAGGATTTATCCACCTTATTGCATAATCAATAACAAATTATGCAATTAAAAGGAGTTAATCTAAATAAAGGTATATGAAGACACACCACAGCATCAGAGCTGTATTTTCCCAACTTGATTAAATTTAATGAAGAAATACCTCAAGGCTATGCATAAAACTTCATTATATTTTCCAAGAACAAATGTTTTATTAGTAATAATTACACGCATCAAACTTGATAGAAATGATGCAATCTCCATATTAAATGATACAATACTAAAATAAAACCACCAGCATAATTCTCTCAGAACATACATAAAAAATAGAAACAAAAATAATTTCCCCACCTTCAAGAAAACATCACCAGCCATATTATCTCAATGACCTCACATGACTCTGATAAAAAGAAAATCTCACCAGCAAAATTATCTCGAATACATCACATGATTTTGATAAGAAAAAGCACCACCAGCATAATTCTCTCATAAAATACGTAAAAAATGGAAACAAAAAATACTTTCCCCACCTTCAAGAAAAAATTACCAGCCATATTATCTCAATGACCTCACATGACTCTGATAAAAAGAAAATCTCACCAGCCAAATTATCTCAAATACATCACATGATTTTGATAAGAAAAAGAACCACCAGCATAATTCTCTCATAACATACGTAAAAAATAGAAACAAAAAATACTTTCCCCACCTTCAAGAAAACATCACCAGCCATATTGTCTCAATGACCTCACATGACTCTGATAAAAAGAAAATCTCACCAGCCAGATTGTCTCAAATACATCACATGATTTTGATAAGAAAAAGAACCATCAGCATAATTCTCTCATAACATACGTAAAAAATAGAAACAAAAAATACTTTCCCCACCTTCAAGAAAACATCACCAGCCATATTATCTCAATGACCTCACATGACGCTGATAAAAAGAAAATCTCACCAGCCAAATTATCTCAAATACATCGCATGATTTTGATAAGAATAAAAACCACCAGCATAATTCTCTCAGCAAACATGCTGCTACACCAAAACTACACATCTCACTAGCTAAAACCTCTCAGCTATGATTTTTTCTAAGTACCCTATTTTGAGAAGCTCTATGGAGGCCCAAAAGCTATAAATAGAGGTCCTCTCTCCCTCATTTTTCCCATCATCATGGAACAAGTTCCCACTATCCAGGATCACAACCATCCCTGAACTAGCAGGATATCTAGAATAGTAGTAGTGTTTTAGTAGTAAAAAGCTCAGTAGCTTAGTATTAGTGAAGAATAGTAGTATAAACCGTAGTAAAAGCTCAGTAGCCTTGCTCAGTAGCTTAGTATTAGTAAAGAATAGTAGTATAACCGTAGTTAAAGCTTAGTAGCCTTGCTCAAAAGCTTAGTGTTATTAACAAAGAGAAGTAGTAGTGATATAAACTCAGTATTAAAAAAAATCCTAAAAGAATCAAATCCAGTAGTCTTATTATTAGTACTCATATCAAAAAAAAATCATTATAATCAACCTAAAACCATAAAAAATATATATATTCTTATCATTCTTATTTAAAAAAACAAAAAAGAATATTCTTATTAGTTTCATTAAAGTAACAGAAACCCAAAACATATATATATATATATATTATCATCACTTTTATTAAAATAAAAATAAAAAAATCTAGTGTTTATTTTATCAGAAATTTTAGATCAGAATTTTTACTGTAGTGTTATTGATAGGTCTGATTTAGAGACTGCTGATAAGTCTTCTCTATCTGTTAAAGCCACAAATCTTATTTTATTTTGTGATTCTCTGTAGGCTGACTATTCAGTATTATTTAGAGGGGCAGCTAATACACCTTAGCACCCATGGTTATTGGACAATTCTGAAATTCAAAACAGACTTACCAATAATTTCCCCCTCAAGGTACTGCCTTATTTCATCCCACACCAAAAGGAGTTCCCATACCATGAGGAAGTGCTCAGTAAAGCCATGGAATGAACTATTTTTGCAATAGTTCATTGGAAGGCTCAGTTTGGATCACTTCACCAAAGCGTGTGAAATGCTGCACCTGGCTGAAATGTCACCCAATGCTGTGCCAAATGCTCAGATTGTGTGCATACATTAATGACTGAGCAATGGCTCAGCATGGTGCATTTGATATTGTTATATCAATAGTTCAATTACTGTGCAATTATAATGTTCAGCCACTGAGCATTTCAATTATGACCCAAAAGCAAACCTGAGCAATGGGTCGAGGCAAGCTCAGGCTGTATTCACCTGTGTTACAGCCCCCCCTTTGTTCACATACTATTACCAGGCCATACGGCCGGTAATCTCGCCCCGGTAACTTGTGACCAAATGCACCGGGTGCATTTCTGCAGGGGTCACTTGTGCATTGCACCCACAATGCACATTCAACGAGGGCCTCACAACCCCCTCCTGGGTGATCGGGTGGCTATTTAAGGAAACAAAGGGGATTTGACTGAGCTTGACAATTCAATAAATTGCAATACTCAGCCAGACCCCCATTGTTCTTCTGCCTCACGCAAGCATTTCACTTCTCAGTTGCAGCATTCGCTGCGACTCAGCTTCAATTTTGCCCACACACCTTGAAGCTGAGACTTTTGCGGGTGCTGCAACTGCTGAGATCGTCTCAGCTTCACCATGGTATAAAAGACCATCTTCACACGACACGCCCTTCACTTTCTTTCTCACCCGCTCCACTTCATTCAACCTTACCCGCGTTTGTCCTTCTTGTGCGTATTCCCCTTGGTCTTCCTGCCTTTCTACTTTTGTCTTTCGCACTCCACTAACCCCACTCCCCTGCCTTTTGCCTGTTTGTTTATTCTTCTGATCCGTTCAGAACCTCACTTCTATCCACCTCGTGTGTTACCTCTTTTTTAAACTTTTGTCGACATTACATACCGATATTAATACTTATTTTTCTTCACGACTCTCTTCCAGACTTTTAAAACCTTCCGAGTAGAGTTCTTTATTTTGTTAACGCTTTAAATCTATAATTCATCGTACACCTTCATTTTCTTTCTTGATAGTTTACTTTGTATGCAGTTACTAACCTCAATTGTTTTGTTTTTAGATGTCGTGCACTTTATGCACCAAGCAGGGTATCCCCTGCATTCGTTCCTTGACAGCAAACGACGCTTGTGATGCTTGCCAACAAGCACACAAGAAATGTTTGTTCGTTGTCCGCCCCTTCCAACCATGAGGCCAGAGGAGTTCCCGCCCAAGACGCCCTCGCGAGGACTCCTTTGTGATCAACAATGATGAAACCATTTCTGAGCGTGAATGGACACCGGGCCCCCAAACAGGCCGACGGGAACGATTCCGGACAATTAGCCCTGTCCCCTCCCCCTCCTAGGCCACCATCCGATGGTCACTTCACTCCTTGACCGGAGCGAAGTGATTATCTGGCCGATGAAGGATGGCGATGGCGAGAGGACATTCAAGCTTGGGCTGATCGTCACCAATGGGATTCAAACGCCAAAGCAAGTTTTCTTTCTCTTCACGCAATAATACTGAATTTTCTCCATTACTCATAGAACAAAACCCCCCGAATCCCCCCCGAAAAGACTCTCCTGTTCCTAGTTTGCCTTGCGAGCAAACCCCCCGGCAACCCACTCCAGGCCCGAGTGGCACCTGATGGTCTGAGGAATTATTCCGCGGTAAGCAGCCAAAGTTTCATTTCATTTTCTCTTTCACTTTTGAGTCGAGTGAACTGACTCTTACTCCTTTTTTAGAACCCTCCCAAACCAAAGAGCCACCTATTCCTGGCCCGAGTCCATCGTCCCAACCACCTGAGGACAATACGACTCGTGAGCCAGAACCTGAGGTGGCTCCTACGCAATCCACAGAGGAACCTTATGGTAAGTCACCCCTTCTTTCTCTTTGATCCATATCCCCTTTTCCTCATTTTTTTCTTCAACCATCTCTAGCTCGTCCCGCCACTCCTCGCTTGATAATCATCATCGACGATACGCCCGTCGGATCCCCCCATCCCCCTTCTTCTTCACTGACTTGGCCATCTTCCCCTCCTGTTCCCCCTCCCTCCCCCCCGGTGCCAAGCTCCTCTCATTCCCATGACGACGCTCGCCAGGAATTCACCAACCTGCGACCGACCCTAATGATTCCTTGAGCCATTGTCCACGAATCGATCAACTGAATCTTGTTGGAGCATCGCCGCTTGCTCCACATGATTCCTTTCGTGGATGCACCAGGAATTCCGGGACAAACTAAACTCCCTCCTTGCCCAGGCACTGGAGGCTTATCCAAAGGAGGACATAACCGGGATAGTCTCCAAATTCCTTGAAAAATAAAAATTTAAAAAAAATAATCTCATTATTTCCACTTTTTATCATTTGTAATATTTTCTTTTTAATCAATTATTATTATGTTCAAATTCTATTACATTCTTTGTTCACGTAAAAATTACTTATTTCCTCCTTAGAGAAAAACCCTGATTGCGTGAGAATTATTTTTGTAAGTGCCCCACCAAGAGTTTGAGTGAGTATTTGTTTTCGTGAACCTCTTTTTCCCAAAATGCGCCAATAGTTGCCGTTACCGTCTCCTATATTTTCTTCTTCCATGGTTTAGAGCCATATCCATTCTTAACTGTAAAAAAGCGGGAGCTTCCTGCATGTGAGCAATCCACTCTAGATTTGTGAAACATGGCCTTTCCTATGGTCACACGCTATTAATCTTACTCATGTATTAAATTGTTTAAATTGTCTGGAACCTTCACAAGCGTAAGGATTGGCGTGTGACTTGTCTGGAGCCTGCACAGGCGTAAGGATTGGCGTGTGAATTGTTGGGAGCCTGCACAGGCGTAAGGATTGGCGTGTGTAGCGTCGGCACCCCGCATAGGCGTAAGGAACTTTTAGCATTGTCGGAACCTGCACAAGCATAAGGATTCGCGTGTGAAGCATTGGCATCCTGGACAATAGCAACAAACCAGGACAGATGTACGATGGCATGCCACCATACATAATCCACTTCACCCCTTTTTCATGTGAGACACCCATCTCCCGCCCTTGAATCCATCCAATCCTGGTGTATATTGTCCTCTGCCTTACCCCACCATTACTCACCCAACACACATGCAAATCTCCTCATTCTTTGAATTGGCATGAGATTGTATTACCATCCCTGATTTGATAGCCCGCTCTCTCGCCAATCTCATAATAGCCGTGGCTTTTTTGCCGCATTGTTTTTGCTAACCTGCTTGAGCATTGTGCGGACATACCCACTAGTGTCGTGCTTTCGTTGTCCTGCGCTGGATCAGTATAATGAGCAAATGTACTACTGGCCCACACTACCTGAATGAGCCCATGACATGCGGATAGATCAATCCAAAACTGCTCATTTGGGAAAATCAATTTTCCCCCTGTACACCGCTTTGACACATCTCTTTGAATTTGGCCGGTCCGCTTATCAGCTTGAAACCACCATCCCGAAGCATACAGCGATGCATCCTTATCAACATGAGGTGCGTTTTTGAATCCATTCATGGTGAAAGTGAGTGCGGAAGCAAACTCAAATGCACCCTGATTTGCCGGAATATTGCCTTCATGGTTGACTTGATCAAAAGACAGAACCCCCAATGAATTGTAGAAATTTTGAATCTTCTCAAATAAATTATCCCCAACATATTGTAAGGATTGACCCAGAATGCAACCCACTGAGCTAAGATTGGGACCTCGGTTCTGCAATTCATCTTTTGTGTTTTCAATTTTCCCAACACTTCCATACAGACCAAATTGTTCATTTTTCGTGCTGCATTTGTGCCACCCAATTGCTAACATAAATCCCTCCAGTAATGCTCCATTGGTTGCAATCAGGTCGGTGAATCTCTTTTCGCAAAATAAGAATTGTGATAATTCATCCCATTGATTGACCTCGACTTCACTCATTGTTGTGAATGGTTGGAATTCAACAAGGGCAATGAGTAATCCGGTTGAAGAGAAAATTGCCAAACGGCCAAAGTGAATGCGTTTGATCTGATTGACATCCACAACCCTCCGAATTTCACTTGGGGTGATATTTGCTGATACTGGCATTGATATTTGTGCTGCTGGGCGAGAGGAGGAAAACAACCTATTCATTCGGGTCGTTTTGCGCTCATTTGTCTTTTGGGATCTGCTACTATTCCCAAGTGGTTGAGGGATCACTATGTGTTGAAGCACACAAGATATCAGATACTGCCAAGGAGCTTTCTTCGGCACACATCCTTTGACTTCCCTGTTGGAGCCCACATGACATTGGCACAATCTGAACCGACTAAAGCCAATGTTCTTCCGTGGGGACCAATGAGGGTGGCACATAAATGTGGAAGCATATATATATATACTGAGATTAAGCAAGCAACTCACACTTTCCTTCCTCAGCCCAACGCTTTCTCGCGAGTTCCCTTTTACGCTCTTTTCCTTTTTTCGTGAATGGCATGCTTGCAGCAGAAAATGAAATGAAACCAAATGATTACTGATTTATTAATATCCCCTAAATTGAATTGCGCTCAATGAATATTTTTTAATTGCAGCTAAAAAGAAGGATCACACCTGACCTTCGCGAATTCGCGATCTCAAATACCTGAACCTGAAAATTGCAGTGGATAGTGCATTATTCAATTTGACATTGATGTTCCCATGCAATCACTTTCCAATCCAACCTTCTGGAAGATCGCAAGCACACGCAAATGCAATATGCATCCTGCTGTGGATCCCTAGTTATCCTAGTCCTCTTGAAAGACACAGGAACATTAGGCCTATTATAGGCTGGAAGGAAGTGATAAATGCGACCTCCCGCAATGCCCGGGCGTGTGCTACTCGTGCGCACAGCTGCCTGACTCAGCTTGCGTCTTGTCGGAGTCTTTTCAATGATGTACGGAGGCATGCCGCCGTACAATTACTATTGGTATTTATACTGTGGCCTCCGGGCAGTAGTAGGATAGGAAGTCATGATTATTAAATTCATAAATAACTTTGCAAAATTCAATTACAATCTATCTAGTACAAAGCTAATCTAAAACGGGTCAATCCTGGTTGTGAGTTTAGCTGACCTGGGTACAGTCAAAGTGACCTCATCACTTGAACCAAGACCGCGCTTTGCCACCCAGGCAGCACCAAAGTCTAATACTAAGCATCGTGCAAATTCAAATCTAAGAGGTACAGTGGGGTTAAAAGACTCTGATGAGAAGAAACCTTTATTCAGTAAATTACATATATACTTATTAGTACGTAGCCACACTGGCTCCACTAGATTTTTACCCTCTGAAAGTTTTGCCAAAATGTCAATTAGTGATGAAGCCCCTTTAACTGAGCTTGTTCTCCAGTCATCTGAGCATACCATCAAACCACGAACCCCCGCCGCACAGAATGCCACTAATATACCATAGCAAATTCGATTTACTCTGAGATTCTTGTGACACGCCAAAAGATCTTTGATGGCCTCATTTTTTTTTGAGTTTGTGAGTTTGCCTTTGATGCCATTAACTTCAACCTTTGTATGTGCACGTACCATGTTGTACACAATCATCAAATGGATAACTGTATCCATTAGATCCTCCAGGTTCTTGTGCGCCTTTGTGGATATCTCATTGTCAGCCCCACCACCTTCAATGCTGAGTTAGGTTGCACGTTGCTTCGATTTACTCAAGCAGGAGGCAAGGTATTCAACTGCTCCCCGTTTGAGTCCAAGAGGATCGGTTGAATTTGATGTTGGTGCAACATATGGTTTGGGTGCAATCACATTGTATGAGACTAAGCTAATGGATTCAAACATAACATTTGCCCAAAAATGTTTAACTGGATTGGCGGGGTAAAGAAGGCTCTGAACCATTTTGAAGAATGAGTGTTCAGATTTTGGGAGATTCTCTGGAGGCTTAGCTGATTCCTTCATCAATTTGAGATTCCAAATGTTGTGATCAAAAAACGCTTCTGTTTTGGTTGGCTTAAAAAAATCTAACCCTGTATATTTCAATTTATATCACCAGTCAACAGCCAATAAACATGTATCATGCACAAAGACAAAACTCACCTGCCATCTCAAGGTCCTCCAGCCAGGCCGACATTTTAAGCTCTTGGTTACTGATCACCTTAATACCAACAGGCAGGCACGTATGAGCATCCTTTGTTGGTAAATTGTCCCATCGATTTTTGTAAATACTATTGATATTATCAAGCCCCCTTTTCCATGATTGTTGAGTAATATTGGAATGATAATTCAAAATTCCTGCAAACTCTTCCATGCGGGATAAAAATATTCCTTGGAAATTAGCAGACGATGACACTTTGGGCTCAGGGTCAGGAACTATATCAGTCATATCTCGTCCCATTGTATCATGTTTAATTGTTTCCCTTTCTTGAAAGGCTTGAATATTCCGAGGGGAGGCAGGAGGGGTTGCATCATGCATTGTTTCATTGGGTATCGGGGGCTTTCAGTATGTGGAGCTTCATCATGGATTGTTTCATTGAGTATTGGGGGGGTTCAGTATGTGGAGGTTGATTATCAATATGGGCCCCTTCAACATTGATAATTTCATGACCTTGATCCTTAGAATTGTTTGCGGCTTCAAAGGTACGGCGTTTTTTGTTTGTTTTTTTGGTTGCATGTATATTTGGTCTTTTTCCTAATCCTTTGCCTGGAAATCCAATTACAACTCGAGATCCTTGAGGTAGAGATTCTCCCACCTCCACACCTGCCCATATATTGTAAGCAGCTATTTTTATCAACTTTGTTTTGAATTAGTAATGGACTTACGGTTCAAATCCATTTTGAGCAGGCTCATGGCTTCAGCAATCTTTTGACGCACATAATAAGGAATTTTACTATCATTTTGGATTTTTTGAGCAATGTTGGAGACAAATTGTTCCTTGGATATAATTTCCACATCCCCACTGAAAATTACATCATCTTGCCCATCATCTTCTGTCGGTGCACAAGGTTCAACAGTCTTTTCCTTCTAATAACTTTTAAAATTTGGTTTCTGAGAGCTTGGAGGCTGACCTGAAATAAAAGCTATGACACAATATCAGGTTTTGGGAGATTAGAAATATTCCAGATGGATGCATACTCACATTCTGGAAGAACTGGTGGATCTTGATTATCTTCATGAGACTGGCTCTCTACTTCAATTCCTGATTCACGACTACTGGCGATATCAGAGATTTCGCTTCCACTGTCTGGGGCTGAAGTTGGTTGTTCATTGAATTCATGTGAATTTCCCGGGGTTTGGGCCATAGTGGAGGTAGTTTATTAAGCAAATAGATGGTGACGAGCTGATTGATAACTTGTTTGAAAATTTTTGAATAAAAATATCCAAATTGAAGAAAAAAGGTGCAAGTAAAATAATGGCATTTGCAAAATGCAATTTGTCGGGAAATTGAAGGAGGCGATGTTTTGCAAATTATTTCATATCATGCAAATGAAATCACTTCCCTGTGAGACATTGAATAAAGCTTACTAGTGAGAAACCTACTAAAGTCAACTTTTGAACTATTCAACACTCATGAGGTAAGGAATAAGCAAAGTGTTCCATTTGAATGATATGAAATAAAATGGTTTTGTCGGGGAAACACAAGACACAATTCTTGTCTTAAATAGTCCACTTATTAGGTTTTAATTTGTGAGTCTCATGATTTAAACCCTAACCACAACATTGTGAATATACTGACCAATTTCCCCTTAGGTCCTGTTGGCAGAGAAGGCCACTCAGCATATTTCGGCGATTGCGTTCATCGTGTACGCCAACAAGCCACCGTACACTATGGATGTAGTACGGAAGCGTAAGGATAAGTCGTGTTGGGAGCATGTTGAGAGGCACTCCGCGAGCATAAGGATAAGTGGTGTCGGGAGCATGTCGGAAGTGCACTCCGTGAGCGTAAGGATGGTAAGCAGTGTCGGGAGGGCACTACACAGGCGTAAGGATAAGCAGTGTCCAGAGGGCACTACACAAGCGTAAGGATAATTGGTGTCGGGAGCATGTCAGGAGTGCACTCCGCGAGCGTAATGATTGTAAGCAGTGTCGGGAGCATATTGGGAGGGCACTTGAGCGAGCGTAAGGATAAGTGATGTTGGGAGCATGTCGGGAGTGCACCACGTGAGCATAAAGATGGTATGGGCGGGGGTGTGAAAGCGTAAGGAGTGGTCAGGACGGAAATGGGGGGGCAGTGTTGGAGTCTCATCTGGAGGGCGGTGCGGGCTTGTAAGCATGCGAAGCATTGGGGCGGATTAGGTGGGGATGCGGAAGCCAATGAGGTGAAATTACCCAAACATTGTGAATAGTGTTGAAATGGGTTTGGGCTTTGAGTGACATTCTCATGTGACACATGTGACGATTGACGTTGTCTTGACGCTGACGTGACGTGACCCACTAAATCCAGTGACTATAAAGTGACACTAACGCGACTGAAGCAAGATTTTATACTGACAGTGGTGCGACGTGAAGTCAATTGCCGATGATTGACACAATATTTGCCCTGGTGCTTCATTGGATTACTTGCACTATTGAATTTTATTCCATCCATTGGCAACAATTGATCTTCAAATTTTAGTACACAAGTTTTACGAAAGGCTTTGTAAACACAAGAGCAGAAGGCTCCTGGATCAAGTAAAATCTTAGTGGGTTTTTTTGTCAATTACCACTGCTGTTATACAGGAGATACCAGCTGTATAACCTTTTCCCCTGTTTGGTTTGGCTTTGATTAGTTGTGAATATTGAATTTTTGATGAATCACGTTCCCCATTGCTTAATTGTGGCAAGTGGGAATAAGATTCAATTATCTAAAAAGTGGCATTGATATATTCTATATCTTTTGAAGATTCTGAAAATATTGATGATTTTTCATCTGAATTTTCCGAAATTACCTCATCATATTTTTCAACATCAGGCTCTTTTTTAATGTCAATTTCATTGATTTTCTCCTTTCTTGGACATGAATAAGCTAAATGTGTGGTGCTCTGGCAAAAATGGCACTTTCTGATTGCATTTTCAGATTTATACTTGATATGATTAGATTTTTCTTTGGTTTTTGTTTTTCCACAGAATTTTTTCAAGGTGGATTAAATAGTGTTTTGAGATTCACCCTACTAGAACCAATTCCGATTCTGGTGGTTTCTTCTTCTAATATATTAATAATATCTTCTGCTGAAGATTGTTCAGTAGTCCTGCTTTTGAAAGCATGCTCCAAATCACCTCCACATTTTCTTAGAATCTTTCTGTGAAGCATAAATTCTGAAATGTCATGATATAATGCTTTTCATCTATATTTTTGTTGGAAAAACCATGGTAAAGCTCTATCTTTGTCAGAATTAAATTTGAAATATTCAAAGGCTGTCTCCACATTAAATCTCCAAGTATTATTGGCCCATTTGTTAATGATTGGGGCCTTCCACCAAGTCCAACTTTGGTGTTCATGTGCTTGTCTGAATTTGATATACCATCCGTGGGCTGATCTGGTAAACAAGGTGTTAAATCTTTCTGTCACCAATATGTCTGTTAATTAAAAATCTTCTTTAATAATTTAAGTTGATTTGATGAATTCCATATGGTCATATTCTCCTTCACCACTGAAGTGAGGCCATTCCTTAAGCTTTGGTACTTCTTTCCACAGTGCTTGGCTCATTGATGGGTCGAAGTTATGAGAAGAAGTGGAAAATTCATTCTTCAGTTGTAAATTTTCTACATCCAATACTTGTGGGTTGGCAATTCTTGTACCCTCATTTTGATTCCCAGGTGTAGAAATTCTTGGTAAGGTGAGCAGTAATTTCTCAATATCATTCATTTTACTGTTGCTACACCTTTGAGAATTCTTAAGCTCATGGTGGAAGCTTTGTATTACATTTATTACTTAAATTTTATGCATATCTTCCTTTTTTGTGAATTCTTACCATAATTCTGTTTGTCTATTATTCTCAGAGATTACTTTATTCAGCTTCATTGTTAATGTTGATACTTCTTGTTGTGAGGTGTCAAAACACTTTTTCAAGGAAATTTTATATGTCTTTACTTCTGTAAATGAATTTGTAATCTCATCAAAGACTTTATTATTATCTTCTTTGATAATATTTATAGATTTTTTATCCTTGTTTTCATCTTGTCATCAATATTTAATATAGAATATTCATGTGTTAATTATTTAATAATGGAAGATTGTTCATTAAGCTTATTTCAAAATTAAGTATCATTATTTGAAGTTTTTATTGTTCTTAAAGCTTTTTCAAAACACATAAGTGTCTCATTTATTTGGCTCATACTTCAACTATCTGTTTTAAGATTATGACAAATTGATGAGCTTTTATCTGAAATATGACTTTTTACATCATTCATAGCTATGTACAAGTTTGGAATGCCATCCAGAATATTAGGAATCATTTCTGGTATTTTAGTATGGCTTCCTCTTTTTTCTGTAATTCCATCATTGTTCTAGAAATCTGAAATAAATTTTCCATGGCATCCTGCTGGATCTTTGGAATTTTGTAGCCCTGGGTGTAAGGTTTTGTGGCTGGTGCTTTCCCTTTGCCCTTGTTCTGAGCTTGTGGCTGATTTTTCACATTGGAATTTCTGCTTCTGGCTACTAGAGCTGTTTTGGCACTTGCTTTGGTAGTCAAGGGTTGTTTTTCCTCCATTCTGCTGTTAAAAGCATAATTCTTTTCTTTTCCATCAATGGATGCTATTCATTGAGTAGCTTGCAAGTGTTGGGATGGCCAAGGAATTTTCTCACAGTCAGGTAAGAATTCATGCAGCTTTTCCACAGATCTACAAGGATCTCTTTGTGCTTCAATGTACTTTTGTATGCCTTCTGGCTGGCTTTGTAAATGTACACTGAGGCTTCTTGTGGTGTTGTCAGCTTTTTTTCAAGTTAAAACAGGATTATAAGCTTCAAAATGGAATAACTTACCAGTTTGGTTTTCATTCACTGACCCTTGTTCTTCTGTAACTGATTGGCCTCTTCCATAATCATTTCTATGACCTTTTTGGGAGCTTCTTGAGGGGTTATAGCTGGCTCCTGATCTTGTTGAAGGCATATTTATTATTAAAAGGCTTTAAAATAGGAATTTTACATCAAAAAACTTACTATTGGCCAAATTCTTTTCCTTCTGAAGGGTATTACTTATGTCAAAGTTAATTAATTCAGAAGAAATTGCCTTTGGTTGGTTTTTCTGAGTTATAATAACTGTGTTATAATAGTCAGAATTAGCAGTAATGGTGGGAATAATGGTAGTAACTGTTGAGGCAGTTTCAATATTATCTTGTCTTACCATGCTCTTAGACACTAAAATTAATGAAGAAAGAAATGAATTGAGTAAAAGAAGATTCTTCAAAAGAGAAATGAAAAAATAAAGCCTCACTTTACTATGAAAAAGTTTTATTCTTTATGAATTTTTTGATTCATAAGTATTTTTATGGATTTTTTAAATTTTTCAATATAACAAAAAGGATTCAAAAAGAGTAAAAAATGATTTTGCAGGTAAAATATCATGGCTGGGCCCTCAAATGTAAGGTGTGGATATGAAACTTTGATTGAGCATCAAGGACCCTTCCTGTCCTCCAAATTTGTATAAGGTAAAAATTGATTAAAAGTAATATCAAATAAGATTTTTAAGATAAAACACACCAGTTTTATTTTTTTTAGCTTCATATGTATAGAAAAATAATATTATAAAGATTTATTGTTTTACAAAAAATAAAAAACTCTCACAAAAATAATCTACAAGAGATATATAAGGCTACACAAGAAATTTTTTCACGAGCACTTTCAATAGGATTTAATTGAGCAAGGGACTTCAGAAAATAAATAGAAGAAAAAAGTCTTCAAAAAGAATATAAAAGAAAAAATATTCCCAAAAGTGACCAGAGTGCATTTGGAAACAAAGTGACAAAGTGAACAGTGATGAAAGATGTTTTAATTCACTTATGGGGTGGTTCAAGGGTAAAAATCATTATAAGAGTTACAAAAAATGATTATAATGATTTTTTCAAGTGGTTAAAAGCTTTAAATTTATTTTAAAAACACCGGTTTGAATCTTTTATTGATTGGTTTAACAGTGTTAAAACTAATTATAAAAGGAGAAGATTCTAACATGAAGAGAAAAGTGGGGCAAAGAAGACAATCTTTTATAGCCACTAATTTTCTTACTCAAAAATTGAAATTCTTTCTTGTCAGTTGTGGAAAACAATATGACAATATAAAATCCAATTATGGAATCATTGAACTTTGGTTTAGACCAAAGAAGGGCTGGTTTTAGCCATTTTAGACCCTTAAATCAGCCATTGCTATAGTATTACCTGGTTTCAAGCCTTCAAAAACATGTCATAATTTGTTTATGAGAAGTGAAAACCAGTTAAAACTGTCTTTACAATGATTGTTTTATCTTAAGGGTAATTTTACCCTCTTGAAAACAGGTAAAACTGACCTTGTTGGTATCAAAATCTCATCATCAATTGAGACACAGACCCTGTGACTCAATCCCAGGCCAAAAGTGATGAACTTTTGCATGAATTTTGACATCTCATTCCTTTCAGCAAGGAATATGGGAGTCTGACTCCCACCCAGAAACAATCTTTTCAATTTATTTTTTCTTTAATTCCTCATCATGTATTATAGTTATAATTTACATATGTAATTGAATTGAGTTTTCAAAATACACAACTGTAATAATTGTTACCTGATAAGTAAATTAAAGTTCACTTATGTAATACACCCCCACATTTTGACATTTCAATTGAAAATACTTCAGTTCCTCATAGCTTATAAACTACACACGAAACGTCAATTTTAACACAAAAATTGATGGTTAACACCACATTTGATGTGAGTCAAATTGCGGCTTTTAGTATTTTCAACTTTTTAACAGAAAACACTAGAACCTTGATTTAACCTTAATTTGAGTTGAGTTACAGAAATTTTTCCCAGAGGTGACCCTACATTATCTTTTATGAGGAGTCCAATAGTAAAATAATTTTCATATTCTTATGTGTTGGATAAAGATTTATGATAAGCTTTATATAGGTTTTTTCCAAAAATATTTTAATTTCAGTAATTTTGTTAAAAATTTATTTTTAATTAATTTTTTCAAGTAAAAATGTGCTTTCACAATTTTGGATTTCAAGGTAATTTTATTTTTAAATTATAATTACATTTCCCTTTTTGTGTATAAATTTATATTTATTTTTCAACTTTTTTTTTGATAATATAAATAAGTTTATTTTATTTAAAATGGAATCTTGTTTCATTATTTGTGGTCTTTTGGTTATATTAAAATACCTCTAAGGCTCATAAGATATAAATCCAACAGAAAGCGCTTTCAAAATTATGCTTGACAAGGAAAGACATCATGCAAACAGATGTATTAAAAATAAAGATGGGATAAAATTCATAAACCACCGTACTTTGGAGTAGCAGACTTGCTCTTAGTATCAACTCTGAATTTTAATAATAACAAAGGCCCAAAGATATTGAAATATCCCTTTGCAGGACCATTCATAATAAAAGCACTACATGGACCTAATGCTGTGCAGCTAGAACTCACAAGTGAATTAATGAATAAACACCCAACTTTCCCTGTAAGCCTAATAAAACCTTACAGCTCAAGTGACAAAGAATTATTTCCCCTAAGAAATAAACCAACACTTGAAATTCCCCCTCTAGAAGAAGAAGAAGAGAAGAAAATTTTAAAATTCCTTAAAGGAAGAAGGACTAGAAACAAAAAAGAAAGGGAATACCTTGTAAGCTATAGAAATCCGACTCAACAAGACTAATGGCTACTTGAGAGAGATATAACTAATGCTGATAAACTACTAAGAAGGTTCAGGAATGAAAGAATTCCTAGATAATAGAAAAATTAAGCATTATTGAGCTTCAAGACTAAGAAAGTCAAATGAAGAGGTAGGACAGTGGATTATACCCTAGTTGAACATATCAGATTGTGGTAAAATATTTTTTGGTGGTAGCAAATGTGAGCCATTGAGATATGACTACATATTCAAAAAAAACTCACAAGAAAACTTTAAAATAATTATCCTAAAGTAATTGAAAATTCCATAATTAAGCATAAGTTCTCAACTACCTTAGAATCTGTCAAATAAATTACATCATTAGATTCCTCATGATAAAATACACATATATCATTTTTATGGCATATCTGTAAAATAAAGAATTAATGAATAATAAGTAGGAATACCATAAAAAAGACATAAATTCGTATTTATCTCAGACACCAATGAAACAACATGTGAAATAAGTTTTACTATTGGATTCCCCATGAAGTCCTACACATTTAACATTTTTCCATTGTATTTGTCAAGTCAATATTTAAGGAAATAAACTGAATATATGCACTTTTATTATCAGTGCATATCTTCATGGTTTTCAGCTTGATGTCTTAAATACGCATGATTGAGAGTTAAACAAAAAATTAAGCTTCTACATAATTACTGTGGTACTACAGATATAAATCTTATTTGACAAGTTTTCAACAAGGGTATAACTTGCAAGGGCTTATTGAATAAACTTGCTATAGCTGTTGACCACTTTGTTGTGAAAGTTGTCCAAAATTTAAATAAAGTGGATATTCAGGCTCTACTAGCTCAGAAGTGAAGAATTATGTATTTTTTGTCATTATATTCAAGTTATAACCCCTTGAAATCATGGTTTGAAGTTTAAAATAGTGAATTTTGACAGAAAAGATGAGTTACAAGAAAAATCATCAAAAATAGAGTTTTGAAGATGTAATGAAATCCTCTTGAAAATATAAGTATGACATGTTAAGATATCAGAATCCACTCTCTTATTTGCTGTAGCGTGTATAACTTAAAAGTTATTTATGATCAAATTTTAAGCTTAAAATTGATCATTTATGATCACTCACTGTAATCTTTATTAAGCTTAACAGTTATATAAGTCATAAAACTGTTGAATACTTTTAGATTATGATTAATCCTAATAAAGTACACAAATTTTAGACTTCTTTAAAGCCTATGATGTCATAAAACTTGGAGTTATAGTGATGACTCTAAATAATGGCATAATAATGAGATAAGATGGTTCAATTATGATGTAAACATCACTAAGACTTAAGATACTAATCAATTCCAGTGGATAACATCAGTGCATACCTACTAGGAGCCTGTTGGGCTTCAGGGGGGAAGATTTTACTACAAATAGAGCTCTTTTTACTCTCTTTCCCCCCAAAACAAAACAAAAACAATAAATTATTGAAACCAAATGTAAAAACTTTCTTCTTTTTATATAAAACTATTGTATATTCAAGGAATCAAGTTCATGTTCATTATAATCATCAATTTTGATGTTATTAAAGAAATTTTTAAATTGTTATTTGTTGAATTCCTTTAAAGTCTTTAATTCCATGTAAAAACAAGAAAATTTGTGATTTCTTTCAATTTTTATTGTAAATATAATTTAAAACAGTTGTATTTATATTTTTTGGCGTAAAATCATTCAAAATTGTTATATCAAGTGTTAAAATTAGGTTATTTTCTCTTTTTATAATAATTTTTCTCTATTGTTATTTTTTAAAAAATTCCTAAATTAATATAAATAGTATTTATCTTAATTCATAACTTTAATATTAGGAATATTATTGCTCTAATGGTTTTTTATTATTAAAAAACAATTCTTAATGCTTTGATTATTTGTTTGTAAGAATAATAAAGTGCCATAAATATATTAATATATTTACTTTATTACATTAATATTTTTAATATATAATTTATATTATTATATTTATTTAATAATATAAAAATTCTACACCATAATTATAATATTCTTTATTATTATAATTACTTTTTATCTTATTATTTAGCTTTCATAAGGACATTCAGAGTACAATAAGTGAAATATTAGTAATTTTTACTTATTTTTTCATAGTCAAACCTTACATATTGCATATACCAATGAGAAAAAATTATTTTTCCCTATTCAAAACAAACTAATAAATTTTCTTTTGTTGTATAAATCTTCTTCTTTCCATGGATTGAAAACAAATGGCCATGATGTATTGAGTGACATCAATGAGAGCTTTCATATTAATACCAGGACAAATGAAATAAAATGAAAATGGATAATTTGACCATTGTATAAAGCATTGCTGGGTCACCCATGGTCACAATAAAATCAAATTATGATAATTATAGCTTTGAATCATGCACCAGAATGCTCTTGATCTTTTGAAAAAAAAATCAAAAATTTTGAAATTAAAATAAATTAAAATTTAATTTCAAGATAATTTAAAAATAATTTCAAAATAAAATTCAAAGCCCATTTATAAACTAAACAGTGCAATTTCACAAATTAGTTCATATGGGTCCCAAAAACAGCCCCCACCAGCCTTTCTAAATGAAAAATTAAGTTCCTGCGATTGCTAAAAACACCCCTTGGGTTGTCAAATCTGGCAGCCCTCTAGCTCCCCAAAAGTCTCAACATCCATGTGAAACCTTCCAGATCTCTCTCCAGTTTGCATTTTTTCCATCTTGCATCTGTTGCATCAATATTTCTTCTCACAAATCTTTTTTGAAGAAATAGATCTCAATGTAGATCCAACTCTCTTTGGTGATGAGCCACCATCATCTTGTAGCTCTGTACATGCTGATGACATAATTGAAATCATTACATGTGAGTTCAGTTGAATTATTTCATCATGTTCTTTTTCTAGATTAATTTTTTTTGGTATCAAAAATTGAAAAGAAACAAAGCTGATCAGCCAATTATAATTACATGGAGGACATTGAGCTCTAAAAGTGAAATAAAAAA
This sequence comes from Austropuccinia psidii, assembly GCA_023105745.1. NCBI lineage: Eukaryota > Fungi > Basidiomycota > Pucciniomycetes > Pucciniales > Sphaerophragmiaceae > Austropuccinia > Austropuccinia psidii. The sequence goes on from JALGQZ010000018.1 coordinate 7,462,372, forward strand.
TCAATAATCTGAGAACTCGTGAAACTCGAAATCTAGCTACCCTGAAAAATGCCGCAGCGCTGCGCGTAGGTATTCCGCAGCATCCAGGAGGTATCTCGTCGTTTAGCTCCCCATGGCCAGCGTATAGCAACGCTGTCGGAGATGCTATAGTGGCTTGAATCACTAAAATTATCAATAAATCGCCTCATAGAAGGCACAGCTACAGCTACCTGTATTGTACAATCCAAATTCAAAGGCCCTCCCCTCCTTCAGTCACATCATGAGCTTGGCTTTTGGCATACAAGCTTAGCTCGACTGGCCTTTTGGTAGCATATCATAATACGCCTCAGGGAAGATGTTACCTGCCACCGTGCTACCCGCTCCTAGACCTCTTAGAGATTCTCCAAGCAATCCAAATCATCAGAAACATATATAAACAATAAATGCTTTTCCAAAGGGCTCAACTCATATCTTCAACGGCTTTCTTGGCCTGTACTTTTATTTCGTTTGTGCTCACATTGAGCACTCAGGAATGTCGTCGAAAGTATCAGCCCCTCAGTGACAAGCCAGATGAAACGACAGTTAGTAAGCCTTCTTCCAAGCTAGCTTCTAAAATTCCTTCATCAGAATCGATTCGCTCAATTTTGGGACCATAGTATGTGTCAATCACGGAAATTATACCTACAACTGCGCAAAAAAGACATGTCGTGTTGGAGACAAGCATACGCCCCTAAGTCCGATAAAAAGTAAGGTATTTCACAATCTCTTATGAGGACTTGAAGGCTATGATTCATTAATTCATTAATTAATATCATTATTTGGTTCCTAATTGAACCTCAATCAAAAAAGATCCCTATGACGCCTTACGCTTCAGAGGTTGTTACCAAGGCACAAGTAGATTCGGCTTCATCTATCCCGACCAATATACTTCTGACCCGAATACGGATGAGATCGGTAAGTGGCTCCATAAGATAAAATCAAATTCAAGTCAGCCTCTTGACAATATATTTTTTTATCAATTCTGGTTTCAGACGTCGGGAAAGCGCACTCACTAAGCCACTCCGCACCACCCCAACCAATTCCTTTTGAAGGTACATTTAAATGTTGGTGGAATGGTGGCAGATTGAAAATGAATTACAAACGTTACGGTACGCAACTGAACTCTAGATTTCGAATAAAGTTAATCATGGTTTCAAATAAGATTCTTGCTTACTAAAATCTATATGGATGAATAGTGTGCGGTGAATGTGTTCTCATTGCAACAGGCTAATTTGATAGAGCACTAAACACAAGAGAATTCGACTTTTATTGGAATCCGTGACTCTTTGGAACTTATCACTATTATCTAAATCACTCATTCGCCATGAATTTGAATTTGATTTAAAATCACTTTCAATCTTTAGTTATTTGACTTTAATGATTTTGATAGTTGAAAATTTAGCAAACTTTATCTATCATTTTATCATTAATGTTCACATTTCCTTCTATGTTAAGATAAATTTTTAAAATTTTCTTTCAAGGAAACTAAACAATCTGCATCAAAAATACTTTTTTGAATCAGACCGTCTGATCTCATTTGAATTGAATGATCTTTTATAAAAAAATATCCACTAATTTCAATTATTTTAAAAAACTTTACTGTGAAAAAAATATTATTAAGACTCTTGGGTAAATTTTATTAACTAAACTTTCAAAGTTCAATATCAGTAAGTATAAGGTATATAGTTAACATTTTGAATAACTTAAAACCATAAGATATTTTATGAAAATTAATTTCAAAGAAAAAAGTAAAATCCATTTTACTCACTTCATCTATTCAATCCATTTGATCTATTCAATCTATTTAATCTACTAAAAGTTTAATATTTTATGTTTATTTTTTGACAATTTTCATTTTTTTTACTATTGAATATTAATCTTAATTGAATAAAAGATAAATAATATTTTCTATGCATAGTTGATTTGTGATTGATAATATATTAAATTATATTTTAAAGTTTTCAATTCAAGTTTTTTTTAAGAAAAAAAATTAAAATATTACTTTCACCCATTTTTTTGAAAAAATTCTTAAATTTAATTAATTTTATTGATATAGTTTGTCTTTTGGATTAATTTTTTATCCTCTTTTTTGAAATCTCAATTCATTTTTTGTTTTTAAAAAATAAATAAATGAATTGAACTAAATTTAGAATAATAAATTGAAATAGATTTGATAATATTAAATTGAACTACATTTAATAATATTAGAGTCTAATTAAAAAAAATAAAACAATTTCAATTAAGATCAATAATAATAAAATATTTGTTTTTATTATTAAGGAAATATAAAGATAAGATTATTTGGTTTTATTTCATTTCAATTTTATTAGGGGGGGTGAAACCTTCTGATCACCCAATTAAAACTATAGATTAACTGGTGTCCAAAATAAGCCATTTTGTGAATTAGAAATCCCACCCCATTTTAACTGAGTCCCCTGGAATTTTGATAAAATTAAACTCTAGTTTTAAAGCTCTGTTGTTTAATTTTGAACACTTTTCTAGGTTACCCTGACCAGAATTTAAACAACAAACATTCTATGGTTTAATCTCTACCAAATTTCCTTCAAAAATATTAGTTCCCCCTTCTGGCAGGGGTAGCAGGTGCAACCAAGCTTCCAGCTTCATAATGGGATCCCACTTGCTATTGTTATTTGGTCATATTCCAAGCTGCATTTTCAAGATTCAGAAATACTTCACATAAAATTAATTGAACCATATAATTTTCAAAATTACTGAAAAATTCTTAATTCAACTAAATTTGTTGAAGCAAAAACTAATAATTTTGAAAACAATTGAAGCCATCAAATATTGAATATTTCTTTTTATATTTTCCAAAATTAAAATATACACCTTCATGTTTTCTTATCATATCTGGCCTTTCAGGTTTTTTTTTCTGAAACTTATTTTATGAAAGCTGAATATTTTTAACTTTAAACATATTTAAACCAACTTATTTGTCTTTCAATAAGTACTTCTAATGAATTTTTTAACTCACAAACAGCTTAAATGTGTATGTTTTGTTATCAATTTTTTTCTGGAAGCTTGATTTTTCTACATTTATAAAAAGTAAAAAAAAAATTGAAATATATCATTCCATTTCTACCATTGAAAAACAATTTTGGATTCAAAACAAAGAATTACCAAAAAACCATTCACTCTCAGCCTGTGAATCAAAACCAGATCACAAGCATGACATCCAAAACAACATAAAGAAATGGTAGAGTAAAATACCACCAAATCATGGAGCTTAGCCAAAATAGCTCAAAAGGTATCAAAAGAAAGAAGAAAAAACCTGTTACCCAATATAAAGTTCCCATAATTATAAAACAAAGGATAACAAATTTTGTAAGGTGTGGATATGAAACTTTGATTCAAAATCAAGTACTTTTCCTATCCTCAAAATTTTTTTAAGATAAAAATTGATTGAAAATAGTATGAGATAATATTTTTAAGAGAAAACATGGCAATTTTATTGTTTTTAAATTTATTAGTATAAAAAACATAATATTATTAAGATTTATTGTTTTACAAAAAATAAAAATTTATCCTGAAAATAAACTACAAGAGATATTTAAGGCTACATAAGAAATTTCTTCAAAAGCAATTTCAATTGGAATTAATTGAGAAACAAACTGCAGGCAATTAATATAAGAACAGAGTCTTTAAAAATATTATTAAAGAGAAAACATGCCCAAAAGTGATAAGAGTGAATTTGGGAACAAAGTGACAAAGTTACCAGTGATGAAAGATGCTTTAATTCACTTATGGGGTGGTTCAAGGGGTAAAAATTACTATAAGAGTCACAAAAAATGATTATAATGAGTTTTTGTGAGCCTTTGCAATATGACCACATATCCAAAAAGGTAACAAGAAAACTTTATATTAATTATACTCATAATAATTATCTTCAAACTATTGAAAGTACCATAAATAGGTACAAACTCTGAATTAACTCAGAATATAATGAGTAGAAATGTGAAATAAATTACACCATTAGATTTCACATGGTAAAATACACATATATCATATTCATGGAATACCTGAAAAGTCAATAATTACTGAAGAATAAATAATAATACCCTAAAAATGACATAAAACCTTAATTAACTCAGAAACCAATGAGACAACATGTGAAATGAGTTGCACCATTGGATTCCCCATAGAAACCTACACATAAAACAACTTTATTACAATTTTCTCAAGTCAATACGTGAGGAATTAAGCTGAATATATGCACTTCTTTGGTCAATGCATATATTCATGGTTTGTAGCTAATATCTCTCAAAATATACATGATACAGAGTTGAACCAAAAGGAAATTCACCACTTAATTACTGTAAGAACATATATATGAAATTTCTTTGACAATTTATAAGCAATCTTACAACTTGTAAGGGTCTATTGAGCAAAATCACTGGAGCTGTTGACCACTTTGTTGTGAAAGTGGTCCGAACTTAAAAAATAGATGTTCAGGCTCCACTAGTTCATACACAAAGAATTATGTAATTTCTATCATAATATTTAAGGAATAACCCCTTTAAATCAAGGTTTGAAGTGTAGGATATTGAGTTTTGATAGAAAAGATGAGATACAAGAAAAATGATCAAAAAAAAATTGGATGATATAATGAAACTCTCTTGGAGGTTTAGTAAAGAAACGCCAAGATCTCAGAATTCACTCTCAGAATAGCTGTAGCATGTCTAACTTCAAAGTTATTAATGATCAAAGTTTTAGCTTAAAATTGATCATTTATGATCACTGGCTGTAATCTTATTCTAAGTTTAACAGTTATATAAGTAATAAAACTAGTGAATACTATTAAATTATGATTAATAATAATAAAATAAAAGAAGTTTAGGCTTCTTCCAAGCCTATTATGTCATCAAGCTTAGAGTTATAGTGATAACCCTAAATAATGGTGTAATAATGAGATAAGATGGTTTGATCATGATGTAATCATAACTAAACCTTGAAACACTCATCATTTCCAGTGGATACCATAAGTACACCTCTACTAGAAGCATACTGGACTCTATAAGGGAGGTATTTACTATAAATAGAGCTCTTTTTACTCTATTTTCCCCTCAGACACATCAAAACAATAAAACAATCAAACCAAAAGGTAAAATATTGCTTCTTTATATATAAATATTTTATATTATCAAAGACCAAAGGCAATCCTTATTGTAATAATCACTTTTGATGTGATTACTTCAATTTTTCACTTGTTTTCTTATATTTCTCTTAAAAATCTCATTTCTAAATAAAATCTAGAAAATTTGTAATTTCTTTTATTTTTGTTTGTAAATACAATTTAAATAAGTTTTATTTACATTATTTGGTGTAAATTTTTCTAAAATATTATATTAAGTGTCAAAATTAGGTTATTTTCTCTTATTATAATAATTTTTCTCTATGATTACTATTAATAATTCTTCAATTAATATAAATAGTATTTATATTGATATATAGCTATAATATTAGTAATATTATAGCTATTAATTGTTTTTTATTAATAAAAAACAATCTTATACGCCTTTATTATTTGTTGGTAACAATAATAAAGTGCTTTTAAGTATATTAATTATCAAATATTAATATATTTATTCATTATATTATTATATTTATCTAATAATATAATTATTTTTTATGCCATAATTATAATGAATCTTTATTATTCTAATTATTTTTATCTTATTCATTTTCTTTAGAAGGAAATTCAGAGTACAATAAGTAAAATATTAGTAATTTTTACATGTTGTTTCATAGTCAAACCTTACACATTTAGCACCTCTTGGTAATGTTGTCTTTTCCTTATTTTTCCTTTAATACTAGATTCCTAGCATAGGCTTCTTAGCTTTTTTTGGATACTTTAAAGAGGTTTAAAGAGGGAATAATGATTTTAGAAGAGTAAAATTTAAAATGCTATTTCACACAAGAATAGAAAAAATAGTGGCATTTTTTGGTAGAAAGGTTGTTTGCAATGATTGAACAGGTAATTAAATTTCTTGGTTGTGATCAGTAGAACTTAAAAGGAAGGTGAAAAAAACAATATTCTTCATGGGATTTTGTCACATGGTGGAATTTTATCTACAGATTTCCAGTATTTACTGGTCTTTTAACTGGTTTGATAGCCTTTTCAGGAATAAGTCAATTTTTTGAGATATGGAAGAAAGTATTGTGATGATAAACTGCTTAACAATTTAATGGCTTTAATTATTGTTGGAGACAAGAGGATATCTCATTAAAACACACCAAAAATTGCTTGTTTTTCCTCTTCATTGGTGTACAAGAGTTCTTCCCCTTGGATATTCCTTGTAGGCTCTTGTTGTGACTAATGTAGCTCCATGAGGATGAAATGAGTATTACCATCAGCTACATGCAATTTGGGATTCAGGGTCCTAAACCTGGGGGTACTTTCACATGGTGGAATTTGATCTACAGCTTGCCAGTATTAACCATTATTACAACAGGTTTGTCAGGGTGAGTCTATATAGTAGCTATAAAATGTAAATACAAGCTAGTATTATGACTGTGACACGTCAAAAACAAATAATAAATTAAATCTTCAGGTCCTACTGCTACGTGGTAACAGTGGTGATGAGTCTATTGAGGACCTGGGTTGCAATGCTCTAATATCTTTGACTGTAAAGAAACACTACAATAATTATATTCTACTTATATCTTTAATAATTCTAAGGGCACTACTGATGGATAACAGTCTTGTCACGTAAGAATATAGGTAAAGTAAGATAAGATGATGGGTTTTTGAAGGAAAAAAACCCTTCTTTTTATATCTTTCAAGACTGTCAAGAGTTATTAACTCTTCACACGTCAGAGGAGTGAAAATTTTCACTCCAATGGTCAGTCTGTGGTTCTGGATCCTCAATTCTGACGTCAGTAGAGGCATAATTGTGGTTTTGGAACCACAAATGATCATTCTGGATCAATACAGGGTGAAAAAACTTTTCACCTGCCACGTCAGCACTTGGATGTCGTTGTTCTGGTGTCTGTATGATCAATACTGGTCATTCTGGGCGGGTTTAAGCTTTGAACAACCATTATTTTGAGTATCAAGACAGTACTGGTTGGTACAGGTTTGGTACAGGCCAGTATTGGTCAAAATACTTCCAACCAAGATATCTTAGTCAGTTTTTGAGATATCAAGAAACCAAGAGCACAGAATTGAAGGTCTTAATGAGCTCTTCAATTTGGTATGCTTCATGTTTACCCTTCTTTCAAATAGCAAAAGTTATAAGGGTTTTAAGTTTTTGGATGTATTTTTGTACATCAGTATGAGGCTTCAAAAACTTCCATGCCAGATATCTTCTTCAATTTGGAAGATATCTGTATTCTGATGATACAATTTTGTAGGGCTTGATTAGCTCTACAGTTTGGTATATTACACTGTACAGTTGTATGAGTGTATGCCAAAGATACAGGGGTTTGTTTACTTTCTTGTTTTCAGAATATCTGTATTTCTGGTTGTTAAACCTTTGAACCAAGATCCCTCAGTCAATTTAAGAGATACAGAGGTCTAATGTATCTCAAATTAAAGCTGTTGTTTATATCTTTAATTTGGTTATACTTTTGTACAGTTTTGTACAAGCCCTCTTTGACTTTCAGGGGGGTCTTGGCTTTGAAATAAAGGTCATATGGTATCTCCAGTTGTAGTGGTGTTACAACAACATGGATGATATCATTGTGTAGCTCTCTATGTGAGCTTTAAGAAAAATAACATTTTGGTATATAATAACTTGAATATGCATAAGTTAGATGAGAGGTGAAAATAAGGGTTTTGACCTGTTTATTCTCCTCTAGGTTTGCTTATTCTGTTTGGATAAGGTTGGTGTTTAATTTAAGAGGATTGTTTTCTCTTATTTATTACCTGTATTGACTATGTTGGTTCAATACTTGTCATACCATTACTTATGGTATGTTGGATGTCATGCTAGTGCTCTGTTTTGAGTCACAGGCTGACATAACCTCCCTCAAAAGAAGGCTCATCATTGATGAGACTCTTCAGCCCTCCTGGAGGCTCTGAATCTTCTGAGGTGTATTTGTCCATCTGGGATTTCTTTCTCAGTTAACCATTTATCTTTATCTGCTGGTTGATTCTTAAATCTAACCAGATATTGCCTGTTGTCTTTCCCATTAATTCTTATTTTCCTGGCTTTAATGATCTTTTTCACTGGTCCAGGTGAGTCATCTTCCTCTACCAATCTTTCATGGGTGACTGTCTTCTTTCTGTCAGGGAATTTCTCCTCATCTGTCTGGTGATAAGGTTTGACCAGGCTCACAGGGAAAACTGGGTGTTTCCTAGAGAACTCTTTGGTCAGGTTGACTTCTACTGCATTCTTTCCTATTAATTTAATAATGGTGAATGGTCCTATGAATGAGTCTCTCATCTTCTTGGGTCCTCTTAGGTTGTTGATGTTAAGAGTTGAGATTAGAACTTGGTCTCCTTCTTTGAAGACAGTTTCTTGGTGATTTTTATCATATCTCTTTTTGTTATATAATTTGGCTTCAGCCACAAATTGCTCTGCTTTTTCACAGGCAGTCTTCCACATTGTGTGGAAGTCCTTAGCTGTGGGGTGTACTGAGAGGAGGTTCTTCTTCAAGTAGTCTACTGGAAGTAGTGGGTTCCATCCTTTCTCTAATGTGGCAGGGGTTTTTCCTGTCACTGAGTGTATACTTGTGTTGTATGCCAATTGTACAGCTGGTAGGAGGGTTACCCAGTCATGGGTATATCCCTCATTGTCTTTATATTCCATGCCATATGCACAAAACCTTCTAATGATGTCTTCTAATGCTTGGATCATTCTTTCTGCTAGACCATCTGTTTGTGGATGGTAAGCTGTGGAGAATGCTAGTTTGGTTCCCAGCATCTCATATAGATTAGTCCAAAATTCTGATGTGAATTTAGGGTCTCTGTCACTAATTATAATTCTTGGAACTCCACAGTTAGCTATCACATTGTTCCAGAACAATATGGCTGTGTCCATTGCTGTGTCCTCTTTGTGACAGGGGAGACATCTGACACTCTTGCTGTACCTGTCTACTACTACTAGGCATTCATTAAAGCTGTCTTTCCCTCCAGGGACCAGGCCTGTTACCCAATCCATGTTTATTATTTCCCAGGGGTGTTTGGGCTCCTCTATACTCTGGAGTAATCCATATCTTTTTCCATGACTTCTGTTGGCTTTTTGGCATCTGGTACAAGTGTTGATGTATTCACTCAAGTCTTGTTCCCACTTTGGCCACCAAGCTGTGCTAAAGACTCTTTCTTTAGTTCTTTCTTCACTCATATGTCCCATGTATGGGCAGTCATGGCATTCCTGTAGTATCAGGGAAATATGTTCTCTATTTATTATTACCAGGGCACTTGTGTGTTTTTCCCTATGGTACAGTAGATCATCTATCAGAAAAAATCTATTTTCTTTGAAGTTTTTGAGCCATGGATCTTCCAATTGGATCTCTAGTTCAGGACTCCTGTACTTTTGTTTTAATAGTTGTATCAATATACTACACTGTTTGTGTTTATTGTATGCTGATTGTACTATGCTAAAGAATTCTGTATTCAGATTAGAGGAGCTGATTCCCAGTATGGGTATCTCTTTACTCTCCCCATAGCTCTGTGCTGGGTTTGATGGGTCATTCCCTAATGCCCAGTTTGATAGTTTGAAGTTCTTTCTCCTATCTATCTCCATGCATTGTATAGGTATTTTGGTCCCATTTTCTGGGTCATATGCTGGATTCTCTTGGTCATTCTTCAGTGGCCATCTGCTGAGACCATCTGCATTAGTATGACTTTTCCCTTCTTTATAGATGGTAGTCATATTCCCTCTGTATTCTTGTATGGCTATTTGCCACCTAAGCATGTGTCTGTTTGTTGTCTTCATGTTCAACAGTGATTTGAGGGCTGTGCAGTCAGTAAAAACTTCAAATACTGCTCCTTCTAAGTAGTAATGGAGTTTTTCTAGTGCCCATACCAAGCATAGACATTCTGTCTGAGTAGCTCCATATCTGGCTTCTGAGTCTTTCGGTTGTCTTGATATATAGCAAATTACTCCTTCTTTGGGTATTCCATCCACTAGTTGCCTCTGGTGTAGTGCTGCTCCTAGTCCTTGGCTACATGCTGCATCTATATATAGCTTGAATGGTAGTTCAAAATCAGGCATCATTAGGACAGGGGCATTGGTCAGTTCATATTTGATCTTTTCAAATGCATCTCTTCTTTCCTTGGTAATTTCAAAGACTACATCTTTTGAGCACAGTTTGTATAGGCTACTAGTGATGTGTGCAAAGTTTTTTATGTGGCTTCTGTAGTAGCTAGCAAAGCCCAAAAAAGATTGCATTTCCTTGATGTTCTTTGGTACTGGTTTCTTCAGTACTGCAGCAACTTTATTTTGGTCTATAGCTAGGCTCAAACCTGAAACTTTGTGTCCTAGGGCTAGCAGTTCCTGCTGTCCAAAGTTACATTTTTGAAGAGATATCTTCATGTTGATTGGTGTGCATTTTCCCAATATTTTATCAATTTTCTTCACATGGTCTTCCCATGTTTCTGAGTATATTATGATATCATCAATGTACACTACCATCCACCCTTCCATTATTTCATCTTGAAATATGGTATCCATCATCCTCTGAAAATGGGCTGGTGCATTCTTAATGCCAAATGGCATTCTAGTATATTCATATATGCCCATATGGCATATAATTCTTAGCAATTTGATGGAATCTGGTTTAACCCCATTCTGGTGAAAGCCTTTCATGCAATCCATTTTTGTAATGAACTTGGCTTTTGCTAGTTTATCTAGTGAATGTGGTATCCTTGGGATGGGGTACCTATCTGCTTTGGTGTAATTATTCAAAGCCCTGAAGTCACCACATAGTCTGGATTTACCATCATTCCAAGCTATAAGGACTGGTGTAGTGACCTCTACTATCTCATTATGTCCTATTTTTCTTATTACCCCCATTTCTAGGAGTTCATTGATATGTTTCTCAATTTCTTTCCTAGTTTCCATGCTGGCTGGGTATGGTGGTCTCCTAAGCATAGGTGGATATGGTCTTTCTACATCCAGATATAGTTCTATATCATGTCCTTTGATTTTTCCTAGTGGTTCATCTCCTATTGCAAAAGCTCCTCTATGCTTTCTCAATACTTTCAGTAAGTTGAGTTTCATTTTACTGGTGAGTTGAGTGCCATATTGGGCTTCTTTGAATTCTTCCACTAGTTCTTTCAAGGTGTTATCATTTGTTACATGATTTATGTCAAAGGAAAATTTTTTGTCTTTGTTTGTACCTATGGTAAGATATCTGTTTTTACTATTGCAAATTTCCATACCATACATTCTTTGGTACTCTGTACCTAGTAAGAATCCTTGTACATGTGCATTCTCTAGAACTACAAATTCAGGTTCCAGTCTGATATTTCCTTTTTGGTGTGGGATAATTATCTCTTTGATTATTGTCCCCAGTGAGTGCATTTTGCCTGATGCACTTTTAAAGTTTCTAGCTTTTGTTGGGATTATATCTTCTTCCCATTTGGGGAAGTGTTGTTTCAAGTATTCTTTTGCCACTATGGAGCAACTTGCTCCTGTGTTAATGATAATTGGGTGTTTACAGTTCTCAATATAAACTGTCAATTTTGTAGGTGTTCCATGAATGAATCCCATCCCTCTATTTGGGGTTACCAGGAATGTTTGTGCATTCTGTGTGTGCTTACAGAGCTCTTTGTCTGTTGTTATTTGTGGTATTCCTGAATCCAATTCAATGTCTTGTATGTCAAGTGAGCTTTCTTCATTGCATTCCACTATGTATTCTTCTATGGTATCAGGTTCACTTTGTGATTCTGCTCTCATACCATTTCCCATGCTGTCAGAATCAGATTTTTCACCTGTTTGTTCTTCTTCTGATTCTTCATCAATTTCATATATTTTCTTTTTTGGTTTTGTGCAATTGTTGGCATAGTGGTCTGGTGATCCACAGTTGTGGCACACATATTTCTTTTTTGGGGTTTCTTTCCCTTTTTCTTTGTTTGTCTCTTTAACTTCAGACCTCTTGTCTTTGAAGTTTGGTTTATAGGATGTGTACCTTCCTATGGAGGTTTTTTTTCTCACATCATGTATGACATTTGATATGTCATCAATGCTGCTGATGTTGTTGCATCTGCATTTGACTGCATGTTCTAGATCTCCTGGCAATTTTGTTAGGAGTTTATGGTTTCTCATTTCTATTGTAATATTGGGTTCAATAGCTTTTAGCCTCTTTGTTTGTTTGAGGCACCATTCATAAGGGTCTTTTTCTGTGGAGTATCTATCACTTTCAAAGGACATGATCTTTTGCCAGATCCAACTACCATTGCTATGCTTTTGTATAATCTGGTTCCTCCACCATGGCCAGCTTTTCCTGCCATGTATTTCTTTCATCTCAGTATACCATATGTTTGCATGGCCTCTGAATGCTGTGTTAAGTCTTGTTGTGATCCAGTAGTCTGGTATCTTTGGGACATCAACAAAGAGTCCATCAATATAGTCAATGATCTCCATATGGTCATATTCCCCAGTTCCTGAGAACTTTGGCCAGTTTGTTACTTCTGGTAACTGTTTTAGTGCCTGTTTCTCTGAATAGTTGAGATTTTCCCCATCTTGGTACACTGACTCTGATCTTAACTTTGGAATCTGATATTCAGGTTCCTGGTCATAGTCTTTATCCTCTTCTTTCAATTTTGTAGAGGTAGTAGGTTGACCTTGTGTTGGAGGGTATTGATTGTCTTCCCTGTCATAGAGGTAATAAATTTCTTTGTCAAAGTTATCCTGTTGCTGCTGGATACTCCTCAGATCCCTCCTCACAGTTTGTTGTTCTTCTAGAATTGAATTCAACTGTCTGTTAGTTTTTTCAAATTCTGTCAAAATTTTGGCCAGATTTGTATTTAAGTCTTTTATGACTGTTGCTTGGAAAGCATTTTCTTCTTTCAATGTTTCCACTTCTGTCCTCATTTTTCCTGAGGTTTCATGTGTCCAATCCATGAATTGGGCCAATTTGGTCCATGTGAATTTGTTTTCAAACTCATGAGTGTGGATTGTAGTTTTGGTTATTAATTCTGGGTCTATTGAGTCAGAACTATCAAAACTATTTGTAGGTACAACTATTTCTTGCTTTTGTGTACTTCTTGGACTAAGTCCATCAGCTTTTTCATCAATGGGTCTGCTTCCTTCTTCCTCTGGTTGAAAGAAGTTTTGTTTTTCCCTTGGGCTCCTTTTCTCCTGTTGGAAACTACCTGGAAGGGTTGGGGAGCCTTGGATGAAGTTTCCTTTGGCTTGTAGGGCCTGGAACTGCTGGATTGTTTTGGGGAAGATGGGACTTCTCCTTCCATTTCTGGGGGTACCTGAATCTGACTGGGCTCTTCCTTGTGCCAAGATCTCTCTATGGCTTGTATGGCTGCCTGGTTCTCTTTGATTCTGGTTGCTCTTTCTTCTAAGAGCTTGAAATTCTTGTTGGGATTCCAACCTTGCATTTCTGTCATAACTTCCATCCAAGCCATTTGCTTGAGACAGATCTTCTGGGTTGTTATCCCCACTTCTGCCCATGATGCTTCCATAGTGAACATTTTGTTGTCCATGCTCCATGTGAAGAGGTCTCTCAGGAGTTTGTGTATTTGGAGGACCTGTTCTGCATCTGTCCAATCTCCTGGTTGGACTTCTGGGTTGAATTTGATTTGGAATAAGACCTTGGGTAGGAGTTCCCTGATGGTAAGTCCTTTGCTGGTCATTTGCTCCAGTTCTTCTTCCTCTGTGTCTTCTTGGCCAGTGTTCTGGTTGATTTCTTGGGAATCCAAGATCTCTAAGAAGTGGAGGTGTCATGTTAACAATGTTAAAAAATGACAGACAATAAAAAATGTTGTATTTTTCAAGGTTTATTTACCTTTAGCAGGCCCTTGTACAAATTTATGATCTATACTCTTTGGAAATTTGCCTTTAGAGTTTACAACTGGGTTGATAACAGTGATTTTCTGTTTCTCAATTTGTTTTGGTGATCCAACTGGTTTTGTTGGAGCTTTTCTGGGTTTTTTGGCCCTTGGCACGGCTATTGGTGTCCAATCTTTTGAGTTGATTGTCACTTCACTGTGTCTTTTCTGCTTGCCCTTGGTTTTTGGCAGCACCTCTCTGTCTTCTGAGGCTGTCACAGATGGATTTCCTTGTGACTGGTTTTCTAATGGAATGTAGTCTTTTTCCACTATTCAGAAAAGATATTTCAGATTGTATATCAGTATTTTATGATAAAACGAAATGATTATATTCAATTCTACTGTTATTTTTCGAAATTTTTAAGTATTTTATGTTTTTTTATTATTTTTATATGTTTTTATTGAAAAATAACAGTTTTTGAGTTTTTCACTTATGTTTTATAAATAAAAACTGTAATATCCAAGTGTTTTGTGAATGATTCACTTGGATATTATTGTGTTTTTGTATAAACACGTCAAATTTATTAAATTATAATAAATTTGATTTGTTATTATTATAAATATTATAATTAATGTTTATTATAACACTTGATATTTGATTCAAATATCAATTAATTACAAGTTTTCACGTCAATTTGAGTGATATCTTGTTTTAAGGGAAATATTTAATTAAAATATTCCTTATAAATAATAAAAAATTATTTTATTATTTAATATTTATTAATTATTTATTAATAAATGTTTCTATATTAATTTTCACGCACTTTGGTGAAAAATAATAGTAAAATAAATAGTATACTGTTTGTATATTATTATTTATATTGAAATTTAAATAATACTGTTGTATTATTATTAAATTTTGTGGAAATTATTGCAATATAATAAAAAGGAGGATTTGTACTCCTACTCTCAACAAAAATATTTTGTAATATATATTTTTGGAGGAAAATAATTTGTATATATAATATATGATGCTAAAAAAAATGATAATAATATAAAATAAATTAGAAATTTTACTCACTTTTAGTAAAATACCTTGTAAATAGCTTAATTTTACGCCTAATTCAGTTCAAAACACGTCCAATAAGGTTGAAAACCCACGGCCAGGCCCCCAAAATGTCAGGGTGAGTCTATATAGTAGCTATAAAATGTAAATACAAGCTAGTATTATGACTGTGACACGTCAAAAACAAATAATAAATTAAATCTTCAGGTCCTACTGCTACGTGGTAACAGTGGTGATGAGTCTATTGAGGACCTGGGTTGCAATGCTCTAATATCTTTGACTGTAAAGAAACACTACAATAATTATATTCTACTTATATCTTTAATAATTCTAAGGACACTACTGATGGATAACAGTCTTGTCACGTAAGAATATAGGTAAAGTAAGATAAGATGATGGGTTTTTGAAGGAAAAAAACCCTTCTTTTTATATCTTTCAAGACTGTCAAGAGTTATTAACTCTTCACACGTCAGAGGAGTGAAAATTTTCACTCCAATGGTCAGTCTGTGGTTCTGGATCCTCAATTCTGACGTCAGTAGAGGCAGAATTGTGGTTTTGGAACCACAAATGATCATTCTGGATCAATACAGGGTGAAAAAACTTTTCACCTGCCACGTCAGCACTTGGATGTCGTTGTTCTGGTGTCTGTATGATCAATACTGGTCATTCTGGGCGGGTTTAAGCTTTGAACAACCATTATTTTGAGTATCAAGACAGTACTGGTTGGTACAGGTTTGGTACAGGCCAGTATTGGTCAAAATACTTCCAACCAAGATATCTTAGTCAGTTTTTGAGATATCAAGAAACCAAGAGCACAGAATTGAAGGTCTTAATGAGCTCTTCAATTTGGTATGCTTCATGTTTACCCTTCTTTCAAATAGCAAAAGTTATAAGGGTTTTAAGTTTTTGGATGTATTTTTGTACATCAGTATGAGGCTTCAAAAACTTCCATGCCAGATATCTTCTTCAATTTGGAAGATATCTGTATTCTGATGATACAGTTTTGTAGGGCTTGATTAGCTCTACAGTTTGGTATATTACACTGTACAGTTGTATG
The DNA here is from genome assembly GCA_023105745.1 of Austropuccinia psidii. Classification (NCBI taxonomy): domain Eukaryota; kingdom Fungi; phylum Basidiomycota; class Pucciniomycetes; order Pucciniales; family Sphaerophragmiaceae; genus Austropuccinia; species Austropuccinia psidii. Next base: position 7,478,425 of record JALGQZ010000018.1, read on the forward strand.
AGTGTATGCCAAAGATACAGGGGTTTGTTTACTTTCTTGTTTTCAGAATATCTGTATTTCTGGTTGTTAAACCTTTGAACCAAGATCCCTCAGTCAATTTAAGAGATACAGAGGTCTAATGTATCTCAAATTAAAGCTGTTGTTTATATCTTTAATTTGGTTATACGTTTGTACAGTTTTGTACAAGCCCTCTTTGACTTTCAGGGGGGTCTTGGTTTTGAAATAAAGGTCATATGGTATCTCCAGTTGTAGTGGTGTTACAACAACATGGATGATATCATTGTGTAGCTCTCTATGTGAGCTTTAAGAAAAATAACATTTTGGTATATAATAACTTGAATATGCATAAGTTAGATGAGAGGTGAAAATAAGGGTTTTGACCTGTTTATTCTCCTCTAGGTTTCCTTATTCTGTTTGGATAAGGTTGGTGTTTAATTTAAGAGGATTGTTTTCTCTTATTTATTACCTGTATTGACTATGTTGGTTCAATACTTGTCATACCATTATTTATGGTATGTTGGATGTCATGCTAGTGCTCTGTTTTGAGTCACAGGCTGACAAGGTTTCATAGCCTTTTTGGTAAGATATCCTTCTTTTGAGGTCTTGCAGACACCATTATTAAAGCTTTAGACATTGGTGAGACAAAGGATAGGTATGGGTTACTGAAATAAACAGGTCATGAGATTTTACTCACTCCAATCTGATGGACAGACCTTTATATGCTTCAGGGAGGGTATGGGTTTTAAACAGTCTAAATATGAAAAGGTAATTCCTTATCCAACTACTTATATTTCTACCTTTGAGCTCTTGTCTAAAGCTTCCCTATTTCTGACTCAATCAGTCTTTTAGGCCTCTATCAAAAAGAAGAAAGAAACTAAGAAATAATGAAGGTAACAATGCAAAGTGAAATTGTGTAAGGTAAACTCTCTTCATTCAAAAAAGATTTTTCAAATTCCACACTGAAAGCTGAGACCAAAAAAGCATTAGTACTATATGAACTCATTATTCAATAGCACTATATAAAGATACTAAATCAAAAGGCTATGTGCTGAAAAGTAGGACATAAATGTTGTAAAATTAAAAGATTCTTCCCCAATACTCTTGCTGTATTCTCTTTGTATCAAATAGGGCAGGTAGTTGGGATCTAAGTGTCATAATAATAAAGAACCAAAGCTGATCATGGAGCTAGTTATCATCATCCTTGTTTCACTCAAAGCTAGGTCTTCAATATCTGCTTTTAGTTAATATTGAAACTCAATCATGTACCCCAATAGCTACTCTACATCTAGCTATTGCATTAGTAAGGTTCAAAGCCAGCAAATTCTTATTCCCATGATGATATAAAGTTTGGCTTAGGCTTCTTTTTCAATCATCAACTTTAAAGCTCATCAGCCAAGTCATCAGCCAAAACTATTAATGGCTCATGACTTCCTCTTTGCTTCCCTGGTTGACCTTGGCTTGGAAAATTATTTCCTGATCAAAAGAAAATTCCAGGATCACCATGTAAGTGCATTTCTCCAAAAGAATATCCATGTAATTTAACTTTTTCCAGCTAAATTTGGCCATATTTTTTTGTTTCCACTGGTTTTCAATCCTGGAATCATCCATATTTCATTTCTGGAAGCTTTCTCTTGTAACTAATTTTGAATTTTGAAGCCTTTGTGTCACCATTATCATGGCCTGGATTTGGAATTCTCAATCATGATGCACCACCTTTGCTTAAGACAGGTTGCATATTTGTGAAGCTCAATATTCAATCTATATAAATGATCATTGATATTAACAGCCTCGTGGGAATGAACTGGAAGTGTTTCAAATTACAAGAGGCCCTGTTTCATTGCTTCATGGCCTGGCAAATCAATCACAACTATTGAACAATCCTTAAAAAACTGCAAGCACTTATCCTGTCTCAGACCTCTTCCAACTGCTAGCATCTCCAGTGTCAAGACCAAATGTTTTAGTCAAGAATTATTGACCTAATTATCTATTCCTTCCACAAATGGAATATCTGGTTCTCATATGAAAAGGTGTCATTGTGAAAATGAGGAGCTCATGGTAAATATGCTATTCAAGAAGCAAGAAGAACTTCATGATGACTCAAAGAGAAAACAAGACATATCACAATCCATCCTTTGTGCATATGGACTTTAAAAATATATACACTTCTTTGGAGGATGAAGATAATTATAATGGTAAGTCATTTTATAGACAAGCTTTTTTCTTGCTTATTTGGGCTAAATAGTTTCTCATGGATCATTTGTAAATAGAAAAAGTCAGCTTGGCGGTAAAAGAAGAATATGAATGCACAGGAATTCTGTGAGCCTGTGAGGTATATATAACATACCCATAAGGCCACAAATAACTTTATATACATTCCATTCAGTCTTGAACAGAATTTTCAATTGGATTGATAATAAAAAATAACAAAAAGTAAGTATAAATTTTTTTTATTAACAAAGTCATAATTATTATTTTATTTTTGGATTCTACACCAAAAATAACCTAGGGTACACCCACCAGGTGTTATACCCAAAAATGATTATTTCTTATGTTATTACAAGATTTAAGAGTCTTCCAGTACAGTTGCAAATTTTTTAAAAAAAAATAAAATTGTTAAACTTAAGCTTAAATAAGCTTAAATTTAAAGTTGCATAAGGTTTATGCAGACATACCAAAATTTTAGTTAAAATTAAGGTTTTGTGTATATTTACTTAATTGGCTAAGGATTTGCCATACAGGATGTAAATCCTGTGTGGGTTCAATTTAAAAGGGTTTAAGCCATAGTATGGCTTTGAATAAATAAAAGGGCAAAATCTACACAAAAAGGTGGGACAAAGGAAAAAGACCAAACATAGCTGGGGTAGCCAACTTTTTGCATCTGCAAGGATTAAATTAAGGTTTTCCACCTGTATTGGAGGATCTTAAGCCTTATTTAAACTTTAAGATTAGAATTTTATCCAACCATAAAGTTCAAGCTGGTTTTATCCCAATTTGGATAGTAATTTCAACCTTCCAAATGGTAAATCCAAATATGCAAGCTTGAAATCAAGGTTTTAAGAACTTTCAAAGCTTAAAAAAGCTTAAAACCTTAAAGTTACAAGCATTTAAACCTTATCAAAAAGCTAAGGTTTGGTTTGTATTGCTATTTTATGTGTAAAAATAGTAATAACTTCAAAAACCCATTAAAAATCCAATTCTTGATGGATTTTCCTGGAATTTTCACACAGCTTACAATTTAATTTTTTCTGTGTACAATTTACATATTAAGGATCTTTTATAAACATGTTTTATTGTTCATTAGGCTGGAAAATTACCCTTTTGATTATACTTAAAGAAAATTAAGATTTCTCTAAAAATTAATTAAAAATTGAGTTTAAGAGCTTTTTGCATTGTTCATTTGATTAACCTTAATATAAATAAACTTATCTTATATTAGAGCTTTATTTAATTAACCCAAATGAGGATTAAAGTGACTTGGAGCTATGAATAACACTGGTAACTTTGAATTGGAATTAAAAATAAGTTACCTTAAGTTAAGAACCTTATTTTTAAGAAATATTTTTCAGTTTTTACCTGAGAACGCCCTCTATATCCATTATGAATCATGAGAGCTGCTATATAGACATAAAAATAGTCTATTCATCACTGGTTTTGTTCATTATTAATTATAAATCCAATTATATTAGACATTCAAAAAGGTAAAGTTTTATTACATATAAAATCATATTATTAAAGTAATTCTTAGGTTATTTTATTCTTTATTAATCTTAAATTAAAGATTTTGAATCATAAAATTCAGATTATTGTTCTAATCACCAATAATATATTTTATTTTATAATATTATCATCTTAAATATCTTTTAAAATCCACAAATTCCTCTTGAAAACTCTTTAAATCATATGTTTATTATAAAAGGTGTTTTTATCTCTAAAATATTTATTTTTTGGTATGTTTTTAACTTATAATAATTATTTAATATAATAACTTTTATATTTAACTTGCTGTATTAAATACATATTATAAATAAGTTTTTCTCTGAAGTTCTACATTTTTTTATCTATTATTAGTTTTTTTATATAGAATTTTTCTATAAGAATTATTTCTACAGAGTGTTTGTGAAAATTCTTTTCTGAATAATATTTATATTACTTATAAGGGGTTGTATATTCATATTTTCCATGTGTAATTGTCTCATAAAGAGCTTTACACTTCTTATTTTTATGACTTTCAGTGACTATAACAATAATAGAATAATTATAATTTATTATAATTATTAAGATTTTTTTATTGTTAAATTATTTAATAATAATTAAATTTCTTTTTTTGGATATAATTATTGAAAATAATTATATAAATTTGTGGTTATAATATTTTATTATATTATATTTTTCTACTGAGGATAGTCATAGTACTCTTTATATTGTTACTATTCTAAAGCGCTTCATAGACAAACCTTACACATTCAATTTCCTTTATACTTATATGAATTTTAACCATGAAGCACAGAGCTTGGAGCTCAGTGTCCAAACTATTCAACATCAATGGCACAAATAAGAATGCAGAGTCATGGAAACAGCTCAGTGGCTGCAGAAAGTAGGTGTGGGCTTAGCTCAAGAGAATACTGGAAGCCTAATGTCAGGCAGATTCTACAATAAGATTATAGAATAGTATATATCACTTTAATTCTGACTGTGACACAGTAACTTGTAATGAAAAAACAGCTTTAATAATAGTAATAAGGGCTTTACTCTGGATAATAGTAATGGTGAGCACTGCTGAAATCCCAGGATGCACTTTCTATCATTTGATTCACTATAACAAGAAATACAATACTAAGATTATATTATAATGTGATCATTTTCCAATATTATGACTGTTTTCCAAAGTTTTACTGCATAGAATTGTAAGAGCAAGATGGGGATTCCTCTTTTAGTCAGAGAAAGGTCCCTTTTTATCCTGAAACTGGATGAAAAGGCCCTCTAGACCAGTTCATGTAGGAAGCATGAATAATTCACACTCTCAAGTACTTGCTTACGGCTTTCACCCTTCCTGTATAGCATGTGTTGGGCCCAGATGTGGTTTTGAAACCATATCTGGGCAGGTTTCACCAATACAAGGTGAAAGGGTTTATCCAGGGACCACACATCCTTCTTCTGATGTGTATGATGCCTAGAGGTCTGTACATAACCTGTATGAGGACCCCATATTGACAAAACTATGATGTATTCAAGGATAAACAAGCTCCTTCATAAAATTGAAACCTCATATTTAAGGGTATGGGGAAGTATCCCACAGTAAAGGTGTATTGGCCCAGCTATGGGATTATAACCTTAAAGCTGCCATACCTCTGTCAGTTTTCAAGATATTGAGCTCAATGTTGGTTCATTCTGTCACCCTGGATGAGCTCTACACATTGATACCTCATTTTGTATGGGTAACATTAAATATGGCAAAGTTATCCCTTTTTTAATTCCCATTGTCCAAATATAGATTTTTCTTAAATCCTGTATGGAAGTTGTTTTCTCCATAAATCTTTCTCTGGTTTGATTATGGGTTAATTAATGGAGCCATCAGATATCCCTGACTGTGATCTCTCCAAGAAAACCCTGCTTTAGGTATCTCTTACTCAAACTGTACAAGTTAGATGAGAGGTGAATGTTTTGTTCACCCTGATTTGGCTTATTTTTGGCCATAAATTCTGCAGTTTGTTAGATTGATTAGGCTAGTACCAATGTATAGCCTTGGTTGAAAGCTTCAATTTGAACACCCATTTGATGAGGTTCAATTTGTTTCCATGGATTCCAGATGAGAGATGAAAGTTAAGGTTCATGCTCATAAACTGCTTTGAGTAGGAATGACTTTGTTATTCTTGGTGTAAGCTTTTACTATGAAACACTAAGATAATATTACAAATATTTTACTTATTTTACTATGAATGTCCTTCTAACCTTTAAGGATGAGATAATAATAATTATAATTATAACAAATTATTATAATAATGGCATAATATAATTATATTATTGAATAAATATAATAATATGATAGAAATAAATGTATTAATATTTGATAATTAATATGTTTATGGCCATTTATTATTGTTACCAACAAATAATAAATGTGAAACATATTGTTATTTAGTAATAAAAACCTATTTATAACAATAATATTACTAATATTAAAGTTATATATTAATATAAATACTATTTATATTTATAAAAGAAGTATTACAGATAATAATTAGAGAGAAAATTATTATAATGAGTGAAAATAACCTAATTTTTATGCTCAATATAATAATGTTGGATGGGTTTATTCCAAATAAAGTAAAAACAACTTATTTAGCTTGTATTTACAAATAAAAATAAAAGAAATTACAAATATTCTTGGTTTTATGTGGATTTAGATTTTGAGAGAGAATTTTAACAAAAAAAAATAAAAATTGATGTCATCACATCAATATTGGTCATTATAATCAAAATTATATTGGGTATTTAATAATGTAATGAATTTATATATAAATAATAAATATTTTACCTTTTAGTTCAATGTTTGAATGTTTTCCATGCATCTGAGGGGGAAATAGAGTAAAAAGAGCCCTATTTATAGTAGAATATTCCCTCCTAGAGTCCAACAGGCTTCTAGTAGACGTGAACTGATTGTATCTACTGTAATTGATCATTATTTTAAGGCTTAGCGATGATTACATCATAATTAAACCATCTGATCACATGATTATGACATTACTTGGATTTATCACTATAACTCTAAGTTTGATGACATCATAGGCTTGGAAGAGACTTAAAATTTGTGTATTTTATTATTGTTAATCATAATATAATAGTATTCACCAGTTTTATCACTTATATAACTGTTAAGCTTAAAATAAGATTACAGTGAGTGATTATAAATGATCAATTTTAAGCTCAAGATTTGATCATTAATAACTTTTAAGATATACACATTAAAGCCAATAGTAGGATGGATCCTGATAGCTTTACATTTCATCATTAGACTTTCAAGAGAATTTCATTACATAATCAAAACCCTATTTTTGATTATTTTTCTTGTAACTCATCTTTTCTGTCAAAATTCACTATTTTATACTTCAAGCCATGATTTCAAGGGGTTTTACCTTGAATATAATGACAAAAAATTCATTTTCTTCATTTATGAAATAGTAAAGCCTCAATATCTACTTTGTTGTAAGTTTGGACCACTTTCACAACAAAGTGGTCAACAGCTATAGCAATCTTATTCAATAAACCCTTATAAGTTATAACCTCATTTATAGCTTATCAAATAACATTTATATCTGTATTCCACCAGTAATAATGTGGTAAATTTCTTTTTGGTTTAACTCCCTATCATGTCTATTTTAAGAGATATGATTTAAAAGCCATGAATATATGCACTGACCATAAAAGTGCATATATTCAGGTTATTTCTTTAAATAGTGGCTTCAAAAATATGAAATAAAAATTTTATATGTCAAGTTTTCCATGGGGAATATGATGGTTCAATTTATTTCACATTTTGCTTCATTGGTTTCTGAGATAAATAAGAATTTATGTTATTTTAATGGCATTTTTACTTATTATTCATTAAGTATTGACTTTACAGACATGCCATAAAAATGATTTATTTGTAATTTATCATGAGTAATCTAATGGTGTAATTTATTTCACATGCTTACTCATTAGAATGAAGGTTAATTAAGAATATATTCCTATTTATGGTATTTTCACTTATTCCAAAAGAATTATTTCAAAAGAATAATTAATGTAAAGTTTTCTTGTGACCTTTTTGGATATGTGGTCATATCTCAAAGGCTCACACTGGGTCCTATGGCTATGGGATTTTTATATTTGGCAAGAGGTGACATTCCTCTTTCATTTGATACCTTTTAAGCTATATTGGCTCAGCTCCATTTTTGGTGGTATTTTGCTCTACCATTGGTTTTTGGTATTCTTTCTGTCATGCTTGTGCTCTGGTTTGGAGCCACAGGCTTACACTACCAGACAAGATTGAATCCAAATTTCCTTTTATTGAGCACATGATCATAGTTTTTTGAAACAAACAGAGTGTTTCTGGTTTCAATTTATATGATACAACATTGTTAACGCATGGGAAATACCATTCTAATCATATTGAAGGGATGGATTAATTGGGGTTGATGAAAAATATCAATGCATTATTTAAAATAATGATGATTCAATTAGAAGACCTAGTCTGGTTTCAAGTGGAAGTGATTTCATAAATCAACAAAAGCAAGCACTTGCCTCTGATTATTCCAATGGAAATTAGGATCATATGTATTAACGTCTTGCCAACAAAACAAGAAATGGTGCCACCAAATGTCAGCTTTCAGGTATATTTTACATACCCAAATAGCACAAAGTTGCTATCAAAATAAATTTTGAGCTATTCATGACCCATAAGTCATGCATATGTTCAAAATTCATCAATTGTATCCTAGAAAAGATGAATAACTTTTTTTGAGTAAGTAAATCCATGGATTTAAGTCCATATTTGTATTTGACACAAAGGCTCACCCAGGGTATCTCCATAGAGCAAATCAGCTTTTAGTAACTCCATGGGGCGTCATATGGAAAATATTCAAACACCACATCATCATTACCACATAAAATAATTGTGAAAGTTTGGTTTTTCTCAATTCCACACTGAAATAATGGGAATTTGAGAAATCCCATGTTACATATACACTGAGAATAGTGCTATTTATGTTTTTGGAACTTAGTATTACTGTATTCCTACATACAGTTTTGAGAAACCCATAGCGGATATCAGTCTTTAAACCTGAATTACTATTTTTGATGTTAAAATAGCTAAGGGGGATAAAAGACAGCAAAGAGAGCCAGGGTGCCAGGGTGCCCAACTTTGGGAACTTCTAATGCATTAATAGATAGAATGCTTGCATAAATGGCTAATAATGGCCCAATTAGTATACCAAAGCCTTGTGGGAGCATGGTTACCAGGTTAAAGTCTCATTGAATCATTAGAAAATAGCAAATAAGCTGCTATTTGGATATGACAAGGAGGTAATGAGCAGCTCTGAATCCTTCAACCATGTCAATTATTAATAATTTTCAATTGATAAACCTTGAATAATTAATTAAAACCCTCTTCAAACTAGTATGGCTGCATTTACCTCATCAAAACAAGCTATTACTGTGCTAACTGCTTTTCTATGTAGAAATAAGTTAAAAACTTCAAAAATTCATTCAAAATACAATTCTTAATTAATATTTCTGAGTATTTCAGAAAAAATGGAGAAAGATATTATCCATCTAAAAAGAAAAACAAGTTGTGAATTTATAATTTAAATGGAAAGTTTTACTTACAGTCCATTTTTGATTATCCCACATGAAAAATTGAATCTTCAAAAATTCACAGAAAATTCAATTGGTGATGAAATTTCCAATCAAATTTATAACTTTGGTAAATTAATGTTTTTTTTTTGAAATACAAGAATATTTAATGTTCTTACTTTTTTATATCTTAAACCTAAATTGGTTTGTAGTCACATAAAATGACGTCAGTAATTATGATGATGTTATGTGAAAACCAGTGACTTAATTAATAGTACAAAGAAGATAGTTACTTTCACACTCATTGTATTTTCAGTTTTCTCTATAGCACCCCTCTACAATCTTCTAACTACTTAAAAGAGTCCTCCTCTTTCTGTTTTTTCCTAATCATCTTATAATTTAATCATATAATTAATACCAACAAGTAATTATTAGTTTAATTTTTTCTTAATTGTTTAAAGTATTTTCAAATAAATCAGAAGTACATGAAATCATAGGAATAAACCACTTTCAATAATGTTTAACTGTCATATTGCTTTATTACTGTTATAGATCAATTTTTATTTTTTAAATCCCCAATTACTCTGTAAAATCACTTTGCCAATTCTTTTCAATGTATTATTGGAGTATTGGTGAGTGTTTTCATATAATTCTTAGAGTTTTTCTCTATTAATATTTTTCTTCAAAAATTATATTTATGATCATTCTTGAAAAATATAATTATACATCAAAATAATCTAATATTATTTTAATAAGAAGTTTTATTATTAATATGTTGTATAACTGATTCTAGTATACAATTACTTCTTACTATTATAATTACTATTAATGTATAACAGTTGAAACAAATAACTAAGTATTTAACTATTGAATTATGGTTTTAATGAGCTTAGCTATTATATCTCATAAAAAAATTAATATTAATGTTGAATAATACTAATATTATCCAGAGTTTAATAGACAAATCTTAAACCCAATCTCAGGAAAGGCCTTGAAGAAATTGGGTTCCAGTGATAATAAGATTTCAGATAAATTGGTTATAAAAAATGATCATTTTGTCTTTGGATTTAATTATTTGCAAGATGGATAGCTCATTGAGAAGATGCACAGCAATTCCTAATATATCTATGACCATGAGGTTAACTCACCAAATATGAAGCAGATGGAACTTAAGGAAATTGATGCAATCAAAATCTTAGAGCTGGATTAAAAAGGTGAAATTTAGAAAGAACATCTTAAAAAGGATATGATAGAGTTGAATTTCCAGATAGATTTACAACAAAGGAAGGTGAAATTGGATACCCAGAAGGAGAATCATAAGGAGAAAATATACCTCATGAAATTGGAGCACAACAGGCTGATAGAGAGCTCAAAAGGGACTTGGGCAATAAAACAAGTTCATATTTGAAAGAATCATCCTTTCATACAACAAAGGAGCTTGGTTTGATGAAAATGGAGCTAAATCAGAAATATTGGTGTCTGAAACATGATATCACATTGGATTCAAAGGCTCAATGCTTCTCAATCATTTACTCATTGTGGAAAGATGGATTGTCTGTACAGTAAATCAAAGAGAATTTAGCCTTACTCAATGATTTAGGTTTGTAAGAGGCACATTTCTCCCATGGTAAGCTGAGCTTAAGACTAGATAGATGAATAAACTTACTTTGTACTTGATATTCATTTCAAAAAATTGTTTTCTTGAAACTTTGTGTTTCAATTTGACTCTAGTATTGGGTCACTTTTTATGTTATTTCTTGTAATTAAATTATTAGGTCACAATTTATATTATTACTTTAAGTAGGCTTTTTTGTGCTTAAGTTTTCATTATTTGGTTGATAGTAGTTGATTGGGGCACAAACCCATGATTTTGTTGAAATCATTTATCTAATTAAGCTCAATGAGTCCCTAACAAATTGGGAACTTCAGCTCAAAAATGGTAAAATATTTTTAAATATTTCACTATTAATAACTGATACACTAAGTAAAAACAGTTATGGAGACATACAGAGGACTGGGGCTTTTTTGGGTTGAAGACTTAGAAATTTCTGATAGCTAAATAGGTCTTTGTGATAAAACTAAGGATACACATATAATAATAGCTTCACAGGAAGGCTTCCAAAATGGTATCAAGAAACATCTTTTATCCATGACTGAAATTAACTCAGGCACTGGTTGTGGAGACTGCCTATTTTATGGTGTGCATTTTTGGTCTTGGAGTTTGTAATTGAGAGGTGGTGAGTCAATGTCATCAATGTAGTGCAATCTTGTCATAATCCAAGGTTGGTTGCGTGGTCTTATTTCAAAATTTATTAAATTCAATGTAATCCCAATTAATTCAATAATATAACAATGGGATTTCTCATGGAATCCTTCTAAAAAATATGGATTTATTGCTTCCAAATAAATCATTCAATCAAAGGCTTCCTATATGCATGAGTTCTACCACAAAGGGTCATTAAATAATATTTATTAAGCTATTGTATAAGCCTTCACAATTCATTAGAAAACTTCCACTAACTTTAAAAGCCTCTTCAACGCATTCAAGAATATACAAGTAATCCCTGAGGCTATTTGGACCGACCGATTCCAAAGTAATAGGGGCTTTCAAGTATTTGCAATTAAATCAGAGCTTGAAGTTATCAATAATAACTATAAATGTGATCCACAAATTATGGTGGTTGATTCCATCAAGGAATTAAAATATTAGTTATTTTGAGAAGAAAAAGGATGTAGGAAAATTTCACATACAATTTGGATGAATTATAATAGACATTGTAGAATACAATATTTCTTAGTTAATAGTAAAAGGCTAAATTAATGGTAAGTGGTTATTCAATTACCTATTTATTTGAATTTGGGGTTTTTTATTGTTATGGGATTGGAAGTATAATATTAGGAAATAGAGAATGATATTAGTTGGGACATAGATAAGAGGTAGAAAAAATAAAAACAGAATTGGCCTGGTGAAGGCTCAAATATTTATTTGAGGGGTATCATTGGGTTAATATGGGGTTTCAGATTTTTGACCAAGAGTCATCTTAGAAGCAGCCTTAACGATTGGGATATTGATAGGATATGGTGATGAGGTATTATAATCTGAAAGGTAGTATGGTGAGGGATCAAAATCATCATTTTAAGGAAGAAATAGATTGATAGCTGTATTTGCGGAACCTGTAAAGCTATTTTCTTTGGACTTGAAGTATGACTACAGATATTACCACTACTACTTGAGTGTTATTATTATTGAATCTCTTCATATTTTCCTGAGAAACATCCTTCGCCAGTCCTACTTTTAATTGTGGATTGTGTTGATTGTTGACCAAAATTTAATTCAGAACTAGGTTGATCATCTGATGATAAAGAGTGTTTTTGGTTATCATGATGAGCATAACTAGGAGAATCAATGTCCATTCCATCTATAGCTGAGGCCTTCTAAATAAATACATAAAAGATGAATTTATAAGCTTTTTACAAACCTTTCATAATAAAAAAAATTAGAAACAAACAGATCAATTTGCGGGGCCACATGAGGCATTTGAGATAAGAGAATTGGATAATATGAGGGGACAAGAATTATCTTTCCTGAGTCCAATTGTGCAATAGGTATCAATGGTGATTGGAATTTTAGTCCACATTACTTGATATGGTGGATGACATGGACAGCCAAAGGGGTAATTGGGGGAGTGAGGGACGGCTATACTTGAAGGTTTTTAATGAGAATAAATTGTAAATCGATGACCAGGGCTTCTAATTGTTTATGTAGTTATCAACTATTTGTGTGGCTTCAACAGGAGAGTGAAAATGTACCCAAGGGTGGACTGTTCAAAATTTATCCCTGGAATTTTTCCAACTGAGTTTAGCAGAATTGTAAATCAATGATTCTACAATTTAGTTAAGCAGCACTTACCAAGAGCAAGTAAGCAGCCTGCATGCCCTGAATTTTTCCTGTGGCATTTAGATATTTACAAGAACTGCTGTTGGTTATGCAGGTGATATATTTTGGATTGTTTGGCATGTATAATAAGACATGTAGTTTCAGATTTTTTACAGTTTTGATTATTTGTAACACAGGACGAGTTGGGTCGATTCATGAAGTAGGAACTGTAGTTCCAAAGAAAACATCAGGGTATTGGAAGGACGCCCTACTCATAATTAAAGTCTATTCAAGCCTCCTTGACAGGCATATGTACCTCTTGAGCAGTTTGGAATGGTGAATCCCTTGGAAATGGGAGATTACAAACCTCCTTGCATTCATTGCTTAGTGCTTCCCATGAATTTTTGATCTGGGAAAGCATGCAACAAGCGTTGACCCACATCACATAGGGGATAATATTTTCTTGCCCATTCAATTGTAGTTGCATTTGCTTAAGCAATTCCCATCTTCCTTTTAATATTCCAATTGTATGCTCATTATGCACCTGTTATTTGGCCAAAAAATAATTGAAATCACTGTTAATTGGAAATTTTACTTTTGGTGAGTTGATGGCTGGAATAAGGTGCTCTATCAAAGGGTATGCTTAATTTCACAACAGTTATTGACCTGGTTGTCACCCAAATACCAATTAGTCTATCATTAGTTGTATACAAATTAGCCGAATTGAAACAGACCTTTATCAAAAAATAACTGTGGGCTTCTGTAAAGTCACATCTGTCTATAAACAGTTGCATCAGAACATGACCCTGGCAAGCCAGTAATGAAACCTTTTATATTCTTGTTGCAATCACACAAAATCTGTGCATTGATTGAATAATTCTTCTTTCAATCAAATTATACTTTGCCCTTCCATGCTGGTTTTGCACAAAGGGGGGAATTGGCGTGATCAATGAATCCTTCTTGGTGCATAACCTGAGATATTCTCCTTCTTTTGGCATTGGCCATTTAATTTAATCATGTTCAAGAGAATCAATCACTTTGATCACAAATTGCATTACAAGGATTACTGTTCCCCTACCCACATTAAAGTTATGCTCAAATTTCCCTACATATGCAGCATTTCCATTAGATCCCATGCACTCAAGAGTCAACACCAATTGATGTGCAATCAGAAGCTGGTGACACATGCTGTTATTGTGAAATACAGAATTTCTGCAAATTTTGTGATATATGAATTCGAACCCCTCCTTGGATGTCCTCATTCCTTGTTTAAAATCTTCATTTCACATGTTGAATAGGACATGGAGGTTACAATTGTCATGTTTTGGATGTTGGAGTGGTCACTCCAAATACCAAGAACTTGTCAGGAGATAATGAGCCTGTGCATAGGTTTGCCTGAATAGGGAGTGTTTTGACTGGATCCGCTTAAAGTGGTGCGTCCACACGGCCTGTGCACAGGATTTGCAGCTTATTTTAAGTTAAAAATCACGATTTTTACGAGTCACTAACCATCTCATGAGCCAACTCATAGGAGGTCTTTGACAAGGATATTCCTTCTCGTGCTCATCTAAAATTTGGCTCATGGGTTGGCCCTTTGAACCGTACTATTGTTTTCCTTTCTCTTAAACTTTTCTTTCCTGGCTCTTCGTACAACTTGAGTATCTTTTAGATCACACTCTTTCAATAAGTACGCAGGACCTATGTAGTGTAATTCCGAGCTAGCACAGGGGATACAACAAATCTACACAAGAGCGATAAAAAATATGATACGTTTCAGAACCTGCTTCTGAAATGGCTCAGAAATTGATATAAAATTCGTCTACTCTGCCTCCTCTCAATAATTCTTCAAGAAAAATCTTGCGCTTCAAACCGCTGTAGTCTAAAGAGAAAAAATTCTGAAGAAAATTTTCTAGGCACCCAATCTCATTGTTACATCGATCTCTTTGGGTAGGCTATTCAAGAGTGTGTTCAAATCAAGGATCAATAATGACAAGAGGATTTTTAATTAGTAGAAGGCGACACGTGTTATCTAAATGGCAAGCAAAAAGAGCTGGTTGGTTTTGTAAGAAAAAAAAAGTTCGCGTTAAAACAACTAGGATCAGTAATTTGAGCTGGTTTTTCTAGAGCCATGACTTTATCCAGCCAATCAAAGGTCGTCCCCACTATTTCTATCGCGTATTCTATCTTACACGATGGGAACTTTGGAGTGTCTCAGTTGCTATCAAAATGTCTGATCGCCAAAAACTTTTATATTGTGAAACATCCCAAAAGCGGAATATAAAGAGCCTTTGAAATTGTTGTCTTCTCTTTTTCCTTATCTTTTTGTTCCAGCGTTTCCATACTAGATTTCTTTAAATATTTATTTTCAATATAGGCATCATATTATTCAGCACCACCGTTTTCTGGATCAAAATACACCACGTTCAATTCACATAAGTGGGTTTAGCTCCAATCCAATGATTGTTTCCGAAGAAAAATTTCAAATAAAACTTAAAAGCACATGATCATTCAATATTATCTTTGCATGAATCTGTGTGGCCCACTGAAACCTAGGTCCATGACACGCAAGCTGTATTCTCTTATGGTTATGGATGACACCACTGTCTGGGTGGAATCAATTCTTTACCAAAATAGCTATGTACCATCAACTATTGAGGATCATAAAGGAGTTCAGTCTAACAAATATAGGCAAGTTTTTTACAAATTCTTGAAGTTGTCATTGATTCGTAGAGATTTATCACTCCCAAAATGATGGTAAGGCCAACAAGAAGGATAGAAAACCCTGTGAAGCGCAAAGAACCAATCTGATCTTTTCGGACGTATAAAAATCTTTGTGGGAAAAAACTTCAAAATTTTCAATTGTCATGTTAACGAAGTCACCAAGAGGGGCTTAAAATATCTCCATCAATTCATCTTCGGGAGTGAATTTTTCAAACACTTAGCATGGAAATCATGATATTTTACCAATGCGAATAAAAGAGACAACTTGGGGGCAAAGATCAAAGGTGGTATTTTTTTAGGATGTAATTTTAATTTCAAGTTTCATACAATTTAAGCAATACTGGTCAAAAAGCGGTAACCAAAAAACATGTTACACTCGTGCAACAGAAAGTAAGTGAAAACCAAGAACCGCTTAATTAAAAAACTGACACGACCTGATTATAGACTCAAAGGGAAAGGAAGGTTTGGAAATGCGGAATTTCAATAATCAAAATAGTGAAGCTGAAATTTCAGAGCTAGCCAGAAGATTTGGATGTTTTTTTAATGGTGGATTCGAAATTTGATAATTCAAGATGAAATGGTAAGATTATCACCAATTATGGACCAATTGAGCCTATGGAAAAATAATTCAAGGAAACTTTAAAAAACATATACATGGAAACCAAACACTAATATTAATTTATCAAAATATCTTCGAAGAAAACGAAAAAAAAAACACTTATGTTAATTTATCAAGATATCTCTGAAGACAACGAAACCGTTTACATTTAATGATTAATTCTAATGAAGGTGAGTCAAAAAAACCAAGGAAATGTCTAACAAATCCTTCAATATTTCAAAGTTCTGGAAATTTAGTCTTTTCGCTCAAATTTTTAACTTCAATGCTACTGCCATGTCAAATCAATTATCAAAAATATCTTTCCATGAATATTTCGACAGTGAAGGTCTAAAAAACTTAGGTTGAAAATCATAATATTTAACAAGTTTGAATGATAAGCATAAATGAGACACACATGATCATAATGAAAATAAAAACATTGAAGAAGAAGCCGATAGACTTAACAGGAAAGGAAGGCTTTAAAATTGAAGAATGTGATAATCCAGAAAGTCGAAGGGAAATTTTCACAATAAATTATGGAATTTTGAAGCAAGCCAAGATAATTCGGTCAGAGATTCAAAAGTGATGAACTAATTGAGCGTACTCGAAAAGGGTCCATATGGACTGACCAAAGTACCCCAGGTATTAGAAACATCATTCAGGGAAACTTGGAAAGGCACATGCAGTGACCACAAAATTCTTGTTGATTATTTTCATTTATCAAGATCACGGGAGAAAACAAAGTCATGTAACGCCAATAAATGTTTCTAATGAACATGGTGAGTCAAAAAAGGTGAGAATTTTTTTACATATTTTTGAATAGTTAATTTTATTTCAGAGATTTATAATGCTTCATATTATGTGCTGAGAAGAAAATACCAAGGCTTGAGACTCAAAAGAAGAACTTTGATCTCTTGAAAAATTCAAAATATTCAATGCTCGTTTTATGTTGAATCAAGTACCAAAAAATAACTCAAATAATGGATTTTTGATAATAAATTTTTCAAAAGCTTAGGATTAAAATCATAATGTTGAAAAAATTTGAATGAATGGACCAAAAATAATCGCAAATAAATTTCTAATTTTTTCAAGCAAGTAACTACAGAACATGAAAATCTTGGTTCAAAACATCCAAGCACCAGAAAATAAACCCAACACGGAAGGATGACTTGAAAGATAAGGATGGCGATAATCAAGAAATTGAAGTTGAGCTCGCAGAACCAGGAAGAAGATTTGAATGTTTCAATTGAAATGATAAATGAACAGCTTCGAAGTAGAGATGAAATGGCCAGATTTTCAAAATAATATTCAATTCTGCCTACTCAAGGAGGCTAAAGGAATTTGAAAAAAAATATTTTTCGTTGTTCAGTTAGCTGACTTAGTACTCCAAGGGATGGAAACAACATCTGTTTTTTATGACTTTTAATTCATCATTATCAAGACAAAATATGAAGACATACCATCAATGAAAGTGGTGAGTCCAAAGCGCTGGGAAAATTCTGACAAATTTGTAAATTCCTCATTCAGCCTTCAAGATTTATCGTTCTCGACGCCATCTTAAAGCTCTCTAGATCTACACAAAGCTTTTTGTGAATAAATCACAGACTTTAATGATCATTCTAAATCAGGTGCCAAAATAAGAGTTTAGGATCTCTCTGAGGGGACTTTGTGCGATGAAGCTTGAAAATACTCTGTATGTCAGCTAGAATATTCAACAAATGAGAATTTCAGAACAAGAAAGACACGCAGGCCATAGAAGGTATAGTTCCAGTAATAAAGGAAATATTCTCAACCAAACATCTTTCATTTTTTACCAAAAAGTGTGATTGTAAACGTTAAATGATATTCTGATAGACTTGAAGTAAATGCAGACCTCAAACTTGAAGATTCTGATAATAAAGACAGTTAAGCTGAAATTTGAATACTTCAAACCATTCAAGGGCCAGCTTATATACCTGAAGAAAAGGAAGACTTGAAACCCATAGATTTTGATAAGCAAGACAGAAAATCTGAAATTTTAGAACTCATCTAAAGACTTGAAAATTTCTATCGGACTGATGAAATAGAAAGAATTGAAGTAACCGAGGAAAATGAAGACTTGAAACTTAAAGCTTCTCATAAGCAAGACAGTGAAGCTGAAATTTTAGAACTAGTCAGAATATTTAAACATTTCTGTATAACTGATGAATTAGAAATTGTTTACGTAAGGTCAGATTGTGAACCATTATAAACTAATGAACTCTACTCATCAATAATCAATAAGTTTGAAAGAGGTTTTTCATGGTGAATTAGTTGAACAAACACCATAGCTAATGAAAACATCATTCAAAGCAATTCTAAAAGTCACATCCACCTCAACTGGAGTTTCTCATCATAGGAACCACAGATTGAATTTGAAGAAGCATCTCAAAAGATGGTTAACACGATCTCTATGATTTCTATGATCTCTATATGAGCACATTTAATTGTATTATGAAACTCTGAATGCAGGCAACTCAATATTAAACACAAGACTTTACACTTTCATTTAAAATAAGATACTTTTATTCGAAAACCAACCTGTTGAGGTCTCAATTAAAATTATCTTCATCTGATTAATTGGAAGTACGGTTTAAAGCCAGAAGCTTTTAATATTTTTTCATTTACCAGCTCAATGTACATTGAATTTCATACTCATGCTTCATTAGCAGTTTTTAATACCAATGATTTTAAAATACCACTAGAAGAGACATACTTCTTACAAGGGAGCATTTTTGCATTTAGTAATGTGAATGAAAATAGTGATCGAAAGAACGGAACTTATCTTAACTCAAGAGGAGCGCATTATGCAACGCATCAAACCCCCAGCTTGAAAAATCAAAAAAATCTCCAATCTGCTCATAACATCGTTTTTTAATGCAGAAAGCTTCAGGGAATTTTAATGTTTTGGAAATGCTCAAAATAAAGTATAAATCTGCTATAGAACCTTTTTGAGGCCAGATATAGCGCATTCAGGATCCAACTTGGTTTTCTTTATCAGAAATAATGGGCCGTTAAAGTATGTTTAAAGAAAATAGGAATGAAAAATAACAGAGCTTTATCAAAAACATATTCCGAATTTGATACGATGGCTAGTAGAAATACTAGGTCAGCTATGTAACTGTCGGAAAACTTATATTTTTTATATGGTTGAAAGTTGTGGCCTAGCCGATAGATGAAATTATCACAATCATTACCAAAACTTTCTTTTGATATGAATATAAAACTGATCACTAAAATCTATTTAATTAAGAAACATGAGTGCTGAGAACTTTCTGAGACAATGATTCAAAGCCCTTTATAACTGACATGTGAATAATTGGATTTTCTTATTTAATCTCAAATGAAAATATTTCAAAAATGTTATAATATTCAGTAAGAAAGATTTCAAATATAAATGATCAATACTTTCAGTTCAACAATGATAATTGAGAAATATTAGTAATTTTCTTCTTTCATAGTAGGAAAACCAAATTGATTGCTGTCAAACTGATATTAAATTTAATATACTGAAATAATTACAGCTTTTTTTGGGAAATTAAACCAAAAACATGATTAAAAGCTATGGCCTGCCAGATGAACATAGATTATCAAATTCTTGGTTTATGAAAGCAAATTAAAATCTGAGTAAAATCATTATCATTATCACCTCAATTATACACTTGAATTAATCCATTTTTCACACCTTATTCTTTTTTTTGAAGGGGGAATCAACAAAGTATTCTTAGGCTTGGAATACATGAAGTTGTCTTCAGAAGGGTCATTAAGAGTACAAATGGGTGCCTTTATTTTTCAAATAGTGCAATCGCACTTTGAATATAATTCTTATGAAGGAAATCTTGATATTTCCATATGCTTTATGTAATTGCATAATTCTCAGAACTACTTCCATTAATTTTTATTAACAGAGTTGGTGTAATATTTATGGCTTTTTTAAATAGGTTACATTGTAAAAAAACTATCATTACAAATTCATCCCTTCTTTATTGATTAATAATTTTATCTCAACTTTACCTCCTTAATAGCAGCTAATATAAACTTGGCTACATATATCAGGGAAATTTTATAGCTTTCTTAGATCGCATGAAGATATGAAGACACCCAATAGCTTTACCACAGTATCTTCCTCAAATTAAATGATACAAATAATTCCAAAAATTTATTTTTTTCTTTTATATCTCATAAACTTGAAAAAAATTGGTACTTTTGGCAATCAATAATTTTTTATTTTCTCTTCAAAATCTCAAATGAATTCATATGAAATACTTGTGATTTAAAATATTTAAATATAATGGGATTAATCAATGATATTTACCAGTAATATATGGCCTTATAGTTATTCTAGTAAGATATGTCTATAAAACTCTTGATAATATTAATATTTATCAAAGGTATTATGACTTTTCTTATGAAATATAATAAAGGAATTGACTATAACCAAAAATAAATAATTTATCTCTTAATTATTTATTTTACTTTTTGTACACTATTAGTGATTATAAACAGAAGTAGTAATTGTCTACTAGGATAAATTACAATATTAAATAATAAAACATTTTTTCAAATTAATATAAAATTATTTCAATTCATAATTATTTTTAATTCTTGAAGAAAATAAAAAACTTGAAGAAGAAACTCAATAATTTGATAAATTTTTCACTATTACTCCAACAATACCCCAAAAATAGATGGTAGAGTAATCTGACAGATTATTTGTGGATTTAAAGAATGGATAAAACAATTTATAGTTACATACTATCTGAAATTATAATCTTGTTTGACTTCAAGTCTTTTTTATTGATTTTAGAAATATAAGAAGGCTTTAAGAATCATTTTTGACTAATACTTACCAAAGGTGTCAATGATTAAGTTGAATGATAAGATGATATCTGGAAAAAAATGGAAAGAGTAGTCTTCTTTTAAGTCAAAAATATCTCAAAGAGGATTTCAATTAAGAAAGCTAAAAAACAGGTTAGTGATTAACCATCCACCTCAATTGTTTTATTCATTACATCACAGGTAGTCGGGTATGATTACCATAATTACTTGATTAATTTACAATAATTTTATACCAACCCATTGATAGTTAAGAAATAAATGGGACAATACTGATTGTTTTATTTAAAAAAATTTAAATAGATAATCTGTCATAATTCTACAATTAGGAAATAAATATTCTTAATTAAATAGTTCTGTCCTGATACAATTAAATTTTCATAAATCCATTAATATTATCAAATAATACAGTAAAAATATCCTTGAGAATATTGTAAAAGAATTCTCTGAAGTGAATAAAAATGTGTTTGAATACTTAAAAAAAGGGTGATAAAAAATTATAGTTAAATTAGAGAAGGTAATCTGTGATAATACCAATCAGGAAAAGTATGGAAACAGATGGAAGCTAAATCAGAAATTCACAATAATGAGTAAATTAAATTGATGAAATTCCTTTGAATTAAATTAGAACTTTGACAATTAGTAACTCAAGTATATTATGTGAAATTAAACAATTACTAGACACCATTCCAAGAATTTCTACACCTCTTAATCAAAATGAACAAAAGGAAAATTGAAATAGCCTCTATTTTGTTTTAAAAATTCACAGTTAAAATACTTATTCCCACCTATTTCCATAATGAAAAACTTTCATTTGTGGATACAAAACTTTGATCAAAAATCAAGTACTTTTCCTCTCCTCAAAATGAGTATAATTTAAGAACTAAGTAAAAAGAGTAATTCTAAAATTTTTAACAGAAAAAAATTCAAAACCTATTTTTTGAAATTCATAAGTAAAAAAAGAACAATATAAATCTTTATTTTTTTACAAAAAATAAAAACCTATCCAAAAACACTTTACAAGAAATTTTTATTACTAAAAAATAAATTTCTTCAAGACTTATTTCAATTTTAGTTAATTGAGAAAAGGACTTCAAGAAATTAATAAAGTAAAGTGGTCTTCAAAATGCATATTGAAGAGCTAAAAAGTCAAAAAATTTACCAAAGTGAATTTTAAAACAAAATGGAAAAGTTAAAAGTGATAAAAGAGGCTTTAACCCATTTTTGGTAGCTTCAAGGGTAAAAATATTATGAAAATTTACAAAAAATGATTAGAATGATTCTTTAATATTTTCAAAAAATTCCCAAAAATTGTTCAAAAGGGTTGTTTGGTATATTCTATTGATTTGTTTCACAATGTTTAAACTACTCATAAGAGGAAAAGGTGGGGAAAAGAAGAAATTCCTTTACATCCATCAATTTTCTTCCTCAAAAAGTTACAATTTCTCTCACAAGTGGTGATAAACATATCTGAAACATAAAAGCCAATTCTGAACTGACAGAACACTGGTTCAAGCCCAAAAAAGGCCTTTGTTTTAGCTATTTCCCCCTATTTTAAGCAATTTTAGTCCTATAAACCATCCAGTACTGTGGTAATAGTTGTTTTAAAGCCTCCCAAACATGTCAGGATATGTGCATTATCTCTCTGAGATACCTAATCTTGCTTTGGTTCTTTTTTTTCAATCTTAAGGGTAGTTTTACAATATTGGTAATGGTTCAAAACTGCCATTGTTGGCATCAAAATCCCATCATCAATTTAGTCACAAACTAAATTGGGATTCAGTTCTAGGCCAGAAATAGTAGAATTTGACATGGATTTTCACATCAAATGCCTTTCAGAAGGGAACTTGGGGGTTCTCAAACCCTTGGATCCAAGATCCTTTTTCCCCAAAAAGTTGATTTTTCCACTTCATCTAATTTTAATTCCTCAACTTGTATTATAATTTAATTTTCACATTCAATTGAGCTGAAATAATTACAGTGAACAAATTCAATTATTTATTTCTAATAGGGGGTGTCAAATTTACCAAATCCCACACTCCAAATACCGAGTTTTTTTTTTTGCCAAATCCCGCATTAACTCTTTGGGAGTTGGGAAATCCCACACCTCAAGAGGTGAGGTATTTTGAGGTACAAAAACCCAAGTTTTTTGGTACCAAATCCCATGTTTAGATACTAAAATCCCACCTTTAGCTTCACTTAAAAGGACATTTTTACCACACACAACTCAGTAAGGGAATGTTAAGCTGCATAAAACTCCCCTTCTCTTGCATAAAATCTGAATATACTGGTCATTTATTAAGTTATTTGATTTCAAATTGCATTTTCTATACATCTTTTCTTCATTTACCATGCCAAAGGCATTGCAAAGGCTACCTTTACTTAAGACCTTAAACTCACTGCAGTTCATTGATGCTCTCAGCTCTGATAGCTATTCTGATATCCAGGAAGATATAATCTTATTAGATATAATAACATCACAAAGATACATCAATCCTCTTAGAAGATATACATCACATCACATGAATATAGTGAATTATTTACAAACATTATCATCTGAAAAGTTTCAAAAGCTATGTAGGACCACATATGAATCATTTGAAAAATTGGTTGCACAAATTCAAGATGATGAAAGGCTTCAAAACGCATCACAAAACAAGCAACAAAATCCTGCCATCCAATTGGCTGTGGCACTATCAAGGCTAGGATAAAATGGCAATGGGTCCACTTTGGGAAAGATTGGAATGTTATTTGCAATTATCCATGGGGATATTGTGTTGTACACTCAAAGAGTGATCCATATATTAATGAAGTTGAAGCTCAAAGTGATTGTGTGGCCAAAAATAGAACAATGAAGAGATATGTCTCAAGTAATGCAAGTAGAAGGCTTCCCTTGGTGAATTGGGTTTATTGATGGGAGTCTCATACCATTATCACAATGTACCCCCAAAGATGGTGAAGCCTATTTTGATTGTGAAAAGAGGTAAGATGTTGAATTTTTATTCTTTATTTCATTTTTACTGTTTTTTTAAAATTAAGGTATTCTATATCAATACAACTGGTTTGCAATATAAACAAACAGTTCACTGCTCTACATGGTGGTTGTACTGGGTCACTTCCTGATTCAAATGTCTATCAACATATGAAAATAGCACAAACACTGCAAGAGTTTTATGAAAAGGATCAGTACTTACTTTCCGATTCAGCATATGTAAGCTCTCCTTGGGTTGTTCTAGCATATAAGGGAGTTGTAGCACAGAATGAAGACAACCATTCTTTCAATTACTGTCTAGCCAAATCAAGGGTCATAATCAAGCATGCAATTGGAATTTTGAAGGGGCAGTGGTTTTCTCTAAGGTAAATGCAAAATCAAATGAATGATAATCATGAAATTGAATATTTTGTTAGTTGGGTTGTTTCTTGCACGATTTCACATAATATGTTAGCACAAATTGGCAATGAATGGTTTGATCTATATGAGGATGATGATCCACAAGATGCAGAAAATCTTTCCAATAATGACATTGGGGAAGATGTGGTAAGTATGCGTGAAAAAATTAAACCAATTACTTTGGCATGGAAAGATAGTCAATTGTGAATTTCATCAGGAGCATTGATTTATGTACTTAATTTAATGGCATACAATGGAGTGGAGATGTTATAATTAAAATGAAACTATTTACAATCAAAATATTTTAGTTCTTTTTTGGTCCTGCATATTTCTTTCAAAGTACCCATTTACTTTTGAATTAATTTTGGTGGGTGTCATTTTCAAGAATTTGTCACCTACCCTAAATAATTTATGGTTGATTTGAAAAGAACATCCAAAATGAGTTATTTTGTCATTATTGATAATTTCTGGAGGAGGTTTTTTTGTATGATGAACCATTGTTTATTTATTCCAAAGAATTTTCATGATTCCAGGTTTTTTTGAAAAATCAATCTCCATTTTCAATTTGGGGAGGTGTAAGCCATGTTCAGAGGGGGTGAAGACAGTTGGAAGGGGATGGAAATCTTTTTTTGATACAAAAAAAAATATACCATAAGTCCAGGAATTGAGATCATTCAAATCTTGGTGTGTCATATTGAAAAATCCATCTTGAGTGACAATGACATTGGTAAATGATTTGAATTCTTGCTTTGGATTTGCAGAAGTCCATTCAAGATGACTGAAATTTGGTAATTTGGCTGCTTCCATTAATGACCTATTTTCATTTGCAGCTAATTTTGAAAAATGGGATATTCTCAAGTAAATGAATTCCTCATATTGATGAAGTTTGGTCCATTGATTATTATCTGTTTCAATTTGATGAGGGGTTAAACCTGGTTTTCTGGAGTAAACACCTAAAACTTTTGTAATTACTTACCAATTATTAAAATAATAAGCAAAAAAGATCACACACCTGCATATTTGCCAGAATCTGAACCAGGACAAAACCCAATACCTTTCATAATTCCACCTAGGAGTTGCTTATTGGTTTTAATTTCTTGTTGATTTTGAGATAAGGACATTAACATCATGATGAGGTTTTTAAACATTTGAGAGTGGCCAGAAGAATTGTCAAAAGTGGTTATTTCATAAATTATGACAGGTAAAAAGGGCTTTTTGGTTTTATGAATGAGTATATAAGGATGGGGTAGAGTGTTGAGTGATGGAAGTTTTAACCATGAGGCATTGGCTGATTTCTTGTCAATTGAAATGGCTGAAAAGTTCTTATATTCTGTTTTTGAATGGCCAAGGTGAGACATGATTTGTTTTGAATCATGGATTTGTTGTCTTTGGCTTTGGGTGAGTTTTTTTTATGATTTTATTTGGTATTATTATCCCCATGATGTTCTATATTTGGTTTAGTCCTAAATATGAAATAAAGAGAAGGAATAATAGCTTCATCATCTTTCAAATCATTCTGATGATGTGCTGAGTCTGATTTAGTCCTAACCATGACATTATCAGAATGATTTGAAGAGTGAGATGGAGGAGGAGGTTTTTTTTAATTTCAAAGAAGATGGAAGGGAGCTGAAATGGAATGACATTGCACAAGAAACTCTTATAAATAATCCACCCCTATGCTAACAAATAAATAAAAAGATTAAACAAAAATTAGAAAATAATCATAGGTCAGTAATGATAATCATCAAAAAAAAAGAAAAAAATAATCATGAATTAAATATGATTATGATTAAAAAAATAAAAAATAAAAAATTATCAATGATTTATGATGATGATTAAAAAAAAAATATGGGGTCAGTAATCATAATGATCAAAAAAAGGGGGTCAGTAATCATAATGATCAAAAAAAAAAGAAAAAGAAATCAGCATGAATTAAAGATGATTAGGATTTAAAAAAAATAAAAAAATAATCTGAATTGATTTGGAGTGATATAGAGGGCCAAAAGCCTGGAACCTCCCAGAAGCCTTTTTGGGAGGTTCCAGGGTGACTGGGGGGTGGAAGGTGAAGGTTTGAGTGAAGTTGGAGGTGGATGAATGGGAGGAGGAAACTTATAAAAAATAAAAATAAAAAGGAATTACCTATAATAATAAAAAAGACAGATTTTTTGAATAATTTATAAAAAAAGAGAGAGTTTAAGTGAGAGGTGGAGCCTGTGAAAAAAACAAAAATGAAAAATACTTACTTGAATTAAAAAAAAGTAATTTTTTTTGAATAATCTAAAAAAAATCAATTGAAGAGTGGGGTAAAGAAATGAGAGGTTGAGCCTGTTAAAAAATCAAAAAGTAGAGAATTTACCTGATTTAAAACAAATTAAAATTTTTGTTGAATAATCTTAAAAAAAATATCAGTTTGAAATAAAGAGTTTGGACAAAAAAATTATGTTTTAAAAAAAAAGTGAATCAAAATAAAAAAAATTAAACTAAAGAAAAAAACTTATAAAAATATATAAAAATAAATCCAAAAAATTAAAAAGAAAAACAAAATGCCAAAATTGAACACAAAAAAAATAAAACAAAACAAAACAAAAATAAATGCAATAAGCATATAGAAAAACAAGAAAAAATAAAAGAAATAAAGAAATGTCAAAAACAATAAAATAAATTCAAATGAAATTTGAAAAAAAAAGGGAAAAAGTGCCCATTGCCTTATATTTGGCCAAAAATCCAAGAGAAAGGTAATATGGAGGGAGGCTTCAATTTGAATTGGAACATACTTGAACTTTGGTATTTGGCACATAAAATCTTGATGCAAAAATTGCCCAAATTTTCAATTTTTTAATAAATTGCAATTAAATTTCACAACATAAAATCAATTGCAAATTGGTGCCCCAATTTAGCATAAACATTAGTTTTATTTAACAAATAACCACATATAAAATCATCACATGATTTATACCTCATATGGTATTTTTTATTGATTAATGTCAGAATTCCTTCCAGCTCATCAATTGGCCTGCTTGATGATAATGCTGCTATAGTAAGATCCATCTGGCATTGCTTTTCCTTAAGTTCACATTGCCGATTCCACTTTTCTTTTTCAAATTCATGTTTCTTGGTGTGTTACTTCTCATCAAACTCCATTTGCTTTTTCAGCTTGACTTCTTCAAACCATTGCTTTTCCATGTTGCTGGCTTTCTCTTCATTCCACCTCTTTCTGTCCCACTCCAAACAAGCATTTTCAATGGTTTCATGGGCTAAGAATCATGACTTTTGTCAGTAGGATTTATCACAGTGACCATAAATCCAAAACATACCCTTTTGCCATTATTGAAGCAAATTTGCATATGTTGGTGAAAACATATCCATTGTCCTTTTCCTAGAACCGCTCTTGTCATTCAAGTTGGGTGTCAATTCTTGAATGCATTATGGATTTAACTTGCTGCTAAAAGAAGAAATAATCAACAGTGGATTTAATAAGTGTCAGGCTTACACATACTTACTGATTCATCTTGAAGGTTTTCTGCTTGAACCAAGTCATCTTCATTATGAAGCAAAGGAGAAAGCTTGAGAGTTGATTCAAAAACATTATTATCCTTTAAAAAGTAAATGAGCTTTAATTATCACAGGTAAAAAGCAGGAAGAGATGATAACTTACCATATCAAGCAAAACGTCATCATCATCATCACCATTTAAGCTGTCTTTTTCTTGCAATGGGAGTGACATTGGGCATATGGCCAAAGAGCACATCCATTTTGGCAAAGCAAGGACGCATACTTTCAAGATTTTTACTCATTGATTTGATTACTTTACTCTAATCTTCTTCCATTAGTCCAGCCCCAGTTAAATTTCCAAATGTTTTGGCTGCCATATACTTCTTTTTATATGTTTGCCATTGATCTCAGATTCTGCTTGAGCTAAGGTTTAGGCAATTCTGTGTTTTTTTGTTGACCTCAATGGCCACAAGCTGAAATCCATGTTGCTTTGATGAAGGAGGTCTTCCAATAGCTGTTGAACAACTAGTACCAAAACATGACACAAAATTGGATTTTATTGAAAGCCAATTAATTATGGTTAAATAATCTGTACGTATTAAGTGACCTGATGGATGAGGTAGGCCAGAGGTGATTTTCATATCTGACTTGTTGTGTCTTGCTTTGGAGCAAGGAATTATTATATGGATGAAGAAGTATAAATGGACTTTAAGCTGTTTTGTCATATTGTCCAAAATGTAGTATAGAAGAATATGCTGTACATTTATGAACTGTGAATACTCATTTGGGTTGGGTTTAAAACTGAAATCCCAGATGCATGGGATTTGGTAAAAAAAAAACAGGGGACACAGTTAAAATGCCATGTGATTTACACATAATAAACCCGGTATTTGGGCTCCAAATCCTGTGTTATTTTAAGGTGGTATTTGGTGACTTTGAAACCCCCTAATATGTAGATTAAATTCTATTTATGTAATATATGCACACATTTTGACATTTCAATTCAAAATAATTCAATTCAGTATACCTTCTAAGCTAAAGACATTGCAGAAATATATAGGTCCTGTGCATCATACAGCATGAAAACCTCTTCTTTGAAATAATGTCTGAGAAAAGATTTGATTATTTGGAGTTATTTATCGCTCAAATATTCTGTCACATGGTGGAATGTGATCTACAACTTGCCAGTATTAACCAGTATTTCAACCGGTTTAATAGCTTTTTTGGCAAGAGCTGCCTTTGCTGAGGTCTGGCAGACAGCATTGTGACATATTCACCTGTTCATTATCTATATAAAGTGATAGTAAGTTGATAATATATTTTTGATTAAATTACTGTACTATGCAATAAAATACAGTATGTTCCTTTTTATTCATTGTTTCACCAACATTTTTGTGTTAGTAGTATAGTATTATTTAAATAAATTTATTTTTTGCACTTATATAAGAAAAATATTTCTCAAGGTTTTTTTGGCATAGAAAGGAAAAATTCATACCAAAAATAGCTGCATCCATTTTTAATCCTCAACTCAACTGAGACTTGAATTTCATGATTGATTGTTATTTTCTGTGCAATCTATTACTGACATGAAATAAAAGGGATCTGTTTCTGGAAGAACAAATATAATCACACCTTGATTTTGAAAATGCTAAGCAACAAAATTTGAATCCTACAAAAATATCATCCCAAATGCAAAGCCTTGAGTTTTCCAGAACATCGAGCTGCAATATTGCATCTGAAGGTATCTTTAACTGTTAATTTGTTTTAATTTGAAAAAAAATGAATGTAATTTTAGTTATTGTGCTTTTATTCATCTTTTTAATCCCTCTATTGGTTGATCTTACACCTTACATGAGTTATTTACCTCCATGAAATTATCAGAATGATGGCCAAATTATTCCAACAGATTTCTATGCTCCATAAAGTGAAATTTTCAAAATAAAATTTAACTTATAAATTATCAAAGACCTCATCTACAACTTTCCCATTTATATGAAAACTACCATTTTGTGGCTGGATATTAACCCATGCCTCACAAATAAACTTTATTGCCCCAGTTTTATCAAATTGTTGTAATTTAAAAACATTCCAGAAAGCTATGTGTCAAGAATTCAAGACTATTAATGCATTTATCCATTTAGATTAGCCTTATTCACAAGGGATAGAGCTCCAATATACTATTATTGCTACAAAAATTTCAAATTCACGAAGGAAGAATACATAAATTTCAATGCATAGCTATTCTAATGTATAAATCAACTATTATTTTTATACTGAAAGATTATTTTATTCAAGTAAGTGAATATTGATTCATCTGGTTTCATTTGGCTTTAAATAAACTTTCAGTATACTAAAGTAAAGTGCTAGTACAGAGTTGAAGCTTTGTTTTACAAAACTTCCCTTTACTTTCAAAACTTTTCACTTGAAGAAATTTGATTAATTTCATACTTTTCATGTCACAGGACTATACATTACTATAAAATAAACACCATTTTGCATAATTTATAGTATACAGGACCCATTTTTTCCCACAATCACACCAAATATCAGCTTCAACAGAAAAATTGATGGTTAAAATTAAATTTGGGGTGAATTTAATTAAGTCTTAAGATATTTTCATATCTTTATACAGAAAATGCTTGAAACTTAATTTTTACTTACAAATTTGGAGTTGAGTTACAGAAATTTCATCCAGAGGTGAAAAGCCTAAATTTTGATTGGAAATTAAATATTGAAGTAAAAACCATAAGCCCATTTTTTGAAAAAAACTTCATAATAACTGCTATTAAATATTTCCAAAGAAATATTTTGTTTTCGGAATTTATATTAAAGTTTTATTTTTACTTACATTCTCTCAGTAAAATATAATTTTTACAATTTTTTTGATTTTTTCAATTCTTTTACAAATCATCATTTTAAAGTTTCTTTTTAATATGAAGTTTATATTCATAATTGGAGATAATTTTACTCTTTTTATTCATTAATTATATATTGATTTTGGGTTTTTTTGGGTGTATGAAAATACCTGTAAGCTCACATTCCCTTCCCCCAATAAATAAATATCACTATTCAATATTTCTATTTGTATTTCTCATGAATATTCTGAGACTCTTGGTAGCTCCAGGTATATCTTTTTCTGATAAAAATTCATCCTCATAAGTCAGATCAATATATTTCACAAGGTATTCTTCTACCATCTTGATTCTAAATTTTCTTTAAGAGCTTTGGTAATTTTATTGTAAGAATATTTTTCAACAGGAGGTACATGCTTCTGGTGGATTTTTTCCTCAAGGGAAACCTCTCAGAATCAAGATGAATTCAAGGCTTCATTAACATTACTGGAAATTTGGGATGCATATTGCTAAGTTCCTCAGACAATCATACTTCTACAAGACTTTCTCCATGCAGAGCTTTGATAACACAAGCTCCTGAAAATGAGTATTTCATCTTTCTAAATCTCTCAATTTTTTTGAATTTGATAGTGGACATAATTACTAATCTCCTAATTTGATGTCTGGAGTAGCATATGCTGTATCCCATTTATCCTGAGCATAATCAAATCAAATTTGATTCATATTAATGCATGTTTCCAGATTTTTCAAGAATTAAATTGAATTTAGCAGCTGTGGGATGTTTTTTAACCAAGTTTTTTCTTAAAAAATTCTGAGTTAATTTGGGATTCCACCCTTTTTTCAAGAATAGATGGAGTTTGGCTAGTTCTGGCATGAAAAGATGTTATATATTCAAATTATAGTTCAGGAAGAGTGCACCAATAATAGATAGATCAATAAAAATATTTGATCTCCAAGGCATATTATCAAAATATTCTTACCATTTTATGTAAGGTGTGTATCATCCATTTAGCTAAACCATTGGTGTGTGTGTGGTAAGCTGTAGAAAGAAAAAATTTGGCTCCAAACAACTGGTAAATATTTTTCCAAAGGGCTGGAGTAATTTGGTATCTCTTTCACTAATTATTTTGGTGAAGATATCAGTCCACCATAGTAATCTATTCCATATCAAATGAGCTGTGTCCATTTTTGTATCATCTTTGTGACATGATAGAACGATTTTAATCTTACTTACTATTTCTAAAATGATTAGGCAAGAATTATAGATCCTGTCTTCTTCTGGGGGTAGACCAGTGATCCACTCCATATTTAAAATTTCCCAATCTCTGCTTGGATATTGGATCTTTATTATACTTCCATGCTTCTTTTCAGACAACATATTTTCTTTTTGGCATCTGTCACAGGTTTCAGAGTATTTTTCAAGATCCTTCTTCCACATATGCCAGAATACACAGGTCTTAAACATTTCTCTTTTTTTGTATTCAAAGAGATGTCCATAAAAGAGGTTATAACTAAATTCTTCAAGTTATAATCTGATTAAAAGTGTGTCTATAGCTTCCATGATACCGGGTGTTTATTTTTGTGTGGTGGAATACACAATCAATTGAGTTAGATATTGCTTCATCACAAAATCTTACATAATTTATCTAAAGAATTTTTCAGAAAAGCATTCTAATAATCTTAAAAAACTAATGAGCATGGAATTCTGGAATTCCTATCTTTAGTATACATGTTTCTTACTTCATCAAAGAAATGAGATTTCAACTCTGTGCCACTTATTACTTCTATTGAAATCTAAGGGGAAGCTTTCTCTGGACCAAATGTAGAATGTTAAATTTAATTTTTGAATGGTCATATGATTGGTTAATAAGGACTTTTGTCAATATTTCCATCTTTGTTTAAAATAGTCATATTTTCTCTGTATTCTTATACTTATTATTTCCACCTAGCCATGTGTATGTTTGGTTTCTCTATACTCATAAGTGTCTTCACAGCTGTATAAGCTGTTATTAATTAAAAGCCATATTTTTCAAGTGGAAAGTTCAATTTTTCCAAGTCCCAAATGTATCATACAAATTCTATGTAAATTTTCCCATATTGGGCTTCTTTTGGTTGAGTTTTCCTAAATATGAAGCATATGTATCCTTCCACAGGTTTTTCATGAATAATATGAGCTTGGTGAATTGCAATCTCCTAGTAAGTCTCTTGATTAATCAATATAAACCTCAAAGGGTGTCCTGGAATGTAGAATTAGTAGAATCTGCGCATCAGTCAAGGCCTGTCTCAAGTATTTGAATGATGGAAATATTTCAACAGTAATTTCAAAACAAAATATCCTTTTCACAAATATTGTAAAGAGGTCTTCCAATGGTTTCAAAATATTTGATATGCTGTCTGTAATGCCCGGAAAATCTTAGAAATGTCTTAATTTACTGCTTTTTCTGAGGAAAAGGCTTCAAAATAATTGCTGAAACTTTGTTTTTTTCTATTCCAAGGAGCACACTAGAAGCTAAAATTCCTAAGCCTTTGCATTTTTAAACCAAATGAGAATATGTATAAGCAAATATTCATGTTCATTGACCACATTTTGTCTAGAAATCTGGACAATCCTTTCCTGTGGTATTCCCAAGTCTTTTATAAAACAGCCATTTCATAAATGTAAATTTCAAGCCTTCCCTTTGAAAGCTCTTGTGGGAAAATTTCATCCAACATCCTCTGGAAATTTGGAAATTCATTGCTGATACAAAAAGGCATTATAATATATTCATATACTCCACAGTGAACAATTATTCTCAAAGAATTTGCTGCTCTTGGTATTACCAAATTTTGGTTAAATTCTTTCAAGGTATCTATTTTTTTGATGTACACAGCTTGAGATATTTGAGAAAGGGAAATCTAGATTTTTGGCATGGGGTACCTTTTTGGAACAGTCTAAGTATTCAAATCTATCAAGCCTCCAACCATTCTTTTCCTTTAATTCTTCATTCCACTATGACTGGTGTGGTTATTTTCCCTTCCTCATTACACATATCTTTAAGACCTCTTTGATTTTTATCTCAAGGGCTTCTCTTGATTTGGTGTTTTATGGGTATGCAGACCTTCTCAAGGGCAGTGGTAAGATCTTTCACTTTTCAAATTAATTTAAACTTAATTTCTAAAAAATTCCCCTATTGGATCTTTCTCTGAGGAAAAATACCCAAGATATTATTTAAAAATATTGAGAGTTCTATTTCCTGTATATTAGATTTTTCCAGGTTGAAGATTTTATTTTGATCCTTTATTTAATCTAATTTCCCTTTGGAAGGGTAAGAAGGAAAGTTTATGAGGCTTATTTTCTCCAATGGTAAATTATTTGCCTTTGTTGCTATGTATATCTGTTCCATATATTATTGAATAATCATCCATGAGCATAAAATGGGTGTTGGTTCAGTTTTCCATGGGAAAAATTCATCATTAATTCTTAAATTACCATTTATATAAAGTAAAGTCATATTAGTCTCAAACATACCCTATGGTTGTATAGAACTTCTTACACTATTTAGTGTAGTTCCATAAATTGTTAAAAATTTAGCTTAAAAATTGGTGACATAACTCTTTAGTAACTTGATATCAAAAGAATAGACCAAGGCTCCTGGGAGGAGTAACATTTTATTTTATTTTTTCAGATATAACTTACTTTATAAAGTAATTTATGGCTGTAAAATCCTTTTTCCTATTTTGTTTGGTCTTTATTAGTGGTGAATCTTGTATTTTTGACAGATCAAGTTCTTCATTTCTCAGCTATGGTAAGTGGGATTCAGATTCCATTATATCAAGGGTAGTGATTCTTTTTTATATATCTTTGGAAGACTCAAAGATTCTCTCAATGCATCATCCATATATTGAGCTTTGTTCTTGGTCTTTTTGTCATTTATTTCCCCTCATTTTGGACATGTATTGGCCAAATATGTGGTGCTTTTGAGGAAATTTCACTTTCTGATTATCTCTGTAGATCTGTTTTTCATATCATTGAAAGTTATTTTCAATTTTTTATAATCTTTCCAAGGTTTTTTCAACCTTTTTTGAAGATTCATCCTTAAAGAACCAACTTTTGTGCTAGCTTTTGCTTCCTTAATATATCTATATTATCTTTTTATGATTATTATTAATTATTTTTTCATTTTCCAGAATTCTTGAGCTACCCTCCATATTGTCTCAGAGTATTTCTATTGTTTTTAGATTCTGACATGTCAGAGTATAATTCTTTCAGCTTGTCTTTGTATTTACAGAACCAAGGTAAGAATCTGTCTCCATCAGAATTGAATTTTTCAGATTCAAAGTGTTTTCAAACTTCAAAAATCCAAGAATTATTGGAAAATTTGTCATTAATTTCCGTTTTCCACAGATTTAAGTTTTTCTTACAGCATGTGACTCTAAACAGCGCATCATATTGACATCATAATACAATAAATAATAGTATAGCAAATACTAAAGAAATACAGTTAATAAACCCATGATTGTAGATGGAGATATCCAATTCTTATACAAATTGATATGAATTTTCAACCATTTATCACTTCTAGCTTTGATGAATATCAAATAAGCAAAAACCTTCTTTGCACCTCTAAGCCATCTTGTGCATATTTAATTTAAACCTCATGAGAAAGGTATGACTCTTTAAGATCTCAGAAATAACTAATAAATTGTGTAATTATATACCCCAGTAGCAACAATACTTCACAAAATAAAATATTCATATCCTTAAACCAAATAAACCCCCTTCAACATACAATAGGGTGTGTAAACCAATGTACAAAAATACAACCAAATTTAGGATATGGGTGAGAAAATCAATTTGAGATATTTTAGACCCCTTCAACCCCAAAATTTGGTAAGAGGACTTGGTTTAAAAGTCTTTAAACAAAATATAGGATTTCTGATAATATCAATTTAAACAAAGCCTTGTATCTTTGCCATATATTCATATAAATGTATGAAAAATTGTATCAAATTTAAAATTCTATAAAGCCTTAAGATTCTTTATCATTGTAACCCTAATATCTTTTAAGTTGAAATAGACATCAGCCTTGGAAGTTTTTGAAGCAAAATACTGATGTACAAAAATAGATTATTGCTTCTCCTCCTTTTAGTAGTATAGGAATTAATAATATATATTTCAAGATATGAAAAAGCTGTTCAATTGTGTGTACTTGGATTCTTGATATCTCAAGCATTGACTGAGATATCTGAATTGTATTTTTCTGACCAATACTGGTCTGTACCAAACCTGCACCATCTGGTACTGGTTTGATAATTAAAATGAAGAAATATCAAGACTTAAACCCACCCATATTAACTAATAATAGTGATTAAAACACTCTGAATGCTTTGTAATAGCTCTGAAGTGGCCTGTAAGGAGTTTTTTACCCTCCATGGATCCAGAATGATTATTTGTGGTCCTAAAGTCACAATTCTGACTATACTAACATGGGAATTTATTGTATGGGGCCAAATTTCAACCCCCGCACTGAAAGAATTGACCCAAACAATGTGTGAAGAGATTGAAAGCCCCTTACAGCCCTCAAAAGGGGTAAAATAAGGCGTTTTCTCACTAGAAAAGGACCTCATCATCATATATTATTATTCTTATGTGGTAAAACAGTCTTGAACAAGTAATACCCTTAGAATGAATTTGATATAGCTGTAAATATTTATTATTGTAGCAAATCTGTTTTTCTATTAATAATCAATTGTTTCAACTGAGATTCTCAGTACACTAATTGCCACTGCTACTATTTTGAAGTAGAATCTATCTGTTTATTTTTAATAAATTTATCTATTTCAAAGGCATATTTCTAGCTCATTTACTATTTTTAAACTACTACATAGACTTAAGCCAACATTTGGTATCTATTTCATGTTCTCTTTTTTATATACCATCTGTGGGATCATTAATTAAGAAAGGTGTTCAATTTTGTTGTTACCTATCTGTCCCACAATGTGAGCCTTTGAGATATGACTACATATCCAAACGTTTTACAAAATAACTTTACAATATTTATTCTAATAATAATTGAAATTATTATCTTAAAATATATAAAAAAACTCCATAAAAGAGCATTAATACTTGATTATCTCTGAATCAAATGAATAAAAGTGTGAAATTAATTGCACCATTATATTAACCATGGTAAAATACACATACAAAACTTCTATGTCATATCTGTAAAGACAATAATTACTGAGTAATAAGTAAAAATGCCATAAAAAGGCACAAATCCTTGATTATATCAGAAGCCAAAGAATCAAAATTTGAAATAAATTGCACCATTGTAATTCCCATGAAAATCTACACATATAAATTTTTTATTTCATATCTGTAAAATCAATACTTCAGGAAATAACCTGAATATATGCACTTTTAGGATCAGTGCATATATTCATGGTTTTTAGCTCATATCTCTTAAAATATACATGATAGAGAGTTGAAAAAGAAATAAAGTTACCACTTAATTACTTTAGAAATACAGATATAAGCTTTATTTGACAATTTATAAACAAGGTTATAGCTTGTAAGGGTTTATTGAACAAAATTATTATAGCTGTTGACCACTTTGTTGTGAAAGTGGTCCAAACTTAAGACAAAGTGGATATCCAGATTCTAATAGTTCATAAATGAATAATGACATAATATTTATCATTATATTAAAGGTAAAACTCCTTGAAATCATGGCTTGAAGTTTAAAATAGTAAATTTCAACAGAAAAGATGATTTACAAGAAAAATCATCAAAAAATAGAGTTTTGATGATGTAATGAAATTATATTGGCAGTTTAATAGTGAAATTCCAAGCTATCATAGTTAACTCTCTGAATATTTGTAGTGTGTATAACTTCAAAGCTCTTAATGATCAAATTTGAGCTTAATATTGATCATTTATGATCACTCACTCTAATCTTATTTTAAGCTTAACAGTTGTATAAGTGATGAAACTGGTGAATACTATTATATGATGATTAAGACTTATAAAATACACAAAATTCATGCTTATTCTAAGCCTATGATGTCAGAAAATATGGAGCTATAGTGATAACTCTAAATAATGGTGTAATTGTCAGCCTGTGACTCAAAACCAGAGCACAAGCATGACAGCCAAAATACCATAAACCAATGGTATAGCCAAAATACCACCAAAACATGGAGCTGAGCCAAATTAGCTCAAAAGGTATCAGAAGAAAGAGGAAACTTACCTCTTTCTGAAAATATAAGTCCCATCACCATAGGACAAGAAACAACAAAGTTATTCCTGCTCAAAGTTATTGCTGAGCATAAACCTTAATTTTCACCTCTCATCTAAAATCTAGAAGGAGAGGCTTAACCCCATCAAATGGGTATTCAAAATGAAACTCTAAGCCAGGGCTATCCAATGGTACCAGCCAAACTGAGCTAGCACCAGTATTACTTGAGTTATGGTCAAATTCAGACCAAATAAGGGTGAACAAAACATTCACCTCTCATCTAACTTTTACAGTTTTAGTGTGAGATACCTAAAGTGGGGTCTTTTTGGAAAGAGCACAATCAGGGCTATCTGATGGTGCCATCCATTTCCTCATAACTCAACTACAACAGAAGTTATTGGCCAAACAAGCTTAATACAGCTTTTGACCAGACCACGCCAATGTACAAAAATACTTGTACATGGGATAACTTTGTCATATTTAATGATAACCATGTCAAGTTTGGTACCATTGTGTAGAGCTCATACAGGGCTATTCAATGAACCAACTTTGAGCTTGATATCTCAAAAACTGACAGAGTTATGACCATTTTAAGGTCAAAATCCCACCTGCTGTCAGATACAGCCTTACCATGGGATAATATCCCATAACCATGAATATGAGGTGTCAAATAGACAAAGAAGCATGTTTTTACTTCAATACCTCATATGTCAGTCAATACTGGGGTCCCATACAGTTTCTGTACAGCATTCTACGCATCATACACGTCAGAATCAGGCTGTGAGGTCCCCAGATGAAAATTTTCACCCTGTATTGGTGAAAACTGCCCAGATGTGGTTTCAGAACCACATCTGAGCCCAATACAGGGTATACAGGCTGTTTGCAAACCACAAGCCTGTCCTGGAGAGTGAAAAATCTTCACTTCCTCTACGTGGAAAGGTCTAGCAGCCTTTCCACCTCAATTTCAGGATAAAAGGAGGGCTTTTCACAGCCAAAAACCTTTCCTCATCCTGCTCTTGAATAACCTACGTAGTAAACTGTCAAAAACAGTTTTACTCTTGGTTAAATAATCAGGTATACTCTTAATTTAAATTATTGTAGTCTTTATTATTGTAATCCAACAGGTAAAGCTGCACCCAGGGCTTTCAACAGCGCTCACCACCACTATATCTTTATAGTAAAGCCCTTTAAATCTTAAATTAAATCATTTATTATCAATCTTATCATCTTTTAAAACCATTTTTACCGTGTCACAGTCATAGTTAAAGCTTGTAAATACTCATATACACCTTTATCATAGACTCAGCCTGACATTTTGGGGGCCTGGCCGTGTTTTTTTTACTTTTTGGACCTTACAAGTAAGTCTTTTCTCTTTTTTATGACTTATTAACACATTGTTTTATCTTTTTTTAGGCGTAATTTCCATTTAAATATATATATTTTATATATTTTTATCTTTTTCATATACTCATATTATAAAAGAGTATTTTTCACGTGGCTAATACCCACTGAAAATAATTATTTTTGGCGTGTGTTGTATATAAAAACACATAAGCCATCAATAAGTCCTGTATTCTTGACTGAATAAGGACACCTCTGACTGAAAAACCATCAGTTGAGGCGTGGATTAAGTGTATTGTTGACTCAATAACACTTATACAAAACCACTTGTACAGAATACACTTGAAAACCACAAGTGTATCTGTGGGATACTGGCACACAAACAGTGTGACAGGGTACCAAAAAGCTGTAATTCTGACATGGAATTGTTGATTCAACCACACTGTCATTATACAGGGGCATACTGTAATAATATACAAGCCCAGAGGCCATTCTTAAACGTGCAAAACCAGCCTTGTAAGAAGTCTTAACTGACATAAGCCCTCTTTTTCCTGTCTTGATTCAGTGGAAGAAAACTACATCCCACTTGAAACCCAGTCACAGGCCAACACACCAGTGACACCCTCAGAACCAGAGGGAAGCAAGGGTAAAGGAAAAAGGCTTAGTGAAGGCCTCATTACAGCCAAGAAGTGGACACCAATAGCCACTCAGAGGAGTAGAAAACCACGAAACTCTGCTTCAATACAAGGTAAACCAACCTTAACAACTTGTACAGGGAAGATTACAATTATTAACCCAGTTGTAACCTCCAAAGGCAAACTGCCCAAATCAGCAGATAACAAATTTGTACAAGGCACAGTCAAAGGTAAATACCCTAAGAACATAAAGTTTTTGACTGCTTGCAAACACTGATATGTCCCCTGCATACCTCAGAGACCTTGGCTTCCAAAGGAACCAGCCAGAGGATAGAGCAGGAATGTCTAGAACCAGAAGACCTGAAAGAAGACACATTGGACACAGTGGCGGATGGCAAAACAATGAGGGAGATAATATCAACCTTTCCATTCACACTCCAATTCAACAGAAACCTCAAACCAGAGGACTGGAAGGATATGGATCAAGTTCTTCAAATCCACCAACTCCTCAAAGATTTGTTTCAATGGAGCATGGACAACAAGAGGTTCAACCTAGCAACTCACTGGGCAGAACTGGGATCAAGTTGCCAGAAGATCTGTCTCAAAGAGATAGACTTCAAAGACTTTATGGTAATCACCAAGGGTTGGAATCCTACCAGGCAGCACAGACTCCTGGAGGCAAGGGCACAGAGGATAAGGGAGAATCAAGCCACTATCCAAGCTATAGAAGAACAGTTAACCCAGACAGGGCCTACTCAGATTCCTTCAGGTTCACAAGGAGCATGCCAAATCAG
Organism: Austropuccinia psidii; assembly: GCA_023105745.1. Lineage (NCBI taxonomy): Eukaryota > Fungi > Basidiomycota > Pucciniomycetes > Pucciniales > Sphaerophragmiaceae > Austropuccinia > Austropuccinia psidii. The sequence continues at coordinate 7,519,527 of JALGQZ010000018.1, forward strand.
CTCTCCAGTGGCTTCACACCATTCAGAAACCAGCAGATCAGTGGCCAAGAGTCACCATTCTTCACAATTCCAGGAAGTTTCCAGGAGAAGACAAGGCAACAAGGGCAAGAACAAAGCCTCCTTCAACCAGAGGAGGAAAGAGTCAGACCCCATGATCCAGAAGCTGTTAGATTTGGTAAAAGAAGTACACAAGAACCAGAAGTAGTTGTAAACCACTCTAGAATCAGTAGTCCTAGTAATAGAAACATTACCCCCACTCAGACTGAAAGTAACATTATCACATCTGAGAGTAACATCAACAGTGACACACTGTGGTTACAAATGTCCCAATATGCTGAGCAATCTGCAAAGCAGGCTACAGAATTTGCAGCTTCCCAAGAGAGGATGAGAAAAACTCAAGCCTCATTGGAGCAGATAGTTAAAAACCTTCAGGAAGGATATGCTCAACTGAGAAAAGCCTCTGAAGAAACCAACAAGAGACTGAATCAAGTCTCTGAAGAACAACACCATAGTAGCAGGGACAGGGAGTGTCTGAACCAAGACATCAACAAATTGTTTGATGCCTACCATAGCTTAAAGCCCCAACCACAAGGCCAAGCTATGGAGAATCCATATCAACCAGATGACATCAAACCAGATGCCATGTTGTTGAATAAGGCAAGATCTCCATCACAATACCGGGATGGAGATGGCATGTCTTATTCAGAGAAGGAAGCCTTGAAACAGCTTCCTGAGGCCTCAAACTGGCCCAAATTCTCTGGATCAGGAGAATATGATCATATGGAGCTCATAGATTATATTGATGGACTCTTCATTGATGTACCAAGCATACCAGATTACTGGATTACTGCATTTAAAGGTCATGAAAGTATATGGTACACTGAAATGAAAGAAATCCATGGCAGAAGAAATTGGCCATGGTGGAAGAGTCAAATAATCCAAAAGTACAGTAATGGAACTTGGATATGGCAAAAGACCATGTCATTTGAAAATGACAAATACTCTGTGGACGAAGATCCATATGAGTGGTGTCTTAGACAGTCTAAAAGACTTAAAGCCATTGATCCTCAAAAGAACATTCAAATGAGGAATCATAAACTTCTGACACAACTGCCAGGAGAACTAGAGCATGCAGTAAAGTGCAGATGCAACCAAAATTGCACTCTAGATGATATAGCCAATACCTTACAAGACATAAGGAAAAGGACTAATATAGGGAAATTCACCCCATATAGAAGCAGTAGTTTCAAAGAGAAACAACCTTTCAGGGTGGAGTTTAAAGACAAACCCAGAGAAAGAGTGGCAGAAGTGGCAAAGAAGAAGAATTCTTGTCACAATTGTGGTTCAACAGACCACTATGCCAACAACTGTCCAAAAGCAAAGAAGAAAGTCTATGCTATAGAAAAAGTCCCTGAAGAAGAACCTCCAACAGAGGATTCTGAATCAGACTCTATGGGTGATGCCATTAGAGAACCATCTGATGAGGATCAAGACCCAAGAGAGGAATGTGAGCCTTAGAGGTAATTTCATATACCCAAAAGACCACAAATATAAAAAATAACATATTAATATAAATAAAATAAATTTATTTATATTATTAAAATAAAAATCAAAATATAACTATAAAATTATATTAAAAATAAAAAATTAATTATAATTTAAAAATAAAAAATACATTAAATTTTATAAATATAAAATTACATTTATACTTGAAAAAATTAAGTAAAAATGAAACTTTAACAAAATTGTGAAAAAATAAATAAATTTGGAAAAAAGTTAAATAAAATTTATTATAACTTTTTATCCAATAAATAAACATATAAAATTTATTTCACCATTGGATTCCTCATAAAAAATCAGGTGGGGTCACCTCTGAGTGAAATTCTTGTAACTCAACTCTAAATAAGCTTAAATTAAGTTTTTAGTATTTTCAATACAAAAGTTGAAAATCCTCAAAACCTTAATTTAATTCACACCACATGTGGTGTTAACCATCAATTTTTGTGTTAAAATTGAGGTGTTGTGTTTAGTTTAGAAGTTATGAGGAATTGAAGTATTTTCAATTGAATTCAATTGAAATGTCAAAATGTGCGCGTGTATTACATAAGTGAACTTTGATTTACATATGAGGTGTCAATTATTACTGTATTGTACTGTACAATTGAATTGAATTACATATGTAAATTATAAGTATAATACATGATGAGGAATTAAAGGAAAAAATAAATTGGAAAGATTAAATTTGGGGGGAAAAGGAACTCCAGCTCTAAGGGGGAGCTAGACCCCCAAAATCCTTGCTGACAGGCGTGGGATGTCAAAATTCACGCAAAAGTTCATCACTTTTGGCCTGGAATTGAGTTACAGGGTCTGTGGACTCAATTGATGATGAGGTTTTGATACCAACTGGGGTAGTTTTAGCTGTTGCCAAGAGGGTAAAACTACCCTTAAGATGAAACAATCATGATAAAAACAGTTTTAACTGGCTTCTACGCCTCTGAAACACATTCTGACGTGTTTTGAAGGCTCTAGGCTTGGTATTGCTATAGTAATGGCTGATTTAAGGGTCTAAAATGGCTAAAAATGGCTAAAAATGGCTTAAACCAGCCCTTTTTGGTCTAAACCAGGGTTCAATGATGCCATAATTGGCTTTTCTGTTGTCAGACTGTTTTTCACGACTGACAAGAGTAAATTTTACTTTTGGAGCAAGAGAATTGATGGCTATAAAAGAATGTCTTCTTTGCCCCACTTTTCTCTTCATGTTAGAATCTTTTCCTTTTATTAATTAGTTTAAAACTGTTAAACCAATCAATCAAAGATTCCAACCACCACTTTTAAATCATTTTAATCCTTTTAACCACGTGAAAAAATCATTATAATCATTGTTTGTAACTCTTATAATCATTTTTACCCCTGAACCACCCCAAAAGTGAATTAAAGCATCTTTCATCACTGTAAACTTTGTCACTTTGTTTCCAAATTCGCTCTGGTCACTTTTGGGCGTGTTTTCTCTTTAATATTCTTTTTAAAGACTTTGTTCTTTAATTAATTGCTTGCAGTTCTTTTCTCAATTAATTCCAACTGAAATTGCTCTTGAAGAAATTTCTTTTGTAGCCTTAAAATATCTCTTGTAGAGTATTTTTTGGATAAATTTTTATTGTTGGTAAAACAATAAATTTTTATAATATTATTGTTTTATACTAATAAAGTTATAAACAATAAAATTGGCGTGTTTTCTCTTAAAAATAATATTTCATACTATTTTTAATTGATTTTTACCTTATACAAATTTTGAGGACAGGAAAAGTACTTGATTTATAATCAAAGTTTCATATCCACACCTTACATTTGGGGGCCCAGCCGTGATATTTTACCTGTGACATATTTTTTTACTCTTTTTAAATCTTTTTTCTTATATTGAAAAATTTAAAAACATATAAAAAATACTTATAATTCAAAAAATCCATAAAAAATAATTTTTTTTTTCATATTATAAGTGAGGCTTAAATTTTTATTTCTTTTTTTTGAAATATCCTTTTTTTACTTAATTAATTGGCTTTTTCATTAATTTTAGTGTCTGACAACGTGGTAAGACAAGAAAACATTGAAACAGCCTCAACAGTAACCAGCATTATCCCTGCCAGTACTGTCAATTCTGATCATAATAGCACTGTTATTGTGACTCAAAATAACCAGCCTGAACCAATATCTTCTGAATTAATTAGCTTGGACATAAGTAATACCCTTCAGAAAGCAAAAAATTTGGCCAATAGTAAGTTTTTTGACATAAAAATACTATTTTAAGCCTTTTTAACCATAATTATGCCTTCAACCAGATCAGGAGCCAGCTACAACCCCTCAAGAAGCTCCCAAAAAGGTAATAGACGTGATTATGGCAGAGGCCAACCAGGTACAGAAGGAAAAGGGTCAGTTGATGACTTCCAAACAACTAAAATGGGTCATTCTGAAGCTGATAATACCATTTTACCTTCAAAAAGAGCTGAAACCGCCACAAGAAGCCTCAGTGGACATATACAAAGCCAGCCACAAAGCTTACAACAATGCACTGCAGTACAAGGAGTACCAGATCCTGGCAGATCTGTGGAAAAACTGCATGAATTCTTACCTGACAGTAAGAAAATTCTTGGGCCATCCCAACACTTGCAAATTGCTCAATGGATGGCATCCATTGATGGAGAAGAAAAACATGATGCTTTTGACACTAGAATGGAGGAAAAACAACCCTCCACCACCCAAACCAGTGCCAAAAACAGCCCCAGTGGCCAGCAGCAGCAATTCCAACGTGAAAAAGCAGCCACAAACTCCAAACAAGGGCAAAGGGAAGGCACCAGCCCCAAAACCTTACAGCCAGGGCTACAGAATCCCAAAGATTCAGCAGGATGCCATGGAAAATGTATTTCAGATGGCCAGAACCATGATGGAATTGCAGAAGAAGGAGGAAGCCAGATTAAGGTTCCAGAAATGATTTCTGACATATTTGATTCCATCCCAGAGTTGTATAATGCTATAAATGACGTGAAAAAACATCTTTCTGATAAAAATGACACCATTTGTAACAACATTAAAACAAACAACCTGAGTCTGTGCCAAATTAATGAAACACTTATGCGTTTTGAAAAAGTTTTAAGAACAATTAAAAATTCTAATAATGACATTTCTTCTAACATTAAAATAAATGAACAATCTGCCATTATTAAAGAATTAACATATAAATATTCTGAATTCAATATTGATGACATGATTGAAACAAGAATTAAACAAGCCATAAATATTATCAAAACAGATAACAAGAAAGTCCTTGATGACATTTCAAATTCATTTACTGAAGTAAAGACATATACCATTGCCTTGAAAAAGTGTTTTGATGCTTCACAAGAAGAAGTATCAAAATTATCAATGAAATTGAATCAAGTCACTGCTGATAATACAAGACAGACAGAGTCATGGCAAGAACTGACACATAAGGAAGACATGTATAAAATTGAAGTAATAAATTTAATACAAAGCTTCCAACATGAATACAGAAATTCCCAAAGGTGTAGCAACAGTAAAATGAATGACATTGAACAAATACTGAACACCTTACCAAGAATGTCTACACCTCTAAATCAAAATGAGGGCACAAGAATTCCAAATCCACAAGTATTGGATCCTGATGATTCACAATTAAAAAATGAATTATCCACTTCTTTTCATAACTTGGAACCATCAATGGGCCAAGCACTCTTGAAAGAAGTTCCAAAACTTAAAGAATGGCCTCACTTCAGTGGTGAAGGAGAGTATGACCATATGGAATTCATTAGAGGTATTGACATGATCAAAGAGGATTTTGAATCACCAGACAGATTGGTAACAGCCAGGTTTAACACCTTGTTTACCAGATCAGCTCACAGATGGTACATCAAAATAAGACAAGCACATGGACACCAGAGTTGGACTTGGTGGAAAACCCAAATCATCAACAAATGGGCAAATTATGCTTGGAGGTTTAAAGTTGAAACAGCCTTTGAATCTGCCAAATTTAATGCTGATAAAGACAAAGCTTTACCATGGTTTTGCCAACAAAAGGACAGATTAACAGCATTATATCCTGACATGTCAGAATTTATGATCCATAGAAAAATTCTGAGACAATGTGGAGGTGACTTAGAGCATGCTGTCAAAAGCAGGACTACTGAACAATCTTCAGCAGAAGATATTATCAATATACTAGAAGAAGAAACCACCAGAACCAAAATTGGTTCTAGTAGGGTGAATCTCAAAACAAGGTTTAATACACCTTGGAAAGATTCTGTGGACAAAAACCCCAAAGAAAATTCTGGTAATATTAAATATAAATCTGCAGATACAGTCAGAAAATGCCATATTTGCCAAAGCACCACCCATTTAGCCAATACATGTCCAAAGAGGGGGAAAATCAATGAAATTGACATTGAAAAGGAACCAGATGTTGAAAAAGAAGACATATGTATGGTATAATTTACCACAGAACCAAGCACACATGTGTCATGACAGTTGTAGACAGGTCATTAATCAATCTTGTACTGAAAGAATGCCATGATAGTCCCCTTTCAGGACATCTTTCTGAAGACAGAACAAGAGAGAAAGTGAAGACCTGCATATGGTGGCCAATGTGGCAAAAAGATGTTGCAGAATATTGCAAAACCTGTGACAGATGCCAAAAGGCAAACAAATCCACTGGCAAAAGACTTGGAAATATGATGAAAATCCAAGAACCAAACAGACCTTGGGAAATTGTCCATATGGATTGGGTAACTGGCCTACCACCAGGAGGTGACAGGAGCTATAATGCTTGCCTAGTAATTGTGGACAGATTCAGTAAAACTCCAATTTTTTTACCATGCCACAAAGATGATACAGCCATGGATACAGCTCTTCTGATATGGAATAGAGTAGTGTCATGGACTGGGATATTTACAAATATCATCAGTGATAGAGATCCCAAATGCACTTCAGCACTATGGACAAATCTTCACCAATTATTTGGCACTAAACTGTCTTTCTCTACAGCCTACCACCCACAAACTGATGGCCTGGCTGAAAGAATGATCCAAACCTTAGAGGACATGGTGAGAAGATTTTGTGCATATGGCCTTGAATTCAAAGATTGTGATGGATTTACCCATGATTGGTGTACTCTGTTACCAGCACTGGAATTAGCATATAAAACATCAATCCATGCTAGTACCAATCAGACTCCTGCTGTTCTAGAAAAAGGATGGAACCCCAAGTTACCCCAAGACTCCTTGAGGAAAGACTTAATTGAAATACATCCCACAGCTGCTAGCTTCAAAGGAATGCTGGACAAAGCTAGAAAGCATGCAGTAAGGTGCATGGAGGACTCTTTTGCATATGCTAAAGACAAATGGGATAAATCACATGCAACTCCAGATTTCAAAGTGGGGGACCTAGTTCTTGTATCCACCACTAACTTCAATAACATCAAAGGATGTAAAAAGTTGAAAGACTCCTTTGCAGGACCTTTTGTGATTAAGGCCCTCCATGGAGAAAATGCTGTTGAGGTAGAGTTATCTGAAGAACTTAGCAATAAGCACCCTACATTTCCAGTGAGCTTGATAAAACCATATAAATCTAGTGATGCTGAGAAATTTCCCTTGAGGAATAAGGTTCCCCAAGTTATACCTCCTATTGAGACATCTGGTACTAAGAAAATAACCAAAGTTCTTAAAGAAAGGAAATTAAGAACCAAGAAAGTAAGGGAATACCTTGTTAGGTACAGTGACCCAACTTGTGAAGATGAATGGTTAGAAGAAAAAGATATACCAGAAGCTACCAAACTCCTGAGGAGATTCAGACACACTAGAAACACCAATATTACAAAGTAATATTCTTTTTTAGGGGGAGGGGATGTGAGCCTTAGAGGTAATTTCATATACCCAAAAGACCACAAATATAAAAAATAACATATTAATATAAATAAAATAAATTTATTTATATTATTAAAATAAAAATCAAAATATAAATATAAAATTATATTAAAAATAAAAAATTAATTATAATTTAAAAATAAAAAATACATTAAATTTTATAAATATAAAATTACATTTATGCTTGAAAAAATTAAGTAAAAATGAAACTTTAACAAAATTGTGAAAAAATAAATAAATTTGGAAAAAAGTTAAACAAAATTTATTATAAATTTTTATCCAATAAATAAACATATAAAATTTATTTCACCATTGGATTCCTCATAAAAAATCAGGTGGGGTCACCTCTGAGTGAAATTCTTGTAACTCAACTCTAAATAAGCTTAAATTAAGTTTTTAGTATTTTCAATACAAAAGTTGAAAATCCTCAAAACCTTAATTTAATTCACACCACATGTGGTGTTAACCATCAATTTTTGTGTTAAAATTGAGGTGTTGTGTTTAGTTTAGAAGTTATGAGGAATTGAAGTATTTTCAATTGAATTCAATTGAAATGTCAAAATGTGCGCGTGTATTACATAAGTGAACTTTGATTTACATATGAGGTGTCAATTATTACTGTATTGTACTGTACAATTGAATTGAATTACATATGTAAATTATAAGTATAATACATGATGAGGAATTAAAGGAAAAAATAAATTGGAAAGATTAAATTTGGGGGGGAAAAGGAACTCCAGCTCTAAGGGGGAGCTAGACCCCCAAAATCCTTGCTGACAGGCGTGGGATGTCAAAATTCACGCAAAAGTTCATCACTTTTGGCCTGGAATTGAGTTACAGGGTCTGTGGACTCAATTGATGATGAGGTTTTGATACCAACTGGGGTAGTTTTAGCTGTTGCCAAGAGGGTAAAACTACCCTTAAGATGAAACAATCATGATAAAAACAGTTTTAACTGGTTTCTACGCCTCTGAAACACATTCTGACGTGTTTTGAAGGCTCTAGGCCTGGTATTGCTATAGTAATGGCTGATTTAAGGGTCTAAAATGGCTAAAAATGGCTAAAAATGGCTTAAACCAGCCCTTTTTGGTCTAAACCAGCGTTCAATGATGCCATAATTGGCTTTTCTGTTGTCAGACTGTTTTTCACGACTGACAAGAGTAAATTTTACTTTTGGATCAAGAGAATTGATGGCTATAAAAGAATGTCTTATTTGCCCCACTTTTCTCTTCATGTTAGAATCTTTTCCTTTTATTAATTAGTTTAAAACTGTTAAACCAATCAATCAAAGATTCCAACCCCCACTTTTAAATCATTTTAATCCTTTTAACCACGTGAAAAAATCATTATAATCATTGTTTGTAACTCTTATAATCATTTTTACCCCTGAACCACCCCAAAAGTGAATTAAAGCATCTTTCATCACTGTAAACTTTGTCACTTTGTTTCCAAATTCGCTCTGGTCACTTTTGGGTGTGTTTTCTCTTTAATATTCTTTTTAAAGACTTTGTGCTTTAATTAATTGCTTGCAGTTCTTTGCTCAATTAATTCCAACTGAAATTGCTCTTGAAGAAATTTCTTTTGTAGCCTTAAAATATCTCTTGTAGAGTATTTTTTGGATAAATTTTTATTGTTGGTAAAACAATAAATTTTTATAATATTATTGTTTTATACTAATAAAGTTATAAACAATAAAATTGGCGTGTTTTCTCTTAAAAATAATATTTCATACTATTTTTAATTGATTTTTACCTTATACAAATTTTGAGGACAGGAAAAGTACTTGATTTATAATCAAAGTTTCATATCCACACCTTACAAGGAATTTCTAGTGGAATACCAAGAGGAAACCCCACTAGAAATCCAGGATATACAGTTGGAAGCAGGCATGCCACAAGACACTGCCAACAAGAATTTGTGTAAACATACACAAGATGCACAAACATTCCTGGTTACACCAACCAAAGGAATGGCATACATACAGGGAACAGCCACAAAAATGACTGTATGTATTGACAATGCTCAGCATCCACTGATCATTGACAGTGGAGCACACTGCTCCATAGTGGCCAGAAATTATCTGGATAACCACTTCCCAAACTGGGAAAAAGAACTCTTGCCCACCAGGGCAAAGAACTTTAAGAGTGCATCTGGAAAGGTGACCTCTATTGGGACAATTATCAAAGAGATAATTATACCCCAAAGAAAAGGTAATATCAGACTCAACCCAGAGTTTGTAGTGCTTGAAGATGCCCACATCCAAAGGTTTTTACTGGGAAAAGATTACCAGAGGATGTATGGCATAGATATTTACAATAGTAAAAATAGGCATATTACCATTGGTACTAACAAGGAAAAGAAATTTTCTCTTGATATATACCAGATATCTTCTCAGGACCCACTGGAAGAACTTCTGAAAGAATTCAGAGAGGGACAGTTTAGCACTACCCTCACCAGTAAACAAAAGTTAAGTTTACTGAAGATGCTGAGGAAGAATAGACCAGGATTTGCCATTGGTGAAGAACCATTAGGCAAGATCAAAGGCCATGATATAGAACTATATCTGGATGTGGAAAGGCCTTATCCACCCATGTTAAGGAGACCTCCTTACCCAGCAAGTCTGGAGACCAGGAAAGAGATTGAGAAACATATCAATGAACTCCTGGACATGGATGTCATTAGGAAGATTGGACATAATGAAATAGTGGAAATCACCACTCCTGTCCTAATCACCTGGCATGATGGCAAGTCTAGATTGTGTGGAGATTTCAGAGCCCTGAATAACTACACAAAAGCAGACAGGTACCCTATACCAAGGATACCTCATGCCTTGGATAAGCTAGCCAAAGCCAAATAAATAACCAAGATGGATTGTATGAAAGGCTTCCACCAAAATGGAGTTAAACCAAATTCCATGAAGTTGCTCAGAATAATATGCCATATGGGCATATATGAGTACACCAGGATGCCATTTGGCATCAAGAATGCACCAGCCCACTTCCAAAGGATGATGGACACCATATTTCAAGAAGAAATAATGGAAGGCTGGATGGTAGTGTATATTGATGATATCATTATATACTCAGAAACATGGGAAGACCATGTACAATACATAGACAGAGTGCTAAGTAAATGTACACCCATCAATCTGAAAATTTCACTTAAAAAGTGTAATTTTGGCCAACAAGAGCTACTAGCTCTAGGACACAAAGTCTCAGGCCTTAGTCTGGCAATTGACCAGAACAAAGTAGCAGCAGTACTGCAAAAGCCAGTACCAAAGAACATCAAAGAGATGCAATCTTTCCTTGGATTTGCTAGCTACTATAGAAACCACATCAAAAACTTTGCTCACATAACTAGTAGTTTATACAAGTTATGCTCAAAGGATGTAGTTTTTGAAATAACCAAGGAAAGGAGGGATGCATATGAGAGGATCAAATATGAACTCAAAAATGCACCTGTGCTCATCTTGCCTGACTTTGAACTACCATTCAAGTTATATATAGATGCAGCATGCAGCCAAGGCTTGGGAGCAGCCCTTCACCAAAGACAAATTGTGGATGGTGAGCCAAGAGAAGGTGTAATATGTTACATCTCTAGGCAGCTGAAAGATTCAGAAGCCAGGTATGGGGCCACCCAGACAGAATGTCTATGTCTAGTCTGGGCTCTAGAAAAACTCCACTATTATTTGGAGGGTGCAGTCTTTGAAGTCTACACAGACTGCACAGCCTTGAAGTCTTTACTAAACATGAAGACTACTAATAGACACATGCTGAGATGGCAAATAGCCATCCAGGAGTATATAGGGAACATGACCATCATATAAAAGGAAGGTAAAAGCCATACCAATGCAGATGGCCTTAGCAGATGGCCACTGGACAATGTCAAAAGCAATCCAGCTTATGACCCTGAAGTTGCTGCAAAAATTCCTATCCATTTTATGGAAATAAATAGGAAAAAGAACTTCAGATTCTCTGAATGGGCACCAAGGAGTGGTACCCTTGACAGTGGAAACACTGATTCAGAAGGGACAGAAACCCCCATACTGGGAATAAGTTCCTCAGAATTGCACAATGAATTTTTCAATGCAGTACTGAAATCCTATGCTAAACACAAACAGTGTAGCATACTACTCCAATTCCTTCAACAAAAATACAGGAGCCCAGAACTGGAAACCCAGCTGGAGGAACCCTGGTTGAGGGCCTATAAGGACAATAAATTCTTCCTTATAGATGGCCTGATTTATCACAGAGAAAAGCACACCAGTGCACTCACAGTGATAGACAGAGACCACATCTCCTTAATCCTGCAGGAATGCCATGACTGCCCCTACATGGGACACATGAGTGAGGACAGGACTAAAGAGAGGGTAGCAAGCACAGCTTGGTGGCCCAAGTGGGAGCAAGAGTTGAGTGAATACATCAACACTTGTGAAAGATGCCAAAAGGAAAATAGAAAACATGGGAAGAAATATGGGTTGCTTCAACACATAGAAGAACCCAAACACCCATGGGAAACCATCAACATGGACTGGGTCACAGGACTTGTCCCAGGAGGCAAAGAAAACTACAATGCCTGCCTAATCATAGTAGATAGGTTCAGCAAGAGCATGAGATGTCTACCATGCCATAAAGAGGACACAGCCATGGACACTGCTCTGTTATTTTGGAATAACATCATATCCACCTGTGGAGTCCCTAAGATCATAATTAGTGACAGGGACCCAAAATTCACATCTGAATTTTGGACCAATTTATATGACATGCTGGGCACCAAGCTTGCTTTTTCCACAGCTTACCATCCACAAACAGATGGCCTAGCTGAGAGGAGGATCCAAACAATGGAGGACATCCTCAGGAGGTTCTGTGCCTATGGCATGGAATACAAGGACCATGAGGGATATACCCATGATTGGGTCACCCTCTTACCAGCAGTCCAACTGGCTTATAATACAAGCCAGCACTCTACCACAGGAAAAACACCTGCACTGGTAGAGAAAGGGTGGAATCCCCTTTTACCTGTGGATCACTTGAAGAAAAATCTTCTGACCATCCACCCCACAGCCAAAGACTTCCATGATATGTGGAAGAAAGCCTGTGATACTGCTGCCAAATGCATAGCTGAGGCCAAAGAGTATAATAAGCAGAGGTGGGACAAATCACATATGGAACCTGACTTCAAGGAAGGGGACCAGGTGTTAGTGTCTACACTAAACTTTAACAATCTCAAAGGACCCAAGAAAATGAGAGACTCATTTGTAGGGCCCTTCACTATCATTAAGTTGATAGGGAAGAATGCAGTAGAGGTCAAGCTCACTGAGGAGTTTTCTAGGAAACACCCAGTCTTTCCAGTAAGCCTGGTCAAACCATACTTCCAGACAGAAGAGGATAAATTCCCCTCCAGGAAGAAAAACATCACTCCACCAGAAATAGTGGAAGTAGAAGACTCTCCTGGACCTGTGAGTAAAATCATCAGGGCCAGAAAAATCAGACTCAATGGGAAGGATCAGAGACAATATCTAGTCAGATTCAAGAACCAGACAGCTGACAAAGACAAATGGTTGGCAGAGGATTCCATACCAGATGGGAACCTCCATTTAAGGAGATTCAGAGCCTCTAGGAGGACTGAACAGTCTCATCAATGATGAGCCTTTTTTAGAGGGAGGGTATGTCAGCCTGTGACTCAAAACCAGAGCACAAGCATGACAGCCAAAATACCATAAACCAATGGTATAGCCAAAATACCACCAAAACATGGAGCTGAGCCAAATTAGCTCAAAAGGTATCAGAAGAAAGAGGAAACTTACCTCTTTCTGAAAATATAAGTCCCATCACCATAGGACAAGAAACAACAAAGTTATTGCTGAGCATAAACCTTAATTTTCACCTCTCATCTAAAATCTAGAAGGAGAGGCTTAACCCCATCAAATGGGTATTCAAAATGAAGCTCTAAGCCAGGGCTATCCAATGGTACCAGCCAAACTGAGCTAGCACCAGTATTACTTGAGTTATGGTCAAATTCAGACCAAATAAGGGTGAACAAAACATTCACCTCTCATCTAACTTTTACAGTTTTAGTGTGAGATACCTAAAGTGGGGTCTTTTTGGAAAGAGCACAATCAGGGCTATCTGATGGTGCCATCCATTTCCTCATAACTCAACTACAACAGAAGTTATTGGCCAAACAAGCTTAATACAGCTTTTGACCAGACCACGCCAATGTACAAAAATACTTGTACATGGGATAACTTTGTCATATTTAATAATAACCATGTCAAGTTTTGTACCATTGTGTAGAGCTCATACAGGGCTATTCAATGAGCCAACTTTGAGCTTGATATCTCAAAAACTGACAGAGTTATGACCATTTTAAGGTCAAAATCCCACCTGCTGTCAGATACAGCCTTACCATGGGATAATATCCCATAACCATGAATATGAGGTGTCAAATAGACAAAGAAGCATGTTTTTACTTCAATACCTCATATGTCAGTCAATACTGGGGTCCCATACAGTTTCTGTACAGCATTCTATGCGTCATACACGTCAGAATCAGGCTGTGAGGTCCCCAGATGAAAATTTTCACCCTGTATTGGTGAAAACTGCCCAGATGTGGTTTCAAAACCACATCTGAGCCCAATACAGGGTATACAGGCTGTTTGCAAACCACAAGCCTGTCCTGGAGAGTGAAAAATCTTCACTTCCTCTACGTGGAAAGGTCTAGCAGCCTTTCCACCTCAATTTCAGGATAAAAGGAGGGCTTTTCACAGCCAAAAACCTTTTCTCATCCTGCTCTTGAATAACCTACGTAGTAAACTGTCAAAAACAGTTTTACTCTTGGTTAAATAATCAGGTATACTCTTAATTTAAAGTATTGTAATCCAACAGGTAAAGCTGCACCCAGGGCTTTCAACAGTGCTCACCACCACTATATCTTTATAGTAAAGCCCTTTAAATCTTAAATTAAATCATTTATTATCAATCTTATCATCTTTTAAAACCATTTTTACCGTGTCACAGTCATAGTTAAAGCTTGTAAATACTCATATACACCTTTATCATAGACTCAGCCTGACAGTAATAATGAGATAAGATGTTTTAACTATGATGTAATCATCACTAAACCTTAAATTACTGATCAATTCCAGTGGATTCCATCAGTACACGTCTAATAGAAGCCTTCTGTAATATGGGAGGGAGGATTTTACTATATATAGAGATCTTTTTACTTCTATTTCCCCCTCAGATGCATCAAAAACATTAAAAAATTAAACCAAATCATAATTTATTTAGGGTATTGGTAAAAACACGTAATTTTATGGTAAAAACATGTAAGGGATGGTTTTTGAATGAAATATGGCTATTTATGGCATGTATGATGCCATTAATGCCATTTGTGCCATTAAAAATTCCATTTATGGCATTAACAGTGCCATTAATGGAATTATAAATGAAATATTTCTGATGCCATTAATGCCATAAATGGCATTAACAGTGCCATTAATGGCATTATCAATGAAATATTATTGATGCCATTAATTCCATTTGTGGCATCAAAAATGCAACATTTCTGATGCCATTAATGCCACAAATGGCATTAATAATGCCACATTAACAATGCCATTAATGGCATTACTAATACCATGAATGGCATTATCAATGCAATAAATGGCATAATGCCATTTATGTAACACCATAAATGGCATGGTTAATTCCATTTATGTAATGCCACAAATGGAATTTTTGATTCCATAAATGGCATTTTTGATGCCATTTATGTTATAGTTAAGGCCATTAATTCCATTTTTAAGGCCAATGTTAAGGCCATTAATGCCATTTTTAAGGCCATTTATGGCATTTTTAAATGCATAAATGGCATTGTCAAGGCCATTAAATTCAATTTATGGCATTGCTGTAATGCTATTTATGCCGATTTTCTGGCCATAAATGGCATCTGTATGTCATCCTTGATGCCATTTATGGCATCAAGATGTCATTATTGATGCCATTTATGGCACTTTTGATGTGATAAATGGCACTGTTAATGCCAAAAATCAAATTTTAACTTCCACCCATCATAAATTAAATTTTGAATTCAATTTATGTCATAAATGGCATTTTCAATTCAACTACAAACATGAACAAAAAACATAAAAAAACATGGACTTTTTGGGCCTACAAATGTTCTTGCAAAAGAAATACCAAACTTTTGGGCTTCTGGTTTATTATTCTCAACATTCTCACCTTCATTTTTAAAAAAAATTATTGAAATTCATAAGTGGGAACATTTTTAATGAATTTTTTCAAAAAAATGGGCCATTTTACCAAATTGCCCAAAATAGAAAAATTGGGCAAAAAAAAAATTTGAAAAAATTTGGGGACCTTCACATCCCATGTTGGAAAAAATATGGCAAAAAAAAAAGTTAAAAATTCTCAAAAATGAGCCTGAGGAATTTTTATAAAAAAATTAGGTTACTTACGTGTTTTGGCCATAATTTGGTAAAAACACGTAAGGGCTTACGTGTTTTTACTAAAAGCTTACGTGTGTTTACCAACACCCTTTATTTATTCTTCATATATAAATCTATTACATTATTAAGGACCAAAGATCATATTCATTTTAATCATCAATGTTGATTTGTTTAAATTGATTTTTGAATTGTCTTCGTTAAATTTCTCTAAAAATCTCTAATTCCATGTAAAAACAAGATTATTTGTAATTTCTTTCGTTTTTAATCTTAAATACAATTTGAATAAGTTGAATTTACATTTTTAAGCTTCAATTTTTGGAAATTATTATATCAAGTGTTTAAAGTAGGTTATTCTCATCTTTTATAATGATTTTCTCTTTATATCATTTTTAATAATTCTTCTATTAAGCTTTAATATTGGTAATATTATTGTTATAAGATGTTTTTTATTATTAAATAAAAATTCATTTATTCCTTTATTATATGTTTGTAACAATAACTAATTGCCATAAATATATTAATTATTCAATATTAATATATTTATACTTTTTCTATCATTTTATTTATTTATCTTATTCTTTGGTTTAATAAGGACATTTATAGTAAAATAAGTAAAATATTGGTACTATTTACTTATTGTTTCATAGTCAAATCCCGCACATAATATAAAGTCTTTTCTTATCATTGAAATACTTTCAATTAATTTCATATGGTAATATTCTTCTTTAGCACTCAAGTGAAGCCCTTGTTTAAAAGGGTCTGACCCATTTCTGGTTTCATACTATAGGAAGAGGTGAAAAGCCCATGTTTTATTTGTGTATTTTTAACATTAAATACTTGTGGATTTGAGTTTCCTCCTTCCTCATTTTTATGAAATGTTTTGAAACTTTTTGGTAAGGTGTGGATTAATTTTTTAATTTCACATTATTACTTGCTGTTACAAATTTTGGAGGGTCTTTCTTTACTCTGAAGACCTTTCATTAAGCTTATTAACTCAATTTTGTAAATATCTTCCTCAAATGACATTTCTACCATAATTTTGTTTATTTTTTATTATCAGAAATTAACATTTCTAATTTGATTTCTGATTTTGATAATCATTCTTGTGAACTATCAAACCACTTTTATAAGAAAATTTTACTTTCATTTACTCCAAAAATATCCTGTTATTTTATCAAAGATAACTGAATCATTTTCTTTAATATTTTCTATGGCTTTATTTATTCTTGTTTCAATAATTTAATTAATATTTCAGCTGATTTACTTAGTTTTTCATTCTTCATGATTAAATATCTCTAATTAATCTCTCTAGAGAGCGAATTTTCAGTGCTGACTGTTTCACATTCTCTTAAGACTTTATCAAAAAAATTCAATGTTTTATTTATTTGGCTTAATTCTGTATTTTATTCTTTAGGTTTTTTTCAGATATTTGAATTTTAATCAGAGAAATTACTTTTCATGTCACTTATTACTATTCACAAATATGGAAAAACATCCAGAATATCAGAGATCATTTTTTGTATTTTACTCTGGCTTTCTCCATTTTCTGCATTTCCATCATTGCTCTGGTCATCTGAATCACATTTACAATCGCATCCTGTTGAATATTTGTTATTCTTTAGCCTTGGCTACATGGTTTGGTGGTTGTTTCATTCCCTTTTCCCTTTCTCTAAGCTTGTAGATTTTTCAAAAATTGGAATTTCTTCTTCTGTCCACTTGCTCTGGGTTGTTTTTCTTCATTCTGAAATCAGAAGCATAATACGCTTACTTTAAATATGCGGATTCCATCAATTCAACAAACTAGAGGCTTTGTGATGACCCAAAAGCTTCCACACAGTCGGGTACTGATATATGCATTTGTTTTAAGTAGGGGTTTGGATGTGGGACATTTTTCCTTCATTCTGATGTTAGAATCAGGATTCCTTTCTTTCCAATCAATGGATTCCCTCAATTAAACAACTTTTAATGTTTTGGATTACCAAAAGAAATTTCTCATGGTTTGGTAGGAGCAAATTCAAATTTTTCCAAACATCTACCAAAATTTGATACTCTTTGTGTTTCAATGCATTTTTGTATTCCTTCCCACTGGCTGTTTGAATTTACAGAGGTTGAATGTTGTTTTTTAAACTCTATTTTAAGGTAAAAAAGTTTCATTATATCCATAATTGTATAATTTATTATTATTTCTTCATTTAATGAACCTTGTTATTCTTTAGCTGATTGGCTTGTTCCCCAAACACCTCCACAACCCTTTTCAGAGCTGCCTGAGGATTTATATCTGGCTCCTGATGTTCTTTTAAGTAAAAATCATGAGTAAAAAAGCTTAACAATATTCATTTTTCATAAATTAAATTAATATTCTCAAAATTC
Organism: Austropuccinia psidii; assembly: GCA_023105745.1. NCBI lineage: Eukaryota > Fungi > Basidiomycota > Pucciniomycetes > Pucciniales > Sphaerophragmiaceae > Austropuccinia > Austropuccinia psidii. The sequence continues at coordinate 7,537,794 of JALGQZ010000018.1, forward strand.
TTGTCCTTTTGGATTATATTTCTGATTTCTCAATTAATTAATTCTGAAAAAATTGATTCTATTTTATCTTTCTGAGATATAATATCTATAATATTAGGGTCAGAATTGAAAATAATGAAAATAATATTCCTTGTGACTGTTAACTTTGTTTCAATATTCTCTTGTTTATCATGGTGTCAGAAATTAAAAATGAAGGTCTGAAATAATTTCTGAAGCAAAAATTATAGATTTTTCAAAGAAAAATGAAAAATAAAATCCCTACTTATAATAGGGGGTCTCAAGCCTACCAAACCTCACATTTTAAAGCCTAAAGTTGTTTTTTAGAGATCCCTCATTTAATTTTGGGGATTCTATAAATCCCATACCAAAATAGGAATGGGATTTGAGGTACCGAAAACATAGGTTTTTAAGTACAAATCACATGTTTTGACTTCTAAATCCAAAATTTATTTTTTTAATTTCTCTATTAAATTTTTGTAAGATAAATAAACTGAATTTTTTTGATACATTTCCAAAATCAGTGTCACCCATCCATTTTTCATTAAATTCAAAAAACAATTTTCCATACCCTTCCCTCTCTTAATTCATATATAATTTCCAGTAACAGTACCTTGAAAGAACTGGTTGAGGACTTAATGCCACTATATCATGTTCAAGAGTTTTCAGTTGAGATAGACTCTAAAATTTAAGAATAAATCCTTTTCCTACATCCAACTTATGAGATAAGATATATCAGGCCCTTAAAATTCAATCCAGAATCATACATATATACATCAAATGACTTAACAATCTGTACACCTGATACATTCAAACAATTGTTCCAGATTTCTCACATATATTTTGGAGGATTAGTATAAACAATTTGGTATGATCCAATATTTCACAATGCCACCAGCTTTAAACAATTTTATATCTCAATTCAGCTTGCCATTTCTTTATTAAGATTGGGTTCAAATGGTAATGGTGCATCATTGGGAAATATTGGGATTCCTCTTGGGGTTACTCAAGGGGGTATTGTATCATTTCAGGCTACAGAGAGGTCAAAAAAATATTTATAAAGCATCCATATTCCAATAAAAGAGCTCAATACTAATGTTTCATTCAAGAATAAGGGTTCCCTGGATTAATTTGATTCATAGTTTGTAGTTTGATAGCCTTGTCATAGAGACAAGAAAAGATGGTTAAGAATACTTTCAATGAAAAAAGTTGTGCCATGAAAACCTTCATTAGTACAGCTGAGCTATATGTTGATATACATGTTTGAACATCATAATAGATACTCAATTTCACTTCAGCTTTTTTGAAACATAAACAAATATTTTTTAAAATTTGATGTTGGCTTCACTGGCTCTTTACATGAATAGAATGTGTATCAGAATATGAAAATAGCAAGATCCCCCACCATTTGTATTCAATAAATCAGAACTGATTCTTCTTATTCCAGCTCTATGTATATTGTAACAGCATATAAACAAGCTGTGAATCATGAAGATGAAAACAAAAAATTTAAATTTTTTATTTCAAGATAAATATTTCAAATTGAGAATGCAATAAGCATATTGAAGGGCATATGGTTTTTCCCTAGGGAAATGTATAATGATGAAGAGGTGAAGTTCTTTGTTAGTTGGGTAGTTTCATGTGTTATTTTACTTAACTTATGTTCACAAGTCGGTGATAAGTGGGAAGATATATTTAAGGATGAAGATCCACTTAAGCTACATAATATTAACCAAAATTGTAATTTGGGTGAGATTTTAAATATGAGGGGAACAATTGAAGCCTTTGACTTTACAATGGTTTAGCTCAAAAGTACCTGTAATTAGCAATGTAATCATGAAATAAGAATTATGCCTTATATCTATTCTTAATGCATGTAATCTTGTATAGAGTAGAATTTTCAGCAAAATATTTTTTTCAATAAGTTATATATTTTTTCAGCTTAAAATAAATGACAAAATTTAAAACTCTAACATAAATATTAGTACAAATGATAAAAATAATATTGATAAGAACTATCTAAAAGGCTTATTTCTCATTAAGTCAATGTAATTCTTGTTGATTTTGAATTTCTTTCTAAAATGTTTTTTTTCATTTCTACAGGAAATAATTTGATATATTGCTTACCAATGATGAAAAGTTTCTTATCAATTTGAAATTAATATTGAACATGAGCTATGGAGGTATGGTATATTATTTCATGTGATGGTCTTGTGTTTTGATTAAATATTGAGGATTTTTTCAAAATTACTTAAATTATTCCAGGTAATTTTGAGAAGTCTAATTCCATTTAGATACCAGGAAAGTTTAGGCCATGTCCGGATTGCTGCAAAGGAGTTGAAATTGATATGAAATCTTTTTTTTGAAGAAATAAAAATATTCCATAATTCCAAGGATTAACATCATTTTCATCAAGATTCCTCTTATTATTAAGTCTATTTTTTAGTTATAAAAATTTAAAATTATTTTTATTTTTCTTGAGTAAAGTTAGAAACATTTCCTTCATTGATTAGATAAGAATTGTCTTTTAAGGCTAATTCAGAGAAAAATTGTATTCTTGACTGAAAAAAGTTATAAACGCTTGAGAGGTTGTTCAATTCATTATTGTTTTATTGGATCTCTTCAATAGTCAATCCTGAGTGTCCTTAATAAGTACCTTCATATTTTCCAGATTCATATCCTTTTCTAAACTCAATGCACCCCATGATTCCTGCAAGAAGATTTTGGGTATTATGAATATCTTGTCTATTGATTTCTAGTTCACTCAGTAAAATGATAAAATTTTGTAATCTTAGAAATATGGTTGAATTATTATTGGAAGAATTTATTTGATAAATGAGAAGGGGTCATTTTTAGGAGTGTTTTCATTAATGATAATTTGCGGGTGATTATTACTATTTCATACTGGTAGCATTAGCCAATAATTATTTTCTTTTTTGGGATGTAAACTGATTACTGAATGATTAATTGTACTTTTGTTTAAATTGGAACCAATCTTCTCAAGTACATCTCTTTTTTTCAATTCAGATTCTTTTTTTCTTGTAGTTGAGGGGTATGATTATGTTGAAAATAATTTATATTGAAATCAAAATCATCTTGATGATGGACCAGCATTGGTTGTTTTAGAACCATGCCATAATCAGATTGAGTCAAATGATTAATTATTTTTATTTTTTTGTATTTCTGGAAGCTATATCCAATTAATCATGAACTTTGAAGCTTTAATGATGGAATATCATTTGTTTTGGACAAATCATGCCATAATCAACCTCCTCTGAATAATGAACATGATGTAAGGAAGAAGTGGAGGAAATATTAGATGAGAGTTTTTTAATTTCAAATTATTTGGGCATAGTGGAAATATTTTTCTTCTATTTATTTACAAAACCCAAAAATAATTATCCACCCCTAACAAAAAAACAAGAAATATTGATTATCATTGTCATGAAAATGAAGGAGGGAAGATAAAAGTGACAAATAAATAACACATTTCTGGAAAAATATCCAGTAGGATGGTTAAACGTTGGTAAAAAGGAGCTATAAAGCTTTTTAAAATTTATTTTCAATAATTATAAAAAGTAAAAAACTCTTGTTCATTTTGGAAACAATTGGTATTTGTTTTTAAGCCAATTAGTGGATAAAAAGATTTCTAATCATGTTTGAAATGATTAGTTATTAAAAAAGGAAAATAATTTCAGATAATTCTGTTATAGTGGTAAACTAAATAATAAATTTTGTAAACAAGGATAGACTACAACTGAGCTACAATAATAGAAGAAGTACCTAAAAAGTGGGAAGAAAGAGTTTTAAAATAAAAAACAGGACGTGTAAAACAGTGCTCTTTTGGAGATCAACAATAGCTGAAAAGAAATACAATCAAGAGTGTTAATCAAGTGTGAGATTTTTAAAAAAAGTAGATCACTACACCTACGTCAGCTTCTGATTAATTAAATAAGAGAACAAATGAGAAGTGGGAAAAAAAGAAAGGAAAGGTAATATTAATATTGTGAAAGAAAAGGAATAAGGAGTGAAGAGAAGTCAAAATAAAATAAAAGAAAGGTTAGACAGAAAAGTATGGATGAAAGTGGGTAGTAAATGAGTGAGATTAAATATTCAAGGATGGGTAAGCTGAGGATGTGTCTTATGTTGTTTATTATGCACAGAGATCTTCTCTTTATTTGTTCTTTCTGATATTGTCAATCAGTTGTAGATCTGTATATTTTTCCACTAGGGGAGAAATACTTAATCTTACTTAGTCAATTTCCTAATGTTCAACATCCCCCTTCTCTCCTAGTCATAAAATGCCAAGAGAGTTAAGAGTACGAGTAAGAGTGACCCTTCCCACATATTTGATGAGGAAGTCTGAAAGCATGTCAAATTTCGGAGTGTAAACTAACTCTGCAAACTTTGATTATATGGCTTCCTTGATGAAGTAAGGCTGGATATCAATGTGCTTCATACTATTGTTGTTGCGATTTCAGTCACCCTTTGTGGCATTAATGCAACTTCAATTGTCTTCATAGATGGGAATTGGCCTGTAAATTGTGAGGAGACCACATTCTTTGGCCACATTAACTCATATGTGAGGTTTCAAAGGGCCTTGTATTCTGCCTTCGGAGATGGATAGCTAGACCGTAGGCTGCTTCCTTTTTTTCCAGAGGATTCGGCTCCCACCCATAGTAGCCAGGAAACAGGTGACTGAAAAGTGGGTGATTTTGCAATTTACCCAATCAGAGTCAGTGTAGGCAACATTTCCTGCATCAATGCCTTTTGGATAAGCTTGTCAAACATCTTTATTTCCCTTCAAGTACTTGAGGACATGCAAGAAGCCCTTCCAATGCTGGATTCCTGATTCTTGGAGAAACTGGTATAAGGAACTCACTGAAAAGGAAATATTTTGCCTTTTTGTTGTGATAAGGTAGTTGATGCAGCCTATTTCACTTTGCTAATTCACAGTTAGGGCTTGAAAATCTTCAGCTTCACTGTCACTTGAGGCTTTTATGTGCTTATTGGGGATGAGATGAGTGGAGACAGGTTTAAAATCAATCATTTCATATAGTTCCAAAAGCAATTTGGTGAAGTGTTGTTGATCCAAGAAAACAAAGTATTCAGAATGATTAATTTTTATTCTGAGTAAGAGATTGGCTTGTCCAAGGTCTCTAATTTCAAATTCACCTTCCAGCTCCCTTTTGAAGTAATTTACCTTCTGCCTAAAGGTGGAAATACTGTCTACATGAATGTATAGCCAAATCAGATTTTCCCCCTTTTGAAAAAACACAAAGGAATCCAATTCACAAGGGCTGAAGCTTAAATTTTTCATCCAAGTTTGAAACCTCCCATACCAATCTAAAGGGGCCTGTTGGAGTCCATATATTTCTTTTCGAAGCCACAGAAAATGCTTTCTTTGGTCAATTCCAAGGTCCTGAGGTGTCGCCAAGTACACAGGTTTTGCCAAGGAGGAATTGAGAAAGGCGCTTGGAAGAGGAAAAAGAAATCAGCATGCAAAGGGAATTTAGAAAACCGGTAGGAGAGTAAATATGGCCAACATAAACCCTGGCAGACTGGGTGAATCCTTGGACACATAGTTTGTCCTTCTGCTTTGTGATGTTTCCAAGGTTATCCTTTTTTATTTTGAACACCCAAGTGGTTTTAACTAGCTTGAATCTTGGGTCCATATCCACAAAATCCCAGAAGCCTAGCTTGCTCATAAACTTGAGTTCCCTAGAGGTGGAGTTCACCCATTCTTTACTATTGGCTGAGTTAATGGTCCCTTTATAGGCTCAGGGAGTGTCATTGCAGGTGGAAATGAATTTCTTTGCTTTCCTAGAATATGGGAGTACGTTGGAGGCTTCTAGGTCACATTAGATCAAATCTGGGTGTTGTGATCCAATCACATTGAGTCTTCTGGGGGGCTCTATTGCCGCATTGACTGGCGTGCTCTCTTTCTCATCCTCAAACTAGTGAGATTCATCCACCACATAAGCTTGTTTGTCCTCAGAGTGTGCTGACTCTGCTGTTTGGTTGGTGTGGGCTTCATCTATCACAGAAAATTCCACAGTTCTGGGTTCATCTACGGCTACCGCTTCCTTTGAGATTTATGGAGAAATGTGAAGAGGCTGTGATAAGCTAGCCAAATCTTCTAGAGAATGTAAAATTTATTAATGAAAGGTTATGTTCTATGAAACAATTACTTTCCTATCTCTAGCTCACACCATTTAATAGGAAGTGTTTTCATTCTGATAACCAAGGAGAATGCCTTCTTCAGCCACAGAAGCAAGCTTCCATTCCCTGTGATTCTTGGAGATAAAGATTATAGCCTGGAACCCAAATTTTTGGAGCTTCTTAATGCAAGGTGGCAGGTCTCTCCAGGGAAAATAAAGGCTGAGGTTATGTCTTGAGGTTTTGATAATGATGTTTCATAGGAAGGTTGAAGTGTTAACTTACTTGGCCCTGTAATTATTAGGGCAATTTGAATAATTTATTAGACAAAAAGCCTTTTTGAGAAATTGTACAGTTTCTCCCGTCTGAAAACCCATTATTCTCAGGGGTTTTGGCAGGCAAGAAGAAATTAATGAAGCCCTGATATTTGGGAAGCTTAGTAAATTGTTTGTTAATGAATTATCCCCCTCAATCTGACACCAATTTTTTGAGTGATTGATTGTGGAGGTTTTCCATGGCCTTTTTAGCTATGACAAACTGATTGGAGGGGTCACTTTTTTTTAATTAATTTAGCAATCTTAAAGTAAGTAGCTTGAGCTACTATAGTATGTAAATACCGGAATCCAGAGACAGGAATGCGAGAGATTAGATCAACTAGCTCATTATGAGCACAGTTCAAGGGTAGACTTACAGAGTCAAACTGGTTATTTAAAGGCAGGTAATGTGCTTTATTGCTGTTGCAAGTTTTGAACTGGCTTGGCTCATTTGGAAGTCCCATTGTTTTGAGAGATTATGAGCCAGGATGTCCTAGATGGCTGTTCCAAAGGTTCTCAGCTTTCTGGATGATGAGAGAGTTTTGTATTGAGAAATTTAGGGTCATAAGATTTTTTTAACTTTTCCTTTTATAAAAGGAATTTTTGATGATTCTAGACTAAAAATGTCCTTTTCTTGTGTAATGATCAGTTTTTCTTTGAAGAGTTCCAAAACAATGACCAAATTACAATCAATTTTAGGGACAAAGAGACAATTTTTGGGAGTTAGAACAGTCTCATTGCAGATAATTCTAACACTTCCAATGCATTTGGTGGAAAGTGAGCTAGAGGTTTCATTGCTTGAAACTCTAAGAAGGGGTATTGTGTTGATGGTGGAGAAGTTTTTTCAATTTCTGAACATGTGGTGAGTTGCTCCACAGTAAAAAATGATTTGATGGTTGATCTTAAGCTTTAATTTCCCATTAAAGAGATCTTGAGGAGAAGAAATATTTGCTGACGGTGGGTTATTTGGTAGAAATCTTTTTTTATTGTTTCTTTGAGGAGGTCTAAGGTTATGATTCTCAGTGTAGCGTTGTTATTTGGTGGGACTGCTGCAGTTGGTATTGTTCTTTCCATCAGTGCAGTAGTAAGATATTTGGTAATTTTGGTTCTGAGTGGAAGTAGAAAGAGAAGAAGTGTCCGTTTCTTGTTTAGAGGTTTTGATTATTTAGTTAGAGACAATGTCCTGGAGTTTGGTTAAAATTAGATTTGGCTTCTCTATTAATGCATTTTTTGGAGTAAGAACTTCAATGTAGTGTTGAAGTTTTGGATCTTTAACCAATTTTCTAAAGGTGAAAAAAAGGAGCTTGGCTTCTATTTTGATTTTGACAGCATCCAATTCAAATCTCATCTTTTTACAACTGTTTATTTACTCTTGAAGGTTTCCATGGTCGTTTGACCAAATCCAATCCATCCAAACATCACCTTGGTTAACTTCTCTTTTTGAGGCATACTGATTGTTTATCTTGGTCCAAAGCAGGTGAGAATTATATTTAATTTTGTTATTAATAGCTTCAAGAAAGACTACATGTCTTAATATTGAGTCAATGATTTTGATGGATTTATGACTGGATTTGATCCATTTGTTGACTTCCGGCGCTGTTTCTCCTTTTTTGAGGGGATTTTTTCACCCATCCAGAAGATCCCTTGACCAAATGTGAAACATCATTTGTATATTACATTTTATTTATTTTGTGGAATAAATAATGGGTATTTAGAATGTTTCTTTTTCTGAGTTTTTATTGGTCATTTTTATCATTTTTATCTTTGGTGTCCACCATAGTCTGTGAGGAATTGAGCTTCAAGACTTTAAATCTGTTAGAATGGTAAACTAAACAATATTTTTTTTCAGAAAAGATAGACTACGCCTGAGCTACAAGAATAGAAGAAGTAACTAAAAGGTGGGCAGCAATAGGTTCAAAATAAACAGCAGGATGTTTGAAAAAACTCTCTTTTGGAGATCAACAATAGCTGAAAAGAAATGCAATTGAGTGTGAGATTTACACAACAGTAGATCACTACACCTACGTCAGCTTATGATTAATGAATTAAGAGAATAAATTAGAAGCAAGTAAAAAAAGGGAGATTTAATACAAATTTTGTGAGAAAAGAAATAAGGAGTGAAGAGAAGTGGAAAGAAAATAAAAGAAAGGTTAGACAGAAAAGTATGGATCAAAGTGGGGGGTAAAGGATTGAGATTAAATATTGAAGTATTTGTCAGCTGATGATGTGCTTTATGTTTTTGATAATGCACAGAGATCTGCACTTTAGTGTTTCTTTCTTATCTTGTAAATCAGTTGTAAAGTTTGCCACTAGGGGAGACATACTGAATTTGACTTAGTCAAGTCCTTAATTTTCGACAAATTTTGAAAACAATTGGGAATTTATATAAAAGGCTCATCAAGGGGAATTTTGAATATTTTTGAGTGAGAGGGTGGGGATATGGTAAAACGTTATGGATGATAGGTGGGTTAATGGATAGTTTCTGGATTCTTGATAGGATGGTTATAGGATGGATCAAGAGATAAATCATAAATCATCACCTAATAAAATGTCAAAATAATGAAAAAGAAAAAGGGATGAGCAAGCTCTGATTATTTTAAACGTTATATTGAATACCTGACTTATCTATATTAAGTTTCTTTAGATCTAAATTCTATATTTAATAATAAAATTAGTTTTATTAGAATAGAAATAGGAAGGAGTATAAAATAAATAACCAAAATATCAATTGAATTTGAAACCATTTGAGGTAGGTAGATGTGAATTGAAGCAGTTGAGAAGAGAATTAAAATAGAAGAAATATTTTTTACAACTAAAAAACAAGTACAAATTTTTATCCAAGAAAATTCAGTTGAATTTTTTTAGATACACAAAAAGAACAAAACATTATTTTTATTTTGAAATAAATCAGAACCTTATAGATGTGGGACTCTTTAAGTATAAAATATTTTTTTGGAAATTGGACAATTCCACATAATATTCATATCAATTGATTATTTGAAGTGGTTTTTTTAAAATAACATCGAACCATGATTTATTTTTTTGAAGAAACTTGATTTTTGGAAGTTGAATTCACCAAAAGGCAATTATATCTTGAAAAACTATTAAATTTAATCTATTTTAATTTCCAAAGCTGTCAATACTTGATAATAATCATATTACAAAACCATCGTTTTTAAAACAATTTTTTTAAACCAAAATATTCTAGAAGCTCTAGTCTTTTCCAAAATGGTATTTTTCCAAGATATCTTCAAATAAATACTATTATTTCAAATATAAACTATTATTAATACAAATTACACATTTGTTTTATATATATATATTCAAAATTTTCAAATCAAAGCATCAACAAATATGTAATACTTGTGGGTTTGATAAAAAAATAATTGAGATATTATACATATATTAATGGTGTAATTGTAGAAGAAGAAAAACTAATACAAAATTTTAATTTTGTATATATTATGTAAATGTATGTGTATTGATTTTTTGAATTAAAAATTTTGACACACAAATAATTGTTGTTAACCTGAAAATTACGGTTTTACAGGAAATTAACTAAGTTCATCTTTTATGACAGGAAAATATTAACAAGTAAAATATAAATATATTTGGTAATTTATAGCAATCCAAAAAAAAGATATATTTTATCTTACAAGAATCCAAAAAGAAAACAAATAACTTAAGATTTTATTTGTTTTCTGCTAGAAAAAAGAATTCAACACATAAGAAATTTAATTCAACCAAAAGATTAGGAAAATATGAAAAAGACAAGGAATATATCTTTTGAATTTTTCTTAAAGTGTTTTGAAAAATAAAGAACTTAATTTTGTGTTCAATTTTCCAAAATAATAAGTCAGAACTCAAATTAGATTTGTGTTGAAATTGTAAAATGAAAAAATGTGATGTGATGTATAAATAAAAGAACAGATCAAATTTAAAATTATTTTTTCATATTTGAAATAAGTGCAAGTGAAAATAATTAAACTCTTTACCTTGAAAACTATGATATAGAGAATTTTTTGTCAATTTGCATTGTATTTTAGGATTCCTAGAAATAATTTTAGGATTAGTTTCAAAAAAATGAACAGGAAATCATTTTTTCTCATTCAAAAAAATACAGCCCATCATTTAAACTGGAATATGAAAAAAACTATACCAAAATTATGATATTCTTTAATTTACTTCTCAAACTGGAACCAATACTTAATTATTCAAAGAAACCCAACAAGAAGCAAAAAATAATCCTTACTAATTATTTGCACTTTAAAACAAAATATGTAAGAATATGAAAATAACATCATATCTGGGCTGCAATCCGAAAGAAAAAAATCCATATTTTTACAGTTACTTTTGGGAAAATGATAATTCATTTTTTAAAGAAAATATTCTTTTCATTTACAACAATGTTCTTTTTGAGCTTAACATTGCTAGTGTAAGGTTATTCTGTTTCTGGTCACCTTTCAGCTCAATTTCTGTTTTCCTCTTTTATTTTTCAAACTGATTCTTTTTATTTGCATGATTCTCTTTAAAGTCCCTCTTTTTTTTTAATTCCTTCTCCTTAAGAATTTCATTTTCCTCTTTTTTTCTCTCTTTCAAAATCTAATCACATCTCCTTCAATACTGTTTCCTGTTCAAAATTTTTGATTTCACTTTTTTTTGGTCAGAAAATTTCTCCCTATCCCATTCTAAATTCCCACTTTCATTTAATTCATTTTCTTGGAAAAGAAAATCATAATTTCAAAAAAATCCATACCATTTTTCTGGATTTCTAATAATTATGTGTAGGAAGGTAAAAATACACTTGAAGCTTGTTTCTGACAACCACTATTCTCATTGAGGCTGATATTGGAAGGCATTTTATGAATTTCAATTTGGTCTGTATTAAATTCTTTGTGCTATTAAATTTCAAATATGTGCACTAATCATAAGATAGCAGTGAGAAAGAATGAAACAAAAATTAAATTCTGATCAGCCAGATTTGAAATTTCCACTGTGTCATTAATTTCATTTGGGCCTTCATTATCTTTAGTGGTTATTCAATTCTAAATTTCAATTGGGATAGATGAATTATAATGAGGTATTAATACATAAATATACAAATTTTGATTTACCTCCAGGTTTGGATCTATCTTTTAATCATCATTAATAAATGAATCCTCTTCTTTTTAATCAAAAGTGGCTATTTAGGTGATTTTTGGTTTATTACCAAACAATGAATTCTTTGCATTATAGCATGGGAAAATCTTTCCAGCTTGTTATCCATTGTATTAATGGCCCTTTTCTCATAATATTTGGTGATTTCAGCTCCTGTAGCACTTTGAAATTTCATGGCCAGGGTTTATTTCTTCTTATATTTTCTCCAAAGGTTCCTGATTCTTTCTGCTGTAAGATTTAATTGGTTTGGTGACTTCTAATTGACCTCAAGATCCATTTTTTGGAGCCCATTCTATTTGCTTGAAGGAGGCCATCCAATACTATCTGTCCCATTGGTTCCAAGAAATTAATTTTAATCAGATTTGTTCTTCAACCAATTGATTATTCAGGGATAATTGGCCTGAGCTATATTCTCAGAAGGGTGTGAATGAGATTGGGTTAGTTTGTGGGATCAATTAATGTGGTGAAACTTTTGGATGTGGAATTCTAAACAAAATGGGTTTGAAGAAAAAGTAATTAAGTTTAGTTTAATAGGTAAAGAAAAATTAAAGGTTATTTGATTATGATGCGGGTTGAAAATGAAATTTGATGTCATCTTTTTCAATTATTATGAGAATCATAAATTTAATATGAATAAAAGGATTGGATAAAATTGGAATTAGGGTTTAGATTGCAAAACTCATGTTTTTTTGATGACTATAAATCATGGGACACTAAGCTTAACAATAATAATAATTTTTGTTCAAAAAACCTGCATTCTTGAAGATGAATTTTTTCCAAATTCACGCATTATTTGGTGGTGGGATTTTTTAGTTTTGAGGCCCCTAATATGTAAAAAAGATATTTTCATAAATTCTTGAAAATTTTAACTGTGTTTGTGGGTGTTCTGATTTTTTCAATCTAAGAAAAGGCTTTTAAAAGAGTAAAAACATCATTTCATGGGTAAAAAGCACTTTGGGTCCCCAAATGTAAAATTTTGATATGAAATTTGTATTCAAAAATCAAGTACTTTTCCTTTCCTTGAGATTTTCATATAGTAAATTCAAGTAAGAATACCAATTTTGAAATTTTGAAAAGAAAGAAACAGGCCAAATTAATTTTTTTAGCTTTATGAGTATAAATTGAGGATATAATAAATTAGTATTGTCCTACCAGAAATAAATATTTAGTAAAAAATAGACTAGAAGAGATATTTATGGCTAAAAAATAAATACCAATTGAAAATAATTTTGTAAGGTTTCACTATGAAACAATAAGTAAAAATTACTAATATTTTACTTATTGTACTATTAATGTCCTTATAAATAGAATAAGTAAGATAAAAATAATTATAATTATGGTGTAAAAATCATTATATTATTAAATAAATATAATAATATAATTTATATTATAAAAAATAATATAATAAATAAATATATTAACATAAGATAATTAATATATTTAAAAGTACTTTATTATTGTTACCGACAAATAATAAAGGCATAAAAAATTGTTTTTTATAAATAAAAACCAATTAATAACAATCATATTACTAATATTAAAGTTATTCATTAATATAAATACTATTTATATTAATATAAGAATTATTAAAAATAATAATAAAGACAAATTATTATGAAAGAGAAAATAACCTACTTTTAGCACTTAATATAATAATTTTGAAAGATTTTACACCAAAATAATGTAAATACAATTTATGCAAACTGTATTTACAAATAAAAATAGAGAAATTACAAATATCCTTTAATTTTTTACGTGGAAATTGAGTTAAACAGATTTTTGAACAAAAACAATTAAATAATTGATGTAATCACGTCAAGATTGATGATTATAATAAAGATGATCCTTGTGGTTTGATAATATAAGAGTTTTATATATAAAGAATAAAGAACTTACCTCTTTGATTTAATTATTTTAGTGTTTTTGATGCATCTGAGGGGAAAATAGAGTAAAAAGAGCTCTATTTATAGTAAATACCTCCTTTCTAGAGTCCAGAAGGCTTCTAGTAGACGTGTACTGATGCTTTCTACTAGAAATGATCAATATTTTAAGGTTTAGTGATGATTACATCATGATCAAACCATCTTATCTCATTATTACCTCATTATTTAGACTTATCACTATAACTCTAAGTTTAATGACATCATAGGCTTGGTAGAAGCCTAAGCTTTGTGGATTTTATTGGTATTAATCATAATATAATAGTATCCATCAGTTTTATCACTTACATGACTGTTAAACCTAAAATAGGATTGCAGTGAGTGATCATAAATGATCAAATTTAAGCTTAAACTTTGATCATTAATACCTTTTAGGTTATACACGCTACAGCTATTCCGAGAGTGTATTCTGATAGCTTGTTATGTCCTCATTAAGCTGCCAAGAGCATTTCATTACATCATCAAAACTCCATTTTTGATGATTTTTCTTGTAACTCATCTTTTCTGTTGAAATTCAATATTTTAAACTTCAAACCATTATTTCAAGGGGTTATACCTTGAATATTGTAATAAAGATAGATCATTCTTCCCAAATGAACTAGTATAATCTGACTGTCTACTCCTTTTTAAGCTTGGACCACTTTTACAACAAAGTGGTCAACAGCTCTATTGAGAGAAAGCTCATATCTGTATTCCTACAGTAATTACATGGTGACTTTATTTTTGGTTTATCTCTCTATCTTGTATATTTCAAGAGATATTAGCTAAAAACCATGAATATATGCATTGACCAAAAAAGTGCATATAGTCAGGGTAATTCCTTGAGTATTAACTTTAGATATTAGCTTTCTAATTGTTTTATGTGTAGATGTTTATGTAGAATCCAATGGTACAATTTTTTCTACCTGTTGTTTCATTGGTTTCTGAGATAAATGAGGTTTTGTACCTTTTTTAAGATATTATTACTTATACTTCAGTAATTATTGACTTTTCAGATATGCCATAAAAATGACATGTGTGTATTTTACCATGAGGAATGTAGTTGTGTAGTTTATTTCAAATTTTTATTCATTAGATTCTGCTTTAACTCAGATTTTGTACTTATTTATGGTATTTTACTAATTTTTGAGATAATTATCATAAGTATAATTATTACAGAAATTTTTCTGTGACCTTTTTGGATATGAGGTCATATCTCAAAGGCACACAAATTTATTGAAGGACTTAAATAAATTTATATGAGAAAAGAGTTTTCAAACTAAATCTTGAAAAGAGAAAACTTCAAAAAATTAATATAGTGATATTTCAAAAACATAAGAAAGCTAATAGTGATTTAAAGTGTGGATATGAAACTATGATCAAAAATCAAATGATTGTTATAAGGTAAAATTATATTTAAAATATTAAATTTAAGATTCTTTATAGAGAAAATTCCAAAATTATGGTATTCAAATTTTTCATGATGAAACAATAATATCATACAGATTTATTTCTTTAAAAAGAATAAAAAGCTATTCAAAAATAATCTACAAAAGATATTATTGAAACAAAAGAGACTTCTTGAAGAGAGTTTCTATTATAATTCATTTATAAAAACCTGCAGGGAATTAATATGAGAAAATAGTCTACAAAATAAACATTCAAGAGGAAAAATTTCCAAAAGTGACCAGAGTGAAATCGGAAACAAAGTGACAAATCCTACAGTGATAAAAGATTCTTTAATCGACTTTTGAGGTGGTTCAAGGCCAAAATTATCATAAAGAGTCACAAGCTCTGATTATAATAATTTTTTCAAATGTTTGAAATATTTTGAAATTATTTGAAATTGGTGGCTAGAATATCTTATTTATTGGGTTAACAATTTTTAGTTTTATTGCAAAAGGGAAATATTCTAACACAAATAGAAAAGATGGGGCAAAGAAGAAATTCTTTTATGTCCACCAATTATCTTCCTTCAAAAGTGAATTTTACTTTCATCCATAGTGAGAAATGCACTGTAAATAGAAAATACAATTATGAAATTATTGAACTCTTGTTTGTACCAAGAGCGGGCTTGTTTTATTCATTTTAGTCATATAAGACAGCCATTACTAGAGTGATAGTTGGTTTTAATCCTTCAAAACATATCATAATGTATTTAAAAGCCCTTAAGAGCTGTTGTAATAGTTTTTTTGAAGTTTATTTTAACTTAAGGGTCTCTATACCCTCTTGGAAAAAGTAGAAACTTCCCTTGGTATCAAAACCCTATCATCAATTGTGTCTCAGAACCTGAAATTTAATTGAAGGGCAAACGTGATGAGGTTTTTGCATGAATTTTTACATATCACACCTGTCAGCAAGGAATTTGAGGGAATCTGGCACCCTTGGAGCCAAGATTACTTTTTCCCTAAAAAACTCATTTTTTCTTTAATTCCTCATCATTTATTATACTTATATTTTCACAAATTTAATTCAATTGAGTAATTTCAGTACAAAACTATAGCTCTTAATTCCTCATATTAAAGTTTCAATTCACTTATGTAATACATATTCGTATTTTTACATTTCAATTGAAAATACTTCAATTATTCATTACTTCTAAAACACAAACCACACTTCAATTTTAACACAAAAATTTATTGTTAACACCACATGTGGTGTTAATTTAATTAGGGTTTTGTGGAATTTCAGATTTCAATACATAGAGTACTTATAGCCTATACCTAATTTGATCTTATTTATATTTAAGTTACAAAATTCTCACTGAGAGATGACCCCACCTGAAATTTCATCAGGAATCCAATGTTTAAATAGCTTTTATATGTTCATTTATTGAAGAAACGTTGAGAATAAATTTAATTTAATTTTCTCCACAATTTGATTTATTTTTCAAATTTTATTTTTTAAAATTATTTTTAATTGAAAAAATAAAGTAAAATCACTTTTTGACATTTTTTTGTTAATTTTTATTTTTATATTCAAAAATGAATATTTTATTTAATTTTGTGTTTTTTTTTTGTATATTCAAATACCTTAAAGGCTCATGCAAAAATTCCAAATATTATAAATCAACTTATTTAAAGCCTCAGCTATTTACTTTTGCTGGTCTATGATAGAATTTGAAATACTTATTTAGTAATTTAGAATACTCCCCAAACAAATTTTTCCCTTAAGTTTGAAAAAATAAGTTTGCAATGGAATACTCCCATAATAAGAAAGTATTTATTTTATCTTATGCCAAAATGATCCACTAATCAAATCTGTTTAATTTAATTTTAATGTTCTATCATTAGTACTATTTATTTATAGTGATATATTCATCATTTTTTCAAAAAATCATATAGTATGTGTCAAAAAGGGACAAATATTTTTTATGGAAATGATATATGAAATTATTTTCATCTAGGAGAAGCTTCCCTAGGTATATCAAAATGATACTTGAGTTTTTTTTTATTTCAGAAAAAAAAATCAATAATTCAAGAAAGACAAAAAGACTTCCTTAATTATTTCTATACATTTTTCATGCATATAATCAAAGAGCCAATTTTGGATTTTTGGAGTATAATCCTTGTTGTTTTTATTCAATACATATTATATTTTAGTATATTTGTTTCTCAAATGAATATTTTTTTATGAAAAAGGAAGTAATATTTCCTGTATTCTTGAATAATATCTCCCTGATAAGCTCAAATAAATAGGTATATTATTTTAAGATCAATTAAAATAAGTTTCATATAGACAAATTTAGTGACAGTGTATTCTATGGATAATATTTTAATAAATTAGTTAAAAATTCTTTTTATCTCATTTAAGGTCTTCTAATAATACCCGGGCTAGAGTTTTCAAACTACCCATTGATTATTTAAACATATGTGAAATGTAGAAATAATAAATATTGAAATCTTTCTCTGTGTGTACAGAGATATAACAATGACCTCAAAGTTTCCATTGATTTCCATCCATGAATTTGAATTTCAATACACATCCAAAAACATTATGATTGAAAAACAAATTTTTTTATTATAAGTTTTTGAATTTTTGAGCTCACAAAATTTCTGCCAATTAATAATTTTGAGAAATTAAATTGAATATTAGTGGCTTGAATCTATCCCAAAACTCCTATTTCTAAATTTGATTCTTTGTCTACTTCTAACCTGCACCCAATATATCTCCCAATAAAAATTCCACAATTCAACACCTTCTGTCAGGCATAGCTGCCTTTCTCGCAGTTAGTAGTGCACACAAGCACTTCAAAAGGGCTACTTGTACTCTTAAAACATACCATAGGTATTTTTCATGGTTTTTGACACAACAAAAAAATCATTTTCACCAATAAAGAGCTAAAAAAATCTTTCATAGTCCATTCCAGAAGTCTTAGTATGTGTCTTCTGTGCCAATATAAATACACAAAAGATCAGTGAGCTCACTATTGGTCATATTGGATGTATTTTAGTCCATATTAACCTCTAATTAAGTCATAATAGGCTCATAACCTGGCTCATATATATTTGGCTCCCAATTTTGGCTTAGAAAGTTTTTCATCCAGATATCTCAGCCAAATTTTGAGATAAAAATCTTTAAGGCCTTCTGAGTACTCAAATAATGTAATCTTAAATCTTATCTTCCTTTTATATACAAATTCTATAAGATTTGAGATTTTTTAATATTCTTAGAAACCCTGCAAGAAGTAAAATAACCTTAAGTATACATATTTTGGCAATCTTGAAAATTATGAAAATTTCAATGAGAGATAATATGAGGATTTTATTAGCTGTTGGATTTGGGACCACTTACTGTATTTCTTTTATTGAGTATTTCAAAGCTATAGAGGTTGGTAGCTTGGCTAAGCCTATATCTTTAGGTTAGAAGTTTCAAAAACAATATCTAATTTTTTTGGGGATCCAGAATGGGTGAGTGGCTATAATTCGTGGTATAATTGAGATCTTCAAGATGTAATTAAATTTCATGGATTCTGTATAATCTCTGCCTTAGTTTGGAAGGATATTCTTAAAGAAAAGTAAGATATTACCAACTTTTGATGTAGGGGTTCTCCAAGGAAAAGGATCCACCATTGGAAATTTCTCACTGAGAGATTCAAGAATAATATCTATTTCATGGGCTTTGAATTAAAAATTAAGAAAAATGCAGTGAAAATATGGCTTTGTCTTAGTGGAAACTTAGCAAAAACTAAATTATTATAGCTTGGAAATTTCTTGTGCAATTTGAATAAGAGTTGTATTTTCTTAAATGATATATTTAGCTCTTTATGTTTTTTCTTGTATAAGCTGTATTTAATCAGGATCAGGATTTAGGGTGGGTACCATTACTTATAGTATATGAATTTCATTCTAATGCTCTTTCTGCAGTCACAGTCTGGAAAAATTGACTAATATATGTTGAGAGCCAATGAAAACTTCAGATCAATTGAAACATGGGAAACTATTCCAATTTGAGTTAATACAAAAAATATATGTCATTTTTGAAGGTTTATGATGAATTTCTTTCTAATTTAAATAGTCATAAAATGAATTTAGGCCCGTTTTGTGATTTGGTTTTGAAATTAATTTCAAAAAGATTTCAAAATCAATTTGAAATATAAAATTAAATAATTTTAAGACATACTTTTATTCAGATTCTTCTTCAGTTCAAGCTCAAAACTCTCCTATCATGGTTAAAGTTTATTTTTCAATTTATTATAAATTTTTCTCAAATAGAATTTTTTTGTAATAATAATAATTTTAGTTCCCTCATTTCACAAATATAGCCTATGCCACCCCTGATTCCCAGCTCTCAGGCTATAACATATTAAATCAAAGGCTTATGGCTGATCAAGAAATAGGAGATGAAAAGGGATAAATGCCCATGAGCTCCAATCCAACAAAAAAAGAGTCAAAGGATGATTTGTGGAAATAAAAATCAGCTTATATTTGAAGCCTCAACAAGTCAAAATCCACTGAAAGATGAAAACAAAGGAATTTAGAGGAATATTTACTTTATCAGAAACAATTGGAGAATGATTGTATGCTTAAAAGATAATGGAAGGATTATGAGCATGTTCATGCAGAGGCATGACAATCAAAACAATCTGAATGACTTCTGGTACAAAAATATAAGAAAAGAAATTGTAGTAGTAAATTTTTGTGGAATGAATAAATAACTCATCAACTGTTAGATATTATTGCAGAAATGTGTGGGGATTATTTCAGCTTATATGGAACCATTTCTGGCTTCATTCCTTGGGTAAGATATTTTAAGACTCACTGTTGAAAATTTTGACATTTTAAATGCTTGGAAGGGTTTTTAAGGCATTAATGACAATTTTCAAAGTAATTTCATTTTGTTCACTTACATTCAAGACAGCCAACTCATTAGCTTTATCAGATTATTAAGAACTAATGTGATGCAACAGGGAGAGGGGTGCTATATTTACAGCTTCAGCGTCATCATATGACAATAGAGGTAAGTCTTACTTACTAGGTAAAATTTCAAGCTGCAGATTGTTGGATTATTTTATGTGTTTAATTTAATTCAGAATATAAATTCAAATAAGTATGGGTAAAATGTGGCTGGAATGGAATCAGGAAGTTTTTCTCAATGGGAAAGGGCAGGGGACAACAATCAAGCTCCTGAGGATGAACAGACTTCTGAAAAAGATGAAAACAGGGGTGACTATGATGGTAATTTGGGGAGTGAGAAAGAAATAAAATTTTAATTGGAAGCTAATTTCTACTTGAATGAGGGAAGTGAAGTAGATCCATCATTACCTGCACCTTCTAGAGAGAATGGCCACTTGGGGAATCCAGCTAGAATATAATGTCTGAATTCTTACCGCCAGATGTCAAGAATGGAAAGGGGATAAATTGATGCAATTTTAATTTCATGAATAACATGAATAGCAGTATTCAAAGCATATTTAATTAGCTAATTATCATTCTACAGTGAGGAAAAGATTGAGCCAAATGCCAAGATATAATGCAACACCCTAGGGATGAAAAAGGACAAATGATCATGAGGGAGTTGGAAGGAGAATGTTGTGTATGTGAGGCACAAGTTTGAGCGGAAGAACAATGAAATAATTATCAAATGAATATGTACATGATGGAAATTTTTCCCAATATGACAGGTATTCCATTGGATGATCCCTCGTCACATTTATTTATGAGAAAATAGGTGTTTGAAAATAATTTAATTTTCAAGGGGTGTAACTAATTTAAAACAATCTTCATTGACTTCTAACTAATTTTCAGGGAAGAATAAGATATGCCCCGAAAAATATAATAATTATTTTTTAACGGTATTCTTATTAATACAAGCTATTTTTAGATATTTTATTTCATATTGGGCGCTTGATTATTTTTCCCAAACTGCATAAAATCTTCATCAGTTCAAATTTCTTTGTATTTTATACAGAAAATTTTTACTTACCATAATATACCATTAGAGAATTTATGGATATAATTTTATTATACTCATCAGATTTCACTTATATTCGCTTCCTGTTGCTTTTAATCTGACTTATCCTAATATTTTAAACCTTTTGGGGAAATTGAATCTATTTATTATGCCTTCTATGGAAATATATCCCAAAGATTCTTACTTTTCTCCTATTTTTACTTGTGTCCTCTCATCAATCAACTCCTAAACTGAATTTTCTCCTAACTTAAATACATTAATACATCATAAGCTCAAATGAACCTTCCACCAGTGCCATTAAGCAAGGAAAAAAAACATAATCTCAAATATCAAACACTACTGAGTTAGCCATTATTTGTAACATTGCCTAGTAATCACACAAAAAGGCCATTTTCCTAGCAGAACTCAAATGGGCACAAGATAAATCTCATCTTTATAAAAAATGATTTCAGAAAAAGATGAAATAATTAGTCAATTACGCCAGAAATACCTGGATGAATTCAATGAAATCGAAAATGCGCTGCATAAATTCCTTTAAATCATTTCAAGGGGATTCAGTGTATAAACCTCTTACCATTTCATACATCTGTGCGCTCTCACTCATTTACCTGAATCATTCAATGGATGTGGGACTAGATTGACCATATATAATGATTTTTTGAAAAAAAACAATTCATTTATTCTTGGCAGATTTCATTTCAACGTCAACTGAAAAACCAATATAGCACCTACATAAAAGTATCCTGTGAAGCTAATCTTAATTTTTTCCAATGAAATTGTACTATTTGACATGATTAAAAGAACAATTTTTATATCATTTCCTACTTTTCCCATTATCCCACTTTTTGTTCTTCCAAAGAACAAATATTCCATAAACTCAAAAAGCTGTTATGATTTCTATTCAATTTATTATTTAAAATCATAAATTCTATTGCTACTTTACCTGCAAATAATGGAAAAATTTCTCAAGGTGATAGTAGAAAAAAAATCTATTCTTTAATCTCCCAAATTCTTGTTTGACCACAAGTCTGGAATTTTTCACATCTTGGGGAATGTCTTTGTTACAACTACATTTCAGAGGCATACCTTGTAGATCAATTGAAATAATTAAAGAATCATTCATCATTTATTTGCGCATTCCTGGAAGGAATGAGAATTGGAAGGCTTTCAGGATATCCTGAATTTTGAATGAGTAAGAAATCAGGTGGAAATCTTGGCACTCTATTGATCAGGTCATTCCCAATTTTAAATTTACTAAATACCCTGCTATTTTGAATTGAACCTGGGAGGCCGCCAAAGACCTTTTTACAATTATGAGATCAATTTTATTTTTTACACCTCAATAGCACTACACACTTAAAGTACAAAAATTCCCATGGCCATCAACAATACGCTTGAAGACAATGGAATGCCAACCTTTCTGATTGACATAAGCATTCCACTGATCATTTGGGGGAAGTATTATTGGGATGTATTCCATCAATTTTCCCAATTATACTTGTGAGTCCTTGGTTCCTAAATGTTTCCTTCATATCTTCCCACTTTTCTATATCAGCTAATTATGGGAAATTTCAAATTATATGTTATCAGTAAACTTCACATAAATGGATAAATTGCAGACCTAACTTATTGTGTAATCATGCAATTCCTCAATAATTTCTTTCACTACATCCTCTGTGACTTGATAAGCTGTTGATTCTCCCACATTGAAAACATGCCCAACCATATCATAGGAGGCCCCATGGCCTAACCTATACAATGTGATATGGACTTTTTCTTCAATTGTGAATTCACGGATGCCTTGTTGATATGTATTTGGTATGTGATTTATCAAAGATTTTACCAATGAAAAAAAATCATCCTGTCTCATACAAAAGAGACCAATTAATCTTCCTCATAACATGAATTAAAACACTGGCCTCATTGGATTAGATTTTGACAAAACTTACTTTCTTTTTACCATGAAAGATGAAAGGAAAGCACCAATGTCAAACTAGTCATGGGATAAACCATTGTTTGATTGGCCATGATTTTTTCCAAATTTCTATATTTTTTAAAAAAAGAAATAGAATTTAACAAAAGAAAGTGGATAAAACACCAAGTGGAAACCATATTGGGCTGGTGCCCCCAAATTGAAGGAGATTTATTTGAAAAAGAAAGTTAATTTGCCATATAGAGCATAAACAAAGCATTCAATTTTAAAAATTCATTGAAAAAACTTTGAGATATTTTTTAGTTAAAATTAAAATAAATTTAAAATTTGAATTAATTTGAAAATAATTTTAAAATGTAGCTCGAAACCCAATCACAAACCAGGCCTTAATAATTTTGTTTTGATTTGGCATTCCATTGAGTTATTTTTGGAAATAGATCTTCACTTTGAGATCGTATAGAAATTTGGTATAAAATAACTCAAGTCATTTTCTAATCAGGGGATATATATATGATACTAATATTCTTATCAGAACACCATTTTTTTATTATTGGAATGGGTTTATCAATGAGAAGCCCTGGAGCTGAATTGTAGTGAAATTAATTTTAGATGGAGAAATCGATTTCTGCAACTTGATTGAGTGTATTGCTTTTGATAATTAGAAAGATAGCTTTCATAGATTCATGATGAACTAATGGGTTCCATAATAAACAGTCTTATGACTTTTATCCAAGGCTTTCCTAAAGCTAACCACTTGATTTTTGATTCAGGACATAAGGAAAATTTCACAACAATGACTCAATCCAAGAATCCAAAGGATTATGAGGATAAAATATCTTATCATATAAATTACTCAACAAGCTGAGTCTAATGAAATTTCTATCATTATTCAATCAGCCTCAATATTTTTTGATTATTGGTTAAATGTTCTATATCAAAATCTGCAAATTCTCTCATTAATATCTCAAATTTATTTTGTCTTAGTAGTTTTGGATGTTTTATGTCTATTGTTTCTATTGGCGCGCCACGTGACAGCGCCATGTGACAGCGCCCTTTGACGCGTCGGTGGAGCCTTTTTGGTTTATCCTACGCGTCAAGAAATTCGATCGATGGATTTAAATCCAATTCAAATTTAAAATTTCATCATTTTTACAAAACAAAAACATAATCGAAACCCAAAGATTTCTAGGAATTTACCAAAAATAATAATCAAGAATTAGAAAAATCCAAAATAATCCCTCAATCAAAAATCAAAAAATCAAAAAATCAAAAACTTGAAATCGAATCAGATTAAAACACAAGGAAAATCGATATCGATATAAAATCAAACATCAAAAATCATCCAAATCGAAATGGAAAAAGAAATCAGCAGTTCAAATAAGATCTTAAATTATACGACCTTGACGACAGCAACTTGCTTCTTAGATAATCTAAGGCCGACTTTTGAGTCCCCGATCGAATATCAGATACCTTCAACTAATTCATCAAATCAACAAGATCTAGAACAAAAAGACATCTTGAGATCCTCATCGGCTACTGCAAATACAATTCAACCAAATCATTCTTCTCAATCTAAGACTTTATTCTTAAATCATCAAAATCAAAATCCTACTAGCTTTATTAGAGCAACGGTCATAAATAATGGTTATACTTTAGAATTAAGGTGGTTCAATTCAGTCAAATCAAATCTTTCAAATTCTTTGGATAATCCTTCAATCAATCAAAATACCTGTCATCAACCCATTCAATTTCATTTTAATGATTTAATCACTCCAACTCCTTTCATCTCTCTAGAATCCGACCCTCAATCTAACTCCGATCAATCAAATTTAATCATCATCGTCTTAACAGAAACTTATACTCTATACAGGTTGAAATTTTCATCTCCAAATTTCTTTTATTCTCAATTATTTGATCAAGATTGGTGTAGCGAATTTGAAGTAGAAGCAATCATTAATAGGCAAATCATCTTATCTCATGCTATAGACGTTAATAACTTCATAATTTCTTGCTCTGATGGTATCTTAACTCATCTAAGTTGGGGTAAATTAATCGGTATCGATGATACTTTTGGTTGGAAAACTAGCAATCTAACCACTAAAATAGGAATTTGGAACTTTTTACCTTATTGGAATTCATCAAAAACTATTAGCTCTTCTGCTCATGAATGGGTCGCAACTCCTACTACTTCAATCTCAATTGCAAGCTTCTTAAATCATCAAAATCCTCATCATGATGGTTGGCTCTTCACTTTTGGTAGAGATCAAAATTTAAGGGTTTGGAATCTAACAACTGGCTTATGCTCAAGAGAATTCTCATTAAATCAATTCTTAGATCAATCTTCAAACTCAAAAGATTCAAAACGCCAATCTCCTCTTTTACCTGCTGCACCACGTAACCTTTTAAAATTCATCCCTTCTCAAGAGGGCGACGATCCAACTTATCAAGGTTTCCTTCTAGTCTTCATCCCCTCAACTTTCTCACCTTGCTTCTTAACTTTTGGTCTATCGATCACATCAGATCATCGATTTCGTGATTTAATCTTATTAGAAAAAAGAAATTGTAATCTAGAAGTTAAAAATCAATCCAAAATTTATGATTTGAGAGATTTTCAAGTCTCTAAAGTTGACCTTACTTCAAATCTCACTACATCACCCACTAAACAACGTTCTTGGTCACTTTGGTTAATTTGGGATGACGGCCTTGGTGGTGAAGGAATTTTAGAATATACAATCTTACATGAAACTAAAAGTTGGTCAACCGATTTAATCAAAAATCCTTGGATTGTTGTTCAACCGCCAAATCGTGGAATCCCTTGGAATTCAACTTATTTTGATGAATTATTACTTAAAGATTCAAGTTCTTCTATCATCGAAACCTTTATCGATCATCTCTTTCGTCCTGGTCATTTTTCTTCATCTGATCTTGAATACGCCCTATCAACTTACCAAACTCATTTGGAATCTCACTCTGATTCTAACCTTATCCCTCAAGTCAATAATGATCTTTCATTTGAAAGCTTAGAAGAAAAAATTTGCTCATTAGTAGGATCCAACGTTCAACTTGAGATCTCTACTATCAGTGGTTTACCATTAATTGATGTTTATCATCGTAAACTAAAACTTGAATGGTTAAAGTTTGCAACAATGTGTTCAGAAAGCA
Source organism: Austropuccinia psidii (assembly GCA_023105745.1). NCBI lineage: Eukaryota > Fungi > Basidiomycota > Pucciniomycetes > Pucciniales > Sphaerophragmiaceae > Austropuccinia > Austropuccinia psidii. The sequence goes on from JALGQZ010000018.1 coordinate 7,563,848, forward strand.
GAGCATCTGCCCTTTGGCCATTAGAATTAACTATTGATGATCTTCATCAACAAATCTTTGTCATGGGTCGTCGTTCAATCACTTCACCCGTCGTAATCGATACAATGAGCTTATTATGCCAAATCGCTCAAGCTGAAAATCAAGGTCAAAAACCTTTACTTTTAGATCAACAAGTTTTGGAAATTGATCAATTTCATCCCCTCTTAAGTAATCTTAACAATCGTATTGATCTCTCTTCATTAATCACCATCATAAATCAATTCATCGATAACTTTTCACATAATCAAGTCATCAAACCATTCGAAGATGATTTAATTCAAATTGTTCAAAAACCAATGAAATTTTCTGTAGTCGATATCATTGAAGATCTTTTCACTAGAAGATTAGAATCATTCATTGATGATAATATACAAATCAAAATTTCTGAAAGTCTACAAAAAGTCAAAGATTTAGAATTAACTTTACAACTTTTATGGAATATTTTATCAACGTCTGAATTAATCAAATCAAATCCTGATGATGAATCAGATGAAGTTAATCAAGCTACAATCTTAAGTAAAATGCTCATGTCGGATTATCTTATCAACGTCATCGAAAGAAGATATGAATTAACTAGAAATACAATCATCTTCTTAATTTGCATATATGGACAAGAACAAGTCGATCAAATGTTCTCAGAATTCTCTAGTTTAACTTGTCGCTATTTGACGACCTTTCACCAGGCTCTTATGAGTAGATGGATTTGTCGAGAATGCTCAAAAATTTCTTCAGAGTTAGCATTTGAAGTTGAAGATAAATTGGCAGATCGATTAGTTGGTTTGCATGTATCAAATAGTGGAGACATATTGGGACACCCAGAGGGCGTGACGATAACCGAGGCTAATTCTGCTGCCAGTCTATTGAGCTCTCTAATCTCAACCAGATTCATACCTGAATTTTCCACTCATTTAAAATTACCGGGATCAATTGCAAGTGCAAGCTCGCGGTTCTTAGAAAACATTGGGCTGTTTCGCAATTTATCCAGATTAACAGATGAGGAATTGAGTAGAATCAAGATGATTGAGAGTAGTGAAAAGGTTGTAGGATTGGGGTATTTCTTTTTACAAGTCGGCTTAGTATCAGTTGGATTAGATTGGATTGAAATGGTTCCTGATGCTGGTTGTGGGATTGAATACATTAAAGGCTTAGCATATTTACAAATGGGTTTGATTGAAGATGCCGAAAATTCCTTCATTAGGGCTGGCTCAGCAATTTGTAAGTCAGCTCGAAATTAAATTAACTTTCAAGATATAGTCATTTTATTGACTTGTTTTTCCTCACGTATTTTCTAACCTTTGAGATTTAATAAGATGATGAAAAGTTTGAAATAGACGATCGATCTGGATTAAGATTAGTTTTGTCTGAATCTGCAAAGAGAAACTTACGCCAATATTTTAGTCATATCGTCTCTTTATTTGAACCACTTAGCGTTAATCGATCGGTGTCTAGGTTTTGTCAATTGGCTTTAGAGAGTAACTGGGATGAATCAGAGAAAGAAAAACATGAAGATGAGGGTTTAGTCTTGGAACTTTGGAATAAATCCTTTAAAGCTTATGTCCATTTAGGATTATGGGATGATGCTTATGAAACCCTCATGAGTATTCCATCATTTGAACAGTTGGCTCTTATTTCCTTTAAGTTTTATGTTTGGATGGATTTATTTTTTACTGATCATCAGTTTTGTTCTATTCAGTCAACATGATTCTTTGAGGACTTTAGTTTCTAATATGTGTGAAGCAAATGAAGTCGATCGACTATTAAGGTTCAATTGGAATGGATTACAAGCTGAATTCGAAAGAACTTTATCGTTTCGAGCTCGAAATTCGGATTCACTGGCAGTGCCCAATTATTATAGTATACTCTATGCTTATCATATGAATAAGGGCGATTATCGTAGTGGTCAGTGTGGGTTTTCTTTCTATTGTAATTGAATTACTGATTAATTTGACAATGCTATAATATTTTAGCCGCAATTGCAATGTATCATCATGGCCGAAAGGTTGGAGAGACTGTCATTAAAGGTGGAGCTTTTCAGTTACTGATGACCCAACAATGTCAAAGTTATCTAGCCGCGATTAACGCTTTATCACTAGTTCCTGAAAAGCATGCTTGGGTACCACTTAATTGCCCCAAATTTACAATGGCACAAGGAGTTGGATTTGGTGCCGAAGCTCAAGGAGAGAGCTCGATAAAGAAAGATTCAAAGTCGCTTAGGAGGCGAAAACGACTGAATTATTTTATACCAGAGGAAGAATTTTCCAATGGAACTTCAGATGTTGAAATCTTGAGAATCTCTGATATTCGCCAGGAATATACCCTTGTTTTGTCACGATTACAATTAGCAAACGAATTACCTCAACTCAGTCAACCGGGTTCGACAACAACCAGTGCAGCTTACTTGGATGGTGATACTCTTGTCCCAATGTTTGTCAATCAGGGTCGAGTTACTGAAGCCCTCGAAAAGGCCACAATGTTGGGGACAGATGTTGTACCGATCTTTGTTAGTCTTACGGAAAGTTGTTGTAGATTAACCATTGAAGGCCCAGAAGGTGATAATATATTTGATTCTCAATGGGTAAATGGCGATCCAATTAGTTCGGATTGGGATGGTTCAGTGGTTAATAAGGCTTGGAGGTTATTACAAGTTCACTTAGAACGCAAATTCCCAATTGAAGTGAAAGGAGAAATAGAATTGGAAGCATGGAGATGCAGAGAAATCGTGCTAGAGGCGATTTTGAAGACCAATCGAAGTATTAAAGCCCCGGCGTGGTTACTTAATCAATTTATGACACATCGACCGGATCGCTTATTAAAACTATTCTTTAAATATGATTTACTTCAAGATGCATTTACCGTGGCCATTCACATTATTGAACACGTAGGCATCCGCATTTGTAAACTCATTTTTTCTTGTGAACCTGTTAGTAATTGGTTTATTTATATTTACAGATTCACGGCTCCAAGCGTGAAAGTTCGAGAAGCGGTTTGAATTCCGCACGAAATTCAAGAACAAAAAGGCATAACATACCATACTCAGATTTAGATCAGTTATTAAATTTAAGTGTTGAAGATCTTTATGATGAACAAGCACAAGAACAATCGGGAGAGGAAATCAACGGTAATGAAATGATGAATGAAATAAAATTAAAATATTATCAAGAAAAGATTCGTCATGGTTTAAATCAATTAGGAGATGAAATATTTTCATCAAATTCGTCTTCAAATCAATTAATGGGTTGCTAAATCTGAATGAACATCCTAAACTTTTTATTTTTGCGCTTAGCTTTATATATATATATATATATATTGATTATACAAAAGTGATTCTTTGGAGGATGTAGAGAAAGCTGAAGAATGCATATTAATACCGAATTTCTTATATGAAACTTAATTGTCAGTTTACAAAGACTATTGAGTTAAAAATAGTCTTTGTATAACAATGTTATTTTTCTTGATGCAGGGCATGTGTACAAATAAAAGTAATTGCCAGAGTCAAGTATAAAATATTCCTAAGTAGTCTGAGTTTTATTAAGGAAGCCTGTTTTGCAATGTCAATAGAATCCGATACATAAGCACTTGTTCCCAGGAATGGCATTTCAGTCAAGACTTAAGAATCAGTCAAACTCATTTTGGACTGGTGGCTGCGGTGGTTGGCAAAACTTAAAAAACATTGGGTACCAAGTGGGGTGCAAAAAACTCTATGGTGACCTTTCAAAGGGGCAATTCATGCAAACAAACCAAAAAAAATGTATTTCTGGATAACAAAGGCATGTTTTTTTGTTGTAACATACAAGATTTATAAAGATGCAAATGTAGAAAACAGCCCTTACCAGTGGAAAAATTATTGCACTTTCTTGTTTTTGGAGAAAACTTGGGCAGGATCCCATTGTCCTTCATCATGATGAGCATTGATTGTTTCATTACCTTCACCATCATTGCTTATATTACATTCTTTCCACAGGTTGAACCGGAAGAATGTATCTATGAAAGAAGCTTGCTTTGATGAAGGGGGCTTGTGCTAAAACCCAAAGATGGCTTCTTCAAATTTTTCCAGCTCAACATGTGAATCAAATGAATCATAACTAGTCATCTGATTAAACTTGGAAGCTGAACAAAAGAGGTGAAGTTTTTTAAGATTTAAGATTATCATTTGTTATGGGAGTTCAGAAATTAAATGATTTGGAGTTTGATTTAACTTCACATTTTGAGGGTAATTGGATACATTAGATTCTGAGTCTTTGTTTTAATTGTCAAAATCATTAAAAATAGGAGACCTTCAACTTCAGAAACATGTTAAAAAAGTTAATCAATCTTAATTTAAAATTCATTTGATACCTTTATCTCAATATAATCTAAGACTTGCATCAAATAATCAAGAAATTTCATATTTAATTTAATTTAATATAAAAGTATTAGGATATTAGTACATATAGAATCAAAAAAGAAAATTAAAGTTAACCTTCTATTAAGTTATTATATGAATGGTTTCCATTATAATAATGTAAAACTTGAGATGAAATCATTTTTATATCACCCCCACAAAATCTCCAATTTATTTCAAGTTGAAGTAAAATTATTTTTAATTCCTCCCAGTTGTTCTTGTTATATTGAATCATAATTTTAAGGTTTGAATATGAAACAATAAATGAAAATTACAAATGTTTTACTTGTTTTACTATGAATGTCCTAACTTAAATAAGTAATAAGATTAAAAATAATTATAATAATAAAGAATTATTACAATTATGGTATAAAAATATTTATAATATTTAAATAAATAAAATAATATAATAAGATAAATATATTAATATTTAATATTTAATATATTTATGGAAATTTGTTATTGTTACCAACAAAGAATAAATGAATGAAAAATTATTATTTAATAATAAAAACAATTTATAAAAATAATATCACTAATATTAAAGTTATATATTAATATAAACACTATTTATATGAATAAAAGAGTCATTAAAAATAATAATAAAGTGGAAAGAATATTATAATAAGGGAAAATAACCTAATTTTAACACTTAATATAATAATTTTGAATAATTTTATTCCTAAGAATATAAATAAAACTTATTTAAATTTTATTTAAAATAAAAAACAAAGAAATTACAAATTTTAATAATTTTAAATGGAACTGGAGATTTTAAAAGAAATTAACAAATGACAATAAAAATATTAATGTAATCAAATATAAAGTAGTTATTAATATAAGATAAAGCTTTGTTCTTTAATAATATAAAAGTTTTATAATAAAGAATAAAGAAATTCACCTTTTCTTGAATGTTTTATTGTATTTGTAGCATCTGAGGGGGAAATGGAAGAAGAAGAAGTCCTTTTATAGGAAAAATACTTACTTCTAGTTAACAGAAACCTTCTAGTAGAAGTTTAATCATGGTATTCACTGGAATTGATCAGTATTTTAAGGTTTGGTGATGATTACATCATTATTAAACCTTTTTTAGAGTTATCACTGTAACTCTAATTTGATGACATCTGTCACAACCACAAAGAATCACCCTCCTCCATGGGTGTTGCCGCAATTATAGCCTGACCCAAGTTAGGGCCAATTGACCATACCATATCATTTATGGCCAATTGGCCCCCTCTAGTGCCCTATGGCCTCTTGGCCATATCCTACCTTCATTGACCTTCTTGGCCAACTCTCCATCTCACCAACCCCCAGGCCATTACCTTTTGTTTTTGGGCCTGGGGGGGTCCTTTCAATCTTCCAGGGGCCTATGGCCCCTCTAGCCATCACCAGGGCCCTTGGCCCCGTGGGACCCTTAGGCCCCTTTTGGCCCAAATCTAATCAGGCCAAAAGGGGCCAAGGGGGCAGGCCATCAGCCCCCAAACCACAAGTGGGCCCACCTGAGCCAGTTTTGGCCCCAAAATGGCCAAAACCACCTTAGGACCCAAATTTGCCATAAATAAGTCCATGGCCTCTGGCAACCACCAGTAGCCACCAGCTCAGCTCAAACAAGGATTCCCCTCCAGTTCAGTGGAAGACTTCCCCTTCTTCAATGCACCCCATACTCAAGGATCCAGGAGTGGTGCATATATGGTATAATATACCATTTTGCACCATTTTTTCTCAGAAATCCAATGGTGACATTCTCAGCACCAAATTAAGTGATCCAAAATCAAGTCCCCAATCCATCACCATCTTCAAAGGAGGACTTTTCAGCTGTACAGTCTGGAAATTCCCTGGTGGCTACCAGAAGACCATTCAAGGACCCCAACCACCTGGCCCTGCAGGAGTTGGGTTGTAAATTCTCATCAGGACTATTCTAGGGGAGTTTCTCAGGGGTAATCAATTATTTCAATTATTGTCAAGGAATCAAGTATTCAGAATACATTGGACAACTCAACTGGTCCATACAGGTAGTAATAAAGCATCCTGTATGGCCTTGGACCAACTGGGCCAATTCAGTCCCACAGTTCCATTCTCAAGATTGCCAGAACTTTATTGGCCCAATTCAGACAATACAGCTAGGTGACTCACCTTCCAGGATCAGCCTTTCAGCTTTTCACATATATTCACCTGGGGACTTTTTCCCCACTTAATTAGTATATTGGATTTATTTTTATTGTTATTTTCTTTTACCTTATTAAACTGAATACTTATAATCTTAAGTCAGTCATTTGCACCTTTTCTTCTTTTCCTGTCAGTGGATATTGGTGGTCATATCCTTTCCTAATTCCATTTTTCTTTCTGGAAGGTTGAAACAGTGAATTGAGGATTCATTTGGTTAGCTCTTTGGATTTTGGCTTTCTTATTATCCTAGCCATTGGCTTTGCTTTTCTTTTATTCTTTGGCATACTTGTCTTTACTTTTATTCTTCCTTAAAGAAATACATTCTTCTTATTTCTTTAATCTTTGGAGCCCTCCAAGTGAGTTCTTGATTCCTGAGTGCCAGACCACTCTTACTTCCATAAGAGCCCCTGTGACAACATCATAAGCTTGGAAAATTATTTATTTTGTTGGATTATGGTATTTTTAATCATAAAATACTACTATATACTAGTTTTATGTCCTATTAAACTGTTAAACTTAAAATAAGATTAGAGTTAATGATCATTTTTAAACCTAGACTTTGATCATTAATAATGTTTAAGTTTTTCATCCTACAGAAATTAAAAGAGTTAACTCTGATAGCTTGTAATGTATCAAGCTTCCAAGAGTATTTCATTACATCATAAAAAGTTTATTTTTGATGAGTTTTCTGGTAACTCATCTTTTCTGTTGAAATTTACCATTTTGGACTCCAAAACATGAATTAATAGGGTTTTACCTTGAATATCATGATTAAAATTACATAATTATTCAATTATGAGCTAGTAAAATCTGAATATATACTCTTTTCAAGCTTGTACCACTTTTAATCTAAAGTGGTCAACAGGTACTGCTATTTTGCCCAATATCCCCTTATCAGTTTTAACCTTGTCTACAACTTGCCAAATATAGTTTATATATTTATTCTTAAAGTTATTTTGAGATAACTTTATTTTCCAATTAAATTTTTATAATTTCTAATTAAAAAGTCATGATTTAAAAACCATGAATATATGCACTGATCCTAAAAGTGCATATACCCAGGTTATCTCAGTAAGTACTGGTTTTAAAGATATGGAATAAAGATGTAATATATGTAGTTTTTGATGGGGAATCCAATGGTGTAATTTATTTAACACTCTTATCCATTGGTTTCTGAAATAATCATGAATTTATTCCTTTTTATGGCATTTTTACTTATTTTAAAATTATAATTTCAATCCTTATTGTTAAAATAAGATCTTTAAAGTTTTCTTGTGACCTTTTTGGATATGTGGTCATGAATCAAAGACTAAAATTTCCTACCACCAAAAAAATATTGTAGCAAAATCTGATATGCTTAATTTGGGTATCACCCACTGTTGTACCTCTTCAATAGACTTTTCTAGTCTTGAAGCTTGATAATGCTTATTTTTCTTATTATTTGGGTCTTCTTTCATGTCTGAACCTCATTAATAGTTTATAAGAATTATTTATACCTTTCTAAATTAGCCATTAATCTTCTTGAGCTGGGTTTCTGTACCTCACAAGGTATTCCCTTTCTTTCTTGTTTCTTGTCCTGCTTTGTCAGCCTGTGACTGAAAACCAGAACACAAGCATGACAGCCAAGTACCATAAAGCAATGGTAAATCAAAATACCACCAAAGCATGGAGATGAGCCAAATCAACTCATAAGGTATTACAATAAAGAGGAAACTTACCTGTTTCCAAAAATACAAGTACCTTCATCATAGGACAAAAAATAACAAAGTTATTCCTGCTCAAAGAAGTTGCTAAGCATAAACCTTAATTTTCACCTCTCATCTGAAATCCAGAGAGAGGGGCTAAAAGCCAGAAAATGGGTATTCAAATTGAAGCTCTAAGTAAGGGCTATTCAATGGTACTAGCCAAACTGAGCTAACACCAAAACTACAGAAGTTATGGCCAAAATAAGGACAAATATGGGTGAATGAAATACTCACCTCTCATCTAAATTCTACAGTTTTAGTGTGAGATACCTAAAGTGTGATCATTTTGGAAAGATCAAAATCAGGGATATCTTATGGTTCCATATATTTCCCCGTATCTCATCTAAAACAAGAGTGATGGGGAAAACAAGTTCCATACAGATTTTGAGAAAATAATATATCTGGATAACAAAAATTGAATATGGCATAATGTTGCCATATTTAATGTTAACCGTACCAAATAAAGGAATATTGTGTAGATCTCATCCAGGGATACAAAATTAACCAACTTTGAGCTCAATATTTTAAAAACTGACAAAGGTATAGCAGTTTTAAGGTTATAATCCCATAGATTTGCCAATACACCTCTACTGTGGAATACTATGCCATAACTATGATTATGAGGTGTCAAATAGACAAGGAAGCTTTTTTATACTTCAAAAACCTCATAGTTAATTCAATTCTGGGGTTACATATAGGTTCTGTACATCCTTCTATGTGTCATACACATCAGAAAAGGGCTGTGTGGTCCCCAGATGAAAATTCTCCCCCTTTATTGGGGAAAACTGCCCAGATGTGGTTTCAAAACCACATCTGAGCCCAATAAGGAGAATAAAGGCCTTATGAAACCCACAAACGAGCACTCAGAAGTGAAAAATCTTTACTTCCTCTACATGGATGGTATAGAGGACCTTTCTACCCCATTTCAGGATAAAAGAAGGCCATCCTGCTCTTGAATTTCTATGTAGTACAACTGTCAAAAACCGTTATACTGTTGGAAAATAATAAGTTATAACTTAATTTTAGTGTATTGTAGCTCTTATCATAGTAACCCAACTGGTCAGACTGTACCCAGGGCTTTCAACAGTGCTCACCACCACTATTCAACAATAGTAAAGCCCTTACACCTCTATTTGAAACCTTTTTTAATCCTAATTATCTGTGTCACAGTCGTATTTAAAGTTGTAGATACTATTATTACTACTTCATCATAGACTCAGCCTGACATCCTTTCTTTAAGGACTTTCACAATTTTCTTTTCTTCTCCTTCTTCTATAGGGGGAATTTCAAGTGGTGGTTCATCACTTAGGGGGAATAATTACTTATCACTTGAGGTGTAAGGTTTCATCATACTTACAGGGAAATCTGGTTGTTTGTTCATTAATTCACCTGTTAACTCTAGCTGTACAGTATTAGTGCCCTGCAGGGCTCTTATCATAAAAGGTCCTGCAAAGGAATCTTTTAGTTTCTTTGGTTGTTTAATATTGTTCAGGTTCAGATTTGATACTAATAATAAGTTTTCTATTTTAAAATCAGGTGTATTGTGACTTTTGTCCCATTTTTATTTTGAATATTTGAAAGAATCTTGCATAAATCTACTTCCATGATGTCTTGCTTTCTCAAAAATTATTTTAAAGATACTTTCTGTTGGATATATGTCAACCAAGTCCTTTTCAAGGGTTTCATAAGGTTTTCTTGTGTTCCAACCTTTTTCCAACATTTCAGGTGTTTTACTAGTTGAAGAATGAATTTATTTTGTATATGCTAGTTGTAGATCTGGTATTAGAGTACAAAAATCATGGGTAAAGCCATCAGAGTCTTTGAATTCTAAGCCATAAGCACAGAATCTTCTGGTAATTTCTTCTATGGTCTGTCTCATTCTCTCTGCTAGTCCATCAGCTTAAGGGTGATATTCTTTTTATAATGATAACTTTGTGCCAAACAAGTTATGGAGATTTGTCCATAAAGTTGAAGTTAATCTAGGATCTCTATCACTTATGATATTTTGGTATAAGCCTCTATGGCTAATAACTCTATTCCATATCATTATTGCTGTGTCCATAGCTGTGTCCTCTTTGTGAATTGGAAAGACCATTGTGGTCTTTCTGTAACTATTAACTAAGACTAGGTATGCATTGAAGCTTCTGTCTCCTCCTGGGGGTAGAGCTTTAATCCAATCCATATGAGCTATTTACCATGGGGATTTTGGTTCATGGATTTGGATAATAATACCAAATTTTTTGACTGTTTCTGTTTTTGCTTTTTGAAAGTATTCTGCAACATCTTTCTCAAATTTGGCCACAAAGAGCAGGTCTTTACTCTTTCTAGTGTCCTATCTTTTGAGAGATTTCAAGATACAACACTATCATGAAATTCATGTAATATAGTGTTTATTAAAGCTCTATCTTAATCTGCTTTTTTCCATCATTTGTCCAGTTTGAAAGATAATGATGGGTCTTTGCAATCTTTCATTAAGATTTGCCATAGGATATGACAGCTCTTGTCCATATTATAGCTTTCTTTGACTTGATTAAAGAATTCTGTGCCAATTTCTGTAGCACATATTCCTTCTATATGATTTTCTCCATGTGGTACCCATGCTGGTTTTCAGGTGTATTCAATAAATCCTGTCTGCTAAGCCCATCAGAATTCTTATTAATATTTCCAGATTTGTGGACTATGGTCATATTTACTCCATATTCTTGGATAGAAGATCTCAATCTCAGTATATTTCTATTTGGTGTTTTCATGTTTCATAAAGATTTTACAGAATTACAGTCTGTAATCATATAAAAGACTTTTTCATGAAATTGATAGTGTAGCTTTTCTAAAGCCCACACTAAGCAAAGGAAATCTATTTGGATTTCTCCATACCTTTCTTCTGTTGGCTTAATTTTTCTATAAATGAAGAAAATTGGTCCATAAACAGGCTTATAATTGATTATTTATGTCTAGTGTAATGCAGCACCTAGTTCTTCTCCACAAGCATTGATGTATAGCTTAAAGGGTAGCTTCCAATTTGGAGCTAAGAGGAAAGGGGAATTGGTAAGGGCTTTTTTCACTTTTTTGTATGCCTTAAATATTTCTTCAGTAATTTAATATACTTTCTGCTGATCAGAGCTGATACAGAGATTTTTCAATTTTGGAAAAGTATTTGATATGTTGCTTGTAATATCCAGAAAATCCTAATAATGATTGAATTTATTTCCTATTTTGTGGAATTGGCTTAATTAGTACTGCTTCCACTGTATTTTCATCTATTCCTAAACCTAATCCAGATACTACATGTCCTAGTGCTTTTAGCTCACTGTATGCAAAATGAAATTTCTTTAATTATATTTTAATTTTTACTTATGATATATTTCTTAAAACTCTTTCAAGTCTTGTGAGGTGATTATCCCAAGTTTGTGAGCAAATTATAGTATCATCAATATAGATAATCAGCCATCCCTCTGATAACTCTTCAGGGAATATAGTATTCATCATTCTCTGGTAGTGGGAAGGGGCATTCTTTATAACCAATGCCATTCTCAAGTATTTATATATTCCACAGCAGACTATTATCCTCAGTAAATTTTTGGAATTATCTGTCAAGATATTTTAGTGAAAAACTTTAAGGGAATCCAGGGCTTTAATGAAATTAGTCTGTGAAAGTTGTGTTAGTGTCTCATGTATTCTAGGTATTGAATATCCATCAGGGATAGTATAGATATTTAAAGCTCTAAAATTCCCTACCATCCTTGATTTACCATTGTTCCAGGTTATAATGACTGATGCAGTTACCTCCATTTTCTCATTATGTCCTACTTTTTTAATACCCCTAGGTTCCTTGATTATTTCATGGGTACTTCCAAGGCTTCTCTAACTCTTGGGATGGCTGGATAAGCTTCTCTCCTTAGCAGGGGCGGATAAGATTTATCCACATTTTGAATAATATAAAACTGATTTCCAATGATGGCACCTAGTGGTTCCTTGTCAGCTGCAAATTTACTTTTGTATTTATATAAGGAGTGAACCAATTTTTCATTTATTTTTTCTGTTAATTAATTAATGAATTCTGCCCCTTTTAGTTGTTTAATTATGAATAAATGTTTCTAATGGATTCTTTCCTTTTTTTAATATTAATTTGTGTATTATTAATCAAGAATCCAAATTTTTGTCCTCTATTATCTCCTATGGTAAAATATCTATCTTTTTGGCTAGAGATATCCCTGCCATAAATTGATAAGTAATAATTCCCAAGTATGAAGTGATTACTAGTACAGATTTCCATTACTAAAAGCTCTACTTTCATACCTATACATTGAGATAGATTTGGTAAAATCAATTTTAAGTCAATGATTCCAAGGGGTTTCATGCTTTCACTTGCACTACTAAACTTGACTCCTTGTATTGGTATAAGTTGATCTTCCCAATCTGGTACAAGCTTTTGTAGATAGTTTTTTCCAACACATTTTAAGTATGCTCCTGTGTCCAGGTTTACCTTATCCTCCTTATTGTTTAACATAAAAATCTTCTAATTGATTTTCAAGAAGTATAGCACATTACTTTTCCAGGTTTGGTTCTATGAAATTTGGCATCCTGTATATTTGTAAGGCATGTTTCAGATGTTCCAGTTTGTGGTAAATTTGAATTTACATCTAGCACTTGATATATTAAGTCAATATTGTTAACTTGGGAATTAATTATATTAAGTTCATCAATTTCAGATGTTTCTTAATCTTCAGTGTCTTTTTTAAAATCAGATTCTTCTTTGTCATTGTGGTCTTCTTTTTCCACAATTTCATTTATTTTTGCCTTTTTAAGACAATTATTGGCTAAGTTCCCAATAATACCACATTTATGGCATTTATTTTTCTCATTGTCATTATTGGGTTTGAAGGGTTCTTTTGGTTTGTTCTTTGTAATAAATTGTTTACTTGGGCTTTTTATGTAAAATTCTTTCCATTTTCTACCAATTTTGGTATTTGTTACAATTTCCTCTAGTGCATTGATGTATTCCTCTGTGGAACATGGTTTTGTGAATTCTCTCCTCAGGGAATGCTGCAATTCTCCTCCACACTTTAAGTATTTTCATATGCGCCATATTTTGTGACATTTATGGATATAATTCATTTAATGTTTCAGCTTTTTTTAAGAACAAAGCTAAAGGTTTGTCTTTCTCTAGGTCAAAGAAAGAGTTTTCAAATACCTTTTATATCTTATACCTCCAGGAATCATTGGCCCAGTTGGTGATTATTTCATTTTTCCGCCAAGACCAGGTATTTTTGCCATTTGTTTGTATTATGCCATAATACCATCTTTTTGCAGATTTTTCCAATGATTAATGTAATTTTGCAGTTATTAATTCATCTTGTAAAATGTTGATTGTCTTAATGAATGACATATGGTCATATTAAGCTTCACCTGTGAATGTTGGCCATTCTTAAAGTTGAGTTTCTTCTTTCATTAAGACTTGATTGTTGTATTGATGGCTTAAGTCTGTTATGAAGGGATTTTCTATTTAATCCTTTGGTTCAACAGGACTTCTTATGTGGTAAAATGGGGTTGATAACTTTGGCATATTTAAGCTAGCCTCATTTATTTTATACATTTCATCTGTACTAAGTCTTCTTTCACTTTAATTATCATCTTAGAGATTCATTATTGCTTCATAACTATTTTATACATGGTCCAGAAGTAGCTTTTGATGTGATGAAGTGTTTTCCTTAAATTTCTAACAGAAATGGATGATTTGTTTGATTTTTCAGTTAAATTATCAATACTATGGTCATAATTGATTTCCAAAGTCTTTTCTTTGATATCCTCTATGTATTTATGCAATTCTTGTTGCCCTTGTATTATTTCTGAGTATTGTAAATTAAAACTTTGGGTTTATTATTTTAAACAATAAATTGAATATTGTCTATTTATTTTTTGTTTTTTACAACAATTTGTCTTAAAGATAATATAATACTGTTTATTTCTTTTGATGATAATAGACTTTCTTTGATTTTTTGAATAGGTAATATACTATTTTTAATCCTTGTTAAATTATTTAAAATCTCAGGAAGAATAGTTATTTCTTTTGGAAATGTGGTTGTCTCATTCTTTGCTCCTCTTTCTCCTTGAATTCCATCAAGGTTCTGGCCATTTTAAAGAGATTTTCCATGGCATCCTGTAGCTTGGAGAATATGGTTTCCTCCAGTTTTTTGTGCTCTTCTTCCCCTCTTTGGGAGGCAGGCTGGCTTGTGGCTTGCTGTTAAAAGCTACTGGGGCTTCTTCCTTGCTTTCCTCACACTTGCTGTTGTTCCAGTCCTTTATACTTTTGATTTGAGGTTTGAATGATAGTGGATTCAATCCATTGGAGTATTTCACTATTTTCTCCTCTTTTAGGAACCTTTTTAGAATTTTCCAGGAGTTCATCACTCCTTGGTGGATTTGTGGAAACATTTCCCAATCTTTGTACTTGTACACCATGTAATACTGCTTGTACCAGATCATATATATGTCTATTTGAGCCCTGTGAATGTGATTTGTACCTTCTGGAGTTTCTAATAATTAGTTCCAACTCTGGCTCAGATATTATAGGCATTTCTGGGACTTGCCTTTGGGATATGGCACTTCCTTGTGTGGATTCTGTTCAGCAGGGATTTTTCCCTTTCTTTTCCTTTTGTGGGATCATTTCTACTTCTGAGTCCACCTTCATCTGATTGGATGGAGTATTGGGAGCCTCCTCTAGTAGTCATAATGATGAAAATATTTCAGAAAGATTGATGCTTTTATGGAATTTCAAGAAAGGTGCTCACCTTCAAAGTCTTGGAAAAATGATTTTCTATCTTTTCTTTTCTTATTAAAAACTGGGTTTGAGAGCTTTGAAGAGTTCCACCAATATCTCAACAGTGGTCTGATTGTTGCTAGTTGGGTTGTCCTCAAACACTAAGAAAGACAAATAAATATAAGTCTTTAAATAAAAGTGTTATTTTTGGAAAGATATGGCAATTTCTACACCTAAAATTGAATTTATATCTTGTATATAAGAGAAATGAGTAGCAGATGTGAATAAAAATGATTTTTTTTTATTTTTTTATAATTTCTTTTATAAATTTCTATTTTGAAAGAATAAAATAAAAATTGATATAATTTTTAAAATTAATCATAATATAAATTCATTTTTAATTTATAAATATTTTTTTAATCACTAGAGTCACTAAAAGAATGTTTTTGCAAGTCTAAGGATGTGAAAAACCACATGTAAGACAATATAATTGCTTTTTAAATGCCTCAATAGCATTCAAAATCAATAAATATAAAATTATTATGTAGTTTCATGATCCAAATTATATTTTATTACTGGATAAGCCCAGTTTCATTTCCTTTATAAGGTCTTTCAAGTAAATATCACAGCCAGGCCCCAAAATGTAAGGTTTGACTATGAAAAAATAAGTAAAAATTACTAATATTTTAAATATTGTATTCTGAATGTCCTCAATTAAATGAGTAATAATATAAAAAAATATAATAATAAAGAATAATTAAAATTATGGTGTAAAAATACTTATAATATTTAAATAAATAATATAATATAAATTGTATTACAAAGAGTAATATAAGATGAAAAGTATATTAATATTTAATACTTAGTATATTTATGGTGATTTCTTCTTGTTACAAAAAAATAATAAATGTGTAATATATTTTTATTTAATAATGAAAAAAATTTATAGCAATAATATTACTAATATTAAAATTATATATTAATATAAATACTAATCATATTAATAAAAGGATTTTCAAAAATGATAATAAAGAGAAACAAAATTAATAAGAGAAGATAACCTACTTTCAACAATTAATATAATAGTTCTGAATAATTTTAAGCTTAAGAATATAAATAGAATTTATTTAAATTGTATTTAAAATAAAAAATAGAAGAAATTATAAGTTTTACTTTTTTTACATGGAATTAGAGATTTTAAGAGGAATTGACAAATTAAAATGAAAATATTAATTTAATCAAATAGGAGATAGTGATTACTATATGATACAACTTTTGTATTTAATTGTAAGATGTTTCTGTGAAAATTCTGATGATATTACTATTAACCAACAGTCCTATGACTGTTCTTGTGATATAAATAATAAAAATAATTATTATAGCCACAATTGAATTCATGAATTAATTATTTCTTTTACTTGTTATACACTACTAGTGATTATAACAGTAAGCAGTAACTGTCTACAAGAATCAATTACAATAAGTACTTAATAATAAAAAATTCTTTATTAAAATAATAAAATTATTTGAATATATAATTATCTTTTTAAATAATAATCATAAATATAATTTTTGAAGAAAACTAATAATAGAGAAAAACTTTAATAATTAATTAAAATCACTCACTAATACTCCAATAAACCTTGAAAAGATTTGGTAGAGAGATTTAATGGATAAATTGTGGATTCAAAGGATCAAAATTTATTTATAACAGTATTAAAAAAATAATAGTTTGATTATATAATTTCATGTCTTTCTTATTTATTCTGAAAGAATAAAACATATAAGAAAAGTTTTAACTGATACTTACTTGTTGGTAATAAAGGTAAAATTGGATAATAAGATGATTTGGAAGAAACAGCAAGAGTAGGCCTCTTTTAATTCAACAACATCTCACAGAGGCATGCCATGGAGAAAACTGAAGAACCAGTGATTTAGAAAGCAATAGTTTTTTTTTGGATTAATGATTTCATCATTTGTTGTCATGTAGGATTATTATAATTACTTAATTAAAGCTTTTACATGACTACCAACCTATTAATGGTTAATAATAAAAGGAGTAACAACTTTAAATCTTATTTTATTTAGAAATAAGAATTAATTTCTTGAATTTACCAATGTTGTTAGAAATTCCATTGCAGGTTGTATTTTCTATAAATTTTGAAGATTCTGTGTTTCACATGGAAGCAACAAAAATGGACTGTAAGTAAAACGTTTAATTTTACTTATGAAACCATGATTATTTTTGGGCTATTCATTATTAATAGCATTTCCCATTGGTCTCAAAAGCTTCAGAAAGACTCATTAATAATTGTATTTTTAATGAATTTTTGAAGTTTTTACCTCATTTATACATAGAACTGCAAATAGCACAGTATAGCTGGTTGCTATGAGGTAAATCAATGGATACTAGTCCAAAAAGGATCTTAATTAATCTCTTCAGGTTCATCAATGGAGAATAATTAATAATTGACATGGTTACAGGAGTCTAAGCTGGTTTTTACCTCCTTGTCACATCAAAATAGCAGCTTATTTGCAATTTTCTTATGATTTAATGAGATTTTAGCTTGGGAACCAGGTTCCCAAAAGGTTTTAGTACATTAATTGGGCCATTATCAGCCATGGATTCAAGCTTTAGAGCTATTCACATCTCAGAGGCCTCAGAAGTTGGCTAACCTGGCTCTCTTTGAAGTCTTTTGTCCCCCTTAGCTATTTTCACATCAAAAATAGTAATTTAGGCTTTAAGACTGATATCCACTATGGGTGTACCAAAAATTTATGTAAGAATACCATAATTTTAAGTTCCACAAACATGAATAACACTATTATTAGTGTATATGTAACATGGTACTCATCATGAGGGCTGCTCTGAAGGCATAAAAGAAGCCTTTTAATCACTATTTTTGTCTGTAATAATCATCATTCAATCAATCAATTAGACATTTTAGGTCAGGTAAGCTTTTATTAAATATGAAATATTATTATTAAATTAATCATTAAGTTACTTCACTCTTTATTAATTTTAAGTAAATAATTTCAATCATAGAATTCATCTTATACTGCTGTAATCACCAATAATTGATTTTATGTTGCAAATTTGTTGTTTTAAATATCTTTTAAATCCATAAATTCCTCTAAAAATCCTTAAAATCTTATTTTTATGATAGAAATCGTTTTATTACTTAAAAATATTTGTTTTTGGTATGTCTTTAGCTTATAAATATTTTTTAATACTATAGCTATTGTATCTTACTCATTGTATTAAATAAATAATATAAGTAAGTTTTTCTATGTGATCAATTCTTTTATAAATAATATTCTTATTATTAATAAGTGGTTAAAAACTATTATTTTCCATATTTAATTGTATCACTAAGAGATTTGCACTTCTTATCATCTTAACTGTCAGTGACTATAATAATAAGTGAATAATTAAGATTTATTATAATTATGAAGAATTTTTTTATTATTAAAATTATTTCATAATAATAATTATTACTTTTTTTTATAATTATTCTAAATAATTATATTAATTTGTGGTCATAATCTTTAGTTTTATTACATTTTAATTTGAGGACAGTCATAGTACTCTAAGAGTTTCATATACAAGCCTTACACAGAGGCATATTGGACCCATCAGGATTTTCAACATTATATCCTGGAAAAATGGTGTTTTGTTGATTTGCTCTTGTCCAGAAATACCAAGAAATAATTATGAGTAAAATCATGAAAATAATTACCTAGCTTTTATACATAATATGTTTTAAGTGAGGATAACACTTTGGAATAATTGCCAGAAAAAAAGCCAAAAACTGGGGTAGATTGTTAAGTAAAAAGGGGGTGTAGTGACCACTTGAGGGTATATTGAAATCCAACACCTCTGGCCTTACTATTCCATTTGTGGTAATTTTTTGGGGGAAGGCTTGATTTGAACTCTTTTTGAATGATTTGAAGTTTTCACATGGCTAAATTGGGTCTCAAATTATAATTTTTTTTTTCATTAACAAAAGTATGTTTCAGTCAAAGACTGAATCCCCCTATTGATGTCTATAATAATTTTCATTGAGCTTATAATGTTCAAGTATGAATTTTACATAACTGATTTTTCTACTTAACTTGATAGTATCATGAGCTTTTTATTTATATACTTTCTTTATTCAATTTTATTTGTATATCAAAAAATATCTCAAAAAAAAAAACATTAATATTCTTTTCAGATAGATTTTGAAAAAGATTGCCTTTTAAAATTATAGCCAAAAAAATTATTTAAATAATCAGGATAAATATTTTATTTCCCTTCTTTCACCAAAAATAGTATTTCAATTAATTATTTAATCTTTTTTTCAATTTTAATGACCCAAATTTGAAGTTTTTTATCTAAAATTTTATCAAAAAAAAACTTTACAAAAGAAGATACATTTTTTAAAAAACATACAATTTTATTTATGAAATTGTATGACTGGATCATGAACAAATGATTATTTGAATTCAACTCAAAATAGAAACAAAGAAAATAATTGAGGTATTTTTAATTTTACAATTTGTGATGGAGAAGTCCAATTCATTTTTTATACTGCTCCTTGATATTGAACTAATCAATGTCTTTGTTTATTTTTGAAACCAAGCAAAGTAGAATTTAAGAGATATGTTTTTCTTATGGCTTATTGAACCTATTTTTCATAGAAATATTTTTAAATAGCTTCTTTCTATATTCCTCAAAAATAGTTGTTTTTTTCTGTGAGGCATTTTTGGATCTCAAATAATAGTAAATCAATATCTTTTTCAATAAAGTAGTTTATTCCCTTTTTCTCAAAAGAAAAGTAAACTTTTTCATAGTAAACCTTGGTGGCAAAAGACACATTTAAGAAACAAATCCATTGTTTTTTTTTACTTAAACGCCCTATATCATATTAAAATGAGGTTTTCATCAAAGATTCTAACTCGGAAATCAAATATTTTTGATAAGATTCATTATTTTTGAATTTAAATTGTTTGAAATTTTTTTTATCAATGTGGCTATCATTGCTCGACTCAGCCAGAAGCATTTTAATTTTGAGCATTCATTCGATTTTCGAGTACAATTAATTTTCTTTTAACGATGCCTTCCTCACAGGATGGATCTGGTCAGCCCTCCTTCTGTTTGATACGTTTGGATTTCGTTAGTTTTGCAAAGATGCTGATGAGCTGTTGATTTTGATGAAAAATTTCCATTTTAGATGTTAAACTTCCTCAAAAACGTAGTTTATCACCTCAAAACGTAATTGAAAACGAAACTCATTCAAATAAAAAACCTGGTACGATTATTTTTAATTCAATCTATATCAATTAATTGCCTTTAAATTATTTCGTTTTGATCTTATTCTAAATTTATTCATTTAATTTTCTTTTTTAGTTTATTTTAAATACTAATAATATGTTTACTTATTTGTTTTTAGCTATGGCATCTATTTTTCAAAATTCTAAAACATCTTTGAAATTTAAATGGTTAGAACCAATTAATGGTACTTGCTTACATGGAATTTATGGTAATCCAAAATCAAGTTCAAAAATTGCAGCATTTGATATTGTAATAAATTCTTTATATAACTTTTTTCCAAGAAAAAAATAATAATAATAACATTCTATTTATTTATTTTAGGATGGTACATTAATTAAAGTTAAATCGAAAAGAAAATTTCCATTAAATTCGGAAGATTGGAAATTATTTAATAATAATATACCACAAATTTTAAAAAAGAAATTTTTTGATGAAAATTTCAATTTAGTTTTTTTAAGTAATCAAAATTTTAATTCATTAAAATTCAAAAATGATTTTGAAAAAAAAATTGTTTCAATAGCTCAAGTTGTAAGTTTTTAATTATTATTAACTCAAATTATTATGTTATGGTTTTTTTTAATGCTGATCAATAATTTTATTTATTTATTTTTAATTTAATTTATTTTTAAAAGTTAAATGTACCTTTCCAAATTTTTGCTGCAAGAGAAAAGGATAAATTTCGTAAAGTTTGCAAAAAAAAAAATCTCATATATATGTCTTTTTTTTTTACCAAAAAGTCAATTGATTTTTTTTTTTTTTTTTTTTCAAATTTAATGATTTTTTTTAGCCATTAACTGGAATGTGGGATACATTTATATCAAATTTTAATGAAGGCATTAAGCCAGGTTAAGAGGTTTCTAGCTTTTTTTTATATAAAAAAGCTATATACTCATTTGCTTTATACCAACTCTTCAGATTTATCCTGCTCATTTTTTGTAGGTGATGCGGCAGGTCGTCCAGCAAAAGGTTCAATACCTAAGGATTGGACTGATACCGATCGTAAAATGGCTCTCAACATTGGAATTTCATTCTTGTAAGTGCGAATTTGGTAGACTTCTTTGATCTCAATCATTAATATTTTATTTCCCATCTAATTCTTTTCTTTTACTTTTTAAACCCCAAGCACGCCTGAAGAATATTTTTGTGGCGAAGAGACACGAACTGATTTTATTCTTAGTGGATTTGATCCTCTCAAGTATGACCATGATCGTAAGTGATATTTGCGTACTCGTAGTTTTCCCCTCCTTGACGGCCTGGGCTGAGATTAATTCTTTTTATAAATTTATCTGATGATCATCAACCATCAGAACCAGCTTGGCATCCTGCAACTACCCCATTAGCTTTAGGGCCCATTTTGACAAAATTTCCTGATTCCTCAATAAAACATTCACCTTGTGAGATAGTACTCTTTGTCGGTCCTCCAAGTGTTGGTAAGACAACCTTATTCAAAAATTTCTTTGCCCCACGTGGATATAAACATGTGGTGAGTCTTATGAAATGCATCCTTAAGGTTTTATATATCCAAAACATCTTCTCGCATCTTAACTGGAACCACACTAATACTTATTTTAATAAAGAACCAAGATACTTTAAAATCATTTGATAAATGTCATAAAACGGTAGCTGAGTCTATTAAGGCCTCTCAATCATGTGTGGTTGATAATACCAATCCTTCAAAGCAAACTCGATCTGCGTATGTTTTGCTTGCCCGGAAACTTAGTTGTCAAATACGATGCGTTTATTTTACTGCGCCTATAGAATTGGCTAAGCACAATAATGTCTACCGAGTTTTTCATACGTCTAATGAAGATTCTCGGTCTCTGTTACCGACACTAGCCTTTTCTAGCTACGCTAAAAACTTTGAAGAGCCAGCACTCGAAGAAGGCTTTGACGAAATGAAAAAAGTCAACTTTGTTTTTGAGGGGACTGAGTCAGAACGGGCTGCTTGGCATATGTACCTAGTTTGAGCATTTCTAGAATTAGTTCAAGCCAGGACACTAGCGTTTGTTTTTACATTAACCGAGTTGTTATATTCAACAGTTCTTGATAGGCCATTTCTATCAATATCTTGCTCCATGGTTATTATTGCATGTATTAAAAAGATATATAACTTAAGCCGTCCTTGCAATACCATTTTCAAACTTGATCGTCATTTTTCCCTGTGACATTGTTATGCTACTCATGACTTGCCTTTGCCATGTCCCGATGAGAAATATGTTAAAATGGAAGGTTCCACCCTTTCGAACGAAACCATTTCTAACCTAACCACTTATTCCAACCTCCTCTTTAGACACACTACCGCTTAATCTCTAACCTAACCACTTACGACTATCAACAAAAACCGCTACAACCAGTTATCCACTCACTTCACAATCTCACTCTCCTTTCCATTACTTCTCTCTCTCTTTCTCTCTCTCTCTTCCACTCTCGTTTCATTTCTCTCATTAATACTTAAACCATCCCTTTCCTTGCCAATTTCTTTTTTCCTTTCTCAAGAAAAACATTCTTATCTCAATCTTTTTCTCTTAATACTTTGATTATCTTACTATTCAAATCTCATCTTTAAAAGTTTTTATATATTAAACTCCACTATCTATCATACATTGTTCCATTTTGCACATTTTACTTAGCCAACTATTAACTATTTCTATAGTAATCACTTGTCCTTTAGTTTTATGCTTAAAACTTAACAGATTTACAGTCTTGATCTCCTTCCTCTCAACTAAAGGACAAGTAACCTATTATCATGGCTAACAATACAGAAACCAAACACAAACAACCTCTTCCCATTCTGACGGAAAACAACTTCCCGGAATGGAGAAGACGGACGATCAGTCTATTACTGCAAAAGAAACTTTATGTCCACTGCATTGAAGAAACCATCCCCTCACTATCCTCAGAAACTCAACCTTTAGCAATGGATAACAAAATCATAGGTGCCAACATAGAAACATGCAACATCATCACTAACAGTCTTGACTCCAGCACATTTGCCAAGATAGTTGTTGGTGATGAAGAAATGGAAAATGCTTATCTCTTGTGGAGTAAACTAACTAATTGCTTTGCCTCATCCACTTTCAATAGCCAAGCAAGAATCTGCAGCAGATTTTCAAAGATTACTTGCAATGGAAATCTATAATCATTCATCTCTGAACTAAGGCAAAGTCTAAACGAAATAAAAACAGTTGGAATTGAAGTTGGGACAAAAACACTTGCTTTTGCAATACTCACCAAACTTCCCGACAATTTCAATAGTCTAATTAAAAAAATTACTCTCAATACCAAAACTCAAGGGAGTCCAGATGCCATTCTCAATCTTCTACATGACGCAGCACTGAAATCTTCTTTCAATACTAACATAGACAGTAGAATGGTGCTGAACAGGGAAAAATTCAGGTCGAAAACCATTCACTACTGCAGTAACAGTTGTCACAATCCACTAGCCAGCCACCCACCAGCAATATGTTGGCAACTACATCCCAAAAAGCAACCAGACAGATACCAAAAAGACGCTAAGACAAACTATACCTTTTCTTGAGCATTGCTTACCATAGACAAAAATGCTATCCAAGGTGATGTCTTAAACATAGTTCTAGATACAGGTGCCTCTGACCATATTTTCAATGACAAAAGTTTCTTTTCGTCCCTGAATAAAATAAACAATTCCACCATCTCCACAGGCTGTGATTCCTCTTCTCTAACTGCAATTGGCAAGGGTACTGAAAAACTCATCAATCAAAATGGAGTATGCTGGACACTAAAAAACTTGTTGTATGTACCAAAATTAAACACCAATCTTGTGGCTCTATCTCAACTTGCATCAGAAATAACTCTTAAATCTACTGATGAAAACGTGAAAGTATTCCTAAATAATGTGACAACTCCTTTGTTTCTGTGCCCAACAAAAAGCAAGGTGCTGGAAACAAAAGTGAGGCTGGATAGAAGGTGCCTCTCAACAAGAAATTGGCTATGGCATCAAAGACAAAGCAACTAAAGCTCTCATACCAACGTACAAAGCTGCGGGGGAGGTTTGCAATGAGTGTGTGAAGGGTAAGCTAACTGGTATCCCTTTCTCTCACTCGTTTCAGTCTACCTCACATGGACTTGTGCAGTCCAATGCATACTCAATCGCTATCAGGAGCAAAATATTTTCTGATACTGATAGACAAATTCACAGGGTACACTACCACTAAATTCCTAAAGCAAAAAGAAGAGACTTTTGTTGCTTTCAAATAATACAAGGCATGGGCAGAAAACTTCCACCAAAGAAAGATTATCAAGATTGTTTCAGATGGGGGTGGAGAACTTGTCAACAATTGTTTCAAAGAGTACGCAAGAATAGAAGGATGTGAGCACTCCATCAGTCTTCCATACACTCTGGAACATAATGGAATAGCAGAAAGAGGTAACAGATCGATATTAGAAAAGGCTAGATGCCTAATGCTATAATCAAAACTGAATGACCAGTTCTGGGCTGAAGCGACTTCTGCAGCCACTTTTCTCCTAAATGTGGCTCCAAAATGCAACAGAATTTCTCCGTACAAAAAATGGTTTAACCAAGAACTGCCAGTATCAAACCTCAAAGCGTTCGGATGCAAAGGCTGGGTTAGAATACTGCTGATCAAAAGACGATCGAAATTTGAGTCAATTTTGTGGGAAGGAATTATGTTGGGCTATGAAAATCACACCTTGGCATACAGAATTTTGAGGTTGCAAGACAAACAAGTGGTAATTAGCAGGCATGTAAAGTTTGATGAAACCTACTCCCACCTCTAAGTCCCACAAAATTACACAATCCAATTTCCCCAATCTCTTCAAACCCACTCAATCCCCAAACTGAATCAGTTAGAAATGTTGCTGATGAAAATGACTCCTGTATTGAATGGGAGGAAGAGTTCCATGACGCTATGGAAGAAATACCCCAGAGAAGGATCAGGGTAATTGGTCTGAGGCATCCAACTCTCATCACAGGAGACATATTTGAGGAAAACATACTACCCTACCAAAGAAGAGCACATCAAGCTGTGGAATCAAACCCGATTCCAAATAACTACCAACAGGCCATCAATAGTAAAGACAGCGACAAATGGGAAGATGCAATCTTGAAGGAACTAGACAACATGAAGAAGTTAAAGGTCTGGACAATTAGAGACAGGATGCCCGAGGACCATCCAATTACCTGCACTTGCGTTTTCAAGATCAAGGAGGACAACGAGAAATGAGTAATTGAGCACAAGGCTTTCACCAAATCCAAGGGCTGGATTACTCGCAGACTTTCTCTCCCACTGGCCAAATCAGCTCATTACGTGCACTCATCTCAAATGCCACTGTTAACCAACTTCAGTTTCATCAAATGGATGTGAAGAGTGCGTTCCTCAATGCTCCGCTGAATGGAAATATCTGTCTCGCTGCACCAGAAGGGGTAGATATACCAGTAATGAAAGTTCTACATCTCAACAAAGCAATATATGGCTTGAAGCAGGTGCCTCTGGATTGGTACAACCACCTGGCACAATGGTTAGTCTCGGTAGGTTTTGTGTGTGCACTGTCAGATTCCTGTGTCTTCTACAGGGGGGATCCTACCCGCTCTGGATCTACGTCCATGTAGACAACTTGGAAATCTTTGGACCTGACATCAAATCTTTCAAAGAAGAAATTCAAGGAAAATTTGACATGAAGGATCTGGGTAAGGCAAATCTACTTCTCAGAATAAAAATATTACATAGCAAAGCCAGCTTTTCACTTTTGAAAGAACACTACATAAAGAACATTGCTGAAAACTTCAGAATCACACAACTTGCACCCACCAATACTCCTCTGAAACCTGGTCTACAACTTATGAAGGCATCTGAAGATGAAATAGAGTCGTTCCAAAAATTAGGCTTAAACTACAGGAGCATCATAAGAGCACTCAACTACATCAGCACAAACACCAGACCAGATATCACCTTTGCAATCAGCCATCTCTCCCAATTCCTTGAACGACCCAGTCTCAAGCACTGGCTGGCTAGCTTACAAGTAGTATGCTATCTGTATCACACTAAAGGAAAAACTCTCAACTATTACAACAAGGGGAAGTGCAACATCATTTCATATGCTGATGCTGACTGGGGTAACTCACTGATCAACAGAATATCTGTAGGGGGCTATACTCTCTTTCTCAATCATCACCTGATCTCCTGGAGGACAAAAAAACAGCAAACCATTTCTCACTCAACCACCAAAGCCAAATACAAATCTCTCTCTGACACCTCAAAAGAAATTCTATGGTTCCAACAACTTCTACAAGAAACCAACTTAGAAGTTTCTGGTAATATTCCGACACTCTACAATGATAATAAAGGAGCCATCAACTTAGTTCACTCCAACATCAATCACAATGGTTTCAAAACTAAACATATGGACATCAAATTTCACTTCATTCGGGACCTCATCAAAAACCAGAAACTAAAACTCTTCTATGTCTCTACTCATCTAATGGCAGCTGATTCCCTTACCAAAGCGGTGGGGAAAACTATTTTGCTCAGATCAAAGTCATTCATAAATCTCTACTGACTTCTCTACTCACCCGTTCTTCGCAAGGGAGGCTGTTAAAATCTGCAATGAACCAGAACCCTCCATCAGAAGGTTCCACCCTTTCAAACCTAACCACTTATTCCAACCTCCTTTTTAGACGCAATACCACTTAATCTCTAACCTAACCACTTACAACTATCAACAAAAACCGCTACAACCGGTTATC
This sequence comes from Austropuccinia psidii, assembly GCA_023105745.1. Lineage (NCBI taxonomy): Eukaryota > Fungi > Basidiomycota > Pucciniomycetes > Pucciniales > Sphaerophragmiaceae > Austropuccinia > Austropuccinia psidii. Next base: position 7,590,995 of record JALGQZ010000018.1, read on the forward strand.
CACTCACTTCACAATCTCACTCTCCTTTCCATTACTTCTCTCTCTCTTTCTCTCTCTCTCTTCCACTCTTGTTTCATTTCTCTCATTAATACTTAAACCATCCCTGTCCTTGCCAATTTCTTTTTTCCTTTCTTGAGAAAAACATTCTTATCTCAATCTTTTTCTCTCAATACTTTGATTATCTTACTATTCAAATCTCATCTTTAAAAGTTTTCATATATTAAACACCACTATCTATCATACATTGTTCCATTTTGCACATTTTACTTAGCCAACTATTAACTATTTCTATAGTGATCACTTGTCCTTTAGTTTTACGCTTAAAATTTAACAAAATAAACTTTGGAAGGACTACACGTGTTTTTGTGAGGTATGAACTCATAATAATAATGTTGCTTAGAAGAGCTGAAAGGCTTATGGGGCTAACAAGCTCTCAACTTTTAATGTATCACCATCGAAAACGCCATACCAAGCCAGATCTTTCTGGCCATCTGAAAAATCAAGCTCGCAGCTTGTACCATCATATTGATTAAGAACATGGACTTTGAAATTTTTGATAAGACTTCGGGAAACTTCAGCGGATGTGCTTCGCTTAATAATGTTGGTGAGGTATGTTCTTAAACTTTGAACAGTCATGCTTGGCAAAACCTCAATAATTTGTCGGTCAATCTTTTCATCAGGCCAAATCATTTTGAGTTCTGAAAGAATTTAACAGATAATCATTAGATTTTACTATCTTTAGCTTAACCAACATTTTAAAAACGACGTCACTTACTAAGCATTTGAGCTTTGAGTGTATGAGGCTTTGTGATACTGTGTGCCACTTGCTCAGTTCCAAATTCTTGATATATTTTTATCGGATCATCAGCCTAATTTTCTTTTAGTAACTAAGATTAAACAATTACTTGATTTTACATACTTTTAAGTAACTCATGATAACGATCCTTGAGTTTTTCATTACGAGAAGTAGAAATTTCTTCCTTTAATTTTGAAAAATAATATAATTCAGCTTTCGTTCTCTCGGAGGCTGAAATCTAAATTATGAGGCAAGGCGATCAGAGAATAGAAATAAAATTTGGACGGAAATTTATAAGGCAAAAAAGCTGGTTGCACCTCACTACTTTCCAAAGTAGCTAATGTAGGAAAGTGGGCAATAATCAGACGGCGGCTATGGTTCTCATCAAGAGCTTGGGAACATAAAATCAAAAAGAAGATATAATGAATATCGTTTATATAATCAGTTTGTAAAGGTAGAAACACCATACCATTACATAATGGGTTTTCCATGATCCATAGGTGAGTTAGCAAAGGAAAATGATCTTGGAGGTAGTCAAGTTCGACCTCTGATTGGAGCAAGTTGCTTCTTAGATTCAGGTGACGAATTGATTTAAAAGCCACACTATCAGGTAAGAGCGATGTGACCTTGAGCTGATTTTTTCTCAAACTTAGTGCCTCCAGTCTATTTTGTGCAAATTTCAAAGTATATGACTGATAAGTTGCAGCGTGATAAGCGTTTTTCAGATGAGGGAGTGAGGATTAGCATTTACCGGGGCATCATCTTTAGCGTCATTGTCAACTCCTGCCAGTCTTTCAGAAAATTTTCATCCAGCGTCAAAGCAGTGAGCGCAAAGAAAGGACCAGGAGAGATAAAGTTCAAAGTTCCAAGGTATTCAATACGACATCGGGAGAGATGTAAATCAACAAGTCCGTCAATCTGCGTAGCAACGTGGGCTGCCTATGCTTGTAAAATGGAGGTAACTCATAAGTATTAGGTAAACACTATGTACTATTTAGTGTTCAAAAAGATAGATACTCACTTGTTGCCATGTTAATGAAGTAGAGTCGAGATAAAGAGTTCTTATGTGATGAAAGCCGGGAAGCTTTGCTGGTATGCGTTCAAACCGATTAAAACTGATAAAGTAAATTAGGCTTGGCTGTACACTCTTCAAAGAGATGAGGAGAAATGATAGCCAAATCAAATTAAAAGACGATATATGCACCTCAATAAAAGCGTCTTTAACCTGGGTAATTTTTCTAAAATCATTGAGACATCATTCAAATCCCAAAGTAAGTTCGAAGATAAATTCAAAGTCTCTGCAGCTGAATGAAAATGTTCGGTGGTATATTACTTTTTGGTTTAAAGAGTTAAATCTCTAGAAGATACTCACAGGACAGCAAGCCATTCAAAGAATTTACTTCAGTCGAATCGCCAGCGCCATTGACCTCGGAAGAGTCTAGACCAATATGTCGCAAACGATCCAGTCGCGAAAGCCGCAAGGCAACAGCTCGCATTCTTTCATGATGATCTGCCTCCAATGAATTTTCAGATAAACCAGATCCAGATGAGGCGGGATTGGATGATTCAATCAGCTCTTGATCTATGTATTTATCTTTCAAAGCTTGTAAGAAGGATCGACCAGTTTGTAAACGCTCGGTTGGCTTCATAAAAGTTCCAGCATTGGGTACCCTAGCGATATCAAAAGATTGCTAATGAATAAAAATATCCATTCCCTCTAGCCACCACGTTCAACAATCCTTCATGCCAAAGAAATCGTTGATAAAATGAGATTGGGTACGAGATTTGAATTACTGACGAGGTATGGAACAACATTTGCCCATCCTTGAAACGACCGCTATGTTTTCCCCGAGTTTGGTCATCCCATTCAATTCCTAGCCAAACTTGAGGATCGTCCTTGGACACAGGCCCATTGAATCTAACGGTGCCAAAGTAACGCCCATCGAGTAGAACACGAGTTCCCACAGAAAGCGTGTTGGAATCAGCCATTCACGTCGATTGCAGTGAGCCGCAAGTATTATTGAGAAGACTTCTTAAGCAAATTGTAGAAAAATAGGGGAAATGAAATTGTCTCTGGAAGTTTCAAAGACTTTGTAAACTACAAAAAGATGCTCATTTGGATAGATAAATAAAAGAATCTACTTCAAATCATTTAAAACAACAAAGTCATCCCAAAAAATTCAAAAAAGCTTAATGAGTTGAACCTTCTAAAGGAAATTCTCAGTCATCAACACTTTAATAGATGTCTAATTTTTAATTTTATCTGATAAAATCAGAAAAGCAAGAAGCAAGTTGAAAATGAGCTGTAAAAGTGGGTTAATTATTTGAAAATCAGAAAGCTCCTTACATCAACAAACCTACCTCCAAGCTGAAGTTTGTCCCTAGATATATATCATATAAAGGTCTCAAGTGACATTCTAGGAAATTTTGGTTCTTTGTCTTCAAGCTTAAAAATTTAAACAAGTTCAATTACAAACAAACAGATTTCATTTCATTTGAACTTGAAAAATTGGGCAAAACTTCATTTTTTATATTCGCTACATTTTCCACACCGCATGGCCATTTGCATTGTTCATTTTTGAACATTTCAGATTTTGAATTTGAACACCAAAATTTTGAAGTAATTTCAAGTCAAAATTCGAATTTGAATATCCTTCACGATTTTGTTCTTGAAATTTTGTCTCGAATTCTGCTATGGCTGCTAAAAATACATTAATTGGGAAAGAAAATTCAAATTTTCTATGATATACCATAATTTGACTTTGTTTTGGACCATTTTAAACCATTTATTCAACTATACAACTAATAAATCCAAATTTTTGAAAAATTTGAAACTAAACTATTTGATTTTGAATATTTGGAAAACTTGATAATTTTATTTCAACTTTTTGGTCTCAAAAAATCTCTGAATATTCAAAAAGCCTTGCCATATTTTCATAACAATAAGTTTATAACTCAAGTCCATTTTTTAAGCTGTAGATTTACATGGAAATAAATTATGCTCCACAGGAGAAAAAGACATTTTAAGCAAGAAAAAAAAGTTTTTATTAATATATTTCTTTGAGTTTTTTGACGGTATCAAAGAATTGAAAAGAATAAAGTGGAATATTTTTGAAGATTTTATTCTTTCAAATTGCAATTTAACAAAAAAAAAGTTATATTATACCAGTAATTGATAGAAAAAATTAGATATCTTTTAGTTCTAATGAGGAAGGGTTCATTTTTCATCAGGATAATTTTTTTTTCCAAAAAATAAGAGAAATAAATCATAGGAATTTAGAATGGCTCTGTAATTGTGTTTTTTGGGGAATTAAATTTACAAAAACTAATGTAAGTTGTCATTTAATTCAAATCATCATGGTATCCCAGACATTTTGGATATGAAAGCAATTATTAAAATTCTGAAGTTTCTAAATATGTAGTATGAAGAAAAGGATTTTTGGAATTTCAAAATATTATTCTGGTGAATCAATCTATTCCAGAAGTACCTTCACAGTATAAAGCCTGGCTTTGGGTGTTTCAAGAAAGGTGGTAAATAAGATAAAGTTGATAGAAGAAACCTTCTGATATTTTGAAACCCTAAATAACTACTCTTTTCAATAATTTAGGATTTTAACTCACTCGGACATCAAAGAAACCAGGTAAGATGGCTTGAGTTACTAAGCTGCTGTGGTATGCCTATGCAAATTCAGATTAAAGGCCTGAATAAGCTTTAATTTTATTTATTTATTGAGGGAAACAGAAGCTTAATAAGGTAGATATTTACTCACTATACTTGGAGAAAAATTATCTGAAAGATAAGGGGCATAACTGACAGAATATTTCCAAGTAAGAATGATAGGATTTATGAACCAGTCTCACCAAATTTTGTTATAAAATATAACATAATTTGTGTTGAATGGTTCTCCAAATGAAAAATTGATGAAAAAAATTCTTTCTTTTAATTCATAATAAACCCATTTAACAATTTAATTATTCAATAAGACTGACAGAAATGATTTTTGAGGTAAAAGCTGTAGGCACAATAGGGGTCATAGCTCTCTTGAGGCATGAGTTCAAACTTACTTTGGAAATTTATGGGGTAATAGTATCCTTTTCATTAAGATAATGAGCTAAATTAATATTAATAATTAATTCTTTTTACCAATAACCAAGCTTAAATGTTGGGAAATAAAGTGAAAATGAAAGAGATTTAATTGAGTATAATTTAAAAATGAATATATCACTCTAAATTAAAAATAGGAGGAATTATTATAATTATTTATGTGTATTAATTTCAATTTTTGAGCTGTAAATATGTTTTTGGGAGGAAAATGTAGATTTTTCACCATCTTGTTTGTCAGAATCAAAGCACATAAAAGAACTAATCACATTTCAGGGTCACTGAGATTGTGCAGTTACTAATGAAAGTGTCCCAATAGCCAGGTAAAATCAGGATTCCAGTGCCAGTGCTTGAGTTGGAGTCATACTATCATAAAGAGAAAGGAATTCACCCAGTTTTGAAGCAGAACTCAATAGAATTTGACTTACTCTTAATGATTCAGTTATCCATAAAACTATTGTTTATGTAGGTATTAATACTGTTTTCACATATTCCATTTGTTGAAGGAGGATAGAAATTTTCAAATACTCATAATATTTTACCCTCAGTCACAAATGAAAACCCCAAATTGAGGGGAAACCAAAATATTCTTGCATGCCTGTGGAATTAAGGGATCCCATAAGCATATTAATTAAAAAAATAACTAAATGGTCTTTGATAATGGAAGTTCAGACAAAATACACGAAAAAACTTAACATTTTTGTGGGTAGTTGGGAATCCAAATGAAATCTGAAAAATTAAATAGGATTTGAAACATATACTTACAGATTTCAAAATAGATTGGATAATATTTCTCAAGGAATTTTCAGTCAGAGTAAATAAGACTTGTGAAATTTAAAGTATATTTAATAATCATTCTAGTGAAATTTCAGGAAATTTCAATAATAATTCTTGGGTAATTTAAGAAATATTAAATATTAATGATTGAGAAATTTGGGTCCAATTAAAAGAAATATCTTTCAGAACTCAAGCAACCTCAATCATTGTGAGCCTGTGAGATATGTATGACATACCCATAAGGCCACAAATAACTTTTTGTAAAGCTGATCTAGTCTTAAACAGACTTATCAATTGAATTCAAAACAAAAAATAAAAGTATTTTGGATAAAAAAAAGCTATAATTATTATTTCATTTTTGGATTCTACACAAAAATTAACCTATGGTAGACCAATAGGGTGTTATACCCAAAAATGGATATTTCTTATTTTATTAGAAGATTTAAGATTCTCACAGTAAAATTGCAATTATTTTTGACATATTTTTAAATTTTTAAAGTTCAACTTAAATAAGCTTGAATTTAAAGTTTCATAAGGTTTATGCAAACTTAACAAAATTTGAGTTAAAATTGGGGTGCTGTGTATATTTACTGAATCGGCTAAGGATTTGCCATACAGAATGTAAATCCTGTGTGAGCTCTATTGAAAGTTGTTGAAGGCCATAGTATGGCTTTCAATAAAAAAAAGGGAAAAAACCACACAGAAAGGTGGTCCAAAGGAAAAAGACAAAACAGAGATAAGGTACCCAACTTTTGGGATCTGCAAGGACTTAATTAAGGTTGTCCACCTGTATTGGAGGATTTTCATCATTATTTAAACTTTAATATTAGAATTTGATCAAAAATTAAAGTTTAAACTGGTTTTATCCCAAGTTGGACAGGAATTATAAGCTGCCAAAGAGTAAATCCCAATATGCAAGCTTTTAATTAAGGTTTTCAGAGCTTTCAAAGCTTAAATAAGCTTAAAACCTGACAAAAGGTTAAGATTTGGTGTGCTTTTCTATGTTATGTGGAAAAATAGCAATAAGTTCAAAAATTTATTAAAAATCCAATCCTTAATGGATTTTCTTGGAATCTTTGCACACCTTACAATTTAGTGTTATTTGTGTATAAATTAAATTTTGAGTATCTTTTTTAAACAGGTTTAATTGGTAATAAACCTTGAAATCAACCTATTTAATTATCCTTAAAGGAAATTAAGATTTTTTTAAAAATTGATTGAAGATTCAGTTTAAACTATTTCTGCTTAAAACTTCATTTTCAAGTTGTTCATGTGATTAGCTTTAATATAAATCAGCTTATCTCATATTTTAGCTTAAAACAATTAATCCAGAAGAGGATTAAAGCTACTTGGAGTTGAGAATAACACTGGTAACCTTAAATTGGAATTAAAAATAAGTTACCTTAAGCTAAGAGCCTTATTTTTAAGCATGAGTTTTCAGTTTTGACCTGAAAACGCCCTCTATATCCATTATGAATAATGAGAGCTTCTCTGAAGAAATAGAAAGAGCCTTCAAATCACTGTTTTTTCCAATAACCAATTATCATTAAAATAATATTAGAAATTTAAACAGCTAAAGTCTTGTTGAATATAAAATCTTATTCTTAAGAGTATTTTTTAAGAATTTTATTCTTTATTAATCCTCAATTAAAGAATTGAAATAATAGAAGTCAGATTATTGTTGTAATCACTAATAATACATTTCATTATATAAAAGTATTGTATTACCTATCTTTTAAAATCCATAAATTCCTCTTAAAAACTCTTAAATCTTATTTTATCATAAAAAAGTTGGTTTTACCTTCTAAAATATTCATTTTATTGGAATTTTTTAACTTATAAACATTATTTAAGAAAATAAATGTTGTTTTTTAACTTTTTGTATTAAATAAATATTATAATTAAGTTTCCTCTAAAATTCTATATCTTTTTTATCTAGTATCAGATTGTTTATATAGAATTTTGTTATGAGAATTGTCTTTTCACAATGCATGAGATAGTTCTTTTATAAAGAATATTTATATTATTTATAGGTGAATAAGCATTAATATTTTCAGAATGTAATTGTCTAATTAACGGATTTTTACATTATTATCATTATGACTTTCAGTGACTATAATGAAAATAGAATAATTCCAAATTATTATGATTATTGATATTTTTTTATAATTAAATTATGGGTGTTGGTAAGCACATGTAAGCCCTTACATGTCTTTACCAGAAACCTATGTGTTTTTACCAATTTATGGCCAAAACACACAAGTGAACTATGTTTTTGAAAAAACTCTCCAGGATAGGTTTTGAGGTTTTTCAATTTTCTTGCCATATTTTTTCTGAAATGGGATGTCAATATCACAAAATCTTCTCAATTTGTTTTGCTAAATTTCTCCAATTTGGCAAATTTGAGAAAATGGCATTTTTTTTTGAAAAATTAATTTAATATCTTACCACTTATGAAACTCCTTCATTTTTTTAAAATGAAGGGTCTGATATTGAAAATTGAAAACTAGAAGCCCATAATTTTGGGGAATATTTTTGGTGGGACAAGTGATGGCGCAGAAAGGGGGTTTACACAAATATTTTTTTTCATGTTTGTAATATGACTATTTTTAAGTACAAAAGTGCCACATGTTTGATGAGAAATGAGACTGAGGAGGGGGATAACGTTCATAAATTGTATATACAAAAATAAATCAATCTGAATCAACCTCCAAAATCGTTGATTTTTTCTGAGGGGGGAGGAAGATTGGACAAATATAACATCCTGTGTTTCTTAAATTCATCTTCCCACCCCAGGGCCTGTGGTTGGGACTGAAATTACCAATTAATAGTAATGGGTGGGGGACTGGATAAACTTTAGAAATGATGATATCCAATCAAACAAAATGAGAACACCTATCCAAGAAGCAGATGAAAATGGGTGGATTATCATTTAGAGGACAGAAATAAGGGAAAAAAAAAGAAAAAGATTGGACTTTGGAATAAAAGAAAACATGTGAGCCTTGAGGTATATTTTACATATCCAAATAGGCCACAATTATCTTAAAAATAAATTTTGAATTATGCATAACTCATAAGTCATGCATATATCCAAAATTCATCACTTTTGATTTCAGAAAAGATGAATAACTTTTCATTGAGTAAGTAAATCCATGGATTTAAGGCCAGATTTGGCTTCTACACAAAAATTCACCTAGGGTAGCTCAATAGAGTGAATAAGCTCAAATTAACTCTTTGAGGTGGTAATATGGAAAATACTTTAATACCACATAAAAGATCTGTGAAAATTTTTGTTTTTCTTAATTTCACACCAAAATTATGGGAATGTGAGAAATCCCATGTTACATATACACTAAGAATAGTGTTATTCATGTTTTTAGCACTTAACATCATGGTATTCTTACATAGACCTTTGGTACACCCATAGTGGATATCTCACTTTAAGCTTAAATTTCTATTTTGATGTGATAAATAAGCAAGGGGCACAAAAGACATCAAAGAGAGCCAGGGTACCCACCTTCTGAGGCCTCAGAGGCGTGGAAAGCTCCAAAGCTTAAATACATCGCTGATCTTGGCCTAATTAGTAAACTAAAACACTTTGGGAACTTGGTTACCATGTTACAACTACAGTAAATCTTAAGAAAATAGCAAATAACCTGCTATTTTGATGTGCCAAGGAGGTACTAAGCTACTTAGACGCCTGTAACCATGTCAATTCTTAATGATTTTCCATGGATAAACCCCAAAAGAGTAATTAAAACCATTTTTGGACTTGTATCCATTGATTTAACTCATAGCAACCAGTTAAACACTGATATTTGCAGTTCTACGTAGAAATGAGGTAAACACTTCAGAAATTCATTAAAAATACAATCATTAATGAATCTTTCTGAAACTTCCAGGAACAATGGAGAATTGTATTATCTATGATAAAACCAAAAAGAATTACAGTTTTACTAGTAAAATTAAAAGTTTTACCTACAGTCCATTTTTGACTATTCTAGGTGAAACACTGAATCTTCAAAAATTCACAGTAATTACAGCCTGTGATGAAACTTCCAATAACATTGATAACTTTGAGAAATCAATGATTATTTCGGAATAGAAGAAGATTTACAGATGTTACTCCTTTTATTCTCAACCATATTGGGGTTGGTAGTCATGTGAAAGCATCAATTAAGTAATTATTATAATCTTATGTGACAACAGATGATGTGATCAATAATCCAAAAGGGTTTATTGTTTTCTCACTCACTGGTTTTTCAGTTTGCTCCATGGCACACCTCTGTGAGCTGTTGTTGACTTAAAAGAGGCTTCCTCTTGCTGTTTTTTCCAGATCATCATCTTATTATCATTTATATCATTGTTACCAACAAGTAAGTATTAGTTAAAGCTATTCTTAAGTGTTTTAATTATTTCAGAATCAATAAGAAAGACGTGAAATCATAGAATCCAACTAAATATTGTTGTAATACTCTTATAAATTCATTTTGATCCCTTTAAATCCACAATTGTACGTCAAATCTCTCTATCTTATCTTTCAATAAGTTCTTTGGAATATTAGTGAGTGATTTATCTTTAATTATTGAAGTTTTTCTCTAAAATTAGTTTTCTTCAAGAATTATCATTATAATTATTCTTACAAAAGATAATTATATATTAAAATCTTGTAATTGATTCTTGTAGACAATTACTTGCTCAGTGTTAAAATCACTAGTAGTGTTTAACACGTGAAAGAAATAATTCTTCAATTATTTAATTGTGGCTATAATAACACTTTGTTATTATATTTCATAAGAAAATTCATAGTACTGTTGATTAATAGTAATATTATTGTCAGTTTCATAGACACATCTTGCATTTGGGGGCCTGGCCATGTTTTTTTTGAGCCTTGTATATATTTTGTAAGTTCTAAAATATATTAATTTAATAATTTTTTCTTTCATTTCAAGGTTAAAATAATTCTTATTTTTTGAAATTGTTTTGGAAATCTTTTCATTGAGGAATTTGATTTAATTTTATACTGTTTTTACATGTGGCATTTTTACATCCAAAAACTTATAAAATTATTTTTTGAGTTACTCTGAATTAATTTTCATTCCAAATCTTGAATTTTAATTTTTTCTTTAAAAAGAATAATTTTTCAATGTTAAAAAATATAAAACTTATAAAAAATCTCTAAAAAATATTTTAAAAAGTATAAAAAATAATTTTTTCTCTTTTATAATTTTTTCTAGTGTCTTTAATCAAATACTGTGCAGCTGGTAACAAACTCAGTAAGAGATATATTACCAGTCCATAATCTTCAGGAGAAGAATCTGAAGATAGTATTGAGGTGCAAATTGCTAAAAGAGGCACCTTATTTAACTCAGAAAAGAATAAATTACCACCAAAAGGTGTGTATTTTATCTTATATTTTCACTTTTTATCTTTAAATTGATGTGAAAATGGTGCATACCAGAAATGGAAGCAACTATTCAGTCCAACAAGATGGATGTGGAAAAGGAAGAGGCAAGACCAAATACAGAAGTGCCAAGTCTTCCTCAAGAAAGACACATTTGGAGGATGCCAGAGTTGTCCCCCATTCCCCAAGGTCTGTACCCACAAATTTTGACATGAATTCTGAGCCTGAACTGATTCATGATAATATTTCCAGGGCTGAAACATTTTCAAGTGGCAGAAATAGAAATATATCAATTCCAATACAAAAATTGGTTCAGAGCAGCCAAAGAAGAGGAGTGGGAAATATGCCCAAGCCTTTGGCAGGGGGCCATGAACTCCTACTTACACATCAAGAGCTTTCTGGGTCAGGAGAAGACCATAGAACTCTTAGGAGGATGGAGCCCCCTGTCTTGCAAAGACAAGGTCAAAAAGATAAAGAATTGGTTGAAGAACCAAAGTCTTTTATCCATAGACCAGAAGAAGGAACTGGAAATGACTCCAGCTTTGGAGACAGAGGCCCCAGTGGCGTCTACCAGCTCCAAACCAGCTCCAGAAATGTCCAAAGACAAGCCCAAAAGACCTCAGAAGAAACAGAGAGGTCCCAAGAACCATCAAGGCAAGGGAAAAGGGAAAGCCAATTGGCACAGACCTTACCCACAAGGGTACAGGATCCCCAAATTGGAGCCTTCAGCTGTGGACAGTGTGTTCAACATGGCCAGAACTCTAATGGAGTTCACAGCCAAGGAGCAGGAGAGGATGAACAGGACCTTTCCATGCAAATAAATCATGTACAAAGAAGTATTAGTGTAGAAATTGGTAAACTTGATTCAAAATTAACTAAAATAACATTGGATATTAATGATTTGAAAAGACATGACAAGAAATACACTGAATGGTATGAATTGACAAATGCCAAATTTGATTCAATTATCAATGCTTGTAGCAGAATTGAGAGTACATGTCAAGTTCAGAATGATGAAATGGAAGATCTTTCCATTTTTAAAATGAATGATCAACTTAAAATTCTGAAAGATCATGTCTTAGAAATAGTTGAGAATACCAATCAGTTTTCTACACATTTGGCAAAAAGTGACAGTGAAAGGCAGAAGTTAAAAAATGAAATCATTACAAATGTAGAGCAAATTCATAAGAATTATGTACCACATATGCCAAGACATTCTACACCGTTGACTGAAGAAAAACTTTCTGTTAAAGGAAGTTTTACACCACTTTTAGGAGAAAATGTTATCTCTGTTAAAGATATTCCCAAATTGGAAGAATGACCAACATTATATGGTGAAGGAGAATATAACCATATTGAGTTCATCAGGACTATTGATATGTTGCAAGAAGACTTTCATATACCTGATGAAATCATAGTGGGAAAATTACACTCTCTGTTTACCAGAACTGCAAAGAAATGGTATTACAAGATGAGGATGGATCATGGGAAACATGATTGGTCTTGGTGGAAATCTGAAGTGATTACCAAATGGGGCAATAATTGTTGGAGGTCTAAAATGGAAAATGCTTTTGAAAGTGCCATTTTTAACTCAGAAAAAGATAAACCACTTACTTGGTTGTTCAAGCAAAAATAAAAATTATCTGCTTTACAACCAGATATGTCTGACACTATGATTAATATGAAAATATTAAGAAAATGTGGAGGAGAACTGGAACATGCTATCAAGAGCAGATGTGTAGAACCCTGTTCAGCAGAGGACTACATCAATGCAATGGAAGATATCATTACCAGAACAAGAAGTGGTAAAACTTGGACTAGAATCCCTATGGAATCCAAAATGGTCCCAAAGATTCCCAGAGAGGATAAAATACCAGAAAGACCTGTCTTGAAGTGTCATAAATGTGGAAGTACTTCAAATTGAGCCAACACTTGCACCAAAAAGACAAAAATCAATGAAGCTCAGGTCATTGAAGGAATTCATTTTACTGAAGAGAAAGAGGAATCTGATCAAGATTCTGTAGTCTCTGAGGATACACCAGTGGATGACTATCCCATTGAAAATATTACAGCTTTCTTTGAGGTCACAGAAGTCCATACCCACTTGCCACAGTACAGTGAGGATTGATTAAACCTTATCAATATCCAAGATGCCAGAATGTGTAAAAAAAACCTGCTAGAGGTAAAGGTTACACTGCTGGAGCATCCTGTATCACATCAGTTTTGATGAGTGATATTGAAGCCAAAGTAAATTTGGATACAGGGGTATTTTGCACTTGTGTGGGCAAAGGTTATCTCCAAATTATACTTCCTTAATGGAAAAACCATCTATTACCAATAGAAGGTGTGCAATTTTGTAGTGCCATTAACAATATGTACCCCTTGGGTATATTAGACACTAATCTTGTATTTCCACACCCAGCAGGAAGTGTAAGGATGAAAACTGAGATTGTGTTAATGGATAATTGCACATCTCAGCACATCATTCTTGGGAATGATTACTTGAATATTGATGGTATTGACATCAATAACCATAAAGACAAATATTTCACGATTGGGGATAACAAAAGACAAAAATTTGCTTTTTCCAATATGCCAAAACAAATATCTGTGGTATCTTCTGTCAAGGATAGTTATAAAGATGAATTTGTGTCTAATAAACTTGTTGAAGCACAGATTAATCCATCATTGTCACCAAAAATGAGGAATGAACTTGTTGATGTGTTATACACATACAATAATGCATTTGCCTCTGATAATGAACCATTAAGTGCTATAAAAGGACATGAAGTTTATATTACTCTTAATATTGACAGACCATATCCTCCAGTACTTAGAAGACCAGCTTATCCAGCCAGTCCCAGAGCTATAGAAGCCTTGGAAGAACATATCCAAGAGTTAATCCAACTTGGTGTACTAAGGAAAGTAGGCCATAATGAGGAAGTTGAAGTGACATCGCCTGTTATTATTGCCTGGAATAATGATAAGTCAAGAATGGTTGGAGATTTCAGATCATTGAATACCTACACAGTTCCAGATAGGTATCCAATCCATAGAATTAAAGAAACCTTGACTAAATTGTCTAAAGCCAAGTATATAACATCAATGGATGCATTGAAAGGCTTTCATAAAAATGTTTTGACGCCTAAAGATAAGCAATTACTTAGAATTATCACTCACTGTGGTGTTTATGAGTATCTTAGAATGCCATTTGGCATTAAAAATGCTCCATCCCATTATCAAAGAATGATGAATACCATTTTTCCATAGAATTGTCTGAAGGATGGCTTATCATTTATATTGATGATATTATCATATGTTCTGATTCTTGGTCCTTACCCCTTGAAAGACTTGCAAGGATACTTCACAAAGTTGCAGAAGTGAACATGAAAATTTCACTTAAGAAATGCAATTTTGGTTTTGAAGAACTCAAAGCATTAGGACATGTTGTTTCTGGTTTAAGCTTGGGTATTGACAAAAACAAAGTAGCAGAAGTGTTACTAAAGCCAATACCCCAGAAGAAAAAATAAATGATGTCTTTTCTTGGGTTTTCCAGTTATTATAGGCAACACTTGAGAGACTTTGCAATTCTAGCCAAGTCACTATATAGAATATGTGATCAACAGACTGTATTTGAGATGACACAGGAGAGAATTAAAGCTTATGAGAAGATAAAGGAAGCTCTTACAGAAGCACCTTTACTCCTCATGCCTGACTGGAATATTCCTTTCAAATTGTACATTGATGCATGTGGAGATGGATTGGAGGCAGCCCTACATCAAGTCCAAATTATTGATGAAAAACCTACAGAAGTACCAGTTTGTTATATCTCAAGACAAATCACACCAACAGAGGCCAGATATGGTACAAGCCAAATGGAGTGCTTATGTTTGGTATGGGAACTTGAGAAATTACACTATTATCTTTATGGAAGTGTTTTTGAAGTGATAACTGACTGTAATGCAGTAAAACCACTTCTTAACATGAAAACTCCCAGCAGACATATGTGGAGATGGCAAATAGCCATTCAAGAATATAGAGGAAACATGACTATAGTCCACAAAGCAGGAAACATTCATAATAATGCTGATGGACTTAGCAGGTGGGCATTAGCCAACACCCCTGATAACCCAGCTTATGTACCTTTGGAAGCTGAAACACAGATTCCAATTGAGGTAATTAACATAACTGATATTGGGACTGAATTATTTGAAGAGGTCAGAGAATCTTATAAGCAAGACAGAAATTGCCATATATTGACTTCTTTATTAGATAAAGACTGCAAAGATACATCTTTAGTCAATGCACTAGATGAAGTTTGGAGAAATCCCTATTCTGAAGGAAGATTTCACTTTTTTGATGGGATTATTTACCACAGAACCAAACATTCTTGTATAATGACATTATGCAGCAGATTTCTCATCAATACAATTCTTCATGAATTCCATGATAGCATCTACTCTGGACACCTGTCAGAGGACAGAGCACTTGAAAAAGTGAATCAATGTGCATGGTGGCCATCTTGGAGAAAAGAGACCATTGAATATTGCCATACCTGTGACAGATGTCAAAAAGCAAACAGGAGTACAGGCAAGAAATTTGGACTTATGATCCATATTCAAGAACCAAAATCCCCTTGGGAAGTTGTTCACATGGATTGGGTCACAGCACTTCCTCCAAGTGGTGACAAAGGTTATAATGCTTTTCTAGTCATTGTAGACAGATATAGCAAGACTCCCATATTTGTACCATGTCATAAAGATGACACTGCTATGGATACAGCTCTTCTTCTATGGAGTAGAGTTATTTCTCATACAGGATTCTTTAAGAATATCATAAGTGACAGAGATCCCAAGTTCACATCTGCACTTTGGACCAATCTTCATAGATTGTTTGGGACTAAGCTATCATTCTCTACAGCATACCACCCTCAAACAGATGGGCTAGCAGAGAGGATGATTCAAACTTTAGAAGACATGATCAGAAGATTTTGTGCTTATGGGTTAGAATTCAAAGACTCAGATGCCTTTACCCATGAATGGTGCACTCTGATGCCTGCATTAGAATTGGCATACAAGACATCACTACATTCTTCCACAGGACAAACTCCTGCTATGTTAGAAAAAGGATGGAATCCAAGACTCCCAGCAGACACACTGAGGAAAGACTTGATTGACATTCATCCTACAGCTTACATCTTCAAGATAATGCTTGATTAAGTAAAGCATCATGCAAAACAAAGTATGAATGATGCTTTTGATTATGCAAAACAGAAGTGGGACAAGAGTCATAAAGTACCAGACTTCAAAGTAGGGGACTTAGTTCTAGTTTAAACCTTGAATTTTAATAATATCAAATGCCCAAAGAAACTTAAAGATTCTTATGTAGGACCTTTTATTAATATTTCCTTACATAGAACCAATGCAGTTCAAGTGGAATTGAGTGGTGAATTGGAAAATAAACACCCCACTTTTCCAGTCAGATTTATAAAGCCTTATCAACCAGCTGACAAAGAATTTTTTCCTTTAAGGAACCCAACTCCTTTAACTGTGCCACAAGTGGAACAGAATGAAGACAAAAAAATAAAGAAAGTCATTAAAGAAAGGAGACTTAGGGGTAAAAATCAGAGAGAATATCTTGTCAGATATAGAAATCCAGTACATGAAGATGAATGGATGGCAGAATCAGAAATACCTGACTCAGATAAACTCTTGAGAAGATTTAGACATGAAAGAAGGCCACAAGCCTGAATATGTCTATAAATGTGCTTTAAATTACTTGATCTGAGTGATGTAAAGAGGTTGGACAATGGACATTAACCCCCTTTGGGTCTTTTTATTACTTATACCATTGATAAAATTATAGTACAATTTTATTTTTTGGTGGGAGGGAATGTGAGCCTTGAGGTATATTTTACATACTCAAATAGGCCACAATTATCTTAAAAATAAATTTTGAATTATGCATAACTCATAAGTCATGCATATATCCAAAATTCATAATTTTTGATTCCAGAAAAGATGAATAACTTTTTATTTAGTAAGTAAATCCATGGATTCAAGGCCAGATTTGGATTCTACACAAACATTCACCTAGGGTAGCTCCATAGAGTGAATAAGCTCAAATTAACTCTTTGAGGTGGTAATATGGAAAATACTTCAATACCACATAAAAGATCTGTGAAAATTTTTGTTTTTCTTAATTTCACGCCAAAATAATGGGAATGTGAGAAATACCATGTTACATATACACTAAGAATAGTGTTATGCATGTTTTGAGCACTTAATATCATGGTATTCTTACATAGACCTTTGGTACACCCATAGTGGATATCTCACTTGAAGCTTAAATTTCTATTTTGATGTGAAAAATAAGCAAGGGAGACAAAAGACATCAAAGAGAGCCAGGGTACCCAACTTCTGAGGCCTCAGAGGCATGGACAGCTTCAAAGCTTGGATACATGGCTGATCTTGGCCCAATTAGTAAACTAAAACACTTTGGGAACTTGGCTACCATGTTACAACTACAGTAAATCTTAAGAAAATAGCAAATAACGTGCTATTTTGATGTGCCAAGGAGGTAAAAAGCTACTTAGACTCCTGTAACCATGTCAATTATTAATGATTTTGCATGGATAAACCCCAAAAGAGTAATCAAAACCATTTTTGGACTTGTATCCATTGATTTACCTCATAGCAACCAGATAAACACTGATATTTGCAATTCTACGTAGAAATGAGGTAAAAACTTCAAAACTTCATTAAAAATACAATTCTGAATTAATCGTTCCGAAACTTTCAGGACCAATGGAGAAACTTATTATCTATGATACAACCAAAAAGAATTACAGCTTTACTAGTAAAACTCAAAGTTTTACTTGAAGTCCATTTTTGACTACTCTACGTGAAACACTGAATCTTCAAAAATTCACAGTAATTACAGCCTGTGATGAAACTGCCAATAACATTGATAACTTTGAGAAATCAATTATTTTTTTGGAATAAAAGAAGATTTACAGATGTTACTCCTTTTATTCTTAACCATATTGGGGTTGGTAGTCATGTAAAAGCATCAATTAAGTAATTATGATAATCTTATGTGACAACAGATGATGTAATCAATAATACAAAAGGGTTTATTGTTTTCTCACTCATTGGTTTTTCATTTTTCTCCATGGCACACCTCTGTGAGCTGTTGTTGACTTAAAAGAGGCCTCCTCTTGCTGTTTTTTCCAGATCATCATCTTATTATCATTTATATCATTGTTACCAACAAGTAAGTATTAGTAAAAGCTATTCTTAAGTGTTCTAATTCTTTCAGAATCAATAAGAAAGACGTGAAATCATAGAATCCAACTAAATATTGTTGTAATACTCTTATAAATTCATTTTGATCCCTTTAAATCCACAATTCTATGTCAAATCTCTCTATCTTATCTTTCAATAAGTTCTTTGGAATATTAGTGAGTGATTTCTCTTTAATTATTGAAGTTTTGCTCTAAAATTAGTTTTCTTCAAGAATTATCATTATAATTTTTCTTGCAAAAGATAATTATATATTAAAATCTTCTTGTAATTGATTCTTGTAGACAATTACTTGCTCACTGTTAAAATCACTAGTAGTGTTTAACACGTGAAAGAAATAATTCTTTAATTATTTAATTGTGGTTATAATAACACTTTGTTATTATATTCAATAAGAACAGTCATAGTACTATTGAGTAATAGTAATATTATCATCAGTTTCATAGACACATCTTACAAAACAGGTCTTTGATACTTATTTGCAAATGGATACCCCATATCAGGCATGGACAAAAAATTGCTCTTTGGAGCCTGGGCAAAAGCTTCATACCACTCAATTCTGTCCATATAAGAGGATAATGAGGAAATCAAAGGGTTCATGGCTTCATAAAGGTCTTGATTTTTTGAATTTATTCATGAAGTCACCTCTGACATCAGCCCATTAATCTTGAGTCTTGTAAATGTAGTGGGATACTGTTCTGTATCCATAGCTTCCATCACTCTAGAAATTGATGTTTTTGAAGGGTTTTTTCAATATAAAGTTGAGCAAGTCTTCTGAGACAGGTACTGTGGGAACTCCTCTTGTGTGGGATTATAATGAGGAGCTGGAGGGGGAAATCACAGGTAACCAGTTTTGAATTTCTAATAACTCCTGTAACCAAGGGTGGCAAGGGTGTATTGCGTTCCCCTCCTAAAATACTGAACAAAATCTTCCTTGAAGCTCACAAACCAAAGTGAAATTAGTAAGTGGCCTTACAACTGCATGAGTCTCAGATAAGACCTATTCAATGTATAATATGAAAAAATATCAGTAATTTTGGTTAAATTTGAGATTTTAATGAGATACTTGTTTGTTCAATTTTAATTAATCTTAGTGAAATCGGGGTGAGTGGTTTCTTCTTTATGATAAAAGCTTGGAAAAATGGGTTATTTAAGGTTTTCTGGAAAATTTGATGAGTGTTGATAAAGGTCATTTTGTTAAGGTAAAGTTATAATAGAGTAAAATAATTTTTGAAGATTTGTTATTTTTTAGGAGTGGTTAATAATAAGATCAAATTGTGTTTGTTAAATTTAAGAGGTAAGATTCCTTTGTATTGGATCTTCAAAGGGGTAAGTTAATTTTAAATCTTGGTAAAAGGTGTTAATTTTACTAGGTGAAATATTTTAATAGAGTAGTAACTTTAATATTGGTTACTTGATAATTTCTATTTTTATTTTTTAATAATAAAATTTAACTGAGCTTAGCTACTGGGTAATCTTCAACACTATACTTCCACTGAGCTTAGCTACTGGGAAAGCAAATTTACTATAATATACTGGACTGCCTCCCAGGTGAGGGATGAATTATTCCTATGCTTCTACTGTGCAGGGGATATAATGTGCATGGGGGGAGAGAGGTCCTCTATTTATACCTTTTGGGAGCCCAGGGGGCCCTCCATGGGGGCTGTCTTTTTACACTTTAATTCCTCTTGATTTCATCATGTGAATTTGTGTTTGGTGAGGACCTTTCTTGCATGGGTCAGGTGATTTAAGGTTTGGTGAGGATTTTAGTTGTGCACAGCCTGTTTTCTGTCACATTATATTCTGCTGGTGGGTGCAGTATCACATGATGACCTTGTATTTCCTTTTAATATAACATATTTTAGGCTTGGTGGAAGTGGCTGTGTACTTCATGCAGGTGTCATGGCTGTGTTTCTTCTTTTTTGAAATTTGAAATGAGGTCAGCTGATAATTTGTTTCATTGATTAATTTACTGTGCTGTATGAGATGATGTGATTTTTAGTTTGACACATGCTGTACATAGTCATGTGGTTGAGATTTAAATAAGATTGTTTACTGCATGCAGCCTTTTGTAACTAGGTTTGACTTGCATGAGGTTATAAGTGGTGTAAATATTTTTGATGCTTTTTCAAGGTTTCAAGTGGGGTTACTGTGGATATAAGATAAGGTACTCCTGTGGCTGTGTTGTAAATGACTTTCAGGAATTCCATGGGGTTGAGCTTTGCATCAGGTGACTTTTCTATGTTGAATGCAAGGTGGCTATGTAATTCATGCAGGTGTCATTTTCTGCTGCATGACTCCTGTGGCTATAGAGGGGTGTAAAGCTGGGTTGGGTGTGTAATGTAAAGGGTGGTACCTTATTTATTGTAACTAGTTTTCTATATGTAGCTTGATTTTTACATATGCATAATGAAATTGAATAATTTATTTAAATAAATACACTGCCCTTTGGTGCCTGTGCCAAGGTTTTATGAATTAACTCCAGCTTCTTGCTGTAAAACTGACCTTTTGGTGTAAAGTTTGACTGTAAGTCTTCCTGTGGGTTGGAGTTACTGCTGTTATGGGGGACTATAAGCTTGATCCTGGTGGAAAAAATTGTATGGAATACCACATACCCCTCTCCATTTAATGCTGTCCCCAGCATTCCAGATGAGAGCTCCCTATTATTCATCTGATTCTGTGGTCTCCTAAAATACCTCTTCCTCATTTATTTATTCATCATCTTCACTTTGGTCTTCTTCTGTGTCTCCTTTTGTGTCTATCAACTTTCCTCTTGGGTAAAACCTCTTGACTTGAGAGGCTGAAAATATTCTTGCTAATTCTCTTCCATCCAGCTCCTCAATTTCATATGGTCCATTGTTTATTTGTCTTATTACTCTGTAGGGTCCATTACATTTGTTTTTGAAAAGTAGTCCCCAATTAGTTTCTATTGCTTTTTTGTAAACCAGGACCAAATCTCCTGGTTTAAGTGGTGATCTTAGTTGGTGTGCCATTCTTCTATCCCAACATTTCATTGAGTCCACCCTGGATTTTTTGGGTTTTTCTTCTTCTTTACTTCTCATTTCTTCTTTCTCTTCTAATCTTTTAGCTTTGGATTCCAATAATTCCCCAGTTGTGGATATTTTGTGCCATTCTACTGCTAAAATTGTTTTTGTTTCAATGTCAATTGGTAATACTGGTAGTTGTCCAAATTGGAGTTCAAATGGTGAGAAACCTGTTGTTCTTTTAGGGGAAATTCTGTCAGCCAATGTAGCTAGTGGTAGATATTTTCTTCATTTTCCCCACAAATTTTGACTAGTGTATCTTTGAGTTGTTTATGGCCCCTTTCAACCACTCCTTGAGACTCTGGGTAATAGGGTATGGTGACCCTGATTCTTGATCCTCCTTTCTTCACTGCATCTTGCAATCCTTTCTCAAACTCTGGTGCCCCATCAAAAGTTACTTCTTTTGGTGAGCCATACCTTAATATCCATTCTGAAACTGCTTTCTCTGTTAATTTGACTAGTCCAACTGTTTCTGGCCATTCTAAAAAATCATCTCTGGCCACAACCATATACTTCCATCTTCCAGATTTGATATGGACTGCATCCATACTGACCCTCTCAAAGATTGTCAATTTTGCTGTAGATTTTCCTTGTTCCCTTTGTAAGTTTTGATTTCTCTTTTGGCAGGCTAGGCAAGATTGAACCAATTTCTTGACTGATTTCTTCATTCCTTCCCACCAAAATCTTGCTTTTATTCTTCTGTAAGTTTCATTTTCCCCTCTGTGACCCATGTGTTCATGAAGTGACTTTAAAATGTATCTTTCAGCTTCTTGACTTGATATCACCAATTGAGGGTTTGGGTTATTTCTTCTCTTGAGTTGGCCATCTTCCAAGAAAAAGTTGGGTGACCTTCTTTTTATCCTTCTAAATTCTTCATCTTTACTTGATTGTGGTTTTTTCATTGTACTCAAGTATTCTTGCACTATCTTCCAAAATCCTTCTTTTTTGGTTGGTACTTGTATTCCTGACAATTTGAGTGAATTTACATTCTTAGCCCCAAAGCAAGGGTGTGGCTTGATCCAATTTTCTTCTTCATCAAATTCTGGTGCATCTTCATTTTATTCTTCTCAGTTTTTTGGTCTTCTGGATAGCCCATCTGGCATAGTGAAAGTCTTCCCTGGTTTTTGTACCAAATCAAAGGAAAATAGTTGAATGAAAGCCACCCATCTTGTCATGAGGGTATTGGGTAAGAAAGGGGTATTTATCATCTCAATTAAGGCATTGGCATCAGAATTTAATTCAAAATGTTTTCCTCCAAGTATTGTTTGAAGCTTCTTGAGAATTCTTGCAACTCAACAGAGTCCAATTTGGGTTTTGAGTATTTTGATTCCAATTTTGAAAAAGTTATTGATTCATATAATACTGGTCTGTCTTTTCCTTTTTCTTCTTGAGTGAGTACTGCTCCTGCAGAAATGTAGCTTTAATCTACTGCTAGCTTAATTTTTCCTGCTACTTTGTCATAATCCAATTTCTTGAGGGTTATTTCTTCTACAACTATTCTTCTGAGCTTATGGAAAGCTTTTTCACATTTTTGATCCAAGTCCCAGTAAACATCTTCTCTGGTGAGCCTTCTTAGTGGTGATGAAACATGTGAGAAGTTTTCAATAAACATCATTACATAGGCACAAATTCCAATAAATCATCTTATTTCCTTCTTTTTCAGAGTTGTTGGCCAATTTTGAATCTTGATGATATTTTGTTTTGATATTTTTCTTCCTTTGAATGATACAACATGCCCTACTATGTCCAAAGCTGGCACACAGCATGAAAAATTTTATCCTGAGATAGTAAGTCCTGCTTCTTCAATCCTGAAAAAAATCATTTCCAAGGTTATGTAATATTCCCATATAAATATTTTCATTGAGGGGTTTTCTGGTAGTGTTTCTTGGTTGTAAAGTGATTGTAAGGTGTGGATATGAAACTTTGATTAAAATCAAGTACTTTTCCTGTCCTCAAAATTTGTATAAGGTAAAATTCAATTAAAAATAGTAAGAAATATTATTTTTAAGAGAAAACACGCCTAATTTATTGTTTATAACTTTATTAGTATAAAACAATAATATTTTAAAAATTTATTGTTTTACCAACAATAAAAATTTATCCAAAAAAATACTCTACAAGAGATATTTTAAGGCTACAAAAGAAATTTCTTCAAGAGCAATTTCAATTGGAATTAATTGAGCAAAGAACTGCAAGCAATTAATTAAAGAAAAAAGTCTTTAAAAAGAATATTAAAGAGAAAACACGTCCAAAAGTGACCAGAGTGAATTTGGAAACAAAGTGACAAAGTTTACAGTGATGAAAGATGCTTTAATTCACTTTTGGGGTGGTTCAGGGGTAAAAATGATTATAAGAGTTACAAACAATGATTATAATGATTTTTTCACGTGGTTGAATGGATTAAAATGATTCAAAAATGGTGGTTGGAATCTTTGTTTGATTGGTTTAACAGTGTTTAAACTAATTAATAAAAGGAAAAGATTCTAACATGAAGAGAAAAGTGGGGCAAAGAAGACATTCTTTTATAGCCATAAATTCTCTTACTCCAAAAGTAGAATTTACTCTTGTCAGTCGTGAAAAACAGTCTGACAACAAAAAATCCAATTATGGCATCATTGAACCCTGGTTTAGATCAAAAAGGGCTGGTTTAAGCCATTTTGAGCCATTTTAGACCCTTAAATCAGCCATTACTATAGCAATACCAGGCCTAGAGCTTTCAAAACACGTCAGAATGTGTGTAAGAGGCGTAGAAACCAGTTAAAATTGTTTTTACTATGGTTGTTTCATCTTAAGGGTAGTTTTACCCTCTTGGCAACAGCTAAAACTACCCCAGTTGGTATCAAAACCTCATCATCAATTGAGTCCACAGACCCTGTAACTCAATTCCAGGCCAAAAGTGATGAACTTTTGCGTGAATTTTGACATCCCACGCCTGTCAGCAAGGATTTTGGGGGTCTAGCTCCCCCTTAGAGCTGGAGTTCCTTCCCCCCCCAAATTTAATCTTTCCAATTTATTTTTCCTTTAATTCCTCATCATGTATTATACTTATAGTTTACATATGTAATTCAATTCAATTTTACAGTAAAATACAGTAATAATTGACACCTCATATGTAAATCAAAGTTCACTTATGTAATACACGTGCACATTTTGACATTTCAATTGAATTCAATTGAAAATACTTCAATTCCTCATAACTTCTAAACTAAACACAACACCTCAATTTTAACACAAAAATTGATGGTTGACACCACATGTGGTGTGAATTAAATTAAGGTTTTGAGGATTTTCAACTTTTGTATTGAAAATACTAAAAACTTAATTTAAGCTTATTTAGAGTTGAGTTACAAGAATTTCACTCAGAGGTGACCCCACCTGATTTTTTATGAGGAATCCAATGGTGAAATAATTTTTATGTATTTATTTATTGGATAAAAAGTTATAATAATTTTTATTTAACTTTTTTCCAAATTTATTTATTTTTTCACAGTTTTGTTAAAATTTCATTTTTACTTAATTTTTTCAAGTATAAATGTAATTTTATACTTATAAAATTTAATGTATTTTCATTTTTAAATTGTAATTAATTTTTTATTTCTAATATAATTTTATATTTATATTTTGATTTCTATTTTAATAATATAAATAAATTTATTTTATTTATATTAATATGTTATTTTTTATATTTGTGGTCTTTTGGGTATATGAAATTACCTCTAAGGCTCACATTCCCTCCCCCTAAAAAAAATATTACTTTGTAATATTGGTGTTTCTAGTGTATCTGAATCTTCTGAGGAGTTTGGTAGCTTCTGGTATATCTTTTTCTTCTAACCATTCATCTTCACAAGCTTGGTCACTGTACCTAACAAGGTATTCCCTTACTTTCTTGGTTCTTAATTTCCTTTCTTTAAGAACTTTGGTAATTTTCTTAGAACCAGATGTCTCAACAGGAGGTATAACTTGGGAATATCTTATTCCTCAAGGGAAATTTCTCAGCATCACTAGATTCATATGGCTTTATCAAGCTCACTGGAAATGTAGGGTGCTTATTGCTAAGTTCTTCAGATAGCTCTACTTCAACAGCATTTTCTCCATGGAGGGCCTTAATCACAAAAGGTCCTGCAAAGGAGTCCCTCAACTTTTTACATCCTTTGATGTTATTGAAGTTAGTGGTGGATACAAGTACTAGCTCCCCCACTTTGAAATCTGGAGTTGCATGTGATTTATCCCATTTATCTTTAGCATATGCAAAAGAGTCCTCCATGCATCTTACTGCATGCTTTCTAGCTTTGTCTAGCATTCCTTTGAAGCTAGCAGCTGTGGGATGTATTTCAATTAAGTCTTTCCTCAAGGAATCTTGGGGTAACTTGGGGTTCCATCCTTTTTCTAGAATAGCAGGAGTCTGATTGGTACTGGCATGGATTGATGTTTTATATGCTAATTCCAGTGCTGGCAACAGAGTACACCAATCATGGGTAAATCCATCACAATCTTGGAATTCAAGGCCATATGCACAAAATCTTCTCACCATGTCCTCTAAGGTTTGGATCATCCTTTCAGCCAGGCCATCAGTTTGTGGGTGGTAGGCTGTAGAGAAAGATAGTTTAGTGCCAAATAATTGGTGAAGATTTGTCCATAGTGCTGAAGTGAATTTGGGATCTCTATCACTGATGATATTTGTAAATATCCCAGTCCATGACACTACTCTATTCCATATCAGAAGAGCTGTATCCATGGCTGTATCATCTTTGTGACATGGTAAAAAGATGGGAGTTTTACTGAATACGTCCACAATTACTAGGCAAGCATTATAGCTCCTGTCACCTCCTGGTGGTAGGCCAGTTACCCAATCCATATGGACAATTTCCCAAGGTCTGTTTGGTTCCTGGATTTTTATCATATTTCCAATTCTTTTGCCAGTGGATTTATTTGCCTTTTGGCATCTGTCACAGGTTTTGCAATACTCTGAAACATCTTTCTGCCACATTGGCCACCATATGCAGGTCTTTAATTTCTCTCTTGTTCTGTCTTCAGACAGATGTCCTGAAAAGGGACTATCATGGCATTCTTTCAGTACAAGATTGATTAATGACCTGTCTACAACTGTCATGACACATGTGTGCTTGGTTCTGTGGTAAATTATACCATCCAGTAGGTGAAATCTTCCTTCATCATAAGATTTTCTCCATACTTCATCCAAGGCATGTATTAGAGAGTTGTCTTTACAGTCTTTGTTAAGTAATTGGCATAAGATGCTACAATTCTTATCTTGAGTGTAGCTGCTTCTGACTTCTTCAAAGAAGGTGGTGTTCAAGTCTGTAACACTTATTCCTTCTATTGGAATTTGTGGTGAAGCTTCTTCTGGCACATAAGCAGGATTATCAATATTATTTGGTAATGGCCATCTGCTTAGTCCATCTGCATTCTTATGAATATTCCCATCCTTATGAACAATAGTCATATTTCCTCTGTATTCTTGTATGGCTATTTGCCATCTGAGCATGTGTCTGTTGGGTGTTTTCATGTTCAAAAGTGATTTGACAGCTGTACAATCTGTTATCACTTCAAAAACACATCCGTCTAAGAAGTAGTTTAATTTCTCCAAGGCCCAGACAAGGCATAGACATTCCATTTGACTTGCTCCATATCTGGCTTCAGTTGGTTTGATTTGCCTGGATATGAAACATATGGGTCCTTCTACAGGCTTATCATTTATGATCTGAACTTGGTGAAGTGCAGCACCCAGTCCATCCCCTGATGCATCAATATACAGTTTGAAAGGCAATTTAAAGTCTGGCATCAGTAAGAGTGGAGCAGTGGTCAATGCTTCTCTTAGAGACTCAAAAGCTTTGACTCTGTCAACAGTCATCTCAAACACTGTGTCTTTGTCACACAACTTATAAAGTGGTCTTGCTATGGATGCAAAATCTTTAATTTGTTGCCTGTAATATCCTGCAAAACCTAAGAATGACTGAATTTCCTTCTTATTCTGAGGCAAGGGTTTTAGCAATACTGCTGCAACTTTGTTTTTTGTCAATTCCAAGGGACAAACCAGATACAACATGTCCTAGTGCTTTAAGTTCTTTGAATCCAAAATGACATTTCTTCAAGGAGATTTTCATGTTTACTGATTGGATTTTTGTCAAAATTCTTGATAATCTGTACATGTGCTCCTCCCAAGTCTTTGAACAGATAATAATGTCATCAATGTAAATGATTAACCATCCCCCTGAGAGTTCTTCAGGGAAGATTTCATTCATCATTCTTTGGAAGTGTGAAGGTGCATTTTTGATACCAAAGGGCATCCTTAAGTATTCATACACTCCACAATGAAAAATAACTCTCAAGTATTTTCTTGCTCTTGGTGTCACCACATTTTGATGGAATCCTTTAAGGGCATCCATAGTGGTTATATACACTGCTTGAGATATTTGAGTAAGGGCAATTTGGATTTTTGGTATTGGGTATCTGTCTGGGACAGTGTAAGTGTTCAGAGCTCTAAAGTCCCCAAACATTCTGGATTTTCCATTATGCCACGCCACTATAACTGGTGTAGGTATTTCTACTTCCTCATTGTGGCCTACTTTTCTTATTACACCAAGGTCCAGAAGTTCTTTGATATGGATTTCTAGAGCTTCTCTTGATTTTGGACTTTCTGGATAAGCAGGTCTTCTTAAGAGTGGTGGATAAGGTCTTTCAATGTTAAGAATGATGTCAACTTCATGACCAATAATTGCTCCCAGAGGTTCTTTGTCTGTAGCAAATGCTCCTCTGTGGTCATACAAAAGGGAAGAAAGTTCATTTTCTTGTTTATCAGTCAGATGAAGGCTTATCTCAGCCTCATTTAACTGTTCAGACTTGAATTTTTCTAACTCTAAGTTGACTGGTGATACTTTGTTTACTGTAATTTGTCTTTTAAATGGTAAAAAGGGAAATTTCTGGCGCTTATTGTCCCCAATTGTAAAGTATCTGTCTTTGTTATTATGTAAATCTATCCCATACATGATTAGATAGTCATTTCCCAATATAAAATGGGTACTAGAGCAATTTTCCATAACAACAAATTCAACTGTGATCCTTAAATTCCCATTTATGTGTGGGAATATGACATTGGTCTCAAATATTCCTAATGCTTTCATTGGGTTACTTGCACTGTTGAATTTTATACCATCAATTGGTAACAATTGGTCTTCAAAATTTGGTACACAAGTCTTAAGAAAAGATTTTCCAACACAAGGGCAGAAGGCTCCTGGGTCAAGCAAAAGTTTGGTGGGCTTGTTGTCAATCACCACTTCTGTTATACAGGAGTTACCAGCTGTATAACCTTTTCCTCTGTTTGGTTTTGTCTTCATAAGTTGTGCATCTTGAACTTTTGATAAATCAACTTGACCATTGCTCAATTGTGGTAAGTGGGAATAAGATTCCATGATGTCAAAAGTGGCATTGACATTTTCTATATCTTTTGAAGATTCAGAAAATATGGATGACTTATCATCTGAATTGTCTTCAATTATGTCTTCTTTTTCAACATCTGGTCCCTTTTCAATGTCAATTTCATTGATTTTCCCCCTTTTTGGACATGTATTGGCTAAATGGGTGGTGCTTTGGCAAATATGGCATTTTCTGGCTGTATCTGAAGATTTATATTTAATATTACTAGAATTTTCTTTGGGGTTTTTGTCCACAGAATCTTTCCAAGGTGTATTAAACCTTGTTTTGAGATTCACCCTACTAGAACCAATTTTGGTTCTGGTGGTTACTTCTTCTAGTATATTGATGATATCCTCTGCTGAAGATTGTTCAGTAGTCCTACTTTTGACAGCATGCTCTAAGTCACCTCCACATTGTCTCAGAATTTTTCTATGGATCATAAATTCTGACATGTCAGGATATAATGCTGTTAATCTGTCCTTTTGTTGGCAAAACCATGGTAAAGCTTTGTCTTTATCAGCATTAAATTTGGCAGATTCAAAGGCTGTTTCAACTTTAAACCTCCAAGCATCATTTGCCCATTTGTTGATGATTTGGGTTTTCCACCAAGTCCAACTCTGGTGTCCATGTGCTTGTCTTATTTTGATGTACCATCTGTGAGCTGATCTGGTAAACAAGGTGTTAAACCTGGCTGTTACCAATCTGTCTGGTAATTCAAAATCCTCTTTGATCATGTCAATAACTCTAATGAATTACATATGGTCATACTCTCCTTCACCACTGAAGTGAGGCCATTCTTTAAGTTTTGGAACTTCTTTCAAGAGTGCTTGGCCCATTGATGGTTCCAAGTTATGAAAAGAAGTGGATAATTCATTTTTTAATTGTGAATTATCAGGATCCAATACTTGTGGATTTGGAATTCTTGTGCCCTCATTTTGATTTAGGGGTGCAGAAATTCTTGGTAATGTGTTCAGTATTTGTTCAATGTCATTCATTTTACTGTTGCTACACCTTTGGGAATTTCTGTATTCATGTTGGAAGCTTTGTATTAAATTTATTACTTCAATTTTATACATGTCTTCCTTATGTGTCAGTTCTTGCCATAACTTTGTCTGTCTTGAATTATCAGCAGTGACTTGATTCAATTTTATTGATAATTTTGATACTTCTTCTTGTGAAGCATCAAAACACTTTTTCAAGGCAATGGTATATGTCTTTACTTCAGTAAATGAGTTTGAAATTTCATCAAGGACTTTTTTGTTATCTGTCTTGATAATATTTATGGCTTGTTTAATTCTTGTTTCAATTATGTAATCAATATTGAATTTAGAATATTTATCTGTTAATTCTTTAATAATGGCAGATTGTTCATTTATTTTATTGTTAGAAGAATTATCATTATTGGAATTTTTAATTGTTCTTAAAACTTTTTCAAAACACATAAGTGTTTCATTAATTTGGCACAGACTCAGGTTGTTTGTTTTAATGTTGTTACAAATGGTTTCATTTTTATCAGAAAGATGTTTTTTCACGTCATTTATAGCATTATACAATTCTGGGATGGAATCAAATATGTCAGAAATCATTTCTGGAACCTCAATCTGGATTCCTCCCTCTTCTGTAATTCCATCATGGTTCTGGCCATCTGAAATACATTTTCCATGGCATCCTGCTGAATCTTTGGGATTCTGTAGCCCTGGCTGTAAGGTTTTGGGGCTGGTGCCTTCCCTTTGCCCTTGTTTGGAGTTTGTGGCTGCTTTTTCACGTTGGAATTGCTGCTGCTGGCCACTGGGGCTGTTTTTGCAACTGGTTTGGGTGGTGGAGGGTTGTTTTTCCTCCATTATAGTGTCAAAAGCATCATGTTTTTCTTCTCCATCAATGGATGCCATCCATTGAGCAATTTGCAAGTGTTGGGATGGCCCAAGAATTTTCTTACTGTCAGGTAAGAATTCATGCAATTCTTCCACAGGTCTGCAAGGCTCTGGTACTCCTTGAATTGAAGTGCATTGTTGTATGCACTGTGGCTGGCTTTGTATATGTCCACAGAGGCTTGTTGTGGCGGTGTCACCTCTTTTTGAAGGTAAAATAGTATTATCAGCTTCAGAATGACCCAATTTAGTTGTTTGGAAGTCATCAACTGACCCTTTTCCTTCTGTACCTGGTTGGCTTCTGCCATAATCACGTCTATTACCTTTTTGGGAGCTGCTTGAGGGGTTGTAGCTGGCTCCTGACCTGGTTGAAGGCATAATTATGGTTAAAAAAGGCTTAAAATAGTATTTTTACGTCAAAAACTTACTATTGGCCCAATTTTTAGCTTTCTGAAGGGTATTACTTATGTCCAAGTTAATCAATTCAGAAGATATTGGTTCAGGCTGGTTATTTTGAGTCACAATAACAGTACTATTATGATCAGAATTAACAGTACTGGCAGGGATAATGCTGGTTACTGTTGAGGCTGTTTCAATGTTTTCTTGTCTTACCACGTTGTCAGACACTAAAATTAATGAAAAAGCCAATTTAATTAAGTAAAAAAAGGTTATTTCAAAAAAGAAATAAAAATATAAGCCTCACTTATAATATGAAAAAAAATTATTTTTTATGGATTTTTTGAATTATAAGTATTTTTTTATATGTTTTTAAATTTTTCAATATAAGAAAAAAGATTTAAAAAGAGTAAAAAAATATGTCACAGGTAAAATATCACGGCTGGGCCCCCAAATGTAAGGTGTGGATATGAAACTTTGATTAAAATCAAGTACTTTTCCTGTCCTCAAAATTTGTATAAGGTAAAATTCAATTAAAAATAGTAAGAATTATTATTTTTAAGAGAAAACACGCCTAATTTATTGTTTATAACTTTATTAGTATAAAACAATAATATTATAAAAATTTATTGTTTTACCAACAATAAAAATTTATCCAAAAAAATACTCTACAAGAGATATTTTAAGGCTACAAAAGAAATTTCTTCAAGAGCAATTTCAATTGGAATTAATTGAGCAAAGAACTGCAAGCAAGTAATTAAAGAACAAAGTCTTTAAAAGGAATATTCAAGAGAAAACATGCCCAAAAGTGACCAGAGTGCATTTGGAAACAAAGTGACAAAGTTTACAGTGATGAAAGATGCTTTAATTCACTTTTGGGGTGGTTCAGGGGTAAAAATAATTATAAGAGTTACAAACAATGATTATAGTGATTTTTTCAAGTGGTTAAATGGATTAAAATGATTTAAAAATGGTGGTTGGAATCTTTGTTTGATTGGTTTAACAGTGTTTAAACTAATTAATAAAAGGAAAAGATTCTAACATGAAGAGAAAAGTGGGGCAAAGAAGACATTCTTTTATAGCAATCAATTCTCTTACTCCAAAAGTAAAATTTACTCTTGTCGGTCGTGAAAAACAGTCTGACAACAAAAAATCCAATTATGGCATCATTGAACCCTGGTTTAGATCAAAAAGGGCTGGTTTAAGCCATTTTGAGCCATTTTAGACCCTTAAATCAGCCATTACTATAGCAATACCAGGCCTAGAGCTTTCAAAACACGTCAGAATGTGTGTAAGAGGCGTAGAAACTAGTTAAAATTGTTTTTACTATGGTTGTTTCATCTTGAGGGTAGTTTTACCCTCTTGGCAACAGCTAAAACTACCCCAGTTGGTATCAAAACCTCATCATCAATTGAGTCCACAGACCCTGTAACTCAATTCCAGGCCAAAAGTGATGAACTTTTGCGTGAATTTTGACATCCCACGCCTGTCAGCAAGGAGTTTGGGGGTCTAGCTCCCCCTTAGAGCTGGAGTTCCTTTCCCCCCCAAATTTAATCTTTCCAATTTATTTTTCCTTTAATTCCTCATCATGTATTATACTTATAATTTACATATATAATTCAATTCAATTGTACAGTACAATACAGTAATAAATGACACCTCATATGTAAATCAAAGTTCACTTATGTAATACACGTGCACATTTTGACATTTCAATTGAATTCAATTGAAAATACTTCAATTCCTCATAACTTCTAAACTAAACACAACACCTCAATTTTAACACAAAAATTGATGGTTAGCACCACATGTGGTGTGAATTAAATTAAGGTTTTGAGGATTTTCAACTTTTGTATTGAAAATACTAAAAACTTAATTTAAGGTTATTTAGAGTTGAGTTACAAGAATTTCACTCAGGGGTGACCCCACCTGATTTTTTATGAGGAATCCAATGGTGAAATAATTTTTATGTATTTATTTATTGGATAAGAAGTTAGAATAATTTTTATTTAACTTTTTTCCAAATTTATTTATTTTTTCACAGTTTTGTTAAAATTTCATTTTTACTTAATTTTTTCAAGTATAAATGTAATTTTATACTTATAAAATTTAATGTATTTTTATTTTTAAATTGTAATTAATTTTTTATTTCTAATATAATTTTATATTTATATTTTAATTTTTATTTTAATAATATAAATAAATTCATTTTATTTATATTAATATGTTATTTTTTATATTTGTGGTCTTTTGGGTATATGAAATTACCTCTAAGGCTCACAGTGATATTGGTCCTTTTTGTCAGTCTGAGTCTATGATAGAGTAATGAAATATTATATAAAGCTGTAACTGTGACTGTGAAACAGATTGAGATTAATAAAAAAGGTTTTTAGAAGGTATCAAAAGGGCTTTACTAAAGAATTTTAGTGGTGGTGAGCACTGTTGAAAGCCCTGGTTGCAATAATTATTTGTTGGGTTAAAATAATAACTACTAAAATACTTAAGATTAGAAGTATACCTGATTGTTTTTCAAGAGTATAACTGTTTCGGACAGTTTTACTATGAAGGTATTCAAGAGCAAGAGGAGGAAACCTTGTCTGGTGGGGAAAAGGCCTCCTTTTATCCTAAAATGAGGTGGAATGGCCCTCTAGACCATACACTTAGAGGAAGTGAAGAGTTTTTCACTTAAGAGTACTGGATTGTGGCTTTCACAAGGCCTTTATACTCTGTATTGGGCCCAGATGTGGCTTCAAAACCACATCTGGGCAGTTTTTACCAGTACAGGGTGAAACTTTCATCTGGGGACCACACAGCCCTCTTCTGACATGTATTATGTATAGAATGCTGTACAGAGCCTGTATGGTACCCAAGTATTGAATGGACTGTGAGTTATTGAAGTATAAACATGCTTCTTTGTCTTTTTGACACCTCATAATCATGATTATGGGATATTATCCCACAGTAAGGCTGTATTGATCTAACTGTGGGATTTTGACCTAAAAACTGCCATAACGTTGTCAGTTTTCAAGATATGGAGTTCAAAGTTGGTTCATTGTGTAGCCCTGGATGTGATCTACACAATGTACCTCATTTGGTATGGGCAATGTGGAACTCCTTTTAGTGTGGGATTGGATAAAGAAGTCCTTGAGGGGGAAATCACAGGTAAACAGTTTTGAATTGCTGAAATAAGCCTGTAACCAAGGGTGCTAATGGTGTTTTAGCTGCCCCTCTGAATATGCTAAACAATCTCCCTACAGAGCTCACAAATCAATATTAAAGATTGTGGCTTTACAGATAGAGAAGGCTTTTCAGCAGTCTCTATCAGAACTACTCAATAATCAGACTAATGATAAAATAATAAAATTGTAGGTGATTTCAAGATAATAAGATACTAATTGAGTAGATAAATGACAGATATAATAGTACTGAGTGGTTATTTAAGTTTTTTCCTTTGTAAAAGGTGATTTTTCAATTGATAATAATTTAATATGAGAATATATAGTAATAGTGATTATGTATGATAATTTGTTGAATAGTTAAATAGTTGTAATTGATAAATGATATTGATAATATGTTAGTATACTTTTTAATAATAATACTAGTGATAGCTAATAAGTAATAGTAATTATATATTATAGCACTTTAATTTTAAAGGAAATACTGGTTAAGGTTGATAAATATTTTAGCTTTTATAAGAGTAATAATGGATGATAATAAATAATAAGATATACTTATAGTAACAGCTATGAAACTACTAGTGTTTATTTTGTTTTCATTGATTTGATGATAGTAATAGTAATATAGTTTTTTTTCTAGTGAGAAGAGTATAACATATTCTTTCAATTGTTGAATATGAGTATATGACCAATAGATGAATTTATAATATAGGCAGACCTAATGTTAACTACAGCTATTTATAAACCACTATTTAGTGTCATTTAATAATAATAAGAATTTCTAGATTAACCTACTAGTAAGGGATGAAGAATTATTCTCCTTCTTGGTATATAATTAATTGCATTCATAGGGAGAAGAGGAGAAAATGAGAGAGAGAGAGGCCTCATTTTATGTTGTAAGGAGTACCCATGGGCTCTCCATGTAAAGTTTTATTTTTTCCCTTGAGATAATTTTGCTGGTGTAGGTTTTGATAAGAGTATTGGATGACTTTTCCTTTACACTGCTTTAGTTAGTTTGTACAGCCTTGAGAGATTAATGCTGGTGTGTAAAATTGAGAATGGTGTGATATGACTGAGATATTTTCACCATTTGTTTGGCCAATAATTAATATTAAGATGTTTTTCTTGGTGGGGATTTTGATAAAAAAATATCAGGTGACTTCTGCTTTTACACTGCTTTGATGAATTATTTCTGGTGATTAAAGGATGAAGATGGTGTCATGTAAATAAGCCCTTGTATAATTCATTTGTGATATTTATTTAGTTCAAGGTGATCATGCTGTGTAATGTGGGGATATCTTCTTAAGTTTTCAATTCTCGAATACTGTAATTGCTGTGTACTTTACAGTGTAGTGTATTTTTTTTGCATGCAGCTAGTTGAACTTTAATTGAGTTGAATTTAATAATCCTGTGGTGGTGTAATTTCTAGATATTATTCATATGGACTTTATAAGCCTTATTTGGGTGCTGTATTGTTGTGTAATGTTCAGGTTTTTTTGGCAGATTTTCCATGAATTGGGTTGAATTTGATACAGTCACATTATCCTTGTGTCACATGAACTGTATCTTTGTTACTGTAATTTTTTAGTAATATAATCTCATTGATGGATTTAGGATGGATATAATGCTACAATGTTATTTTTTCCATGTAATTTTTGAGTTTTCTGTATGTATTAAGCCTATCTTGTTGATTCTGCAAGGCTTATATGTAAGGTTTCTGGTATAACTCCATAAGATTGGACTCCCCTATTATTCATTTAAGTATACAAATATGTTGTTTCTTTCTATGCTGAATTCTCAATTCCTCCTTTCCTCAATGCTATTGCTGCTATTACTGTGTTTTTGTGATTTTAAAAATGTCTTTTCAGTGGTGAATTCCTGAATTAGCCATTGTGATATTCATTTTTCCAAATTTTGATTTTCAAAAGATTTCTTGAAGCTGGTAAAAAGTTATGGAATACCACAGTAACATTAGATATGGCAAAAGGTATGCTATGTAAAATATTTGTTATCCACATGTATTATTTTCTTAAAATCTGTATGGAGCTTGTTTTCCACATACCTTTTGTTCTAGATGAGATATGTGGAAATAAATGGCATTATAAGATAGCCCTGATTGTGATATTCCCAAAAGAACTCCACTTCAAGTATCTCACACTAAAACAGTGGAAGTTAGGTGAGAGGTGAATATTTTATCCACCCTTATTTGGCCTTATTTTGGCAATACCTTCTGTATCTTTAGTGCTAGCTCAGTTTGGTTAGTACCATTCGATAGCCCTGGATTAGAGCCTCCATTTGAATACCCATTTGATGTGGTTAAGGCTATTCCTCTGGATTTCAGATAAGAGGTGAAAATTAAGGTTTATTCTCAGCAACAACTTTGTTATTATTTGTCCTATGATGATGGGACTTGTATATTTGGAAAGGAATGAGTTTCCTCTTTCCTTTGATACCTTTTTGAGCTGGTTTGGCTCAGCTCCATGTTTTGGTTGTATCTTAGCTTTACCATTCACCAGGGCAAATCTCGCGTCAATCGTTGGCGATTGACTTCACGTTGCACCGCTGTCAGTATAAAATCTTGCTTCAGTTGTGTTGGTGTCACTTTATAATCACTGGATTTAGTGGGTCACGTCACGTCAGTGTCAAGACAACGTCAATCGTCACATGTGTCACATGAGAATGTCACTCAAAGCCCAAACCCATATCAACACTATTCACAATGTTTGGGTAATTTCACCTCATTGGCTTCCGCATTCCCACCTAATCCGCCCCAATGCTTCACATGCTTACAAGCCTGCACCACCCTCCAGATGAGACTCCAACACTGCCCCCCCATCTCCATCCTCACCACTCCTTACGCTCGCTCAAGTGCCCTCCCGATATGCTCCCAACACTGCTTACCATCCTTACGCTCGCAGAGTGCACTCCCGACATGCTCCCGACACCAATTATCCTTACGCTTGTGTAGTGCCCTCCCAACATGGTCCCGACACTGCTTATCCTTACGCTTGTGTAGTGCCCTCCCAACATCCTCCCGACACTGCTAGCCGCAGCATTCTTCATCAGAAGTCTTAGTCAGGACTGGGACCTATCTGGTTCAATACATACTCTATATGACATCAAACCGTTTGATCTAAACATAGTTTTAAACCGTGTAGCTGTAGAAAATTGTCGACAAGGCATGCCTACCATCCTTACACTTGTGTGGTGCCCTCCCGACACCACTTATCCTTATGCTTGTGTGGTGCCCTCCCAACATGCTCCCGACACCACTTATCCTTACGCTCGTGGAGTGCCTCTCAACATGCTCCCGACACGACTTATCCTTACGCTTCCGTACTACATCCATAGTGTACGGTGGTTTGTTGGCGTACACAATGAAGGCAATCGCCAAAATATGCTGAGTGGCCTTCTCTGCCAACAGGACCTAAGGGGAAATTGGTCAGTATATTCACAATGTTGTGGTTAGGGTTTAAATAATGAGACTCACAAATTAAAAACTAATAAGTGGACTATTTAAGAAAAGAGAATTGTGTCTCCTGTTTCGCCGACAAAACCATTTTATTTCATATCATTCAAATGGAACACTTTGCTTAGTCCTTACCTCATGAGCGTTGAATAGTTCAAAAGTTGACTTTAGTAGGTTTCTCACTAGTCAACTTTATTCAATGTCTCACAGGGAAGTGATTCCATTTGCATGATATGAAATAATTTGCAAAACATCGCCTCCTTCAATTTCCCGACAAATCGCATTTTGAAAATGCAATCATTTTACTTGCACCTTTTTTCTTGAATTTGGATCTTTTTATTCAAAAATTTTCAAACAAGTTATCAATCAACTCGTCACCATCTATTTGCTTAATAAACTACCTCCGCTATGGCCAAAACCCCGGGAAATTCAGCTGAATTCAATGAACGACCAACTTCAGCCCCAGAGAGTGGAAGTGAAATCTCTGATATCGCCAGTAGTCGTGAATTAGGCATTGAAGTAAAGAGCCAGTCAAATGAAGATAATCAAGATCCCCCAGTTCTTTCAGAATGTGAGTATGCATCCATCTTGAATATTTCTAATCTCCCAAAACCTGATATTGTGTCATAGCCTTTATTTCAGGTCAGCCTCCAAGCTCTCAGAAACCAAATTTTAAAAGTTATGAGAAGGAAAAGACTGTTGAACCTTGTGCACCGACAGAAGATGATGGGCCAGATGATGTAATTTTCAGTGGGGAGGTGGAAATTATATCCAAGGAAAAATTTGTCTCCAACATTGCTCAAACAATCCCAAGGCTCGAAAAAATCCAAAATGATAGTAAAATTCCTGATTATGTGCGTCAAAAGATTGCTGAAGCCATGAGCCTGCTCAAAATGGATTTGAACCGTAAGTCCATTACTAATTCAAAACAAAGTTGATAAAAATGGCTGCTTACAATATATGGGCAGGTGTGGAGGTGGGAGAATCTCTACCTGAAGGATCTCGAGTCGTAATTGGATTTCCAGGCAAAGGATTAGGAAAAAGACCAAATATACATGCAACCAAAAAAACAAACAAAAAACGCCGTACCTTTGAAGCCGCAAATGATTCTCGCGATCCAGGTCATGAAATTATCAATGTTGAAGGGGACCATATTGATAATCAACCTCCGCATACTAAACCCCCCCAATACTCAATGAAACAATCCATGATGAAGCTCCACATACTGAAAGCCCCCCAATACCCAATGAAACAATGCATGATGCAACCCCTCCCGCCTCTCCTCGGAATATTCAAGCCTTTCAAGAAAGGGAAACAATTAAGCATGATACAATGGGATGAGATATGACTGATATAGTTCCTGACCCTGAGCCCGAAGTGTCATCATCTGCTAATTTTCAAGGAATATTTTTATCCCGCATGGAAGAGTTTGCAGGCGTTTTGAATTATCATTCCAATATTACTCAACAATCATGGAAAAGGGGGCTTGATAATATCAATAGTATTTACAAAAATTGATGGGACAATTTACCAACAAAAGATGCTCATACATTCCTGCCTGTTGGTATTAAGGTGATCAGTAACCAAGAGCTTAAAATGTCGGCCTGGCTGGAGGACCTTGAGATGGCAGGTGAGTTTTATCTTTGTGCATGATACATGATTATTGGCTGTTGACTGGTGATATAAATTTCAATATACAGGGTTAGTTTCTTTTAAGCCAACCAAAACAGAAGCGTTTTTTGATCACAACATTTGGAATCTCAAATTGATGAAGGAATCAGCTAAACCTCCAGAGAATCTCCCAAAATCTGAACACTCCTTTTTCAAAATGGTTCAGAGCCTTCTTTACCCCGCCAATCCAGTTAAACATTTTTGGGCAAATGTTATGTTTGAATCCATTAGTTTAGTCTCATACAATGTGGTTGCACCCAAACCATATGTTGCACCAACATCAAATTCAACCGATCCTCTTGGACTCGAACGGGGAGCAGTTGAATACCTTGCCTCCTGCTTGAGTAAATCGAAGCAACGTGCAACCCAGCTCAGCATTGAAGGTGGTGGGGCTGACAATGAAATATCCACAAAGCCGCACAAGAACCTGGAGGATCTAATGGATACAGTTATCCATTTGATGATTGCATACAACATGGTACGTGCACATACAAAGGTCGAAGTTAATGGCATCAAAGGCAAACTCACGAACTCAAAAAAAATGAGGCCATCAAAGATCTTTTGGCGTGTCACAAGAATCTTGGAATAAATTGAATTTGCTATGGTATATTAGCGGCATTCTGTGCGGCGGGGGTTCGTGGTTTGATGGTATGCTCAGATGACTGGAGAACAAGCTCAGTTAAAGGGGCTTTATCACTAATTGACATTTCCGCAAAACTTTCAGAGGGTAAAAATCTAGTGGAGCCAGTGTGGCTATGTACTAATAAGTATATATGTAATTTACTGAATGAAAGTTTCTTCTCATCAGAGTCTTTTAACCCCACTGTACCTCTTAGATTTGAATTTGCACGATGCTTAGTATTAGACTTTGGTGATGCCTGGGTGGCGAAACGCGGTCTTGGTTCAAGTGATGAGGTCACCTTGACAGTACCCAGGTCAGCTAAACTCACAACCAGGATTGACCCGTTTTAGATTAGCTTTGTACTAGATAGATTGTGATTGAATTTTGCAAAGTGATTTATGAATTTAATAATCATGACTTCCTATCCTACTACTGCCCGGATGCCACAGTCTGAGTACCAATAGTAATTGTACGGCGGCATGCCTCTGTACATCATTGCAAAGACTCCAACAAGACGCAAGCTGAGTCAGGCGTTGTGCCCGCGAGTAGCACACGTGGGGGCATTGCGGGAAGTCGCGTTTATCACTTCCTGCCAGCCCATAATAGGTCAAATATTCCTGTGTCTTTCAAGAGGACTAGGATAGCTAGGGATCCGCAGCAGGATGCATATTGCATTTGCGTGTGCTTGCAATATTCCAAATGGTTGGATTGGAAAGTGATTGCATGGGAACATCAATGTGTAAAATTGAATAATGCACTATCCACTGCAATTTTCAGGTTTGGGTATTTGAGATCATGAATTTGCCAAGGTCAGGTGTAATATTTGTTTTTAGCCGCAATCAAAAAAGATTCATCAACCACAATTCAATTTAGGTGATATTAATAAATCAGTAATCATTTGGTTTCATTTCATTTTCTGCTGAAAGAATGCCATTCACGAAAAAAGGAACTCGCAAGAAAGCGTCGGGCTGAGGAAGGAAAGTGTGAGTTGCTTGCTTAATCTCAGTGTATATATGCTTCCACATTTATGTGGCACCCTCATTGGGCCCCACGGAAGAAAATTGGCTTTAGTCGGTTCAGATTGTGCCAATGTCATGTGGGCTCCAACAGGGAAGTCAAAGGATGTGTGCTGAAGAAAGCTCCTTGGCAGTATCTGATATCTTGTGTGCTTCAACACATAGTGATCCCTCAACCACTCGGGAATAGTAGCAGATCCCAAAACGACCCGAATGAATAGGTTGTTTTCCTCCTCTCGCCCAACAGCACAAATATCAATGCCAGTATTGGCAAATATCACCCCAAGTGAAATTCGGAGGGTTGTGGATGTCAATCAGATCAAACGCATTCACTTTGGCCATGTGGCAATTTTTTCTTCAACCGGATTACTCATTGCCCTTGTTGAATTCTGACCATTCACAACAATGAGTGAAGTCAAGGTCAATCAATGGGATGAATTATCACAATTCTTATTTCGCGAAAAGAGATTCACCGACCCAATTGCAACCAATGGAGCATTACTGGAGGGATTTATGTTCGCGATTGGGTGGCCCAAATGCAGCACCAAGAATGAACAATTTGGTATGTATGGAAGTGTTGGGAAAATTGAAAACGCAAAAGATGAATGGCAGAACCGAGGTGCCAATCTTAGCTCGGTGGGTTGCATTCTAGGTCAATCCTTACGATATGTTGGGGATAATTTATTTGAGAAGATTCAAAATTTCTACAATTCATTGGGGGTTCCGTCTTTTGATAAAGTCAACTATGAAGGCAATATTCCAGCAAATCAGGGTGCATTCGAGTTCGCTTCCACACTCACTTTCACCATGAATGGATTCAAAAATGCACCTCATGTTGATAAGGATGCATCGCTGTATGCTTCGGGATGGTGGTTTCAAGCTGATAAGCGGACCGGCCAAATTCAAAGAGATGCGTCAAAGCAGTGTACAGGTGGAAAATTGATTTTCCCAAATGAGCATTTTTGGATTGATCTATCCGCATGTCATGGGCTCATTCAGGTAGTGTGGGCCAGTAGTACATTTGTTCATTATACTGATCCAGCACAGGACAACAAAAGCACGACACTAGCGGGTATGTCCGCACAATGCTCAAGCAGGTTAGCAAAAACAATGCAGCAAAAAAACCATGGCTATTATGAGATTGGCGAGAGAGCGGGCTATCAAATAAGGGATGGTAATACAATCTCATGCCAATTCAAAGAATGAGGAGATTTGCATGTGTGTTGGGTAAGGCAGAGGACAATATACACCAGGATTGGATGGATTCGAGTGCAGGAGATGGGGTGTCTCACATGAAAAAGGGGTGAAGTGGATTATGTACGGTGGCATGCCATCGTACATCTGTCCTGGTTTGTTGCTATTGTCCAGGATGCCAATTCTTCACACGCGAATCCTTATGCTTGTGCAGGTTCCGACAATGCTAAGAGTTCCTTACACCTATGTGGGGTGCCGACGCTACACACGCCAATCCTTATGCCTGTGAAGGCTCCCGAAAATTTACACGCCAATCCTGACGCTTGTGAAGGTTCCAAAAAATGCTAAAAATTCCTTATGCCTGTACAGGCTTCCGGCGATTCACACGCCAATCCTTACGCTTGTGAAGGTTCCCCACAATGCTGAAAATTTCTTGGCCTGTGCAGGATCCCAAGAATTCACACGCCAATTCTTACACCTGTGCAGGCTCCCAACAATTCACACGCCAATCCTTATGCTTGTGAAGGGTCCCAAAAATGCTAAAAATTCCTTACACCTGTACAGGCTTCCAACAATTCACACGCCAATCCTTACGCTTGGGAAGGTTGCCAACAATGCTGACAAATTCTTACGCCTGTGCAGGCTACCAACAATTCACATGCCAATCCTTATGCCTGTGCAGGCTCCCAACAATTCACACGCCAATCCTTACGCCTGTGCAGCCTCCCGACAAGTCACACGCCAATCCTTACGCTTGTGAAGGTTCCAGACAACTTAAACAATTCAATACATGAGTAAGATTAATAGCGTGTGACCATAGGAAAGGCCATGTTTCACAAATCTGGAGTGGATTGCTCACATGCGGGAAGTTCCTGCTTTTTTACAGTTAAGAATGGATATGGCTCTAAACCATGGAAGAAGAAAATATAGGAGACGGTAACGGCAACTATTGGCGCATTTTGGGAAAAAGAGGTTCACGAAAACAAATACTCACTCAAAATTTTGGTGGGGCACTTATAAAAATTTTTCTCATGCAATAGGATATTTGAACCATTGAGGAAAATACGATTTCACGTAAGCAAAGAATGTAATAGAAATTGAACATAACAATAATTGAAGACAAA
Organism: Austropuccinia psidii; assembly: GCA_023105745.1. Lineage (NCBI taxonomy): Eukaryota > Fungi > Basidiomycota > Pucciniomycetes > Pucciniales > Sphaerophragmiaceae > Austropuccinia > Austropuccinia psidii. The sequence continues at coordinate 7,634,389 of JALGQZ010000018.1, forward strand.
TAATTTATTTAAAAGAAAGCATTACAAATAATAAAAAGAGGAAATCATGACATTTTTTTTAAATTTTTATTTTTCTAAGAATTTCGAGACTATCCTGGTGATGTCCTCCTTTGGATAAGCCTCCAGTGCCTGGGCAAGGAGGGAGTTTAGTTCCTCGCGGAATTCCCGGTGCATCCACGAAAGGAATCATGTGGAGCAAGCGGCGATGCTCCAACAAGATTTGGTTGATCGATTCGTGGACAAAGGCTTGAGGAATCATTAGGGTCGGTTGCAGGTCGGTGAATTCCTGGCAAGCGTCATCGTGGGAATGAGCGGAGCTTGGGTTCTCGGGGGCAATGGGAGGGAGAACCTGGGAAGGAACCGGGGTAGGAGTGGAGGGGAAGATGGTGGAGTTGGTGAAGAAGAAGGGGGAGGGGGGGATCCGACGGGCGTATCGTCAATGATGATTATCAAGCGAGGAGTGGCCGGACGATCTGGAGATGTTCGAAGAAAAATTGAGGAAAAGTGGATATGGATCAAAGAGAAAGAAGGGGTGACTTACCATAAGGTTCCTCCGTGGATTGCGTAGGAGCCACCTCAGGTTCTGGCTCACGAGTTGTATTGTCCTCAGGTGGTTGGGACGATGGACTTGGGCCAGGAATAGGTGGCTCTTCGGTTTGGGAGGGTTCTAAAAAAGGAGTAAGAGTCAGTTCACTCAACTCAAAAGTGAAAGTGAAAATGAAATGAAACTTTGGCTGCTTACCACAGAATAATTCCTCAGACCATCGGGTGCCACTCGGGCCTGGAGTGGGTTGCCGGGGGGTTTGCTCGCGAGGCAAACTAGGAATGGGAGAGTCATGTCGGGGGGGATTTGGGGGGTTTTGTTCTATGAGTAATGAAAAAAAGTCAGTATTATTGTGTGAAGAGAAATGAGATAAGGAGGAGAAAGAAAACTTACTTTGGCGTTTGAATCCCATCGGTGACAATCAGCCCAAGCTCAAATGTCCTCTCGCCATCGCCATCCTTCATCAGCCGGATAATCACTTCGCTCCGGTCAAGGAGTGAAGTGACCATTGGATGGTGGCCTAGGAGGGGGAGTGGACAGGGCTAATTGTCCGGAATCGTTCCCGTTGGCCTGTTTGGGGGCCCGGCGTCCATTCACGCTTGGAAATGGTTTCATCATCGTCGACCACAAAAGAGTCCTCGCGAGGGCGTCTTGGGCGGGAACTCCTCTGGCCTTGTGGTCGGAAGGGGCGGACAACGAACGAACATTTCTTGTGTGCTTGTCGGCAAGCATCACAAGCGTTGTTCGTCGTCGAGGAATGAATGCAGGGGATACCCCGCTTGGTGCATAAAGTGCACAACATCTAAAAACAAAACAATTGAGGTTAGTAACTGCATACAAAGTAAACAATCAAGAGAAAAAATGAAGACGTACGATGAATTATAAATTTAAAACGGAAACAAAATAAGAACGCTCTAGTCGGAAGTTTTTAAAAGTCTGGAAAAGAGTCGTGAAGAAAAATAAGTATTAATATTGGTACATAATGTTGACAAAAGTTAAAAAGAGGTAATGCACGAGGTGGATAGAAGGGAGGTTCTGAAAGGATCAGCAGAAGAAACAAACAGGCAAAAGGAAGGGGAGTGGGTTTAGTGGAGTGCGAAAGACAAAAGTAGAAAGGCAGGAAGACCAAGGGGAATACGCACAAGGAGGACAAACACGGGTGAGGTTGAACGAAGTGGAGCGGGTGAGAAAGAAAGTGAAGGGTGTGTCATGTGAAGATGGTCTTTTATACCATGGTGAAGCTGAGACGATCTCAGCAGTTTCAGCACCCGCAAAAGTCTCAGCTTCAAGGCGTGTGGGCAAAATTGAATCTGAGTCTCAGCGAATGCTGCAACTGAGAAGTGAAATGCTTGCATGAGGCAGAAGAACAATGGGGGTCTGGCTGAGTATTGCAATTTATTGAATTGTCAAGCTCAGTCAAATCCCCTTTGTTTCCTTAAATTGCCACCCGATCACCCAGGAGGGTGGTCGTGAGGCCCTTGTTGAATGTGCATTGTGGGTGCAATGCACAAGTGACCCATGCAGAAAAGCACCCGGTGCATTTGGTCACAAGTGACCGCGGCAAGATCACCGGCCGTATGGTCTGGTGATAGTCTTTGAACAAAGGGGGGGGCTGTAAGAGAAGTGAATACAGCGTGAGCTTGCCTCGACCCATTGCTCAGGTTTGCTTTTGGGTCATAATTGAAATGCTCAGTGGCTGAACATTTGAATTGCACAGTAATTGAACAATTGATATAACAATATCAAATGCACCACTGAGTATTGCAATTTATTGAATTGTCAAGCTGAGTCAAATCCCCTTTGTTTCCTTAAATAGCCACCCAATCACCCAGGAGGGTGGTTGTGAGGCCCTTGTTGAATGTGCATTGTGGGTGCAATGCACAAGTGACCCATGCAGAAATGCACCCGGTGCATTTGGTCACAAGTGACCGCAGCAAGATCACCGGCCGTATGGCCTGGTGATAGTCTTTGAACAAAAGGGGGGGCTGTAAGACAAGTGAATACAGCGTGAGCTTGCCTCGACCCATTGCTCAGGTTTGCTTTTGGGTCATAATTGAAATGCTCAGTGGCTGAACATTTTAATTGCACAGTAATTGAACTATTGATATAACAATATGAAATGCACCATGCTGAGGCATTGCTCAGTCGCTTTTGTATGCACACAATCTGAGCATTTGGAACAGCATCGGATGACATTTCAGCCAGGTGCAGCATTTCACACGCTTTGGTGAAGTGCTCCAAACTGAGCCTTCCAATGAACTAATGCAAAAATAGTTCATTCCATGGCTTTACTGAGCACTTCCACATGGTGCGTTTGACCATGACATGCTCAGCTTGCATGTGCAAATCAGGTGAAACGCAATGCTGAGCATGTGGCACATGAGCTACGTATATGCAAAAAATCGGAAGGTGCATGCAGGCTCAAGTAGTATTACACCTTCCTAATCTGTACAGCCAGCACTGTAGTACGCAGTACACCTTTGTAGATGTATGCTGCGGGGCAGAGCAAAAGCTGTTCAACAATGTAACATGCAATCACGTCAAGCCATCGAGTCATATCTCTCACCTGCATCCCTTTGATGCACCTTGTTCGACAGCTCTGCCTAACTATGGCACAGATGCGCATGTAATCCAAGTTAATGTAAGTGGGTCATGGTGGGATGACTGTTTATTTGGGTCATACACAAATAGTGGATTCCATCCAGTGCCATTGTCGGGGCAAACAATGACTGGCCCTGCTTGTTCATTGCGCGTGCTCATTGTTGGGGCAAACAATGACTGGCCCTGCTTGTTCATTGCGCGTGCTCATTGTCGGGCAGCCACACGCTTTCATACGCACCCCCCAACGGGTCATACACAGGCAACTTTCACACGCCTGGAAGACATTTTACTGCCAGTGTTCCGACCGGCTAGTTTCTTGGTCGGGTGGTCAGCTTGACTTCAGACGCTCACCTGCTCGCGCGTGGAAACCTGAGGCCAATCAGTGTGGATTTGCTTCAGCCTCATCCACACTAAAATAATCCCAGCCCATGTTTGCTGAGGCTGGTTATGTTTGCGTGGGTATCTCCCACCGCGGGTCATTTTCTTCACGTTCTCACACGCCCCGCGCAAGTTGTGGCACCTGGCTTGCAGCCAAAAATTCCCTTGGGTGGGTGGCCTCTTTCGCCGGAGTTTTGTATGCGCGTGAGGCAAAGACCCGGATGCCAATCTCGGTGAATTAGTACTCGCCTCAAACGCAATAGGGGTGAATGTATATGTGGATCACGGCTCATGGCTGGCACCCCCTTTTATCATACCACGCATTCCCCCCTGGAAGCCCAGTAGGCATCAGTCAGCAAAAAACTTCAGGCAAAAACAAAGTCATGTTTGGTGGCATGCCACAGAACATATCTCACCCGCCCACACACAAACATCCCCACAGTGAGATTGCCCTTTGAAACGGCCAACATTGCCCAGTAGGTCCCTGTGCAACAATTAACCTGGATAAGATATGCATCCATGTTCGCTGTCACACCAGCGAACATGACTGCATGCCTCTAATATGCCCTCCACAATAAGTTGCTACAACCCACCCAATTTCGGATATGCTAATGTCAACCTTGTTCCACCAAAGGTTTTGTACCTTGCTGCAGATCCAGCAGTCATATCGGTGCACCCACATTTTGGCCACCTTGCCTTGATATATGCCCCAAATCGGATATGAAAATTATGAGCCCAAGAGGCCCACCCCCATCAAGACCATGCACGTAACCACAGGCCATCCCCCCTTGACCCCATTGCTGCCTCTCATATAAGCTCCCCACCTGCGCCTATTTGTCTTCATTCCGCTTAGCTAACCCCTCCCGATCATATAATTTCCAACTGTCCCCAAATAATTTAAAATAGCCATCATGTCAACCCCTTCACAACCACTTTGCATTGGGATGATTAATATTTGTATTCAAATAAATAGTGATATAGCCTTAAATCCTGAGGATTCCCACTTAGATTCTTGGATTATCATATGGCACAATCAACACAACATATTTGTTTATCTCCCCAATCACCAGCATGCTATTGGCTCTCTACCTGGAACCCTTTCCAAAACGTTGATACCATTCCTTGGGGCACCAAAAACTTTCATGCACTGTGGTCCTGGTGGGGCATGCATTGAAAATTGCCAATCCAATCCTTCTCAAATATTATTTGTTGAGGGAGTATTTATGACTGATGCAAATGATCCATCCTCATCTCAGAAACCCAATATAGCATTGATGTTCTTCACATGGTATCCAAACATTTTATTCATAATGGAAAGCTTTCAAACACAAGATTTCAAGCTTAAAATGCCCAAAGAATATGACTGTAATACTCATAGTCAATGTCAACTCTTCACTCCGACATTTCCCGCTTCAAGCTCAACGCCAGTTTCATATCCTGCTGTTTCATCATTGATTTCCAAGCAAAAACTGATACAATTACCCAGTGGATCAGACCTCCCCATGATGACCCCGCCCCATGCCATTATTCAAACCCCCCTCCTCCCTCATCAAAAGACTGGACTATCTTTTCTCTGAGATCGAGAAATCCCCAATGGCCAATCAGCCCATAACCTTTGGGCAACCTCACTCCCAGGATCCACTTTCAATTCCAGGCACATCATTACAAACAAGGTCATTAGCTCATGTGAGCCTTAGAGGTAATTTCATATACCCAAAAGACCACAAATATAAAAAATAACATATTAATATAAATAAAATAAATTTATTTATATTATTAAAATAAAAATCAAAATATAAATATAAAATTATATTAAAAATAAAAAATGAATTACAATTTAAAAATAAAAATACATTAAATTTTGTAAGTATAAAATACATTTATACTTGAAAAAATTAAGTAAAAATGAAATTTTAACAAAATTGTAAAAAAATAAATAAATTTGGAAAAAAGTCAAATGAAGATTATTATAACTTTTTATCCAATAAATAAACATATAAAAATTATTTCACCATTGGATTCCTCATAAAAAATCAGGTGGGGTCACCTCTGAGTGAAATTCTTGTAGCTCAACTCTAAATAAGCTTAAATTAAATTTTTAGTATTTTCAATACAAAAGTTGAAAATCCTCAAAACTTTGATTTAATTTGCACCACATGTGGTGTTAACCATCAATTTTTGTGTTAAAATTGAGGTGTTGTGTTTAGATTAGAAGTTATGAGGAATTGAAGTATTTTCAATTGAATTCAATTGAAATGTCAAAATGTGCGCATGTATTACATAAGTGAACTTTGATTTACATATGAGGTGTCATTTATTACTGTATTGTACTGTACAATTGAATTGAATTACATATGTAAATTATAAGTATAATACATGATGAGGAATTAAAGGAAAAATAAATTGGAAAGATTAAATTTGGGGGGGAAAAGGAACTCCAGCTCTAAGGGGGAGCTAGACCCCCAAAATCCTTGCTGACAGGCGTGGGATGTCAAAATTCACGCAAAAGTTCATCACTTTTTGGCCTGGAATTGAGTTACAGGGTCTGTGGACTCAATTGATGATGAGGTTTTGATACCAACTGGGGTAGTTTTAGCTGTTGCCAAGAGGGTAAAACTACCCTTAAGATAAAACAACCATAGTAAAAACAGTTTTAACTAGTTTCTACGCCTCTTACACACATTCTGACGTGTTTTGAAGGCTCTAGGCCTGGTATTGCTATAGTAATGGCTGATTTAAGAGTCTAAAATGGCTAAAAATGGCTAAAAATGGCTTAAACCAGCCCTTTTTGGTTTGAACCAGGGTTCAATGATGCCATAATTGGCTTTTCTGTTGTCAGACTGTTTTTCAAGACTGACAAGAGTAAAATTTACTTTTGGAGTAAGAGAATTGATGGCTATAAAAGAATGTCTTCTTTGCCCCACTTTTCTCTTCATGTTAGAATCCTTTCCTTTTATTAATTAGTTTAAACACTGTTGAACCAATCAAACAAAGATTCCAACCACCATTTTTAAATCATTTTAATCCATTTAACCACGTGAAAAAATCATTATAATCATTGTTTGTAACTCTTATAATCATTTTTACCCCTGAACCACCCCAAAAGTGAATTAAAGCATCTTTCATCACTGTAAACTTTGTCACTTTGTTTCCAAATTCACTCTGGTCACTTTTGGGCGTGTTTTCTCTTTAATATTCTTTTTAAAGACTTTGTTCTTTAATTAATTGCTTGCAGTTCTTTGCTCAATTAATTCCAATTGAAATTGCTCTTGAAGAAATTTCTTTTGTAGCCTTAAAATATCTGTTGTAGAGTATTTTTTGGATAAATTTTTATTGTTGGTAAAACAATAAATTTTTATAATATTATTGTTTTATACTAATAAAGTTATAAACAATAAATTAGGCGTGTTTTCTCTTAAAAATAATATTTCTTACTATTTTTAATTGAATTTTACCTTATACAAATTTTGAGGACAGGAAAAGTACTTGATTTTTTAATCAAAGTTTCATATCCACACCTTACAGCTCATTTGAATCCCTCTCAACCAATACCCCTCTTGGAGGACTGCTTGCGGATGATATGGGATTAGGTAAAACCATTCAGGCCATTGCTCTAATTGGTACCTCCAAGGAGCGGATGATTGCAAACCCCCATCGCTCCACAGCAACCATGATCATCTGCCCCCCTCGCTTAATTACCAACTGGCAATCAGAAATATCCAAGCATGCTCAGGCTGGAGCGCTGCATTCCAAAATCTACCATGGTCCCACTCGTCACTCATTATCCAAAGACGACATCTTAAAATATGATATCATCATCACTTCTTACAATACTATCACCCAAGAATTTAAGCAAACCAATACCTCTACATCATTCATTTTTCAAATCAATTGGCATTTTATAATTTTGGATGAAGCACAGTGAGTGTCTGATCATAAATGATTAAAATTACCTTTTATATCCAATAACCCTTGCCCCATCTTATAGCTATATTTGCTCTCAATAAACTGCCACTCACCGTGCCATTAATAGCCTCCTTTCATCCCGTCGAATATGTTTAACGGGCAGACCTATTCACAGCACCATTTATGACCTTTTGGGAATAATATCATTCATCACTCAACCCCAGAGCGCCAATCAAGATAACTGGTCACCATTCATCCTGAGTAGTCTTTCCAAAGGTTGCAATTATATCTTGCATTTGACATTGCCGCATTTAAGTTTGCACCGCACCAAAACCACACATCTCAAATCCCTCCCCACTATTAGCCATCATTATGAGCTGCTCCCACTCAACCCAACCATGCAGCAAGAATATTCCATATTATATGAAGAATTCCTATCATCCAAAAGCAAAGGAGCAGGAGAATTTTTCAGAAATATTAATAAGCTGCAAATATGTTGTAACCATCACATCATGCTTAACACAATTGCGGAGGCGGATTTGGGAGACCCCGAGGGCAGGGGCACTCAGGATAACTCGGCAACAATCACACGAACTATTGTGGATGTGGAAACATGCATGATGAGTAGTAAAATTGCACACCTCCTACAAAGCTTAATGAAGAACAAACAAAAAAGGTGTGGTCCAACCAAATCGGTGGTTTATACCCAATGGACCCAATTTCTGGATTTGTGCGTTAATTCTAATATGCATCCATTACCAATTGAATCCATCCGATTTTTTCATATTGTAGAATTGGTATTGCACTTGCCCATCACTCTATCCTTTCAGAACAAATTGATGGAACAATTACAGCACGAGCACAGGAGAAGGCACTGGAGAATTTCTTCAATAATCCTGAATGTGAAGTACTGATTGCATCCATTGCCGCAGCTGGAACTGGCCTCAATATAACTTGTGCTAATATGGTCTATTTAATGGTGAGGGGACCCCCAAAATTCTGCCCTGATTTGTGGCCCCTGACATCCAAATTTCCAGGAGCCCAATTGGAACCCAGCCATTGAGGCTCAGGCTGTTGATTGACTCCATCGTATTGGCCAACAACAACCTGTAAAGGTCATCCACTATATCACTCCTCATTCAGTTGAGGTCAACATGCGGAAGGTACCTTTCAAGATCATCTTTTACCCTAATTGTATTGCTATTCTAAAATCCTTCCTTATGGAAATGCCATTTTCCAAACACCAATAGGTCCAAGAAAAGAAAAAATCATTAACTGCATGAGCCTTACTGATATTATATAATTTGTGTTTGACCAAGTTGATAACTCTTGTTCACCCTGGCATAGGTCCACAATTATGAACACCATGAGTTGGATCGAACTCCTTCAATATTTCCTCAATGAAAATGAGCAATAGAGTCTTATTTCTAAGGGAGACAGTGATACATTGCAATTCATATTGTCTATATTATGAAATATTTAGCAAGTTGTTGCATCTTTAAGAAATAATACTCAGATTGTATTACACCTGCACAAATAATTCACAAAAGGTTAATTTGTAACAGTGCTATACATTTATATTACTAAGTTATTGCAGAGAATCACCATTCGGCCTAATAAATGGCATGTCAAGTATTTTGAGGGCGCTAGTCTGCATCTTACTACAGCCTTTGAGCCAATCTTGATCAAATACCTGAAATGATAAGCCTTCCGGAATATCACCATCATCTGTCAATCATAATTCTGGCAATCTATCAAAAGTTTTTTTACCCTTTTTTTAATGCAATTACAAAACTCTATGTCTCGATCCATTTTTAATACCAATTAATTAAATAGCTGGGAGCGCCAGCATAATCCCACTTTGCGGTAAACTTGACGGCCATTTTCCAGTATCTCCTCAGTATCTGAACATACTCGAGGGTAATTAAATTGTGATGCTAGAATGGGAAATTTAGCCGTATCACACCATTCACAACGGAGCTCACAGGTCTTCACATAATCAACTAGATCATCATCAGTCTTTGCTCACAATGAAGAAGAGATACATTAAATAACCCTTTGACGAATCTTTGCGAGCTTTTGATTCTCCTTCTTTTTAACCAAATACTCGGCATCCTTTTGAATAGACTTCCATTATCTTTTCAAATAAGTGAGATATTGCTCCATTAAAGCCGCCACGACCCCATAGTTATTATGATCCTTGTTCCAACAGTAATGATGATACTCGGTGCTGACCAGTGCAAGACGGAATGTACGGTAAAAAACCATAGACATCAGCTCTCCCAGTTCCAAGTGAATCGCTTTAGTCCTAGCTTGTGGAGCTCATTTTTGCAGTAGCTTTGGAAACCCTGAGACTGAACCTGTGTTGATGGCTCATTGAAAACATCCTTGGGGACATATCCGAGATGACCAGCCACTTGAATTGCAATTTCACGCTCTTCTGTGCTTGGTGGTGCTGGTAGTGAGGAAAAATCCTTATCCCTAACTTTGAGTAGGAACAGGCAATGTGCATGTACTGCTGATCTCATTCCATGGACATTCTCTGGAAGTTTTGCTTTCAGCCATTTTTGTTGCTCCTTCTGGCTTGCACATTTTGTCACATTGTGAGCTTTACAAGCCTGGTTCCTTTGCTGTCTGACCTCGGATTGTTCAAGCATACTCTGGGCAAGGCCCATTTGAGGATGGGTGAACTCATTATTTGACTGAGTGCCATGCTCATGCGCCGTGAAATTGTCCCTCCTTGATTCATCATTTGTTTCCATTTGAGTCGGAGACATGTTCTCATCCTCATCATCTACAATTTTTTCTCTTGATGAACTGGCATGAGCTGTTCTTGGTTTGGAGGCATATGGATGATGACGTCCAGTGACTTTCTCTTTATGGACCAGAGGTGAAGATGCATAAAGTTAATCACCTGCCATGCACATGATCAGTTAACACATCAAAAAATTAATGAAGACTGGTCATACTCACAATCTTCAATTGGCTCCTGAGATCGGACTGACTTGCCTTTAGGTGCCATATATAACCCATGAAACAAAAATATCAAATTGTGAAAAAGGTTATACTCCAAAATTAAAATGACTTACTTTGATGAAGCGTCAATCCTGGATTTCCCTCCAACAAACCACTCCAAGTTACATTCTCCAATGGTCTTTTTCGTCGCCCCCCATCCACGCGCCTTTCATCACCCACATGAACCTGAGATCCTGATGGAATATTGAGGGTTGGCTGTTTACTTTGGCCAAAGGGATCCTGGGATGTGACTGGATTCCGACCGGGATTAAGGAGGAACTCACGTGGAAATTTTGATTGGGGATTAGCGTGTGATGAGATCTGAGGTGCGCCTTCTGGCCCCTGAGACACATGCAATTGTGTATTAGTGGGATTAGGGGGAATTGGAGTGACGGAAATATTTGGGATTGACCAAGTGCTTGAAGTTGGAGCCTTTGGATTGGCCACATCAATGTTAAGACCTGATACATTCATTGAGGATGCAATAGGGGTTGTGAGAGGAATGTTGGGACTCAATGGTGACTGTGTTTGAAAATATTCTATGCTAGATTCACTATTTGAGTCATGAACAGAACCTGAACGGGATTTATGTGACTTGAAAGATGACATAAGGGCCGAAAAAGTACAGTAATATTTTTAACTAGATAAAACACCTCATTATTATGATAAAATAGAGTGATATGAGATGAAATCTTTTCAAATTTAGAATAGAGAAATTCTATGAATAGTTGGAACTAAGTGTTGCGTGAAAGTCCAATAAGCCTCTTTTTAGGAGAATCCTCCCTGCCTCCTCTTGAGCTCCTCCGCTTTTATCGGAAACCACCCGGCATGGCCTACCACCATATAATGTAATATTTCCTTGATCTCAAAGGGGACCCATCATCCATAAGTAATCATATTTGGTAACATTTCCGCCTCCCCATTGTCACATTTTGTGAATTATCCAAACTGCCAATATATGCATTGAAATTCCACAGCATTGTACATCTGTAAAGGGGTATATTCATGAAGGATTTACCCACAAAAGAGACATCAAATTTTCAAGAAAGGCAAGACAATCCAAATCACATTCCAACCGATCCAAAGCCTGCTGCACTCAAACCAAATACCAAGACTCTAGCTGCACTCCAACCCCTTATGTAATAGAGTTATATCGTTATGTCTGTAATAAGGTTTAAGCCATGTACAATGGCGTGCCAGCGTAAATGGTTTGAATGTCAATCCCCTCAAATCAATGTTGACACATCCCTATTGGAACACCCCTCAAGGGTCAAAACCGCAGTATCGCCATGTGTAAATAAAATAGAATATGTATGAGCATTGAGCAGCATGGCATTTTACCCAATTAAACTCCTAACCAATTCCGCCATCCAGATGAGACATGTTACACTCCATCAGCCGCAGCTCACGCACCAGTACAAATGGGATAAAATTCTCAGATGGCTCAAATCATCTCCCCCTTCATAAATAATCACTCAATTCTTTTGCCAATTAATAACACTCCTAAACACTTTCACATAAGCCATAGATATTTATACACAAACCAACCGTACTCCCAATTCCTGCAACAATGACAACCCGCCGCTATTCCTCAATGCGTATATGCATGTGTCAACACTGCTCAACTCAAACACACTCTTCCCCTGAGGGTGATAGGCCTGGAGTTGCCTTCACACCTTTCCAATATAAACAGCACATTAAAAAGCTCAAATCAACCATTGCACCCAAATCTCTTCCAAACATCCCTACTTCTGCATCAGGATCTGAGTGCCCACAACTTCTTTTGGATCAAATATTTCCAGCTGATTATTCACCATTGACCCAAAGCACCTTCTCCACAGCACCGGGGCTCAATTCAATTGCACAGAAACCATACAGCAGAAGTCAAACCCTTCCTCCACAAGACCTTGGAATGATAATATCTGCCATTCTATCATTAAGGTATAATATACCCCGCAGGGCTTCACGCATTCTCAACCCCGCCCTAAACCTGCTGATCACGTCCAGCATCTCAACCTCCGGTGGTCCCCCCATTCCTGCATTCCATATACCTCAAGATCTGAGTACCATATTTGAGCATCTCCAATTGGAGCCAGTTATTCAAAACTATATATGTTGTCCTCAATGTTTCTCTCTTAATGGCCTTACTGAATCAGTCACAACTGACCAACCCCACTGTCAACGCCATAATGACCCAAATGATCATGATCCCCCTTGCACACAATCATTAGGCAAATTCATCTATTCATTTGAAGCCCACACCCAAAACACCACCAACATGAAGCAAAAATTTATACCAACAAAACATTTCATTTATCAACCATTCAAAAATTGGCTTGCCAGATTTCTCCAGCGGGCTGGAATTATGGACATTCTGCATCAACATCAACAATCCCAAACTCCCAAAGATTCCCCAAAACGTGACGTCTGGGATGGATTGGTCTGGAGACGCTTCACTGGCACTAGAAATATCCATGACCCCCCATTCATGTCCATTCCTGCTGCATTGGCCTTCTCCATTTATGTGGACTGGTTTAATGCACATGGAAAGTCCACCTGGTTGGCCAGCATTGGACCTATCATGCTTATTTGTCTTAATCTCCCCCCAAGTGAAAGATTGAAGCCAGAGAATGTCTATGTTGCAGGAATCATCCCTGGTCCAAAGGAGCCAACTTCCCTTCAATTGAATTATTTATTAATGCCACTCATCAATGAGCTCAAAGAGCTATGGCAAGGTTACCATTTTTCACCCACGTCAACAGGTCCTTCAGGATCCTTTATCCGTGTTGCCATTCTCACAGCCATTGCGGATGTGGTTGCCATGCGCAAGCTTACTGGATTTATTTCCCATTCAGGCAACCACTTTTGTAATTTTTGCACCATTCACAAAGCTCAAATTGAAGAAATTGGTCCTCAATTTAACTACACACGCTCATATCAAAATTATAAATCAACCATTGCCAAATGGCTTCGGGAAACCCCACAACAAAGACAAGCAACTTTCTCTGAGTATGGAGTGCGATATTCAATTTTAGAAGAACTTCCGTATTGGGATGCAACCAGAATGGTTAATCTTGACATAATGCATAATTTAATACTGGGAATTTTGAAGGATCATGCAACTTTCAAATTGTGCATTCCAGAGTCCAAATCAAAAATTTACCTCAGGTCCCGCAGGAAATCCAATGACACCAACAGTTCAGACTCAGATTCCATGACCTCCAGCAGCTCTCTTGATAAAATCAAATTGAGAGAGGCCCGCTCCCTGAGAAGAGATGCAGCAAAAATAATAAATGAGCCACTCCCCACTACTTCCCAATGCCCACCCCTCACACGGAACATCCATCTAGTGGTTCTGCAGAGATTCCTTCATTTGATGCCGATTACATCCCCACTTCTGAAATCCCCTCTGAATTGGATATCACTGCACTGAGTGATCACCAGATCAAGGGTGAGGCTCTGGAGCATCTCCGTCAAATCATATCTGAGACAATAATTCCCTCATCATGGACAAGAGTACCTCGCAACTGGGGTCCCCCCTCTCATGGTAGCTTAAAAGCTGCTGAATGGGCTCTCTTATATAAGGTCTATATTCCATTTTTAATTCTCAGTCAACAGATGTCATTAGATGTACACCAATCCGCGAACATTAAAAGAAAAATGGGTCAGTCAGAAGAACTTGCAAATGAACTAACCAAGAATACATTCCATTTGATTAGTGCTATCAACATTGCCACAAGTTGGACTGTTTCAATAGGAGATGCGACTGCATTTGCTGAACATTGGAAAAAATTCCGCCTTTCCAATAAACTCCTGTTCCCAAAACAGAAAAGTAAACCAAATCATCATTTTGCTGATCATATTCCCGAACTCTTCCAACGTTGGGGCCCAGCACAAGCCTCAGCCACATGGGGTTATGAGCGCTTGATTGGAGTATTTGCAAAAATGCCAACAAATAACAAAATATGTACGTCAATTAATAAGATAAATATATTCACATTGATTAAACACCTGAACTGAATAAGATTAACTTCTTGCAACTCTGAATAGATGATATAGATAAAACCTTACTTCAACATATCTGTTGATGTTCCAACCTTTCCATTCTCCTGAAATCCCCATCCGTGCCATGTGAAATAAAACAGCTTTTTAAATCACAGCCACCTGCCCTGTTCAATGACCATAAATATAACAAACCATCCCGCCATTACCAAGAAAATCATGATTGCCTGGTTGAGTACTTACAGAACTTTCATGCAACGAGGGAAATAGTTGATTGGATCAGCTTAGACACTACCGTGCAATCCACAAGTCCTCCCACTTCAAGGATTGTCTCACCTTGGTATTTTCCAGTTTTAAACATTGATATTGGGAGCAATATATTTTCAACTGAATCCAAAAATGTCAGCAACAGTGTGATATGTTTTCTGAGGGGCAACTCACAACGATTTGGTATTATTAATAGCATTTTTAAAGTCTCTGAGCCATCTAGCATACTGAACAATAACTTTCTGATCTTAAAAACTTTGAAGATTGATGTGAATTTCTTACCAGATTGGCCGCATCTCAATATTTATAAAGCTGTTGGTTTTGATGATGGACACTTGATTATATCTGAAGAAGAGATGGAAGGTAACTGTGGATTGTATGATAACAAAGTTCTGTCATGTGGACTGCTTGTAATGATAAAGCCGTTATTTCATGAAATTTAGTCTACAGAAATGCAAATCTCTCAGATTCATTAGCAATTTTGCTAGTGAAATAACTGCCTCAAAATCTAGTGACAGAGACATGCCATTGTGACAAGCAAAGCCCATTATTTCACATTGCCACAAAGAACTTACTATTTTGACATTGGGTACAGTGTGAATAAGCCAAGTTCAATGATCAAATGACCCACACACTCACCTTTCACAGAATCCAAAATTTCTAACTGCACCATCATCATGTTGGAAGGGGAAGCGGCCCTTGCGCACCCGTACATGCCAATGCACACGCAAGCGCACCCGCACCCGCACACGCGGTATTGTGCGGCGGGCTCTACCAGTGTCACCTGCAAAACGACAATCCCGCTCAGGCGGAGTCCTTTTATGGATGACCTGGTGAAGTCAAACCCCCCGCCTACATCAAGACTGGCTGAAGGACCTCTTTGATGTGTGTTTGTGCAAACAGGCGGGTCTTGTGTAATTTTTACCAACCATTGGACCGTTGCGGGATGATCAGGTGGTGAGGAATCTGAGTTGAAGGCACAGGGGAACCTATATTGGTGGATGTCACAGGATTTGGTGTAAGACAAGAGTAGGACGTGTGCTTGACGTTCGCTTGATTTTTGCTTGACATGAGCTCGACTTTTATCCTGCTTGACGTTTGCTTGACGTGAAGTCAATCGCCGACAATTGACACGAGATTCGCCCTGGTGATTGGTTTATGGTATTTGGCTCTCATGTTTGTGCTCTGGTTTTGAGTCACAGGCTGACATACCCTCCCTCCAAGAAAGGCTCATAATTGATGAGAATTTTCAGTCCTCCTAGATGCCCTTAATCTCCTTAGATGAAGGTTCCCATCTGGTATGAAATCCTCTGCCAACCACTTGTCTTTTTCTGCTATCTGGCTTTTAAATCTGACCAAATATTGTCTTTGCTCTTTGCCATTCAGCCTAATCTTCCTGGCCTTGATGATTCTCTTCACAGGGCCAGGGGATTCTTCCACTTCCACTATGTCTGGTGGGGTGGTTGCCTTCTTTCTGGAGGGGAACTTGTCCTCCTCTGTTTGGAAGTATGGGTTTGTCAGACTCACTGGGAATGCTGGGTTTTTCCTGAAGAATTCCTCTATAAGTCTAACTTCCACTGAATTTTTGCCTATCATTTTAATGATAGTTAAGGGCCTCAAAAATGAGTCTCAAATTTTCTTTGGTCCCTTGAGATCATTAAAGCTCAGTGTAGACACCAACACCTGGTCCTCTTATTTGAAGTCTGGCTCCATATTTGTCTTGTCATACCTCTGCTTATTATATTCTTTAGCCTCAGCTATGTACTTGGCAGCTGTGTCACAAGATCTCTTCCCCATATCATGGAAGTAATTGGCTGTGGGATGGATAGTAAGAAGATTTTTCTTCAGGCAATCCACAGGAAATAGGGGGTTCCACCCCTTTTCTACCAGTGAGGGTGATTTCTCTGTGGTAGAGTGCTGGCTTGTGTTGTAAGCCAGTTGGACTGCTGGTAAAGGTGTAAACCAGTCATGGGTATATCCTTAATGGTCCTTATATTCCATGCCATATGCACAGAATCTTTTGAGGATGTCCTTCATTGTTTGGATCATCCTTTCAGCTAAACCATCTGTCTGTTGATGGTAAGTTGTAGAAGATGCAAGTTTTTTACACAGACTGTCATAGAGGTTGGTCCAAAATTCAGATGTGATTTTGGGTCCCTATCACTAATGATGATTTTTGGGACTACACATGTGGCTATGATGTTATTCCAAAATAACAAAGATTTACCCATTGCTGTGTCCTCCTTATGAAATGGCAAGCACCTCACACTTTTTCTATACCTATCAACTATGACTAGGCAGGCATTAGAATTTTCTTTGCCTCCTGGGACAAGTCCTGTGACCCAGTCCATATTAATGGTTTCCCATGGGTGTTTGGGTTCTTCTATGTGTTGAAGTAGCCCATATTTTTTCCCATGTTTTCTATTTACCTTTTGGCATCTTTCACAAGTGTTGATATATTCACTCAACTCTTTCTCCCATTTGGGCCACCAATCTATGCTTTTTACCCTCTCCTTGGTCCTGTCTTCACTCATGTGTCCCATATAGGGGCAGTCACAATATTCTTGCAGGATAAGGGATATTTGGTCCCTATCTATAACTGTGAGGGCACTTGTGTGCTTCTCTCTGTGATAGAGTAGTCCATCTATAAGGAAAAACTTGTTATCCTTATAGTCCCTCAACCAGGGTTCTTCTAACTGGGATTCCAGATCTGGGCTTTTGTATTTCTGTTGAAGGAGTTGCAACAATATGCCACACTGTTTGTGTTTGGAATAAGTCTTCCTTACTGCACTGAGAGACTCATTGTGTAGCTCTGAGGAGCTTATCCCCAATATAGGAGTTTCTGTTTCTTCTAATTCAGTGTCTCCACTGTCTGGGGTACCACTTTCTGGTGCCCATTCCGAAAATATGAAGTTATTCTTCCTGCCTATTTCCATGAAATGGATAGGAATTTTGGCTTCTACTTCAGGGTCATAAGCTGGGTTGCTTTTGACATTATCAAGTGGCCATCTGCCTTGGTGTGGCTTTTTCCTTCTTTGTATATGATGGCCATGTTACCTCTATACTCTTGGATGGCTATTTGCCACCTCAACATGTGTCTCTTAGTAGTCGTTGTATTAAGTAAAGACTTGAGTGCTGTGCAGTCTGTGTAGACTTCAAAGAATGCACCCTCCAGATAATAATGGAGTTTCTCTAGGGCCCAGACTAGGAACAAGAATTAAGTCTGTGTTTCTCCATACCTAGCTTCCAGATCTTTCAGTTTCCTGGAGATATAGAATATTACCCCCTCCCTTGGTTCACCATCCACAATTTGTCTTTGGTTTAGGGCTGCCCCTAATCCTTGACTGAAAGCTGCATCTATGTACAGCTTGAATGGTAATTCAAAGTCAGGGAGTATCAGGACAGGTGCATTGGTGAGTTCATGTTTTATTCTCTCATATGCATCTCTACTTTCCTTGGTAATTTCAAAAACTACATCTTTTCAGCATAACTTTATAGACTACTAGTTATCTGAGCACATTATTTGATGTGGTTTCTGTAGTATCTAGCAAACCCAAGGAAATATTTCATCTCTTTTATGTTCTTTGGTACTGGCTTTTGAAGTACTGCTGCTACTTTATTTTGGTCTATCACCAGAATAAGGCCTGAGACTGTATGTCCTAGTGCCAGCAATTATTTGTGGCCAAAATTGCACCTCTTAAGTGAAATTTTCAGATTGATGGGTGTGCATTTACTTAGTACTCTGTTTATGTACTGCACATGGTCTTCCCATGTGTCAGAGTATATAATGATTTCATCAATATATACTACCATCCAGCCTTCTAATATTTCTTCTTGGAATATTGTGTCCATCATCCTTTGGAAGTGGGCTGCTGCATTTTTGATGCCAAATGGAATCCTTCTGTACTCATATATACTAATATGGCATATAATTCTGAGTAACTTCATGGAGTTTGGTTTAAATCCATTCTGGTGGAAAACTTTTATAAAATCCATCTTGGCCATGTATTTGGTATTTTCCAGTTTATCTAAGGCATGAAGTATCCTTGGTATGGGGTACCTGTCAGATTTTGTGTAGGGATTAAGGGCTCTGAAGTCCCCGCACAACCTAGATTTTCCATCATGCCAGGTGATAAGGCCAGGAGTGGTGATTTCCACTATTTCATTATGTCCTATTTTCCTGATGACATCTATGTCTAGGGGTTCATTGATGTGTTTCTCAATTTCCTTCCTAGTTTGAAGAGTTGCCGGATATGGAGGTCTTCTCAGCATGGGTGGATAAGGTCTCTCCACATCTAGATATAACTATATATCATGTCCTCTGATGTTGCTTAGGTGTTCTTCACCAATTGAAAATTCTGGTCTATTTTTCCTCAGCATATTCAGTAAAATAAGCTTCTGTTTACTGGTGAGGTTAGTACTGAATTGGCCCTCTTTGAATTCCTTGAGTACTTCCAGTGGGTCATGGGTAGACATGTGGTATATATCAAGTGAAAATTTCTTTTCCTTGTTTGTACCTATGGTAATATGCCTGCTCTTACTGTTGTAAATATCAATGCCATACATCCTCTGGTAATCTGTTCCCAGTAGGAATCCTTCTATATGGGCGTCTTAAAGCACAATGGACTCTGGGTTAAGTCTTATATTACCTTTCCTAGGGGGTATAATTATCTCTTTGATAGTTGTCCCAATGGATGTCATCTTCCCTGATGCACTCTTAATTTTTTTTCATTGGTTGGCAAGAGCTGATTATCCAAATTTGGGAAGTTGGTATCCAGATACTGCTTGGCCACTATTGAGCAGTGTGCACCACTGTAAATGATCAATGGATGTTGAGCATTGTAAATACAAACAGTCATCTTTGTGGCTGTCCCATTTATATATGCCATTCCTTTAGTTGGTGTGACTAGGAATGTTTTTGCCTCTTGTGTGTGTTTACAAAAGTTTTTATTAGCAGTATCTTGTGGCATTCCTGCCTCTAACTATATGTCCTGAATTTATAGTTGTGTTTCCTCTTGGTACTCCACTAGAAATTCTCTTCTTGGGTATTGGTCTTCATCAGATTGTTCTTGTGAGCCTTTGAGATATGACCACATACCCAATAAGGTCACAACAAAGACTCAGACTAATTATACCTTTAATATAATTATATTAAAATTACTTAGAATAATTATACATTAAAAATAATTACTTAAATATACAAAACAATATCATAAATTGGTACAAAATTGGTTTAACTTAAAAACCAATGAATCAACATGTAAAATAAATTATACCATTGGATTCCCCATGGTAAAATACACATATACCATTTTTATGGCATATCTGTAAAGTCAATATTTAATGAATTATAAGGTATAATACCTTATAAAGACCATAAAACCTTATTTATCTCAAGAACTAATGAAACAACATGTGAAATAAATTGTACCACTGGATTCCCTACGAAATTCCACACATAAAACAATTAATAAGATAATTTCCAAAGTTAATACTTAAGGAATTAACCTGAATATATGCACTTTTTTGGTCAACGCATATATTCAAGGATCATAGCTAATATCTCTTAAACTATACATGATAGAATGATGAACCAAAAATAAAGTTACCACGTAATTACTGTAAGGGCACAGATATGGACTTTATTTTACAAATTATAAACAAGGTTAAAACCTATGATGAAATATTGATAAAAATCAACAGAGCTGTTGACCACTTTGTTGTGAAAGTGTTCCAAACTTAAAAAAAAGTATACAATTGGATTCTACTAGTTCATTCGTGAAGAATGATGTAATTTTTATTATTAAATTCAGGGTATAACCCCCTGAAATCAAGGTTTGAAGTTTAAAATATTGAATTTCGACAGAAAAGATGAGTTACAAGAAAAATCATCAAAATTAGAGTTTTGATGATGTAATGAAAAGCTCTTGGCAGCATAATGAGGTTAAGCCAGGATAACAGATTTCACTCTCTGAATTGCTTTAGCGTGTAAATCTCACAAGATATTGAGGATCAAAGTTTGAGCTTAATTTGAGCAGTTATGATCACTCACAGTAACCTTAATTTAAGTTTAACAGTATTAAGAGTGATAAAATTGGTGAATACTATTATTTTATGATTAAAACTAATAAAATCCACGAAATTTGGGGTTCTGCCAAGCCTCTGATGTCATCAACTTTAGAGTTATAGTGATAACTCTAAATAATGGTGTAATAATGATGTAATATGGTTTGATAATGATGTAATCATCTCCAAACCTTAAAATATTGATCAATTACAGTTGATATGATCAGTACACGTCTACTAGAAGCCTGTTGGACTCTAGGAGGGAGGTATTTACTATAAATAGAGCTCTTTTTACTCTATTTTCCCCCCAGACGCATCAAAAACATTAAATCAATTAAATCAAAGGTGATTTCTTTATTCTTTATATATAAAACTATTATATTATTAAAGACCAAAGACCACCTTGTTATAATCATCTATTTTGACGTGATTAAATCATTTATTCAATTGTTTTTGTTAAAAATCTCTCTAAAAACTCATTTCCACGTAAAAATCCAGAATAATTTGTAATTTTCTTTATTTTTATTGTAAATACAATTTGAAAAGGTTGTATTTATATTGTTTTGGCGTAAAATATTTCAAAATTATTATATTAAGTGTTAAAAGTAGGTTATTTTCTCTTATTATAATAATTTCTCTATTATTACTCTCTTAATAATTCTCTAATTAATATAAATAGTATTTATATTAATTCATAACTTTAATATTAGTAATATTATTGTTATTAATTGTTTTTTATTAATAAAAAGCAATTTTTTACGTCTTTATTATTTGTTGGTAACAATAATAAAGAGCTTTTTAAATATATTAATCATTTTATATTAATATATTTATTTATTATATTATATTTTCATAATATAAATTATATTATTATATTCATTTAATAATATAATTATTTTACGCCATAATAATAATAATTACTTATTATTATTATATTTTTAATTTTATTTATTCAATTCATAAGGACATTCAGAGTACAATAAGTAATAAATTAGTAATTTTTACTTATTGTTTCATAGTCAAACCTTACATTTGGGGGCCTGGCCATTATATTTACTTAAAAGACCTTTAAAAAGATTCTAATTGGGTTTATCCAATAATAAATTATATTTATAATCATAAAATTATATAATAATTTTATATTTTATTGATTTTAAAAGCTATTGAGGCATTTGGAAAGCAATTGTACTGTCTTACACGTGGTTTTTCACATCCTTAGACTTGTAAGAACTTTCTTTGAGTGACTCTAGTGATTAAAAAAGATAATTTATAAATTTAAAATAATTTTTTATAATTTAATTTTGTAAAAGAATCATATTCATTTTTTATTTTATTCTTTAAAAATAAAAATATAAAAAATATTAAAAAATATTAAAAAACCAATAAAAAAAAAAAGTTATTTTTTTATTCATTTCTTTATTCATTTCAAGCTTTTAAAGATATAAAAGCAATTTCTATGTGGAAAATTGCCATATCTTACCAAAAAATAAAACTTCTTATAAAAAGACTTATATTTATTTGTCTTTTGTAGTGTTTGAGGATAACCCAACAGAAGATAACCAAACTACTGTTGAGAGATTGGTGGAAGAAACTTGTCAAAGTTCTCCAACACCAGTTATCACCAAAAGAAAGAAAGCTAAGAAATTAGACTTTCCAGGACCCACCATTCAAGACTCTGAAGGTGAGCACCTCTTTTATAATTGCCATAAAAAGAATTTTTATCCTAAAATACTTTTATTTCTTATTTTCTTAAATTATGACTACCAGAAGAGGTTCCCAATACTCCATCCAATCAGATGGAGCTGGACTCAGAGGTAGAACTGATCCCTCAAAAGGGAAAAGAAAGGGCAATATCCCCAGTGGAACAGAATCCACACAAGGAAGTGCCTTATCCCAAAGGCAAGTCCCAGAAATGCCCATGATATCTGAGCCTGAATTGGAACTAAGTATGAGTAACTCAAATAGGTACAAATCACATTCAGAGGGCTCAAATAGACCTCTACATGAGCCAGTACAAGCAGTATTACACAGTGTACAAGGACAAAGATTGGGAAATGCTGCCTCAAATACACCAAGGAGTGATGAACTCCTGGCACATCCTGAAAAAGTTCCTCAAAGAGGAGGAGATAGTGAAATACTCCAATGGATGGAATCCACTGTCATCCAAACCTCAAATCAAAAAAATCAAGGATTACCACGCCAAAAAGAAGGAGGCAACCAAGGAAGAAGCCCCAGTAGCTTCTACTAGCAAGCCCCAAGCCAGCCCACTTCCCCAAGAAGGGAAGAAGAACAAGAAAAAGCATTGGAGGAAGCCATATTCCCCAAGCTACAGGATCCCAAGAATCCAAAAGGATGCCATGGACAATGTTTTCAACATGGCCAGAACGTTGATGGAATTAAAGGACAAGGAAGAGCAAAGAATGAGACAACCTCATTTCCCAAAGAAATAACCTTGTCCAAAGATGTTGTAAATACTTTAACAGAAATTAAAAATAGTATATTACCTCTAAAAGAAATCAAAGATAGTTTATTATCACTACAAGAAATAAATAACAATTTATCTTCTTTAACAAAAATTGTTGTGCAAAACAAGAAAGAAATTGACAACATTAAGTTTATTGTTGAAAATAATAAACCAAAGAATTTAATTGAAAATACTCAAAAATCAATACAAGGACAACAAGAATTGTATAAATACATAAAAGATATCAAAGACAAGACTTTGACAATCAATTATGATGTGAGTATTGACAATCTTACAGAAAAATTAAATAAATTAAGTATTTCTGTAGAAAAATTTGAAGAAAAGACTTCATCACACCAAAAATTACTTTTGGACCATGTGGAAAAAAGTGATGAAGCAAGAATTCATCTGAAAGATGATATTCAGAGTGAAATAAGGCTTATTACTGAAAAAATGGATAAAATTAATGAGGCTAATTTAAATATGCCAAAGTTATCAACACCATTTTCTCATATAAGAAGCCCTGTTAAAGCAAAAGAGGAATTGTCAAATCCTTTCATAACAGACTTGAGTCACCAAGATAATAACCAAGTCTTAATGAAGGAAGCACCTCAATTGAAGGAATGGCCAACATTCACAGGAGAACGTGAATATGACCACATGTCATTTATTAAAACAATTGACATGTTACAAGAAGACTATGCCATACCAGATGAATTAATCACTGCAAGATTACATTCATTGTTTGAGAAATCTGCAAAAAGATGGTATTATGGCATAAGACAAACAAATGGTAAAAATACCTGGTCTTGGTGGAAACAAGAAATAATCACCAAGTGGGCAAATGATGCCTGGAGGTATAAGATAGAAAATGCATGTGAAAACTCTTTCTTTGACCCAGAGAAAGACAAACCTTTAACTTGGTTCTTGAAACAAGTTGAAAGGCTTAATGCACTGTACCCAGAAATGTCACAAAAGATGGTGCACATGAAAATACTTAAAAAATGTGGAGGGGAACTAGAACATGCCCTAAGAAGCAGGTGTATAGAACCATGCTCCACAGAAGAGTATATAAATGCACTAGAAGATATAGTGACAAGAACAAAAATTGGCAGGACTTGGAAAAAATTGGACATTAAAAGCCCAAATAAACCATTTATCAAAAAAGATAGATCAAAAGAATCCTTTAAGCCCAATACATCCAACAATAATGAGCAAAGAAAATACCATAAATGTGGAGGTATTGGACACTTAGCCAATAATTGCCTCAAAAAAGCAAAGATTAATGAAATTGTGGAAACAGAAAACCACAATGACAAAGAAGAGGAATCTGACTGTGAAAAAGAGACAGAAGAGTCAGAAAGCTCTGAAAGTGATGAAATCAATATAATTAATGCACAAATTAATAATATTGATATAATTTATGAAGTACTGGATGTTAATTTAAACTTACCACAAGTTGGAACATCTGACACAAACCTGACAAACATACAAGATGCCAAAATGTATAGAACCAAACCTGCAAGAGGAATGGGATATACAGCTGGAAAATCAAGTATAAGTATTGTTATGGTTGATAACCAAGAAGGAAAAGTTAACTTGGATACAGGAGCATATTGCACTTGTGTTGGCAAAAGTTATTTAAAAACCATTGTCCCAAACTGGCAAGAAAAACTTATGCCAATACAAGGTGTCAAATTTAGTAGTGCAAGTGAGAGCATGAAGCCCCTTGGAATAATTGATTTAACACTAATTTTTCCTCAACCCTCACAACGTGTCAGAATTAAAGTAGAGTTTGTAGTAATGGACAACTGTACTAGTAATCATTTCATACTTGAGAATGACTACTTATCAATCTATGGTATAGATATCTCCAACCAAAAAGATAGATATTTTACCATAGGAGATAACAAAAGACAAAAGTTTGGCTTCTTAAATAACAAAAAACAAATCACAGTTATTAAGAAGGAAGAAAGAATTCCAGAAAAGGAACTTTTTATATCTGAACAACTTAAAGAGGCAGAATTAAATCAAGAATTAACAGAAAAAATGAAAGAAAAATTGATTGACCTCTTATTTAAGTATAAAAATGCCTTTTCAACTGACAAAGAGCCACTAGGTGCCATAATTGGGCATGAAGTGGATATAATTCTTAATGTAGAAAAGCCTTACCCACATTTATTAAGAAGACCTGCTTATCCAGCCAGTCCAAGGGCTATAGAAGCCTTAGAAGTGCACATTAAAGAATTAATGGACCTTGGAGTATTAAGAAAGGTTGGACATAATGAACAAGTAGAACTTACTACACCTGTCATTATAACTTGGCATAATGGAAAATCAAGGATGGTAGGAGACTTCAGAGCCCTGAACACCTATACCATTCCAGACAGATATCCAATACCTAGAATCCACGAGACATTGACCCAATTGTCACAAGCTAAGTTCATCACAGCTATGGATGCTCTTAAGGGTTTTCATCAAAATGTCTTAACAGACAATGCCAAGAAACTACTAAGAATAATAGTCCATTGTGGAATTTTTGAATACTTAAGAATGCCATTTGGGATAAAAAATGCACCTTCCCATTATCAAAGAATGATGAATACCATATTCCCTGAAGAATTATCAGAAGGATGGTTAATTATCTAGATTGATGATATCATAATTTGCTCAGAAACTTGGGAAAATCACCTTACAAGACTAGAAAGGGTACTACAAAAAATAGTCCAAGTGAATATGAAAATTTCCTTGAAAAAGTTTCATTTTGCATATAGTGAATTAAAAGCACTAGGACATGTTGTATCTGGACTTAGTCTAGGCATAGACAAAAATAAAGTAGCAGCAGTACTACTAAAACCAATGCCTCAAACCAAAAAAGAAATGCAATCATTTTTAGGATTTGCTGGTTACTATAGGCAGTATATAAAGGACTTTGCAAAAATTGCCAAATCCTTATATAAATTATGTGACCAACAAACAGTTTATGAAATGACTGAAGAAAGGGTCAAGGCATATGAAGAATTGAAAAATTCACTACCAAATGCCCCATTTCTTCTAATGCCAGATTGGAAACTACCTTTCAAACTATACATTGATGCTTGTGGAGAAGGATTAGGTGCTGCACTTCACCAAACACAAATTATCAATGATAAACCAGTGGAAGGACCAATTTGTTTCCTTTCAAGGCAAATAAAGACAACAGAAGCAAGGTATGGAGCAAGCCAAATGGAATGCTTATGCCTAGTGTGGGATTTAGAAAAACTGCATTATTATTTGGATGGCGCAGTATTTGATGTAATCACAGACTGTAATGCTGTGAAATCACTATTAAATATGAAGACTCCAAATAGACATATGCTGAGATGGCAAATTGCTATCCAAGAATATAGAGGAAATATGACTATTGTACATAAATCTGGAAATATTTATAAAAATGCAGATGGTCTTAGCAGATGGGCTTTAGCAAATACCCCTGACAATCCAGCATGGGTACCACAAGAAGAGCACCATATAGAAGGAATATGTGTCACAGACATAGGCACAGAATTCTTTAACCAAGTTAAAGAAAGCTATAAGACAGACAAAAATTGCCATATGTTAAGCCAACTTCTAATGAAAGACTGCAAAGATCCATCACTTTCATCAAAACTAGATGAAATATGGAAAAAGGCATATGATGAAGGAAGATTCCACCTCCTTGATGGAATCCTTTACCATAGAACAAAACACACATGTGTTATGGCCTTAACAGATAGAACACTAATAAACACTATTTTACATGAGTGTCATGATAGTATTGCATCTGGACATCTCTCAGACTATAGGACACTAGAGAGGGTGAAAACCTGCTCTTGGTGGCCAAATTGGAAGAAAGATGTTTCAGAGTACTGCCAAACCTGTGACAGATGTCAAAAAGCCAACAGAGCCACAGGAAAGAAATTTGGAATGATGATTCAAATCCAAGAACCAAAATCCCCATGGGAAATAGTTCATATGAATTGGGTAACAGCACTACCTCCAGGAGGAGACAGGAGCTATAATGCATGTCTAGTGTTAGTTGACAGGTACAGTAAGACTCCCATGTTCTTACCATGTCATAAAGATGACACAGCTATGGATACAGCCATAATGATATGGAATAAAGTCATTAGCCACACAGGCTTATTCCAAAATATTATAAGTGACAGAGACCCAAAGTTCACTTCAGCATTATGGACAAATCTCCATACCTTATTTGGGACAAAGCTATCATTCTCAACAGCTTACCATCCCCAAACTGATGGTTTAGCAGAAAGAATGATA
Source organism: Austropuccinia psidii (assembly GCA_023105745.1). Lineage (NCBI taxonomy): Eukaryota > Fungi > Basidiomycota > Pucciniomycetes > Pucciniales > Sphaerophragmiaceae > Austropuccinia > Austropuccinia psidii. The sequence goes on from JALGQZ010000018.1 coordinate 7,661,934, forward strand.
CAGACCTTAGAGGACATGATCAGAAGATTCTGTGCTTATGGGCTAGAATTCAAAGATTCTGATGGTTTTACCCATGATTGGTGTACACTAATACCAGCACTTGAACTGGAATATAAGACATCAATCCATTCTTCTACTGGAAAAACACCAGAAATGCTAGAGAAAGGTTGGAATCCAAGACTTCCTTATGATACCCTCAAAAAGAACTTAGTGGACATACATCCAACAGCAAGCAGTTTTAAGATAATGCTTGACAAAGCAAGACACCATGCAAACAGATGCATGCAAGACTCTTTCAAATATGCAAAAGAATGATGGGACAAAAGTCATAAACCACCTGACTTCAAAATAGGAGATTTGGTATTAGTATCAACTCTTAACTTTAATAACATAAAAGGACCAAAGAAATTAAAAGATTCCTTTGCAGGACCATTTATGGTAAAAGCACTTCATGGACCCAATGCTGTACAATTGGAACTTACAGGTGATTTAATGAATAAACACCCAAATTTCCCTGTAAGTCTTATAAACCCTTACAGCTCAAGTAACAAGATATTATTTCCACTAAGAAATAAACCCCCACTTGAAATTCCCCCTTTGGAAGAAGGAGAAGAAAAAAGAATTGTAAAAGTCCTTAAAGAAAGAAGGACAAGGAACAAAAAAGAAAGAGAATACCTTGTAAGGTATAGAAATCCAACTCAAGAAGATGAATGGCTACTTGAAAAAGATATAACAAATTCTGATAAACTACTGAGGAGGTTTAGACATGAAACAAAACCTAAAGAATAACAAAATCAAGCATTATTGAGCTTCAGGACTGATAAAGTCTAATGAAGAGGTAGGACAGTGGATGATACCCTAATCACACATATCAGATTGTGGTACAATCTTTTTTGGTGGTAGGGAATGTGAGCCTTTGAGATATGACCACATACCCAATAAGGTCACAAAAAAGACTCAGAATAATTATACCTTTAATATAATTATATTAAAATTACTTAGAATAATTATACATTAAAAATAATTACTTAAATATACAAAAAAATACCATAAATTGGTACAAAATTGGTTTAACTTAAAAACCAATGAATCAACATGTAAAATAAACTATACCATTGGATTCCCCATGGTAAAATACACATATACCATTTTTATGGCATATCTGTAAAGTCAATATTTAATGAATTATAAGGTATAATACCTTATAAAAGCCATAAAAACTTATTTATCTCAAGAACTAATGAAACAACATGTGAAATAAATTGTACCAGTGAGTTTACCATGAACGTCCACACATAAAACAATTAATAAGCTAATTTCCAAAGTTAATACTTAAGTAATTAACCTGAATATATGCACTTTTTTGGTCAATGCATATATTCAAGGATCATAGCTAATATCTCTTAAACTATACATGATATAATGATGAACCAAAAATAAAGTTACCACGTAATTACTGTAAGAACACAGATATGAACTTTATTTCACAAATTATAAACAAGGTTAAAACCTATGATGAAATATTGATAAAAATCAACAGAGCTGTTGACCACTTTGTTGTGAAAGTGTTCCAAACTTAAAAAAAAGTATACAGTTGAATTCTACTAGTTCATTCGTGAAGAATGATGTAATTTTTATTATTAAATTCAGGGTATAACCCCCTGAAATCAAGGTTTGAAGTTTAAAATATTGAATTTCGACAGAAAAGATGAGTTACAAGAAAAATCATCAAAATTAGAGTTTTGATGATGTAATGAAAGGCTCTTGGAAGCATAATGAGGTTATGCCAGGCTATCAGAATTCACTCTCTGAATTGCTGTAGCGTGTAAATCTTAAAAGTTATTGAGGATCAAAGTTTGAGCTTAATTTGAGCAGTTATGATCACTCACAGTAACCTTAATTTAAGTTTAACAGTATTAAGAGTGATAAAATTGGTGAATACTATTAGTTTATGATTAAAACTAATAAAATCCACGAAATTTGGGGTTCTTCCAAGCCTCTGATGTCATCAACTTTAGAGTTATAGTGATAACTCTAAATAATGATGTAATAATGATGTAATATGGTTTGATAATGATGCAATCATCTCCAAACCTTAAAATATTGATCAATTCCAGTGGATATGATCAGTACACGTCTACTAGAAGCCTGTTGGACTCTAGGAGGGAGGTATTTACTATAAATAGAGCTCTTTTTACTCTATTTTCCCCCCAGACGCATCAAAAACATTAAATCAATTAAATCAAAGGTAATTTCTTTATTCTTTATATATAAAACTATTATATTATTAAAGACCAAAGACCACCTTGTTATAATCATCTATTTTGACGTGATTAAATCATTTATTTAATTGTTTTTGTTAAAAATCTCTCTAAAAACTCATTTCCACGTAAAAATCCAGAATAATTTGTAATTTTCTTTATTTTTATTGTAAATACAATTTGAAAAGGTTGTATTTATATTTTTTTGGCGTAAAATATTTCAAAATTATTATATTAAGTGTTAAAAGTAGGTTATTTTCTCTTATTATAATAATTTCTCTATTATTACTCTCTTAATAATTCTCTAATTAATATAAATAGTATTTATATTAATTCATAACTTTAATATTAGTAATATTATTGTTATTAATTGTTTTTTATTAATAAAAAGCAATTTTTTACGTCTTTATTATTTGTTGGTAACAATAATAAAGAGCTTTTTAAATATATTAATTATTTTATATTAATATATTTATTTATGATATTATATTTTCATAATATAAATTATATTATTATATTCATTTAATAATATAATTATTTTACGCCATAATAATAATAATTATTGATTATTATTATATTTTTAATCTTATTTATTCAATTCATAAGGACATTCAGAGTACAATAAGTAATAAATTAGTAATTTTTACTTATTGTTTTATAGTAAAACCTTACAGTTCTCTGATGGCATAACCCATAGATTCTTCTCAGAATCCTCTGTTGGGAATTCCTCCTCTGGGACTTTCTCAATGGCATAGACTTTCTTTTTTGCCTTTGGACAGTTATTTGCATACTGTTCTGTTGACCCACAATTATGACAAGAATTTTTCTTCTTGATAACCTCTGCCACTCTTTCTTTGGGTTTCTCTTTGAAGTCCACCCTGAAAGGTTGTGTTCCTTTGAAGCTACTGCTTTTAAATTGGGAATGTTTCCCTATATTTGTTCTTTTACTTACATCTTGTAAGGTGTTTGAAATGTCATCTAGAGTGCAGCTTTGATTGCATCTGCATTTTACTGCATGCTCTCGTTCTCCTGGCATTTGTGTAAGGAGTTTGTTATTCCTCATCTGAATATTTATTTGATGATCAATGCCTTTAAGTCTCTTAGAATGTCTAAGACACCACTCATATGGATCTTTGTCCACAGTGTCAGGCTGAGTCTATGATAAAAGTATTATAAATGTATTTACAACTTTTAACTATGACTGTGACATGGTAAAAAAGGATTAAAAAGAGTTTAATTTAAGAATAAAAGGGCTTTACTATATTGAATATAGTGGTGGTGAGCGCTGTTGAAACCCTGGGTGCAGCTTTACCTGTTGGGTTACAATAATAAAGACTACAATCATTAAAATTATAATTATACCTGTTTATTACCCAAGAGTAAAGCTGTTTTTGACAGTTTACTACGTAGGGTATTCAAGAGCAGGATGAGGAAAGCGATTCTGGTTGTGAAAAGCCTCCTTTTTATCCAGAAATGGGGTGGAAAGGGTGCTAGACCTTTCCACGTAGAGGAAGTGAAGGTTTTTCACTCTCTAGGACTGACTTGTGGTTTGCAAACAGCCTGTATGCCCTGTATTGGGCTCAGATGTGGCTTTGAAACCACATCTGGGCAGTTTTCACCAATACGGGATGAAAATTTTCATCTGGGGACCTCACAGCCTGATTCTGACGTGTATGACGCGTAGAATGCTGTCCAGAGACTGTATGGGACCCCAGTATTGACTGAAATATGAGGTATTGAAGTAAAAACAAGATTAACTGTCTATTTGATACCTCATGTTCATGATTATGGGGTATTGTCCCATGGTAAAGCTGTATTGGTCAGAATGTGGGATTTTGACCTTAAAAAAGCTTTAGGGTTGGCAATTCTTGAGATACCAACCTCAAAACTGAATCAGTGTGTAACCCTGTATGTTTTCTACACAATGGTACCTTATTCGATATGGTTATAATTAAATATAGCAAAGCTATGCCATGTACAAGATTTTTGTACATATGCATGGTTTAGGCAAAAAGCTGTATTGGGCTTGTTTTCCCCATAACTTCTTCTATAGTTGAGATATGAGGAAATGGATGACACCATCAGATAGCCCTGACTGTTCTCTTTCCAAAAAAACCCCACTTTAGGTATCTAACACTAAAACTTCAAAAGTTAGATGAGAGGTGAATGTTTTGTTCACCCTTATTTGGCCTGAATTTGGCCATAACTCAAGTCATAATAGTGCTAGCTCAGCTTGGGTAGTACCATTGGATATCCCTGGCTTAGAGCTTCATTTTGAGTACCCATTTGATGGGGTTAAGCCTCTCCTTCTGGATTTTAGATGGAAGGTGAAAATTAAGGTTTATGCTCAGCAACAGCTTTGAGCAGGAATAACTTTGTTATTTATTGTCCTATGGTAATGGGACTTATATATTCAGAAAGGGGTGAGTTTCCTCTTTTTTTTGATACATTTTGAGCTAATTTGGCTCAGCTCCATGTTTTGGTGGTATCTTGGCTAAACCATTGGTTTATGGTATTTTGGCTATCATGCTTGTGCGCTGGTTTGGAGTCACAGGCTGACATACCCTCCCTCTAAAAAGGCTCATCATGGATGAGACTTTTCAGTCCTCCTAGAGGCTCTGAATATCCTTAAATGAAGGTTCCCATCTGGTATGGCATCTTCTGCCAACCATTTGTCTTTATCAGCTGTCTGGTTCTTGAATCTGACCAAGTATTGTCTTTGATCCTTCCCATTAAGTCTGATCTTCCTGGCCCTGATTATTTTACTCACAGGTCCTGGGGAGTCCTCTACTTCCACTAGCTCTGGTGGTGTGAGGCTCTTCTTCCTGCAGGGGAATTTACCCTCTTCTGTTTGGAAGTATGGCTTGACCAAACCCACTGGAAAGACTGGGTGCTTCCTGGAGAATTCCTCTGTAAGTTTGACTTCCACTGCATTCTTTCCTATCAACCTAATGATAGTGAAGGGCCCTAAAAATGAGTCTCTCATCTTCTGAGGTCCTTTAAGATTATTAAAGCTTAGTGTAGACACTAGCACCTGGTCCCCTTCCTTGAAGTCAGGTTCCATGTGTGTCCTGTCCCACCTCTTCTTATTATGCTCTTTTGCCTCAGCTATGCATTTAGTAGCAGTGTCACAAGCACTCCTCCACATATCATGGAAGTATTTGGCTGTTGGGTGGATGGCCAGAAGATTTTTCTTCAAGCAATCCACAGGAAACAGGGTATTCCACCCTTTCTCTACCACTGCAGGTGTTATTCCTGTGGTAGAGTGCTGACTTGTATTATAAGCCAGTTGGACAGCTGGTAGAAGGGTAACCCAGTCATGGGTGTATCCCTCATGGTCCTTGTATTCCATGCCATAGGCACAGAACCTTCTAAGGATGTCTTCCATAGTCTGTATCATCCTTTCAGCTAGGCCATCTGTTTGTGGATGGTAAGCTGTGGAAAAGGCAAGCTTGGTGCCAAGCATGTTGTACAAGTTGGTCCAAAATTCAGATGTGAATTTTGGGTCCCTATCACTAATGATAATCTTAGGGACTCCACAGGTAGATATGATGTTATTTCAAAATGAAAGAGCAGTATTCATGGCTGTTTCCTCTTTGTGGAATGGTAGACACCTCATGCTTTTGCTGGAACTATCAACTATGATCAAGCAGGCATTGTAGTTTTCTTTGCCTCCTGGGACAAGTCCTGTAACCCAGTCCATGTTGATGGTTTCCCATGGGTGTTTAGGGTCTTCTATATGTTGAAGTAACCCATACTTCTTCCCATGTTTCCTATTTGCCTTTTGGCATCTTTCACAAGTGATGGTGTATTCACTCAACTCTTGTTCCCACTTGGGCCACCAAGCTGTGCTTGCTACCCTCTTTTTGGTCCTGTCCTCACTCATGTGTCCCATATAGGGTCAGTAATGGCATTCCTGCAGGATCAGAGAGATGTGGTCCCTGTCTACCACTGTGAGTGAACTTGTGTGTTTGTTTCTCTGTGGCAGATAAGGACATCTATAAGGAAGAACTTGTTATCCTTATAGGCCCTCAACCAGGGTTCTTCCAGCTGGGATTCCAGTTCTGGACTCCTGTACTTTTATTGAGGGAGTTGTAGTAATATGCCACACTGTTTGTGTTTGGCATAAGACTTTAGTACTGCACTAAAAAATTCATTGTGCAGCTCTGAGGAGCTTATTCCCAATATGTGAGTTTCTGTTCCCTCTGAATCAGTGTTTCCACTGTCAAGGGTACCACTTCCTGGTGCCCATTCAGAGAATCTGAAGTTCCTCTTCCTGTGTATTTCCATGAAATGGATGGGGATCTTGGCTGAAACTTCAGGGCCATAAGCTGGATTGCTCTTGACATTATCCAGTGGCCATCTGCTAAGGCTATCTGCATTGGTATGACTTTTACCTTCTTTGTATATGATGGTAATGTTCCCTCTGTACTCCTGGATGGCTATCTGCCATCTCAGCATGTGTCTATTTGTGGTCTTCATTTTCAGTAAAGACTTCAAGGCTGTGCAGTCTGTGTGGACTTCAAAGACTGCACCCTCCAGATAATAATGGAGTTTTTCTAGAGCCCAGACTAGACATAGACATTCAGTCTGGGTGGACCCATACCTGGCTTCTGAATCTTTCAGTTGCCTAGAGATATAAAATATTACTCCCGCTCTTGGTTCACCATCCCCAATTTGTCTTTGTTGAAGGGCTGCTCCTAAGCCCTGACTACATGCTGCATCTATGTATAACTTGAATGGTAGTTCAAAGTCAGGTAAGATGAGCACAGGTGCATTTGTGAGCTCATATTTGATCCTCTCATATACATCCCTCCTTTCCTTGGTAATTTTAAAAACTACATCTTTTACACACAACTTGTATAAACTACTAGTTATGTGGGCAAAATTCTTGATGTGGTTTCTATAGTAGCTAGCAAACCCAAGGAAAGATTGCATCTCTTTGATGCTCTTTGGTACTGGCTTTTGCAGTACTGCTGCTACTTTATTACGGGCAATTGCCAGACTAAGACCTGAGACTTTATTTCCTAGAGCCAGTAGCTCTTTTTGGCCAAAATTACACTTTTTTAGTGAAATTTTCAGATTGATGGGTGTACATTTGCTTAGCACTCTGTCTATGTAATGTACATGGTCTTCCCATGTCTCTGAGTATATAATGATTTAATCAATATATACTACAATCCAGCCTTCCAATATTTCTTCTTGAAATATGGTGTCCATCATCCTTTGGAAGTGGGCTGGTGCATTTTTGATGCCAAATGGAATCCTAGTGTACTCATATATTCCCATATGGCATATTATTCTGAGTAATTTCATGGAGTTTGGTTTAAGTCCATTTTGGTGGAAACCTTTCATACAATCCATCTTTGTTATGTATTTGGCTTTTGCCAGTTTATCCAAGGCATGAGGTATCCTGGGTATAGGGTACCTGTCTGCTTTAGTGTAGTTATTCAGAGCTCTGAAGTCTCCACAAAGTCTAGATTTGCCATCATGCCAGGTGATCAGGACAGGAGTGGTTATTTCCACTATTTCATTATGTCCAATATTCCTGATGACATCCATGTCCAAGAGTTCATTGACATGTTTCTCAATTTCTTTCCTGGTTTCCAGGCTTTCTGGATAAGGAGGTCTGCTAAGAATGGGTGGATAAGGTCTTTCCACATCCAGATATAGTTCTATATCATGGCCTTTGATCTTGGCTAATGGTTCTTTACTGTAAGGTGTGGATATGAAACTTTGATTAAAAGTCAAGTACTTTTCCTGTCCTCAAAATTTGTTAAGGTAAAATTCAGGTAAAAATAGTATGAAATATTATTTTTAAGAGAAAACACGCCAAATTTTATTGTTTATAACTTTATTAGTATAAAACAATAATATAAAAATTTATTGTTTTACCAACAATAAAGATTTATCCAAAAAATACTCTACAAGAGATATTTTAAGGCTACAAAAGAAATTTCTTCAAGAGCAATTTCAATTGGAATTAATTGAGAAAAGAACTGCAAGCAATTAATTAAAGAACAAAGTCTTTAAAAAGAATATTAAAGAGAAAACATGCCCAAAAGTGACCAGAGTGAATTTGGAAACAAAGTGACAAAGTTTACAGTGATGAAAGATGCTTTAATTCACTTTTGGGGTGGTTCAGGGGTAAAAATGATTATAAGAGTTACAAACAATGATTATAATGATTTTTTCACGTGGTTAAAAGGATTAAAATGATTTAAAAGTGGTGGTTGGAATCTTTGATTGATTGGTTTAACAGTTTTAAACTAATTAATAAAAGGAAAAGATTCTAACATGAAGAGAAAAGTGGGGCAAAGAAGACATTCTTTTATAGCCATCAATTCTCTTACTCCAAAAGTAAAATTTACTCTTGTCAGTCGAGAAAAACAGTCTGACAACAAAAAAGCCAATTATGGCATCATTGAACCCTAGTTTAGACCAAAAAGGGCTGGTTTAAGCCATTTTTAGCCATTTTTAGCCATTTTAGACCCTTAAATCAGCCATTACTATAGCAATACCAGGCCTAGAGCCTTCAAAACACGTCCGAATGTGTGTCAGAGGCGTAGAAACCAGTTAAAACTGTTTTTATTATGATTGTTTTATCTTAAGGGTAGTTTTACCCTCTTGGCAACAGCTAAAACTACCCCAGTTGGTATCAAAACCTCATCATCAATTGAGTCCACAGACCCTGTAACTCAATTCCAGGCCAAAAGTGATGAACTTTTGCGTGAATTTTGACATCCCACGCCTGTCAGCAAGGAGTTTGGGGGTCTAGCTCCCCCTTAGAGCTGGAGTTCCTTTTCCCCCCCAAATTTAATCTTTCCAATTTATTTTTCCTTTAATTCCTCATCATGTATTATACTTATACTTTACATATGTAATTCAATTCAATTGTACAGTAAAATACAGTAATAATTGACACCTCATATGTAAATCAAAGTTCACTTATGTAATACACGCGCACATTTTGACATTTCAATTGAATTCAATTGAAAATACTTCAATTCCTCATAACTTCTAAACTAAACACAACACCTCAATTTTAACACAAAATTTGATGGTTAACACCACATGTGGTGTGAATTAAATTAAGGTTTTGAGGATTTTCAACTTTTGTATTGAAAATACTAAAAACTTAATTTAAGCTTATTTAGAGTTGAGTTACAAGCATTTCACTCAGAGGTGACCCCACCTGATTTTTTATGAGGAATCCAATGGTGAAATAATTTTTATATGTTTATTTATTGGATAAAAAGTTATAATAATTTTTATTTAACTTTTTTCCAAATTTATTTATTTTTTCACAATTTTGTTAAAATTTCATTTTTACTTAATTTTTTCAAGTATAAATGTAATTTTATACTTACAAAATTTAATGTATTTTTATTTTTAAATTGTAATTAATTTTTTATTTTTAATATAATTTTATATTTATATTTTGATTTTTATCTTAATAATATAAATGAATTTATTTTATTTATATTAATATGTTAATTTTGTATTTGTGGTCTTTTGGGTATATGAAATTACCTCTAAGGCTCACATTCCCTCCCCCTAAAAAAGAATATTACTTTGTAATATTGGTGTTTCTAGTGTTTCTGAATCTTCTGAGGAGTTTGGTAGCTTCTGGTATATCTTTTTCTTCTAACCATTCATCTTCACAAGTTGGGTCACTGTACCTAACAAGGTATTCCCTTACTTTCTTGGTTCTTAATTTCCTTTCTTTAAGAACTTTGGTAATTTTCTTAGCACCAGATGTCTCAATAGGAGGTATAACTTGGGGAATCTTATTCCTCAAGGGAAATTTCTCAGCATCACTAGATTTATATGGCTTTATCAAGCTCACTGGAAATGTAGGGTGCTTATTGCTAAGTTCTTCAGATAACTCTACTTCAACAGCATTTTCTCCATGGAGGGCCTTAATCACAAAAGGTCCAGCAAAGGAGTCTTTCAACTTTTTGCATCCTTTGATGTTATTGAAGTTAGTGGTGGATACAAGTACTAGGTCCCCCACTTTGAAATCTGGAGTTGCATGTGATTTATCCCATTTATCTTTAGCATATGGAAAAGAATCCTCCATGCATCTTACTGCATGCTTCCTAGCTTTGTCTAGCATACCTTTGAAGCTAGCAGCTGTGGGATGTATTTCAACTAAGTCTTTCCTCAGGGAATCTTGGGGTAACTTGGGGTTCCATCCTTTTTCTAGAATAGCAGGAGTCTGATTGGTACTGGCATGGATTGATGTTTTATATGCTAATTCCAGTGCTGGCAACAGAGTACACCAATCATGGGTAAATCCATCACAATCTTTGAATTCAAGGCCATATGCACAAAATCTTCTCACCATGTCTTCTAAGATTTGGATCATTCTTTCAGCCAGGCCATCAGTTTGTGGGTGGTAGGCTGTAGAGAAAGACAGTTTAGTGCCAAATAATTGGTGAAGATTTGTCCATAGTGCTGAAGTGAATTTGGGATCTCTATCACTGATGATATTTGTAAATATACCAGTCCACGACACTACTCTATTCCATATCAGAAGAGCTGTATCCATGGCTGTATCATCTTTGTGACATGGTAAAAAGATGGGAGTTTTACTGAATATGTCCACAATTACTAGGCAAGCATTATAGCTCCTGTCACCTCCTGGTGGTAGGCCAGTTACCCAATCCATATGGACAATTTCCCAAGGTCTGTTTGGTTCTTGGATCTTTATCATATTTCCAAGTCTTTTGCCAGTGGATTTATTGGCTTTTTGACATCTGTCACAGGTTTTGCAATACTCTGCAATATCTTTCTGCCACATTGGCCACCATATGCAGGTCTTCACTTTCCCTCTTGTTCTGTCTTCAGACAGATGTCCTGAAAAGGGACTATCATGGCATTCTTTCAGTACAAGATTGATTAATGACCTGTCTACAACTGTCATGACACATGTGTGCTTGGTTCTGTGGTAAATTATACCATTCAGTAGGTGAAATCTTCCTTCATCATAAGATTTTCTCCATACTTCATCCAAGGCATGTATTAGAGAGTTGTCTTTATAGTCTTTGTTAAGTAATTGGCATAAGATGCTACAATTCCTATCCTGAGTATAGCTGCTTCTGACTTCTTCAAAGAAGGTGGTGTTCAAGTCTGTAACACTTATTCCTTCTATTGGAATTTGTGGTGAAGCTTCTTCTGGCACATAAGCAGGATTATCAATATTATTTGGTAATGGCCATCTTCTTAGTCCATCTGCATTCTTATGAATATTCCCATCCTTATGAACAATAGTCATATTTCCTCTGTATTCTTGTATGGCTATTTGCCATCTGAGCATGTGTCTGTTGGGTGTTTTCATGTTCAAAAGTGATTTGACAGCTGTACAATCTGTTATTACTTCAAAAACACATCCCTCTAAGAAGTAGTTTAATTTCTCCAAGGCCCAGACAAGGCATAGACATTCCATTTGACTTGCTCCATATCTGGCTTCAGTTGGTTTGATTTGCCTGGATATGAAACATATGGGTCCTTCTACAGGCTTATCATTTATGATCTGAACTTGGTGAAGTGCAGCACCCAGTCCATCCCCTGATGCATCAATATACAGTTTGAAAGGCAATTTAAAGTCTGGCATCAGTAAGAGTGGAGCAGTGGTCAATGCTTCTCTTAGAGACTCAAAAGCTTTGACTCTGTCAACAGTCATCTCAAACACTGTGTCTTTGTCACACAACTTATAAAGTGGTCTTGCTATGGATGCAAAATCTTTAATGTGTTGCCTGTAATATCCTGCAAAACCTAAGAATGACTGAATTTCCTTTTTATTCTGAGGCATGGGCTTTAATAATACTGCTGCAACTTTGTTTTTGTCAATTCCAAGGGACAAACCAGATACAACATGTCCTAGTGCTTTAAGTTCTTCAAATCCAAAATGACATTTCTTCAAGGAGATTTTCATGTTTACTGATTGGATTTTTGTCAAAACTCTTGATAATCTGTACATGTGCTCCTCCCAAGTCTTTGAAGAGATAATAATGTCATCAATGTAAATGATTAACCATCCCTCTGAGAGTTCTTCAGGGAAGATTTCATTCATCATTCTTTGGAAGTGTGAAGGTGCATTTTTGATACCAAAGGGCATCCTTAAGTATTCATACACTCCACAATGAACAATAATTCTCAAGTATTTTCTTGCTCTTGGTGTTACCACATTTTGATGGAATCCTTTAAGGGCATCCATAGTGGTTATATACACTGCTTGAGATATTTAAGTAAGGGCAATTTGGATTTTTGGTATTGGGTATCTGTCTGGGACAGTGTAAGTGTTCAGAGCTCTAAAGTCCCCAACCATTCTGGATTTTCCATTATTCCACGCCACTATAACTGGTGTAGTTATTTCTACTTCCTCATTGTGGCCTACTTTTCTTATTACACCAAGGTCTAGAAGTTCTTTGATATGAATTTCTAGAGCTTCTCTTGATTTTGGACTTGCTGGATAAGCAGGTCTTCTTAAGAGTGGTGGATAAGGTCTCTCAATGTTAAGAATGATGTCAACTTCATGACCAATAATTGCTCCCAGGGGTTCTTTGTCTGTAGCAAATGCTCCTCTGTGGTCATACAAAAGGGAAGAAAGTTCATTTTCTTGTTTATCAGTCAGATGAAGGCTTATTTCAGCCTCATTTAACTGTTCAGACTTGAATTTCTCTAACTCTAAGTTGACTGGTGATACTTTGTTTACTGTAATTTGTCTTTTAAATGGTAAAAAGGCAAATTTCTGGCGCTTATTGTCCCCAATTGTAAAGTATCTGTCTTTGTTATTATGTAAATCTATCCCATACATGATTAAATAGTCATTTCCCAATATAAAATGGGTACTAGAGCAATTTTCCATAACAACAAATTCAACTGTGATCCTTAAATTCCCATTTATGTGTGGGAATATGACATTGGTCTCAAAGATTCCTAATGCTTTCATTGGGTTACTTGCACTGTTGAATTTTATACCATCAATTGGTAACAATTGGTCTTCAAATTTGGTACACAAGTCTTAAGAAAAGATTTTCCAACACAGGAGCAGAAGGCTCCTGGGTCAAGCAAACGTTTGGTGGGCTTGCTTTCAATCACCACTTCTGTTATACAGGAGTTACCAGCTGTATAACCTTTCCCTCTGTTTGGTTTTGTTTTCATAAGTTGTGCATCTTGAACTTTTGATAAATCAAGCTGACCATTGCTCAATTGTGGAAAGTGGGAATAAGATTCCATGATGTCAAAAGTGGCATTGATATTTGCTATATCTTTTGAAGATTCAGAAAATATGGATGACTTATCATCTGAATTGTCTTCAATTATGTCTTCTTTTTAAACATCTGGTCCCTTTTCAATGTCAATTTCATTGATTTCCCCCCTTTTTGGACATGTATTGGCTAAATGGGTGGTGCTTTGGCAAATATGGCATTTTCTGACTGTATCTGCAGATTTATATTTAATATTACTAGAATTTTCTTTGGGGTTTTTGTCCACAGAATCTTTCCAAGGTGTATTAAACCTTGTTTTAAGATTCACCCTACTAGAACCAATTTTGGTTCTGGTGGTTACTTCTGCTAGTATATTGATGATATCCTCTGCTGAAGATTGTTCAGTAGTCCTGCTTTTGACAGCATGCTCTAAGTCACCCCCACATTGTCTCAGAATTTTTCTATGGATCATAAATTCTGACATGTCAGGATATAATGCTGTTAATCTGTCCTTCTGTTGGCAAAACCATGGTAAAGCTTTGTCTTTATCAGCATTAAATTTGGCAGATTCAAAGGTTGTTTCAACTTTAAACCTCCAAGCATTATTTGCCCATTTGTTGATGATTTGGGCTTTCCACCAAGTCCAACTCTGGTGTCCATGTGCTTGTCTTGTTTTGATGTACCATCTGTGAGCTGATCTGGTAAACAAGGTGTTAAACCTGGCTGTTACCAATCTGTCTGGTAATTCAAAATCCTCTTTGATCGTGTCAATACCTCTCATGAATTCCATATGGTCATACTCTCCTTCACCACTGAAGTGGGGCCATTCTTTAAGTTTTGGCACTTCTTTCAAGAGTGCTTGGCCCATTGATGGTTCCAAGTTATGAAAAGAAGTGGATAATTCATTTTTTAATTGTGAATTATCAGGATCCAATACTTGTGGATTTGAAATTCTTGTGCCCTCATTTTGATTTAGAGGTGTAGACATTCTTGGTAAGGTGTTCAGTATTTGTTCAATGTCATTCATTTTACTGTTGCTACACCTTTGGGAATTTCTGTATTCATGTTGGAAGCTTTGTATTAAATTTATTACTTCAATTTTATACATGTCTTCCTTATGTGTCAGTTCTTGCCATAACTTTGTCTGTCTTGAATTATCAGCAGTGACTTGATTCAATTTTATTGATAATTTTGATACTTCTTCTTGTGAAGCATCAAAACACTTTTTCAAGGCAATGGTATATGTCTTTACTTCAGTAAATGAATTTGAAATGTCATCAAGGACTTTCTTGTTATCTGTCTTGATAATCTTTTATGGCTTGTTTAATTCTTGTTTCAATTATGTCATCAATATTGAATTTAGAATATTTATCTGTTAATTCTTGAATAATGGCAGATTGTTCATTCATTTTATTGTTAGAAGAATTATCATTATTGGAATTTTTAATTGTTCTTAAAACTTTTTCAAAACACATAAGTGTTTCATTAATTTGGCACACACTGAGGTTGTTTGCTTTAATGTTGTTACAAATGGTTTCATTTTTATCAGAAAGATGTTTTTTCACGTCATTTATAGCATTATACAACTCTGGGATGGAATCAAATATGTCAGAAATCATTTCTGGAACCTTAATCTGGCTTCCTCCTTCTTCTGTAATTCCATCATGGTTCTGGCCATCTGAAATACATTTTCCATGGCATCCTGCTGAATCTTTGGGATTCTGTAGCCCTGGCTGTAGGGTTTTGGGGCTGGTGCCTTCCCTTTGCCCTTGTTTGGAGTTTGTGGCTGCTTTTTCATGTTGGAATTGCTGCTGCTGGCCACTGGGGCTGTTTTTGGCACTGGTTTGGCTGGTGGAGGGTTGTTTTTCCTCCATTCTAGTGTCAAAAGCATCATGTTTTTCTTCTCCATCAATGGATGCCATCCATTGAGCAATTTGCAAGTGTTGGGATGGCCCAAGAATTTTCTTACTGTCAGGTAAGAATTCATGCAATTCTTCCACAGGTCTGCAAGGATCTGGTACTCCTTGAATTGAAGTGCATTGTTGTATGCACTGTGGCTGGCTTTGTATACGTCCACAGAGGCTTGTTGTGGCGGTGTCAGCTCTTTTTGAAGGTAAAATAGTATTATCAGCTTCAGAATGACCCAATTTAGTTGTTTGGAAGTCATCAACTGACCCTTTTCCTTCTGTACCTGGTTGGCTTCTGCCATAATCACGTCTATTACCTTTTTGGGAGCTGCTTGAGGGGTTGTAGCTGGATCCTGACCTGGTTGAAGGCATAATTATGGTTAAAAAAGGCTTAAAATAGTATTTTTACGTCAAAAACTTACTATTGGACAAATTCTTAGCCTTCTGAAGAGTATTACTTATGTCCAAGTTAATTAATTCAGAAGATATTGGTTCAGGTTGGTTATTTTGAGTCACAATAACAGTACTATTATGATCAGAATTAACAGTACTGGCAGGGATAATGCTGGTTACTGTTGAGGCTGTTTCAATGTTTTCTTGTCTTACCACGTTGTCAGACACTAAAATTAATGAAAAAAGCCAATTAATTAAGTAAAAAAAGGTTATTTAAAAAAAGAAATAAAAATATAAGCCTCACTTATAATATGAAAAAAAAGTTATTTTTTATGGATTTTTTGAATTATAAGTATTTTTTATATGTTTTTAAATTTTTCAATATAAGAAAAAAGATTTAAAGAGAGTAAAAAATATGTCACAGGTAAAATATCACGGCTGGGCCCCCAAATGTAAGGTGTGGATATGAAACTTTGATTAAAAGTCAAGTACTTTTCCTGTCCTCAAAATTTGTACAAGGTAAAATTCAGGTAAAAATAGTATGAAATATTATTTTTAAGAGAAAACACGCCAAATTTTATTGTTTATAACTTTATTAGTATAAAACAATAATATAAAAATTTATTGTTTTACCAACAATAAAGATTTATCCAAAAAATACTCTACAAGAGATATTTTAAGGCTACAAAAGAAATTTCTTCAAGAGCAATTTCAATTGGAATTAATTGAGCAAAGAACTGCAAGCAATTAATTAAAGAACAAAGTTTTTAAAAAGAATATTAAAGAGAAAACACGCCCAAAAGTGACCAGAGTGAATTTGGAAACAAAGGGACAAAGTTTACAGTGATGAAAGATGCTTTAATTCACTTTTGGGGTGGTTCAGGGGTAAAAATGATTATAAGAGTTACAAACAATGATTATAATGATTTTTTCACGTGGTTAAAAGGATTAAAATGATTTAAAAGTGGTGGTTGGAATCTTTTATTGATTGGTTTAACAGTTTTAAACTAATTAATAAAAGGAAAAGATTATAACATGAAGAGAAAAGTGGGGCAAAGAAGACATTCTTTTATAGCCATCAATTCTCTTGCTCCAAAAGTAAAATTTACTCTTGTCAGTCGTGAAAAACAGTCTGACAACAGAAAAGCCAATTATGGCATCATTGAACCCTGGTTTAGACCAAAAAGGGCTGGTTTAAGCCATTTTTAGCCATTTTTAGCCATTTTAGACCCTTAAATCAGCCATTACTATAGAAATACCAGGCCTAGAGCCTTCAAAACACGTCAGAATGTGTGTCAGAGGCGTAGAAACCAGTTGAAACTGTTTTTATTATGATTGTTTTATCTTAAGGGTAGTTTTACCCTCTTGGCAACAGCTAAAACTACCCCAGTTGGTATCAAAACCTCATCATCAATTGAGTCCACAGACCCTGTAACTCAATTCCAGGCCAAAAGTGATGAACTTTTGCGTGAATTTTGACATCCCACGCCTGTCAGCAAGGATTTTGGGGGTCTAGCTCCCCCTTAGAGATGGAGTTCCTTTTCCCCCCCAAATTTAATCTTTCCAATTTATTTTTCCTTTAATTCCGCATCATGTATTATACTTATACTTTACATATGTAATTCAATTCAATTGTACAGTACAATACAGTAATAATTGACACCTCATATGTAAATCAAAGTTCACTTATGTAATACACGCGCACATTTTGACATTTCAATTGAATTCAATTGAAAATACTTCAATTCCTCATAACTTCTAAACTAAACACAACACCTCAATTTTAACACAAAATTTGATGGTTAACACCACATGTGGTGTGAATTAAATTAAGGTTTTGAGGATTTTCAACTTTTGTATTGAAAATACTAAAAACTTAATTTAAGCTTATTTAGAGTTGAGTTACAAGCATTTCACTCAGAGGTGACCCCACCTGATTTTTTTTTTATGAGGAATTCAATGGTGAAATAATTTTTATATGTTTATTTATTGGATAAAAAGTTATAATAATTTTTATTTAACTTCTTTCCAAATTTATTTATTTTTTCACAATTTTGTTAAAATTTCATTTTTACTTAATTTTTTCAAGTATAAATGTAATTTTATACTTACAAAATTTAATGTATTTTTATTTTTAAATTGTAATTCATTTTTTATTTTTAATATAATTTTATATTTATATTTTGATTTTTATCTTAATAATATAAATAAATTTATTTTATTTATATTAATATGTTAATTTTGTATTTGTGCTCTTTTGGGTATATGAAATTACCTCTAAGGCTCACATTTACCAATGGCAAATGCCGGTCTGTTCTTTCTCAGCATCTTCGGTAAACTTAGTTTTTGTTTACCGGTGAGGGTAGTGCTAAACTGTCCTTCTCTGAATTCATTGAGAAGTTCTTCTAGTGGATCTAGAGAAGGTATATGGTATATATCAAGTGAAAATTTCTTTTCCTTGTTGGTACCAATGGTAATGTGCCTATTTTTACTGTTGTAAATATCTATGCCATACATCCTCTGGTAGTCTGTTCCCAGTAGGAACCCTTGGATGTGGGCATTATCAAGCACTACAAACTCTGGGTTGAGTCCGATATTACCCTTCCTGTGGGGTATATTTATCTCTTTGATAATTGTACCAATGGAAGTCATCTTCCCTGAGGCACTTTTGAAGTTCTTTGCCTTGGTGGGCAAGAGCTGTTTTTCCCAATTGGGGAAGTGGTTATCCAGATAATTTCTGGCCACTATGGAGAAGTGTGCCCCACTATCAATGATCAATGGATGTTGAGAATTGTCAATACAGACAGTCATTTTAGTGGCTGTTCCATGTATATATGACATTCCTTTGGTTGGTGTAACCAGGAATGTTTGTGCATCTTGTTTGTGTTTGCACAAGGTTTTATTGGCAGTATCCTGTGGCATGCCTGCTTCCAACTGTATGTCCTGAATTTCTAGTGGGGGTTCCTCTTGGTATTCTACTAGAGATTCTTTTCTTGGGTCTTGGTCATCATCAGATGGTTCTCTGATGGCATCACCCATGGAGTCTGATTCAGAATACTCTGTTGGGGATTCCTCCTCTGGGACTTTATAAATGGCATAGACTTTTTTCTTTGCCTTTGGACAGTTGCTGGCATAGTGGTCTGTTGAATCACAATTGTGACAAGAATTTTTCATCTTTTTCACTTCTGCCACTCTTTCTTTGGGTTTGTCTTTAAACTCTACCCTGAAAGGTTGTTTCTCTCTGAAACCACTGCTCTTATATGGGGTGAATTTCCTTATAATAGTTCTTTTCCTTATGTCTTGTAAGGTATTAGCAATGTCATCTAGAGTGCAATTTTGGTTGCATCTGCATTTTACTGCATGCTCCAGTTCTCCTGGCAGTTGTGTCAGAGGTTTGTGGTTCCTCATTTGGATATTCATCTGAGGATCAATGGCTTTAAGTCTTTTAGACTGTCTAAGACACCACTCATATGGATCTTTGTCCACAGAGTATTTGTCATTGTCAAATGACATTGTCTTTTGCCATATCCAAGTTCCATTACTGAACCTTTGGATGATTTGACTCTTCCACCATGGCCAGTTCCTTCTTCCATGGATTTATTTCATTTCTGTGTACCATATACTAGCATGACCTTCAAATGCAGTATTTAATCTAGCAGTAAGCAAGTAGTCTGGTATTCTTGGTACATCAATGAAGAGTCCATCAATATAATCTATGAGTTCCATATGATCATATTCTCCTGATCCAGAGAATTTGGGCCAGCTTGAGGCCTCAGGAAGCTGTTTCAAGGCTTCCTTCTCTGAATAAGACATGCCATCTCCTTCCTGGTGTTGTGATGGAGATCTTTCCTTATTCATCAACATGGCATCTGGTTTGATGTCATCTTGTTGATATGAATTTTCTATAGCTTAGCCTTGTGGTTGGGGCTTCAAGTTATGGTAGACATTAAACAATTTGTTTATGTCTTGGTCCAGAAAATCCATGTCCCTTCTTCTGTGGTGTTGTTCTTCAAAGACTAGATTGAGTCTTTTGTTGGTTTCTTCAGAGGCTTTGCTCAATTGAGCATGTCCTTCTTGAAGATTCTTAATTTTTTTATCCATGGAGGCTGTTAATTTCTCATCCTCTCATGGATTGCTTCAAGTTCTGAAAACTGTTTTGCAGATTTCTCAGCATATTTGGACCTTTGTAACAACAGTGTATCATTGTTGATGTTACTCTCAGATGTGACAATGTTATGTTCAGTCTGAGTGGGGGTAATGTTTCTATTACTAAGACTAATGATTCTAGAGTTGTTTAAAGCTACTTCTGGTTCTTGTGCACTTCTTTCACCAAGCTCAACAACTTATGGATCATGGGGTATGATTATTTCTGCCTTTGGCTGAAATAGGTCTTGTTTTTCCCCTTATATCCTCTTCTTCTCCTGGAAACCTCCTAGAAGTGTGAAGAGTGGTGACTCTTGGTCATTGATCTGTTGGTGTCTGAATGGTGTGAAGCCACTGGAGAGCTGATTTGGCCTGCTCCTTGTGAGCCTGAAGGAATCTGAGTAGGCCCTGTCTGGGTTAACTGTTTTTCTATAGCTTGAATAGTGGCTTGATTCTCCCTTATCCTCTGTGCCCTTGCCTCCAGGAGTCTGAACTGTCTGGTAGGATTCCAATCTTTGGTGATTATCATAAGGCCTTTGAAGTGTATCTCTTTGAGACAGATCTTCTGGAAACTTGCTCCAATTTCTACCCAGTGAGATGCCAGGTTGAACCTCTTTTTGTCCATGCTCCATTGATACAAATCTTTGAGGAGTTGGTGGAGCTGAAGAACTTGATCCATATCCTTCCAGTCCTCTGGTTTGAGGTTCCTGTTGAATTGGAGTGTGAATGGCAGGGTTGATATTATCTCCCTCATTGTTTTGCCATCCACCAATGTGTCCAAGGTGTCCTTGTCCAGGTCTTCTGGTTCTGGACAAGCCTTCTCTGTCCTCTGGCTGGTTCCTTTGGAAGCCAAGGTCTCTGAGGTATACAGGTGACATATCAGTGTTTTCAACCAGTCAAAAACTTTATGTTCTTAGGGTATTTACCTTTGACTGTGCCTTGTACAAATTTGTTGTCTGCTGATTTGGGAAATCTACCTTTAGAGGTTACAACTGGGTTAATTATAGTAATCTTCCCTGAACAAGTTGTTAAGGTTGGTTTACCTTGTATTGATGAAGAGTTTTGTGGTTTTCTACTTCTCTGGGTGGCTATTGGTGTCCACTTCTTTGCTGTAATCAGGCCTTCACTGTGCCTTTTTCCTTTGCCCTTGCTGCCTTCTGGTTCTGAGGGTGTCAATGGTGTGTTGGCCTGTGACTGGGTTTCAAGTGGGATATAATTCTCTTCCACTTAATCAAAGTAGGAAAAAGAGGGCTCATGTCAGTTGAGACTTCTTAAATGCTGTTTGCACTTCTAATAATGGCCTCTGGGCTTGTATGTTACTACAATATGCCCTGTATAATGAAAGTGTAATTGAA
The DNA here is from genome assembly GCA_023105745.1 of Austropuccinia psidii. Taxonomy (NCBI): domain Eukaryota; kingdom Fungi; phylum Basidiomycota; class Pucciniomycetes; order Pucciniales; family Sphaerophragmiaceae; genus Austropuccinia; species Austropuccinia psidii. The sequence continues at coordinate 7,683,209 of JALGQZ010000018.1, forward strand.
TTAACAATTCCACGTCAGAATTACAGCTTTTGGTACCCTGTTACACTGTTTGTGTGCCAGTATCCCACAGATACACTTGTGGCTTTCAGGTTTAATCTGTATAAGTGTAATTGAGTTAACAATACACTTAACCACACCTCAACTGTTGGTTTGACAGTCAGAGGTGTCCTTATTTAATGAAAAATACAGGACTTATTGATGGCTTATGTGTTTTTATATGTAAAACACACCAAAAATAAAGGTCTTGTGGGTATTAGCCACGTGACAGATACTCTTATAATATGAGTATGAAATGGTGCATAGACCAATTTAATAAATAAAATATATAATATATATATATATTAAGAACAAATATGCCTAAAAATGTAAAACAAAATGTCAGGAATAAAGAAAATAAGTGAAAAAACTTACTTTTAAGGTCCAAAAAAGGTTTAAAAACATGGCCAGGCCCCCAAAATGTCAGGCTGAGTCTATGATAAAAGTATTATAAATGTATTTACAACTTCTAACTATGACTGTAGCATGGTAAAAAAGGATTAACAAGAGTTTAATTTAAGAATAAAAGGGCTTTACTATATTGAATATAGTGGTGGTGAGCGCTGTTGAAAGCCCTGGGTGCAGCTTTACCTGTTGGGTTACAATAATAAAGACTACAATAGTTAAAATTATAATTATACCTGTTTACTACCCAATATTAAAACTGTTTTTGACAGTTTACTACGTAGGGTATTCAATAGCAGGATGAGGAAAGCAATTCTGGTTGTGAAAAGCCTCCTTTTTATCCTGAAATGGGGTGGAAAGGGTGCTAGAACTTTCCACATAGAGGAAGTGAAGGTTTTTCACTCTCTGAGACAGGCTTGTGGTTTGCTAAAACCTGTATTAATCTGTATTGGGCTCAGATGTGGTTTTGAAACCACATCTGGGCAGTTTTCACCAATACGGGATGACAATTTTCATCTGGGGACCTCACAGCCTGATTCTGACGTGTATGACGCATAGAATGCTGTACAGAAACTGTATGGGACCCCAGCATTGACTGAAAGATGACCTATTGAATTAAAAACAAGCTTCTTTGTCTATTTGATACCTCATATTCATGATTATGGGACATTATCCCATGGTAAAGCTGTATTGGTCAGAATGTGGGATTTTGACCTTAACACAACTGTAACTTTGTCAATTCTTGAGATATCAACCTCAAAACTGAATCAGTGCGTAACCCTGTATGTGCTCTACACAATGGTACCTTATTTGATATGGTTATAATTAAATATGGCAAAGGTATGCGATGTACAAGGTTTTTGTACATATGCATGGTTTAGGCAAAAAGCTGTATTGGGCTTGTTTGCCCCATAAATTCTGCTATAGTGGAGATATGAGGAAATGGATGACACCATCAGATAGCCCCGATTGTGATCTTTCAAAAAAGACCCCACTTTAGGTATCTCACACTAAAACTGCAAAGGTTGGATGAGAGGTGAATGGTTTGTTCACCCTTATTTGGCCATAACTCAAGTAATACTGGTGCTAGCTCAGTTTGGCTAGTACCATTGGATAGCCCTGGATTAGAGTTTCATTTTGAGTACCCATTTGATGGGGTTAAGCCTCTCCTTCTGGATTTTAGATGAGAGGTGAAAATTAAGGTTTATGCTCAGCAACAACTTTGAGCAGGAATAACTTTGTTATTGATTGTCCTATGATAATGGGACTTATATATTAAGAAAGGGGTGAGTTTCCTCTTTCTTTTGATACCTTTTGAGATGATTTGGCTCAGCTCCATGTTTTGGTGGTATCTTGGCTATACCATTGGTTTATGGTATTTTGGCTGTCATGCTTGTGCTCTGGTTTGGAGTCACAGGCTGACACACAGAGTATTTGAAATTTTCAAATGACATGGTCTTTTGACATATCCAAGTACCAATCCTCTAATTTTGGATTTTTTGACTCTTACAACATGGATTTCTTTCATCTCTGTGCACCAAATACTAGCATGTACTTTAAATGCTTTATACAATCTAGCGGTAATGCAGTAATATGGTATGCTTGGTACATCAGTGAACAGTCCATCAATATAATCAATGGGCTCCATATTATCATATTCTCCTGTGCCATAGAATTTGGGCCAGCTTGAGGCCTCTGGAAGCTGTTTCAATTTTTCCTTCTCAGAATAATATTTGTTGTCTCCATCTTGGTATTGAGATGGATACCTTGTCTTATTCTCCAACAGGGCATCTGGTTTGATGTCTTTTTGGTGGTATGGATTATCCAAAACATGGCCTTGTGGTTGGGGATTCATGTTTTGGTAGACATTAAACAGTTTGTTCAAGTCCTGATCCAGAAAATCTCTGTCCCTTCTGCTGTGGTGCTTTTCTTCAATAACTTGATTAAGTCTTTTATTGGTTTCTTCAGAGGCCTTTTTCAGTTGAGAATGGCCTTCTTGAAGGGCTTTAACAATTTTGTCCATGGAGGCTGTTAATTCTTTCATCCTCTCATGGCTTTCTCGGAGTTCTTCAAACTGCTTTTGAGTTTGCTCTGCAAATTGGGACATTTGTAACCACAGTGCATCACTGTTTAAGTTACTCTCTGGTGTAACAACACTGTGTTCATTCTGAGTGGGGGTAATATTTCTATTATTGGGGCTACTGATTCTATAAATATTTACAACTATTTCTGGCCCTTGTGTATTTATTTCACCAAGTCCAACAGCTTCTGGCTCATTGGGTCTGACTTGTTCTGCCTTTGGCTGAAAGATCTCTTGTTTTTGCCCTTGCATCCTTGTCTTCTCCTTGAGACTACCTGGGATTGTGAATAATGGTGACTCTTAGAAACTGATCTGTTGGTACCTGAATGGGTTGAAGCCATTTGAGAGCTGGGTTGGTCTGCTCCTTGTGAGCTTGAAGTAATCAGAGTAGGCCCTGTTTGGTTCAGCTGTTCTTCTATAGCTTGGATATTGGCTTGATGCTCCATTATCCTGGTTGCTCTCTCCTCCAGGATTCTGACCTTCCTGGTGGGATTCCATTCTTTTGTGATTACCATAAGGCCTTTGAAGGATATCTCTTTGAGACATATCTTCTGGAAACTTGCTCCAAGGTCTTCCCAGTCTGATTACAGGTTGAACATCTTCTTGTCCATGCTCTATTGGAAAATATCTTTGAGGAGTTGGTGGAGCTGAAGAACTTGATTCATATCCTTCCAGTACTCTGGTTTGAGGGTTCTGTTGAACCAGAAGGTGAATGGTAGAGTGGGTATGATTTCCCTCAGTGTCTTTCCATCCACCACTGTGTCCAAGGTGCCCTATTCCAGGTCTTCTGGTGCTGGACAAGCCTTCTCCTTCCTCTGGCTGGTTCCTGAGGTGTACAGGTGACATATCAGTGTTTGCAAGCAGTCAAAAACTTAATGTTCTTAAGGTATTTACCTTTGACTGTGCCTTGTACAAATTTCTTGTCTACTGCTTTTGGTAATTTGCCTTTTGAGGGTATAACTGGGTTAATTATTGTAATATTCCCTGTACAAGTGGTTAATGTTTGTTTATGTTATATTGATGCAGAGCTTTGTGGTTTTCTACTCCTCTGGGTGGCAATTGATGTTCAATTATTTGCTGTAATGAGGCTTTCACTGTGCCTCTTTCCTTTGCACTTGCTGCTTTCTGGTTCTGCAGGTATCACAGGTGTACTGCCTTGTGATTGGGTTTCGAGTGGTATGAAGCTTTCTTCCACTGAATCAAAGAGAAAAGAGGGCTTATGTCAGTTAAGAATTCTTAAAATGCTGTTTGCACGTCTTAGAATGGCATCTGGGCAATATATTTCTATATTATACCCTTGTATTATGATTGTGCAATTGAAATTATCAATTACACATCACAAATACAGCTTTGTGAATTTCAGGTGCACTATTTGTATACCAGTATCTCACAGATTGACTTGTAATTAACAAGTGTAATCTCAGAAGTGGTTATGTAATGGGCAATTGAAATTATCAATATACCCAACCATGCCTCTGATACTATTATTTACAGTAAGAGAGGTGTTCTTTTCAATTAAAAAAGAGCTGTATTTATGGATTTGTAAGTGTTTCAATATGAAAAACATGCCAAAAATAAATATGATGGTGATTAAATTGTAATCAACCATGTGAAAAACAATAAAAAAAACACAGTGGTATATAATTATATACCACTCAATAATAATAATAATATATGTATTATATCATTTTTAACACTTTTTACACCTAAAAAGAGAAACAATAATGTCAGAAATTAAGAATATAAGAGAAAAAACTCACTTTTTGTGTGAGAAAGGTCCAAAAAAGTCAAAAACATGGTGAGGCCCCCAAAATGTCAGGCTGAGTCTACGCAACTCTAACTGTGACTGTGACACGGATAAAGATTGATAAAAAAGGTTTTTAAAAGGTACTAAAAGGGCTTTACTAAAGAATTTTAGTGGTGGTGAGTGCTGTTGAAAGCCCTGGGTGCAATAATTATCTGTGGGGTTACAATAATAGCTACTACAATACTTAAGATGAGAAGTATACCTGATTTTTTCCCAAACGTATAACTGTTTTGGACAGTATTACTATGTAGGAATTCAAGAGCAGGATGAGAAAACCATTTCTGGTTGAAAAAAGGCCTCCTTTCATCCTAAAATGAGGTGGAATGGCCCTCTAGACCATCCATGTAGAGGAAGTGAAGAGTTTTTAACTTCAGAGTACTGGATTGTGGTTTTCACAAGGCCTTTATACTCTGTATTTGGCTCAGATGTGGTTTTGAAACCACATCTTGGCAGTTTTTACCAATACAGGGTGAAAATTTTCATCTGGGACCACACAGCCCTCTTATGACATGTATTATGTATGGAATGCTGTACAGAACCTGCATGGGACCTGAGTATTGAATGAACTATGAAGTATTGAAGTAGAAACATTCTTCTTTGTATGTTTGACACCTCATAATCATGGTTTTGGGATATTATCTCACATTAAGGCTGTATTGGTCTAACTGTGGGATTTTGAACTTAAAACTTCCATAACTTTGTCTGTTTCCAAGATATTGAGCTCCAAGCTGGTTCATTGTGTGGGCCCGAATGCTATCTACACAATGATACCTCATTTGGTATGGGTAACATTAAATATAGCAAAGTTATGCCATGTAAAAGGTTTGTTATCCATATGTATCATTTTCTGAAAATCTGTATGGAGATTGTTTTCCCATAACTTTTGTTCTAGTCAGATACCCCTGATTGTGCTCTACAAGTATCCCACACGAAAACTGTGGAAGTTGGATGAGAGGTGAATATTTTATTCAGCCTTATTTGACCTTCTTTTGGCCATAACTTCTGTAGTTTTGGTGCTAGCTCAGTTTGGTTAGTACCATTGGATAGCCATGGCTGAGAGCCTCTGTTTGGATCCCCATTTGATGGGGTTAAGCCTCGTCCTCTAGATTTCTGATGGGGTAAAAATTAAGGTTCATCCTCAGCAACAGCTTTGAGCAGGAATAGCTTTGTTATTATTTGTCCGATGAAGATGGGAATTGTATATTTGGAAAGAGGTGAGTTTCCTCTTTTGTTTGATAACTTTTGGGCTGATTTGGCTCAGCTCCATGTTCTGATGGTATCTTAGCTTTACCATTGGTTTATAGTATTTGGCTGCCATGCTTGTGCTCTGGTTTTGGGTCAAGCGCTGACACTTTTATTCCACCATCATCAATAAAAATTCCTGAACTTTCTGGTATTTATTCTTGGATTATCCAGGTCATTTGGGCTTGGTATACTGCTACTGAGCTGGTGGCTCCTTGGGTAGTCTTGTGAGTTGCATCTTTCCAAGGTGTGAGATGTGTCTATGAAAATGTTGATAATATTACTATTAATCAGCAGTGCTATGACTCTTCTTATAAGCTATAATAATAAAAAAGTATTATAGCCACAATTAAATAATTAGTTAATTAATTATTTCTTTTACTTGTTATAAACTACTAGTCATTATAACAGTAAGAAGTAATTGTCTACAAGAATTAATTACAATAAGTATTTAATGATAAAACTTCTTATTAAAATAATAAAACTATTTTAATTTATAATTATTTTTTACAAGAATAATTATAATTATAATTCTTGAAGAAAAGAAATATTAGAACAAAACTTCAAGGATTAATTATAAACCACTCATTAATACTCCAATGAACCTTAAAAGAATATAGTAGAGAGATTTGATGGATAAATTATGGACTTAAGTAATCCAAATTGATTTATAGCAATATCAAATAAATATATAGTTGATTTCTATGATTTCACTTCAGAAAAGATTAACTAACACTTACTTGGTAATAATTGTATAGTTGGATAATAAGATGATTTGGAAAAAATAGACAGAGGAGGCCTCTTTTAAGTCAAAGACAGCTCACAGAGGCGTTCCATGGAGCAAAATGAAAGCAAGTGAGTTAGAAAACAATAATTGTTTTTGGATTAATGATTGCATCATATATTTTCATAATTACTTAATTGATGCTTTTATGTGACTACCAACCCAAATATGGTCAAGAATAAAAGCAGTAACAACTGTAAATCTTCTTTTATTTCAAAATAAAAGTTAATTTGTCAAATCTATAAAAGTAATTGGAAATTTCATCGCAGGTTGTATTTTCTGTGAGTTTGTGAAGATTCAGTATTTCATGTGGAATCGGCAAAAATAGACTTTAAGTAAGACTTTTTATTTTACTCATTAAACTGCCATTCTTTTTGGCTTATTTATGGAAAATTCTATTCTCCATTAGGCCTAAAAGATTCAGAAGAATTAATTAATAATTGTACTTTTAATGAATTTTGGAAGTTGTTACCTCATTTCTACATAGAATTGCAAATAACACTATATGGCATGTTGCTATGAGGTAAAGCAATTGATACTAGTCCAAAAAGGGTATTAATTACTCTATTGGGGTTTATTCATTTAAAATAATTAATAATTGACATGGCTACAGGAGTCTAAGTCACTCTTTACCTCTCTGTCACATCAAAATAGTAGCTTATTTGAAATTTTCTTATGATTTAATGAGATTTTAACTTTGTAGCTAGGTTCCAAAAAGGTTTTAGTATACTAATTGGGCAAAGATCAGCCATGGATTCAAGCTTTAAAGCTATTGATGCCTAAGAGGCCTCAGAAGTTGGGTAGCCTGGATCTGTTTGATGTCTTTTGTCCCCCTTAGCTATTTTCATGTCAAAAATAGAACTTCAGGCTTAAATATTGATATCAACTATGGTGTATCAAAACTGTATGTAAGAATACCATAGTAGTAAGTGCCACAAACATGCATAACACTATTCTTAGTGTATATGTAACATGGAATTTCTCACATTCCCATTATTTTGGTGTGAAATTGAGAAAAACAAAGATTTTCACCATTCTTTTTTGTGGTATTGATGATGTGGTATTGAAGTATTTTACATACTACCACCTCTTAGGGTTAACTTAAGCTTATTCACACTATGGAGCTACCCTGGGTGACTTTTTGTGTAGAATTCAAATCTGGACTTAAATCCATGGATTCACTTACTAACAAAAGAGTTATTCATCTTTTCTAAAATAAAAAATGATGAATTTTGAATATATGCATGACTTATGGCTTACGCATAGTTCCAAATTTATTTTAAATAGAGTTGTGGCGCATTTGGGTATGTAAGATATACCTCAAGGCTCACATTCCCTCCCACCAAAAAAAGGAAATTGTACTACAATTTTATTAATGATATAAATAAGAAAAAGCCCCCCCCAAGGGGGTTAATGTTCACTTTCCAACCTCTTTACATTACTCAGATAAAGTAATTTAAAGCACATTTGGAGAAATATTCAGGCTTGTGGCCTTCTTTCATGTCTAAATGTTCTTAAGAGTTTATCTGAGTCAGGTATTTCTGATTCTTCCAGCCATTCATCTTCATATACTGGATGCCTATATCTGACAAGATTTCCTCTTTGATTTTTACCCCTAAGTCTCCTTTCTTTCATGACTTTCTTTATATTTTTGTCTTCACTCTGTTCCACTGGTGGCACAGTCAAAGAAGTTGGGTTCCTTAAAGGAAACAATTATTTTTCAGCTGGTTGATAAGGTTTTATCAAGCTGACTGGAAAGGTGGGGTGTTTATTTTCTAATTAACCACTCAATTCCACTTGAACTGCATTTGTTCCATGTAAGGCAACAATAACAAAAGGTCCTTCATAAGAATATTGAAGCTTCTTTGGGCCTTTGAGATTACTAAAATTCAATGTTTAAACTAGAATTAGGTCCCCTACTTTGAAGTCTGGTACTTTGTGACTCTTGTCCCACCTCTGTTTCGCATAGTCTAAAGGATTCATTCATTCTTTTTTTGTGTGATGCTTCACTTTATCAAGCATTATCTTGAAACTAGAATCTGGTGGATGGTGTCACAGGGGCTCTTGGACAGAAAACAAGAGTGGCCTGGCACTCAGGAATCAAGAGCTTACTTGGAAGGCTCCAAAAGGATAAAATAGATAAAGCATAATGAATTTCTTTAAGAAGGATGAGAGTAAGAATAAGGACAAGTATGTCAAAGATAAGAAAGAGTAAGTGAAGCCAATGGCCAGAGAAATAAGAGAGGCAAAAGCCAAGAAGCCAACCAAGTGAATCTCCAATTCACTGTTTCAACCTGCCAGAAAAGGAAATGCAATTAGTAAAGGATATGACCACCAATATCCACTGACAGGTGAGGAAGAAAGGTGCAAATGACTGACTTAAGAATATCAGTATTTAATTTCATAAATGAAAAGAAAAAATAAAGATAAAAATAAATCCAATATATTAATTAACTGGGGAAAAAGTCCCCAGGTGATGAAAGGTGGCCAGCATAGGTGAAAAGCTGAAGGGCTTATCCTGGAAGGTGAGTCACCGGCTGTATTGTCTAAATTGGGCCCATACGGTTGTGGCCATCCTGAAAGCTGAACTGTGGGATTGAATTGGCCCATTTGGGCCAAGGCCATACAGGATACTTGAGTATTACCTGTATGAACCATTTGAATTGTCCAAGGGATGCTGAAGTACTTTCTGGCTTCAAAACTTATTGAAATGATGTAATACCTCTGAGAGTGGCCCTTTTTGAATAATCCTGAATTTAATTTCCAACCCAACTCCTGCAGGGCCAGGTGGTTGGGGTCCTTGAATAGTCTTATGATAGCGGCAATGGATTGCCAGACTGATGAGCTGAAGAGTCCTCCTTCAAAATGGGCGTTGGATTTTGAGACCTTTATTTGGAATCATGGAATTTGGTCCTGAAAACGTCAACATTTAATTTATGAGCAAAAATGGTGCATAATGGTATATAATAACATATATGCACCACTCCTGCAACCTTGAGTATGGGGTGCATGGAGGAATGGGAAGAATCCCCCTTAAGTTGAGGGGAAGGATTGAGCTGAGCTGACCTGGGGGCCTCTGGTGGCTACCAGAGTCCATGGGCTGAAACGTGGTCCTTGGTGGTCCTAGGCCAAATGGGGCTTATGGTGGTTTATGGCCATTCTTGGTGTCATGGTGATTGTGGCCAAAATTGGGCTCAGGTGGGCCTAATTGTGGTTTGGGACCCACCTGGCCTCCAGGGCTAGTGGGCTTCCCCCTTTGGCCGAGAGGGGCCTGATTGGCCCACGGACCGCGCACCGCAGCGTGCAGACTGTGGGCCGTGGATTGTGGCCCATGGGCGATAGAGGCCATAGGGGGCCTAAATGACCCCAAAAGGCCAGTTAGGCCCTAGACCCCCTAATGAAAGGGGGTGGCCCAAAGATGATAGTTGTGACTAGGGGGCTTAGAACTCCCTAGGAGTCAAAAGGACACCCCGAGGCCCAAAACAAAGATAGAGGCCTGAGGGTTGGGGATATGGAAATTGGCCAGGAAGGCAAATGATGGCAGGATATGGACTGAGGCCATGAAAGGCCAGGGGGAGGTTTCATGGCCAAAGGGGGCCAATTGGCCATAAAAGATATGGTGTGCCAATTGGCCCCAAGTTGGTTCAAGGCCAAATTTCCGCAACACCCATGGAGCGGGGTCATTCCTTATGGTTGTGACAGATGGATGTTAATCAAGTCCTTCCTCAGGGTGTATCTTGGGAGTCTTGGATTCCATCATTTCTGTAACATAGCAGTAGTTTGACCTGTGGAAGAATGGACTGATGTCTTATCTGCCAATTATAATGCAGGTATTAGAGTACACCAGTAATGGGTAAATCCATCTGAGTCTTTGAATTTTAATCCATAAGGACAGAATCTCCTGATCATGTCTTCTAATTTTTGAATCATTGTCTCTTCCAGCCCATCAGTTTGAGGTTGATATGCTGTAGAAAATGATAACTTGGTCCCAAACAATCTATAAAGATTGGTCCAAACAGCAAATGTGAATTTGGGATCTCTGTCACATATAATATTATTAAATAATCTTGTATGAGAAATAACTCTACTCCATAGAAGAAGAGCTTTATCCTTAGAAGTGTCATCTTTATGGCATGGCAAGAAAATAGGAGTTTTACTATATCTGTCCACAATGACTAAACAAGAATTATAGCTTTTGTCACCACTTGGAGGGAGTGCTGTGACCCAATCCATGTGAACAACTTCCCAAGGATATTTTGATTATTGAATATGGATCATTAGTCCAAATTTCTTGCCTGTACTCCTGTTTGCCTTTTGTCATATGTCACAGGTATGGCAATATTTAATGGTCTCTCTTCTCCAAGGTGGCCACCATGCACAGTTTTTCACTTTTTCAAATGTTCTGTCTTCTTACAGGTGTCCAGAATAGATGCTATCATTACATTTATGAATAATGGTATTGATAAGAGATCTACTGCATAATGTCATTATACAGGAATGTTTGGCTCTGTGGTAAATTATGCCATAAAACAAGTGAAATCTTCCTTCAGAATAGGACATTTTCCATTTTTCATCTAGTGAGTTAACCGAAGATGTATCTTTCCAGTATTTATCTAACAAGGAAGTAAACATATGGCAATTCTTTTCCTCTTTATAAGAATCTCTGACTTCTTCAAAGAATTCAGTCCCAATATCAGTTATGTTAAACCATTAAATTGGAATTTGTGGTTCTACTTTTAAAGGTACATAAGCTGGGTTATGAGGAGTATTGGCTAATTCCCACCTACTAAGTACATCAGCATTTTTATGAATATTTCCTGATTTATGAACTATAGTCATATTACCTCTATATTCTTGAATGGCTATCTGTCATCTCAACATATGTCTGTTGGGTGTCTTCATGTTGATAAGTGATTTCACTGAATTGCAGTCAGTTATCACTTCAAAAAAACTGCTATCAAGATAATAGTGTAGTTTCTCAAGTTCGCATACCAAACATAAGCATTCCATTTGGCTTTCACCATATCTGGCTTCTGTTGGTTTGATCTGTCTTAAGAAATAACAAACTAGTCCTTCTGTAGGTTTGTCATTAAGAATTTGGACGTGATAAAGGGATGCCCCCAATCCATCTCCACATGCATCAATAAGCAATTTAAAAGGTATATTCCAGTAAGGCATGAGTAGTAAAGGTGCTTCTGTAAGAGCTTTCCTTATCGTCTCATAAGATTTAATTCTTTCCTATGTCATTTCAAATACTTTCTGTTAATCACAGATTCTATTGAGTAACTTGGCTAGAATTGCAAAGTCTTTCAGGTGTTTACTGTCATAACTGGCAAATCCAAGAAAAGAAATCATTTATTTGTTACTCTGGGGTATTGGCTTAATTAATACTGCTGCAACTAAATTATTGTCAATTGTCAGCCTGTGACTCAAAACCAGAGCACAAGCATGACAGCCTAATACCATAAATCAATGGTATATCCAAGATACCAGCAAAACATGGAGCTGAGCCAAATCAGCTCAAAAGGCATCAAAAGAAAGAGGAAAATTACCCCTTTGCAAATACACAAGTCCCATCACCATAGGACAAAGAATAACAAAGTTATTCTTGCTCAAAGCTGTTGCAGGCATAAGCCTTAATTTTAACCTCTCATCTGAAATACAGAGTAGGAGGCTTAAGCCCATAAAATGGGTATTCAAAGTGGAGCTCCAATTGGGGGCTATCCAATGGTACCAGCCAAACTGAGCTAGCACCAGTATCACAGAAGTTATGGCCGAATTCAGGCCAAATAAGGGTAAATAAAATAGTCACCTCTCATCTAACTTCTACAGTTTTAGTGTGAGATAGCTACCGTGGGGTCTTTTTGAAGAGAGCCCAATCAGGGCTATCTGATGATGAGATTTATTTCCCCATATCTCATCTAGAAAAAAAGTTACAAGGAAAACAAGCCCAATAAAGCTTTTTGCCTAAAACATGCATATGTACAAACATCTTGTACATGGGATAACTTTGCCATATTTAATGATAATGATATCAAATGAGGTACCATTTTGTAGAACACATACAAGGCTACACACTGAGCAAAGTTTGAGCTCAATATTCTAAAACCCAACACCATTATAGCAGTTTTTAAGGCTATAATCCCACAGATTGGCCAATACAACTCTACTGTGCAATACTAGCCAATAACTATGATTATGAGGTGTCAAACAGACGAAGAAGCTTGGCTTTACTTCAATACCTCATATTTCATTCAATACTGGTGTTCCATACAGGTTCTGTACAGCATTCTATGCGTCATACACATCAGAATCAGGCTGTGTGGTCCCCAGATGAAAGCCTTCACACTGTATTGGTAAAAACTGCCCAGATGTGGTTTCAAAACCAAATCTTAGCCCAACGCAGGCTATACAGGCCTTTTGCAAACCACAAGCCTGTCCTTGAGAGTGAAAAATCTTCACTTCCTCTACATGAAAAGGTCTAGCAGCCTTTTCACCCCATTTCAGGATAAAAGGAGGCCTTTCCACTGCCAGAAAAGGAATCCCCATCCTGCTCTTGAATTCCTACATAGTACAACTGTCAAAAACAGTTATACTCTTGGAAAAAATCAGTTTATACTTTAAATTTAAGTATTGTAGCTCTTATTATGGGAATACAGCTTGTAATACTGCACCCAGGGCTTTCAACAGTGCCCACCACCACTATATTATTATAGTAAAGCACTTATTATCTCATTCTAAAACCCTTATAGCCATCAAAAAACCTCTTTATTACTATTTTTATCGTGTAAAAGTCATAGTTAAGGCTTTTAAATACTATTATAAATCTTTATCATAGACTCAGCCTGACATTTTGGGGGCCTGGCCATGTTTTTAACCCTTTTTGGACCATATAAGTGAGTTTTTTCTCTTATTTTTTCTATTCTGACAAGTTTTTTATATACTTTTTAGGCGTAATTCTTTTTTAAAAGATATATAAAACACATATATTTTTGATATTTTTAAGTGGTATATGTTACATACCACTACTTTTTATCTTTTTTAATCATATTGTGGTGTGGTTGATTAAAATTTAATCACCACACGACCCTTATTTTTGGTGTGTTTTACATATAAAAACACTTTAAGCCATCAATAAACTTGTTTTTTTAATTAAATAAGGACACCTCTTACTATAAAACCAACAGTTGAGGCATGGTTGGGTGTATTGGTAATTCAATTACCCTCTTACATACCACTTTTTATGAGATTATAATTGCTAATTACAAGTTATTCTGTGAGATACTGGAATACAAACAGTGTACCAGATATCTGTGAGCTGTATTTCTGACGTGAAATTCTTAATTCAATTACACTGTCACCATACAAGGGAATAGTATAGTAACATACAAGCCCAGAGGCCATTGTTAGACATGCAAAAACAGCACTTTAAGAAGTCTTGAATGACATTAAGTCCTCTCTTCCTGTTTTATTTCAGTGGAAGAAAGCTACATCCCACTAGAAACCCAGTCACAGGCCAACACACCAGTGACACCCTCAGAACAAAGAGGGCAACAAGGGAAAAGGAAAGAGGCATAGTGAAGGCCTGATTACAGCAAAGAAGTGGACACTTATTGCCACTCAGAGGAATAGAAAACCACAGAACTCTGCTTCAATAAAAGGTAAACCAACCTTAACCACTTGTACATGAAAAATTACCATAATTAACCCAGTTGTAACCTCTAAATTTAAATTGCCAAAATCAGCAGACAAGAAATTTGTACAAGGCACAGTAAAAGGTAAGTACCCTAAGAAAATAAAGTTTTTGACTGCTTGCAAACACTGATATGTCACCTCTACACCTCAGAAACCTTGGCTTCCAAAGGAGCCAACCAGAGGACAGAGAACGCTTGTCCAGAACCAGAAGACCTGAAATAGGACACCTTGGACACAGTGGTGGATGGCAAGACACTGGGTGAAATCATACCCACTCTTCCATTCACTTTCCAATTCAACAGGAACCTCAAACCAGAGGACTGGAAAGATATGGATCAAGTTCTTCAGCTGCAACAACTCCTCAAAGATTTATTTCAAAGGGGCATGGACAACAAGAGATTCAACCTGGCATCCCACTGGGCAGAACTTGGAGCAAGTTGCCAGAAGATTTGTCTCAAAGAGATATACTTCAGAGACTTTATGGTAATCACCAAGGGTTGGAATCCTACCAGGAAGTTCAGACTCCTGGAGGTGAGGGCAAACAGGATAAGGGAGAATCAAGCCACTATCCAAGCTATAGAAGAACAGCTGACCCGGACAGGGCATACTCAGATTCCTTCAGGCTCACAAGGAGAAGGCCAAATCAGCTCTTCAGTGGCTTCAAACCATTAAGAAACTCTGAGCCTTAGAGGTAATTTCATATACCCAAAAGACCACAAATACAAAAGCAACATATAAAGATAAATAAAATAAGTTTATTTATATTATTAAAGTTAAAATCAAAATATAAATATAAAATTATATTCACAATGAAAAATTTAGTTACATTAAATTTTGAAATTGTAAAATTACATTTATACTTGAAAAAGTTAAGTAAAAATGAATTTTTAACAAAATTGTGAAAAAAGAAATAAATTTGGAGAAAAGTTCAATAAAAATGATTATAGCTTTCTATCCAATAAATAAATATATAAAAGGTATTTCACCATTGGATTCCTCATAAAAAATCAGGTGGGGTCACCTCTGGGTGAAAATTTTGTAACTCAACTCTAAATAAGCTTAAATTAAGTTTTTAGTATTTTCTGTATGAAAATTGGAAATCCTCAAAACTTTAATTTAATTCACATCACATGTAGTGTTAATCACCAAAATTTGTGTTAAAATTGAGGTGTTGTGTATATTTTAGAAGTTATGAGGAATTAAAGTATTTTCAATTGAATTCAATTGAAATGTCAAAATGTGCGTGTGTTTTACATAAGTGAACTTTGATTTACATATGAGGTAACAATTATTACTGTATTGAACTGTACAGCTCAATTGAATTACATATGTAAACTATAAGTATAATACATGATGAGCAATTAAAGGAAAAATAAATTGGAAAGATTAAATTTGGGGGGGAAAAGGAACTCCAGGTCTAAGGGGGAGCTAGACCCCCAAAATCCTTGCTGACAGGGGTGTGGTGTCAAAATTCACGCAAAAGTTCATCACTTTTGGCCTGGAATTGAGTTACAGGGTCTATGGACTCAATTGATGATGAGGGTTTGATACCAACTGGGGTAGTTTTAGCTGTTGCCAAGAGGGTAAAACTACCCTTAAGATAAAATAATCATGGTAAAAGCAGTTTTAACTGGTTTCTATGTGTCTTACACACACTCTGACGTGTTTTGAAGGCTTTAGACCAGGTATTGCTATAGTAATGGCTGATTTAAGGGTCTAAAATGGCTAAAAATGGCTTAAACCAGCCCTTTTTTGGTCTAAACCAGGGTTCAATGATGCCATAATTAGCTTTTCTGTTGTCAGACTGTTTTTCGGGACTGACAAGAGTAAATTTTACTTTTGGAGTAAGAAAATTGATGGGTATAAAAGAATGTCTTCTTTGCCCCACTTTTCTCTTCATGTTGGAATCTTTTCCTTTTATAATTAGTTTAAACACTGTTAAACCAATCAATAAAAGATTCCAACCACCATTTTTAAATCATATTAATCCTTTTACCACGTGAATAAATCATTATAATCATTTTTTGTAACTCTTATAATCATTTTTTACGCCTGAACCACCCCAAAAGTGAATTAAAGCATCTTTCATCACTGTAAACGTTTTCACTTTGTTTCCAAATTCACTCTGGTCACTTTTGGGTGCGCTTTCTCTTGAATATTCTTTTTAAAGACTTTGTCCTTTAATTAATTGCTTGCAGTCCTTTGCTCAATTAATTCCAATTGAAATTGCTCTTGAAGAAATTTCTTTTGTAGCCTTAAATATCTCTTGTAGAGTATTTTTGGATAAATTTTTATTGTTGGTAAAACATTGAATCTTTATAGTATTATTGTTTTATACTAATAAAGCTATAAGCAATAAAATTGGCGTGTTTTCTCTTAAAAATAATATTTCTTACTATTTTTCATTGATTTTTACCTTATACAAATTTTGAGGACCGGAAAAGTCCTTGATTTTTAATCAAAGTTTCATATCCACAACTTACATTTGGGGGCCCAACCATGATATTTTACCTGTGACATATTTATTTTACTCTTTTTAAACCTTTTTTCTTATATTGAAAAATTTAAAAACATATAAAAAATACTTATAATTCAAAAACACCCATAAAAAATATTTTTTTTTCCTATTATAAGTGAGGCTTATATTTTTAATTCTTCTTTTGAAACATCTTTTATTACTTAATCAATTGGTTTTTTCATTAACTTTAATGTATGACAACGTGGTAAGACAAGAAAACATTGAAACAGCCTCAACAGTAACCAGCATTATTCCTGCCAGTACTGTTAATTCTGATCACAATAGTACTATTATTGTGACTCAGAATATTCAACCAGAGCCAATTTCTTCTGAATTAGTCAGCTTGGAAATAAGTAATACTATTCAGAAAGCCAAATATTTGGCCAATAGTAAGTTTTTTGATGTAAAAATACTATTTTAAGCCTTTTTAATCATAAAATATGCCTTCAACTAGATCCGGAGCCAGCTATAACCCCTCAAGCAGCTCCCAGAAAGGTAATAGACGTGATTATGGCAGAGGCCAATCAGGTACAGAAGGAAAAGGGTCAGTTGATGACTTCCGAACAACTAAAATGGGTCATTCTGAAGCTGATAATACCATTTTACCTTCAAAAAGAGCTGACACCTCCACAACAACCCTCAGTGGACATATATAAAGCCAGCCACAGTGCATACAACAATGCACTTCAGTTCAAGGAGTACCAGATCCTTGCAGACCTGTGGAAAAATTGCATGAATTCTTACCTGACTGTGAGAAAATTCCTGGGCCATCCCAATACTTGCAAATTGCTCATTGGATGGCATCCATTGACGGAGAAGAAAAAAATGATGCTTTTGACACTAGAATGGAGGAAAAGAACCCTCCACCACCCAAACAAGTGCCAAAAACAGCCCCAGTGGCCAGCAGCAGCAATTTCAACATGAAAAAGCAGCCACAAACTCCCAAAAAGGGCAAAGGGAAGGCACCAGCCCCAAAACCTTACAGCCAGGGCTACAGAATCCCAAATATTCAACAGGATGCCATGGAAAATGTAATTCAGATCGCCAGGACCATGATGGAATTACAATAGAAGGAGGAAGCTAGATTAACATATCAAAAATGATTTCTGATACTTTTAATTGTATTCCAGAGTTGTATAAAGCTATTATTGACATAAAAAGTCATCTTTCTGATAATAATACATCAATTTGTGACAATCTTAAAACAAATAACTTGAGTCTGAGCCAAAAAAATGATACACTTAAAGGCTTTGAAAGAGTTTTAAGAACAATCAATAATGATCATTCTTTTGGCATTAAGATAAATGAACAATCTGCCATTATTAAAGAATTAACAGACAAATATTCCAAATTCAACATTGATGACATAATTGAAACAAGAATAAAACAAGCTATTAATACTATCAAAGAGGATAATTAGAAAGCTCTTAATGATATTTCAAAATCATTTGCTGAAGTAAAGACAAATACAGTTTCCTTGAAAAAGCAGTTTGATACCTCAAGAGAGGAAATATCAAAATTAACAATAAAGCTAAATGAAGTTATATCTGATAATACTAAACAAACAGAATTATGGAATGAGCTTACATATAAAAGAGGATCATCATAAAAAGAATGTCATAGACTCTATACAAAGCTTACAACATGAGTTAAGAAATTCACAAAGGTGTAATAACAGTAAAATGAATGATATTGAACAACTGCTAAACACTTTACCAAGAAGGTCTACACCTCTGAATCAAAATGAAGATGCAAGAATTCCCAATCCACAAGTATTGGATATTGAAAATTCACAGTTAAAAAATGAATTTTCTACTTCTTTTCAAAACTTAGAACCATCAATGGGCCAAGCACTCTTGAAAGAAGTTCCAAAACTTAAAGAATGGCCTCACTTCAGTGGTGAAGGAGAGTATGACCATATGGAATTCATTAGAGGTATTGACATGATCAAAGAGGATTTTGAATTACCAGACAGATTGGTAACAGCAAGATTCAACACCTTGTTTACCAAATCAGCTCACATATGGTACATCAAAATAAGACAAGCACATGGACACCAAAGTTGGACTTGGTGGAAAACCCAAATTATCAACAAATGGGCCAATGATGCTTGGAGCTTTAAAGTCAAAACAGCCATTGAATTTGCCAAATTTAATGCTGATAAAGACAAAGCTTTACCATGGTTTTGCCAACAAAAATACAGATTAACAGCATTATATCCAGACATGTCAGGATTTATGATCCATGGAAAGATTCTGAGACAATGTGGAGGTGACTTACAGCATGCTGTCAAAAGCAGGACTACTGAACAATCTTCAGCAGAAGATATTATCAATATATTAGAGGAAGTAACCACCAGAACCAAAATTGGTTCTAGTAGGGTGAATCTCAAAACAAGGTTTAATACACCTTGGAAAGATTCTGTGGACAAAAACCCCAAAGAAAATTCTAATAATTTTAAGTATAAGTCTGCAGATACAGTCATAAAGTGCCATATTTGCCAAATCACCACCCATTTAGCCAATACATGTCCAAAAAGGGGGAAAATCAATGAAATTGACATTGAAAAAGAACCTGATGTTGAAAAAGAAGACATAATTGAAGACAATTCAGATGGTAAGTCATCCATATTTTCTGAATCTTCAAAAGATATAGAAAATATCAATGCCACTTTTGACATCATGGAATCTTATTCCCACTTTCCACAATTGAGCAATGGTCAGCTTGATTTATCAAAAGTTCAAGATGCACAACTTATGAAAACAAAACCAAACAGAGGGAAAGGTTATACAGCTGGTAACTCCTGTATAACAGAAGTGGTGATTGAAAGCAAGCCCACCAAACGTTTGCTTGACCCAGGAGCCTTCTGCTCCTGTGTTGGAAAATCTTTTCTTAAGACTTGTGTACCAAATTTTGAAGACCAATTGTTACCAGTTGATGGTATAAAATTCAATAGTGCAAGTAATCCAATGAAAGCATTAGGAATCTTTGAGACCAATGTCATATTCCCACACATAAATGGGAATTTCAGAATCACAGTTGAATTTGTTGTTATGAAAAATTGCTCTAGTACCCATTTTATATTGGGAAATGACAATTTAATCATGTATGGGATAGATTTGGATAACAACAAAGACAGATACTCTACTATTGGAGACAATAAGCGCCAAAAACTTTCCTTTTTACCATTTAAAAGACAAATTACAGTAAACAAAGTATCACCAGTCAACTTAGAGTTAGAGAAATTCAAGTCTGAAAAGTTAAATGAGGCGGAAATAAGCCTTCATCTGACTGATAAACAAGAGAATGAACTTTCTTCCCTTTTGTATGACCACAGAGCAGCATTTGCTTCAGACAAAGAACCTCTAGGAGCAATTATTGGTCATGAAGTTGACATCATTCTTAACATTGAGAGACCTTATCCACCACTCTTAAGAAGACCTGCATATCCAGCAAGTCCAAAATCAAGAGAAGCTCTAGAAATTCATATCAAAGAACTTCTGGACCTTGGTGTAATAAGAAAGGTAGGCCACAATGAAGAAGTAGAAATAACTACACCAGTCATAGTGGCATGGCATAATGGAAAATCTAGAATGGTTGGGGACTTTAGAGCTCTGAACACTTACACTGTTCCAGACAGATACCCAATACCAAAAATCCAAATTGCCCTTACTTAAATATCTCAAGCAGTGTATATGACCACTATGGATGCCCTCAAGGGATTCCATCAAAATGTGGTAACACCAAGAACAAGAAAATACTTGAGAATTATTGTTCATTGTGGAGTGTATGAATACTTGAGGATGCCCTTTGGTATTAAAAATGCACCTTCACACTTCCAAAGAATGATGAATGAAATCTTCCCTGAAGAACTCTCAGAGGGATGGTTAATCATTTACATTGATGACATTATTGTCTGTTCCAAAACATGGGAGGAGCACATGTACAGATTGACCAGAGTTTTGACAAAAATTCAATCAGTAAACATGAAAATCTCCTTGAAGAGATGTCATTTTGGATTTAAAGAACTTAAAGCACTAGGAAATGTTGTATCTGGTTTGTCCCTTGGAATTGACAAAAGCAAAGTTGCAGCATTATTGCTAAAACCCATGCCTCAGAACAAGAAGGAAATTCAGTCATTCTTAGGTTTTGCAGGATATTACAGGCAACACATTAAAGATTTTGCATACATAGCAAGACCACTTTATAAATTGTGTAACAAAGACAAAGTATTTGAAATGACTGTTGACAGAGTCAAAGCTTTTGAGTCTCTAAGAGAAGCCTTGACCACTGCTCCACTCTTACTGATGCCAGACTTTAAATTGCCTTTCAAATTGTATATTGATGCATCAGGGGATGAACTGGGTGCTGCACTTCACTAAGTTCAGATCATAAATGATAAACCTGTAGAAGGACCCATATGTTTCATATACAGGCAAATCAAACCAACTGAAGCCAGACATGGGGCAAGTCAAATGGAATGTCTATGCCTTGTCTGGGCCTTGGAGAAATTGAACTACTTCTTAGAGGGATGTGTTTTTGAGGTGATAACAGATTTTACAGTTGTCAAATCACTTTTAAACATTAAAACACCCAAAAGGCATATGCTCAGATGGCAAATAGCCATACAAGAATACAGGGGCAATATGACTATTGTTCATAAGGATGGGAATATTCATAAGAATGCAGATGGACTAAGCAGAGGGCCATTACCAAATAATATTGATAATCCTGCTTATGTGCCAGAAGAAGCTGCACCACAGATCCCAATAGAAGGAATAAGTGTTACAGACTTGAACACCACCTTCTTTGAAGAAGTCAGGAATAGTTACACTCAAGATAAGAGTTGTAGCATCTTATGCCGATTACTTAACAAAGAATGTAAAGACAACTCTCCAATACATGCCTTGGATGAAGTATGGAAAAAATCTTATGATGAAGGAAGATTTCACCTACTGGATGGTTTAATTTACCACAGGACCAAGCACACATGTGTCATGACAGTTGTGGACAGGTCATTAATCAATCTTGTACTAAACGAATGCCATGATAGCCCCTTTTCAGGACATCTGTCTGAAGACAGAACAAGAGAGAAAGTAAATACCTGCATATGGTGGCCAATGTGGCAGAAAGATGTTGCAGAGTATTGCAAAAGGCAAATAAATCCACCTGCAAGATACTTGGAAATATGATAAAAATCCAAGAACCAAGCAGACCTTGGGAAATTGTCCATATGGATTGGGTAACTGGACTACCACCAGGAGGTGAGAGAAGTTATAATTCTTGCCTAGTAATTGTGGACAGTTTCAGTAAAACTCCAATCATTTTACCATGTCACAAGGATGATACAGCCATGGATACAGCTCTTCTGATATGGAATAGAGTAGTGTCATGGACTGGGATATTTACAAATATCATTAGTGATAGGGATCCCAAATTCACTTCAGCACTATGGACAAATCTTCACCAATTATTTGGAACTAAGCTGTCTTTCTATACAGCCTACCACCCACAAACTGATGGACTGCCTGAAAGGATGATCCAAAACTTAGAGGACATGGTAAGAAGATTTTGTGCATATGGCCTTGAATTCAAAGATTGTGATGTATTTACCCATGATTGGTGTACTCTGCTGCCAGCACTGGAGTTAGCATATAAAACATCAATTCATGCCAGTACCAATCAAACTCCTGCTATCCTATAAAAAGGATGGAACCCAAATTACCCCAAGATTCCTTGAGGAAAGATTTGATTGAAATACATCCCACAGCTGCTAGCTTCAAAGGAATGTTAGACAAAGCCAGGAAGCATGCAGTAAGGTGCATTGAAGACTCCTTTGCATATGCTAAAGACAAATGGGATAAATCACATGCAACTCCATATTTCAAAGTGGGGGACCTATTTCTTGTATCCACCACTAACTTCAATAACATCAAAGGATGTAAAAAGCTGAAAGACTCCTTTGCAGGACCTTTTGTTATTAAGGGCCTCCATGGAGAAAATGCTGTTGAAGTAGAGTTATCTGAAGAACTTAGCAATAAGCATCCTACAAATGCAGTGACCTTGATAAAGCCATATAAATCTAGTGATGCTGAAACATTTCCCTTGAAGAATAAAATTCCCCAAGCTATACATCCTGTTGAGCCATCTGGAAGTAAGAAAATTGCCAAAGCTCTCAAAGAAAGAAAGTTGAGAACCAACAAAGCTAGGGAATACCTTGTGAGGTACAGTGACCCAACTTGTGAAGATGAAAGGTTGCCAGAAAAATACATACTGGAAGCTACTAAACTCTTTGGAAGGTTCAGAAACACTAGAAATAACAATATTACAAAGTAATATTCTGTTTTTAGGGGGAAGGAATGTGAGCCTTAGAGGTAATTTCATATACCCAAAAGACCACAAATACAAAAGCAACATATAAATATAAATAAAATAAATTTATTTATATAATTAAAATGAAAATCAAAATATAAATATAAAATTATATTCACAATGAAAAATTTAATTACAATTTCAAGATAAAATTAAATTAAATTTTGAAATTGTAAAATTGCATTTATGCTTGAAAAAATTAAGTAAAAATGAATTTTTAACAAAATTGTAAAAAAATAAATAAATTTGGAAAAAAGTTGAATAAAAAATACTATAACTTTCCATCCAATAAATAAACATATAAAAATTACTTCACCATTGGATTCCTCATAAAAAATCAGGTGGGGTCACCTCTGAGTGAAATTCTTGTAACTCAACTCTAAATAAGCTTAAATTAAGTTTTTAGTATTTTCTGTATGAAAATTGGAAATCCTCAAAACTTTAATTTAATTCACATCACATGTAGTGTTAATCACCAAAATTTGTGTTAAAATTGAGGTGTTGTGTATATATTAGAAGTTATGAGGAATTAAAGTATTTTCAATTGAATTCAATTGAAATGTCAAAATGTGTGCGTGTATTACATAAGTGAACTTTGATTTACATATGAGGTAACAATTATTACTGTATTGAACTGTACAACTCAATTGAATTACATATGTAAATTAGAAGTATAATACATGATGAGGAATTTAAGGAAAAATAAATTGGAAAGATTAAATTTGGGGGGGGGAAGGAACTCCAGCTCTAAGGGGGAGCTAGACCCCCAAAATCCTTGCTGACAGGCGTGTGGTGTCAAAATTCACGCAAACGTTCATCACTTTTGGCCTGGAATTGAGTTACAGGGTCTGTGGACTCAATTGATGATGAGGTTTTGATACCAAGTGGGGTAGTTTTAGCTGTTGCCAAGAGGGTAAAACTACCCTTAAGATAAAAAAATCATAGTAAAAACAGTTTTAAATGGTTTCTACGTCTCTTACACACATTCTGACGTGTTTTGAAGGCTCTAGACCAGGTATTGCTATAGTAATGGCTGATTTAAGGGTCTAAAATGGCTAAAAATTACATAAACCAGCCCTTTTTTGGTCTAAACCAGGGTTCAATGATGCCATAATTAGCTTTTCTGTTGTCAGACTGTTTTTCACGACTGACAAGAGTAAATTCTACTTTTGGAGTAAGAAAATTGATGGGTATAAAAGAATGTCTTCTTTGCCCCACTTTTCTCTTCATGTTGGAATCTTTTCCTTTTATAATTAGTTTAAACACTGTTAAACCAATCAATAAAAGATTCCAACCACCATTTTTAAATCATTTTAATCCTTTTACCACGTGAATAAATCATTATAATCATTGTTTGTAACTATTATAATCATTTTTTACCCCTGAACCACCCCAAAAGTGAATTAAAGCATCTTTCATCACTGTAAACGTTTTCACTTTGTTTCCACATTCACTCTGGTCACTTTTGGGAGTGCTTTTGCTTTGATATTATTTTTGAAGCCTTTGTTCTTTAATTAATTGCTTGCAGTTCTTTTCTCAATTAATTTCAATTGAAATTGCTCTTGAAGAAATTTCTTTTGTAACCCCAAATATCTCTTGTAGAGTATTTTTGGATAAATTTTTACTGTTGGTAAAACAATGAATCTTTATAATATTATTGCTTTATACTAATAAATTTATAAACAATAAAATTGGTGTGTTTTCTCTTGAAAATAATATTTCTTACTATTTTTAATTGATTTTTACCTTATACAAATTTTGACGACAGGAAACGTACTTGATTTTTAATCATAGTTTCATATCCACACCTTACATTACCTCTATACTCCTGGATGGCTATCTGCCACCTCAATATGTGTCTATTTGTAGTCTTCATGTTGAGCAAAGACTCAAGTGCTTTGCAGTATGTGTAGACTTCAAAGACTGCACCCTCCAAGCAATAATGGAGTTTTTCTAGAGCCCAGATCAAAAACAAGCATTCAGTCTTGGTAGCCCCATACCTGGCCTCTAAATCTTTCAGTTGCCTGGAGATGTAACATATTAATCTGTCCCTTGGTTAACCATCCACAATTTTTCTTTGGTGAAGGGCTTCTCCCAATCCCTGACTGCAATATGCATCCTTGTATAGCTTGAATTGTAATTCAAAGTCAGGAATTATCAGGACAGGTGCATTTATGAGTTCATATTTGAGTCTCTCATATTAATCTCTCCTTTCCTTGGTAATCTCATAGACTACATCTTTTGAACATACCTTGTATAGACTACTAGGTATGTGGGCCAAGTTTTTGATGTGGTTCCTGTAGTAGCTAGCAAACCCAAGGAAATATTGCATCTCTTTGATGTTCTTTGGTACTTGTTTTTGCAGTACTGCTGCTACTTTGTTCTGTTCTATGGCAAGGCTAAGGCCTGAGACTTTATGTCCTAGTACCAATAGTCCTTGTTTGTAAAAATTGCACTTCTTAAGTAGAATTTTCAGATTGATGGGTTTGTGTTTACCAAGGACTCTGTCTATGTACTGCACATGGTCTTCCCATGTCTTTGAGTATATGATGAGATCATAAATATATACCACCATCAAGCCTTCCAATATTTCTTCTTGAAATATTGTGTCCATCATCTTTTGGAAGTGGGCTGGTGCATTCTTAATGCCAAAAGGCATTCTGGTATACTCATATATACCCATATGGCATATAATCCTTACTGACTTCATGGAGTTTGGTTTAAATCCATTCTGGTGAAAGCCTTTCATACAATCCATCTTGGTTATGTATTTGGCTTTTTCCAGCTTGTCTAGGGAACAAGGTATCCTTTTTATAGGGTAACTGTAAGCTTTTTTGTAGTTATTCAGGGCTCTTAAATCTCCACACAACCTTGATTTTCTAACATGCCAAGTGATATGGACAGGAGTGGTGATTTCCACTATTTCATTGTGACCTATCTTCCTGATGACATCCATATCTAGGAGTTAATTGATGTGATTTTCAATTTCTCTCCTATTTTCAAGTCTTTCTGGATATGGAGGTCTTCTGAGCATGTGTTGATAAGGTCTTTTCACATCCAGATATAGTCCTATATCATGGCGTCCGATTTTTCCTAAGGGTTTTTTCCAAATGGAAAATGCTGGTCTATTCTTCCTCAGAATTTTACATAAACTAAGTTTCTGTTTACTGGTGAGGTTAGTGCTGAATTGGCCCTCTTTGAATTCATTCAGTAATTCTTCTGGAGGATCATGGGTAGACTTTGGGTATATATCAAGTGAATATTTCATTTCCTTGTTTGTACCTATGGTAATGTGGCTGTTTTTACTATTATAAATGTAAATGCCATACATCCTTTGATAGTCTGTTCCCAGTAAAAATCCTTGGATGTGAGCATCTTCAAGAACTGAAAACTCTGGGTGGAGTCTGATATTACCTTTCCTATGGGGTATGATTATCTCTTTGATAATTGTCCCAATTTATGTCATCTTTCCTGATGCACTCTTAAAGTTCTTTGCCTTTTTTGGAAATAATTGCTTCTCCCAATTTGGGAAGTGGTTATCCAGGTATTATCTGGCCACTATGGAGCAGTGTGCACCACTTTCAATGATCAGTGGGTGTTGAGAAGTGTCCATACAAACAGTCATCTTTGTGGCTTTCCCATATATATATGCCATTCCTTTGGTTCTTGTGACTAGGAAGGTCTGTGAATCTTGTGTGTGTTTACACAAGTTTTAATTTGCAGTGTCTTGTGGCATTACTTCTTCCAACTATACATCCTGAATATGCTGTTGTGTTTCCTCCTGGTACTCCACTAAAAATTCCTCTTTTGGGTCTTGGTCATCATCAGAGTGTTCTCTGATGGCATCACCCATTGAGTCGTATTCAGAATCCTCTCTTGGGGATTCTTCCTCTGGGACTTGTTTGATGGCATACACTTTTTTCTTTGCTTTTGAACAATTGTTAGCATAGGGGAATGTTGACCCACAATAGTGACAAGAGTTTTTCTTCTTGGTCACTTCTGCCACTATTTCTTTGGGTTTATCTTTGATGTGCACCCTGAAAGTTTGTTTTTCTTTCAAACTACTGCTTTTGTATGGGGAATATCTCCCTGTATTTGTCCCCTTCCTTACATCTTATAAGCTATTGGATATTTCATCTATTTTGCAACTCTGGTTGCATCTGAATTTTATTGCATGCTCTAGTTCTCCCGGAATTTGTGTCAAGAGTTTGTGATTCCTCATTTGAATGTTTATTTGAGGATCAATGGATTTAAGACTTTTGGATTGTTTAAGACACCACTCATATGTATCTTTGTACACTGAGTAATTGTCATTTTCAAATGAAATGGTATTCTTCCATATCCAAGTACCATTACTGTACTTTTGGATTATTTGGCTCTTCCACCATGGACAGTTTCTTAGACCATGGATTTCCTTCATTTCTGTGTAGCAAATACTAGCATGTCCTCTGAATGCAGTATTTGATCTAGAAGTAATCCAGTAATTTGGTATTCTTGGTAAATCAATGAAGAGTCAATAAAAATGATAACTGAGCTCCATGTGATCATATTCTCCTACACCAGAGAGCTTTGGCCAGCTTGGGGCCTCTGAAAGCTGTTTCAGTACTTCCTTCCCTGAATAAGTCATGTTATCTCCATATTGGTATTGTGATTGAGATCCTGGCTTATTATACAACAGGAAATCTGGTTTGATGTCCTCTTGGTATGGATTATCTAAGGCAAGGACTTGTGGTTGAGGCTTCATGTTTTGGTAGACATTAACCAATTTGTTTATGTCTTGATCCTGACAATCTCTGTCCCTCTTTCAGTGGTTTTGCTCTTCAAAGACTTGATTTGGTTTTCCTTTGGTTTCTTCAGAGGCTTTGCACAATTTGGCACAGCTCTCTTGGATGGCTTTTATTGTAGCCTCATGTAAGGTTGTTAATTATTTCAACCTTTCATTGCTCATATGAATTTCATCAAACCTCTCTTGAGTTTGAACTGCAAATTGGAACATTTGTAACCATAGTTGATTTCTGTTTAAGTTACTCTCAGGTGTTACAACATTGTGTTTGTTTTTAATGGGGATAATGTTTCTATTTGTAGGACTACTGATTCTAGAAGTATTTAAAACTATTTCTGGCTCTTGTGTACATCCTTAAACAAGTCAAAGAGCTTCTGGATCATTGGGTCCAACCCTTTCTTCCTGTGGTTGAAAGAGGTCTTGTTTTACCCTTTGGATCCTTGTATTCCCCTGGAAACTACCTGGTATGGTGAAGAATGGTGACTTTTGGTCACTTATATGCTGTTGCCTGAATGGTGTGAAGCCACTTGAGAGTTGGGTTGGTCTACTCCTTGTGAGCCTGAAGGAATCAGATTATGCCCTGTCTGGTTCAATTGTTCTTCTATAGCTTGGATAGTGGCTTGATTTTCCCCTATCCTGGTTGCCCTCTCCTCCAGTAGTTTGAACTGCCTGTTGGGACTCCATCCTTTGGTGATTACCATAAGATCTGTGAAGGATATCTCTTTGAGACATATACTCTGGAAATTTGCTTCAAGTTCTTCCCTGTGTGATGCTAGGTTTAACCTCTTGATGCCCATGCTCCATTGGAATAAGTCTTTGAGGAGTTGGTGGAGCTGAAGAACATGATCCATTTCCTTCCAGTCCTCTTGTTTGAGGTTTCTGTTGAATTGGAAGGTGAATGGCATAGTAGGTATGATTTACCTCAGTGTCTTTTCATTCACCACTGTGTCCAAGGTGTCCTGTTCCTGTTCTTCTGGTTCTGAACAGGCCTTGTCTGTCCTCTGGCTGGTTCCTTGGGATTTCAAGGCTCCTGGGGTGTACAGGTGACATATCCGTGTTTGCAAGTTGTCAAAAACGTTTTTTCTTGGGGTATTTACCTTTGACTGTGCCTTGTACAAATTTGTTTTCTACTGATTTGAGAAATCTGCCTTTAGAGGTCACAACTGGGTCAATTACTGTAATGTTTCCTGTACAAGTTATTGAGGCTGGTTTACTTTGTATTTAAACAGAGTTTCCTGGTTTTATAATCCTCTGAGTGGCTATTGCTGTCCACGCTTTGGTGGGGATGAGGCCTCCACTATGCCTTTTTCCTTTCCCTTTGCTTCCTTCTGGCCCTGAAGGTGGCACTGGGTCTCAAGTGGGATGAATTTTTCTTCCACTTAATGAAACGAAAGGAGAACTTATGTCAGGTATTACATCTTAAAATGCTGTTTGCACATCTAAGAATGGCCTCTGGGCAATATATTACTATATTATGCCTCTGTATTATGATATGTAATTGAAATTATCAATTAAATGTCAAAAATACTGTTTTATGGATGTATGGTGTACAGTTTGTACCCCAAAATCTCACAGATTAACTTGTAATTAACAAGTGTAATCTTATGAGTGGTTCTGTAATGGGTGATCAAAATTATCAATATATCCAAAAACCCCTCTGAACTTTTGTTTACAGTACTGAGTGTGAGCCTTAGAGGTAATTTCATATACCCAAAAGACCACAAATACAAAAAATAACATATTAATATAAATAAAATAAATTTATTTATATTATTAAAATAAAAATCAAAATATAAATATAAAAGATTATATTGAAAACAAAAAATTAATTACAATTTAAAAATAAAAATACATTAAATTTTGTAAGTATAAAATTGCATTTATACTTGAAAAAATTAAGTAAAAATGAAATTTTAACAAAATTGTGAAAAAATAAATAAATTTGGGAAAAAGTTAAATAAAAATTATTATAGCTTTTTATTCAATAAATAAACACATAAAAATTATTGCACCATTGGATTGCTCATAAAAAATCAGGTGGGGTCACCTCTGAGTGAAATTCTTGTAACTGAACTCTAAATAAGCTTAAATTAAGTTTTTAGTATTTTCAATACAAAAGTTGAAAATCCTCAAAACCTTGATTTAATTCACACCACATGTGGTGTTAAGCATCAATTTTTGTGTTAAAATTGAGGTGTTGTGTTTAGTTTAGAAGTTATGAGGAATTGAAGTATTTTCAATTGAATTCAATTGAAATGTCAAAATGTGCGCATGTATTACATAAGTGAACTTTGATTTACATATGAGGTGTCAATTATTACTGTATTGTACTGTACAATTGAAATGAATTACATATGTAAACTATAAGTATGATACATGATGAGGAATTAAAGGAAAAATAAATTGGAAAGATTAAATTTGGGGGGGAAAAGGAACTCCAGCTCCAAGGGGGAGCTAGACCCCCAAAATCCTTGCTGACAGGCGTGGGATGTCATAATTCACGCAAAAGTTCATCACTTTTGGCCTGAAATTGAGTTATAGGGTCTGTGAACTCAATTGATGATGAGGTTTTGATACCAACTGGGGTAGTTTTAGCTGTTGCCAAGAGGGTAAAACTACCCTTAAGATAAAACAATCATAGTAAAAACAGTTTTAACTGGTTTCTACGCCTCTGAAACATATTCTCACGTGTTTTGAAGGCTCTAGGCCTGGTATTGCTATAGTAATGGCTGATTTAAGGGTCTAAAATGGCTAAAAATGGCTTAAACCAGCCCTTTTTGGTCTAAACCAGGGTTCAATGATGCCATAATTGGCTTTTATGTTGTCAGACTGTTTTTCACGACTGACAAGGGTAAATTTCACTTTTGGAGTAAGAGAATTGATGGCTATAAAAGAATGTCTTCTTTGCCCCACTTTTCTCTTCATGTTAGAATCTTTTCCTTTTATAATTAGCTTAAACATTGTCAAACCAATCAATAAGAGATTACAACCACCTTTATTAAATCATTTTAAGCCTTTTAACCACGTGAAAAAATCATTATAATCATTTTTACCCCTGAACTACCCCAAAAGTGAATTAAAGCATCTTTCATCACTGTAAACTTTGTCACTTTGTTTCCAAATTCACTCTGGTCACTTTTGGGCGTGTTTTCTCTTTAATATTCTTTTTAAAGACTTTATTCTTTAATTAATTGCTTGCAGTTCTTTGCTCAATTAATTCCAATTGAAATTGCTCTTGAAGAAATTTCTTTTGTAGCCTTAAAATATCTCTTGTAGAGTATTTTTTGGATACATTTTTATTGTTGGTAAAACAATAAATCTTTATAATATTATTGTTTTATACTAATAAAGCTATAAACAATAAAATTGGCGTGTTTTCTCTTAAAAATAATATTCTTTACTATTTTTAATTGAATTTTACCTTATACAAATTTTGAGGACAGGAAAAGTACTTGATTTTTAATCAAAGTTTCATATCCAAACCTTACACTGAGGGTTCTGCCTTTAATTAATGAAAATGTATTAAGGGTTCTTGAAGTGTTTTGATATCAAAAACACACCCAAAATAGTATTTTTTGGTGATGAAATTGTAATCAAACCATGTAAAAAAGCAATAAGAAAGAAAAAACACAGTGGTATATTATTACATACCACTCAAAGAAATAATATATGATACTCAATATGATTTTTTTTAAGATTTTATGCCTAAAAAAGGAAACAATGGTGTTAAAAAAGAAGAAAATTAAAAAAACTCACTTTTTACACCAGAATGGTCCAAAATGTTCAAACAAATCATGGCCAGGCCCCCAAATTGTCAGGCTGAGTCTATGATGAGGTGTGAATAATAGTTTTTACAACAAAAAATATGACTGTGACACAGATAATAATTTTAAGAAAGTTTTTAAATAAAAATAAAAGGGCTTTACTATTAGTGGAATAGCGGTGGTGAGCACTGCTGAAAGGCCTGGGTGCAGTTTTATCAGTTGGTTTACTATAATAAAAGCTACAATACTTAAGTTTGAAGTATAACTGACGTATTCCAGTAATATAGATTTTTTGAACATCTGTACTACATAGGAATTCAAGAACAGGATGGCAATTCCTTTTCTGGCGGAGAAAAGGCCTCCTTTTATCCTGAAACAGGGTAAAAAAGTCCTCTAGACCATCCACTTAGAGGAAGTAAAAGTTTTTTTACTTAAACGTACTGGCTTGTGGTTTGAAAAAGGCATGTATACTCTGTAATGGGCTCAGATGGGGCTTTGAAACCACATCTGGGCAGTTTTCTGAAATCCTGGGTGAAACTTTTCATCTGGGGACCACATAGCCCTCTTCTGAGGTGTATGACTTGTAGAATGCTGTACAGAACTTGTAAGAGACCCCAGTATTGAATTAAATATGAGTTTATGAAGTATAAACAAGCTTCTTTGTCTATTTGACACCTCATAATCATAGCTATGGGATAGTATCCCACTGTAAAGCTGTATTGTCCAAACTGTGGGATTTTGACCTTATAGCTGCTATAGCTTTGTCATTTTTCAAGATATTGGGCTCAAAACTAGTTCATTGTGTAGCCCTGGATGGGATCTACACAATGGTACCTAATTTGGTATGTTTCACAATATTATGGCAAAGTTATGCCATTTTCAATTTTTGTTATGCAGATATATCATTTTCTCGACATCTGTATAGAACTTATTTGTCCCATACCTTTTGTTCTAGATGAGATATGGGAAAAAAATGACATCATCAGATAGCCCTGATTGTGCTTTTTCAAAGAAGACCACAATTCAAGTATCTCACACAAGAACCGTAGAAGTTAGATGAGAGGTGAATATTTTATTCACCCTTATTTGACCTTATTTTGGCCATAATTCTGTAGTTTGGGTAGTACTATTGGATAGCCCTGACTTTGAGGTTCAATTTGAATATCCATTTTCTGGAATTCAGATGAGAGGTTAAAATTAAGGTTCATGCTCAGCAACTTCATTGAGCAGGAATAACCTTTTTATTCTTTTTCCTATGGTGATTTGACTTGTATATTTGGAAACAGGGAAATTTCCTCCCCCTTTGATACCTTTTCAGCTTGTTTGGCTCAGGTCCATGTTTTGGTAGTATTTTTCTCTACCATTGGTTTATGGAATTTGCCTGTCATGCTTGTGCTCTGTCTTTGAGTCACAAGCTGACCCTTTCACTTGGTACAGTCCATTTTCCATCCAAATCCCCATCCTCAAGGTAGGGTATGACATTATTATCACTGGAGTCATTTTACTGAAACTCTAATTGATGGAACAAAATTCCTGAGTTTTTTTTGGTCTCCATTTTGACTTTGGTGGAGCTGTAAGAGTGGGAGCTATATTTTTTTTGAAAATAAAGCCATCAGTTCAGATTTTGGAGTTCCTTTGGGATCCTCTTTGTCAGAAACATAAGACATGTGCAAAAGCCTCTGGCAATGTCATTTCAGCATTCCAAGAAACAGGTTGTGCATTGAATTGATAATGTGATATTCAACAATATTCCAATATGGTAGTTCAATCACAACTGAATATCTTCCACCATCCTCTTGTAAAGGTAGATACCATACATTGTTGTTTTCTGCCTCATGAGACTGAATCTCCAAATACTTGTGATCAGAAAGGTTGCATATTGGCCAGGTCTGAGCATCAAGGTTGTTTATTCTTGATTTTTAAGCAAGAAGTACAAGAACATACAATTAGCTGTGGGAGCTGAAAATCCAAGAGCACAATGTAGAGCTGGCCCATTAACCCAGTAGGAATATCTGAAGGAAAATTTCCAAAATCAGTTGAACACAAATTTTTACAGAGCATAATCAAAAGTAAATACCCTAAGAAAATGAAGTCTTTGACTTCTCCCAAACACTGATAACATGTCCCCTGTACAGCTCACAAGCTGTGGAGTCCCAAGGAACAAGCCAGAGGACACAACGGAACTGTTCAGAATCAGAAAAGCAGGGTCTGGACACCATGGTGGATGAAAGAACACTCAGGGAAATCATTCCCATTCTTTTTGGTGGTAGGGAATGTGAGCCTGTGAGGTATGTATGACATACGCATAAGGCCACAAATAACTTTATATACAATTGATTTAGTCTTGAACAAACTTATCAATTGGATAAAAAGTCAAAAATAACAAAAAATAAGTATAAATTCTTATGGATAAAAAAAGCTATAATTACTATGTCATTTTTGGATTCTACACCAAAAATAAGCTAGGCAAGACCCATAGGTTTATTTTCTTTCTATTTAGATTGAGATTCTGCCTTTCATTTGGATTTGAATTTATCTCCATTGTACAGTTATTTTATTTGTATTTTATTCTTAATTACATTTTTTCTTTTTTCTTTTTTCTTATTTTTATTTTGATTATATTATATTACTTTTAATTGGATATTTAAATTTATATATGTCAAAATTACGTGATACAATTAATTATTATTATCATGTTTATTTTGTCCTCAAAATTATTATTCTTGTACTTTTATTCTCTTTTATCTTATTTTCATTCTGCCTTTCTTTTATTTTTGTTTTATTTATATAAATGAAGAAGTAAGTAATAAGAAAGTAAATAATAAATAATAAAAAATAAATGAATTATTATTAAGTTATTCAATTTTAATAGTGATTTATCAATTAGTTATATTAAATTTCATACAAATTGGTTCATAATTTATCAATTTTCAGAGTAAATATATTCTAAACCTAATTATTTTAACTGGCTTGGCCATGATTAATCTGGTTTTTATTCACTCTCTTCAAATTAATATTAATTTTAACTAGAACATCTTTATATAATACTTAATTTGAGTCAAATAAGCTCCTTAATAAATACCAATGAATCTGCCAGTAAAATTACAAACTCTTTGCAAAAAAAATCACTCTTCAAACTTTAAAGTAAACCAAAGTCAAATTTCACAATGTTTTTTTTCCCAAGCAAAGGATGGAGACCAGTTATCCTTAGTTGATGGATACTCAAAGAAAATTAAGCCTCATGAAGGAACCAAGAGAACCCTGGTCTCTCATCTGAAAGAATTTCATAAGGAAATATGGGATGAAGAAGTTGCAGAAAAGAACACTAATGTAAAAGGTAATTTATCAAACACCCATGGAAGCATATTAGAAGCTATTGATGTTACCTTACAGACTCATTTCACTGATTATCTATTCAGCTTCAAAACTCAAGATCAAAACTCCTATGCTTTTGTTAAATCCAAGTTTTTCAAAAGCTTATTCATACCTTCAACAAGGACATTAACTTAATTTCTGAAACAACAATTTCCTAATTAATCAAGCAAAAGGTTTTGAATTATAAAGAAAATATATTTACCTTTATCAATTCACAAGAACCATGGTTCTCATCTTCTACTGACATTTGGTCTGGTCCAGGTGGAATTTTGTATATTACTCTACCAGCTCATTACATATCAACTTATTGTAAACCATTCACTGCAGCCATTTGATTTTCCAAGTTCACTGAAGCTCATACTAGCAAAAACATATACACAAAGATTGTTTATATTTGTAATTATTTCTTTGTTGAACACTCTCAAATGCCAAGGGCATCAGAGCATGATGGAATTCAAATAGATACCTCCAGTGCTTCATCCGTAGACACTGAAAGTGATTAATCCAATTTTTCAAATAATTTGTATAGTTTGGAGATCTGATCAATTGGTCATTTAATCATAGCCATAAGCTTAGATAATGCCTCATCAAATACAACATTCATAGAGCTAGCTGTTAAATATGGTTTTCTGAAAGGTTTGGACTCACAAATTTGATGTTTTGCACATATTCTTAGTTTATCTTCAAAGGATTATTTAAAGGAGCTTTATGTATCAATTGATAAGCCTAAGAAGGTGGTTCATTTAATATGTCAAAAAGACACCTCATGGGAACACTTCAAATGCATTTGTGAAAAAAATAAAGAGCCACCAAGATGTCCAATGGCTGACAATGCCACTAGATAGAACTCAACATATTTAATTCTTTGTTTAGAATTGAAACAGAAGAGCTCATTTTATTACTTTA
This sequence comes from Austropuccinia psidii, assembly GCA_023105745.1. Taxonomy (NCBI): domain Eukaryota; kingdom Fungi; phylum Basidiomycota; class Pucciniomycetes; order Pucciniales; family Sphaerophragmiaceae; genus Austropuccinia; species Austropuccinia psidii. The sequence goes on from JALGQZ010000018.1 coordinate 7,718,976, forward strand.
TTTATGAGTACAATAAGCCTCAGACATTGAAACAAAAGACAAATCACTTTAAAAGCTCAAGCCAAAAAGAATTTGGTAGTGAAGAACAGAAAAAGATTTCCCATGCAATTGAAAAAGCTGAACTTCATCATGATATACAGCTTGTACATCTCTCTACTTGATTATCTTTCTGCTATATAAATCTCACTTCATTCCTTTATGACTAATCAGAATGTAATTTTGGAAGCTGACTGGAATTTTTTTCAACAAGTATCTGAGGTTCTAAAGGTCTTTGCCACCGAAGCCAATGAAGTTCAAGGTGATTCTTATTCTTCACTTGGGTTAGTAATGCCTTTGTACCAACTCCTCCTTGAAACGTGCCAAAAAAATTAAGTCTCAAGAGAATCTCAACTATTCAATGCAGCTTGTCAAGCATATTTGAAGCTCAAAAGTTACTACAACATTAGATAAAATTCCTGTGCTATGTGCTTGATTCTTGACCCACAATTCAAGCTTACATCATTTATTCAGTATGATTTGTTGCAAGAAGATGAGAGAAAAAGTGATACCAAACCAATCAAATATAAGGATCAAGCACTCAAACATCTCAAAGAAGTATATTCTGAATATTCTTCTGAATATGCAATCAAATTTTCACAAGATCCTCAAGTTTCTGAAATTGCTTCAACAAATCCAAAGCAATTGCATCCTTTTGAAAAAAGAATTTTCAAACAAAAAAATAAAACTAACAAAATTCTTGAATATTTGCAAACCAATTCACAACATTCTTCAATATTCATTCTTGAATGTTGGAAGAGCCACAAAAAAAGGTTTCCAATATTATACAAAATTGCAAGAGATTACCTTGGAATACCTGCAACTGCAGAGCCTAGTGAGAATGTATTTTCTGAAGCTGGGAACTTGATTAATAAAGAATTCATATCACTTTCATGTGATTCTGCAGAAACAAATATGTCTTTACAATCTTGGTTAAAGAATGAGATTCATGAAAGTATGCATGCTTGGTATGATAATCTTTAAGGATTACATTTTTTATTTTTGCTTGTTAAATTGTTTTCTCTTGAAATGGTATCACAAAAAATTTAATAAATCCAAAGATTATGAGAAGTAAAATATCTTTTATTATTATATTTGTCATTTTAGATTGATTCTATCAATCATAATTTTATTATTTAGAAAATTTTTTATTACAGTTTGCGTAATATAATTATTTTCTGTCAAAAACTCACGATTTTATTTTTGAAATTAATAATCCTTTCTGTTGAAATTCTAATTTTTAAATCAATAATTAACACAGATATTTGGACTTAATTGCCTGTTTCTGCAAGATTATGATGGTAAGGAATATTTATTTTTATGTAATTTGGTTTACATAGTAGCAACCTGAATTTTTGTTTGGTGTATTTCTTTCTAATGTTGTATGGCCAAAGTTTTTATTTTGTATTTTTCATGACAATTACCATACCCTAGTCTCATTTTCTATTATATGAATTACATATAACATGATTAACTAAATATGCACATGATATATTCATTCTTGTAAATTATAATAAAAGAAAACACTTAATTTTTTGGTAAAAAATGTAAGTGACATCTTTTTTCAAAAAAATTCTCAGGAAATGAATTTTTTTGTGGAATTTTGCAATCTTTTTTAGCCATATTTATTCCATTGTGTTTTTTCATAATTTCCTTTGGAAAATTTCTCTGACAATTTATTTAAAAAAACCTCCCACTTGTGAGTTTCCTCATTCTTTTTAAAAAATGAAGGATTCAATCTTGAGAACCAAAAACAAGAAGCCCATATAATTGTGAAGCTTCTTGGGTGGAATAATCATAACAATGCCATAAATCACATGAATGGCATCAACAATGCCATAAGTAAAATAAATGATATTAATGGAATCAAAAAAGCATAAATAATATTAATGGCATTAAAAATCTAATTTATGACATTAATGGAATTAACAATATGACAAATTGCATTTACAATTCCATTTATGGAATAAGATTTTCATTTATTTCATTAACATGGGGCCCATAGCAATCCTTATGTGTATTTAATAATTAATGGCAAGAATATTTGGGGCTTAGGTGTTTTTACCAAAGGCTCAAAATAATTTAGAATCAACATATGAGAAACAATTTACTTGAATTATATATAAATGAAAGTGTTGATGTAATTATTTCTTTCATGATTCCCAAAGACTGACTTCAAAATTTGATTTTCAATATTTGAAAATTCAAACATTTGATTTCAAATATTTGAAGGTAGCTCAAGTTTGATTTTGAATATTTTGTCAGGCTGAAAATCCAATATTGAATATTTTATGACCCTTAAAATTCAACAAATTTTTAAAAAAGCTCTGCATTGGCTCAAACACATAAATATTATGTTTATCTATCATGGCCAAGAGGTTTTGAACATACAGAGAATTAAAAGATGAAATTTTTGAAAAAATAAATGCAATTTCCACTGTGTGTGGAATAAATTGGGGAGTTGTCCATTGTTGGAAGAATCACTTAACAAAAAGCATAAAAGGAAGGTGAATTTGGCAGAACTATATGGGTTTCAACAAAAATAAGTTAAATTGTTGGTATGGGTTATTCGTTTTGAGTCTTTTCCCACTGAGAACCAAGCTGCTTCATGGGTTTGGCAATGGATTTCAGCAGTTTATGGGTTTTATGGGTTATTGGTTTGCATAGGTTTAACTGTCTCACGATACTGAATTTCATGATATTGTGTGCCCAAATTTGGCCAAGGTTGAATCCCCCTAATATTTGGGGGGGCTTGACTGATTTGGCAGTTTCGCACGGGGTTTTCAGGATAAAGATCCAGAATGCCAAATTGGTCATTTACATCAAGGACTGACCCCCTTTATTAAGAAACCTTCCCAATTATAGTACAACCTGTCCTAACCCATACCTCTCTAAAGCCATAACCTGCCCAAACCCATTGACTTTTGGGTCCACCAAGTTAGTGCCTGCTTGAAATTGCGCCAAAACCCATAACTTGTCCAACACGATAATCCATACACCTTTTGTTCACAAAAACAAAGAAAACCTCCCCAAACCCATATTTTTTGTCTTAACTCTAATTAGGCTTTGATATTGGGGTTTTGGAAATTCATAATTATGGGTTTAACATATGGCTTTTGGAAGGCTTGGCAAAGCGTGTGGGTCTACTTTATTGATTTCGACAGGTTAATGGCATAAAATGGTCCAAAAACAGTATGGGTTAAGATTTATGGGTTTTGACAGGACCTCTCAACCACCATAAACTGTCAAAACCCATTGAAAAATGTCTCCACCAACAGGTCTGGGTTAGGACAGGTTCTACCGTAGTTTGAAATGGGGGACTAACCGGAGGGCCACTCTTGCTACAAGTACAAACATGTAACCATGCTTACTCTGCTAGCAGCTATTGCGTTTGTAATGCTTTATAAAAGATATAGTGCGCTCACTGCGCTATGATTCGTAATTTCGTAGTATTAGTAACAATTCAATTTGTCGGATGTAACGTTGTTACTATTGTTACTCCGAATTCTACGATTTTTCAGAAGGCGCAAAAGCCGGGTTTTTAATGATTGCTTAGCTCGAAAGTGAAGCTGCTTCACATTCTCGGGTCATTTCAAATCCTCGTCGTTAAAAGGGGTGTTAGTTATTCATCAAAAAATTCTTGGTTTTGAGTCGGGATACTTAAGACCTTCTTTCCACTAACTTATCAAGAACTGTTTGTTCATGATAGATTTGAGGCGTTTTGGTTACTAACGTAGAGGTGGATGGCTACCAGAAACCAAACCTGGAGTATTCATTTTAGGAAAATGAAGTATAGTACAAGAGATGAGCGAGTGTCCATCGGGCGCATCGAAAATAGTGATATGGTTCTTGGCGACGGATAATTTTTTGTTTGGGGGTTTAGTGGATTCTGGAGGATGGCGGCAGGCTTTGGGAGCTGTTAGTAATAGTTCTAGATCATCGCGCTGTAATTCTATAAAGATGATTCAAGAATATGCTACACTTTATTATCCGAACACACAGTTTTTCGAGGTAATGATTAGCAACATTAATTCAATGCAAGGCTGTGCCATGGCTTGCTTGCAGTACTTTGTAAAATGTCCATGCTGCAAGTACGGGTGACTTGACAGCCAACCTTATGGCGGCATTGCTTCTAAGCTGGTTAGAGAAATTTGTCGAAGCTATAAATGCCCGATCCTGGATAGATTTGATTATCCCTCTCACCAGCCGTTCTCTCAAACACTTTAAACGATCACAACTCAAAAAAAATGTTTTATGGATATTTTAAACTGAAAATTATAGCCGCTCTAGGTATATTTGCTCTTAGTTTGGATGAAATCATAACAAGTACTGAGAATTGTGTCAACGAGTATAATAATGACCCGAAAAATCTCCGTATGTCTTCATCAAAGTAATTTTGTTGAGTTCAACTTTTGACTTATGTTTTTGCCTTAACGCAATTCAACGCTTTAGTTTGTGTTAATGGAGGAGGAACTCGTTTCACTTGCACTGGGGAGTGTTATATCAGAACAAGCCAAGGATTCGGCATAGGTAAGTTTCCTCCCAGCTTTTGCTGAGTTTTGCAAAAGCTTGAGCCACGCCACTGATTTGAATTCTACTACTTTTCAAAGGCGCCTTTTTCGGCTTGTCCTTTGTCAATTGCATCCAGAACAAAACCACACAAAAGAATCCCATCATTGCTGATCACTTTGTTGCTGATAATCAAAATAAGCTCATATGTAAGTTGCTGCATTCAGCTAACTTTGAGATACCTTGCTCAAACGCAAATTGTCTTGATGAACCTTTCAGATGTCTACAAAGCCCACCAATTCATAGGAACACAGAAGGTTGATCTACAGGGCACATATACATGCAGTTTTAAGGGTAATGATAATGAAAGGAATGGTTTGCGACCAAGTAAGTCTACCAACTCTCAAAGCTGCTCTAACGATACACAACGCACCCAAACACGTACCTTACCAAAATATTTGGAACTAGCTTGCAAAGTTTGCACTGCCAGGTGAATCAGCTAGTCAGATCAAGCTCCACAAATTGCAGAATCTTCCAAAGTACAAATCTATAATCTGCTTTGAAAACAAAACGAAAATACTAAGGCGAAAATCATGATACTTAAGGAAACAAAAATTAATTTACCTAAAGGTGAACAACGAGATGTTACTATTCTATAATGTAGGTACAACACAAAAATGAAAGCTGTATGAAAGCTATCGTAGTAATAGTGTTAGTTGAGTTGAGAAAATGTTAAAAGTAATACCAAACTAACCTATCAACACTGATGATTTATAAGAAAAATACGCAAGTTATGACGGAGAATTTTTAATAAGAATTGGAATGAAAACACTAGATAGAGAAATTCAGCAACATGTTTGTCTTGAAAATTTCAAAGAACTAAAAAGGTGAACAACAGTGATGGAGTTATTTTTACTGTAGGACAACTAAGGATGAGGCTACACTGAGACTGGTGGTACTAAGACAAATATTTCTTATGACTAATCGACACGGTGATAGAGCCTGATGAAGGCGGTCACACACTTGTTCGAATACTGAGTGTATGAGTAACTTCGTGGTAGGTAAGAGTACGTTTGACGGAGAAATAAGAAATAAAGAAATGACCCAGAATACTTTCCTCCATGCTTTCAGATGATGGCTTATAAGTCTGATAGTGATCTTAACCGCGCGGGTGCGTGACTTCCTAGTCTGCGAGCTAGCTGATCACATCGGTTTTAGTTGCTCACAGACTGAGAGACTATTTCTCTTTCAACACACCCGGTGTCTCCAGTCTGCAGCAACCCAAGATTTGTCATTGCTCTTCTCATGGCAGGGCGGCATACTGCTTTTGTTAAAAAGTCGGCTAACATTTTGGAAGTTGGTGTATAAGTGAGTTGAATTATAGATTCAGAGATTACTTCACGGATGAAGTGGAGTTGGATATCCACATGCTTCATTCTTCGCAAATTGGAATTGCAATCTCCATTTGCTGTATCAATACAACCTTGGTTGTCTTCGTGCACAGTGATAGGCTCATGTTTTTCAATGATATCTACTTCTTTGCAAAACTGTCTGAACCACATGATTTCGCTGGTCAAGTCAGTTAGGGATTTGTACTCTGCTTCTGCTGACGATAGTGAGACTGTAGGCTGTTTACGAGCCTTCCAGATTACCAGGTTATCGTGAATTGTGATTAAGTACCCTGTGACGGATCGTCTGGTTGCTTTACAGTTTCCCCAGTCAGCATCCGAGTATGCGATGGGTGGTTTCATGCTGTTTCTTTGATAGGTTAGTTCCATTGTACTAGTTCCCTTCAAGTATTTCAATACATGCAGGAAGCATTTCCAATGTTCTATGCCGGGGTTCTCCAAAAACTGCGACAAGGCACTCACTGGGAAGGCAAGGTCAGGTCTGGTGGCCACACTAAGGTAGCTTAGGCTTCCAATGGCGCTACGATAGTTGACACCTAACTTTGAGAGCTCTTCTTTTTCAGACTCGGATGCTACTTGCATGTGCGAGTTTGGCATAAGCGGCGTAGCTACTGGTTTGCAGGATGACATTCCATAGAGATCCAATAGAGACTCTACGTAATGTCTTTGAGATAGGGTTATCGATTCTGGTTGGTGGCCTATCTTTATTCCCAACATGAGATCAGCTTCCCCAATCATCTTAGTGCTGAATTCCAATTCAATAGCATTTTTGAATTTGGTCAAGTTTTTGCCGAATATTCCAATGTCATCGACGTGCAAGAACAGCCAAATAGGATCTTCCCCGGCGAGATGGAAGACGCAGGAATCCGCTTTTGAGATCTTGAAACCAAAGTCAATAAGCCAAGCTGATAATCGTCGGTACCAAGCCAGGGGAGCCTGACGTAGTCCGTAGATGGCCTTGTTGAGCTTGAGGCAGGTCTTTGATTTGTCTCTGTCTAAACCTTGAGGGATTGACAGGTACACATTTTCCTCAAGAGTAGCATTGAGAAATGCACTCTTGATGTCAAGCTGTTCAAAGGAGAGGCCTCTTGATGCGGCAAATGAAATTAATGTGCGAAGTGAGTTGAGCCTTCCAGTCGGTGCAAAGGTCTTGGAGAAATCCACACCGGGTGTTTGAGAAAAACCTTGAGCACAGAGACGGGCTTTGTGCTCAATGATCATATTGTTTTCGTTTCTTTTGGTTTTAAATACCCAGGTAGTACCAATAAGTTTAGTTTCTTTACTAATGGGTACCTCCTCCCATACCTTCAGATGGCACATGTTTTGTAATTCCTTGCCGATGGCTTTGTGCCATAACTCCGAAGATGCGGATTTCATGGCTTCGTTGTAAGAGGTTGGATCCATGTGAGTGAGGTGTGCTGCCGATCGCCTTGCGTATGGGAGAATGTTTTCTTGACTGATGTTGGAATTTATGAGCGTTGGGTGCCTGGGACCAATTACTTTGATCCTTTTTCTTGGTGGTGGTGCTTCACTTTTGTTTTCCAGAGTCGGATCAACGTTTTCTTCATCTGATGAATCAAGATTTTTATCCTTATTTGAGAGATCTACTGGTTCCATGGCTTCGCTCATGGTATCCTCTGATTCTTCTATGCAGTCGTAGAATTGATCCTCTTCCATAACTGTGAAGTTATTCCAGTCGCCACTTACATCGCTGCTGGGGTCAGGGTTATCCCTTAGGCATGGAAAGGTATTCTCGAAGAAGACCACATGCCTAGTGACGTAGACTTTCTTATCACTTATTTTCAAAATCCAATAGGCTGAGTTGTTACTGCTACCCAGAAGAATTCCTACCTCTCCAACTGGAGCAAGCTTCCAAGTTCGTTTCTGACTGGGGACAGCAAAAATGACTTTGCAACCAAAGGTTCTGAGTCTTCGGATTTTAGACGGTGTTCCTGTCCATAGCAAGTGTGGTGACTGGTTGTATCTGGATGGAGTGGGGACTGCATTGGAGAGGGAGGTGGCTGTGTTTACAGCTTCAGCCCAATAACAATTTGGCAGATTTGACGTCAGTAAAAGGCAACGAGCCTTGTCCAGAAGTGTTCTGTTTGCCCGCTCTGCAAAGCCGTTATGTTGAGGTGTGTATGGCGGAGCGATGCAATGAATGAATCCCTGATGGTTGGCTAGGGTTTTAAACTGAGTATTTAAAAATTCGCCACCGCCGTCAGTCACAATCTTCTTTATTTTTCTATCATGGAGGTTTTGCATGAGGTTCATTTGTGTTACGAAATGTTCGAACACCTCAGATTTGTTTTTCATGAAGCAAGTGATCTTGTAAGATGTGTGCTGGTCCACTATCGTTAAGAAGTAACAATGGCCAGAAGAAGAAGGAGGTGAGATAGGTCCAACTACATCTAGATGAAGGCAGTCTAGAGGCTTACTGGTTTTTTCAAAGTGGCTTTTAAATGGGATAGCTGTCATTTTGCCTTTGACGCAAATGTCGCAGATGTCTTTACTCGGAGGCTCTAGTCCAAGCGACTTCATAATGCTATTCCCTGGATGACCTAAGCGTTGGTGCCATATGATGCTGCTGTTGCTTTCCGTCAGATTGGCTAACGGTTGATTAAATGGGACAATCATGAGCTTGTTGATGAGATGTCCAGAGATGACATTTGCATTGTTTTGCGAGAGATGAAAAGATGGACCATCCTTGGTAATGGTGATGGACTTGTGGCATAGGTCTAAAAGACTGACAAGATTCCTCACGAGTTTTGGGACGTAGAGGCAGTCTTTGAGAGTGAAGATCTTGTTGTTAATTACAATTTTTACTGTGCCTTGTCCTTCACATATGAGATTGCTTGAAGGATCGCTGGTGGCTATTACTTCGTTGTGCTTTGATGCAAGCTCAGTGAAGATTTCCTTGTTATTGAACATGTGGTGGGTTGCGCCACAGTCAATTACAAGGCTAAGAGGAGTATTAGGGGTCTTGTTGTGCTTTGTGGTGAATAAGGCTTCCAACCCAGTTTGATGGGTTTCGGCATCATTTGTTCTTTTCTTGCTTTTGTTACGAGGAGGGGGACGTAGCTCTGGGTGCTCTGCCCAGCAGGATTCAGGTTTGTGAGTTGTGTTTTTTGGGTTATGTTTTCCGTTTCGACATACATAGGTTAGTTTATAAGGAAAACTACTACTGTCAGTAAGTAGAGCTGCTGAATCTTCTGTTTTAATGCTCTTCTGAAAGTTGTTCTTAGTGTTTTTGTGTTTTGCAAGCTCCGATAGTTTGTCTAGAACTTCTTGTGGATTTATGTTTACGTTCATTGATAGGATAAGTGGGTCAATGATGTGATCGAACTCATTACTGTCACGGCTGATTTTTCCTAAGATGGAATAAGCCATGATGTCGGGAGGTAAGTTGATTCCTATTCCTGCAATGTCGAACAATATATTGGCGCATTCCTTAACATAATCTGCAATATTGCCAGTGAAGCGCAGGCATTCCCATTTTACCCAGGTTCTACCTCTGTTTGTTACGGTTTGGGAAGCGTATTTTGAATTTATCTTTACCCATAATGCTTTAGCACTTTTGACGGTAGTGCTGTCTACGACGCTGATGATTATTTCTTGGTGTAACCTGCTCAAAATTAATTGTACAGCCTCAACGTTTGCCTGACTCCAGTTTTTAATTGTAACTGGATCGGAATTAGGAGGGTGAGGAGTGTCTACAATCTCTCGGAGTCCTCTGGCTGAAAGTTCCACATCCATCATGATGTTCCAGATGGTGTAGTTACGTCCATCAAGGATAGGGATGTGTGTTGCTTCCTTAATGTTAGATTTCTCTAGCATCGTTGTTCACCTTGATCTCGTTTTAATTGTTCTGAGCTTCGAGACTGTAAATCTGAAAATTTCAAAGAACTAAAAAGGTGAACAACAGTGATGGAGTTATTTTTACTGTAGGACAACTAAGGATGAGGCTACACTGAGACTGGTGGTACTAAGACAAATATTTCTTATGACTAATCGACACGGTGATAGAGCCTGATGAAGGCGGTCACACACTTGTTCGAATACTGAGTGTATGAGTAACTTCGTGGTAGGTAAGAGTACGTTTGACGGAGAAATAAGAAATAAAGAAATGACCCAGAATACTTTCCTCCATGCTTTCAGATGATGGCTTATAAGTCTGATAGTGATCTTAACTGCGCGGGTGCGTGACTTCCTAGTCTGCGAGCTAGGTGGTCACATCGGTTTTAGTTGCTCACAGACTGAGAGACTATTTCTCTTTCAACATGTCTTGGATCATAAGTTGAGTCAACAAACCATTATTGTTGTAGTCGAACGTGTAGGCAGGCCTCAAATTCTTGGTTCGTTATAAAATAAAATAAAAAAATAAAGATTCAAGAATATGAATAATTTGTAATATACTGAATTATTGTTGCGAGATCATGCTCCTGATAGCTAAAAGAAATGCTCTTAAATGCGTGGAACGCATTAGGGGAGTTCAAGGCGCGGGTTTTTTTGGGCTCGTCGCAAATAAAAAGTTGGCTCATGCTCGATTTCTCGATCACCTAAATTTAACTCCATGAACCATGCCATGAGCCACCATTTTTGATAGCTCATGGTATGGGTCATGAGTTGGCTCATCGATTGTCCTAGGCCGTTTCAAATAAACCAGTGCACACAGCCCATGAGTGATACAGATTCTCAATTTCCCATCACGATGGTTGCTTGGGCATGGTCTTGTAGGTTGATAAAAAGAAGTGGTAAAAATTTCATAAAAATGGTTAAATTTGACTGGCATGAGTCAGCCAATAAGCAAGCTCATGGGGTGGGTGCTTGGGCATTGAAATCTGGCTTATTAACATGGCCTTGAACTCCCCTATTTCATATTTATGATCATGAAGGTGCGCTTTGTGATCACTTGTGATGGTTACTTCCAATATGACTTAGCTTCTCACACACTCAGATACCTGATTTTCTTTATCAAAGTCAACAGTAGGGTTCAGAGGGCCAACTCATGAGCCAAATTTTACATGAGCATGAGCAGGAATATACTTTTCAAAGACCTTGTATGAGTTTGCTCATGAGGTGGTTTGTGGCTCGTAAAAATCGTTATTTTTAAGTTAAAAATTAGTTGCAAATTCTGTGCACAGTCCATGCGGATGCACCAGTTTAAGCAAATCCAGTCAAAACACTTCCTTTTTCGAGCAAACAACCACCCGACACATAAATATCATAAGTTTTACTGTCTCAATTAAACCATACAAAGATGCCCCCAACCTCATCTCAAATCAACTACCTATCCATCTACAACAAGCCCAGGACCTTGAGCTGATCATAGAGAGTTACGATAGAACACCGCTTATCAACAGAATACTCTCACTCTCATCGCAATCTAGTGCATAATACTCCCCTCACTCTCATCTTAATCCTGCCCATCATATCTAATTTCCAAAATTCCCAGAACATCTCAGAGACGCCAAGCGTTGAAGGACCTTGAGCTTATGTGGATGATTTCAAATATTGATGAAAATCATCAGTGCATAGCCAAATAAAATCTATGGATATCATGATGGAGAATCGGGCTTACATAGTATTTTGGTACCTAGCCTTTGATTGGTGGATGAATTGGATCATGGAGGTTAACCGTGCGAGTGATGAGCAAGCTCATGAGCTATCAAAATTGGTAGCCCATGACTGGGTACATGAGTTGTAAAATTGATGATCAAAAAAGAAGCGTAAGCAAAATTTTACGTGAGCATGAGAAAATGATTTGGCCGGGTTTGAACCGTACTAATGTTCAGATTGCTTAGTTTTCAATGTTAAAAGAGAAAAGTCTTCTCATTCCGAGAGCCTCTAAACTCTTTTAGATCACATGTGTGCCCAGTGGTAAGAGCACAAGTGAGCTCTTAAGGAGCTCACAATAGCTCACTCAAGAGAAGAATGATTATGATCCTTATTTCATTATCTTACTAAATTAAAAAACACTTCAAGAAGTAATACAGTCTATACACGTCTAGTGGTAATCTATGTGGTTGGTCATCTATCAATTTGTGTATTTAAACACTGCCATTGCTGACCTCTTATCTTTAGTGTTTCTGTTTTACATCTCACTTTATCATCTTGTCATACTAGCATTGTTATTTAGTGTTTTTTGTGTTGATTGGTAGGTAATTCCATACAAACATCTCTACCTTGAGATATTCACTAACAAATATTATTGTAATAGATCACAGAGCTTAGTGCCTTCATTTGTCGTAGTTATTTCTTTTATATTAAAAAGAATCGTTCACCTTTTAGGTACATACTTATTTTCATTTTGTCTTACTTATTTTACATTTATCTAACGTAATGAACCTTTTAGTTTCTCCAAATCTTTCATTCAAGAGACTTTTCTGTTTTGTTATTTTTGTGGTAGCTTTCCTCTTCTCTTATATTGAAGAACTGCCATTAATCTCCTATTTTTTGAGTAAAATGCACAGGCTCAACAAGGTAAGATGCAATATTTTCATTAACCTAATACACATCCCTCTATTAAAATTGCATGGAAATAAAAGTTAGGTAGGGAATTCAATGAATTCCATTGTCCCCATTCCATAGCCAATATTAATTTCAGTTACTAAAGGGTATGGATTTCATGTTGGAGTGTGTTGTAGCTGCTCTTAAGCATTCTTGTGCAACTGTTCCACCAATATTAGGCAGAATTAATGCATGGTCAGAAAAAGTAGGAGTTTCTTCATTAACAAATTCTTGAAAGCAGGCACCTAGTTTGATTGGAAAGAGAATTTCTAATTAATGTAAAAGATGAAGGTTTGCATTGCTTAGTCCTTGATATTCTTGGATTAAGGCTGAGAGGAGAAAACTAACTCGTATATTTTCCTCACTGCAATAAAAGTGAGTGTGAGCCTTTGACATATGACGGCATATCTAAAAAGGTCACAAAACAGCTTTACAATATTTATTCTAATAATAAGAATTAAAATCACTAAAAATGCCTTCAAAAGGCATAAATGCTTGATTATCTCTGAATCTAATGAATAAAATTGTGAAATAAATTGCACCATTAGACTCACCATGTTAACTGTGAGCCTTGAGGTATATTTTACATACCCAAAATAGGCCACAATTATCTTAAAAATAAATTCTGAGTTATGAATAACTCATAAATCATGCATATATCCAAAATTCATCATTTTTGATTTCAGAAAATATGAATGACTTTTCATTGAGTAAGTAAATCCATGGATTTAAGGCCAGATTTGGCTTCTACACAAAAAATCACCTAGGGTAGCTCCATGGAGTGAATAAGCTCAAATTAACTCTTTGAGGTGGTAATATGGAAAATACTTAAATACCACATCATCAATGCCACATAAAAGATCCGTGAAAAGTTTTGTTTTTCTTGATTTCACACCAAAATAATGGGAATGTGAGAAATCCCATGTTACATATACACTAAGAATAGTGTTATGCATTTTTTGGGAACTTAATATCATGGTATTCTTACATGGACTTTTGGTACACCCATGGTGGATATCTCACTTGAAGCTTAAATTTCTATTTTGACGTGAAAAATAGGCAAGGGGGACAAAAGACATCAAAGAGAGCCAGGGTACCCAACTTCTGAGGCCTCAGAGGCATGGAAAGTTCCAAAGCTTGGATCCATGGCTGATCTTGGCCCAATTAGTAAACTAAAAAACTTTGGGAACTTGGTTACCATGTTACAACTACAGTAAATCATAAGGAAATAGCAAATAACCTGCTATTTTGACGTGCCAAGGAGGTAAGGAGCTACTTAGACTCCTGTAAACATGTCAATTGCTAATGACTTTCCATTGATAGACCCTAAAAGAGTAATAAAAACCATTTTTGGACTTTTATCCATTGATTTACCTCATAGCAACCAGCTAAACACTGATATTTGCAATTCTATGTAGAAATGAGGTAAAAACTTCAAAAATTCATTAAAAATACAATTCTCAATGAATCTCTCTGAATCTTTCAGGGCCGATGGAAAGCTGTATTATCTATGATACAACCAAAATTAAATATAGTATTACTAGTAAAATCAAAAGTTTTACTTACAGTCCATTTTTGATGATTCCACGTGAAACACTGAATCTTCAAAAAATTCACAGTAAATACAACCTGTGATCAAATTACCAATAACATTGATAACTTTGGGAAATAAATCATTTTTTTGCAACAAAAGAAGATTTACAAGTGTTACTCCTTTTATTATTGACCATATTGGGGTTGGTAGTCACGTAAAAGCATGAATTAAGTAATTATGATAATCTCACCTGACAACAGATGATGCAATCAATAATCCAAAAGGATTTATTGTTTTTTCACTCACTGGTTTTTCAGTTTTCTCCATGGAACACCTCTGTGGGCTGTTGTTGACTTAAAAGAGGCCTCCTCTTGCTGTTTTTTCCAAGAATCATCTTATTATCCATTTATATCATTGTTACCAACAAGTAAGTATTAGTTAAAGCTATTATTAAGTGTTTTCATTATTTCAGAATCAATCAGAAAGATGTGAAATCATAGAATCCAACTATATATTGTTGTAATCCTGCTATAAGTCATTTTGATCCTTTAAATCCACAACTCTATGTCTAATTTCTCTATTTATATCTTTCAATAAATTCTTTGGAGTATGAGTGAGTAATTTATATTTAATTCTTAAAATTCTTCTCTAAAATTAGGTTTCTTCAAGAATTATCTTTGTAATTATTCTTGAAAAAGATAATTATATATTAAAATAATTTTATTATTTTAATAAAAGAAGTTTTTATTATTAAATTCTTCTTGTAATTTATTCTTGTAGACAATTACTGCTCACTGTTAAAATCACTAGTAGTATTTAACATGCGAAAGGAATAATTCTTTAATTATTTGATTGTGGTTATAATGATATCTTATTATTATATCTCATAAGAACAGACATAGTACTGTTGATTAATAGTAATATTATCATCAGTTTCATAGTCAAATATTACATTTGGGGCCCTGGCCATTATTTTCTTCATATAATTGGCTTTAATCATATTCTAGACTTCATTTTTTGTTCTAAAAAACTACCATACCTACCCATATCTTATATTTGGAGGCTTGGCTGTGTTTTTTGATCCTTTTGAAATTAATTTATATATTTTTCAGCTTTAAAATATATTAATTTAATAATTTTTTCTTGCAATTTGAATTCGAAAGCAAATTTTATTTTTGAAATTGTCTTAAAATATTTTTCATTGAGGAATTTGGTTGAACTTTATACTGTTTTTACAAGTGGCTTTTTCACATCCAAAAATTTATAAAATTATTATTTGAGTTACTCTGAATCAATTTTGATTCAAATTCTTAAGTTTCAATTTTTTTTCTTTAAAAAGAATAATTTTTTGAATATTAAAAAATATAAAACTTATAAAAAATCTTTAAAAATATTTTAAAAAATAATCTTTTCTCTTTTATAATTTTTTCTAGTGTCTTTAATCAAATGCTGTGAAGCTGGCAACAGACTCAGTAAAAGATATATCACTAGTCCAGAATCTTCAGAAGCAGAATCTGAAGACAGTATTGAGGTGCAAATTTCTAAAAGAGGCACCTTATTTAACTCAGAAAATAATAAATTACCACCAAAAGGTGTGTGTTTTATCTTATATTTTCACCTTTTATCTTTAAATTGATGTGAAAATGGTACATACCAGAAATGGAAGAAACTATTCAGTCCAACCAGATAGATGTGAACAAGGAAGAGGCAAGACTAAGTCCAGAAGTGCCAAGTCTTCCTCAAGAAAGACATATCTGGAGGATGCCAGAGTTGACCCCCATTCCCCAAGGTCTGTGCCCACAGATTTCAATGTGAATTCTGAGTCTGAACTGATTCATGGCAATATTTCCAGGGCTGAACCATTTTCAGATGGCAGCAATAGAAATATATCAATGCCAGTACAAAACTTTGTTCAGAGAAGCCAAAGAAGAAGAGTGGGAAATATGCCCCAGCCTTTGGCAGGGGGCCATGAACTCTTACTTACACATCAAGAGCTTTCTGGGTCAGGAGAAGACCATAGAACTCTTAGGAGGTTGGATCCCATTGTGTTTCAAAGACAAGGTCAAAAAGATAAAAAATTGGCTGAAGAACCAAAGTCTTTTATCCATAGCCAAGAAGAAAGAGTTGGAAATGACTCCAGCTTTGGAGACAGAGGTCCCAGTGGCGTCTACCAGCTCCAAACCAGCTCCAGAAGTATCCAAGGACAAGCCCAAGAGACCTAAGAAGAAGCAGAGAGGTCCCAAGAACCATCAAGGAAAGGGAAAAGGCAAAGCCAATTGGCACAGACCTTACCCACAAGGGTACAGGATCCCCAAACTGGAGCCTTCGGCTGTGGACAGTGTATTCAACATGACCAGAACTCTGATGGAATTAACAGACAAGGAGCAGGAAAGGATGAACAGAACCTTTCCGTGCAAATAATACAACAAATACATTTTGTAAAAAGTAGTATTGATGTAGAACTTGATAAATTTGATTCAAAGATAAATAAAATTACAAAAGATATCAGTGAATTGAAAAGAAATGACAAGAAGCATACTGAATGGTATCAATTAACAAATGTTAGACTTGATTCCATTATTAATGCATGTCACAGAATTGAGAGTAAATTTCAAGTTCAAAATGATGAAATGGAAGATCTTTTCATTTTTAACATTATTGACCAACTTAAAATTCTAAAAGATCATATCTTAGAAATATCTGAGAATACCAATTGATTTGCTACATATTCAGCAAAAAGTGACAGTGAAAGGCAAAAGTTGAAGGATGAAATCATTGAAAATGTGGAACAAATTCATACAAATTATGAACCACATATGCCAAGACATTCTACACCTTTAACTGAAGAAAAACATTCTGTTAAAGGAAGTTTGACCCCACTCTCAGGAGAATATGTCATTTCTGCAAAAGATATTCCCAAATTGGAAGAATGGCCAACATTCTCTGGTGAAGGTGAATACAACCATATTGAGCTCATCAGAACTATTGATATGTTGCAGGAAGACTTAAATATACCTGATGAAAATATAGTGGGAAAATTACACTGTCTTTTTGCCAGAACTGCAAAGAAATGGTACTACAAAATGAGAATGGATCATGGAAAACATGATTGGTCTTGGTGGAAATCAGAAGTGATTACCAAATGGGCAAATAATTCTTGGAGGTTCAAAATGGAAAATGCTTTTGAAAGTGCCATTTTTAACTCAGAGAAAGATAAACCACTTACTTGGTTCTTCAAGCAAAAAGACAGATTATCTGCTTTACACCCAGATATGTCTGACACTATGATTAATATGAAAATATTAAGGAAGTGTGGAGGAGAACTGGAACATGCTATCAAAAGCAGATGTGTGGAAACCTGTTCAATAGAGGACTACATTAATGAAAGGGAAGATATAATTACCAGAACAAGAATTGGTGAAACTTGGACAAAAAACCCTATGGAATCCAATTTGGTCTCAAAGATTCCTAGGGAGGAAAGAAGACCAGAAAAACCGGTCTCGAAGTGTCATAAATGTGGAAGCACTTCACATTCAGCCAACACTTGCACCAAAAAGACAAAAATTAATGAAGTTCAAATCATTTAAGAAATTCAGTGTACTGAAGAGAAAGAAGAATCTGATAAAGACTCTGAAGTCTCTGAGGATACACCAGTAGAGTACTATACCATTGAAAACATTACAGCTTTCTTTCAGGTCACAGAAGTCCATACTCACTTGCCACAGTACAGTGAGAACTGTCATCACCTGATCAATATCCAAGATTCCAGAATGTGTAAGACCAAACCTGCTAGAGGAAAAGGTTATACTTCTGGAGCATCTTGTATCACATCAATTCTGATGAATGGTATTGAAGCCAAAGTAGATTTGGATACAGGTGCATTTTGCACTTGGGTGGGCAAAGATTATCTCAAAGTTATACTTCCTGAATGGGAAAACCATCTATTACCAATAGAAGGTGTGCATTTTAGTAGTGCCAGTAACAATATGTACCCTTTGGACATATTGGACACTAATATTGTGTTCCCACACCCTACAGGAAGCGTAAGAAGGAAGACAGAGATAGGAGTAATGGATAATTGCACATATCAGCACATAATTATTGGAAATGATTACCTGAATATTTATGGTATTGACATCAATAACCATAAAGACAGATACTTCACAATTGAGAATAACAAGAGACAAAAATTTTCTTTTTCCAATATGCCAAAACAAATATCTGTGGTATCTTCTGTTAAGGATACTTGTAGAGATAAATTTGTGGCTAATCAACTTGTTGAAGCACAAATTAATCCATCATTGTCACCAAAGATGAGGAATGAACTTATTGATATGTTATACACATACAATAATGCATTTGCCTCTGATGATGAACCATTAGGTGCTATAAAAGGACATGAAGTTGATATTACTCTTAATATTGACAGACCATATCCTCCAGTACTTAGAAGACCGGCTTATCCAGCCAGTCCCAGAGCTAGAGAATCCTTGAAAAAACATATCCAGGAGTTAATACAACTTGGTGTACTAAGGAAAGTAGGCCATAATGAGGAAGTTGAAGTGACAACAACTGTTATTATTACTTGGCATAATGATAAATCAAGAATGGCTGGAGATTTCAGATCATTGAATACCTACACAGCTCCAGATAGGTATCCAATCCCTAGAATTCAAGAAACCTTGACTCAATTGTCTAAAGCCAAGTATATAATATCAATGGATGCATTGAAAGGCTTTCATCAAAAACATTTTAATTCCTAAAGCTAAGAAATTACTTAGAATTATCACTCACTGTGGTATTTATGTGTATCTTATAATGCCATTTGGCATTAAAAATGCTCCAGCCCATTATCAAAGAATGATGAATACCATCTTTCCCACAGAATTATCTGAAGGATGGCTTATCTTTTATATTGAAGATATTATTATATGTTCTGATTCATGGTCTTTGCACCTTGAAAGACTTGTGAGAGTACTTCACAAAGCTGCAGAGGTGAATATGAAAGTTTCACTCAAGAAATGCAATTTTGGTTTTGAAGAACTCAAAGCATTAGGACATGTTGTTTCTGGTTGAAGCTTAGGTATTGACAAAAACAAACTAGAAGCAGTGTTACTTAAGCCAATACCCCAGAATAAAAAAGAAACAATGTCTTTTCTTGGATTTTCCAGTTATTACAGGCAACACTTGAAAGACTTTGCAATTCTAGTAAAGTCACTATATAGAATCTGTGATCAACAAACAGTATTTGAAATGACACAGGAGTGAATTAAAGCTTATGGGAAGATAAAGAAAGCTCTTACAGCAGCACCTTTACTCCTCATGCCTGACTGGAATATTCCTTTTAAATTGTACATTGATGCATGTGGAGATGTATTAGGAGTAGCCCTACATCAAGTCCAAATTATTAATGAAAAACCTATAGAAGGACCAGTTTGTTACATCTCCAGACAAATCAAACCAACAGAAGCCAGATATGGTGCAAGCCAAATGGAGTGCTTATGTTTGTTATGGGCACTTGAGAAATTACACTATTATCTTTATGGCACTGCTTTTGAAGTGATAACTGACTGTAATGCCATGAAATCACTTCTTAACATGAAAAATCCCAACAGGTATATGTTGAGATGGCAAATAGCTATTCAAGAATATAGAGGAAACATGACTATAGTTCATAAAGCAGGAAACATTCACAAGAATGCTGATGGGCTTAGTAGGTGGGCACTAGCCAACACTCCTGATAACCCAGCTTATGTACTTTTGGAAGCTGAACCTCAAATTCCAATTGAAGGAATTAAAATAACTGATATTGGGACTGAATTCTTTGAAGAAGTCAGAGAATCTTATAAGCAAGACAAGAATTTCCATATATTGACTTCTTTATTAGATAAAGACTAAAAAGATACATCTTTAGTCAATTCACTGGATGAAGTTTGGAAAAATTCCTATTCTGAAGGAATTTCAGCCTGTGACTCAAAAGCAGAGCACAAGCATGACAGCCAAAATACCATAAATCAATGGTATAGCCAAGATACCACCAAAAACATGGAGATGAGCCAAATCAGCTCCAAAAGTATCAAACAAAAGAGGAAACTCACCCCTTTCAAAAATATAAGTCCCATCACCATAGGACAAAGAATAACAAAGTTATTCCTGCTCAAAGTTATTGCTGAGCATAAACCTTAATTTTCACCTCTCATCTAAAATCCAGAAGGAGAGGCTTAACCCCATCAAGTGGGTATTCCAAATGAAGCTCTAAGCCAGGGCTATCCAATTGTACAAGCCAAAATGAGCTAGCACCAGTATTACTTGAGTTATGGCCAAATTCAGGCCAAATAAGGGTGAACAAAACATTCACCTCCCATCTAACGTTTGCAGTTTTAGCATGAGATACCTAAAGTGGGGTCTTTTTGGAAAGATCACAATCAAGGCTATCTGATGGTGTCATCCATTTCCCCATAGCTCAACTAGAAGAAAAGGTATGGGGCAAATAAACTCAATACAGCTTTTTGCCTAAACCATGCAAATGTACAAAAATCTTGTACATGGGATAACTTTGCCATATTTAATGATACCCATATCAAATGAGGTACCATTGTGCAGACCACAGACAGGGCTACACACTGAACCAATTTTGAGGTTGATATCTCAAGAATCTAAAAGGTATGGCTGTTTTAAGGTCAGATTCCCACCTGCTGTCATATACAGCCTTACCATGGGATAATGTCCCATAATCATGAATTTGAGGTGTCAAATAGACTAAGAAGCTTGTTTTCACTTCAATACTGCATATGTAAGTCAATACTGGGGTCCCATACAGTTTCTGTACAGCATTCTATGCGTCATACACGTCAGAATCAGGCTGTGAGGTCCCCAGATGAAACTTTTCACCCTGTATTGGTGAAAACTGCCCAGATGTGGTTTCAAAGCATTATCTGAGCCCAATAAAGGCTAATACAGGTCTTTGCAAACCACAAGCCTGTCCCAGAGAGTGAAAAATCTTCACTTCCTCTACATGGAAAGGTCTAGCACCCTTTCCACCCCATTTCAGGATAAAAAGGAGGCTTTTCACAGCCAGAATTTTTTCCCCATCCTGCTCTTGAATACTCTATGTAGTAAACTGTCCAAAACAGTTTTACTCTTGGGTAATAATCAGGTATCATTATAATTTGAATTATCATAGCTCTTATTATGGTAATCCAACTGGTAAGACTGCACCCAGGGTTCTCAATAGCGCTCACCACCACTATTCTTTAATAGTAGAACCCTTTAATTACATTATAAATCTTTATTTTACTCAAAAAACTCTTATCTTAAATCATTTTCTATGTGTCACAGTCAAAGTTCTGGTTGTAAATAGCCTATTTACTGCTTTAACATAGACTCAGCCTGACAAGGAATATTTCACTTGTTTGATGGGATTATGTACCACAGAACCCACTATTCTTGTGTCATGACATTATGTAGGAGATTGCTTATAAATACCATTCTTCATGAATGCCATGATAGCATATACTCCAGACACCTGTCAGAGGGAAGAACACTTGAAAAAGTGAAAAACTGTGCATGGTGGCCATCTTGGAGAGAAGAAACCATTGGATATTTCCATACCTGTGACAGATGTCAAAAAGCAAACAGGAGTACAGGCAAGAAATTTGGACTTATGATCCATATTCAAGAACCGAGATCCCCTTGGGCAGTTGTTCACATGGATTGGGTCACAGAACTTCCTCCAAGTGGTGACAAAAGTTATAATTCTTGTTTAGTCATTGTAGACAAATATAGAAAAACTCCCATATTCTTACCATGTAATAAGGATGACCCTGCTATGGATACAGCTCTTCTTCTATGGAGTAGAGTTATTTCTCATACAGGATTATTTATAATATCATCAGCAACAGAGATCCCAATTTCAAATCTGCACTTTGGACCAATCTTCATAGATTTTTTGGTACTAAGTTATCATTCTCTACAGCATATCACCCTCAAACAGATGGGATAGCAGAGAGAATGATTCAAACTTTAGAAAACATGATCAGGAGAGTTTGTGCTTATGGGTTAGAATTCAAAGACTTGGCTGGATTGACCCATGACTGGTGCACTCTTGTACCTGCGTTAGAGTTGGCATATAAGACATCAGTCCATTCTGCCACAGGTCAAACTCCTACTATGTTAGAAAAAGGATGGAATCCAAGACTCCCAGCAGACACACTTAGGAAAGACTTGATTGAAATTCATCCTACAGCTTCCAGCTTCAAGTTAGTGCTTGATAAAGTGAAATATCATGCAAAACAAGTTATGAATAAAGCTTTTGATTATGCAAAACAGAAATGGGACAAGAGTCACAAAGTACCAGACTTCAAATTAGGGGACTTAGTTCTAGTTTCAACTTTGAATTTTAATAATATCAAAGGCCCAAAGAGACTTAAAGAGTCTTATGTAGGACCTTTTGTTATTGTAGCCTTACTTGGAACCAATGCAGTTCAAGTGGAATCAAGTGGTGAATTGGAAAATAAACACCCCACTTTTCCAGTCAGCTTGATAAAACCTCATCAACCAGCTGATGAGAATTGTTTCCTTTGAGGAACCCAACTCCTTTAGCTGTACCACCAGTGGAACAGAATGAAGACAGAAAGATAAAGAAAGTCATTGAAGAAAGGAGACTTAGGGGTAAAAATCAAAGAGAATATCTTGTAAGATATAGAAATCCAGTACATGAAGATGAATGGCTGGCAGAATCAGAAATAACTGACTCAGATAAACTCTTAAGAAGATTTAGACATGAAAGAAGGCCACAAGGCTGAATATTTCTATAAAATGTGCTTTAAATTACTTTATCTGAGTTATGTAAAGAGGTTGGACAATGGAAATTAACCCCCTTTGGGGCTTTTTATTACTTATACCATTGATGAAATTGTAGTACAATTTTATTTTTGGGTGGGAGGGAATGTGAGCCTTGAGGTATATTTTACATACCCAAATAGGCCACAATTATCTTAAAAATAAGTTATGAATTATGAATAACTCATAGGTCATGCATATATCCAAAATTCATCATTTTTCATTTCAGAAAAGATGAATGACTTTACATTGAGCAAGTAAATCCATGGAGTTGAGGCCAGATTTGGATTCTACACAAACATTCACCTAGGGTAGCTCCATAGAGTGAATGAGCTCAAATTAACTCTTTGAGGTGGTAATATGGAAAATACTTCAATACCACATCATCAATACCACAGAAAAGATCTGTGAAATCTTTTGTTTTTCTTAATTTCACGCCAAAATAATGGGAATGTGAGAAGTCCCATGTTACATATACACTAAGAATAGTGTTATGCATGTTTTGGACACTTAATATTATGGTATTCTTACATGGACTTTTGGCACACCCATAGTGGATATCTCACTTGAAGCTTAAATTTCTATTTTGCTGTGAAAAATAGGCAAGGGGGACAAAAGACATCAAAGAGAGCCAGGGTACCCAAATTCTGAGGCCTCAGAGGCGTGGACAGCTCCAAAGCTTGGATCCATGGCTGATCTTGGCCCATTTAGTAAACTAAAAAACTTTGGGAACTTGGTTACCATGTTACAACTACAGTAAATCATAAGGAAATAGCAAATAACCTGTTATTTTGATCTGCCAAGGAGGTAAAGAGCTACTTAGACTCCTTTAACCATGTTGATTATTAATGAAATTCTATGGATAGAACCTAAAAGAGTAATTAAAACCCTTTTTGGACTTGTATCCATTGATTTACCTCATAGAAACCAGCTAAACACTTATATTTGCAATTCTATGTAGAAATGAGGTAAAAACTTCAAAAATTCATTAAAAATACAATTTTTAATGAATCTTTCTGAAGACTTCAGGACCAATGGAGAAGTGTATTATCTATGGTAAAACCAAAAATTAAATATGGTCGTACTAGTAAAATTAAAAGTTTTACTTACAGTCCATTTATGATTATTCCACGTGAAACACTGAATCTTCAAAAATTCACAGTAAATACAACCTGTGATTAAATTACCAATAACATTGATAAATTTGAGAAATAAATAATGATTTTGTAATAAAAGAAGATTTAAAAGTGTTACTCCTTTTATTCTTAACCATATTGGGGTTGGTAGTCACGTAAAAGCATCAATTAAGTAATTATGATAATCTGACGTGACAACAGATGATGCAATCAATAATCCAAAAGGGTTTATTGTTTTTTCACTCACTAATTTTTCAGTGTTTTCCATGGAATGCCTCTGTGGGCTGTTGCTGACTTAAAAGAGGCCTCCTCTTGCTGTTTTTTCCAAGAATCATCTTATTATCCATTTATATCATTGTTACCAACAAGTAAGTCTCAGTTAAAGCTATTCTTAAGTGTTTTAATTCTTTCAGAATCAATCAGAAGGACGTGAAACAATATAATCCAACTATATATTGTTGTAATCCTGCTATAAGTCATTTTGATCCTTTAAATCTACAATTCTACGTCACATTTCTCTACTTATATCTTTCAATAAGTTCTTTGGAGTATAAGTGAGTCATTTATCTTTAATTCTTAAAGTTTTTCTCTAAACTTAGTTTTCTTCAAGAATTATCTTTATAATTATTCTTGCAAAAGATAATTATATATTAAAATAATTTTATTATTTTAATAAAAGAAGTTTTTATTATTAAATTCTTCTTGTAATTGATTCTTGTAGAAAATTACTGCTCACTGTTGAAATCACTATCAGTTTTTAACACGTGAAAGAAATAATTCTTTAATTATTTAATTGTGATTATAATAATATTTTATTATTATATTTCATAAGAACAGACATAGTAATGTTGATTAATAGTAATATTATCATCACTTTCATAGTCAAATCTTACATTAACATACACATATAGAATATTTATTTCATATTGTCACAGGGGCTCTTCTAAGTGAAGAGGGCCTGGAACTCAGTAAACTGGGATTCACTACAGAGGGCTCAAGGATAACATAAGGCAAGACCCTTAAGAGTGTAATGAGAGTAATATTTCTAAGAAATACTAGTATAAGAAAAGGAGCAACAATCTATAAGAGTAAGAAATAAAAGAGACAACCAAAAACAAGTCCAAGTCCACTGTTTCAACCTGTCAGAAAGAAAGAGGAGGGCTAATAAGGATATGGCCACCACACCTCATAATGAACAGGTGAGAAGAAATGCAAAGAATACCTTAATACCAAATAAATATAATACCCAAAATAAGAGTAAGGATATTTATAAAGTGATAAGTTAACTAGATTAATTAACTGGGGAAAAGTCCCCAGGGGAGAGAAATAGGGGCTGGTATATGTGAGAATCACCAGCAATGATCCAGACAGAGAGTTTTCATGAGAGGGATTGATGATTGCAATGAATCTGGCCAATACAGGTCCTATACAATCTGTACAGGATATTAACAGAAGGAGTGGTAGTATTGAGTGATCATGCAGTTTCAGGATGGTGTATCCAAACTTTATTAGTTAATTCCAACCTATACAATTATTGAAAGGCTGTACTTATGCACCAGACTGTATGCATGTTTCAGAAAGGAAGATTGCTGATATGAGGTGTTTGAGTGGGTGTGAGATAGAATACCCTTACCCCTGACTAGTGGTTGCAAAAGTATCCCCCTCTTGAAACTGGTGGGCTCCTGAACACCATAATACCCTGCCACTTTTGAGTGGCATCGCAACATCCCCACATTTTTTTTGCAAAATTTTTCTTTTTGATTTTTGTCAGCCTGTGACTCAAAACCAGAGCACAAGCATGACAGCCAAAATACCATAAACCAATGGTATAGCCAAGATACCACCAAAACATGGAGCTGAGCCAAAAAAGCTCAAAAGGTATCAAAAGAAAGAGGAAACTCACCTCTTTCTGAAAATATAAGTCCCATCACCATAGGACAAGAAATAACAAAGCTATTCCTGCTCAAAGTTATTGCTGAGCATAAACCTTAATTTTCACCTCTCCTCTAAAATCTAGAAGGAGAGGCTTAACCCCATCAAATGGGTATTCAAAATGAAGCTCTAAGCCAGGGCTATCCAATGGTACCAGCCAAACTGAGCTAGCACCAATATTACTGGAGTTATGGTCAATTTCAGGCCAAATAAGGGTGAACAAAACATTCACCTCTCATCTAACTTCTACAGTTTTAGTGTGGGATACCTGAAGTGGGGTATTTTTGGAAAGAGCACAATCAGGGCTATCTTATGATGCCATCCATTTCCCCATAACCCAACTAGAATAAAAGTTATGGGGCAAACAAGCTCAATACAGCTTCTTGCCCAAAACACGCAAATGTACAAAAATCTTGTACATGGGATAACTTTGCCATATTCAATGATACCCATATCAAATGAGGTACCATTGTGTAGCGCACATACAGGGCTACACACTGAACCAATTTTGAGGTTGATATCTCAAGAATTGACAAAGGTATGGGTGTTTTAAGGTCAAAATCCCACCAGCTGTCATATACAGCCTTACCATGGGATAATATCCCATAATCATGAATATGAGGTGTCAAATAGACAAAGAAGCATGTTTTTACTTCAATGCCTCATATTTCAGTCAATACTGGGTCTCATACAGTTTCTGTACAGCATTCTACGCGTCATACACGTCAGAATCAGGCTGTGAGGTCCCCAGATGAAAATTTTCACCCTGTATTGGTGAAAACTGCCCAGATGTGGTTTAAAACCACATCTGAGCCCAATACAGGGTATACAGGCTGTTTGCAAACCACAAGCCTGTCCTGGAGAGTGAAAAATCTTCACTTCCTCTACGTGGAAAGGTCTAGCAGCCTTTCCACCCCAATTTCAGGATAAAAGGAGGGCTTTTCACAGCAAAAATCATTTCCTCATCCTGCTCTTGAATAACCTACGTAGTAAACTGTCAAAAACATTTTTACTCTTGGTTGATAATCAGGTATAATTATAAATTTAATTATTCTAGTCTTTTATTATTGTAACCCAACAGATAAAGCTGCACCCAGGGCTTTCAGCAGCGCTCACCACCACTATATCTCTATAGTAAAGCCATTAAAATCTTAATTTGAATCATCTATTATCAATTTTATTATCTTTCAAAAACATTTTCACCGTGTCACAATCATAGTTTTAGTTGTAAATAGCCTTATTACTTCTTCAACATAGATTCAGCCTGACATTTTGGGGGCCTGGCCGTATTTTAAATCCTTTTTTGGACCTTATAAGTAAGTTTTTTCTCTTTTTATGACTTATTAACAAGTGTTTTATATTTTTTTAGGCGTGATTTCTCTATTAAGATATATATTTTATATATCTTTATCCTTTTCTTTATATATACTCATATTATAAGAGTATCATTCATGTGGTTAATACCCACTGAAAGTAACTCTTTTTGGCGTGTTTTGTATATAAAAACACATAGGTCATCAATAGGTGCTGTATTCTTGACTGAATAAGGACACCTCTGACTGAAAAACCATCAGTTGAGGCGTGGTTAAGTGTATTGTTAACTCAATAACACTTATATAAAACCACTTTTAGAGAATACACTTGAAAACCACAAGTGTATCTGTGGGATACTGGCACACAAACAGTGTGACAGGGTACCAAAAGCTGTAATTCTGACATGGAATTGTTGATTCAATTACACTGTCATTATACAGGGCACATTGTAGTAACATACAAGCCCAGAGGCCACCCTTAGACGTGCAAAACCAGCATTTTTGAGAAGTCTTAACTGACATAAGCCCTCTTTTTTCCTACCTTGATTTCAGTGGAAGAAAACTACATCCCACTTGAGACCCAGTCACAGGCCAACACACCAGTGACACCCTCAGAACCAGAGGGCAGCAAGGGCAAGGGAAAGAGGCACAGTGAAAGTCTCATCACAGCCAAGAAGTGGACTCCAATAGCCACTCAGAGGAGTAGAAAACAACAAAACTCTGCTTCAATACAAGGTAAACCAAACTTAACCACTTGTACAGGAAAGATTACAATTATTAACCCAGTTGTAACTTCCAAAGGCAAACTGCCCAACTCAGCAGACAATAAATTTGTACAAGGCACAGTCAAAGGTAAATACTCTAAGAACATAAAGTTTTTGACTGCTTGCAAACACTGATATGTCCCCTGCATACCTCAGAGATCTTGGTTTCCAAAGGAACCAGCCAAAAGACAGAGAAGGATTGTCCAGAACCAGCAGACCTGGAAGAAGACACCTTGGACACAGTGGTGGATGGCAAAACAATGAGGGAGATAATATCAACCTTGCCATTCACACTCCAATTCAGCAGAAACCTCAAACCAGAGGACTGGAAGGATATGGATCAAGTTCTTCAGATCCACCAACTCCTCAAAGAATTGTTTCAATGGAGCATGGACAACAAGAGGTTCAACCTAGCAACTCACTGGGCAGAACTTGGATCAAGTTGCCAGAAGATCTGTCTCAAAGAGATAGACTTCAAAGACCTTATGGAAATCACCAAAGGTTGGAATCCTACCAGGCAGCACAGACTCCTGGAGGCAAGGGCACAGAGGATAAGGGAGAATCAAGCCAGTATCCAAGCAATAGAAGAACAATCAACCCAGACAGGGCCTACTCAGATTTCTTCAGGTTCACAAGGAGCAGGCCAAATCAGTTCTCCAGTGGCTTCACACCATTCAGAAACCAGCAGATCAGTGGCCAAGAGTCACCATTCTTCACAATTCCAGGAAGTTTCCAGGAGAAGACAAGGAAACAAGGGCAAGAACAAAGCCCCCTTTAACCAGAGGAGGAAAGAGTCAGACCCCATGATCCAGAAGCTGTTAGATTTGGTAAAAGAAGTACGCAAGAACCAGAAGTAGTTGTAAACCACTCTAGAATCAGTAGTCCTAGTAATAGAAACATTACCCCCACTCAGACTGAAAATAACATTGTCACATCTGAGAGTAACATCAACAGTGATACACTGTGGTTACAAATGTCCCAATATGCTGAACAATCTGCAAAGCAGTTTGCAGAAATTAAAGCTAGCCAAGAGAGGATGAGACAAACTCAAGCCTCCTTGGAACAAATAGTTAAGAATCTTCAGGAAGGATATGCTCAACTGAGCAAAGCCTCTGAAGAAAACAACAAAAGACTGAATATAGCCTTTGAAGAACAACACCACAGCACAAGGGACAGGGAGTGTCTGGATCAAGACATTAACAAACTGTTTAATGCCTATCATAGCTTGAAGCCTCAACCACAAGGCCAAACTATGGAGAATCCATATCAACCAGATGACATCAAACCAGATGCCATGTTGTTGAATAAGGCAAGATCTCCATCACAATACCAGGATGGAGATGGCATGTCTTATTCAGAGAAGGAAGCCTTGAAACAGCTTCCTGAGGCCTCAAGCTGGCCCAAATTCTCTGGATCAGGAGAATATGATCATAGGGAACTCATAGATTATATTGATAGACTCTTCATTGATGTACCAAGCATACCAGACTACTGGATTACTGCTCGATTGAATACTGCATTTAAAGGTCATGCAAGTATATGGTACACAGAAATGAAGGAAATCCATGGAAGAAGAAACTGGCCATGGTGGAAGAGTCAAATCATCCAAAAGTACAGTAATGGAACTTGGATATGGCAAAAGACCATGTCATTTGAAAATGACAAATACTATGTGGACAAAGATCCATATGAGTGGTGTCTTAGACAGTCTAAAAGACTTAAAGCCATTGATCCTCAGATGAACATCCAAATGAGGAATCACAAACTTCTGACACAACTTCCAGGGGAGCTAGAACATGCAGTAAAATGCAGATGCAACCAAAATTGCACTCTAGATGACATTGCCAACACCTTACAAGACATAAGGAAAAGGACAAATATAGGGAAATTCACCCCATATAAGAGCAGTGGTTTCAAAGAGAAACAACCTTTTAGGGTAGAGTTTAAAGACAAGCTGAAAGAAAGAGTGGCAGAAGTGGCAAAGAAGAGAAATTCTTGTCACAATTGTGGTTCAACAGACCACTATGCCAACAACTGTCCAAAGGCAAGGAAGAAAGTCTATGCTATAGAGAAAGTCCCTGAGGAAGAACCTCCAACAGAGGATTCTGATTTAGACTCTATGGGTGATGCCATCAGAGAACCATCTGAGGGTGATCAAGACCCAAGAGAGGAATTTCTAGTGGAATACCAAGAAGAAACCCCACTGGAAATCCAGGACATACAGTTGGAAGCAGGCATGCCACAGGACACTGCTAACAAGAACTTGTGCAAACACACACAAGATGTACAAACATTCCTGGTTACACCAACCAAAGGAATGGCATATATACATGGAACAGCCACAAAAATGACTGTTTGTATTTACAATGCTCAGCATCCACTGATCATTGATAGTGGAGCACACTGCTCCATAGTAGCCAGAAACTATCTGGATACCCCCTTCCCTAACTGGGAAAAACAGCTCTTGCCCACTAAGGCAAAGAACTTTAAAAGTGCATGAGGGAAGCTGACTTCCATTGGGACAATTATCAAAGAGATAATTATACCCCACAGGAAGGGTAATATCAGACTCAACCCAGAGTTTGTAGTGCTTAATGATGCCCACATCCAAGGGTTTCTACTGGGAGCAGATTACCAGAGGATGTATGGAATAGATATTTACAACAGTAAAAATAGGAACATCACCATAGGTACTAACAAGGAAAAGAAATTTTCACTTTACATATACCAGATATCTTCTCAGGATCCACTGGAAGAACTTCTGAAGGAACTCAGAGAGGGACAGTTTAGCACTACCCTCACCAGTAAACAAAAACTAAGTTTACTGAAGATGCTGAGAAAGAACAGACCAGCATTTGCCATTGGTGAAGAACCATTAGGAAAGATGAAAGGCCATGATATAGAACTATATCTGGATGTGAAAAGGCCTCATCCACCCATGCTGAGAAGACCTCCTTATCCAGCAAGCCTGGAAACCAGGAAAGAAATTGACAAACACATCAATGAACTACTGGATATGGATGTCATCAGGAAGATTGCACATAATGAAATAGTGGAAATCACCACTCCTGTCCTAATCACTTGGCATGATGGCAAATCTAGATTGTGTGGAGACTTCAGAGCCCTGAATAACTACACAAAAGCAGACAGGTACCCTATACCAAGGATATCTCATGCTTTGGATAAGCTAGCCACAGCCAAATACATAACCAAGATGGATTGTATGAAAGGCTTCCACCAAAATGCAGTTAAGCCAAACTCCATGAAATTACTCAGAAAAATATGCCATATGGGCATATATGAGTACACTAGAATGCCATTTGGCATCAAGAATGCACCAGCCGACTTCCAAAGGATGATGGACACCATATTTCAAGAAGAAATAATGGAAGGCTGGATGGTAGTATATATTGATGATATCATTATATACTCAGAGACATGGGAAGACCATGTACAATACATAGACAGAGTACTAAGTAAATTTATACCCATTAATCTGAAAATTTCACTCAAAAAGTGTAATTTTGGCCAACAAGAGTTACTAGCTCTAGGACATAAAGTCTCAGGTCTTAGTCTGGCAATTGACTAGAGCAAAGTAGAAGCAGTATTGCAAAAGCCAGTAACAAAGAACATCAAAGAGATGCAATCTTTCCTTGGGTTTGCTAGCTACTATAGAAACCATATCAAAGATTTTGCACACATAACTAGTAGTTTATACAAGTTATGTTCAAAAGATGTAGTTTTTGAAATAACCAAGGAGAGGAGGGACACATATGAGAGAATCAAATATGAACTCACCAATGCACCAGTACTCAGCTTACCTGACTTTGAACTACCATTCAAGCTATATATAGATGTAGCATGCATCCAAAACTTAGGAGCAGCCCTTCACCAAAGAGAAATTGTGGATGGTGAACCAAGAGAGGGTGTAATATGTTACATCTCTAGGCAACTGAAATATTCAGAAGCCAGGTATGGGGCCACCCAAAATGAATGTCTATGTCTAGTCTGGGCTCTAGAAAAACTCCATTATTATTTGGAGGGTGCAGTCTTTGAAGGCTACACAGACTGTACAGCCTTGAAGTCTTTACTAAACATGAAGACTACTAATAGACATATGCTGAGATGGCAAATAGCTATCCAGGAGTATAGAGGGAACATGACCATCATATAAAAAGAAGGTAAAAGCCATACCAATGCTGATGGCCTCAGCAGATGGCCACTGGACAATGTCAAGAGCAATCCAGCCTATGACCCAGAAGTTGCTGCCAAAATCCCTATTCATTTTTTCGAAATAGATAGGAGGAAGAACTTCAGATTTTCTGAATGGGCACCAGGAAATGGTATCCTTGAGAATGGAAACACTGAATCAGAAGGAACAGAAACTCCCATACTGGGAATAAGCTCCTCAGAACTGCACAATGAATTCTTCAGTGCAGTACAGAAGTCTTATGCCAAACACAAACAGTGTAGCATACTACTCCAACTCCTTCAACAAAAGTACAGGAGCCCACAGCTGAAAACCCAGCTGGAAGAACCCTGGTTGAGGGCCTATAAGGACAATAAGTTTTTCTTATAGATGGCCTGCTCTACCACAGAGAAAAGCACACAAGTGCACTCACGGTGCTAGATAGAGAACACATCTCATTGATCCTACAAGGATGCCATGACTGCCCCTATATGGGACACATGAGTGAAGACAGGACCAGAGAGAGGGTAGCAAGCACAGCTTGGTGGCCCAAGTGGGAACAAGAGTTGAGTGAATACATCAACACTTTTGAAAGATGCCAAAAGGCAAATAGGAAACATGGGAAGAAGTATGGGTTAATTCAACACATAGAAGAACCCAAGCACCCATGGGAAACCATCAACATTGACTGTGTTACAGGACTTGTCCCAGGAGGCAAAGAAAACTACAATGCCTGTCTGATCATAGTTGATAGGTTCAGCAAGAGCATGAGGTGTCTACCATGCCATAAAAGGACACAGCCATGGATACTGCTCTGTTGTTTTGGAATAACATCATATCTACCTGTGGAGTCCCTAGGATCATCATTAGTTATAGGGACCCAAAATTCACATCTGAATTTTGGACTAACTTATATGACATACTTGGTACCAAAATTGCTTTTTCCACAGCTTACCATCCACAAACAGATGGCCTAGCTGAAAGGATGATCCAAACAATGGAAGACATCCTCAGAAGATTCTGTGCCTATGGCATGGAATACAAGGACCATGAGGGATACACCCATGATTGGGTTACCCTCTTACCAGCTGTCCAACTGGCTTACAACACAAGTCAGCACTCCACCACAGGAAAAACACCTGCCTTGGTAGAGAAAGGGTGGAATCCCGTGTTGCCTGTGGATCACTTGAAGAAAAACCTTCTGACCATCCATCCCACAGCCAAAGACTTCCATGATATGTGGAAGAGGGCCTGTGACACAGCTGCCAAATGCATAGCTGAGGCAAAAGAATACAATAAGCAGAGGTGGGACAAATCACATATGGAACCTGACTTCAAAGAAGGGGACCAAGTGCTAGTGTCTACACTGAACTTCAGCAATCTCCAAGGACCTAAAAAGATGAGAGACTCATTTGTAGGACGTTTCACTATCATTAAGTTGATAGGAAAAAATGCAGTGGAAGTCAAACTCACTGAGGAATTTTCAAGGAAACATCAAGTCTTTCCAGTGAGTTTGGTCAAGCCATACTTCCAGACAGAGGAGGATAAATTCCCCTCCAGGAGAAAGAACCCCACACCACAAGAGAGAGTGGAAGTGAAGGACTCCCCTGGACCTGTGAGTAAGATCATCAGGGCCAGGAAGATCAGACTCAATGGGAAGGATCAAAGACAGTACCTAGTCAGATTCAAGAACCAGACAGCAGATAAGGACAAATGGTTGGCAGAGGATGCCATACCGGATGGGAACCTTCATTTAAGGAGATTCAGAGCCTCTAGGAGGAATGAACAGTCTCATCAATGATGAGCCTTTTTTAGAGGGAGGGTATGTCAGCCTGTGACTCAAAACCAGAGCACAAGCATGACAGCCAAAATACCATAAACCAATGGTATAGCCAAGATACCACCAAAACATGGAGCTGAGCCAAATAAGCTCAAAAGGTATCAAAGGAAAGAGGAAAATCACCTCTTTCTGAAAATATAAGTCCCATCACCATAGGACAAGAAATAACAAAGTTATTCCTGCTCAAAGTTATTGCTGAGCATAAACCTTAATTTTCACCTCTCATCTAAAATCTAGAAGGAGAGGCTTAACCCCATGAAATGGGTATTCAAAATGAAGCTCCAAGCCAGGGATATCCAATGTTACCAGCCAAACTGAGCTAGAACCAATATTACTGGAGTTATGGTCAATTTCAGGCCAAATAAGGGTGAACAAAACATTCACCTCTCATCTAACTTCTACAGCTTTAGTGTGGGATACCTGAAGTGGGGTATTTTTGGAGAGAGCACAATCAGGGCTATCTGATGATGCCATTCATTTCCCCATAACTCAACTAGAACAAAAGTTATGGAGCAAACAAGCTCAATACAGCTTCTTGCCCAAAACACGCAAATGTACAAAAATCTTGTACATGGGATAACTTTGCCATATTTAATGATACCCATATCAAATGAGGTACCATTGTGTAGAGCACATACAGGGCTACACACTGAACCAATTCTGAGGTTGATATCTCAAGAATTGACAAAGGTATGGCTGTTTTAAGGTCAAAATCCCACCAGCTGTCATATACAGCGTTACCATGGGATACCATCCCATAATCATGAATATGACGTGTCAAATAGACAAAGAAGCATGTTTTTACTTCAATGCCTCATATGTCAGTCAATACTGGGGTCTCATACAGTTTCTGTACAGCATTCTACGCGTCATACATGTCAGAATCAGGCTGTGAGGTCCCCAGATGAAAATTTTCACCCTGTATTGGTGAAAACCGCCCAGATGTGGTTTTAAAACCACATCTGAGCCCAATACAGGTTATACAGGCTGTTTGCAAACCACAAGCCTGTCCTGGAGAGTGAAAAATCTTCACTTCCTCTATGTGGAATGGTCTAGCAGCCTTTCCACCCCAATTTCAGGATAAAAGGAGGGCTTTTCACAGCAAAAATCATCTCCTCATCCTGCTCTTGAATAACCTACGTAGTAAACTGTCAAAAACAGTTTTACTCTTGGTTAATAATAAGGTATAATTATAAATTTAATTGTTGTAGTCTTTTATTATTGTAACCCAACAGATAAAGCTGCACCCAGGGCTTTCAGCAGCGCTCACCAACACTATATCTCTATAGTAAAGCCCTTAAGATCTTAATTTAAATCATCTATTATCAATTTTATTATCTTTTAAAAACATTTTTACCGTGTCACAATCATAGTTTTAGTTGTAAATAGCCTTATTACTTCTTCAACATAGATTCAGCCTGACAATTTTTCTTTCCTCTTGGCCATTATCCTGAAAATCCTCTCATCTCTTCATTATCCCTGATTCTCTGTCTTCTCCCCTTCTTTTATTATTTAGTAAGTTTTTAACCTTCAAATTATAGTCTTATTCTGAATTCAAACCAATAACTTTTTTTAAAGGCATGGCCCTTGGGTTGAATCCCAAAAAGAAGGCCTTAAAGATCTTCTGGTCATGAATTGTTGAATAATGGATATATGAATGTATATACCCATTATTGACCAGCCAGTTAGTCCTCTTGGGCTCTCCTCATCTTTATTGGCCTTTGGAATCATCCAAGAAGGGGGCTTGTCCCCATTGTCCTAGAGATTTGGCCTGAAATTAGGTTTTTTTTGGCTATTTTGGGTCCTGGCCATTTTTGATCAAATCATGATTAAGGGCCTTTTTGGCCTTTTTGGGTGTCCTATGATCCTTGTTTCGTGGGCCATGGGCCGCCGTCCATGGTCCGTGGGGGTTATCAGAGTTCTCTAGGGCCAAAACTGGACCTATATGCCAGGGTTCCAGGGGGGCCATGGACCACATCTTCACCCTCATGGCCTGGGCCCTTTGAGAGGGTCCAGGACCATAAGAACCTGAACTCCCCCAATTTTGAAGGGGAGGTCTTGGGTGATTGATTGCGGCCCAATTTGAGGGGCCATAATTGGATTATAGCCATCTTCATTGATATATTTTCAGGCTTGGAGTGCCTCATTCTGATGCCTTGAATTCTTCTGCCTGTACAACCTTTAGCCATGAGTTCCAAACTGACTGAACTCACTTACTCTTCTCCTTCTCCACCACCACCATCTGTCCTTTGTGGTTCTGGCATCCTCTGTCAATTGGCTTCACCTTGGTTGATGGCTTCCTCTTCCAAAACCCATTATGGTTACAAGGCAGTTGAGGTTCTTGATCCTGACTGTCCTGAGTGTTTGGTCAAGGGAAAAGATTGTTTCCAGTATTTCAATACAAAATCTTCAACGTGCCATTTCTGCTTTGTTGGCAAAAAGCCATGTTGTTGTTCTGGGCCAGAGGCTTCCAATGTCAAAAGATATTTGTGGAGTAAGAAAGATGGGCCTTTTAGGAAAGAGTTCCCAGTTTCTGAGGGCCCTACTCCTGATGGTACTTCAGGATCTTCTGATTGTAAGTAAGCTGAATTTCTTGATTGTGAGTAAACTGAATTTCTTGATTGGATTGAATACTGATATTTTGAGTTAGTGAATGGTTCTAGGAAAGGGATGTGGCAAGATGGACTAATGTTGGAGGGACCATCCCAGTTGGTGGTAGGCCAATATACTCCAGACCAGAAGTCCTGATATCCAGAATCAATACTGAGAGTGTAGTGAAACAGATAAGACAAATTACCAATTCCCCACCTGATCCAGATGCTAAAGGTAGTGATGAATTGGATGGTGAAGAAGCTGAGGTGGTTAATGATCCTGTTGGCCATCAATCCAGTACTTCTCCTTCTCAGCCTCCTTCCAAAAGATTCCAAAGCTTTCTTATTCCCAGCACCCCTAGAAAATTTCAACAAAATCTTGCTACCATTCCTACTTCCCTTCCTCCTGCATCACCAAGTTCCTCCCACACCAGTTGTGCCATTATTCCAGCAGTAAGACCATCCCCCATTCAAAAGTCTCGAACTCCGCCTATGGTCACCTCTCAACAGCTCCAGTAGAAGAAGAGAAGAGCTTTCTCCTTTTCCATTTCCTGCTGCCCAAGTATTTCAGCAAAGGGATTGTTGGCCAATCAGAGTTACCAGAGAGCATCCAAATATGGTGAGTGGAAATAAAGATGCTGTGCCCAGATTGTTTAGATGAGTTGATAGGAATAGTAGGGAGGTGATTATGTATGCTAATGATAGGACTATTCCTGGTACTGCTTCTGAAGAGATGGCTGCAAAATTTGCCTGGTATGAAGCTGAATTAATCAATGATTTCTAGAGGACTTTTGATGATATGGGTAGATATAACTAGTTTCCTTGTCCTTGTTTGTGTTTGGTTTGACTTACATCCCCACTCTTATACATACTAAAAATGAGATAAATAAAAAATAAATGGAACCTCCCAATACATGATATTGGTGGGGATTCTGCTGCTGTAAAGAATAAAGAAATAAAATGCAATATACAAGTAAAGAAAAGGAAGAAAATGAGAGAGAAAAGAGAGTAAAGAAAAAGAAATAACAAAATTCCTGAAGTTTTTCCTTCTTGTTGTGAGCTTCTTTATTTTGGCCAAGAATTGTCCGAAAAAAAAACCAAGCATTTGATGCTCACTGAGTGGCCTAGGTGATGTTTTACAAGAAGTAGAACCCTCAGGGATGCATACCAGGAGATGGAGCTTACTTTCATAACTCCCACTCCCCACCAAGCACCATAAAACAGATAAATTTTCCATAATTGAATTTGAAGTAATGAATGTCTTGATTAATTATAATTTGCATAATATGGAAAAGAAAGAAGTAAAAAGAAAGAAAGCATTTGGCTATGTCTTGATGAAAAGGTCCAAATTTGAGGGTATTGATGTTGCAAGGCCTTCCAAATGAGTCAAAAAAGTTGAAAAGTGCTCATAAAGTGGGCAAGGAGATGCTTACAACAACATTTGGGTAGAATACCCCCTTGAAGGTGCCTGCCAGGAGAGGAACCTACTTTCATAAAATCC
This sequence comes from Austropuccinia psidii, assembly GCA_023105745.1. Taxonomy (NCBI): domain Eukaryota; kingdom Fungi; phylum Basidiomycota; class Pucciniomycetes; order Pucciniales; family Sphaerophragmiaceae; genus Austropuccinia; species Austropuccinia psidii. The sequence continues at coordinate 7,757,081 of JALGQZ010000018.1, forward strand.
AAACCCCACCAAACACCATAAAATCAAACTCTTGAGGTAGTTGGGCCAGGATTATCTGGATACAATGAGTGGAAATCCTTGACAAGTTCTGGTGAGCTAGTAAGGTTGGAAACTGGTTCCCAAGTTGTTCCTTCTGTGTCTTCACTGAATCCATTCCACTCTACAAGATAACATAATTTACCTCTTTTGAGTTTTAAGTCCAGAACCTCAGTCACTTCCCATTCTACTTGCTCTTGCACTATGACTGGTGTTGGTGGCAATTGATGTCAATTTCGGATAGCTGGTTGCTCCACTGTTTCTAATAAGGACACATGAAAGACAGGGTGAACCAAATTCCATTGTTGAGGCAACTTGAGGTGATATGCATGGCTTTCAATCTTCTTAAGAACCTCAAAGGGTCCCAGCCATCTTTCCAAAAGCTTCTTGGTGGGTCTTGCAGTCTTGACGTTCTTTAGATGCTAGCCATACCCTATCCCCAGGGTGGAAATAAGATGGGATTGTCCTATTTTTATCTGCACACTTCTTAAATCTCCTTATTGCTGACTCTAATTCTTCTTTGACAACTTGCGGTACTGATTGGAGTTTTGTTGATAACTTTTCAGCAGGTGGGTATTGAGAAATATGGATTGAGTCAAAGGTGGGATTTTGTAAGGTTTGAATATGAAACAATAAGTAAAAATTACTAATATTTTACTTATTGTACTATGAATGTCCTTATAATTGAAATAAATAAGATAAAAATAATTATAATAATAAAGAATTATTATAATTATGGCGTAAAAATGATTATATTATTAATAAAATATAATAATATAATTTATATTATAAAATATAATATAATAAAATAAATATATTAATATAAAATAATTAATATATTTAAAGGCACTTTATTATTGTTACAAAAAAATAATAAAGGCGTAAAAAATTGTTTTTTATTAATAAAAAACAATTAATAACAATAATATTACCAATATTAAAGTTATAAATTAATATAAATACTATTTATATTAATTAAAGAATTATTAAAATAATAATAAAGAGAAAATTATTATAATAAGAGAAAATAACTTACTTTTAACACTTAATATAATAATTTTGAAATATTTTACGCCAAAAAATATAAATACAACCTTTTCAAATTGTATTTACAATAAAAATAAAGAAAATTACTAATATTCTTGATTTTTACGTGGAAATGAGTTTTTAGAGAGATTTTTAACAAAAACAATTAAATAAATGACTTAATCACGTCAAAATAGATGATTACAACAAGGTGGTCTTTGGCCTTTAATAATATAATAGTTTTATATATAAAGAATAAAGAAATTACCTTTGATTTAATTGATTTAATGTTTTTGATGCGTCTGAGGGGAAAATAGAGTAAAAAGAGCTCTATTTATAGTAAATACCTCCCTCCTAGAGTCCAGCAGGCTTCTAGTAGACGTGTACTGATCATATCCACTGGAATTGATCAATATTTTAAGGTTTGGAGATGATTACATCATGATCAAACCATATTGCATCATTATTACACCATTATTTAGAGTTATCACTATAACTCTAAAGTTGATGAGATAAGAGGCTTGGAAAAACCCCGAATTTCGTGGATTTTATTAGTTTTAATCATAAACTAATAGTATTCACCAATTGTATCACTCATATGACTGTTAAAATTAATTTAAGGTTACAGTAGGTGATCATAACTGCTCAATTTAAGCTCAAACTTTGATCTTTAATAACTTTTAAGTTTTACACGCTACAGAAATTCAGAGAGTGAATTCTGATAGCCTGACATAACCTTATTATTATGCCAAGAGCGTTTCATTACATCATCAAAACTCTCATTTTGATGATTTTTCTTGTAACTCATCTTTTCTGTCGAAATTCAATATTTTGAACTTCAAATCATGATTTCAGGGGGTTATACCCTGAATTCAACAATAAAAATTACATCATTCTTCACGAATGAACTAGTAGAATCCAACTGTGTGCTTTATTTTAAGTTTGGACCACTTTCACAACAAAGTGGTCAACAGCTCTGTTGATTTTGATCAATATTTCATCATAGGTTTTAACCTTGTTTATAAATTGTAAAATAAATTTCATATCTGTGTTCCTACAGTAATTACGTGGTAACTTTATTTTTGGTTCATCACTCTATCTTGTATAGTTTAAGAGATATTAGCTATGATCCTTGAATATATGCGTTGACCAAAAAAGTGCATATATTCAGGTTAATTCCTTAAGTATTAACTTTGGAAATTAGCTCATTAATTGTTTTATGTGTGAATTTTAATGGGTAATCCAATGGTACAATTTACTTCACATGCTTTTTCATTGGTCTTTGAAATAAATAAGGATTTATGGTTTTTATAAGGTATTATTCCTTATAACTCATTAAATATTGACTTTACAGATATGCCATAAAAATGGTATATGTGTATTTTACCATGGGGAATCCAATGGTTCAATTCATTTCACATTCTGACTCATTTGTTTTTAAGTTAAACCAATTTTTGTACCAATTTATGGTAATTTTGTATTTTTTGAAGTAATTAATTTTAATGTATAATTATTCTAATTACTTTTAGTATAATTATCTTAAAGGTATAATTATTCTGAGTCTTTCTTGTGACCTTATTGGGTATGTGGTCATATCTCAAAGGTTCACAGATTTCTTCCATAAATGGTGAAAAAAGGTGATTGTTTTTTGATGAGTGTTCCACATTATTATAGGAAAATTCAGCCAGAGGGAACCAGGTGTGCCAGTCATCTTGATGGTAATTGACATACATCCAAAGATACTGTTCTAGAATATGATTCACCCTCTCTGTCTGTCCATCTGTTTCAGGATGAAAAGCAGTTGAATGATCTCTTGATATCTTGAGCTGCTGACATAATTGAGTCCAAAATGATGAAACAAATAAGGATCCTCTATCACTAACAATACTGGCTGGAAGAACATGATTGGAAAAGACATGGTTAATGAAAATTTCAGTTTATTCCAGAGAAGTAATTTTTCCATAAGCTGGAATGAATATTGACATTTTTGAGAATCTGTCCACAAGTACTAAAATTGAATCAAAGTTGTTTGACAAGGGAAATTGAGTGATCAAGTCCATTGATAATGAATTCCAAGGACCAGATGCAATTTGAAGAGGCTTGAGTAATCCAAACTTCTTATGATGAATGTTCTTGAATCTATAACATTTTTGAAATCAGGACACATAGTCCTTAATGAATTGATTCATGCCAGGCCAATAAGAATCCCTCTTGATGAGCTTGAGGGTCTTCTCCTGGCTAGGATGCCCAGGCAATGGTGAGTCATGATGCTTTTGAAGAATATTCAGTTGGATTTCTTCATTTCTTGGGACTACCACTCTATCTTTGAATAAAAATAATTGGGCTTGAGGTTCAAGAGAATAATCTTTAACTGATTCACCTCTTTCTAGTTTCTTGAGTATTTCTTTATAGTATTTGTCTTGCAATACTTCTTTTTGGATCTGGAAACTAAATCTGAGAGTTTTTCAACCTTGCTTGAGAAGAATCTTGATTCTTGAATTCCATCTTGCTTGATTATTTGAGGAAGATTTTGAGGATTCTTGCTGATGAAGTCCACCCCCTCTCTGGGTACATGTTCTCCTGACATGAAAAGGCATCTGGTAAAGTGACCAGCCTTCCTGGGTGATAAGTGATAGTGAAATGAAAATCAGAAAGAAATTCAGCCCAATGGGCCTGACAATGAGTAAGAACTTTGTAAGACATGAAATACTGAAGGTAAGAGTGGTCTGTTAAGACCTCCAAAGGATTGGAAAGAGAAAGATGAAAAGCTCTCCAGTGCTTGAGAGCCCAAGCTATGCCAAGAAGTTCCTTGTCATGAATTTCATAGTTAAGCTCAACTGGGAGAAGCTTGCAACTATAAAATTCAATGGGGTGCTTTGGTGAGTCATTCACCTGACTCAGTATGGCACCCAAGGGATAATCAGAAGCATAAGTCTCTACAATAGTTGGTAGAGAAGGATTGAAATGAGAAAGGATAGGGGAAGTGGTGAATGATTCTTTGAGTATTTGAAACTTACTAAGAGCTTCCTCATTGAAGATAAAAGGAGAGTATTTCTTGAGGAGAAGCGAGAGCAGAAATTTTTTAGAGTAGCTTTTTATGAAGCAATGATAGAAATTGGCAAAGCCAAGGAAAGATTGAAAAGATTTGATGTTATTGGGCTGAGGCCAATTGAGGATTTTCTGAGCTTTTGAAGAATCCATCTTGAGGCCATCACTTGAAAACACATAGCCCAAGTATTCCACACTTTAAATCTTTGGAAAAAAAATTATTGTCCCTCAGTCTTTGGAGGACAGAGGCCACATGTTTGACATGTTCCTCCTCAGAGCTGGAAAAGACCTTAATATCATCTAGATAAACTACAACGAAAATATCCAAAGAATCTTCAAACATATCATTCACAAGATTCTGGAAAGAAGCAGGAGCATTGGTAAGGCCAAATGGCATAACCAAATACTCATAACTACCATATTTGGCTCTAAACCCAGTTAAGTGCTCATCCCCCTCTTTGATTCTCAGGAGACTATATGCACCACGCAGATCTATTCTAGAGAAGATAGTGGAACTGTTGAATATGACAAGAAGCTAGTTCATAGGAGGAACAGAATACCTGTTCTTCTTAGTGATAGCATTTAGTATGCAGTAGTCAACACCCAAAAAAAGACTTCCATCCTTTTTTTTGACAAAAAGGACAGGTGCTACTTTTGAAGAGGAGCTTGACCTGATGAAACCTTCCTCTACATTCTCTGAAGTGTAGGCCTTCAGTGTTTCTGACTCATGATTTGATAGTGAGTAGATAACACCAACTGGAGGTAGAAGACCCTCCAGTTCAATATGATGATCACAGGCGCGGTGTGGAGGACGTTTCTCTGCTTTCACCTTGGAGAATGCATCCAAATATTGGTGATAAGCAGGAGGGACTACCTTCAACACAGCTTCAATTTCTTCTGGATCTTCCTCCTAATCCCACTGCTCCTCCAGGGAGGCATGAAAATATAAAGGAGGAAGTTCCATATCCCCTTGAAAGAGATGAAGTGAAGATATAGCAACATCTTTTCCAACATCTTTTATCTCTTTGAAAACTTCATATCTTTCTTGAAGTAATGACTGAGAGGGATTTATTGAAGGAATATGGACAGAAGAAGGAAGGGAAGGTGTCAAAATTTCACCAACCAGAGAAACACTGTTGACAGCAGTGGCCAAGGCATTACTAGAAGAAGGTTTAATACCACTAGAATCTTTATGAACTGAATCATAGGTGATAAATCCATTTTTCCAATCAATAATAGGATTAAAATGGTAGAGGAAATCATAGCCCAATATCAGGTCTTCTCCCTTGGGTGAATCTATGATACAAAAGTCCCATTCAAAGCTTGGGAAGGAAGGCAAGTCAACTACCCGGTTGGTTTGATGGGTAATAAAAAAGGAAGTGGATTAATTTGAGTCCAGAATGGAAAGAGGAATCTTTTCAGGGAGCTCTGACATAGCTAATGAGTACTTGAGAACAAAATTATTTTCAATAAAAGAGTTTGTAGCACCAGAATCAATGAGAATACTATCAAAAATATCAGAGGCAGCAGAAAAACTAAGAAACCTTAAAGATTTCTTGACACTAGTATTCAGAGTGCGCAATTGTGCTCTTGAAGGAAATATGTGAGAACCATTGAGCACAACACGCTCCCCACTCAGGATTTTCCCTGCTTGCTAGGGAAGCCTCTTGCTGCCCCAGGATTGTTTGGAGGTCTCTTGAAGCATTTTCTAATTCAGTGCTTTCCACAACAATAAGTACATAATCATTCTTTGGTTGTAAGGTGTGGATATGAAACTTTGATAAAATATCAAGTACTTTTTGTGTCCTCAAAATTTGTATAAGGTAGAATTCTTTCAAAATAGTAAGAAATATTATATTTAAAGAGAAAACACGCAAATTTTATTGTTTTTAACTTTATAAGTATAAAACAATAATATAATAAAAATTTATTGTTTACCAACAATAAAGATTTAACCAAAAATACTCTACAAGAGATATTTAAGGCTACAAAAGAAATTTCTTCAAGAGAAATTTCAATTGGAATTAATTGAGAAAAAGAATTCAAGAAATTAGTTAAAGAAAAAAGTCTTTAAAAAGATATTTAAAGAGAAAACACACCCAAAAGTGACCAGAGTGAATTTGGAAACAAAGTGACAAAGTTAAAAGTGATGAAAGATGCTTTCATTCACTTTTGGGGTGGTTCAGGGGTAAAAATGATTATAATGACTTTTTCACATGGTTAAAAGGTTTGAAATGATTTGAGGAGGGTGGTTGGAATCTTTTATTTATTTTATTGGTTTAACAGTGCTTAAACTAATTATAAAAGGAAAAGATTCTAACATGAAGAGAAAAGTGGGGCAAAGAAGACATTCTTTTATAGCCATCAATTTTCTTACTCCAAAAGTAAAATTTACTCTTGTCAGTCGCAAACAACAGTCTGACAACAGAAAATCCTTTTTGGCATCATTGAACCCTGGTTTAGACCAAAAAAGGGCTGGTTTAAGCCATTTTGGACCCTTAAATCAGCCATTACTATAGCAATACCTGGTCTAGGGCCTTCAAAACTCGTCCAAATGTGTGCAAGAGGCGTAGAAACCAGTTAAAACTGTTTTTACTAAAAAATTTTAAACTTAAGGGTAGTTTTGAACTTTTGCTTGGATTTTGACATCTCACGCCAGTCAGCAAGGATTTTGGGGGTCTAGCTCCCCCTTAGTGCTAGAGTGTCTTTTTCCCCCACAGAATTAATCTTTCCAGTTTATTTTTTCTTTAATTCCTCATCATGTAATACAATTATGATTTACACATGTAATTTAATTGAGTTTTTAATTACACATCTGTAATAATTGATACCTCATATGTAACTTAAAGCTCACTTATGTAATACATGCACATATTTTGACATTTCAATTGAATTCAATTGAAAATACTTCAATTCCTCATAACTTATAAACTAAACACAACACCTCAATTTTAACACCAAAATTGATGGTTAACACCACATGTGGTTTGACTTAAATTAAGGTTTTTGAGGATTTTCATACTTTTGTACACCAAATACTATAAACTCAATTTAAGCTTATTTAGAGTTGAGTTACAGAAATTTCATCCAGAGGTGACCCTACTTCATTTTGTATGAGGAATTCAATGGTGTGATAATTTCTTTATGTTTATTTATTGGATAAAAAGCTATAATATATTTTATATAACTTTTTACCAAAAATATTTTAATTTCACAATTTTTATTAAAAATTCATTTTTACTCAATTTTTACAAGTAAAAATGCAATTTCATAATTTTAAATTTTATTGTAATTTTATTTTTAAATTATAATTAAATTTTGATTTTCAAATATAAATTTATATTTATACTTCAATTTTTAATCTTATAATATAAATAAATTTATTTTATTTATATTTGTATCTTAATTTATCATTTGTGGTCTTTTGGGTATATGAAAATACCTCTAAGGCTCACATTCCCTCCCCCTCAAAAAGGAAGATTACTTTGTAATATTGTTATTTCTAGTGTTCCTGAACCTTCAGAGCAGTTTAGTATCTTCAGGTATGTCTTTTCTCGCAAGAATTCATCTTCACAAATTGGGTCACTGTACCTAACAAGGTATTCCCTTACTTTGTTGGTTCTTAACTTTCTTTCTTTGAGAACTTTGGTAATTTTCTCACTTCCAGATGACTCAATAGGAGGTATCACTTGGGGAGCTTTATTCCTCAAGGGAAATCTTTCAGCATCACTAGATTTATATGGCTTTATCAAGCTCACTGGGAATGTAGGATGCTTATTGCTAAGTTCTTCAGATAACTCTACTTCAACAGCATTTGCCCCATGGAGGGCCTTAATAACAAAAGGTCCTGCAAAGGAGTCTTTCAGCTTTTTACATCCTTTGATGTTATTGAAGTTGGTGGTGGGCACACAAACTAAATCCCTTACTTTGAAATCTGGAATTGCATTTGATTAATCCCATTTGTCCTTAGCATATGAAAAAGAGTCTTCCATTCACCTTACTGCATGCTTTCTCGCTTTTTCTAGCATTCCCTTGAAGCTAGCAGCTGTGGGATGTATTTCAATCAAATCTTTCCTCCAGGAATCATGGGGTAATTTGGGGTTACATCCCTTTTCCAGGATAGCAGGAGTTTGATTGGTACTGGCCAGGATTGATGTTTTATATGCTAATTCCAGTGCTGGAAAAAGAGTGCACCAATCATGGGTAAATGCATCGCAATCTTTGGATTCAAGGCAATATGCACAAAATCTTCTTACCATGTCCTCTAAGGTCTGGATCATCTTTTCAGCTAGACCATCAGTTTGTGGGTGGTAGGCTGTAGAGAGGGACAGCTTAGTGCCAAATAATTGGTGAAGATTTGTCCATAGTGCTGAAGTGAATTTGGAATCCCTGTCACTAATGATATTTATAAATATGCCAGTCCATGACACTACTCTATTCCATATCAGAAGAGCTGTATTGTCAGCTGGAGTCTATGTTGAAGCAGTAATTAGGCTATTTACAACTAGAACTATGACTGTGACACGTGAAAATAATTTTAAAATAAGAATTTTTAAATAATATAATAAAAGGGTTCTACTATTGAAAAATAGTGGTGGTGAGCACTATTGAGAACCCTGGATGCAGTCTTACCAGTTGGATTACTATAATAAGAACTACAGTAATTAAAATTATAATTATACCCTGATTATTACCCAAGAATAAAACTGTTTTGGATAGTTTACTACATAGGATATTCAAGAGCAGGATGAGGAAACAATTCTGGCTGTAAAAAGCCTCCTTTTTATCCTGAAATGGGGTGGAAAGGGTGCTAGACCTTTCCATGTAGAGGAAGTGAAGATTTTTCACTCTCTGGGACAGGCTTGTGGTTTGCAAAGACCTGTATTAGCCTTTATTGGGCTCAGATGTTGCTTTGAAACCACATCTGGGCAGTTTTCACCAATACAGGGTGAAAAGTTTCATCTGGGGACCTCACAGCCTGATTCTGACCTGTATGACACATAGAATGCTGTACAGAAACTGTATGGGACCCCAGTATTGACTGACATATGCGGTATTGAAGTAAAAACAATATTCTTAGTCTATTTGACACCTCATATTCATGGTTATGGGATATTATCCCATGGTAAGGCTGTATATGACAGCAGGTGGGAATCTGACCTTAAAACAGCCATAAATTTGTCAATTCTTGAGATATCAGCCTCACAACTGGCTCGGTGTGTAGCCCTGTATGTGCTCTACACAATGCTACCTCATATGATATGGGTATCATTAAATATGGCAAAGTTATCCCATGTACAAGATTTTTGTACATTTGCCTGGTATAGGCAAAAAGCTGTATTGAGCTTATTTGCCCCATGCCTTTTGTTCTAGTTGAGCTATGGGGAAATTGATGACACCATAAGATTTCCCTGATTGTGCTCTTTCCAAAAAGACCCCACTTCAAGTATCTAACACTAAAACTGTAAAAGTTAGATGAGAGGTGAATGTTTTGTTCACCCTTATTTGGGCTGAAATTGACCATAACTCCAGTAATATTGGTGCTAGCTCAGTTTGGCTGGTACAATTGGATAGCCCTGGCTTAGAGCTTCATTTTGAGTACCCATTTGATGGGGTTAAGCCTTTCCTTCTAGATTTTAGATGAGAGGTGAAAATTAAGGTTTATGCTCAGCAATGACTTTGAGCAGGAATAACTTTGTTATTTCTTGTCCTATGGTGATGGGACTTATGTTTTCAGAAAGAGGTGAGTGTCCTCTTTCTTTTGATACCTTTTGAGCTGATTTGGCTCAGCTCCATGTTTTCGTGGTATCATGGCTATACCATTGGTTTATGGTATTTTGGCTGTCATGCTTGTGCTCTGGCTTTGAGTCACAGGCTGACATGTATCCATGGCTGTATCATCTTTGTGACATGGTAAAAATATTGGATTCTTACTGAATCTGTCTACAATCACTAGGCAAGCATTATAACTTCTGTCACCTCCTGGTGGTAGGCCAGTTAACCAATCCATATGAACAATTTCCCAAGGTCTGCTGGGTTCTTGGATTTTCATCATATTTCCAAGTCCCTTTCCAGTCAATTCATTTTCCTTTGGGAATCTGTCACAAGCTTTTCAATACTCTGCAAGTTTGTTCTGCCACATTGGCCACCATATGCAGGTCTTTACTTTTCTCTTGTTCTTTCTTCAGACAGATTTCCTGCAAATGGGCAGTCATGGCATTCTTTTAGTACAAGATTTATCAATGACCTGTCTACAAGTGTCATGACACATGTGTGCTTGGTTCTGTGGTAAATTATACCATACAGTAGGTCAAATCTTCCTTCATCATAGGATTTCTTCCATACTTCATCCAAGGAATGTATTAGAGCGTTGTCTTTGCAGTCTTTGTTAAGTAATTGGAATAATATTCTACCATTCTTATCTTGAGTGTAACTGTTTCTTACTTCTTCAAAGAAGGTGGTATTCAACTCTGTAACACTTATTCCTTCTATTGGGATCTGTGGTGAAACTTCTTTGGTAACATAAGCAGGATTATAAATATCATTTGGTAATGGCCATCTGCTTAGTCCATCTGCATTTCTGTGAACATTCCCATCTTTATGAAAAATAGTCATATTGCCCCTGTATTCTTGTATGGCTATTTGCCATCTGAGCATATGTCTGTTACGTGTTTTCATGTTTAAAATTGATTTGACAGCTGTAAAATCTGTTATCACCTCAAAAACACATCCCTCTAAGAATTAATTCAATTTTTCCAAGGCCCAGACAAGGTGTAGACATTCCCCTTGACTTGCTCCATATCTGGCTTCAGCTGTTTTGATTTTCCTGGATATGAAACAGATGGGTCCTTCCACAGGTTTATCATTTATGATCTGAACTTGGTGAAGTGCAGCACCCAGACCATCCCCTGATGCATCAATAAATAATTTAAAGGGAAACTTAAAGTCTGGCATCAGTAAGAGTGGAGCAGTGGTCAAGGCCTCTCTTAGAGAATCAAAAGCTTTGACTCTGTCAACAGTCATTTCACATACTGTGTCTTTGTCACACAATATATAAAGTGGTCTTGCTACGGATGCAAAATCTTACATGTGTTGCCTGTAATATCCTGCAAAACCTAAGAATGACTGAATTTCCTTCTTGTTCTGAGGCATGGGTTTTAGAAATACTGCTGCAACTTTGTTTTTGTCAATTCCAAGGGACAAACCAGATACAACATGTCCTAGTGCCTTAAGTTCTTTAAATCCAAAATGGCATTTCTTCAAGGAGATTTTCCTGTTGACTGATTGAATTCTTGTCAAAGCTCTGGACAATCTTTACATGCGCTCCTCCCAAGTATTGGAACAGACAATAATGTGATCAATGTAAATGATTAACCATCCCTCTGACAGCTCCACAGGGAAGATTTCATTCATCATTCTTTGGAAGTGTGAAGGTGCATTTTTGATACCAAAGGGCATCCTCAAGTATTCATACACTCCACAATGAACAATAATTCTGAAGTATTTTCTTGCTCTTGGTGTCACCACATTTTGATGGAATCCTTTAAGGGAATCCATAGTGCTTATATACACTGCTTGAGATATTTGAGTAAGGGCAATTTGTATTTTTGGTATTGGGTATCTGTCTGGAACAGTGTAAGTGTTCAGAGCTCTAAAGTCCCCAACCATTCTAGATTATCCATTATCCCATGCCACTATGACTGGTGTAGGTATTTCTACTTCTTCATTGTGGCCTACGTTTCTTATTACACCAAGGTCCAGAAGTTCTTTGATATGAATTTCTAGAGCTCCTCTTGATTTTGGACTTTCTGGATATGCAGGTCTCCTTAAGAGTGGTGGATAAGGTCTCTCAATGTTAAGAATGATATCAGCTTCATGACCAATAATTGCTCCCAGAGGTTCTTTTTCTGAAGGAAATGCTCCTCTGTGGTCATAAAAAAGGGAAGAAAGTTCATTTTCTTGTTTATCAGTCAGATTAAGGCTTATTTCAGCCTCCCTCAACTGTTCAGATTTAAATTTTTCTAGTTATAAGTTGACTGGTGATACTTTATTTGCTGTAATTTGTCTTTTAAATGGTAAAAAGGCAAATCTCTGACGCTTATTGTCTCCAATAGTAAAGTATCTGTCTTTGTTGTTATGCCAATCTATCCCATACATGATTAAATAGTCATTTCCCAATATAAAATGTGTACTATAGCAGTTTTCCATAACAACAAATTCAACTGCAATTCTTCAATTCCCATTGATGTGTGGGAATATGACATTGGTCTCAAAAATTCCTAATGCTTTCGTTGGATTACTTGCACTATTGAATTTTATACCATCAATTGGCAACAATTGGTCTTCCAAATTTCGTACACAAGTTTTAAGAAAAGATTTACCAACACAAGAGCAGAAGGCTCCTCAGTCAAGCAAAGGTTTGGTGGACTTTTTGTCAATGACCACCTCGAGTTACCAGCTGTATAAATTATCAACCTCTTTGGTTTGGTTTTCGTAAGTTGTGCATCTTGAACTTTTGACAAATCAATTTGACCATTGCTCAATTGTGGCAAGTGGGAATAAGATTCCATGATGTCAAAAGTGGCATTAATATTTTTGATATCTTTTGAAGATTCAGAAAATATTGATGACTTATCATTTGAATTGTCTTCAATTATGTCATATTTCTCAACATCAGGTTCCTTTTCAATATCAATTACATTGATTTTCCCCTTTTTTGGACATGTATTGGCTAAATGGGTGGTGCTTTGGCAAATATGGCACTTTCTGACTGTATCTGCAGATTTATACTTAATATTACTAGAATTTTCTTTGGGGTTTTTGTCCACAGAATCTTTCCAAGGTGTATTAAACCTTGTTTTGAGATTCACCCTACTAGAACCAATTTTGGTTCTGGTGGTTAATTCTTCTAATAGATTGATATTATCTTCTGCTGAAGATTGTTCAGTAGTCCTGCATTTGACAGCATGCTCTAAGTAACCTCCAAATTGTCTCAGAAGCTTCCTGTGGATCATAAATTCTGACATGTCAGGGTATAATGCTGTTAGTCTGTCTTTTTGTTGGCAAAAACCATGGTAACGCTTTGTCTTTATCAGCATTAAATTTGGCAGATTCAAAGGCTGTCTCCACTTTAAATCTCCAAGAATCATTGGCTCATTTGTTAATAATTTTGGTTTTCCACAAAGTCCAACTTTGGTGTCCATGTGCTTGTCTTAATGTGATATACCATCTTTGAGGTGATCTGGTAAAAAAGGTGTTAAATCTTTCTGTTACCAATCTGTCTGGTAATTCAAAATCTTCTTTAATAATTTCAATTCCTCAGATTAATTCCATATGGTCATATTCTCCTTCACCACTGAAGTGAGGCCATTCTTTAAGTTTTAGAACTTCTTTCAAGAGTGCTTGGCCCATTGATGGTTCAAAGTTATGAAAAGAAGTGGATAATTCATTTTTTAATTGTGAATTATCAGGGTCCAATAATTGTGGAGTTGGAAGTCTTGTGCCCTCATTTTGGTTTAGAGGTGTAGACATTCTTGGTAAGGTGTTCAGTATTTGTTCAATGTCATTCATTTTACTGTTGCTAAACCTTTGGGAAATTCTGTATTCATGTTGGAAGCTTTGTATTAAATTTATTACTTCAATTTTATACATGTCTTCTTTATGTGTCAGTTCTTGCCATAATTCTTTCTGTATTGTATTATCAGCAGTGACTTGATTCAATTTAATTAATAATTTTGATACTTCTTCTTGTGAAGCATCAAAACACTTTTTCAAGGCAATGGTATATGTCTTTACTTCAGTAAATGAATTTGAATTGTCATCAAGGACTTTTTTGTTATCTGCCTTGATAATATTTATGGCTTGTTTAATTCTTGTTTCAATTATGTCATCAGAAATGAATTTAGAATATTTTTCTGCTAACTCTTTAATAATTGAAGATTGTTCATTTATTTTATTGCCAAAAGAATTATCATTATTGGATGTTTTAATTGCTCTTAAAACATTTTCAAAACACCTAAGTGTTTCATTTATTTGGCTCAGACTCACGTTATCTGTTTTAAGATTGTTAAAAATTGATGAATTTTCATCAGAAATATGACTTTTTACATCAGTTATAGTTTGGCATCCTGCTGAATCTTTGTAATCCTGTTGCCCTGGATGTAAGGTTTTGGGGCTGTTGCCTTCCCTTTGCCCTTGTTTTGAGCTTGTGGCTGCTTCTGGCCACTGGGGCTTTTCTTGGAACTTGCTTTGGTGGTGGAGGGTTGTTTTTCCTCCATTCTGCTGTTGAAAGCATCATATTCTTCTTTTCCAACAATGGATTCCATCCATTGAGTAAATCTCAAGTGTTGGGATTACCCAGGAATTTTATTACAGTCAGGTATGAGTTCATGCAGTTTTTCCACAGATCTGCAAGGATCTGGTACTCTTTGTGCGGCAGTGCATTGTTGTAAGATTTCTGGCTGGCTTTGTAGATGTCCACTGAGGCTTCTTGTGGTGGTGTCAGCTCTTTTTGAAGGAATAATAGTGTCATCAGCTTCAGAATTGGACAATTTACTGTTGTGGAAGTCTTTTACTGACCCTTGTCCTTCTGTATCTGATTGGCTTCTGCCAAAATCATGTCAATGACCTTTTTGAAAGCTTTTTGAGGGCTTATAGCTTGCTCCTGATCTGGTTGAAGGAATATTTGTGATTAGAATGGGTTTAAAATAGTAATTTTACATCAAAAACTTACTATTTGCCAAATTTTTAGCTTTCTGAAGAGAAATACTGATATGCAAGTTGATCAATTCAGAAGAAATTGGCTCTTTTTGGTTATTCTGAGTTATAATTACAGTGCTATTATGGGCTGTGAAGGCTGTTTCAATGTTTTCTTGTCTTACCATGTTGTCAGACACTAAAATTAAAGAAAAAGCCAATCAATTAAGTAAAAAAAGGTATTTCAAAAAAAGAAATAAAATATAAGCCTCACTTATAATATGAAAAAAAATATTTTTTAGGGATTTTTTGAAGTATAAGTCTTTTTTATATGTTTTTTAATTTTCCAATATAATAAAATGGATTAAAAAGGAGTGAAAAATGATGTCACAGGTAAAATATCACGGCTGGGCCCCCAAATTTAAGGTGTGGATATGAAACTTTGATAAAATATCAAGTACATTTCCTGTCCTCAAAATTTGTATAAGGTAGAATTCTTTAAAAATAGTAAGAAATATTATATTTAAAGAGAAAACACGCCAATTTTATTGTTTTTAACTTCATAAGGATAAAACAATAATATAATAAAGCTTTATTGTTTTACCAATAATAAAGATTTATCCAAAAATACTCTACAAGAGATATTTAAGGCTACAAAAGGAATTTCTTCAAGAGCAATTTCAATTGGAATTAATTGAGCAAGAGACTGAAAGCAATTAATTAAAGAACAAAGTCTGTAAAAAGATATTTCAAGAGAAAACACACCCAAAAGTGACCAGAATTAATTTGGAAACAAAGTGACAACGTTAACAGTGATGAAATATGCTTTAATTCACTTTTGGGGTGGTTCAGGGGTAAAAATGATTATAATAGTTACAAACAATGATTATAATGATTTTTTCACGTGGTTAAAAGGTTTATAATGATTTGAAAAGGGTGGTTGGAATTCCTTATTGATTGTTTTAACAGTGTTTAAACTAATTAAAAAAGGAAAAGATTCTAACATGAAGAGAAAAGTGGGGCAAAGAAGACATTCTTTTATAGCCATCAATTTCTTACTCAAAAAGTAAAATTCATTCTTGTCAGTCGTGCAAAACATTGTGACATCAGAAAGCCATTTTGGCATCATTGAATCCTAGTTTAGACCAAAAAAGGGCTGGTTCAAGCCATTTTTTGCTATCTTTAGCCATTTTAGACCCTTAAATCAGCCATTACTATAGAAATACCTGATGTAGAGCCTTCAAAACACGTCATAATGTGTGTATGAGGATTACAAATTAGTTAAAACTGTTTTTACTAACATTATTTTAGCTTAAGGGTAGTTTTACCCTCTTGGCAGCAGTTAAAACTACCCTGGTTGTTAACAAAACCTCATCATCAATTGAGTCACAGACGCTTTGACTCAATTCCAGGCCAAATGTAATGAACTTTTGTGTGGATTTCTACATCTAATGGCAGTCACCAAGGATTTTGGGGGTCTAGCTTCCCCTTAGAGCTAGAGTGTCTTTTTACCCCCCAAAATTAATCTTTCCAATTTATTTTTTCTTGAATTCCTCATCATGTAATACAATTAAAATTTACCCATGTAATTCAATTGATTTTTCAATTAAAAATCTGTAATAATTGATACCTCATATGTAAATTAAATTTCACTTATGTAATACATGCACACATTTTGACATTTCAATTGAATTCAATTGAAAATACTTCAATTCCTCATAACTTCAAAACTAAACACAACAGCTCAATTTTAACACAATAATTGATGGTTAACACCACATGTGGTATGAATTAAATTAAGGTTTTTGAGCATCTTCATACTTTTGTACAAAAAATACTATAAACTCAATCTAAGCTTATTTAGAGTTTAGTTACAGAAATTTCATCCAGATGTGACCCTACTTTATTTTTTATGAGGAATCCAATGGTTTGATAATCTCTTTATGTTTATTTATTGGATAAAAAGTTATAATATATGTTATATAACTTTTTACCAAAAAATTTTAATTTCACAATTTTTATTAAAAATTCATTTTTACTCAATTTTTACAAGTAAAAATGCAATTGCATAATTTTAAATTTTATTGTAATTTTCTTTTGAAATTATTATTAAATTTTGATTATAATATAAATAAATTTATTTTATTTATATTTCTATCTTAATTTGTCATTTGTAGTCTTTTGGGTATATGAAAATACCTCTAAGGCTCACACCCAGGGCTTTCAACAGCACTCAACACCACAAAAATATTTTAGTAAATCTCTTATATTTTAATTAAAGCCTTTTTTATAATTATTATCAATGTCACAGTCATATTTCAGGTTGTAAATACTATTATTATCACCTCTTCATAGCATCAGCCTGACAATAATAGCTACATTATTCATTGAGGCCTTATTAATTTCCATCAAGAATATATCGGTATGATATATATGTGAGACTTCAAAAGATTATATTATGCAATCAGAGATGTTTTTCCCTATTTTACAGGTAGTAATTGTAAACATTTTTACATTTCATCTATACCTTGTTTCTGTGATTATGGTTTTCAGGGAAAACACATTTTATGAAAAGGAATATGTATTCAAAGAAAATTTTTAATTTCCTGAAAAGGAGGGCTTTTAAATACCCTTGTAGAAACTTTAGACTTCACTATTTGATTCTAATTAAAATTCTTAATGGTAGTTATTAAATTTTATTTATTCCAGGTATAGTGGTTTGTAATTACAAACTAAGGATAATAAAATACAACCCCCCAATTGTTTTGAATATCAAAATTTCATAATTTAAAATATTTTGAAAATACATCATACAGAAAAGAATAAGTTTTGGTGACTTATCAAATATCCATGTTTATAGCTATCTTATCCTATAATGAGGAAAATATATTCCATAATCTAGCAAAGGAACTCATTTCCCACTTTAAAGCTCAAAAAGCTGTAATATTTTCTACCTTTTCACTTCAAGAAACCAAAAATTCCATATATTTTTTAAAAATATTGAGTATGAAACATAGACTTCATTGAAAAGAAATTTCATACTTTTTAAATTGAAATTTATTTATCAAAAAGTTTCCAAAATAGTTTGTTTTAATATTAAAATAATTCAGCTATTATTTTTAATTCCTTACTAAAATTATGAATAACTTGATCAATTATAAACTGTAACCTTTCTGTTGTATAAATATTTATTTCAAACTGTATTATGTTTCAAAAGTCTGCCAAGATCTTGAAGGAATTTCCCTAGATTATTTAGCACCTTATTAAACTATTATCATAAAGAATACTTCTATAGAATATTTTTTCAAGTTTCCAAAAGAAAAAATCTTGAGCTGAATAGGAAAAAGTTTGTATTCTTTTTCTTACTTTAAAAAAATTGATTTCAAAGAATAAATGCAAAAAAGATCTACATAATTTCTTACCTTAAAATAATGTTTCAGATGATTTATTACTATTTATTCTCATGATCTATGATTGTGATTTTTCACACTTAAAAATAAAAATGGTTTTTTTTAAGCTAAATTACTCTCAAATGTAAATATTTCTTCTTATAAACTAATTCAAAGCCTATTTTTCATATTTTTAAAACTCAATAGAGACAAAATGTTTGTTTTGGAATATTTTTTTACAGAATAATTTAAACTTTGACTCTATTATTTGATTCGTAATATTAATAGGAAAAGAATATTTCACTTCTTAAAAATATAAGTTGATTGAATTTTTTGTTTGAAAAAATGATATTTTTCCTTTTGTGAAAATTAAAAAGTGATATGTTGAATGTGCAAAATATGAAATTTTATGATTCCTGAATGTAGAAAGAATATTGAAATTTTGAAGCTGTTCCTTGGGAATCAACAGGATCAATTTATTATTTTCTAAATATATCATATGTTATTTCTTTCAAAATTTAAAGGATTATCATTATTTATAAATTCTATATTTTCATAATTTTTGGACTAAATAACCTTGCAATATATAGAAAGATCTTCTTGTCCCTAATGGTCTTTCAGAGAGATAAAATATCTAAAAACACCTAGGTATAAGTCTTTAATAAAACCCATTCAAGCTTTTCAAAATTCAAATGAATGAAGTATAATATATCTCAATATAATCTATCATAAATTTCTTAAAGATTTGGGCATACTCTTCTTATTATTTATTATTTGATAATTTCTTCCATTTAAATAAGATTGAAAATTAATTAACATTTAAGCAATATTAATTTTATCAAGATAATAAGTTCAAGTAATTTTACTTCTGAAAGAACTATTTAACTGAATAAAATAAGACACAAAAAATGAAGACCAGAAATTCATCCTAAAAGCAATCTTTTTTGGGACAAAAAATTAATTTAGATGAAAAAGGTATTTTTGATGTCAATTTTTTCAAGAAAAGGTTTCATATAACCATCCAGATTTTCATCCTATCAATGATGAATTTTGGAAAAATGGGAATCTGACCTTATTTAGAAAAGATCCTTTCATATAGAAGAAAAATTGAATGAGCAGAGATTTGAAACCAAAAAATAAGAAATCTTTTTTTAACTAAAATTTGACTTCATTTCCACTTTAATCTTTCAATTTTGCTAAAATAGCATAGTTGGCATATGTTTTTTCAAACGTTTCATACTTGTCTCATCAAATTGGATCACCAATCTTTTCATTAAAAGATTGGAATATACAAATTTCAATTTTGTGCTTCTGTATTCAATTCAAATTTAACCTATTGAGCTTTATGAGTCTATGGTTTAGAATATAAAAGAATTCTTCATTTTTCATGTAACCTTAGACCAAGGATACAATCACGTTTGAGGCAGGTTTCCTCTAGGTTTGACCAAGGTTAAACCTATGGCACCTGCCATAATTTGCTACCTTTTTTAATAATTAATTGTGAAATATTTTAATCAAATGAAACCATTTCCAATTTACACAACAGCAAAAATATTCCAAGGTGAAATTTCTAAGTCCCTTTTTTGTGGAAGGAACTATAGAGGGCACAAATGTAATGATTAAAGGGAATATCCCCGCTGTCACATCCATGGGAAAGAACCCCCCAATTGGTTTTATGGCAATTATGGCCTGACCAAATTTATGGCCAATTTTCCACATTACAAATTTATGGCCAATTGGCCTCTAGTGGCCTTAAATAGGTCAGGGGCACACCCGCCTTTCCTGGCCATTCATGCACCCAAACCTCATTTATGGCCCTCATGCCATACCCTACTTCATTGGTCCTTTTGAGCAATTCTCCACCTCACCAAAGACCAGGCCAATCCCATTTTTTTGGCCTGGGTGCCTTTGCCCCTTGGGCCAACCCCTTTAATAAGGGGGTTTTAGGCCTAAATGGCCTTTTTGGGCCATTTAAGCCCCCTACTGCCTCTATGGCCCACATTCCATAAGCCATGGGACCATATAGAC
Organism: Austropuccinia psidii; assembly: GCA_023105745.1. Classification (NCBI taxonomy): domain Eukaryota; kingdom Fungi; phylum Basidiomycota; class Pucciniomycetes; order Pucciniales; family Sphaerophragmiaceae; genus Austropuccinia; species Austropuccinia psidii. Next base: position 7,777,303 of record JALGQZ010000018.1, read on the forward strand.
TCCTTTCAGCCAGAATCCATTGAGGCAAAAAGGGGCCAAGGGGCCATTCCAGTAAGCCCACCTGAACCCAATTTTTGGCTACACCCTCAACAGACCTAAATCACTCAAAATGGCCATAGATCCAAAGACTACACTCGTGGCCTTTGGAAATACAATTGTGACATTTTCAGTGCTCAATTATATAGTTTTAAGTCACCAGGCAATCATTTCATTTCAAAGGAAGACTCAATTTATTGAAGCTGGTAATTCATGGTGGGATCTGTCACAGGGGCTCTTGGACAGAAAGAAAGAGTGGCCTGGCACTCAGGAATCAAGAACTCACTTGGAAGGCTTCAAAAATGTGAGCCTTTGAGATATGAACACATATACAATAAGGTCACAAAAAAGATTAATAATAATTATACCTTTAATACAATTATATTAAAATTAATTAGAATAATTATACACTAAAAATAATTACTCAAATATACAAAAAATACCATAAATTGGTACTAAAATTGGTTTAACTTAAAAACCAATGAATCAACATGTAAAAAAAATTATACCATTGGATTCCCCATGGAAAAATACACATATACCATTTTTATGGCATATCTGTAAAGTCAATATTTAAGGAATTATAAGGTATAATACCTTATAAAAACCATAAAAACTTATTTATCTCAGAAACTAATGAAACAACATGTAAAATAAATTGTACCAGTGGATTCCCCACAAAAATCCACATATAAAACAATTAATAAGCTAATTTCCAATGGTAATACTTAAGGAATTATCCTGAATATATGCACTTTTTTGGTCAACGCATATATTCAGTGATCATAGCTAATATCTTCTAAAATATACATGATAGAATGATGAACCAAAAATAAAGTCACCACTTAATTACTGTAAGAACACAGATATGAACTTTATTTTACAAGCTATAAACAAGGTTAAAACCTATGATAAAATATTGATAAAAATCAACAGAGCTGTTGACCACTTTGTTGTGAAAGTGGTCCAAACTTAAAAAAAAGTACACAGTTGGATTCTACTAGTTCATTCGTGAAGAATGATGTAATTTTTATTATTAAATTCAGGGTATAACCCCCTGAAATCAAGGTTTGAAGTTTAAAATATTGAATTTCGACAGAAAAGATGAGTTACAAGAAAAATCATCAAAATTAGAGTTTTGATGATGTAATGAAAGGCTCTTGGCAGCATAATAAGGTTATGTCAGGCTATCAGAATTCACTCTCTGAATTGCTGTAGCGTGAAAAACTTAAAAGTTATTGAGGATCAAAGTTTGAGCTTAAATTGAGCTGTTATGATCACACACTGTAACCTTAAATTAAGTTTAACAGTCTTAATAGTGATAAAATTGGTGAATACTATTAGTTTATGATTAAAACTAATAAAATCCACGAAATTTGGGGTTCTGCCAAGCCTCTGATGTCATCACACTTAGAGTTATAGTGATAACTCTAAATAATGGTGCAATAATGATGTAATATGATTTGATCATGATGTAATCACCCTCAAACCTTAAAATATTGATCAATTCCAGTAGATATGATCAGTACACGTCTACTAGAAGCCTGTTGGACTCTAGGAGGGAGGTATTTACTATAAATAGAGCTCTTTTTACTCTGTTTTCCCCTCAGACGCATCAAAAAACATTAAATCAATTAAATAAAATGTAATTTCTTTATTCTTTAAATATAAAACTCTTATATTCTTAAGGACCAAAGACCATCTTGTTATTAATCACCATTTTTACGTGATTAAATCAATTCTTTAATTGTTTTTGCTATAAATCTCTCTAAAAAGCTCATTTCCACGTAAAATCAAGAAATTTAGTAAATTCTCTTTATTTTTATTGTAAATACAATTTGAAAAGGTTGTATTATATTCTTTTGGCATAAAATAACTCAAAATTATTATCTTAAGTGCTAAAAGTAGGTTATTTCATCTTATTATAATAATTTCTCTCTTATTATTATTCATAATAATTCTTATTTAATATAAATAGTATTTATATTAATTTATAACTTTAATATTAGTAATATCATTGTTATTAATTGGTTTTTATTTATAAAAAACAATTTTTTACGCCTTTATTATTTGTTGGTAACAATAATAAAGAGCTTTATAATATATTAATTATTTTATATTAATATATTATTTATAATATTATATTTTTATATAATATTAATTATATTATTATATTTATTTCATAATATAATAATTTTACGCCATAATAATAATATTTCTTTATTATTATTATTATTTTAATCTTATTTATTCATTTTATAAGGACATTCAGAGTACAATTAGTAATAAATTAGTGATTTTTACTTATTGTTTCATAGTCAAACCTTACAAAAAAGATAAAAGAGATAAAGCGGAGTGAATCCGTTTAAGAAGGATAAGAGTAAGAATAAGGACAAGTATGTCAAACATAAGAAAGAGTAAGTGAATCCAATGGCCAGGGAAATAACAAAGCCAAAATCCAAGAAACCAACCAAGTGAATCCCCAATTCACTGTTTCAAACTGCCAGAAAAGGAAATGGAATTAGTAAAGGATATGACCACCAATATCCACTGACAGGCAAAGAAGAAAGGTGAAAATGACTGACTTAAGAATACCAGATTTACTTTCATGAATGAAAATAAAAATAAAGATAAAAATAAATCCAATATATTAATTAACTGGGGAAAAGGTCCCGAGGTGGTGAAAGGTGGCCAGTATATGTGAAACGCTGAAGGGTTGATGCTGGAAGGTGAGTCACTGGCTGTATTGTCTGAATTGGGCCAATACAATTCTGTCCATCTTGAAAACTGAACTGTGGGACTGAATTGCCACAGTGGGAATGAACTGGCCCAATTGGGCCAAGGCCATACAGGATACTTGAGTATTACCTGTATGGAGCAATTGAATTGTCCAAGGGATGCTTAAGTACTTGCTGCCTTGAAAACTGATTGAAATGATTTAATACCCCTGAGAAATGGCCCTTTGAGTAATCTTGAATTGAACTTCCAACCCAACTCCCGCAGGGCCAGGTGGTTGGGATCCTTGAATAGTCTTCTGATAGCTGCCATGGATTGCCAGACTGATGAGCTGAAGAGTCCTCCTTGGAAATGGGTGTTGGAATTTGGGACCTTGATGTTGGAATCATTGAATTTGGTCCTGAAAAAGTCACCATTGAATTTCTGAGCAAAAATGGTGCATAATGGTATATAATACCATATATGCACCACTCCTGCAACCTTGAGTACAGGGTGCATGGAGGAATGGGAAGAATACACCTTAAGTTGAGGGGAAGAATTGAGCTGAGCTGATCTGGTGGCCTCTGGTGGTTACCAGAGGCCATGGGCTGAAGAGTGGTCCTTGGTGGTCTTTGCCCAAATTGGGTCCTGTGGATTCATGGTGATGGTGGCCAAAATTGGGCTCATGTGGGCCCAATTGTGGTTTGGGACCCACCTGACCTTGAGGGCTAGTGGTCTGCCCTTTTTTGGCCTCATTGGATTAGGCCAAAAGGGGCAGTAGAGGCCATAGGGGGCCTAAATGGCCCAAAAAGGCCATTTAGGCCGTACGCCCCTAATGAAAGGGGGTGGCCCAAAGATGATGGTTATGGCTAGGGGGCCCAGAGCCACCTAGGAGACAAAAGGACACCCCCAGGCCCAAAAACAAAGTTGAGGCCTGAGGGTTGGAGATATGGAAATTTGCCAGGAAGGCCAATGATGGCAGGATGTGTCCTGAGGCCATATGTGAGCCTTTGAGATATGACCACATACCCAATAAGGTCACAAGAAAGACTCAGAATAATTATACATTTAAGATAACTATACTAAAATTACTTAGAATAATTATACATTAACATTAATTAGTTCAAAAATACAAAAATACCATAAATTGGTACAAAAAATTGGTTTAACTTAAAGACCAATGATTCAACATGTGAAATAAATTATACCATTGGATTCCCCATGGTAAAATACACATATACCATTTTTATGGCATATCTGTAAAGTCAATATTTAATGTGTTATAAGGAATAATACCTTATAAAAACCATAAATCGTTATTTATTTCAAGAACAAATGAAACAAAATGTGAAATGAAATGTATCATTGGATTCCCCATGAATATTCACACATAAAACAATTAATAAGCTAATTACCAAAGGTAATACTTAAGGAATTAACCTGAATATATGCACTTTTTTGGTCAACACATATATTCAAGGATCATAGCTAATATCTCTTAAACTATACAAGATAGAGTGATGAACCAAAAATAAAGTTACCACGTAGTCACTGTAAGAACACAGATATGAACTTTATTTTACAATTTATCAACAAGGTTAAAACCTATAATGAAATATTGATAAAAATCAACAGAGCCGTTGACCACTTTGTTGTGAAAGTGGTCCAAACTTAAAAAAAAGTACACAGTTGGATTCTACTAGTTCATTCGTGAAGAATGATGTAATTTTTATTATTCAATTCAGGGTATAACCCCCTGAAATCATGATTTGAAGTTTAAAATATTGAATTTCAACAGAAAAGATGAGTTACAAGAAAAATCATCAAAATTAGAGTTTTGATGATGTAATGAAAGGCTCTTGGCAGTATAATAAAGCTATGTCAGGCTATCATAATTCACTATCTGAATTGCTTTAGCGTGTAAAACTTAAAAGTTATTGAGGATCAAAGTTTGAGCTTAAATTGAGCAGTTATGATCACCTACTGTAACCTTAAATTAAGTTTAACAGTCATATGAGTGATAAAATTGGTGAATACCATTAGTTTATGATTAAAGCTAATAAAATCCACGAAATTTGGGGTTCTGCCAAGCCTCTGATGTCATCAACTTTAGAGTTATAGTGATAACTCTAAATAATGGTGTAATAATGATGCAATATGGTTTGATCATGATGTAATCATCTCCAAACCTTAAAATATTGATCAATTTCAGTGGATATAATCAGTAAACGTCTACTAGAAGCCTGCTGGACTCTAGGAGGGAGGTATTTTCTATAAATAGAGCTCTTTTTACTCTATTTTCCCCTCAGACACATCAAAAACATTAAATCAATTAAATCAAAGGTAATTTCTTTATTCTTTATATATAATACTATCATATTATTAAAGACCAAAAACCACTTTGTTGTAATCATCTATTTTTGACGTGATTAAATCATTTATTTAATTGTTTTTGCTAAAAATCTCTCTAAAAACTCATTTCCATGTAAAAATCAAGAATATTAGTAATTTTCTTTATTTTTATTGTAAATACAATTTGAAAAGGTTGTATTTATATTTTTTGGTGTAAAATATTTCAAAATTATTATATTAAGTGTTAAAAGTAGGTTATTTTCTCTTATTATAATAATTTTCTCTTTATTATTATTTTAATAATTCTTTGATTAATATAAATAGTATTTATATTAATTTATAACTTTAATATTGGTAATATTATTGTTATTAATTGTTTTTTATTAATAAAAAACAATTTTTTACGCCTTTATTATTTGTTTGTAACAATAATAAAGTGCTTTTAAACATATTAATTATTTTATATCAATGTCTTTATTTTATTATATTATATTTTAGAATATAAATTATATTATTATATTTTATTAATAATATAATTATTCTTACACCATAATGATAATAACTCTTTATTATTATAATTATTTTTTATCTTATTTATTTCATTTATAAGCACATTCATAGTACAATAAGTAAAATATTAGTAATTTTTACTTATTGTTTCATAGTCAAACCTTACACCATAAATGATGATTGGGGCGATGAAAGGCCAGGGGGAGGTGCTATGGCCAAAGGGCCATAGAACACCAAAGAGGGGCAATTGGCCATAAAAGATATTGTGTGGCAAATTTTCCCCAACTTGGTTCCAGGCTAAATTGGCGCAACACCCATGAAGGGGGGTCATTCCTTGTGGTTGTGACAGCACCCCCTTACCTTGAATGGTGAGCTCCTGAGCACCAAGATACGTTAAGAGCCTGTTGAGGCTGTTGAGACAGATTCAGCATAGGGATTCCAGAGGTATTGATTCTTGAAAAGAAAATTCTGAACTGATACTGATGATGGCATATGAGATGGGGTTAACTTGGTCTTCTCTTGACATTTGGCTTTTAAAGTGTTGACAGATTGATTTGGGAGTAAATTTGTTTTTGTCATGATTGATTATAATAAAGGGAATTTTAACAGAATATGAAGAGATAAAATGAGAGAAAACAAAGAATAAACAGGAAAGGAAATTTTGAGGAGGATTCCAATCCTCATCAGCGATTTTGACATTTGGTTTTGAAAGTGGCCAAGAACCTGGAAAACAGAATTTGATCCCAGTTGCTCACCGAGTGGCCAAGGTTATTTTTTGAAAGGTTTTAGACCCCTCAGGGAAGTTCACACCAGGAGAGGAAGTTACTTTTGGTAGTTACCACTCCCACCAGTGCCATAAATAAAGAAAAATCTTGTTAAAGGAATGTGTTGAATAGATAATGTCTTGGGAAGGGAATCAGAAACGGAATGGTCCATTTGCCCCAGTGTAAGTAGCTATAAATTGGAATTGATGTCAAAGCCAGGCCAAAGATCTGTGTCCAGATTGCAAAGTGCTCACAGAGTGGCCAAGGTGATTTTTACAAGAAGGATAGTAGAATACCCCTGAAGGTGCATACCAGGAGTGGGACTTTTGGTAATTCCTCTCCCCACCATGCACCATAAAGAATCAAGCTTTTGAAGAATTGGGTCCTTGCTTGTCAGGATATAAGGAATGAAAATCTTTGACAAGTTCAGGACGATTCTTGAGGTTTTTGGTTGGTTCCCAATTGGATCTTTCTGGGTCTTGACTGAAACCTTTCCATTCCACCAAATACCATAATTTTCCTCTCTTAAGCTTTGAGTCCAGTATTTGAGAGACTTCCCATTCCTCTCCTTCTGCAATGATGATTGGAGCAGGAGGCTCTTGATGCCTATTTGGGATTGTTGATGTCTTGACTGGTTCCAAGAGGGAAATATGGAAGACTCGGTGGATGGATTTCCATTAAGATGGGGGCTTGAGGTGGTAAGCATTGGTACTGACTTCCTTCAAGATTGGAAATGGACCCAACCCTCTTTCAGACAGTTTTTTGGTGGGTCTAGTTGATTTGATGTTCTTGGAGGAAAGCCATACCATGTCATCAGAATTGAAATCAGGTGGACTTGCTCTACTTTTATCTGAATACCTCTTGAACCGCTTTATGGCAGCTTAAAGTTCTCTATTTACATCTTGCTGTACTGATTGGATTTTTATTGATAACTTTACAGAAGGATTTTCTTGAGTGATGTGAACTGAATCAAATTGTGGAGCTCTTCCATAAACAGTGAAAAATGGCAATTGCTTGGTTGGATAGTGGTCAGAATTATTGTAGGCAGATTTGGCCAGAGGGAGCCAGGTGTTCCAATCATCTTGATGATAACTGACATACATGCAAAGATACTGTCAGCCTGTGACTTAAAACCAGAGCACAAGCATGACAGCCAAAATACCATAAACCAATGGTATAGCCAAGGTACCACCAAAACATGGAACTGAGCCAAATCAGCTCAAAAGGTATCAAAAGAAAGAGGAAACTCACCTCTTTCTGAAAACATAAGTCCCATCACCATAGGACAAGAAATAACAAAGTTATTCCTGCTCAAAGTTATTGCTGAGCATAAACCTTAATTTTCACCTCTCATCTAAAATCTAGAAGGAAAGGCTTGACCCCATCACATGGGTACTAAAAAACAAAGCTCTAAGCCAGGGCTATCCAATGGTACCAGCCAAACTGAGATAGCACCAATATTACTGGAGTTATGGTCAATTTCAGCCCAAATAAGGGTGAACAAAACATTCACCTCTCATCTAGCTTCTACAGTTTTAGTGTTAGATACTTGAAGTGGGGTCTTTTTGGAAAGAGCACAATCAGGGCTATCTGATTGTGTCATGCATTTCCCCAAAGCCCAACTAGAACAAAAGTTATGGGGCAAATAAACTCAATATAGCTTTTTTCCTATACCACGCAAATGTACAAAAATCTTGTACATGGGGTCTTTGCCATATTTAATGATACCCATATCAAATGAGGTACCATTGTGTAGAGCACATAAATCGCTACACACCGAACCAATTTTGAGGTTGATATCTCAAGAATTGACAAAGGTATGGCTGTTTTAAGGTCAGATTCCCACCTGCTGTCATATACAGCCTTACCATGGGATAATATCCCATAGCCATGAATATGAGGTGTCAAATAGAAAAAGAAGCTTGTCTTTACTTCAATACCTCATATGTCAGTCAATACTGGGGTCCCATACAGATTCTTTACAGCATTCTACGCGTCATACACGTCAGAATCAGGCTGTGAGGTCCCAGATGAAAGTTTTCACCTTGTATTGGTGAAACCTGCCCAAATGTTGTTTCAAAACCACATCTGAGCCCAATACAGACTATACAGGCTGTTTGCAAAGCACAAGCCAGTACTAGAGGGTGAAACTTTTTCACTTCCTCTACATGGAAAGGTCTAGCACCCTTTCCACCCCATTTCAGGATAAAAAGGAGGCTTTTCACAGCCATAATTGATTCTTCATCCTGCTCTTGAATACCCTAAGTAGTCAACTGTCCAAAAAAGGTTTACTCTTGGGTAATAATCAGGGTATAATTATAATTTTAATCATTGTAGTTCTTATTATAGTAATCCAACTGGTAAGTCTGCATCCAGGGTTCTCAATAGTGCTCACCACCACTATTTTACAATAGTAGAACCCTATTGTTATATTATTAAAAACTCTTATTCCAAAATTGTTTCACGTGTCAAAGTCATAGTTCTAGTTGTAAATAGCCTAATTACTGCTTTAACATAGACTCCAGCTGACATTTTGGGGGCCTGGATGTGTTTTAAACCTTTTTGGACCCTTATAAGTGAGTTTTTCTCTTATTTCTCACTTTATGACAATTGTTTTATTCTATTTAGGCATAATAGTTCTTAAGAATATATATATTATATATATAGTTTTCCTTTTTTGGTACATATACCACTTCTTTACTCATGATTTAAGAGTACCTGTCACGTGGCTAATAACCACAAGACCCTTATTCTTGGCATGTTTTACATATAAAAACACTTAAGCCATTAATACAGTCTCATTTCTCATTATAATAAGACACCTCATACTGATAAGCCAACAGTTGAGGCGTGGTTGGACATATTGTTAACTCAATTTCCCTGTTACACACCACTTTTTGACAGTTTACACTTGCTAATTACAAGTTGTTCTGAGAGATATTGGTATACAAACAGTATCCCAAATATCAGTAAGCTGTATTTCTGACATGGAATTGTTAATTCAATCACACTGTCATTATACAAGGGCACATTGTAATAATATACAAGCCCAGAGGCCCTTCTTAGACATGAAAAAACAGCATTTTTTGAGAAGTCTTAACTGACATAAGCTGTAAGGTTTGACTATGAAACAACAAGTAAAAATTACTAATATTTTACTTATTGTACTATGAATGTCCTTATAAATGAAATAAATAAGATAAAAAGAATTATAATAATAAAGGATTATTATAATTATGGTGTAAAATAATTATATTATTAAATAAATACAATAATATAGTTTATATTTTAAAAATAATATATATAAAATAAATATATTAATATAAGATAATTAATATATTAAAGAGCACTTTATTATTGTTACCAAAAAATAATAAAGGCGTAAAAAATTGTTTTTTATTAATAAAAAACAATTAATAACAATAATATTACCAATATTAAAGTTTTAAATTAATATAAATACTATTTATATCAATTATGGAATTATTAAAAAGTAATAATAGAGGAAAACTATTATAATAAGAGAAATAACCTACTTTTAATACTTAATATAATAATTTTGAGTAAATTTACGCCTAGAAATGTAAATACAAATTATTTAAATTGTAGTTACAATAAAGTGTAAGAGAAATTACAAATTTTCTTGGTTTTACATGGAATTGAAGTTTTTGAGAGAAATTTAAACAAAACAATTAAGTAATTGTAATAATCACGTCAAAGACGAAGATTATCATAAGATGATCTTTGGTCTTTAATAATATAAAAGTTTTATGTATAAAGAATAAAGAAATTACCTTTTTTATTTAATGATTTAATGTTTTGTAAGCGTCTGAGGGGAAAACAGAGTAAAAAGAGCTCTATTTATAGTAAATACCTCCCTCCTAGAGTCCAAAAGGCTTCTCGTAGACGTTCACTGATCATAGCCACTGGAATTGATCAATATTTTAAGGTTTGGTGATGATTACATCATGATTAAACCATATTAACTCATTATTATGCCATTATTTAGAGTTATCACTATACCTCTACGTTTGATGACGTCAAGGCTTGGAAGAACCCCAAATTTCGTGTGTTTTATTAGTTTTAATCATAAACTAACAGTATTCACTAATTGTATCACTGATATGACTGTTAAACTTAATTTAAAGTTACAGTGGTGATCATAAATGATCAAATTAAGCTCAAAATTTGATCCTTAATAAATTTTAAGATTTACACGCTACAGAAATTCAGACAGCTAATTATAATAGATTGGCACAACCCTATTGTGCTTCCAAGAGCATTTGATTACATCATCAAAACTCTATTTTTGATGATTTTCCTTGTAACTCATCTTTTCTGTTGAAATTTAATATTTTAAACTTCAAACTATGATTTCAAGGGGTTATTCCTTTAATATTCTAATACGAAATACATCATTCTTCACGAATGAACTAGGAGAATCAAACTGTGTACTTTCTTTTAAGTTTGGTCCACTTTCACAACAAAGTGGTCAACAGCTTTGTTGATTTTAGTCAATAATCCCATACATTTTTTAACCTTGATTATATCTTGTGAAATAAAATTCATTTCTGTATTCCTACAGTAATTACATGATGACTTTATTTTTGGTTCATCACTCTATCATGCATATTTCAAAAGATATTATGCAAAATCCTTGAATATATGCATTGACCAAAAAAGTGCATATATTCAGCTTAATTCCTTAAATATTGACTTTGGAGCTTAGATTCTTAATTGTTTTATATGTGTATTTTTATGGAGAATCCAATGGTGTCTTTTATTTTACATGTTGTTTCATTGGACTTTGAAAGAAATAAGGTTTTGTGTTTTTTGTAAGGTATTATTACTTATTACATATTAAATATTGACTTTACAGATATGCCATAAAAATGGTATATGTGTATTTTACCATGGGGATTCCAAAGTTATAATTAATTTCAAATGTTTGCTCATTGGGTTTTAAGTTAAACCAAGTTTTATGCCAATTTATGGCATTTTTGTAGTTTTAAGGTAATTATTTTTAATGTATAATTAATTTAAATATTTCTTGTGACCTTTTTTGGGTATGTGGTCATATCTCAAAGGTTCAAATTCCCTACCACCAAAAAAAAGATTGTACCAAAATCTGATATGTGTAATTAGGATATCATCCACTGTCCTACCTCTTCAATAGACTTTGTTAGTCTTGAAGCTCAATAATGCTTAACTTTTCTATTTTTCAGGTTTTCTTTCATGTCTGAACCTTCTTAGTAGTTTATCAGCATTTGTTATATCTTTCTCAAGTAGCTATTCATCTTCTTGAGTTGAATTTCTATATCTTACAAGGTATTCTCTTACTTTTTTGTTTGTTGTCCTTCTTTCTTTGAGGACTTTTACAATCTTCTTTTCTTCTCCTTCTTCCAAGTGGGGAATTTCAACTAAGGGTTTATTTCTTAGTGGAAATAACTCTTTGTCACTTGAGCTGTAAGGATTTATCAGACTTAAAGGGAAAGTTGGGTGTTTGTTCATCAATTCACCTGTGAGTTCCAATTGCACAGAATTGGGTCCATGAAGTGGTTTATCATAAATAGTCCTGCAAAGGAATCTTTCAATTTCTTTGGACCTTTTATGTTATTGAAATTAAGGGTTGATACTAGGACCAAGTCTCCTATTTTGAAGTCAGGTGGTTTATGACTTTTATCCCATCTTTCTTTTGCATATTTGAAAGAATCTTGCATACATCTGTTGGCATGGTGTCTTGCTTTGTCAAGCATTATCTTAAAGCTGCTTGCTGTTGGATGTATATCCACTAAGTCTTTTTTCAGGGTATCATAAGGAAGTCTTGGATTCCAACCTTTTTCTAGCATTGCTGGTGTTTTGCCAGTGGAAGAATGGATTGATGTTTTATATGCCAGTTCAAGAGCTGGTATTAGTGTACAGAAATCATGGCTAAAACCATCAGAGTCTTTGAGTTCTAGTCCATAAGCACAGAATCTTCTGATCATGTCCTCCAAGGTCTGTATCATTCTTTCTGCTAAACCATCAGTTTGAGGATGGTAAGATGTTGAGAATGATAATTTTGCTCCAAACAAGTTATGGAGATTTGTCCACAATGCTGAAGTGAACTTTGGGTCTCTGTCACTTATAATATTTTGGAATAAGCCTGTATGGCTAATAAATTTATTCCATATTATTATGGCTGTGTTCATAGCTGTGTCATATTTGTGACATGGTAGGAACATGGGAGTTTTGCTATACCTGTCAACCAATACTAGGCATGCATTATAGCTTCTGTCTCCTCCTGGAGGTAATGCTGTTACCCAATCCATATGAAATATTTCCCAAGGGGATTTTGGTTCTTGGATTTGGATCATCATTCCAAATTTCTTTCCTGTGGCTCTGTTAGCCTTTTGACATATGTCACAGGTTTGGCAGTATTCTGAGACATCTTTCTTCCAATTTGGCCACCAAGAGTAGGTTTTCACTCTTTCTAGTGTTCTGTCTTCTGAAAGATGTCTAGCTGCAACACTATCATGACACTCATGTAAAATAGTGTTTATCAGGGTTCTATCTGTTAAGTCCATAACACATCTGTGTTTTGTTCTATGGTAAAGGATTCCATCAAGGAGATGGAATCTTCCTTCATCATAAGATTTTTTCCATGTTTCATCTAATTTTGATGGAAGTGATGGGTCTTTGCAGTCTTTCATTAGAAGTTGGCTTAAGATATGGAAATTCTTGTCTATCTTATAGCTTTCTTTAACTTGGTTAAAGAATTATGTGCCAATGTCTGTGACACATATTCCTTCTATGTGGTGCTCTTCCTGTGGTACCCATGCTGGATTGTGAGGGGTATTTGCTAGAGCTCATCTGCTAAGACCATCTGCATTTTTATGAATATTGCCAGATTTATGAACAATAGTCATATTTCCTCTGTATTATTGGATAGCAATTTGCCATCTCAGCATATGTCTATTTGGAGTTTTCATATTTAATAGAGATTTTACAGCATTACAGTATGTAATCACATCAAATACTGTTCCATCCAAGTAATAATGTGATTTTTTAGAGCCCACACTAAGCAGAAGCATTCCATTTGGCTTGCTCCATATCTTGCTTCTGTTGGCTTTAATTGTCTTGAAATAAAACAGATTGGTCCTTCTACTGGTTTATCATTGTTAATTTGTGCCTGGTGTAGTGCAGCACCTAGTCCTTCACCACAAGCATCAATGTACAGTTTGAAGGGTAGTTTCCAATATGGCATTAGAATAAATGGGGCATTTGTCAAGGAATTTTGCAATTCTTCATATGCCTTGAGTCTTTCTTCTGTCATTTCATAGACTGTTTGTTGGTCACATTGCTTATACAAGGATTTAGAAATTTTTTCAAAGTCCTTTATATGCTGTCTATAGTATCCAGCAAATCCTAGAAATGGTTGCATTTCTTTTTTGGCTTGAGGCATTGGCTTAAATAGTACTGCTGCTACTTTATTCTCGTCTATGCCTAGACTAAGTCCAGATACAACATGTCCTAGTGCTTTTAGTTCACTATATGCAAAATGACACTTTTTCAAGGAAATTTTCATATTCACTTGCACTATTTTTTGTAGTACCCTTTCTAGTCTTGTGAGGTGATTTTCCCAAGTTTCTGAGCAAACTATGATATCATAAATATAGATGATTAACCATCCTTCTGACAATTCTTCAGGAAATATGGTGTTCATCATCCTTTGATAATGGGAAGGTGCATTTTTTATGCCAAATGGCATTCTTAAGTATTCAAAAATCCCACAGTGGACTATTATCCTTAGTATTTCCTTGGCATTGTCTGTTAAGACATTTTTATGAAAAACCTTTAAGGCATCCATGGCGGTAATGAGCTTAGCTTGTGAGAATTGTGTCAATGTCTCATGGATTCTGAGTATTGGGTATCTGTCTGGAATGGTATAGGTGTTCAGGGCTCTGAAGTCTCCTACCATCCTTGATTTTCCATTATGCCAAGCTATAATGACAGGTGTAGTGACCTCTACCTGTTCTTCATGTCCTACCTTTCTTAATACTCCAAGGTCCATTAATTCTTTAATGTGTACCTCCAAGGCTTCTCTAGCCCTTGGACTATCTGGGTAAGCTGGTCTCCTTACTAAAGGTGGGTAAGGCTTTTCCACATTAAGAATTATATCTACCTCATGCCCAATTATGGCACCTAATGGCTCCTTGTCAGTTGCAAAGGCATTTTTGTACTTAAATAAGAGGTCAATCAATTTTTCTTTCATTTTTTCTGTTAATTCTCGATTGAATTCTGTCTCTTTGAGTTGTTCAGATATAAAAAGGTCCTTTTCTAGACTTTTCTCCTCATTCTTAATAACTGTGATTTGTTTTTTGTTATTTAAGAAGCCAAACCTTTGCCTTTTGTTATCTCCTATGGTAAAATATCTGTCTTTTTGGCTAGAGATATCTATAGCATAAACTCATAAGTAGTCATTTCCAAGTATGAAGTGATTACTAGTACAGTTTTCCATTACTATAAACTCTACTTTAACTCTGACACATTGTGAAAGGTGAGGAAAAATTAGTGTTAGATCAATTATTCCAAGGGGCTTCATGCTCTCACTTGCATGACTAAATTTGACACCTTGTATTGGCATACGTTTTTCTTGCCAGTCTGGGACAATGGCTCTTAAGTAACTTTTACCAACACAGGTGCAATATGCTCCTGTATCTAAGCTTATTTTTCCTTCTTGGTTATCAACCATAACATTACTTATACTTGATTTTCCAGCTGTATATCCCATTCCTTTTTCAGGTTTGGTTCTGTACATCTTGGCATCTTGTATATTTGTCAGGTTTGTGTCAGATGTCCCAACTTGTGGTAGGTTTGAGTTAACATCCAGTACTTCATAAATTATATCAATATTATTAATTTGTGCATTAATTATATTAATTTCATCAATTTCAGAACTTTCTGACTTTTCTCTTTCTTTTTCAGAGTCAGATTCCTCCTCTTTGTCATTGTGGTTTTCTGTTTCCACAATTTCATTAATCTTTGCCTTTTTGAGGCAATTATTGGCTAAATGTCCAATACCTCCACATTTATGGCATTTTCTTTGCTCATTATTATTGGATGTATTGGGCTTGAAATGTTCTTTTGATTTATCTTTTTTGATAAATGGTATATTTGGACTTTTAATGTCCAATTTCTTCCAAGTTCTGCCAATTTTTGTTCTTGTTACTATGTCTTCTAGTGCATTGATATATTCTTCTGTGGAGCATGGTTCTATACACCTTCTCCTCAGGGCATGTTCTAGCTCTCCTCCACATTTTTTAAGTATTTTCATGTGCACCATTTTCTGTGACATTTCTGGGTACAATGCATTAAGTCTTTCAACTTGTATTAAGAACCAAGTTAAAGGCTTGTCTTTGTCTGGGTCAAAGAAAGAATTTTCAAATGCATTTTCTATCTTGTACCTCCAGGCATTTTTAGCCCACTTGGTGATTATTTCTTTTTTCCACCAAGACCAGGTATTTTTGCCATTTGTTTGCCTTATGCAATAATACCATCTTTTTGCAGATTTTTCAAATAATGAAATTCATCTTGTATGGCATAATCTTCTTGTAGCATGTCAATTGGTTTGATAAATGACATGTGGTCATATTCACCTTCTCCTGTGAATGTTGGCCATTCTTTCAATTGAGGTACTTCCTTCATTAAGACTTGGTTATTGTCTTGGTGACTCAAGTCTGTTATGAATGGGTTTTTTAATTCCTGTTTTGGTTTAACAGGGATTCTTATGTGAGAAGATGGTGTTGGTAACTTTGGCATATTTGATTTAGCCTCATTAATTTTGTCCATTTTTCCAGTAATAAGCCTTATTTCACTTTAAATGTCATCTTTCAGATGCATTCTTGCTTCATCACTCTATTCCACATGGTCCAAAAGTAATTTTTGGTGTGATGAAGTCTTTTCTTCAAATTTTTCTACAGAAATGCTTAATTTGTTTAATTTTTCTGTAAGATTATCAATACTCACGTCATAATTGATTGTCAAAGTTTTTTCTTTGATATCACATATGTATTTGTACAACTCTTGTTGTACTTGTATTAATTTCTGAGTATTGTCAATTAATACTTTTGGTTTATTATTTTCAATCATACATTTTATGTTATAGATTTCTTTCTTATTTTGTGAAACAAGTTTTGTTGAAGATTATAAGCTATTATTTATTTCTTGGAAAGATAATAAACTATTTTTAATGTCTTTAAGAGGTAAAATACTATTTTTAATCTCTGTTAAAGTATTTAAAACATCAGGAGATAAGGTTATTTCTTTGGGAAATGGGGTTGTCTCATTCTCTGTTCCTCTTTGTCTTTGAATTCCATCAAAGTTCTGGCCATGTTTAAGACATTGTCCATGGCATCTTTTTGGATTTTGGGGATCCTGTAGCTTGGGGAATATGGTTTTCTCCAGTTCTTTTTCTTGTTCTTCTTCCCTTGTTGGGGAAGTGGGTTGGCTTGGGGCTTGCTAGTAGAAGCTACTGGGGCTTCTTCCTTGGTTGCCTCCTTCTTTTTGGCATGGTACTCCTTAATCTTTTTGATTTGACGTTTGGATGATAGTGGATTCCATCCATTGGAGTATCTCACTATTTCCTCCTCTTTGAGGAACTTTTTCAGGATGTTCCAGGAGTTCATCACTCCTTGGTGTAATTGGGGCAACATTTCCCCATCTTTGTCCTTGTACACCATGTAGTACTGTTTGTACTGGCTCATGTAAATGTCTATTTGAGCCTTCTGAATGTGATTTTTACCTGTTTGAGTTACTCATACTTAGTTCCAATTCTGGTTCAGATATCATGGGAATTTCTGGGACTTGCCTTTGGGATAAGGAACTTCCTTGTGTGGATTGTGTTCCACTGGGGATATTGCCCTTCCTTTTCCCTTTTGAGGAATCACTTCTACCTCTGAGTCCAGCTCCATCTGATTGGATGGATTATTGGGAGCCTCTTCTGATAGTCATATTTTAAGAAAAAAAGGAATAAGAAGATTTCAGAGCAGGAATTCTTCTTATGGAAATTTATAAATGAGGCACTCACCTTCAGAGTCCTGAATAGTGGGTCCTGGAAAGTCCACCTTCTTGGCTTTCTATATCTTAGTGATTATTGGTGTTGGAGAACTTTGGCAAGTTTCTTCCACCAATCTTTCAACAGTGGTTTGGTTGTCCTCTGTTGGATTGTCTTCAAACACTAAAAAAGACAAATAATTATAAGTCTTTTATATAAAAGTGTTATTTTTGGTAAGATATGGCAATTTTCCACGTAAAAATTGCTTTTATATCTTTTTTTTTCTTTCAAAAAAGTGAAATTAAAATGAATAAAATAACTTTTTTTTTGGTATTTAATATTTTTATTATTTTTATGTTTTTTATTTTTAAAGAATAAAATAAAATGAATATGATTCTTTTATAAAATTATTTTTAATTTATAAAATATCTTTTTTAATCCCTAGAGTCACTCAAAGAAAGTTTTTGCAAGTCTAAGGATGTCAAAAACCACGTGTAAGACAGTACAATTGCTTTCCAAATGCCTCAATAGCTATTAAAATAAATAAATATAAAAATATTATATAATTTTATGATTATAGTTATAAATTATTATTGGATAAGCCCAATTGAAATCTTCTTAAAGGTTCTTTAGAGTAAATATCACGGCCAGGCCCCCAAATGTAAGGTTTGACTATTAAACAATAAGCAAAAATTACTAATATTTTACTTATTGTACTATGAATGTCTTTATAAATGAAATAAATAAGATAAAAATAACTATAATAATAAAGAATTATTATAATTATGGCGTATAATAATTATATTATTAAATAAATATAATAATATAATTTATATTATAAAAATAATATGTATAAAATAAATAAATTGATATAAGATAATTAATATATTAAAAAGCACTTTATTATTGTTACCAACAAATAATAAAGGCGTAAAAAATTGTTTCTTATTAATAAAGAACAATTAATAGCAATAATACTACCAATATCAAAGTTTTAAATTAATATAAATACTATTTATATCAATTATGGAATTATTAAAAAGTAATAGTAGAGGAAAGTTATTATAATAAGAGAAACAACCTCCTTTTAATACTTAATATAATACCTTTGAGTATAGAAATGTAAATACAGATTATTTAAATTGTAGTTACAATACATTTTAAGAGAAATTACAAATTTTCTTGGTTTTATGTGGAATTGAAGTTTTTGAGAGAAATTTAAACAAAACAATTAAATAATTGTAATAATCACGTCAAAGATGAATATTATTATATGATTATCTTTTTCCTTTAATAATATAAAAGTTTTTTATATAAAGAATAAAGAAATTACCTTTTTATTTAATGATTTAATGTTTTGTAAGCGTCTGAGGGGAAAACAGAGTAAAAAGAGCTCTATTTATAGTAAATACTTCCCTCCTAGAGTCCAAAAGGCTTCTCGTAGACGTTCACTGATCATATCCACTGGAATTGATCAATATTTCAAGGTTTGGTGATGATTACATCATGATTAAACCATATTATCTCATTATTAGGCCATTATTTAGAATTATCACTATAACTCTAAGTTTGATGACGTCAAGGCTTGGCCAAACCCCAAATTTTGTGGATTTTATTAGTTTTAATTATAAAATAACAGTATTAACTAATTTTACCACTAATATGACTGTTAAACTTAATTTAAAGTTACAATGAGTGATCATAAATGATCAAATTAAGCTCAAACTTTAATCCTTAATAACTTTGAAGATTTACATACTACAGAAAATTCAGATCATGAATTCTAATAGCTTGGAATAACCTCATTGTGATTCCGAGAGAATTTCATTACATCATCAAAACTCTATTTTTGATGATTTTTCTTGTAACTCATCCTTTATGTCAAAATTTAATATTTTAAACTTCAAACTATGATTTCAAGGGGTTATACCTTGAATATTATAGTAAAAAATGAATCATTCTTCACGAATGAACTAGGAGAATCCAACTGTGTCCTTTTTTTGAGTTTGGACCACTTTCACAACAAAGTGGTCAACAGCTCTGTTGATTTTAGTCAATAATCCCATACAGTTTTTAACCTTGTTTATAACTTGTGAAATAAACTTCATTTCTGTATTCCCACAGTAATTACGTGATGACTTTATTTTTTGTTCATCACTCTATCATGCATATTTCAAAAGATATTATGCAAAATCCTTGTATATATGCGTTGACCAAAAAAGTGCATATATTCAGCTTAATTCCTTAAGTATTGACTTTGGAGCTTAGCTTCTTAATTGTTTTATATGTTTATTTTTATGGAGAATCCAATGGTGTCTTTTATTTCACATGTTGTTTCATTGGACTTTGAAATAAATAAGGTTTTGTGTTTTTTGTAAGGTATTATTACTTATAAGGTATTAAATATTGACTTATTTGACTTGTTTGTTCATTGGTTTTTAGGTTAAACCAAGCTTTATGCCAATTTATGGCATTGTTGTAGCTTTAAGGTAATTATTTTTAATTTATAATTATTTTGAATATTTCTTGTGACCTTTTTTGGGTATGTGGTCATATCTCAAAGGTTCACATAAGCCCTCTTTTTCCTGTTTTGATTCAGTGGAAGATAACTTCATATCACTTGAAAGCCAGTCACAGGCCAACACACCAGTGACACCCTCAGAGCCAGAGGGCAGCAAAGGCAAAGGAAAGAGGCACCATGAAGGCCTGATAACAGCAAGGAAGTGGACACCCATTGTCACATAGAAGAGTGGAAAACCACAAAATGTTGCATCAATAAATGGTAAACCAACCTTGATAACTTGTACAGGGAAGATTACTATAATTAACCCAGTTGTAACCTTTAAAGGTAAATTGCCCAAATCAGCAGACAACAAATCTGTACAAGGCAAAGTCAAAGGTAAATAACGTAAGAACATAAAGTTTTTGACTGCTTGCTAACACTAACATGTCACCTGTACACCTCAGAGATCTTGGCTTCCAAAGGAAACAACCAGAGGAAAGAGAATGTTTGGCCAGAACCAGAAGACCTGAAAGAGGACATCTTGGACACAGTAGCGGTTGGCAAAACAATGAGGGAGATAATATCAACCCTGCCATTCACACTCCAGTTCAATGGAGATCTCAAACCAGAGGACTGGAAAGAAATGGACCAAGTTCTTCAGCTCCACCAACTCCTCAAGGACTTTTTCCAATGGAGCATGGACAACAAGAGGTTCAACCTGGCAAGTCACTACCCAGAACTTGGAGCAAGTTTCCAGAAGATCTGTCTCAGAGAGATAGACTTCAAAGAACTGATGGTAATTACCAAAGGTTAGAATCCTACCTGGCAGTTCAGACTCCTGGAGGCAAGGGCACAGAGGATAAGGGGGAATCAAGCCACTATCCAAGCTATAGAAGAACAGTTAACCCAGACAGGGCCTACTCAGATTCCTTCAGGCTCACAAGGAGAAGGCCAAATCAGCTCTCCAGTGGCTTCACACCATTCAGAAACAAACAGATCAGTGGCCAAGAGTCACCATTCTTCACAATTCCCGGAAGTTTCCAGGAGAAGTCAAGGAAACAAGGGCAAGAACAAAACCTCCTTCAACCAGAGGAGGAAGGAGTCAGAACCTATGATTCAGAAGCTGTTGGATTTGGTAAAAGAAGTACACAAGAACCAGATGTAGTTGTAAACCACTCTAGAATCAGTAGTCCTAGTAATAGGAACATTACCCCCACTCAGACTGAACATAACATTGTCACATCTGAGAGTAACATCAACAGTGATACACTGTGGTTACAAATGTCCCAATATGCTGAACAATCTGAAATACAGTTTGCAGAAATTGAAGCTGGCCAAGAGAGTATGAGAAAAACACAAGCCTCCTTGCAACAGATAGTTAAGAATCTTCAAGAAGGATATGCTCAACTGAGAAAAGCCTCTGAAGAAACCAACAAAAGACTGAATCTAGTCTTTGAAAAACAACACCACAGCAAAAGGGACAGTGATTGTCTGGACCAAGAAATAATCAAATTGTTCAATGTCTACCATAACTTGAAGCCCCAACCACAAGGCCAAGTTATGGAGAATCCATATCAACCAGATGACATCAAACCAAATGCCATGTTTATGAATAAGGCAAGATCTCCATCACAATACCAGGATGGAGATGGAATGTCTTATTCAGAGAAGGAAGCCTTGAAACAGCTTCCTGAGGCCTCAAGCTGGCCCAAAATCTCTGGATCAGGAGAATATGATAATATAGAACTCATAGATTATATTGATGGACTCTTCATTGATGTACCAAGCATACCAGACTACTGGATCACTGCTAGATTGAATACTGCATTTAAAGGTCATGCTAGTACATGGTACACAGAAATGAAAGAAATCCATGGCAGAAGAAACTGGCCATGGTGTAAGAGCCAAATCATCCAAAAGTACAGTAATGGAACTTGGATATGGCAAAAGACCATGTCATTTTAAAATGACAAATACTCTGTGGACAAAGATCCATATGAGTGGTGTCTTAGACAGTCAAAGAGACTTGAAGCCATTGATTCCCAGATGAACATTCAAATGAGTAATCACAAACTCCTGACACAACTGCCAGGTGAACTAGAGCATGCAGTAAAATGCAGATGGAACCAAAAATGCACTCTAGATGACATTGACAACACCTTACAAGACAAAAGGAAAAGGACTAATATAGAGAAATTCACCCCATATAAGAGCAGTAGTTTCAAAGAGAAACAACCTTTCAGGGTATAGCTTAAAGACAAACCCAAAGAAAGAGTGGCAGACCTGGCAACAAAGAGGAACTCTTGTCACAATTGTGGTTCAACAGACCACTATGCCAACAATTGTCCAAAGGCAAGGAAGAAAGTCTATGCTATAGAGAAAGTCCCTGAGGAAGAACCTCCAACAGAGGATTCTGATTTAGACTCTATGGGTGATGCCATCAGAGAACCATCTGATGATGATGAAGACCCAAAAGTGGAATCTCTAGTGGAATACCAAGAGGAAACCCCACAAGAAGTTCAGGACATACAGTTGGAAGCAGGCATTCCACAGGTCAGCCTGTGACTCAAAACCAGAGCACAAGCATGTCAGCCAAAATACCATGAACTAATGGTATAGCCAAGATACCACCAAAACATGGATCTGAGCCAAATCAGCTCAAAAGTTATCAAAAGAAGGAGAAAACTCACCTCTTTCTGAAAACATAAGTCCCATCACCATATGACAAGAAATAACAAAGTTATTCCTGCTCAAAGTTATTGCTGAGCATAAACCTTAATTTTCACCTCTCATCTAAAATCTAGAAGGAAAGGCTTAACCCCATCAAATGGATACTCAAAATGAAGCTCTAAGCCAGGGCTATCCAATGGTAACAGCCAAACTGAGCTAGCACCAATATTACTGGAATTATGGTCAATTTCAGGCCAAATAAGGGTGAACAAAACATTCACCTCTAATCTAACCTCTACAGTTTTAGTGTGGGATACCTGAAGTGGGGTATTTTTGGAAAAAGAACAATTGGGGCCATCCGATGGTGCCATCCATTTCTCCATAGCTCAACTAGAACAAAATTTATGGGGCAAACAAGCGCAAGACAGCTTTTTGCCTAAAACACGCAAATGTACAAAAATCCTGTACATGGGATAACTTTGCCATACTTATTGATACTCATATCAAATGAGGAACCATGGTGTAGAGCACATACAGGGCTACACACTGAACCAATTTTGAGGTTGATATCTCAAGAATTGACAAAGGTATGGCTGTTTTAAGGTCGAATTCCCACCTGCTGTCATATACAGCTTTACGATGGGATAATATCCCATAACCATGAATATGAGGTGTCAAATAGACAAAGAAGCATGTTTTTACTTCAATACCTCATATGTCAGTCAATACTGGGGTCCCATACAGTTTCTGTACAGCATTCTACGTGTCATACACGTCAGAATCAGGCTGTGAGGTCCCCAAATGAAAATTTTCACCCTGTATTGGTGAAAACCGCCCAGATGTGGTTTCAAAACCACGTCTGAGCCCAATACAGGGCATACAGGCTGTTTGCAAACCACAAGTCAGTCCTAGAGAGTGAAAAATCTTCACTTCCTCTACGTGGAAAGGTCTAGCACCCTTTCCACCCCATTTCAGGATAAAAAGGAGGCTTTTCACAGCCAGAATCGTCTCCTCATCCTGCTCTTGAATACCCTACGTAGTAAACTGTCAAAAA
Organism: Austropuccinia psidii; assembly: GCA_023105745.1. Taxonomy (NCBI): domain Eukaryota; kingdom Fungi; phylum Basidiomycota; class Pucciniomycetes; order Pucciniales; family Sphaerophragmiaceae; genus Austropuccinia; species Austropuccinia psidii. The sequence continues at coordinate 7,800,942 of JALGQZ010000018.1, forward strand.
CAGTTTTACTCTTGGGTAATAAACAGGTATAATTATATATTTAAATATTGTAACTATTATTATAGTAACCCAACTGGTAAGATTGCACCCTGGGTTCTCAATAGCGCTCACCACCACTATTATTCAATAGTAGAACCCCTTAAATTATATTATAAATCATCTTTAAAACCCAATACTCTTATTTTAAATTAACTTTCTATGTGTCACAGTCATACATCTAGTTGTAAATACTCTTATTACCACTTCAATATAGACTCAGCCTGACATTTTGGGGGCCTGGCTGTGTTTTTAGCTTATTTTGGACCTTTACAAGTAAGTTTTTTCTCTTTTTATCATTTATTGACACCTGTTTTATCTTTTTTTAGGCATCATTTTTCCTTTTGAAATATATATTTTATATATATATTTCTTTTAATTCTTATTATACACATATTTTAAAGAGTATTTTGTCAAGTGGCTAATAAGCACAAGACCAGTATTTTTGGCGTGTTTTGTATATAAAAACACTTAAAGCCACTAATACAGTCCTGATTCTTAATTGAATTGAGACAGCTCATACTGATAAACCAACAGTTGAGGCGTGTTTGGGTACATTGTTAACTCAATTACCCCGTAATACACCATCTTTGACAGATTATACTTGCTAAATTCAAGTATTCTGTGAGATATTGGTATACAAAAAGTATACCACATGTTAGTAAGCTGTATTTTTTGACGTGGAATTGTTAATTCAATTACATTGTCATAATAAAAGGGCATATTGTAATAATACAAAAGCCCAGAGGCCATTCTTAGACGTGAAAAACCAGCCTTTTAAGAAGTCTTAACTGACATAAGTCCTGTTTTGCCTGTTTGATTCAGTGGAAGAAAATTTCATACCACTTGAGACCCAGTCACAGGCCAACATACCAGTGACACCCTCAGAACCAGAGGGCAGCAAGGGCAAGGGAAAAATACTTAGTGAAGGCCTCATTACAGCAAGAAAGTGGACACCAATAGCCACTCAGAGGAGTAGAAAACCACAAAACTCTGCTTCAATACAAGGTAAACCCACCTTAACCACTTGTACAGGGAAGATTACAATTATTAACCCAGTTGTAACCTCCAAAGGCAAACTGCCCAAATCAGCAGATAACAAATTTGTACAAGGCACAGTCAAAGGTAAATAACCTAAGAACATAAAGTTTTTGACTGCTTGCAAACACTGATATGTCCCCTGCATACCTCAGAGACCTTGGTTTCCACAGGAACCAGCCAGAGGTCAAAGAAGGATTTTCCAGAACCAGAAGACCTGAAAGAAGACACCTTGGACACAGTGGTGGATGGCAAAAAAATAAGGGAGATAATAGCAAACTTGCCATTCACACTCCAATTCAACAGAAACCTCAAACCAGAGGACTGGATAGATATGGATCAAGTTCTTCAGATCCACCAACTCCTCAAAAATTTATTTCAATGGAGCATGGACAACAAGAGGTTCAACCTAGCAACTCACTGGGCAGAACTTGGATCAAGTTGCCAGAAGATCTGTCTCAAAGAGATAGACTTCAAAGACCTTATTCTAATCACCAAGGGTTGGAATCCTACCAGGCAGCACAGACTCCTGGAGGCAAGGGCACAGAGGATAAGGGAGAATCAAGCCACTATCCAAGCTATAGAAGAACAGTTAGCCCAGACAGGGCCTACGCAGATTCCTTCAGGTTCACAAGGAGCAGGCCAAATCAGCTCTCCAGTGGCTTCACACCATTCAGAAACCAGCAGATCAGTGGCCAAGTGTCACCATTCTTCACAATTCCAGGAAGTTTCCAGGAGAAGACAAGGGAACAAGGGAAAGAACAAAACCTCCTTCAACCAGAGGAGGAAAGAGTCAGATCCCATGATCCAGAAGCTGTTAGATTTGGTAAAAGAAGTACACAAGAACCAGAAGTAGTTGTAAACCACTCTAGAATCAGTAGTCCTAGTAATAGAAACATTACCCCCACTCAGCCTGAAAATAACATTGTCACATCTGAGAGTAACATCAACAGTGATACACTGTGGTTACAAATGTCCCAATATGCCGAACAATCTGCAAAGTAGTTTGCAGAAATTAACGCTAGCCAAGAGAGGATGAGACCAACTCAAGCCTCCTTGGAACAAATAGTTAAAAATCTTCAAGAAGGATATGCTCAACTGAGCAAAGCCTCTGAAGAAACCAACAAAAGACTGAATATAGTCTTTGAAGAACAACACCACAGCACAAGGGACAGGTAGTGTCTGGATCAAGACATTAACAAATTGTTTAATTCCTATTATAGCTTGAAGCCCCAACCACAAGGCCAAGCTATGGAGAATCCATATCAACCAGATGACATCAAACCAGATTCCATGTTGTTGAATAAGGCAAGATCTCCATCAAAATACCAGGATGGAGATGGCATGTCTTATTCAGAGAAGGAATCCTGGAAACGGCTTCCTGAGGCCTCAAACTGGCCCAAATTCTCTCGATCAGGAGAATATGATCATATGGAAATCATAGATTATATTGATGGACTCTTCATTGATGTACCAAGCATACCAGATTACTGGATTACTGCTAGATTGAATACTGCATTTAAAGGTCATGCAAGTATATGGTACATAGAAATGAAAGAAATCCATGGCAGAAGAAACTGGCCATGGTGGAAGAGTCAAATCATCCAAAAGTACAGTAATGGAACTTGAATATGGCAAACGACCATGTCATTTGAGAATGACAAACACTCTGTGGACAAAGATCCATATTAGTGGTGTCTTAGACAGTCTAAAAGACTTAAAGCCATTGATCCTCAGATGAACATCCAAATGAGGAATCACAAACTTCTGACACAACTGCCTGGAGAACTAGAGCATGCAGTAAAATGCAGATGCAACCCAAATTGCACTCTGGATGACATTTCCAACACCTTAGAAGACATAAGGAAAGGGACAAATATAGGGAAACTCACCCCATATAAGAGCAGTAGTTTCAAAGAGAAACAACCTTTCAGGGTAGAGTTTAAAGACAAACCCAGAGAAAGAGTGGCAGAAGTGGCTAAGAAAAAGAATTCTTTCCAAAATTGTGGTTCAACAGATCACTATGCCAACAACTGTCCACAGGCAAAGAAGAAAGTCTATGCCATAGAAAAAGTCCCTGAGGAAGAACCCCCAACAGAGGATTCTGATTCAGACTCTATGGGTGATGCCATCAGAGAACCATCTGAGGATGATCAAAACCCAAGAGAGCAGTTTCTAGTGGAATACCAAGAGGAAACACCACTGGAAATTCAGGACATACAGTTGGAAGAAGGCATGCCACAAGACACTGCTAACAAGAACTTGTGCAAATACACACAAGATGCACAAACATTCCTCGTTACACCAACCAAAGGAATGGCATATATACATGGAACAGCCACAAAAATGACTGTTTGTATTGACAATGCTCAGCATCCACTGATCATTGATAGTGGAGCACACTGCTCCATAGTGGCCAGAAACTATCTGGATACCCACTTTCCAAACTGGAAAAAACAGCTCTTTCCCACTAAGGCAAAGAACTTTAAAAGTGCATCAGGGAAGATGACTTCCATTGGGACAATTATCAAAGAGATAATTATACCCCATAGGAAGGGTAATATCAGACTGAATCCAGAGTTTGTACTGCTTAATGATGCCCACATCCAAGGATTTTTACTGGGAACAGATTACCAGAGGATGTATGGCATAGACATTTACAACAGTAAAAATAGGAACATCACCATTGGTACTGACAAGGAAAAGAAATTTTCACTTGACATATACCAGATATCTTCTCAAGATCCACTAGAAGAACTTCTGAAGGAATTCAGAGAGGGACAGTTTAGCACTACCCTCACCAGTAAACAAAAACTAAGTTTACTGAAGATGCTGAGGAAGAACAGACCAGCATTTTCCATTGGTGAAGAACCATTAGGCAACATCAAAGGCCATGATATAGAACTATATCTGGATGTGGAAAGGCCTTATCCACCCATGCTGAGGAGGCCTCCTTATCCAGAAAGCCTGGAAACCAGGAAAGAAATTGAGAAACATATCAATGAACTGCTGGACATGGATGTTATCAGAAAGATTGGACATAATGAAATAGTGGAAATCACCACTCCTGTCCTCATCACCTGGCATGATGGCAAGTCTAGATTGTGTGGGGACTTCGGAGCCCTGAATAACTACACAAAAGCAGGGAGGTACCCTATACCAAGGATACCTCATGCCTTGGATAAGCTGGCCAAAGCCAAATACATAACCAAGATGGATTGTATGAAAGGCTTCCACCAAAATGGAGTTAAACCAAACTCCATGAAATTACTCAGAATAATATGCCATTTGGGCATATATGAGTACACCAGAATGCCAATTGGCATCAAGAATGCACCAGCCCACTTCCAAAGGATGATGGACACCATATTTCAAGAAGAAATAATGGAAGGCTGGATGGTAGTATATATTGATGATATCATTATATACTCAGAGACATGGGAAGACCATGTGCAATACATAGACAGAGTGCTAAGTAAATGCACACCCATAAATCTGGAAATTTCACTTAAAAAGTGCAATTTTGGCCAACAAGAGTTACTGGCTCTAGGACCTAAAGTCTCAGGTCTAAGTCTAGCAATTGACAAGAATAAAGTAGCAGCAATACTGCAAAAACCAATACCAAAGAGCATCAAAGAGATGCAATCTTTCCTTGGGTTTGCTAGCTACTACAGAAACCATATCAAAAATTTTGCACACATAACTAGTAGTTTATACAAGTTATGTTCAAAAGATGTAGTTTTTGAAATAACCAAGGAAAGGAGGGATGCATATGAGAGGATCAAATATGAACTCACTAATGCACCTGTGCTCATCTTACCTGACTTTGAACTACCATTCAAGTTATATATAGATGCAGCATGCAGTCAAGGCCTAGGAGCAGCCCTTTACCAAAGACAAATTGTGGATGGTGAACCAAGAGAAGGAGTAATTTGCTACATCTCCAGGCAGCTGAAAGATTCAGAAGCCAGGTATGGGGCCACCCAAACAGAATGTCTACGTCTAGTCTGAGCTCTAGAAAAAATTCATTATTATTTGGAGGGTGCAGTCTTTGAAGTCTACACAGACTGCACAGCCTTGAAGTCTTTACTAAACATGAAGACTACTAATAGACATATGCTGAGATGGCAAATAGCTATCCAGGAGTATAGAGGGAACATGACCATCATATACAAGGAAGGTAAAAGCCATACCAATGCAGATGGCCTCAGCAGATGGCCACTGGACAATGGCAAGAGCAATCCAGCTTATGACCCAAAAGTTGCAGCCAAAATCCCTATCAATTTCATGGAAGTAGATAGGAGGAAGAACTTCAGATTTTCTGGATGGGCACCAGGAAATGGTATCCTTGACAGTGGAAACACTGATTCAGAAGGAACAGAAACTCCCATACTGGGAATAAGCTCCTCAGAACTGCACAATGAATTCTTCAGTGCAGTACAGACGTCTTATGCCAAACACAAACAGTGTAGCATACTACTCCAACTCCTTCAAAAAAAGTACAGGAGCCCAGAACTGGAAACCCAGCTGGAAAAACCCTGGTTGAGGGCCTATAAGGACAATAAGTTTTTTCTTATAGATGGCCTGCTCTACCACAGAGAAAAGCACACAAGTGCACTCACAGTGGTAGACAGAGACCACATCTCATTTATCCTACAAGAATGCCATGACTGCCCCTATATGGGACACATGAGTGAAGACAGGACCAGAGAGAGGGTAGCAAGCACAGCTTGGTGGCCCAAGTGGGAACAAGAGTTGAGTGAATACATCAACACTTGTGAAAGATGCGAAAAGGCAAATAGGAAACATGGGAAGAAGTATGGGTTACTTCAACACATAGAAGAACCAAAGCACCCATGGGAAACCATCAACTTGGACTGGGTTACAGGACTTGTCCCAGGAGGAAAGAAAACTACAATGCCTGTTTGATCATAGTTGATAGGTTCAGCAAGAGCATGAGGTGTCTACCATGCCATAAAGAAGACACAGCCATGGATACTGCTCTGTTGTTTTGGAATAACATCATATCTACCTGTGGAGTCCCTAAGATCATCATTAGTGATAGGGACCCAAAATTCACATCTGAATTTTGGACTAACTTATATGACATGCTTGGTACCAAACTTGCTTTTTCCACAGCTTACCATCCACAAACAGATGGCCTAGCTGAAAGGATGATTCAAACAATGGAGGACATCCTCAGAAGATTCTGTGCCTATGGCATGGAATACAAGGACCATGAGGGATACACCCATGATTGGGTTACCCTCTTACCAGCTGTCCAGCTGGCTTATAACACGGGTCAGCACTCCACCACAGGAAAAACACCTGCCTTGGTAGAGAAAGGGTGGAATACCCTGTTGCCTGTGGATAACTTGAAGAAAAACCTTCTGACCATCCATCCCACAGCCAAAGACTTCCATGACATGTGGAAGAGGGCCTGTGACACAGCTGCCAAATGCATAGCTGCGGCAAAAGAATACAATAAGCAGAGGGGGGACAAATCACATATGGAACCTGACTTCAAAGAAGGGGACCAGGTGCTAGTGTCTACACTGAACTTCAACAATCTCAAAGGACCTAAAAAGATGAGAGACTCATTTTTAGGACCTTTCACTATCATTAAGTTGATAGGAAAAATTCAGTGGAAGTCAAACTCACTGAGGAATTTTCAAGGAAACATCCAGTCTTTCCAGTGAGTTTGGTCAAATCATACTTCCAGACAGAGGAGGACAAATTCCCCTCAAGGAGAAAGAACCCCAAACCACCACAGATAGTGGAAGTGGAAGACTCCCCTGGACCTGTGAGTAAGATCATCAGGGCCAGGAAGATCAGACTGAATGGGAAGGATCAAAGACAATACCTAGTCAGATTTAAGCACCAGACAGCAGATAAAGACAAATGGTTGGCAGAGGATGCCATACCAGATGGGAACCTTCATTTAAGGAGATTAAGAGCCTCTAGGAGGAATGAACAGTCTCATCAATGATGAGCCTTTTTTAGAGGGAGGGTATGTCAGCCTGTGACTCAAAACCAGAGCACAAGCATGACAGCCAAAATACCATAAACCAATGGTATAGCCAGGATACCACCAAAACATGGAGCTGAGCCAAATCAGCTCAAAAGGTATTAAAAGAAAGAGGAATCTCACCTCTTCCTGAAAATATAAGTCCCATCACTATAGGACAAGTAATAACAAAGTTATTCCTGCTCAAAGTTATTGTTGAGCATAAACCTTAATTTTCACCTCTCATCTAAAATATAGAAAGAGAGGCTTAAACCCATCAAATGGGTATTCAAAATGAAGCTTTAAGCCAGGGCTATCCAATGGTCCCAGCCAAACTGAGCTAGCACCAATATTACTGGAGTTATGGTCAATTTCAGGCCAAATAAGGGTGAACAAAACATTCACCTCTCATCTAGCTTCTACAGTTTTAGTGTGGGATACCTGAAGTGGGGTATTTTTGTAAAGAGCACAATCAGGGCTATCTGATGGTGCCATCCATTTCCCCATAGCTTAACTAGACCAGATATGGGGCAAGCAAGCTCAATACAGCTTTTTGCCTAAAACACGCAAATGTACAAAAATCTTGTACATGGGATAACTTTGCCATATTTAACAATACCCATATCAAATGAGGTATCATTGTGTAGAGCACATACAGGGCTACACACTGAACCAGTTTTGAGGTTGATATCTCAAGAATTGACAAAGCTATGGCTGTTTTAAGGTCAAATTCCCACCTGCTGTCATATACAGATTTACCATGGGTGTCAGGGTGAGTCTATATAGTAGCTATAAAATATAAATACAAGCTAGTATTATGACTGTGACACGTCAAAAACAAACAATAAATTAAATCTTCAGGTCCTACTGCTACGTGGTAACAGTGGTGATGAGTCTATTGAGGACCTGGGTTGCAATGCTCTAATATCTTTGACTGTGAGGAAACACTACAATAATTATATTCTAATTATATCTTTAATAATTCTAAGGACACTACTGATGGATAACAGTCTTGTCACGTAAGAATATAGGTAAAGTAAGATAAGATGATGGGTTTTTGAAGGAAAAAAACCGTTCTTTTTATATCTTTCGAGACTGTCAAGAGTTATTAACTCTTCACACGTCAGAGGAGTGAAAATTTTAACTCCAATGGTCAGTCTGTGGTTCTGGATCCTCAATTCTGATGTCAGTAGAGGCAGAATTGTGGTTTTGGAACCACAAATGATCATTCTGGATCAATACAGGGTGAAAAAACTTTTCACCTGCCATGTCAGAACTTGGATGACGTTGTTCTGGTGTCTGTATGATCAATACTAGTCATTCTGGGCGGGTTTAAGCTTTGAACAACCATTATTTTGAGTATCAAGACAGTGCTGGTTGGTACAGGTTTGGTACAGGCCAGTATTGGTCAAAATACTTCCAACCAAGATATCTTAGTCAGTTCTTGAGATATCAAGAAACCAAGAGCACAGAATTGAAGGGCTTAATGAGCTCTTCAATTTGGTATGCTTCATGTTTACCCTTCTTTCAAATAGCAAAAGTTATTAGGGTTTTAAGTTTTTGGATGTATTTTTGTACATCAGTATGAGGCTTCAAAAACTTCCATGCTGTGGAACTCCTTTTGGTGTGGGATTGGATAAGGCAGTCCTTGAGGGGGAAATCACAGGTAAACAGTTTTGAATTGCTGAAATACTCCTGTAACCAAGGGTGCTAATGGTGTTTTAGCTGCCCCTCTGAATATACTAAACAATTTCCCTACAGAGCTCACAAATCAATATTTAAGATTGTGGCTTTACAACTAGAGAAGACTTTTTGGCAGTCTCTATCAGACCTATTCAATAATCAGACTAATGATAAAATAATAATAATTTTAAATAAATAAATTTGTAGGTGATTTCAAGATGATAAGATAATAATTGAGTAGATAAATAATAGATATAATAGTACTGAGTGGTGATTTTAAGTTGTTTTCTTTGTTGAAGGTATTTTGTTTAATGGATAATAGCTCAATATGAGAAAATTTAGTAATAGTGATAATATAATAATATTGTTTGATATTTTAAATAAGTGTAATTGATAAATAATTTTTGATAATATGTTAAATATATATTTTGTGATAATAATAATAGTGATATAGATTTTCTTCTAGTAAGAAGAGTATAATATAAATATTTTGTTGAATATGAGTATTTCACTAATAGATGAATTTATAATATAGGCAGACCTACTGTTAACTACAGCTATATATAAATCACTTTTAATGTAATGTAATAATAATAATAATAATAATCTCTAGATTAACCTACTAGTAAGGGATGAATAATTATTCTCCTTCTTGGTATATAATTATTTGCATTCATGGGGAGAAGAGGAGAAAATGAGAGAGAGAGGCCTCCTTTTATGTTGTGAGAGGTACCCATGGGCTCTCCATGTAAAGTGCTATTCTTGCCCTTGAGATAATTTTGCTGGTGTAGATTTTTGTAGCAAAAGTCAGATGACCTATCTGATACAATGTATTAGTAATCTTGCACAGCCTTGAGAGATTAATGCTAGTGTGTAAAATTGAGAATGGTGTCATATGACTGAGATATTCTTTCCATTTGTTTGGTCAAAATGAAGGTTGAGATGTTTTTTCTTGGTGGGGATTTTGATAAGAATATCAGGTGACTTCTCTTTTGCACTGCTTTAGTCAGCTTGCAGAGCCTTGAGGAATTAATGCTGGTGAGTTAAGGATGAAGGTGGTGTCATGTGAATAAGCCCCTGTATAATTTGTTTGTAAGATTTATTTAGTTCCAGGTGATTATGCTGTGTAATGTGGGGATATCTTCTTGAGTTTTAATTCTTGATTACTGTAATTGCTGTGTGGTTTACAGTTTTAGTGTATTCCCCTTGCATGCAGCTAGTTGAAATTGAATTGAGTTGTATTTGATGACCCTGAGGCTGTGTACTTTCCAGATCTTATGCATGTGGACTGCATAAGTCTTATTTGGGCTTCTGTATTGTTGTGTAATTTTTAAGTTTTCTTTTTTTTATTGGATTTTCCCATGTATTGAGTTGAATTGGATACTGTCATGTGATTCTTGTGTCACATGAACTGTATTTGGTTACTGTGATTCTTAGTAATATAATCTTCTTGATGGATTTAGAGTAGATATAATGTTACAATGATACTTTTCCCATGTAATTTTGAGTTTCTGTATGTATTAAGCCTATTTTTGATTCTGTAAGGCTTATATGTAGGTTTTCTTGTATAATTCCATAAGATTGGATTCCCCTATTATTTATTTGATTGTAGAAATATGTTGATTATTTCAATTCTGAATGCCAAATCTTCCATTCCTCCCTACTATTGATGTTATTCCTGAGTGTGTGTGATCTTAAACATGTCCTTTGAGTGGTGATTTCCTGAATTAGTCATTGGGATCTTGATTTTCCAACTTTTAAATTTCCAAAAACATTTTTGAAACTGGTAAAAAGGTATGGAATACCACAATGCCAGATATCTTCTTCAATTTGGAAGATATCTGTATTCTGATGATACAGTTTTGTAGGGCTTGATTAGCTCTACAGTTTGGTGCATTACACTGTACAGTTGTATGAGTGTATGCCAAAGATACAGGGGTTTGTTTACTTTCTTGTTTTCAGAATATCTGTATTTCTGGTTGTTAAACCTTTGAACCAAGATCCCTCATTCAATTTAAGAGATACAGAGGTCTAATGTATCTCAAATTAAAGCTCTTGTTTATATCTTTAATTTGGTTATACTTTTGTACAGTTTTGTACAAGCCCTCTTTGACTTTCAGGGGCGTCTTGGTTTTGAAATAAAGGTCATATGGTATCTCCAGTTGTAGTGGTGTTACAACAACATGGATGATATCATTGTGTAGCTCTCTATGTGAGCTTTAAGAAAAATACCATTTTTGGTATATAATAACTTAAATATGCATAAGTTAGATGAGAGGTGAAAATAAGGGTTTTGACCTGTTTATTCTCCTCTAGGTTTCTTTATTCTGTTTGGATAAGGTTGGTGTTTAATTTAAGAGGATTGTTTTCTCTTATTTATTACCTGTATTGACTATTTTTGTTCAATACTTGTCATACCATTATTTATGGTATGTTGGATGTCATGCTAGTGCTCTGTTTTGAGTCACAGGCTGACATACCCTCCCTCAAAAGAAGGCTCATCATTGATGAGACTCTTCAGCCCTCCTGGAGGCTCTGAATCTTCTGAGGTGTATTTGTCCATCTGGGATTTCTTTCTCAGTTAACCATTTATCTTTATCTGCTGGTTGATTCTTAAATTTAACCAGATATTGCCTGTTGTCTTTCCCATTAATTCTTATTTTCCTGGCTTTAATGATCTTTTTCACTGGTCCAGGTGAGTCATCTTCCTCTACCAATCTTTCATGGGTGACTGTCTTCTTTCTGTCAGGGAATTTCTCCTCATCTGTCTGGTGATAAGGTTTGACCAGGCTCACAGGGAAAACTGGGTGTTTCCTAGAGAACTCTTTGGTCAGGTTGACTTCTACTGCATTCTTTCCTATTAATTTAATAATGGTGAATGGTCCTATGAATGAGTCTCTCATCTTCTTGGGTCCTCTTAGGTTGTTGAAGTTAAGAGTTGAGATTAGAACTTGGTCTCCTTCTTTGAAATCAGGTTCTTGGTGACTTTTATCATATCTCTGTTTGTTATATAATTTGGCTTCAGCCACACATTGCTCTGATTTTTCACAGGCAGTCTTCCACATTGTGTGGAAGCCCTTAGCTGTGGGGTGTACTGAGAGGAGGTTCTTCTTCAAGTAGTCTACTGGAAGTAGTGGGTTCCATCCTTTCTCTAATGTGGCAGGGGTTTTTCCTGTCACTGAGTGTATAATTGTGTTGTATGCCAATTGTACAGCTGGTAGGAGGGTTACCCAGTCATGGGTATATCCCTCATTGTCTTTATATTCCATGCCATATGCACAAAACCTTCTAATGATGTCTTCTAATGTTTGGATCATTCTTTCTGCTAGACCATCTGTTTGTGGATGGTAAGCTGTGGAGAATGCTAGTTTGGTTCCCAGCATCTCATATAGATTAGTCCAAAATTCTGATGTGAATTTAGGGTCTCTGTCACTAATTATAATTCTTGGAACTCCACAGTTAGCTATCACATTGTTCCAGAACAATATGGCTGTGTCCATTGCTGTGTCCTCTTTGTGACAGGGGAGACATCTGACACTCTTGCTGTACCTGTCTACTACTACTAGGCATGCATTAAAGCTGTCTTTCCCTCCAGGGACCAGGCCTGTTACCCAATCCATGTTTATTATTTCCCAGGGGTGTTTGGGCTCCTCTATACTCTGGAGTAATCCATATCTTTTGCCATGACTTCTGTTGGCTTTTTGGCATCTGGTACAAGTGTTGATGTATTCACTCAAGTCTTGTTCCCACTTTGGCCACCAAGCTGTGCTAAAGACTCTTTCTTGAGTTCTTTCTTCACTCATATGTCCCATGTATGGGCAGTCATGGCATTCCTGTAGTATCAGGGAAATATGTTCTCTATTTATTATTACCAGGGCACTTGTGTGTTTTTGCCTATGGTACAGTAGATCATCTATCAGAAAAAATCTATTTTCTTTGAAGTTTTTGAGCCATGGCTCTTCCAATTGGCTCTCTAGTTCAGGACTCCTGTACTTTTGTTTTGATAGTTGTATCAATATACTACACTGTTTGTGTTTATTGTATGCTGATTGTACTATGCTAAAGAATTCTGTATTCAGATTAGAGGAGCTGATTCCCAGTATGGGTATCTCTTTACTCTCCCCATAGCTCTGTGCTAGGTTTGATGGGTCATTCCCTAATGCCCAGTTTGATAGTTTGAAGTTCTTTCTCCTATCTATCTCCATGCATTGTATAGGTATTTTGGTCCCATTTTCTGGGTCATATGCTGGATTCTCTTGGTCATTCTTCAGTGGCCACCTGCTAAGACCATCTGCATTAGTATGACTTTTCCCTTCTTTATAGATGATAGTCATATTCCCTCTGTATTCTTGTATGGCTATTTGCCACCTAAGCATGTGTCTGTTTGTTGTCTTCATGTTCAACAGTGATTTGATGGCTGTGCAGTCAGTAAAAACTTCAAATACTGCTTCTTCTAAGTAGTAATGGAGTTTTTCTAATGCCCATACCAAGCATAGACATTCTGTCTGAGTAGCTCCATATCTGGCTTCTGAGTCTTTCAGTTGTCTTGATATATAGCAAATTACTCCTTCTTTGGGTATTCCATCCACTAGTGGCCTCTGGTGTAGTGCTGCTTCTAGTCCTTGGCTACATGCTGCATCTATATATGGTTTGAATGGTAGTTCAAAATCAGGCATCATTAGGACAGGGGCATTGGTCAGTTCATATTTGATCTTCTCAAATGCATCTCTTCTTTCCTTGGTAATTTCAAAGACTACATCTTTTGAGCACAGTTTGTATAGGCTACTAGTGATGTGTGCAAAGTTTTTTATGTGGCTTCTGTAGTAGCTAGCAAAGCCCAAAAAAGATTGCATTTCCTTGATGTTCTTTGGTACTGGTTTCTTCAGTACTGCAGCAACTTTATTTTGGTCTATAGCTAGGCTCAAACCTGAAACTTTGTGTCCTAGGGCTAGCAGTTCCTGCTGTCCAAAGTTACATTTTTTAAGAGATATCTTCATGTTGATTGGTGTGCATTTTCCCAATATTTTATCAATTTTCTTCACATGGTCTTCCCATGTTTCTGAGTATATTATGATATCATCAATGGACACCACCGTCCACCCTTCCATTATTTCATCTTGAAATATGGTATCCATCATCCTCTGAAAATGGGCTGGTGCATTCTTAATGCCAAATGGCATTCTAGTATATTCATATATGCCCATATGGCATATAATTCTTAGCAATTTGATGGAATCTGGTTTCACCCCATTCTGGTGAAAGCCTTTCATGCAATCCATTTTTGTAATGAACTTGGCTTTTGCTAGTTTATCTAGTGCATGTGGTATCCTTGGGATGGGGTACCTATCTGCTTTGGTGTAATTATTCAAAGCCCTGAAGTCACCACATAGTCTGGATTTACCATCATGCCAAGTTATAAGGACTGGTGTAGTGACCTCTACTATCTCATTATGTCCTATTTTTCTTATTACCCCCATTTCTAGGAGTTCATTGATATGTTTCTCAATTTCTTTCCTAGTTTCCATGCTGGCTGGGTATGTTGGTCTCCTAAGCATAGGTGGATATGGTCTTTCTACATCCAGATATAATTCTATATCATGTCCTTTGATTTTTCCTAGTGGTTCATCTCCTATTGCAAAAGCTCCTCTATGCTTTCTCAATACTTTCAGTAAGTTGAGTTTCATTTTACTGGTGAGTTGAGTGCCATATTGGGCTTCTTTGAATTCTTCCACTAGTTCTTTCAAGGTGTTATCATTTGTTACATGATTTATGTCAAAGGAAATTTTTTTGTCTTTGTTTGTACCTATGGTAAGATATCTGTTTTTACTATTGCAAATGTCCATACCATACATTCTTTGGTACTCTGTACCTAGTAAGAATCCTTGTACGTGTGCATTCTCTAGAACTACAAATTCAGGTTCCAGTCTGATATTTCCTTTTTGGTGTGGGATAATTATCTCTTTGATTATTGTCCCCAGTGAGTGCATTTTGCCTGATGCACTTTTAAAGTTTCTAGCTTTTGTTGGGAATATATCCTCTTCCCATTTGGGGAAGTGTTGTTTTAAGTATTCTTTTCCTACTATGGAGCAACTTGCTCCTGTGTCAATGATCATTGGGTGTTTACAGTTCTCAATATAAACTGTCAATTTTGTAGGTGTTCCATGAATGAATCCCATCCCTCTATTTGGGGTTACCAGGAATGTTTGTGCATTCTGTGTGTGCTTACAGAGCTCTTTGTCTGTTGTTATTTGTGGTATTCCTGAATCCAATTCAATGTCTTCTATGTCAAGTGAACTTTCTTCATTGCATTCCACTATGTATTCTTCTATGGTATCAGGTTCACTTTGTGATTCTGCTCTCATACCATTTCCCATGCTGTCAGAATCAGATTTTTCACCTGTTTGTTCTTCTTCTGATTCTTCATCAATTGCATATATTTTCTTTTTTGGTTTTGTGCAATTGTTGGCATAGTGGTCTGGTGATCCACAGTTGTGGCACACATATTTCTTTTTTGGGGTTTCTTTCCCTTTTTCTTTGTTTTTCTCTTTAACTTCAGACCTCTTGTCTTTGAAGTTTGGTTTATAGGATGTGTACCTTCCTATGGAGGTTTTTTTTCTCACATCTTGTATGACATTTGCTATGTCATCAATGCTGCTGATGTTGTTGCATCTGCATTTGACTGCATGTTCTAGATCTCCTGGCAATTTTGTTAGGAGTTTATGGTTTCTCATTTCTATTGTCATATTGGGATCAATAGCTTTTAACCTCTTTGTTTGTTTGAGGCACCATTCATAAGGGTCTTTTTCTGTGGAGTATCTATCACTTTCAAAGGACATGGTCTTTTGCCAGATCCAACTACCATTGCTATACTTTTGTATAATCTGGTTCCTCCACCATGGCCAGCTTTTCCGGCCATGTATTTCTTTCATCTCAGTATACCATATGTTTGCATGGCCTCTGAATGCTGTGTTAAGTCTTGTTGTGATCCAGTAGTCTGGTATCTTTGGGACATCAACAAAGAGTCCATCAATATAGTCAATGATCTCCATATGGTCATATTCCCCAATTCCTGAGAACTTTGGCCAGTTTGTTACTTCTGGTAACTGATTTAGTGCCTGTTTCTCTGAATAGTTGAGATTTTCCCCATCTTGGTACACTGACTCTGATCTTAACTTTGGAATCTGATATTCAGGTTCCTGGTCATAGTCTTTATCCTCTTCTTTCAATTTTGTAGAGGTAGTAGGTTGACCTTGTGTTGGAGGGTATTGATTGTCTTCCCTGTCATAGAGGTAATCAATTTCTTTGTCAAAGTTATCCTGATGCTGCTGGATACTCCTCAGATCCCTCCTCACAGTTTGTTGTTCTTCTAGAATTGAATTCAACTGTCTGTTAGTTTTTTCAAATTCTGTCCAAACTTTGGCCAGATTTGTATTTAAGTCTTTTATGACTGTTGCTTGGAAAGCATTTTCTTCTTTCAATGTTTCCACTTCTGTCCTCATTTTTCCTGAGGTTTCATGTGTCCAATCCATGAATTGGGCCAATTTGGTCCATGTGAATTTGTTTTCAAACTCATGAGTGTGGATTGTAGTTTCAGTTATTAATTCTGGGTCTATTGAGTCAGAAATAACAAAACTATTTGTAGGTACAACTATTTCTTGCTTTTGTGTACTTCTTGGACTAAGTCCATCAGCTTTTTCATCAATGGGTCTGCTTCCTTCTTCCTCTGGTTGAAAGAAGTTTTGTTTTTCCCTTGGGCTCCTTTTCTCCTGTTGGAAACTACCTGGAAGGGCTGGGGAGCCTTGGATGAAGTTTCCTTTGGCTTTTAGGGCCTGGAACTGCTGGATTGTTGTGGGGAAGATGGGACTTCTCCTTCCATTTCTGGGGGTACCTGAATCTGACTGGGCTCTTCCTTGTGCCAAGATCTCTCTATGGCTTGTATGGCTGCCTGGTTCTCTTTGATTCTGGTTGCTCTTTCTTCTACGAGCTTGAAATTCTTGTTGGGATTCCAACCTTGCATTTCTGTCATAAGTTCCATCAAAGCCATTTGCTTGAGACAGATCTTCTGGGTTGTTATCCCCACTTCTGCCCATGATGCTGCCATAGTGAACATTTTTTTGTCCATCCTCCATGTGAAGAGGTCTCTCAGGAGTTTGTGTATTTGGAGGACCTGTTCTGCATCTGTCCAATCTCCTGGTTGGACTTCTGGGTTGAATTTGATTTGGAATAAGACCTTGGGTAGGAGTTCCCTGATGGTAAGTCTTTTGCTGGTCATTTTCTCCAGTTCTTCTTCCTCTGTGTCTTCTTGGACAGTGTTCTGGTTGATTTCTTGGGAATCCAAGATCTCTAAGAAGTGGAGGTGTCATGTTAACAATGTTAAAAAATGACAGACAATAAAAAATGTTGTATTTTTCAAGGTTTATTTACCTTTAGCAGGCCCTTGTACAAATTTATTATCTATACTCTTTGGCAATTTGCCTTTAGAGTTTACAACTGGGTTGATAACAGTGATTTTCTGTTTCTCAATTTGTTTTGGTGATTCAACTGGTTTTGTTGGAGCTTTTCTGGGTTTTTTGGCCCTTGGCAGGGCTATTGGTGTCCAATCTTTTGAGTTGATTGTCACTTCACTGTGGCTTTTCTGCTTGCCCTTGGTTTTTGGCAGCACCTCTCTGTCTTCTGAGGCTGTCACAGATGGATTTCCTTGTGGTTGGGTTTCTAATGGAATGTAGTCTTTTTCCACTATTCAGAAAAGATATTTCAGATTGTATATCAGTATTTTATGATAAAACAAAATGATTATATTCAATTCTACTGTTATTTTTCGAAATTTTTAAGTATTTTATGTTTTTTTTTATTATTTTTATATGTTTTTATTGAAAAATAACAGTTTTTGAGTTTTTCACTTATGTTTTATAAATGAAAACTGTAATATCCAAGTGATTTGTGAATGATTCACTTGGATATTATTGTGTTTCTATATAAACACGTCAAATTTATCAAATTATAATAAATTTGATTTGTTATTATAAATATTATAAATAATATTTATTATCACACTTGATATTTGATTCAAATATCAATTAATTACAAGTTCTCACTTCAATTTGAGTGATATCTTGTTTTAAAGGAAATATTTGATTAAAATATTCCTTATAAATAATAAAAAATTATTTTATTATTTAATATTTATTAATTATTTATTAATAAATGTTTCTATATTAATTTTCACGCACTTTGGTGAAAAATAATAGTAAAATAAATAATATACTGTTTGTATATTATTATTTATATTGAAATTTAAATAATACTGTTGTATCATTATTAAATTTCGTGGAAATTATTGCAATATAATAAAAAGGAGGATTTGTACTCCTACTCTCAACAAAAACATTTTGTAATATATATTTTTGGAGGAAAAAATTTGTATATATAATATATGATGCTAAAAAAAATGATAATAATATAAAATAAATTAGAAATTTTACTCACTTTTAGTAAAATACCTTGTAAATAGCTGAATTTTACGCCTAATTCAGTTCAAAACACGTCCAATAAGAGTGAAAAACCACGGCCAGGCCCCCAAAATGTCAGGGTGAGTCTATATAGTAGCTATAAAATGTAAATTCAAGCTAGTATTATGACTGTGACACGTCAAAAACAAACAATAAATTAAATCTTCAGGTCCTACTGCTACATGGTAACAGTGGTGATGAGTCCATTGAGGACCTGGGTTGCAATGCTCTAATATCTTTGACTGTGAAGAAACACTACAATAATTATATTCTAATTATATCTTTAATAATTCTAAGGACACTACTGATGGATAACAGTCTTGTCACGTAAGAATATAGGTAAAGTAAGATAAGATGATGGGTTTTTGAAGGAAAAAAACCCTTCTTTTAATATCTTTCAAGACTGTCAAGAGTTATTAACTCTTCACACGTCAGAGGAGTGAAAATTTTCACTCCAATGGTCAGTCTGTGGTTCTGGATCCTCAATTCTGACGTCAGTAGAGGCAGAATTGTGGTTTTGGAACCACAAATGATCATTCTGGATCAATACAGGGTGAAAACACTTTTCACCTGCCAGGTCAGCATTTGGATGACGTTGTTCTGGTGTCTGTATGATCAATACTAGTCATTCTGGGCGGGTTTAAGCTTTGAACAACCATTATTTTGAGTATCAAGACAGTACTGGTTGGTACAGGTTTGGTACAGGCCAGTATTGGTCAAAATACGTCCAACCAAGATATCTTAGTCAGTTTTTGAGATATCAAGAAGGCAAGAGCACAGAATTGAAGGGCTTAATGAGCTCTTCAATTTGGTATGCTTCATGTTTACCCTTCTTTCAAATAGCAAAAGCTATAAGGGTTTTAAGTTTTTGGATGTATTTTTGTTCATCAGTATGAGGCTTCAAAAACTTCCATGCCAGATATCTTCTTCAATTTGGAAGATATCTGTATTCTGATGATACAGTTTTGTAGGGCTTGATTAGCTCTACAGTTTGGTGCATTACACTGTACAGTTGTATGAGTGTATGCCAAAGATACAGGGGTTTGTTTACTTTCTTGTTTTCAGAATATCTGTATTTCTGGTTGTTAAACCTTTGTACCAAGATCCCTCAGTCAATTTAAGAGATAAAGAGGTCTCATGTATCTCAAATTAAAGCTCTTGTTTATATCTTTAATTTGGTTATACTTTTGTACAGTTTTGTACAAGCCCTCTTCGACTTTCAGGGGCGTCTTGGTTTTGAAATAAAGGTCATATGGTATCTCCAGTTGTAGTGGTGTTACAACAACATGGATGATATCATTGTGTAGCTCTCTATGTGAGCTTTAAGAAAAATACCATTTTTGGTATATAATAGCTTAAATATGCATAAGTTAGATGAGAGGTGAAAATAAGGGTTTTGACCTGTTTATTCTCCTCTAGGTTTCCTTATTCTGTTTGGATAAGGTTGGTGTTTAATTTAAGAGGATTGTTTTCTCTTATTTATTACCTGTATTGACTATGTTTGTTCAATACTTGTCATACCATTATTTATGGTATGTTGGATGTCATGCTAGTGCTCTGTTTTGAGTCACAGGCTGACAATGGGATAATATCCCATAACCATGAATATGAGGAGTCAAATAGACGAAGAAGCATGTTTTTACTTCAATACCTCATATGTCAGTCAATACTGGGGTCCCATACAGTTTTTGTACAGCATTCTACGTGTCATACACGTCAGAGTCAGGCTGTGAGGTCCCAAATGAAAATTTTCACCCTGTATTGGTGAAAACCGCCCAGATGTGGTTTCAAAACCACGTCTGAGCCCAATACAGGGCATACAGGCTGTTTGCAAACCACAAGTCAGTCCTAGAGAGTGAAAAATCTTCACTTCCTCTACGTGGAAAGGTCTAGCACCCTTTCCACCCCATTTCAGGATAAAAAGGAGGCTTTTCACAGCCAGAATCGTCTCCTCATCCTGCTCTTGAATACCCTACATAGTAAACTGTCAAAAACAGTTTTACTCTTGGGCACTAAACAGGTATAATTATATATTTAATTATTGTAACTCTTATTATAGTAACCCAACTGGTAAGATTGCACCCTGGGTTCTCAATAGCGCTCACCACCACTATTATTCAATGGTAGAACCCCTTAAATTATATTATAAATCATCTTTAAAACCCAATACTCTTATTTTAATTTATTTTTCTATGTGTCACAGTCATAATTCTAGTTGTAAATACTCTTATTACCACTTCAATATGGACTCAGCCTGACATCACCTCTCATCTAAAATCTAGAAGGAGAGGCTTAAGCTCATCAAATGGGTATTCAAAATGAAGCTCTAGGTCAGGACTATCCCATGGTACCAACCAAACTGAGCTAGCACCAGTATTATATGTGTTATGGTCAAATTCACGCCAAATAAGGGTGAACACAACATTCACCTCTCATCTAACTTCTACAGTTTTAGTGTGGGATACTTGAATTGGGGTCTTTTTGGAAAGAGCACAATCAGGTCTATCTGATGGTGCCATCCACTTCCTCATATCTCACCAATAACAGAAGTTATGAGGCAAACAAGCTCAATACAGCTTTTTGCCCAAAACACGCCTATGTACACAAACCTTGTACATGGGATAACTTTGTCATATTTAATGATAACCATACCAAATTGGGTATCAATGTGTGGAACCCATACAGGGCTATCTAATTAACCAACTCTGAGCATGATATCTCAAGAACTGACAGAGTTATTGCCATTTGAAGGTTATAATCCCACAATATGTCCAATACAGGTGTATTATGACAGGATACAGTTGTACTCTGATTATGAGGTGTCAAAAAGACAAAGAAGAATGTTAATACTTAAATCCCTCATAAGTCAGTCAATACTGGGGTCCCATACAGCTTTTGTACAGCATTCTATGCGTCATACACGTCAGAATCAGGCTGTGAGCTCCCCAGATGAAGATTTTTTCCCTGTATTGGTGAAACCTGCCCAGATGTGGTTTCAAAACAATGTCTGAGCCCAATACAGCTTGTACAGGATTTTTGCAAACCACAAGCCAGTACTCAAGAGTGAAAAATCTTCACTTCCTCTACATGGAAAGGTCTAGCACCCTTTCCACCCCATTTCAGCATAAAAAGGAGGCTTTTCACAGCCAGAATTGTCTCCTCATCCTGCTCTTGAATAACCCTTGTAGTAAACTGTCAAAACAGTTTTACTCTCGGTTAATAATCAGGTATAATTATAAATCTTACTTATTTTAGTCTTTTATTATTGTAACCCAACAGATAAAGCTGCAACCGGGGCTTTCAACAGCGCTCACCACCACTATATTACATATAGTAAAGCCCTTTTAATCTTAAATAAAATGATTTTCAACTCTTATAAATCTTTTTTAACCATTTTTACTGTTTCACAAACATTGTTAAAGTTGTAACTAGCCTATTTACACCTTCATCATAGTTTCATCCTGACAACTTTGAATTCTGCAGTTTTATGACTTTTATGCCACTTCTGTTTAGCATATTCAAAGGCATCATTCATGCTTTGATTTGCATGATATCTTACTTTATCAAGAAATAACTTAAATATTGAAGCAGTTGGATAAATATCAACCAGATCTTTTTTCAACGTATCAACTGGAAGTTTGGGGTTCCATCCTTTCTCCAACATTACAGGTGTTTTTCCTGTTGAAGCATGGATGGAGACCTTGTAGGCTAATTCCAATGCTGGTATAAGAGTAAACCAATCATGGGTAAAGCCATCAGAATATTAAAACTCCAGGCAATAAGCACAACATCTTCTTATCAGGTCCTCAAGGGTTTGAATCATTCTTTCCCCTAACCCATCTGTTTGTGGATGGTATGCTGTTGAGAATGATAGTTTTGTAACCAAAAGCTAATGTAAATTAGTCCATAAGGCTGATGTGAATTTCGACTCTCTATCACTAATAATATTTTCAAAGGGACCAATATGGCATCTGACTCTATTCCAGATCAGAAGAGCTGTATCCATAGCTGTGTCATCTTTATGACATGGTAGAAAGATTGGTGTTTTGCTATATCTGTCTACAATAACAAGACATGCATTGTAATGTTTACCACCCCCAGGTGGTAAGGCAGTTACCCAATCCATGTGAACCACTTACCATGGGGTACTTGGCCCTTGGATATGGATCATTAAACCAAATCTGTTCACAGAAGCTTTATTGGCTTTCTGGCATCTATGACAACAATGATAGTACTCAATGACATCTTTTCTCAAGATGGCCACTAGGCAGATGTCTTAATTCTTTCCATTGTTCTGTCTTTAGACAGATGTCAAGAATAAATTCTATCATGAAATTCTAGTAGTATTGTGTTAATTAACATTCTACTACATAGGACCATGAAACATGTGCTTTTGGATCTATGATATAATATACCATAAAATAAATGGAATCTTCCATTGTCATAAGATGCTTTCCAAATATAATCTAGAGAATTAGCCAATGCTGCATCTTTGCAATCTTTGTCAAGTTGAGCAGTCAGGATATGTCAATTATTATCTTGCCTATAGCTTGCTCTAAAGTCTTCAAAGAAATCTGTTCCAACATCTGTGATGTTAATTCCTTCAATTGGAATTTGAGGTTCTGCACTCATAGGAACATCGGCAGGACTGTCAGGTGTATTGGGTAAAGCAAATCTACTCAAGCCATCAGAATTCTATGAATATTTCCAGCTTTATGTACTATAGTCATATTGCCTCTATACTCCTGTATAGCAATCTGCCATCTTAACATGTGTCTGTTTGGGGTTTTCATGTTAAGAAGTGATTTTACTGCATTACAATCAGTAATTAATTCAAACACACTACCATCAAGATAGTAATGAAGTTTTTCTAGAGCCCAAACAAGGCAAAGGAACTCCATTTGCCTAGCTCCATATCTGGCCTCAGTAGGTTTAATTTGTCTTGAAATGAAACAAATTTGACCTTCATAGGGTTTGTCATTGACAATTTGAACTTGATGAAGAGCAGCTCCTAAACCTTCAGCACATGCATCAATATACAGCTTGAAAGGAATTTTCCAGTCTGGCATCAATAATAATGGTGCATTGGTCAAGGCATACTTGATTTTATCACATGCTTGAATCCTCCCCTGTGTCATTTCAAAAACAGTTTGTTGATCACAAATTCTGTAAAATGATCTGACATGGATTGCAAAATCTTTAAGGTGTTGCCTGTAATACCTGGCAAACCCCAAGAAAGACATCATTTCTTTTTTGTTCTGGGACATTTGTTTCAGTAAAGCTGAAGCCACTTTGTTCTTATCAACCCCAAGGCTCAGTCCTGAGACTACATGTCCTAGAGCCTTTAGCTCATGAAACACAAAATTACATTTCTTAAGAAATATTTTCATGTTCACTTGAAGAATTTTCTTAATTACTAATTAAAGTCTCTTTAAATGTAATTTCCAGGTTTCTGAACAAATGATAACGTCATCAATATAAATGATTAACCATCCCTCTGATAATTCATATGGGAAGATGGTATTCATCATTCTCTGATGATGAGAGGGTGTCACAGGGGCTCTTGGACAGAAAAACAAGAGTGGCCTGGCACTCAGCAATCAGGGAACTCACTTGGAAAACTTCAAAAGAATAACAGAGATAAAATAAAAGAATAAATTTCTCTAAGAAGGATGCAAGTAGAAAGATGAGATGCAAAAGAGAAATGAGAAGTCAAATGGCCAAAGAGCCAACCAACTAAGTCCTTAATCACTGTTTCAGCCTTCCAAAACGAACAATGGACATAGTTAGGATATGACCACCAAATATCCATTGACAGGCAAAGAAAGAAAAGAGAAAAGGTGCTAAATGACTGACTTGATAATATCAGTATTCACTTAACAAAAATGGTAAGATAAATAAAGATAAAATAAAATCAAAATATATCAATTAACTGGGGGAAAAACACCCCAGGGTCAAAGGAGGCTGGTATATGTGAAAGGTTGAGAGCTTGACTTCTTCAGGCTAGCAGTGGTCTTGTATTGAATACTGGAAGCTTTTTTGATTGTCTGAAGGAGTGTATACCTTGCCAGATTGGTGAAGGAACTGTGTTGAATGATTTTCCTATGATTTATGAATGGAAAATACAGGTCTTGATGAATCATAGCTGTACTGAATGCATTGGGTTGCCAAAGTGGATTGGTGGAGCATTGACACTTGACAACTAATTTTGGAACTGCATCTTGAATATCCCTTGAGAATGAACAGCCAGTATTCCCTTGGAGGAATACTGTGAGTGAGAATCACCATTGATTGCTTCATTACGTCATTGGTATTTGATATTACGACACTTGCCCTTGAGCCTTGATGAATCCTCTCAAATATTTTCCTTGATGACCTGTTGAAAAGTTGAAATAACCCTTTGAAATTGATGCCATTGGGTTGCTTCTTAAAAAAGATGCATAATGGTGCATGACACCATATCTGGCACTTTTGGTTATTGAAGGTTGAAATGGGCCAAAGGTCTTTGGGAGTGTTGCCAGGAGGATATGAATGAAATTTGGGTTTCGGAAGCTTCAGAAGTGACAAAGTGGTTTTGGGGGTATTTTTCCAAATACAGCTAATACAGCTTAAAAACTGTATTTGCGCAAAGTGCGCAAAAAATGCACAAAATGCACAAAACAGGTGATTAAGCCCCAAAACGCTTGATATGGCCTTTGAGGCATATTTCACATAATACATGAGAAATATGGCCTAAATGGCTAAATAAAGCTAAATGCACAAAAAGTGCGCAAACTGTATTTAAAGCTTAAAGAGCCAAATACAGGCTTCTGTGCTGTATTTTCCCTGTTGTATGGAATATACCAAAGATGCCCAAAAGCACAGAGACAGCCTAGAATGGCTTGATGATGGTGAAGGGGACAGGTTGGCCCCAGATGATAAAATGACCATTAAGGCCATAAGATATGACAATGGCCAATTTGGCCAATGATTATGGATATGGCCAACTTGCCATATATTAGATATGGCATGGATATGGCATATTGAGGTCCAAGAGCGTTAATTTGAGGCTATTGGAAAGAGTTTTGAGAGAGGGATAATAAGGAGTTCTTTTGGGAAAACTAAATTTGATACTGGTATTAAAATGTTGGAATATGACGTGGGACTTTCTTGATCTTCTTTTGAAATTGGCTTCAAGATTTGATGATAAATGAAATGAATGATAATCTTGATGTGAAAATAGACATGATAAGAGAAAATTCAAGATGAACATAAAAATAAAATTAAAAGAATTAAAAGGAAAATAAGAAAAGAAAAAAAGAAAAATAAAAGAGAAATGAATCTTGAGGAGGTTCCAATCTTGATCACGGAGGTTGATAACTTATTTTGAAATTGCCCAAGAACCTGGAAAGAGAAATTTGATGCCAGGTGCTCACAAAGTGGACAAGGTGATGTTTTGACAGATTGTAGACCCCTCAGGGAAGTGGACACCAGGAGAGGAACTTAATTTTGGTAGTTAGCACTCCTGCCAATGCCATAAAAATAAAAACAAAGAATGTTGAAGGAATGAATTTGAATTTCGAAGTCTTGGAAATCAATTTAAAAGTGAATAGCCCATTTAACCTAGTGAAAATGGCCATAAGATTGGAAATGAAGTTGAAAGCCGTGCCAAAGATCTGTGTCCAAAATTGCAAAATGCTCACGGAGTGGCCAAGGTGATGCTTACAACAAAAAAAGAGTAGAATCCCCCTAAAGGTGCATACCAGTAGTGGGACTTACTTTGGGTAATTCATCTCCCCACCAAGAACCATAAAAAATCAAGCTCTTGAAGAATTGGGTCCTGGCTTGTCAGGATATAAAGAATGAAAATCCTTAACTAGTTCAGGACGATTCTTGAGGTTTTTGGTTGGTTCCCAATTGGATCTTTCTGGGTCTTGACTGAAACCTTTCCATTCCACCAAATACCATAATTTTCCTCTCTTAAGCTTTGAGTCCAGTATTTGAGAGACTTCCCATTCCTCTCCTTCTGCAATGATGATTGGAGGAGGAGGCTCTTGATGCCTATTTGGGATTGTTGATGTCTTGACTGGTTCTAAGAGTGAAATATGGAAGACTAGGTGGATGGACTTCCATTGAGATGGGAGATTAAGGTGGTAGGCATGAGTGCTGACTTTCTTCAAGATTGGAAAAGAACCCAACCATCTCTCAGACAGTTTTTTGGTGGGTCTAGTTGATCTTATGTTTTTGGAAGAAAGCCATACCATGTCACCAGGAGTGAAAAAAGGTGGACTTGCTCTACTTTTATCTGCACACCTCTTAAACCTGTTTATGGCAACTTCAAGTTCTCTCTTGACATCTTGCTGTACTGATTGGATTTTTGTTGATAACTTTCCAGCAGGAGTATCTTAAGTAATGTGAACTGAGTCAAAATGTGGATCTCTTCCGTAAACAGTGAAAAATGGTTATTGTTCTGTTGAAGAGTGGTCAGAGTTATTGTAGGCAAATTCAGCCAGAGGGAGCCAGGTGTTCCAGTCATCTTGATGATAACTGACATACATCCAAAGGTGCTGTTCTAGTATCTGAATTAACCTCTCTATCTGTCCATCAGTTTCTGGATGGTAAGCAGTTGACAGATCTCTTGAGATCTTGAGCTGCTGACAAAGATTGGTCCAAAAGGAAGAAACAAAAAGAGAACCTCTATCACTAAAAATTCTTGAAGGAAGGCCATTCTTTGAGAAAATATTCTTGATGAATAAATGGGCCAAATATAATGACGTTATTGAAGACATTGTTGGAATAAAAACTGCCATTTTTGAGAATCTGTCCAATATGACAAGGATTGAGTCAAATGAATTGGACAGTGGCAATTGAGTGATGAAATCCATTAAAAAGACAAATCCAAGGACCATTTGGAATTGGAAGAGGTTTGAGGAGTCCAAACTTCTTGTGGTGAATATTTTTGTCTCTTGAACACTGTTGACAGGATGATACATAATCATTGATAAATTGAGTCATTCCAGGCCAGTGAAAATCCCACTTGACAAGTTTGAGAGTATTCTCTTGGCCAGGGTGTCCAGCTAGAGGAGAGTCATGCCTTTTTTGCAGTATGCTGAGTAGAAATTTAGGGTCATTTGGGACCACCACCTGATCTTTGAACAGGAGAAGTTGGGAGGAGGAATCAAGAGAATAATCTTGGACAGACGTACCTTTACCCAAATCTTGAAGGATGCTTCTATATTGAAAATCTTGCCATAATGACTTCTGAATCAATTCAATCAAATTTGAAAATTCTTTCACCTTGACTGCAAAGAATTTTGAGGCTTGAATTTCATCTTGCTTGATTATTTTTTGATAATTCATTGGATTCTTGCTGATGAAATCTTTCTCCCTCTCTGGGTAAACATTGTCCCAATGTGAGAATGCATCTGGAAGGGTGGCCAGGCGGCCAGGGTGGTAAGTGATTGAAAAATGGTATTCAGAGAGAAATTCAGCCCAGTGGGCTTGACGCAAGTGAGAATCTTTGATGACATAAAATATTGAAGTGATGAATGATCAGGGAGTACTTCAAAAGAGGAAGAAAGAGAAAGGAGAAAAGCTCTCCAGCGCTTCAGAGCCCAGACTATGCCAAGGAGTTCCTTGTCATGAATCTCATAATTGAGCTCAGCTGGGAGAGGCTTGCAGCTATCAAATGCAATGGGATGTTTTCCTGAGTCAGAAATCTGACTCAGTACAGCACCCAAGACACAATCTGATGCATCAGTCTCTACAATGGTGGGGTGAGAAGGATCAAAGTGAGAAAGGATTAAAGCAATGGTGAAAGCTTCTTTGAGTTGATGAAACTGTCTAAGAGCTTCCTCATTGAGGGGAAAATGGGAATATTTCTTGAGGAAACTTGTGAGTTAACTAATCTTCTTTGAATAATTCTTGATGAAACGGCAGTAAAAGCTGGCAAAGCCAAGGAATGATTGAAGAGCCTTGAGGTTTCTTGGAGGTGGCCAATTGAGAATTTCCTGGCCTTTTTCTTGGTCCATGTTGAGGCCTTCAGAAGAAACAACATAACCCAAATACTCTACACTAGAAAAATGAAACAGGCACTTGGAGGCCTTAGCAAGGAGGTTATTGGCTCTGAGTCTGGTAAGAACAGTGGACACATGAGTGACATGTTCTTCCTCAGATTTGAAAAATACCATGATGTCATCCAAATAGACCACAAAATAAATATTGAGAAGCTCTTGAAGCATATCATTGCCAAGATTCTGAAAATAGGCGGGAGAATTGGTGAGCCCAAATGGCATAACCAAATACTCATAGCTGCCATATTTAGCTCTAAAACATGTCAAGTGTTCATCACCTTCCTTGATTCTGAGCAGGTTATATGCACCCTGCATATCAATCTTGGAGAAGATAAAAGAACCATTAAAAACAGTAAGAAGCTGATTCATAGGAGGAACAGGATACTTGTTCTTCCTAGTAACAGCATTGAGTATGTGGTAATCAACAAAAAAACGGAGGCCACCATCTTTCTTTTTGACAAAGAGGATGGGTGCTCCTATTGAAGAGGAGCTTGACTGTATGAAACCTTTCTCTATATTCTCTGAAATGTAGGCCCTGCGTGTATCTGACTTGTGGTTTGATAAAGAGTAGATCACCCCAACTGGAGGTAGAGACCCCTCCAGCTCAATATGATGATCACAGGCGCAGTGAGGAGGAAGTTTCTCTGCTTTCACCTTAGAGAATACATTGAAGTACTCGTGATAGACAGGAGGAAAAACCTTCATCATGAATTCTATTTCTTCTGGCTCTTCCTCTTCATACCACAACTCCTCCAGGGAGTCATGATAAGATGAAGGAGGAAGGTCCATATTCCCAAAGAAGAGATGAAGTGAAGATACAGAATTATCTTCTCCAACATCTTGAATCTCTTTGAAGACTTCATCTCTAGATGATAGTAATGACTCATGGGAATTAAGGGAAGGAATATGGACAGAAGATGGAAATGATGGTGTTCTAGAATCACCAACCAGAGCTGCACATGATTTGGCGGAAGAAAAGTAATTACTGAAAGATTTTGAAGGATCATAATAGTCCTTATGATCAGAATTAAAGGTGATCAGCCCTTGTCTCCAAACAACATATGGATTAAAATGATTGAGAAAGTCAAAGCCCAATATGAGGTCTTCTCCCTTGTGAGTATCAATAACTAAAAAGTCCCATTCAAAGCTTGGGAAGGAAGGGTTCCCAGCCATTTATTTAGTATGGTGAGTCACAAATAGAGAAGGAGATTCTGAGGAGTCAAGAATAATAAGGGGAATCTTCTCTGGGAGTTCTGACATGGTCAAAGAATACTTGTGAGCAAACTGCTTTGCAATGAATGAGTTGGTAGCACCAGAATTAATGAGAATACTGTAAAACATATCAGAGAGAGGAGAAAAAACAAAAAATTTAAGAGAATTTTTGACACCAGTATTCAGAATGCACAATTGTGCTCTGGATGGAAAACAGTGAAGACCATTGAAAACAACATGATCTTCACTCAGGCTTTTCCCTGGCTGGGAAATTTGCCTGACGGTCGGTTAAGCTTTTTTTAGGCCTTTTGAAACAGGACTCAACACTATGCTTCCCATCACAATAGGTACATAGACCCTCCTTTATTCTTCTTTCTTTTTCAGAATTAATCAACTTGAAATCTTTATTCAATAAAGAAGAATGGGGCTTTTCCCTCTTCTGAAAATTCTTCTCCTTTTTTTGAGTTGAGTTTGAAGAATTTTGAGGATGAGAAGAACGTGAATTTGAGGTTTCTGGCTTCTTCTCTTGATTATGACTCTTTTCATTTTGCCTCTCATGGTACCTGGTATCAAGCTCCAGGGTAATATCAATTAAGTCTTGAAGAGAGTCAATTCTTGAAGGATGGGAGGTCAATTGATCCAAAATCCTGGATGGCAATCCCTTCCTGAAATGATGGATAAGAGCCCATTCACCCCAATCTCCAATTCCTGAGACAACACTTTTGAAATCAGCAATGTATAAAGATACACGCCGAACTTCTTTCATTCTTAAAGAATCCAATTCTTCTTCAGCTTTTCTGACTTCATTTGAGTCCCCAAATAAGGTGAAGAGTTGAGATTCAAATAATTTCCATCAATTGAGAAGGTAATTTGGATGTTTATGGGTGAGATTGGGAAGATAAGGCTCAATCCAATTTGCAGCCCTGCCAATGAGAAATGAAGTGGCATAAAGGACCTTCTTTTCATATTGAGAGAAGTTTGCTGGATCATTATGAAAAATCAGTTTACAAGACTGAATAAAGCTTCTAACTTTGAAGGGTTGCGTCCCATCAAAGCATTCTGTTGCCTTCATAGATGGAGTCTTGAAGTGTCAGCCTGTGACTCAAAACCAGAGCACAAGCATGACAGCCAAAATACCATGAACCAATGGTATAGCCAAGATACCACCAAAACATGGAGCCAAGCCAAATGAGCTCAAAAGGTATCAAAAGAAAGAGGAAAATCACCTCTTTCTGAAAATATAAGTCCCATCACCATAGGACAAGAAATAACAAAGTTATTCCTGCTCAAAGTTATTGCTGAGCATAAACCTTGATTTTCACCTCTCATCTAAAATCTAGAAGGAGAGGCTAAACCCCATCAAATGGGTACTCAAAATGAAGTTCTAAGCCAGGGCTATTCAATGGCACAAGCCAAACTGAGCTAGCACCAATATTACTGGAGTTATGGTCAATATCAGGCCAAATAAGGGTGAACAAAACATTCACCTCCCATCTAACTTCTGCAGTTTTAGTGTGGGATACTTGAAGTGGGGTCTTTTTGGAAAGGGAACAATCAGGGCTATCTGATGGTGCCATCCACTTCTTCATATCTCAACTATAACAGAAGTTATGAGGCAAACAAGCTCAATACAGCTTTTTGCCCAAACCACACCTATGTACAAAAAACCCTTGTACATGGGATACCTTTGTCATATTTAAAGATAGCCATACCAAATTGGGTATCATTGTGTAGAGCTCAAGAAGGGCTATCCAATGAGCCAAATTTGAGCATGATATCTCAAAAACTGACAGAGGTATGGCCATTTGAAAGCTATAATCCCACAATATGACCAATACAGCTGTATTATGACAGGATACAGTTGTACTCTGATTATGAGGTGTCAAAGAGACAAAGAAGCATGTTAATACTGCAATACCTCATAAGTCAGTCAATACTGGGGTCCCATACAGTTTCTGTACAGCATTCTACGCGTCATACATGTCAGAAACAGGCTGTGAGGGCCCCAGATCAACATTTTCACCCTGTAATGGTGAAAGCTGCCCAGATGTGGTTTCAAAACCACATCTGGGTCAAATACAGGGCACACAGACTGTTTGAAAACCACAAGCCAGTCCTGGAGGGTAAAAAAACTTCACTTCCTCTACGTGTAAAGGTCTAGCACCCTTTCCACCCCATTTCAGGATAAAAGGAGGCTTTTCACAGCCAGAATTGTCTCCTTATCCTGCTCTTGAATACCCTACGTAATAAACTGTCAAAAACAGTTTTACTCTTGGGTAATAACCAGGTCTACTCTTAATTTAAAGTATTGTAGTCTTTATTATTGTAACCCAACAGGTAAAGTTGCACCCAGGGCTTTCAACAGCGCTCACCACCACTATATTCCTTATAGTAAAGCCCTTTTATTATTAGATTAACCCATCTTTAACCCTTATAAAAGAATTTTTAACTATTTTCCATGTGTCACCGTCATAGGTTTAGCTGTAAATAGCTTTATTACCACTTCAACATAGACACATCCTGACATTTTGGGGGGCTGGCCGTGTTTTAAAACCTTTTTGCACTTATTACAAGTAAGTTTTTCTCTTCTTTATCATTTTATTGACACTTGTTTTATGTTTTTAGGCATCTTTTTCTCTAAAAAGTATATATTTTTATTTATTTTTTAAAAATACTCATATCTTAAAGAGTATCTGTCACGTGGCTAATAACCACAAGACCAGTATTTTTGGCGTGTTTTGTATATAAAAACACTTGTAAGCCACTAATACAGTTTTAATTCTTAATTTAATCAAGACAGCTCATACTGATAAACCAACAGTTGAGGCATGTTTGGGCACATTTTTAACTCAATTGCCCTGTAATACAACACCTTTGACAAATTATACTTGCTAACTATAAGTATTCTGTAAGATATTGGTATACAAACAGTCTGCCACATATCAATAAGCTGTATTTTTGACATGGAATTGTTAATTTAATTACACTGTCATCATAAAACGGCATATTGTAACAATATAAAAGCCCAGAGGCATTCTTAGACATGCAAAACCAGCCTTTTAAGAAGTTTTAACTGACATAATCCCTTTTTCCTGTTTGATTCAGTGGAAGAAATTTCATACCACTTGAGACCCAGTCACATGCCAACACACCAGTGACACCCTCCGAACCAGAGGGCAGCAAGGGAAAAGGAAAAAGACTGAGTGAAGGCCTCATTACAACAAAACCGTGGACACCAATAGCCACTCAGAGGAGTAGAAAACCACAAAACTCTGCTTCAATACAAGGTAAACCCACCTTAACCACTTGTACAGGGAAGATTACAATTATTAACCCAGTTGTAACCTCCAAAGGCAAACTGCCCAAATCAGCAGATAACAAATTTGTACAAGGCACAGTCAAAGGTAAATAACCTAAGAACATAAAGTTTTTGACTGCTTGCAAACACTGATATGTCCCCTGCATACCTCAGAGACCTTGGTTTCCACAGGAACCAGCCAGAGGTCAAAGAAGGATTTTCCAGAACCAGAAGACCTGGAAGAGGACACCTTGGACACAGTGGTGGATGGCAAAACAATGAGGGAGATAATATCAACCTTGCCATTCACACTGAAATTCAACAGGAACCTCAAACCAGAGGACTGGAAGGATATGGATCAAGTTCTTCAGCTCCACCAACTCCTCAAATATTTATTTCAATGGAGCATGGACAACAAAAGGTTCAACCTGGCAAGTCACTGGGCAGAACTTGGAGCAAGTTTGCAGAAGATCTGTCTCAAAGAGATAGACCTCAAAGACCTGATGGTAATCACCAAAGGTTGGAATCCTACCAGGAAGTTCAGACTCCTGGAGGCAAGGGCACAGAGGATAAGGGAGAATCAAGCCACTATCCAAGCTATAGAAGAACAGTTAACCCAGACAGGGCCTACTCAGATTCCTTCAGGCTCACAAGGAGCAGGCCAAATCAGCTCTCCAGTGGCTTCATACCATTCAGAAACCAGCAGATCAGTGGCCAAAGTCACCATTCTTCACAATTCCAGGAAGCTTCCAGGAAAGGACAAGGAAACAAGGGCAAGAACAAAACCTCCTTCAACCAGAGGAGGAAAGAGTCAGACCCTATGATTCAGAAGCTGTTGGATTTGGTAAAAGAAGTGCACAAGAGCCAGAAGTAGATGTAAACCACTCTAGAAGCAGTAATCCTAGTAATAGAAAGATTACCCCCACTCAGACTGAACATAACATTGTCACATCTGAGAGTAACATCAACAGTGATACACTGTGGTTACAAATGTCCCAATAATCTGAGTAATCTGCAAAGCAGTTTGCAGAAATTGAAGCTGGCGAAGAGAGGATGAGAAAAACTCAAGCCTCCTTGGAACAGATAGTTAATAATCTTCAAGAAGGATATGCTCAACTGCGCAAAGCCTCTGAAGAAACCAACAAAAGACTGAATACAGTTTTTGAAGAACAACACCACAGCAAAAGGGAAAGGGATTGTCTGGACCAAGACATAAACAAATCGGTTAATGTCTACCATAACTTGAAGCCCCAACCACAAGGCCAAGTCATGTAGAATCCACATCAACCAGATGACATCAAACCAGATGCCATGCTGATGAATAAGGCATGATCTCCATCACAATACCATGATGGAGATGGAATGTCTTATTCAGAGAAGGGAGCCTTGAAACAGCTTCCTGAGGCCTCAAGTTGGCCCAAATTCTCTGGATCAGGAGAATATGATCATATGGAGCTCATAGATTATATTGATGGACTCTTCATTGATGTACCAAGCATACCAGACTACTGGATCAATGCTAGATTGAATACTGCATTTAAAGGCCATGCCAGTATATGGTATACAGAAATGAAAGAAATCCATGGCAGAAGAAACTGGCCATGGTGGAAGAGTCCAATCATTCAAGAGTACAGTAATGGAACTTGGATATGGCAAAAGACCATGTCATTTGAAAATGACAAATACTCTGTGGACAAAGATCCATATGAGCGGTGTCTTAGACAGTCTAAAAGACTTAAAGCCTTTGATCCTCAGATGAACATCCAAATGAGGAATCACAAACTTCTGACACAATTTCCAGGAGAACTAGAGCATGCAGCAAAATGCAGATGCAACCAAAATTGCACTATAGATGACATTTCCAACACCTTACAAGACATAAGGGAAAGGATTAATATAGGGAAATTCACCACGTTCAAGAGCAGTAGTTTCAAAGAGAAACAACCTTTCAGGGTAGAGTTTAAAGACAAACCCAAAGAAAGAGTGGCAGACCTGGCAACAAAGAGGAACTCTTGTCACAATTGTGGCTCAACAGACCACTATGCAAACAACTTTCCAAAGGCAAATAAAAAAGTCTATGCCATAGAGAAAGTCCCTGAGGAAGAACCTCCAACAGAGGATTCTGAATCAGAGTCCATGGGTGATGACATCAGAGAACCATCTGATGATGATAAAGACCCAAGAGAGCAGTTTCTAGTGGAATACCAAGAGGAAACCCCACTATAAATTCAGGACATACAGTTGGAAGCAGGCATTCCACAGGACACTGCTAATAAAAACTTGTGCAAACACACACAAGATGCACAAACATTCCTGGTTAAACCAACCAAAGGAATGGCATATATACACGGGACAGCCTCAAAAATGACTGTTTGCATTGAAAATGCTCAGCATCCACTGATCATTGATAGTGGGGCACACTGCTCCATTGTGGCGAGAACCTACCTGGATACCCACTTCCCAAACTGGGAAAAACAACTCCTGCCCACTAAGGCCAAGAGCTTCCAAAGTGCATCAGGGAAGATGACTTCCATTGGGACAATTATCATAGAGATAATTATACCCCACAGGAAGGGTAATATCAGACTCAACCCAGAGTTTGTAGTGCTTAATGATGCCAACATCCAAGGGTTTTTACTGGGAACAGATTACCAGAGGATATATAACATAGACATTTACAACAGTAAAAATAGGCACATCAACATTGGTACTAACAAAGAAAAGAAATTTTCACTTGATATATACCAGACATCTTCTCAGGATCCACTAGAAGAACTTCTGAAGGAATTCAAAGAGGGACAGTTTAGCACTGCCCTCACCAGTAAACAGAAACTAAGTTTACTGAAGATGCTGAGGAAGAACAGACCAGCATTTGCAATTGGTGAAGAACCATTAGGCAAGATCAAAGGATATGATATAGAACTATATCTGGATGTGGAAAGGCCTTATCCACCCATGCTTAGGAGACCCCCTTATCCAGAAAGCCTTGAAACCAGGAAAGAAATTGAGAAGCATATCAATGAACTCCTGGATATGGATGTCATCAGGAAGATTGGACATAATGAAATAGTGGGAATCATCACCCCTGTCCGGATCACCTGGCATGATGGCAAGTCTAGACTGTGTGGAGATTTCAGAGCTCTGAATAACTACACAAAAGCAGACAGGTACCCTATACCCAGGATACCTCATGCCTTGGATAAACTGGCTAAAGCCAAATACATAACCAAAATGGATTGTATGAAAGGTTTCGACCAAAATGGAGTTAAACCAAACTCCATGAAATTACTCAGAATAATATGCCATATGGGCATATATGAGTACACCAGAATGCCATTTGGTATCAAGAATGCACCAGCCCACTTCCAAAGGATAATGGACACAATATTTCAAGATGAAATATTGCAAGGCTGGATGGTAGTATATATTGATGATATCATTATATACTCAGAGACATGGGGGGACCATGTGCAATACATAGACAGAGTACTAAGTAAATGCACACCCATAAATCTCAAAATTTCACTTAAAAAGTACAATTTTGGCCAACAAGAGTTACTGGCTGTAGGACATAAAGTCTAAGGTCTTAGTCTGGAAATTTACCAGAATAAAGTAGCAGCAGTACTGCAAAAACCAGCAGCAAAACGCATCAAAGAGATGCAATCTTTTCTTGGGTTTGCTAGCTACTATAGAAACCACATCAAAAACCTTGCTTACATAACTAGTAGTTTATACAAGTTATGTTCAAAATATCTAGTTTTTCAAATAACCAAGGAAAGGAGGGATGCATATAAGGGGATCAAATATGAACTCACAAATGCACCTGTGCTCATCTTACCTGACTTTGAACTATCATTCAAGTTATATATAGATGCAGCATGCAGTCAAGGCCTAGGAGCAGCCCTTCACCAAAGACAGATTGTGGATGGTGAACCCAAAGAAGGAGTGATTTGCTACATCTCAAGGAAACTGAAAAATTCAGAAGCCAGATATGGAGCCACCCATACTGAATGTCTATGTCTAGTCTGGGCTCTAGAGAAACTCCATTATTCTTTGGAGGGTGCAGTCTTTGAAGTCCACACAGACAGCACAGCCTTGAAGTCTTTAATAAACATGAAGACTACAAATAGACACATGCTGAGATGGCAAATAGCTATCCAGGAGTATAGAGGGAACATGAACATCATATACAAAGAGGGTAAAAGTCATACCAATGCAGATGGCCTTAGCAGATGGCCACTGGATAATGTCAAGAGCAATCTAGCTTGTGACCCTGAAGTTG
This sequence comes from Austropuccinia psidii, assembly GCA_023105745.1. Taxonomy (NCBI): domain Eukaryota; kingdom Fungi; phylum Basidiomycota; class Pucciniomycetes; order Pucciniales; family Sphaerophragmiaceae; genus Austropuccinia; species Austropuccinia psidii. Next base: position 7,838,059 of record JALGQZ010000018.1, read on the forward strand.
CAGCCAAAATCCCTATCCATTTCATGGAAATAGATAGGAGGAAGAACTTTAGATTTTCTGAATGGGTACCAGAAATTGGTACCCCTGACAGTGGAAACACTCATTCAGAGGAGACTGAAACTCCCATATTGGGAATAAGTTCCTCAGAGCTGCACAATGAATTTTTTAGTGCAGTACTGAAGTCCTATGCCAAACACAAACAGTCTGGCATACTACTACAACTCCTTCAACAAAAATACAGGAGTCCAGAACTGGAAGCCCAACTGGAAGAACCCTGGTTGAGGGCCTATAAGGATAACAAGTTTTTCCTTATAGATGGCCTGCTCTACCACAGGGAAAAGCACACAAGTGCACTCACAGTGGTAGACAGAAACCACATCTCATTGATCCTGAAGGAATGCCATGACTGCCCCTATAAAGGACACATGAGTGAAGACAGGACCAAAGAGAGGGTAGCAAGCACAGCTTGGTGGCCCAAGTGGGAGCAGCAGTTGAGTGAATACATCAACACCTGGAAGGATGCCAAAAGGCAAAAAGGAAACATGGGAAGAAGTATGGGTTACTTCAGCACATAGAGGAACCCAAGCACCCACGGGAAACCATGAACATGGACTGGGTCACAGGACTTGTCCCAGGAGGCAAAGAAAACTACAATGCCTGCCTAATCATAGTTGATAGGTTCAGCAAGAGCATGAGGTGTCTACCATGCCACAAGCATGACACAGCCATGGATACTGCCCTGTTATTTTGGAATAACATCATATCTACCTGTGGAGTCCCTAAAATCATCATTAGTGATAGGGACCCAAAATTCACATCTGAATTTTGGACCAACTTGTATGACATGCTTGGCACCAAGCTTGCTTTTTCCACAGCTTACCATCCCCAAACAGATGGCCTAGCTGAGAGGATGATCCAGAATATGGAAGACATCCTTAGAAGGTTCTGTGACTATGGCATGGAATACAAGGACCATGAAGGATACACCCATTACTGGGTTACCCTTCTACCAAATGTCCAGCTGGCTTATAATACAAGTTAGTACTCTACAACAGGAAAAACACCTGCAGTGGTAGAGAAAGGGTGGAATCCCCTGTTGCCTGTGGATCACTTAGAGAAGAATTTTCTAACCTCCACCCCACAGCCAAAGACTTCCATGATATGTGGAAAAGGCCTTGTGACACAGCTGCGAAATGCATACCTGAGGCAAAAGAATACAATAAGCAGAGGTGGGACAAGACACGCATGGAACCTGACTTTAAGGAAGGGGACCAGGTGCTAGTGTCTACATTGAACTATAATAATTTTAAAGGACCCAAGAAGATGAGGGACTCATTTGTAGGGCCTTCTGCTGTCATTAGGTTGATAGGAAAGAATGCAGTAGAAGTCAAACTTACAGAGGAATTTTCCAGGAAGCACCCAGTCTTCCGAGTAAACTTGGTCAAACCATACTTCCAGACAGAGGAGGATAAATTCCCCTCCAGGAAGAAGAACCCCACACCACCTGATATACTGGAAGTGGAGGATTCCCCAGCACCTGTGAGTAAAATAATCAGGGCCAGAAAGATCAGACTTAATGGAAAGGATCAAAGACAATACTTAGTCAGATTCAAACACCAAACAGCTGATAAAGACAAATGGTTGGCAGAAGATGCCATACCAGATGGGAAACTTCATCTAATAAGATTCAGGGCCTCTAGGAGGACTGAATAGTCGCATCAATGATGAGCCTCTTCTAGAGGGATGGAATGTCAGCCTGTGACTCAAGACTCAAAACCAGAGCACAAGTATGACAGCCAAAATACCATAAACCAATGGTATAGCCAAGATACCACCAAAACATGTAGCTGAGCCAAATAAGCTCAAAAGGTATCATAAGAAAGAGGAAACTCACCTCTTTTTGAAAATATAAGTCCCATCACCATAGGATAAGAAACAACAAAGTTATTCCTGCTCAAAGTTATTGCTGAGCATAAACCTTAATTTTCACCTCTCATCTAAAATCTAGAAGGAGAGGCTTAACCCCATCAAATGGGTACTCAGAATGAGGCTCTAAGCCAGGGCTATCCAATGGTACCAGCCAAACTGAGCTAGCACCAATATTACTGGAGTTATGGTCAATTTCAGGCCAAATAAGGGTGAACAAAACATTCACCTCTCATCTAACTTCTACAGTTTTAGTGTGGGAGACTTGAAGTGGGGTCTTTTTGGAAAGAGCACAATCAGGGAAATCTCATGGTGCCATCCACTTCTTTATATCTCAACTATAACAGAAGTTATGAGGCAAACAAGCTCAATACAGCTTTTTTCCCAAACCACGCCTATGTACAAAAAAACCTTGTACATGGGATAACTTTGTCATATTTGATGATAACCATACCAAATTGGGTATCATTGTGTATAGCCCATACAGGGCTATCAAAAGAACCAATTTTGAGCATGATATTACAAAAACGACAGAGTTATGGCCATTTGAAAGTTATAATCCCACAATATGACCAATACAGCTGTATTATGACAGGATACAGTTGCACTCTGATTATGAGGTGTCAAACAGAAAAAGAAGCATGTTAATAATTCAATACCTCATAAGTCAGTCAATACTGGGGTCCCATACAGTTTCTGTACAGCATTCTACGCGTCATACATGTCAGAATCAGGCTGTGAGGTCCCCAGATGAAACCTTTCACCCTGTATTGGTGAAAACTACCCAGATGTGGTTTCAAAACCACATCTGGGCCCAATACAGGTTATACAGGCTGTTTGGAAGCCACAAGCCAGTCCTAGAGAGTGAAAAATCTTCACTTCCTCTATGTGGAAAGGTCTAGCACCCTTTCCACCTCATTTCAGGATAAAAAGGAGGCTTTTCACAGCCAGAGTTGTCTCCTCATCCTGCTCTTGAATACCCTACGTAATAAACTGTCAAAAACAGTTTTACTCTTGGGTAATAACCAGGTATACTCTTAATTTAAAGTATTGTAGTCTTTATTATTGTAACCCAACAGGTAAAGCTGCACCCAGGGCTTTCAACAGCACTCACCACCACTATATTCCTTATAGTAAAGCCCTGTTATTATTAAATTAAACCATCTTTAACTCTTATAAAATCTTTTAAATCTTTATTTACCGTGTCACAGTCATAGTTAACAGTTGTAAATACTTTTTAATACTCTCATCATAGACTCAGCCTGACATGAAGGCTGGTGGTCTTGATTCTTCAGAGGATGAAGCTGCTTGAAGATTGGCTATACTATAAGTCATTTGCTGCATAAGGGCCAATAAAGATGGTTCAGACTGATGAGAGACAGGCTGGGCTAGAGTTGGCCCTCCAGTACCTTGGGATGCCCCCACAGGAGCAGGGACACCTTCAGTACCATCAGACTCTTCCTCTTCCACAGAGTTCTCCTCCTCCTCTTCACCATCTTCCCCAGGCCCTCTGAAAATGGGCCTTGAAGTTCCTGGAGATCTGCCAACTACTCCTGAGAATGAACTTGATCTTCTTGGCACTCTTCCTTCCTTCCTGGAAAGTGCTGCTCCTTCCAAAATGGGTCCTCTGTCCAATTTGGCCCTCAGTTGAGAAACTGCTGGGGTGCCATCAAGAGGAGCCCTGGGAGTTGCAGTGAGAACAGCTTGAGTTCTGGCCTGAGATCTTGTCTGCCTTGCAGGAGGTGAGTGTTGGAGTGGCATGATTTCTGGATAAAAATGAAACAAAATGGACAAGAATCAAGATTGGAAGATGAAAACTTGAGGCAATTGGAAATAATGCTTGAAGTCAAAAATCAATATCAATATCTTGAAAAAAATCAATAAATCAAATGGAATCTTCAGGTAAATCAATCAATTAAATATCAAATCAAAACTTGAAGTCAATAAATCAAATGTCAAATCAATCAATATCAAAATCTTGCTGAAAATCAATCAATCAAAATGAATTCTTGAAGAAAAATCAATTTATGTCAAAATTCTTGATTTGAAAAATCAGCAAAATCAATGAAATCTTCAGGTCAATCAATTTTCTTGAGGTGAATATCAATTTATGTCAAATCAATCAATCAAAACAAAATCAAGTGGGTTCTTCTTTGAAAATGAAAATTCTTGAAAAATGAATCAAATATGAATATTGATGGGAAGAATGTGTCTGAATAACTTGATGAAAAATTTGAAAATCAACTGAAAATTAAGATGACGCCTGAATTATGAATGAATTAAAAATGATGATTTGAGATAAGATTTCAACAAAAAAAAGAGAAACAAAAATAAAATTGGATCAGCTTTCAATTTATAGAATGCAGAATGAATGAGAGAAAATTGAGAGGTGACAATGAATTATAAGTCTCATAAGCATTAAAGAGTCATAATTTCAATGAGATTATTGAATGAAATCATAAAGAAAGAATGAAAAGAATGAAAAGAAATTATGTGTTGATTAATATAATGTCACAGGGGCTCTTGGACAGAAAAACAAGGGTGGCCTGGCACTCAGCAATCAGGGAACTCACTTGGAAGACTCCAAGAGAATAATGAAAATAAAATAAAAGAATCAATTTTTCTAAGAAGGATTCAAGTACAAAGATGAGATACAAAAGAGAAATGAGAAGTCAAATGGCCAAAGAGCCAACCAAGTAAGTCCTTAATCACCGTTTCAACCTGCAAAAATGAACAATGGACCTAGTAAGGATATGACCACCAAATATCCATTGACAGGTGAAAAAAGAAAAGAGAAAAGGTGCTAAATGACTGACTTGATAATATCAGTATTCACTTAACAAAAATGGTAAGATAAATAAAGATAAAATAAAATCAAAATATATTAATTGACTGGGGGAAAAACACCCCAGGGTGAAAGGAGGCTGGTAATTGTGAGAAGTTGAGAGCTTGACTTCTTCAGGCTAGCAGTGGTCCTGTATTGAATACTGGAAGCTGTATTGATTGTCTGACGGAGTTTATACCTTTACAGATTGGGAAATGAACTGTGTTGAATGATTTTCCCATGATGTATGAATGGAAAATACAGGTCTTGATGAATTAAGACTGTATTTAATGAGTTGGGTTCTCAAGGTAGATTGGTGGAGCATTGACACTTGACAACTGATTTTGGAACTGCCTCTTGAATATCCCTTGAGAATGAACAGCCAGTATTCCCTTGGAGGAATACTGTGAGTGAGAATGACCATTGATTGCTTGATGACGTCATTGGTATTTAATATTATGACACTTTCCCTTGAGCCTTGATGAATCCTCTGGAAGATGTGCCTGTCACAACCACAAGTTTGACCCTCCTCCTTGATGGTTGCGGCAATCCAACCTGGAGCCAAGTTGTGGCCAATTGGTCATGTCATATCTTTTATGGCCAATTGACCCCCTTGGGTGTTCCATAGCACCCACGCCATAGCACCTTCCAATGGCCATTTTATGGTCTCAACCATCTTTTATGGCCTCAGGGCATATCCTGCCGCCATTGGCCTTTTTGGCCAATTCCTACTTCACCAACCCCCAGGCCTTCATCTTTGATTTTAGGACTGGGGGTCATTTTGTCTTCTAGGGGCCTTCAGGCCCCCTAGCCCTCATCCTTGGATTCAGGGCCACCCCTTTCATTATTGGGGTTTTGGCCTAAATGGTCTTTTTGGGCCATTTAGGCCCCCTACGGCTCCTATGGCCTGTGGGCGTGATTCATGGTCCACGGTCCGTAGGCCATTCAGGCCCCTTTTGGCCTAATCCAATGAGGCCAAAAGGGGCCAAAGGGGCCAGCCACCTGGGTCCCAAACCACGATTGGGCCCACCTGAGCCATTTTTGGCCACCATTTCCTTGGACCCAAAAATGACCAAAAACCTCATGGACACCATTTTGGCCATAAATCCCATAGGACCCAATTTTGGCCATGGACCACCATGGACCAATAGTTCAGCCATGGCCTCTGGCAACCAACAGATCAGCTCAGTCCGCTTTTCCCCTCAACTCCAGGGGATTTCTCCCTTTCCTTCATACCATCCATACTCAAGGTTCCAGGCATGGTGCATATATGGTATTATATACCATTATGCACCATTTTTCCTCAGCAATCCAATGGTGACGTTTTCAGGATCCAATTCCACCTTCCCAACTCAAGGTCTCAAATCCCAACACTCATTTTGAAGGAGGATTAATCAGCTCATCAGTCTGACAAGTTATGGTGGCAATCAGAAGACTCTTCAAGGATCCCAACCACCTTTATCTGCAGGAGTTGGGTTGGAACAATTCATTCAGGATTATTCAAGGGAAATTCTCAAGAGGTATTACATCATTTCAATCCGTTGTCAAGGCATCAAGTATTCAATACTCCTTTGGACAACTCAATTCATCCGTACAGGCCTCATTCAATCAACCTGTATGGTCTTGGCCCAATTGGGTCATTTCATATTCCACTGTGGGAATTCCATCACACAGTTCAAATTTCAAGATGGCCAGAACTGTATTTCCCGATCCAAACAATACAGCCATTGATCCACCTTCCAGGATCAATCTTTCAGTTTTCACATATACCGGCTACCTTTCATCACCTGGGGACTTTTTCCCCAATTAGTTAATATATTGGATTTATCTTTATCCTCATTTTCTTTTACATTATTAAAGTTAATACTGATAATCTCAAGTCAGTCATTAGCCCCCTTTCTCTTTTCTTTCTTTGCCTGTCAGTGGATATTGGTGGTCATATCCTTTACTAATTCCATTGTTCTTTCTGGCAGGTTGAAACAGTGAATTGAGGATTCAATTCGTTGGTTTTCTGGATTTTGACTTTCTTTATCTCTGGCCTCTGGCTTCATTCTTAATATTCTTTGTTATCTTTGGCATATTTGTCCTTTCTTTTATTCCTGATTAAGAAATATATTCTGTAGTATTTCTTATCATCTTTTGGAGCCCTCCAAGTGAGTTCTTGATTCCTGAGTGCCAGGCCCTCTTGCTTCCATAAGAGCCCCTGTGACATTATATTAATTAACTCATAATTTCTTTTCATTCTATTCATTAATTCTCCATCATTTTATTCATTCATTCTTCATTAATTTCATTCATTCATTCATCAAAATTATGACTCTTTACGCTTATGAAAATTAATGATTCTTCATCACCTCTCAATTTTCTCTCATTCATTCTTCATTCTGAAAATTGAAAACTGACCCAATTTTATTTCTGTTATCTTTTTCAATCTTAATCTCAACCAATCATCAATCTCATTTTTTATCCTTCATTCAGGCATATTATCATTTTGATTCTCAGATTATTCATCAAATTGCTCAGACATGTTCTTCATATCAGGATTCAGTTAGATTTATTCCTCAAGAATTTTGATTTTCAGGAAGAATTCACTTGATAATTGATTTGATTGACTGATTTGACTTAATTGATATTGACTTCAAGATAATTGATTGACCTGAAGAAGTCTCATTGATTTTGCTGAATTTCACATCAAGACTTTGACATAAATTGATTTTGATTCAAGAATTCATTTGATTGATTGATTTTTACTGCAAGATTTCATTTATTGATTGATTGATTGACTTTATTGACTTCAAAATTTTTCATTGATATTGGATTTGACTTCAAGACTCATTTGATTTGATTGATTGACGTACTTGAAGATTTTCATTGATTCATTTATTTTTCCCTCAAGATTTGATTTGATTTGATCCTCAAGACTATTCCGGTTTTGCCTCAAGTTTTGATCACTTTTATTTAAATTTTATTCTTACTCAATCATGCCACTCCAACATTCACCTCCTGCAAGACAGACCAGATCTCAGGATCAAACTCAAGCTGTTCTTACTCCTACTCCAAGAGTTCCTCTTGAAGGTACCCCAGCAGTTCCTCAACTGAGGGCCCCGCATGGAAGGAGAAGCACCATCCAGGAAGGAAGGAAGAGTGCCAAGAAGATTAAATTCTTTCTCAGGAATAGTTGGCGGTTTTCCAGGCATGTCAAGGACAAGTTTCAAAGGTCTGGGTGAAGACGGTGAAGAGGAGGAGGAGAATTCTGTGGAAGAGGAAGAGTCTGAAGGTACTGAAAGTGTTCCTGCTGCGGTGGAGGCATCCCAAGGTACTGGAAGAACAACTCTATCCCAGTCTGATCAGCCTGTCTCTCACCAATCTGAACCATCTTTATTGGCCATTATGCAGCAAATGACTCATATTATGGCCACTCTTCAAGCAGATTCTTCTTCTGATTCATCAAGACCACCAGCCTTCATGACTCCATCTATGAAGGCACCAGAATGCTTTGATGGGACTCAGCCCTTCAAAGTCAGAAGCTTTATTCAGTCATGCCAGCTTATCTTTCATAATGATCCGGCAAACTTCTCTGAAGACAGGAAGAAGGTTCTTTATGCCACTTCATTTCTTATTGGCAGGGCTGCAAAATGGATTCAGCCTTATCTTTCTAATCTCACCAATCAAGACTCAAGTTATCTTCTCAATTCTTGGCCATTGTTTGAATCTCAACTCTTCACTTTATTTGGGGACCGGAATAAAATTAGAAAAGCTGAAGCAGAGTTGGATGGCCTTAGAATGAAAGAAGGTGGCCATGTTTCACTATACATAGCCGATTTCAGTTGTTTGGTTTCAAGAATTGGGGATTGGGGAGAAAGAGCTCTCATCCATCATTTCAGGAAGGGATTGCCATCCAGGATTCTGGATCAATTGGCCTCCCATCCTTCAAATATTGACTCTCTTCAAGACTTAATGGACGTTACCCTGGAGCTTGATACCAGGTACCATGAAAGGCAAAAGGAGAAGAGTCACTATCAAGAGAAGAAACTTGAAGCCCCAAGATCAAGTACTTCTCATCCTCAAAATTCTTCAAGTTCAAGTCACAAGAAGAAGAAGAATTTTCAGAAGAGGGACAAGCCCCATTCTTCGTTATTGAATAAAGATTTCAAGCTCATGAACTCTGAAAAAGAAAGAAGAATCAAAGAGGGTCTTTGTACCTATTGTGGTGGGAAGGATAGTCTTGAGTCCTGTTTCAAAAGGCCTCAAAACAAGCTTACCCAACTGTCAGGAAAATTTCTCAGCTAGGGAAAAGCCTGAGTGGAGACCATGTTGTGTTCAATGGTCTTCACAGTTTTCCTTCCAGAGCACAATTGTGCATTCTGAATACTGGTGTCAAAAATTCTCTTAAATTTTTTGTTTTTTCTTCTCTTTCTGATGTCTTTTACAGTATTATCTTATATTCTGGTGCTACACACTCATTTATTGCAAAGCAGTTTGTTCACAAGTACTCATTGACTACGTCAGAACTTCCAGAGAAGATTCCCCTTATCATTCTTGACTCCTCTGAGTCTCCTTCCTTATTTTTGACTCACCATACTAGATATATGGTTGAGCTCCCTTCCTTCCCAAGCTTTGAATGGGACTTTTTAGTCATTGATACTCCCAAGGGAGAAGACCTCATATTGGGCTTTGAATTTCTCAATCATTTTAATCCTTCTATTGATTGGAGGAAAGGGATGATCACCTTTAATCCTGATCATTTGGACTATTCTTATCCTTCTAATTCTGTCCATAATGACTTTTCTTCTGCCAAATCATGTGCAGTTCTGGTTGGTGATTCTAGAACACCATCATTTCCGTCTTCTGTCCATATTCCTTCCCTTAATTCCCCAAAGTCATTACTATCTCCTAGAGCTGAAGTCTTCAAATAGATTCAAGATTTTGGAGAAGATAATTCTTTATCTTCACTTCACCTCTTATTTGGGAATATGCACCTTCCTCCTTCATCTTATCATGACTCCCTGAAGGAGTTGTGGGATGAAGAGAAGAGCCAGAAGAAGTAGAAACCGTGATGAAGGTTGTTCCTTCTGTCTATCACCAATATTTGGATGTATTCTCCAAGGTGAAAGCAGAAAAACTTCCACCTCACCGCGCCTGTGATCATCATATTGAGCTGGAGGGGTCTCTACCTCCAGCTGGGGTGATCTACTTTTTATCCAAACAAGAGTCAGATACACTCAGGGCCTATATTTCAGAGAATGTAGAGAAAGGTTTCATCTGGCCAAGCTTCTCTTCAACAGGAGCACCTATTCTTTTTGTCAAAAAGAAAGATGGGGGCCTCCGTTTGTGTGTTGATTACCGCAAACTCAATGCTGTTACTAGGCAGAACAAGTATCCTGTTCCTCCTATGAATCAGCTTCTCAATGTCTTTAATGGTTCTTCTATCTTATCCAAGATTTATTTGCGTGGTGCATATAACCTGCTCAGAATCAAGGAGGGTGATGAACATTTGACTTGCTTTAGAACTAAATATGGCAGTTATGAGTACTTGGTTATGCCATTTGGGCTCACCAATGCTCCTGCTTCTTTTCAAAATTTTGTCAATGATATCTTTCAAGATCTTCTTGATTTTTATTTTGTGGTTTATTTGGATGAAATTATGGTCTTTTCCAAATCTGAGGAAGAACTTGTCACTCATGTGTCCACTGTTCTTTCCAGACTCAGAGCCAACAACCTTTTTGCTAAGGCGTCCAAATGCCTATTCCATGTTTCTAGTGTGGAATATCTTGGTTATGTACTTTCTTCTGAAGGCCTCAAGATGGACCAAGCAAAATTCCAGCAAATTCTAAATTGGCCGCCTCCAAGAAACCTCAAGGCTCTCCAATCTTTCCTTGGCTTTGCCAACTTCTACCGCTGTTTCATCAAGAATTATTCAAAGAAGATCAGTTCACTCCCCAGTTTCCTCAAGAAAGATTCTTGTTTTCCCCTCAATGAGGAAGCTCTTAGTCAGTCTCACCAACTCAAAGAGGCTTACACCACTGCTCCAATCCTTCTCTACCCACCATTGTAGAGACCGATTCATCCAATTATTCTTTGGGTGCTGTACTGAGTCAGGTCTCTGATTCAGGAAAACATCCCATTGCATTTGACAGCCGCAATTGTATCCCAGCAGAGCTCAATTACAAAATTCATGACAAGGAACTCCTTGGTATTGCCTGGGCTCTCAAGCGCTGGAGGGCTTTTCTTCTTTTTGCTGTCTTCCCCTTTTAAAGTTCTCACCGATCACTCTTCCCTTCAATACTTCATGTCTTCCAAAGTATTCACTCTCCGTCAAGCCTGTTGGGCTGAATTCCTTTCCGAATTTCATTTTTCAATCACTTACTGCCCTGGCCGCCTAGCTACTGTTCCGGATGCATTATCACGTCGGTACGACGTTTATCCGGAGAGGGGGGAGGATTTCAACAGCAAGAATGCAATTAATCTTCAGCAAATCATTAACCAAGATGAAGTTCAACCCTCAAAGTTTTTTGCAGTCAAGGTGGAATATTTTTCAAATTTGATTGATTCAATCCAGAAGAAATTATGGCAAGATCCTCAGTACAGAAGTATCCTTGAGGATTTGGGTAAAGGTAAATCTGTCCAAGATTCTTCTCTTGATTCCTCTTCCCAACTCCTTCTCTTCAAAGATCGGGTGGTAGTCCCAAATGACTCCACAATTCAACTTAGTATTCTTCAAAAGCGTCACGATTCTCCTCTAGCTGGCCACCCTGGCCAAGAGAAGACTCTCAAACTTGTCAAGCAGGATTTCCACTGGTCTGGCATGACTCAATTTATCAAGGACTATGTTTCATCCTGTCAACAGTGCTCAAAAAACAAGAATATTCACCACAAGAAGTTTGGATTCCTCAAACCTCTTCCAATTCCAAATGGTCCTTGGATTTGTCTTTCAATGGACTTTATCACTCAACGTCCGCTGTCCAATTCCTTTGATTCAGTCCTGATCATAGTGGACAGATTCTCAAAAATGGCGTTTTTTATTCCAACAATGTCTTCAATCACTTCCCTGGATTTGGCCCATTTATTAATCAAGAATGTCTTTTCAAAGCATGGCCTTCCATTAAGCATTGTCAGTGATAGAGGTTCACTCTTTGTTTCTTCCTTTTGGACCAACCTTTGTCAGTAGCTCAAGATTTCAAGAGACTTGTCAACTGCTTACCATCCAGAGACTGATGGACAGACAGAGAGGGTAAATCAGATACTAGAACAGTATCTTTGGATGTATGTCAGTTATCATCAAGATGATTGGAACAACTGGCTCCCTCCGGCTGAATTTGCCTACAATAATTCTGATCACTCTTAAACCAAGCAATCCCCATTTTTCACTGTTTATGCAAGATATCCTCATTTTGACTCAGTTCAAATCACTCAAGACACTCTGGCTGGAAAGTTATCAACAAAAAATCCAATCAGTACAGCAAGATGTCAAGAGAGAACTTGAAACTTCCATAAACTGGTTTAAGAGGTATGCAGATAAAGGTAGAGCAAGTCCACCTGTCTTCAATCCAGGTGACATGGTATGGCTTTCTTCCAAGAATACCAAATCAACCAGACCCACCAAAAAACTATCCGAAAGATGGTTGGGTCCTTTTCCACTCTTGAAGAAAGTCAGTTCTCATGCTTACCACCTCAAGCTTCCATTTCAATGGAAATCCATCCACCCAGTCTTCCATATCTCCCTTCTGGAACCAGTAAAGACATCAACAATTCCAAATCGTCATCAAGAGCCTCCTCCTCCAATTACCATGGAAGAAGCAGAGGAATGGGAAGTCTCGCAAGTACTGGATTCAAAGCTCAAGAGGAGAAAGTTATGATATCTGGTGGAATGGAAAGGTTTCAGTCAAGAACCAGAAAGATCCACCTGGGAACCACCCGGAAACCTCAAGAATTGTCCTGATCTTGTCAAAGATTTCCATTCTTTGTATCCTGACAAGACAGGGCCCAATTTTTCAAAAGCTTGATCTTTTATGGTGCTTGGTGGGAAGAGGAATTACCAAAAGTAAGTCCCACTCCTGGTATGCACCTTTAGGGGTATTCTACTCTTCTTTGTTGTAAGCATCACCTTGGCCACTCTGTGAGCACTTTGCAATTTGGACACAGATTTGTTGGTCTGGCTTTCAACATCAATTCCAAAATTATGGCCATTTTTTACTTGGGCAAATGGACCATTCACTTTCATCTTCCTTTTCAAGTTTTCCAATTCAAGACATTCCTTCATTAAATTTATATTCTTACTTATGGCACTGGTGGGATTGGCAACTCCTCAAAGTAACTTCCTCTCCTGGTGTGCACTTCCCTGAGGGGTCTACAATCTTTACAAAACATCACTTTGGCCACTCTGTGAGCACCTGGCATCAAATTCTTTTATTCCAGGTCCTTGGCCACTTTCAAATCAACCGTCAAAATCCGTGATGAAGATTGGATCCCCCTTCAGAATTTTTCTTTTCTATTTTCCTTTTCTGTTTCTTTATCTTTACTTTTCTTTAAAATTTCTTTTATTTTAATCTTTATGCCAAAATTTTACGTCAAATTCAATCCTTCAACATTTTCAAGCCAAATGTCAAGAGAAGACTATGTCAACCTCAATTCATATGCCAACATTATTATCAGCTCAAACATTTTCTTTTGAAGATCAAAATACCTCTGGAACCCCTCTGTCCAATCCGTCTCAACAGCCTCAACAGGCTTCTACCTTATCTTGGTGTTCAGGAGCTCACCATTCAAGGTAGGGGGGTACTGTCACAACCACAAGTTTGACCCTCCTCCTTGATGGTTGCGGCAATCCAACCTGGAGCCAAGTCAGGGCCAATTGGTCATGTCATATCTTTTATGGCCAATTGGCCCCCTTTTGTGTTCCATGACACCCAGGCCATAACACCTTCCAATGGCCATTTTATGGCCTCAGGGCATATCCTGCCGCCATTGGCCTTTTTGGCCGATTCCTACTTCACCAACCCCCAGGCCTTCATCTTTGATTTTGGGCCTGGGGGGTCATTTTGTCTTCTAGAGGCTTCCAGGCCCCCTAGCCCTCATCCTTGGATTCAGGGCCACCCCTTTCATTATTGGGGTTTTGGCCTTTTTGGGCCATTTAGGCCCCCTACAGCTCCTATGGCCCGTGGGCTGTGATTCACGGTCCGTAGGCCATTTAGGCCCCTTTTGGCCTAATCCAATGAGGCCCAAAGGGGCAAGCCAACTAGGCCCCAAACCACAATTGGGCCCACCTGAGGCATTTTTGGCCACCATTTCCTTGGACCCAAAAATGACCAAAAACCTCATGGACACCATTTTGGCCATGGACCACCATGGACCAATAGTTCAGCCATGGCCTCTGGCAACCACCAGAGGCCACCAGATAAGCTCAGTCCGCCTTTCACCTCAACTCCAGGGGATTTCTTCCTTTCCTTCATACCATCCGTACTCAAGGTTGCAGGCATGGTGCATATATGGTATTATATACCATTATGCACCATTTTTGCTGAGCGATCCAATGCTGAAGTTTTCAGGATCCAATGCTACCTTCCTGACGCCCATTTCGAAGGAGGATTAATCAGCTCATCTGTCTGACAAGTTATGGTGGCAATCAGAAGACTCTTCAAGGATCCTAACCACCTGTATCTGCAGGAGTTGGGTTAGCACAATTCATTCAGGATTATTCAAGAGAAATTCTCAAGAGGTATTACATCATTTCAATCAGTTGTCAAGGCATCAAGTATTCAATACTCCTTTGGACAACTCAATTCATCCGTACAGGCCTCATTCAATCAAACTGTATGGTCTTGGCCCAATTGGGTCATTTCATATTCCACTGTGGGAATTCCATCACACAGTTCAAATTTCAAGATGGCCAGAACTGTATTTCCCAATCCAGACAATACAGCCATTGATCCACCTTCCGGGATCAATCTTTCAGTTTTCACATATAACGGCTACCTTTCATCACCTGGGGACTTTTTCCCCAGCTAATTAATATATTGGATTTATTCTTATCCTTATTTTCCTTTAAATTATTAAAGTTGATACTGATAATCTTAAGTCAGTCATTAGCACCCTTTCTCTTTTCTTTCTTCACCTGTCAGTGGATATTGGTGGTCATATCCTTTACTATTTACATTGTTCTTTCTGGCAGGTTGAAACAGTGAATTGAGGATTCACTTGGTTGGCTTCTTGGGTTTTGGCTTTCTTTATCTTTGGCCTCTGGCTTCATTTTTATTATTCTTTGTTATCTTTGGCATATTTGTCCTTTCTCTTATTCCTGCTTAAGAAATATGTTCCGTAGTATTTCTTATCATCTTTTGGAGCCCTCCAGGTGAGTTCTTGATTCCTGAGTGCCAGGCCCTCTTGCTTCCATAAGAGCCCCTGTGACAGTGCCTTGATGACCTGTTGAAAAGTTGAAATAACCATTTGAAATTGCCGCCATTGGATTGCTTCTGAAAAAAGATGCATGATGGTGTATAACACCATATATGGCACTTTTGGTTATTGAAGGTTGAAGTGGGCCAAAGGTCTTTGGGAGTGATGCCAGGAGGATATGAATGAAATTTGGGTTTTGAAAGCTTCAGAAGTGACAAAGTGGTATTTGGGGTATTTGGCCAAATACAGCTAATACATCTTAAAAACTGTATTTGCGCAAAGTGCACAAAAGTGCACAAAATCCCCAAAACAGGAAATTCAGCCCCACAAGGCCTGATATGGCCTTTTGGGCATATTTCACATAATACCTGAGAAATATGGCCTAAATGGCTAAATACAGGTAAATGGGCAAAATGCCCAAAAACTGCGAAAACTTTATCTAAAGCTTAAAGAGCTAAATACAGGCTTTTGGGCTGTATTTCCCCTGTTGTATGGAAAATACCCAAGATGCCCAAAAGCACAGAGACAGCCTAGAATGGCTTGATGATTGTGAAGGCGCCAGGTTGGCCCGAGATGATCAAATGACCATTAAGGCCATAAGATATGACAATGGCTAATTTGGCCAATCATTATGGATATGGCATGGATATGGCATATTGAGGTCCAAGAGGGTGAATTTCCACGGTTGTGACAGAGGGTGCATTTTTAATACCAAAAGGCATTCTCAAATATTCATAATTACCCCAATGAGCAATTATTCTTAATAATTTCCTAGCATGAGGTGTCAAAACATTCTGATGGAAGCCTTTAAGAGAATCCATGGAAGTAATAAATCTTGGTTTGGATAATTGAGTCAAAGTCTCATGGATTCTAGGGATTGTATACCTGTCTGGAATAGTATAGGTATTCAGTGCTCTGAAATCACCAACCATCCTTGACTTACCATTGTGCCAAGTAATGATTACTGGAGTTGTGACTTCTACTTCCTCATTGTTTCCAACTTCTCTAAGAGCTCCCAGTTTCATTTGTTCATTAATATGACTTTCTAATGCTTCTCTAGTCTCACGGCTAGCTGGGTAAGCTGGTCTTCTTAATAGTGGAGGATAATGTCTTTCCAAATTAAGCATAATGTCCACTTCATGGCCTTTTATAGCTCCGAGTGGTTCATCATCTGAAGCAAAGGCTTTTGTATTGGAATAAAATTTCAATAAGTTCTTCCTTCATTTCTAGTGTTAATTCAGGGTTAATTTGTGCTTTAATCGATTGATCTGACACAAATTTTTTCTTTATTAACATCTTTTACTTGTTTAATGACAGTGATTTATCTTTTTTCTACAGGAAAAGCAAAGTTCTGTCTTTTATTTTCCCCTATAGTGAAAAAGCTGTATTTATGATTATTAATATCAATACCATAAATATTAAAGTAATAATTTCCAAGTATAAAGTGTTGTGAAGTACAATTATTCATAACAACAAATTCAACTTCTAATCTGATACTCCCTGCAGGATGAGGAAATATCATTTCTGCTTCAAATATACCCAAGGGGTGCATATTTTGGCTAGCACTGCTGAATTTTATACCTTCAATTGGCATTAGCTTGTCTTGCCAGTTGGTATAAATCTTTCCAAGATAGTTTTTTCCAACACAAGTTCAAAAAGCACCTGAGTCAAGATGTATCTTGGCTTCTGTGTTTTTTATCACAATATTAGTGATACAAGATGATCCAGCTGTATAACCTTTACCTCTGGCAGGCTTGGGGTTTTGAATTTTAGCATCTTGTACGTGTATGAGATCCATACATTCATCACTGTACTGTGGTAAATGAGTATGCACTTCTGTGACTTCAAAGGAAACATTAATATTTTGTATACTAAGTTCATCTGGTAATTCCTCCTCTTCAAAAGGCTCAGAATCACGTTCATGCACATGGACATCATTTGTTTCTTTTGTGTCATCTTTTTCAATTTCTATCTCATTGATTCTCGTCTTTTTACGACAAGTATTAGCCAAATGAGATGTAGTTCTACACTTTTGAAATTTCAAAGGAAGTCTTTCTTGTGGTTTATTTGGTTTTGAAATTGGTTTCCCACTAGTCTTGTTGTCTATTGGGGATTTATACAAATTTCTTCCAATTTTTGTTCTAGTAGGGATGTCCTCCATAGCATTGATATAATCTTCTGTAGAGCAAGGCTCAATACATCTGCTTCTTAAAGCATGCTCAAGGTCACCTCCAAACTTTCTTAATATCCTTTTATGTGCCATTGTTTCAGAAATATAAGGATGAAGGGCAGTCAATCTATTCTTCTGTTTGAGAAACCAAGACATGGGCCTGTCCCTCTCAATATTAAAAATTGCTTCTTCAAAAGAATTTTCTGTTTTAAATCTCCAGGAATCATTTTCCCATTTGGAAATAATTTGTTCTTTTCACCAAGGCCAATAATGTTTACCATGGTCTTCCCTCATTTTATAATACCATTTCTTTGCGCATTTGGTAAATAATGAGTGTAATCTGGCACTTATGTATTCATCTGGTATGCTAGAGTCTTCTTTGAACATATCAATTGTTTTCATAAATTCCATATGACTATATTCTCCTTCACCACTGAAGGTTGGCCATTCCTCTAATCTTGGAATGTCTTTAAAATCACAAGCAGTCTCCACTTCTGCATTACTTGAAACTGTATGATGTAAATCATTATTCAAGCTAAGCACATTTCTGTCAAGAACTGGTGTGGATTCCCTCGGCAATTCATTTCTTAGTGATATATCATTAATACTTGATTTAATGTCTTCTTTCAATTCAATTCTTGCTTTGTCACTTTTTTCCAATTGTTCTTGGAAAAGAGCTGCATTTTACGCAGTTGAGTTTTCCAAGTTTTGAACTTGTATTCTTAATTCCTTTAGCTGTCTAGTTATAAAAGAAATTGAATTGTCATCTGGTTGATTGAGTAAGGTAACTTTGGCCTCAATTCTTGCACAAATTTGTGTCAAAGAAACAATATTGTTTCCATTAACATTTTCAAGGCCAAAAATGGTCTTTTGTGTTTCTTTCACTTGTAATATCTCATTACCCAACTTCTGTTGGATGTACTCAAATGTTTTAAGCTTTGTCATGATTTATTTATTACAAGATTCAAATTGAGTTACACATTTTACAAGATCTATTTCTTTGGGAAAGATTGGTTCAATCTTTCCTCTTCCTTGTTTTTGAATTCCATTAGAGTTCTTGCCATATTGAACATATTGTCCATGGCTGTCTTCCCTTTCTTGGGAATTCTGTAGCTCTGAGGGTAAGGCTTGTTCCACTTGGGCTTTGCCTTACCCTTTGTCTTTTGCTTGCCCTTCTGATTGGTCTTTGGGGTTTTCTTGGGCTTGTTTGGCACTTGTTGAGGCGGATTTTTGCTGGTGGATGCTTGTGGAGCTTCCACTGGGGTGTTGCCCTTGCCTTGGGCAAACTTCTTCTTCTGATCCTCTGATAGCATGCTTTGGTTTTTCAACCAAGCTTTTATCTGTTGTACTTGTCCTTTGCAAGACATGGGTGTCCAACCCTTCAGAAGTTCCTCTATCTTTTCTGGCCCCACAAACTTCTTCACCTGAGCATATGAGTTCATGGTTCCTATTCAAAGACTTGGGAAAAGTTCCCACTTGTGCTGTTTTGGTGCGATAAACCAGTTTTTGTACTGACACTGGTATATCTCTACTGCTTCCTGTTGGAAGTGAGTCAGATCTAAAAGCAATAGCAGTAATGTCAGCTTCTGGACTTTCAATAAGAGTGTCAAAGTTGCTGGCTAACCTTTGGTAACTGGTGGAAGCTCTGGAATCCTCCATTTGTGCCTCTCCTCTGGGCTGACATTCTTGTCTTTTGGATTTGTGACTGGAACTTCCTGGTCCAGATACATTAGATTGGATGCAGTAATTGCTTCCACTTCTAGTAGGAGTCATTTCACGTCAATTTTAAGAATAAAATAGACTAAGAATGAATTAAATTCACCTGCTGGATGTTTGAAGCGTTCTTTTGTTATTAAGCCCCTTGGTGCTGTGCTAGTTTGAATTTGAATACTAGACTCCGAGGCTTCAGAGTCTGAAGAGCTTTCTCTGATGGATTACACTAGAGAAAAAGGAAAATATAAGTTATTTTATCAAACAATAAATATAACTTATAAACTCAACTTATTGGATAAATTTGGTTAAATGTAATTTATGGCAAATTAAGTCAAAAGTAAAGAAAAATGTCTAAGATGCAAGAAAACATGTTTTTTAGTAAAAATTTTTGTTTTCAGAAATTCTTTATTAGATTTTTTATTCTCTTTAAAAAAAATAATGATTATGCAATTAAAAAGTTATTGATCAAAATGGTATTATTCTTCACTTTATACCAGAATAACTCAAAGAGAAAATTGCAAGTCTGTGATGTGAAAAATACACTATTTAGACAAAAGAGATTTATTCCAAGTCACTGAATATTATATTGTTTCAAACAATATTCTTAAGAAAAAATAACTTCATTGATATTATAAGGATTATTTATAGATGATAACTCCCAAAAAAGCCAATATTACAATAAATATGGCAAATTTACGTCAACAAATAGTAAAATAAGGTCTAGAATATGATTTATGTCCCAAAAATTGGTTGAAATTATGGCCAGGCCCCCAAATGTAAGGTTTGTATATGAAATGCTTGATAATAGTATCAATATCAACAGTACTATGACTGTCCTCAGTAGAAAAATATAATATAATAAAATATTATAACCACAAATTTAAATATAATTATAAAAAATAATTATATAAAAAAATAAATTTAATTATTATTATATAAAATAATAAAAAAATTTTAATAATTATAATAAATTATAATTATTCTATTATTGTTATAGTCACTGAAAATTATAACAATAAGAAGTGTAAAGCTCTTAATGGGACAATTACACATGGAAAATATAAATATTTAACCACTTATGAATAATATAGATATTATTTATAAAGGAATTAAAACACACACTGTTCAGAAATGATTCTTATAGAAAAATTCTATATAAAAAAACTAATAATAGATAAAAAATGTAGAATCTTAGAAAAAACTTACTTATAATATGAATTTAATACAACAAGTCAAATACGACAGCTGGCATATTGAAAGAGTATTATAAGTTGAAAACATGTCAAAAATCAATAGCTTAAATGATAAAAGAACTTCTTATGATTAAAATTATGATTAAAGAGTTGTTAAAAGGAATTTGTGGGTTTAAAAGAGATGTAAGATGATAATTGTATAATATAAAATATATCATTGATGATTACAACAATAATCTGAATTCTATGATTTCAATTCCATAATTTACAATTAATAAAGAATAAATTGGTTAAGAATTACTTTTAATAATAAGAGTTTATAAATAGCAAAACTTTACCTTTTTAAATTTCTAATATGATTGGCTTGATTAATGATGATGGGCAAAAACAGTGATGAAAAGACACTTTTTTATGTCTACAGAGCAACTCTAATGATTCATAATGAATATAGAGGGCGTGCTCAGGTCAAAACTGAAAAACCATTCTTAAAAATAAAGCGCTTAGCTTAAGGTAACTTATTTTTCAATTCCAATTTAAAGTTACCAGTGTTATTCTTAACTCCAACTAACTTTAATCCTCTTTTCAACTAATTATTTTAAGTTTTAATAAAAATTGAGTTTTTTTATATGAAAGTTAATCAGATGAACAACTTAAAGATAGAGCTGCAAGCAGAAATCTCTTAAACTCAATTTTTAATTAATTTTTAAAGAAATTATAATTTTCTTTGAGCTTAATTAAAAGAGTAGATTTCCAGGCTAATTAACCAGGAAGCTTATTATAAAGAATACTTAAAATTTAATTTATACATAAATAATATGAAGCTGTGAGTTGTCTGAAATCTTCAAGCAAATCAATTATTAATTGGATTTTTAATGAATTTTTGAAGTTATTGCTATTTTTCCACATAAAATAGCAATACACACTAAACCTTAACTTTTGATAAGGTTTTAATGCTTGTAACCTTACAGTTTTAAGCTTATTTAAGCTTTTTGAGCATAATCAAGTTTTTACAGTTCTTAAAACCTTAATTTTAAGCCTTCATATAGGGATTTACACTATGGCAGCTTGAAATTCCTGTCCAATTCGGGATAAAACCAGTTTAAGCTTTAAGGTTGGATCAAAGTCTAATCTTAAAGTTTAAATAAGGTTGAAGATCCTCCAATACAGGTGGACAACCTTAACTGAATTGTTGCAGATCCAAAAAGTTAGGTACCCTAACTCTATTTGGTCTTTTTCCTTTGTCCCATCTTTTTGCGTGGATTTTGCCCTTTTATTTATGTAAAGCCGTACTATGGGCTTAAACCCTTTTAAATTGAGCCCACACAGGATTTACATCCTGTATGGCAAATCCTTGGCCAATTCAGTAAATATACACAACATCTCAATTTTAACTAAAATTTTGGTAAGATTGGATAAACCTTATGCAACTTTAAATTTAAGCTTATTTAAGCTTAAATCTAACAATTTTAAAAAAATGTTAAAAAATTTACATTAGTACTGTGAGTTTCTTGAATCTTCCAATAACATAAGAAATAAGTATTTTTGGGTATAACACCCTATGGGTGTACCCTAGGTTATTTTTGGTGTAGAATTCAAAAATGAAATAATGTTCATAACTTTGTTTATCCAAAAAAAAATTATACTGATTTTTTGTTATTTTCTATTTTAAATTCAATTAAAAAGTCTTTTGAAGACAAATTTAACTGTTTATAAAGTCCTTTGTGGGCTTATGGGTATGTTATATGTACCTCACAGGCTCACATTTACCCTACTATTTATTTCAAACCAGCCTTTTTTTGACATGTCTCTTGAATATTTCAAATCTTCCAAATGATTTTGACTTGAAAGTAAGGAAATATATGTAGCTAAATCAAGAATTTGGTCAGGTTGAGTCTATGTAGAAGTATTAATTAGGGAATTTACAACTTCAACTTTGACTGTGACATACAATAAAAGGTTTAAAATAAATGTTTTGATAGAGAATAAGAATTTTATAATAAAATTAAATGGCTTTACTATTATGATTCAGTGGTGGTGAGGGCTGTTGAAAGCCCTGGGTGCAGCTTTACCTGTTGGATGACAATAATAAAGACTACAATAATTAATATTCATAATTATACCTGGTTATTTTCCAAGAGCATAACTGTTTTTGACAGCTTTACTATGTAAGAATTTAAGAGCAGGATGTGGAAAGCTTTTCTGGCTGTGAAAAGCCCTCCTTTTATCTTGAAATGGGGTGGAAAGGCTTGTTAGACCTTTCCACATAGAGGAAGTGAAGATTTTTTCACTCTCTGAGACAGGCTCGTGGTTTGAAAAAGGCCTTTATAGCCTGTATTGGGCTCAGATGTGGTTTTGAAACCACATCTGGACAGATTTTACCAATACAGGGTGAAAATATTCATCTGGGGACCACATAGCCTTCTTCTGACGTGTATGACATGTAGAATGCTGTACAGACGCTGTATGGCACCCCATTATTGACAGACCTATGAGGTATTGAAGTAAAAACATGCTTCTTCATCTGTTTGACACCTCATAATCATGTTTATGGGATATCATCCCATGGTAACGCTGTATTGGCCAAACTGTGGGATTTTGACCTTAAACAGCCATAGCTTTCTGGGTTCTTGAGATATCATCCTCAAAGCTGGCTCAGTGTGTAGCCCTATATGTGTTTTACACAATGATACCTTATTTGATATGGCTATCATTAAATATGGCAAGGTTATCTCATGTACAAAATATTTTGTACATATGCGTGTTTTAGACAAAAGCTGTATTGGGCTTGTTTTCCCCATAACTTTTTTTCTACCTGAGATATGATGAAATGGATGAAAACATCAAATAGTCCTGATTGTGCCCTTTCAAAAATGACCCCACTTTAGGTATCTCAAACTAAAACTGTATAAGTTAGATGAGAGGTGAATGTTTTGTTCACCCTTATTTGGCCTGAATTTGACCATAACTTCTGTAATACTGGTGCTAGCTCAGTTTGGCTGGTACCATTGTATATCCCTGACTTAGAGATTCATTTTGAATACCCATTTGATTTGGTCAAGCCTCTTACTCTTCATTTCACATGAGAGGTGAAAATTAAGGTTTATGCTCAGCAACAACTTTGAGAAGGAATAACTTTGTTATTATTTGTTTTATGATGATGGGACTTGTATGTTTTGAAAGGACTGAGTTTCCTCTTTCTTTTGATACCTTTTGAAATCATTTGGTGCAGCTCCATGTTTTGGTGGTATCTTGGCTATACCATTGGTTTATGGTATTTTGGCTGTCATACTTGTGCTCTGGTTTTAAGTCTTGAGTCACAGGCTGACATTCCCTCCCTCTAAAAAAGGTTCATCATTTATGAGACTGTTCAGTCCTTCTAGAGGCTCTGAATCTCCTTAAATGAAGGTTCCCATCTGGTATGGCATCTTCTGCCAACCATTTGTCCTTATCAGCTGTTTGGTTCTTGAATCTGACTAAATATGGTCTTTCATCCTTTCCATTGAGTATGATCTTCCTGGACCTGATGATTTTGCTCACAGGTCCAGGGAAATCTTCCACTTCCACTATCTCTGGTGGTGTGGGGTCCTTCCTCCTGGAGGGGAATTTGTCCTGCTCTGTTTGGAAGTATGGCTTGACCAAACTTACTGGAAAGACTGGGTGCTTCCTGGAAAATTCCTCTAAAATTTTGACTTCCACTACATTCTTTCCTATCAGCTTAATGATATTGAAGGGCCCTACAAAGGAGTCTCTCATCTTCTTGGGTCCTTTAAGATTATTAAAGTTTAGTGTAGACACTAGTACCTGATCCCCTTCCTTAAAGTCAGGTTCCATTTGTGTCTTGTCCCACCTCTGCTTATTACATTCTTTTGCCTCAGCTATGCATTTGGCAGCTGTGTCACAAGCCCTCTTCCACATGTCATGGAAGTCCTTGGCTGTGGGTTGGATGGTCAGAAGATTCTTCTTCAAGTGATCCACAGGCAACAGGGGATTCCACCCTTTCTCTACCAGTGCAGGTGTTTTTCCTGTGTAAGAATGCAGAATTGTATTATAAGCCAGTTGAACAGCTGGTAGAAGGGTAACCCAGTCATGGGTTTATCCCTCATGGTCCCTATATCCCATGCCATAGGCATAGAACCTTCTAAGGATTTCCTCCATTGTCTGGATCATCCTTTCAGCTAGGCCATCTGTTTGTGGATGGTAAGCTGTGTAAAATGTAAGCTTGGTGCCACGCATGTCATACAAGTTGGTCCAAAATTTAGATGTGAATTTTGGGTCCCTATCACTAATGATGATTTTAGGGACTCCACAGGCAGATATGATGTTATTCCAGAATAACAGAGCAGTATCCATGGCTGTGTCCTCTTTGTGGCATGGTAGAAACCTCATACTCTGGCTGAACCTATCAACTATGATTAAGCAGGAATTGTAGTTTTCTTTGCCCCCTGGGAGAAGTCCTGTGACCCAATCAAAATTGATGGTTTCCCATGGGTGTTTGGGTTCCTCTCTATGTTGAAGTAACCCATACTTCTTGCCATGTTTCCTATTTTCCTGTTGGCATCTTTCACAAGTCTTGATGTATTCACTCAACTCTTGTTCCCACTTCGGCCACCAAGCTGTGCTTTCTACCCTCTCTTTGGTCCTGTCCTCACTCATGTGTCCCATATAGGGGCAGTCATGGCATCCGTGCAGGAGAAGGGAGATGTGGTCTCTGTCTAGCACTGTGAGTGCACTTGTGTGCTTCTCTCTGTGGTAAAGCAGGCCATCTACAAGGAAGAACTTGTTATTCTCATAGGCCCTCAACCAGGGTTCTTCCAGCTGGGATTCCAGGTCTGGGCTCCTGTATTTTTGTTGAAGGAGTTGTAGTAATATGCCACACTGTTTGTGTTTGGCATAATACTTCAGTACTGCACTGAAAAATTCATTGTGCAATTCTGAGGAGCTTATTCCCAGTATGGGAGTTTCTGTTCCTTCTGAATCAGTGTTCCCACTGTCAAGGGTGCCACTTCTTATTGCCCATTCAGAGAGTCTGTAGTTCTTCCTCCTATCTATTTCCATGAAATGGATAGGGATCTTGGATTCAACTTCACAGTCATAAGCTGGATTTCTGCTGAAATTATCCAGTGGCCATCTGCTAAGGCCATCTGCATTGGTATGACTTTTACCTTATTTGTATATGATGGTCATATTCCCTCTATACTCCTGGATGGCTATTTGCCATCTTAGCATGTGTCTATTTGTAGTCTTCATGTTCAGTAAAGACTTCAAGGCAGTGCAGTCTGTGTATACTTCAAAGACTGCACCCTCCAGAAAATAATGGAGTTTTTCCAGAGCCCAGAATAGGCATAGACGTTCAGTCTGGCTGGCCCCATACCTGGCTTCTGAATCTTTCAGTTGCCTAGAGATGTAACATATTTCTTACTCTCTTGGTTCACCATCCACAATTTTCCTTTGGTGAAGGGCTTCTCCTAATCCTTGGGTACATGCTGCATCTATTTATAACTTGAATGGTAGTTCAAAGTCAGGAAAGATGAGCACAGGTGCATTTGTGAGTTTATATTTGATCCTCTCATATGCATCCCTCCTTTCCTTGGTAATTTCAAAAACCACATCTTTCAAACATAACTTGTATAAACTACTATTTATGTGGGAAAAATTCTTGATGTGGTTTCTATAGTAGCTAGCAAACCCAAGGAAAGATTGCATCTCTTTGATTCTCTTTGGTACTGGCCTTTGAAGTACTTCTGCTACTTTATTCTGGTCAATTGCCAGACTAAGACCTGAGAATTTATGTCCTAGAGCTGGTAGCTCTTGTTGGCCCAAAATTACACTTTTTCAGTGAAATTTTCAGATTGATGGGTGTACATTTACTTAGCACTCTGTCTATGTATTGTACATGGTCTTCCCATGTCTCTGAGTTTATAATGATATCATCAATATATACCACCATCCAGCCTTCCAATATTTCTTCTCGAAATATTGTGTCCATCATCCTGTGGAAGTGGGCTGGTGGATTTTTGATGCCAAAGGGTATCCTGGTATCCTCATATATGCCCATATGGAATATTATTCTGAGCAATTTCATGGAGTTTGGTTTAACTCCATTTTGGTGGAAGCCTTTCTGTGAGCCTGTGAGGTATGTATAACATACCCATAAGGCCACAAATAACTTTATAGACAGTTAAAATTGTTTTCAACAGACTTGCTAATTGAATTCAAAATAAAAAATAACAAAAAGTAAGTATAAATTTTTTTTGTATAAAAAAAGTTATAAATATTATGTCATTTTTGGATTCCACACCAAAAGTGTAAGGTGTGGATATGAAACTTTGATTAAAAATCAAGTACTTTTCCTGTCCTCAAAATTTGTATAAGGTAAAATTTAGTTAAAAATAGTATGAAATATTATTCTTAAGAGAAAACACGCCAATTTTATTGTTTATAACTTTATTAGTATAAAACAATAATATAAAAATTTATTGTTTTACCAACAATAAAGATTTATCCCAAAAAATACTCTACAAGAGATATTTTAAGGCTACAAAAGAAATTTCTTCAAGAGCAATTTCAATTGGAATTAATTGAGCAAAGAACTGCAAGCAATTAATTAAAGAACAAAGTCTTTAAAAGGAATATTGAAGAGAAAACACGCCCAAAAGTGACCAGAGTGAATTTGGAAACAAAGTGACAAAGTTTACAGTGATGAAAGATGCTTTAATTCACTTTTGGGGTGGTTCAGGGGTAAAAATGATTATAAGAGTTACAAACAATGATTATAATGATTTTTCCACGTGGTTAAAAGGATTAAAATGATTTGAAAGTGGTGGTTGGAATCTTTGACTGATTGGTTTAACAGTTTTAAACTAATTAATAAAAGGAAAAGATTCTAACATGAAGAGAAAAGTGGGGCAAAGAAGACATTCTTTTATAGCCATCAATTCTCTTACTCCAAAAGTAAAATTTACTCTTGTCAGTCGTGAAAAACAGTCTGACAACAGAAAAGCCAATTATGGCATCATTGAACCCTGGTTTAGGCCAAAAAAGGGCTGGTTTAAGCCATTTTTAGCCATTTTTAGCCATTTTAGACCCTTAAATCAGCCATTACTATAGCAATACCAGGCCTAGAGCCTTCAAAACACGTCAGAATGTGTGTCAGAGGCGTAGAAACCAGTTAAAACTGTTTTTATTATGATTGTTTTATCTTAAGGGTAGTTTTACCCTCTTGGCAACAGCTAAAACTACCCCAGTTGGTATCAAAACCTCATCATCAATTGAGTCCACAGACCCTGTAACTCAATTCCAGGCCAAAAGTGATGAACTTTTGCGTGAATTTTGACATCCCACGCCTGTCAGCAAGGATTTTGGGGGTCTAGCTCCCCCTTAGAGCTGGAGTTCCTTTTCCCCCCCAATATAATCTTTCCAATTTATTTTTCCTTTAATTCCTCATCATGTATTATAATTGTACTTTACATATGTAATTCAATTCAATTGTACAGTACAATACAGTAATAATTGACACCTCATATGTAAATCAAAGTTCACTTATGTAATACATGCGCACATTTTGACATTTCAATTGAATTCAATTGAAAATACTTCAATTCCTCATAACTTCTAAACTAAACACAACACCTCAATTTTAACATAAAAATTGATGGTTAACACCACATGTGGTGTGAATTAAATTAAGGTTTTGAGGATTTTCAACTTTTGTATTGAAAATACTAATAACTTAATTTAAGCTTATTTAGAGTTGAGTTACAAGAATTTCACTCAGAGGTGTCCCCACCTGATTTTTTATGAGGAATCCAATGGTGAAATAAATTTTATAT
Organism: Austropuccinia psidii; assembly: GCA_023105745.1. Taxonomy (NCBI): domain Eukaryota; kingdom Fungi; phylum Basidiomycota; class Pucciniomycetes; order Pucciniales; family Sphaerophragmiaceae; genus Austropuccinia; species Austropuccinia psidii. The sequence continues at coordinate 7,866,106 of JALGQZ010000018.1, forward strand.
GTTTATTTATTGGATAAAAAGTTATAATAAATTTTATTTAGCTTTTTTCCAAATTTATTTATTTTTTCACAATTTTGTTAAAATTTCATTTTTACTTAATTTTTTCAAGTATAAATGTAATTTTATATTTACAAAATTTAATGTATTTTTTATTTTTAGATTATAATTAATTTTTTATTTTTAATATAATTTTTATATTTATATTTTGATTTTTATTTTAATAATATAAATAAATTTTTTCTATTTATATTAATATGTTATTTTTTATATTTGTGGTCTTTTGGGTATATGAAATTACCTCTAAGGCTCACAAAAAATAACCTAGGGTACATCCATAAGGTGTTATACCCAAAAACACTTATTTCTTATGTTATTAGAAGATTTAAGAATCTCAAAGTAATAATGTAACTTTTATAAGATTTTTTTAAAATTGTTAAATTTAAGCTTAAATAAGCTTAAATTCAAAGTTGCATAAGGTTTATGCAAACCTACCAAAATTTTTGTTAAAATTGAGGTGTGGTTTATATTTACTCAATTGGCTAAGGATTTGCCATAAAGAATGTAAATCCTGCGTGAGCTCAATTCAAAAGGGTTTAAGGCCATAGTATGACTTTAAATAAATAAAAGGGAAAAATCCACGCAAAAAGGTGGGACAAAGGAAAAAGACCAAATAGAACTGGGGTACCCAACTTTTTGGATCTTCAAGGATTCAATTAAGGTTTTCCACCTGTATTGGAGGATTTTCAACCTTATTTAAACTTTAAGATTAGACTTTCATCTAACATTAAAGCTTAAACTGGTTTTATCCCAAATTCGACAGGAATTTCAAGCTGCTAGAGGGTAAATCCCAATATGCAGGCTTGAATTCAAGGTTTTAAGAACTGTAAAACCATAATTTATCTTAAACAGCTTAAATAAACTTAAATCTTTAAGTTTAAAAGCATTAAAACCTTATCAAAACTTAAAGTTTGGTGTGTATTGCTATTTTACGTGGAAAAATAGCAATAACTTCAGAAATTCATTAAAAATCCAATTCTTAATGCATTTGCTTGAAAATTTCACACAGCTTACAATTTCATATTATCTACATATAAACTCAATTTTAAGTATCTTTTATAAATAAATTTCCTTGGTAATTAGCCTTGAAATTTACTCTTTTCATTAAAGCTCAAAGAAAATTATTATTTCTTTCAAAATTAATTCAAAATTGAGTTTAAGAGATTTCTGCTTGAAGCTCTATTTTTAAGTTGTTCATGTGATGAGCTTTAATATAAATAAGCTTATTTATATTAAAAACTTAAAATAATTAGTTTAAATGAGGATTAAAGTTACATTGAGTTAAGAATAACCCTGTTAACTTTAAATTGGAATTAAAATTAAGTTACCTTAAGTTAAGAACTTTATTTTTAAGCATGGTTTTTCAGTTTTGACCTGAGCACGCCCTCTGTATCTATTATGATACATGAGAGCTGCTCATCACTGGTTTTGTCCATCATTCATCATCAATCCAATCATATTAGAAATTTAAACAGGTAAAGTTTTATTAAGTATAAAATCTTATTATTAAAATAATTCTTAAGTTATTTTATTATTTATTAATTAAAATTAAAGAATTGAAATCATAGAATTTAGATTATTGTTGTAATAACCAGTAATGCATTTTATTATATAAAGTCAAATCATCTTAAATATCTTTTAAAATCCACAAATTCCTCTTAAGAAGACTTTATTCTTAATTTTTATTATAAAAAGTTGTTTTATCTTTAAAATTATTGATTTTTGGCGTGTTTTTTACTTATAATTATTATTTAATATAATAACTGTTGTTGTTTGACTTGTTGTATTAAATAAATATTATAAGTAAGTTTTCTCTAAAGTTCTATATCTTTTTTTATCTAGTATTAGTTTCTTTATATAGAATTTTTTTTCTATAATAATCATTTCTGCACAGTGTGTGTTTGATTCTTTTAATAAATAATATTTATATAATTTATAAGTGGTTAATATTCATATTTTCCACGTGTAATTGTCTCATTAAGAGCTTTACACTTCTTATTGTTATAACTGTCAGTGACTATAACAATAATAGAATAATAATTTTTTTATTATTAGATTTTTATGATAATAATTCAATTTTTTTTTTTATATAATTATTTTTAATAATTATATTTAGATTTGTGGTTATAATATTTTTTCATATTATATATTTTTACTGAGGACAGTCATAGTACTCTTGATTTTGTTACTATTATCAAGAGCTTCATAGACAAACCTTACACTTTCATACAATCCATGTTGCTTATGTATTTGGCTTTTTCCAGTTTATCCAAGGCATAAGGTATCCTAGGTATGGGGTACCTGTCTGCTTTGATGTAGTTGTTCAGAGCTCTGAAGTCTCCACACAGTCTAGACTTGCCATCATGCGAGGTGATTAGGACAGGATTGGTTATTTCCACTGTTTCATTATGTCCAATCTTTCTGATGACATCCATGTACAGGAGCTCATTGACATGTTTTTCAATTTCTTTCCTGGTTTCCAGACTTACTGGATAAGGAGGGCTCCTGCGCACGGGTGGATAAGGTCTTTCCACATCCATATATAGTTGTTTATCTTGTCCTTTGATCTTACCTAGTGGCTCTTTACCAATGGCAAATGCTGTGTCACAGGGGCTCTTGGACAGAAATACAAGAGTGGCCTGGCACTCAGCAATCAGGGAACTCACTTGGAAGACTCCAAAAGAATAAAGAATAAAAGTAATAAGAATGAATTCCTCTAAAAGATATGCAGGTACAAGATGAGATGCAAGAGAGGAAAGGGAAGCCAAATGGCCAAAGAGCCAACCAAGTAAGTCCTTAATCACTGTTTCAACCTGCCAAAAATGAATAATGGAATTAGTAAGGATATGACTACCACATATCCATTGACAGGCGAAGAAAGAGAAAGAGAAAAAGTTCTAAACGGCTGACTTAATAATATCAGTATTTGCTTAACTAAAATGAAAAGAAAATAAAGATAAAATAAAATCAAAGTATATTAATTAACTGTGGAAAACCCCCCAGGGTGGAAAGGGTAGCCGGTATATGTGAAAGGTTGGGAGCTTGAGTTCTTCAGGCTGAAAACTGATCTTTATTGATCCTTGAGGCTGTATTGATTGTTTTGGGAATTGATACAGCTGGCTAATATTGAAATTGAATTGGGTTGAATGAATTTCCCATTATTTAAAATGAAATACAGTTCTTGATGGATCCAGACTGTATTGAAATGAATATGGTTGCCAAGATGGATTGAGTGGAGCTTTGACACTTGACAACTTCTTTTTGGCACTGCCTCTTGAATACACTTGAGAATGAATTGACAGTATTCCCTTGGAAGGAATAACCAATGACTGCTTGATGGCGTCATTGGTCTTTGACTCTGAAACACTTGCTCTTGAGCCTTGATGATTCCTCTGAATGATTGGGTGCCTTGATGATGTGATGAGATGTTGGAATGTTGAAAAAACCATTTGATATTGCCACCATTGAATTGCTGTTGAAAAATGATGCACAATGATATATAACATCATTTATGGCATATTGATTGATTGGCAAGAAGATTACGTCCAAAGGTCTTGAGGTGGAAAGGCAGAGGGGAAAGCGATGGATGTGATGGCTTCAGAGCTTGGAAAGGTGTTTCTGGGCCCTTTGGGGTTTTTTGGCCACTTTTGGGTTCTGAGCCAAAAACTGGCCCAAAAGGCGGGAAAGTGTCTTTTGGACACTTTGCGTCAAAGTCCGCAAAATGCGCAAATGCGCAAAAATGCGCATTATGAGCCCAAATGGCCAAAAACAGCCATTTGGGCCATTTCCCCTGATTTTGAGGGAAATTACCAGAAATACCCATTTGGGCATAAATTGCCGCTATGGGTTCTGGATTGAGGTGAAGGGCCATGAAGGCCCCAAAACACAAATGGCCATAAATGGTGCATAAGATAAAGCTGTGGCCATATTTGTCACTGGTGATGGATATGGCCAATTGGCCATAAAAGAACTGTGGCTTGATATGCCATATGGGGATCCAGGGAGGTGAATTGCCATGGTTGTGACAGTACCCCCCACCTTAGAATGGTGAGCTCCTGAGCACCAATACAAGGTGAAGCCTGTTGAGGCTATTGGAAAGATTTTGAGGAAGTGATTCAAGAGGATTGATTAAGATAAAAAATTTGACAACTGATATTAAAAATTTCACATTTGATGCAGGACTTGCTTGATCTTCTTTTGACATTGGCTTCATGATTTCAATTTAATTTTGAAATGAATGAAAATTGTTTGACGTGATAATTGACGTGATAAAAGAAAATTTAAAATGAAAGTAAAATAGAAATAAAGAATGAAAATGAAAATAAGAAAAGAAAAAGAAAAATGAATTGAATCTTGAGGAGGTTCCAATCTTCATCACGGAGGTTGATAACTGATTTTGAAATTGGCCAAGGACCTGGAAAGATAAATTTGATGCCAGGTACTCACAAATTGGCCAAGGTGATGTTTTGACAAGATTTTAGACCCCTCAGGGAAGTGCACACCAGGAGAGGAACTTACTTTTGGTAGTTACCACTCCCGCCAGTGCCATAAAAATAAAAAAAAACAAAAATGTTGAAGGAATGAATTTGAATTTGGAATCTTGGAAATGAATTGAAAGGTGAATGGCCCATTGTCCCAAGTGAAAATGGCCATAAGATTGGAAATGAAGTTGAAAGCCATGCCAAAGATCTGTGTCCAAAACTGCAAAGTGCTCACAGAGTGGCAAAGGTGATGCTTACAACAAAAAGAGTAGAATACCCCTAAAGGTGCATACCAGGAGTGGGACTTACTTTTGGTAATTCCTCTCCCCACCAAGAACCATAATGAATCAAGCTTTTGAAGAATTTGGCCCAGGCTTGTCAGGATATAATGAATGAAAATCTTTGACAAGTTCAGGACAATTCTTGAGGTTTTTGGTTGGTTCCCAAGTGGATCTTTCTGGGTCTTTACTGAAACCTTTCCATTCCACCAGATACCATAGCTTTCCTCTCTTGAGCTTTGAGTCCAGTATTTGAGAGACTTCCCATTCTTCTTCTTCTTCAATGATTATTGGAGGAGGAGGCTCTTGATGCCTATTTGGGATTGTTGACGTCTTGACTGGTTCCAAAAGGGAAATATGGAAAACTGGGTGGATGGATTTCCATTGAGATGGAAGCTTGAGGTGGTAGGCATGAGTGCTGACTTTCTTCAAGATTGGAAAAGGACCCAGCCATCTTTCAGACAGCTTTTTGGTGGTTCTGGTTGATTTTATGTTCTTGGAAGAAAGCCATACCATGACACCAGGATTGAAAACAGGTGGACTTGCTCTACTTTTATCTGCATACCTCTTAAACCTGTTTATGGCAACTTCAAGTTCTCTCTTGACATCTTGCTGTACTGATTGGATTTTTGTTAATAACTTTCCAGCCGGAGTGTCTTGAGTGATGTCAACTGAGTCAAAATGAGGATATATTGCATAAACAGTGAAAAACGGTGATTGTTTTGTTGAAGAGTGGTCAGAGTTATTGTAGGCAAATTCAGCCAGAGGGAGCCAGGTGTTCAAATCATCTTGATGATAACTGACATACATCTGAAGGTACTGTTCTAGTATCTGATTTACCCTCTCTGTCTATCCATCAGTTTCTGGATGATAAGCAGTTGACAAGTCTCTTGAAATCTTGAGCTTCTGACAAAGGTTGGTCCAAAAGGAAGAAACAAAAAGAGAACCTCGATCACTAACAATGCTTGAAGGAAGGCCAAGCTTTGAGAAAATATTCTTGATTAATAAATGGGCCAAATATAATGAAGTGATTGAAGCTATTGTTGGAATAAAAACCGCCATTTTTGAGAATCTGTCCACTGAGACTAAAATTGAATCAAAGGAATTGGACAGTGGCAATTGAGTGATGAAATCCATTGAAAGACAAATCCAAGGACCACTTTGAATTGGAAGAGGCTTGAGGAGTCCAAACTTCTTGTGATGAATATTTTTGTTTCTTGAACACTGTTGACAGGATGATACATAATCCTTGATAAATTGAGTCATGCCGGACCAGTGGAAATCCCGCTTGACAAGTTTGAGAGTCTTCTCTTGGCCAGGGTGTCCAGCTAGAGGAGAGTCATGCCGCTTTTGAAGTATATTGAGTTGAATTGTGGGGTCATTTGGGACCACCACCCGATCTTTGAAAAGGAGAATTTTGGAAGAGGAATAAAGAGAATAATCTTGGACAGATTTACCTTCACCCAAATCTTGAAGGACACTTCTATATTGAGAATCTTGCCACACTGCCTTCTGAATTGAATCAATCAAATTTGAAAATGAATCCACCTTGACTGCAAAAAACTTTGAGGCTTGAATTTCATCTTGCTTGATTATCTTCTGATAGTTCATTGGATTCTTGCTGATGAAGTCCTCCCCCCTCTCTGGGTAAACGTTGTCCCGAGGTGACAAGGCATCTGGAAGGGTGGCCAAGCGGCCAGGGCGGTAAGTGATTTAGAAATGGAATTCAGATAAAAATTCAGCCCAGCGGGCTTGACGGCGAGTGAGAATATTAGAAGACATAAAATATTGAAGAGATGAATGATCGGTGAGAACTTCAAAAGGGGAAGAAATAGAAAGAAGAAAAGCTCTCCAGCGCTTGAGATCCCAGACTATGCCAAGGAGTTCCTTGTCATTAATCTCATAATTGAGCTCAGCTGGGAGATGCTTGCGGCTATCAAATGCAATGGGATGTTTTCCTGAGTCAGAGACCTGACTCAGTACAGCACCCAAGGCATAATCTGATGCATCGGTCTCTACAATGGTGTGTAGAGAAGGATTGAAATGAGAGAGGATTGGAGCAGTGGGGTATGCCTCCTTGAGTTGATGAAACTGTCTAAGAGCTTCCTCATTGAGGGGAAAATGGGAATCTTTCTTGAGGAAACTAGTGAGTGAACTAATCTTCTTTGAATAATTCTTGATGAAACGGTGGTAAAAATTGGCAAAGCCAAGGAATGATTGAAGAGCCTTGAGGTTTCTTGGAGGTGGCCAATTGAGAATTTGCTGGACTTTTGCTTGGTCCATCTTGAGGCCTTCAGAAGAAACAACATAACCTAAATACTCTACACTAGAAACATGGAATAGGCACTTAGACGCCTTAGCAAAGAGGTTATTGGCTCTGAGTCTGGAAGGAGCAGTGGACACATGAGTGACATGTTCTTCCTCAGATTTGGAAAAGACCATGATGTCATCCAAATAAACCACAACATAAACATCAAGAAGATCATAAAAAATATCATTGACAAGATTTCAAAAAGAAGCAGGAGCATTGGTAAGCGCAAACGGCATAACCAAGTACTCATAACTACCATATTTGCTTCTAAAACAAGTCAAATGTTCATCACCTTCCTTGATTCTGAGAAGGTTATATGCACCACACAAATCAATCTTGGAGAAGATAGAAGAACCATTGAAAAGAGTGAGAAGCTGATTCATAGGAGGACCAGGATACTTGTTCTTCCTAGTAACAGCATTGAGTTTGCGGTAATCAACACACAAATGGAGGCCACCATCTTTCTTTTTGACAAAAAGAACAGGTGCTCCTGTAGAAGAGGAGCTTGGCCAGATGAAACCTTTCTCTACATTCTCTGAAATGTAGGCCCTGAGTGTATCTGACTCTTGGTTTGATAAAGAGTAGATCACCCCAGCTGGAGGTAGAGACCCCTCCAGCTCGATATGATGATCACAGGCGCGGTGAGGAGGAAGTTTCTCTTCTTTCACCTTGGAAAATACATCCAAGTATTGGTGATAAACAGAAGGAACAACCTTCATCACAGTTTCTATTTCTTCTGGCTCTTCCTCTTCATACCACAACTCCTCCAGGGAGTCATGATAAGATGAAGGAGGAAAGTCCATATTCCCAAAGAAGAGATGAAGTGAAGATACAGAATTATCTTCTCCAACATCTTGAATCTCTTTGAAGACTTCATCTCTAGATGATAGTAGTGACTAATGGGAATTAAGGGAAGGAATATGGACAGAAGACAGAAATGATGGTGTTCTAGAATCACCAACCAGAGCTGCACATGATTTGGCAGAAGAAGAATCATTACTAAAAGAAATTGAAGCATAATTATAGTCCTTATGATCAGAATTAAAGGTGATCAATCCTTGCCTCCAATCAATAAACGGATTAAAATGATTATGAAAGTCAAAGCCCAATATGAGGTCTTCTCCCTTGGGAGTATCAATGACTAAAAAGTCCCATTCAAAGCTTGGGAAGGAAGGGAGCTCAACCATATATTTAGTATTTTGAGTCACAAATAAAGAAGGAGACTCAGAGGAGTCAAGAATAATAAGGGGAATCTTCTCCGGGAGTTCTGACATGGTCAAAGAATACTTGTGAACAAACTGCTTTGCAATAAATGAGTTGGTAGCACCAGAATCAATGAGAATACTGTAAAACATATCAGAGAGAGAAGAAAAAACAAAAAATTTAAGAGAATTTTTGACACCAGTATTCAGAATGCACAATTGTTCTCTGGATGGAAAACTGTGAAGACCATTGAACACAACATGATCTTCACTCAGGCTTTTCCCTGGCTGGGAAATTTGCCTGACGGTTGGGTAAGCTTGTTTTGAGGCCTTTTGAAACAGGACTCAAGACTATGCTTCCCACCACAATAGGTACAAAGACCCTCCTTGATTCTTCTTTCTTTTTCAGAGTTCATGAGCTTGAAATCTTTATTCAACAAAGAAGAATGGGGCTTGTCCCTCTTCTGAAAATTCCTCTTCTTCTTTTGACTTGAGCTTGAAGAATTTTGAGGATGAGAAGAATTTGACTTTGAGGCTTCTGGCTTCTTCCCTTGATGATGACTCTTTTCATTTTGCCTCTCATGGTACCTGGTATCAAGTTCCAGGGTAACATCCATTAAGTCTTGAAGGGAGTCAATTCTTGAAGGATGGGAGGCCAATTGAGCCAAAATCCTGGATGGCAATCCCTTCCTGAAATGATGGATGAGAGCTCTTTCACCCCAATCCCCGATTCTTGAGACTAAGCTTCTGAAATCAGCAATGTATAAGGATACATGCCCACCTTCTTTCATTCTTAAAGAATCCAACTCAGCTTCTGCTTTTCTGACTTCATTCGGGTCACCAAATAGAGTGAAGAGTTGAGATTCAAATAAAGGCCAAGAATTGAGAAGGTAATTTGAGTCTTGATTGGTGAGATTGGAAAGATAAGGCTCAATCCATTTTGCAGCCCTGCCAATGAGGAATGAAGTGGCATAAAGGACCTTCTTTCTGTCTTGAGCAAAGTTTGCCGGATCATTATGAAAAATCAATTGACAAGACTGAATAAAGTTTCTAACTTTGAAGGGCTGAGTCCCATCAAAGCATTCCGGTGCCTTCATAGATGGAGTCTTGAAGGCTGGTGGTCTTGATGCTTCAGAGGATGAAGCTGCTTGAAGATTGGCTATAATCTGAGTCATTTGCTGCATGATGGCCAATAGAGATGGTTCAGACTGATGAGAGACAGGCTGAATAGACTGGGATAGAGTTGGTCCTCCAGTACCTTGGGATGCCTCCACCGGAGCAGGGACACCTTCAGTACCATCAGACTCTTCCTCTTCCACAGAATTCTCCTCCTCCTCTTTACCATCTTCACCTGGACTGTTGAAAATAGTCCTTGAAGTTCCTTGAAATACGCCAACTACTCCTGAAAATGAACATGATCTTCTTGGCCCTCTTCCTTCCTTCCTGGATGGTGCTGCTCCTTCCATGCGGGGTCCTCTATCTAATTGGGCCCTCAGTTGAGGAACTGCTGGGGTTCCATCTAGAGGAGCTCTTGGTGTTGGAGTGAGAACAGCTTGAGCTCTGGCCTGAGATCTTGTCTGTCTTGCCGGAGGTGAGTGTTGAACAGGCATGATGTCAGAAATAAAATGAAATAATTGAATTTAAACCAAAATTTGCTTGAAGTGAACAGAGTCAACAATCAAATCTTGAGGAAAAATCAATGAATAAAATGAAAATCTTCAAGTATGTCAATATATCAAAATCAAATGAAGTCTTGAAGTCAAAATCAAATCAATGTCTTGAAGTAAATCAATGAATCAAATCAAAATGAAGTCTTCAACTCAATAAATCAACGAATCAAATCAATAAAAAATCAAAGTCTTGCAAAAAAGCAATCAATCAAATGAAACCTTGAAGAAAAATCAATTTATGTCAAAATTCTTGATGTGAAAAATCAGCAAAATCAATGAAATCTTCAGGTCAATCAATTTTCTTGAGGTCAATATCAAATATGTCAAATCAATCAATCAATCAAAATCAAGTGAATTATTCTTTAAAAACCAAAATTCTTGAAGAATGAATCAATTATGAATCTTTATGAGAATATCGTGTCTGAATATCTTGATGAAAAATTTGAGAATCAAAGAAAATCAAGATGAAGCCTGAAATATGAATGAAAATGAAAAAAATGATGATTTGAAAAAGATTTTAAAAAGAATAACAAAATAAAAAATGGGTCAGCTTTCAATTGTCAAAATGAAGAATGAGTGAAAGAAAATTGAGAGGTGACAATGAATCATTAAGCTCATAAGCATAAAAGAATCATAATTTCGATGAAATGAGTGAATGAAATTATAAAGAAAGAATGAACAGAATGAAAAGAAATTATGAACTAATTAATATAATGTCACAGGGGCTCTTGGACAGAAATACAAGAGTGGCCTGGCACTCAGCAATCAGGGAACTCACTTGGAAGACTCCAAAAGAATAAAGAATAAAAGTAATAAGAATGAATTCCTCTAAAAGATATGCAGGTACAAGATGAGATGCAAGAGAGGAAAGGGAAGCCAAATGGCCAAAGAGCCAACCAAGTAAGTCGTTAATCACTGTGGCAACCTGCCAAAAATGAATAATGGAATTAGTAAGGATATGACCACCAAATATCCATTGAAAGGCAAAGAAAGAGAAAGAGAAAAAGTGCTAAATGACTGACTTAATAATAGCAGTATTTGCTTAACTAAAATGAAAAGAAAATAAAGATAAAATAAAATCAAAGTATATTAATTAACTGGGGAAAACCCCCCAGGGTGGAAAGGGTAGCCGGTATATGTGAAAAGCTGGGAGCTTGAGTTCTTCAGGCTGAGAACTGATCTGTATTGATCCTTGAGGCTGTATTGATTGTTTTGGGAATTGATACAGCTGGCTAATATTGAAATTGAATTGGGTTGAATGAATTTCCCATGATTGAAAATGAAATACAGTTCTTGATGGATCCAGACTGTATTGAAATGAATATGGTTGCCAAGATGGATTGAGTGGAGCTTTGACACTTGACAGCTTCTTTTTGGCACTGCCTCTTGAATACACTTGAGAATGAATTGACAGTATTCCCTTGGAAGGAATACTTGGAGTGAGAATAACCAATGACTGCTTGATGGCGCCATTGGTCTTTGACTCTGAAACACTTTCTCTTGAGCCTTGATGATTCCTCTGAATGATTGGGTGCCTTGATGACGTGATGAGATGTTGGAATGTTGAAAAGACCATTTGATATTGCCACCATTGAATTTCTGTTGAAAAATGATGCACAATGATATTTAACATCATTTATGGCATATTGATTGATTGGCAAGAAGATTACGTCCAAAAGGCTTGAGGTGGAAAGGCAGAGGGGAAAACAATGGATGTGATGGCTTCAGAGCTTCGAAGGGTGTTTCTTGGCCCTTTGGGGTTTTTGGCCACTTTTGGGTTCTGAGCCAAAAACTGGCCCAAAAGGCAGGAAAGTGTCTTTTGGACACTTTGCGTCAAAGTGCGCAAAAATGCGCAAAAGTGTGCAAATGCGCAAAATGCGCAAATGTGGGCAAATATGCGCAAATGCGCAGAAGTGCGCAAATGCGCATTATGAGCCCAAATGGCCAAAAACAGCCATTTGGGCCATTTCCCCTGATTTTGAGGGAAATGACCAGAAATACCCATTTGGGCATAAATTGCCGCTATGGGTTCTGGATTGAGGTGAAGGGCCATGAAGGCCCCAAAACAAAAATGGCCATAAATGGTCCATAAGATAATGACGTGGCCATATTGGCCACTGGTGATGGATATGGCCAATTGGCCATAAAAGAACTGTGGCTTGATATGCCATATGGGGATCCAGGGAGGTGAATCGCCATAGTTGTGACATGCTGGTCTTTTCTTCCTCAGCATCTTCAGTAAACTTAGTTTTTGTTTACTGGTGAGGGTAGTGCTAAACTGGCCCTCTCTGAATTCATTCAGTAGCTCCTCCAGTGGATCATGGGGAGGGATTTGGTATATATTAAGTGAAAATTTCTTCTCATTGTTGGTATCAATGGTAATGGGCCAGTCTTTACTATTGAAAATATCTATGCCATACATCCTTTGGTAATCTGTTCCCAGTAAGAAGCCTTGGATTTACGCATAATCAAGCACTATAAACTCTGGGGTGAGTCTGATATTACCTTTCCTGTGCGGTATAATTATCTCTTTGATAATTGTCCCAATAGAAGTCATCTTCCCTGATACAATTTTAAAGTTCTTTGCTTTGGTGGGCAAGAGCTGTTTTTCCCAATCAGGGAAGTGGTTATCCAGATAATTCCTGGCCACTATGGAGCAGTGTGCTCCACTATCAATGATCAGTGGATGTTGAGAATTGTCAATAAAGACAGTCACCCTTGTGGCTGTTCCATGTATATATGCCATCCCTTTGGTTGGTGTAACCATGAATGTTTGTGCATCTCGTGTATGTTTGCACAAGTTTTTGTTGGCAGTGTCCTGTGGCATCCCTGCTTCCAACTGTATGTCCTTAATTTCTAGTGGGGTTTCCTCTTGTTATTCCACTAGAAATTCTTCTCTTTTGGGTCTTGGTCATCATCAAATGATTCTCTGATGGCATCACCCATGGATTCTGCATCAGAATCCTCTGTTGGGGACTCCTCCTCAGGGATTTTCTAAATGGCATAGACTTTTTTCTTTGCCTTTGGACAGTTGGTGGCATAGTGGTCTGTTGAACCACAATTGTGACAAGAATTCTTCTTCTTTGCCACTTCTGCCACCCTTTCTTTGGGTTTGTCTTCAAACTCTACCCTGAAAGGTTGTTTCTCTTTGAAACCACTGCTCTAAAATGGGGTGAATTTCCCTATATTAGTTCTTTTCCTTATGTCTTGTATGGTATTAGCAATGTCATCCAGAGTGCAATTTTGGTTGCATCTGAATTTTATTGCATTCTCTAGATCTCCTCGCAGTTGTGTCAGAAGTTTGTGATTCCTCACTTGGATGTTCATCTGAGGATCAATGGCTTTGAGTCTTTTAGACTTTCTAAGACACCACTCATATGGATCTTTGTCCACAGTGTATTTGTCATTGTCAAATGACATGGTCTTCTGCCATATCCAAGGACAATTACTGTACTTTTGGATGATTTGACTTTTCCACAATGGCCAGTTTCTTCTGCCATGGATTGCTTTCATTTCTGTGTACCATATACTAGCATTACCTTTAGATGCTGTATTTAGTATAGCAGTAATCCAGTAATCTGGTATGCTTGGTACATCAATGAAGAGTCCATAAATATAATGTATGAGTTTCATATGATCATATTCTCCTGTTCCAGAGAATTTGGGCCAGCTTCAGGCCTCAGGATTCTGTTTCAAGGCTTTCTTCTCAGAATAAGACATATTATCCCCATCCTAGTATTTTGATGGAGATCTTTCCTTATTCACTAGCATGGCATCTGGTTTAATGTCATCTGGGTGATATGGACTATCAATAACATGGCCTTGTGGTTGGGGCTTTATGTTATGGTAGATGTTAAACAATCTGTTTATATCTTGATCCAGAAAATCCCTGTCCCTTCTGCTGTGGTGTTTTTCTTCAAAGACTGTATTCAGTCTTTTGTTGGTTTCTTCAGAGGATTTGCTCAATTGAGCATGTCCTTCTTAAAGAGTTTTAACATTTTTTCCATGGAGGCTGTTAATTCTTTCATCCTCTCATGGCTTGCTTCAAGTTTGGCAAACTGCTTTTGAGTTTGCTCAGCATATTGTGACATTTGTAACCACAGTTCATCACTGTTTAAATTAATCTCAGGTGTGACAACATTATGTTCAATCTGAGTAGGGGTAATATTCCTATTAATTGGAACACTGATTCTAGAGTTATTTACAACTACTTCTGGCTCTTGTGCACTTCTTTCACCAAATCCAACAGCTTCTGTATCATGGAGTCTGACTCTCTCTTCCTCTGGTTGAAGGAGGTCTTGTTTTTGCCCTTGTTTCCTTGCCTTCTCCTGGAAACTTCCTGGAAGTATGAAGAATGATGACTCTTTGCCACTGATCTGCTGGTTTCTGAATGGTGTGAATCCACTGGAGAGCTGATTCTTCCTACTCCTTGTTATCCTGAAGGAATCTGAGTATTCCCTGTCTGGGTCAGCTGTTCTTCATTAGCTTGGATAGTGGCTTAATTCTTCCTTATCATGGTTTCCCTTGCCTCCAGGAGTCTGAACTTCCTTGTGGAATTCCAACCTTTGGTGATTACCATAAGCTCCTTGAAGTCTATCTCTTTGAGACAGATCTTCTGGAAACTTGCTTCAAGTTCTTCCCAGTGAGATTCCAGGTTGAACCCCTTGTTGTCCATGCACTATTGAAAGAAATCTTTGAGGAGTTGGTAGAGCTGAAGAACTTGATCCATGTCTTTCCAGGCCTCTGGTTTGAGATTCCTGTCGAAATGGATTGTTAATGTTGAGGTTGATATTATCTCCCTCATTGGTTTGCCATCCACCACTGTGTCCAAGGTGTCCTCTTCCAGGTCTTCTGGTTCTGGACAATCCTTCTCTGTCCTCTGGTTGGTTCCTTTGGAAGCCAAGGTCTCTGAGGTATACAGGTGGCATGTCAGTGTTTTCAAGCAGTAAAAAACTTTATTTTCTTAGGTTATTTACCTTTGACTGTGCCTTGTACAAATTTGGTGTCTGTTGATTTGGGAAATTTACCTTTAGAGGTTATAACTGGGTTCATTATAGTACTTTTCCCTGTACAAGCTTTTAAGGTTGGTTTACCTTTTATTGAAGAAGAATTTTATGGCTTTCTACTCTTCTGGGTGGCAATAGGTGTCCACTTCTTTGCTGTGATAAGGCTTTCACTGTGCCTCTGTCCTTTCCCTTTGCTGCCCTCTGGTTCTGAGGGTGTCACTGGTATGTTGGCCTGTGACTGGGTCTCTAGTGGTATGAAGTTATCTTCCACTGAATCAAACAGGAAAAGAGGGCTTAATGTCAGTTAAGACTTCTTAGGATGCTGTTTGAACGTCTAAGAATGGCCTCTGGGCTTGTATATTAGTACAATATGCCCTTGTATAATGACAGTGTAATTGTATTAACAATTTCACGTCAGAAATACAGCTTACAGATATTTGGTATACTGTTTGTATACCAATATCTTACAGATTACTTGTAATTAGCAAGTATAATCTGGTAAAAGGTGGTGTATAAGAAGGTAATTGAATTACAAATATGTCAAACCATGCCTCAATTGTTGGTTTTACAGTAAGAGGTGTCTTTATTTAATTAAAAATATACTTTATCAGTGGCTTAAAGTGTTTTTATATGTGAAACATGCCAAATAAAACGGTCCTGTGGTTATTAGCCACATGACAGCTAGTCTTATAATATGAGTATAAAATAGTGTGTACAACAATTAACCCAATAAATATGTAATATACATATATATCTAAGAAAAATTACACCTAAAAACATAAAACAAAATGTCAGAAATAGAGAAAATAAGTGAAAAAACTCACTTTAAAGGTCCAAAAAAGGTTAACACACAGCCAGGCCCCCAAAATGTCAGGTTGAGTCTATGTAGAAGTAGTACTTACGCTATTTACATCTTTAACTGTGACTGTGACACATGATAAAAGGTTTAAAATAAAGGTTTTGATAGAGAATAAGGATTTTATCATAAAACTAAAGGGCTTTACTATTATGAAACAGTGGTGGTGAGCGCTGTTGAAAGGCCTGGGTGCAGCTTGACCTGTTGGATGACAATAATAAAGACTACAATAATTAAGATTTATAATTATACCTGGTTATTTTCCAAGAGCATAACTGTTTTTGACAGTTTACTACGTAGGGTATTCAAGAGCAGGATGAGGAGACAATTCTGGCTGTGAAAAGCCTCCTTTTTATCCTGAAATGAGGTGGAAAGGGTGCTAGACCTTTCCACATAGAGGAAGTGAAGATTTTTCACTCTCTAGTAGTGGCTTGTGGTTTGCAAGCAGCGTGTATAATCTGTATTGGGCTCAGATGTGGTTTTGAAACCACATCTGGGCAGCTTTCACCAATACAGGGTGAAAATATTCAGCTGGGGACCACATAGCCTTCTTCTGACATGTATGATGCGTAGAATGCTGTACAGAAACTGTATAGGACCCCAGTATTGACAGACCTATGAGGTATTGAAGTATAAACAAGCTACTTCATCAGTTTGAAACCTCATAATCATGGTTATGGGATACTATCCCATGGTAAGACTGTATTAGCCAAAAGGTGGGATTTTAACCTTAAAACTGCCATACCTTGTCGGTTTTTGGAATATCAAGCTCAAATTTGGTTCAGTGTGTAGCCCTGTATGTTCTCTACACAATGGTACCTCATTTGGTATGGTTATCATGAAATATGGCAAAGTTATGCCATGTACAAGACTTTTGTACGTATGTGTGGTTCAGGCAAAAGCTGTATTGGGCTTTTTTTGACCTATAACATTTTTTCTAGTCAATATATGGAGAAATGAATGATACCATCATATAGCCCTTATTGTTGTCTTTCAAAAAAGACCCCACTTTAGGTATCTCACACCAAAACTGTAGAAGTTAGATTAGAGGTGAATGTTTTGTTCACCCTTATTTGGCCTGAATTTGGTCATAGCTTCAGTAATACTGGTGCTAGCTCAGTTTTTCTGGCACCATTGGATAGCCCTTACTTAGAGCTTCATTTTGAATACCCATTTGATGGGGTTAAGCCTCTTACTCCGTATTTCAGATGAGAGGTGAAAATTAAGGTTTATGCTCAGCAACAACTTTGAGCAGTAATAACTTTGTTATTCCTTGTCCTATGATGACAGGAATTGTATTTTTGGAAAGGAGTGAGTTTTCTCTTTCCTTTCATACCTTTTGAGCTAATTTGGCTCGGTTCCATGTTTTGGTGGTATCTTGGCTATACCATTGGTTTATGGTATTTTGGCTGTCATGCTTGTGCTCTGGTTTTGAGTCACAGGCTTAAAAATTTCCATCAATAATCTTCATTATTTAAGAGCTATTGAGCTTGAAGTTGGAAGTGATTGGGCTTCAAAAAAGCCATGTGTAATACCTCCAAACAAGACTTTATTGTTGAAAATTCTCCTTTCATAGGTAGCCTATGTGATTTTTGTTTCAAAGATGCTTTTTAGTTAATTCCCAAAAACATTAAAAAGAGTTATAATTTTCAGGAATATATTTCACTTGGGCTACCTAATGTGTGCTGTGACTCAAAGCCAGAGCACAAGCAAGACAGCCAAATACCATAAACCCATGGTAGAGCAAAATACCACCAAAACATGGAGCTGAGCCAAGCCAGCTCAAAATTAATCAAAGGGAAGAGTGAATTCACCTTTTTCCAAATATACAAGTCCCATAATCATAGGAAAAAGAACAAAACATTTGTGCCTGCTCAAAGAAATTTCTGAGCATAAACCTTAATTTTTACCTCTCATCTAAAATTCAGAGGAAGAGGCTTAACCCAAGCAAATGGCTATTCAAATTGAAGCTCTCAGTCAGGGCTATCCAAAGGTATTAGCCAAACTGAGCTAGCACCAAAACTACAAAATTTATGTCCAAAATAAGGTCAAATAAGGGTGAAAATAATATTCACCTCTCATCTAGCTTCTACAGTTTTAGTGTGGAATACCTAAAGTGGTGTCATTTTGGGGAGAGAATTATAAGTGCTATCTGATGGTTCTATTAATTCCCCAATATTGCATCTAGAAAAAATGGTATGGACTAAACAAGCTCCATACAGATTTTGAGAAAATCATATATATGGATTACAAAAATTTAGCATGGCATAAATTCGCCATATTTAATATTACCAATATCAAATGAGGTATCATTGTGCAGATCGCATCCAGGGCTACACAATGAACCAAAGTTGAGCTCAATATCTCCAAAACTGACCAAGTTATAGTAGTTTTAAGGTTGAAGTCCCACAGTTTGGCCAATACACCTTTACTGTGTGATACTTTCCCATACCTATGATCATTAGTTGTCAAACAGACAAGGAAGATGGGTCACACTTCAATACCTCATAGTTAATTCAATACTGGGGTTCCATACAGGTTCTGTACAGCATTCTATGCATCATAAATGTCAGAGGATGGCTGTGTGGTCCCAAGGAGAAAATCTTCACCCTGTATTGGGGAGAACCTACCAGATGTGTTTTCAAAACCACATTTGAGCCAAGACAGAGCATACAGCCCTTGTTCAAACCACAAGCCAGTTCTCTGAATTGCAAAAACCTCCACTTCCTCTACGTGGATGGTCTAGAGGACATTTTCACCAAATTCCAGGGTAAAAGGAGGCCTTTTCTCTTCCAGAAAAGGAATCCCCATCCTGCTCTTGAATTCCTATGTATTACAACTGTGCAAAAACATTTTACTCTTCAAAAATAATAAGGTATAGCTTAATTTAGTGTATTGTAGCTCATAATATAGTAATAAAACTGGGGAGACTGCACTCAGGGTTTTCAACAGTGCTCACCACTACTACACATCATATTAAAACCCTTATAAAATCAATATACAGCGTTTTTTACTCTTATAAATCCATTTCAAAGTCATATTTGAAGTTGTAAATACCCTTATTACCGCTGCATCATATGCTCAGCCTGACACTTGGTGAAGTATCATTGGATCTGAATTGGTAGTTACCCTTTCGAATACTTCAGAAGTGAGTCTTACTGTAATTATATTATCCACAATGGCAGTGTTGAATGGTAATTTTCCAATTCAGCTGTATAATTTTGCATTCAGGAAAGGACATAAAGCAATAAGTGGAAAAGTGATGGAGAGTACAAATAAAGGATTTTTGAGATAAATTGGAAATTCAGAGTCTGAGAGAGTCACAGAAGTACCAAAAGCCTCTGATGAAATGTTTTTTGAATTGGAAAATGGTAATTTAATATTTGTTTTCCTGAAATATAAGTTTTTCCATGTTGTCAAAGAGGGAAGATAAGGCTCCACTCTGATGAATGGCAGAGTTAACTCCTACATAAGCAGAGTATATGGAATAAACATTAGGTTCACTTGAGCTTTCCTTCTATTTTCTTTTCTTTATCCTGTTGTAATAACCCTCCTTTATTTCAGCATAAAACTGAAAAAATTCCAATTCCTGATGTGGTGCCATTGGGTTATTTTTTTGTGAGCCTGTGAGGTACATATAACATACCCATAAGGCCACAAATAACTTTACATACAGCTTATTTAGTCTTGAACTGACTTTTCAGTTGAAATTAAAATAAAAAATTACAAAACATAAGTATAACTTTTGTTTGGATAAACAAAGCTATAATTATTATGTCATTTTTGGATTCTACACCAAAAATAACCTAGGGTACACCCATAGGGTGTTATACAAAAAAAAGCTTATGTCTTAAGTTATTGGAAGATTTGAGAATCTGACATACTAGTGTAACTTTTTTAACATTTTTTTCAAATTGTTAAATTTAAGCTTAAATAGGCTTAAATGTAAAGTTGAATAACGTTTATGCATACCTATGAGAATTTCAGTTAACATTGAGGTGTTGTGTATATTTACTGAATTGGCTAAGGATTTTCCATACAGAATGTAAATCCTGCGTGAGCTCAACTTAAAAGTGTTTAAGGCCATAGTATGGCTTCAAATAAATAAAAAGGTAAAATCCACACAAAAAGGTGGGACAAAGGAAAAAGACCAAGCAGAGCTCAGCTACCCAACTTTTTGGATCTGCAAGGATTCAATTAGGGTAGTCCACCTGTATTGCAAGAGTCTCAACCTTATTCAAACTTTAAGATTAGACTTTGATCCAACCTTAAAGTTTAAACTGGTTTTATCCCAATTTGGACAAGAATTTCAAGCTTCCAAAGGGTAAATCCCAATATGCAAACTTGAAATCAAAGTTTTAAGAGCTTTCAAATGTTAATTACACTTGAAAATCTTAAATAAGCTTAAAACTTCAAAGCTACAAGTATCAAAACCTTATCAAAAGTTGAGGTTTAGTGTATTGCTATTTTCTGTGGAAAAATGGCAATAACTTCAAAAATTGATAAAAAATTAAAATCTGAATGGATTTTCTTGGAAATTCACACAGCTTACAATTCAATGTTATCTGTGTATACATTCAATTTGAAGTATCTTTTATAAGCAGGTTTTATTGTTAATTAGCCTGTAAAATTATTCTTTACTTATTCTGAAAGAAAATTAAGATTTCTTTAAAAATTAATTGAAAATTGAGCTTAAGAGACCTTTACTTGGAAATTTATTGATAAGCTTTCATTTCATAAACCTTATTTAAAGATACTTCTTTTATATTAAAACTTAAAATAATTCACTTAAATGAGGATTTAAGTTACTTGGAGTTAAGAATAACACCAGTAACTTTCAATTGGAATTTGAAAAAACCTACCTTAAGCTAAGAAGTTCATTTTGAAGCATGGTTTTTTAGTTTTGACCTTAGCACACCCTCTATATCCATTCTTAATCATGAGGGATGCTCTTCATACATAAAAAGAGTCTATTCATCACTGGTTTTGTGTCAGCTGGAGTCTATGTTGAAGCAGTAATTAGGCTATTTACAGCTAGAACTATGACTTTGACACGTGAAAATAATTTGAAAATAACACTTTTTTAATAATATAATAGTTTATAATATAATAAAATGGTTCTACTATTGAGAAATAGTGGTGGTAAGCGCTATTGATAACCCCGGATGCAGTCTTACCAGTTGGATTACTATAATAAGGACTACAATAACTAAAATTATAATTATACCCTGATTATTAAACAAGAGTAAAACTGTTTTGGACAGCTTACTACGTAGTATATTCAAGAGCAGGATGAGGAAACAATTCTGGCTGTGAAAGGCCTCCTTTTTATCCTGAAATGGGGTGGAAAGGGTGCTAGACCTTTCCACATAGAGGAAGTGAAGATTTTTCACTCTCTAGTAGTGGCTTGTAGTTTGCAAACAGCCTGTATAACCTGTATTGGTCTCAGATGTGGTTTTGAAACCACATCTGGGCAGTTTTAACCAATACAGGGTGAAACCTTTCATCTGGGGACCTCACAGCCTGATTCTGATGTGTATGACGTGTAGAATGCTGTACAGAATCTGTATGGGACCCCAGTATTGACTGACATATGAGGTATTGAAGTAAAAACAAGCTTCTTTGTCTATTTGACACTTCATATTCATGGTTATAGGATATTATCTCATGTTAAGGCTGTATATGACAGCAGGTGGGAATCTGACCTTCACACAGTCATACCTTTTTCAATTCTTGAGATATCAACCTCAATATTGGTTCAGTGTGTAGTTCTGTATGTATTCTACACAATGGTACCTCATTTGATATGGGTATCATTAAATATGGCAAAGTTATCCCATGTACAAGAATTTTGTACATTTGCCTGGTATAGGCAAAAAGCTGTATTGAGCTTATTTGCCCCATAACTTTTGTTCTAGTTGAGCTATGGGGAAATGAATGGCGCCATCAGATAGCCCTGATTTTGCTCCTTCCAAAAAGACCTCACTTCAAGTATCTCACACTAAAACTGTAGAAGTTAGATTAGAGGTGAATGTTTTGTTCACCCTTATTTGGCCTGAAATTGACCATAACTCCAGTAATATTGGTGCTAGGTCAGTTTTGCTGGAACCATTGGTTAGCCCTGGCTTAAAGCTTTATTTTGAGTACGCATTTGATGGGGTTAAGCCTCTCCTTCTAGATGTTAGATGAGAGGTGAAAATTGAGGTTTATGCTCAGCAATAACTTCGAGCAGGAATAACTATGTTATTTCTTGTCCTATGGTCATGGGACTTATATTTTCAAGAAGAGGTGAGTTTCCTCTCTCTTTTGATACCTTTTATGCTGATTTGGCTCAGCTCCATGTTTTGGTGGTATCTTGGCTATACCATTGGTTTATGGTATTTTGGCTGTCATGCCTGTGCTCTGGTTTTGAATCACAGGCTGACATACCCTCCCTTTAAGAAAGGCTCATCATTGATGAGACTGTTCAGTCCTCCTAGAGGCCTAGAATCTCCTTAGATGAAGGTTCCCATCTGGTATGGAATCTTCTGCCAACCATTTGTTTTTATCAGCTGTTTGGTGCTTGAATATGACTAAGTATTGTCTTTAATCCTTTCCATTAAGTCTGATCTTACTGGCCCTGATGATCTTACTCACGGGTCCTGGGGAGTCCTCTACTTCCACTATATCAGGTGGTGTAGGGTTCTTCTTCCTGGAGGGGAATTTATCCTCCTCTGTTTGGAAGTATGGTTTGACCAAGCTTACTGGGAACACTGGGTGCTTGGAACATTCCTCCGTAAGTTTGACTTCCACTGAATTCTTTCCTATCAACCTAATGATAGTGAAAGGCCCTACAAATGAGTCCCCCATTTTCTTGGGTCCTTTAAAATTATTAAAGTTCTGTGTAGACACTAGCACCTGGTCCCCTTCCTTAAAGTCAGGCTTCATGTATGTCTTGTCCCACCTCTGTTTATTATATTCTTTTGCCTCAGCTATGCATTTGGCAGGTGTGTCACAAGCCCTCTTCCACATATCATGGAAGTCTTTGGCTGTGGGGTGGATGGTCAGAAGATTCTTCTTTAATTGATCCACAGGCAACAGGGGATTCCACACTTTCTCTACCACTGCAGGTGTTTTTCCTGTGGTAGAGTGCTTACTTGTATTATAAGCCAGGTGGACAGGTGGTAGAAGGGTAACCCAGTCATGGGTGTATCCTTCATGGTCCTTGTATTCCATGCCATAGGCACAGAACCTTCTAAGGATGTCTTCCATAGTCTGGATCATCCTCTCAGCTAGGCCATCTGTTTGGGGATGGTAAGCTGTGGAAAAGGCAAGCTTAGTGCCAAGAATGTCATACAAGTTGGTCCAAAATTCAGATGTGAATTTTGGGTCCCTATCACTAATGATGATTTTAGGGACTCCACAGGTAGATATGATGTTATTCCAAAATAACAGGGCAGTATCCATGGCTGTGTCCTCTTTGTGGCATGGTAAAAACCTCATGCTCTTTCTGAACCTATCAACTATGTACAAGCAGGCATTGTAGTTTTCTTTGCCTCCTGGGACAAGTCCTGTAACCCAGTCCATGTTGATGGTTTCCCATGGGTGTTTGGGTTCTTCTATATGTTGAAGTAACCCATACTTCTTCCCATGTTTCCTATTTGCCTTTTGGCATCTTTCACAAGTGTTGATGTATTCTCCCAACTCTTTTTCCCACTTGGGCCACCAAGCTGTGCTTGCTACCCTCTCCTTGGTCCTGTCTTCACTCATGTGTCCCATATAGGGGCAGTCATGGCATTCCTGCAGGATGAAGGAGATGTGGTCTCTGTCTACCACTGTGAGTGCACTTGTGTGTTTCTCTCTGTGTATAGCAGGCCATCTATAAGGAACAACTTGTTATCCTTATAGGCCCTCAACCAGGGTTCTTCCAGCTGTAATTCCAGTTCTGGACTCCTGTACTTTTGTTGAAGGAGTTGTAGCAGTATGCCACACTGTTTGTGTTTGGCATAAGACTTCAGTACTACACCAAAAAATTCATTTTGCAGCTCAGAGGAGCTTATTCCCGATATGGGAGTTTCTGTCCCCTGTGAATCAGTGTTTCCACTGTCAAGGGTACCACTTTCTGGTGCCCATTCAGAAAATCTGAAGTTCTTCCTCCTATCTACTTCCATGAAATGGATAGGGATTTTGGCTTCAACTTCAGGGTCATAAGCTGGATTTCTTTTGACATTGTCCAGTGGCCATCTGTTAAGGCCATCTGCATTGGTATGGCTTTTACCTTCCTTTTATATGATGGTCATATTCCCTCTATACTTCTGGATGGCTATTTGCCATCTCAGCATGTGTCTATTTGTAGTCTTCATGTTCAGTAAAGACTCCGAGGCTGTCCAGTCTGTGTAGACTTCAAAGACTGCACCCTCCAGATAATAATGAAGTTTTTCTAGAGCCCAGACTAGACATAGACATTCAGTGTGGGTGGCCCCATACCTGGCTTCTGAATCTTTCAGCTGCCTTGAGATGTAGCAAATTACTCCTTCTCTTGGTTCACCATCCACAATTTGTCTTTGGTGAAGGGCTGCTCCTAGGCCTTGACTGCATGCTGCATCTATATATAACTTGAATGGTAGTTCAAATCAGGTAAGATGAGCACAGGTGCATTTGTGAGTTCATATTTGAGCCTCTCATATGCGTCCCTCCTTTCCTTTGTTATTTCAAAAACTACATCTTTTGAATATAACTTGTATAAGCTACTAGTTATGTGTGCAAAGTTTTTGATGTGGTTTCTATAGTGGCTAGCAAACCCAAGAAAAGATTGAATCTCTTTGATGCTTTTTGGTACTGGCTTTTGCAGTACTGCTGCTACTTTATTCGGCTGAATTGCCAGACTAAGACCTGAGACTTTATGTCCTAGAGCCAGTAGCTCTTGTTGGCCTAAATTGCACTTTTTAAGTTAAATTTTGAGATTTATGGGTGTGCATTTAGTTAGTACTCTGTCTATGTATTGCAGATGGTCTTCCCATGTCTCTGAGTATATAATGATATCATCAATATATACCACCATCCAGCCTTCCAGTATTTCTTCTTGAAATATTGTATCCATCATCCTTTGGAAATGGGCTGGTGCATTTTTGATGCCAAATGGCATCCTGGTATACTCATATATGCCAATATGGCATATTATTCTGAGTTATTTCATGGAGTTTGGTTTAACTCCATTTTGGTGGAAACCTTTCATACAATCCATTTTGGTTATGTATTTGGCTTTTGCCAGTTTATCCAAGGCATGAGGTATCCTGGGTATAGGGTACCTGTCTGCTTTTGTGTAGCTATTCAGAGCTCTGAAATCTCCACACAGTCTAGACTTGCCATCATGCCAGGTGATTAGGACTGGGGTGGTGATTTCCACTATCTCATCATGTCCAATCTTCCTGATGACATCCATATCCAGGAGTTCATTGATATGTTTCTCAATTTCTTTCCTGGTTTCAAGGCTTGCTGGATAAGGAGGTCTCTTAAGCATGGGTGGATACGGCATTTCCACATCCAGATATAGTCCTATATCATGGCCTCTGATCTTGCCTAATGGTTCTTCACCAATGGCAAATGCTGGTCTGTTCTTTCTCAGCATCGTCAGTAAACTTAGTTTTTGTTTACTGGTGAGGGTAGTGCTAAACTCTCCCTTTCTGAATTCCTTGAGAAGTTTGTCTAGTGGATCCTGAGAAGATATCTCATATATATCAAGTGAAAATTTCTTTTCCTTGTTAGTACCAATGGTGATGTGCCTATTTTTACTGTTGTAAATGTCTATGTCCTACATCCTCTGGTAATCTGTTCCCAGTAGAAACCCTTGGTTGTGGGCATCATCAAGAACTACAAACTCTGGTTTGAGTCTGATATTACCCTTCCTGTGGGGTATAATTATCTCTTTGATAATTGTTCCAATGGAAGTCATCTTCCCCAATGCACTTTTAAAGCTCTTTGCCTTAGTGGAAAAAAGCTGTTTTTCCCAGTTTGGGAAGTGGGTATCCAGATAGCTTTTGGCCACTATGGAGCAGTGTGCTCCACTATCAATGATCAGTGGATGCTGATCATTGTCAATACAAACAGTCATTTTTGTGGCTGTCCCATGTATATATGCTATTCCTTTGGTTGATGTAACCAGGAATTTTTGTGCATCTTGTGTGTGTTTGCACAAGTTTTTGTTAGCAGTGTCCTGTGGCATGCCTGCTTCCAACTGTATGTCCTGAATTTCTAATGGGGTTTCCTCTTGGTATTCCACCAGAAATTCCTCTCTTGGGTCTTGATCATCATCAGATTGTCCTTTGATGGCCTCACCCATGGATTCTGATTCATCATCCTCTGGGACTTTCTCAATGGCATAGACTTTTTTCTTGGCCTTTGGACAGTTGTTGGCATAGTGGTCTGTTGAACCACAATTGTGGCAAGAATTTTTCTTCTTTGCCACTTCTGCCACTCTTTCTTTGGGTTTGTCTTTAAACTCTACCCTGAAAGGTTGTCTCTCTTTGAAACCATTGGTCTTATATGGGGTGAATTTCCCTATATTAGTCCTTTTCCTTATTTCTTGTAAGGTGTTGGCAATGTCATCTAGATTGCAATTTTGGTTGCATCTGCATCCTACTGCATGATCTAGTTCTCCTGGCAGCTGTGTCAGAAGCTTGTGATTCCTCATTTGGATGTTCATCTGGGGATCAATTGCTTTAAGTTGTTTAGACTGTCTGAAACACCACTCATATGGATCTTTATCCACTGAGTATTTATCATTTTCAAATTACATTGTCTTATGCCATATCCAAGCTCCATTACTGTACTTTTAGATGTTTTTACTCTTCCACCATGGCCAGTTTCCCCTGCCATGGATTTCTTTCATTTCTGTGTACCATATACTAGCATGACCTTTAAATGGAGTATTCAATCTAGCAGTAATCCAGTAGTCTGGTATGCTTGGTACATCAATGAAGAGTCCATAAATATAATCTATGAGTTCCATATGATCATATTCTCCTGATCCAGAGGTTTTGGGCCAGCTTGGCGCCTCAGGGAGCTGTTTCAAAGCTTCCTTCTATGAATAAGACATTTCATCTCCATCCTTGTATTGTGATGGAGATCTTGCCTTGTTCATCAACATTTCATCTGGTTGATATGGCCTTGTGGTTGGGGCTTCAAGCTATGGTAGACATTGAACAATTTGTTTATGTCTTGGTCCAGACAGTCCCTGTCCCTTTTGCTGTGGTGTTGTTCTTCAAAGACTATATTCAGTCTTTTGTTGGTTTCTTCAGAGGCTTTGCTCAGTTGAGCATATCCTTCTTGAAGATGGTTAAATATCTGTTCCAAGGAGGCTTGTGTTTTTCTCATCCTCTCTTGGGCAGCTTCAATTTCTTCAAACTGCTTTGCAGATTGTTCAGCATATTGGGACATTTGTAACCACAGTGTATCACTGTTGATGTTACTCTCAGATGTGACAATGTTATGTTCAGTTTGAGTGGGGGTAATGTTTCTATTACTAGGACTACCAATTCTAGAGTGGTTTACAACTAATTCTGGTTCTTGTGCACTTCTTTTACCAAATCCAACAGCTTCTGAATCATAGGGTCCGACTCTTTCCTCCTCTGGTTGCAGGAGGTTTTGTTCTTGCCCTTGTTTCCTTGTCTTCTCCTGGAAACTTCCTGGAATTGTGAAGAATGGTGACTCTTTGCAACTGATCTGCTGGCTTCTTAATGGTGTGAAGCCACTGGAGAGCTGATTTGGCTTGCTCCTTGTGAGCCTGATGAAATCTGAGTAGGCCCTGCCTCGGTTAACTGTTCTTCTATAGCTTGGATAGTGTCTTAATTCTCCCTTATCCTCTGTGCCCTTGCCTCCAGGAGTCTGAACTGCCTGGTTGGATTCCAACCCTTGGTTATTACCATCAGGTCTTTGAATTCTATCTCTCTGAGACAGATCTTCTGGAAACTTTCTCCAAGTTCTGCCCAGTGACTTGCCACGTTGAGCCTCTTGTTGTCCATGCTCCATTGGATTAAGTCCTTGAGGAGTTGGTGGAGCTGAAGAACTGATCCATGTCTTTCCAGTCCTTTGGTTTGAGGTCTCCATTAAATTGGAGTTTGAATGGCAGGGTTGATATTATCTCCCTCATTGTTTTGCCATCCACTACTGTGTCCAAGGTGTCCACTTTCAGGTCTTCTGGTTCTGGACAAACCTTCTCTGTCCTCTGGTTGGTTCCTTTGGAAGCCAAGATCTCTGAGGTGTACAGGTGACATGTTAGTGTTTGCAAGCAATAAAAAACTTTATTTTCTTAGGGTATTGACCTTTGACTGTGCCTTGTACAAATTGTTTGTCTGTTGATTTGGGCAATTTACCTTTAGAGGTTACAACTGGGTTAATTATAGTAATTTTCCCTGTACAAGTTATCAAGGTTGGTTTACCTTGTATTGATGCAGAATTTTGTGGTTTTCTACTCTTCTGTGTGGCAATGGGTGTCCACGTTTTTGCTGCTATCAGGCCTTCACTGCGCCTCTTTTGTTTGCCTTTGCTGCCCTCTGGGTCTGAGGGTGTCACTGGTGTGTTGGCCTGTGACTGGCTTTCAAGTGGTATGATGTTATGTTCCACTGAATCAAAAAAGGACAAAGAGGGCTTATGTCGGTTAAGACTTCTCAAGAAATGCTGGTTTTTCACATCTAAGAATGGCCTCTGGGCTTGTATATTATTACAGTGTGCCCTTTTATAATGACAGTGTGATTGAATTAACAGTTCCACGTCAGAAATAAAGCTTACTGATATTTGGTATACTGTTTGTATACCAATATCTCACAGAATAACTTGTAATTAGGAAGTGTAAACTGTCAAAAAGTGGTGTGTAACAGGGCAATTGAGCTACCAATATGTCCAACCATGCCTCAACTTTTGGTTTATCAGTATGAGGTGTCTTATTTTAATTAAAAAATGAGACTGTATTAATGAGTTAAATGTTTTTATATGTGAAACACGCCAACAATAAGGGTCTTGTGGTTATTAGCCACATGACAGGTACTCTTAAAATATGAGTAAAAAAGTGGTATATGTACCAAAAAAAGAAATATATATTTAAGAAATATTACGCCTAAAAAGAATAAAGCAATGGTCAGAAAGTGAGAAATAAGAGAAAAACTCACTTATAAGGGTCCAAAAAGGTTAAAAACACAGCCAGGCCCCCCAAATGTCAGCTGTAGTCTATGTTGAAGCAGTAATTAGGCTATTTACAACTAGAACTATGACTTTGAAACGTGAAAATAATTTTAAAATAAGAGTTTTTTAATAATATAATAAAAGGGTTCTACTATTGAGAAATAGTGGTGGTGAGCGCTATTGAGAACCCTGGATGCAGTCTTGCCAGTTGGATTACTATAATAAGGACTACAATAATTAAAATTATGGGTATACCCTGATTATTACCCAAGAGTAAAACTGTTTTGGACATTTTACTACGTAGGATATTCAAGAGCAGGATGAGGAAACAATTCTGGCTGTGAAAAGCCTCCGTTTTATCCTAAAATGGGGTGGAAAGGGTGGTAGACCTTTCCACATAGAGGAAGTGAAGATTTTTCACTCTCTAGTAGTGGCTTGTGGTTTGCAAGCAGCGTGTATAACCTGTATTGGGCTCAGATGTGGTTTTGAAACCACATCTGGGCAGTTTTAACCAATACAGGGTGAAACGTTTCATCTGCGGACCTCACAGCCTGATTCTGACGTGTATGACGCGTAGAATGCTGTACAGAAACTGTATGGAACCCCAGTATTGACTGACATATGAGGTATTCAAGTAAAAACAAGCTTCTTTGTCTATTTGACACCTCATATTCATGGCTATGGGATATTATCCTATGGTAAGGCTGTATATGACAGCAGGTGGGAATCTGACCTTAATACAGCCATAACTTTGTCAATTCTTGACATATCAACCACATAATTGGTTCGGTGTGTAGCGATTTATGTACTCTACACAATGGTACCTCATTTGATATGGGTATCATTAAATATGGCAAAGACCCCATGTACAAGATTTTTGTACATTTGCGTGGTATAGGCAAAAAGCTGTATTGAGCTTATTTGCCCCATAATGTTTGTTCTAGTTGAGTTATGGGGAAATGGATGACACCATCAGATAGCCCTTATTGTGCGCCTTCCAAAAAGACCCCACTTCAAGTATCTCACACTAAAACTGTAGAAGTTAGATGAGAGGTGAATGTTTTGTTCACCCTTAATTGGCCTGAAATTGCCCATAACTTCAGTAATATTGGTGCTAGCTCAGTTTGGCTGGATCCATTGAATAGCCCTGGCTTAGAGCTTCATTTTGAGTACCCATTTGATGGGCTTAAGCCTCTCCTTCTAGATTTTAGATGAGAAGTGAAAATTAAGGTTTATGCTCATCAATAACTTTGAGCAGGAATAACTTTGTTATTTCTTGTCCTATGGTGATGGGACTTATGTTTTCAGAAAGAGGTGAGTTTCCTCTTTTGTTTGATACCTTTTGAGCTGATTTGGCTCAGCTCCATGTTCTCGTGGTATCTTGGCTATACCATTGGTTTATGGTATTTTGTCTGTCATGCTTGTGCTCTGGTTTTGAGTCACAGGCTGACATTTTGTCCATAAATTCAATCCAATCCAATTATATTAGAAACTTAAACAGGTAAAGCTTTATTACATATAAAATCTTATTATTAAATTAATTCTTATGTTATTTTATTCTTTATTAATTTTACATTAAATAATTGAAATCATAGAATTCAGATTATTGTTGTAATCACAAAATAATATATTTTATTTTATAAACTTATTGTCTTTAAAATATCTTTCAAATCCACAAATTCCTCTTAAAAACTGTTTAATCATATTTCTTATTATAAAAGATTGTTTTATCTTTTAAAATATTCATTTTTTGGCATTTCTTAACTTATAATAATTATTTAATATAATAACTGTTGTATTTGACTTGTTGTATTAAATATATATTATAAGTAATTAATTCCTTAAAATTCAATATATTTCCTATCTATTATTGGTTTATTTATAAAGAACTTTTCTATAAGAATTATATCTGCACAGCATGTGTTATATTTTCTTTTGATAAATAATATCTATATTATTTATAAGTGGTTAAATATTTATATTTTCCATGTGTGATTGTCTCATTAAGAGCTTTACACTGCTTATTTTTACCACTGTCAGTGACTATAACAATAATAGAATGATTATAACATATTATAATTATTATATTATATAATAATAATTGAATTTATTCTTTTTAATATAATTATTTAAATAATTTTATTCGATTTGTGGTTATAGTATTTTTTTATATTATATCTTTCTACTGAGGACACTCATAGTACTCTTGATATCATTACTATTATCAAGAGTTTCATAGACAAACCTTACATTTGGGGGCCTGGCCATGATTTTAACCAATTTTTGGGACATAAATCATATTCTAGACCTTATTTTACTCTCCTTTGACATAAAATTGCCATATTTATCTTGATATTGGCTTTGGGGACTTATCTTTCATGAATAATCTTTATAATATTAATAAAGTTATTTTTTCTTAATAATATTGTTTGCCACAATATACTATGGAGTGACTTGGAATAAATTTCGTCTAACCAGTGGCTTTTTCAAATCACAGACTTGAAGTTTATTCTTTGAGTTATTATAGTATAAAGTGAATAATAATACAATTTTGATTCATAACTTATTAATTGCATATTTATTATTTTTTTACATAAAATACCAAATCAAATCAAAAATCTAAAAAAATTTTATTAAAAACTTTTTTTCTTTTATCTTTGAATATTTTTTCTTAATTTTGACATAATTTGCCAAGACTTACAATAAAATAACTTTATTCAATAAGTTGAGTTTATAAGGTATTGTTATTTTTGGATAAAATAACTTATATTTTTCCTTTTCTCTAGTGTCATCCATCCAATAAAGCTCTTTAGACTCTGAGGCATCAGAGTCCAGTATTTAAATTCAAACCAGCCCAGAACCAAGGGGGATTCATTACCAAAGGACCATTCAAAGGTCCAGCAGGTGAAATCAATTTATTTCATAGTCCATCTTTTTCTTAAAATTGACATGAGATGACTCCTACTAGAAGTGGAAGCAACTTGTTAGCTGGCGTCTCTTTTGTGGCTTCCATACTAAATACTAAGAATTTTAATAAACTAAAAAGAAGTGGAATACTAATAAATTTAATTAATAGAAGCGTCACTAGTTTTATAATTATGTACTGTTGGGATTTAGGCTTCAATGGTACGATAAAGGGTAAAGTGAATTGAATCACTTCTAAGTGAGAGCACTTAATATTTCTAAAATAAAATGTAAGTAATTTTAAATGTAAGGATATATTTGTGTAAGAGCTCTGAGGATTAATTCAAAGAGAATTGATCCTCTTTAAATGTTGTAGTTACAAATTTGAAATCAAAAAATGTAAAATAATTTTGTTCTTAAAAGAAGAAAGATTTGCTATGGTGACAGGAGCAATTGTAAAAACAAAATTAATGAAATATTGGGAGTATATACTATGACACATTGAGTGATTAGTCATAGAAACAAGATTTAATTCATGTTATAATATAATGAATTTAAGTATTTGAAATTCTTACAAATTGTTGAGAGAAAATGAGACAAAATTTTAAAGAAAGTGATTGTGGTCTGTATAGCAGGTAAAGGTTTACATGCTTGCAGGCTCACACAACTACTCCATCCAATTAAATGTATCTGTACCGGGACATTCAGGTCATAACTCCAAAAGACTAGAATGTCAGCCCAAAGGAGAGCCGCAAATGGAGGATGCCAGAACTTCCACCAGTTCCCAAAGGCTAGCCAGAACCCTTGACACTCTGATTGAGATCCCATAAACTGACATAAATGCTATTCCTGTTTTCAGACCTGAATAATTTCCAGCATTCAACAATAGAGATATACCAGTCTCAGTACAAGAACTGGTTTATTGCAGCAAAGGAGAAGGAGTGGGAACTTCTTCCAAGTCTTTGGATAGGCACAATGAACTCTTATCTTCAAGTGAAGAATTTCATGGGCCCAGAAAAGACACAAAAACTTCTGAGGGGTTGGACACCCATGTCTTTCAACAGACAAGTCCAACAGATAAAAGCTTGGTTGAAAAACCAAAGCATGTTGTCAGAGGATCAGAAGAAGAAGTTGGCCTAAGGAAAGGACAACAGCCCAGTGGAAGCTCCCCAAGCCTCAACAAGCAAAAATCTGCCTCAACAAGTGCCGAACAAGGACAAGCAAACCCCAAGGAGCAATCACAAGAGCAAGAAAAAAGCAAAGGTAAAGGCAAAATCCAAGTGGAACAAGCCTTACCGACATAATTACAAAATCCCCAAGAAAGAGAATACAGCCATGGACAATGTGTTCAATATGGAAGTAACTCTGATGGAATTCAAAAACAAGGAGGAGGAAAGATTGAACCAATTATTTCCAAAGAAGTAGACCTTTTCCAGCTTATAGCTCTTTTTGAAACTTGTAATAAATAAACTTCATTATATCCAACAGAAGTTGGGTAGAGAGATATTGCAAGTAAAAGAGACACAAAAGACCTTACTTAGTCTATAGAATGTGAATAAAGACAACATCTTGTCTTTGACACAAATTTTTCCAGGAATTGATTCTAAAGTTACGTTACTCAAACAACCAGATTAAAATTCTATTTCTTTTATAAATAGACATTTGAAAGAATGAATAATGCAAGTTCACAACTTGGAAAACTAAACTGGCCACAATGTAGCTCTTTTCCAAGAACAATTGGAAAAACGTGATAAAGAAAGACATTAATTGAAAGAAGATAATCAATCAAGTATTAATAATATAGCACTGAAGAATGAATTTCCAAGACAGTCCATACCAATTCTTGACAGAAATGCCCTAAACTTGAATAATGACTTACATCATACAATTTCAAGTAATGCAGAAGTGGAGACTGTTTTTAATTATAAAAACATTCCAAGATTAGAGGAATGGCCAACCTTTAGTGGTTAAGGAGAATATAATCATATGGAATTTTTGAAAACAATTCATATTCTTAAAGAAGACTTTAACATACCATATGAATACATAAGTGCCAGATTACATTCCTTGTTTACCAAATCAGCAAAGAAATGGTATTACAAAAGAAGGCAATACCATGGTAAACATTTTTGGCCTTGGTGGAAAGAACAAATTATTTTCAAATGGGCAAATGATTCCTGGAGATTTAAAATAGAAAGTTCTTTTGAAGAGGCCATTTTTAATAATGAAAGCAACAGGCCCATGTCTTGCTTTCTCAAACAGAAAGACAGATTGACTGCCCTTCATCCTGATATGACTGAAATAATGATTCATAAAAGGATATTAAGATGTGGTGGTGACCTTGATCATGCTATAGGGAGCAGATGTATTGAGCCTTGCTCTACAGAAGAGTATATCAATTCCTTGGAAGACATAACAACTAGAAGGAAAATTGGAAGGAATTTGTATAAACCACCAATGGATAACAAGACCAGTGGGAAACCAATTCCAAATCCCAATAAGCCACATGACAAAGCTCCTTTGAAATGTCATAAATGTGGAAGTACATCTCATTTGGCAAACACTTGTCCCAAAAAGACAAGAAGAAATGAGATAGAAATAGATGAAGTTGAAGACACAAAAGAAACAATCAATTTATCTTTACATGACAGTGATTCTGAGCCTTCTGAAAAAGAGGGAAGACCAGATGAACTTAGTATAGAAAATATTGATGTTTCCTTTGAATTCACAGAAGTAAATACTCACTTACCACAGCAAAGTCATGAATGTATGGATCTCATACAAGTACAAGAGGCTAAAATGTAGAAAATCAAACCTGCCATAGGGAAACTTTATACAGCTGAAGCTTCTTGTATTACTAATATTGTGATAAAAAACAGAGAAGCCAAGCTACATCTTGACTCAGGTGTGTTTTGTACTTGTGTTGGAAATGATTACCTTGACAGGATTTATACCAATTAGAAAGAAAGCTCAATGCCAATTGAAGGTATAAAATTCAGCAGTTCTAGCCAAGATATGCACCCCTTGGGAATTTTTGAAGCATAAATGATATTCCCTCATCCTTCAGGAAGTATCAGATCAAAAGTTTGATTTGTTGTGATGAACAATTTTACTTCAAAACACTTTATACTTGGAAATGATTGTCTTGATATTTATGGAATTTATATTAATAATCATAAAGACAGATATCTCACTATAGGGGAAAATGAAAGGCAAAAATTTTCTTTTCCTCCAGAAAAAAGATAAATAAGTGTAATTAGACAAGTAAAGAATGTTAATAAAGAATAATTTGTGTGAGATCAGTTAATTAAAGCACAAATAAGTACTGAATTAACATTAGAAATGAATGAAGAGCTTATTGAAATTTCATTTAAATACAGAGAGGCCTTTGCTTCTTATAATGAACCACTTGAGGCTATCAAATGCCACAAGGTGGAAATTATGCCTAATGTGGAAAGACCTTACCCTTCACTATTGAGAAAACCAGCTTACTCAGCTAGCCCTAGGCCTAGTGAATCATTAGAAAGTCATATTAATTAACTAATGAAACTGGGAGTTCTTAGAAATGTTTGGCACAATTAACAAGTGGAAGTCACAATGCCTTTAATCATTACTTCGCATAATGATACATCAAGGATGGTTGGCGACTTTAGAGAATTGAATACCTACACTATTCCAGACAGGTATCCAATCCCTAGAATCCATGAGACTTTGACTCAATTATCCAAAGAAAAATTTATCACCTCTATGGATGCTCTTAAAGGTTTCCATCAGAATGTTTTAACACCTGATTCTGGGAGATTATTGAGGATTATTTCTCATTGTGGTATTCATGAATACTTGAGGATTCCTTTTGGTATTAAAAATGCACCCTCTCATTATCAAAGAATGATGAATACCATTTTCCCACATGAATTATCAGAGGGATGATTGATAATTTATCTTTATGACATTATCATTTGTTAAGAAACCTGGCAATTGTATTTAGAGAGGCTTTCATTATTATTTAGAAACATTTTTCAAGTGAACATGAAAATATCTCTTCAAAAATGTAATTTTGGGTTCCATGAGCTGAAATCTCTAGGACATGGAGTATCAGGACTGAGCATTGGTGTTGATATAAACAAGGTTGCTTCATTTTTGCTGAACAAAATGCCCCAGACCAAAAAATAAATGATGTCTTTCTTAGTGTTTGCCATTTATTAAGACAACACCTTAATTATTTTTCAATCCATGCCGAATCATTGTACAGAATTTGTGAGAAACAAACTGTCTTTGAGATGAAACAGGAAAGAATTCAAGAATATGAAAAAGTCAAGTATGCCTTGACTAATGCACCATTATTATTGATTCTAGACTGGAAACTTCCTTTCAAGCTATATATTGATGCATGTGGTGAAGGGTTAGGTTCAGCTCTTCATCAAGTTCAAATTTTCAATGACAAGCCTTATGAGGGTCCAATATTTTCTATCACAAGACAAAGGAAGCCTACTGAGGCCAGAAATGGAGCTAGCCAAATGGAGTGCCTTTGCCTTTTTTGGGCTCTGGAAAAGCTTCATTATTCTCTTGATGGTAGTGTGTTTTAAGTAATTACTGATTGTAATGCAGTAAAATCACTTCTTAAAATGAAGACTCCTAACAGACACATGTTAATATGGCATATTGCTATTCAGGAGTATAGAGGCAATATGACCATAGTACATAAAGCTGGAAATATTCACAAGAATGCTGATGGCTTGAGTAGATGGGAATTACCCAATAAAGCTGACAATCCTGCCTATGTTCCTACAAGTGCAGAACCTCAAATTCCAATTGAAGGAATTAACATCACAGATGTGGGAACAAGATTCTTTGAATAAGTTACAGTAAGCTAGAAGCAAGATAAGAATTCTCATCTTCTTACTGCTCTACTTGACAAAGATTGCAAAGATGCATCCTTGGCTAATTCTCTGGATGATATCTGGAAAACATCTTATGAAGATGGAGGATTCCATTTGTTTGATGGTATCTTATATCATAGGTCTAAATACACATGTGTCATGATCTTATGTAGTAGAATGTTTATCAACAAAATACTACTGGAATACCATGATAACATTTATTCTGGACATCTTTCTGGAGACAGAACAATGGAAATAATTAAGACATGTGCCTGGTGGCCATCTTGGAGAAAAGATGTCATTGAGTACTGTCATAGTTGTGATAGATGCCAGAAAGCCAATAAAGCTACTTTTAAGAGGTTTGGATTAATGATTCATATCAAAGAACCAAGTACCCCATGGGAAGTGGTTCATATGGATTGGGTAACTGCCTTACTTCCTGGAGGTGATAAAAGTTACAATGCATGTCTTGTCATTGTTAACAGATATAGCAAAACCCCAATCTTTTTACCATGTCATAAATGTGACACAGCTATGGATAAAGCTCTTTTGATTTGGAACAGAGTCATATCCCATATTGGTCTCTTCAAAAATATCAATATTGATAGAGACCTAAAATTTAAATCAGCCTTATGGACTAATCTACATACGCTTTTGGGTACAAAACTATCATTCTCAACAGCATACCATCCACAAACAGATAGGCTAGCAGAAAGAATGATTCAAATGCTTGAGGACATGATCAGAAGATTTTGTGCTTATGGCCTCAAGCTTGAAGATTCTGATGGCTTTACCCATGATTGGTGTACTCTTATACCAGCATTGGAATTAGCCTACAAGACATCCATCCATGCTTCAACAGGCAAAACTCCTGCAATGTTGGAAAAAGGATGGAACCCTAAACTTCCAGTTGATACTTTGAAGAAAGACTTAGTTGATATTCATCCAACTGCTTCAATCTTCAAGCTATTTATTGATAAATTGAGGCATCATGAAAAACAAAGAATGAATGATGCCTTTGAATATGCTAAACAGAAATGGGATAAAAGTCATAAAAGCCCAGGATTCAAAGTAGGGGACTTGATACTATTTTAAACCTTGAACTTTGATACAATTAAAGATCCAAATAAATTGAAGGATTCCTTTGCAGGATTATATATTATTCAAGCCCTTCATGGGAGAAATGCAGTACAGTTAGAACTTTCAGGAGAATTGGAAAACAAGCATCCAACGTTTGCTGTTAGTCTAGTGAAGAATTACACTTCAAGTGATAAGGAGTTATTTCCTTGAAGAAATGAAAACCCCTGAGAAGTACCTCCAATTGATCAAAGTGAAGAGAAAAAAGTACTAAAAGTCTTGAAAGAAAGAAGACTTAGGGGAAAATACAAAAGAGAATACTTAGTCAGGTACAAAAATCAACATGAAGATGAATGGATTGTAGCAGAAACAATACCTGATTCCCAAACATTTTTCAGAAGATTCAGACATGAGAGAAGACCAATTCCTCAATAAAACAACTGAATTGTGTGCTTTACACACTTATAAGAATAAGTAGAGTGGTTTGACAGTGGATGATACCCCCCCAAATTAACTTTGGGGTATACTACTAAATAAAATTGTAGTACAATTGTTTTGGTGGTAGGGAATGTGAGCCTGTGAGGTATATATGAAATGCCCATAAAGCCGCAAATAACTTTACATACAGCGGACTTAGTCTTGACCAGAATTTTCAGTTGAAATTAAAATGAAAGATAACAAAAAAGAAGTATAGCTTTTGTTTGGATAAACAAAGCTATAATTATTATGTCATTTTTGGATTCTACACCAAAAATAACCTAGGGTACACCCATAGGGTGTTATACCCAAAAATGCTTATTTTTTAAGTTAATTGGAAGATTTAAGAATCTCACAGTACTAGCGTAACTTTTTAAAAAAAATTAAAATTGTTAGATTCAAGCTTAAATAAGCTTAAATTTGAAGTTGCATAAGGTTTATGCAAACTTACCAAAATTTTAGGTAAAATGGAGGTGTTGTGTATATTTACTGAATTGGCTAAGAACTTGCCATACAGGATTTAAATCCTGTGTGGGCTCAATTCAAAAGTGTTTAAGGCCATAGTATGGCTTTAAATAAATAAAAGGGCAAAATCCACGCAAAAAAGTGGGACAGAGGAAAAAGACCAAATAGAGCTGGGGTACCCAGCTTTTTGGATCTACAAGTATTCAGTTGACGTTATCCACCTGTATTGGAGGACTTTCAACCCTATTGAAACTTTAAGAATAGACTTTGATCCAACCTTAAAGTTTAAACTGTTTTTAGCCCATTTTGGACAGGAATTTCAAGCTTCCAAAGGGTAAATCCCCATATTCAAGCTTGATATTAAAGCTTTAAGTGCTATCAAAGGTTAATTAAGCTTAAAAAGCTTAAATAAGCTTAAAACTTTAAAGCTACAAGTATCAAAACCTTATCAAAAGCTAAGGTTTAGTGTGTATTGCTATTTTATGTGGAAAAATATCAATAACTTCAACAGTTCATTAAAAATCCAAATCTTAATGGATTTGCTTGGAAATTTAACACAGCTTAAAATTCAATGTTATATATGTATAAATCAGATTTTGAGTATTTTTTATAAAGAGGTTTTGCTTGGTAATCAGCCTGGAAAATTACTCTTTTAATTATACTCAAAGAAAATTAAGATTTCTTTAAAAATCAATTAAAAATTGAGTTTAAGAGATTTTTACTTTAAACCTTATTTTTAAATTGTTTATTTGATTAACTTTAATATATATAATCTTATTTTATATTAAAACTTCAAATAATTAACTTAGATGAGAATTAAAGTTACTTGGAATTAAGAATAACACCAGTAACTTTAAATTGGAATTAAAAATAAGTGACCTTAAGTTAAGAACTTTCTTCTTAAGCATGGTTTTTCAGTTTTGACCTGATAACCCCCTTTATATCCATTATGAGCTATGAGGGATGCTCTGCAGACATAAAAAGAGTCTATTCATCTCTGTTTTTGTCCATCAATTCAATCCAATCCAATTATATTAGACATTTAAACAGGCAAAGCTTTATTACATATAAAATCTTAATATTCAAGTAATTCTTATATTATTTCACTTTTTATTAATTTTAAATTAAAGAATTTAAATCATATAATTAAGATTTTTTTTAAGCACCAAATAATATATGTTATTTTATAAAATTATTGTCCTTAAAATATCTTTTCAATCCACAAATTCCACTTAAAAACTCTTTAACCATATTTCTTATTATGAACAGTTGTTTTATCTTTTAAAATATTGATTTCTGGCGTGTTTTTAGCTTATAATAATTATTTAATATAATCACTGTTGTATTTTACTTGTTGTATTGAATATGTATTATAAGTAAGTTTTTCTTTAAAATTCTATATTTTTTTATTTATTATTATTTTTTTATATACAATTTTCTATAAGAATTATATCTGCACAGTGTGTTTTATAATTTCTTTTCATAAAGAATATATAAATTATTTATAAGTGGTTAAATATTTATATTTTCCATGTGTAATTTTCTCATTAAGAGCTTTACACTTCTTACTGTTAAAACTGTCATAATACTCATAATTTTTATAAGTGGTTAAATATTTATATTTTACATGTGTAATTGTCTTATTAAGAGCATTACACTTCTTATTGTTATAAATGTCAGTGACTATAAAAATAATAGAGTACTTATAGCTTATTATAATTATTGATATTTTTTTATTGTTATATTATATAATAATAATTAAATTCATTTTTGTTAATATAATTATTTCATTAATTATATTTAATTTGTGGTTATAATATTTTTCTATTATATTTTTCTACTGAGGACAGTCATGATACTCTTGATATTATTACTATTATCAAGAGTTTCAGAGAAAAACCTTACATTTTTCCTCTGAGAAATCTGACTTTCTTTCCTTGTATCCTTCACTCTGGTGGCTCTTCTTTCAATATTTTTTCATTTTGTTGTGTCATGGCAAGTTATATGTGAGATAACACCTCTTCCAGAAGTGGAAATTTGCCGTAAATCCTTCTAAATTGGTTAAAATTGATTGTTACATACTGGAGCAAGGAAGGAAGTATATTTAAGGTGTAAAAAGAAAATATTTGAAGTATTGTATCCTTTTAAAATAGATGAGGTCCCACCATTAAAAGTTTTTTTTACAAGATATTGGAATTCATTCAATGTAGATAAAAAGGATTTCTCTTTCATTGTTAAATTAAATATTTCAGTGATAATTTTAGAGAAATTTTCTTCTAAAGTGGCAGCACAACGTTTTTTAATTTTTTCCCACAAAGTAGCGGGGCTATAATCAATACTGTTTTGATCATAGAATTATTTTTCATTTTCCTCATCTAGATGAGATACTAGCCAGTAGAAGATGTGTTCACATTCTCCCAAAATATTTCAGCTTCTTAATCTTTTACCTTATCCCTTTGAAAGTTTTTTTGTCCAACTGGCATCACTAAGAAAGTCTAGACTTTGCAATCTGAGTTAAACGTACATGCAGCTTTGCCATTGCAGGTATTTGGTAGTTGTGAGGGATTCAATATTTGACATTTTCTCAAGTGTTTGAGGAAGACTTTGGTGAGCTAAATTTTGGAATAGTATGGTTTTGAGATAGACAAAGGTTTTGCTTGTAATTTTTGAATTTTTTTTAAAGAATAGCATGATTTTAAATATACCGATGTATTGGGAAGAAAAAAAGGAATTCGTTCTTTTTATTAAAGGAGCGCTGGGCCCATAAACTTTGAAGCTTAAGAAACATAACTAAAAGTAAAGTACTATCATAAATAGATGGCAAGTTTGTAAACAGAGCAAAAAGAAACATGAGGCGCTAAACTGTGAAGCTAAAGAAAGCTAACTGACAGAAAAAGCATTATCACTAATAGATAAGGAGAAAGATTACAACATAAGCTGTTAAGGTATTTATACCCAATAAATACAAGAGAATAATTGTGACAGTATTATGAAGTAGCTTTCTTAACTTGATGGTGATAAATACATGGATATGGATAAGCTCTTTAAAATGGGATCAGAGACCTCATTGTCAGTGACTATCATCTCAGAGAGTTTTTTTAGTTATTGTAACGTGATGATTATTCTTCAAATCTTGACATTGTCTCCAGAACAAATCGCCTTTCAAACTCTGCTACTTTAACATTATATTTTTGTTTATTGTATTGTTCACCTTTAGGTACACTCACCCCTCTTGTATATTGTGATCACGATGTATTATAAGAATACAGAGCTTCTCAACTTCCTCAATGGAACCTTTTACATTGTAGCTTTCTTCCTTTTTACTCAATATAATTTTGTTAAATCATTTATATTAGTTATTATCAAATCATTAAAAGAAACCCCTTATAAGGAGAGCCTTCATGTATGTAGAATCTATGTCCCTCATGTCATTACTGCTCTCCTTTTTCCTACATCTGCTTAACAGGTCCGCTGCCACCTCCCTGCCTTTCCTGACTTACTAAAGTATTGACTCCTGTCAATTACTTCCTAAAGGTTACTACTTTGTATTGTATTTTATATTATGAGACTGGGCTCCTTTCCTTGCCTATAAAAAGGGACAAA
Organism: Austropuccinia psidii; assembly: GCA_023105745.1. Taxonomy (NCBI): domain Eukaryota; kingdom Fungi; phylum Basidiomycota; class Pucciniomycetes; order Pucciniales; family Sphaerophragmiaceae; genus Austropuccinia; species Austropuccinia psidii. The sequence continues at coordinate 7,908,528 of JALGQZ010000018.1, forward strand.
AACCATCAAAAATGGGCAATGAATTCAAACCTAAACTTTCCAAAAAGTTCAAACTCAACTGTTCTAATTACATTTTTTGTAAACAATGCATGCGTTGTCTTCTCCTCATTTGAGGATATTAAAACATGGGTATCAATGCTTAATCCCCTGAAAAAGCTTCTGAACAGCTTAAAGTTGATCCAGATAAGAGAAGTATAGCAAATTCCATCATCAGCTTCAACTATGACCTCAAATGTTCTTCTAAATTCAACTAGAAATGTGACTTAAATCCCTCTTTACTGTGGGAACTACTCGAAAAGGGCTACCTAACTAAAACTCTTCAAAATCAAGCCTCCTACCTAGGAAAACTCTTCTCAACCTGCTTATCTGAATCTAACCTCCTTTAATCTGTAGAAAGAGTACAAGAACTTATTTGAAACTTGCGCAACCTTATTAATTATCAACCCATAGGACCCTGAAGTCTTGATTGGATTTTATCCATGTGAATCATAATAAATCTTCCAGAAGAATAGAAACTTATTGGAAAGATATGGCTTGAATGTAGAGTAGAGAAATCACCTCCCACACTTGATGAAGCTATTGAAGAAATAAAAGGGGCAATTCAGAGCAAAGAATAAAATCATGAAAAACAAGCCTTTCTTGAAAGGCATAAAGAAAAACACAAAGATGAAAACACTCAACATCATACCTACCCCACATGTAGATGTGTATCTTATAATTCTCTCACCCAAAACCTGGATTCTAAATGCAGGAACTTAAAACTAGGAAATCCCACAACTGCTGTGAAGCTTTGAGATATGACCACATACCCAAAAAGGTCCTAAGAAATATTTAAAATAATTATACCTTAAAGCTGTAAAACTGCCATAAATAGGCATAAAGCTTGGTTTAACTAAAAAACCAATGAATAAAAATGTGAAATGAATTACACCATTGGATTCCTCATGGTAAAATACACATATACCATTTTTATGGCATATCTGTGAATTCAGTATTTAATGAGTTATAAGTAATAACACATTATTAAAACATGAATCCTTAATTATTTCAAATACCAACAAAGCAACATGTGAAATAAATTGTACTGTTGGATTCCCCATGAAATTATACACATAAAACAATCAAGAAGCTAATCTTCAAAGTCAATACTTGAGGAGTTAAGCTGAATATATGCACTTTTTTGGTCAACGCATATATTCAACGATTTTAGCTAATATCTTTTGAAATATCCATGATAGAGTGATAAACCAAAAGATAAGTCACCACGTAATTACTGTAGAAACACAGAAATGAACTTTTTTCACAAGTTATAAACAAGGTTAAAACCTGTAATGGATTATTGATTGAAATCAATAGAGCTGTTGACCACTTTGTTTTGAAAGTGGTCCAAACTTAAAAAAAGTAGACATTCAGATTCTACTAGCTCATTAGCGAAGAATGACATATTTTCTATTACAATACTCAAGGTATAACCCCTTGAAATCATGGTTTGAAGTTTAAAATATTAGATTTTGACAGAAAAGATGAGTTACAAGAAAAATCATCAAAAATAGAGCTTTGATGATTTAATGAAATGCTCTTGGCAGTTTAATAAAAACACATGCCAAGCTATCAGCATCCACTCTCTGAATAGCTGTAGCATGTATAATTTAAAAGTTATGAATGATCAAAGTTTAAGCTTAAATTTGATCATTCAACATCACTCACTATAATCTTATTTTAAGTTTAACAGTAATATAAGTGAGAAAACTGGTGAATACTATTAGAATATTATTATTACTAATAAAATCCACAAAGCTTAGGCTTCTTCCATGCCTATGATGTCATCAAGCTTAGAGTTTTAGTGATAAATCTAAATAATGGCGTAATTATGACGTAAGATGGTTTGATCTTGATGTAATCATCACCAAACCTTGAAATATTTATCAATTCTAGTGAAAGGAATCAGTAAACCTCTACTAATCACCTGCTGGACTCTAGGAGGGAGGTACTTACTATAAATAGAGCTCTTTTTACTCTGTTTTCCCCTCAGACGCTTACAAAACACTAAATCATTAAATCAAAAGGTAATTTATTTACTCTTTATATATAAAACTCTTATATTATTAAAGACCAAAGATAATCTTATTATAATCATCATCTCTGACGTGATGATTACATCTATCTAATTTTTTTGTTTAAATTTCTCTTAAAAACCTCTATTCCACGTAAAATCAAAATAAATTGTAATTTCTCTTAAACTATATTTTAAATACAATTTAAATAAATTGTATTTACATTTTTTTGGCATAGAACTACTCAAAATTATTATATTAAGTATTAAAAGTAGGTTATTTCTTCTTATTATAATAATTTTCTCTCTATTATTACTTTAAATAATTCTGTGAGCCTTAGAGGTAATTTCATATACCCAAAAGACCACAAATATAAAAGATAACATATTAATATAAATAAAATAAATTTATTTATATTATTAAAATAAAAATCAAAATATAAATATAGAATTATATTAAAAATAAAAAATTAATTACAATTTAAAAATAAAAATACTTTAAATTTTCTAAGTATAAAATTAAATTAATACTTGAAAAAATTAAGTAAAAATGAAATTTTAACAAGATTGTGAAAAAATAAATAAATTTGGAAAAAAGTTAAATAAAAATTATTATAACTTTTTATCCAATAAATAAATACATAAAAATTATTTCACCATTGGATTCCTCATAAAAAATCAGGTGGGGTCACCTCTGAGTGAAATTCTTGTAACTCAACTCTAAATAAGGTTAAATTAAGTTTTTAGTATTTTCAATACAAAAGTTTAAAATCCTCGAAACCTTAAGTTAATTCACACCACATGTGGTGTTAACCATCAATTTTTGTGTTAAAATTGAGGTGTTGTGTTTAGTTTAGAAGCTATGAGGAATTGAAGTATTTTCAATTGAATTCAATTGAAATGTCAAAATGTGCACGTGTATTACATAAGTGAACTTTGATTTACATATGAGGTGTCAATTATTACTGTATTGTACTGTACAATTGAATTGAATTACATATGTAAATTATAAGTATAATACATGATGAGGAATTAAAAGAAAAAAATAAATTGGAAAGATTAAATTTGGGCGGGGGGAAGGAACTCCAGCTCTAAGGGGGAGCTAGACCCCCAAAATCCTTGCTGACAGGCGTGGGATGTCAAAATTCACGCAAAAGTTCATCACTTTTGGCCTGGAATTGAGTTACAGGGTCTGTGGACTCAATTGATGATGAGGTTTTGATACCAACTGGGGTAGTTTTAGCTGTTGCCAAGAGGGTAAAACTACCCTTAAGATAAAAACATCATAGTAAAAACAGTTTTAACTGGTTTCTACGTCTCTGACACACATTCTTACGTGTTTTGAAGGCTCTAGGCCTGGTATTGCCATAGTAATGGCTGATTTAAGGGTCTAAAATGGCTAAAAACGGCTAAAAATGGCTTGAACCAGCCCTTTTTGGTCTAAACCAGGGTTCAATGATGCCATAATTGGCTTTTATGTTGTCAGACTGTTTTTCACGACTGACAAGAGTAAAAATTACTTTTGGAGTAAGAGAATTGATGGCTATAAAAGAATGTCTTCTTTGCCCCACTTTTCTCTTCATGTTAGAATCTTTTCCTTTTATTGATTAGTTTTAACACTGTTAAACCAATCAATCAAAGATTCCAACCACCATTTTTAAATCATTTTAATCCTTTTAACCACGTGAAAAAATTATTATAATCATTGCTTGTAACTCTTATAATCATTTTTACCCCTGAACCACCCCAAAAGTGAATTAAAGCATCTTTCATCACTGTAAACTTTGTCACTTTGTTTCCAAATTCACTCTGGTCACTTTTGGGCGTGTTTTCTCTTTAATATTCTTTTTAAAGACTTTGTTCTTTAATTAATTTCTTGCAGTTCTTTGCTCAATTAATTCCAATTGAAATTGCTCTTGAAGAAATTTCTTTTGTAGCCTTAAAATATCTCTTGTACAGTATTTTTTGGATAAATTTTTATTGTTGGTAAAACAATAAATTTTTATAATATAATTGTTTTATACTAATAAATTTATAAACAATAAAATTGGCGTGTTTTCTCTTAAAAATAATATTTCATACTATTTTTAACTGAATTTTACCTTATACAAATTTTGAGGACAGGAAAAGTACTTGATTTTTAATCAATGTTTCATATCCACACCTTACAAATTCTATAATTAATATAAATAGTATTTATATAACTTTATGACTTTAATATTAGTAATATTATTATTATTAATTGTCTTTTATTAATAAAAAACGATTTCTTACGCCTTTATTTCTTGTTGGTAACAATAATAAAGTGCTTTTAAATATATTAATTGTCTTATATTAATATATTCATTTATTATATTATTATATTTATTCAATAATATGATTATTTTTTACGCCATAATTATAATAGTTCTTAATTATTATAATTATTTTTATCTTATCTATTTTGATTATAAGGACATTCATAGTACAATAAGTAAAATATTAGTAATTTTGAGTTATTGTTTCATAGTCAAACCTTACATTTGAGCGCCTGGCCTTGATATTTACTCTAAGTGACCTTTAAGAAGATTCTAATTGGGTTTATCCAGGAATAAATTATAATTATCATCATCAAATTATATAATAATCTTATATTTATTTATTTTAAATACTATTGAGGCATTTTGAAAGCAATTGTACTGTCTTACCCATGGTTTTTCACATCCTTAGACTTGCAAGAACTTTCTTTGAGTGACTCTAGTAGTTAAAAAGATATTTTATCAGCTAAAAATAATTTTATATTATAAATCAATTTAATAAAAAAATCATGTTCATTTTTTATTTTATTCTTTGAAAATGAAAACATAAGAAATAATAAAAAATAATAAAAACCAATAGAAAAGTTATTTTTATTCATTTTAATTTCATTTCTTTATTTTTTTTCATTTTTTAAAAAGATATAAAAGCAATTCTTACATGGAAAATTGCCATTTCTTACCAAAAATATCACTTCTTATATAAAGGACTTATATTTATTTGCCTTTTTTAGTGTTTGAAGACAATCCAACAGAAGGCAACCAAGCCACTGTTGAAAGATTGGTGGAATAAACTTGTCCAAGCTCTCCAACACCAATAAGCACTAAGAAAAAGAAACCTTAGAAATTAGACTTTCCAGTACCCACTATTCAGGACTCTGAAGGTGAGTACCTCATCTATAAATTGCCATAAGAAGAATTCCTGTACTGAAATCTTCTTATTTCTTATCTCTTAAAACATGACTACCAGAAGAGGCTCCCAACACTCCAGCCAATCAGATGGAGCTGGACTCAGAGGTAGAATTGATTCCGCAAAAGGGAAAATAAATGGAAATATCCCCAATTGTAAGATGTGACTATGAAACTGATGATAATATTACTATTAATCAACAGTACTATGTCTGTTCTTATGAAATATAATAATAAAATATTATTATAACCACAATTAAATAATTAAAAATTATTTCTTTCACGTGTTAAGCACTACTAGTGATTTTAACAGTGAGTAAGTACTTGTCTACAAGAATCAATTACAAGAAGAATTTAATAATAAAAACTTCTTTATTAAAATAATAAAATTATTTTAATATATAATTATCTTTTGCAAGAATAATTATGATGATAATTCTTGAAGAAAACTAAATTTTTAGAGAAAAACCTTAAGAATCAAAGATAAATCACTCACTAATATTCCAAAGAGCTTTTTGAAAGATAAGATACAGAGATTTGGCGTAGAATTGTGGATTTAGAGGATCAAAATGAATTTATAAATGTATTACAACAATATATAGTTGATTTCTATGATTTCACGTATTTCTGATTGATTCTGAAAGAATAAAACACTTAAGAAAAGTTTTAACTAATACTTACTTGTTGGTAATACTGATATAAATGATTAATAAGATGATGATGATGATACCAAAAAAAACAGCAAGAAGAGGCTTCTTTTAAGTCAACAACAGCTGACAGAGGCGTTCCATGGAGCAAACTGAAAAACCAGTGAGTGAGAAAACAATAAACCTTTTTGGATTAATGATTGCATCATCTGTTGTTACGTAAGATTATCATAATTACTTAATTGATGCTTTTACGTGACTACCAACCCCAATATGGTTAAGAATAAAAGGAGTAACATCTGTAAATCTTCTTTTATTCCAAAATAATCATTGATTTCTCAAAGTTATCAATGTTATTGCCAATTTCATCACAGGTTTTAATTACTGTGAATTTTTGAAGATTCAGTGTTTCACGTAGAGTGGTCAAAAATGGACTATAGGTAAAACTTTGAATTTTACTAGTAAAACTGTTATTCTTTTTGGTTGTACAATAGATAATACAGTTCTCTATTGGTCCTGAACGTTTCATAAAGATTCATTAAGAATTGTAGTTTTAATGAATTTTTGAAGTTTTTACCTCATTTCTACGTAGAATTGCAAATATCAGTGTTTCACTAGTTGCTATGAGGTAAATCAATGGATACAAGTCCAAAAAGGGTTTTAATTACTCTTTTGGGGTTTATCCATGGAAAGTCATTAAGAATTGACGTGGTTACAGGAGTCTAAGTAGCTCTTTACCTCCTTGGCATGTCAAAATAGCAGGTTATTTGCTATTTTCTTAAGATTTACAGTAGTTGTGACATGGTAACCAAGTTCCCAAAGAGGTTTAGTTTACCAATTGGGTCAAGATCAGCCATGGAACCAAGCTTTGGAGCTATCCACGCCTCTGAGTCCTCAGAAGTTGGGTACTCTGGCTCTCTTTGATGTCTTTTGTCCCCCTTGCTTATTTTTCACGTAAAAATAGAAATTTAAGCTTAAAGTGAGATATCCATTATGGGTGTACCAAAAGTCCATGTAAGAATACCATGATACTAAGTTCTCAAAACATGCATAACACTATTCTTAGTGTATATGTAACATGGTATTTCTCACTTTCCCATTATTTTGGCTTAAAATCAAGAAAAACAAAAATTTTCACGGATCTTTTATGTGGTATTAATGATGTGGTATTGAAGTATTTTCCATTTTACCACCTCAAATACTTAAATTGAGCTTATTCACTCTATGAGGCTACCCTAGGTGAATTTTTGTGTAGAATCCAAATCTGGTCTTAAATCCATGGATTTACTTACTCAATAAAAAGTTATTCATCTTTTCTGAATTTGAAAATGATGAATTTTGGATATATGCATGACTTATGAGTTATGCATAAGTCAAAAATTTCTTTTTAAGATAATTGTGGCCTATTTGGGTATGTAAAATATACCTCAAGGCTCACACCAATGGAACAGAATCCACACAAGAAAGTGCCTTATTCCAAAGGCAAGGCCTAGAGATGCCCATGATATCTGAACCAGAGTTAGAACTAAGTATGAGTAACTCAAACAGGTACAAATCACATTCAGAGGGCTCAAATAGACATTTACATGAGCCAGTACAAACAGTAATACACAGTGTACAAATACAAGGACTGGGAAGTGTTGCCTCAAATACACCAAGGAGTGATGAACTCCTGGCACATCCTGAAAAAGTCCCTCAAAGACGAGGAAATAGTGAGATACTCCAATGGATGGAATCCACTATCATCCAAACCTCAAATCAAAAAGATCAAGGAGCACCATGCCAAAAAGAAGGAGGCAACCAAGGAAGAAGCCCCAGTAGCTTCTACCAGCAAGCCCAAAGCCAACCCACTTCCCCAAGAAGGGAAGAAGAACAAGAAAAAGAATTGGAGAAAACCATATTCCCCAAGCTACAGGATTCCAAAAATCCAAAAGGATGCCATGGAAAATGTATTCAACATGGCCAGAACCTTGATAGAATTCAAGGACAAGGAAGAACAAAGAATGCGAAAAACTCATTTCCCAAAGAAATAACCTTGTCCAAAGATGTTGTAAATACTTTAACAGAAACTAAAAAAGATATATTACCTCTAAAAGAAATTAAAAACAGTTTATTATCATTACAAGAAATAAAAAATAACTTATCTTCTTTAACAAACACTTTTGTACAGAATAAAAAAGAAATTGAAAACATTCAATTTATTGTTGAAAATGACAAACCAAAAGTTTTAATTGACAGTGCTCTAAAATTAATATAAGGACAACAAGAATTTTGTAAGTACATAAATGATATCAAAGATAAAACTTTGACAATCAATTATGATGTGAGTATTGATAATCTTACAGAAAAAATGAACAAATTAAGTTTTTCTGTAGAAAGATTTGAAGAAAAAACTTCATCACACCAAACCTTCCTTTTGAGCTATGTGGAAAAAAGTGATGAAGCAAGAATGCATCTGAAAGATGACATTCAAAGTGAAATAAGGCTTATCACTGAAAAAAGGGATAAAATTAATGAGGCTAACTCAAATATGCCAAAGTTCTCAACACCACTTTCTCACATAAGAAGCCGTGTTAAACCAAAAGAGGAATTAACAAATCCATTCATAACAAACTTAAGTCACCAAGACAATATCCAAGTCTTAATGAAGGAAGCACCTCAATTAAAAGAATTTCCAACATTCACAGGAGAAGGTGAATATTACCACATGTCATTTATCAAAACAATTGACATGCTACAAGAAGATTATGCCATACCAGATGAATTAATTACTGCAAGATTACATTCATTGGTTGAAAAATCTGCAAAAAGATGGTATTATGGCATAAGACAAACAAATGGCAAAAACACGGGGTCTTGGTGGAAACAAGAAATGATCACCAAGTGGGCTAATGATGCCTGGAGGTACAAGATAGAGAATGCATTTGAAAATTCTTTCTTTGACCCAGACAAACACAAACCTTTAACTTGGTTCTTAAAACAAGTTGAAAGACTAAATGCACTGTACCCAGAAATGTTACAAAAGATGGTGCATATGAAAATACTTAACAAATGTGGAGGAGAGCTAGGACATGCCCTAAGAAGCAGGTGTAGAGAACCATGCTCCACAGAAGAGTATATCAATGCACTAGAGGACATAGTAACAAGAACAAAAATTGTCAGAAGTTGGAAGAAATTGGAAATTAAAAGTCCAAATAAGCCATTTATCAAAAAAGATAAATCAAAAGAATCCTTCAAGCCCAATACATCCAATAATAATGAGCAAAGAAAATGCCATATATGTGGAGGTATTGGACACTTAGCCAATAACTGCCTCAAAAAGGCAAAAATTAATGAAATTGTGGAAAGAGAAAACCACAATGACAAAGAGGAGGAATCCGACTCTGAAAAAGAGACAGAAGAGTCAGAAGGTTCTGAAAGTGATGAAATTAAAATCGTTAATGCACAAATGAATAATATTGATATAATTTATGAAGTACTAGATGATAACTCAAACTTACCACAAGTTGGAACATCTGACACAAAACTGACAAATGTACAAGATGCCAAAATATATAGAACCAACCCTGAAAAAGGAATTGGATATACAGCTAGAAAATCAAGTATAAGTATTTTTGTGGTTGATAACCAAGAGGCAAAAGTGAACTTGGATACAGGAGCATATTGTACCTGTTTTGGTAAAAGTTATTTAAGAACAATTGTTCCAGATGGCAAGAAAAGCTTATGCCAATACAAGGTGTCAAATTTAGTAGTGCAAATGAGAGCATGAAGCCGCATGGAATAATTAATTTAACACTCCTTTTTCCTAACCCCTCACAATGTGTCAGAATTAAAGTAGAGTTTTTAGTAATGGAAAAATGTACTAGTAATCACTTCATACTTGGAAATGACTACTTGTCAATTTATGGTATAGATATCCCTAACCAAAAAGATAGATATTTTATCATGGGAGACAACAAAAGACAAAGGTTTGCCTTCTTAAATAACAAAAAACAAATCACAGTTATTAAGAATGAAGAGAAAATTCCAGAAAAGGAACTTTTTATATCTTAATAACTTAAAGAGGCAGGATTCAATGAAGAATTAACAGAAAAAATGAAAGAAAAATTGATTTACCTCTTATTTAAGTACAAAAATGCCTTTGCAGCTGACAAAGAGCCACTAGGTGCCATAATTGGTCATGAGGTGGACATAATTCTTAATATAGAAAGACCTTACCCACCTTTACTGAGGAGACCTTCTTACCCAGCTAGTCCAAGGGCTAGAGAAGCCTTGGAGGTACACATTAAAGATTTAATGGACCTTGGAGTATGAAGAAAAGTAGGACATAATGAACAGGTAGAGGTCACTAAACCTGTCATTATAACTTGGCATAATGGAAAATCAAGAATGGTAGGACACTTCAGAGCCCTGAACACCTATACCATTGCAGACAGATATCCAATACCCAGAGTCCATGAGACATTGACAAAATTGTCACAAGCTAAGTTCATTACAGCCATGGAGGCTTTAAAGGGTTTTCATCAAAATTTCTTAACAGACAATTCCAAGAAACTACTAAGGATAATAGTTCACTGTGGGACTTTTGAATACTTAAGAATGCCATTTGGTATAAAGAATGCACCTTCCCATTATCAAAGGATGATGAATACCATACTTCCTGAAGAATTCCCAGAAGGATGGTTAATTATCTATATTGATCATATCATAGTTTGCTCAAAAACTGGGGAAAATCACCTTACAAGACTAGAAAGGGTACTAAAAAAATAGTGCAAGTGAATATGAAAATTTCCTTGAAAAAGTGTCATTTTGCATATAGTGAACTAAAAGCACTAGGACATGTTGTATCTGGACTTAGTCCAAGAATAGACAAGAATAAAGTAGCAGAAGTACTACTTAAGCCAATGCCTCAAACCAAAAAAGAAATGCAATCATTTCTAGGATTTGCTTGTTACTATAGACAGCATATAAAGGACTTTGCGAAAATTGCCAAATCCTTGTATAAACTATGTGATCAACAAACAGTGTATGAAATTACAGAAGAAAGAGTCAAGGAATATGAAGAATTGAAAAATTCCTTAACAAATGCCCCATTTCTTCTAATGCCAGATTGGAAACTACCCTTTAAACTTTGCATTGATGCTTGTGGAGAAGGACTAGGTGCTGCACTACACCAGACACAAATTATCAATGATAAACCAGTGGAAGGATCAATTCTTTTTATTTCAAGACCAATGAAGCCAACAGAGTCAAGATATGGAGCAATCCAAATGGAATGCCTCTGCTTAGTGTGGGCTTTAGAAAAATTACATCATTACTTGGATGGAACAGTATTTGATGTGATTACGGACTGTAATGCTGTAAAATCTCTATTAAATATGAAGACTCCAAATAGAAATATTCTGAGATGGCAGATTGCTATCCAAGAATATAGAGGAAATGTGACTATTGTTCATAAATCTGCTAATATTCATAAAAACGCAGATGGGCTCTAGCAAATACCCCTGACAATCCAGCATGGTTACCACAGGAGGAGCACCATATAGAAGGCATATTTGTTACACACATTGGCACAGAATTCCTTAACCAAGTTAAATAAAGCTATAAGATAGATACGAATTGCCATATCTTAAGCCAATTTCTAATGAAAGACTGCAAATATCCATTAGTTTCATCAAAATTAGATGAAACATGGAAAAAGGCATATGATGAAGGAAGATTCCACCTCCTTGATGGAATCCTTTACCATAGAACAACACACACATATGTTATGGCATTAACAGATAAAACCCTGATAAACACCATTTTACATGAGTGTAATCATAGTGTTGCAGCTGGACATTTCTCAGATGATAGAACACTAGAAAGGGTGAAAACCTGCTCTTGGTGGCCAAATTGGAAGAAAGATGTTGCAGAATACTGCCAGACCTGTGAGAGATGTCGAAAGGCCAACAGAGCCACAGGAAAGGAATTTGGAATGATGATCCAAATCCAAGCACCAAAATCCCCTTGGGAAATAGTTCATATGGATTGGGTAACAGCATTACCTCCAGGGGGAGACAGAAGTTATAATGCATGCCTAGTGTTAGTTGACAGGTATAGCAAAACTCCCATGTTCCTACCATATCACAAAGATGACACAGTTATTGACACAGCTATATGATATGGAATAAAGTCATTAGCCACACAGGCTTATTCCAAAATATCATAAGTGACAGAGACCCAAAATTGACTTCAGCACTATGGACAAATCTCCATAACCTGTTTGGGACAAAGTTATCAATCTCAAAAGCTTACCAACTCCAAACTGATGGTTTAGCAGAAAGAATGATACAAACCTTGGAAGACATGATCAGAAGATTCTGTGCTTATGGACTAGAATTCAAAGATTCTGATGGTTTCACCCATGATTGGTGTACCCTAATACCAGCCCTTGAACTGGCATATAAAACATCAATCCATTCTTGTACTGGAAAAACACCAGCAATTCTAGAAAAAGGTTGGAATCCAAGACTTCCTTATGATACCCTGAAAAAAGACTTAGTGGATATACATCCAACAGCAAGAAGCTTTAAGATAATTCTTGACAAAGAAAGACACCATGCAAACAGATGTATGCAAGATTCTTTCAAATATGCAAAAGAAACATGGGATGAAAGTCATAAACCACCTGACTTCAAAATAGGAGACTTGGTCCTAGTATCAACCCTTAGTTTTAATAACATAAATGGTCCAAAGAAGCTGAAAGACTCCTTTGCAGGACTATTTATGATAAAAGCAATCCATGGACCCAATGTTGTGCAATTGGAACTCACAGGTGAATTAATGAACAAACACCCAGCTTTCCCTGTAAGTCTTATAGAACCTTACAGCTCAAGTGATAAGGAAATACTTCCACTAAGAAATAAACCCCCACTTGAAATTTCCCCCTTGGGAGAAGGAGAAGAAAAGTAAATTGTGAAAGTCCTTAAAGAAAGAAGGACAAGAAACAAAAAAGAAAGAGAATACGTTGTAAGATATAGAAAATCAACTCAAGAAGATGAATGGCTACTTGAGAAAGATATAAAAAATGCTGATAAACTACTAAGGAGGTTCAGACATGACAGAAAACCTAAAGAATAGAAAAATCAAGCATTATTGAGCTTCAAGACTAACAAAATCTATTGAAGAGGAAGGACAGTGGATGATACCCTAATTACACATATCAGATTGTGGTACAATCTTTTTGGTGGTAGGGAATGTGAGCCTTTGAGATATGACCACATACCCAAAAAGGTCACAAGAAATATTGAAAATAATTATACCTTTAAAAATAATTACCTTAAAACTATAAAACTGCCATAAATAGGAATAAAACTTGGTTTAACTTAACACCCAATGAATAAGCTTGTGAAATAAGTTACACCATTGGATTCCTCATGGTAAAATACACATATACCATTTTTATGGTATATCTGTAAACTCAATATTTAATGAGTTATAAGTAATGACACATTATAAAAAACGTGAACCCTTAATTATCTCAAATACCAATGAAACAACATGTGAAATGAATTGTACCATTGGATTTCCCATTTACCTATACACATAAAACAATTAATAAGCTAATCTGAAAAGTCAATACTTAAGGAGTTGAGCTGAATATATGCACTTTTTTGGTCAACACATATATTCAACAATTTTAGCTAATATCTTTTGAAATAAACATGATAGGGTGATAAACCAAAAAGAAAGTCACCACATAATTACTGTAAAAACACGGGAATGAACTTTATTTCACAAGCTATCAACAAGGTTAAAACCTGTAATTGATTATTGATCAAAATCAATAGAGCTGTTGACCACGTTGTTGTGCAAGTGGTCCAAACTTAAAAAAGCATAGACAGTCAGATTCTATGAGTTCATTTGTGAATAATGACGTATTTTGTATTACACTATCCAAGGTATAACCCCTTGAAATCATGGTTTGAAGCTTAAACTATTAGATTTCAACAGAAGAGATGAGTTACAAGAAAAATCATCAAAAATAGAGTTTTGATGATTTAATGAAATTCTCTTGGAAGTGTAATAAGGACATGTCAAGCTATCAGCATCCACTCTCAGAATAGCTGTAGCGTGTATAACTTCAAAGTTATTAATGATCAAAGTTTAAGCTTAAATTTGATCATTTAACATCACTCACTATAATCTTATTTTAAATTTAACAGTCATATGAGTGATAAAGCTGGTGAATACTATTATAATATGATTAATACTAATAGAATCCACAAAGTTTAGGCTTCTGCCAAGCCTATGATGTCATCAAACTTAGACTTATAGTGATAACTCTAAATAATGGTGTAATTATGAGGTAAGATGGTTTGATCATGATGTAATCATCACCAAACCTGTAAGGTTTGACTATGAAACAATAAGTAAAAATTACTAATTTTTTACTTATTGTACTATGAATGTCTTTATAAATGAAATAAATAAGATAAAACTAATTATAATAATAAAGAAATATTATAATTATGGCATAAAGTAATTATATTATTAAATAAATATAATAATATATTTTATATTATAAAAAATAATATATATAAAGTAAATATATTAATATAATATAATTAATATATTTAACATCACTTTATTACTGTTACCAAAAAATAATGAAGGCGTAAAAAAGTTTTTTTTATTAATAAAAAACAATTAATAACAGCAATATTACCAATTTTAAAGGTATAAATCAATATAAATACTATTTATATCTATTTTAGAATTATTAAAAGTAATAATAGAGAAAAATTATTATAATAAGAGAATTAACCTACTTTCAATGCTTAATATAATCATTTTGAATACGTTTACGCCTAGAAATGTAAATACAACTTATTTAAATTGTAGTTACAATACAATTTAAGAGAAATTACAAATTTTCTTGGTTTTATGTGGCATTGTGGTTTTTAAGAGTAATTTAAAAAAAACAATTAAATAATTGCAATAATCACCTCAAAGGTGAATATTATTATAAGATAATCTTGTGTCTTTAATAATATAAAAGTTTTATACATAAAGAATAAAGAAATTACCTTTTAACTAATGATTTAATGTTTTGTAAGCTCTGAGTGGGAAATAGAGTAAAAAAGAGCTACATTTATATTAAATTCCTTTCTCCTGGAGTCCAACAGGCTTCTGCTAGACGTGTACTGATCATATCCACTTTCATTGATCAATAGTTCAAGGTTTGGTGATGATTACATCATGATCAAACCATATTATCTCATTATTACACCATTATTTAGAGATATCACTAAAACTCTACGTTTGGTGACGTCAAGGCTTGGGAGAACCCCAAAATTTGTGGATTTTATTAGTTTTAATCATAAACTAACAGTATTCACCAATTGTATCAATCACATTACTGTTAAACTTAATTTCAAGTTACAGTGAGTGATCATAAATGATCAAATTAAGCTCAAACCTTGATCCTTAATAACTTTTAGTTTTTGCACGCTAAAGCAATTCAGAGGGGTAAATCTTACAGCTTGGCATAACCGTATTATGCTTCCAAGAGAATTTAATTACATGATCAAAACTCCATTTTTGATGATTTTTCTTGTAACTCATCTTTTCTGTCAAAATTTAATATTTTAAACGTCAAACCATGATTTCAAGGGGTTATACCTTGAATATTAAAATACAAAATACATAATTATTTACTAATACGCTAGTAGAATCCAACTGTATATTTTTTTTAACTTTGCACGACTTTCAAAACAAAGTGGTCAACAGCTCTATTGATGTTAATCAATAATCTCTTACAGGTTTTAACCTTGTTTATAGCTTGTGAAATAAAGTTCATTTCTGTATTCCTACAGTAATCACGTGATGACTTTATTTTTGGTTCATCACTCTATCATTCATATTTCAAAAGATATTAGCTAAAATCCTTGAATATATGCGTTCACCAAAAAAGTGCATATATTCAGCTTAACTCCTTAAGTATTGACTTTGGAGATTAGCGTCTTAATTTTTTTATGTGTGTAGCTTTATGGAGAATCCAATGGTACCATTTTTTTCACATGTTGCTTCATTGGTATTTGAAATAACTTAGGATTTATGTCTTTTATAAGGTATTATTACTCATAACTCATTAAATATTGACTTTACAGATATGCCATAAAAATGGTATATGTGTATTTTACCATGGGGAATCCAATGGTATAATTTATTTTTCATTTTTATTCATTGGTCTTTAAGTTAAACCAAGTTTTATGCCTATTTATGGCACTTTTGTAGTTTTAAGATAATTATTTTTAATGTATAATTATTTTAAATACTTCTTGTGACCTTTTTGGGTATGTGGTCATATCTCAAAGGTTCACATTCCCTACCACCAAAAAAGATTGTACCACCATCTGATATGTGTAATTAGGGTATCATCCACTGTCCTACCTCTTCAATAGACTTTGTTAGTCTTGAAGCTCAATAATGCTTAATTTCTCTATTCTTTAGGTTTTCTTTCATGTCTGAACCTTCTTAGTAGTTTATCAGCATTTTTTATGTCTTTCTCAAGTAGCCATTCATCTTCTTGAGCTGAATTCCTATACCTTACAATGTATTCTCTTTCTTTTTTGTTTCTTGTCCTTCTTTCATTGAGGACTTTTACAATTTTCTTTTCTTCCCCTTCTTCCAAGGGGGTAATTTCAAGTGGGGGTTTTTTTATTATTGGAAATAGTTCCTTATCACTTGAGCTGTAAGGTCTTATCAGACTTACAGGGAAAGCTGGGTGTTTGTTCATTAATTCACCTGTCAGTTCCAATTGCACAACATTGGGTCCATGGAGTGCTTTTATCATAAATGGTCCTGCAAAGGAATCTTTCAATTTCTTTGGACCTTTTATGTTATTGAAATTAAGGGTTTATACTAGGACCAAGTCTCCCATTTTGAAGTCAGGTGGCTTATGACTTTTATTGTCAGCCTGTGACTCAAAACCAGAGCACAAGCATGACAGCCAAAATACCATAAACCAATGGTATAGCCAAGATACCACCAAAACATGGAACTGAGCCAAATCAGCGCAAAAGGTATCAAACAAAAGAGTAAACTCGCCTCCTCTGAAAATATAAGTCCCATCACCATAGGACTAGAAATAACAAAGTTATTGCTGAGCATAAACCTTAATTTTCACTTCTCATCTAAAATCTAGAAGGAGAGGCTTAACCCCATTAAATGGGTACTCAAAATGAAGCTCTAAGCCAGGGCTATCCAATGGTACCAGCCAAACTGAGCTAGCACCAATATTACTGGAGTTATGGTCAATTTCAGGCCAAATAAGGGTGAACAAAACATTCACCTCTCATCTAACTTCTACAGTTTTAGTGTGGGATAACTGAAGTGGGGTCTTTTTGGAAAGAGCACAATCAGGGTTATGTGATGGTGTCATCCACTTTCTCATATCTCAACTGCTGCAGAAGGTATGGGGCAAAAAAGCTCAATACAGCTTTTTGCCTAAAACATGTAAATGTACAAACATCTTGTACATGGGATACCTTTGCCATATTTGATGATACCCATATCAAATGAGGTACCATTGTGTAGAGCGCATACAGGGCTACACACTGAACCAATTTTGAGGTTGATATCTCAAGAATTGACAAAGTTATAACTGTTTTAAGGTTAAAATCCTACCTGCTGTCATATACAGCCTTACCATGGGATAATATCCCATAATCATGAATATGAGGTGTCAAATAGACAAAGAAGCATGTTTTTACTTCAATACCTCATATGTCAATCAATACTGGGGTCCCATACAGTTTTTGTACAGCATTCTACATGTCATACACGTCAGAATCAGGCTGTGAGGTCCCCAGATGAAAAATTTCACCCTGTATTGGTGAAAACCGCCCAGATGTGGTTTCAAAACCACATCTGAGCCCAATAAAGGATATACAGGCTGTTTGCAAACCACAAGCCAGTACTAGAAAGTGAAAAATTCTTCACTTCCTCTACATGGAAACGTCTAGAACCCTTTCCACCCCATTTGAGGATAAAAAGGATGCTTTTCACAGCCAGAAATAGTCTCCCCATCCTGCTGTTGAATTCCTACGTAGTACAACTGACAAAAACAGTTATACTCTTGGAAAATAATCAGGTATACTTCAAATCTAAGTACTGTAGCTTTTATTGTTGTAACCCAACAGGTAAAAGTTGCACCCAGGGCTTTCAACAGCGCTCACCACCACTATATCTCTATAGTAAAGCCCTTAATATCTTAATTTAAATCATTTATTATCAACCTTATTATCTTTTAAAACTATTTTTACCGTGTCACAGTCATAGTTAAAGCTTGTAAATACTTATATACACCTTTATCATAGACTCACCCTGACATTTATCCCATCTTTCTTTTTCTCATTTGAAAGACTCTTGCATACATCTGTTTGCATGGTGTCTTGCTTTGTCAAGAATTATCTTAAAACTGCTTGCTGTTGGATGTATATCCACCGTGTCCTTTTTGAGGGTATCATAAGGAAGTCTTGGATTTCAACCTTTTTCTAGCATTGCTGGTGTTTTGCCAGTAGAAGAATGTATTGATGCTTTATATCCCAGTTCAAGGGCTGGTATTAGTGTACACCAATCATGGGTAAAACCATCAGAATCTTTGAATTCTAGTCCATAAGCACAGCATCTTCTGATCATGTCCTCCAAGGTCTGTATCATTGTTTCTGCTAAACCATCAGTTTGAGGATGGCAAGCTGTTGAGAATGATAATTATGTCCCAAACAAGTTATGTAGATTTGTCCATAATTCCGAAGTGAATTTTGGGTCTCTGTCACTTATAATATTCTGGAATAAGCCTGTGTGGCTAATGACTTTATTCCATATCATTATGGCTGTGTCCATAGCTGTGTCATCTTTGGGACAAGGTAGGAACATGGGAGTTTTGCTATACCTGTCAACTAATACTAGGCATGCATTATAGCTTCTGTCTCTTCCTGGGGGTAATGCTGTTACCCAATCCATATGAACTATTTCCCAAGGGGATTTTGGTTCTTGGATTTGGATCATCATTCCAAATTTTTTTCCTGTGGCTCTGTTGGCTTTTTGACATCTGTCACAGGTTTGGCAGTATTCTAAAACACCTTTCTTCCAATTTGGCCACCAAGAGCAGGCTTTCACCCTCTCTAGTGTTCTATCTTCTGAAAGGTGTCCAGCTGCAACACTATCATGAAACTCATGTAAAATAGTCTTTATCAGGTTTCTATCTGTTAAGGCCATAACATATGTGTGTTTTGTCCTATGCCTTTTTCCATCTTTCATCTAATTTTGATGAAACTAATGGATGTTTGCAGTCTCTCATTAGAATTTGGCTTAAGATATGGCAATTCTTGTCTATCTTATAGCTTTATTCAACTTGGTTAAAGAATTCTGTGCCAATGTCTGTAACACATATTCCTTCTATATGGTGCTCTTCCTGTGGTACCCATGCTGGATTGTCAGGGTTATTTGCTAGAGCCCATCTGCTGAGACCATCTGCATTTTTATGAATATTACCAGAATTTTGAGCAAAGTCATATTTCCTCTATATTCTTGGATAGCAATTTGCCATCTCAGCATGTGTCTATGTGGAGTTTTCATATTTAATTGAGATTTTACAGCATTACACTCTGTAATCACATCAAATACTGTTCCATCCAAGTAATAATGTAATTTTTTCAAAGCCCACACTAAGGAGAGGCATTCCATTTGGCTTGCTCCATATCTTGCTTCTTTTGGCTTTATCTGTCTTGAAATAAAACAAATGGGTGTTTCCACTGGTTTATCATTGATAATTTTCCCTGGTGTAGTGTAGCACCTAGTCCTTCTCCACAAGCATCAATGTACAGTTTGAAGGGTAGCTTCCAATCTGGCATTAGAAGAAATGGGGAATTTGTTCAGGAATTTTTCAATTCTTCATATGCCTTGACTCTTTCTTCTGTCATTTTATAGACTATTTGTTGATCACATAGTTTATACAAGGATTTGGCAATTTTTGCAAAGCCCTTTATATGCTGTCTATAGTAATGAGTAAATCCTAGAAATGATCGCATTTCTTTTGTGGTTTGAGGCATTGGTTTAAGTAGTACTGCTGCTACTTTACTCTTGTCTATGCCTAGACTAAGTCCAGATACAACATTTCCTAGTGCCTTTAGTTCACTGTATGTAAAATGACACTTTTTCAAGGAAATTTTCATATTCACTTTCACTATCTTTTTTAGTACCCTTTCTAGTCTTGTAAGGTGATTTTCCCAAGTTTCTGAGCAAACTATGATATCATCAATATAGATAATTAACCATCCTTCTGAGAATTCTTCAGGAAGTATGGTATTCATCATCCTTTGATAATGGGAAGGTGCATTCTTTATACCAAATGGCATTCTTAAGTATTCAAAAGTCCCACAGTGGACTATTGTCCTCAGTAGTTTCTTGGAATTGTCTGTTAAGAAATTCTGATGAAAACCCTTTAAAGCATCCATTGCTCTAATGAGCTTATCTTGTGACAATTGTGTCAATGTCTCATGGATTCTGGGTTTTGGATATCTGTCTGGAATGGTGTAGGTGTTCAGGGATCTGAGTCTCCTACCATTCTTGATTTTCCATTATGCCAAGCTATAATGACAGGTGTAGTGCCTTCTACCTGTTCATTATTTCCTACTTTTCTTAATACTCCAAGGTCCATTAATCCTTTAATGAGTACCTCCAAGGCTTCTCTAGCCCTTGGACTAGCTGGTTAAGCAGGTCTCCTTAGTAAAGGTGGGTAAGGTGTTTCCACATGGAGAATTATATCCACTTCATGCCCGATTATGGCACCTAATGGTTCTTTGTCAGTTGCAAAGGCATTTTTATACTTAAATAAGAGGTCAATAAATTTTTCTTTCATTTTTTCTGTGAATTCTTGATTGAATTCTGCCTCTTTGAGTTGTTCAGATATAAAAAGTTCCTTTTCTGGAATTTCTTCTTCATTCTTAATAACTGTGATTTGTTTTTTGGTATTTAAGAAACCAAACTTTTGTCTTTTGTTGTCTCCTATGGTAAAATATCTATCTTTTTGGTTAGAGATATCTATACCATAAATTGATAAGTAGCCATTTCCAAGTATGAAGTGATTACTAGTACAGCTGTCCATTACTAAAAACTATACTTTAATTCTGACACATTGTGAGGGGTTAGGAAAAATTAGTGTTAAATCAATTATTCCAAGGGGCTTCATGCTCTCACTTGCACTACTAAATTTGACACCTTGTATTCACATAAGTTTTTCTTGCCAGTCTGGGACAATGGTTTTCAAATAACTTTTACCAACACAGGTGTAATATGCTCCTGTATCCAAGTTCACTTTTCTTTCTTGGTTATCAACCACAACAATACTTATACTTGATTTTGCAGCTGTATATCCCATTCCTTTTGCAGTTTTGGTTCTGTAAATTTTGGCATCTTGTATATTTGTCAGGTTTTCGTCAGATGTTCCAACTTGTGGTAAGCTTGAGTTAACATCTAGTACTTCATGAATTATATTAATATTATTATGTTGTACATTAATTATATTAATTTCATCACTTTCTGAACTTTCTGACTCTTCTGTTTCTTTTTCAGAGTCGGATTCCTCTTCTTTGTCATTTTGGTTTTCTGTTTCAACAATTTAATTAATCTTTGCCTTTTTGAGGCAATTATTGGCTAAGTGTCCAATACCTCCACATTTATGGCATTTTCTTTGCTCATTATTGTTGGATGTATTGGGCTTGAAAGCTTCTTTTGATTTATCTTTTTTGATAAATGGCTTATTTGGACTTTTAATTTCCAATTTCTTCCAACTTCTGCCAATTTTTGTTCTTGTTACTATGTCCTCCAGTGCATTGATATATTCTTCTGTGGAGAATGGTTCTATACACCTTCTTCTTAGCGCATGTTCTAGTTCTCCTCCACATTTCTTAAGTATTTTCATGTGCACAATTTTTTGTGACATTTCTGGGTACAATGTGTTAAGTCTTTCAACTTCTTTTAAGAACCAAGTTAAAGGTTTGTCTTTTTCTGGGTCAAAGAAAGAATTTTCAAATGCATTTTCTATCTTGTACCTCCAGGCATCATTAGCGCACTTGGTGATTATTTCTTGTTTCCACCAAGACCAGGTATTTTTGCTATTTGTTTGCCTTATGCCATAATACCATCTTTTTGCAGATTTTTCAAACAATGCATGTAATCTTGCAATGATTAATTCATCTGGTATGGCATAATCTTCTTGTAGCATGTCAATTGTTTTGATAAATGACATGTGGTAATATTCACCCTCTCCTGTGAATGTTGGCCATTCTTTTGATTGAGGTGCTTCCTTCATTAAGACTTGGTTATTGTCTTGGTGACTTGAGTCTGTTATGAATGGACTTGTTAATTCCTCTTTTTGGTTTAACAGGGCTTCTTATGTGAGAAAATGGTGTTTATACTTTTGGAATATTTGAGTTAGCCTCATTAACTATATCCATTTTATCAGTGATAGGCCTTATTTCATTTTGAATGTCATCTTTCAGATGCATTCTTTCTTAATCACTCTTTTCCACATGGTTGAAAAGTAATTTTTGGTGTGATGAAGTCTTTCCTTCAAATCTTTCTACATAAATTCTTAATTTGTTTGATTTTTCTGTAATATTATCAATACTCACGTCATAATTGATTGTCAAAGTTATTTCTTTTACATCACTTATTTATTTGTACAACTCTTGTTTTCCTTGTATTAATTTCTGAGTATTATCCATTAATACTTTTGGCTTATTATTTTCAATCATAAATTTTATGTTGTCAATTTCTTTTTTATTTTGTACAACAAGTTTTGTTAAAGATGATAACCTATTATTTATTTCTTGGAAAGATAATAAACTATTTTTAATGTCTTTAGAGGTAAAATACTATTTTTAAGCTCTGTTAAAGTACTTACAACATCAGGAGACAAGGTTATTTCTTTGGGAAATGGGGTTGTCTCACTCTTTGCTCCTCTTTGTCTTTGAATCCCATCAAGGTTCTGGCCATGTTGAATACATTGTCCATGGCATCCTTTTGGATTTTTGGAATCCTGTAGCTTGGGGAATATGGTTTTCTCCAATTCTTTTTCTTGTTCTTCTTCCCTTCTTGGGGAAGTGGGTTGGCTTGGGGCTTACTGGTAGAACCTACTGGGGCTTTGTCCTTGGTTGCCGCCTTCTTTTTGTCATGGTACTCCTTGATCTTTTTTATTTGGGGTTTGGATGATAGTGGATTCTATCCATTGGAGTATCTCACTGTTTCCTCCTTCTTGAGGAACTTTTTCAGGATGTGCCAGGAGTTCATCACTCCTTGGTGTATTTGGGGCAGCATTTCCCAATCTTTGTCTTTGTACACTGTGTAGTACTGTTTGTACTGGCTCATGTAAGTGTCTATTTGAGCCCTCTGAATGTGATTTGTACCTGTTTTAGTCACTTATACTTAGTTCCAATTCTGGTTCAGATATCATGGGCATTTCTGGGACTTGCCCTTGGGATAAGGCACTTCCTTGTGTGGATTCTGTTCCACTGGGGATATTGCCCTTCCTTTTCCCTTTTGAGGAATCAAATCTACCTCTGAGTCCAGCTCCATCTTATTGGATGGAGTATTGGGAGCCTTTTCTGGCAGTCATATTATAAGAAAAATAAGAAATAAGGGAATTTCATAACAGGAATTGTTCTTATGGCAATTTATAAATGAGGTACTAACCTTCAGAGTCCTGAATGGTGGGTCCTGGAAAGTCTAATTTCTTAGCTTTCTTTTTCTTAGTGACAATTGGTGTTGGAGAGCTTGGGAAAGTTTCTTCCACCAATCTTTCAACAGTGGTTTGGTTGTCCTCTGTTTTATTGTCTTCAAACACTAAAAAAGACAAATACATATAAGTCTTTTATATAAGAAGTGTTATTTTTGGTAAGATATGGCAATTTTCCACGTAAAAATTGCTTTTATATCTTTTTAAAAAATGAAAATAATTAAAGAAATGAAATTAAAATGAATAAAATAACTTTTTTAATGGTTTTTAATATTTTTTAATATTTTTTATGTTTTTATTTTTAAAGAATAAAATAATAATGAATATGATTCTTTTTAAACTTAATTTATAATACAAAATCATTTTTAATTGATAAAATATCTTTTTTAATCACTAGAGTCACTCAAATAAAGTTTTTGCAAGTCTAAGGATGTGAAAAACCGCATGTAAGACAGTACAATTGTTTTCCAAATGCCTGAATAGCTTTTAAAATTAATGAAATATAAAATTATTATATAATTTTATGATTATAATTAAAATTTGATATTGGATAAACCCAATTAGGATCTTTTTAAAGGTCTTTTTACAGTAAATATCACGTCCAGGCCCCAATATGTAAAGTTTGCCTATGAAACAACGATTAAAAATTACTAATATTTTACTTATTGTACTATGAATGTCCTCATAAATGAAATAAATAAGATAAAAAGAATTATTATAATTATGGCGTAAAGTAATTATATTATTAAATAAATATAATAACATAATTTATATTATAAAAAACAATATATATATAAGAAATATATTAATATAAGATAATTAATATATTTAAAAGCACTTTATTATTGTTACTAACAAATAATAAAGGCGTGAAAAATTGTTTTTTATTAATAAAAAATTAAAGTTATAAATTAATATAGATACTATTTATATCAATTGTAGAATCATGAAAAGCAATAATAGAGAAAAATTATTATAATAAGAGAAATAACCTACTTTGAATGCTTAATATAATAATTTTGAATACCTTTACGCCTAGAAATGTAAATACAACTTATTTAAATTGTAGTTACAATAAAAGCTAAGAGAAATTACAAATTTTCTTGGTTTTATGTGGAATTGGGGTTTTTAAGAGAAATTTAAATAAACAATTAAATAATTGCAATAATCACGTCAAAGATGGATATTATTATAATATGATCCTTGTTATTTAATAATATAACAGTTTTATATATAAAGAATAAAGAAATTACCTTTTAATTAATGATTTAATGTTTTGTAAGAATCTGAGGGGGAAATAGAGTAAAAAAGAGCTCTATTTATATTAAATTCCTTCCTCCTAGAGTCCAAAAGGCTTCTAGTAGATGTGCACTGATCATATCCACCGGAAGTGATCAATAATTCAAGCTTTGGTGATGATTACATCATGATCAAACCATATTATCTCATTATTATGCAATTATTTAGAGTTATCACTATAAATCTAAGTTTGGTGACGTCAAGGCTTGACAGAACCCCAAAACTTGTGGATTCTATTATTTTAATCATAAACTAACAGTATTCACCAATTGTATCACTCATATGACTGTTAAACTTAATTTAAAGTTACAGTGAGTGATCATAAATGATCAAATTAAGCTCAAACTTTGATCCTTTATACCTTCTAATTTTTACACGCTACAGAAATTTAGACATTGAATTCTAATAGCTTGGCATAACCCTATTATTCTTCCAAGAGCATTTTATTACATCATCAAAACTCTATTTTTGATGATTTACTTGTAACTCATCTTTTCTGTCGAAATAATATTTTAAACTTCAAGCCATGATTTCAAGGGGTTATACCTTGAGGATTATAATAAAAAATACATCATTATTCACGAATGAACTAGTAGAATCCAACTGTCTACTTTTTCTAAGTTTGGACCACTTTCACAACAAAGTGGTCAACAGCTCTATTGATTTTAATCAATAATCTCTTACAGGTTTTAACCTTGTTTATAACTTGTGAAATAGATTTGGTTTCTGTATTCCTACAGTAATTACGTGATGACTTTCTTTTTGGTTCATCACTCTATCATTCATATTTGAAAAGATATTAATTAAAATCCTTCAGTATATGTGTTGACCAAAAAAGTGCATATATTCAGCTTCACTCCTTAAGTATTGACTTTGGAGATTAGCTTCTTAATTGTTTTATGTGTGAAGATTTATGGAGAATCCAATGGTACCATTCATTTCACATGCTGTCTAATTGGTATTTGAAATAATTAAGAATTTATGTTTTTTATAAGGTATTATTACTTATAACTCATTAAATATTGACTTTACAGATATGCCATAAAAATGGTATATGTGTATTTTACTATGGGGAATCCAATGGTATAATTTATTTCACATTTTTATTCATTGGGATTTAAGTTAAACCAAGCTTTATGCCTATTTCTGGCAATTTTGTAGTTTTAAGATAATTATTTCTAATGTATAATTATTTTAAATATTTCTTGTGACCTTTTTGGGTATATCGTCATATCTCAAAGGTTCACAAAGCCTTGAAATAGTGATAAATTCTAGTAGAACGCATCAATACACAGCTACTGGAAGCCTGCTGGACTCTAGGAGGGAGGTATTTACTATAAATAGAGCTTTTTTATTCTGTTTTCCCCTCAGACACTTACAAAACACTAAATCATTAAATCAAAAGGTAATTTCTTTATTCTTTAAATATAAAACTCTTATATTATTAAAGACCAAAGATAATCTTATTATAATCAACATCTCTGACGTGATTATTACAATCATTCAACTTTTTTGTTTAAATTTCTCTTAAAAACCTCTATTCCATGTAAAATCAAGATAAATTGTAATTCTTCTTAAATTTATTTTAAATACAATTCAAATAAATTGTATTTACATTTCTTTGGAGTAAAAGTATTCAAAATTATTATATTAAGCATTAAAATCAGGTTATTTCTTCTTATTATAATAATTTTCTCTCTATTATTAGTTTAAATAATTCTATAATTAATATAAATAGTATCTATATTAATTTCTAACTTTAATATTAGTATAATCATTTTTATTAATTGTCTTTATTAATGAAAAACAATTTTTTATGCCTTTATTATTTGTTCAACAATAATAAAGTGTTTTTAAATATATTAATTATCTTATATTAATATGTTTATTTATTATATTATTATATTTATTCAATAATACAATTTTTTTTATGCCATAATTCTAATGATTCTTTATTATTATAATTATTCTTATCTTATTTTTTTAATTATAAGGACATTCGCAGTACAATAAGTAAAATATTATTAATTTTTAATTATTATTTCATAGTCAAACCTTACAAATTCTGTACTCTTCAGCCCCAGAAAGCAAGACCAAGATTCTATAGTTCTTGACCCTGGTCCCTCCAACAGTATTTTCAACAACCAAAGATACTCTATTACCTTCTTTCCCAAAGACAAAGTCCTCCTTGCTGATGCATCCAAAATCAAAACCCTTGTCTCTGGTACAATAAAGATTGAATTACCCCACATGTGCCTAAAAAGTAGTGTGAGCCTTTGAGATAGGACCACATACCCAAAAAGGTCACATGAAATATTTACTATAATTATACATTAAAAATAATTACCTTGAAACTACAAAAATACCATAAATTGGCATAAAACTTGGTTTAACTTAAAGCCCAATGAGTAAAAGTGTGAAATAAATTATACCATTGGATTCCCCATGGTAAAATACACATATACCATTTTTATGGCATATCTGAAAAGTCAATATTTAATAAGTTATAAGTAATAATACCTTATAAAAAACACAAATCCCTATTTATTTCAAAGACCAATGAAACAACATGTAAAATAAATGGTACCATTGGATCCTTCATAAAAATTCACATATAAAATAATTAAGAAGCTAAGCTTCAAAATCAATACTTAAGGAATTAACCTGAATATATGCATTTTTTTGGTCAATGCATATATTCAAGGATTTTAACTAATATTTCTTAAAATATGCATGATAGAGTGATGAGTCAAAAGTAAATTCATCACGTAATTACTGTAGGAATACAGAAATGAAGTTTATTTCACAAGCTCTAAACAAGGTTGAAACCTGTAAGGAATTATTGATTAAAATCAACAGAGCTGTTGACCACTTTGTTATGAAAGTGGTCCAAACTTAAAAAAAAGTAGACAGTTGGATTCCACTAGTTCATTTGTGAAGAATGATGTATTTTGTATTATAATATTCAAGGTATAACCCCTTGAAATCATAGTTTGAAGTTTAAAATATTAAATTTCGACAGAAAAGATGAGTTACAAGAAAGATCATCAGAAATAGAGTTTTGATGATGTAATGAAATGCTCTTGGCAGAATAATAAGGTTATGCCAAGATATTAGAATTAACTGTTTGAATTTCTGTAGCGTGTAAATCTTAAACGTTATTAAGGATCAAAGTTTGAGCTTAATTTGATTATTTATGATCACCCACTGTAGTCTTAAATTAAGTTTAACAGTCATATGAGTGATAAAATTGGTGAATACTATTACTTTATGATTAAAACTAATAAAATCCACGAATTTTGGGGTTCTGCCAAGCCTTTGACGTCATCAAAATTAGAGTCATAGTGATAACTCTAAATAATGGCGTAATAATAATGTAATCATCACCAAACCTTAAAATATTGATCAATTACATTGGATATGATCAGTACACGTCTACTAGAAGCCTGTTGGACTTTAGGAGGGAGGTATTTACTATACATAGAGCTCTTTTTACTCTGTTTTTCCCTCAGATGCATCGAAAACATTAAATCAATTAAATTAAAAGGTAATATCTTTATTCTTTATATATAAATCTTTTGTATTATTCAAGACCAAAGATCATCTTATTATAATCATCAATTTTGACGTGATTAAATCATTTTTTTAATTGTTTTTGCTAAAAATCTCTCTAAAATCTCATTTCCACATAAAAATCAAGAATATTTGTAATTTTCTCTATTTTTTATTGTAAATACAATTTGGATAATTTGTATTTACATTATTTGGCGTAAAATATTCCAAAATTATTATATTAATTATTAAAAGTAGGTTATTTTCTCTTATTATAATAATTTTCTCTTTATTATTACTTTGATAATTCTTTAATTAATATAAATAGTATTTATATCAATTCATAACTTTAATATTAGTAATATTATTGTTATTAAGTGTTTTTTATTTATAAAAACCAATTTTTTACGCCTTTATTATTTGTTTGTAACAATAATAAAGTGCTTTTAAATATATTAATTATCTTATATTAATATATTTATTTTATTATATTATATTTTATAATATAAATTATATTATCATATTTAATTGATAATATAATTATTTTTATCTTATTTATTTCATTTATAAGGACATTCATAGTACAATAAGTAAAATATTAGTGATTTTTACTTATTGTTTCATAGTCAAACCTTACATTTGGGGGCCTGGCCGTGATATTTACTCTAAAAAGACCTTTAAAAAGATTCTAATTGGGTTTATCCAATAATAAATTATCATTATAATCATATAATAATTTTTATATTTATTGATTTTAAAGCTATTGAGGCATTTGGAAAGCAATTGTGCTGTCTTACACGTGGTTTTTCACATCCCTAGACTTGCAAAAACTGTCTTTGAGTGACTCTAGTGATTAGAAAAGATAATTTATAAATTTGAAATAATTCCATATCATAAATTAATTTTATAAAAGAATCATATTCATTTTTATTTTATTCTTTAAAAATAAAAACATAAAAAAATAAGAAAAATATTGAAAACCAATAAAAAAGTTATTTT
The DNA here is from genome assembly GCA_023105745.1 of Austropuccinia psidii. Classification (NCBI taxonomy): domain Eukaryota; kingdom Fungi; phylum Basidiomycota; class Pucciniomycetes; order Pucciniales; family Sphaerophragmiaceae; genus Austropuccinia; species Austropuccinia psidii. The sequence continues at coordinate 7,938,066 of JALGQZ010000018.1, forward strand.
ATTCATTTGAATTTCATTTCTTTAACTATTTTCACTTTTAAAAAAAAGATATAAAACCAATTTTTACATGGAAAATTGCCATATCTTACCAAAAATAACACTTTTATATAAAAGACTTATACTTATTTGTCTTTTTTAGTGTTTGAAGATAACCCAACAGAGGACGACCAAACCACTGTTGAAAGATTGGTGGAAGAATCTTGTCAAAGTTCTCCAACACCAATAATTACCAAGAGAAAGAAAGCCAAGAAATTGGACTTTCCAGGACCCACCATTCAGGACTCTGAAGGTGAGTACCTCATTTATAAATTGCCATAAGGAAATTCCTGTTCTGAAATCCTCTTATTTCTTATTTTTCTTATAATATGACTGCCAGAAGAGGCTCCCAATAGTCCATCGAATCAGATGGAGCTGGACTCAGAGGTAGATTTGATTCCTCAAAAGGGAAAAGGAAGGGCAATATCCCCAGTGGAACAGAATCCACACAAGGAAGTGCCTTATCCCAAGAGCAAGTCCCAGAAATGCCCATGATATCTGAACCAGAATTCGAACTAAGTATAAGTGACTCAAACAGGTACAAATCACATTCAGAGGGCTCAAATAGACACTTACATGAGCCAGTACAAACAGTACTACACAGTGTACAAAGACAAGGATTGGGAAATGCTGCCCCAAATACACCAAGGAGTGATGAACTCCTGGCACATTCTGAAAAAGTTCCTCAAAGAGGAGGAAATAGTGATATACTCCAATGGATGGAATCCACTATCATTCAAACCCCAAATCAAAAAGATCAAGGAGTACCATGACAAAAAGAAGGAGGCAACCAAGGAAAAAGCCCCAGTAGCTTCTACCAGTAAGCCCCAAGCCAACCCACTTCCCCAAGAAGGGAAGAAGAACAAGAAAAAGAATTGGAGAAAACCATATTCCCCAAGCTACAGGATTCCAAAAATCCAAAAGGATGCCATGGACAATGTATTCAACATGGCCAGAAACTTGATGGAATTCAAAGACAAAGAGGAGCAAAGAATGAGACAACCCCATTTCCCAAAGAAAGAACCTTGTCTCCTGATGTTGTAAATACTTTAACAGAGCTTAAAAATAGTATTTTACCTCTAAAGACATTAAAAATAGTTTATTATCTTTCCAAGAAATAAATAATAGGTTATCATCTTCAACAAAACTTGTTGTACAAAATAAAAAAGAAATTGATAACATAAAATTTCTGATTGAAAATAATAAGCCAAAAGTATTAATTGATAATACTCAGAAATTAATACAAGGAAAACAAGAGTTGTACAAATACATAAGTGATATCAACAAAATAACTTTGACAATCAATTATGACATGAGTATTGATAATCTTACAGAAAAATTAAACAAATTAAGCATTTCTGTAGAAACATTTGAAGAAAAGACTTCATCATGCCAAAAATTAGTTTTGGACCATGTGGAAAAGAGTGATGAAGCAAGAATGCATCTGAAAGATGACATTCAAAGTTAAATAAGGCTTATTACTGAAAAAATGGATAAAATTAATGAGGCTAACTTAAATATACCAAAGTTATCAACACCATTTTCTCACATAAGAAGCCCTGTTAAACCAAAAGAGGAATTAACAAGTCCATTCATAGCAGACTTGAGTCACCAAGACAATAACCAAGTCTTAATGAAGCAAGCACCTCAATTGAAAGAATGGCCAACATTCACAGGGGAAGGTGAATATGACCACATGTCATTTATCAAAACAATTGACATGCTACAAGAAGATTATGCCATACCAGAGGAATTAATCACTGCAATATTACATTAATTGTTTGAGAAATCTGCAAAAAGATGGTATTATGGCATAAGGCAAACAAAAGGCAAGAATACCTGGTCTTGGTGGAAACAAGAAATAATCACCAAGTGCGCTAATGATTCCTGGAGGTACAAGATAGAAAATGCATTTGAAAATTCTTTCTTTGACCCAGACAAAGACAAACCTTTAACTTGGTTCATGAAACAAGTTGAAAGACTTAATGCATTGTAACCAGAAATGTCACAAAAAATGGTGCATATGAAAATACTCAAGAAATGTGGAGGAGAGCTAGAACATGCCCTAAGAAGCAGGTGTATAGAACAATGCTCCACAGAAGAGTATATTAATGCACTAGAAGACATAGTGACAAGAACAAAAACTGGAAGGACTTGCAAGAAATTGGCCATTAAAAGCCCAAATAAACCATTTATCAAAAAAGATAAATCAAAAGAATCCTTCAAGCCCAATACATCCAACAATAATGAGCAAAGAAAATGCCATAAATGTGGAAGTATGGGACACTTAGCCAATAGTTGCCTTTAAAAGGCAAAAATTAATGAAATTGTGGAAATAGAAAACCACAATGACAAAGAAGAGGAATCTGACTCTGAAAAAGAGACAGAAGAATCAGAAAGTTCTGAAAGTGATGAAAGCAATATAATTAATGCACAAATTAATAATATTGATATAATTTATGAAGTATGGATGTTAACTCAAACCTACCACAAGTTAGGACATCTGACACAAACTTGACAAACATACAAGATGCCAAAATGTATTGAACCAAATCTGCAAGAGGAATGGGATATACAGCTGGAAAATCAAGTATTAGTATTTTTATGGTTGATAACCAAGAAGGAAAAGTTAACTTAGATACAGCAGCATATTGCACCTGTGTTGGTAAACGTTCTTTAACAACCATTGTCCCAGACTGGCAAGAAAAACTTCTGCCAATAAAAGGTGTCAAATTTAGTAGTGCAAGTGAGAGCATGAAGCCCCTTGGAATAATTGATTTAACACTAATTTTTCCTCATCCCTCACAATGTGTCAGAATCAAAGTAGAGTTTGTAGTAATGGACAACTGTACTAGTGATCACTTCATACATGGGAATGATTACTTATCAATTTATGGTATAGATATCTCTAACCAAAAGGATAGATATTTTACCATAGGAGACAACAAAAGACAAGAGTTTGGCTTCTTAAATAACAAAAGTCAAATCACAGTTATTAAGAATGAAGAAGAAATTCCAGAAAAGGAACTTTTTATATCTGAACAACTTCAAGAGGCAGGATTCAATCAAGAATTCACAGAAAAAATGAAAGAAAAATTTATTGACCTCTTATTTAAGTATAAAAATGCCTTTGCAACTGACAAAGAACCATTAGGTGCCATAATTGGACATGAAGTGGATATAATTCTTAATGTGGAAAATCATTACCCACCTTTACTAAGGAGACCTGCTTACCCAGCTAGCCCAAGGGCTAGAGAAGCCTTAGAGGTACACATTAAAGAATTAATGGACCTTGGAGTATTAAGAAAGGTAGGACATAATGAACAGGTAGAAGTCACTACACCTGTAATTATAATTTGGCATAATGGAAAATCAAATATGGTAGGAGAATTCAGAGCCCTGAACACCCATACCATTCCAGACAGGTATCCAATACCCAGGATCCATGAGACATTGACACAATTGTCACAAGCTAAGTTCATCACAGCCATGGATGCCCTAAAGAGTTTTTATCAAAATGTCTTAACAGACAATGCCAAAAATCTACTGAGGATAATAGTCCACTGTGGAATTTTGGAATAGTTAAGAATGCCATTTGGCATAAAAAATGCACCTTCCCATTATCAAAGAATGATGAATACCATATTTCCTGAAGAATTATCAGAAGGATGGTTAATTATCTATATAGATGATATCATAGTTTGCTCAGAAACTTGGGAAAATCACCTTACAAGACTAGAAAGGGTACTACAAAAAATAGTGCAAGTGAATATGAAAATTTCCTTGAAAAAATGTCATTTTTCATACAGTGAATTAAAAGCACTAGGACATGTTGTATCTGGACTTAGTCTAGGCATAGACAAGAATAAAGTAGCAGCAATACTACTTAAGCTAATGCCTCAAACCAAAAAAGAAATGCAATCATTTGTAGGATTTGCTGGTTACTATAGACAGCATATAAAGGACTTTGCAAAAATTGCTAAATCCTTGTAAAAGCTATGTGACCAACAAACAGTCTATGAAATGACAGAAGAAAGAGTCAAGGCATATGAAGAATTGAAAAATTCCTTAACAAATGTCCCATTTCTTCTAATGCCAGATTGTAAACTACCCTTCAAACTTTACATTGATGCTTGTGGAGAAGGACTGGGTGCTGCACTACATCAGACACAAATTATCAATGATAAACCAGTGGAAGGTCCAATTTGTTTTATTTCAAGACAGATAAAGCCAACAAAAGCAAGATATGGAGAAAGCCAAATGGAATGCCTCTTCTTAGTGTGGGCTTTAGAAAAATTACATTACTACTTGGATGGAACAGTATTTGATGTGATTACAGTCTGTAATGCTGTAAAATGTCTATTAAATATGAAAACTCCAAATAGACATATGCTGAGATGGCAAATTGCTATCCAAGAATATAGAGTAAATATGACTATTGTTCATAAATCTGGTAATATTCATAAAAATGCAGATGGTCTTGGCAGATGGGCTCTAGCAAATACCCCTGACAATCCAGCATGGGTACCACAAGAAGAACACCATATAGAAGGAATATGTGTTACAGACATTGGCACAGAATTCTTTAACCAAGTTCAAGAAAGCTATAAGATAGACAAAAATTGCCATATCTTAAGCCAACTTCTAATGAAAGACTGCAAAGACCCATCACTTTCATCAAAACTAGATGAAACATAGAAAAAGGCATATGATGAAGGAAGATTCCACCTCCTAGATGGAATCCCTTACCATAGAACAAAACACACATGTGTTATGGCCTTAACAGATAGAACCCTGATAAAGACTATTTCACATGAGTGTCATGATAGTGTTGCAGCTGGACACATTTCAGAAGACAGAACACTAGAGAGGGTGAAAACCTGCTCTTGGTGGCCAAATTGTAAGAAAGATGTTATAGAATACTGCCAAACCTGTGACAGATGTCAAAAAGCAAACAGAGCCACAGGAAAGAAATTTGGAATGATGATCCAAATCCAAGAACCAAAATCCCCTTGGCAAAGAGTTCATATGGATTGGGTAACAGCATTACCTCCAGGAGGAGACAGAAGCTATAATGCATGCCTAGTATTGGTTGACAGGTATAGCAAACTCCCATGTTCCTACCATGTCATAAAGATGACACAGCTATGGACACAGCCATAATGATATGGAATAAAGTTATTAGCCATACAGGCTTATTCCAGAATATTATAAGTGACAGAGACCCAAAGTTCACTTCAGCATTATGGACAAATCTCCATCACTTGTTTGGGACAAAGTTATCATTCTCAACAACTTACCATCCCCAAACTGATGGTTTAGCAGAAAGAATGATACAGACCTTAGAGGACATGATCAGAACATTCTGTGCTTATGGGCTAGAATTCAAAGATTCTGATGGTTTTACCCATGATTGGTGTACACTAATACCAGCTCTTGAACTGGCATATAAAACATCAATCCATTCTTCCACTTGAAAAACACCAGAAATGCTAGAAAAACGTTGGAATCCAAGACTTCCTTATGATTCCCTCAAAAAAGGACTTAGTGGATATACATCCAACAGCAAGCAGCTTTGAGATAATGCTTGACAAAGCAAGACACTATGCAAACAGATGTATGCAAGACTCTTTCAAATATGCAAAAGAAAGATGGGATAAAAGTCATAAGCCACCTGATTTCAAAATAGGAGACTTGGTCCTAGTATCAACCCTTAATTTCAATAACATAAAAGGCCCAAAGAAATTAAAAGATTCCTTTGAAGGACCATTTATGATAAAAGCACTTCATGAACCCAATGCTGTGCAATTGGAACTCACAGGTGAACTAATGAACAAACACTCAACTTTCCCTGTAAGTCTGATAAAATCTTACAGCTCAAGTGACAAGGAGTTATTTCCACTAAGCAATAAACCCCCACTTGAAATTCCCCCCTTGGAAGAAGGAGAGGAAAAGAAAATAGTAAAAGTCCTTAAAGAAATAAGGACAAGAAACAAAAAAGAAAGAGAATACCTTGTAAGGTATAGAAATTCAACTCAAGAAGATGAATGGCTACTTGAGAAAGATATAAAAAATGCTGATAAACTACTAAGAAGATTCAGACATATAAGAAAGCCCGAAAAATAGAAAAGTTAAGCATTATTGAGCTTCAAGACTAACAAAGTCTATTAAAGAGGTAGGACAGTGGATGATACCCCAATTACACATATCAGATTGTGGTACAATCTTTTTTGGTTGTAGGGAATGTGAACCTTTGAGATATGACCACATACCCAAAAAGGTCACATGAAATATTTAATATAATTATACATCAAAAATAATTACCTTAAAACTACAAAAATACCATAAATTGGCATAAAAATTGGTTTAACTTAAAACCCAATGAATAAACATGTTAAATAAATTATACCATTGGATTCCCCATGGTGAAATACACATATACCATTTTTATGGCATATTCGAAAAGTCAATATTTAATAAGTTATAAGTAATAATACCTTATAAAAAACACAAATCCTGATTTATTTCAAAGACCAATGAAACAACATGTGAAATAAATGGTACCATTGGACTCTCCATAAGACCTCACATATAAAAAAATTAATAAGCTGAGCTTCAAAATAAATACTTAAGGAATTAACCTGAATATATGCACTTTTTTGGTCAATGCATATATTCAAGGATTTTAACTAATATCTCTTGAAATATGCATGATAGAGTGATGAACCAAAAATAAATTCATCACGTAATTACTGTAGAAATACAGAAATGAAGTTTATTTCACAAGTTATAAACAAGGTTGAAACCTGTAAGGAATTATTAATTAAAATCAACAGAGCTGTTGACCACTTTGTTGTGAAAGTGGTCCAAACTTAAAAAAAGTAGAAAATTGGATTCTACTAGTTAATTTGTGAAGAATTATGTATTTTGTATTATAATATTCAAGCTATAACCCCTTGAAATCATAGCTTGAAGTTTAAAATATTGAATTTCAACAGAAAAGATGAGTTACAAGAAAAATCATCAAAAATAGAGTTTTTATGATGTAATGAAATGCTCTTAGAAGAATAATAATATTATGCCAAGCTATTAGAATTCACTTTCTGAATTGCTGTAGCGTGTAAATTTTAAAAGTGATTAAGGATCAAAGTTTGAGCTTAATTTGATCATTTATCATCACTCACTGTAACCTTAAATTAAGTTTAACAGTCATATGAGTGATAGAATTGGTGAATACTATTAGTTTATGATTGAAACTAATATAATCCACGAATTTTGGGGTTCTGCCAAGCCTTTGATGTCATCAAACTTAGAGTTATAGTGATAACTCTAAATAATGGTGTAATAATGATGTAATATGGTTTGATCATGATGTAATCATCACCAAACCTTAAACTATTGATCAATTCCAGTGGATATTATCAGTACACTTCTACTAGAACCCTGTTGGACTCTAGGAGGGAGGTATTTACTATAAATAAAGCTCTTTTTACTCTGTTTTCCCCTCAGACGCATCAATTAAATTAAAAGGTAATATCTTTATTCTTTATATATAAATCTTTTGTATTATTAAAGACCAAAGATAATCTTATTATAATCATCAATTTTGACGTTATTAAATCATTTTTTTAATTGTTTTTGCTAAAAATCTCTCTAAAATCTCATTTCCACATAAAAATCAAGAATATTTGTAATTTTCTCTATTTTTTATTGTAAATACAATTTGGATAAGTTGTATTTACATTATTTGGCGTAAAATATTCCAAAATTATTATATTAATTATTAAAAGTAGGTTATTTTCTCTTATTATAATAATTTTCTCTTTATTATTAATTTAATAGTTCTTTAATTAATATAAATAGTATCTATATTAATTTATAGCTTTAATATTAGTAATATTATTTTTATTAATTGTTTTTTATTAATAAAAAACAATTTTTACGCCTTTATTATTTGTTTGTAACAATAATAAAGTGCCATTAAATATATTAGTTATTTTATATTAATATATTTATTTTATTATGTTATATTTTATAATATAAATTATATTATCATATTTAACTGATAATATAATTATTTTTACGCCATAATTATAATAATGCTTTATTATTATAATTATTTTTATCTTATTTATTTCATTTATAAGGACATTCATAGTACAATAAGTAAAATATTTGTAATTTTTACTTATTGTTTCATAGTCAAACCTTACAATTAGGAACTGCCTCCTGATTCCACAACTTTTAGCTAATTTACTTAGCCTGAACTCCTTCATCAAATCCAAATTCACTATAAAAAAGGTATCACACCACAAATGCTTCAAAGTCCTTAACACCAAAGTGAACATCATCCTCAATGGATCTTATGAACGTGATAACTTTGTCCTCTTTCAACAAAAACCCAATTCTTACAATTTAACCCTTCCATAAACCAAAATCACTGCCCTTCATCAACCCTATGGTCACCTTTCCATTCATTATCTTAAAAAAATGTCTCAAATCACAAACATACCTTCTTTCAGCTGCACCAACTGTGATATTAGCAAAATGACCAAGACACCCTTTTCTGGATCTTTTCTGATCCCAAGCAGGAAGCTTGAAGTTCTTCACCTTGACCTTTGTGGCCCAATCTCTCCTGAATCAATATCAGGGAAGAAATATTTACTCAGAATATTTGACTGTTTTTCTCATTACATCTGGATATATTTCCTAAAAACTAAATCCGAATCTGAATATATCATTGAAAACTATATTTACAAAACTGAAAGACAAGCGAGCCTACTTTTAGGAAGCATTTCTTTTGACAATGGGTCCAAATTTAAGAATAATGATCTCTCCTTGTTCTTTTCTCAAAAAGGCATTTCTCACTTAACTTAAGCTCCATACACCCCCAAGCAAAATCCCTTTTCTGAACATGGCAATCAAACCACTTTCAATAAAGCAAGATGTATCCTGAAGGACTCTGGCCTTAACCTCTCTTACTGGGCTGAATCAGAAAACACTTCTGTCTGTTTTGAAAATCTCACTCCTTACAAATCGTTGAATTTTCTATCACCCTTTTTCAAGTGGCACAATAAACTCATTTCTTTAAGACATTTACATCCTTTTGGGTGGAAAAGTATTTTTCTCAATCCGTCTCTGGAAAACAAATTTGGCTCAAATGGGAAGGACAGAATTCTACTAGGCTATGGGGAGGGGCATCAATTGTTTCGCATTCTGGAATTGGAGACAGGTGAAGTCACTGTAACCCATCATATGAAATTCAATGACTCCACTTTTCCTGCCCATCTAAATCATCTAGAAGATTCTGACAATGATTTTTTCACCATTTCTTGGAATTTAATCATCCAACCCTCTAATAATTCAGGTTTAAGAATAGATAATGAAACTTTACCAGAAGCAAATGAAATTAAAACCCTACCAGCTGAACCTCTCCAACCAACTGAAATTTCAATAATATTTGATGAAGTACCAAATTCCTCCATGGCCAAAGCCATCCCAAATTGCCCCAAAGCCCTGAAACATGTGAAGGGGTATGTCTGGTTCAATCAAGCAATTGATAAATCAAAAGAAATAATTGACAATGTTGGAGACCCATGGAGAATTTGTGACGAGACTTGGAGGAAGAAGTATACTGCTAAGCTCTCTGAAATACTCCACAATGACCCCAAAAACTACAAGAAAGAAATGTGTCATGAGGACTCTGACAATTGGAAACAATCAATCTCTCAAGAGTTAAGAAACATGGAAAAACATGAAGCTTGGTCACCTATCTCCAACAGAAAGGAGATAAAAGCTTTAACCACAACTTTGGTTTTCAAGAAAAATAGTGACAAAAATGGAAATCTCACCAAATACAAAGTAAGACTGTGTGTAAAAAGTTTCAATCAAAGAGAAGGGATTGACTAAGACGGCGTCTTCTCCCCTACTGGCTGCCTTACCTATCTCCATTTGCTTCTCACACTCTGCCATCTCCATCAATTCAAAATCAAACAGATGGATGTTCTTTGTGCCTTCCTCAATGGCATTCCTGAAAAACCCCTATAAATCTACTGTCCCAAGGGTTATAAATGCCAAAGCTCAAAGATTCTCAATCTGAACAAATCAATCTACAGACTCAAGCAAAGTCCCCACTTCTGGAACCATGCCTTAGAAATATCATTAAACATATGCCTTAACCCGTGCTACACCAACCCTTCCCTATTCTATTCCAAAAACCCTGATAAACCCATGTGGCTATTGTGGAATTTCCTTACCCTAAACATACTAGGTCAGAACCATACTGACCACTCCTGTCCCAAAACTGCCCTAATGGTTAATTAAAAAGTGTAATACCGCCACTAACCACTTGCTTACCTTTTAGGTACCGTGCATCATCCAATGACTCCGCCTTGGGGCTACAATGAAGTTTCATGATATAAACCTCCTCTGCGTCCAAAACCAAGAGGAGGTCATCAAACAGACTCCTTCCTTCTTTATTTCCTTCTTATAATTTTACTCTCCTTAACACGCCTGTGTTATTTCATTTTTATTATTATTATTTCTTTCTACTTAATCATTCCTTAAAAAACTATTATTTGAAAGTTCAAAAGGTATAGTAAAAGCTTCCTTTTGTAATTGATGAACATCCCACTGACTCATACTCCAGTCAGTGCCGTTAGTTCTTTACTCTTGTATTACTGTCGCATAGTATCTTTTATCGTTGTAACACTGCTCTCCACCTTCAGGTAAATTTTTCCTTTTAATACCTTGCTTAAGTATCTTTGTTAATATAATCCACCTTCAGTTCTTAAAAATTTCACAGATTTACAGTCTCGAAGTCTCTAGTAAAAATAAGGACAGGTGGACAGCAGAAATATCAACAATGACTGAAAAGAAATCAACATACCAATTCTTGATGGGACCAATTTCAGTCAATGGCACATACGCATGAAGATACATTTCAGATTGAAAGACCTACTTGACGTCTGCTAAAAAACACTCACTGAAGACGCAATAACTACACTCAGAAATAAATGGAATAAAGCAAGTTATGAAGCTATCAGCATCATAACCTCTAGTGTCAATGAAAGAGTCTTTCTAGAGGTAATCAACCCTGAAACCACTGAATACGCCAACTTACTTTGGTCAAAAGTCAAGGAGAAATATGCCTCAGTTCGTTTGGTAAACAGGGGAAGGATATGGATGGATTGGCAAAGATGCTTCTACAATGGCAGCTTACAATCCTACATTGATACTTGCAGGAAGCTCCTTCTCGAGCTCAAATCAGTCAGCATCAAAGTTCCAAATGCACTTCTTTTGTACTCCCTTCTTGGAAAACTAGCTGGAAACTCGAAACTTCATCAGTTCATCAAATCACTTACCCTGAACGAAGAACTTATTGAGAAACCCGACCTCATACTTACCCGTCTCCAAGACTATGTCCATCTCTCTCTGAGCGAATTACCAAAACCTCTTCCTAACTCCTCTGTGTCTGCACTCGTCTCTGCCTCAAACGATAATTTCAAAATTATTTATTACTGTACCAATGGAAAACACAACTTGAAAAACACCAGTCACAGGAAGGATCAATGCTGGGCAGAAAACCCTCACCTCAGACCAAATCGAAAGGACAACAAGAAAAGAAAGACTGATTCCAGTGCTCATCTATCACTAGTCAAAGCTTTAATCACTATGGTTGACAGCCCACCAAAAGATCAAATATTTTTGGACTGTGGCGCAACAGATCATATGTTCAATTCCAGAAAATTCTTCACCTCCTTAACCAACTCTGCTCCAATCAACATCTCCACTGGAGACTCAACCATCTCTTTAACAGCCGTCGGGGTAGGAACTGCCAATCTAATCTGCAAAAACAAGGTTTTAACCCTAAGCGACTGCCTTTACGTTCCAAATATCAAGTGCAATCTAATCAGTTTATTAGCATTGTTCAAAAATAAATTAATCATTAATCAATTCGGAAATAAATTCGATCTTGAAACAAATGGGAAATTAATTGCCAATGGAAGAATTGTAAACAGATTAATGTACGATGATTATACTCTACCAACAACTCACCTCACTACTAGCCAGGACAGTCTCTGGCACAACAGACTGGGCCATCCTGGCAAAGCAGTTCTTGAAAGGCTTGGACTCTCCACCTATGAATACAAATTCACAGTATGTTCACTCAACAAGGCACATAAAGAACCATTTTTGAAAAGCTTTGAAGAAGCTAGAAACCCACTTGATTGCATTCACCTCGACGTAGTTGGCCCGATCCATCCAATCTCCATCTCTTGATTTCAATATTTTCTGACAATAGTAGATCAGGCGACATCTTTCAAAATAGTAAAATTCCTAAAAAAGAAATCCAACGCCTTTGAAGAATTCCGCTCAGCGAAGAATTTTATGGAAAATCAGCAAAATTGGAAAATTAAGAAGGTAGTATCAGATTGAGGAGGAGAGTTCCTGAACAAGGACTTCAATCAATTGGCCAAAGATTGTGGCTTCCTGCACTTCTTCTCACCACCAGAAACCCCACAACACAATGGGTTTGCTGAAAGGGTGAACAGAAAAATACTCGACAAAACTAGGTGCCTTTTGGGATCAAGTCATCTACCAAACAACCATTGGGTGGAAGCTGTTAACACAGCAGTATCTTATCGAACCTATCACCCAACCAATCAACATACATCACATCGCCTCACCAACGTTGGACTGGATCAGCTCCAAGAATTCACTGTCTTAAAACCTTTGGTTGCCAAGCCTTCATTACCTTACCCCGACATCATCGTTCATGGAAATTGGGCCCATCGGCAATCGAGGGCATTCTTCTTAGTTATGAAAACAACAATACTTCCTCTTGCATATTGCGCCTTAAGGATCTGAAAGTAGCAGTCACAAAACACACCACCTTCAATGAAGAACGGTTCCCTGCGGTACAAAGGAACAAAGAGGAAGAACTGGTTATTCCCATGCAAGACAGCCCTGCAGCCATTGAGGAAGAGTTCTCAGAGGAAACGAATTAAGATTCAATGCAGTCAACCCTGGTAGATGAAACCCAGGTAACTGAAAGTCAAGAACTTCCTTCAGACATGGTAGATGAAGTCCATGCTGAGAGATTCTCTTCAACTGAAAACTCCAATCACCCAACTTTTACCCGCATCAAAGTCATTGGTCCTTGCCATCCAACCATGATATTCTCTGAGATTGATGACATCAATATCTTACCCTACCCAAGAAGAGCAAATACTCACTTGACAATGGTCAACAGAACCCCTCGCACTTACCAAGAGGCCCTGAAAGCTCCAGACAAGGACCTCTGGGTAGCTGAAATCAACAAAGAATTAAATGCAATGAAACAACTCAAAGTATGGGACCTGGTACTGCGGCAAGAGTCTTACAAAATGATAGGTACCACATGGGTGTTCAAAATCAAAAACAACCCATCGAATGGAACAAGTGAATTTATGGCACGGTTATGCACACAAGGTTTCTCTCAAACACAAGGAATAGATTACGGAAAAACATATGCGCTTACTGGAAGACTCAACTCACTCAGGGCACTAATTGCTTTTGCGGAAGTGAAAAGCTTACAATTTCATCAGATTGATGTTAAGAGTGCATTTCTTAATGCCCCTCTGACCAAAGAAGTTTTTCTCAACATTCCACAAGGCCTGGATGCAAACAAGCAGACCTACTGCCTAAAGCTGAACAAAGCCATTGACAGGCTCAAGCAAGCCCCACTGGCTTGGTATAAGTGTCTTAAGGATTGGCTGATCAGTGTGACACTTTAACCCTGCATATTAGATCCTTGTGTATTTCACAGGTTGCTAGACCCACCAATCTAGCTGTATCTTCACGTGGATGACATTGGCATATTTGGCAAAAATGTGACGTTATTAAAGAAAGAGATAGCTACAAGATTTGAAATAAAAGATCTTGGAGAAGCAGATCTCATGCTTGGAGTAAGAATTGAGCATGGCAACAACACAATCACTCTGGACCAGAAACCTTTCACCAAGTCACTCCTCAACCAATATGGCATGACCAACTGTAAACCAGCTTCTACACCCTTGATTCCAAATGATCACATCAGCCCCGCCACAGACAAAGAGAAAGCTAAATTTGAAGTGCTAGGGGTAAATTTTCACAGTGCTGTGGGTAGCATCAATTACCTCAGCAGCCCTACACAAACAAACCTCTCTTTTGCTGTAGTTACCTCTCCCAGTACCTAGAGAATCCTGGCATACGCCTCTGGCAGGCCTTTCAACATGTACTTCGCTACCTAAAGGGGACTCAAGATGTCGGTATAACCTATCACAAAGCAGAAAAGAGTGGCATCGTTTCATGGAGCAATGCCGACTGGGGAAATTGTCGGGCAACACAACAGTCGGTCTCAGGCTTTCTTGCCACCTTTCATGGCTGCTTAATACTTTGGAAGACCAGGAAACAATCATCCGTCTCCACCTCAACCGCCGAAGCCAAATACAAGGCACTTTGTTACTTGACATCTGAGCTTCTCTGGCCGAAGCAATGGTGCGTAGAAGCACATCTGTTTGCTTGTGAGCTCCCAATCACCGTCTGGGATGACAACCAAAGCTGCATCAATACCGGAAACGGTGATTGCAACTTCAACAACAAACAAATGAAGCATGTGGACATTCAGTTGCACTTCATCAAAGAGGTGGTTAAATCATCTGTGATCTCTCTCAGGTATACGCCATCTTCTGAAATGATGGCGGACTTCTTAACCAAGTTGGTCACCCATGTAGTGCTAACACGTGCTCTTTAATCTTTGGGAATTTTGCGAATAGGAGTGAGGGGGGATGTGGAATTTCCTGACCCTAAACGTACTAGGTCAGAACCATACTGACCACTCCTGTCCCAAAACTGCCCTAATGGTTAATTAACAAGGGTAATAACGCCACTAACCACTTGCTTACCTTTTAGGTACCATGCATCATCCAATGACTCCGCCTTGGGTCTACAATGAAGTTTCATGATATAAACCTCCTCTGCGTCAAAAACCAAGAGGAGGTCATCAAACAAACTCCTTCCTTCTTTATTTACTTCTTATAAGTTTACTCTCCTTAACACGCCTGTTTTATTTCTTTCTACTTAATCTTTCCTTAAAAAACTATTATTCAAAAGCGCAAAAGGTATAGAAAAAGCTTCCTTTTGTAATTGATGAACATCCCACTGACTCATACTCCAGTCAGTGCTGTAGTTCTTTACTCTTGTATTACTGTTTCATAGTATCTTTTATCGTTGTAACACTGCTCTCCACCTTTGGGTAAATTTGTCCTTTTATTACCTTGCTTAAGTATCTTTGTTAATATAATCCACCTTCAGTTCTTAAAACTTTCACAGCTATATGTTCACGTTGAGGAACTAATTTTTGGCAGAAGTTGGAATCTTGAATCTAAGTAAAATATCAATAAATCCTTTGATATGGAATACTTAGGTACAGTAAAATATGAACTGGGAATTAGAATTACTCAAGAAGCAGATTGCATCACACTAATTCAAGAAAAAGTAATCCATCAAAACCTTGACAAATTCAAGACGCCTAACTGTAGACCATCCTCCTCCCCATTGCCATCAAACATTAAAGACCTTAAGAACAGCTCAGAACCACCATTCAGCTACCAACAAGCCAATGGACTAATTCAATATTTGGCTCAATGCACCCATCCTAATTTAGCATTTTCTGTATCCTTTCTCTCCCAATTTTTAGAAGCTCCAACAAAATCACACTTTGACACCCCAGACCACGTATTTAAGTATTTGATAGTCACAAATAACTAATCCCTCAAGCTTGGACAAAACAATATTCAAGATGATTTATCCAGCGTAGTAGCTTTCTGAAATGCTGACTGGGGTGGTTCAAAATATTGGAAATGGTTCTCTGCCTCAATAATTTATTATGCCGGCTCCATTGGGTGGTGATCCCACAAAAAATAAGTCATAGCTCTGTTCTCTGCTGAAGCCAAATACAATGCTATGACTGAATGCAGCCAAGACCTTTTGTGGGAAAAACAACTCATATATGAGGCAACCAACAAGCACTTCTTATAGATAGTTCACTCAGACAACCAAAGTAAAATCTCAATCACATCCAACCATATCTATCATCACAAAACTCAACACATCAACTTTAGACTACATTTCATCCAACACTTACTAGACAAGCAAGAAATTTCAATCAAGTATCTCACCACCAGTGACATTTTAGCTGATTCTCTCACTAAAAACTTCACCACAAGCAAAATCTACAATAACCTTAACTCCATCTTTGGCTTTTCTTCAAAATAACTAGATAAAGGGGTATATAAGAATATGATGGTTCTCAACCTCCTCAACAACACCTTTTACGTTGCAACTTTCTTCCTTTATTCTCACTATCATTTTTTTAAATCATGTGTATTAGTTCTTATCAAAATCACTAAAAGAAACTCTTTATAAGGAGAGCCTTCATGTACCTAGAATCTACTTCCCTCATGTTATCACCGCTCTCCTTTTCCCTTCATCTTCTTAAAAGATCTGCTGCCACCTCTCTGCCTTTCCTTACTTACTAAAGTGTTGACTCCTGTCAATTACTTCCTAAAGGTTACTACTGGTACATCTACTTAGCCATATATATGAAGTAGTATCCCCTCATGTTATTACCGCTCTCCTTTTTCCTTTGTCTTCTTAACAGGTCCGCTGCCGCCTCCCTACCTCTCCTGACTTACTAAATTATTGACTCCTGTCAATTACTTCCTAAAGGTTACTACTTTGTGTTGCCTTTTATTGATGAATATTCTAATTCAAAACCTTTAGTTCCTTTTTATTACAATCATTATGCTATAGATGGTGATCACTGGTAAGATCATTGGTTGCATCATTAACTCCATGTTCTAGGTGGTAGAGTTTCAAAGACCTAGGTATTAAAATACAAGCTGAAGGTTTGGATTAGATTAATAAAATTTCAAACTAGTAAGAGGAAAAATAAACCACCTGAAGGTGAAAGAAAAGATCAACTAATGATAATTGTAGTGAAGGCACTTATGGATAATATACGCAGCGAAATCTAATGAAACTGTTGTTAATAGGACTGTCAAATGTTTAAATATTAAATGAGAAATCATTACCCAAACAAAAATGGTTTGTTATAGGATACAAGCTATTTTATGACACACAACAAGAAGTGTCAGGGAGAAAAATAATATAAATAAGTTTGTGATAACTATTTAATGATAAAATTTATACTGTAAAGAAGTCATTTCTCCGAGAAGAAAAGCAGAGGAGTGTTGTCAATACTCCTTTTCTCATATAGTGAAGTTTCTGAGGTTTTTATTCATGGCAATTTAATCATTCATGGATCATTACGTCATTGCCAGCTTTTTTACTCTTCAACTCTTTGTTTGAGTGAACATCTTCTAAGAGTGAAACATTTTTTTTGACTTTTGATTCCTTTTTCACAGGTTACAATTTCAATTTCAACGCTAAGGAGTCCGATGTCGCCAGGGAGATGTTTGAGATTATTTAAGCAGTTGGTGGTTGAGGGTCTCAAGGACCACTAAGAATGGTGTGGTGGGGGCTGGTGAGCTCTTAGACTTTTATCTCCCCCTGTAGTCATTTACCAAATATCTTAACAGAAAGTAACGCTGATTCACATTCTGGGTTCATTGCAAATCCCCGTCGTTAAAAGGGGTGTTAGTTATTCATCAAAAAATTCTTGGTTTTGAGTCGGGATACTTAAGACCTTCTTTCCACTAACTTATCAAGAACTGTTTGTTCATGAGAGATTTGAGGCGTTTTGGTTACTAACATAGAGGTGGATGGCTACCAGAAACCAAACCTGGAGTATTCATTTTAGGAAAATGAAGTATAGTACAAGAGATGAGCGAGTGTCCATCGGGCGCATCCAAAATAGTGACGTGTTTCTTCGCGACGCATAATTTTTTGCTTTGGGGTTTAGTCCATTCTGTAGGATGGCGGCAGGCTTTCGGATGTGTTCGTAATAATTCTAGACCTCGCGCTGGAATTCTAGAAAGATGATCCAAGAATATGCTACACTTTATTATGCGATGCGAACACACATTTTTTCGAGGTAATGATTAGCAACATTAATTCAATGCAAGGCTGTGCCATGGCTTGCTTGCAGTACTTTGTAAAATGTCCATGCTGCAAGTATGGGTGACTTGACAGCCAAGCTTATGACGACATTACTTCTAAGCTGGTCAGAGAAATTTGTCGAAGCTATAAATGCCCAGTTCTGGATAGTTGTGGTCATCCCTCTCACCAGCCGTTCTCTCAAAGACTTTGAACGATCACACTTCAAAGAAAAATGTTTTCTGCAAATTTCAAATTGAAAGTTATAGCAGCTCTCGGTATATTTGCTCTTAGTTTGGATGAAATCATAGCGAGTACTGAGATTTGTGTCAAAGAGTATAATAATGACCCGAAAAATTTCCGTATGTGTTCATCGAAGTAACTTTGAGCTCAACTTTTGACTCATGTTTTCGCCTTAACGCAATCCGACGCTTTAGTTTGTGTTAATGGAGGAGGCACTCAATTCAATTGCACTGGGGATTGCTATATGAAAACAAGGCAAGGATTCGCCATAGGTAATTTTCATTCTAGCTTTTGCTGAGTTTTGCAAAAGCTTGAGCCACGCCACTGATTTGAATTTTACTCCTTTCCAAAGGCACCTTGACCGGCTTGTCCTTCGTCAATTGCATCCGAAACAATGAATTAGAAAAGAACCCCATCATTGCTGATCACTTTGTTGCTGATAATAAAAATAAGCTCATATGTAAGTGGCTGCATTCATCATAGCTTCGAGATACCTCTCTCAAACGCAAATTTTCTTGATGAACCTTTCAGATGTCTACAAAGCTCACCGATTCATAGATGGGAAAAAGGCTTACCTACAAGGCACATACACATGCAGTTTTAAGGGTAATGATGCTGAAAGGAATGGTTTGCGACCAAGTAAGTCTATCAACTCTCCAACCTTCATTTAACAATACACAACGAACCCAAACACGTAGCTTATCAAAAATATTTCGAACTAGCTTGCGAAGTTTGTACTGCCAAGTGAATCAGCTAGTCAGATCAGGCCGGATAGGTTGCACAAGCTTCCATAGTACACATCTAAAATCTGTTTTAAAAACTAAAGGTTATATATTAATGTAGAGATCATGATACTTAAGGAAACAAAAATGAACGTATTTTAAGGTGAACAACAAGATGTTACTATTCTATAATGTAGGTACAACATAAAAATGAAACCTGTATGAAAGCTATCGTAGTAATAGTGTTAGTTGAGTGGAGAAAATGTTAAAAGTAATACAAAACTAACCTATCAACCCAGGATGCCTCCCGTGGGAATGCCGACCCCATTTCACCTTACCGCATCCCGACGCGCTATGACTAAGGGGAGTTTTTGGTCGAAAAATTCTCACCGCTTCTTTCCCCTTTCTGCCGGTCGGGGTTAGGAGGGGGTAAAGGGGACTATTTAATCCTGACATCTTTGCTTCCTCGGGCCCAATCCCCCACCTCCTTTTCTTTTTTTTTATCTCCTCACATCTGCTCTTTCCATCCCCCACCTCGTTTTCTTTTTTTTCTTCTTTACATTACTTCTCTATTTGTTTTCTTCATTGCCATTTCTTGATTTCTTTTCCTTTACAACACCAAGTGAAACTGAAGACACCCAAGTGTCCAACAGTGAGGCATGTTCCAAAGCCAAACAGTTGTGGGTTTGGCTATATTTTACAGTTATTGACAATGTGTTTGTTCAGTGTAGCTTCATTGATTGACAAGGAAAAGAATGCCAAAAAAAACTTAAATGGGATTTTACTGGTAGCACCAAAGCAATGACTGATCACCTTACAGCCCTGCATCATCTGGCCAATCCCCACAAGAAATAAACTATGTCTCTTGGGAGCATTGACAGCTATGTGGAAGCAAAACACCCCAAGGTATTTCTTTTTTCATAAACTTAACAATTACTTAATTATTTTATTTAACAATCTAAATTTTGTATCAATTATCCCTTGAAAACCTCAAGATATCACCTGTCTATTTCATATCTGACTGTGACTTCCCTCTCTCAATAACCCAATCAAAATCCTTTCATGCTCTCCTTGAGCTTTGTAAGCCTAGTGTCTTGAAAAGCATAGTTTTTCAATCAGAATTGATGGCTCATCTTTCAATTGTCTTCCTTTTTCATCAAGGGCATATTTAGCAGACTCTCTCCAGCCATGGAAGCTTTTTATGGCTTACAGCTAAAATTTGGACCAGCCCTAATGTGACTGCCTTTATAGTAGTCACAGGCTACTATCTCAACATGAATTTCAACCTCATTTTAATTATTTTGGGTCTTCCTAAAATTGAAGGTAAGTCTTCAAGTTTCTTGAGTTTTTTTGTGTTCATTATAAGCTGATTAGCTTCTTAGGTGATAATTTGGGGGCTGCACTTGGCTCAATATTCCTCAATATTTTGGCTTGATTCAATTGCAAAAATAATGTTATTTTCATCACCACTAATAATGCATCTGTCAACTCCCACATGGCCCATGAGATCCAGGCCATAACCAAATTGTTCTGGACCAAATCTCAAGAAATAGAGTGCTTGGCACACACTATCCACTTGGCTTCTTGAGAAGGAATTAGTGCACTTTTTCAGCCAAATGTCACAATTCTGTCTGCCAGACTTCAAAAAAGGGAGCTCTTGCCAAAAAGGCTATCAAAACAGTTGAAAGACCAGTTAATACTGGAAAGTTGTAGATCACATTCCACCATGTGGAAGTACCCCTGGTTTTAGAGAACTGCGTCCCAAAGTGCATGTAACTGATGGTATTACCCAAGTAACCCTCATGGAGCTACATTAGTCACAATAGGAGCCTACAAGGAACCCCCAAGGGGAGGAACCCTTGTACGCCAATGGAGCGGAAAAACCAGTGATTTCTGGTTGTTTGATTGATACATCTCCTTTTCTTCAACCAGCATCAAACCCATGACGTTGGTAACCAGTTTATTGTCACAATGCTGTCTGCAAGACCTCAACAAAGGGAACTCTTTCCTGAAAGGTGATTAAACTGGTTGAAAGACCAGTTAATACTGCCAAGTTGTAGAACACATTCCACCATTTGACACCAACACTAGAATTTCCTGTTGGTACTGAAGGGCTCAATGGACCAATGGCTATTTCCAACTTGATCAATCAACCAGAGGGGTATACTTTAGATTATAGCTCAATAATTTCCTGAATCACTTGCCTTGCATCATATTGGAATCAAACCCCACAGCAGAGAACGATTTTTGCAGCAACTTTCAAGAACATGTGTGATGATGAAGGTAAAACCATCAAAGGAACTACTCTGTTTCCCCATGTTTTTAAATGCTGGAACTTGACTTATACCATTCTCACATGAGGATGGGACCTCAAAGGGGCATACAATTTATTTTGTAGCACTACAAACCTTGCATTGTATTACCTCTCACACCTTGAATGGGACAAGGTAAATATGATGATCAATTTTCTTCACCCCCTTTATGAAGCTACCCAAATTATTTGTGGCTCCAAAGACTCCACTATCAAGCATATACTCCCCCTGTGCCTTCTTCTAATCAAAAATGATCAACAACATAAGTCATTTTAGCTTTACAATTATTTACTCCTCCTGACCAGCTTTCTCATATCTCTATTAGGCTTGTGTCCATATTATTTAAGCCCAATAGAGTCAGCCATCAATGAAATAGCTTAAAAAATGTCCAAGTACCTCCAGCACCTTCTTATCAAGTATTCAGAAATTTTTGCCTCAATTTTAGACCCTCAATTAAAGCTTAATTTTTTCTTCACCCATGACTCAACTTTGAATCAATTTGATTTTTCAGCAGAAAAGCTTACCTGCAATTTTGAAGATGAAGCAAGAAGGAAGTTCTATTTTACAAACCCCCCAACAACCCCACCATTAATCTCATCAAACAAGGCTTCAGCCTTATTTGATGAGATGTATCCCTCATCCTCCAAGGAAGATATGACTTTAGAGAATGAACTTAAATGCTTCTACACAGAAACACCTGAGCACAAGATGACTGATATTCAGCTTTTTTGTAATTTCAAAAGTTCCATCTTTTACACACTTAACCTGATGGCCCAGAGGGTTTTGTCTATCCCATAAACAAGTGCTCCTTCTGAGTGTGTCTCCTCAGGAGGGAGAGAGATTTTAGCTTACCAACAAAGCACTCTCACAGAAATTCATGTTGAGAAACTTGCATGAATCAAAAATTGGGAATGAAGCTTTAGTCCTTTGTATTCTGACATGTATTTTTTTACAAATAAATTTTTAATTCTAACCTTTTACTCTAAATCTCCAATTTTTTTCTTGCCTTTTTTGCTTGAAGTCATTGCTAAGCTGGGCTCTGTCCCCTTTAGGGGACCCCAAAAGATACTGTTCCTGTCCCCTCTGAGGGCTTGTGAATGTTAAAGTAAAAAATAAGGCTCCCATTTCTGCCTTTAATGGGTGGCAAGGCAGGGTTTCCTTGTTTAACCAGGTTTTGTAGACACCCTTAACAATAACAATAATCAACTTATTGGAAAGAACTTTTAATTTCAATTGGCATTAAAACACTAGGTAGAAAAGCTCAGCAACAGGTTTGTTTTTGATAATAAGTTGAGTCAAGAAACCACAATTGATATACACCACAGGAACATGTAATTCATTAATGGTAACCAGGATACCTTCTCCTGTCAATTCAAAGGATCCAAATAGGACTTTATATCCTGTACATGTTACAACACTCTGAATCCTTTCCTGTACTTACATCTCACCCACATAACTGCTGATTTGGGGTGGTGGGCAGGGAGCCAAGAGAACGCGCTTGTGGCCCGCCACACCCCTTTTTAAGCATGGAGGGGTTGTGGGTAAAACTATTGGCATAAACCTAGTTAGGGTTAAGCCAGCAATTATTTAACTGTTTTGGAAGCTGGGTGAGCCGACTATCTTTTCTCATAATGCTTAATATACAATCTCTTATCTTTTCTCCTAAAATACTGAGTATTTCATCTCTTCATTCATTTTCTATTCTTTCTTACCTTTTTCATTTTTTATGTCAGAAAGTCAAGAAGACTCAAATTGGAAAAAGCCATCCAGCGTTCATGGTTTCATCTCAATCCCAAGGCAGAAACACATCTTTGAAAAGCCAAGTTCAGTCACTGTAGTCAAATATTCACGGAAGCAAACCCTCACTGCCTCTTCAAACATATCAAATATTAATGTTTCAAAATTACAGCTTCCCAGGAAATTAAATGTATCCACAATGTAATCAAAACAGCTACAGAAACCAAATCAGAAGATCAATCAGGCTATGGTGCCAGTGCAAAGCCTTCAACATCACTGTCGAACAATGAAAAAAATGCAGTTTACCCATTGGAAGAATGAGTGGTAATTCTGAATCAGAAGAATTTGTTTTCTTCTGTTTCAGTGATTAATGCATGCATCATCTTCATGAAATGATCCTCAAAGAATTAATGATATCAGACATATAATTCTGATTCCTTGAAAATAAGTGTTCTCGAAACTACCAGAAGGCTCTTGTAAACCCACAATACAAGCTACCAACTAATGGTGAAATAACCCCAACCATCTTACCTTCAAATGAAGCACTGATCCTTGAGGAGACTTTTGGCTATGAAGGTATGACCTTATAAATCAATGGTTGGCCAGATATCGCAGGCTTCTCTTTATAGTCATTTCCAATATTACAAGGACAATACATCAAGCAATTTGTTCATTTACTGGGTCTCAACATGAAACAAACTACTGTTGATAATATTTGTGAAGCAGTAAAGACTTTCTTAGATCGTAAATTTATGTCACTAATAAGCATATGTGCAGTTGTTGCTGACTCACCTTCTTTATTAAAAAGATTTTAAGCAAGGTTTTTCTCTTTTGTTGTCTCTTCTGCTTCAAATAATTTATGATGAGTATTAGACCCATATTTCAAAAAACGAAAAACATATCATAAATAAGCATTATTTCTTGAATTTATTTAATTCAATTGCAAAGCCCTTCACTTCACATTTGACAATGGAAGGAGTCATAAAAAGTGGAAAGGTTTGGGTCAAACACTTTACAAACTCATCACTTTGGGGAGAATAACTCACAGATTGGACTAGATATAATGAAATATCTCATGGTCTTTCAAAATTTTGTGAGTCTCAATTGTACTCACTCTCAAACATACGCCTTGGTTGCAAGGCACATGAGGAAGGCTTTAAAAAATGCCTTTCAGTGTTTTACAATACATCACATGATACACCAGCAATTCTCCTTTCAGTTGTCTGAGTAATAGAAAACCAGGATCACTTTACTTCAAATGATATGCTTGTGATGTGTCTGAAACCAGTTTTTGATAAAACTTCCTTCTTGTGGCACAGGAATACAGAGCTTGCTGATATCTTCAGGGAATTGTTTTTTGTTGATAATTCTATCATCTCACTCAATTTTTATGATTGGCTTACAAGTTTGAAGGACCACTGTATCAAACTACTTCATCAGCATGCAGAATATTTCCATTCAAACCTCTATATAATTTCATTTCTCTTGCATCCATCATATTCTAAGGTGGAAGTATCAAGAAAGAATTTGCTGAAGGATATTACTGTGATAATATTAGTACTATCCAGGGACTCGAAGTACTACATATAATATCCTGAACTTTTGATACCTCAAATTAAGCAATACTATAGTCATCATGAGCCATTTGCAAATACAAGCAAAGGTATGTCATTATTTATTTGTATTTCTCCCAGGGGTGTGCTAATTCGAAATTCTCATAGGCCATTTTCTATATAAATCCATTGATTATTGGTTAGGACTACCTAACCGTGCACAATTTATGCCACTCAAGAAGTTAGAACTTCATATATGTGAAATTTTCCCCCATGCAGCAGGCACTGAAAGAATTTTTTAGTGATCGCAGAAATAAAAGCAAAGTATTGAAATAAAATTCTTCCAATAACACTAAAAATTATCAGCCAAATCAAATTTCATCCTACTAACCATCAAAAGCCAAAATGAAAAAGAAGAAGGAAATAAAAGCTTTCAAAAAAATCATTATTTAATGTGTGGGTATGATTTCTTTTCATCACCTATAGAGCTTGAGCGATCTAAGGAGGGTCTCTTTCATCATTCATACATGAAACTGACCTCATGTCAGGATGAATTTATGGAGACAATTGTTTACTTTAATTTGTGAGAAGAAGAAAATAAACATATTGCTACTGGTGGTGATATCTTATTGGTCAATGGAGAGCTACAAGAATTCGCCTGGACTGCAGTTTGGGATTCTCATAACATGAACATTTGATTTGAAATTCAACCTGTTTTTTTGTAACTTTTCAAAGTCTTGTTGAAATAAAACCAAGTATTAAATATAGGGAAAAACTGGTTGGCCTGGTGGCGGGGATGGCCTGCCAAAAGCAATTGGTGTGCCATTTAAGCCACCAAAGGCACACCTGGGGTATTCCATGGCTGGAATGTCCCCACCAAGCACCCTATCTTGCTGGTGACGACTTTATTTTTCTTGCTCAAAATCTTGGCTCAGTTGAAAAACTGCAATTTTATTATCTTTATTGCTCATGAATATTTATTTCTTTCTACATCAAGTCTTATTTTTGTTGCCCTTTCAATAAATGAAAGGAGAATTAATCTGGACTGGGCGCTCTTGTCACTAAAAGAACAATCAAAGCCCATCTTTCAGCTCAAAGATAGGAACTGAAGCTTATCATCACCCATAATCAAGCACCTCAGAAATCATTTTTGACAAAGATGTCACTAAGAGGTAGCTATCTATTTTTATCTTTGAAGGTTTATCTAATTCTAAAAATTGATATTGGAATTACTTTTCATGTAGAAAAGAAAGCCATTAATGGTTTTTTTGAATATTACATTAGTCATCTATTTGCACATACTTGCAAATATAGCAGGCCACAAAGAAAACATTTGTCTCAAGTCAATAAAAATTATCATCCAAAGCTTAAACGCCACCCTTTTTCAAGTGAGATATAAGGCTTGACTATGAAACAATTCGTAAAAGTTACTTATATTTTACTTATTGTAATCTGAATTTCCTAAATTCAATGAATAATAAGATTTATGATAATAAAGAATCTTCTAATTAAGGCATAATACTAATAATATTGATTAAAAAATCATAAATTAATATAATTATGTTATGAGAATGATATAATAAAAGAAATACATTCATTTTGTATAAATTGATATATTGATCGAAATTGATCAATGTTACCAAAAAATTAATAAATCTGTAGAGAATTTCTTTTTCTCATAATAAAAAAAATAATCACAATAATATGACTAATATTCAAGTTATATATTAATGAAAATATTGTTTATCTTAATAAAACAATTATTAAGAATGATAATAGAGAGAAAATAAACTTCTTTTAACACTTTTTATAATAATTCTGATCAAATTTACACCTCATAATGTAAATACAACCTCTTCTAATTGTATTAACAATATAAAATAGAGAAAATTACAAATTTTAATATTTTTACATTATTTCTTGAGAGTTTTAAGCAAAATAAACCAATTGAATAAAATATTGGTTTAACCACATATTACATAGTGGCTACTACCAGGTAAAGCTTTAATATCTAATAATACGATAGCTTTATATTAAAGAATAACGAAACTTTACCTTTTCATTTAATGTTTGTATTTCATTCGTTGCATCTGAGGGGGAAACAGAGGAAGAGGTCCTTTTATAATAACGATCCTTCCCTCTAATGACCATATAGCTTCTAGTAGATTTTTACTGATGTTCTAAACTGGAATTTATCAATATTTTAAGTTTTGGGGATGATTACATCATTATTAAACCCTTTTTCTCATAATTATGCCATTCATTTAGAGTCATCACTATAAATCTAATCTTATGACATCATAGGTTTGGAAAAAGATTTAATTTTGTGGATAATATATGTCTTAATCATAAAATACTAATATACGCCAGTCTTACCCCTTATTTGAATGTTAAACCTAAAATAAGATTAGAGTTCTTGATCAGAAATGATCATTTGTAAGCCTTAACTGGAATCTTCAACAAATTTTAAGTTTTTCATGCTACATCACTTAAGAGAAATAATTCTTGTGGCTTGGAATGTCCTTGCCAATATTCAGAGAGTATCTAATGACATCATCAACACTCTTTCCTTGACTATTTTTCCTGTAACTCATCTTTTCTGTCAAATGGTACTACCTTAGACTTCAAACCATGATTTCATAGGGTTGTACCTTGAATATCATGATAAAGAATACCTCATTCTTCACACATAAGCTTTTAGAATTTGAATATATACTTTTTTTCAAGATCGGATCACTTTCAATTTCAAGTGGGCAACACCTATTGCTATTTTGCCCAATACCCTCTTATACCTGCTAGCCATTTTTATAGGTTTCAAAATAAATTTTTATATCTTTAGTATGAAAGCTATTTAGTGGTAAAATTCTATCAAATCAACTCTTTATCATGAGTAATTCAAAATATATGAGCTCAAAACCATGAGTATATGCACTGATCATAAAGGTGCATATATCCAGATTATCTCAGTAAGTATTGGTTTTACAGATATGGAATATAATATTAATATATGTAGTATTCTATGGGAAATCCAATGGTGTAAATTATAACCTAGTTTTATGCATTTTTTATCAGATAATCAAGAGTTTATGCTTTTTCATGAGAGTTTTCCTTATTTTGAGATTATGACTCAATTCTTATTCTCAAAACAAGTTTTGTAAAGTTTTTTTGTGAACTTTTGGGATATATGTTAATAGATCAAAGCATCTAATACAATATGAAGCCTTTGCATGCATGAAATCTTCAAGAAGGTAGCAAATAAATTCATCAAAGGTTTTAAGAATAAATGCACCAAGTGCTTGATCTTGTTTCTGGGGCAAGTAAAAATTCTCAGAGTTGTTACAGAAATTAAATATCTCAAAAAAGAAAGTAGAACAGCCAATTGAGGTTTGTTGTCCATTCATAGAAGGTTTTTCCTTCAGGTTCAAGTTCTAAAATCCAGTGAGCATGATCAACTGGGTTTTTGATGAAAGAGATAATCAATATATTTTGTTTTTGGTGGTTGGAAGACATTATCAAAAATAAGACAAAGCTCTCTAAGGAGAAACTTTTGTATTCTGTTTGCAAGCCTGAAGCATGAGTTTTTCAAGCTCAAAAACAAATGTGCATAGTAATTTTCATCCTGTATTTTGTAGAACACCATATGATTTTTTACAGCTTAGAGGAAATGGTATCCTGATGACTGTAAGAGTTTCAGATGTTTCTGTGTAATTTCTGAATGTGTATGAATACCTCAAGTCCTTAGTTCATTATTGAATGAAAAGAAGAAACAAACATTTAATACTATGAATAATTTATAATATGCCCAAGTATTTCTGAAAGAGCATGCTCCTTATAGCTAACAGCAATTCTGAGTGTGTGGAATGAAATTCATATTTGTTATCTTGAAGGTGTTCTTTGTGATGAATTGTAATAGATACCTCCAATATTATCTGTCTGCTCATAGACTCAGATACCC
Source organism: Austropuccinia psidii (assembly GCA_023105745.1). Taxonomy (NCBI): domain Eukaryota; kingdom Fungi; phylum Basidiomycota; class Pucciniomycetes; order Pucciniales; family Sphaerophragmiaceae; genus Austropuccinia; species Austropuccinia psidii. The sequence goes on from JALGQZ010000018.1 coordinate 7,966,705, forward strand.
CTTTTTCTTTGAAAATGTCAATGTTCAAATTGCTTATTTTTCAAGAAAGTTTTCTCTTTTCTTAGCTATATGGTACCTTTACTCTTCTCTTACAACCAAGAATTCCCATAAATCTGCACTTTGTGAATTGAATTTCCCATTCTCATTTAGGTAAGATGCAATATTTATTTAACCTGATATGGATCCCTTTTTTTAAGAATACATGGAAATAAACTCTAGCTAGAGAATTCAATGGATTTTATTCTCCTTGGACATAACTAAAAACCTTGCTTGAAGCCTAATGTTTCCTTCTGGGTGTGGGAAAATGACTGTTGCAGCAATTATCCCCAGTGGATGCCTAATTTGGCTTGGAAACTGAATTTATTACCTTGAATTGGTGGAAGTAACTCTTCAAAATTAGGAAAAATACTTTTTAAGGATTCTTTTCCTACAAAGGTTAGGAATGCTCTTGAGTCTATATTAATGAGTCCTTATTTTAAATTTAACATAATCTGAGTAATAAAAGTATTTCCTTCTGGCTAACCTTTACCAGTTTCTGGTTTAGTTTTAAGAAATTTAGCATCTTGCACATCAGTAAAGCTACGATTTTCTTCAATTTCAAGAAGTAGATAGCTGTTGAAATCTAGGACTTCAAAAGAGGAATAAATATTGTTGAAATAACGTTTGATGATTTCAATTTCTTCATTGTCATCAAAATTAGACCCTTATTCTTCTTTCTCTGCTTGATCATCAGTGTCTTCTATAGTCTGATTATCAATCTCATTTATCCTAGCACTTTAGGGACAGGTGTTGGATAAATGAGTTTTACTACTGCATATATGACACTTCTTAACACTTTCACTTGTTGTTTTAACATATAAATAATTAGAAAGCTTCTTATTAATTGTTTTCTAGAGAAATATTCGATGCTGGTTATTTCCAATATTTACCAATTTTGGTCTTTAATAATATATCTTTAAGTATATTGACATATTCATCAACTTCACATGGCTCTTTTACTCTATACTTAATAGAATTTTCTGATTCACCTCCAAATTTACTTAGTACTCTTTGGTGTATTTAGAATTCAGACAGGTCTGAATATAAGGCAGTAAGTATCTTTAATTTTAAAACCATTTCAATGGGTTATTTCTTTGAGGTACAAATATTTAATACTTGAAGGAAGTTTCAACTTTTTACCTCAAAGAATCATTTCCCCAATTGTCTAAAATTGCTTGTTTCCACCATTACCAATCCGTTCTGCCATGATTTTGTCTTGCTTTATGAAACCACTTCTTAGAAGTTTTATCAAAATGTGCATTCAGCTTTGCAATTATTAATTCATCATAAAATTGGAAATCTTCTTGCATCATCTCAATTTTTCTGATGAATTCCATGATATCGCATTCTCCTTAACCTGTAAATTTACAGAGATATTCAAGTTTTTGGGACTTCTTTGCCTACTATACTAGTTTCAGGCTGCATGATTCCTTCAGACTTTGAAATAACAATGAAGGGATTGGTAATTTGTGTTTAAGGTTTATAAAATTGTAAGGTGTGGATATGAAACTTTGATTAAAAATCAAGTACTTTTCCTGTCCTCAAAATTAGTATAAGGTAGAATTACTTTAAAAATAGGAAGAAATAGTATTTTCAAAGAGAAAACACGCCAATTTTATTGTTTTTAACTTTATAAGTATAAAAAAATAATATAATAAAAATTTATTGTTTTACCAACAATAAAGATTTATCCAATAATACTCTACAAGAGATATTTAAGGCTACAAAAGAAATTTCTTCAAGAGCAATTTCAATCGGAATGAATTGAGAAAAGGACTTCAAGCAATTAATTAAAGAACGAAGTCTTTAAAAAGATATTTAAAGGGAAAAAACACCCAAAAGTGACCAGAGTGGATTTGGAAACAAAGTGACAAAGTTAACAGTGATGAAAGATGCTTTAATTCACTTTTGGGGTGGTTCAGGGGTAAAAATGATTATAAGAGTTACAAACAATGATTATAATAAATTTTTCACATGGTTAAAAGGTTTAAAATGATTTAAGAAGGGTGGTTTGAATATTTTATTGATTGGTTTAACAGTGTTTAAACTAATTATAAAAGGAAAAGATTCTAACATGAAGAGAAAAGTGGGGCAAAGAAGACATTCTTTTTTACAGCCATCAACTTTCTTACTACAAAAGTAAAATTTACTCTTTTCAGTCGTGAAGAACAGTCTGAAAACAGAAAAGTTAGTTATGGCATCATTGAACCCTGGTCCAAACCAAAGAAGTGCTGGTTTAAGCCATTTTTAGCCATTTTAGACCCTTAAATCAGCCATTAATACCTGGTCTAGAGCCTTCAAAACATGTCATAATGTGTGTAAGAGGTGTAGAAACCAGTTAAAACTGTTTTTACTAACATTTTTCTAACTTAAGCGTAGTTTTACCCTCTTGGCAACAGCTTAAACTATCCTGGTTGGTATCAAAACCTCATCATCAATTGAGTCAAAGATCCTGTGACCCAATTCCAGGCTAAAAGTGATGAAATTTTGCATGAATTTTGACATCTCACGCCTGTCAGAAAGGACTTTGGCGGTCTGGCTCCCCCTTAGAGCTAGAGTTCCTTTCCCCCCCAATTTTAATCTTTCCAATCTATTTCTTCCTTTAATTCCTCATCATGTATTATACTTGTAATTTAAATATTTAATTCAATTGAATTGTACAGTACAATACAGTAATAATTGATACCTCATATGTAAATCAAAGTTCACTTATGTAATACACACGCACATTTTGACATTTCAATTGAATTCAATTGAAAATACTTCAATTCCTCATAGCTTCTAAACTAAACACAACACCTCAATTTTAACACAAAAATTGATGGTTAACATCACAAGTGGTGTGAATTAAATTAAAGTTTTGCGGATTTTCAATTTTTGTATTGAAAATACTGAAAACTTAATTTAAGCTTATTTAGAGTTGAGTTACAAAAATTTCACTCAGAAGTGACCCCACCTAACTTTTTATAAGGAATCAAATGTTGAAATAAATTTCATATGTTTATTTATTGGATGAAAAGTTATAGTATCTTTTATATAAATTTTTACCAAAAATATTCTAATTTCATAATTTTCATTAAAAATTCATTTTTACTTAATTTTTACAAGTAAAAATGAATTTTCATAATTTTAAATTTTATTGTAATTTTATTTTGAAATTATAATTAAATTTTGATTTTTAAATATAAACTTGTATTTATATTTTTATTTTTATAATATAAATAAATTTATTTTATATATATTTGTATTTTAATTTATCATTTGTGGTCTTTTGGGTATATAAAAATACCTCTATGGCTCACAACAATAATTGAGATGTCTCAGGAAATAATTTAGTTCATTTTTTAAATTCATTATTGAAACATCTTTGCACATCTTCCCTAATTTCACTTTTTATTTTATCACCTCCTTCAGTTTCTTTTGGAAGGGAGCCTAGTTTTTTCACAGCAGATTCTTAAAACCTATTAAAATTCAATATTATACCTTTGAATTTTTCTGTTAAGATATTGATTTAATGAGTGTGCTAATTTTTATCATGGATTGGTGTTACTTAAGCATTATTGATCTTTGGATTTCAATTTCTCAATAATTCTATGCCAATAGTATGATTATGAATTAACATTCCTTGTTTGTTTTTAATTGACTTAATTTTAAATTAAGATAATTCAATTTTTTTAATGATTTCTAGCCTATCACTAAGCTCTTTGATTTGACTATTGAAAGAATTATAAAAATACTGTATAAATGTAATATTCTGCTTATTGAGTCTTATCATTTCTTTATACAACTGATTAATATTTTGGGAAAAGATGATATTGGAATTATAAATTCTTCCACTTTTTTGAATTCCACAAAAGTCTTTATCATATTGAAACTGTATCCACAGCTATTTTATTCCCTCTTTGGAATCACATATCCTTTTGAGTAGGGTGTCTGGAAGAACTTCTTTGTTTTGGAAAGGTACTTCTTATTTAAATTTTTCTAAGGAGGATTAGAGCTTGCTGGACCTTTAATGGTGCTTTCCAATGCTGTTTCTGAGGTCTGAGGAATTTTGAGCTTGTCCCTTTGGGCTTGAGAGGGCTATTTTTGTTTTTGTTTCTTGAGCCACTTCTTCACTGGTTTGACGCTCTGTTTCACTTTTAGACAGTACCATCCTCCCAAGAGGTCTCTGGCTTTCTATTCTCCAAAAAGCTTACTCACCAACAGATAATACTTGATACCCACTGATGAGGCTCTCCACTCTTCTTGAGCTGCTCTGAAATATACTTTTTACTTATTCTGATAGGTCTCTATAGAGGCTACTTGCCACACTTCCAGACCAATTACAGGAAGGTTTGTAAGGTTGAAAGGTAGCTTCAGACTCGTATTCAACAAGGATATCCCTTAGAGTGACTGATTTTGGGGAATTTGCGCCATGGGATTCATCTGAAGCTTGTGCTTTGTCATTGCTTATGGAAACTTCTTTGCTTCTTCCTTTCTTGGTATATACTCTTTTGGATCCAGGTCCATTTCATTAAATTGAATAATTACTCACTTGGCTAGTAAGAGTCACAATTGCAAGAAATGTTGAAGGCCATTTAATAACTCACCCAGAAATTTCTCTGAATTTGTAAGAATCTCAATTGATTATTCTCTTGTCTTAAGGGAATTAAAACCAGATTAGCTTTCAGGATAAGGTGAATTTCTGAATACTGGAGGTGTTGAAGTAATACCTTCAGGTGCAACTGATTGAGTATTTGTTTTCTCAGAAATCACTAACAAATAAAATAAAATTGAAATTTGTAAGAGAAATTTATAAAATATGTAAGAGAACATTCTATATTATATTTTTCATTCATCTTTTTTGAGGTGAAAATTATAATAAAAACTAAATTACTATAGCAAAAACCATCTTTTCAATTAAAACTGGAATAACTCAAAGATATTTATAAGCTTAATAATTTGAAAGGCCATGTGCAATACAGTATAGTATTAAAGACACTAAAAAGTAGAAGCTAACTAATAATAAGTGGATAGTAATTAAGTATAAAATTATTTAATTTTTTGGAACTTTCCAAAACAAAAAAATAGATTATAAGTGTCCTTTCAAGGGCTAACAAGCATGGTCAGGACCCCAAATGTAAGATTTGACTATGAAACTTATGATTAAATTAATCTTAATTTAATTATTGTACTGTTTATTACCTTATTTTGAAGAAATAAACATCTTGATAATATTAAGAAATTAATATATTGAAAGAAAAAAATAAATATAAAAGGAATTAATAATAATGTTATTAACAATAGTTGTTATTATGGATAGGAATGATTTTTTATGACCAATATAGCAATAATAATAGTGAGATTATTCTACCGGAAGTAATTTCACATTGAAACTACTTATTTACTTATAAATAGCTATAATACTATAATAATATTAAAAAAATAAATAGACAGTCATCATAGAAAGCATACCTACTGGCTTCTAAAAAAGGGCTATTATTATAAAAAGTATGTCAAAAATAGTAATTTAAAGATATTTATAAGTGGATTTCCTTTGAGAGAAACACAAATTTAACGTTATAAACAGACTTATCAATTTATAAGCCAATATTGTTATTTTTAGAAAGAATAATTAAAATATCCTTTTTATTTTATTAAAATAAAGTTAATATCTTAACATTTATTGTGATAAATATAAGGGTAATTTATTATATTAATATTTAAGATTAATAAAGTTCTGCATATTGGTGGTGGTGCTGATGGGTCTTTGTATACCAAAAAAAGTTTTCAATGTTGATCAAGATTAAGAATATTAATTTAAAGATCCATAATGTGCTCAATGTGCTTAATTTATAGCTTAAACAATAATTGTGATCATTTAACAAGGGTTTAGTGATATTTTCAGGGTTTCTAAATCCAAGGAAAGCTTTTTTTACAAAAAAGGTTGATGAATTTATAGTTTTGCATATGCATTATTGTAACTGATCTAATTTTAATTTGATTTTTTGAGTTCATTCATTTTAGAGCTATAACACGCTCTCTCACGGGTTAGTGATATCTTGCAATTTTTGCACATATTTAACAATGAGAAACATTTTGCAAGTTTAATTTAAAATAGCCCCAGATTCTCCTTTTATTTTCATTATTACTTGGAATAAAAATATTTAAATTTTGGGAGATTTCCTTATGTGAACAAAGAATTTTTACTGATGAGGTATTTTGGGTTGGATTTTTACAAGATCAAGAATTGAGGTTATTCTCACTATAGGTGAAGCTTGTAAGGTGTGGATATGAAGCTTTGATTAAAAATCAAGTAATTTTCCTGTCCTAAAGATTTGTATAAGGTAAAAGTTGATTAAAGATAGTATGAAGTGAGATTTTTAAGAGAAAAGAAACCAAGTTTATTGTTTGTAACTTCATAAGTATAAAAAGATAATATTATAAAGATTTATTGTTTTACCAAAAATAAAAAATTTATCCAAAAATGCTCTGCAAGAGTTATTTGAGGCTACAAAAGAAATTTCTTCAAGAGAAATTTCAATTGTAATTAATTGAGCAAAAGACTGCAAGCAATTGTTATAAGAATAGAGTATTTAAAACAAATATTAAAGATAAAACATGCCCAAAAGTGACCAGAGTGAATTTGGAAACAAAGTGACAAAGTTAACAATGATGAAATGTGCTTTAATTTACTTATGGGGTGTTTCATGGGTTCATGTGGTTAAAAGGTTGGTTGGGATCTTTTATTTATTGTTTTAAAAGTGTTTAATCTCATTATGAAAGGAAAATATTCTAACATGAAGAGAAAAGTGGGGAAAAGAAGACATTCTTTTAAAGCCACCAATTTTCTTACTCCAAGCGTAAATTTCACTCTTTTAAGTCGTGAAAAAACTCTGATATCAGAAGAGCCAATTTTGGCATCATTAAACCCTGGTTTAGACGGAAAAAAGGCTATTTTTAGCCATTTTGGACTCTTAAATCAGTCATTACCATTGTAATCCCTTGTTGAAACTTTCCAAAACACGTCAGAATGTGTGTAGGTGATGTAGAACCAAGTAAAAACTGTTTTTACTAAGATTGGTTTGACTTAAGGCCAGTTTTTCCCTCTTGGAAACAGTTAAAACTGCCCTGGTTGGTATCAAAACCTTATCATGCATTGATTTGCAGACCCTGTGACTCAATTCCAGTCCAAAAGTGTTTAACGTTTGCCTTGATTTTGTAATCTCATGCCTTTCAGAAAGAAATTTGGTGGTCTGGCTCCCTTGAAGCCAAGATCATTTTACCCCTCCAAAATTAATCTTTCCAATTTATTTGTTTTTTAATTCCTCGTCATGTAATATACTTGTAATTTACACATTCAATTTAATTGAGTTTTAAAGTTACACGACTGTGATAATTGATAAATCATATGTGAATTACAATTCACTTATGTAATACACACACACATTTTGACATTTAAACTGAAACTACTTCAATTCCTCAAAGCTTCTAAACTACACACCACACCTCAATCTTAACACAAAAATTGATGGCTAAAACCACATGTGGTCTGAATTAAATGAAGTTTTTGAGGATTGTCAATTTTTATAAAAACAATACTAAAAGCTTGATTTAAGCTTATTTAAAGTTGAGTTACAGAAATTTCACACAGAGGTGACCTGTAAGGTGTGGATATGAGACTTTGATTAAAAATAAGTACTTTTCCTGTCCTCAAAATTTGTACAAGGTAAAAATCAATTAAAAATAGTAATCAATATTATTCTTAAGAGAAAACATGCCAACCTTATTGTTTATAACCTTATTAGTATAAAACAATAATATTATAAAGATTTATTTTTTTACCAACAATAAAAATTTATCCAAAAATACTCTACAAGAGATATTTAAGGCTACAAAAGAAATTTCTTCAAGAGAAATTTCAATTGGAATTAATTGAGCAAAGGACTTCAGGCAATTAATTGAAGAACAAAATCTTTATAAAGAATATTAAAGAGAAAAAAACGCCCAAAAGTGACCAGAGTGAATTTGGAAACAAAGTGACAAAGTTAACAGTGATGAAAGATGCTTTAATTTACTTTTGGGGTGGTTCAGGGGTAAAAATGATTATAAGAGTTACAAACAAAGACTATAATGATTTTCTCACGTGGTTAAAAGGTTTAAAATGATTTAAAAAGGGTGGTTGGAATCTTTTATTGATTGGCTTAACAGTGTTTAAACTAATTATTAAAGGAAAAGATTCTAACATGAAGAGAAAAGTGGGGCAAAGAAGACGTTCTTTTATAGCCATAAACTTTCTTACTCCAAAAGTAAAATTTACTCTTGTCAGTCGTGAAGAAAAGTCTGACATCAGAAAAGCCAATTATGGCATCATTGAACCCTGGTTTAGACCAAAAAGGGCTGGTTTAAGCCATTTTTAGCCATTTTAGACCCTTAAACCAGCCATTACTATGGCAATACCTGGTCTAGAGCCTTAAAAACATGTCGGAATGTGTGTAAGAGGAGTAAAAATCAGTTAAAACTGTTTTTATTAACATTGTTTCAGCTTAAGGGTAGTTTTACCCTCTTGGCAACAGTTTAAACTACCCTGGTTGGTATCAAAACCTCATCTTCAATTGAGTCACAGACCCTGTGACTCCATCACAGGCCAAAAGTGATGAACTTTTGCATGAATTTTGCCATCTCACGCCTGTCAGCAAAGAGTTTGGGGGTCTGGCTCCCCCTTACAGCTAGGGTTCCTTTCCCCCCCCAGTTTATTCTTTCCTTTAATTCCTCATCATGTATTATCCTTGTAATTTACATATGTAATTCAATTGAATTGTAAAGTAAAATAAAGTAATAATTGATACCTCATATGTGAATCAAAGTTCACTTATGTAATACACATGCACATTTTGACATTTCAATTGAATTCAATTGAAAATACTTCAATTCCTCATAGCTTCTAAGCTAAACACAACACCTCAATTTGAACACAAAAATTGATGGTTGACACCAGATTTGGTGTGAATTAAATTAAAGTTTTGAAGATTTTCAATTTTTGTATTGAAAATACTGAAAACTTAATTTAAGCTTATTTAGAGTTGAGTTACAAAAATTTCACCCAGAGGTGACCCCACCTAATTTTTTATAAGGAATCAAATGGTGAAATGAATTTTGTATGTTTATTTATTGGATGAAAAGTTATAATATATTTTATATAAATTTTTACCAAAAATATTTTCATTTCATAATTTTTATTAAAAATTCATTTTTACTTAATTTTTACAAGTAAAAATGAATTTTCATAATTTTAAATTTTATTGTAATTTTATTTTTAAATTATAATTGAATTTTCATTTTTAAATGTAAATTTGTATTTATATTTTTAATTTTCTAATATAAATAAATTTATTTTATTTATATTTGTATTTTAATTTATCATTTGTGGTCTTTTGGGTATATAAAAATACCTCTAAGGCTCACATGACCCCACCTTCTTATTTATGAGGAGTCCAATGGTGAAACAACTCTCTTACGTTTAGTGATTGGATAAAAATTTACAAAAATTATTTAATTTTTTTTAAAAAATATTTTAATTTCAGGAAATTTGATCAAAGATTCATTTTGACCCAGTTTTTTCAAGTAAAATGTATTTTTCACAATTTTAACATTCAATGTATTTCAATTTTTGAATTATAATTATATTTTTATTTTGTGTATACATTTATATTTATATTTATATTTATATTTATATTTTTTTTTTATTTTGACAATATAAATAAATGTATTTCATTTATAATTTTTATCTTGTTTCTTATTTGTGGTGTTTTGGGTATATGAAAATACCTCTAAGGCTCACATTACCTCATTCTAAAAAAAGAAGCATGCTTTGTAATATTATCCTATTTCTAGTGTTTCCGAACATTCTGAGAATTTTGGTAGCTTCAGGTAGGTCCTTTTCTGCTGACCATTCATCTTCAAAAGCTGGGTCACTGTAACTAACAAGGTATTCTCTCACCATTTTGGTTCTCAACTTCCTTTCGTTGAGAGATTTGGTAATTTTCTTAGTATGGGGAAATTCATTTCTAAAAGGAAACTTTTCATAATAACTGGATTTATATGGCTTTATCAAGATTACTGGAAATGTAGGATGCTTATTGCTAAGTTCCTCAGATAACTCTACCTCAACATTATTTGCTCCATGAAGGGCCTTAATAAGAAAAGGTCCTGAAAATGAGTATTTGAGCTTTCTAAATACTTTGGTGTTATTGAAGTTATTGGGAGATACAAGTACTAAGTCTCCTACTTTGACATCTGGAGTGGTGTGTGATTTTCCCATTTGTCTTTGGCATATGCAAATGAGTCCTCCATGCACCTTACTGAATTCTTTATAGCTCTCTCTAGCATTCCTTTAAAGCTACTAGATATGGGATTTATTTAAATTGAATCCTTCCTCAATGAATCTTGGGGTTATTTGGCATCCCATCCTTTCTATAGAATAGCAGGACTTTGATTGGTACTGGCATGAATGGATGTTCTGTATGCCAATTCCAGTGCTGGTAAAAGAGTACACAAATCATGGGTGAACCCATCACAATCTTGAAATTCAAGGCCATATTCACAAACTATTTCCACCATATTTTCCAAGGTTTGGATAATTCTTTCAGCCAGACCATCAGTTTGTGGGTGGTAGGCTATAGAGAAGGACAACTATGGGTCAAATAATTGGTGAAGATTTTTCCATATTGATGAGGTGAACTTGGGATCTCTGTCACTAACTCTATTTGTGAATGTGCCCATCCATGATATTACTCTATTCCATATTAGAACAGCTGTATCCATGGATGTATCATCCTTGTGACATGGTAGAAGGGTTGGAGTCTTACTAAATCTTTCAACAATCACTAGGAATGCATTAAAGCTCCTATCACCTCCTTGTGGTAGGCCAGTTACCCAATCCATATGGACAATTTCCCAAGGTCTGCTGGGTTCTTGGATTTTGATCATATTTCCAAGTCTTTTTCCAGTGGATTTGTTTGCCTTTCGACATCCATCACAGGCTTTGTAATAGTATGAAACATCTTTTTTTGCCACATTGGCCACCATATACGTGTCTTGATTTTTTGCTTGTCCTGTCCTCAGACAGATGTCCTGAGAAGGGGCTGTCATGGCATTCTTTCAGTAAAAGATTGATTAAGGATCTGTCCATAACTGTCATCCCACATTTATCCTTAGTTCTGTGGTAACTTATACCACCCAGTAAGTGAAATCTTCCATCATATGATTTTTTCCATATTCCATCTAAGGCATGTATCAAAGAGTTATCTTTACAGTTTTTGGTAAGTAACTGGAATAAGATGCTAAAATTCCTATCCTGAGTATAATTCTTTCTTCCTTATTCAAAGAATGATGTGCTCAGATCTGTAACACTGATTCCTTCTATTAGGATCTGTGGGGAAGCTTCTTCTGGCATATAAGAAGGATTATCAATATTATTTGGTAATGGACATCTGGTCAGTAGATCTGCATTTTTATGAATATTCCCATGCTTGTGAGCAATATTCATATTACCTCTATACTTCTGTGTGGCTCTTTTCCATCTGAGAATATTCCTGTTAGGTTTTTTCATGTTTAAAAGTGATTTGACAGCTGTACAATCTGTTATCACTTCAAAAACACATCCTTACAGGAAGTAATTGAGTTTTTCCATGGCCCAGACAAGGCATAAACACTCCATCTGACTTGCCCCATATCTAGCTTCAGTTGGTTTGATTTGCCTGGATATGAAACATGGGGCTCCTTCCACAGGTTTATCATTTATGATCTGGACTTGATGAAGTGCAGCACCTATCCCATCCCCTGATGCATCATTATCAAGCCTAAATGGCAGCTTAAAGTCTGGCATCATTAAGAGTGGAGTAGTGGTCAAGGCTTGTCTCAAAGATTAAAAAGCTTTGACTCTGTCAACAGTCATCTCAAATACTGTGTCTTTGTCACATAATTTATAAAGAGGTCTTTCTATGGATGCAAAATCTTTAATATGCTACCTATAATTTTTGGCAAACCCCAGAGATGACTTAATTTTTTGTTTTGTTCTGAGGCATGGGTTTCAGTAGCACTGCTGCAACTTTGTTTTTGTAAATTTGAAGGGATAAAACAGATACTACATGTCCTAGTGCTTTTAGTTTTTTTAATCCAAAATGACATTTATTTACAGAAAGTTTCATGTCTACAAATTTAATGTTGTTCAAAACTCTGGATAGTCTGTATATATGTTCTTCCCAAGCCTTGGATCAGACAATAATGTCACCAATGTAAATGATTAACCATCCTTCTGAAAGTTCTTCAGGGAAGATTTCATTAATCATTCTTTGGAAGTGTGAAGGTGCATTCTTGATACCAAAAGTCATCCTCAAATATTCATACACTCCACAATGAACAATAATTCTCAAGTTCTTTCTTGCCTTTGGTCTAACCACATTTTGATGAAATCCTTTAAGGGCATCCATAGTGCTTTTATACACTGCTTGGGATATTTGGGTAAGGAAAATTTGGATTCCTGATATTTGGTACCTGTCTGGCACAGTGTACGTGTTCAGAGCTCTAAAGTCCCCAACAATTCTATATTTTCCATTATGCCATGCCAATTATTGATGTAGTTATTACTACTTCCTCATTGTGGCCAACCTTTCTTATTACAAAAAAGTCTAGAACTTATTTAATATGGATTTCTAGAGCTTCTCTTGATTTAGCACTTGCTGGATATGCAGGTCTTCTCAAGAGTAGTGGGTAAGGTCTTTCAATATTAAGGATAATGTCAACTTCATGACCAACAATTTCTCCTAGTGGCTATTTATCTGATGCAAAGTCTTCTTTGTGGTCATATAAAAGAGAAGAAAGTTCAATTTCCTATTTATCAGTAAGATGAAGACTTATTTCTGCTTCACTTAACTCTTCAGACTTGAATTCTTTTAAATCTAAGTTGACTGGTGATAACTTATTTACTTTGATTTGTCTCTTGACAGCTAATAAGGCAAATTTCTGACTCCTATTGTCCCCAATAGTAAAGTATCTGTCTTTGTTGTTATGTAGCTCTATGCCATACATGATGAAATAGTCATTTGCCATTAAAAAAATGGGTACTAGAGCAATTTTCCATAACAAATTTAACAGTTATTCCTAAATTTTTTATTTATGTGTGAAAATATGACAGTAGTCTCAAATATGTCCAATTCTTCCATTGGATTACTTGCACTATTAAATTTTATGCCATCAATTGGCAACAATTGATTTTCAAAATTTTGGACACAAGTTTTAAGAAAAGATTTTCCAACACAAGAGCAGAAGGCTCCTGAGTCAAGTAAGGGCTTAGTGGGGTTGTTTTCAATTACCACTTCTTTTATACAGGCGTTACCAGCTGTATAACATTTTCCCCTGTTTGGCTTGGTTTTCACAAGTTGTGCATCTTGAATTTTTCCACAAATCAAGTTGACCCCTGATCAATTGTGGCAGGTGGCAATAAAATTCAATGATGTCAAAAGTGGAATTGATATTTTCTATATCTTTTGACTATTCAGAAAATATTGATCATTTATCATCTTAATCTTCTTCAATTACCTCATCATCTTTGTCAGACTGTGACTCAAAACCAGAGAACAAGAATGACAGCCAAATACCATAAACCAATGGTAAAGTCAAGATACCACCAAAGCATGGATCTGAGATCAACCAGATCAAAAGCTATAAAAAGAAAGAGAAAACTCACCTCTTTCCAAATATAGAAGTCCCATCATAATAGGACAAAGAATAACAAAGTTATTCCTGCTCAAAGCTGTTGCTGAGCATAAACCTTAATTTTCACCTCTCATCTGAAATCCAGAGGAAGAGTCTTAACCCCCTCAAATAGGTATTCAAAATGAACCTCTAAGTCAGGGCTATCCAATGGTACAAGCCAAATTGAGATAACACCAGGTGTACAGAAGCTATGAACCAAAGAAGGCCAAAGAAGGGTGAATAAACTATGCACCTTCCATCTGACTTCTACAGTTTTAGTGTGAGATATTTAAAGTGGTATCCTTTTGGAAAGAGCACAATCAGGGATATCTGATGGTGCCATTAATTTCTTCATATTCCACCTGGAACAAAACCTATGGGGCAAACAAGCTCCATACAGATTTTGTAAAAATCATACATATGGATAACTAAATTTGTACATGGTAGAACTTTGCCATATTTAATATTACCCATGTCAAATGAGGTACCATTGTGAAGGGTGTATCAAGGGCTACACAATGAGCCAAATTTGAGCTCAATATCTTGAAAACTGAAAACGTTATGGCAGCTTTAAAGTCAAAATCCCACAGTTAGATCAATACAGCCTTACTGTGGAATAATATCCCATAACCATTATTATGAGGTGTCAAACAGACAAAGAAGCATGTTTATACTTCAATAATTCATATGGAATACAATACTTGGGTCCCATAAAGGCGCTTTACAGCATTCTACATGTCATACACATCAGAAGAGGGCTGTGTGGTGCCCAGATGAAATTTTTCACCCTGTATGGGTGGAAGCTTCCCAGATGCGGTTTCAAAACCACATCTGAGCCCAATACAGTCTGTACAGGCCTTTTCTGAAGTGAAAAGCCCTTCACTTCCTCTATGTGGATGGTCTAGAGGGCCATTCCACCCCATTTTAGGATAAAAACAACTGTCAAAAACAGTTATACTCTTGGAAATAATCAGGTATAATTACAATCTTAATTATTGTAGACTTTTTTATAAAAATCCAATTTGTAAAGCTGCACCCAGGGCTTTAAAAGGTGCTCACCACCACTAGATTGTTTTAGTGAATCCCTTAAAAATCAATAAAAACTCATTTATAATCATTTGAATCTGTGTCACAGTCATAGTTAAAGCTGTATATACTATTGATATCTCCTTATCATATACCCAGCCTGACAATATTTTTTAAAATCAGGTTCCTTTTCAATTTCAATTTTGTTGATTATCCCCCTTTTTGGACATGAATTAGCTAAATGTGTGCTACTTTGGCAGAAATTTCATTTCCTGATTATATCTGCATATTTATACTTCATGTTATTAGAATTTCCTTTGGGATTTTTGTTGACAGAATCTCTCCAAGGTGTATTAAACATTGCTTTAAGATTTACCCTACTAGAACAAATCCTGGTTCTGGTGGTTACTTCTTGCAGTATATTAATAATATCTTCTTCTGAAGATTCTTCAGTAGTCCTTCTTTTGACAGCATGCTCTAAGTAAGCCCCACATTGTCTTAGAATTCTGCTGTTAATCATAAGTTCTGAAATGTCAGGATATAATTCTTTTAAGCTATCTTTCTGTTGGCAAAACCATGGTAAAGCTTTGTCTTTGTCAGCATTAAATTTAGAATTTTTAAAGACTGTTTAAACCTCAAATATTCAAGCATCATTGGCCCATTTGTTGATAATTTGGGTTTTCCATAAAGTCCAACTTTGGTGTCCATGTGCCTGTCTTAATTTTATATACCATCTGTGGGCTGATCTGGTAAACAAGGTGTTAAATCTTGCTGTTACCAATCTTTCAGGTAATTCAAAATATTCTTTAGTAATGTCAATACCTTGGTTGAATTCCATTTGGTCAAATTCTCCTTCACCACTGAAGTGAGGCCATTCTTTGAGTTTTGGTAATTCTTTCAAGAGTGCTTGGCCCATCAATTGTTCCAAGCTATGAAAAGGAGTGGAAAATTAATTTTTTAATTGTGAATTTTCAACACCAATAATTGTGGATTGGGAATTTCTGTACCCTCATTTTGATTCAAAGCTGTAGAAATTCTTGGTAAGGTGTGTAGTAATTGTTCAATATCATTCATCTTGCTGTTGCTACACCTTTGGGCATTTCTGAACTCATGTTGTAAGCTTTGTATTGAATTCATTACACAAATTTTATTATTGTCTTCTTTATGTGTCAATTATTTCCATAGATTTGTTTGTCTAGTATTATCAGAAGTGACTTGATTCAATTTCATTGTAAATTTTGATACTTCCTCTTGCAAGGTGTCAAAACACTTTTTCAAGGAAATTGGATATGTATTTACTTCAGTAAATGATTTTGAAATATCATCAAGAACTCTTTTATTATCCTCTTTGATAGTAATTATGGCTTGTTTCATTCTTGTCTCAATTATGTCATCAATTTTGAACTTAGAATACTTTTCTGTTGATTCTTTAATAATGGCAGATTGTTCATTTATCTTATTTCAAAAAGAATTGTAATTGTTTGAAATTTTAATTGCTCTTAAACCTTTTTCAAAACACATAAGTATTTCACTTATTTGGTTCAGAATTAATTTATCTGTCTTAAGGTTGGTATAAATTGATTAACCTTTATCAAAAGTATGCCTTTTCAGTCATTTAGAGCTATATACAAGCTTGGGGATATCATCCAGAATGTGAGAAATCATTTCTGATATTTCAAACGGGCTTCCTCCTTTTTCTGTAATTTCATCATTGTTCTGGCCATCTGGAATACAATTTCCATGGCATCCTGCCAAATCTTTTGGATTCTGTAGCACTGGCTGTAAGGTTTTGTAGCTGTTGCTTTGCCTTTGCCTTTGTTCTGAGCTTGTGGCTTCTTTTCCATGTTGGAATTTCTGCTGTTGGCTACTTGGGCTGTTTTTTGCACTTGCTTGGGTGGTGGAGGGTTGTTTTTCCTCCATTCTGCTGTTAAGAGAATAATATTTTTCTTTTCCATCAATGGATGACATCCATTGAGTAACTTGCAAGTGTTTGTATGGCCCAGGAATTTTCTCACAGTCAGGTAAGAATTCATGCAGTTTTTCCACAGATCTGCAAGGATCTGGTACTCTTTATGCTGAAATATATTGTTTTATGCCTTCTGGACAGCTTTTTGAATGTCCACTGAGGTTTCTTGTGGCAGTGTCAGCTCTGTTTAGAGGTAAAGCAGCATTATTAGCTTCAGAATGACATAATTTATATGTTTGGGAATCAGCAACTGACTCTTGTCCTTCTGTAACTGATCGGCTTCTTCCATAATCACATCTATTACCTTTTTTGGAGCTTCTTGAGGGATTGTGGCTGGCTCCTGATGTGATGTAAGGCATGATTATGATTGAAAATATGATAAAATGGTATTTCTACATCAAAAAACCTACTATTGGCCAAATTCTTTGCTTCCTGAAGGGTATTTCTTATGTTCAAGTTAATTAATTCAGAAGAAATTGGCTCTGGTTGGTTTTTCTGAGCTATAATAACTGTGTTATTATACTCAGAATTGGGAGTACTGGCAGGAATAATGCTGGTTACTGTTGATTAAGTTTCAATCAGTTCTTGTCTTACCATGTTGTCAGACACTAAAATTAATAAAGAAAGCAATTAATTAAGTAAAAAAAAGGTTTTTCAAAAGAGAAAATCAAACAATAAGCCTCACTTATAATATGAAAAAAGCTTTATTTTTATGAATTTTTTTGAATTTTTTAATATAAGAAAAAGATTAAAAAAGGTAAAAAAATTATGTCACAGGTAAAATATCATGGCTGGGCCCCCAAATGTAAGGTGTGGATATAACACTTTGATTAAAAATCAAGTACTTTTCCCGTCCTCAACATTTGTATAACGTGATAGTTGATTAAAAATAGTATGAAATAAGATTTTTAAGAGAAAGCACACTGAATTTATCATTTAACTTTATAAGTATAAAAAAATAATATTATAAACATTTATTATTTCACCAACAATGATAATTTATCCAAAAACACTTCACAAGAGATATTTAAGGCTAGAAAATGAATTTCTTCAAGAGCAATTTCAATTGTAATTAATCAAGCAAAGGACTGCAAGAAATTAATATAAGAACAGAGTCTTTAAAACAAATATCAAATAGAAAACAAACCCAAAAGTGACCAGAGTCAATTTGGAAACAAAGTGACAAAGTTAACAGTGATGAAAGATGCTTCAATTCACTTATGGGGTGGTTCAAGGGTTAAAATGATTATGAGATTTGCAAAAAATGATTATAATTATTTTTTCAAATTTTTGAAAGGTTTAAAATGATTCAAAAAGGTTATTTGGAATCTCTTATTGATTGGCTTAACAGTGTTTAAAATAATTATAAAATGAAAAGATTCTAACATGAAGAGAAAAGTGGGGCAAAGAGCATTCTTTTATAGCCACCAATTTTATTACTCCAAAAGAAAATTTTACTCTTTTCAGTCGTGGAAAACACTCTGAAAACAGAAAAGCCAGTTATGGCATCAATGAACCCTGGTTTAGACCCAAAAAGGGCTGGTTTTAGCCATTTTGGACCCTTAAGTCAGTCATTACCATAATAATACCTTGTTTAAAGCATGTAAAATGCATCAGAATGTGTGTATGAGATGTAGAAACCAGTTAAAGCTATTTTTACTAAGATTTTTAGATCTTAAGGGTAGCTTTTCCCTGTTGGCAACAGTTAAAACCACCCTGGTTGGTATCAAAACCTCATCATCAAGTTAGTCACAGACCCTGTGACTCAATCCCATGCCAAAAGTGATGAAATTTTGCCTTTATTTTGAAATCTCACACTTTTAAGAAAGATATTTGGGGGTCTGGCTCTCTTGAAGCTAAGATTCATTTTCCCCCTCCAAAATTAATCTTTCCAATTTCTTCATTTTTTAATTCCTCATCATGTAATATACTTATAATTTACACATGAAATTCAATTGAGTTTTACAGTTACACAACTGTAATAATTGATACCTCATATGTAAATTACAGTTCACTTATGTAATACAAGCGCACATTTTGACATTTGAGCTGAAACTACTGCAATTCCTCATAACGTCTAAATTTCAAACCACACCTGAATTTTAACACAGAAATTGATGGTTAAAGTCAGATGTGGTGTGAATTAAATTAAAGTTTTTAGGACTTTCAATCTTTATACTTAAAATACTGAAAACTTAATTTAAGCTTATTTAAAGTTGAGTTACAGAACTTTCACACAAAGGTGACCCCACCTTATTTTTCATGAGGAATCCAATGGTGAAACGATTTTCTTATTTTGTTTAGTGAATAAAAATCTATAATAATTTTTATTAAGCTTTTTTTCAAAAAAAATTTCATTTCATTCATTTTTACTTAATTTTTTCAAGTAAAATGTATTTTTCACAATTTTAAGATTCAATGTATTTTAACTTTTGAATTATAATTGTATTTTTATTTTGTGTATAAATTCATATTTATACTTCAATTTTTTGTTTTGACAATATAAATAAATTTATTATATTTATAATCTTTATCTTGTTTTTTTATTTGTGGTCTTTTGGGTATATGAAAATACTTCCAAGGCTCACAAAACTCCTATCATTTTCCATATGAGAAGTTAAGAAATGGGTTGATTATGGCTTGGAAAGTATGTCTTAAGATACTCAAATTTCATGAAGATCAAGAAGGAAACCAGAAGGTTGTACAAAAAAGGAAAATTGGAGGTTTTACTCCAAAATTTCACTTTAGAATTGCTATCAAGTCAAAATTTTAATTTAAACTTAAATAAAATTTGATGAATTTTAAGTTTGACTAATTTATAAGGTTCTAACTTATATTCAAAGTTAAAACCTCATATTAAACTTAATTTGGCTGAGGGAAATTAATTAAGGCTTGACAAAATATAAAACAACTCTATTGATATAGAAAGATTTGGGTACCCAAACCTTTTCCCCAACTTCCTTTGTCCTACCCCTTACATGTGTTTGTTCCTCTGCAGTTATTAAAAGAAGACAGTAACATTAAGTGCCAAAAAAATGCAGATAACTATTCTCAGTGTATATCTAACATTGGATTTCTCACAATAGCATTATTTTGGCATGAAAATGCAAAAAACAAAACCTTTCTCACTAATTTTATGCGTGCTGGATGATGAGGTGTTTAATTATTTTCCATATTCCCACCTCATAAATGAAATTTAAGCTCATTTGGGATATGAAGTTAACCTAGGTGGACCCTTTAGTAGAATCCAAATGCCGGCTTAAATCAATGGATTTACTTACTGACAAAACAGTTATTCATATTATTCTATGGAAGAAATAATAAATTTTGTATCCCAACATGAATTAAAATAATAATAATAATAATATTATTATTATTATCATTATTATGATTTTTAATACTTTTGATATTTGTGATATTTTTAGGGTGTTGGTAAACACATGTAAGCCCTTATGTGTTTTTACTAAAAACTTACATGTTTTTACCAATTTATGGTAAAAACACGTAAGTGACCTTATTTTTCAAAAAACATTCCTCAGGCTCAGTTTTGAGGATTTTTTTAATTTCTTTTTGCCATATTTTTCCCGACTTGGCATGTCAATAAGCACAAATATTTTCAATTCTTTTTCCCCAAATTTCACCAATTTGGCCAATATGCCAAAATGGCATATTTTTTTCAAAAATTCATTTAAAATCTTCCCACTTATGAATTTCATTCATTTTCTTTAAAAATGAAGGGTTCAATGTGAAGAATAAAGCACCAGAATCCCATAATTTTGGGAATTTTTTTAGGTGGGACAAGTGAAGGCGCAAAAAGGGTTTTTTTTCAAATGTTTTTTCCCGTCATTGTAATATGCCTATTTTTAAAAAGTGAATTTAATAACTTCCAACTTATGAATTTCCTTCATTTCTTTTTTAAATTAAAGGGTTCAATCTGGACAATAAAGAACCAGAAACTCATGAATTGGGAAAATTTTTTTGGTGGGACAACAAGTTAAGGCGCAATGAGTGTTTTTTTCAACAGTTTTTTTTCTTGTGTGTAATATGACTATTTTCAAGTACAAAAGCTCCACATGTTTGATAAAAAAGGAGGCTGAGGTTTGGATTTAAGCAATAAATATGACTGAGGAGGGGGATAATTGGCATAAATTGTATATACAAAAATCATTCAATCAGAATCAACCTCCAAAATAGTGGGTTTTTTCTGAGAGAGGGGAGAAAGATTGGACAAATACAACATTCTGTGTTTCTTAAATTTATCAGCCCACCCCAGGGCTTGTCTTTGGGCATGAATCTCCCAGCTCACAGTAATGGGGGGGGACTGGGTAAACTTTAGAAATGATGATGTCCAAAGGAACAAAATGAGCACAAATATTCAAGAAGCAGATGAAAATGGGGGGATTATCATTTGGAGGACAGAAATAAGGGAAAAAAGAAAAATATTGGGCTGTGGAATAAAAGAAAACTGGTCTTTTATACTTATTTGCAATTGGATCCCCCATGTCAGGCATGGACATCCACTTGCTTTTTGGAGCCTGGCCAACATCTTCATACCATTCAATTCTTTCCAAATAAGCGGATACTGAGGGAACTAAGGTGTTCATGGCTTCATAAAGGTCTTGATTTTGGTGAATTTCTTCAGCCAAGTCACCTCTGACATCAGCCCATTTATCTTGAGTCTTGTAAATGATGTGGGGTACTGTTCTGTAGCCACAGCTTCCATCACCCTGGACATTGATGGCCTTGAAGGTGTATTTCAATATAAACTTGGGCAAGTCTTCTGAGCCAGTTATCTGATAAAACAAGTTCAAAAAATGAATCAATATCAAAATAAACAACAGAAAGTTACATTAAATAGAATCAGAAACTCACAAACAGCTTGGAGCATTTGTCACTTGTGTGATAATTGCTTTGAAAATGCTCACAGGTCAAGTCAATTGCATCATAGATATTCAAACTTGTCAGGTTGAGTCTATGATAAGAGTAATAAAGTGTATTTACAACTTTTAACTATGACTGTGACATGGTGTATAAAAGTTAAAAAGGTTTTATAAGAGTTGAAGATGGTTCTAATTTAATAATAAAGGGCTTTACTATAGTGGATATAGTGGTGGTGAGCGCTGTTGAAAGCCCTGGGTGCAGCTTTACCTGTTGGGTTACAATAATAAAGACTACAATTATTAAGATTATAATAATACCTGATTATTACCCAAGAGTAAAACTGTTTTTGACAGTTTACTACGTAGGGTATTCAAGAGCAGGATGAGGAAAGGTTTTTGGCTGTGAAAAGCCCTCCTTTTATCCTGAAATTGAGGTGAAAAGGTGATTAAACCTTTTCACGTAGAGGGAGTGAAGATTTTTCACTCCCCATGATAGGCTTGTGGTTTGCAAGCAACCTGTATACCCTGTATTGGGCTCAGATGTGGTTTTGAAACCACATCTGGGCGGTTTTCACCAATACAGGGTGAAAATTTTCATCTGGGGACCTCACAGCCTGATTCTGACGTGTGTGACGCGTAGAATGCTGTACAGAAACTGTATGGGACCCCAGTATTGACTGACATATGAGGTATTGAAGTAAAAACATGCTTCTTCGTCTGTTGACACCTCATATTCATGATTATGGGGTGTTATCCCATGGTAAGGCTGTATATGACAGCTGGTGGGATTTTGACCTTAAAATGGTCATAACTCTGTCAGTTTTTGAGATATCAAGCTCGAAGTTGGTTCATTGAATAGCTCTATATGAGCTCTACACAATGGTACCCAACTTGACATGGTTATCATTAAATATGACAAAGTTATCCCATGTACAAGTATTTTTGTACATTGGCGTGGTTTGGGCAAAAAGCTGTATTAAGCTTGTTTGGCCAATAACTTCTGTTGTAGTTGAGTTATGGGGAAATGGATGACACCATCAGATAGCCCTGATTGTGCTCTTTCCAAAAAGACCCCACTTTAAGTATCTCACACTAAAACTGTAAAAGTTAGATGAGAGGTGAATGTTTTGTTCACCCTTATTTGGTCTGAATTTGACCATAACTCAAGTAATACTGGTGCTAGCTCAGTTTGGCTGGTACCATTGGATAGCCCTGGTTTAGAGCTTCATTTTGAATACCCATTTGATGGGGTTAAGCCTCTCCTTCTAGATTTTAGATGAGAGGTGAAAATTAAGGTTTATGCTCAGCAATGACTTTGAGCAGGAATAACTTTGTTATTTCTTGTCCTATGGTGATGGGACTTGTATTTTCAGAAAGAGGTGAGTTTCCTCTTTCTTTTGATACCTTTTGATCCAATTTGGCTCAGTTCCATGTTTTGGTGGTATCTTGGCTATACCATTGGTTTATGGTATTTTGGCTGTCATGCTTGTGCTCTGGTTTTGAGTCACAGGTTGACTTACCCTCCCTCTAAAAAAGGCTCATCATTGATGAGACTGTTCAGTCCTCCTAGAGGCTCTGAATCTCCTCAAATGAAGGTTCCCATCTGGTATGGCATCCTCTGCCAACCATTTGTCTTTATCAGCTGTCTGGTTTTTGAATCTGACTAGGTATTGTCTTTGATCCTTTCCATTAAGTCTGATTTTTCTGGCCCTGATGATCTTACTCACAGGTCCAGGAGAGTCTTCTACTTCCACTATTTCTGGTGGAGTGATGTTCTTCTTCCTGGAGGGGAATTTTTCCTCCTCTGTTTGGAAGTATGGCTTGACCAGGCTCACTGGAAAGACTGGGTGTTTCCTAGAAAACTCCTCAGTGAGCTTGACCTCTACTGCATTTTTCCCTATCAACTTAATGATAGTGAAGGGCCCTACAAATGAGTCTCTCATTTTCTTAGGTCCTTTGAGATTGTTGAAGTTCAGTGTAGACACTAACACCTGGTCCCCTTCCTTGAAGTCAGGTTCCATATGTGATTTGTCCCACCTCTGCTTGTTATACTCTTTGGCCTCAGCTATGCATTTGGCTGAAGTATCACAGGCTTTCTTCCACATATCATGGAAGTCTTTGGCTGTGGGGTGGATGGTCAGAAGATTTTTCTTCAAGTGATCCACAGGTAACAGGGGATTCCACCCTTTCTCTACCAGTGCAGGTGTTTTTCCTGTGGTAGAGTGCTGGCTTGTGTTATAAGCCAGCTGGACTGCTGGTAAGAGGGTAACCCAATCATGGGTGTATCCCTCATGGTCCTTGTATTCCATGCCATAGGCACAGAACCTCCTGAGAATGTCCTCCATTGTTTGGATCATTCTCTCAGCTAGGCCATCTGTTTGGGGATGGTAAGCTGTGGAAAAAGCAAGCTTGGTGCCAAGCATGTCATATAAGTTGGTCCAAAATTCAGATGTGAATTTTGGGTCCCTGTCACTAATTATGATCTTGGGGACTCCACAGGTGGATATGATGTTATTCCAAAATAACAGAGCAGTGTCCATGGCTGTGTCCTCTTTATGGCATGGTAGACATCTCATGCTTTTGCTGAACCTATCAACTATGATTAAGCAGGCATTGTAGTTTTCTTTGCCTCCTGGGACAAGTCCTGTGACCCAGTCCATGTTAATGGTTTCCCATGGGTGCTTGGGTTCTTCTATATGTTGAAGTAACCCATATTTCTTCCCATGTTTTCTATTTGCCTTTTGGCATCTCTCACAAGTGTTGATGTATTCACTCAACTCTTGTTCCCACTTGGGCCACCAAGCTGTGCTTGCTACCCTCTCCTTGGTCCTGTCTTCACTCATGTGTCCCATATAGGGGCAGTCATGGCATTCCTGCAGGATTAGAGAGATGTGGTCTCTGTCTATCACTGTGAGTGCACTGGTGTGCTTTTCTCTGTGATAAATCAGGCCATCTATAAGGAAGAATTTATTGTCCTTATAGGCCCTCAACCAGGGTTCCTCCAGCTGGGTTTCCAGTTCTGGGCTCCTGTATTTTTGTTGAAGGAGTTGGAGTAATATGCTACACTGTTTGTGCTTAGCATAAGATTTCAGGACTGCATTGAAAAATTCATTGTGCAGTTCTGAGGAACTTATTCCCAGTATGGGAGTTTCTGTCCCTTCTGAATCAGTGTTTCCACTGTCAAGGGTACCACTCTCTGGTGCCCATTCAGAGAATCTGAAGTTCTTTTTCCTATTGATCTCCATAAAATGGATAGGAATTTTTGCAGCAACTTCAGGGTCATAAGCTGGATTGCTTTTGACATTGTCCAGTGGCCATCTGCTAAGGCCATCTGCATTGGTATGGCTTTTACCTTCCTTGTATATGATGGTCATGTTCCCTCTATACTCCTGGATGGCTATTTGCCATCTCAGCATATGTCTATTAGTAGTCTTCATGTTTAGTAAAGACTTCAAGGCTCGACAGTCTGTGTAGACTTCAAAGACTGCACCCTCCAAATAGTAATGGAGTTTTTCTAGAGCCCAGACTAGACATAGACATTCTGTCTGGGTGGCCCCATACCTGGCTTCTGAATCTTTCAGCTGCCTGGAGATGTAACATATTACACCTTCTCTTGGTTCACCATCTACAATTTGTCTTTGGTGAAGGGCTGCTCCTAAGCCTTGGCTGCATGCTGCATCTATGTATAACTTGAATGGTAGTTCAAAGTCAGGCAAGATGAGCACAGGTGCATTTGTGAGTTCATATTTGATCCTCTCATATGCATCCCTCCTTTCCTTGGTTATTTCCAAAACTACATCCTTTGAGCATAACTTGTATAAGCTACTAGTTATGTGGGAAAAGTTTTTGATGTGGTTTCTATAGTAGCTAGCAAACCAAAGGAAAGATTGCATTTCTTTAATGCTCTTTGGTACTGGCTTTTTCAGTACTGCTGCTACTTTGTTCTGGTCAATTGCCAGACTAAGGCCTGAGACTTTGTGTCCTAGAGCTAGTAGCTCTTGTTGGCCAAAATTACACTTTTTAAGTGAAATTTTTAGATTGATGGGTGTACATTTACTTAGCACTCTGTCTATGTATTGTACATGATCCTCCCATGTCTCTGAGTATATAATGATATCATCAATATATACTACCATCCAGCCTTCCATTATTTCTTCATGAAATATGGTGTCCATCATCCTTTGGGAGTGGGCTGGTGCATTTTTGATGCCAAATGGCATCCTGGTGTACTCATATATGCCCATATGGCATATTATTCTGAGCAACTTCATGGAGTTTGGTTTAACTCCATTTTGGTGGAAGCCTTTCATACAATCCATCTTGGTTATGTATTTGGCTTTGGCCAGTTTATCCAAGGGATGAGGTATCCTTGGTATAGGGTACCTGTCTGCTTTTGTGTAGTTATTCAGGGCTCTGAAGTCTCCACACAATCTAGACTTGCCATCATGCCAGGTGATTAGGACAGGGGTGGTGATTTCCACTATTTCATTATGTCCAATCTTCCTAATGACATCCATGTCCAGGAGTTCATTGATATGTTTCTCAATCTCTTTCCTGGTTTCCAGACTTGCTGGGTAAGGAGGTCTCCTTAACATGGGTGGATAAGGCCTTTCTACATCCAGATATAGTTCTATATCATGGCCTTTGATCTTGCCTAATGGTTCTTCACCAATGGCAAATGCTGGTCTATTCTTCCTCAGCATCTTCAGTAAACTTAGTTTCTGTTTACTGGTGAGGGTAGTGCTAAACTGTCCCTCTCTGAATTCTTTCAGAAGTTCTTCCAGTGGGTCCTGAGAAGATATCTGGTATATATCAAGAGAGAATTTCTTTTCCTTGTTTGTACCAATGGTAATATGCCTATTTTTACTATTGTAAATATCTATGCCATACATCCTCTGGTAATCTGTTCCCAGTAAAAACCCTTGGATGTGGGCATCTTCAAGCACTACAAACTCTGGGTTGAGTCTGATATTACCTTTTCTGTGGGGTATAATTATCTCTTTGATAATTGTCCCAATAGAGGTCATCTTTCCAGATGCACTCTTAAAGTTCTTTGCCCTGGTGGGCAAGAGTTCTTTTTCCCAATTTGGGAAGTGTTTATCCAGATAATTTCTGGCCACTATGGAGCAGTGTGCTCCACTGTCAATGATCAGTGGGTGCTGAGAATTGTCAATACATACAGTCATTTTTGTGGCTGTTCCATGTATATATGCCATTCCTTTGGTTGGTGTAACCAGGAATGTTTGTGCATCTTGTGTATGTTTACACAAGTTTTTGTTGGCAGTGTCTTGTGGCATGCCTGCTTCCAACTGTATATCCTGGATTTCTAGTGGGGTTTCCTCTTGGTATTCCACAAGAAATTCCTCTCTTGGGTCTTGATCCTCATCAGATGGTTCTCTGATGGCATCACCCATAGAGTCTGATTAAGAATCCTCTGTTGGAGGTTCTTCCTCAGGGACTTTCTCTATGGCATAGACTTTTTTCTTTGCCTTTGGACAGTTGTTAGCATAGTGGTCTGTTGAACCACAATTGTGACAAGAATTCTTCTTCTTTGCAACTTCTGCCACTTTTTCTCTGGGTTTGTCTTTAAACTCCACCCTGAAAGGTTGTTTCTCTTTGAAACCACTGCTTCTATATGGGGTGAATTTCCCTATATTAGTCCTTTTCCTTATGTCTTGTAAGGTATTGGCTATATCATCTAGAGTGCAATTTTGGTTGCATCTGCGTTTTACTGCATGCTCTAGTTCTCCTGGCAGTTGTGTCAGGAGTTTGTGATTCCTCATTTGGATGTTAATCTGAGGATCAATGGCTTTAAGTCTTTTAGACTGTCTAAGACACCACTAATATGGATCTTTGTCCACAGAGTATTTGTCATTTTCAAATGACATGGTCTTTTGCCATATCCAAGTTCCATTACTGTACTTTTGGATTATTTGACTCTTCCACCATGGCCAATTTCTTCTGCCATGGATTTCTTTCATTTCAGTGTACCATATACTTGCATGACCTTTAAATGCAGTATTCAGTCTAGCAGTAATCCAGTAATCTGGTATGCTTGGTACATCAATGAAGAGTCCATCAATATAATCTATGAGTTCCATATGATCATATTCTCCTGATCCAGAGAATTTGGGCCAGCTTGAGGCCTCAGGAAGCTGTTTCAAGGCTTCCTTCTCTGAATAAGACATGCCATCTCCATCCTGGTATTGTGATGGAGATCTTGCCTTATTCAACAACATGGCATCTGGTTTGATGTCATCTGGTTGATATGGATTCTCCATAGCTTGGCCTTGTGGTTGGGGCTTTAAGCTATGGTAGGCATCAAACAATTTGTTAATGTCTTGGTTCAGACACTCCCTGTCCCTGCTACTATGGTGTTGTTCTTCAGAGACTTGGTTCAGTCTCTTGTTGGTTTCTTCAGAGGCTTTGCTCAGTTGAGCATATCCTTCCTGAAGGTTTTTAACTATCTGCTCCAATGAGGCTTGAGTTTTTCTCATCCTCTCTTGGGCAGCTGCAAATTCTGTAGCCTGCTTTGCAGATTGCTCAGCATATTGGGACATTTGTAACCACAGTGTGTCACTGTTGATGTTACTCTCAGATGTGATAATGTTATTTTCAGTCTGAGTGGGGGTAATGTTTCTATTACTAGGACTACTGATTCTAGAGTGGTTTACAACTACTTCTGGTTCTTGTGTACTTCTTTTACCAAATCTAACAGCTTCTGGATCATGGGGTCTGACTCTTTCCTCCTCTGGTTGAAGGAGGCTTTGTTTTTGCCCTTGTTGCCTTGTCTTCTCCTGGAAACTTCCTGGAATTGTGAAGAATGGTGACTCTTGGCCACTGATCTGCTGGTTTCTGAATGGTGTGAAGCCACTGGAGAGCTGATTTGGCATGCTCCTTGTGAGCCTGAAGGAATCTGAGTAGGCCCTGTCTGGGTTAACTGTTCTTCTATAGCTTGGATAGTGGCTTGATTCTCCCTTATCCTCTGTGCCCTTGCCTCCAGGAGTCTGTGCTGCCTGGTAGGATTCCAACCCTTGGTGATTACCATAAGGTCTTTGAAGTCTATCTCTTTGAGACAGATCTTCTGGCAACTTGATCCCAGTTCTGCCCAGTGAGTTGCTAGGTTGAACCTCTTGTTTTCCATACTCCATTGAAACAAATCTTTGAGGAGTTGGTGGATTTGAAGAACTTGATCCATATCCTTCCAGTCCTCTGGTTTGAGGTTTCTGTTGAATTGGAGTGTGAATGGCAAGGTTGATATTATCTCCCTCATTGTTTTGCCATCCACCACTGTGTCCAATGTGTCTTCTTTCAGGTCTTCTGGTTCTAGACATTCCTGCTCTATCCTCTGGCTGGTTCCTTTGGAAGCCAAGGTCTCTGAGGTATGCAGGGGACATATCAGTGTTTGCAAGCAGTCAAAAACTTTATGTTCTTAGGGTATTTACCTTTGACTGTGCCTTGTACAAATTTGCTATCTGCTGATTTGGGCAGTTTGCCTTTGGAGGTTACAACTGGGTTAATAATTGTAATCTTCCCTGCACAAGTGGTTAAGGTTGGTTTACCTTGTATTGAAGCAGAGTTTTGTGGTTTTCTACTCCTCTGAGTGGCTATTGGTGTCCACTTTTTGGCTGTGATGAGGCCTTCACTAAGCCTTTTTCCTTTGCCCTTGCTGCCCTCTGGTTCTGAGGGTGTCACTGGTATGTTGGCCTGTGACTGGGTCTCAAGTGGTATGAAGTTTTCTTCCACTTAATCAAAACAGGAAAAAGAGGGCTTATGTCAGTTAAGACTTCTTACAAGGCTGGTTTTGCACGTCTAAGAATGGCCTCTGGGCTTGTATGTTACTACAGTATGCCCTTGTATAGTGACAGTGTAATTGAATTAACAATTCCACGTCAGAGATACAGCTTATTGATTATTGGTATACTGTTTGTATACCAATATCTTACAGAATACTTGTTATTAGCAAGTATAATCTGTCAAAAATTGTGTATTACAGGGCAATTGAGTTAACAATGTGTCCAAACACGCCTCAACTGTTGGTTTATCAGTATGAGCTGTCTTAATTCAATTAAGAATTGAGACTGTATAAATGGCTTAAAAAGTGTTTTTATATGCAAAACACGCCAAAAATACTGGTCTTGTGGTTATTAGCCACTAGACAAATACTCTTCAAAAATATGAGTATTATTAAATTTTTAAAGAAGAATATATATAAAATATATTTTTCAAAAGAAAATGACGCCTAAAAATAAAAAACAGGTGTCAATAAATGATAAAAAAGAGAAAAAACTTACTTGTAAGGTCCAAAATAAGTAAAAAACACGGCCAGGCCCCCAAAATGTCAGGTTGAGTCTATGATAAGAGTAATAAAGTGTATTTACAACTTTTAACTATGACTGTGACACGGTGTATAAAAGTTAAAAAGGTTTTATAAGAGTTGGAGATGGTTCTAATTTAATAATAAAGGGCTTTACTATAGTGGATATAGTGGTGGTGAGCGCTGTTGAAAGCCCTGGGTGCAGCTTTACCTGTTGGGTTACAATAATAAAGACTACAATTATTAAGATTATAATAATACCTGATTATTACCCAAGAGTAAAACTGTTTTTGACAGTTTACTACGTAGGGTATTCAAGAGCAGGATGAGGAAAGGTTTTTGGCTGTGAAAAGCCCTCCTTTTATCCTGAAATTGAGGTGAAAAGGTGATTAAACCTTTTCACGTAGAGGGAGTGAAGATTTTTCACTCCCCATGACAGGCTTGTGGTTTGCAAGCAACCTGTATACCCTTTATTGGGCTCAGATGTGGTTTTGAAACCACATCTGGGCGGTTTTCACCAATACAGGGTGAAAATTTTCATCTGGGGACCTCACAGCCTGATTCTGACGTGTGTGACGCGTAGAATGCTGTACAGAAACTGTATGGGACCCCAGTATTGACTGACATATGAGGTATTGAAGTAAAAACATGATTCTTCGTCTGTTGACACCTCATATTCATGATTATGGGGTGTTATCCCATGGTAAGGCTGTATATGACAGCTGGTGGGATTTTGACCTTAAAATGGTCATAACTCTGTCAGTTTTTGAGATATCAAGCTCGAAGTTGGTTCATTGAATAGCTCTATATGAGCTCTACACAATGGTACCCAACTTGACATGGTTATCATTAAATATGACAAAGTTATCCCATGTACAAGTATTTTTGTACATTGGCGTGGTTTGGGCAAAAAGCTGTATTAAGCTTGTTTGGCCAATAACTTCTGTTGTAGTTGAGTTATGGGGAAATGGATGACACCATCAGATAGCCCTGATTGTGCTCTTTCCAAAAAGACCCCACTTTAAGTATCTCACACTA
The DNA here is from genome assembly GCA_023105745.1 of Austropuccinia psidii. Lineage (NCBI taxonomy): Eukaryota > Fungi > Basidiomycota > Pucciniomycetes > Pucciniales > Sphaerophragmiaceae > Austropuccinia > Austropuccinia psidii. The sequence continues at coordinate 7,997,705 of JALGQZ010000018.1, forward strand.
AAACTGTAAAAGTTAGATGAGAGGTGAATGTTTTGTTCACCCTTATTTGGTCTGAATTTGACCATAACTCAAGTAATACTGGTGCTAGCTCAGTTTGGCTGGTACCATTGGATAGCCCTGGTTTAGAGCTTCATTTTGAATACCCATTTGATGGGGTTAAGCCTCTCCTTCTAGATTTTAGATGAGAGGTGAAAATTAAGGTTTATGCTCAGCAATGACTTTGAGCAGGAATAACTTTGTTATTTCTTGTCCTATGGTGATGGGACTTGTATTTTCAGAAAGAGGTGAGTTTCCTCTTTCTTTTGATACCTTTTGAGCTAATTTGGCTCAGCTCCATGTTTTGGTGGTATTTTGGCTATACCATTGGTTTATGGTATTTTGGCTGTCATGCTTGTGCTCTGGTTTTGAGTCACAGGTTGACAAAACTGGTGGCAGGCTTGTGTGATTTTCTTTGTGAGGTTTTGCTTCCAATTTCCAATCTTCTGGACCTTCTAAGGGTTACTTCTGATTTATTTAATCCAGTTTCTGAGGGTAGTGAATCTGATGAACTGATGGATTCAGATAATGAGTCCTCAGAATCTTCCGAATCTTCAGATGAGTCCACTTCCATAATTGGAGAGGGGACATTTGACTGGGATCTTGACATTGTTGTACTGGCCACTTTTGAGGGGGGGCTTCCTCTTCTCTTGGATTGACTTTCAATAATTTCAAATATTGAAGGTTCTCTTTTGTTTTGATTTTTGTTTTTATTCTTGGCTCCTTGGGGTCTTCCACAGATTTTCTTGCATTCTAGATGGTCTTCATAATATTGATCATCCTCTTGAGTCTTGGGAATTTGATCAAATGGGACTTTTCCAGTCAAAACATCTTGAAAATGTTGAAGTATTGGAGTGATTTCTGCCATTGGTCTTTGAAATAGGTCTTCCCCAATGTCCTCAAATATTTTATTGGCTTCATTCATTCTTTCTTTTTCAACACTTTGATCATCACCTTGAAAACCGGCCTGAGAAGAATATGACAAATAAAATCAGTTAATGAGAAAAGTAATAATAATAAGAAATTAAAAAACCCTCACAGGCAAATTCAAATGCCATTGAGGATGGAAGTCTAATAATTCAAGCCTTTAGCGCTTAGCAAATGCCTTTAGGGTCTTATGCTTGCAAGGGATGCCTTTATAATTGTTGTATTTGCTGGCGCATTTTTCATTTGGAGGAAATTTTGTTTTGAAATTTTCAAAGGAAATCTGAAGAGCATAATGAGACACCTTTCCATTGAGGGCACAGATGTGTGGAGGAAAATTCTTGACATTGACAATCATTTCTTTGGAGATTCTGTTGCTAATTTCAATAAATCGTTTTCTGAATGCCATGTGGAGAGCCCTGACTACCTCCAGTAGAGTACCAGTGGACTTTTGGAGCCAAAGTTTAACCATGGCATGGGCACCTTCAACTCTGGAGGTGGAGCCCACACCCAGGTGGAAATGGTGGTTGGTCCAGGCTGGCACATAATACTCCTTTAGAGGAAGCCACGTCTTTTCCAAAGATTGCAAGACCTCATTATTTTTGACTTGTTTTTGAAGCTTCTTCCAGTTGTCTTTGAAAGACTTTTCAGTGGATGAATACATAAGCTGAGAAATGAATCCCAAAGTCATTAATAAAGACAATAATAAGAAAAAAAGTGAAATAAAGTGAAGAAGTATATAGCTTGATTCCAAAGGCCCATAAAATTTTCAAAATAAGTTCCATGACCAATTTTCTGCATGCAATGAGCAGATACAACCTTTTTGATGTGCCAAATGCATAGCATGACTTTGGAGTCTGGGAAGAGCTTCTTAATAGAGTTTTTCAAGGCCAGATCCCTGTCAATAACAATAACTCGAGGGGGAACAAGATTGGTGTTGTTGAGGACCTTTTCTATGTATTGATTTAATGCCCAAGTATACAAAGGTTCATTTTTATTCTTCATCAAACAAAAAGCCCCAGAAAAGGTCTTATTGGTTGAGCTGAAGCCAAAAATATGAAAGAGGGGAATTTTGTACTTATTAGTTTTAAAAGTACAATCCATAAGAGTGACATGAGGAAAGCCATGAAGAAGTTTTATGGCCAGGGGGTGAGTAAAAAACAAGGAGGTAATGTGTCCCTCAGAATCCCTTTCAGAGGACCAAGCAAAATTTTCTTCTTTGAGAGTGTCAATAAGAGCATCAATGGGCCTTCTGCCTTGCAGTTTGTCTTTCTTGATTTTCTTGACTTGGTTGTAAATGTCTTTAAGGATTACAGGCCTGTCAGACTCCCTCTGGCTGCATAATTGGGCCTGAATTCGCCTTTGCATGAGTAGTGATTCAGAAATTTGAGAAATTTGGGATGTTTCTTGCTCATTGGATTTCCTGAAAGCAGGATGTGCCATGATATTTTCAGTGGCATCATGGCTATGCTCAGGATTTTTGACTTTAAGAGTCCAAGTGGTACTCTTGGAAGATTTCCTGGCATAAAGTCTAAAAGGACAGTCAAGCTTTCTTGAGGTGACTGTTTTGGAGGGGCTTTTGTTGGGATTTGGGGTGCCAGACCTGTCACAACATATTTCAATTTGGTTGTGGGTCATATTGGACCTCAAGGTGGACACAGCATACCCCTGAGCCCTGGCAACATTATGCACATGTTGCCAAAGAAGCTCAAGGGTCTGAAATCCACCTTCAGTGGGGGGCTTTTTAATGAAAAATATGTATAAAAGTGAAAAAAAGGGGGAATTGGGGGATTTGGAATGGGGAAAGAACCTTTCCAAATGTGAAAAAGAGGTAAAAAAGGTGTGAAAAATGAACAGAAGTGGTTAAGAGTGAAAGAAAGTGGTTTAAATGTAGGATTAATAGATGAGGGAAGGTAAAAAATTGAAAATTGGGAGGCTTGAAAGCAGGTTGTTGTGGTGGAAAATGCAGTCTTTGGGGGAAAAAAAGAAAAAAAGTGTGAAAAGCTTTGCAAAATGGCTTTGGTAATGCTGTTTTTCCAAAAAAAAAAACAATGGCTTGGGGTGGGGATAATGTTGATTATTGGGGTGTTTGGGCTTGTTTTTTTTTTTTTTGGGGGGGGGGCTGGGCAAAAAAACCTGAAAAAATTTGGAGTTAGAAAGGTTTTGTGGGGAAAAAACCTCTTTTGGGTATGTTTTGGCTCAATACAGGCCCAATTGTGTTTCATTTTTATTATAAATTGGCGCAGGGCACCCCTTGCGTGTTTTTACCAATTCATGGCCAAAACATGTAAGTTTATAGTAAAAACACGTAAGCTCTTACGTGTTTTTACCAATTTGCTTATGTGTTTTTACCAACACCCTATTTTTATGAGTTTTATTATTTTTTATTATTTATCATTTTTCATTATTTTTTATTATTTTTTATTTTTTTTTATTATTTTTTATTATTTTTGTTTTTTTTATTATTTTTTATTATTTATTATTATTTTTCATTATTTTTTATTATTTTTTATTATTTTTTATCATTTTTTATCATTTTTTATCATTATTTATTATTATTTATTATTTTTTATTTTTTTTATTATTTTTTATTATTTTTTGTTATTTTTTATTATTTTTTATTATTTATTATTATTATTTATTATTATTTATTATTATTTATTATTTTTTGTTATTTTTTACTATTTTTTATTATTTTTTATTATTTTTTGTTATTTTTTATTATTTTTTATTATTTTTTATTATTTTTTATTATTTTTTATTATTTTTTATTATTTTTTATTATTTTTTATTATTTGTTATTATTTTTTATTATTTTTTATTATTTTTTATTATTTTTTATTATTTTTTATTATTTTTTATTATTTTTTATTATTTTTTATTATTTTTATTATTTTTTATTATTTTTTATTATTTTTTATTATTTTTTATTATTATTTATTATTCCTTATTATTTTTTATTATTTCTTATTATTTTTTATTATTTTTTATTATTTTTTATTATTTTTTATTATTTTTGGTTATTTTTTATTATGTTTTCTTGTTTTTTATTATTTATTATTATTTATTATTATTTATTATTATTTATTATTATTTATTATTATTTATTATTATTTATTATTATTTATTATTATTTATTATTATTTATTATTATTTATTATTATTTATTATTTTTTATTATTATTTATTATTATTTATTATTTTTTAGTATTTTTTTATTATTTTTTTATTATTTTTTTATTATTTTTTATTATTTTTTATTATTTATTATTATTTTTCATTATTTTTTATTTTCTATTATTATTTATTATCATTTTTTATCATTTTTTAATATTTTGGATTTTTGTTGATTTTTTTTTAATATTTTTTAAAAAAATTTCATGTTTTTTAATATTTTCTAATATTTTTAAATATTTTTGATTATTTCTTCCCATTTTTAATATTTTTAATATTTTTAATATTTTTATCATTTTTATTATTTTCATTATTTTCATTATTTTTATTATTTTTATTATTTATATTTTTTTTTACTTTTTTTACTTTTTTTACTTTTTTTATTTTTTTTATTTTTTTTATTTTTTTTATTTTTTTTATTTTTTTATTTTTTTTATTTTTTTTATTTTTTTTATTTTTTTTATTTTTTTTATTTTTTTTATTTTTTTTATTTTTTTTATTTTTTTTATTTTTTTTATTTGTTTTATTTTTTATTTTTTTTTATTTTTTTTTATTTTTTTTTATTTTTTTTTATTTTTTTTTTATTTTTTTCATTTTTTTTATTTTTTTTATTTTTTTTATTCTTTTATTACTTTTTTTATTTTTGTTAGTTTTATTAGTTTTATTATTTTTATTATTTTTATTATTTTCATTTTTTTCATTATTTTGATTATTTTTATTCTTTTTGATATTTTTATTAATTTTATTAATTTTATCATTTTTCTCATCTCTTTTCTTTTCAGTATTCATATTATTCATATTATCTTTTTTTAACGTAACTTTTTTTGAATCATTTATTATCAAAACTGCAAAAAAATTCAAAAAAAGGACTAAATACACTTAACATTTATTAAAGAACTCTTTTTGGTTATCACATCAAATATGATAATTATAATTATCATTATAATTCTCTCTTTGCACATTTATGATCAAAATAACTCAAAAAACAAAAATAAAAAAAAACTGAATAATTTCAATAAATATCAACTTTTTTTAGCTTCAAAGCTGTTCCAGGGGGTGTGAAACCCCCTAAAGCGCCCTGGGGTACCCCAAACCTTCCGATGATACCAAAACGATTCTTGGAAAAACACATTTTGGGTACAAAATACCCAAAAGAGCACAAAAAAATAGAAATTTATTTATTGTAAGCTTCAAATATTTGTTTCCTTTTTTTCTTTTCTTTCATTTTATTTTTCTGTTGGTTTTGGCCTTTTCTGCTGAAAAAGAGCCCAAAGAACTCCAGAATAAAAGAAATATCATTATTTTTCTTGAATAAAGTTGAATGTTTTGAGTTTTTTATATACTTATAGCCTTTTTTCTTACTTTGTTCTTGATTTTAATTGTACAAAGGACAAAAGAAATTATAAAAGCATCATTTTATTATCATGATTTGTTTTTTTAAAAGAATTGAAGAACCAGCACTATGACAATGCTTTTAGATCAACTTAAGAAAATATTTGTAATCTCTGTCAAAGCCACTTTGATAAAGTATTGAGAGTGTTTGTGAGGAATAAATGAGAATTCATTTTTTCAAGATATGTACAGATTAAATTAAGAGCATTTACCTGAAATGCTTGAATCATATAAGCAGGCTTGTGTTTATAAGAACTTTACAGAAAAATTATCAATAAAGTGTTTTTTTGAAATTCTAGACTTCACAGATGAAACGGAATAACAAAGAACCTCATTAAAAAGGAATGGAAAGCTGGAGAATGTTTTGAGACAAAGAATTTGATTCCATGCTGCTGTATGAAATTGTAATTTAGTTTTTCTGACTGTAAAAAATTGTGGCTTGAAATATAAACAAATTTGTTTTGCATTGGGATAAGGTTAGAATAAGGTTTCAAGCAGGTTTGACAAAGGTTTTATCCAGATTTGACCAAAAATGAACCTGTGGGACCTTCCAATAGGTCGTAGCCTTTGTAATAGTTCTTTATACTGATAATAATCTTTATATTTATTTCAGAATTTCAAGGTGAATAAATAACATGATGAGGATAACTATAAGAATTTAAGGAAAAGATAGCTCTATAAGGGTAAGATATAAATAAAATACTTTGAGGAGGAATAAAAATATAATACAATATACTTATAATAGTTATGATAGAACCTCTAGGGGTAAAATTATGATATCAGCTTTAAATAAGTAATTTTTATTGACAAATTTGATAAGATCACTAATTATAATATCTTGAAACACTACTCAAAAAGTAGTACTATAATGAGAAGAATATTAAATATTATTATTCTCTTTCATTGAGAATATAGATATTTTTATCAATCAATCATAAATAACACTATAGGATTCCAAGCCTTGCTACTGAAATTGTGAATATAATGATATATTATCCTAAAAAAGAAGAGATGGATTGATCCCAAAGATTATTGTCTGAAATGGAAGAATGGGGGGCAGGTATCACAGGTTCTCTTGGGGAAAACAAGAGTGAAGTGGAACTCAGGAATCAAGAACTCACTTGGAGGTCTCCAAAGGATAAAGAAATCAGAGAAAGATATATTTCTTTAATGGAAAATAAGAGCAGGTACAAAATACACTAAAAAAAGAAAGAAGCCAAATTTCAGAGATAATAAAGAAAGCCAAAGGCAAAAGAACCAACAAAATTAATCCTCAATTCACTTTTTTAACATGCCAGAAAGACCAATGTAATTAGTAAAGGATATGACCACCAATATCCACTGACAGGAAAATAAAAAGGTGTGAAAGACTGACTTATGAATATCAGTATTTACTTCCAAGAATTAAAAGAAAATAGTAAGAAAAATAAATCCAATATACTAATTAACTGGGGAAAAAGTCCTCAGGGATGAAAAGGTGGGCAGTATATGTAAAAGGTTGAAGACTGATCCTGGAGGGTTTATAACCCAGCTTTATTGACTGTTTTGGGTCAATACAGATCTGGCCAACTTGAGAATTTAACTGTGTGTCTTCAATTTTCACAGTGGAATATGCATTGGACTAAAAGGGCCAATTCCATACAAGCTTCCTGGATACAGCCTGTATGGACCTGTTGCATTGTCCAAGGAGTACTGGAATCCTTGATGCCTTGACAAATTATTTGATAATTAATGACCTCTTGAAACTTCCCTCAAAGAATCCTTCCCCAGTATTCCCTCGGAGGAATACTGTTGGGATAAAAAGCCAACACCTGAAGGTCCAGGTGATTGGTGTCCTTGAATGGTCTTGTGAATACCACCATGAATTACCAGCTTGAGTAAATTGAGTCTTGCTTTGAAATGGAGTGATGTGCTGGTGATGTGATTTGAAATGGAGAAATTGAGTCCTAAAAAGTTCACCATTGGATTGCTGAGGAAACATTGTGCATAATGGTATATGATCCCATTTATGCCCCATTCCTAGTGTCAGCCTGTGACTTGAAACCAGAGCACAAGCATGACATCCAAATAGCATAAACCAATGGTAAACCTAAGATACAACCAAAGCTGGATCTGAGCCAAACCAGCTCAAAAGGTATCACAAGAAAGAGGAAACTCACCTCTTTTGGAATGTACAAGTCCCATCATCATAGGAGAAAGAATAACCAAGTTATTCCTTCTCAAAGTTGTTACTGAGCATAAAACTTAATTTTCCCCTCCCATCTGAAATCCAGAGGAAGAGACTTAACCCCAGAAAATGGGTATTCAAATTGAAGCTCTACATCAGGGCTATCCAATGGTACTAGCCAATTTGAGCTAACACCAAAACTACAGAATTTCTGGCCAAGATAAGTCAAATAAGGGTGCATAAAATATTCACCCCACACATAGCTTCTACAGTTTATGTGTGGGATACTTAAAGTGGGGTCTTTTTCCAAGGAAAAAATTAGGGCTATCTGGTGGTTCCATTCACTTACCCATATCTCATCTAGAAAAAGAGGTATGGGGCAAACAAGTTCCATAAAGATTTTGAGAAAATCACATATATGGATAAAAACACTTGTACATGGCATACCTTTACCAAATTGGATGTTACACATACAAAATGATGTAGCATTGTGTAGAGCCCATCTAGGGTTACACAATGATCCACGTTTGAGCTTAATATCATGGAAACTGACAAAGGTATGGCTGTTTTAAGGTCAAATTTCCACCATTAGACCAATACAGCCTTAATGTGGGATAATATCCCATAACCCTGATTATGAGGTGTAAAAAACAAGAAGAAGAATGTTCATACTTCAATACTGGGGTAGCATAAAGGTTCTGTACAGCATTCTACATGTCATACATGTCAGAAGAGGGCTCTGTGGTCCTCAGATGAACGTCTTCACCCTTTGTTGGTGAAAAATGCCCAGATGTGGATTCAAAACCACATCTAAGCCCAATTCAGAGTATATAGGCCTTGTGGAAACCACAAGCCAGTCCTCTGAAGTGAAAAACCTTCACTTCATTCATGTGAAATGGTCTAGAGGACCTTTTCCCCCCAATTTTAGGATAAAAAGGGACCGTTATGTGCCCAAAAGAGGAATTCCTATTTAGTACAACTGTCAAAAACAGTTATACTCCTGGAAAACACATCAGGTAAAATTATAAATTTAATTATTGTGGTCTTTATTATAATAACCCAATTGGTAAAACTGCACGCAGGGCTTTCAACAACTCTCAACAGCACTAAATCTCTTTAGTAAAGCCCTTATTATCAATAAAAACCCTTCAATTAACATTTTTATCTGTTTCAAAGTCAGAGTTGAAGTTGTATATACCATTATTATCACTTCATCATAGACTCAGCCTGACACCTAGTTCCTGCAGCAGAGGGAAACCCTTCTGAAAGTGAGCTGGTGGCTTCTGACAGTTTCCAGAGGCCACAGGTAGAATATTGGGGTCTATGGCCATTTTGAGTATTTTGGGTCCTTAGGCCAATATGAGTCTGTTGAGGGTTTGACCAAAACATGGGGTCAGGTGGGCCCACTGGACTGGCCCCTTGGGGTGCCTGAATGGCCCAAAGAGGACATGTGAGCCTTGAGGTATATTTCACATACCAAAATAGGCCACAAATATCCTTAAAAAGAAATTCTGAACTATGCATAACCCATAAGTCATGCATGTATTCGAAATTCATCATTTTTTATCTGAGAAAAGATGAATAACTTTTTTGTGAGTAGGTAGATCCATGGATTTAAGGCCAGATTTGGATTCTACACAAAATTTAACCAAGGGTAACTTCATAGAGTGAATAAGCTTAAATTAGCTCTAAGAGGGGGTAATATGGAAAATACTTCAATACCACATCATCAATACCACATAAAAGAGTTGTGAATTTTTTTTCTCAATTTAATGCCAAAATAATGGAAACTTGAGAAATCCCATGTTACATATACACTAAGAATAGTGTTATGCATGTTTGTGGCACTTAATATTATGGTATTCTTACATACAGTTTTGATACACCCATAGTGGATATCAGTCTTTAAGCCTGAATTCCTATTTTTAATGGGAAAATAGCTAAGGGAGACAAATTACATCAAAGAGAGGCAGGGTACCCAACTTCTGAGGCCTCTTAGGTGTCAGCCTGTGACTCAAAACCAGAGCACAAGCATGACAGCCAAATAGCATAAACCAATGGTAAAGCCAAGATACCACCAAAAAATAGAGCTGAGCCAAACCAGCTGAAAAAGTATCAAAGGAAAGAGGAAACTTGCCTCTTTCCAAATATAAAAGTCCCATCATAATAGGACAAAGAATAAAAAATTTATTCCTGCACAAAGTTGTTGCTGAGCATAAACCTTAACTTTCACCTCTCATCTGAAATCCAGAGGAAGAGGCCAAACCCCATCGAATGGGTTTCAAAAATGAAGCTCTAAGTCAGGGCTATCCAATAGTACTAGCCAAATTAAGCTAGCATCACAATTACTGAAGTTATGTCCAAAATAAGGTCAAATAAGGGTGAATAAAATATTCACCTCTCATCTAACTTCTACAATTTTAGTGTGAGATACCAAAGTGGAGTCATTTTGGAAAGGGAATAATCAGGGATAGCTGATTATGCCATCCATTTCCCTATATCTCATCTAGAACAAAATTTATGGGGCAAACAAGCTCCATACAGATTTCAAGAAAATCACACATATGTACAAAACATCTTGTACATGGCATAACTTTGCAATATTTAATAATAGTCATATCAAATGAGGTACCATTGTGTAGAGCACATTCAGGGCTACTCAAAGAGCCAATTTTGAGCTTTAAATATCAAAAACCTACAAATTTATGGCATTTTTAAGATCAAAATTCCACAGTAAGACCAATACAGCCTTACTGTGGTATCATATCTCATAACCGTGATTATGAGGTGCTAAACAGACAAAGAACCTTGATTATACTTCAATAACTGATAGCTTTGTCAATAAGGGGTCCCATACAGGTTCTGTACAGCATTCTATGCGTAATACACGTCAGAAGAGGGCTGTGTGGTGCCCAGATGAAAGTTTTCACCCTGTATTGGTGAAACATTCCCAGATGTGGTTTCAAAACCACATCTGAACCCAATAAAGGTTATACAGAAACTTTGAAAACCACAATCCAGTAATTGGAAGTGAGAAATCTTCACTTTCTCTACGTGGAAAGGTCTAGAAGCCTTTCCACCCAATTTTAGGATATAAAGGGACCTTTTCTCCACCAGAAAAGGTTTCCTAATCCTGATCTTGAATTCCTACATAGTACAACTGTCAAAAACAGTTATACTCTTGGAAAATGTTAACAGGTTATAATCTTAATATTGATTATCAAAGTAGATATTATAGTAAACCAACTGATAATTCTTGAACCCAGGGCTTCCAGCAGTGCTCACCACCACTATTCCTCAACAGTAAAGCCCTGTATACTTGATAATCAGCCTTTATTATCACCAAGAAATCTTGTTTTAATCATTTTCACCATGTCACAGTCATAGTTAAAGCTTGCAATTAGTTTTTCTTAGCTTCATCATAGACTCAGCCTGACATTTTGGGGGACTGGCCATGTTTTTTTTAATTTTTGGACCTTTTTTATGCCAAAAGTGAGTATCTTCTTATATTTTCTGTAATGCTGACACTATTATTTCCTTTTTAGGCATATATTTTCTTAAACAAATAATATAACACATATCTTATATTTTTTTGAGTGGTATATTACTATATACCACTGTATTTTTCTATTTTCATTTCCTTTTAAACCTTTATTTTTGGTGTGTTTGGCATAGAAAAACACTTTAATACATCAATAATGTCCTTTTTTAATTAAAAAGGGAACCTCTCTTGCTGTAAACCAACAGTAGTAGAGCCATGCTTGGGTATATTGATAGTTTCAATTGCCCTTGACATAACCACTTTTAGATTACACTTGTTGATTACAAGTTAATGTGTGAGATACTGGTACACAAACAGTGTGCCAGAAATCCACAATCCGTATTTTTTGACATGTGATTGATAATTCCAATTGCACTGTCATAATACAAGGGTATAATATAGAAATATAATGCCCATAGACCATTCTTAGATGTTAAAACAGCCTTTTAAGAAGCCTTAACTGACATTAAGCCCTCTTTTCCTGTTTGATTCAGTGGCAGAAAGCTACATCCCACTTGAGACCCAGTCACAGGCCAACACACCAGTGACACCCTCAGAACCAGAGGGCAGCAAGGCCAAAGGAGAGAGGCACAGTAAAGGCCTTATCACAGCAAAGAAGTGGACACCAATTTCCACCCAGAGGAATAAAAAGCCATGAAACTCTGCATAAGTACAAGGTAAACCAACCTTAACCACTTGTACAGGGAAGATTAGAATTATTAACCCAGTTGCAACCTCTAAAGGCAAATTTCCAAAATCAGTAGATAACAAATTTTTAAAAGGCAAAGTCAAAGGTAAATAACCTAAGAAAATTAAGTTTTTGACTTCTTGAAAGCACTGATATGTCACCCGTACACCTCAGAAACCTTGGCTTCCAAAGGAACCAGCCAGAGGATAGAGAAGGCTTGTCTGGATCCAGAAGACATGGAAGAGGACACCTTGGATGCAGTAGTGGATGGCAAGACACTGAGAGAAATAATACCCACCCTTCCATTCACATTCCAGTTCAACAGAAACCTCAAACCAGAGGACTGGAAGGATACGGATCAAGTTCTTTAGCTCCACCAACTCCTCAAAGACCTTTTTCAATGAAGCATGGACAACAAGAGGCTCAATATAGCATCCCACTGGGTAGAACTTGGGGCCAGTTGCCAGAAGATATGTCTCAAAGAGATATACTTCAAAGAACTTATGGTAATCACAAAAGGTTGGAATACCACCAGACAGTTCAGACTCCTGGAGGTGAAGGCAAACAGGATAAAGGAGAATCAAGCCACTATCCAAGCTATAGAAGAACAGCTGACCCAGACAGGGCATACTGAGATTCCTTCAGGCTCACAAGGAGTAGGCTAAACAAGATCTCCAGTGGCTTCACACCATTCAGAAGCCAGAAGATCATTAGCCAAGAGTCACCAGTCTTCACAATCCCAGGTAGTCTCCAGGAGAAGACAAGGATACAAGGGCAAGAACAAGACCACCTTCAGCCAGAGGAAGAGAGAGTCAGACCCAATGATCCAGAAGCTGTTGGATTTGGTTAAAGAAGTGCACAAGAAGCAGAAATATTTGTAAATAACTCTAGAATAAGTAGTCCTATTAATGGAAATATTACCCCCACTCAGATTGAGCATAATGTTGTTACACCTGAGAGTAACTTAACCAGTAATGCACTGTGGTTACAAATGTTCCAATATGCTGAGCAGACTCAAAAGCGGTTCTCAAAACTCCAAGCAAGCCATGAGAGGATGAAAACATTAACAGCCTCCATGGACAAAATTGTCAAAAATCTTCAAGAGGGACATTCTCAACTGAGTAAAGCCTCTGAAGAGACCAAAGAAAGACTGAATCAAGTCTTTGAAGAACAACACCACACCAGAAGGGACAGGGATTGTCTGGATCAAGACATAAACAAACTATTTAATGTCTACCATAACATGAAGCCCCAACCACAAGGCTGTGTTATGGATAATCAATATCACCAAGAAGAAATCAAACCAGATGCCACATTGGTGAATAAGGAAAGATCTCCATCTAAATACCACAATGGAGACAATAAGTCTTACTCTGAGAAGGAAGCCTTAAAAAAGCTTCCAGAGGCCTCAAGCTAGCCCAAATTCTCTGGAACAGGAGAATATGAACATGTGGAGCTCATTTATTATATTGATGGACTCTTCATTGATGTACCAAGCATACCAGACTACCGGATTACGTCTAGATGGAATACAGGACTTGAAGGACATGCTAGTATTTGGTACACAGAGATCAAATAAATCCATTGAAGAAGAAACTGGCCATGGTGGAAGAGTAAATTGATCCAAAAGTACAGAAATGGTACTTGGATATGGCAAAGGAGCATGTCATGTGAAAATGACAAATACTCTGTGGACAAACATCCATATGAGTGGCGTCTTAGACAGTCTAAAAGAGTTAAAGGCATTGATCCTCAAATGAAAACTCAGATGAGGAATCACAAACTCCTGACACAAGTGCCAGGAGAACTAGAGAATGCAGTAAAATTCAGATGCAACCACAATTGCACTGTAGATCACATTGCAAATAAGCTACAAGATATGAAGCAAAGAAAAAATAGAGGGAAATATTCCCCATATAAAAGGAGTGGTTTCAGAGAGAAACTACCTTTCAGAGTGGAGTTCAAAGAAAAACCAAGAGAAAGAGTGGAAGAAGTGGCTAAAAAGAAGAATTCTTGTCAAAGTTGTGGTTCAACAGACCATTATGCCAATAAATGTCCAAAGGCAAAGAAGAAAGACCCAGAGGAGGAGTCCCACACATAGGATTCTGAATCAAACTCTATTGGTGATGCCATCAGAGAACAATCTGATGAAGAACAAGACCTAAGAGAGGAATTTCTAGCGGAGTACCAAGAGGAAACACCACTAGAAATTCAGGACATACAGTTAGAAGGAGGCATGCCACAGGAAACTGAAAACAAAAACTTGTGCAAACACACACAAGATGCACAAACATTCCTACTTACACCAACTAAAGGAATGGAATACATGCATGGCACAGCCACAAAGATGATTTTTTGCATAGACAATGCTCAAAATCCATTGATCATTGACAGTGGAGCACACTGCTCAATACTGGCCAGAGCTTATCTGGAGCATCACTTCCCAAATTGGGAATACAAACTCTTGCAAACCAAGTAAAAGAAATTCAAAAGTGCATCAGACAAGATGAAATCCATTGGTACAACTATAAAAGAGATAATTATACCCCATAGGAAATGTAACGTGTGGATTTGAAACTTTGATTAAAAATCAGGGACTTTTCCTGCCCTCAAAATTTGTAAAAGGTAAAAAATGATTAAAAATAGTATGAAATAAAATTTTTAAGAGAGAAAATCCCAAATTTATTGTTTTTGACTTTATAAGTATAAAACAATAATATTTTAAAGATTTACTGTTATACCAATAATAAAATATTTTCCAAAAATACTCTACAACAGATATTTAAGGCTACAAAGGAAATTTCTTCAAGAGAAATTTCAATTGGAATTGGTTGAGAAAAGGACTGCAAGCAATTAATTAAAGAAAGAAGTCTTTGAAGAAATATTTAAGGAGAAAACACACCCAAAAGTGACCAGAGTAAATTTGGAAACAAAGTGACAAAGCTAACAGTGATTAAAGATGCTTTAATTCACTTATGGGGTGGTTCAAGGGGTAAAAATGATTATAAGAGTTACAAACAATGACTATAATAATTTTCTCATGTGGTTGAAAGGTTAAAAATGATATGAAATGGGTGTTTGGAATCTTCTATTGATTGGTGTAACAGTGTTTAAACTAATTATAAAAGGAAAACATTCTAACATGAGGAGAAAAGTGGGGCAAAAGAAGACATTCTTTTATAGCAATCAATTTTCTTACTCCAAAAGTAAAGTTTAATCTTGTCAGTCGTGGAAAAAACTCTGACAAAAGAAAAGCCAATTATGGTATCATTGAACCGTCGTTTAGACCAAAAAAGGATGGTTTGAGCCATTTTAGACCCTTAAATCAGCCATTACTAGAGTAATACCTGGTCTAGAGCCTTCAAAACACGTCAGAACGTGGTTAAGAGACGTATAAACCAGTTAAAACTGATTTTACTAGGAATTTTTTAACTTAAGGGTGGTTTTGACTTCTTGGCAACAGTTAAAACTGCCCTGGATGGTATCAAAATGTAAGGTTTGGATATGAAACTTTGATAAAATATCAAGTACTTTTGCTATCCTCAAAATTTGTATAAGGTAAACTTATTTAAAAATAGTATGAAATAGTATTTTTAAAGAGAAAAAATTCCAATTTTATTGTTTTCAACTTTTTAAGTATAAAACAATAATATAATAAAAATTTATTGTTTTACCAACAATAAAGATTTATTCAAAAATACTCTACAAGAGATATTTAAAGCTAAAAAAGAAATTTCTTCAACAGAAATTTCAATTGGAATTAATTGAGAAAATAACTGAAAGAAAGTAATTCAAGGAAAAAGTCTTCAAGAAGATATTTAAAGAGAAAACACACCAAAAAGTGACCAGATTGAATTTGGAAACAATGTGACAAAGTTAACAGTGATGAAAGATGCTTTACTTCACTTTTGGGGTGGTTCAGGGGTAAAAATGATTATAAGAGTTACAAACAATGATTATAAAGATTTTTTCATGTGGTTAAAAGGTTCAAAATGTTTAAAAAAGGGTGGTTTAAATATTTTAGTGATTGGTTTAACAGTGTTTAAACTAATTATAAAAGGAAAAGATTCTAACATGAAGAGAAAAGTGGGGCAAAGAAGACATTCTTTTATAGGAATCAATTTTCTTACTCCAAAATGAAAATTTACTCCTTTCAGTCGTGAGAAACAGTCTAACATCAGAAAAGCCAATTATGGAATCATTGAACCCTGGTCTAGACCAAAAAAGGGCTGGTTTAAGCCATTTTTTACTATTTTTAGCCATTTTCGACCCTTAAATCAGCCATTACTATAGCAATACCTGGTCTAGAGCTTTCAAAACACCTCATAATGTGTTTAAGAGGCGTAGAAACCAGTTAAAACTGTTTTTACTAACATTGTTTGAACTTAAGGGCAGTTTTACCCTCTGGGCAGCAGCTAAAACTACCCTGGTTGGTATCAAAACTTCATCATCAATTGAGTCACAGACCATGTGACTCAATTCCAAGCCAAAAGTGATGAAAGTTTGCGTGGAATTTGACATCTAATGCCAGTTAGCAAGGATTTTGGGGGTCTAGTTCCCCTTAGAGCTAGAGTGTCTTTTTCCCCCCCAGAATTAATCTTTCCAATCTATTTTTTCTTTAATTCCTCATCATCTAATACAATTATAATTTACATATGTAGTTCAATTGAGTTTTTAATTAAAAATCTGTAGTAATTGATACCTCATATGTAAATTAAAGTTCATTTATGTAATACATGCGCACATTTTGACATTTCAATTGAAAATACTTCAATTCCTCATAACTTCTAAACTAAACAAAACACCTCAATTTTGCTACAAAAAACTATGGTTAACACCACATGTGGTGTGAATTAGATTAAGGTTTTGAGTATTTTCATACTTTTGTAAAAAAATACTGTAAACTTAATTTAAGCTTATTTAGAGTTGAGTTAGAGAAATTTCATCCAGAGGTGATCCCACTTTATTTTTTACAAGGAATCCAATGGTGGGATAGTTTCTTTATGTTTATTTATTTGATAAACGGTTATAATATATTTTATACAACTATTTACCATAAAAACTTAATTTCATAATTTTTATTGAAAGTTTATTTTTACTTAATGTTTACAACTAAAAATGTATTTCCTTAATTTTAAATTTTAGTGTAATCTTATTTTTAAATTATAAGTAAATTTTGATTTTTAAAAATAAGTTTGTATTCATATTTCAATTTTTTATTTTTATAATATAAATAAATTTGTTTTATTTGTATTTGTATCTCAATTAATCATTTGTGGTCTTTTGGGCATATGAAAATACCTCTAAGGATCACACAAAGCCTCATCATCAATTAAGTCATAGAGCCTGTGACTCAATTCCAGGCCAAAAGTGATGAACGTTTGCCTGGATTTTGACATCCCATGCCTGTCAGCAAGGAATTTGGTGGTCTGGCTCCCCCTTGGAGCTAGAGTACCTTTTCTCCCCAAGAATTAATCTTGCCAATTTATTTTTTCTTTAATTCCTCATCATGTGATTCACTTGTAATTTACACAGACAATTCAATTGGGCTTTAAAGTACAAAACTGCAATAATTGATACCTCATGTGTAAATTACAGTTCACTTATCTAATACACACGCACAATTTGACATTTCAATTGAAAATACTTCAATTCCTCATAGCTTCTAAACTACACACAACACCTCAGTTTTAACACAAAAATTGATGGTTACCACCACATGTGGTGTGAATTAAATTAAGGTTTTGAGGATTTTCAACTTTTGTACAGAAAATACTAAAAATTAATTTGAGCTAATCTAGAGTTGAGTTATAGAAATTTCATGCAGAGGTGACCCTACCTTATTTTTTATGAGGAATCCAATGGTGAAGTAGCTTCCTTAAGTTTATTTATTGGATAAAAGGTAATGATATATTTCATTTAACTTTTGCCAAAAATATTTTAATTTCATTAATTTTATTACAAATTTATTTTTACTTAATTTTTTCAAGTAAAAATTCATTTTCACAATCTTAAAATTTAATGTAAATTTTATTTTAAATTATAATTAAATTTTTCTTTTTGTATATAAATTTGTATTTATATTTTAGTTTTTATTTTGATAATATAAAAAAATTTATTTTATTTATATTTATCTCTTACTTTGTTATATGTGGTCTTTTGGGTAGATGAAAATACCTCTAAGGCTCACATTCCCTCTCCCTAAAAGAGAATATTACTTTGTAATATTGTTATTTCTAGTGTGCCTGAACCTTCTGAGAATTTTAGCAGCTTCAGGTATTTCCTTTTCTTCTAACCATTCATCTTCACAAGTTGGGTCACTGTACCTAACAAGGTATTCCCTTACTTTATTGGTTCTCAACTTTCTTTCTTTAAGAAGTTTGGTAATCTTTTCAATACCAGATGATTAAATAGCAGGTATAGCTTGAGGAACTTAGTTTCTCAAAGGAAATTTCTCAGCATCACTAGATTTATAAGGCTTTATCAAGCTTACTGGAAATGTAGGATTCTTACTGCTAAGCTCTTCAGATAGTTATACTTCAACAGTGTTTTCTCCATGAAGGGCCTTAATAAAGAAAGGTCCTGAAAAGCAATCTTTGAGCTTTTGACATCCTTTGATGTTATTGAAGTTAGTGGTGGATACAATTACTAAACCCCCCAGTTTGAAATCTGGAGTGGCATGTGACTTGTCCTATTTGTGCTTAGCATATTCCAAGAGTCTTCCATGCACCTCACTGCATTATTCCTATCTTTGTCTAGCATTCCTTTGAAGCTAGCAGCTGTAGGATGTATTTCAATCAATTTTTCCTCAAGGAATCTTGAGGTAGTTTGGGATTCAATACGTTTTCTAGGAAAGAAGGAGTTTGATTGGTACTGGCATGAATGGATGTCTTATATGCAAATTTTAGTGCTGGTAAAAGAGTACACCAATCATGGATAAATCCATCACAATCTTTGAATTAAAGGCCATATGCACAAAGTCTTCTTACCATATCTTCCAAGGTTTGGATCATCCTTTCAGCCAGACCATCAGTTTGTGGGTATAGGCTGTAGAGAAGGATAATTTTGTCCCAAATAGTTGGTGAATATTTGTAAGATGTGACTATGAATCTGATGGTAATATCACTATTAATCAACAGTACTGTGTCTGTTCTTATGAAATATAATAATAAAATGTTATTATAGCCACAATTAAATAATTAAAGAATTATTTATTTCACGTGTTAAGCGCTGCTAGTGATTTTAACAGTGAGCAAGTAATTGTCTACTAGAATCAATTACAAGAAGATTTTAATAATAAAACTTCTTTTATTAAGAAAATAAAATTATTTTAATATGTAAATATCTTTTGCAAGAATAATTATAATGATAATTCTTGAAGAAAACTAATTTTAGAGAAAAACTTTAAGAATTAAGGATAAATCACTCACTAATATTCCAAAGAGCTTATTGAAACATAAGATAGAGAGATTTGACGTGGAATTGTGGATTTTAAGGATCAAAATGGATTTATAACAGTATTAAAACAATATATAGTTGGATTCTATAATTCACGTTTTTCTGATTGATTCTGAAAGATTTAAAATACTTAAGAATAGCTGTAAATAATACTTACTTGTTGGTAATAATGATTTAAAATGATAATAAGATGATGATGTGGAAAAAACAGCAAGAAGAGGCTTCTTTTAAGTCAACAACAGCTCATAGAGGCGTGCCATGGAGCAAACTGAAAAACCAGTGAGTGAGAAAACAATAAACCTTTTTGGATTATTGATTGCATCATCTGTTGTCACATAAGATTATCATAATTACTTAATTGATGCTTTTACGTGACTACCAACACCAATATGGTCAAGAATAAAAGGAGTAAAATCTGTAAATCTTCTTTTATTCCAAAATAATCATTTATTTCTCAAAGGTATCAATGTTATTGCCAATTTCATCACAGGATGTAATTACTGTGAATTTTTGAAGATTCAGTGTTTCATGTAGAATAGTCAAAAATGAAATGTAAGTAAAACTTTGAATTTTACTAGTAAAACTGTAATTATTTTTGGTTTTACCATAGATAATACAGCTCTTAATTAGTCCTGAAAGTTTCAGAAACATTCATTAAGAATTGTATCTTCAACAAATTTTTGAAGTTTTTACCTCATTTCTACATAGAATTGCAAATATCAGTGTTTCACTAGTTGCTATGAGGTAACTCAATGGATACAAGTCCAAAAAGAGTTTTAATTACTCTTTTGGGGTTTATCCATGGAAAGTCATTAAGAATTGACATGGTTACAGGAGTCTAAGTAGCTCTTTACCTCCTTGGCACGTCAGAATAGCAGGTTATTTGCTATTTTCTTAAGTTTTACTGTAGTTGTAACATGGTAACCAAGTTCCCAAAAGGTTTTAGTTTACCAATGAGGCCAAGATCAGCCATGGATCCAAGCTTTGGAGCTGTTCACGCCTCTGAGGCCTCAGAAGTTGGGTACCCTGGCTCTCTTTGATGTCTTTTGTCCCCCTTGCCTATTTTTCATGTCAAAATAGTAATATCAGCTTAAAGTGAGATATCCACTATGGGTGTACCAACAGTCCATGTAAGAATACCATGATATTAAGTGCTCAAAACATGCATAACACTATTCTTAGTGTATATGTAACATGGGAATTCTCACTTTCCCATTATTTTGGCATGAAATTAAGAAAAACAAAAATTTTCATGGATATTTTATGTGGTATTGATGATGTGGTATTGAATTATTTTCCATTTTACCACATTAAAGAGTTAATTTGAGCTTATTCACTCTATGGAGCTACCCTAGGTGAATTTTAGTGTAGAATCCAAATCTGTTCTTAAGTCCATGGATTTACATACTCAATAAAAAGTCATTCATCTTTTATGAAATCAAAAATGATGAATTTTGGATATATGCATGACTTATGAGTTATGTATAATTCAAAATTTCTTTTTAAGATAATTGTGGCCTATTTGGGTATGTAAAATATACCTCAAGGCTCACAATATTTGTCCTCACTGCTGAGGTGAATTTGGGATCTCTGTCACTAATGAAGTTTGTGAATATGCCAGTCCATTATATTACTCTATTTAATATCAGAAGAGCTGTATCCATGGCTGTATCATCCTTGTAGAATGGTAGAAAGATTGGAGTCTTACTAAATCTGTCAACAATCACTAGGAAGGCATTATAACTTCTGTCATCCCCTGGTGGAAGGCCAGTTACCCAATCCATATGGACAATTTCCCAAGGCCTGCTGGGTTCTTGGATCTTGATCATATTTGCAAGTCTTTTTCCAGTGGATTCATTTGCTCTTTGACATCTGTCACAGGTTTTGAAATACTCTGCAAGATCTTTCTGCCACATTGACCACCATATGCAGTTTTTTATTTTTTCTCTTGTTCTGTCCTCAGACAGATGTCCTGAGAAAGGGCTGTCAAGATTGATTAAGTACCTCTCCACAACTGTGATGACACATGTATGCTTAGTTCTTTGGTAAATTATACCATTCAGTAAGTGGAATCTTCCTTCATCATATGATTCTCTCCATATCTCATCTAAGGCATGTATCAAAGAGGTGTATTTACAGTCCTTAGTAAGTAATTGCCATAAAATGCTACAATTTTGATCCTGAGTATAACTGTTTCTTACTTCCTCAAAGAAAGTAGTTTTCAGGTCTGTAACACAGATTCCTTCTATGGGGATTTGTGAGGAAGCTTCCTCTTGAACATAATCAGGATTATCAATATTACTTGGTAATGATGATCTGCTCAGTCCATCTGCATTTTTATGAATACTCACATATTTATGAACAATGGTCATATTGCCCCTATACTCTTTTATGGCTATTTTCCATCTGAGCATATGCCTGTTAGGAGACTTCATGTTTAAAAGTGACTTAAAAGCAGTAAAATCTGTTATTACTTCAAACATACATCCTTTCAGAAAGCAATTTATCTTTTCCAAGGCCCAGACAAGGCATAAGGAAACCATTTGACTTGCTCCATATCTGGCTTCAGTTAGTTTGATTTTCCTGGATATAAAGCATATGGGTCCTTCCAAAGGTTTATCATTGATAATGTGGACTTGATGAAGTGCAGCACCAAACCCATCTCCTGATGCATCAATATAAATGTTAAAAGGCAGCTTAAAGTCTGGAATCAGTAAGAGTGGAACAGTGGTCAAGGCTTGTCTCAAATATTCAAAGCGCTTGACTCTGTCAACAGTAATTTCAAAAACTGTGTCTTTGTCACATAATCTATAAAGAGGTCTTGCTATGGATGCAAAATCCTTAATATGCTGCCTGTAATATCCTGCAAACCCCAAAAATGACTGAATTTCTTTCTTGTTCTGAGGCATGGGTTTCAGTAATACTTCTGAAACTTTGTTTTTGTCAATTCCAAGGGATAAAACAGATACTAAATGTCACAGTACTTTAAGTTCTTCAAATCCAAAATGGCATTTATTTAAAAAAAGTTTCATTTTGACAGATTGGATTTTTGTCAAAACTCTGGATAATCTGTACATATGTTCTTCCCAATTTTTGGAACAGAAAATAATTTCATCAATGTAAATGATTAAGCATCCTTCTGAAAGTTCTTCAGGGAAGAATTCATTCATCATTCTTTGGAAGTGTGAAGGGGCATTCTTGATACCAAAAGGCATCCTCAAATATCCACATACTCCACAATGAAAAATAATCCCCAAGTATTTTCTTGCCTTTGGTCTCACTACATTCTGAACAAATCCTTTAAGGGCATCCATAGTGGCTATATACACTGCTTGAGATATCTTGGTAAGGGCAATTTGGGTTTTTGGTATTGGGTACCTGTCTGGAACAGTGTGACTTTTCAGAGCTCTAAAGTCCCCAACCATTCTAGATTTTCCATAATGCAATGCCACTATGATTGGTGTATTTATTTCTACTGCCTCATTATGGCCAACCTTTCTTATTACACCAAGGTCTAGAAGTTCTTTAATATGTATTTCCAGAGCTTCTCTTGATCTAGTATTTGCTAGATATGCAGGTCTTCTTAAGAGTGGTGGATACGGTCTTTCAATATTAAGGATGATGTCAGCTTAATGACCAATAATTGCCCCCAAAGGTTCTTTGTCTGATGAAAATGCTTCTCTGTGGTGATATAAAAGGGCAGAAAGTTCATTTTTCAGACTATTAGTCAGATAAAGGCTTACTTAAGCTTCATTTAACTTTTCAGATTTGAATCTTTTCAACTCTAAGTTGGCTGGTGCTACTTTACTTACTGTAATTTGTCTTTTAAATGGTAAACAGGCAAATTTTTGATGCTTATTTTCTCCAATAGTAAAGTATATGTCCTTGTTGTTATGTAGGTCTATTACATACATGATCAAATAGTCATATCCCAATATAAAATGGGTACTAGAGACATTTTCCATCACAAAAAATTCAACAGTGATTCTTAATTTTCTATTAATATGTGGAAATATGAAATTGGTCGCAAAGATTCGCAATGCTTTCATTGGATTGCTTGCACTATTGAATTTTATGCAATCAATCGGTAACAATTGGCCTTAAAGATTTGGTACACAAGTCGTAAGAAAAGATTTGCCAACACAAGAGCAGATGGCTCCTGGGTCAAGTAAAGGTTTAGTGGGCTTGTTGTCAATTACCACTTCTGTTATACAGGAGTTACAAGATGTATAACCTTTTTCCCTGTTTGGTTTGGTTTTCATAAGTTGTGAATCTTGAATTTTTGACAAATCAAGTTGACTATTGCTTAATTGTGGCCAGTGGGAATAAGATTCCATGATGTCAAAAGTGACATTGATATTTTCTATATCTTTTGAAGATTCAGAAAATATTGATGACTCATAATCTGCCTTTGCTTCAATTATATTATCATCTTTGTCAACATTGGGTTCTTTTTCAATGTAAATTTCCTTTACTTTTCCCCTTTTTGGACATGTATTGGCTAAGTGGGTGGTGCTATGGCAAATATGGCACTTTCTGATTTTATCTGCAGATTTATACTTAACATTATTAGAATTTTCTTTGGGATTTTTGTCCACAGAATCTTTCCAAGGTGTATTAAACCTTGTTTTGAGATTCACCCTACTAGAACCAATCCTGGTTCTGGTGGTTACTTCTTCTAATATATTAATAATATCTTCTGCTGAGGATTGTTCAGTAGTCCTTCTTTTTACAGCATGCTCTAAGTCACCTCCACATTGTCTCAGAATCTTTCTGTGGATCATAAATTCTGACACCTCAGGATACAATGCTGTTAATCTGTCTTTTTGTTGGCAAAAAAATGGTAAAGCTTTGTTTTTATCAGCATTAAAACCAGCAGATTCAAAGGCTGTTCCCACTTTAAACCTCCAAGCATCATTGGCCCAATCGTTGAGAGTTTGGGGTTTCCACCAAGTCCAACTTTGATGTGCATGTGCTTGTCTTAATTTGATATACCATCTGTGAGCTGATCTGGTAAACACGGTGTTAAATCTTGGTGTTACCAATCTGTCTGGTAATTCAAAATCTTATTTAATCATGTAAATACCTCTGATGAATTCCATATGGTCATATTCTTCTTCACCACTGAAGTGAGGCCATTCTTTAAGTTTTTGTACTTCCTTTGGGAGTGCTTGGCCCATTGATGGTTCCAAGTTATGAAAATAAGTGGAAAATTTATATTTTGACTGTGAGTTTTTAACCTCCAATACTTGTGGATTTGTAATTGTTGTGCCCTGATTCTGATTTAAAGGTGTAGAAATACTTGGTAAGGTGTGAAGTAACTGTTCAATATCATTAATTTTACTATTGTCACACCTTTGTGAATTTCTGAATTCATGTTGTAAACTTAGTATTGAATTTATTAAATTAGGTTTATGATTATCTTCTGTTTGTGTTAATTCTTGTCGTAGTGCTGTTTGTCTAGTATTATCAGAAGTGATCTGATTCAACTTCATTTTTAATTTTGATATTTACTCTTGTGAGGTGTCGAAACACTTTTTCAAGGCAATGGTATATGTCTTTGCTTCAGTAAATGATTTTGTAATTTATTCTTGTTTCAATTATGTCATCAATATTAAATTTAGAATATTTGTCTGTTAATTCTTTAAGAATGGAAGATTGTCCATTTAATTTATTCCCAAATGAATTTTCATTATTCCAAGTCTTAATTGCGCTTAAAACCTTTTAAAAACACATAAGTGTCTCATTTATTTGGCTCAGACTTAAGTTGTTTGTCTTAAGATTGCTACAAATGGATTAATTTTTATCAGACACATGAGTTTTTAAGTCTTTTATAACTTCATACAACTGTGGGATGGAATCAAAAATCTCAGAAATCATTTCTGATATTTTAATCTGGCTTCCTCATGTTTCTGTAATTCCATCATTGTTCTGGCCATCTGAAATACATTCTCCATGGCATCCTGCTGAATTTTTGTGATTCTGTACCACTGGCTGTAAGGTTTTGTGGCTGGTGCTTTGCCTTTGCCCTTGTTTTGAGCTTGTGGCTGCCTTTTCATGTTGGAATTTCTGGTTCTGGCTACTGGGGCTGTTTTTAGCACTTGCTTGGGTGGTGGAGGGTTGTTTTCCGTCAATTCTGGGGTTAAAAGTAACATGTTATTCTTTTCCATCAATGGATGCCATCCATTGAGTAACTTGCAAGTTCTGGGATGGGCCAGGAATTTTCTCACAGTCAGGTAAGAATTAATGCAGTTTTTCCACAGATCTGCAAGGATCTGGTACTCTTTGTGTTGCAATGCATTGTTGTAAGCCTTCTGGCTGTCTTGGTATATGTCCACTGAGGCTTCTTGTGGCGGTGTCAGCTCTGTTTGAAGGTAAAATAGTATTATCAGCTTCAGAATGACATAATTTATTAATTTGGAGGTCATCAACTAACCCTTGACCTTCTGTAGCTGATTGGCTTCTGCCATAACCATGTCTATGACCTTTTTGGGAGGTTCCTGAGGGGTTATAGCTGGCTCCTGATCTGAATGAACGCATATTTTTTGATTGAAAGTCTTAATAAATAGTATTTCTATGTCAAAAAACTTAATATTGGCCAAATCCTTTGCCTTCTGACAGGTATTACTTATATCCAAGTTAATTAATTCAGATGAAATTGGAACAGGTTGATTATTCTGAGTTATAATAGCTGTACTATTATGGTCAGAATTCACAGTACTTGCATGAATAATGCTTGTTACTGTTGAGGCTGTTTCAATATTTTCTTGTCTTACCATGTGTCAGACATTAAAATTAATAAAAAAGCCAATTGATTAAGTAAAAAAAGCTTTTTTTTTCAAGAGTGAAATGAAAAAAATAAACCCTCATTGATAATATTAAAAAAAATTATTTTTTATGGATTTTTTTTTGAATTATAAGTAGTTTCTATATATTTTTAAATTTCTCAATATAAGAAAAAAGATTAAAAAAGAGTAAAAAATTATTTCACAGGTAAAATATCACGGCTGGGCCCCCAAATGTGAGGTGTGGATATGAGACTTTGATTAAAAATCAAGTACTTTTCCTGTCCTCAGAATTTGTATAGGGTAAAAAATGATTCAAAATAGTATGAAATAATATTTTCAAGAGAAAACACGCCAATTTTATTGTTTTAAACTTTATATGTATAAAACAATAATATTATAAAGATTTACTGTTATACCAACAATAAAAATTTATCCAAAAATACTCTACAAGAGATATTTGAGGCTACAAAAGGAATTTCTTCAAGAGCAATTTAAATTGGAATTAATTGAGAAAAGAATTGAAAGAATTCAATTAAAGAGCAAAGTCTTTGAAGAGATATTTAAGGAGAAAACACGCCCAAAAGTGACCAGATTGGATTTGGAAACAAAGTGACAAATTTAACAGTGCTGAAAGATGCTTTAATTCACTTATGGGGTGGTTCAAGGGGGAAAATGCTTATAATGCTTTTTCACCTGATTAAAAGGTTAAAGATGATATGAAATGGGTGGTTGGAATCTTTTATTGATTGGTTTAACAGTGTTTAACCTAATTATAAAAGGAAAAGATTCTAACATGAAGAGAAAAGTGGGGCAAAAGAAAACATTCTTTTATAGCCATCAATTTTCTTACTCCAAAAGTAAAACTTACTCTTGTCAGTCGTGGAAAACACTCTGACAAAAGAAAAGCCAATTATGGCATCAATAAACCCTGGTTTAGACCAAAAAGCCTGGTTTTAGCCATTTTTTGCTATTTTTAGCCATTTTAGACCCTTAAATCAGCCATTACTATAGTAATACCTGGTATAAAGCCTTCAACACACGTCAGAATGTGTGTAAGAACCGTGGAAACCAGTTAAAACTGTTTTTACTAGGATTGTTTTAACTTAAGGGTAGTTTTACCCTCTTGGCAACAGTTAAAACTTCCCTGGTTGGTATCAAAACCTCATCATCAATGGAGTCACAGACCCTGTGACTCAATTCCAGGCCAAAAGTGATGAACCTTTGCGTGGAATTTGACATTCCAGACCTTTCAGCAAGGAATTTGGTGGTCTGCCTCCCCCTTGGAGCTAGAGTCAATTTCCCCCCAATGATTAATTGTTCCAATTTATTTTCTCTTTAATTCCTCATCATGTAATACACTTGTAATTTACCCATATAATTAAATTTATCTTTACAGTAAACAACTGTAATAACTTATCCCTCATATGTAAATTACAGCTCACTTATGTAATACACGCGCACATTTTGACATTTCAATTGAAAATACTTCAATTCCTCATAGCTTCCAAACACACACAACACCTGAATTTTAACTCAAGAATTGATGGTTAAAACCACATTTGGCGTGAATTAAATTAAGGTTTTGAGGATTTTAAACTTTTGTTCAGAAAATATCAAAGCTTAATTTAATCTTATTTAGAGTTGAGTTACAGAAATTTTACCCAGAGGTGACCCCACCTTATTTTTTATGAGGAATCCAATGGTGAAGCAAGTTTCTTAAGTTTATTTATTGGATAAAAAGTTATAACTTATTTTAGGTAACCTTTTACCAAAAATATTTTAATTTCATTAATTTTATTAAAAATTCATTTTTACTTAATTTTTTCAAGTAAAAATGCATTTTCACAATCTTAAAATTTAATGTAAATGTCATTTTAAATTATAATTAAATCTTTATTTATATTTTAATTTTAATCTTTATAATATAAAGAAATTTATTTTATTTATATTTATTTCTTATTTTGTTATTTGTGGTCTTTTGGGGATATGAAAATACCTCAAAGGCTCACAGGAAAGGTAATATAAGACTCAACACAGATTCTGTTGTACTTGAAGATGCTCACATCCAAGGGCTTTTACTGGGAACAAACTACCAGAGGATGTATGAAACTGATATTTACAATAGAAAAACCCCCATATTACTATTGGTACAAACAAGGAAAAGAAATTTACACTTGACATATACCAAATATCAACCCATGAATCTCTAGAACAATTACTGAATGCATTCAGGGAAGGCCAATTCAGCACTACCCTCACCAGTAAACAAAAACCTATCTTACTGAAGATACTGACGAAAAATAGACCAGCATTTGCCATTGGTGAAGAAACATTAGGCAAAATCAGAGGCCATGATATAGAATCATATCTGGATGAGGGAAGACCATACCCACCCATGTTGAGAAGGCTTCCATACCCAGAAAATCTGGAAACTAGGAAGGAAATTGGGAAAGACATCAATGAACTTCTAGAAATGGACTTCATCAGGAAGATAGGACAGAATGAAATAGTGGAAATCACCACTCCTGTCCTTATCACCTGGAATGATGGAAAATTTAGGCTGTGTGGAGATTTCAGAGCCCTCAAAAAGTACACAAAAGGTTACAGGTACTCTACACCTAGGATACCTCATGCCCTAGATAAACTAGAAAAAGCCAAATACATAACCAAGATAGATTGATGAAAGGCTTTCACCAGAATGGAGTCAAACCACACTCAATCAAATTACTCAGAATCATATGCCATATGGGCATATATAAGTACACCACGATGCCATTTGGCATCAAAAATGCACCAGCCCACTGCCAAAGGATGATGGACACAATATTTGAAGAAGAAATATTAGAATTCTGGATGGTAGTATATATTGATGACATCATTGAATACTCAGAGACATGGGAAGACCATGTGCAGTACATAGACAGAGTCCTAAGTAAATGAACACCCATCAATCTGAAAATTTCACTTAAGACGCACAATTTTTGCCAACAAGAATTACTGGCACTGGGACACAAAGTCTCAGGTCTTAATCTGGCCATGGACCAGAATAAAGTATCAACACTGCTAAAACAAGTACCAAAGAACATCAAAGAGATGCAATATTTCCTTGGGTTTGCTACCTACTACAGAAACCACAACAGGAATTTTGCCCACATAACTAGTAGTCTATACAAGCTATGTTCCAAAGATGTAGTTTTTGCAGTTAGGAAGGAAGTAAGAGAGGCATATGAGAGGATCAAACATGAACTCACTAATGCACATTTTATCATCTTACCTGACTTTGAACTACCATTCATGTTATATATAGATGCAGCCTGTAGCCAAGGCTTAGGGGCAGCCCTTCACCAGAGACAAATTGTAGATGGTGAACCAAGAGAGGGAGTAATATGCTACATCTCTAGGCAACTGAAAGACTAAGAAGCAAGGTATGGGGCCACCCAGACTGAATGCCTATTCTGAGTCTGGGCTCTAGAGAAACTGCACTATTATTTGGAGGGTTTACCATTTGATGTCTACACAGAATGCACTACCTTCAAGTATTTACTTAACATGAAGACTACCAATAGACACATGTTGAGGTGGCAAATAGCCATCCAATAATATAGGGGCAATACGAAAATCATATAAAAGGAAGGCAAAAGCCAAACCAATGCAGATGGCCACTAGACAATGTCAAAAGCAACCCAGCCTATGACCCTGGCGTACCAGACAAGATTCCTATCCATCTCATGGAAATAGATAGGAGGAAAAACATCAGATTTTCTGAATGGGAACCAGAAAGAGGTACCCCAGACAGTATAGACACTGATTCAGAAGGAACAGAAAATCCTATATTGGGAATAGGATTGTCACAACTGCATAATGAATTTTTCATTGTAGTAATAAAGACATATTCCAAACACAAACAGTGTGGCATACTGTTGCAACTCCTTCAACCAACGTAAAGGAGCCCAGAGCTGGAATCCCAGTTAGAGGAACCCGGATTGAGGGACTATAACGACAAAAAGTTTTTCTTTATTGATGGCCTGCTCTACCATAGGTAGAAACACATAAGTGCACTCACAGTAGTAGACAGGGACCATATATCCCTGATCCTGCAGCAATGCCATGACTTCCCATATATAGGACACATGAGTGAAGAAAGGACAAAGGAAAGGTTAGTAAGCACAGCTTGGTGGCCCAAATGGGAACAAGAGTTGAATGAATATATCAAGATTTGTGAAAGATGCCCAAAGGAAAATAGAAAAAATGGGAAGAAATATGGGCTATTTCAACACATAGAAGAACCCAAACACCAATGGGCAACCATCAACATGGGCTGGGTTACAGTAATTGTCCCAGGAGGCAAAGGAAGCTTCAATGCTTTCCTGATCATAGTTGATAGGTTCAGCAAGAGTGTGAGGTTCCTACCATGTAACAAGGAGGAAACAGCAATTGATACTGCCTTGTCATTTTGGAATAACATAATATCCACCTTTGGAGTCCCTAAAATTATCATTAGCAATAGGGACCCAAAATCTACATCAGAGGTTTGGACCAACTTGTATGACATGCTCGGTACTAAAATTGCATTCCCCAAAGCTTACCACCCACAGAAAGATGGTTTAGCTGAAAGGATGCTACAAGCAATGTGTCACAGGGACTCTTATGGAAGCAAGAGGGCCTGGCACTCAGGAATCAAGAACTCACTTGGAGGGCTCCAAAAGATGATAAGAAATACTATGGAATATATTTCTTAAGCAGGAAATAGAGAAAGGACAAATATGCCAAAGATAACAAAGAATAAGAGGAATGAAGCCAGAGGCCAAAATAAAAGGAAGCCAAAGCCAAGAAGCCAACGAAGTGAATCCTCAATTCACTGTTTCAACCTTCCAGAAAGAACAATGGAATTAGTAAAGGATATGACCACCAATATCCACTGACAGGCGAAGAAAGAAAGAGAAAAAGGTGCTAATGACTGACTTAAGATTATCAGTATTAACTTTAATAATGTAAAAGAAAATAAGGATAAAGATAAATCCAATATATTAATTAACTTGGCAAAAAGTCCCCAGGTGCTGAAAGGTGGCCAGTATATGTGACAAACTGAAAGATTGATCCTGAAGGTGGATCACCGGCTGTATTGTCCAAATCGGGCCAATACAATTCTGGCCATCTTGAAATTGAATTGTGTGATTGAATTCCCACAGTGAAATAAGAATTGGCCCAATTGGGCCAAGTACATACAGGTTGATTAATTGCCGCCTGTATGAACCAATTGAGTTGTCCAAGGAGTATTGAAATACTTGATGCCTTGAAAACTTATTGAAATGATGGAATACCTCTGAGAATGAACCTTGAAAGAAATCCTGAATGAGAGTACCAACCCAACTCCTGCATAGCCAGGTGGTTGGAGTCCTTGAATGGTCTTCTGCTTGCCGCCATGGATTACCAAACTGATGAGTCCAAAGGTCCTCCTTCGAAATGGGCATTGGATTTTGGTGCCTTGAGTCGAGAAGGTGGAATCAAGTCATGAAAACGTCACCATTGAATTGCTGAGCAAAAATGGTGCATAATGGTATATAACACCATATATGCACCACTCCTGCAACCTTGAGTATGGGGTTCATGGAGGAATGGAAGAATCTTCCTTAAGTTGGGGGAAAAACTTGATGAACTAATTTGGTGGCCCCTGGTGGTTGCCAGAGGCCATGACGGAGATATTGGTCCATAGTGGCCCATGGCCAAAAATGAGTCCTACGTGATTTATGGCCAAAAAGGTGTCCAAGGCGTTTTTGGCCAATTTTGGGTCCAAGGGAAATATGGCCAATTTTGGCTCAGGTGGGCCCAGATGTGGTTTGGGACCCACCTGGCCTTGGGGGCTAGGTGTTTGCCCCCTTTTGGCTTCATTGGATTAGGCCAAAAGGGGCCTAAAAAGCCTGCCGACCGCAGCTTACGGACCATAGGGGGCCTAAATGGCCCAAAAAGGACATTTAGGCCCAAGACCCCCTAATGAAAAGGGGGGGCCTGGATCCACTGGTGGTGGCTAGGGGGCCTGGAGACCCCTAGAAGACAAAAAGGACCCCCCCAGGCCCAAAATCAATGATGAAGGCCTGGGGGTTGGTGAGGTGTGAATTGGCCAAGAGGGCCAATGACAGCAGGGTATGGCCATTGGCATGGGTTGTGGTGTAAGAGCCATTGAACACCCAAAAAGGGGCCAATGGGCCATAAATGATATGACATGGCCAATTGGCCCCAACTTGGCTCCAGGTTGGATTGCCGCAACCATCAAGGAGGAGGGTCAAACTCGTGGTTGTGACACAATGGAGGACATCATCAGAAGATTCTGTGCATATGGCATTGAATAAAAGGACCATAAGTGATACACCCATGATTGGGTTACCCTTTTACCAACAGTCCAACTGGCTTACAACACAAGCCAGAACTCCACCACAGGGAAATCACCCTCACTGGTAGAAAAAGGGTGGAACCCCCTATCGCCTGTGGATCACCTAAAGAAAAATCTTTTGAATATCCACCCAAAAGCCAAAGACTTCCATCATATGTGGAAGAGGGCTTGTGTTAAAGCTGCTAAATGTATAGCTGAGGCAAAAGAATACTACAAACAGAGGTCGGACAAATCTCACATGGAACCTGACTTCAACAAAGGGGACCAGGTATTAGTGTCCAAACTCGACTTCAACAATCTAAGCGGACCAAATAAGATGAGAGACTCATTTTTAGCACCCTTCAATATCATTAAGCTGATAGGGACAAATGCAGTGGCAGTCAAACTCACAGAGGATTTTTCTAGGAAACACCCAGTGTTCCCATTGAGTTTGGTTAAGCCATACTTCCTAACAGAGCAGGATAGGCTCCCCTCCAGGAAGAAAAGTCCCACTACTCCAGATATAGTGGAGGTAAAAGACTCCCCCATCCCTGTGAAGCAAATCATCAAGGCCAGCAAGTTTAGACTGAATGGTAAAGACCAGAGACACTACTTGCTCAGATTTAAAACCCAGACAGAAGATACAGACAAACAGTTGGCAGAAGATTCCTTACCATATGGGAACATTCATCTAAGGAGATTCAGGGCCTCTAGAAGGACTGAACAGTCTAATCAATGATGGGCATTTTTTAGAGGGAGGGTATGTCATCCTGTTACTCAAAACCAGAGCACAAGCATGTCAGCCAAATATCATAAACCAATGGAAAATCCAAGATACATACAAATCATGGAGCTGAGCAAGACCAGCTCGAAAAGCATCAAAGGATAGAGGAAACCTCCATCTTTCCAAGCATACAAGACTCATAATCATAGGACAAGGAATAACAAAGTTATTCCTGCTCAAAGTTGTTGCTGAGCATAAACCTTAATCTTCACATCTCATCTGAAATCCAGAGGAAGAGGCTCAACCCCATCAAATTTGTATTCAAAATAAAGCTCTAATTCAGGGCTATCCAATGGTACTAGCCAAATTGAGGTAGCAACAGAATTACTTACAATATGTCCAAAATAAGGGGGAATCCAATATTCACGTCCCACCTAGCATCTACAACTTTAGTGTGAGATGCTCAGATTGGCGTCTTTTTGAAAAGAGCACAATCAGGGCTATCTGATGGTGCCATTATGTGAGCCTTTGAGGTATGTATGACATACCCATAAGGCCACAAATGATTTTATAAACAGTTAATTTTGTCTTAAACAGACTTTTTAGTTGAATTTAAAATAAAAAATAATAAAAAATAAGTATAACTTTTTTTGGATAAACAAAGTTATAAATATTATGTCATTTTTGGATTCTACACCAAAAATAACCTAGGGTACACCCATAGGGTGTTATACCCAAAACCACTTATTTTTTATGTTATTGGAAGATTTAAGAATCTCACAGTACCAATGTAACTTTTTAACATTTTTTTAAAATTGTTAAATTTAAGCTTAATTAAGCTTAAATTTAAAGTTGCATAAGGTTTATGCAAACTTACCAAAATTTTAGTTAAAATTGAGGTGTGGTGTATATTTACTGAATTGGCTAAGGATTTTCCATACAGAATGTAAATCCTGTGTGAGCTCAATTTAAAAGGGTTTAAGGCCATAGTATGGCTTTAAATAAATAAAAGGGAAAAATCCACGCAGAAAGGTGGGATAAAGGAAAAAGACCAAATAGAGCTGGGGTACCCAACTTTTTGGATCTGCAAGGATTCAATCAAGGTTGTCCACCTGTATTGGAGGATTTTCAACCTTATTTAAACTTTAAGATTAGACTTTGATCCAACCTGAAGCTTTAAACTGGTTTTATCCCAATTTGGACAGGAATTTCAAGCTGCCAAAGGGTAAATCCCAAAATGCAGGCTTGAAATCAAGGTTTTAAGAACTGTCAGAGCTTAATTAAGCTTGAAAAACTTAAATAAGCTTAAAACTTCAAAGCTTCAAGCATTAAAACCTTATCAAAACTTAAGGTTTAGTGTGTTTTGCTATTTCACGTGGAAAAATAGCAAAAACTTCAAAAATTCATTCAAAATCTAATTCTTAATTGATTTGCTTGAAAATTTCACACAACTTAGAATTTAATATTATCAATATATATATTAAATTTTACGTATCTTTTATAAATAAATTTCCTGGGTAATTAGCCTTGAAATTTACTCTTTTAATTAAACTCAAAGAAATTTATGATTTCTTTAAAAATTAATTAAAAATTGAGTTTAAGAGATTTCTACTTGAAACTCTATTTTTAAGTTGTTCATGTGATGAACTTTAATTTAAATAAGCTTATTTATATTAAAAACTTAAAATAATTAGTTTAAATGAGGATTGAAGTTACATGGAGTTAAGAATAACACTGGTAACTTTAAATTAGAATTAAAAATAAGTTTCCTTAAGTTAAGAACTTTATTTTTAAGCATGGTTTTTCGGTTTTGACCTGAGCACGCCCTCTACATCCATTATGAATCATGAGAGCTTCTCTGAAGACATAAAAAGAGTCTTTTCATCACTGTTTTTGTCCATTATTCATTATTAATCCAATCATATTAGAAATTTAAAGAGGTAAAGTTTTATTAAATATAAAATCTTATTATTAAAAGTAATTCTTAAGTTATTTTTATTCTTTATTCATTAAAATTAAATAATTGAAGTCATAGAGTTTAGATTATTGTTGTAATCACCAATAATATATTTTATTATATAAAATTATCATTTTAAATATCTTTTAAAATCCACAAATTCCTCTAAAAAACTCTTTAATCATAATTTATATTATCAAAAGTTTTTTTATCTTTAAATTTATTGATTTTTGACGTGTTTTTAACTTATAATTATTATTTAATATTATAACTGTTGTTGTTTGACTTATTATATTAAATAAATCTTATAAGTAAGTTTTCTCTAAAAATTCTATACTTTTTTGTCTAGTATTAGTTTTTTTTTATATATAGAATTTTCTCTATAAGAATTATTTATGCACAGTGTGTGTTTTAATTCTCTTATAAATAATATTTATATTATTTATAAGTGGTTAAATATTTATATTTTCCACGTGTAATTGTCTCATTAAGAGCTTTACACTTCTTATTGTTATAACTGTCAGTGACTATAACAATAATAGAATAATTATAATTTATTATAATTACTATATTTTTTTTATTATTATATTATTATAATAATAATTAAATTTATTTTTTATATATATAATTATTTCTAATAATTATATTGAAATTTGTGATTGTAATATTTTATTATATTATATTTTTCTACTGAGGACAGTCATAGTACTCTTGATATTGTTACTATTATCAAGAGTTTCATAGACAAACCTTACACATTAATTTACCCATATATTATCTAGAACAAAATTATGGGCCAAGAAAACCCCATACAGATTTTAAACAAATAACACATACACAAAAAAATCCTATATGTGACATACCTTTGCCATATAAAATGACGTACCATTGTTTAGAGCACATCCAGGGATACACAAGGAGCCAACATTGAGCTTGATATCTAAAAAACCGACAAAATTATGGCAGTTTTAAGATCAAGATCCCATAGCTAGACCATTACAGCGTTATTGTGGGATAATATCCCATAACCCTGATTATGTGGTGTCAAAGAGACAAAGAATATTTTTCATACATCAATAACTCCTATTTTGGTCAATACTGGGGTCCCATACAGGTTCTTTACAGCATTCTATGTGTAATACATGTCAGAAGAGGGCTGTGTGGTCCCCAGATGAAAGCCTTCACCCTGTATTGGTGAAAACTCCCCAGATGTGGTTTCAAAACCACATCTGAGCCCAATACAGGCTATATACAGGCATTGTGAAAACCACAATCCAGTCCTTGGAAGTGGAAAATCTTTACTTGCTCTAGGTGGAAAGGTCTAGAAGCTTTTCCACCCGGCTTTAGCATAAAAAGGGACCTTTTCTCCACCAGAAAAGGCTTCCTCATCCTGCTCTTGAATTCCTACATACTAAAACTGTCAAAAACAGTTATACTCTTGGAAAATAATCAGGTTATAATGATAATATTAGCAATTTTATTAGTTATTATAGAAAAACAACTGATAATTATTGCACCCAGGCCTTTCAGCAGTGCTCACCACCACTATTACTCAATAGTAAATCCCTGTATACTTCAAATCCACCTTTATTATCACAAACCATTTTTTTAAATCATTTTCACCATGTCACAGTCATAGTTAAAGCTTGTAATTAGTCTGTATTAGCTTCATCATAGACTCAGCCTGACATTAGTTGTGAATAGCCCTAAATCTTGGATCCATGGCTAATCTGGGCCAAATTAGTTTACTAAAGCCTTTTGGGAGCCTAGCTAAAAAGTTGAAATTTCATTAAATCATAAGAAAATTGCAAATAAGCTATTAGTTTGATGTGACAGAGAGGTAAAGAGCAACTTATACTCTTGTAACCATGTCAATTCTTAATGATTTTCCATGGACAACCCCCAAAAGGGTAATTCAAACCCTTTTTGGACTATTATCCATTGATTTACCTCATAGCAAGTTGCCATATAGTGTTATCTGACATTCTACGCAGAAATGAGGTAAAAACCTCAGCAATTCATTAAAAATACCATTATTAATGAATCTTTCCGAATCTTTCAGGACCAATTTAGAATAGTATTCTCCATAAAGGAACCAAAGAAATTACAGCTTCATAAATAAAATCAAAAATTTGACATACAGTCCATTTTTGATAATTCCATGTGCAATACTGAATTTTGAAAAACTCCCAGAAAATACAACCTATGATTGTATTTCCAATACAATTGATAGCTTTGAGAAATTGATGTTTTTTTAGAAATGAAATAAGGTTTACAGGTTTTATTCCTTTTATTCTTAACCATATTTGGGTTGGTAGTCACACAAAAGCATCAATTAAGTAACTATGTCAATCTTACATGACAACATATTATGCAATCAATAATCCAAAAATGAGATTATTTTTTTCTCACTCACAGGTTTTTCAGTTTTCTACATGGAACGCCTCCATGAGCTGTCTTTGACTTAAAAGAGGCCTCCTCTTGCTGTTTTTTTGCAACTCATCTTATTATCCAATTATACCATTATTACCAATAAGTAAGTATTAGTTAGAACTTTTTTTTAAGTGTTTTGAATCTTTCACCATTAATCAGAAAGACGTGAAATAATAGAAACCAGCTATATATTGTTGTGATATTGTTATAAATCAATTTTGATCCCTTAACTCCACAATTATACATCAAATCTCTCTACCAATCTCTTTCTAAGGTTCATTGAAGTATTAGTGAGTGATTTATTATTAATTCTCAAATTTCTTTCTCTAGTAGTAGTCTTCTTCAAGAATCATACTTATAATTATTCTTTTAAAAGATAATTATACATTAAAACAGTTTTATTATTTTAATAAAGATGTTTCATTATTAAATACTTCTTGTAATTGATTCTTATAGACAAAAACTGCTGACAGTTATAATCGCTAGTAGTGTATAACAAGTAAAAGAATTAATTAATTAATTAAGCATTTAATTGTGGCTATAATAATTTTTGTTATTATTTTTCATAAGAAAAGTCATAGTACTGTTGATTAAGAGTAATATTGTCAACAGCTTCATAGACACATCTTACATTTGGGGTGTAAGATTTGGCTATGAAACTGATGATAATATTATTATTAATCATCGGTACTGTGTCTGTTATTATGAAATATAATAATAAAATATTATTATAACCACAATTAAATAATTAAAGAATTATTTCTTTCACGTGTTAAGCACTACTAGTGACTTTAACGGTGAGCAATTAATTGTCTACTAGAATAAATTACAAGAAGATTTCAATAATAAAACTTCTTTTATTAAAATAATAAAATAATTTTAATATATAATTATCTTTTGCAAGAATAATTATAATGATAGTTCTTGAAGAAAACTAATTTTAGAGAAAAACTTTAAGATTTAAGGATAAATCACTCACTAATATTCCAAAGAGCTTATTGAAAGATAAGATAAGGAGATTTGACGTGGAATTGTGGATTCAAGGATCAAAATGGATTTATAACAGTATTACAAGAATATATAGTCGGATTCTATGATTTCACGTCTTTCTGATTGATTCTGAAAGATTTAAAACACTTAAGAATAACCGTAACTAATACTTGTTGGTAATAATGATTTAAATGATAATAAGATGATGATGTGGAAAAAACAGCAAGAAGAGGCTTCTTTTAAGTCAACAACAGCTAACAGAGGCGTGTCATGGAGCAAACTGAAAAACCAATGAGTGAGAAAACAATAAACCTGTTTGGATTATCGATTGCATCATCTGTTGTCACGTAAGATTATTGTAATTACTTAATTGATGCTTTTACATGACTACCAACCCCAATATGGTTAAGAATAAAAGGAGTAACATCTGTAAATCTTCTTTTATTCCAAAATAATCATTGATTTCTCAAAGTTATCAATGTTATTGCCAATTTCATCACAGGATGTAATTACTGTGAATTTTTGAAGATTCAGTGTTTCACGTAAAATAGTCAAAAATGGACTGTCAGTAAAACTTTTAATTCTACTAGCTAAACTGTGATTCTTTTTGGTTGTACCATAGATAATACAGTTCTCCATTAGTCCTGAACGCTTCAGAAAGATTCATTAAGAATTATATTTTTAATGAATTTTTGAAGTTTTTACCTCAGTTCTACGTAGAATTGCAAATATCAGTGTTTCACTAGTTGCTATGAGGTAACTCAATGGATACAAGTCCAAAAAGAGTTTTAATTACTCTTTTGGGGTTTATCCATGGAAAGTCATTAAGAATTGACATGGTTACAGGAGTCTAAGTAGCTCTTTACCTCCTTGGCACGTCAGAATAGCAGGTTATTTGCTATTTTCTTAAGTTTTACTGTAGTTGTAACATGGTAACCAAGTTCCCAATAGGTGTTAGTTTACAAATTAGGCCAAGATCAGCCATAGATCCAAGATTTGGAGCTGTCCACGCCTCTGAGGCCTCAGAAGTTGGGTACCCTGGCTCTCTTTGATGTCTTTTGTCCCCCTTGCCTATTTTTCACGTCAAAATAGTAATTTAAGATTCAAGTGAGATATCCACTATGGGTGTACCAAAAGTCCATGTAAGAATACCATGATATTAAGTGCTCAAAACATGCATAACACTATTCTTAGTGTATATGTAACATGGGATTTCTCGCTTTCCCATCATTTTGGCGTGAAATTAAGAAAAACAAAAATTTTCACAGATCTTTTATGTGGTATTGAAGTATTTTCCATTTTACCACATTAAAGATTTAATTTGAGTTTATTCACTCTATAGAGCTACCCTAGGTGAAATTTAGTGTAGAATCCAAATCTGGCCTTAAATCCATGGATTTACTTCCTCAATAAAAGGTTATTCATCTTTTATGAAATCAAAAATGATGCATTTTGGATATATGAATGACTTATGAGCTATGCATAATTCAAAATTTCTTTTTAAGATAATTGTGGCCTATTTGGGTATGTAAAATATACCTCAAGGCTCACATTCCCTCCCACCAAAAAATGAAATTGTACTACAATTTTATCAATGATAGAAATAATTAAAAGCCCCAAAGGGGGGTTAATGTCCACTGTCCAACCTCTTTACATTACTCAGATCAAGTAATTCAAAGCACATTCATAGACATATTCAGGCTTGTGGCCTTCTTTAATGTCTAAATATTCTCAAGAGTTTATCTGAGTCAGGTATATCTGATTCTGCCAAGGCATTCATCTTCATGTACTGCATTTCTATATCTGACAAGATATTCTCTCTGATTTTTACCCCTAAGTCTCCTTTCTTCAATGACTTTCTTTATCTTATTGTCTTCATTCTGTTCCACTGGTGGGACAGTCAAAGGAGTTGGGTTCCTTAGAGGAAACAATTCTTTATCAGCTTGTTGATAAGGTTTTATCAAGCTGACTGGAAAAGTGGGGTGTTTATTTTCCAATTCACCACTCAATTCCACTTGAACTGCATTGGTTCCATGTAATGCAACAATAACAAAAGGTCCTAAATAAGAATCTTTAAGTTTCTTTGGGCCTTTGATATTATTAAAATACAAGGTTGAAGCTAGAACTAAGTCCCCTACTTTGAAGTCTGGTACTTTATGACTCTTGTCCCACTTCTGTTTTGCATAATCAAAAGCATCATCCATACTTTGTTTTGCATGATGTTTTACTTTATCAAGCATTATCTTGAAGGTGGAAGCTGTAGGATGAATGTCAATCAAGTATTTCCTCAGTGTGTCTGCCGGGAGTCTTGGATTCCATCCTTTTTCTGACATAGCAGGAGTTTTTCCTGTGGAAGAATGGACTGATGTCTTGTATGCCAATTCTAATGCAGGTACCAGAGTGCACCAGTCATGGCTAAAGCCATCGTAGTCTTTGAATTCTAACCCATAAGCACAAAATCTCCTGATCATGTCTTCCAAAGTTTGAATCATCCTCTCTGCTAGCCCATCTGTCTGAGGGTGATATGCGGTAGAGAATGATAACTTAGTACCAAACAATCTATGAAGATTGGTCCAAAGCGCAGATGTGAACTTGGGATCTCTGTCACTTATGATATTCTTAAATAATCCTGTATGAGAAATAACTCTACTCCATAGAAGAAGAGCTGTGTACATAGCAGTGTCATCTTTATGACATGGTAAGAATATGGGAGTCTAGCTATATCTGTCTACAATGACTAAAGAAGCATTATAAATTTTGTCACCACTTCGAGGAAGTGCTGTGACCCAATCCATGTGAACAACTTCCCATGGGGATTTTGGTTCTTGAATATGGATTATAAGTCCAAATTTCATGCCTGTACTCCTGTTTGCCTTTTGGCATCTGTCACAGGTGTGGCAATATTCAATGGTTTCTTTTCTCCAAGATGGCCACCATGAACAGTTCTTTACTTTTTCAAGGGTTCTGTCTTCTGAAAGGTGTCCAGAGTAGATTCTGTCATGGCATTCATGAAGAATTGTATTGATAAGCAATCTGCTGCATAATGTCATGACACAAGAATGTTCAGTTCTGTGGTAAATAATCCCATCAAACAAGTGAAATCTCCCTTCAGAATAGGAATTTCTCCAAACTTCATCTAGTGCATTTACCAAAGATGTATCTTTGCAGTCTTTATCTAATAAAGAAGTCAAGATATGGCAATTCTGGTCTTGCTTATAAGATTCTCTGACCTCTTCAAAGAATTCAGTCCCAATATCAGTTATATTAATCCCTTCAATTGGAATCTGTGGTTCAGCTTCCAAGGGTACATAAGCTGGGTTATCTGGAGTGTTGGCTAATGCCCACCTGCTAAGTTCATCAGCATTCTTGTGAATTTTTCCTGCTTTGTGGACTATAGTCATTTTTCCTCTATATTCTTGAATGGCTATTTGCCATCTCAACATGTGTCTGTTGGGAGTTTTCATGTTAAGAAGTGATTTTACTGCATTGCAGTCAGTTATCACTTCAAAAACACTGAAATCAAGATAATAGTGTAATTTCTCAAGTGCCCATACCAAGCATAAGAACTCCATTTGGCTTGCACCATATCTGGCTTCTGTTGGTTTGATTTGCCTTGAGATGTAAAAAACTGGTCCTTCTGTAGGTTTGTCATCACTAATTTGGACTTGATGTAGGGCTGCCCCTAATCCATCTCCACATGCATCAATGTACAATTTAAAAGGAATATTCCAGTCAGGCATGAGGAGTAAAGGTGCTTCTTTAAGAGCTCTCCTTTTCTTCTCATAAGCTTTAATTATCTCCTGTGTCATCTCAAATACAGTCTGTTGATCACATATTCTATAAAGTGACTTGGATAGAACTGCAAAGTCTTTCAAGTGTTGCCTATAATAACTGGCAAACCCAAGAAAATAAATCATTTCTTTTTTATTCTGGGGTATTGGCTTAAGTAACACTGCTGCTACTTTGTTTTTTTCAATACCCAAGCTTAAACCAGAAACAATATGTCCTAATGCTTTGAGTTCTTCAAAACAAAAATTGCATTTCTTAAGTGAAACTTTCATGTTCACTTCTGAAACTTTGTGAAGTACTCATTCAAGTCTTTCAAGGTGCACAGACCATGAATCAGAACATATCATAATATCATCAATATAAATGATAAGCCATCCTTCAGATAATTCTGTGAGAAAGATTTTGTTCATCATTCTTTGATAATGGGATGGAGCATTTTTAATGCCAAATGGCATTCTAAGATACTCATAAATACCACAGTGAGTGATAATCCTAAGTAATTTCTTAGCTTTAGGCGTCAAAACATTCTGATGGAAACCTTTCAATGCATCCATTGATGCTATATACTTGGCTTTAGACAATTGAGTCAAGGCTTCTTGAATTATAGGGATTGGATACCTATCTGGAGCTGTGTAGGTATTCAATTCTCTGAAATCTCCAACCATTCTTGATTTGTCATTATGCCATGCAATAATAACAGGTGTTGTCACTTCAACTTCCTCATTATGGCCTACTTTCCTTAGTACACCAAGTTGGATTAACTCTTGGATATGTTTTTCCAAGGCTTCTCTAGCTCTGGACTGGCTGGATAAGCTGGTCTTCTAAGTACTGGAGGATATGGCCTGTCAATATTAAGAGTAATATCTACTTCATGTCCCCTTATAGCACCTAATGGTTCATCATCAGAGGCAAATGCATTTATGTATGTGTATAACACATTAATAAGTTCATTCCTCATTTTTGGTGACAATGATGGATTAATTTGTGCTTCAACAAGTTGATTAGACACAAATTCATTTTTGTAAGTATCCTTGACAGAAGATACTACATTAATTTGTTTTGGCATATTGGAAAAAGCAGATTTTTGTCTCTTGTTATCCCCAATTGTGAAATATCTGTCTTTATGGCTATTTATGTCAATACCATAAATATTCAAGTAATAATTTCCAAGAATTATGTGCTGAGATGTGCAATTACCCATTACAACAATCTCAGTTTTCATCCGTACACTTCCTGCTGGGTGTGGAAATACAAGATTAGTGTCTAATATACCCAAGGGGTACATATTGTTACTGGCACTAATAAATTGCACACCTTCTATTGGTAATAGATGGTTTTTCCATTCAGGAAGTATAATTTGGAGATAATATTTGCCCACACAAGTGCAAAATGCCCCTGTATCCAAATTTACTTGAGCTTCAATATCACTTATCAAAACTGATGTGATACAGGATGCCCCAGCAGTGTAACGCTTTCCTCTAGCAGGTTTTGTTTTACACATTCTGGCATCTTGGATATTGATAAGGTTGCATCAATCCTCACTGTACTGTGGAAAGTGGGTATGGACTTCTGTGACCTCAAAGAAAGCTGAAATGTTTTCAATGGGATAGTCCTCCACTGGTGTATCTTCAGAGACTGCAGAATCTTGATCAGACTCTTCTTTCTCTTCAGTACACTGAATTTCTTCAATGACCTGAACTTCATTGATTTTTGTCTTTTTGGTGCAAGTGTTTGATAAATGTGAAGTACTTCCACATTTATGACACTTCAAGACAGGTCTTTCTGGTCTTTTATCCTCTCTGGAAATCATTGGGATCCTCTTGGATTCCATAGGGATTCTAGTCCAAGTTCTACCAATTCTTGTTCTGGTAATGATATCTTCCATTGCATTAATGTAGTATTCTGTTGAACAGGGTTCTACACATCTGCTTTTGATAGCATGTTCCAGTTCTCCTCCACACTTTCTTAATATCTTCATATTAATCATAGTGTCAGACATATCTGGGTTTAAAGCAGATAATCTGTCTTTTTGTTTGAAGAACCAAGTAAGTGGTTTATCTTTCTCTGCGTTAAAAATGGCACTTTCAAAAGCATTTTCCATTTTAAACCTCCAAGAATTGTTGGCCCATTTGGTAATCACTTCAGATTTCCACCAAGACCAATCATGTTTTCCATGATCCATCCTCATATTTTAA
The DNA here is from genome assembly GCA_023105745.1 of Austropuccinia psidii. Lineage (NCBI taxonomy): Eukaryota > Fungi > Basidiomycota > Pucciniomycetes > Pucciniales > Sphaerophragmiaceae > Austropuccinia > Austropuccinia psidii. The sequence continues at coordinate 8,042,328 of JALGQZ010000018.1, forward strand.
TACCATTTTTTTGAAGTCCTGGTAAACAGAGAGTGTAATTTCCCCACTATAATTTCATCAGGTATATTAAAGTCTTCCTGTAACATATCAATAGTCCTGATGAAATCAATATGGTTATATTCTCCTTCACCAGGGAATGTTGGCCATTATTCTAATTTGGGAATATCTTTGACAGAGACAACATTTTCTCCTAGAAGTGGGGTAAAACTTCCTTTAACAGAAAGTTTTTCTTCAGTCAAAGGTGTAGAATGTCTTGGCATATGTGGTTCATAATTCTTATGAATTTGTTCTACATTTCCAATGATGTTATTCTTTAACTTCTGCATTTCACTGTCACTTTTTGCTAAATGTGTAGCAAACTGATTGGTATTTTCAACTATCTTCAAGACATGATCTTGTAGAATCTTAAGTTGGTCATTCATTTTAAAAATAGAAAGATCTTCCATTTCATCATTCTGAATCTGGCATGTACTATCAATTCTGCTACAAGCATTGGTAATTGAATCAAATCTGGCATTTGTCAATTCATACCATTCAGTATATTTTTTGTCATTTCTTTTTAATTCACTTATGTCCAATATGATTCTATTTAACTTTGCATCAAATTTGCCAAGTTCTACGTCAATACTAGATTTGACAAAGTGTTTTTCATCAATTATTTGCATGGAAAAGTCCTGTTCATCCTTTCTTGTTCCTTTGCTGTGAATTCCATGAGAGTTCTGGCCATGTTGAACACACTGTCCACTGCTGAAGGCTCCAATGTGAGGATCCTGTAACCTTGTGGGTAAGGTCTGTGCCAATTTTCTTTGCCTTTGCCCTTGCCTTGATGGCTCTTGGGAACTCTCTGCCTCTTCTGAGGTCCTTTGGGCTTTTCTTTGGATACTTCTGGAGCTGGTAGACGCCACTGGGGCCTCTGTCTCCAGAGATGGAGTCATTTCCAGTTCCTTCTTCTGGTCTATGGATAAAAGACTTTGGTTCTTCAACCAATTCTTTATCTTTTTGACCTTGTCTTTGCAAGACAGGGGGCTCCATCCTCCTAAGAGTTCTATGGTCTTCTCCTGACACAGAAAGCTCTTGATGTGTAAGTAGGAGTTCATGGCCCCCTGCCAAAGGCTTGGGCATATTTCCCACTCCTCTTCTTTGGCTGCTCTGAACCAATTTTTGTACTGGCATTGATATATTTCTATTGCTGCCACTTGAAAATGGTTCAGCCCTGGAAATATGGTCATGAATCAGTTCAGGCTCAGAATTCACATCAAAATCTGTTGGTACAGACCTCGGGGAATGGGGGGCAACTCTGGCATCCTCGAAATGTGTCTTTCTTGTGGAAGACTTGGCACTTCTGGATTTGGTCTTGCCTCTTCCTTGTCCACATCCATCTGGTTGGACTGAATAGTTGCTTCCATTTCTGGTATGCACCATTTCCACGTCAATTTAAAGATAAAAGGTGAAAATATAAGATAAAATACACACCTTTTGGTGGTAGTTTAGCCTTTTCTGAGTAAAATAAGGTGCCTCTTTTAGCAATTTGCACCTCAATACTGTCTTCAGATTCTTCTTCTGAAGATTCTGGACTAATGATCTATCTTTTACTGAGTCTGTTGCCAGCTGCACAGTATTTGATTAAAGACACTAGAAAAAGAAATTATAGAAGAGAAAAATTATTTTTTATACTTTTTTAAAATATTTTTGCAGATTTTTTATAAGTTTTATATTTTTTATATTAAAAAAATTATTATTTTTAAAGAAAAAAATTCAAATTTAAGATTTTGAAACAAAATTAATTCAGAGTAACTCAAAGAATAATTTTATAAGTTTTTGGATGTGGAAAAGCCACATGTAAAAACAGTATAAAATTAAACCAAATTCCTCAATGAAAAAGATTTCCAAAACAATTTCAAAAATAAGAATTATTTTGTCTTCAAAATGAAAGAAAAAAAATTATTAAATTAATATATTTTAGAACTTAAAAATATATTAAGGGTACAAGGTTCAAAAAACATGGCCAGGCCCCCAAATGTAAGATTTGACTATAAAACTGATGATAATATCACTATTAATCAACAGTACTTTGTCTGTTCTTATGAAATATAATAATGAAATATTATTATAACCACAATTAAATAATTAAAGCATTATTTCTTTCACGTGTTAAGCACTACTAGTGATTTTAACAGTGAGCAAGTAATTGTCTACTAGAATCAATTACAAGAAGATTTCAATAATAAAACTTCTTTTATTAAAATAATAAAATTATTCGAATATATAATTATCTTTTTCAAGAAGAATTATAATGATAATTCTTGAAGAAAACTAACTTTAGAGAAAAAACTTTAAGAATTAAAGATAAATCACTCACTAATATTCCAAAGAGCTTATTGAAAGATAAGATAGAGAGATTTGACGTCGAATTGTGGATTTAAGGATTAAAAGGGATTTAAAACGGTATTACAACAATATATAGTTGGATTCTATGATTTCATGTCTTTCTGATTGATTCTGAAAGATGTAACTAATACTTACTTGTTGGTAATAATGATTTAAATGATAATAAGATGATGATGTGGAAAAAACAGCAAGAAGAGGCTTCTTTTAAGTCAACAACAGCTCACAGAGGCGTGTCATGGAGAAAACTGAAAAACCAGTGAGTGAGAAAACATTAAACCTTTTTGGATTATTGATTGCATCATCTGTTGTCACGTAAGATTATTGTAATTACTTAATTGATGCTTTTACATGACTACCAACCCCAATATGGTTAAGAAGAAAAGGAGTAACATCTGTAAATCTTCTTTTATTCCAAAAAAATCATTGATTTCTCAAAGTTATCAATGTTATTGCCAATTTCATCACAGGATGTAATTACTGTGAATTTTTGAAGATTCAGTGTTTCACGTAGAATAGTCAAAAATGGACTGTAAGTAAAACTCTTAATTTTACTAGCTAAACTGTAGTTATTTTCAGTTTTACCATAGATAATACAGTTCTCAATTAGTCCTGAAAGTTTCAGAAAGATTAATTCAGAATTTTGTTTTTAATGAATTTTTGAAGTTTTTACCTCATTTCTACATAGAATTGCAAATATCAGTGTTTCACTAGTTCCTATGAGGTAAATCACTGGATACAAGTCCAAAAAGGGTTTTAATTAATCTTTTGGGGTTGATCCATGGAAATTCATTAAGAATTGACATGGTTATAGGAGTCTAAGGAGCTCTTTACCTCCTTGGCACATCAGAATAGCAGGTTATTTGCTATTTTCTTAAGTTTTACTGTAGTTGTAACATGGTAACCAAGTTCCCAAAAGGTTTTAGTTTACCAATTAGGCCAAGATTAGCCATGGATTCAATCTTTGGAGCTGTCCACACCTCTGAGGCCTCAGAAGTTGGGTACCCTGGCTCTCTTTGATTGCTTGTCCCCCTTGCCTATTTTTCACGTCAAAATAGTAATTTAAGCTTAAAGTGGGATATCCACTATGGGTGTACCAAAAGTCCATGTAAGAATACCATGATATTAAGTGCTCAAAACATGCATAACACTATTCTTAGTGTATATGTAACATGGTATTTCTCACTTTCCCATTATCTTGGCGTGAAATTAAGAAAAACAAAAATTTTCACGCCTCTTTTATGTGTATTGATGATGTGGTATTGAAGTATTTTCCATTTTACCACATTAAAGAGTTAATTTCAGCTTATTCACTTTATGGAGCTACCCTAGGTGAATTTTAGTGTAGAATCCAAATCTGGCCTTAAATCCATGGATTTACTTACTCAATAAAAAGTTATTCATCTTTCATGAAATCAAAAATGATGAATTTTGGATATATGCATGACTTATGAGCTATGCATAATTAAAAATTTCTTTTTGAGATAATTGTGGCCTATTTGGGTATGTAAAATATACCTCAAGGCGCACAGGGGGCCTGGCCATGTTTTTTGAACCTTGTACTCTCAATTGATATAATTTTAAGCTCTAAGATATATTAATTTTCTAATTTTTTTTCTTTCAATTTGAAGTTAAATTTCTTTTTTGAAATTGTCTTTGAAATCTTTTTGATTGGGGAATTTGGTTTAATTTTATACTGTTTTTACCCATGGCTTTTTCACATCCAAAAAATTCTAAAATTATTCATTGAGTTAATCTAAATTAATTTTAAGTTCAAATATGTAAATTTTAAATTTTTTGCTTTAAAAAGAATCATTTTTTTTAAAATTAAAAAATAATAAAAGTTTCAAAAAAATCTTAAAAGCATAAAAAATAACAAATTTCTTTCTTTTATCAATATTTGTAAGTTTCTGTAATCAAATACAGTGCAGCTGGTAATAAGATCAGTAATAGATATATGACTAGTCCAGAATATTCATAAGCAGAATCTGAAGAAAGCATTGAAGTAAAAATTGCCAACATAGACACTTTATTTAGAATGAAACAAGACAAAAAACCACCAAAAGGTGTGTTTTCTGTCTTTATCTTTCCACTTTCTCTTAAAATTGACATGGAAAATGGTGCATACCAGAAATGGAAGCAACTATTCAATCCAACCAGATGGATGTGGACAAGGAAGAGGCAAGACCAAATCCAGATATGGAAAGTCTTCCTAAAGAAAGAAATGTCTGGAGGATGGAAGAGTTGCCCTCCATTCCCCAAGGTCTGTACCCACAAACTTTGTTGTGAGCTCTGAGCCTGAACTAACTGAAGGTAATATTTTAAGGGCCAAACCATTTCCAAGTGGCAGCACTAGAGATATATCAGTCCAAATACAAAAACTGAGTCAGAGAATCAAAATAAGAGGAGTAGGAAATATGCCCAAGCCTTTGGAAGGGGGCTATGAGCTCCTACTTACACCTCAATAGGTTTCTAGGTCAGGAGAAGACAAAAGAACATTAAGAAGGGTGGAGCCCATTTTCTTGCAAAGACAAAGTCAAAAAGATAAACAATTGGTTGAAGAACCAAAGTCTTTTATCCATAGACCAGAAGAAGGAATTGCAAATGATTCCAGCTTTGGAGAAAGAAGGCCCAGTGGCTTCTACCAGCTCCAGAAGTGTCCAAAGACAAGCCCAAAGGACCTTAGAAGAAGCAGAGGGGTCCCAAGAACCATCAAGAAAAGGGCAAAGGCAAATCCCATTGGCACAGACTTAACTCACAGGGGTGGAGGATCCCCAAATTGGAGCCTTCAGAAGTGGACAGTCTCTTCAATATCGCCAGGACTCTTATGAAATTCACATCCAAGGGGCAGGAAAGGATGAAAAGGACTTTCGTATACAAATAATACAAGAAACACAATTTTTTAAAGCTAGTATTAATGTAGAACTTGGCAAAATTGATGCAAATTCAACTAAAATAACATCAGATATCAATGAATTTAAAAAAAATAACAAAACGTTTTCTGAATGGCATAAGTCTAAAATTGCAAAACTTGAATTAATTTCAAATAAATGTGACAGAATTGAGAGTAAATGTCAAGTCCAAGATGATGAAATGGAAGATCTTTCCACTAAAAACATTAATGAACAGCTCAAGATTCTGAAAAATTGTACTTTTACAATAGTTGATAATACCAATCAAATTGCCATACATTTGGCAAGAAGTGACAGTGAAAGGAGAAATTGAAAGCTGAAATACTGTCACATGTGGAACAAATTCATAAGAATTTTGAATCAAATCCACATATTCCAAGAAATTCCACACCTTTTACTGAAGAGAAACTTTCAGTAATAGGAAGTCTAACCCATTTTATAGGAGAAAATGCTATCTCTGCAAAAGATATTCCCAAATTGGGAGAATGGCCAACATCCTCTGGTTAAGGAGAATACAATCATATTGAATTCAGAAGACAATTGATATGTTGCAAGAAGATTTTAATATACCTGATGAACTAAGAGTGGGCAAATTGTATTACTTGTTTACCAGGACTGAAAAAAAATGTTATTAAGAAATGAGACAAGATCATGGAAAGCATGATTGGACTTGGTGGAAATCTGAAGTGATCACCAAATGGGTCCACAATTCTTGGTGGTTCAAAATGGAAAATGCTTTTGAAAGTGCCATTTTTAGCTCAGAAAAAGATAAACCACTTACTTTGTTCCTCAAACAGGAAGACAGATTATCCTCCTTACACCAAGATATGTCTGACTCAATGATTAATATGTAAATATTAAGAAAATGTGGAGGAGAAATAGAAAATGCTATCAAGTGCAGATGTCAAGGACCCTGTTCATCAGAAGACTACATTAGTTCCATGGAGGATATCATAGCTAGAACCAGAATTGGGAAAACCTGGACTAGAAACTCTATAGAGTATAAAATGGTCCCGACGATTTCCAGAGAATATAAGAGACCTGAAAGACCTATCTTGAAGTGTCATACATGTGGGAGTACCTCACATTTAGCCAATACTTTCACCAAAAAGACAAAAATCAATTAAGTTCAAATCTACAAAGAAGTTCAGTGTAATTAAGAGAAAGAAGAATCTTACCAAGACTCTGCAGTCTCTGAAGAAAGACTGATAGATAATTTTTCTATTGAGAACATTAAAGATTTCTATGAAGTCGCAGAAGTCCATAATCACTTGCCAAAGTATAGTGATGATTGCTATACCCTGATCAGAATCCAAGATGACAGAATGTGTAAGACTAAACCTGCTAGAGGCAAAGTGTAAAATGCTGGAGCATCTTTTATTACATCAGTCTTGATAAATGATGTTGAAGCTAAATTCAATTTGGACACAGGGGCATCTTGCACTTGTATAGGCAAAGACTACCTTCAAGTCATACTACCTGAATGGAAAAACCATCTGTTACCTATAGAAGGTGTGCAATTTAGTAGTTCCAGTAATAATATGTACCCTTTGGGACTCTTGGACACTAAAATTGTATTTACACATCCTACAGGGCGCTCTACACTGACTCCAGAGATAGTAGTAATGTACAATTGTACACTTTAACATATCATTCTTGGACATTATTACTTAAATATTTATGGTATTGACATCAATAGCCATAAATACAGATATTTTACAGTTGGAGAAAATAAAAGACAAAAATTTTCTTTTTCCAATATGTCAAAACAAATATCAATAGTATCTTCAAAGAAAATACTTGAAAGGAAGAATTTGTGACCAATAAACTTGTTGAAGCACAAATTAATCCATCATTGTACCCAGAATGAGGAAAGAACTTATGAATGTGTTGTACACAAATAGAAATGCTTTTCCTTCTGATAATGAACCATTGAGTGCTATTACAGGGAATGAAGTTGATATTACTCTGAATATTGACAGACCATACCCTCCAGTACTTAGAAGACCAGCTTATCCAGCCAGTCCCAGACCTAGAGTGTCACAGCCATGAAGACAGGCAGGACATTATCATGCATTACCAATTGAAGATCTTCCAACACCTAATCAGCAAGGGGTTTCATGAAAGGTTCACCAAATACAGTTTCAAACCTCAATACAGCTTAATACAGGCAAAGCCCAAATACAGGATTCACCAAATACAGCCCTGTCCTCAATACAGGTGCAAACACCTGTTATGGTTCAAATAGCTGTATTGGATACACCAATACAGTTTCAAATCCCAAATACAGATTCCTCCATCATACAGCCATGGTTTCTCAACAATCAAGCTCCAGGCTGGCACTTTTTCACATATACCAGCCCTCTTTCACCCACCTGGGGGTTTTTCCCCCAGTTAATTAAAATATTTGATTTGTTATTAGTATTATTTTATTTCTCACTCAGAAGTATTATTTTATTAATTATTAAGTTAATCTTAGCATTCCCTCACCTGTTTCAGTAGAGTCCTGGTGGCAATATCCTTTATTAATCCTTTTCTCTTTTCTGAACAGGTTGCAACAGTGATACAGGATTATTTGTGGTTGGCGCTTTATTATTGCTTTTGTTTTCTCTCATTTCTTTAAATTCTTATTATCTCATGACTAGGAATTTATCTCTTATCTTATTACTCTTATCAATTGAGTATTTATTCTGAGCCCACCATAAGTAAGTCTGTTCACTGAGTGCCAGGCCCTCTGTCAGCTGGAGTCTATGTTGAAGCAGTAATTAGGCTATTTACAACTAGAACTATGACTGTGACACGTGGAAATGTTTTCAAAATAACAGACTTTAATTTAATAATATGATTTAGAATATAATATAAGGGCTCTACTATTGAGGAAATAGTGGTGGTGAGCGCTATTGAGAACCCTGGGTGCAGTCTTACCAGTTGGATTACTATAATAAGAACTACAATAATTAAGATTATAATTATACCCTGATTATTACCCAAGAGTAAAACTGTTTTTGACAGTTTACTACGTAGGATATTCAAGAGCAGGATGATGAAACAATTCTGGCTGTGAAAAGCCTCCTTTTTATCCTGAAATGGGGTGGAAAGGGTGCTAGCCCTTTCCATGTAGAGGAAGTGAAGATTTTTCACTCTCTGATACTGGCTTGTGGTCTGCAAACAGCCTGTATAACCTGTATTGGGCTCAGATGTGGTTTTGAAACCACATCTGGGCAGTCTTCACCAATACAGGGTGAAAATTTTCATCTGGGGACCTCACAGCCTGATTCTGACGTGTATGACGTGTAGAATGCTGTACAGAAGCTGTATGGGACCCCACTATTGACTGAAATATAAAATATTGAAGTAAAAACAAGCTTCTTTGTCTATTGTACGCCTCATTCTCATGGTTATGGGATATTATCCCATGGTAAGGCTGTATATGACAGCAGGTGGGAATCTAGCTTTAAAAAAGCCATACCTTTGTCAATTATTAAGATATCAACCTCAGAATTGGTTCAGCTTGTAGCCCTGTATGTGCTCTACACAATGGTACCTTATTTGATATGGGTACCATTAAATATGGCAAAGTTATCCCATGTACAAGAGTTTTGTACATTTGCATGGTATAGGCAAAAAGCTGTATTGAGCTTATTTGCCCCATAACTGTTGATCTAGTTGAGCTATGGGGAAATGGATGACACCATCAGATAGCCCTGATTTTTCTCTTTCCAAAAAGACCCCACTTCAAGTATATCAAACTAAAACTGTAGAAGTTAGATGAGAGGTGAATGTTTTGTTCACCCTTATTTGGCCTGAAATTGACCATAACTCCAGTAATATTGGTGCTAGCTCAGTTTGGCTGGTACCATTGGATAGCCCTGGCTTATAGCTTCATTTTAAGTACCCATTTGATGGGGTTAAGCCTCTCCTTCTAGATTTTAGGTGACAGGTGAAAATTAAGGTTTATGCTCAGCAATAACTTTGAGCAGGAGTAACTTTGTTATTTCTTGTCCTATGGTGATGGGACCTATGTTTTCAGAAAGAGGTGAGTTTCCTCTTTCCATTCATACCTTTTGAGCTTATTTGGCTCAGCTCCATGTTTTGGTGGTATCTTGGCTATGCCATTCGTTTATGGTATTTTGGCTGTCATGCTTTTGCTCTGGTTTTGAGTCACAGGCTGACATACCCTCCCTCGAAAAAAGGCTCATCATTGATGAGACTGTTCAGTCCCCCTAGAGGACCTGAATCTCCTTAGATGAAGTATCCCATCTGGTATGGCATCTTCTGCCAACCATTTGTCTTTATCAGCTGTTTGGTGCTTGAATCTGAATAAGTATTGTATTTGTTCCTTGCAATTAAGTCTGATCTTACTCACAGGTCCCGGGGAGTCCTCCACTTCCACTATATCAGGTGGTGTGGTGTTCTTATTCCTTGAGGGGAATTTATCCTCCTCTGTTTGGAAGTATGGTTTGACCAAACTTACTGGGAAGACTGGGTGCTTCCTGGAAAATTCCTCTGTAATTTTGACTTCCACTGCACTCTTTCCTATCAACCTAATGATAGTGAAAGGCCCTACAAATGAGTCCCTCATCTTCTTGGGTCCTTTAGGATTATGAAAGTTCAGTGTAGACACTAACACTTGGTCTCCTTCCTTGAAGTCAGGTTCCATGTGTGTCTTGTCCCACCTCTGTTTATTACATTATTTTTCCTCAGCTATGCATTTCGCAGCTGTGTCACAAGCCCTCTTCCACATATCATGGAAGTCTTTGGCTGTGGGGTGGATGGTCAGAAGATTCTTTTTTAAGTGATCCACAGGCAACAGGGGATTCCACCCTTTCTCTACCACTGCAGGTGTTTTTCCTGTAGTAGAGTGCTGACTTGTATTATAAGCCGGTTGGACAGCTGGTAGAAGGGTAACCCAGTCATGGGTGTATCCTTCAAGGTCCTTTTATTCCATGCCATAGGCACAGAACCTTCTAAGGATGTCTTCCATAGTCTGGATCATCTTCTCAGCTAGGCCATCTGTTTGGGTATGGTAAGCTGTTGAAAAAGCAAACTTGGTGCCAAGCATGTCATACAAGTTGGTCCAAGCTTCAGATGTGAATTTTGGGTCCCTATCACTAATAATGATTTTAGGGACTAGACAGGTAGATATGATGTTATTGCAAAATAACATGGCAGTATCCATGGCTGTGTCCTCTTTGTGGCATTGTAGACACCTCATGCTCTTGCTGAACCTATCAACTATGATCAAGCAGGCATTGTAGTTTTCTTTGCCTCCTGGGACAAGTCCTGTAACCCAGTCCATGTTGATGGTTTCCCCTGGGTGTTTGGGTTCTTCTATATGTTGAAGTAACCCATGCACCTTCCCATGTTTCCTATTTTCCTTTTGGCATCTTTCACAAGTGTTGATGTACTCTCCCAACTCTTGTTCTCACTTGGGCCACCAAGCTGTGCTTGCTACCCTCTCCTTGGTCCTGTCTTCACTCATGTGTCCCATAAAGGGGAAGTCATGGAATTCTTGCAGGATCAGAGAGATGTGGTCTCTGTTTACCACTGTGAGTGCACTTGTGTGTTTCTCTCTGTGGTAGAGCAGGCCATCTATAAGGAAAAACTTGGTATCCTTATAGGCCCTCAACCAGGGTTCTTCCAGCTGGGATTCCAGTTGTGGACTCCTGTACTTTTGTTGAAGGAGTTGTAGTAGTATGCCACACTCTTTGTGTTTGGCATAAGACTTCAGTACTGCACTAAAAAATTAATTGTGCAGTTCAGAGGAACTTATTCCCAATATGAGAGTTTCTGTACCCTCTGAATTAGTGTTTCCACTGTCAGGGGTACCACTTTCTGGTGCCCATTCAGAAAATCTGAAGTTGTTCCTCCTATCTATTTCCATGAAATGGATAGGGATTTTGGCTGCAACTTCAGGGTCATAAGCTGGATTGCTCTTGACATTATCCAGTGGCCATCTGCTAAGGCCATCTGCATTGGTATGACTTTTACCTTCTTTTTATATGATGGTCATGTTCCCTCTATACTCCTGGATGGCTATTTGCCATCTCAGCATGTGTCTATTTGTAGTCTTCATGTTCAGTAAAGACTTCAAGGCTGTGCAGTCTGTGTAGACTTCAAAGACTGCACCCTCAAGATAATAATGGAGTTTTTCTCGAGCCCAGACTAGACATAGACCCTCAGTCCAGGCTGGCCCCCACCTGGCTTCTGAATCTTTCAGCTGCCTTGAGATGTAGCAAATCACTCCTTCTCTTGGTCACCATCCACAATTTGTCTTTGGTGAAGGGCTGCTCCTAGGCCTTGACTGCATGCTGCATCTATATATAACTTGAATGGTAGCTCAAAGTCATGTAAGATGAGCTGTAAGGATGAGTCTATGTTGAAGTGGGAATAAAGCTATTTACAACTAAAAATATGACTCGTGACACGTGGAAAATTGTTAGTAATGCTTTTATAAGGCTTAAAGATGGATTAATTTAATAATAAAAGGGCTTTACTATAAGGAATATAGTAGTGGTGAGTGCTGTTAAAAGCCCTGGGTGCAGCTTTAACTGTTGCGTTACAATAATAAAGACTAAAATACTTTTAATTAAGAGCATACCTGATTATTACCCAAGAGTAAAACTGTTTTTGACAGTTTACTACGTAGGGTATTCAAGAGCAGGATGAGGAGACAATTCTGGCTGTGAAAAGCCTCCTTTTTATCCTGAAATGGGGTGGAAAGGGTGCTAGACCTTTCCACATGGAGGAAGTGAAGTTTTTTCACCCTCCAGGACTGGCTTGTGGTTTGCAAACAGCCTGTATGCCATTTATTGGGCTCAGATGTGGTTTTGAAACCACATCTGGGCAGATTTCACCAATACAGGGTGAATATTTTCATCTGGGGACCTCACAGCTTGATTCTGACGTGTATGACGTGTAGAATGCTGCACAGAATCTGTATGGGACCCCAGTATTGACTGAATTATCAGTTATTGAAGTATTAACATGCTTCTTTGTCTGTTTGACATCTCATAAACAGAGTACAACTGTATCCTGTCATAATACAGCTGTATTGGTCATGCTCTGGGATTATAGCCTTCAAATGACCATAAATCTGTCAGTTTTTGAGATATCATGCTCAATTTTGGTTCCTCAGATAGCCCTGTATGGGCTCTACACAATACTACCCAATTTGGTATGGTTATCATTAAATATGACAAAGTTATCCTATGTACAAGGATTTTGTACATAGGTGTGGTTTGGGCAAAATGCTGTATCGTGCTTGTTTGCCTCATAACTTCTCTTATGGGTGAGATATGAAGAAGTGGATGGCACCATCAGATAGACCTGATTGTGTTCTTTCCAAAATGACCCCACTTCAAGTACCCCACACTAAAACTGTAGAAGTTAGATGAGAGTTGAATGTTTTGTTCACCCTTCCTTGGCCTGAATTTGACCATAACTCAAGTAATACTGGTGCTAGCTCAGTTTGGCTGGTACCATTGGATAGCCCTGACTTAAAGCTTCATTTTGAATACCCATTTGATGGGGTTAAGCCTCTCCTTCTAGATTTTAGATGAGAGGTGAAAATTAAGGTTTATGCTCAGAAATAACTTTGGGCAGGAATAACTTTGTTATTTCTTGTCCTATGGTGATGGTACTTATGTTTTCAGAAAGAGGTTGGTTTCCTCTTTCTTTTGATACCTTTTGAGCTGATTTGGCTCAGCTCCATGTTTTGGTGGTATCTTGGCTATACCATTGGTTTATGGTATTTTGGCTGTCATGCTTGTGCTCTGGTTTTGAGTCACAGGCTGACATACCCTCCCTCTAAAAAAGGCTCATCATTAATGAGACTTTTCAGTCCTCCTAAGGGCCCTGAATCTCCTTAGATGAAGGTTCCCATCTGGTATGGCATCCTCTGCCAACCATTTGTCTTTATCAGCTGTCTAGCGCTTTAATCCGACTAAGTATTGTCTTTGATCCTTCCCATTAAGTCTGATCTTCCTGGCTCTGATGATTTTACTCACAGGGCCTGGGCAGTCCTCCAATTACACTATATCAGGTGGTGTGGGGTTCTTTTTCCTGGAGGAGAATTTGTCCTCCTCTGTTTGGAAGTAGGGCTTGACTAAACTTACTGGGAAGACTGGGTGCTTCCTGGAAAGTTCCTCTCTAAGTTTGACTTCCACTTCATTCTTTCCTATCAACCTAATGATAGTGGAAGGCCCTAAAAATGAGTCCCTCATCTTCTTGCGTCCTTTAAGTTTATTAAAGTTCAGTGTAGACACTAGCACTTGGTCCCCTCCTTTAAAGTCAGGTTCCATGTGTGTCTTGTCCCACCTCTGCTTATTATATTCTTTTGCCTCAGTTATGCATTTGGCAGCTGTGTCACAAGCCTTTTTCCACATATCATGAAGGTCTTTGGCTGTGGGGTGGATGGTTAGAAGATTTTTCTTCAAGTGATCCACAGGCAACAGGGGATTCCACCCTTTCTCTACCACTGCAGGTGTTTTTCCTGTTGTAGAGTGCTGAATTGTAATATAAGCCCGCTGGACAGCTGGTAAAAGGGTAACCCAGTCATGGGTGTATCCTTCATGGTCCTTGTATTCCATGCCATAGGCACAGAACCTTCTAAGGATGTCCTCCATAGTCTGGATCTTCCTCTCAGCTAGGCCATCTGTTTGGGGATGGTAAGCTGTTGAAAAAGCAAGCTTGGTGCCAAGCATGTCATACAAGTGGGTCCAAAATTCTGATGTGAATTTTGGGTCCCTATCACTAATGATGATTTTAGGGACTCCAAAGGTAGATATGATGTTATTCCAAAATAACAGGGCAGTATCCATGGCTGTGTCCTCCTTGTGGAATGGTAGACACCTCATGCTCTTGCTGAACCTATCAACTATGATTAGGCAGGCATTGTAGTTCTCTTTGCCTCCTGGGACACGTCCGGTGACCCAGTCCATGTTGATGGTTTCCCATGGGTGCTTGGGTTCCTCTATGTGCTGAAGTAACCCATACTTCTTCCCATGTTTCCTATTTGCCTTCTGGCATCTCTCACAAGTGTTGATGTATTCACTCAACTCCTGTTCCCACTTGGGCCACCAAGCTGTGCTTGCTACCCTCTCCTTGGTCCTGTCTTCACTCATGTGTCCCATATAGGGGCAGTCATGGCATTCCTGCAGGATCAGGGAGATGTGGTCCCTGTCTACCACTGTGAGTGCACTTGTGTGTTTTTCTCTGTGGTAGAGCAGGCCATCTATAAGGACAAACTTGTTGTCCTTATAGGCCCTCAACCAGGGTTCTTCCAGCTGAGATTCCGGTTCTGGACTCCTATACTTTTGTTGAAGGAGTTGTAGTAATATGCCACACTGTTTGTGCTTGGCATAAGACTGCAGTACTGCACTGAAACATTCATTGTGTAGTTCTGAGGAACTTATTCCCATTATGGGAGTTTCTGTTCCTTCTGAATCAGTGTTCCCACTGTCAAGGGTGCCACTTTCTGGTGCCCATTCAGAAAATCTGTAGTTCTTCTTCCTACCTACTTCCATCAAATGGATAGAAATCTTGGCTGCAACTTCAGGGTCATAAGCTGGATTGCTTTTGACATTGTCCAGTGGCCATCTGCTAAGCCCATCTGCATTGGTATGAGTTTTGCATTTTTTGTATATGATGGTCATGTTCCCTCTATACTCCTGAATGGCTATTTGCCATCTCAGAATGTGTCTATTTGTAGTCTTCATGTTCATTAAAGACTTCAAGGCTGTGCAGTCTGTGTAGACTTCAAAGACTGCACCCTCAAGATAATAATGGAGTTTTTCTAGAGCCCAGACTAGACATAGACACTCAGTCTGGGTGGCCCCATACCGGGCTTCTGAATCTTTCATCTGCCTTGATATGTAGAAAATCACTCCTTCTCTTGGTTCACCATCCACAATTTGTCTTTGGTGAAGGGCTGCTCCTAGGCCTTGACTGCATGCTGCATCTATATATAGCTTGAATGGTAGTTCAAAGTAAGGCAAGATGAGCACAGGTGCATTAGTGAGTTCATATTTGATCCTCTCATATGCATCCCTCCTTTCCTTGGTTATTTCAAAAACTACATCTTTTGAACATAACTTGTATAGACTACTAGTTATGTGTGCAAAGTTTTTGATGTGGTTTCTATAGTAGCTAGCAAACCCAAGAAACGATTTCATCTCTTTGATGCATTTTGGTACTGGCTTCTGCAGTACTGCTGCTACTTTGTTCTGGTCAAATGCCAGACTAAGACCTGAGACTTTATGTCCTAGAGCCAGTAACTCTTGTTGGCCAAAATTGCATGTTTTAAGTGAAATTTTGAGATTTGTGGGTGTGCATTGACTTAGTACTCTGTCTATGTATTGCACATGGTCTTCCCATGTCTGTGAGTATATAATGATATCATCAATATATACTACCATCCAGCCTTCCAATATTTCATCTTGAAATATTGTGTCCATCATCCTTTGGAAGTGGGCTGCTGCATTCTTGATGCCAAATGGCATCCTGGTGTACTCTTACATGCCCATATGGCATATTATTCAGAGTAATTTCATGGAGTTTGGTTTAACTCCATTCTGGTGGAAACCTTTCATACAGTCCATTTTGGTTATGTATTTGGCTTTAGCCAGTTTATCCAAGGCATGAGGTATCCTGGGTATAGGGTACCTGTCTGCTTTTGTGTAGTTATTCAGAGTTTTGAAATCTCCACAGTCTAGACTTGCCATCATGCCAGGTGATTAGGACAGGGTTGGTGATTTCCACTATTTCATTATGTCCAATATTCCTAATGACATCCATATCCAGCAATTCATTGATATGTTTCTCAATTTCTTTCCTGGTTTCCAGGCTTGCTGGATAAGGAGGTCTCCTCAGCATGGGTGTATAAGGCCTTTCCACATCCAGATATAGTTCTATATCATGGCCTTTGATCTTGCCTAATGGTTCTTCACCAATGGCAAATGCTGGTCTGTTCTTTCTCAGCATCTTCAGTAAACTTAGTTTTTGTTTACTGGTGAGGGTAGTGCTAAACTGCCCCTCTCTGAATTCCTTCAGAAGTTCTTCTAATGGGTCTTGAGAAGATATCTGGTATATATCAATTGAAAATTTCTTTTCCTTGTTAGTACCAATGGTGATGTGCCTATTTTTACTGTTGTAAATATCCATGCCATACATCCTCTGGTAATCTGTTCCCAGTAAAAGCCCTTGGATGTGGGCATCATCAAGCACTACAAACTCTGGATTGAGTCTGATATTACCCTTCCTGTGGGGTATAGTTATCTCTTTGATAATTGTCCCGATGGAAGTCATCTTCCCTGATGCACTCTTAAAGTTCTTTGCCTTAGTGGGCAAGAGCTGTTTTTCCCAGTTTAGGGTGTGGGTATCCAGATAGTTTCTGGCCACTATGGAGCAGTGTGCTCCACTATCAATGATCAATGGATGTTGAGCATTGTCAATACATGCAGTCATCTTTGTGGCTGTTCCATGTATGTATGCCATTCCTTTGATTTGTGTAACCAGGAATGTTTGTGCATCTTGTGTGTGTTTGCAAAAGTTTTTGTTGGCAGTCTCCTGTGGCATACCTGCTTCCAACTGTATGTCCTGTATTTCTAGTGGGGTTTCCTCTTGGTATTCCACTAGAAATTCTTCCCTTGGGTCTTGATAATCATCAGATGGTTCTCTGATGGCATCACCCATGGAGTCTGATTCAGAATCCTCTGTTGGAGGGTTTTCCTCAGGGACTTTCTCTATGGCATAGACTTTTTTCTTTGCCTTTGGACAGTTGTTGGCATAGTGGTCTGTTGAACCACAATTGTGACGAGAATTGCTCTTCTTTGCTACTTCTGCCACTCTTTTTTTTGGCTTTGTCTTTAAGCTCTACCCTAAAAGGTTGTTTCTCTTTGAAACTACTGCTCTTATATGGGGTGGATTTCCCTATATTAGTCCTTTCCCTTATGTCTTGAAAGGTGTTGGCAATGTCATCTAGAGTGCAATTTTGGTTGCATCTGCATTTTAATGCATGCTCTATCTCTCCTGGCAATTGTGTCAGGAGCTTGTGATTCCTCATTTGGAAGTTCATCTGAGGATCAATGGCTTTAAGTCTTTTGGACTGTCTAAGACACCACTCATATGGAGCTTTGTCCACAGAGTATTTGTCATTCTCAAATGACATGGTCTTTTGCCATATCCAAGTTCCATTACTGTACTTTTGCATTGTTTGACTCTTCCACCATGGCCAGTTTCTCCTCCCATGGATTTCTTTCATTTCTGTGTACCATATACTAGCATGACCTTTAAATGTAGTATTCAATCTAGCATTGATCCAGTAGTCTGGTATGCTTGGTAAATCAATGAAGAGTCTATCAATATAATATATCAGTTCCATATGATCATATTCTCCTGATCCAGAGAATTTGGGGCAACTTGAGGACTCAGGAAGCTGTTTCAAGGCTTCCTTCTCTGAATAAGACATGCCATCTCCATCCTGGTATTGTGATGGGGATCTTGCCTTATTCATCAACATGGCATCTGGTTTGATGTCATCTGGTTGATATAGAATATCCATAAGTTGGCCTTGTGGTTGGGGCTTCAAGCTATGGTAGGCATTAAGCAATTTGTTAATGTCTTGATCCAGACACTCCCTGTGCCTTGTGCTGGGGTGTTGTTCTTCAAAGATTATATTCAGTCTTTTGTTGGTTTCTTCAGAGGCTTTGCTCAATTGAGCATATCCTTCTTGAAGATTTTTAACTATCTGTTCCAAGGAGGCTTGGGTTTGTCTCATCCTCTATTGGCCAGCTTTAATTTCTGCAAACTGTTTTGCAGATTGTTCAGCATATTGGGAAATTTGTAACCACAGTGTATCACTGTTGATGTTACTCTCAGATGTGACAATGTTATTTTCAGTCTGAGTGGGGTAATGCTTCTATTACTAGGACTACTGATTCTAGAGTGGTTTACAATTACTTCTGGTTCTTGTGTACTTCTTTTACCAAATCTAACAGCTTCTGGATCATGTGGTCTGACTCTTTCCTCCTCTGGTTGAAGGAGGCTTTTTCTTGCCCTTGTTTCCTTGTCTTCTCCTGGAAACTTACCGGAATTGTGAAGAATGTTGACTCTTGGCCACTGATCTGCTGGTTTCTGAATGGTGTGAAGCCACTGGAGAGCTGATTTGGCCTGCTCCTTGTGAGCCTGAAGGAATCTGAGTAGGCCCTGTCTGGGTTAACTGTTCCTCTAAAGCTTGGATAGTGGCTTAGTTCTCCCTTATCCTCTGTGCCCTTGTCTCCAGGAGTCTGAACTTCCTGGTAGGATTCCAACCTTTGGTGATTACCATCAGGTCTTTGAAATCTATCTCTTTGAGACAGATCTTCTGGCAACTTTCTCCAAGTTCTGCCCAGTGACTTTCCAGGTTGAACCTCTTGTTGTCCATGCTCCATTGAAATAAGTCTTTGAGGAGTTGGTGGAGCTGAAGAACTTGATCCATATCCTTCCAGTCCCCTGGTTTGAGGTTCCTGTTGAATTGGAGTGTGAATGGCAAGGTTGATATTATCTCCCTCATTGTTTTGCCATCCACAACTGTGTCCAAAGTGTCTTCTTCCAGGTCTTCTGGTTCTGGACAAGCCTTCTCTGTCCTCTGGTTGGTTCCTTTGAAAGCCAAGGTCTCTGAGGTATGCAGGGGACATATTAGTGTTTGCAAGCAGTCAAAAACCTTATGTTCTTAGGGTATTTACCTTTGACTGTGCCTTGTACAAATTTGTTATCTGCTGATTTGGGAAGTTTGCCTTTGGAGGTTACAACTGGGTTAATAATTGTAATCTTCCCTGTAAAAGTGGTTAATGTTGGTTTACCTTGTATTGAAGCAGAGTTTCGTGGTTTTCTACTCCTCTGAGTGGCTTTTGGTTTCCACTTTTTGGCTGTAATGAGGCCTTCACTAAGTCTTTTTCCTTTGCCCTTGCTGCCCTCTGGTTCTGAGGGTGTCACTGGTGTGTTGGCCTGTGACTGGGTCTCAAGTGGTATTAAATTTTCCTCCACTGAATCAAGCAGGAAAAAGAGGGCTTATGTCAGTTAATACTTCTTAAAAGGCTGGTTTTGCACATCTAAGAATGGCCTCTGGGCTTGTATATTATTAAAATATGCCCTTGTATTATGACAGTCTAATTAAATCAACAATTCCACGTCAAAAAAACAGCTTACTGATATGTGGTATACTGTTTGTATACCAATATCTTACAGAATACTTGTAATTAGCAAGTACAATCTGTCAAAGATGGTGTATTACAGGGCAATTGAGTTAACAATGTGCCCAAACACGCCTCAACTGTTGGTTTACCAGTATGAGCTGTCTTGATTCAGTTAAGAATTAAGACTGTATTAGTGGCATAAAAGTGTTTTTATATACAAAAAACACCAAAAATACTGCTCTTGTGGTTATCAGCCACGTGACAGATACTCTTTAAGATATGAGTATTTTTTAGAAAAATGACGCCTAAAAAGATAAAACAGGTGTCAATAAAATGGTAAAAAAGAGAAAAACTTACTTGTAATAAGTCCAAAAAGGTTTTAAAACACGTCCAGGCCCCCAAAATGTCAGGATGAGTCTATGTTGAAGTGGTAATAAAGCTATTTACAGCTAAAACTATGACTGTGACACGTGAAAAATGGTTAAAAATGCTTTTATAAGGTTTAAAGATGGATTAATTTAATAATCAAAGGGCTTTACTATAAGGAATATAGTGGTGGTGAGCACTGTTGAAAGCCCTGGGTGCAGCTTTACCTGTTGGGTTACAATAATAAAGACTACAATACTTTAAATTAAGAGTATACCTGATTATTACCCAAGAGTAAAACTTTTTTTGACAGTTTACTATGTAGGTTATTCAAGAGCAGGATGAGGAGACAAGTCTGGCTGTGAAAAGCCTCCTTTTTATCCTGAAATGGGGTGGAAAGGGTGCTAGACCTTTCCACATGGAGGAAGTGAAGTTTTTTCACCCTCCAGGACTGGCTTGTGATTTGCAAACAGCCTGTATGCCTTGTATTGGGCTCAGATGTGGTTTTGAAACCACATCTGGGCAGTTCTCACCAATACAGGGTGAAAACTTTCATCTGGGGACCTCACAGCTTGATTCTGATGTGTATGACGCGTAGAATGCTGTACAGAAACTGTATGGGACCCCAGTATTGACTGATTTGTGAGGTATTGAAGTATTAACATGCTTCTTTGTCTGTTTGACACCTCATAATCAGAGTACAACTGTATCCTGTCATAATACAGCTGTACTGGTCATATTGGGGGATTATAGCCTTCAAATCACTATAACTCTGTCAGTTTTTGAGATATCATGCTCAGAGTTGGCTCATTATATAGCCCTGTATGGGCTCTACACAATGATTCCCAATTTGGTATGGTTCTCATTAAATATGACAAAGTTATCCCATCTACAAGGTTTTGTACATAGGCGTGGTTTGGGCAAAAAGCTGTATTGAGCTTGTTTGCCTCATAACTTCTGTTATAGGTGAGATATGAAGAAGTGTATGGCACCATCAGATTGCCCTGATTGTGCTCTTTCCTCAAAGACCCCACTTCAAGTATCCCACACTAAAACTGTAGAAGTTAGATGAGAGGTGAATGTTTTGTTCACCTGTCACAGGGGCTCTTCGAAGTGAAGAGGGCCTGGCACTCAGTAAACTGGGACTCACTTATGGAGGGCTCAAAGATATGGTAAGAAGGAATACACTGAAGAGTTTTAAAGATAAATTGCTAAAAGAATAGATATAAGAAAAGCATCAACAAGAAATAAGAGTAAGAAATAGAAGAGCCAACCACAAACAAGTCCAAGTCCACTGTTTCAACCTGTCAGAACGGAAAGAGAAGGGTTAATAAGGATATGGCCACCCAACTCATACTGTACAGGCAAAGAGAGAAAAGGCAAAGACTAACTCAAAATTAAATAATTATAATACCCAACTATAAGGATAAGAATAATTATAAAATAATAAATAAACTAAATTAATTAACTGGGGAAAAGTCCCAAGGGGGAGAAAGAGGGGCTGGTATATGTGAGAATCACCAGCCCTGATCCAGAGGAAGAATTCTCATGAGAATAATTGATGATTGAATTGAGTCTGGACAATACAGGTCCTGTACAGCTGTACAGAACCTGTACAAGAGGTGTGGTGTATTTGAGTGATCATACAGTTCCATACTGGTGTATTGAAACTGTATTGGGTGAATCCAACCTGTACAGGTATTGACAGGCTGTATTGATGTACCAAGCTGTATGCATGTTTCAGAATGAAGATTGCTGAAACTGAATGCTGATGCAGATACTGGATTTGCTGATTTGGGGTGTTTGAGTGGGTGTATGAATGAATACCCTTACCCCTGATGGATGGTTGTTAGAGTATCCCCTTCTTGAAACTGGTGGGCTCCTGAACACCATAATACCCTGCCACTGTTGAGTGGCATCTCATTATCCCCACATTTTTTCAAAAAAATTTCTTTTTAATTTTCTTTTCCTCTTGACCATTATCCTGAAAATCCTTCATTACTCCTTCCCTGTCAAATTCAATTTATTCCCCCTTTTTCCAAGTTTGAGTAAGTATTCCACTTCAAAAATATGCATTTCTTGTCTTCTGATTCAATCAACCATGCCCTTGGGATGTGGCCTTGGGATATATCCCAGAATAAGGCCCACTGAGCTCTTGTGCTCAAAAAATGATGCCCAATTAGTATATGAAGTGTACTCATTGGGCAAGGCTTAATCCATTGAAAAATTGATAAAATTTCCTCCAAGGGGTCTTGTCCCCATTACCCATGGAAATGGCCTCAACAGCCCTCCAAAGTGTTTTTGGGCTGTGGCCTTTACCCCTGATGAATCTTGACATGTCTTTATTTTTATGGCCCTTTGGGCCTTTTTGGGTGCTCTGGTGAAAATGGCCATATTATGACTTTTTGGCCATATTTGGCCTTTTTAAGCCTTTGGGGTCCTATGGTCCGCGGTCCGTGGGGGTTAATGGAGGCCCCCAGGACCAAAATGGAGCCCCTGGGCCCAAATTTTCTGGGGACCCAGGGTGACCAAGGGGCCCAGAAATGGCCCAATCATAAAATTCACCATACATGGCCTGGACCCATTGATGGGGTCCAGGACCATCAAGATCCTGGCCTCCCCAAAGCTGCAGGGGAGGCCCTGGGTGATGAGTTCGGCCCCAAAGGGGTATGAACCTTCACCTTAGAGGCTTTGAGGGGGGGCATAATTGAGTTATGGCCCCATTTCCTTGAGGTCAAATTCTTTTTTCTTGATATGGAGTGGATTGATTCTGACGTCTTGAATCTTCTGCTTGCATATTCTTCAGTTATGAGTTCCAAACTGACTGAACTCACTGAATCTTCTCCTTCTGCACTGCCACCGTCTGTTCTTCATGGTTCTGGCGTCTTCAGTCGATTGTCCTCCCTTTCCATGGCGTCTTCTGGCCATTTTGATCCCTCCCAAACATATGATGGGTTCAGAGCAGTTGAAGTTCTTGATCCTGCCTGTACTGAGTGTTTGGCCAAGGGAAAGGATTGCTTTCAACATTACTCTCCTCAATCATCAAAATGCCACTTTTGCTTTGTTGGGAAGAAGCCATGCCGCCGTACCGGATTGACTTTGTCCCAGGTCAGGAGACACTTATGGAGCAGGAAAGATGGGCCTTATGGGCAGGAATTCCCCATTCTTGAGGAGCCTACCCCTGATGCAACTTCTGGATTTTCTCAATGTGAGTGATTTGCATATTTTGATTGAATTGGTGCTGATATCTTGATGTAGTGACTGGTTCCAGGCAGAGGGATGTGGCCAGATGGACTAATGTTGGAGGGTCCATTCCAATCGGTGGTAGGCCCATCCACTGAAGCTCAGAAATCCCAATTTCAAGGACCAATGCTGATGGAGTGGTGAAAGTAGTGAAGAAACTAAGAAGAATTGTTGATTCTCCAACAGATCCAGATGCTGAAGGAAGTGATGAGTTGGATGGTGAAGAAGTTCAAGTTATTCCTCATTAAATTGGCCATCCATCCAGCAATTTCTCTTCTAAACCTCTTGCCAACACCAGATTCCAAAGTCAAGTCATTCCCAGCACTCCAAGAACCTTCCAACCAATGCTTGCTTCCATTCCTACAACCCTTCCTCCTCCTTCACCAACTACTTCCCACACCACCAGGCCTGCCTTGAATCCAGCAGTAAGACCATCACCAGTTCAACAGTCCAGGAACTCACCCATAAACACCTCCCGTCAACTCCAACCTGTGGCCAGCTCCAGCAGAAGAAAAGGTGGATTGTCCCCTTTTCCGTTTCCTGCCGCTCAAGTTTTTCAAAGAAGAGAACGTTGGCCTGTCTGGGTTACCAGAGAAGATCCCAACCCGGCTAGTGAAAGTCAAGATGCTGTGGCCAGATTGTTCAGGGGGGTTGATAGAAATAGCAGAGAGGTGATTATGTATGCCAATGACAGGACTATTCCAGGTACTGCTTCTGAAGAGATGGCTGCAAAATTTGCCTGGTATGAAGATGAGTTGATAAATGACTTCCAGAGAACTTTTGATGATTTGGGTAGAGATAACTAGTTTTCCTTTACCTTGTTTGTGTTTGGTTTGCCTTCTATCCCCACTCTTATAAATACTAAAAAATGAAAAAATAATGGAACCTCCCCATACATGATTTGGGAGGGGATGCTGCTGCTTTAAAGAAATAAAAGAAAGAAAATTATACAAGTAATTAAAAAGAGAAAAATAAAAGAATAAGAGAAAATGAGAGTAAAGAAAGAAATAAAGAAAAATCCTGATGGTTGGTCCTTCTTGTGGTGAGTTGCTTGATTCTGGCCAAGAAGTGTCTTAAAAATGAAAACCAAGCATTTGATGCTCACAGAGTGGCAAAGGGGATGTTTTACAAGAAGTAGAACCCTCAGGGATGCATACCAGGAGATGGAACTTACTTTCATAACTTCCACTCCCCACCAAGCACCATAAAATTGAAAAAGATTGCCATAAATGACTTCTGAGATGAATTGCCATAAATGACTTCTGAAAAGAATTGCCGTAAATGACTTGAAGTAATGAATGTCTTGAATTATGATGATTGGCATAAGCTGAAATGATAAATGAAAGAAAGAAAGGAATATTTGGCCATATCTTGATACGGTCCAAATCCGAGGGTATTGGTGTTTTATGCTTCCTGAACCTGTCCAAAGAATTGACAAGTGCTCACAAAGTGGCCAAGGTGATGCTTACAACAACATATGGGTAGAATACCCCCTTAAAGGTGCATGCCAGGAGAGGAACCTACTTTCATAACTTCTTCTCCCCACCAAGCACCATAAATCAAACTCTTGAGGTATTTGGACCAGGCTTGTCTGGATACAATGAATGAAAGTCCTTGACAAGATTTGGTGAGTTGGTAAGGTTTGAAGCTGGTTCCCAAGTGGTTCTTTCTGGGTCTTCACTGAATCCTTTCCACTCTACAAGATACCATAATTTACCTCTTTTGAGTTTTGGGTCCAGAACCTATGCCACTTCCCATTCTTCTTGCTGCTCCACTAAAACTGGTGGTGACGGTAATTGATGAGGATTTGGGATAGTTGAATGCTTGACTGGTTCTAATAAGGACACATGGAATACAGGGTGAACTGTCTTCCATTGCTGAGGCAACTTGAGGTGATATGCATGGCTGCCAATCTTCTTCAGAACTTCAAAAGGTCCCAACCATCTTTCTGATAATTTCTTGGTGGGTCTTGTTGTCTTTATGTTCTTGGAAGCTAGCCATACTTTGTCCCCAGGTTGGAAATTAGGTGGAATTTCTCTATTTCTATCTGCATACTTTTTGAATCTCCTTATTGCTGACTCTAATTCTTCTTTGACAACTTGCTGTACTGATTGGAGTTTTGTTGATAACTTTCCAGCAGGTGAGTCTTGAGAAATATGGATTGAGTAAAAGCTGGGATTTCTTCCATAAATGGTGAAAAAAGGTGATTGCTTGGTTGATGAGTGTTCTGCATTATTATAGGCAAATTCAGCCAGAGGGAGCCAGGTGTACCAGTCATCTTGATGATAGCTGACATACATCCAAAGGTACTGTTCTAGTATCTGATTTACCCTCTCTGTCTGTCCATCTGTTTCAGGGTGAAAGGCAGTTGAAATATCTCTTGATATCTTGAGCTGCTGATACAATTGAGTCCAAAATGATGAAACAAATAAGGATCCTCTATCACTGACAATACTGACTGGAAGTCCATTCTTGAGTAATACATGACTAATGAAGATTTGAGCTAAATCCAGAGCAGTGATTGTGCCATAAGTTGGAATGAAGATTTCCATTTTTGAGAATCTGTCCACAACTACTAAAATTGAATCAAAGTTGTTTGACAGTGGCAATTGAGTGATGAAGTCCATTGATAATAAATTCCAAGGACCAGACGGAATTGAAAGAGGCTTGAGTAATCCAAACTTCTTGTGATGAATGTTCTTGTTTCTTGAACATCGCTGACATGAGGACACATAGTCCTTGATGAATTGATTCATGCCAGCCCAATAAAAATCCCTCTTGATGAGCTTGAGGGTCTTCTCTTGGCCAGGATGGCCAGCCAATGGTGAGTCATGACGCCTTTGAAGAATATTGAGTTGAAGTTCTTCATTGCTTGGGATTACCACTCTATCTTTGAATAATAATAACTTGGCTTGAGGTTCAAGAGAATAATCTGGAGCTGATTCACCTCTTGCTAGTTGCTTGAGTATTTCTTTATAGTCTTTGTCTTGCCATACTTCTTCTTGAATCTTGTCCACTAAATCTGAGAAAGTTTCCACTTTGATTGAGAAGAATCTTGACTCTTGAATTCCATCTTGCTTAAGTACTTCATGAAATTTTTGAGGATTCTTGCTGATGAAGTCCACCCCCCTCTCTGGGTACACGTCGTCCCAACGTGACAAGGCATCTGGTAAAGTGGCCAGCCTGCCTGGGCAGTAAGTAATAGTGAAATGAAATTCTGAGAGAAATTCAGCCCAAAGGGCCTGACAACAAGTAAGAACTTTGGAAGACATGAAATACTGCAAGGAAGAGTGGTCTGTCAATACCTCAAAAGGATTGGAAAGAGAAAGAAGAAATGCCCTCCAGCACTTGAGAGCCCAAACTATGCCAAGGAGTTCCTTGTCATGAATCTCATAGTTGAGTTCAGCTGGTAAGAGCTTGCGACTATCAAATGCAATGGGATGCTTTCCAAAGTCATTCACCTGACTCAGTACAGCGCCCAATGCATAATCAGAAGCATCAGTCTCTACAATAGTAGGTAGAGATGGATTGAAATGGGATAAGATAGGAGCAGAGGTGAAAGCTTCTTTGAGTGCTTGAAACTGACTAAGAGCTTCCTCATTGAAGATGAAAGGGGAATCTTTTTTGAGAAGGGAAGTGAGAGAAGTGATTTTTTTGGAATAATTTTTAATGAAACAACGATAAAAATTGGCAAAGCCAAGAAAGGATTGAAGAGCCTTGATGTTTTTGGGCTGATGCCAATTGAGGATTTGCTGAACTTTTGAAGAATCCATTTTGAGGCCATCACTTGAAACAACATAGCCCAAGTATTCCACACTTGAGGCATGGAATACACACTTGGAGGCTTTGGCAAACAGATTATTGTCCCTCAGTCTTTGGAGGACAGAGTCCACATGTTTGACATGTTCCTCCTCAGAACTGGAAAAGACCATAATATCATCTAAATAGACCACAACAAACACATCCAAAAAATCTGCAAATTTATCATCTACTAGATTTTGGAAAGAAGCAGGAGCATTGGTCAAACCAAATACTCATAACTACCATATTTGGTTCTAAAGGCAGTTAAGTGCTCATCCCCCTCTTTGATCCTCAGAAGGTTATATGCACCACGCAAGTCTATCTTGGAGAGAATAGTGGAACCGTTGAATACGGTAAGGAGCTGGTTCATAGGAGGAACAGGGTATCTGTTTTTCCTAGTGACAGAATTGAGTTTGTGGTAGTCAACACACAAATGGAGACCTCCATCCTTTTTCTTGACAAAAAGGACAGGTGCTCCTGTTGAAGAGGAGCTTGGTCTAATGAAACCTTTCTCTACATTCTCTGAAATGTAGGCCCACAGTGTTTCTGACTCTTGATTTGATAATGAGTAGATAACACCAATTGGAGGTAGAAGACCCTCCAATTTGATATGGTGATCACAGGCGCAGTGTGGAGGAAGTTTCTCTGCTTTTACCTTGGAGAATACATCCAAATATTGGTGATAAGCAGGAGGAACAACCTTCAACACAGTTTCAATTTCCTCTGGCTCTTCCTCCTCATCCCACTGCTCCTCCAGGGATGCATGAAAAGATAAGGGAGGAAGGTCCATATCCCCTTGAAAGAGTTGAAGTGAAGATATGGCAACATCTTCTCCAACATCCTTTATCTCTTTGAAGACTTCATCTCTTAATGGAAGTAATGACTGAGAGGGAATAATGGAAGGGATATGGACATAAGAAGGAAGGGAAGGTGTCTTAAGTTCACCAACCAGAGCAACACTGTTGACAGCAGTGGCTAAGTCATTACTAGTAGAAGGAATAATACCACTAGAATCCTTATGACTAGAATCATAGGTGATCAATCCATTTTTCCAATCAATAATGGGATTAAAATGGTAAAGGAAATCATAGCCCAATATCAGGTCTTCTCCCTTGGGTGAATCTATGATAAAGAAGTCCCATTCAAAGCTTGGGAAGGAAGGCAAGTCAACTACCCACTTGGTATAATGGGTGATGAACAAGGCAGGGGATTCATTAGAATCCAAAATTAAAAGAGGAATCTTTTCAGGGAGCTCTGACAGAGTCAATGAGTACTTGAGAAAAAAATTATTTGCAATAAAAGAGTTTGTAGCACCAGAATCAATGAGAATACTATAAAAAATATCAGAGACAGAAGAGAAAATATGAAATTTTAAAGATTTCTTGACACTAGTATTCAGAGTGCACAATTGTGCTCTTGAAGGAAATAAGTGAGAACCATTGAACACATCATGATTCCCACTCAGGCTTTTCCCTGCTTGCTAGGGAAGCCTCTTGATGATGACCCAGGCTTGTTCTGAGGTCTCTTGAAGCATTTTTCAATTGGGTGCTTTCCACCACAATAAGTACACAACCCCTCTTTAATCCTCCTCTCCTTTTCAGAACCGATTAATTTATTGTCCTTATTGAGGAGAGCAGCATGGGGCTTGTCCTTTGAAGCTTGAAATTGCTTGCCCTTCTTGTTCTTCTTCTGGTGAGACCTCTTTGAAGATGAGTTTTGAGGAGGCCTAGATTGATTGGATCCAATGACTGGAGGCTTCTTCTCTTGATTGCCACCCTTTTATTTTTGCCTCTCATGATATCTTGTGTCTAATTCTAAGGTGACATCCATAAGTTCTTGAAGAGTATCAAAAGTTCCAGGGTGAGAAGCCAACTGATCCAATAATCTTGATGCCAATCCTCTTCTGTAAACATGGATATAAGCTCTTTCCCCCCAATCTCCAATTCTTTACATTAAGCTTCTGAAATCTGAAATGTACAAGGAAACATGACCACTTTCCTTCATCCTCAACTTGTCCAACTCTTGTTCAGCTTTCCTGACTTCATTGGGGTCACCAAACAGAGTGAATAATTGAGATTCAAATATGGCCAATTATTGAGGAGGTAGGAAGGGTCTTCATTGGAAATATTTGAGAGATAGGGTTCAATCCACTTTCCAGCTCTACCAGTGAGAAAAGAAGTTGAGTAAAGAACTTTATTCCTGTCAGAGAAGAAATTTGCTGGATCATTATGGAAGATTAATTGACAGGATTGGATAAATCCTCTCAATTTATGAGCTTGAGTACCATCAAAAGAATCAGGTGCCTTCATGGATGGAGTCTTGAAAGCAGGGGCTTTGGAATTGTCCCTGGGAGCAACTGCATGAGTGAGTTGCCCCATGAATTGAGTCATCTACTCCATCATCTTGAGGAGACTTGGATCAGTTTGAGAGACAAGAGGTTGACTAGAAAGGGCTAGATTAGAACCCTGAGGAACCTCTGGAGCATTTGCCAAGGCATCTGCCACTTCAGTTTCCCCAGAATCTTCTTCTTCCACAGACTCTTCCCCCTCTTCATCTTCAACTTCCCCTTGTCTTGCTCTTGCACCTTCAGACATGCCAGGGTAGCCACCCAAAAGTCCAGAGAAAGATCTTGATCTTCTAAATTTCATTCCACCTCTTCTTGAGGGTGCTGCTCCTTCCATTGGTGGTCCTCTGTCCAAATTTGCACTCAGTTGATGAACTTATGGTGTGCGGTCAAGAGGAGCCCTTGCTGTAGGAGTGAGAACAGCTTGAATTCTTTGGGATCTAGTATTTTTGGCTGGGGGACTATGCTTAACTGGCATTTTGAATAAAATGAAATAAAACTTGATGATACTTTGAATAAAATAAGGCTTGACCAAAACAATCAAATGAGAATCTTGATGAACTTGAGAAATCAATCAATAGTCTTGAAGTGAATCAATATGAATAAATCTTGAAGAGTGAAGATGACAAAGTCAAATTCTTATGAATAATCAATTTCAATCAATAAGTCAAATCAAGTCAATTCAAAATCAAATCAATTAAGCCTTGAGGAATTCAATCAATATCTTCAAAAATCAATTCAATTTCCTTGAGGAATCAAATTCAAATCAATAAATAAAATAAAATCTTGAGGATAAATCAGCTATCTTGAGGAATCAAATCAAATCAATCAATCAAATCAATCAAAGTCTTGAGGTGAAATCAATTTCTTGAAGAATCAATCAATAAATTTGAGAAATTTCAAAACCAAAATCACTGAATACCCCAAATCAATAAAATCCCTGAATGATGAACCAATTAACCCAAATAATTCCACTCAAATAACCTGATAAAAACCTGAATTCAGACAAAAAGAGAAATGAGAATGATAAAGAATAAAGTGAAATGGTCAGCAGAATTTTTGAAATGAGAAAAAGAATCAATTTTCATTTGAATAAAATGAATGAGATGAAAATTGATGAGAGAGAAAAAATCAAAAAAATCATAAAAATCATAAAATCATGAAAAGCTCATAATTGAAGAATGAGAGAAATGAATAAAATGAATGAAAGGAAGAATCAAATATGAGTTAATTAAATTAATGTCACAGGGGCTCTTCGAAGTGAAGAGGGCCTGGAACTCAGTAAACTGGGACTCACTTATGGAGGGCTCAAAGATATGGTAAGAAGGAAGACACTGAAGAGTGTTAAAGATAAATTGCTAAAATAATAAATATAAGAAAAGCAGCAACAAGAACTAAGAGTAAGAAATAGAAGAGCCAACCACAAACAAGTCCAAGTCCACTGTTTCAACCTGTCAGAATGGAAAGAGAAGGGTTAATAAGGATATGGCCACCCAACTCATACTGTACAGGCAAAGAGAGAAAAGGCAAAGACTAACTTAAAATTAAATAATTATAAGGATAAGAATAATTATAAAATAATAAATAAACTAAATTAATTAACTGGGGAAAAGTCCCCAGGGGGGAGAAAGAGGGGCTGGTATATGTGAGAATCACCAGCCCTGATCCAGAGGAAGAATTCTCATGAGAAGAATTGATGATTGAATTGCGTCTGGCCAATACAGGTCCTGTACAGCTGTACAGACCCTGTACAAGAGGTGTGGTGTATTTGATTGATCATACAGTTCCATACTGGTGTATTGAAACTGTATTGGGTGAATCCAACCTGTACAGATATTGACAGGCTGTATTGATGTACCAAGCTGTATGCATGTTTCAGAATGAAGATTGCTAAAGCTGAATGCTGATGCAGATACTGAATTTGCTGACTTAGGGTGTTTGAGTGGGTGTATGAATGAATACCCTTACCCGTGATGGATGGTTGTTACAGTCACCCTTATTTGGCCTGAATTTGACCATAACTCAAGGGATACTGGTGCTAGCTCAGTTTGGCTGGTACCATTGGATAGCCCTGACTTAGAGCTTCATTTGTATTACCCATTTGATGGGGTTAAGCCTCTCCTTCTAGATTTTAGATGAGAGGTGAAAATTAAGGTTTATGCTCAGCAGTAACTTTGAGAAGGAATAACTTTGTTATTTCTTGTCCTATGGTGATAGGACTTAGGCTTTCAGAAAGAGGTGGGTTTCCTCTTTCTTTTGATACCTTTTGAGCTTATTTGGCTCAGCTCCATGTTTTGGTGGTATCTTGGCTATACCATTGGTTTATGGCATTTTGGCTGTCATGCTTGTGCTCTGGTTTTGAGTCACAGGCTGACATACCCTCCCTCTAAAAAAGGCTCATCATTGATGAGACTGTTCAGTCCTCCTAGAGGCCCTGAATTTCCTCACATGAAGGTTCCCATCTGGTATGGCATCCTCTGCCAACCATTTGTCTTTATCAGCTGTATGGTGCTTGAATCTGACTAAGTATTGTCTTTGATCCTTCCCATTAAGTCTGCTCTTCCTGGCCCTGATGATTTTACTCACAGGTTCTGGGGAGTCCTACACTTCCACTATATCAGGTGGTGTGGGGTTCTTTTTCCTGGAGGGGAATTTGTCCTCCTCCGTTTGGAAGTATGGCTTGACTAAACTTACTGGGAAGACTGGGTGCTTCCTGGAAAATTCCTCTGTAAGTTTGACTTCCACTGCATTCTTTCCTATCAACCTAATGATAGTGAAAGGCCCCAGAAATGAGTCCCTCATCTTCTTGGGTCCTTTAAGATTATTAAAGTTCAGTGTAGACACTAGCATTTGGTCCCCTTCTTTAAAGTCAGGTTCCATGTGTGTCTTGTCCCACCTCTGTTTATTATATTATTTCTCCTCAGCTATGCATTTGACAGCTGTGTCACAAGCCTTTTTCCACATATCATGGAGGTCTTTGGCTGTGGGGTGGATGGTTAGAAGATTCTTCTTCAAGTGATCCACAGGCAACCGGGGATTCCACCCTTTCTCTACCACTGCAGGTGTTTTTCCTGTTGTAGAGTGCTGACTTGTATTATAAGCCAGCTGGACAGCTGGTAGAAGGCTAACCCAGTCATGGTTGTATCCTTCATGGTCCTTGTATTCCATGCCAGAGGCACAGAACCTTCTAAGGATGTCTTCCATAGTCTGGATCATCCTCTCAGCTAGGCCATCTGTTTGGGTATGGTAAGCTGTTGAAAAAGCAAAGTTGGTGCCAAGCATGTCATACAGGTTGGTCCAAGCTTCAGATGTGAATTTTGGGTCCCTATCACTAATAATGATTTTAGGGACTCAACAGGTAGATATGATGTTATTGCAAAATAACATGGAAGTATCCATGGCTGTTTCCTCTTTGTGGCATTGTAGACACCTCATGCTCTTGCTGAACCTATCAACTATGATCAAGCAGGCATTGTAGTTTTCTTTGCCTCCTGGGACAAGTCCTGTAACCCAGTCCATGTTGATGGTTTCCCATGGGTGTTTGGGTTCTTCTATATGTTGAAGTAACCCATGCACCTTCCCATGTTTCCTATTTTCCTTTTGGCATCTCTCACAAGTGTTGATGTATTCACTCAACTCCTGTTCCCACTTGGGCCACCAAGCTGTGCTTGCTACCCTCTCCTTGGTCCTGTCTTCACTCATGTGTCCCATATAGGGGCAGTCATGGCATTCCTGCAGGATCAGGGAGATGTGGTCCCTGTCTACCACTGTGAGTGCACTTGTGTGTTTTTCTCTGTGGTAGAGCAGGCCATCTATAAGGAAAAACTTGTTATCCTTATAGGCCCTAACCAGGGTTCTTCCAGCTGGGATTCCAGTTCTGGACTCCTGTACTTTTGTTGAAGGAGCTGTAGTAATATGCCACACTGTTTGTGCTTGGCATAAGACTTCAGTACTGCACTGAAAAATTCCTTGTGTAGTTCTGAGGAGCTTATTCCTAGTATGGGAGTTTCTGTTCCTTCTGAATCAGTGTTCCCACTGTCAAGGGTGCCACTTTCTGGTGCCCATTATTTACAAAATGAAAAGGGCCAGACAGCCTCAAAAGACAACTTGAAGACTCAACATCTGAAGAAGAATCACCTAGTATAGTTTACAAGCCAATTGGTAATAATGAAGAAACCTTCCAGATTTTGGTGAATGGAAATGAGCAAATACATGGAAACCCTTTCAAAACTAAACCCCAAAAGAAGAAAGTCATATTTAGTGAACATCATTTGCTTTCGGATGAAGGAATTATAAATGAAATAGAAAAAGACTTCAAAAATGGAAAAAGAGACAAAAATTTGAAAGAAAAATACCATATGAGCTGCTTAGACAAACCATTGAACAACCAAGAAGAACCCTATTAATGGCAAATGGAAAACCCTTAATTAATTCAGAGACCTTCCAATAAAGATGAAGAAACAAAATTAAACCTAGAAAATGAATACAACTACCTTCACTTGCCCTATATTACCTTTGAAGACATTTATGGGGATGAAGCTCAAGAAAGTTTATGTGAAGATAAATATCTATGTCAACTTCCAGGAGCAAACTTGAACAAAATACAATTCCTAGAGCTATTAGCTGAAGAAGGAATTAAAGGAAACCTCTCAAATAAATTCTGTGATAAAACATTTTCAATTGGAGTTTTACCAAGAAGAGGACTCTACTTCAATCAAATTTGGGCCCAATGATACCTTGGATTGAATGGATCAAAATACCAGACTGAAAGACTGAAATGGGTTGGAGATAGATATATATTCGTTGATGAACACTTATGGTGGTCAGAATTCTCATCAGAACCAGAAATTTGAGAAAGAAGTAACTTTGTGGAAGCCCTCAAAGACCTTATTTTGGCCAGGTTCTCAACAGACACTCACCTTTCCCACTTGGGGGAGTTCAACTCTAAATAAAATAAATAAAATCAAGATTTTTTCTTTAAAAATGTATCAGTATCATCCATAAAATGTATCATGAGTTTCTTTTTTTATTCAATTTTTCTCTCAGAGGGCAGTGACTTCCTGCCTTAACAAAGAAGCAACTTATCAATAAAGTAATTCTTAAAGAAACAAAAACAAAAAAAAACTTATATTAAAGCTATTAATCACCTCCACAATGCACAAGTCACCAGTTTTTGGATCCTAAGGGGAAGAATTAATAAAAGAAGACCAAATTCTTAATTAATATCCAATTTGAGGAGCAGAAGGTGAAGATATCAATAAAGAAAGTCTTTGGCACTTTAAAGATACTCAATTCATATCAAAAAAAGAAAACCAAAAATCACTAGGTAGTGACCTCCTGCCTTATAAAAGAGGAAAATCATTTCTTAGAAACCAAAATCACCATTTTTATTCACCAAAACCCAATCATCATAAGGCAGTGACCTTCTGCCTTATCAAAGAGGAATATCAACTCTCATCAGCTCAAATCAATAATTCCACTCACCAAGAAGAAAAAAACTAACCATAAGAGCACCAGGCAGTGACCTCCTGCCTTATGAAAGAGGAAAATAATTTCTTATCAAACAAAATAACCAATTTCACTCACCCAAAATCAAGCATCACTAGGCAGTGACCTCCTGCCTTATCAAAGAGGAATAACCGAATTCTTGCTCAAAATTATCATCCAAAATACATTAAGCCTACGCTAAAACTATTCTTATAAATAAAATTGATAGAATTTTCAAATCTTATTACCTTTTGACACTTTCAAACCCACAAAATTCTACAAAATGGAGACATGGCCATTACTTGAAGAAAATACCTGTTCAATGGAAAAAGATATCAGCTGGATAGAAGAAAAAGAATCCTGGGCCAATTTCAATAATCCACAAGAATTAAATGAGAATCCTGAATGGTTCTTGAAAAAAAAACCAGAACCCCCCCTGATATTTCCATAATAGTCCTGCCATATATTGAGTTTGAGGACATCTTTGCAAAGGGAAGTTCACCATCAAAAACTATCATACCTCATCCATGAAAAGAATTACCTGGATTTAACCTTACAAAGTATGAATTCTTGGAGTTACTAACCTAGGATGGAATTGAAGGAAACCTTGGAAACCAATACTGGGATGAAAGTTTTTACATGGATGAACACTTCAGGTAATGATTATTTTGGAGGACCTGGGAATGCAAAGACTGGTTCAAGCTCCAAAATTTTGAAATTGAAAATGGAACAATCAGCAAGCTTTTAGGAAATTATATGGTCAAAAATGCCATATGGGAATGTCATTGGGAAGAAGCATTTATACCAGAAATCCTTAGAATGAAAAATGCTGCAGGTAAGATGAATACAGAATATTGGAATTTCTTCTACCAGGAATACCTCTTTAAAACTCTCAAAAGAGAGAAGTTGGGGTGAGGAAGATTTATTAAACAAGAATGAGTGAAGGAAATTGTAAGGTGTGGATATGAAACTTTGATTAAAAATCAAGTACTTTTCCTGTCCTCAAAATTTGTATAAGGTAAAAATCAATTAAAAATAGTAAGAAATATTATTTTTAAGAGAAAACACACCAATTTTATTGTTCATAGCTTTTTTAGTATAAAACAATAATATTATAAAGATTTATTGTTTTACCAACAATAAAAATATATCCAAAAATACTATACAAGAGATATTTAAGGCTACAAAAGAAATTTCTTCAAGAGCAATTTGAATTGGAATTAATTGAGAAAAGAACTTCAAGCAATTAATTAAAGAAAAAAGTCTTTAAGAAGAATATTAAAGAGAAAACATGCCCAAAAATGACCAGAGTGAATATGGAAACTAAGTGACAAAGTTTACAGTAATGAAAGATGCTTTAATTCACTTTTGGGGTGGTTCAGGGGTAAAAATTATTATAAAAGTTACAAACAATGATTATAATAATTTTTTCATGTGGTTAAAAGGTTGAAAATGATTTAAAACAGGTGGTTGGAATCTTTTATTGATTGGTTTTGACAAGGTTCAAACTAATTATAAAAGGAAAAGATTCCAACATGAAGAGAAAAGTGGGGCAAAGAAGACATTCTTTTATAGCCATCAATTTTCTTACTCCAAAAGTAAAATTTACTCTTGTCAGTCGTGAAAAACCGTCTGACAACAGAAAAGCCAATTATGGCATCAATGAACCCTGTTTTAGACCAAAAAAAGAGCTGGTTTAAGCCATTGTTAGCCATCTTAGACCCTTAAATCAGCCATTACAATAGCAATACCTGGTCTAGATCCTTCAAAACACGTCAGAATGTGCGTAAGAGGCGTAAAAACCATTTAAAGCTGTTTTTACTATGATTTTTTTATCTCAAGGGTAGTTTGACCCTCTTGGCAACAGCTAAAACTACCCCAGTTGGTATCAAAACCTCATCATCAATTGGTTCCACAGACCCTGTAACTCAATGCCAGGCCAAAAGTGATGAATGTTTGCGTGAATTTTGACACCACACGCCTGTCAGCAAGGATTTTGGCGGTCTAGCTCCCCCTTAGAGCTGGAGTTCCTTTTCCCCCCCAAATTTAATCTTGCCTTTAATTCCTCATCAGGTATTATACTTATAATTTACATATCTAATTCAATTAAGTTGTACAGTTCAATACAGTAATGATTGATACCTCATATGTGAATAAAAGCTCACTTATGTAATACATGCGCACATTTTTACATTTCAATTGAATTCAATTGAAACTACTTCAATTCCTCATATCTTCTAAAATATACACAACACCTCAATTTTAACACAAATTTTGGTGATTAACACTACATGTGATTTTAATTAAATTAAAGTTTTGAGTATTTTCAATTTTCATACAGAAAATACTCAAAACTTAATTTAAGCTTATTTAGAGTTGAGTTACAAAATTTTCACTCAGAGGTGACCCCACCTGAGTTTTTATGAGAAGTCCAATGGTGAAATAATTTTTATATGTTTACTTATTTGATAAGAAGTGATAATAATTTTTATTTAACTTTTTTACAATTTTGTTAAAAATTCATTTTTACTTAATTTTTTCAATTATAAATGTAATTTTATAATTTCATAATTTAATGTAATTTTATTATTAAATTTTAATTAAATTTTGAATTTCAAATATAATTTTGTATTTATATTTTGATTTTTATTTGAATAATATAAATAAATTTATTTTATTTATATTTATATGTTAATTTTGTATTTGTGGTCTTTTGGGTATATGAAATTACCTCTAAGGCTCACATTCCCTCCCCCTAAAAAAAGAATATTACTTTGTAATATTGTTATTTCTAGTGTGTCTGAGCCTTCTGACAAGTTTAGTAGCTTCAGGTATTTATTTTCCTCTTGTTCTGTCTTCAGACAGATATCCTGAGAAGGGGCTGTCATGGCATTCTTTTTAGTACAAGATTGATTAATGACCTGTCCACAACTGTCATGACACATGTGTGCTTGGTCCTGTGATAAATCATACCATCCAGCAGTTGAAATCTTCCTTCATCATAAGATCCTTTCCATACTTTATACAAGGAATGTATTAGAGAGTTGTCTTTACAGTCTTTCTTTGCTAATTGGCATAAGATGCTGCAATTCCTATCTTGAATGTAACTATTTCTGACCTCTTCAAAGAAGGTGGTTTTCAAGTCTGTAACACTTATTCCTCCTATAGGGATTTGGTTTTCATAAGTTATGCATCTTGAACTTTTGAAAAATCAAGTTGATCATTGCTCAATTGTGGCAAGTGGGAATAAGATTCCATGATGTCAAAAGTGGCATTGATATTTTCTATATCTTTTGAAGATTCAGAAAATACGGATGACGTATCATCTGAATTGTCTTCAATTATGTCATCTTTTTCAATATCAGGTTCCTTTTTAATATTAATTTCATTGATTTTCACCCTTTTTGGACATGTATTAGCTAAATGAGTAGTGCTTTGGCAAATATGGCACTTTCTGACTGTATCTGCAGATTTATACCTAACATTATTAGAATTTTCTTCAGGTTTTTTGTCCACAGAATCTTTCCAAGGTGTATTAAACCTTGTTTTGACATTCACCATACTAGAACCAATTTTGGTTCTGGTGGTTACTTCTTCCAATATATTGATAATATCCTCTGCTGAAGATT
Organism: Austropuccinia psidii; assembly: GCA_023105745.1. Taxonomy (NCBI): domain Eukaryota; kingdom Fungi; phylum Basidiomycota; class Pucciniomycetes; order Pucciniales; family Sphaerophragmiaceae; genus Austropuccinia; species Austropuccinia psidii. The sequence goes on from JALGQZ010000018.1 coordinate 8,080,669, forward strand.
GTTCAGTAGTCCTGCTTTTGATAGCATGCTCTAAGTCACCTCCACATTGTCTCAGAATTTTTCTATGGATCATAAATTCTGACATTTCAGGATATAATGCTGTTAATATGTCTTTTTGTTGGCAAAACCATGGTAAAGCTTTGTCTTTATCAGCATTAAATTTGGCAGATTCAAAGGCTGTTTCAACTTTAAACCTCCAAGCATCATTTGCCCATTTGTTAATTATTTGTGTTTTCCACCAAGTCCAACTCTGGTGTCCATGTGCTTGTCTTATTTTGATGTACAATCTGTGAGCTGATTTGGTAAACAAGGTGTTAAATCTGGCTGTTACCAATCTGTCTGTTAATTCAAAATCCTCTTTGATCATGTCAATACCTCTAATGAATTCCATATGGTCATACTCTCCTTCACCACTGAAGTGAGGCCACTCTTTAAGTTTTGGAACTTCTTTCAAGAGTGCTTGGCCCATTGATGGTTCTAAGTTATGAAAAGAAGTAGAAAATTCATTTTTTCACTGTGAATTTTCAATATCCAATACTTGTGGATTTGGAATTCCTGCATCTTCATTTTGATTCAGAGGTGTAGACATTCTTTGTAAAGCATTTAGCAGTTTGTCAATATCATCCATTTTACTATTGTTAAACCTTTGTGAATTTCTTAATTCATGTTGTAAGCTTTGTATAGAGGCTATTAAATTCTTTTTATGATCATCCTCTCTATATTTCAGCTCATTCCATAATTCTGTTTGTTTAGTATTATCAGATATAACTTCATTAAACTTTATTGTTAATCTTGATAGTTCCTCTCTTGAGTTATCAAAATTTGTTTTCAGGGCAACTGTATTTGTCTTTACTTCAGCAAATGATTTTGAAATATCATCAAGAGCTTTTTTATTATCTTCTTTGATAGTGCTTATGACTTGTTTGATTCTTGTTTCAATTATGTCATCAATATTGAATTTTGAATATTTGTCTGTTAATTCTTTAATAATGGCAGATTGTTCATTTATCTTAATGCCAAAAGAATTATCATTATTGGAAGTTTTGATTGTTCTTAAAACTCTTTCAAAGCATTTAAGTGTATCATTTATTTGGCTCAGACTCAAGTGATTTGTCTTGTGATTGTCACAAATTGATGTATTTTTATCAGAAAGATGACTTTTTACGTCAGAAATAGCTTTATACAACTCTGGAATACAATCAAAAGTATCAGAAATTATTTTTGATATTTTAATCTGGATTCCTCCTTCTTTTGTAATTCAATCATCGTTCTGGCCATCTGAAATACATTTTCCATGGCATCCTGTCAAATCTTTGGGATTCTGTACCCCTGGCTGTAAGGTTTTGGGGCTGATGCCTTCCCTTTGCCCTTGTTTGGAGTTTGTGGACACTTTTTCACGTTGAAATTGCTGCTGCTGGCCACTGGGGCTGTTTTTGGAACTGGTTTGGGTGGTGGAGGGTTGTTTTTCCTCCATTCTAGTGTCAAAAGCATCATGTTTTTCTTCTCCATCAATGGATGCCATCCATTGAGCAATTTGCAAGTATTGGGATGGCCCAGGAATTTTCTCACAGTCAGGTAAGAATTCATGCAATTCTTCCACAGGTCTGCAAGGATCTGGTACTCCTTGAACTGAAGTGCATTGTTGTATGCACTGTGGCTGGCTTTGTATATGTCCACTGAGGCTTGTTGTGGCGGTGTCAGCTCTTTTTGAAGGTAAAATGGTATTGTCAGCTTCAGAATGACCCATTTCAGTTGTTTGGAAGTCATCAACTGACCCTTTCCCTTCTGTACCTGATTGGCCTCTGCCATAATCACATCTATTACCTTTCTGGGAGCTGCTTGAGGGGTTATAGCTGACTCCTGATCTGGTTGAAGGCATAATTATGGTTAAAAAGGCTTAAAATAGTAATTTTACGTCAAAAAACTTACTATTGGCCAAATCTTTGGCTTTCTGAAGAGTATTACTTATTTCCAAGTTGACTAATTTAGAAGAAATTTCCTCTGGTTGAATCTTCTGAGTGACAATAATAGTACCATTATGATCAGAATTAACAGTACTGGCAGGGATAATACTGGTTACTGTTGAGGCTGTTTCAATGTTTTCTTGTCTTACCACATTGTCAGATACTAAAATTAATGAAAAAAAACCAATTAATTAAGTAAAAAAAGAATATTACAAAAAAGAAATTGAAATATAAGCCTCACTTATAATATTAAAAAATTATTTTTTTATTGATCTTTTGAATTATAAGTATTTTTTATATGTTTTTAAATTTTTCAATATAAGAAAAAAGATTTAAAAAGAGTAAAAAAATATGTCACAGGTAAAATATCACGGCTGGGCCCCCAAATGTAAGGTGTGGATATAAAACTTTGATTAAAAATCGAGTACTTTTCCTGTCCTCAAAATTTGTATAAGGTAAAAATCAATTAAAAATAGTGAGAAATATTATTTTGAAGAGAAAACACGCCAATTTTATTGTTTATAGCTTTAGTAGTATAAAACAATAATATTATAAAGATTTATTGTTTTACCAACAATAAAAATTTATCCAAAAATACTCTACAAGCAATATTTAAGGCTACACAAGAAATTTCTGCAAGTGCAATTTCAATTGGAATTAATTGAGCAAAGAGCTTCAAGAAATTAATTAAAGAACAAAATCTTTAAAAAAATATTAAATAGAAAACACACCCAAAAATGACCAGAGTGAATATGGAAACTAAGTGACAAAGCTTACAGTGATGAAAGATGCTTTAATTCACTTTTGAGGTGTTTCAGGGGTAAAAATGATTATAATGATTTTTTCACGTGGTTAAAAGGTTGAAAATTATATAAAAAAGGTGGTTGGAATCTTTTATTGATTGGTTTTAACAATGTTTAAACTAATTATAAAAGCAAAAGATTCTAACATGAAGAGAAAAGTGGGGCAAAGAAGACATTCTTTTATAGCCATCAATTTTCTTACTCCAAAAGTAAAATTTACTCTTGTCAGTCGTGAAAAACATTCTGATAACAGAAAAGCCAATTATTGCATCATTGGACCCTTGTTTAGACCAAATAAGGGCTGGTTTAAGCCATTTTAGACCCTCAAATCAGCCATTACTATAGCAATACCTGGTCAAGAGCCTTCAAAACACGTCAGAATGTGCGTAAGAGGCATAAAAACCATTTGAAACTGTTTTTACTATTATTGTTTTATCTTAAGGGTAGTTTTAACCTCTTGGCAACAGCTAAAACTACTCCAGTTGGTATCAAAACCTCATCATCAATTGAGTCCACAGACCCTGTAACTCAATTCCAGGCCAAAAGTGATGAGATTTTGCGTGAATTTCGACACCACACGCCATTCAGCAAGGATTTTGGGGGTCTAGCTCTGTGAGCCTTAGAGGTAATTTCATATACCCAAAAGACCACAAATATAAAAAATAAAATATTAATATAAATAAAATAAATTTATTTATATTATGAAAATGAAAATCAAAATATAAATAAAAAATTAATTACAATTTAAAAATAAAAATACATTAAATTTTATAAGTATAAAATTACATTTATACTTGAAAAAATTAAGTAAAAATGAAATATTAACAAAATTGTGAAAAAATAAATAAATTTGGAAAAAGGTTAAATAAAAATTGTTCTAACTTTTTATCCAATAAATAAATACATAAAAATTATTTCACCATTGGATTCCTCATAAAAAATCAGGTGGGGTCACCTCTGAGTGAAATTCTTGTAACTCAACTCTAAATAAGCTTAAATTAAGCTTTTAGTATTTTCAATACAAAAGTTGAAAATCCTCAAAACCTCAATATAATTCACACCAAATGTGGTGTAAACCATCAATTTTTGTGTTAAAATTGAGGTGTTGTGTTTAGTTTAAAAGTTATGAGGAATTGAAGTATTTTCAATTGAATTCAATTGAAATGTCAAAATGTGTGCGTGTATTACATAAGTGAACTTTGATTTACATATGAGGTGTCAATTATTACAGTATTGTACTGTACCATTGAATTGAATCACATATGTAAATTATAAGTATAATACATGGTGAGGAATTAAAGGAAAAATAAAATTGGAAAGATTAAATTTGGGGGGGAAAAGGAACTCCAGCTCAAAGGGGGAGCTAGACCCCCAAAATCCTTCCTGACAGGCGTGGGATGTCAAAATTCACGCAAAAGTTCATCACTTTTGGCCTGGAATTGAGTTACAGGGTCAGGGGACTCAATTGATGATGAGGTTTTGATACCAACTGGGGTAGTTTTAGCTGTTGCCAAGAGGGTAAAACTACCCTTAAGATAAAACAATCATAGTAAAAACAGTTTTAACTGGTTTCTACGCCTCTGAAACACATTCTGACGTGCTTTGAAGGTTCTAGGCCTGGTATTGCTATAGTAATGGCTGATTTAAGGGTCTAAAATGGCTAAAAATGGCTAAAAATGGCTTAAACCAGCCCTTTTTGGTCTAAACCAGGGTTCAATGATGTCATAATTGGCTTTTCTGTTGTCAGACTCTTTTTCACGACTGACAAGAGTAAATTTTACTTTTGGAGTAAGAGAATTGATGGCTATAAAAGAATGTCTTCTTTGCCCCACTTTTCTCTTCATGTTAGAATCTTTTCCTTTTATTAATTAGTTTAAACACTGTTAAACCAATCAATCAAAGATTCCAACCACCATTCTTAAATCATTTTAATCCTTTTAACCACGTGAAAAAATTATTATAATCATTGTTTGTAATTCTTATAGTCATTTTTAACCCTGAACCACCCCAAAAGTGAATTAAAGCATCTTTCATCACTGTAAACTTTGTCACTTTGTTTCCAAATTCACTCTGGTCACTTTTGGGTGTGTTTTCTCTTTAATATTCTTTTTAAAGACTTTGTTCTTTAATTAATTGCTTGCAATTCTTTGCTCAATTAATTCCAATTGAAATTGCTCTTGAAGAAATTTCTTTTGTAGCCTTAAAATATCTCTAGTAGAGTATTTTTTGGATAAATTTTTATTGTTGGTAAAACAATAATTTTTTATAATATTATGGTTTTATACTAATAAAGTTATAAAAAATAAAATTGGCGTGTTTTCTCTTAAAAATAATATTTCATACTATTTTTAACTGAATTTTACCTTATACAAATTTTGAGGACAGGAAAAGTACTTGATTTTTAATCAAAGTTTCATATCCACACCTTACAAGCTCCCCCTTAGAGCTGGAGTTCCTTTCCCCCCCCAAATTTAATCTTTCCAATTTATTTTTCCTTTAATTCCTCATTATGTATTATACTTATAATTTACATATGTAATTCAATTTACTTGTACAGTTCAATACAGTAATAATTAATACCTCATATGTAAATCAAAGTTCACTTATGTAATACACACGCACATTTTGACATTTCAATTGAATTCAATTGAAAATACTTCAATTCCTCATAACTTCTAAAATATACACAACACCTCAATTTTAACACAAATTTCGGTGATTAACACTACATGTGATGTGAATTAAATCAAAGTTTTGAGGATTTTCAATTTTCATACAGAAAATACTAAAAACTTAATTTAAGCTTATTTAGAGTTGAGTTACAAAATTTTCACTCAGAGGTGACCCCACCTGATTTTTTATGAGGAATCCAATGGTGAAATAATTTCTATATGTTGATTTATTGGATAAAAAGATATAATAATTCTTATTTATTTTTTTACAATTTTGTTAAAAATTCATTTTTACTTGATGTTATCAAGTATAAATGTAATTTTTCAATTTCAAAATTTAATGTAATTTTATTTTTAAATTTTAATTAAATTTTGAATTTCGAATATAATTTTATATTTATATTTTGATTTTTATTTTAATAATATAAATAAATTTATTTAATTCATATTTATATGTTAATTTTGTATTTGTGGTCTTTTTGGTATATGAAATTACCTCTAAGGCTCACAAAAATTATTGGTCAAAGAAATTAATCAAAATTGAATCTTACCTGCTAAGTCCCCAAATTCTTTGCTTAATAATCCATACTATTTCCATTGATATTATTATTATTTATTTCTTCAATTTCTTATTTACAATTTTCTTCTTTCCTAATTATTATTCAATTTCTCTTTCATACTAAAAGAAAAAAAAACAAAAAAAAAAACAAAAAAAAAACAAGAAATATATATATATGCATAGGAATAAAATAGAAACAAATAATAAACAATAATGAAGATTATCATTTTCTAAGAATTAAATTCTTTCTTAACAAGTCTCTTTCTATGTTACTTTTATTTTTATCTTTTATTATTATAAGAAGTTGAAAACAATAAAACAAAATATATAAATAATTAATGATATGATTTTTAGGTAATATCACTGTAGGTGATAATCATAATAGGGAAAAATTACATAATATTAGACAAATTTGGTCCCTCATATACAATATAACAGAACACAGAGTCATATTCAATTAGTTTTTTTTAATTCTTCAGATATAGCAAACAGTTGTATGTAAATCACTGAATATATGTGCAGGATATACTTCAAAATATGATTCTTAGCTTATTGTCCTCTTTTACCTCTATCATATTTATTTTCTATTTTTTATTTTTGTATTTATTGATTTATTGATTTTTTTGTTATTTTTTTTCACTGACCCTATTTCTTTTTGATGTTTTTTTTAAAAAAGAAAGAAAAAAAGAAAAAAACAGAAATATAGTAACTGAAGGCATAGTTTCTCCATTTCAAAGTATGGGACGCCAAACAAGGTGCTACAGCAAGCTAAGTAATAAACTACCTAATAGTAACCTAAAAAAAAAAGGAAAGAAAGAAAAAAAAAGAGCACTCTTAGTATAACTCCCAATTATATTTATATATATAAAGAAATAATTAAAAAAAACCTTTATAAAATAATAAATCAAAATGAAAAAGAGAAGCTCAAAAGACAAACTTACCCTATGGCCTGCTTCACTTAGAAGGGTAAATAACGTAACCTAAATCATTACAAGGACAAAGGTAGTAGGGCCCCTTGGTCTTTTCTTTTGAACACTTCTTTTGGGAACCAAGCAAGGATGACGGTTGAGGATCCAAGAGTCTTGTATCAACCTCTCCATTCAAAAAAGAATACATGGCCAAGGTGGAAGTGGTTGTAGGTTTGCAATGGTCAGAAGAGCCAGAGGGTGCACTCAAAAGATCACCAAGGGCTAGTGGAGATGAAGGGATAGTGGGATAAGGACCGTTGGCAGTAAGCCATTCCCACACCGACTTCCTCAACCTGTTGGTTGGAGGAATGCCAAGAACAAGGTCTTCTAGCTGCTCAGTGGTGAATGGGCGAAAAGGGTTGAAAAAGTCAGCAGAAAAGCCAAGATCATGAGAACTCATATTTATTCTGTGAAAATATCAAAATCATAATTAAACAAAAAAATAAATAATATATATAAAATATAAATAAAAAAAATCCTCTAGCAAGGAATTCAAAGCTTACCAAGGTCGCAATTGAAATAAACACCAATTCCTATTGGATTGATGGATGTGATGAATAGAAAAAACAATGGTTCTCTTAACCTTTTATCTAGAAAACAAAATTCAGTGCTTCAGCTCAATCCTCATCATGGAATCAATTTAGTGCTCTAAAAAAGGAAAAAGAGCATGAGAAGAATGAACCATCAGTAGTGCTGACATCAGTCCATCAACCATTGGGTGTCAAAAGAGAAGGATGCAGAACAAAATTCCTTTGTTCACTGAAGTAATAAACAAACCTGCACTCTGATAATGAACCTAGCTAGAACGTAACAAAGGGAATGCTTTGGGAGGAGACTGTCAGCCTAAGTAATAATAAAGAAATTTAGGCTGAAATTCAATGTTTGACTTAAACAGTTACTTATGTGACCTGGGCCGAAAATTGAACAATGGATGATATTGGTATAGCTTGCAGATAAACCACCTATTTAGTTTATTTACCTTATACCACTCTATGCCCAATTCCAGAAGAGGAAGGCAATGTAAAAATGAGTTGAAAAGATACAATACATACCTGAGCTTGTTAAGATCACATAACGAAAAACCTATGAAAACATCAACACCAGCTATAACATATGTTGACTATTTAGGATAGCAGAATTAAGAATTTACGGGGGATCTATATTGCACCTCCAATTACAATTGAGACCTCAGCTAAGTACAAAAAGAAACCTATTTAATTTGTTTTTGAAGGAGGGATGGAAATGTTTTAGCACCTTTCAAATAATAAATTCAGAAACTATACATAACAAGCCTCACATACCTCATGTTCAGTCAGAACACATTAACCACAACGCCGAAGACAGACTTGAATTATTGCTCTTCAGGGGGTACGCTTACAGGTCACACCAATTGGAGCACCACCATTGAAATTCTCAGCCGCCATCAACATGTCCAATTTGCCTCCAAGCTATGTCAATGCCCTTCTAGTCAACTATTTTCTCCATGAGATGATTTCTTCCTTCTCTGAAGCAGAAGCTCACTCCCTTTAGAAGGCTGTCTAGGCTAAAATAAACTATCAGAATCAGAGGCACCAACAAATTTCTTCAAGTATTGATCCTTGTTTATCAGTCAATGAAGCAATGACAGGGTAATCTGTCAGCCCACTCCAGTTTGACCTTGATCAAGCTCACCAGATGCAACTGGATGCCACCGGCTATAAGGTTGGATGGGCATTAACTGAATAAATAACCAGGGATAAGCTAAGACTTCCAAGAGAAAACCAGCAGAGTACAACGGTTACCTTGCCCAATCCACTTTAAAATATTTAAATTTGTTCACAAAGACGTATGAATGGCCATGTATAACAAACAAGCGCACAATATTCGCACCAATCACAAGGGGATTTATGTCATTTGAGACCGCTCTTACCGCCCATTTTTAAGGGCTCCTGCTGTCTCTACACTTTTAACGACTACAACCTCAATTGCTGCAGGGACTAGCCAAAAAACCTGATTCAACTGGAAGTTATTGGGGCAAATATCTCAATAAACAACAAATTCTATAATCCGACCTATCTCATAAGAACAGAGGATGTAAAAACACCTATATTTTTTAACAAAAACTAATCAACAATCCTAAACACTTAGGAGGAATATGAAATACCTGGATTGCCCCAAGATTTCAGCCCGATTGACTTTGAATATAGTAATAAATGGAAAAAACTCACCTAGACTCAAGATAACCCCACCCGAAGCACCCTAAAGGGTTCCAAACCACCTTGAGGAGGGTCAGAAGATTAAAAAGCACGTTCCGATAAAACTTTAAGCAACCTGGAGGGTTTTTTAAAAAAAGGAAACAATAAAATATAAATAACAAAAAAATTCCCTGAGCAAGGCATTAAACTGCTCAAATTTATTTTATGTCCATTTATAAATGATAAATTAATTATTTTTATTTTTTTTTACTCCATAAAAAAAAGATTTGAACAATAAATTGCTAAACAAATAAAAAAACAAAATAAATAAATAAAAAAGCCCTCAGTATGGCTATAAGCTGCTGGTTTTCTTTTGCTAATTTTTTTTTTTATTTCTTAGGTAGTACTTAAAAAGAATTGAAAACTGACATAAATTCCATTTATATAAGTATAAAAAGCCCTGAGCAAGGCTTTAAACTTCTCACTTTTATTTTTTATCATTTTCTTAACATTCTTATTTTTACTGACATAATATTTTTTTTACAGTTTTTCATATGAATAAATATATATATATATAAGAACAAAACAAAAAAAGAAAAATAAATATATATAGCACAATGAGGGTTGAAGAGTATATCTTAATGAGAAACAAAAGAAACAAAAAAACAGTATATATATATATATATATATATTTCATGAATTAAGGAAGTTGAAATAAACTAAAAAAAAAGCCCTCAGCATGGATTAAAGCTGCTTAGTTCTTTTGTATTATAATTTTGATTTTTAAATTTGCTAATTAATTTTTCATTTGGAGATGCTACAGGGCTAGAAATTTAAAAAAAAAGTCCTCAGCAAGACATTAAACTGCTGGAATCTTTTTCATTTTCTCCTTAATATTGAGTAAAGCTGAACTATTTCAATTTTGATGTGCTACAGGGCTTCAAATAAAAATACATTCCCTGGGCAAGGCATTAAACTCCTCAATTTCATTCATAATTGTTGATTATTGAGTTTCCTCATACTATTATACAGGGCTTTGAATATACAAAACAGACTATAACTTAAGATTTGGAGAAGTGTTTTGAAATAATTACCAAAAAAGCCTTAAGCAAGGGTTTAAACTGCTCACTTTTATTTTTTATCATTTATTAAATTTCTTATTTTAACTGACATATTATCTTTTTTACAGTTTTTTTATATGAATCAATATATATAACAGAATGAGGGTTGAAAATAAAATATCCCTAAGAAAGGCTTTAAACTGCTGTTTCTATTTTAATGCTTGTTTCTTATGTCTTAAAATGTATTATACTTAAATATTTGATTTTGAATTCTACAGGTGTTCATAATGAAAATATTTCTCTTATTTTATAGGCTTAAAAGTGCCTTTAAAGTGAGAAAAGTCCTCAATAATACTATAAACTGTTGAATACAATTTACAACTTGGCTTTGAAGATAAATCAAAATTCATGAAAACCAAAAGGATCAAAGAGAAGCAAACAAAACAATCAATAAATGGGCCTTGGAAAGACCATAAACTTCCCCTTAAAATATCAACAATAAATCACTCAAAGTATTAACAAATAATAAAAAAGAAAAAACAAGCAACCAATGGTCCTTGGCAAGACCAAAAGCTTCCCACCAAAAATTCTCATCAAGGACTCAAGATGAAAAACAATCAACCAATGGTCCTTTGAAAGACCATAAGCTGCCTATTTAAAGTATTCAAAAAGATTTAACAAGGGCTATAAAAACTGGATAAGTCCTAGGCAATACTATAAAATACCTAAGGTTTCATTTCTTTTTTTACTATCTGATTTTATGTCATTATAAACAAGTATTAGAAAGATGTACTGACTTGAACCTTTTGAACATATTTTTTTTATTTCTTTTTTAAATTTATTTATTCATTTTCACTAAGAATTAGGGGCATATCCCATTCATAATCTTGAGAATATTCTATTTATTTATTATCTTTATTATACATTTCCTACTATTGCAGCATGAGGCATTAAATTGGCTTAATGTTTCAACTCAAAAAAAAAACTCTACATCAAGTAATTTTTTGAAATGATCATTTTATTTTGAGATATGTCTTTAGTTACAAGAAAGTGATTGGAACTTGTTTGAAAAGAAGAATTATTTGTGCCATGCAGGCATCAATTGAACTCTGAAGCAGTTATTTATATTGAAAACTCATACGTTGATGACATAATTTGGGGAATTTACATATTAATAACACCTCAATGTGCTATTTATTCCAAATGGAATTTAAAAAGCCCCCAAAAGCAAACAAGTGTTCTTTAAAACCGTACAAATTCTAATTTTTCACTGTTTATATTTTTTAACAACTCAAATGCATTTATGGGTAACAGAAAATATGAACCATAAAGGGGATAGACTTGAAATAAAGTCTGAGTCACAATGATGATTCCAAAAGGAAATTTTGTGGAGTAATAAGCGTAATTATATGAATAAACAAATCAAAATATGATCATTCAATTATGTAATATTACTTATAAGTACTCCCAAGAGCACCAATCTTTACTGATTGGCACAAATTACCACCTTTAACCAAACAGTTGCATGATCTTGATTGTGATTAAGGATCATCTCCTTTGAAATATGACTTTTTAACGTGTGGATATGAAACTTTGATAAAATATCAAGTACTTTTCCTGTCCTCAAAATTTGTATAAGGTCAAATTATTTAGAAAATAGTAAGAAATAGTATTTTTAAAGAGAAAACACACCAATTTTATTTTTTTCAACTTTATAAGTATAAAACAATAATATAATAAAGATTTATTGTTTTACCAACAATAAAGATTTATCCAAAAATACTCTACAAGACATATTTAAGGCTACAAAAGAAATTTCTTCAAGAGCAATTTCAATTGGAATTAATTCAGAAAAGAACTTCAAGCAATTAATTAAAGAAAAAAGTCTCTAAAGAGAGACTTAAAGAGAAAACTTTCCCAAAAGTGACCAGAGTGAATTTGGAAACAAGGTGACAAAATTAACAGTCATGAAAGATGCTTTAATTCACTTTTGGGGTGGTTCAGGGGTAAAAATGATTATAAGAGTTACAAACAATGATTATAATGATTTTTGAACGTGGTTAAAATGTTTAGAATGATATAAAAAGGGTGGTTGGAATCTTTTATTGATTGGTTTAACGGTGTTTAAACTAATTCTGAAAGCACAAGATTCTAACATGAAGAGAAAAGTGGGGCAAAGAAGACATTTGTCAGGCTGAGTCTATGATAAAGGTGTATATGAGTATTTACAAGCTTTAACTATGACTGTGACACGGTAAAAATGGTTTTAAAAGATTATAAGATTGATAATAAATGATTTAATTTAAGATTTAAAGGGCTTTACTATAAAGATATAGTGGTGGTGAGCGCTGCTGAAAGCCCTGGGTGCAGCTTTACCTGTTGGATTACAATAATAAAGACTACAATAATTTAAATTAATAGTATACCTGATTATTTAACCAAGAGTAAAACTGTTTTTGACAGTTTACTACGTAGGGTATTCAAGAGCAGGATGAGGAAAGGTTTTTGGCTGTGAAAAGCCCTCCTTTTATCCTGAAATTGAGGTGGAAAGGCTGCTAGACCTTTCCACGTAGAGGAAGTGAAGATTATTCACTCTCCAGGACAGGCTTGTGGTTTGCAAACAACCTGTATACCCTGTATTGGGCTCAGATGTGGTTTTGAAACCACATCTGGGCAGTTTTCACCAATACAGGGTGAAAATTTTCATCTGGGGACCTCACAGCCTGATTCTGACGTGTATGACGCATAGAATGCTGTACAGAAACTGTATGGGACCCCAGTATTGACTGACATATGAGGTATTGAAGTAAAAATATGCTTCTTCGTCTATTTGACACCTCATATTCATGGTTATGGGATATTATCCCATGGTAAGGCTGTATCTGACAGTAGGTGGGATTTTGACCTTAAAATGGTCATAACTCTGTCAGTGTTTGAGATATCAAGCTCAAAGTTGGTTCATTGAATAGCCCTGTATGAGCCCTACACAATGGTACCCAACTTGACATGGTTATCATTAAATATGACAAAGTTATCCCATGTACAAGTATTTTTGTACATTGGCATGGTCTGGGCAAAAGCTGTATTAAGCTTGTTTGGCCAATAACTTCTGTTGTAGTTGAGTTATGAGGAAATGGATGGCACCATCAGATAGCCCTGATTGTGCTCTTTCCAAAAAGACCCCACTTTAGGTATCTCACACTAAAAATGTGAAAGTTAGATGAGAGGTGAATGTTTTGTTCACCCTTATTTGGTCTGAATTTGACCATAACTCAAGTAATACTGGTGCTAGCTCAGTTTGGCTGGTACCATTGGATAGCCCTGGCTTAGAGCTTCATTTTGAATACCCATTTGATGGGGTTAAGCCTCTCCTTCTAGATTTTAGATGAGAGGTGAAAATTAAGGTTTATGCTCAGCAATAACTTTGAGCAGGAATAACTTTGTTGTTTCTTGTCCTATGGTGATGGGACTTATATTTTCAGAAAGCGGTGAGTTTCCTCTTTCTTCTGTTACCTTTTGAGCTAATTTGGCTCAGCTCCATGTTTTGGTGGTATTTTGGCTATACCATTGGTTTATGGTATTTTGGCTGTCATGCTTGTGCTCTGGTTTTGAGTCACAGGCTGACATACCCTCCCTCTAAAAAAGGCTCATCATTGATGAGACTATTCAGTCCTCCTAGAGGCTCTGAATCTTCTTAAATGGAGGTTCCCATCTGGTATGGCATCCTCTGCCAACCATTTGTCTTTGTCAGCTGTCTGGTTCTTGGATCTGACTAGATATTGTCTCTGATCCTTCCCATTGAGTCTGATTTTTCTGGCCCTGATGATTTTACTCACAGGTCCAGGAGAGTCTTCTACTTCCACTATTTCTGGTGGAGTGATGTTTTTCTTCCTGGAGGGGAATTTATCCTCTTCTGTTTGGAAGTATGGTTTGACCAGGCTTACTGGAAAGACTGGGTGTTTCCTAGAAAGCTCCTCAGTGAGCTTGACCTCTACTGCATTCTTCCCTATCAACTTAATGATAGTGAAGGGCCCTACAAATGAGTCTCTCATTTTCTTGGGTCCTTTGAGATTGTTAAAGTTTAGTGTAGACACTAACACCTGGTCCCCTTCCTTGAAGTCAGGTTCCATATGTGATTTGTCCCACCTCTGCTTATTATACTCTTTGGCCTCAGCTATGCATTTGGCAGCAGTATCACAGGCTTTCTTCCACATATCATGGAAGTCTTTGGCTGTGGGGTGGATGGTCAGAAGATTTTTCTTCAAGTGATCCACAGGTAAAAGGGGATTCCACCCTTTCTCTACCAGTGCAGGTGTTTTTCCTGTGGTAGAGTGCTGGCTTGTATTATAAGCTAGTTGGACTGCTGGTAAGAGGGTGACCCAATCATGGGTATATCCCTCATGGTCCTTGTATTCCATGCCATAGGCACAGAACCTCATGAGGATGTCCTCCATTGTTTGGATCATCCTCTCAGCTAGGCCATCTGTTTGTGGATGGTAAGCTGTGGAAAAAGCAAGCTTGGTGCCTAGCATGTCATACAAATTGGTCCAAAATTCAGATGTGAATTTTGGGTCCCTGTCACTAATTATGATCTTAGGGACTCCACAGGTGGATATGATGTTATTCCAAAATGACAGAGAAGTGTCCATGGCTGTGTCCTCTTTATGGCATGGTAGACATCTCATGCTCTTGCTGAACCTATCAACTATTATTAGGCAGGCATTGTAGTTTTCTTTGCCTCCTGGGACAAGTCCTGTGACCCAGTCCATGTTGATGGTTTCCCATGGGTGTTTGGGTTCTTCTATGTGTTGAAGCAACCCATATTTCTTCCCATGCTTTCTATTTGCCTTTTGGCATCTTTGACAAGTGTTGATGTATTCACTCAACTCTTGTTCCCACTTGGGCCACCAAGCTGTGCTTGCTACCCTCTCTTTAGTCCTGTCTTCACTCATGTGTCCCATGTAGGGGCAGTCATGGCATTCCTGCAGGATTAAAGAGATGTGGTCTCTGTCTATCACTGTGAGTTCACTGGTGTGCTTATCTCTGTGATAAATCAGGCCATCTATAAGGAAGAGTTTATTGTCCTTATAGGCCCTCAACCAGGGTTCCTCCAGCTGGGGTTCCAGTTCTGGGCTCCTGTATTTTTGTTGAAGGAGTTGGAGTAGTATGCTACACTGTTTGTGTTTAGCATAGGATTTCAGTACTGCATTGAAAAATTCATTATGCAATTCTGAGGAACTTATTCCCAGTATGGGGGTTTCTGTCCCTTCTGAATCAGTGTTTCCACTGTCAAGGGTACCACTCCCTGGTGCCCATTCAGAGAATCTGAAGTTCTTTTTCCTATTTATTTCCATAAAATGGATAGGAATTTTTGCAGAAACTTCAGGGTCATAGGCTGGATTGCTTTTGACATTGTCCAGTGGCCATCTGCTAAGGCCATCTGAATTGGTATGGCTTTTACCTTCCTTGTATATGATGGTCATGTTCCCTCTATACTCCTGGATGGCTATTTGCTATCTCAGAATGTGTCTATTAGTAGTCTTCATGTTTAGTAAAGACTTCAAGGCTGTGCAGTCTGTGTAGACTTCAAAGACTGCACCCTCCAAATAATAATGGAGTTTTTCTAGAGCCCAGACTAGACATAGACATTCTGTCTGGGTGGCCCCATACCTGGCTTCTTAATCTTTCAGCTGCCTAGAGATGTAACATATTACACCTTCTCTTGGTTCACCATCCACAATTTGTCTTTGGTGAAGGGCTGCTCCCAAGCCTTGGCTGCATGCTGCATCTATATATAACTTGAATGGTAGTTCAAAGTCAGGAAAGATGAGCACAGGTGCATTTGTGAGTTCATATTTGATCCTCTCATATGCATCCCTCCTTTCCTTGGTTATTTCAAACACTACATCCTTTCAGAATAACTTCTATAAACTACTAGTTATGTGAGCAAAGTTTTTGATGTGGTTTCTATAGTAGCTAGCAAATCCAAGGAAAGATTGCATCTTTTTGATGTTCTTTGGTACTGGCTTTTGCAGTATTGCTGCTACTTTGTTCTGGTCAATTGCCAGACTAAGGCCTGAGACTTTGTGTCCTAGAGCTAGTAGCTCTTGTTGGCCAAAATTACACTTTTTAAGTGAAATTTTCAGATTGATGGGTGTACATTTACTTAGCACTCTGTCTATGTATTGTACATGGTCTTCCCATGTTTCTGAGTATATAATGATATCATCAATATACACTACCATCCAGCCTTCCATTATTTCTTCTTGAAATATGGTGTCCATCATCCTTTGGAAGTGGGCTGGTGCATTCTTGATGCCAAATGGCATCCTGGTGTACTCATATATGCCCATATGGCATATTATTCTGAGCAACTTCATGGAGTTTGGTTTAACTCCATTTTGGTGGAAGCCTTTCATACAATCCATCTTAGTTATGTATTTGGCTTTGGCTAGTTTATCCAAGGCATGAGGTATCCTTGGTATAGGGTACCTGTCTGCTTTTGTGTAGTTATTCAGGGCTCTGAAGTCTCCACACAATCTAGACTTGCCATCATGCCAGGTGATTAGGACAGGAGTGGTGATTTCCACTATTTCATTATGTCCAATCTTCCTAATGACATCCATGTCCAGGAGTTCATTGATATGTTTCTCAATCTCTTTCCTGGTCTCCAGACTTGCTGGGTAAGGAGGTTTCCTTAACATGGGTTGATAAGGCCTTTCTACATCTAGATATAGTTCTATATCATGGCCTTTGATCTTGCCTAATGGTTCTTCACCAATGGCAAATGCTGGTCTATTCTTCCTCAGCATCTTCAGTAAGCTTAGCTTTTGTTTACTGGTGAGGGTAGTGCTAAACTGTCCCTCTCTGAATTCTTTCAGAAGTTCTTCCAGTGGGTCCTGAGAAGATATCTGGTATATATCAAGAGAAAATTTCTTTTCCTTATTAGTACCAATGGTAATATGCCTATTTTTACTGTTGTAAATATCTATGCCATACATCCTCTGGTAATCTGTTCCCAGTAAAAACCCTTGGATGTGGGCATCTTCAAGCACTACAAACTCTGGGTTGAGTCTGATATTACCTTTTCTGTGGGGTATAATTATCTCTTTGATAATTGTCCCAATAGAGGTCATCTTTCCAGATGCATTCTGAAAGTTCTTTGCCCTGGTGGGCAAGAGTTCTTTTTCCCAGTTTGGGAAGTGGTTATCCAGATAATTTTTGGCCACTATGGAGCAGTGTGCTCCACTGTCAATGATCAGTGGATGCTGAGCATTGTCAATACATACAGTCATTTTTGTGGCTGTTCCATGTATGTATGCCATTCCTTTGGTTGGTGTAACCAGGAATGTTTGTGCATCTTGTGTATGTTTACACAAATTCTTGTTGGCAGTGTCTTGTGGCATGCCTTCTTCCAACTGTATATCCTGGATTTCTAGTGGGGTTTCCTCTTGGTATTCCACTAGAAATTCCTCTCTTGGGTCTTGATCCTCATCAGATGGTTCTCTAATGGCATCACCCATAGAGTCTGATTCAGAATCCTCTGTTGAAGGTTCTTCTTCAGGGACTTTTTCTATAGTATAGACTTTCTTCTTTGCTTTTGGACAGTTGTTGGCATAGTGGTCTGTTGAACCACAATTGTGACAAGAGTTCTTCTTCTTTGCCACTTCTGCCACTCTTTCTCTGGGTTTGTCTTTAAACTCCACCCTGAAAGGTTGTTTCTCTTTGAAACTACTGCTTCTATATGGGGTGAATATCCCTATATTAGTCCTTTTCCTTATGTCTTGTAAGGTATTGGCTATATCATCTAGAGTGCAGTTTTGGTTGCATCTGCACTTTACTGCATGCTCTAGTTCTCCTGGCAGCTGTGTAAGAAGTTTATGATTCCTCATTTGAATGTTCATTTGAGGATCAATGGCTTTAAGTCTTTTAGACTGTCTAAGACACCACTCATATGGATCTTTGTCCACAGAGTATTTGTCATTTTCAAATGACATGGTCTTTTGCCATATCCAAGTTCCATTACTGTACTTTTGGATTATTTGACTCTTCCACCATGGCCAATTTTTTCTGCCATGGATTTCTTTCATTTCAGTGTACCATATACTTGCATGACCTTTAAATGCAGTATTCAGTCTAGCAGTAATCCAGTAATCTGGTATGCTTGGTACATCAATGAAGAGTCCATCAATATAATCTATGAGTTCCATATGATCATATTCTCCTGATCCAGAGAATTTGGGCCAGTTTGAGGCCTCAGGAAGCTGTTTCAAGGCTTCCTTCTCTGAATAAGACATGCCATCTCCATCCTGGTATTGTGATGGAGATCTTGCCTTATTCAACAACATGGCATCTGGTTTGATGTCATCTGGTTGATATGGATTCTCCATAGCTTGGCCTTGTGGTTGGGGCTTTAAGCTATGGTAGGCATCAAACAATTTGTTGATGTCTTGGTTCAGACACTCCCTGTCCCTGCTACTATGGTGTTGTTCTTCAGAGACTTGATTCAGTCTCTTGTTGGTTTCCTCAGAGGCTTTGCTCAGTTGAGCATATCCTTCCTGAAGGTTTTTAACTATCTGCTCCAATGAGGCTTGAGTTTTTCTCATCCTCTCTTGGGCAGCTGCAAATTCTGTAGCCTGCTTTTCAGATTGCTCAGCATATTGGGACATTTGTAACCACAGTGTGTCACTGTTGATGTTACTCTCAGATGTGATAATGTTATTTTCAGTCTGAGTGGGGGTAATATTTCTATTACTAAGACTACTGATTCTAGAGTGGTTTACAACTACTTCTGGTTCTTGTGTACTTCTTTTACCAAATCTAACAGCTTCTGGATCATGGGGTCTGACTCTTTCCTCCTCTGGTTGAAGGAGGCTTTGTTCTTGCCCTTGTTGCCTTGTCTTCTCCTGGAAACGTCCTGGAATTGTGAAGAATGGTGACTC
Source organism: Austropuccinia psidii (assembly GCA_023105745.1). Lineage (NCBI taxonomy): Eukaryota > Fungi > Basidiomycota > Pucciniomycetes > Pucciniales > Sphaerophragmiaceae > Austropuccinia > Austropuccinia psidii. The sequence continues at coordinate 8,099,812 of JALGQZ010000018.1, forward strand.
TTGGCCACTGATCTTCTGGTTTCTGAATGGTGTTAAGCCACTGGAAAGCTGATTTGGCTTTCTCCTTGTGAACCTGAAGGAATCTGAGTAGGCCCTGTCTGGGTTAACTGTTCTTCTATAGCTTGGATAGTGGCTTGATTCTCCCTTATCCTCTGTGCCCTTGCCTCCAGGAGTCTGTGCTTCCTGGTAGGATTCCAACCCTTGATGATTACCATAAGTTCTTTGAAGTCTATCTCTTTGAGACAGATCTTCTGGCAACTTGATCCCAGTTCTGCCCAGTGAGTTGCTGGGTTGAACCTCTTGTTGTCCATGCTCCATTGAAACAAATCTTTGAGGAGTTGGTGGACTTGAAGAACTTGATCCATATCCTTCCAGTCCTCTGGTTTGAGGTTTCTGTTGAATTGGAGTGTGAATGGCAAGGTTGATATTATCTCCCTCATTGTTTTTCCATCCACCACTGTGTCCAATGTGTCTTCTTTCAGGTCTTCTGGTTCTAGACATTCCTGCTCTATCCTCTGGCTGGTTCCTTTGGAAGCCAAGGTCTCTGAGGTATGCAGGGGACATATCAGTGTTTGCAAGCAGTCAAAAACTTTATGTTCTTAGGGTATTTACCTTTGACTGTGCCTTGTAAAAATTTGTTATCTGCTGATTTGGGCAGTTTGCCTTTGGAGGTTACAACTGGGTTAATAACTGTAATCTTCCCTGTACAAGTGGTTAAGGTTGGTTTACCTTGTATTGAAGCAGAGTTTCGTGGTTTTCTACTCCTCTGAGTGGCTATTGGTGTCCACTTCTTGGCTGTAATGAGGCCTTCACTAAGCCTTTTTCCTTTACCCTTGCTGCCCTCTGGTTCTGAGGGTGTCACTGGTGTGTTGGCCTGTGACTGGGTTTCAAGTGGGATGTAGTTTTCTTCCACTGAATCAAAACAGGAAAAGGAGGGCTTATGTCAGTTAAGACTTCTTAAATGGCTGGTTTTGCACGTCTAAGAATGGCCTCTGGGCTTGTATATTATTACAGTATGCCCTTGTATAATGCCAATGTAATTGAATTAACAATTTCACGTCAAAAATACAGCTTATGGTGTCCTGTCACACTGTTTGTGTGTCAGTATCCCTCAGATACACTTGTGGTTTGCAAGTGTATTCTGTAAAAGTGGTTTGTATACAAGTGTTATTGAATTAACAATACACTTGACCACGCCTCAACTGATGGTTTTTCAGTCAGAGGTGTCCTTATTCAGTCAAGAATACAGGACTTTATTAGTGGCTTATGTGTTTTTATATACAAAAAACGCCAAAAATAATAAATTACTGTGGGTATTAGCCACGTAAAAATACTCTTATAATATGAGTATATATAAAAAAAAGGTAAAAATATATAAAAAATATATTTTTAAACAGAAATTACCCCTAAAAATGATAAAACAATGTGTTAATAAGTCATGAAAAAGAGAAAAGACTTACTTGTAAGGTCCAAAAAAGGTCAAAAAACACGGCCAGGCCCCCAAAATGTTAGGCTGAGTCTATGATAAAGGTGTATATGAGTATTTACAAGCTTTAACTATGACTGTGACACGGTAAAAATGGTTTTAAAAGATGATAAGATTGATAATAAATGATTTAATTTAAGATTTAAAGGGCTTTAATATAAAGATATAGTGGTGGTGAGCGCTGCTGAAAGCCCTGGGTGCAGCTTTACCTGTTGGATTACAATAATAAAGACTACAATACTTTAAATTAAGAGTATACCTGATTATTTAACCAAGAGTAAAACTGTTTTTGACAGTTTACTACGTAGGTTATTTGAGAGCAGGATGAGGAGACAAGTCTGGCTGTGAAAAGCCTCCTTTTTATCCTGAAATGGGGTGGAAAGGGTGCTAGACCTTTCCACATGGAGGAAGTGAAGTTTTTTCACTCTCCAGGACAGGATTGTGGTTTGCAAACAGCCTGTATACCCTTTATTGGGCTCAGATGTGGTTTTGAAACCACATCTGGGCAGTTTTCACCAATACAGGGTGAAAATTTTCATCTGGGGACCTCACAGCCTGATTCTGACGTGTATGACGCGTAGATTGCTGTACAGAAACTGTATGGGACCCCAGTATTGACTGAAATATGAGGTATTGAAGTAAAAACATGCTTCTTCGTCTATTTGACACCTCATATTCATGGTTATGGGATATTATCCCATGGTAAGGCTGTATCTGACAGCAGGTGGGATTTTGACCTTAAAATGGTCCTAACTCTGTCAGTTTTTGAGATATCAAGCTCAAAATTGGTTCATTAAATAGCCCCGTATGAGCTCTACACAATGGTACCCAACTTGACATTGTTATCATTAAATATGACAAAGTTATCCCATGTACAAGTATTTTTGTACATTGGCGTGGTCTGGTCAAAAGCTGTATTAAGCTTGTTTGGCCAATAACTTCTGTTGTAGTTGAGTTATGAGGAAATGGATGGCACCATCAGATAGCCCTGATTGTGCTCTTCCCAAAAAGACCCCACTTTAGGTATCTCACACTAAAACTGTAAAAGTTAGATGAGAGGTGAATGTTTTGTTCACCCTTATTTGGTCTGAATTTGACCATAACTCAAGTAATACTGGTGCTAGCTCAGTTTGGCTGGTACCATTGGATAGCCCTGGCTTAGAGCTTCATTTTGAATACCCAATTGATGGGGTTAAGCCTCTCCTTCTAGATTTTAGATGAGAGGTGAAAATTAAGGTTTATGCTCAGCAATAACTTTGAGCAGGAATAACTTTGTTGTTTCTTGTCCTATGGTGATGGGACTTATATTTTCAGAAAGAGGTAAGTTTCCTCTTTCTTCTGATACCTTTTGAGCTAATTTGGCTCAGCTCCATGTTTTGGTGGTATTCTGGCTATACCATTGGTTTATGGTATTTTGGCTGTCATGCTTGTGCTCTGGTTTTGAGTCACAGGCTGACAACATTCTTTTATAGCCATTAATTTTCATACTCCAAAAGTAAAATCTCCTCTCGTCAGTCGTGAAAAATAGTCTGAAAACAGAAAAGCCAATTGTGGCATCATTGAACCCTGGTTTAAGCTATTTTTTGCTATTTCTAGCCATTTCAGACCCTTAAATCAGCCATTACTACAGAAATACCTGGTCTAGAGCTTTAAAAACACATCAGAATGTGTGTAAGAGGCGTAGAAACCAGTTAAAACTGTTTTTACTAACATTGTTTTAACTTGAGTGTAGTTTTACCCTCTTGGCAGCAGTTAAGACTACCCTGGTTGGTATCAAAACCTCATCATCAATTGAGTCACAGACCCTGTGACTCACTTCCAGTCCAAAAGTAATGAAATTTTGCGTAAATTTTGACATCTCACGCCAGTCAGCAAGGATTTTGGGGGTCCAGCTCCCCCCTAGAGCTAGAGTGTCTTTCCCCCCCAGAATTAATCTTTCCAATTTATTTTTTCTTTAATTCTTCATCATGTAATACAATTATAATTTACCTATGTAATTCAATTGAGTTTTTAATTACAAATCCGTAATAATTGATACCTCATATGTAAATTAAAGTTCACTTATGTAATACACGTGCACATTTTGACATTTCAATTGAAAATACTTCAATTCCTCATAGCTTCTAAACTAAACACAACACCTCAATTTTAACACAAAAATTTATGGTTAACACCACATGTGGTGTGAATTAAGTTAAGTTTTTGAGGATTTTCAAACTTTTGTACAAAAAATACTAAAAACTTAATTTAACCTTTTTTAGAGTTGAGTTACAGAAATTTCATCCAGAGGTGACCCCACTTTATTTTTTATGAGGAATCCAATGGTGTGATAATTTTTTTATGCTTATTTATTGGAAAAAAAGTTATATTATATTTTACATAACTTTTTACCAAAAATATTTCAATTTCATAGTATTTATTAAAAATTCATTTTTACTTAATTTTTACAAGTAAAAAGGTATTTTCATAATTTTTGATTTTATTGTAATTTTATTTTGAAACTATAATTAAATTTCGATTTTTAAATATAAATTTGTATTTATATTTAAATGTTTGTTTTTATAATATAAATAAATTTATTTCATTTATATTTGTATCTGAATTTATCATTTGTGGTCTTTTGGGTACATGAAAAATACCTCTAAGGCTCACATTCCCTCCCCATAAAAAAGGAATATTACTTTGTAATATTGTTATTTCTAGTGTGCCTGAACTTTCTGAGAAGTTTAGTAGCTTCAGTTATGTATTTTTCGGGCAACAATTCATCTTCATCAGCTGGGTCACTGTACCTAACAAGGGATTCGCTTACTCTGTTGGTTTTCAACTTTCTTTCTTTGAGAACTTTGGTAATCTTCTTACCCCCAGATGACTCAATAGGAGGTATAACTTGGGGAACTTTATTCCTCAAGGGAATATTTCAGCATCACTAGATTCATATGGCTCTATCAAGCTCACTGGAAATGTAGGATCCTTATTTTTAAGCTCTTCAGATAACTCTACTTCAACAGAATTTTCCCCATGGAGGGCCTTAATAACAAAAGGTCCTGCAAAGGAGTCCCTCAGCTTTTTACATCCTTTGATGTTATTGAGGTTAGTGGTGGATACAACAGCTAAGTCCCCCACTTTGAAATCTGGAGTTGCATGTGATTTATCCCATTTGTCCTTAGCATATGCAAAAAGGTCTTCCATACACCTTGCTGCATGCTTTCTAGCTTTTTCTATCATTCCCTTGAAGCTAGCAGCTGTAGGATGTATTTCAATCAAATCTTTCCTTGTCAACCTGTGACTCAAAACCAGAGCACAAGCATGACAGCCAAAATACCATAAACCAATGGTATAGCCAAAATACCACCAAAACATGGAGCTGAGCCAAATTAGCTCAAAAGGTATCAAAAGAAAGAGGAAACTCACCTCTTTCTGAAAATACAAGTCCCATCACCATAGGACAAGAAATAACAAAGTTATTCCTGCTCAAAGTCATTGCTGAGCATAAACCTTAATTTTCACCTCTCATCTAAAATCTAGAAGGAGAGGCTTAACCCCATCAAATGGGTATTCAAAATGAAGCTGCAAGCCAGGGCTATCCAATGGTACCAGCCAAACTGAGCTAGCACCAGTATTACTTGAGTTATGGTCAAATTCAGACCAAATAAGGGTGAACAAAACATTCACCTCTCATCTAACTTTTACAGTTTTAGTGTGAGATACTTAAAGTGGGGTCTTTTTGGAAAGAGCACAATCAGGGCTATCTGATGGTGCCATCCATTTCCTCATAACTCAACTACAACAGAAGTTATTGGCCAAACAAGCTTAATACAGCTTTTTGCCCAAACCACGCCAATGTACAAAAATACTTGTACATGGGATAACTTTGTCATATTTAATGATAACCATGTCAAGTTGGGTACCATTGTGTAGAGCTCATATAGAGCTATTCAATGACCCAACTCTGAGCTTGATATCTCAAAAACTGACAGAGTTATGACCATTTTAAGGTCAAAATCCCACCAGCTGTCATATACAGCCTTACCATGGGATAACACCCCATAATCATGAATATGAGGTGTCAACAGACGAAGAAGCATGTTTTTACTTCAATACCTCATATGTCAGTCAATACTGGGGTCCCATACAGTTTCTGTACAGCATTCTACGCGTCACACACGTCAGAATCAGGCTGTGAGGTCCCCAGATGAAAATTTTCACCCTGTATTGGTGAAAACCGCCCAGATGTGGTTTCAAAATCACATCTGAGCCCAATACAGGGTATACAGGTTGCTTGCAAACCACAAGCCTGTCATGGGGAGTGAAAAATCTTCACTCCCTCTACGTGAAAAGGTTTAATCACCTTTTCACCTCAATTTCAGGATAAAAGGAGGGCTTTTCACAGCCAAAAACCTTTCCTCATCCTGCTCTTGAATACCCTACGTAGTAAACTGTCAAAAAGAGTTTTACTCTTGGGTAATAATCAGGTATTATTATAATCTTAATAATTGTAGTCTTTATTATTGTAACCCAACAGGTAAAGCTGCACCCAGGGCTTTCAACAGCGATCACCACCACTATATCCACTATAGTAAAGCCCTTTATTATTAAATTAGAACCATCTTCAACTCTTATAAAACCTTTTTAGCTTTTATACACCGTGTCACAGTCATAGTTAAAAGTTGTAAATACACTTTATTACTCTTATCATAGACTCAACCTGACATTCCTCAAGTAATCTTGGGGTAATTTGGGGTTCCATCCCTTTTCTAGGATAGCAGGAGTTTGATTGGTCCTGGCATGGATTTATGTTTTATATTCTAATTCCAGTACTGGCAACAGAGTGCACAAATCATGGGTAAATCCATCATAATCTTCAAATTCAAGGCCATATGCACAAAATCTTCTTACCATGTCCTCTAAGGTCTGGATCATCCTTTCATCTAGACCATCAGTTTGTGGGTGGTAGGCTGTAGAGAAGGACAGCTTAGTGCCAAATAATTGGTGAATATTTGTCCATAGTGCTGGAGTGAATTTTGGCTCCCTGTCACTAATGATATTTGTAAATATGCCAGTCCATGACACTACTCTCCTCCATATCAGAAGAGCTGTATCCATGGCTGTATCATCTTTGTGACATGGTAAAAATATTAGAGTTTTACTGAATCTGTCTACAATCAATAGGCAAGCATTATAACTTCTGTCACCTCCTGGTGGTAGGCCAGTTCCCCAATCCATATGGACAATTTCCCAAGGTCTGCTGGGTTCTTGGATTTTCATCATATTTCCAAGTCTCTTGCCAGTGGATTTATTTGCCTTTTGGCATCTGTCACAGGTTTTGCAATACTCTGCAACATCTTTCTGCCATATTGGCCACCATATGCAAGTCTTCACTTTTTCTCTTGTTCTGTCTTCAGACAGATGTCCTGAAAAGGGGCTGTCATGGCATTATTTTAGTACAAGATTGATTAATGACCTGTTCACAACTGTCATGAAACATGTGTGCTTGGTTCTGTGGTAAATTATACCATCCAGTAGGTGAAATCTTCCTTAATCATAAGATTTCTTCCATACTTCATCCAAGGCATGTATGAGAGAGTTTTCTTTGCAGTATTTGTTAATTAATTGGCATAAGATTCTACAATTCTTATCTTGAGTTTAACTGTTTCTTACTTCTTCAAAGAAGGTGGTGTTCAAGTCTGTAACACTTATTCCTTCTAATGGGATCTGTGGTGAAGCTTCTTCTGGTAAATAAGCAGGATTATCAATATCATTTGGTAATGGCCATCTGCTTGGTCCATCTGCATTTTTATGAACATTCCCATCTTTATGAACAATAGTCATATTGCCCCTGTATTCTTTTATGGCTATTTGCCATCTGAGCATATGTCCGTTAGGTGTTTTCATGTTTAAAAGTGTTTTGAAAGCTGTAAAATCTGTTATCACTTCAAAAACACATCCCTCTAAGAAGTAGTTCAATTTCTCCAAGGCCCAGACAAGGCATAGACCCTCCATTTGATTTGCTCCATATCTGGCTTCAGTTGGTTTGCTTTGCCTGGATATGAAACATATGGGTCCTTCCACAGGTTTATCATTTATGATCTGAACTTGGTGAAGTGCAGCACCCAGCCCATCCCCTGATGCATCAATATACAATTTAAAAGACATCTTAAATTCTAGCATCAGTAAGAGTGGAGAAGTGGTCAAGGCTTCTCTTAGAGACTCAAAAGCTTTGACTCTGTCAACAGTCATTTCAAATACTGTGTCTTTGTCACACAATTTATAAAGTGGTCTTGCTATGGATGCAAAATATTTAATGTGTTGCCTGTAATATCCTGAAAAACCTAAAAATGACTGAATTTCCTTTTTTTTATCTCTGGGTTTAAGCAATACTGCTGCCACTTTGTTTTTGTCAATTACAAGGGACAAACCAGATACAACATGTCCTAGTGCTTTAAGTTCTTTAAATCCAAAATGACATTTCTTCAAAGAGATTTTCATGTTCACTGATTTAATTTTTGTCAAAACTCTGGACAATCTGTACATGTGCTCTTCCCAAGCCTTGGAACAGACAATAATGTCATCAATGTAAATGATTGACCATCCCTCTGAAGGTTCTTCAGGGAAGATTTCATTCATCATTATTTGGAAGTGTGAAGGTGCATTTTTGATACCAAAGGGAATTCTTAAATATTCATATACTCCAAAATGAACAATAATTCTCAAATATTTTCTTGCTCTTAGTGTCACCACATTTTGATGGAATCCTTCAAGGGCATCCATAGTGGTTATATACACTGCGTGAGATATTTGAGCAAGGGAAATTTGGATTTTTGGTATTGGGTACCTATCTGGAACAGTGTCAGTGCTTGGAGCTCTAAATTCTCAAACCATTCTGGATTTTCCATTATTCCATGCCACTATGACTGGTGTAGTTATTTCTACCTCTTCATTGTGGCCAACCTTTCTTATTACACCAAGGTCTAGAGGTTTTTTGATATGAGTTTCCAGAGCTTCTCATGACTTGGGACTTTCTGGGTATGCAGGTCTTCTTAAGAGTGGTGGATAACGTCTTTCAATATTAAGAATGATCTCAACTTCATGACCAATAATTTCTCCTAGAGGTTCTTTGTCTGAAGCAAATGCTCCTTTGTGGTCATACAAAAGGGAAGAAGGTTCAACTTCGTGTTTATCAGTCAGATGAAGGCTTATTTCAGCCTCCTTCAACTGTTCATATTTGAATTTTTCCAATTGAAAGTTGCCTGGTGATACTTTGTTTACTGCAATTTGTCTTTTACAGCGTAAAAAGGCAAATTTCTGACGCTTATTGTCTTCAATAGTAAAGTATATGTCTTTGTTGTTATGCAAATCTATCCCATACATGATTAAATAGTCATTTCCCAATATAAAATGGGTACTAGAGCAGCTTTCCAAAACAACAAATTTAACTGTGATTCTTAAATTCCTCTTAATGTGTGGGAATATGACATTGGTCTCAAAAATTCCTAATGCTTTCATTGGATTACTTGCACTATTGAATTTTGTACCATCAATTGGTAAAAATTGGTCTTCAAAATTTGTACACAAGTTTTAAGAAAAGATTTACCAACACAAGAGCAGAAGGCTCCTGGGTCAAGCAAAATTTTAGTGGGATTATTGTAAATCACCAATTCTGTTATACAGGAGTTACCAGCTGTATAACCTTTCCCCCTGTTTGGTTTTTTTTCATAAGTTGTGCATCTTGAACTTTTGATAAATCAGGTTGACCATTGCTCAATTGTGGCAAGTGGGAATAAGAGTCCATGATGTCAAAAGTGGCATTAATATTTTCTATATTTTTTGAAGATTCAGAAAATATTGATGACTGATCATCTGAATTGTCTTCAATTATGTCATCTTTTTCAACATCAGGTTCCTTTTCAATATCAATTTCATTGATTTTTCCCCTTTTTGGACATGTATTGGCTAGATGGGTGGTGCTTTGGCAAATATGGCACTTTCTGACTGTATCTGCAGATTTATACTTATTATTAGAATTTTTTTGGGGGTTTTTGCCTACAGAATCTTTCCAAGGTGTATTAAACCTTCTTTTGAGATTCACCCTCCTAGAACCAATTTTGGTTCTGGTGGTTACTTCTTCTAATATATTGATAATATCCTCTGCTGAAGATTGTTCAGTAGTCCTGCTTTTGACAGCATGCTCTAAGTCACCTATACATTGTCTCAGAATCTTTCTGTGGATCATAAATTCTGACATGTCAGGTTATAATGCTGTTAGTCTGTCTTTTTTTTGGAAAAACCCTGGTAAATCTTTGTCTTTTTCAGCATTAAATTTAGAATTTTCAAAGACTGTTTAAACCTCAAATATTCAAGCATCATTGGCCCATTTGTTGATAATTTGGTTTTTCCACCAAGTCCAACTTTGGTGTCTATGTGCTTGTCTTAATTTGATATACCACCTGTGAGCTGATCTGGTAAACAAGGTGTTAAATCTTGTTGTTACCAATCTGTCTGGTAATTCAAAATCTTTTTTAATCATGTAAATTCTGCTGATGAATTCCATATGGTCATATTCTCCTTCACCACTGAAGTGAGGCCATTCTTTAAGTTTTGGTACTTCTTTCAAAAGTGCTTGGCCCATTACTGGTTCCAAGTTATGAAAATAAGTGGATAATTCATTTTTTAACTGGAATTATCAAGAAACAATCCTTGTGCCCTCATTTTGATTCAGAGGTGTAGACATTCTTGGTAAGGTGTTCAGTATTTGTTCAATATCATTCATTTTACTGTTGCGACACCTTTGGGAATTCCTGCATTCATGTTGGAAGGCTTGTATTAAATCTAGGGTGCTGGTAAACACACGTAAGTCCTTACGTGTTTTTACCAAATTATGGCCAAAACACGTAATTTTATGGTAAAAACACGTAAGTAACCTAATTTTTTTATAAAAATTCCTCAGGCTCATTTTTGAGAATTTTTAACATTTTTTTTTGCCATATTTTTTCCAACATGGGATGTGAAGGTCCCCAAATTTTTTCAATTTTTTTTTTTTTGCCCAATTTTTCTATTTTGGGCAATTTTGTAAAATGGCCCATTTTTTTGAAAAAATTCATTAAAAATGTTCCCACTTATGAATTTCAATAATTTTTTTTTTTTTAAATGAAGGTGAGAATGTTGAGAATAATAAACCAGAAGCCCAACATTTTGGTATTTTTTTTGCAAGAACATTTGTAGGCCCAAAAAGTCCATGTTTTTTTATGTTTTTTTTGTTCATGTTTGTAGTTGAATTGAAAATGCCATTTATGACATAAATTGAATTCAAAATTTAATTTATGATGAGTGGAAGTTAAAATTTGATTTTTAGCATTAACAGTGCCATAAATGGCATCAAGAATGACATACAGATGCCACTTATGGCCAGAAAATTGGCATAAATAGCATTACAGCAATGCCATAAATTGAATTGAATGGCCTTGACAATGCCATTTATGCATTTAAAAATGCCATAAATGGCCTTAAAAATGGCATTAATCGCCTTAACATTGGCCTTAAAAATGGAATTAATGGCCTTAACTATAACATAAGTGGCATCAAAAATGCCATTTATGGAATCAAAAATTCCATTTGTGGCATTACATAAATGGAATTAACAATGCCATTTATGGTGTTACATAAATGGCATTATGCCATTTATGGTGTTACATAAATGGCATTATTCCATTTATTGCATTGATAATGCCATTCATGGTATTAGTAATGCCATTAATGGCATTGTTAATGTGGCATTATTAATGCCATTTGTGGCATTATTAATGCCATTTATGGAATTAATGGCATCAGAAATGTTGCATTTTTGATTCCACAAATGGCATCAATAATATTTCATTGATAATGCCATTAATGGCACTGTTAATACCATTAATGGCACTGTTAATGCCATTTATGGCAGTGTGAATGCCATTTATGGCAGTGTTAATGCCATTTATGGCACTGTTAATGCCATTTATGGCACTGTTAATGCCATTAATGGCACTGTTAATGCCATGAATGGCACTGTTAGTACCATTAATGGCACTGTTAATGCCATTTATGGCAGTGTTAATGACATTTATGGCAGTGTTAATGCCATTTATGGCACTGTTAATGCCATTTGTTATGGCATTGTTAATGCCATTAATGGCACTGTTAATGCCATTTATGGCACTGTTAATGCCACTTATGGCATTAATGGCATCAGAAATATTTCATTTATAATTCACTTAATGGCACTGTTAATGCCATAAATGGAATTTTTAATGGCACAAATGGCATTAATGGCATCATACATGCCATAAATAGCCATATTTCATTTAAAAACCATCCCTTACGTGTTTTTACCATAAAATTACGTTTTTTTACCAATACCCTAAATTTATTACTTCAATTTTATACATGTCTTCTTTATGTGTCAGTTCTTGCCATAACTCTGTCTTTCTTGTATCATCAGAAGTTACTTGATTCAATTTCATTCATAATTTTGATACTTCTTCTTGTGAAGCATCAAAACACTTTTTCAAGGCAATGGTATATGTCTTTACTTCAGTAAATGAATTTGAGATGTCATCAAGGACTTTCTTTTTATCTGTATTGATAATATTTATGACTTGTTTAATTCTTGTTTCAATTATGTCATTAATATTGAATTTAGAATATTTGTCTGTTAACTCTTTAATAATGGTAGATTGTTCATTTATTTTATTGCCAAAAGAATTATCATTATTGGAAGTTTTAATTGTTCTTAAAACTTTTTCAAAACACATAAGTGTTCCATTAGTTTGGCACAGACTCAAGTTTTTTGCTTTAATGTTGTGAAAAATTGTTTAATTTTGATCAGAAAGATGTTTTTCCATGTCATTTATAGCTTCATACAGCTCTGGGATGGAATCAAATATGTCAGAAATTGTTTCTGGAATCTTAATCTGGCTTCCTCCTTCTTCTATAATTCCATCATGATTCTGGCCATCTGAAATACATTTTCCATGGAATCCTGCTGAATCTTTGGAATACTGTATCCCTGGCTGTAAGGCTTTGGGGTTGGTGCCTTCCCTTTGCCCTTGTTTTGAGCTTGTGGCCGCTTTTTCACGTTGGAATTGCTACTTCTGGCCACTGGGGCTGGTCTTGGCACTTGCTTTGGTGGTGTAGGGTTGTTTTTCCTCCATTCTTCTGTTAAAAGCATCATATTCTTCTTTTCCATTAATGGATGCCATCCACTGAGTAACTTGCAAGTGTTGGGATGACCCAGGAATTTTCTTACAGTCAGCTATGAGTTAATGCAGTTTTTCCAAAGATCTGCAAGGATCTGATACTCTTTGTGCTGCAGTGCATTGTTGTAAGCCTTCTGCCTGGCTTTGTAAATGTCCACTGAGGCTTCTTGTGGCAGTTTCAGCTCTTTTTGAAGGTAAAATAGTGTCATCAGCTTCAGAATTGGACAATTTATTGTTGTGAAAGTCTTTTACTGACCCTTGTCCTTCTGTATCTGATTAGCTTCTGCCATACTCATGTCTATGACCTTTTTGGGAGCTGCTTGAGGGCTTATAGCTTGCTCCTGATCTGGTTGAAGTCATATTTTATGATTAAAAAGGTTTAAAATAGTAATTTTATGTCAAAAACTTACTATTTGCCGAATTTTTAGCTTTCTGAAGAGTATTACTGATATCCAAGTTGATCAATTCAGAAGATATTGGCTCTTGTTGGTTATTCTGAGTTATAATAAAAGTGCTGTTATGATAAGAAATCACAGTGCTTGCAGGAATAATGCTGGTAACTGTGGAGGCTGACTCAATGTTTTCTTTTCTTACCACGTTTTCAGAAACTAAAATCAATGAAAAGTCAATTAATTAAAAGAAAGGTATTTCAAGAAAAGAAATAAAAATATAAGCCTCACTTATAATATGAAAAAATTTACTTTTTATGGATTTTTTTGAATTATGAGTATTATTTTTTTTAATTTTTCAATATAAGAAAAAGGATCAAAAAAAAGTAGAAAAATATGTCACAGGTAAAACCTCACGGCTGGGCCCCCAAAGGTAACTTGTGGATATGAAACTTTGATAAAATATCAAGTACTTTTCCTGTCCTCAAAATTTGTATAAGGTCAAATTATTTAAAAAATAGTAAGAAATAGTATTTTTAAAGAGAAAACACGCTAATTTTATTTCTTTTAACTTTATAAGTATAAAACAATAATATAATAAAAATTTATTGTTTTACCCACAATATAGATTTATCCAAAAATACTCTACAAGAGATATTTAAGGCTACAAAAGAAATTTCTTCAAGAGCCATTTCAATTGGAATTAATTTACCAAAGAGCTGCAAGCAATTAATTAAAGAACAAAGTCTTTCAAAAGATATTTAAAGAGAAAACACACCCAAAAGTGACCAGAGTGAATTTGGAAACAAGGTGACAAAGTTAACAGTGATGCAAGATGCTTTAATTCACTTTTGGGGTGGTTCAGGGTTAAAAATGACTATAAGAATTACAAACAGTGATTATAATGATCATTTTATGTGGTTAAGAGGTTTCAAATGATATAAAAAGGGTGGTTTGAATACTTTATTGATTGGTTTAACAGTTTTTAAACTAATTATAAAAGGAAAAGATTCTAACATGAGGAGAAAAGTGGGGCAAAGGATACATCCTTTTATAGCCATCAATTTTTTTACTCCAAAAGTAAAGCTTACTCTTCTTAGTCGTGAACAACATTATGACAACAGAAAAGCCAATTATGGCATCATTGAACCCTGGTTTAGACCAAAAAAGGGCTGGTTTAAGCCATTTTAGACCCTTTGATCAGATATTACTATAGCAATACCTGATCTAGAGCCTTCAAAACACGTCATAATGTGCGTAAGAGGCGTAGAAACCAGTTAAAACTGTTTTTACTAACATTGTTTCAACTTGAGGGTAGTTTTACCCTCTTGGCAGCAGTTAAAACTACCCTGGTTGGTATCAAAACCTCATCATCAATTGAGTCACAGACCCTGTGACTCAATTCCAGGCCAAAAGTAATGAACTTTTGCGTGGATTTTGACATCTCATGCCAGTCAGCAAGGAATTTGGGGCTCCAGCTCCCCCCTAGAGCTAGAGTGTCTTTCCCCCCCAGAATTAATCTTTCCAATTTATTTTTTCTTTAATTCCTAATCATGTAATACAATTATAATTTACATATGTAATTCAATTATTTTTTTAATTACACATCTGTAATAATTGATACCTCATATGTAAATTAAAGTTCACTTATGTAATACACGTGCACATTTTGACATTTCAATTGAAAATACTTCAATTCCTCATAGCTTCTAAACTAAACACAACACCTCAATTTTAACACAAAAATTGATGGTTAACACCACATGTGGTGTGAATTAAATTGAGTTTTTGAGGATTTTCATACTTTTGTACAAAAAATACTAAAAACTCAATTTAAGCTTATATAGAGTTGAGTTACAGAAATTTCATCCAGAGGTGACCCCACTTTATTTCTTATGAGGAATCCAATGGTGTGATAATTTCTTTATGTTTATTTTTTGGAAAAAAAGTTAAAATATATTTTATATAACTTTTTACCAAAAATATTTTAATTTCATAATATTTATTAAAAAGTCATTTTTACTTAATTTTTACAAGTAAAAATGTAATTTCATAATTTGAAATTTTATTGTAATTTTATTTTGATTTTTAAATATAAATTTGTATTTATATTTCAATTTTTCTTTTTATAATATAAAGAAAATTTATTTTATTTATATTTGTATCTTAATTTATCATTTGTGGTCTTTTGGGTATATGAAAATACCTCTAAGGCTCACAGAAGGAGAAGAAGGAAAAAGATCCCAAAGAAGAAAAAGGAGAAATTTTACAAGAAGGGGAAAAGAATCAAAGTCAAATCAAAGCAGAAGGACATACATGTTATGAATATGAAGGAGGTTTAGAGTTATGATTGATGAAGAGGAATTATGAGGAATGAAAATGTGTAAAATTGAGGGGGAGAAAGTTTTATCTTTTAATTGACCTCATCAAGATTCACTTACCTTTTTGGTGCTCAGAGCTCACCAATTTAAAAAGGGGGATAATGTCACAGCCATGGAGACAGGCAGGGCATTGCCAATCATTACTAAGTGAAGATCTTCCAACACCCAATCAGCAAGGGGGTTTCATGGAAGATCCACCAAATACATTGTCAAACCTCAATACAGCCCAATACAGGAAAAAACCAAATACAGGATTCACCAAATAAGGCCTGTCCTCAATACAGCTTCAAACACCTGTATTGGATACACCAATACAGGTTTTTCATCTCAAATATAGATTACTTCAACATAAAGTCATGGTTTCTCAGCACTCAAAAGCCAGGATGGCATTTTTTCACATATACCAGCCCCCTTTCACCCACATGGGGGCTTTTCCACCAGTTAATTAAAATATTTGATTTATTATTAGTATTATTTATTTCTCACTCAATAGGTATTATTTTATCAATTCTTAAGTCAGTCTTAACCTTCCCTCACTTGTTCAGTAGAGTCTTGGTGGTCATATCCTTATTAATTCTTTTCTATTTTTTGAACATGTTGAAACAGTGATTCAAGATTATTTGTGGTTAGCTCTTTGTTATTGCTTTTGTTTACTCAGTGCCAGGCCCTCTTCACTTAGAAGAGCCCCTGTGACTGGAGTAATGCCCAAATCATTTTGATATTCTTAGTTATTAGATAAAAGCTATGACAATTTGTATTAACTTGTTTCCAAAGAGTCTTCCATTTTTAATTTTCTTGTTAAAAGTTTGCTTTTATTTTATTATTTCAAGTAAACATCTATTCTTACATTTTTTGTTCATATTTAAATTTCATATAAGCTTTGTTATAAGGTTTATTTTTATAGAAATAAATTAATGCATTATTTCTAATTGGGATTTAGTTTGATTCCTGTGTTATTTTGAGTATATTAGAATAATTTTCAGGCTCATAACTGGTGATATTAGATTCTTTTATTGGAGGAAGAAAGATGGTGTCTGTAAAGGATTGTTTTCTTTTCCCCATCTTTTCTTTTATAATTAGCTCAAAAATTGTTGAAACAATCAGTGAAGGATTAAAACCACCATTTTTAATTAATTACAAGCCTTTTCAACTGATGAAAAATTCATTATACTCATATTTTGTGATTTTTTGAAATAATTATTACCCTGGAACCACCTCAAAAGTTAGACAAATCATCTTTCATCAGTGTAAAGTTTTCCACATTGTTTCCAAATCCACTCTGATAAATTTTGGGAAACTTTTCCCTGAACATTAAATATATCAAATGTATTCTCATATTAATTTCCTGTATTTACTTTTGCAATTGATTCCAATTAAAAATTGCTCTCATATATTTTTCTTGGTAGCCATAATGTAAGGTTTGACTATGAAACAATAAGTAAAAATTACTAATTTATTACTTATTGTACTCTGAATGTCCTTATGAATTGAATAAATAAGATTAAAAATATAATAATAATAAATAATTATTCTTATTATGGCATAAAATAATTATATTATTAAATAAATATAATAATATAATTTATATTATGAAAATATAATATAATAAATAAATATATTAATATGAAATAATTAATATATTTAAAAAGCTCTTTATTATTGTTACCAACAAATAATAAAGGCGTAAGAAATTGCTTTTTATTAATAAAAAACAATTAATAACAATAATTTTACTAATATTAAAGTTATGAATTAATATAAATACTATTTATATTAATTAAAGAATTATTAAGAGAGTAATAATAGAGAAATTATTATAATAAGAGAAAATAACCTACTTTTAACACTTAATATAATAATTTTTAAATATTTTACACCAAAAAATATAAATACAGCTTTTTCAAATTGTATTTACAATAAAAATAAAGAAAATTACAAATTATTCTGGATTTTAACGTGGAAATGAGTTTTTAAAGAGATTTTTAGCAAAAACAATTAAATAAATGATTCAATCACGTCAAAATAGATGATTACAACAAGGTGGTCTTTGGTCTTTAATAATATAATAGTTTTATATATAAAGAATAAAGAAATTACCTTTAATTTAATTGATTTAATGTTTTTGATGTGTCTGAGGGGAAAATAGAGTAAAAAGACCTCTATTTATAGTAAATACCTCCCTCCTAGAGTCCAACAGGCTTCTAGTAGACGTGTACTGATCATACCCACCGGAATGGATCAATATTATAAGGTTTGGAGATGATTACATCATTATCAAACCATATTACATCATTATTACACCATTATTTAGAGTTATCACTATAACTCTAAGTTTGACGACATCAGAGGCTTAGCAGAACCCCAAATTTCGTGGATTTTATTAGTTTTAATCATAAACTAATATTATTCACCAATTTTATCACTCTTAAGACTGTTAAACTTAAATTAAGGTTACTGTGAGTGATCATAACTGCTCAAATTAAGCTCAAACTTTGATCCTCAATAACTGTTAAGATTTACACGCTACAGCAATTCAGAGAGTGAATTCTGATAGCCTGGCAAAACCTTATTATGCTGCCAAGAGCTTTTCATTAAATCATCAGAACTCTAATTTTGATGATTTTTCTTGTAACTCATCTTTTCTGTCAAAATTCAATATTTTAAACTTCAAACCTTGATTTCAGGGGGTTATACCCTGAATTTAATAATAAAAATTACATCATTCTTCACGAATGAACTAGTAGAATCCAACTGTATACTTTTGTTTTAAGTTTGGGACACTTTCACAACAAAGTGGTCAACAGCTCTGTTGATTTTTATCAATATTTCATCATAGGTTTTAACCTTGTTTATAATTTGTAAACTAAAGTTCATATCTGTGTTCTTACAGTAATTACGTGGTAACTTTAGTTTTGGTTCATCATTCTATCATGTATATTTTAGGAGATATTAGCTATCCTTGAATATATGTGTTGACCAAAAAAGTGCATATATTCAGGTTAATTCCTTAAGTATTAACTTTGGAAGTTAGCTTATTAATTGTTTTATGTGTGGATTTTTGTGGGGAATCCACTTGTCAGGCTGTGTCTATGTTGAAGAGGTAATAAGGCTATTTACAACTAAAACTATGACTGTGACACGGTAAAAAATAGATTTTTTAAGATAAAAGGTTGATAAAAGATGATTGAATTGAGATTTTAAGGGCTTTACTATGGAAATATAGTGGTGGTGAGCGCTGCTGAAAGCCCTGGGTGCAGTTTTATCTGTTGGGTTACAATAATTAAGTTTATAATTATACCTGATTATTAACCAAGAGTAAAACTGTTTTTGACAGTTTACTACGTAGGTTATTCAAGAGCAGGATGAGGAAAGGTTTTTGGCTGTGAAAAGCCCTCCTTTTATCCTGAAATTGAGGTGGAAAGGCTTCTAGACCTTTCCACATAGAGGAAGTGAAGATTTTTCACTCTCTATGACAGGCTTGTGGTTTGCAAACAGCCTGTATACTCTGTATTGGGCTCAGATGTGGCTTTGAAACCACATCTGGGCGGATTTCACCAATACAGGGTGAAAACCTTCATCTGGGGACCTCACAGCCTGATTCTGACGTGTATGACGCATAGAATTCTGTACAGAAACTGTATGGGACCCCAGTATTGACTGACATATGAGGTATTGAAGTAAAAACATGCTTCTTTGTCTATTTGACACCTCATATTCATGGTTATGGGATGTCATCCCATGGTAAGGCTGTATCTGACAGCAGGTGGGATTTTGACCTTAAAATGGTCATAACTCTGTCAGTGTTTGAGATATCATGCTCAAAGTTGGTGCATTGAATAGCTCTGTATGTTCCCTACACAATGGTACCCAACTTGACATGGTTATCATTAAATATGACAAAGTTATCCCATGTACAAGTATTTTTGTACATTGGCATGGTCTGGGCAAAAGCTGTATTAAGCTTGTTTGGCCAATAGCTTCTGTTGTAGTTGAGCTATGAGGAAATGGATGGCACCATCAGATAGCCCTGATTGTGCTCTTTCCAAAAAGACGCCACTTTAGGTATCTCACACTAAAACTGTAAAAGTTAGATTAGAGGTGAATGTTTTGTTCACCCTTATTTGGTCTGAATTTGACCATAACTCAAGTGATACTGGTGCTAGCTCAGTTTGGCTAGCACCATTAGATAGCCCTGGCTTGCAGCTTCATTTTGAATACCCATTTGATGGGGTTAAGCCTCTCCTTCTAGATTTTAGATGAGAGGTGAAAATTAAGGTTTATGCTCAGCAATAACTTTGAGCAGGAGTAACTTTGTTATTTCTTGTCCTATGGTGATGGTACTTATATTTTCAGAAAGAGGTGAGCTTCCTCTTTCTTTTGATACCTTTTGAGCTAATTTGGCTCATCTCCATGTTTTGGTGGTATTTTGGCTATACCATTGGTTTATGGTATTTTAGCTGTCATGCTTGTGCTCTGGTTTTGAGTCACAGGCTGACACCACTGGTACAATTTATTTCACATGTTGTTTCATTAGTTCTTGAGATAAATAAGGTTTTATGGTTTTTATAAGGTATTATACCTTATAATTCATTAAATATTGACTTTACAGATATGCCATAAAAATAGTATATGTGTATTTTACCATGGGGAATCCAATGGTATAATTTATTTTATATGTTGAATCATTGGTTTTTAAGTTAAACCGATTTTTGTACCAATTTATGGTATTTTTTGTATACTTAAGTAATTATTTTTAATGTATAATTATTCTAAGTAATTTTCATATAATTATATTAAATGTATAATTATTCTGAGTCTTTCTTGTGACCTTATTGGGTATGTGGTCATATCTCAAAGGCTCACATTCCCTACCACCAAAAAAGATTGTACCACAATCTGATATGTGTGATTAGGGTATCATCCACTGTCCTACCTCTTCATTAGACTTTATCAGGCCTGAAGCTCAATAATGCTTGATTTTGTTATTCTTTAGGTTTTATTTTATGTCTAAAGCTCCTCAGTAGTTTATCAGTAGTTGTTATATCTTTCTCAAGTAGCCATTCATCTTCTTGAGTTGGATTTCTATACCTTACAAGGTATTCTCTTTCTTTGAGGACTTTTACAATTCTTTTTTCTTCTCCTTCTTCCAAAGGGGGAATTTCAAGTGGGGGTTTATTTCTTAGTGGAAATAATTCCTTGTCACTTGAGCTCTAAGCTTTTATAAGACTTACAGGGAAAGTTGGGTGTTTATTCATTAAATCACCTGTAAGTTCCAATTGTACAGCATTGGGTCCATGAAGTGCTTTTACCATAAATGGTCCTGCAAAGGAATCTTTCAATTTCTTTGGTCCTTTTATGTTATTAAAGTCAAGAGTTGATACTAATACCAAATCTCCTATTTTGAAGTCAGGTGGTTTATGACTTTTGTCCCATCTTTCTTTTGCATATTTGAAAGAGTCTTTCATGCATCTGTTTGCATGGTGTCTTGCTTTGTCAAGCATTATCTTAAAACTGCTTGCTGTTGGATGTATGTCCACTAAGTCCTTTTTGAGGGTATCATAAGGAAGTCTTGGATTCCAACCTTTCTCTAGCATTGCTGGTGTTTTGCCAGTAGAAGAATGGATTGATTTCTTATATGCCAGTTCAAGTGCTGGTATTAGTGTACACCAATCATGGGTAAAACCATCAGAATCTTTGAATTCTAGCCCATAAGCACAGAATCTTCTGATCATGTCCTCTAAGGTCTGTATCATTCTTTCTGCTAAACCATCAGTTTGGGGATGGTAAGCTGTTGAGAATGATAGCTTTGTCCCAAATAAGTTATGGAGATTTGTCCATAATGCTGAAGTGAACTTTGGGTCTCTGTCACTTATAATATTTTGGAATAAGCCTGTGTGGCTAATGACTTTATTCCATATAATTATGGCTGTATCCATAGCTGTGTCATCTTTATGAAATGGTAAGAACATGGGAGTTTTACTGTACCTGTCAACTAACACTAGACATGCATTATAGCTCCTGTCTCCTCCTGGAGGTAGTGCTGTTACCCAATCCATATGAACTATTTCCCATGGGGATTTTGGTTCTTGGATTTGGATCATCATTCCAAATTTCTTTCCTGTGGCTCTGTTGGCCTTTTGACATCTGTCACAGGTTTGGCAGTACTCTGCAACATCTTTCTTCCAATTTGGCCACCAAGAGCAGGTTTCCACCCTCTCTAGTGTCCTATCTTCTGAGAGATGTCCAGATGCAACACTATCATGACACTCATGTAAAATAGTGTTTATTAGTGTTCTATCTGTTAAGGCCATAACACATGTGTGTTTTGTTCTATGGTAAAGGATTCCATCAAGGAGGTTGTAAGGTTTGACTATGAAACAATAAGTAAAAATTACTAATTTATTACTTATTGTACTCTGAATGTCCTTATGAATTGAATAAATAAGATTAAAAATATAATAATAATAAGTAATTATTGTTATTATGGCGTAAAATAATTATATTATTAAATAAATATAATAATATAATTTATATTATGAAAATATAATATAATAAATAAATATATTAATATAAAAGAATTAATATATTTAAAAAGCTCTTTATTATTGTTACCAACAAATAATAAAGGCGTAAAAAAATGCTTTTTATTAATAAAAAACAATTAATAACAATAATATTACTAATATTAAAGTTATGAATCAATATAAATACTATTTATATTAATTAAAGAATTATTAAGAGAGTAATAATAGAGAAATTATTATAATAAGAGAAAATAACCTACTTTTAACACTTAATATAATAATTTTGAAATATTTTACGCCAAAAAAATATAAATACAACCTTTTTAAATTGTATTTACAATAAAAATAAAGAAAATTACAAATTATTCTGGATTTTTACGTGGAAATGAGTTTTTAGAGAGATTTTTAACAAAAACAATTAAATAAATGATTTAATCACGTCAAAATGGATTATTATAATAAGGTGGACTTTGGTCTTTAATAATATAATAGTTTTATATATAAAGAATAAAGAAATTACCTTTGATTTATTTGATTTAATGTTTTTTGATGCGTCTGAGGGGAAAATAGAGTAAAAAGACCTCTATTTATAGTAAATACCTCCCTCCTAGAGTCCAACAGGATTCTAGTAGACGTGTACTGATCCTATCCACTGGAATTGATCAATATTTTAAGCTTTGGAGGCAATTACATCATTATCAAACCATATTACATCATTACTACACCATTATTTAGAGTCATCACTATAACTCTAAAGTTGATGACATCATAGGCTTGGAAGAACCCCAAATTTCGTGGATTTTATTAGTTTTAATCATAAACTAATAGTATTCACCAACTGTATCACTCTTAAGATGGTAAACTTAAATTAAGGTTACTGTGAGTGATCATAACTGCTCAAATTAAGCTCAAACTTTGATCCTCACCAACTTTTAAGATTTACACGCTACAGCAATTCAGAGAGTGAATTCTGATAGCCTGGCTCAACTTTATTATGCTGCCAAGAGCTTTTCATTAAATCATCAAAACTCTAATTTTGATGATTTTTCTTGTAACTCATCTTTTCTGTTGAAATTCAATATTTTAAACTTCAAACCTTGATTTCAGGGGGTTATACCCTGAATTTAATAATATAAATTACATCATTCTTCACGAATGAACTAGTAGAATCCAACTGTATACTTTTTTTTAAGTTTGGAACACTTTCACAACAAAGTGGTCAACAGATCTGTTGATTTTTATCAATATTTCATCATAGGTTTTAACCTTGTTTATAATTTGTAAAATAAAGTTCATATCTGTGTTCTTACAGTAATTACGTGGTAACTTTATTTTTGGTTCATCATTCTATCATGTATAGTTTAAGAGATATTACCTATGATCCTTGAATATATGCGTTGACCAAAAAAGTGCATATATTCAGGTTAATTCCTTAAGTATTAACTTTGGAAATTAGCTTATTAATTGTTTTATGTGTGGGTTTTTGTGGAAAATTCATTGGTACAATTTATTTCACATGTTGTTTCATTAGTTTCTCAGATAAATAAGGTTTTATGGTTTTTATAAGGTATTATACCTTATAATTCATGAAATATTGACTTTACAGATATGCCATAAAAATGGTATATATGTATTTTACCATGGGGAATCCAATGGTATAATTTATTTTACATGTTGATTCATTGGTTTTTAAGTTAAACCAATTTTTGTACCAATTTAGGGTATTTTTTGTATATTTAAGTAATTATTTTTGATGTATAATTATTCTAAGTACTTTTAATATAATTATATTAAGTGTATAATTATTCTGAGTCTTTTTTGTGACCTTATTGGGTATGTGGTCATATCTCAAAGGCTCACATTCCCTACCACCAAAAAAAGATTGTACCACAATCTGAAATGTGTGATTAGGGTATCATCCACTGTACTACCTCTTCATTAGACTTTATCAGTCTTTAAGCTAAATAATGCTTGATTTTGTTATTCTTTAGGTTTTCTTTCATGTCTAAACCTCCTCAGTAGTTTATCTGCATTTGTTATATCTTTCTCAAGTAGCCATTCATCTTCTTGAGTTGGATTTCTATACCTTACAAGGTATTCTCTTTCTTTTTTGTTTCTTGTCCTTCTTTCTTTAAGGACTTTTACAATTCTTTTTTCTTCTCCTTCTTCCAAAGGGGGAATTTAAAGTGGGGGTTTATTTCTTAGTGGAAATAATTCCTTGTCACTTGAGCTGTAAGGTTTTATAAGACTTACAGGGAAAGTTGGGTGTTTATTCATTAAATCACCTGTAAGTTCCAATTGTACAGCATTGGGTCCATGAAGTTCTTTTACCATAAATGGTCCTACAAAGGAATCTTTCAATTTCTTTGGTCCTTTTATGTTATTAAAGTTAAGAGTTGATACTAATACCAAATCTCCTATTTTGAAGCCAGGTGGTTTATGACTTTTGTCCCATCTTTCTTTTGCATATTTGAAAGAGTCTTGCATGCATCTGTTTGCATGGTGTCTTGCTTTGTCAAGCATTATCTTAAAACTGCTTGCTGTTGGATGTATGTCCACTAAGTCCTTTTTGAGGGTGTCATAAGGAAGTCTTGGATTCCAACTTTTCTCTAGCATTGCTGGTGTTTTGCCAGTAGAAGAATGGATTGATGTCTTATATGCCAGTTCAAGTGCTGGTATTAGTGTACACCAATCATGGGTAAAACCATCAGAATCTTTGAATTCTAGCCCATAAGCACAGAATTTTCTGATCATGTCCTCTAAGGTCTGTATCATTCTTTCTGCTAAACCATCAGTTTGGGGATGGTAAGCTTTTGAGAATGATAGTTTTGTCCCAAATAAGTTATGGAGATTTTTCCATAATGCTGAAGTGAACTTTGGGTCTCTGTCACTTATAATATTTTGGAATAAGCCTGTGTGGTTAATGACTTTATTCCATATCATTATGGCTGTATCCATAGCTGTGTCATCTTTATGACCTGGTAAGAACATGGGAGTTTTACTGTACCTGTCAACTAACACTAGACATGCATTATAGCTCCTGTCTCCTCCTGGAGGTAGTGCTGTTACCCAATCCATGAGAACTATTTCCCATGGGGATTTTGGTTCTTGGATTTGGATCATCATTCCAAATTTCTTTCCTGTGGCTCTGTTGGCTTTTTGACATCTGTCACAGGTTTGGCAGTATTCTGCAACATCTTTCTTCCAATTTGGCCACCAAGAGCAGGTTTTCACCCTCTCTAGTGTCTTTTCTTCTGAGAAATGTCCAGATGCAACAATATCATGACACTCATGTAAAATAGTGTTTATTAGTGTTCTATCTGTTAAGGCCATAACACATGTGTGTTTTGTTCTATGGTAAAGGATTCCATCAAGGAGGTGGAATGTTCCTTCATCATATGCCTTTTTCCATGTTTCATCTAATTTTGATGAAAGTGATGGATCTTTGCAGTCTTTCATTAGAATTTGGCTTAAGATATGGCAATTTTTGTCTGTCTTATAGCTTTCTTTAACTTGGTTAAAGAATTCTGTGCCTATGTCTGTGACACATATTCCTTCTATATGGTGCTCTTCTTGTGGTACCCATGCTGGATTGTCAGGGGTATTTGCTAAAGCCCATCTGCTAAGACCATATGCATTTTTATGAATATTTCCAGATTTATGTACAATAGTCATATTTCCTCTATATTCTTGGATAGCAATTTGCCATCTCAGCATATGTCTATTTGGAGTCTTCATATTTAATAGTGATTTCACAGCATCACAGTCTGTGATTACATCAAATACTGTGCCATCCAAATAATAATGCAGTTTTTCTAAAGCCCACACTAGGCATAAGCATTCCATTTGGCTTGCTCCATACCTTGCTTCTGTTGGCTTTATTTGCCTTGAAATGAAACAAATTGGTCCTTCCACTGGTATATCATTGATAATTTGTGTTTGGTGAAGTGCAGCACCTAATCCTTCTCCACAAGCATCAATGTATAGTTTGAAAGGTAGTTTCCAATCTGGAATTAGAAGAAATGGGGCATTTGTTAGTGAATTTTTCAATTCTTCATATGCCTTGACCCTTTCTTCAGTCATTTCATAAACTGTTTGTTGGTCACATAATTTATATAAGGATTTGGCAATTTTTGCAAAGTCCTTTATATGCTGTCTATAGTAACCAGAAAATCCTAAAAATGATTGCATTTCTTTTTTGGTTTGAGGCATTGGTTTGAGTAGTACTGCTGCTACTTTATTTTTGTCTATGCCTAGACTAACTCCAGATACAACATGTCCTAGTGCTTTTAATTCACTATATGCAAAATGACACTTTTTCAAGGAAATTTTCATATTCACTTGGACTATTTTTTGTAGTACCCTTTCTAGTCTTGTAAGGTGATTTTCCCAAGTTTCTGAGCAAACTATGATATCATCAATATAGATAATTAACCATCCTTCTGATAATTCTTCAGGGAATATGGTATTCATCATTCTTTGATAATGGGAAGGTGCATTTTTTATCCCAAATGGCATTCTTAAGTATTCAAAAATTCCACAATGGACTATTATTCTTAGTCGTTTCTTGGCATTGTCTGTTAAGACATTTTGATGAAAACCCTTAAGAGCATCCATAGCTGTGATGAACTTAGCTTGTGACAATTGGGTCAATGTCTCATGGATTCTAGGTATTGGATATCTGTCTGGAATGGTATAGGTGTTCAGGGCTCTGAAGTCTCCTACCATCCTTGATTTTCCATTATGCCAAGTTATAATGACAGGTGTAGTAACTTCTACTTGTTCATTATGTCCAACCTTTCTTAATACTCCAAGGTCCATTAATTCTTTAATGTGCACTTCTAAGGCTTCTCTAGCCCTTGGGCTGGTTGGATAAGCAGGTCTTCTTAATAAAGGTGGGTAAGGCTTTTCTACATTAAGAATTATATCCACTTCATGTCCAATTATGGCACCTAGTGGCTCTTTGTCAGTTGCAAAGGCATTTTTATACTTAAATAAGAGGTCAATCAATTTTTCTTTCATTTTTTCTGTTAATTCTTGATTGAATTCTGCCTCTTTAAGTTGTTCAGATATAAAAAGTTCCTTTTCTGGAATTTTTTCTTCCTTCTTAATAACTTTGATTTGTTTTTTGTTATTTAAGAAGCCAAACTTTTGTCTTTTGTTATCTCCTATGTTAAAATATCTATCTTTTTGGTTGGAGATATCTATACCATAGATTGATAGGTAGTCATTCCCAAGTATGAATTGATTACTAGTACAGTTGTCCATTACTACAAACTCTACTTTAATTCTGACACATTGTGAGGGATGAGGAAAAATTAGTGTTCAATCAATTATTCCAAGGGGCTTTATGCTCTCACTTGAACTACTAAACTTGACACCTTGTATTGGCATAAGTTTTTCTTGCCAGTTTGGGACAATGGTTTTCAAATAACTTTTGCCAACACAATTGCAATATGCTCCTGTATCCAAGTTAACTTTTCCTTCTTGGTTATCAACCATAACAATACTTATACTTGATTTTACAGCTGTATATCCCATTCCTCTTGCAGGTTTGGTTCTATACATTTTGGCATCTTGTATGTTTGTCAGGTTTGTGTCAGGTGTTCCAACTTGTGGTAAGTTTGAATTAACATCCAGTACTTCATAAATTATATCAATGTTATTAATTTGTGCATTAATTATATTGATTTCATCACTTTCAGAGCTTTCTGACTCTTCTGTCTCTTTTTCAGAGTCAGATTCCTCTTCTTTGTCATTGTGGTTTTATGTTTCCACAATTTCATGAATCTTTGCTTTCTTAAGGCAATTATTGGCTAAGTGTCAGCCTGTGACTCAAAACCAGAGCACAAGCATGATAGCCAAAATACCATAAACCAATGCTGTAGCCAAAATACCACCAAAACATGGAGCTGAGCCAAATTAGCTCAAAAGGTATCAAAAGAAAGAGGAAACTCACCTCTTCCTGAAAATATAAGTCCCATCACCATAGGACAAGAAATAACAATGTTATTCCTGCTCAAAGTTGGTGCTGAGCATAAACCTTAATTTTCACCTCTCATCTAAAATCTAGAAGGAGAGGCTTAACCCCATCAAATGGGTATTCAAAATGAAGCTCCAAGCCAGGGCTATCTAATGGTGCTAGCCAAACTGAGCTAGCACCAGTATCACTTGAGTTATGGTCAAATTCAGACCAAATAAGGGTGAACAAAACAATCACCTCTCATCTAACTTTTACAGTTTTAGTGTGAGATACCTAAAGTGGCATCTTTTTGGAAAGGGTACAATCAGGGCTATCTGATGGTGCCATCCATTTCCTCATAGCTCAACTACAACAGAAGCTATTGGCCAAACAAGCTTAATACAGCTTTTGCCCAGACCATGCCAATGTACAAAAATACTTGTACATGGGATAACTTTGTCATATTTAATGATAGCCATGTCAAGTTGGGTACCATTGTGTAGGGCACATACAGAGCTATTCAATGAACCAACTTTGAGCATGATATCTCAAACACTGACAGAGTTATGACCATTTTAAGGTCAAAATCTCACCTACTGTCAGATACAGCCTTACCATGGGATAATATCCCATAACCATGAATATGAGGTGTCAAATAGACAAAGAAGCATGTTTTTACTTCAATACCTCATATGTCAGTCAATACTGCGGTCCCATACAGTTTCTGTACAGCATTCTACGCGTCATACACGTCAGAATCAGGCTGTGAGGTCCCCAGATGAAAATTTTCACCCTGTATTGGTGAAAACTGCCCAGATGTGGTTTCAAAACCACATCTGAGCCCAATACAGGGTATACAGGCTGTTTGCAAACCACAAGCCTGTCATAGAGAGTGAAAAATCTTCACTTCCTCTACGTGGAAAGGTCTAGCAGCCTTTCCACCCCAATTTCAGGATAAAAGGAGGGCTTTTCACAGCCAAAATCCTCTCCTCATCCTGCTCTTGAATAACCTACGTAGTAAACTGTCAAAAACAGTTTTACTTTTGGTTCAATAATCAGGTATAATTATAATCTTTAATTATTGTAGACTTTATTATTGTAATCCAACAGATAAAGCCTGCACCCAGGGTTCTCAATAGCGCTCACCACCACTATTTCTCAATAGTAGAACCCTTTTATCTTATTATAAACCTTTATAAATCTTTTTTTAAATCATTTTCTGTCGTGTCACATACACAGTTAAAGTTGTAATTAGCCTAGTTATACCTTTATCATAGTATCATCCTGACATTTTGGGGGCCTGGCCGTGTTTTTGACTTTTTTTTGGACCTTACAAGTCAGTCTTTTCTCTTTTTTATGACTTATTAACACATTGTTTTATCCTTTTTTAGGCGTAATTTGTATTTAAATATATATATTTTATATATTTTTACCTTTTTTTTATATACTCATAATATAAGAGTATTTTTTACGTGGTTAACACCCACAGTAATTTATTATTTTTGGCGTGTTTTGCATATAAAAACACATAAGCCACTAATAAAGTCCTGTATTCTTGACTGAATAAGGACACCTCTGACTGAAAAACCATCAGTTGAGGCGTGGTCAAGTGTATTGTTAATTCAATAACACTTGTATACAAAACACTTTCACAGAATACACTTGCAAGCCACAAGTGTATCTGAGGGATACTGATGCACAAACAGTGTGACAGGACACCATAAGCTGTATTTTTGACGTGAAATTGTTAATTCAATTACACTGTCATTATTAAAGGGCATACAGTAATAATATACAAGCCCAGAGGCCATTCTTAGACGTGCAAAACCAGCCTTTTAAGAAGTCTTAACTGACATAAGCCCTCTTTTTCCTGTTTTGATTCAGTGGAAGAAAACTACATCCCACTTGAAACCCAGTCACAGGCCAACACACCAGTGACACCCTCAGAACCAGAGGGCAGGAAGGGTAGAGGAAAAAGGCTTAGTGAAGGCCTCATTACAGCCAAGAAGTGGACACCAATAGCCACTCAGAGGAGTAGAAAACCACGAAACTCTGCTTCAATACAAGGTAAACCAACCTTAACCACTTGTACAGGGAAGATTACAGTTATTAACCCAGTTGTAACCTCCAAAGGCAAACTGCCCAAATCAGCAGATAGCAAATTTGTACAAGGCACAGTAAAAGGTAAAAACCCAAGAACATAAAGTTTTTGACTTCTTGCAAACACTGATATGTCCCCTGCATACCTCAGAGACCTTGGCTTCCAAAGGAACCAGCCAGAGGATAGAGCAGGAATGTCTAGAACCAGAAGACCTGAAAGAAGACACATTGGACACAGTGGTGGGTGGCAAAACAATGAGGGAGATAATATCAGCCTTGCCATTCACACTCCAATTCAACAGAAACCTCAAACCAGAGGACTGGAAGGATATGGATCAAGTTCTTCAAATCCACCAACTCCTCAAAGATTTGTTTCAATGGAGCATGCACAACAAGAGGTTCAACCTAGCAACTCACTGGGAAGAACTGGGATCAAGTTTCCAGAAGATCTGTCTCAAAGAGATAGACTTCAAGGACCTTATGGTAATCACCAAGGGTTGGAACCCTACCAGGCAGCACAGACTCCTGGAGGCAAGGGCACAGAGGATAAGGGAGAACCAAGCCACTATCCAAGCTATAGAAGAACAGTTAACCCAGACAGGGCCTACTCAGATTCCTTCAGGTTCACAAGGAGCAAGCCAAATCAGCTCTCCAGTGGCTTCACACCATTCAGAAACCAGCATATCAGAGGCCAAGAGTCACCATTCTTCACAATTCCAGGAAGTTTCCAGGAGAAGACAAGGCAACAAGGGAAAGAACAAAGCCTCCTTCAACCAGAGGAGGAAAGAGTCAGACCCCATGATTGAGAAGCTGTTAGATTTGGTAAAAGAAGTACACAAGAACCAGAAGTAGTTGGAAACCACTCTAGAATCAGTAGTCCTAGTAATAGAAACATTACCCCCACTCAGACTGAAAATAACATTATCACATCTGAGAGCATCATCAACAGTGACACACTGTTGTTGCAAATGTCCCAATATGCTGAGCAATCTGCAAAGCAGGCTGCAGAATTTGCAGCTGCCCAAGAGAGGATGAGAAAAACTCAAGCCTCATTGGACAGATAGTTAAAAACCTTCAGGAAGGATATGCTCAACTGAGCAAAGCCTCTGAAAAAACCAACAAGAGACTGAATCAAGTCTCTGAAGAACAACACCATAGCAGCAGGGACAGGTAGTGTCTGAATCAAGACATTAACAAATTGTTTAATGCCTACCATAGCTTAAAGCCCCAACCACAGGGCCAAGCTATGGAGAATCCATATCAACCAGATGACATCAAACCAGATGCCATGTTGTTGAATAAGGCAAGATCTCCATCACAATACCAGGATGGAGATGGCATGTCTTATTCAGAGAAGGAAGCCTTGAAACAGCTTCCTGAGGCCTCAAACTGGCCCAAATTCTCTGGATCAGGAGAATATGATCATATGGAACTCATAGATTATATTGATGGACTCTTCATTGATGTACCAAGCATACCAGATTACTGGATTACTGCTAGACTGAATACTGCATTTAAAGGTCATGCAAGTATATGGTACACTGAAAGAAATCCATGGCAGAAGAAACTGGCCATGGTGGAAGAGTCAAATAATCCAAAAGTACAGTAATGGAACTTGGATATGGCAAAAGACCATGTCATTTGAAAATGACAAATACTCTGTGGACAAAGATCCATATAAGTGGTGTCTTAGACAGTCTAAAAGACTTAAAGCCATTGATCCTCAAATGAACATTCAAATGAGGAATCATAAACTTCTGACACAACTGCCAGGAGAACTAGAGCATGCAGTAAAGTGCAGATGCAACCAAAATTGCACTCTAGATGATATAGCCAATACCTTACAAGACATAAGGAAAAGGACTAATATAGGGAAATTCACCCCATATAGAAGCAATAGTTTCAGAGAGACACAACCTTTCAAGGTAGAGTTTAAAGACAAACCCAGAGAAAGAGTGGCAGAAGTGGCAAAGAAGAAGAATTCTTGTCACAATTGTGGTTCAACAGACCACTATGCCAACAACTGTCCAAAAGCAAAGAAGAAATTCTATGCTATAGAAAAAGTCCCTGAAGAAGAACCTCCAACAGAGGATTCTGAATCAGACTCTATGGGTGATGCCATTAGAGAACCATCTGATGAGGATCAAGACCCAAGAGAGGAATTTCTAGTGGAATACCAAGAGGAAACCCCACTAGAAATCCAGGATATACAGTTGGAAGCAGGCATGCCACAAGACACTGCCAACAAGAACTTGTGTAAACATACACAAGATGCACAAACATTCCTGGTTACACCAACCAAAGGAATGGCATATATACATGGAACAGCCACAAAAATGACTGTATTTATTGACAATACTCAGCACCCACTGATCATTGACAGTGGAGCACACTGCTCCATAGTGGCCAGGTATTATCTGGATAACCACTTCCCAAACTGGGAAAAAGAACTCTTTCCCACCAGGGCAAAGAGCTTTAAGAGTGCATCTGGAAAGATGACCTCTATTGGGACAATTATCAAAGAGATAATTATACCCCACAGAAAAGGTAATATCAGACTCAACCCAGAGTTTGTAGTGCTTGAAGATGCCCACATCCAAGGGTTTTTACTGGGAACAGATTACCAGAGGATGTATGGCATAGATATTTACAACAGTAAAAATAGGCATATTACCACTGGTACTAACAAGGAAAAGTAATTTTCTCTTGATATATACCAGATACCTTCTCAGGACCCACTGGCAGAACTTCTGTCAGAAATCAGAGAGGGACAGTTTAGCACTACCCTCACCAGTAAACAAAAGCTACGTTTACTGAAGATGCTGAGGAAGAATAGACCAGCATTTGCCATTGGTGAAGAACCATTAGGCAAGATCAAAGGCCATGATATAGAACTATATCTGGATGTAGAAAGGCCTTATCCACCCATGTTAAGGAGACCTCCTTACCCAGCAAGTCTGGAGACCAGGAAAGAGATTGAGAAACATATCAATGAACTCCTGGACATGGATGTCATTAGGAAGATTGGACATAATGAAATAGTGGAAATCACCACTCCTGTCCTAATCACCTGGCATGATGGCAAGTCCAGATTGTGTGGAGACTTCAGAGCCCTGAACAACTACACAAAAGCAGACAGGTATCCTATACCAAGGATACCTCATGCCTTGGATAAATTGGCCAAAGCCAAATACATAACCAAGATGGATTGTATGAAGGGCTTCCACCAAAATGGAGTCAAACCAAACTCCATGAAATTACTCAGAATAATATGCCATATGGGCATATATGAGTACACCAGGATGCCAATTTGGCATCAAGAATGCACCAGCCCACTTCCAAAGGATGATGGACACAATATTTCAAGAAGAAATAATGGAAGGCTGGATGGTAGTGTATATTGATGATATCATTATATACTCAGAGACATGGGAAGACCATGTACAATACATAGACAGAGTGCTAAGTAAATGTACACCCATCAATCTAAAAATTTCACTTAAAAAGTGTAATTTTGGCCAACAAGAGCTACTAGCTCTAGGACACAAAGTCTCAGGCCTTAGTCTGGCAATTGACCAGAACAAAGTAGCAGCAGTACTGCAAAAGCCAGTACCAAAGAACATCAAATAGATGCAATCTTTCCTTGGATTTGCTAGCTACTATAGAAACCACATCAAAACCTTTGCTCACATAACCAGTAGTTTATACAAGTTATGCTCAAAGGATGTAGTTTTTGAAATAACCAAGGAAAGGAGGGATTCATATGAGAGGATCAAATATGAACTCACAAATGCACCTGTGCTCATCTTACCTGACTTTGAACTACCATTCAAGTTATATATAGATGCAGCATGCAGCCAAGGCTTGGGAGCAGCCCTTCACCAAAGACAAATTGTGGATGGTGAACCAAGAGAAGGTGTAATATGTTACATCTCCAGGCTGCTGAAAGATTCAGAAGCCAGGTATGGGGCCACCCAGACAGAATGTCTATGTCTAGTCTGGGCTCTAGAAAAACTCCATTATTATTTGGAGGGTGCAGTCTTTGAAGTCTACACAGACTGCACAGCCTTGAAGTCTTTACTAAGCATGAAGACTACTAATAGACACATTCTGAGATGGCAAATAGCCATCCAGGAGTATAGAGGGAACATGACCATCATATAAAAGGAAGGTAAAAGCCATACCAATGCAGATGGCCTTAGCAGATGGCCACTGGACAATGTCAAAAGCAATCCAGCTTATGACCCTGAAGTTGCTGCAAAAATTCCTATCCATTTTATGGAAATAAATAGGAAGAAAAACTTCAGATTCTCTGAATGGGCACCAGGTAGTGGTACCCTTGACAGTGGAAACACTGATTCAGAAGGGACAGAAACCCCCATACTGGGAATAAGCTCCTCAGAATTGCACAATGAATTTTTCAATGCAGTACTGAAATCCTATGCTAAACACAAACATTGTAGCATACTACTCCAACTCCTTCAGCAAAAATACAGGACCCCAGAACTGGAAACCCAGCTGGAGGAACCCTGGTTGAGGGCCTATAAGGACAATAAATTCTTCCTTATAGATGGCCTGATTTATCACAGAGAAAAGCACACCAGTGAACTCACAGTGATAGACAGAGACCACATCTCTTTAATCCTGCAGGAATTCCATGACTGCCCCTACATGGGACACATGAGTGAGGACAGGACTAAAGAGAGGGTAGCAAGCACAGCTTGGTGGCCCAAGTGGGAGCAAGAGTTGAGTGAATACATCAACACTTGTGAAAGATGCCAAAAGGCAAATAGAAAGCATGGGAAGAAATATGGGTTGCTTCAACACATAGAAGAACCCAAGCACCCATGGGAAACCATCAACATGGACTGGGTCACAGGACTTGTCCCAGGAGGCAAAGAAAACTACAATGCCTGCTTAATCATAGCTGATAGGTTCAGCAAGAGCATGAGATGTCTACCATGCCATAAAGAGGACACAGCCATGGACACTGCTCTGTTATTTTGGAATAACATCATATCCACCTGTGGAGTCCCTAAGATCATAATTAGTGACAGGGACCCAAAATTCACATCTTAATTTTGGACCAATTTATATGACATGCTAGGCACCAAGCTTGCTTTTTCCACAGATTACCATCCAAAAACAGATGGCCTAGCTGAGAGGATGATACAAACAACGGAGGACATCCTCAGGAGGTTCTGTGCCTATGGCATGGAATACAAGGACCATGAGGGATATACCCATGATTGGGTCACCCTCTTACCAGCAGTCCAACTGGCTTATAATACAAGCCAGCACTCTACCACAGGAAAAACACCTGCACTGTTAGAGAAAGGGTGGAATCCCCTGTTACCTGTGGATCACTTGAAGAAAAATCTTCTGACCATCCACCCCACAGCCAAAGACTTCCATGATATGTGGAAGAAAGCCTGTGATACTGCTGCCAAATGCATAGCTGAGGCCAAAGAGTATAATAAGAAAAGGTGGGACAAATCACATATGGAACCTGACTTCAAGGAAGGGGACCAGGTGTTAGTGTCTACACTGAACTTTAACAATCTCAAAGGACCCAAGAAAATGAGAGACTCATTTGTAGGGCCCTTCACTATCATTAAGTTCATAGGTAAGAATGCAGTAGAGGTCAAGCTCACTGAGCAGTTTTCTAGGAAACACCCAGTCTTTCCAGTAAGCCTGGTCAAACCATACTTCCAAACAGAGGAGGGTAAATTCCCCTCCAGGAACAAGAACACCACTCCACCAGGAATAGTGGAAGTAGAAGACTCTCCTGGACCTGTGAGTAAAATCATCAGGGCCAGAAAAATCAGACTTAATGGGAAGGATCAGAAACAATATCTAGTCAGATTCAAGAACCAGACAGCTGACAAAGACAAATGGTTGGCAGAGGATGCCATACCAGATGGGAACCTCCATTTAAGGAGATTCAGAGCCTCTAGGAGGACTGAACAGTCTCATCAATGATGAGCCTTTTTTAGAGGGAGGGTATGTCAGCCTGTGACTCAAAACCAGAGCACAAGCATGACAGCCAAAATACCATAAACCAATGGTATAGCCAAAATACCACCAAAACATGGAGCTGAGCCAAATCAGCTCAAAAGGTATCAAAAGAAAGAGGAAACTCACCTCTTCCTGAAAATGTAAGTCCCATCACCATAGGACAAGAAATAACAAAGTTATTCCTGCTCAAGGTTAGTTCTGAGCATAAACCTTAATTTTCACCTCTCATCTGAAATCTAGAAGGAGAGGCTTAACCCCATCAAAATGGGTACTCAAAATGAAGCTCTAAGACAGGGCTATCCAATGGTACCAGCTAAACTGAGCTAGCACCAGTATTACTTGAGTTATGGTCAAATTCAGACCAAATAAGGGTGAACAAAACAATCATCTCTCATCTAGCTTTTACAGTTTTAGTGTGAGATACCTGAAGTGGGGTCTTTTTGGAAAGAGCACAATAAGGGCTATCTGATGGTGCCATCCATTTCCTCATAACTCAACTACAACAGAAGTTATTGGCCAAACAAGCTTAATACAGCTTTTGACCAGACCACGCCAATGTACAAAAATACTTGTACATGGGATACCTTTGTCATATTTAATGATAACCATGTCAAGTTGGGTCCCATTGTGTAGAGCTCGTACAGAGCTATTCAATGAACCAACTTTGAGCATGATATCTCAAGAACTGACAGAGGTATGACCATTTTAAGGTCAAAATCCCACCTGCTGTCAGATACAGCCTTACCATGGGATAATATCCCATAACCATAAATATGAGGTGTCAAATAGACGAAGAAGAATGTTTTTACTTCAATACCTCATATATCAGTCAATGCTGCGGTCCCATACAGTTTCTGTACAGCATTCTACGCGTCATACACGTCAGAATCAGGCTGTGAGGTCCCCAGATGAAAATTTTCACCCTGTATTGGTGAAAACTGCCCAGATGTGGTTTCAAAACCACATCTGAGCCCAATACAGGGTATACAGGCTGTTTGCAAACCACAAGCCTGTCATAGAGAGTGAAAAATCTTCACTTCCTCTACGTGGAAAGGTCTAGCAGCCTTTCCACCCCAATTTCAGGATAAAAGGAGGGCTTTTCACAGCCAAAATCCTCTCCTCATCCTGCTGTTGAATAACCTACGTAGTAAACTGTCAAAAACAGTTTTACTCTTGGTTAAATAATCAGGTATAATTATAATCTTTAATTATTGTAGACTTTATTATTTTAATCCAACAGATAAAGCCTGCACCCAGGGTTCTCAATAGCACTCACCACCACTATTTCTCAATAGTAGAACCCTTTTATCTTATTATAAACCTTTATAAATCTTTTTTTAAATCATTTTCTGTTGTGTCACATACACAGTTAAAGTTGTAATTAGCCTAGTTATACCTTTATCATAGTATCATCCTGACACTAAGTGTCCAATACCTCCACATTTATGGCATTTTCTTTGCTCATTATTGTTGGATGTATTGGGCTTAAAGGATTCTTTTGATTTATCTTTTTTGATAAATGGCTTATTTGGGCTTTTAATGTCCAATTTTTTCCAAGTCCTGCCAATTTTTGTTCTTGTCACTATATCTTCTAGTGCATTTATATACTCCTCTGTGGAGCATGGTTCTATACACCTGCTTCTTAGGGCATGTTCTAGTTCCCCTCCACATTTTTTAAGTATTTTCATGTGCACCATCTTTTGTGACATTTTTGGGTACAGTGCATTAAGCCTTTCAACTTGTTTCAAGAACCAAGTTAAAGGTTTGTCTTTCTCTGGGTCAAAGAAAGAGTTTTCAAATGCATTTTCTATCTTATACCTCCAGGCATCATTTGCCCACTTGGTGATTATTTCTTGTTTCCACCAAGACCAGGTATTTTTACCATTTGTTTGTCTTATGCCATAATACCATCTTTTTGCAGATTTCTCAAACAATGAATGTAATCTTTCAGTGATTAATCCATCTGGTATGGCATAGTCTTCTTGTAACATGTCAATTGTTTTAATAAATGACATGTGGTCATATTCACCTTCTCCTGTGAATGGTGGCCATTCCTTCAATTGAGGTGCTTCCTTCATTAAGACTTGGTTATTATCTTGGTGACTCAAGTCTGTTATGAAAGGATTTGACAATTCCTCTATAGTTTTAACAGGGCTTCTTATATGAGTAAATGGTGTTGATAACTTTGGCATATTTAAATTAGCCTCATTAATTCTGTCCATTTTTTCAGTAATAAGCCTTATTTCACTCTGAATATCATCTTTTAGATGCATTCTTGCTTCATCACTTTTTTCCACATGGTCCAAAAGTAATTTTTGGTGTGATGAAGTCTTTTCTTCAAATCTTTGTACAGAAATACTTAATTTATTTAATTTTTCTGTATGATTGTCAATACTCACATCATAATTGATTGTCAAAGTTTTGTCTTTGATGTCTTTTATGTATTTATACAATTCTTGTTGTCCTTGTATTAATTTTTGAGTATTGTCAATTGAATTTTTTGGTTTATTATTTTCAACAATAAACTTAATGTTGTCAATTTCTTTCTTGTTTTGCACAACAATTTTTGTTAAAGAAGATAAATTGTTATTTATTTCTTGTAGTGATAATAAACTATCATTAATTTCTTTTAGAGGTAATATACTATTTTTAATTTCTGTTAAAGTATTTACAACATCTTTGGACAAGGTTATTTCTTTGGGAAATGAGGTTGTCTCATTCTTTGCTCTTCCTTGTCCTTGAATTGCATCAAGGTTCTGGCCATGTTGAAAACATTGTCCATAGCATCCTTTTGGATTCTTGGGATCCTGTAGCTTGGGGAATATGGTTTCCTCCAGTGCTTTTTCTTGTTCTTCTTCCCCTCTTGGGGAAGTTGGCTGGCTTGGGGCTTGCTGGTATAAGCTACTGGGGCTTCTTCCTTGGTTGCCTCCTTCTTTTTGGCGTGGTAATCCTTGATTTTTTTTGATTTGAGGTTTGGATGACAGTGGATTCCATCCATTGGAGTATTTCACTATCTCCTCCTCTTTGAGGAAATTTTTCAGGATGTGCCAGGAGTTCATCACTCCTTGGTGTATTTGAGGCAGCATTTCCCAATCTTTGTCCTTGTACACTGTGTAATACTGCTTGTACTGGCTCATGTAGATGTGTATTTGAGCCCTCTGAATGTGATTTGTACCTATTTGAGTTACTCATACTTAGTTTCAATTCAGGCGCAGATATCATGGGCATTTCTGCGACTTTCCTTTGGGATAAGGCACTTCCTTGTGTGGATTCTGTTCCACTGGGGATATTGCCCTTTCTTTTCCCTTTTGAGGGATCAGTTCTACCTCTGAGTCCAGCTCCATCTGATTGGATGGAGTATTGGGAACCTCTTCTGGTAGTCATAATTTAAGAAAATAAGAAATAAAAGTATTTTAGAATAAAAATTCTTTTTATGGCAATTATAAAAGAGGTGCTCACCTTCAGAGTCTTGAATGGTGGGTCCTGGAAAGTCTAATTTCTTAGCTTTCTTTCTTTTGGTGATAACTGGTGTTGGAGAACTTTGACAAGTTTCTTCCACCAATCTCTCAACAGTATTTTGGTTGTCTTCTATTGGGTTATCTTCAAACACTAAAAAAAAAGACAAATAAATATAAGTCTTTTTATAAGAAGTGTTATTTTTTGGCAAGATATGGAAATTTTCCATGTGGAAATTGCTTATATATCTTTTAAAAAATTGAAATGAATAAAGAAATAAATCAAAATGAATAAAAATAACTTTTTTATTGGTTTTCAAAATTTTTTAATATTTTTTATATTTTTATTTTCAAAGAATAAAATAAAAAATGAATATGATTATTTTACAAAATTAAATTATAAAAAAATTATTTTCAATTTATAAATTATCTTTTTTAATCACTAGAGTCACTCAAAGAAAGTTCTTGCAAGTCTAAGGATGTGAAAAACCACGTGTAAGACAGTACAATTGCTTTCCAAATGCCTCAATAGCTTTTAAAATTAATAAAATATAAAATTATTATATAATTTTATGATTATAAATATAATTTGTTATAGGATAAACCCAATTAGAATCTTTTTAAAGGTCTTTGAAGTAAATATCATGGCCAGGCCCCCAAATGTAAGGTTTGACTATGAAACAATAAGTAAAAATTACTAATTTATTACTTATTGTACTCTGAATGTCCTTATGAATTGAATAAATAAGATTAAAAATATAATAATAATAAATAATTATTGCTATTATGGCGTAAAATAATTATATTATTAAATAAATATAATAATATAATTTATATTATGAAAATATAATATAATAAATAAATATATTAATATAAAATAATTAATATATTTAAAAAGCTCTTTATTATTGTTACCAACAAATAATAAAGGCGTAAAAAGCGGCTTTTTATTGATAAAAAACAATTAATAACAATAATATTACTAATATTAAAGTTATGAATTAATATAAATACTATTTATATTAATTAAAGAATTATCAAGAGAGTAATAATAGAGAAATTATTATAATAAGAGAAAATAACCTACTTTTAACACTTAATATAATAATTTTGAAATATTTTACGCCAAAAAAATATAAATACAACCTTTTTAAATTGTATTTACAATAAAAATAAAGAAAATTACAAATTATTCTGGATTTTTATGTGGAAATGAGTTTTTAGAGAGATTTTTAACAAAAACAATTAAATAAATGATTTAATCACATCAAAATGGATTATTATAATAAGGTGGACTTT
Organism: Austropuccinia psidii; assembly: GCA_023105745.1. Taxonomy (NCBI): domain Eukaryota; kingdom Fungi; phylum Basidiomycota; class Pucciniomycetes; order Pucciniales; family Sphaerophragmiaceae; genus Austropuccinia; species Austropuccinia psidii. The sequence continues at coordinate 8,140,654 of JALGQZ010000018.1, forward strand.
GGTCTTTAATAATATAATAGTTTTATATATAAAGAATAAAGAAATTACCTTTGATTTATTTGATTTAATGTTTTTTGATGGGTCTGAGGGGAAAATAGAGTAAAAAGAGCTCTATTTATAGTAAATACCTCCCTCCTAGAGTCCAACAGGCTTCTAGTAGACGTGTAACGATCCTATCCACTGGAACTGATCAATAATTTAAGGTTTGGAGATGATTAAATCATTATCAAACCATATTACATCATTATTACACCATTATTTAGAGTTATCACTATAACTCTAAAGTTGATGACATCAGAGGCTTGGCAGAACCCCAAATTTTGTGGATTTTATTAGTTTTAATCATAAACTAATAGTATTCACCAATTTTATCACTCTTAAGACTGTTAAGCTTAAATTAAGGTTACTGTGAGTGATCATAACTGCTCAAATTAAGCTCAAGCTTTGATCCTCAATAACTTTCAAGATTTACACGCTACAGCAATTCAGAGAGTGAATTCTGATAGCCTGGCATAACCTTATTATGCTGCAAAGAGCTTTTTCATTACATCATCAAAACTCTAATTTTGATGATTTTTCTTGTAACTCATCTTTTCTGTCGAATTCCAATATTTTAAACTTCAAACCTTGATTTCAGGGGGTTATACCCTGAATTTAATAGTATAACTTACATCATTCTTCGCGAATGAACTAGTAGAATCCAACTGTATACTTTTTTTTAAGTTTGGAACACTTTCACAACAAAGTGGTCAACAGCTCTGTTGATTTTTATCAATATTTCATCATAGGTTTTAACCTTGTTTATAATTTGTAAAATAAAGTTCATATCTGTGTTCTTACAGTAATTACGTGGTAGCTTTATTTTTGGTTAATCATTCTATCATGTATAGTTTGAGAGATATTAGCTATGATCCTTGAATATATGCGTTGACCAAAAAAGTGCATATATTCAGGTTAATTCCTTAAGTATTAACTTTGGAAATTAGCTTATTAATTGTTTTATGTGTGGATGTTTGTGGGGAATCCATTGGTACAATTTATTTCACATGTTGATTCATTAGTTTCTGAGATAAATAAGGTTTTATGGTTTTTATAAGGTATTATACCTTATAATCCATTAAATATTGACTTTACAGATATGCCATAAAAATGGTATATGTGTATTTTACCATGGGGAATCCAATGGTATAATTTATTTTACATGTTGATTCATTGGTTTTTAAGTTAAACCAATTTTTGTACCAATTTAGGGTATTTTTTGTATATTTAAGTAATTATTTTTGATGTATAATTATTCTAAGTACTTTTAATATAATTATATTAAAGGTAAAATTATTCTGAGTCTTTTTTGTGACCTTATTGGGTATGTGGTCATATCTCAAAGGCTCACAGAGGTGGAATCTTCCTTCATCATATGCCTTTTTCCATATTTCATCTAGTTTTGATGAAAGTGATGGATCTTTGCAGTCTTTAATTAGAAGTTGGCTTAAGATATGGCAATTTTTGTCTGTCTTATAGCTTTCTTTAACTTGTTTAAAGAATTCTGTGCCTATTTCTGTGACACATATTCCTTCTATATGGTGCTCTTCTTGTGGTACCCATGCTGGATTGTCAGGGGTATTTGCTAAAGCCCATCTGCTAAGACCATCTGCATTTTTATGAATATTTCCAGATTTATGTACAATAGTCATATTTCCTCTATATTCTTGGATAGCAATTTGCCATCTCATCATATGTCTATTTGGAGTCTTCATATTTAATAGTGATTTCACAGCATTACAGTCTGTGATTACATCAAATACTGTGCCATCCAAATAATAATGCAGTTTTTCTAAAGCCCACACTAGGAATAAGCATTCCATTTGGCTTGCTCCATACCTTGCTTCTGTTGGCTTTATTTGCCTTGAAATGAAACAAATTGGTCCTTCCACTGGTTTATCATTGATAATTTGTGTTTGGTGAAGTGCAGCACCTAATCCTTCTCCACAAGCATCAATGTATAGTTTGAAAGGTAGTTTCCAATCTGGCATTAGAAGAAATGGGGCATTTGTTAGTGAATTTTTCAATTCTTCATATGCCTTGACCCTTTCTTCAGTCATTTCATAAACTGTTTGTTGGTCACATAATTTATATAAGGATTTGGCAATTTTTGCAAAGTCCTTTATATGCTGTCTATATTAACCATCAAATCCTAAAAATGATTGCATTTCTTTTTTGGTTTGAGGCATTGGTTTGAGTAGTACTGCTGCTACTTTATTTTTGTCTATGCCTAGACTAAGTCCAGATACAACATATCCTAGTGCTTTTAATTCACTATATGCAAAATGACACTTTTTCAAGGAAATTTTCATATTCACTTGGACTATTTTTTGTAGTACCCTTTCTAGTCTTGTAAGGTGATTTTCCCAAGTTTCTGAGCAAACTATGATATCATCAATATAGATAATTAACCATCCTTCTGATAATTCTTCAGGGAATATGGTATTCATCATTCTTTGATAATGGGAAGGTGCATTTTTTATCCCAAATGGCATTCTTAAGTATTCAAAAATTCCACAATGGACTATTATTCTTAGTGGTTTCTTGGCATTGTCTGTTAAGACATTTTGATGAAAACCCTTAAGAGCATCCATAGCTGTGATGAACTTAGCTTGTGACAATTGGGTCAATGTCTCATGGATTCTAGGTATTGGATATCTGTCTGGAATGGTATAGGTGTTCAGGGCTCTGAAGTCTCCTACCATCCTTGATTTTCCATTATGCCAAGTTATAATGACAGGTGTAGTAGCTTCTACTTGTTCATTATGTCCAACCTTTCTTAATACTCCAAGGTCCATTAATTCTTTAATGTGCACCTCTAAGGATTCTCTAGCCCTTGGACTGGCTGGATAAGCAGGTCTTCTTAATAAAGGTGGGTAAGGCTTTTCTACATTAAGAATTATATCCACTTCATGTCCAATTATGGCACCTAGTGGCTCTTTGTCAGCTGCAAAGGCATTTTTATACTTAAATAAGAGGTCAATCAATTTTTCTTTCATTTTTTCTGTTAATTCTTGATTGACTTCTGCCTCTTTAAGTTGTTCAGATATAAAAAGTTCCTTTTCTGGAATTTTTTCTTCCTTCTTAATAACTGTGATTTGTTTTTTGTTATTTAAGAAGCCAAACTTTTGTCTTTTGTTATCTCCTATGGTAAAATATCTATCTTTTTGGTTGGAGATATCTATACCATAGATTGATAAGTAGTCATTCCCAAGTATGAAATGATTACTAGTACAGTTGTCCATTACTACAAACTCTACTTTAATTCTGACACATTGTGAGGGATGAGGAAAAATTAGTGTTAAATCAATTATTCCAAGGGGCTTCATGCTCTCACTTGCACTACTAAATTTGACACCTTGTGTTGGCATAAGTTTTTCTTGCCAGTTTGGGACAATGGTTTTTAAATAACTTTTGCGAACACAAGTGCAATATTCTCCTGTATCCAAGTTAACTTTTCCTTCTTGGTTATCAACCATAACAATACTTATACTTGATTTTCCAGCTGTATATCCCATTCCTCTTGCAGGTTTGGTTCTATACATTTTGGCATCTTGTATGTTTGTCAGGTTTGTGTCAGGTGTTCCAACTTGTGGTAAGTTTGAATTAACATCCAGTAATTCATAAATTATATCAATATTATTAATTTGCGCATTAATTATATTGATTTCATCACTTTCAGAGCTTGCTGACTCTTCTGTCTCTTTTTCAGAGTCAGATTCCTCTTCTTTGTCATTGTGGTTTTCTGTTTCCACAATTTCATTAATGTTTGCTTTCTTAAGGCGATTATTGGCTAAGTGTCCAATACCTCCACATTTATGGCATTTTCTTTGCTCATTATTGTTGGTTGTATTGGGCTTAAAGGATTCTTTTGATTTATCTTTTTTGATAAATGGTTTATTTGGGCTTTTAATGTCCAATTTTTGTTCTTGTCACTATATCTTCTAGTGAATTTATATACTCTTCTGTGGAGCATGGTTCTATACACCTGCTTCTTAGGGCATGTTCTAGTTCCCCTCCACATTTTTTAAGTATTTTCATGTGCACCATCTTTTGTGACATTTCTGGGTACAGTGCATTAAGCTTTTCAACTTGTTTCAAGAACCAAGTTAAAGGTTTGTCTTTTTCTGGGTCAAAGAAAGAGTTTTCAAATGCATTTTCTATCTTATACCTCCAGGCATCATTTGCCCACTTGGTTATTATTTCTTGTTTCCACCAAGACCAGGTATTTTTACCATTTGTTTGTCTTATGCCATAATACCATCTTTTTGCAGATTTCTCAAACAATAAATGTAATCTTGCAGTGATTAATTCATCTGGTATGGCATAGTCTTCTTGTAACATGCCAATTGTTTTAATAAATGACATGTGGTCATATTCACCTTCTCCTGTGAATGTTGGCCATTCCTTCAATTGAGGTGCTTCCTTCATTAAGACTTGGTTATTATCTTGGTGACTCAAGTCTGTTATGAAAGGATTTGACAATTCCTCTTTTGTTTTAACAGGGCTTCTTATATGAGAAAATGGTGCAGACAACTTTGGCATATTAAAATTAGCCTCATTAATTTTATCCATTTTTTCAGTAATAAGCCTTATTTCACTCTGAATATCATCTTTCAGATGCATTCTTGCTTCATCACTTTTTTCCACATGGTCCAAAAGTAATTTTTGGTGTGATGAAGTCTTTTCTTCAAATCTTTGTACAGAAATACTTAATTTATTTAATTTTTCTGTAAGATTGTCAATACTCACATTGTAATTGATTGTCAAAGTCTTGTCTTTGATATCTTTTATGTATTTATACAATTCTTGTTGTCCTTGTATTAATTTTTGAGTATTGTCAATTAAATTCTTTGGTTTATTATTTCCAAAAATAAACTTAATGTTGTCAATTTCTTTCTTGTTTTGCACAACAATTTTTGTTAAAGAAGTTAAATTGTTATTTATTTCTTATAGTGATAATAAACTATCTTTAATTTCTTTTAGAGGTAATATACTATTTTTAATTTCTGTTCAAGTATTTACAACATCTTTGGACAAGGTTATTTCTTTGGGAAATGAGGTTTTCTCATTCTTTGCTCTTCCTTGACCTTGAATTCCATCAAGGTTCTGGCCATGTTGAAAACATTGTCCATGGCATCCTTTTGGATTCTTGGGATCCTGTAGCTTGGGGAATATGGTTTCCTCCAATGCTTTTTCTTGTTCTTCTTCCCTTCTTGGGGAAGTGGGCTGGCTTGGGGCTTGCTGGTAGAAGCTACTGGGGCTTCTTCCTTGGTTGCCTCCCTCTTTTTGGCGTGGTAATCCTTGATTTTTTTGATTTGAGGTTTGGATGACAGTGGATTCCATCCATTGGAGTATTTCACTATCTCCTCCTCTTTGAGGAACCTTTTCAGGATGTGCCAGGAGTTCATCACTCCTTGGTGTATTTGAGGCAGCATTTCACAATCTTTGTCCTTGTACACTGTGTAATACTGCTTGTACTGGCTCATGTAGATGTCTATTTGAGCCCTCTGAATGTGATTTGTACCTATTTGAGTTACTCATACTTAGCTCCAATTCAGGTTCAGATATCATGGGCATTTCTGGGACTTGCCTTTGGGATAAGGCACTTCCTTGTGTGGATTCTGTTCCACTGGGGATATTTCCCTTTCTTTTCCCTTTTGAGGGATCAGTTCTACCTCTGAGTCCAGCTCCATCTGATTGGATGGAGTATTGGGAACCTCTTCTGGTAGTCATAATTTAAGAAAATAAGAAATAAAAGTATTTTAGGATAAAAATTCTTTTTATGGCAATCATAAAAGAGGTGCTCACCTTCAGAGTCTTGAATGGTGGGTCCTGGAAAGTCTAATTTCTTAGCTTTCTTTCTTTTGGTGATAACTGGTGTTGGAGAACTTTGACAAGTTTCTTCCACCAATCTCTCAACAGTAGTTTGGTTGTCTTCTGTCGGGTTATCTTCAAACACTAAAAAAGACAAATAAATATAAGTCTTTTTATAAGAAGTGTTATTTTTTGGCAAGATATGGCAATTTTCCACATAGAAATTGCTTTTATATCTTTAAAAACTTGAAATGAATAAAGAAGTGAATAAAAATTAATAAAAAAATAACTTTTTTTTTTATTGGTTTTTTAATATTTTTTAATATTTTTTATATTTTTATTTTTAAAGAATAAAATAAAAAATGAATATGATTCTTTTACAAAATTAAATTATAAAAAATTATTTTTAATTTATAAATTATCTTTTTTAATCACTAGAGTCACTCAAAGAAATTTCTTGCAAGTCTAAGGATGTGAAAAAACCATGTGTAAGACAGTACAACTGCTTTCCAAATGCCTCAATAGCTTTTAAAATCAATAAAATATAAAATTATTATATAATATATGATTATAAATATAATTTATTATTGGATAAATCCAATTAGAATCTTTTTAAAGGTCTTTTAAGTAAATATCACAGCCAGGCCCCCAAATGTAAGGTTTGACTATAAAACAATAAGTAAAAATTACTAATTTATTACCTATTGTACTCTGAATGTCCTTATGAATTGAATAAATAAGATTAAAAATATAATAATAATAAATAATTATTGCTATTATGGCGTAAAATAATTTATATTATGAAAATATAATATAATAAATAAATACATTAATATAAAATAATTAATATACTTAAAAAGCTCTTTATTATTGCTACCAACAAATAATAAAGGCGTAAAAAATTGCTTTTTATTAATAAAAAACAATTAATAACAATAATATTAGTAATATTAAAGTTATGAATTAATATAAATACTATTTATATTAATTAAAGAATTATTAAGAGAGTAATGATAGAGGAATTATTATAATAAGAGAAAATAACCTACTTTTAACACTTAATATAATAATTTTGAAATATTTTACGCCAAAAAATATAAATACAACTTTTTCAAATTGTATTTACAATAAAAATAAAGAAAATTACAAATTATTCTGGATTTTAATGTGGAAATGAGTTTTTAAAGAGATTTTTAGCAAAAACAATTAAATAAATGATTTAATCACGTCAAAATAGATGATTACAACAAGGTGGTCTTTGGTCTTTAATAATATAATAGTTTTATATATAAAGAATAAAGAAATTACCTTTGATTTAATTGATTTAATGTTTTTGATGCGTCTGAGGGGAAAATAGAGTAAAAAGAGCTCTATTTATAGTAAATACCTCCCTCCTAGAGTCCAACAGGCTTCTAGTAGACGTGTACTGATTATACCCACTGGAACTGATCAATAATTTAAGGTTTGGAGATGATTACATCATTATCAAACCATATTACATCATTATTACACCATTATTTAGAGTTATCACTATAACTCTAAGTTTGATGACATCAGAGGCTTGGCAGAACCCCAAATTTCGTGGATTTTATTAGTTTTAATCATAAACTAATAGTATTCACCAATTTTATCACTCTTAAGACTGTTAAACATAAATTAAGGTTACTGTGAGTGATCATAACTGCTCAAATTAAGCTCAAACTTTGATCCTCAATAACTTTTAAGATTTACACGCTAAAGCAATTCAGAGAGTGTGTTCTGATAGCCTGGCATAAACCTATTATGCTGCCAAGAGCTTTTCATTACATCATCAAAACTATAATTTTGATGATTTTTCTTGTAACTCATCTTTTCTGTCGAAATTCAATATTTTAAACTTCAAACCTTGATTTCAGGGGGTTATACCCTGAATTTAATAATACTAATTACATCATTCTTCACGAATAAACTAGTAGAATCCAAATGTATACTTTTTTTTTAAGTTTGGAACACTTTCACAACAAAGTGGTCAACAGCTCTGTTGAATTTTATCACTATTTCATCATGGGTTTTAACCTTGTTTATAATTTGTAAAATAAAGTTCATATCTGTGTTCTTACAGTAATTACGTGGTAACTTTATTTTGGGTTCATCATTCTATCGTGTATAGTTTAGGAGATATTAGCTATGATCCTTGTATATATGCGTTGACCAAAAAAGTGCATATATTCAGGTTAATTCCTTAAGTATTAACTTTGGAAATTAGCTTATTAATTGTTTTATGTGTGGATTTTTGTGGGGATTCAACTGGTACATTTTATTTCACATGTTGTTTCATTAGCTCTTGAGATAAATAAGGTTTTATGGTTTTTATAAGGTATTATACCTTATAATTCATTAAATATTGACTTTACAGATATGCCATAAAAATGGTATATGTGTATTTTACCATGGGGAATCCAAAGGTATAATTTATTTTATATGTTGATTCATTGGTTTTTAAGTTAAACCAATTTTTGTACCAATTTATGGTATTTTTTGTATATTTAAGTAATTATTTTTAATGTATAATTATTCTAAGTAATTTTAATATAATTATATTAAAGGTATAATTATTCTGAGTCTTTTTTGTGACCTTATTGGGTATGTGGTCATATCTCAAAGGCTCACACATAAATTTTTCTTGTATATTATTTTTGGTAAATAAAAAAAGTCTTACCACATTCTTTTCTTACAAAAAATATGTTAAAAAACTATTTTGGAATGTTTTACTTTCAAAATTCCTTTTATTACCATATTCAATTACATTTACATTATAGAAATTTTGAGGAAAGGAAATGTTGCTTTTCTTTTATCACAGCCTCATATCCACGACTTACAATATATTTCTTGGTTTTCTTAATTCCATGGGATGTGGATAAAATGAATTTCAAGGAAAAGGAGAAGATATAGAAACTTCCAGTGTTACTAATAGAATTCATTCAATTTGAACTAATAATAATGACGGAGATTTAGAAGGAAGTAAAGTTTCCATAATTTTCATCAATTAACACAGTTTAGTCACTAAATTTTGTTCTTCATGAGGAAACTAGTATTGAAATATTCATGTGATTGAAGATGAGACAAATTCAAAACTGAGGAATATTGATACCAGATATAATATTTCATCTATAATTCCCTTAACATGGAGTTTTTTTCCCTATTTGTTCATTCCATAAGCTAAGTGGAAGAACTGATTGTTAAGAGCCCTTATATAAAAAAATTCAAATATTGAGTTCTATATAAAAAAATTTCGAATCTTGAAGATACAGATTAGAAGATATCAAAATAGTAATAGTAAATTAGAACCCAGTATGAAGAAATTTGAAAGGTGAGCTGGGACTGCTACCTCACCAGAAGGGATAGCTTTTGTTCATAGTGAATATTTACAAAAAAAAATTTTTTGGCAAGGAACACAATATTTTGAAATACCACAAGATATTTAACAAAAAATTGGTTTTACAATGTGTCTTTTGCCTCAAAACAGATTTAAACCAACTTTTGTTTTTGAGGTATTTTAAAAGACTATCATGGACTCATCCCCCTTTTCTGTGAAAAAAATGCTTTTTTGAGAACTTTTTTCAAAAAGAAATCAAATAAAATTTAATGAATCATTTATTATAAAATGGAGATATTTTTGTGAAAGTATTCTGACATTCATCGTTAACTTTTTCTCCCCTACTTAATGACTATATTTTTCAAATATTTCTGAAAAAATTTTCCATTATTTTACAAGGGAAATTGTATTCAATGATTTTTTCTATTTCTCAACGGAAGTTGGAAAATCTTCAACACAAATTACTTTTGTCAATTGACTAAACTCACAGGTATCAATCTTTCTTTGCACAAAAACAAGTCTATTTCAAAAAAAAATTCTAGTTTAAGCTGAAATAGCTATAAAGAAATTAATTCATTAATTTTTCATTTTGGAAGTCTATTTTTTATATTGTTTTTATATTCCTTCAATGAAAAAATAATTTTTCAAACAGGATGTCATTTTGAAATAAAATTTAACATTGCAGCCGAGTGATCAATCAGATCAGCTTTTTTTGTCTATTAATATTGCACAATTTTATTCATGTTTGAAGTATCTTTTCCCTCAAAAAAGTTTTATTTATCCATTATCTTAGGTACCTTCATAAGTCTTTAAACCACTTAGTAATAAAGAGGTACTTTGTCAAAAAGTGTTGACTCAAGGTTAAAGTAGAAGGATTAAAAATGTGAGAACCATATTCAAGAAGACTTTATGAGAATATTACTTTTTTAGGGTTCGATTAAATATAGGAATGGGCCTAGGGACCCAAGTTTTTGGAATGATGAGGTTATGAATTCAAAGTGAGATGTTTGGGTATAAGGAGGTGACGCTGCAGCAGGATAAATTTAAGCTAGTTTCATCTTGTTTAATTTAAATTGACTAACCTTTCTCCATGTGCATCCCTTAGTTTGAGTTTTTTAGGCCTTATCTTTTTTTATGTAATGGGATAAGCTCCAATTCCTTTAATCCACTTTGCTTTGAGTATCATCTTCCTTGAGCTTTTAGAGTTTTGCATGTTTTTCGCAAAAAAGCTGACTGATTATCATCAACAGTAATTCAGGTCACATCTCGTAACATTGATTGTAGAGGGTTCACGTGATGGCAAACGTTGTGCCGCTTGATCATGAGCACTCTTGGATAGGTTGGACCTTACGAGCAGGTATGCCGAGCTCGACTCCACGTAGGCTTTCTGCTGACTTTTTGCCCATGGCCATGTGTCACGCTTGCCGGCAGATGTGCCACACTTCCACCTTGGGCGCAACAATCCTGTTGAGATGTCACTGCTGCTCTGACTTGCTAATGCTGAGAACCCGTTGGTGCGTTGGTGGCCCAAGGCTCTCCCCAAAACGTTTTAGAATGATAGAAGCTAAGACGCACGGACGAACCCCATCAACAGGATGGATACTATACCTACAGCCTAGCTCAGTGTAGTATATCAGTGAAAACTGTCCGGCTTCTCGGCTTGGTAGGTTGGTATGTGTTTTGTTTTCACTCCGCACAAGCTTCTACTTACTAGTTAATAAGCTATCGTGTGAGTCTCGAAGGAGAAACTGACAAGAAGACAAGGACGTGATATACCCTTGAGCGTATGAATTCTCACCTTGGTCTATTCACAGTAATCGACTCTTCTAAACTTCAAAACTTGACGCTAAGTTATTCACCTCCTGGGCCTGGTTTGGCTGTATGTATTTTTTCTGCACCACTCCTCGTGACTTTGATTATGAGCGAGTCAGAGCGGCGAGCTCTACGGCGCAAGTCTAGGCCATAGCACCAAGACCTGGAAATTTAACTCGGTTCAATGTGCCAGTGCCGGAAGATTAGTTGGAAGCACAACGTTGACATGACTCCATCAAGCTACCAACACCAAAAACCTAGCGGAAGCTATTGGCATCAACATACTCAGCTAATAGCCTAGTACTTTACTAGCTTGGTGATCCTCAGGCAGATCTTAACTTTGAAAATGAAAGCCTCTTCGGAACAAGCTTGCCAAAAAGACTTTCTATTATGTTTTTCGTCCTCTACGCAGGCAACGGCCTTTGTTGGCCCCAATGGCCCCATCTAGCTGAGCAGAAATCGGCTGCTCATCGGCAAGACCAACCTGTCCTCTGCTCTCTTTCCACACTTATACTGAAGGCTTTCACGCTAGCATAGTCGGCAGCGAAAACCTCTGAGTGGACTTTAAGCTTGAATTGCATGAGTCTCATTTAAGTTGCATCCACCGGCCCATTCTTTTTGCTTCCTTTTATATCTCAATAAAGGAAGGCCCATTTTTCAAGTGTTTTAATCAAAAGAGGTTTTTTGTTTTATAATTTATCAAACTATCAACTCAGTCAAAATTGAAACTCACTTCAGACCTCTATACCAGTGCGATGACCCGTCCAATTTGCTTTTGGTATTTGTTGTTAATCTTTTTGGGACTATTTTCTCTCAGCTGGTCGACTTCCCCGAAAGGCAAACTTACACATGATAAACGAATTCCTAATTCTCTATGGAAGCGCAAGGAGGACTTTATACCATTAGCTGAAACTTCAACTTTAAGACACTTTAAGTTTGGACTCAAGCAATCTAATTTGAATACCTTATATGATGAATTGATCAAGGTCTCAGATCCTGTGTCTTCTTCCTATGGGAGTCATTGGACTCCTGACAGAATCAGAGATCATTTTGCTCCAGCCGCCGAGTCAGTTGAGAAAGTTTCACAATGGCTCAGGAATCACACTTCAAATTTTCCAAGAAAGCGCCAAATAACTCTAAGCAAGGGTCGTAATTGGGTTAACATTCAATTGACATTGAAAGAGGCCGAAGAACTATTGGATACTAGATACCATATGTATCTTCATGAGCATACTGGTCGAACGCACATTGGTAAAATTGATTTTTATGTCTAGGCATCTTCTCAGCAGAAGGGATTTGACTTTGATTTCTTTTTCTTTCCTAAACATCATGCCCAGCTTGCGAGGAGTACAAGTTACCTGTAGATCTTTTTGAGCACATAGATCTTGTTCTTCCCACAGTCCATTTCGATACTATGCAATTCGACAGGCATACGACTCCCTCAAAAAAAAATCATCTTCCCGAAAAGAGCGGTGAGAGACGTGAAACCCGAGGCCGTCGTGTATTTTCTGCCCCAGCGATTAGTCCAGTTGCAGGAGCGGGACGTCGCTTGGGAAATCCCAATAGTGGCAATATACCCCAATACTCAAAAACTTTCAATCCTGCTCAAATAAGTAAAAAAAAAAATGAGCTCTCTCATTGCGCAAACATGACCACATTAGATTGTTTAAAGTAAGGCCTCTTGATACATTGTTGGTTTGTTTGATAGTAATGATTACCGGGACCCGCCATGTGACGAAATTTGCTTTCGTGATTTTTTTTGTTGTATCATGTTGGCATACTAAATTTACTCAAGGGCGCTATATAAGTTTGGTAATTACCAAATGAAGTCTCCAAAAAACCACAGCCTGGCAATTGGTAAGTCTAAGTTTTTTGTAGTCACTTAATAAAATTTGGCACATGAGAACATCCAATAAAACAATGATACAACTGGAAATCAATTATTAACCGACTTATCTTAATTTTATTTGTATGTTGGGAAACCTTCCAAAGTGGAATTCACCCCTCAATCGGTCATATACAAAGATATGGACCAATTCTTCTCAGTTAAGTACTTAAATATCGGCGCAATTTCAGTCTTATATCCTAATAATATTATTGTTAAATATAACTCATTTTTAGGTTTTTTCGCCCGAAATGAAAGGCGCTCGTCCTAAGCTTTTCCCTATTGATGGTGGTGCGTCTCTCTCTAAATTTCATAGGCTTAACAAGAAAAAATCTGAATGATGATTCGAAACCAAGGCGTGGCAAATCAAGACGTAATCGACTTTGGTTTGAATGGCGAGAGCAATCTAGACCTACAATATTCAATGCCTTTTGTCTATCCCCTCAATGTTCGTAGCCTACAATTTATTTTCAGCTCAAGAAAAATGAAAAAAGGCCAAGTAATATTATGGAAAAAAAAATTCTCTTCTCGTTCTGGCTTGTTGGGTGTTTTAGGTGTCCTTATACCAAGTGGGAGATCCAAGCATTGGAGCCAGCTTTAATAAGTTGTATGTTTCAAGGAATTCTATGTTGATTGCTTCTTGATTTTGCGCCAGCGGAGTTCCTGAAGTTGCTTTTGATAATCATAGCCTCGACGCCTTGGATGCTAGCTATTGCTCCTCGCCATTAGATCCTTTACAAGATGCAATATATCCGAACCCAATTGGCTATTCCAAACGAGATTGTGGTACCATTAAGCCTGCTGACATCATTTCCGTTTCTTATGGTACTGACCATTTCGGTCCTGGTTCTCAGTTATTACAACTAACTTGTGCCTTCACGACAGGTATGAATGAAGCCGACGCAACGCCAGCCTATTTAAGCCGACAATGTGATGAGTACGGGAAGCTGGGTCTCATGGGAATAACATTCTTATTCTCCTCAGGGTGTGCTCAACTCCTATTCTTGCTTATCTGCATCTGACCATGAAAATTGTCTCCAATATATGCTTATACATGCTATAAATATTCTTAGAGATAATGGCGTTGCTGGAAACAGAGGTGTATGTCTTAGTGAAGATGGTAGTCAAAGTCTTGTTGGGAAGGTATGGCATGGCTTCGCATTCTTATCTCTGATTTTTTTTCCTTGAAATGAAGCTGAGATTTTTTGTTAATTGGGAATGAAAGATTTTTAATCCCTCTTTTCCTGGAACTTGTCCTTATGTCACCTCCGTTGGAGCCACTCAAGTAGCCCCTGGTCGAACCGTCCACGATCCAGAAGTAGCCTGCTACACTCGAATTCATAGTGGTGGGGGCTTCAGCAATCACTTTCAACTACCAAAATATCAATCAACATCCTTGAAAAACTACTTCAAAAACCATTCTCCTAGTTTGGACCAAGCGCAATACAACTCGTCTAGGAGGACAAGAGGTTTTCCAGATGTCAGTGCAAATGGTGCTAATTAGTAAGCTTGATTTTTTCAACCAGGCTTAAAATTATAATTATTCTTTTTCCTTCTATCTTGTGCCCTTTCGAAAAATTAAAAACTTATGGATTCTTTTTTTTAAAATACAGCGTCGTAGCAGTTGATGGAAAGTTTGGGTTGGTTTATGGGTCTTCCGCCTCAGCACCGGTAATAGCCTCTATGTTGAGTATGATAAACGATGCGAGGATAATGGTCGGGAGAAAGGTAAGAATAACACCAAGTTGTCTGAAAGCTTTTCCCAATAATAATGATAGATAATAACTAGGCTGAGCCTGCTCTTGCAAGTAGCCTGTAGGCTTCATCAACCCGGCGATTTATTCTTCCTACCTAAAGAGCGCCTTTAACGACATAACGTAAGCATTTCATGCCTCTGTGTATCTTGGCATTCCAAGCTAGGATAGGTTGTCCTCAATTTGTATTTTGCTGTATTCAGACAAGGTGCCAACCCTGGATGTGGCACGCAGGGCTTTTCCGCAGTTCAAGTCAGTTCTTTTGAGACTATTTGAAATCAGAAAACAAAGGCTTCTTTTAAATTGGAGTGAAACTTACCTTGTTTATCTTTTTTGAACAGGGATGGGATCCAGTAACTGGTACGTAGTTCTTGCCTAAAAATCACGAAAACAAGTTTTCCAAAAAAAATTATAATAAATATCTAACGAGCCTGCCTACTAGGCTTGGGAACTGTCGATTTTTCAAAATTGCTTCCATTGTGGGAGAAATTATAAGGCATGCAAGTTCTAAAAAATGGAGTTAAAAACTTCAAACCAATGCTACATTATCCATAATTTACTTTGAATTTCCTAGTTTCCGAATCGTCATACGCATACTTTTTTTCGAGTTTATTTTTGCTAGCAATAGTAGAGTGCAATTGAAAAGCTTTAAGGTTCTTCATTTTTCATTTTTCTTACCTCATTTATTTTCTTTAACATATTAAGAGAGTTAAAAGAACAAATAAGTGAGCTTACCATTGATTTGATCCATTGGAGAGACAAATAATTAAATTATTGATCTCTCTTACGCTAAACTACGTATTGAGATGGAAAGAGTCTTGTTACAATGGTTTCTTTTCTAAGCGCAACAGTTTTAGTTAAAAATTGCTCGAAGTACTAACAAGATTTTTTTACCCCTAAACCCCGTTTTTAAGAAAACTCCCTCAGGGCTAATTGCAGGCCAGGAGAAGTGAGCAGTAAGTCACCCGTAGCGAATGAATTTCTCGTGAAGCTTGTCAGACTCAAAATTAAATTATTTATATTGAGCTCCAGCCGTTGTCATTGACTGAAGAGCTAAATGAGATTCTCATTTTTTTATGGAATCTGTAGTACACTGTCCTTTAGATCCCATATTTACTAATCAACTGAATATTAATTTTTTTGAATCATTTCGAGAAAAAGAATCATTTGTAAAAATATTAAGGATACGTGAAAAATTTGAATTTGTAAATAGATTGGAAATTTAATCATTTTTTATACTTAATCAACATCTAAAAAAAAGAATGATAGAAGGAAAAATTTGATTAAATGTTAAGAAATTTACCAATAAAAGAAATTTATTTTATAAACCAAATGAATAAATGAAGAAAATTTCTCTTTTTTAGGTAAAAAAAATTGTTTTTTTCAATTTGTTTCTTTGATTTAATTAATTTAAGAAAATTTTAAGAAATGATTAACTCAATTTGTTTTCCAAACTAATTGAAGAAAAGACACATTGATAAAAAGGATTTTCAAATGATTTATAGATACTTATATGATTTATTTACTAGTTATTCATATTTTATTTATTCTCATAATAAAACATGGGATATAAATAATGTTTACCTAATGTATTTTAAATTGAAAAACTGTTTGAAATCACTTACTTAATAAGCAATTAGTTTTGATTCTGAATGAACAACAATCTAAGATAAATGAACAAATATCTAAATGAATGGATAAATCAATAGATCAATGAGTAAATAGTTGAATCATTGAATTAATAGATAATTGAATAGATAAATAAAGAAAGAAATTAACAAATGAAGAAATATCAATACATTAATAGAGATATTTATCAGTCAGAATTACATTTTTATTATATGGAACAATGGAGATTTCGATTTCTAGGACCTTATTCCAAATTGAGAAAAATATAATTTGTTTTTGATTATATTTAGATATCAATCAGCATAAATACAGAGAGAAGAATTATACATTTTTCAAAAGCTGAAGTTTATCAATGAAAGTTGAATATTAAAATTCTCAATTAATTAACCATGTGAGCCTTGAGATATATTTTAAATACCCAAATTAGGCACAAATAGATCTAGGTAGTATTTTGAATATGAAGACCCCATGAGTCATATGCATATTCAAAATGTATCATTTTTGACAAACAAAAAGGAAAATATCTCTTTTGTGTAAGTAAATCCATGGATTTAAGACAGGATGTGTATGCTGCACAAATTTTCACCTATCTTAGCTAAATAATTTGAAGAAGATTAAATGAATTCTCTGAAGTGTTAAAGTGAAAAAAAATTCAATACCCCATCATTAATATCACATAAAAGGATTGAGCAGTTTTTTTGCATATTTTTGCACAAAAATAATTGAATTGGGACAAACACATATTAAATATATACTGATATTAGTATTATGTATGTTTTTAGTACATAAAATTGATGTATTGTTACATATAAACTTTCAAAACCATAATCTAGATCAGTCTTAATTTCTGAGTTACTACTTCAATTCAGAAAATAGGAAAGGGGAACAAAATACAACATATATAGTTTCTGAGCCCTCTGAGAATGAGAAATATTCATGGATGATATTGAAAAAATGAATTGTTTGAGACTTCTTAGGAGCTTCTGTACAAAGGGGAAGTCCCATTAAGGCATGAGGAAATAGAAAATAGCCTGCTATGTTGACATGCCAAGAGGGTGATGAGAGCCTCTGACAACTGTAATCATGTCTACTTTTGATTATCCATCATTTGGAAACCAACTGAGATGAATTAATACCATGTTTGGAGTATTATTCATAGAATTCACCATGAAAATAAGATGTTACTTTTCTACTAGCCTGAACCACATATCAAATGAGGTAGAAACTGACAAATTCATCAAAAATATATTTCTTAATGAGTCAATGTGAAGCTTTAAGGATAAATATTAAAATAAGTGTTTTTTATTTGAAAAAACTAATAACAATAACCTTATAATCCCAATTAAAAGCGTTATTTTCCCATGCATTTTTGATGATTATACATGAAACCCTGAATTATGAAAACTCACAGAAGTTACAGCCTGTGATCAAATGTCCAAGAAATTTGATACCTTTGATAAAGAAAGGCTTAGTTCAAAATAAAAGAATATTTAAGGAAATAATCCCATCATTTCTCAAACATGAATGGGTTGCTATTAAAAGAAAATCACATAACTAGGTAATTATGAAAATGTTTTTCAGACTGAGTGTATGATGAAGTGATAATAAGTGTAATTAAAAAATTAAATATGACTTTGAAACAGATAGAAATTGAAGAAAAAGGTTTAGTCAAAGTAGACATGGGCTTAATATGAATAAGTAGTAGTGGTGAGCACTACTGAAAGCCCTGGGTGCAGTAACTATCAATTGAGGTATTATAATAATGACTACAATAATTAAGATTATTACTTTAACTGTTTATTTTCCAAGCGTATAGCTTTTGGTAAACGTTTTTACTATTTAGGAGTTCCAGAGCAGGATGGGGATTCCTCTTTTTGGTAGAGGAAGGTCCCTATTTATCCTGAATATGGGGGGAAAGGAAATCTGGTCCTTTCTATGTAGGAAGATTCAAGATTTCTCACATATAATAGAAAGTTTGTGGTTAATACACAGCCTGTATAGCCTTTATTGGATTTGGACTCAGATGCAGTTTTGAAACCACACCTGGATAGTTTTCCCCAATACAGCTTGAAAATTCTCATCCAGAAACCCCACAGCCCTCTTCAGGTGTGTATGACACATAGAGTTCTGTACAGATCCTGTTTGTAGACCCCATACAGGCCAAACTATGAGTGATTAAAGGATAAGAAGGCTAATTTTTAGAATTGACACCTCATATTGAAAAATATGGGATACTATTGCATAGTATTGGGTTTTTGACAGTACTGTGGGATGTTGACCTTAAAACTGCTATAAATTTATGGTTTTTGAACATAGAGAGCTCCAAGTTGGCTAATTTTGTATCAATGAATGATTTTTACACAATGAAACCTCATTTGGTATGGCAACCATTCCATATGGCAAAGCTATACCACTTTTAAATTCCATAGTTCAGATATGTATTTTTCTTGAATACTGTATTGAGTTTTTTCCCTTAATAGCTTTTGATACAGAGGGAAGTATAATACCATCAGGGATTTCTGATTGTGATTTTTTCAAAAATGCTCAAGTTTTAGTATCTCACACTAAAACTGTAGAAATTAGATGGGAGGTTAATCTTTTATGCACCCTTATTTGATCTTTGATTTGGCATAAATTCTTTATTTATGGTGCTAACCCCATTTGGGTATTACTATTTGATAGCCTTTACGGAGAGCTCCAATTGATTTACTTTCAGCCTGTGACTCAATGTCACAGGGCCTCTTGGCCAGAAAACAAGAGTGGCCTGGCACTCAGGAATCAAGAACTCACTTGGAAGGCTCCAAAAGAATAAAATAGATAAAGCAGAATGAGTTTCTTTAAGAAGGATAAGAGTAAGAACAAGGACAAGTATGTTAAAGATAAGAAAGAGTAAGTGAAGGCAATTGCCAGAGAAATAAGAAAGCCAAAAGCCAAGAAGCCAGCCAAGTGAATCCCCAATTCACTGTTTCAACCTGCCAGAAAAGGGAATGGAATTAGTAAAAGATATGACCACCAATATCCACTGACAGGCGAAGAAGAAAGGTGAAAATGATTGACTTAAGAATATCAGTATTTACTTTAATAAGGTAAAAGAAAAGAAGGATAAAAATAAATCCAATATATTAATTAACTGGGGAAAAAGTCCCCAGGTGATGAAAGGTGGCCAGTATATGTGAAAAGCTGAGGGGCTGATCCTGGAAAGTGATTCACCGGCTGTATTGTCTGAATTCGGTGAATACAGTTCTGGAAATCTTGAGAATTGAACTGTGTGATTTAATTCTCACAGTGGAATATGAATTGGCCCAATTGGTCCAGGGACATACAGGTATAATTGATTGCTGCCTGTATGGACCAATTGAGTTGTGCAAGGAGTATTGAAGTACTTGCTGCCTTGACAACTGATTGAATGATGAATAACCTCTGAGAATGGACCTTGGAATAATCCTGAAATAATTTCCAACCCAACTCCTGCAGACCCAGGGGGTTGGGTCCTTGAATAGTCTTCTGATAGCCGCCATGGATTGCCAGACTGATGAGCTGAAGAGTCCTCCTTTGAAATGGGCATTGGATTTTGGGACGTTGATTTGGAATCATTGAATTTGGTCCTGAAAGTGTCACCATTGAATCACTGAGAAAAAATGGTGCATAATGGTATATAATACCATATATGCACCACTCCTGCAACTTTGAGTATGGGATGCATGGAGGAATGGGAAAAATCAGCCTTGAGCTGAGGGGAAGGATTGCTGAGCTGATCTGGTGGTTACCAGAGGCCATGGGCTGAAACGTGGTCCATGGTGGTTCTTGGCCAATTTGGGGCCAAAAATGGCTCAGGTGGGCCCAATTGTGGTTTGGGACCCACCTGGCCTTGGGGGCTAGTGGGCTTCCCCCTTTGGCCCCTTTTGGCCTCATTGGATTAGGCCAAAAGGGGCCTGATTGGCCCACGGACCGCGGGCTGTAGAGGCCATAGGGGGCCTAAATGGCCCGAAAAGGCCATTTAGGCCCTGGACCCCCTAATGAAAAGGGGTGTTCCCAAGATGGTGGTTATGGATAGGGGGCCCAGAACCCCCTAGGAGACGATGGGACACCCCAGGCCCAAAAACAAAGATAGAGGCCTGGGGGTTGAGGATATGGAAATTGGCCAGGGAGGCCAATGATGGCAGGATATGGCCTGAGGCCATGAAAGGCCAGGGAAAGATGCTATGTCCAAAGGGGGCCAATTGGCCCCAACTGGGTTCTAGGCTGGATTGCCGCAACACCCATGGAGGAGGGTCGTTACTCGTGGTTGTGACACTCAAAACCAGAGCACAAGCACAATAGCCAAAATACCATAAACTAAAGGTAGAGTAAGATACCACCAAAACATGGAGCTGAGATGAACCAGCTTAAAAGGCTACAAAATAGAGAGGAAACTCACCCTTTTCCAAGTATAAAATTCTTGTAATCATAGGACAAATAATAACAAAGTTATCTAGGCACAAAGCATTTCCCAAGATTAAATCTTAACTTTCACCTCTGATCTAAAATCTAGAGAAAGAGGCTGAGCCCCATCAAATGGGTGTTCAAATTGAATCTCTAAAACAAGGATATCCAATAGTACTATCCAAACTGAGCTAACAATAAAAGCACAGAAGTAATAACCAAATAAAAGTTGAATAAGGGTGAATGAAATATTCACCTCTCATCTCACTTCTATGGTTTTAGTGTGAGATACCCAAAGTGGGTTCATCTCAGAAAGAGAATAAGCAGGGCTATCTTATGGTGCCATATATTTCCCCATACCCCATCTAGAACCAAAGTTATGGAGCAAAATCCATATTTGGATAATGGAAATTGAACATGGTATAGCTTTGCCATATTTAATGGTAACCATACCAGATGAGGGACCATTTTTTGGAGGTCATCCAGTGCTATACAATGAGCCAACTTTGAGCTCAATATCTTGAAATCCAAAAGATTTATAGCAGCTTTAAGGTTAATATAGCACAGTTGGGCCAATTCACCTTTACTTTTGGATACTCTCCCATAACTTTGAATATCAGGTGAAAATTAGAAAAATGAGCCTGTTTATCCTCAAATATATCATATTTTGTTCAATACTGGGTCCCATGAAGGTTCTGTATAGAATTATATGGACCATATATGTCAGAAGAGGGCTGTGTTGCCCCAGATGAAACTTTTAACCATGTATTGGTAAAGTCTCCCCAGATGTCATTTCAAGGACACATCTGAGCCCAATAAAGGCTATACAGCCCTTGTGAAACTGGCAAGCCTGCCCTTGGAAGTGAAAATCTTCAATTTCTCTTTGTGAAATGGTATAGAGGACCTTTTTGCCCATTTTTAGGATAAAAAGGGACCTTTCTCTACCCAAAAGAGGATTACTCCTCCTCCTCTTGAATTCCTATGTATTAAAACTGTCAAAAGCTTTTATACTGTTGAAAATAATCAGGTATACTTCTAAAAATAAGCATTGTAGTATTTATTGTGATAATCCAATTTATAAAAGCTGCACCAAGGGATTTCCATAGGTCTCACCACCAGTATATCTCTATAGTAAAGCCCTTATAAATCATTTATAACACATTTTAACTTTCTTAATCTGTTTCACAGTCATAGTTAGAGTTGTAAATGCATTTATTATCACTCCATCATAGACTCAGCCTGACATTTTTTGGGTCCTGGCCATGTTTTTTTGGACATTTTGGGTGTAAAAGGTCAGTATTTCTTTATTTTTTGTTATAATTTCTCTCAATATTTTTCTTTTCCACATTAAAATACTTATTTAATAAAAATAACATTATATAAATATAATATAGTATTGTTTTTTTAAGGGTATATAATTTATACCAATGTGTTTTTTATGAATTCTTTGAGGTGGTTTGATTATAAGTGGATCACCACTGGTGAAATTGGATGTGTTTTTGATATCAAAACATTAAGTTCCTTTTGAAATCTTCTTTTTTACAAAAAAAGACCCCTGTATTGTAAACAAAAGTTACAGAGGCATGGTTGGAAATATTGATACCTTCAACTGTCTATTACAGAACCCCTTTTAGTTAAACGTTAATCTGTGATATATTGGGATACAAATAGTAGACCATATGTTCACAAGCCAGTATTTTTGATGTGTAATTGATAATTTCAATTATACATCATAATACAAGAGTACAGTATTATACTGTATCATAGGTCATTCTAGGATGTGCAAATAGCCTTTTAAGAAGTCTTAACTAACATAAGCCACAATTCTCCTGTTTTAGTGGAAGAAAATTTAATACCACTTGAGACCCAGTCAAAAGGAAAAACCCCTGTGGCACACTCAGGCACAGAAGTACATAAGGGTAAAGGGAATAGGCACAGTGAAAGCCTTATAAACAAAATGAAGTGGACAACAATTACCGCTCAGAGAAGTACAGGACCACAAATCACTGCATCCATACAAGGTAAACCAACCTTGACAACTTTTGAAGGGAAGATTACCATAAATAGCTCAGTTGTGAGCCTTTGAGATATGACCAAATATCCAAAAATGTCGAAAAACAAACTTAGAATACTTATTTCAATAATAATAATTGAAATTATTATATTAAAATAAGTAAAATACCCTAAAAAATAATAAAACCTTCATTATCTCAGAATCCACTTAATAAAAATTTGAAATACATTACAGAATTGTTTCCCCATGAAAGACTAAACATATAACATTTTTATGTCATATCTGAAAATTCAATACTTTCTGTTATAAACTGAATATATGGGCTTTTTTGATCAGCACATATATTCATGGTTTTCAGCTCAAATCTCTTAAAATATGCATGATAGACAGTTGAACCAAAAATGAAGTTACAACAGAATTTCTGTAAGAGTATTATTAATATAGTTTTGATTATTTAATGAAATTCTCTTGGAAGCTTAGTAAGGAAATGCCAAGCTATCAGAATTAACTCTCTTAATGGCTGTAGCATGTATAACTCAAAAGGTATTAATTATCAAATTTAAGCTTCAAATTGATCATTTATGATCACTCACTGTAATGTTACTTTAAGCTTAACAGTCATATAAGTAATAAAACTTGTGAATGTTAGTATATTACGATTAATAATAATAAAATAAGCAAAATTTAGACTTCTTCTAAGCCTATGATGTCAGCAAACCTAGAGTTATAGTGAGAACCCTAAAAAATGGCATAATAATGAGATAAGATGGTTTAATTATGATTTAATCATCACTAAGCCTTAAAATACTGATCAATTCCAGTGGATACCATGAGTTAATGCCTCCTAGAAGCATTATGAACTCTAAGATGGAGGATTTCACTATATATAGAGCTCTTTTTACCTCTATTTCCCCCTCAGACACTTCCAAAACATTAAAATATTAAATTCGAATGTAATAAATTTATTCTTTTTAAATAATTCTATTGAATAATAAAAGACTCAAATCCATATTTATTGTAATCATCCAATTTGACGTGATTAGATCAATATTTAATTTTTTTGTGAAATTTCTCTCTAAAAATCTTCTATTCCATGTAAAATCAAGATTATTTGTAATATCTTTTATTTTTTAATTTTAAATACAGTTTAGATATGTTTCATTTATATTATTTGGCTTAAAAGGACCCAAAATTATTATATCAAATGTTAAAAGTAGGCTCTTTTCTCCTTTTATACTAATTTCTCTTATTATTTTTTTAAGAATTCTTATATTGATAACAATAGTATCTATATTAATAATAACTTTGATATTGGTAATATTATTGTTATAAATTTATTTTTATCATTAAAAAAC
Organism: Austropuccinia psidii; assembly: GCA_023105745.1. Classification (NCBI taxonomy): domain Eukaryota; kingdom Fungi; phylum Basidiomycota; class Pucciniomycetes; order Pucciniales; family Sphaerophragmiaceae; genus Austropuccinia; species Austropuccinia psidii. The sequence goes on from JALGQZ010000018.1 coordinate 8,164,736, forward strand.
AATTTTTGACGTATTTACTGTTTGTTGGTAACAATAATGAATTGGCATAAATATATTTATTGTTAAATATTTATATATTTATTTTTGTTATATAATCTATATTATTTAATTTATTTAAATAATATAAATATTTTTATGCCATAATTATAATATTTTTTATTTTATTTATTTTTATAATAAGGAAATTCAGAGTAAAATAAGTGAAATATTATTAATATTAACCTATTGTTTTATAGTTAAACCTTACAATAAGCCCAATGTGAAACAATAAAACCTTTTGAATCACATCCTACTTCCCAGTTAAATCACCAAAAACATAACAAACCACTCTGCCATCAACAGAAAACTTATGATTCTCCAGTTGAGTACTTACAGACTTTCCATAAAACAAGAGAAATAATTCCATGGATAATCTTAGACACTGTGGTACAATCCACAAGTCATCCCACTTCAAAAGTTGTTTCACCTTGGTATTTTCCAGTTGCAAATGTCAATATCAAGAAAAAGATATATTCAACTGAAACAGAAATGTCAGAAAGAGTGTGATATGTTTCCTAAGGGAAAGCTCATGACAATTTGGTATTAATAATAGAATTTTCAGAGTCTCTTATCCATCTTTAATTCTGAAAAATAACTTTCTGATCTTAAGTCCTTTGAAATTGGATTTTATTTTTCTACTAGATTGGCCTAATATCAATATTTATAAAGCTGTTGGTTTTGATAACTGAAACTTTGTTATGTTTGAAGAAGAAATAAAAAGTCACTTTAGATTTCATTATAAAAAAGTGATGTCTTGTGGATGCTTGTAATGATAGAACCCTAATTTCATGATATTTAGTTTATTTCTTTTTCTGAAAATAGAGTGATACAATAATGCATATCCTCAGATTCATTAATACTTTTTCCAGGGAAATGACTGACTGAAGAATTTTTGACATTAACTTGCCATTGTGACCAATAAAGCACATGAGCTCACATGGCCCCAAATAAATTACTATGTTGACATTGGGTATGGTGTGAACAAGCCAATTTCAATCATCATATTACACACAAAATCATATATAAAATGATCTAAAATAGCACAACCATGCTATCCTCATGTTAAAAGGGGAATACGACACTGAACCAAGTGGTCCCCAGTATGCCACTCTATCCGTGAGAGTTTATATGTTTGTAAGCTGAATTATGATCATAACATGCCCCAAGGGAGTGATGTGTGCATGTAGGTTAGATAAAATTAACCCCTCAAATTATTTGGCCTTTGCATGCATGTTTCACACATACATACCTGCACCCAAACCATTTTGTGGCTACCTCCAGCTGTGTTACCCACAGATACACAGCATTAGCCCGGCACATTGTTGTGCCCTTGTGTATGTGTTGCACATAGACCTGCACCCAAAGCATTCACACAGCTTTTCAGTCCTGCTCATGGGGAGGTCATTAATAGCTACATGAAATTAGGCCTGCACATTCCTTTTCTTTTGTGTGTGTCACACATATGCACCTGCACCCAAAGAATTGTGTGGCTGGCTTAACCTGTGTCACATGCAGCCTGTCAATCCCGCTGTGGTATTCCATACCAGCTTTACCAGTCTCAAGCTTACCAAATAACCAATAATAATAATAATGAAATAAAATTTTGGGAATGGCTCCTCAAATGGAAATAGATATTGTGGTATAGGTCCGCAAATGGGAATAAAATTGCAGGAATGGGTCTGAAAATGGAAATAGAAATTGCGGAATAGCTCCACAAATGAAAATAAAACTGTGGCAATGGCTCCACAGATGGAATGGCTCTGAAAATGGAAATGAAACTGCAGGAATGGCTTGGCAAATGGAAATAGGAATTAAGGATAGGCCCGTAAATGGAAAGAGGAATTAGGGAATGGCTTTGAAAATGGAAATAGGAATTAGGGAATGACTCCAGAGGTGGAAATCAAATTTCAGAACTCAGGAACTAGGTAAATTAAACTGTAAAGAAGTCCTAGGGCATAATCAAGAAGATTAGAGTTTCAACCAGAAGAAATTCAATTACAATTGAAAATAACTATTTCCCCACCTTTTTCAAATATAATGGCAGTGCACTAAATAGAAAAACCTTTTTTTTCCCACTTTCCCCACTCCAAAGAAAAACCTCACTAGCTAAATTATCTCAAAGATATTATATAACTAGAAGAAACTTCAATTGTCAGAAGCTGTATTTTATCCACTTTCTTGGTGTAAATAAACTCTCACCAGCCAAATTATCTCAATTACATCACATTACTCTGATAAGAAAAAGAAACACCAGAAGAAATCTCTCAGAAAACACATTTCTCTACCAAAACTACACGTCTCTCCAGCTAAAACCTCTCAACTATGATTTTTTCTAAGTACCCTGTTTTGAGAAGCTCAATCGAGGCCCAAAAGCTATAAATAGAGGTCCTCTCTCCCTCATTTTCCCAAAAAGTAATGGAACAAGTTCCCACTATCCAGGATCACTACCATTCCCTGAAATAGCAGGCTATCTAGAATAGTAGTAGTGTTTTAGTAGTGAAACCCTCAGTAGCCTTGCTCAGTAGCTTGGTAGTAGTGAAGAATAGTAGTATAACCATAGTAAAAAGCTCAGTAGCCTTGCTCAGTAGCTCAGTATTAGTGAAGAATAGTAGTATAACCGCTGTACAAAGCTCAGTAGCTTATTATTGTTAAAGAAATAGTAGTATAACCATAGTTAAGCTTAGTAGCCTTGCTCAAAAGCTTAGGTTATCAACAAAAAAAGGAGTAGTTATATAAACTCAGTATTAAAAAATCCTAAAAAAATCAAATACAGTAGTCTTATTATTAGTATTCATATCAAAAAAATCATTATAATTAACATAAAACCATAAAAATATATATATTCCTATCATTCTTCTTAAAAAGACCAAAAAAAATACTCTTAGTTTTATTAAAATAACAGAAAACCAAAAAGAAAAATATATATTATCATCACTTTTATTAAAATAAAATAAAAAACTTTAGTGTTTATTTTATCAGAAATTTTAGTTTTAAATAAGAGTTTTACTGTAGTGTTATTGATAGGTCTGATTTAGAGACTGCTGATAAGTCTTCTCTATCTGTTAAAGCCACAAATCTTATTTTATTTTGTGATTCTATGTAGGCTGACTATTCAGTATTATTTATAGGGGTAGCTAATATACCTTAGCACCCATGGTTATTGGACAATTCTGGAATTCAAAACAGACTTACCAATAATTTCCCCCTCAAGGTACTGCCTTATTTCATCCCACACCAAAAGGAGTTCCCAAACCTCTTGGGGCAAGGTGAGTCATAGCTAAAAACAATTAGGCCCACACATTTTTTTGCCTTTGTGTGAATGTGTCACACTTAGTTACCCACACCTGAAGCATTGTTCTTCTGGCTCCACCCCCCTCACACACAGATTTTTAACCCAGTTCATTCCCAGTTTTCTTATGGATAACCTGGGGAAGTCATACACCCCTCCTCTACACCAAGACTGGCTTAATGATCTTGTTGATATGTGTGTGGAAACATGTGGGGCCATGTGTTATTTTTAGAAATATTCCACTGGTTTTGGGAGGTTCAGTGTGAGCCTTGAGGTATATTTTACATACCCAAATAGGCCACAATTATCTTAAAAAGAAATTTTTGAATTATGCAAAACTCATAAGTCATGCATATATCCAAAATTCATCATTTTCAATTTCAGAAAAGATGAATAACTTTTTATTGAGTAAGTAAATCCATGGATTTAAGACCAGATTTGGATTCTACACAAAAATTCACCTAGGGTAGCTCCATAGAGTGAATAAGCTCAATATAAGTATTTGAGGTGGTAAAATGGAAAATACTTCAATACCACATCATTAATACCACATAAAAGATCCGTGAAAATTTTTGTTTTTCTTGATTTTTAGCCAAAATAATGGGAAAGTGAGAAATCCCATGTTACATATACACTAAGAATAGTGTTATGCATGTTTTGAGCACTTAATATTATGGTATTCTTACATGGACTTTTGGTACACCCATAGTGGATATCTCACTTTAAGCTTAAATTACTATTTTGACGTAAAAATTAAGCAAGGGGGACAAAAGACATCAAAGAGAGCCAGGGTACCCAACTTCTGAGGCCTCAGAGGCGTGGATAGCTCCAGAGCATGGATCCATGGCTCATCTTGGCCCAATTGGTAAACTAAAACTCTTTGGGAACTTGGTTACCAAGTTACACCTACTGTAATCATAAGAAAAATAGCAAATAACCTGCTATTTTGACGTGCCAAGGAGGTAATAAGCTACTTAGGCTCCTGTAACCACGTCAATTCTTGATGACTTTCCATGACTAGACCCTAAAAGAGTAATTAAACCCTTTTGGGATCCATATTCATTGATTTACCTCATAGCAACCAGCAAAATACTGCTATTTGCAATTCTACGTAGAAATGAGGTAAAAACTTCAAAAATTCATTAAAAATACAATTCTTAATGAATCTTCCTGAAACTTTCAGGACCAATGAAGAACTGTCTTATCTATGGTACAACCAAAAAGAATTATGGTTTTACTAGTAAAATTAAAAGTTTTACTTACAGTCCATTTTTGACCATTCTACGTGAAACACTGAATCTTCAAAAATTCACAGTAATTACAACCTGTGATTAAATTGGCAATAACATTGATAACTTTGAGAAATCAATGATTATTTTGGAATAAAAGAAGATTTACAGATGTTACTCCTTTTATTCTTAACCATATTGGGGTTGGTAGTCACGTAAAAGCATCAATTAAGTAATTATGATAATCTTACGTGACAACAGATGATGCAATCATTAATCCAAAAGGGTTTATTGTTTTCTCACTCACTGGTTTTTCAGTTTGCTCCATGGCACGCCTCTGTGAGCTGTTGTTGACTTAAAAGAAGCCTATTCTTGCTGTTTTTTCCGTATCATCATTATCATCATCATATAAATTTATTAAATCATTATTACCAACAAGTAAGTATTAGTTCAACTATTCTTAAGTGTTTTAAATCTTTCAGAATCAATCAGAAAGACGTGAAATCATAGAATCCAACTATATATTGTTGTAATACTGTTATAAATCATCTTGATCTCTTAAATCCACAATTCTACGTCAAATTTCTCTACTCTTATCTATCAATAAGTTCTTTGGAGTATTAGTGAGTCATTTATTCTTAATTCTTAAAGTTTTTCTCTAGTAATAGTTTTCTTCAAGAATTATCTTTATAATTATTCTTGCAAAAGATAATTATATATTTAAAATAATTTTATTATTTTAATAAAGAAGTTTTTATTATTAAATTCTTCTTGTAATTGATTCTAGTAGACAATTACTTGCTCACTGTTAAAATCACTAGTAGTGCTTAACACGTGAAAGAAATAATTTTTAATTATTTGATTGTGGTTATAATAATACTTTATTATTATATTTCATAAGAACAGACATAGTACTGTTGATTAATAGTAATATTATCATCAGTTTCATAGTCACATCTTACATTTGGGGGCCTGGCCGTGTTTTTTGATCCTTGTACCCTTAATTAATATATTTTTAAGCTCTAAAATATATTAATTTAATTAATTTTTTTCTTTCAATTTGGAGTTAAAATATTTTTATTTTTGAAATTGTTTTAAAAGCTTTTTCATTGAGGAATTTGGTTTAATTTTATATTGTTTTTACACGTGGCTTTTTCACATCCAAAAACTTATAAAATTATTCTTTGAGTTACTCTGAATTAATTTTCATTCAAAATCTTAAATTTTAATTTTTTTTTCTTTAAAAAGAATAATTTTTTTAATATTAAAAAAAAATATAAAACTTATAAAAAATCTTTGAAAAAAAAAAAAATATTTTAAAAGTATAAAAAATAATTTTTTCTCTTTCATAATTTCTTTTAGTGTCTTTAATCAAATACTGTGCAGCTGGCAACAGACTCAGTAAAAGATATATCACTAGTCCAGAATCTTCAGAAGCAGAATCTGAAGACAGTATTGAGGTGCAGATTGCTAAAAGAGGCACCTTATTCAACTCAGAAAAAGCTAAATTACCACCAAAAGGTGTGTATTTTATCTTATATTTTCACCTTTTATCTTTAAATTGACGTGAAAATGGTGCATACCAGAAATGGAAGCAACTATTCAGTCCAACCAGATGGATGTGGACAAGGAAGAGGCAAGACCAAATCCAGAAGTACCAAATCTTCCACAAGAAAGACACATCTGGAGGATGCCAGAGTTGCCCCCCATTCCCCAAGGTCTGTACCAACAGATTTTGACGTAAATTCTGAACCTGAACTAATTTATGATAATATTTCCAGGGCTGAACCATTTTCAAGTGGCAGCAATAGAAATATATCAGAGCCAGTACAAAAATTGGTTCAGAGCAGCCAAAGAAGAGGAGTGGGAAATCTGCCCAAGCCTTTGGCAGGGGGCCATGAACTCCTACTTACACATCAAGAGCTTTCTGGGTCAGGAGAAGACCATAGAACTCTTAGGAGGTTGGAGCCCCCTGTCTTGCAAAGACAAGGTCAAAAAGATAAAGAATTGGTTGAAGAACCAGAGTCTTTTATCCATAGACCAGAAGAAAGAGTTGGAAATGACTCCAACTTTGGAGACAGAGGCACCAGTGGCATCTACCAGCTCCAAACCAGCTCCAGAAGCATCCAAGGACAAGCCCAAAGGACCTCAAAAGAAACAGAGAGGTCCCAAGAACCATCAAGGCAAAGGCAAAGCCAATTGGCACAGACCTTACCCACAAGGGTACAGGATTCCCAGATTGGAGCCTTCAGCCGTGGACAGTGTCTTCAATATGGCCAGAACTCTTATGGAATTCACAGCCAAGGAGCAGGAAAGGATGAACAGGACTTTTCCACGCAAATAAATGATGTACATAGAAGTATTAGTGTAGAAATTGGCAAACTTGAGTCAAAGTTAAAGCAAATTACATTAGACATCAATGATTTAAAGAAAAGTGACAAGCAACATTCTGAATGGCATAAATTGACAACTGTCACCCTTGAGTCAATTAGTAATGCTTGTGACAGAATTGAGAACCAATGTCAAAATAATGACACAGAAGATCTTTCCATTTTTAAAGTAAATGATAGACTTAAAACTCTTGAAGACCATGTCTTACAAATAGTTAAGAACACCAATCAATTTGCTATACATTTAGCAAAAAGTAACAGTGAGAGGCAGATATTGAAGAATGAAATAATTGCAAGTGTGGAGCAAATTCATAAGAATCATGAACCATATATGCCAAGACATTCTACACCTTTGACTGAAGAAAAACTTTCTGTCAAAGAAAGTTTGACTCCATTCTTAGGAGAAAATGTTATTTCTGCAAAGGATATTCCTAAATTAGAAGAATGGCCAACATTCTCTGGTGAAGGAGAATACAACCATATTGAATTCATCAGAACTATTGATATGTTGCAAGAAGACTTTAATATACCTGATGAAATCATAGTAGGAAAATTACATTGTTTGTTTACCAAGACTGCAAAGAAATGGTATTACAAGATGAGAATAGATCATGGGAGACATGACTGGTCTTGGTGGAAATCTGAAGTGATTACCAAATGGGCCAATAATTCTTGGAGGTTTAAAATGGAGAATGCTTTTGAAAGTGCCATTTTTAACTCAGAAAAAGACAAACCACTTACTTGGTTCTTCAAACAGAAAGACAGATTATCTGCTTTACACCCAGATATGTCTGACACTATGATTAATATGAAAATATTAAGAAAGTGTGGAGGAGAACTAGAACATGCTATCAAAAGCAGATGTGTGGAACCCTGTTCAACAGAGGACTACATTAATGCTATGGAAGATATCATTACCAGAACAAGAATTGGTAAAACTTGGGTTAGAAACCCAATAGAGTCCAAAATAGTCCCAAAAATTCCTAGAGAGGAAAGAAGACCAGAGAGACCTGTCTTGAAGTGTCATAAATGTGGAAGTACTTCACATTTAGCCAACACTCGCCCTAAGAAGACAAAGATCAATGAAGTTCAAATCATTGAAGAAATTCAGTGTACTGAAGAGAAAGAAGAGTCTGATCAAGATTCTGCAGTCTCTGAAGATACACCAGTAGAGGACTATCCCATTGAAAACATTTCAGCTTTCTTTGAGGTCACAGAAGTCCATACCCACTTGCCACAGTACAGTGAGGATTGCTGCAACCTGATCAATATCCAAGATGCCAGAATGTGTAAGACAAAACCTGCTAGAGGAAAGGGTTATACTGCTGGAGCATCCTGTATCACATCAGTTCTGATGAGTGATATTGAAGCCAAAGTAAATTTGGATACAGGGGCATTTTGCACTTGTGTTGGCAAAGATTATCTCCAAATTATACTTCCTGAATGGAAAAACCATCTATTACCAATAGAAGGTGTACAATTCAGTAGTGCCAGTAACAATATGTACCCCTTGGGCATATTGGACACTAATATTGTATTCCCACATCCAGCAGGAAGTGTAAGAATGAAAACTGAGATTGTAGTAATGGATAATTGCACATCTCAGCACATCATTCTTGGAAATGATTACTTAAATATTTATGGTGTTGATATAAATAACCATAAAGACAGATATTTCACAATTGGAGATAACAAGAGACAAAAATTTGCTTTCTCCAATATGCCAAAACAGATATCTGTAGTATCTTCTGTCAAAGATACTTACAAAGATGAATTTGTGACTAATCAACTTGTTGAAGCACAAATTAATCAATCATTGTCACCAAAGATGAGGAATGAGCTTATTAATGTGTTATACACATATAAAAATGCATTTGCCTCTGATAATGAACCATTAGGCGCTATAAGAGGACATGAAGTTGATATTACTCTTAATATTGACAGACCATATCCTCCAGTACTTAGAAGACCAGCTTATCCAGCCAGTCCCAGAGCTAGAGAGGCCTTGGAAAAACATATCCAAGAGTTGATCCAACTTGGTGTGCTAAGGAAAGTAGGCCATAATGAGGAAGTTGAAGTGACAACACCTGTTATTATTGCATGGCATAATGATAAGTCAAGAATGGTTGGAGATTTTAGAGCTTTGAATACCTACACAGTTCCAGATAGGTATCCAATCCCTAGAATTCAAGAAACCTTGACTCAATTGTCTAAAGCTAAGTATATAACATCAATGGATGCATTGAAAGGCTTTCATCAAAATGTTTTGACGCCTAAAGCTAAGAAATTACTTAGAATTATCACTCACTGTGGCATTTTTGAGTATCTTAGAATGCCATTTGGCATTAAAAATGCTCCATCTCATGATCAAAGAATGATGAATACCATCTTCCCCACAGAATTATCTGAAGGATGGCTTATCATTTATATTGATGATATTATTATATGTTCTGACTCATGGTCTCTGCACCTTGAAAGACTTGCAAGAGTACTTCATAAAGTTGCAGAAGTGAACATGAAAATTTCACTTAAGAAATGCAATTTTGGTTTTGAAGAACTCAAAGCATTAGGACATGTTGTTTCTGATTTGAGCTTGGGTATTGACAAGAATAAAGTAGCAGCAGTGTTACTTAAGCCAATACCCCAGAATAAAAAAGAAATGATGTCTTTTCTTGGATTTGCTAGTTACTATAGTTCATAAAGCAGGAAACATCCACAAAAATGCTGATGGACTTAGTAGATGGGCTTTAGCCAACACTCCTGATAACCCAGCTTATGTACCTTTGGAAGCTGAACCACAGATTCCAATTGAAGGAATTAACATAACTGATATTGGGACTGAATTCTTTGAAGAGGTCAGAGAGTCTTATAAACAAGACAAGAATTGCCATATCTTGAATTCTTTATTGGATAAAGACTGCAAAGACACATCTTTGGTTAATGCACTAGATGAAGTTTGGAAAAATTCCTATTCTGAAGGAAGATTTCACTTGTTTGATGGGATTATTTACCATAGAACAAAACATTCTTGTGTGATGACACTGTGTAGTAGACTGCTTTTCAATACCATTCTTCATGAATGCCATGATAGCATTTACTCTGGACACCTATCAGAAGACAGAACACTTGAAAAAGTGAAGAATTGTGCATGGTGGCCATCCTGGAGAAAGGAAACCATTGAGTATTGCCATACCTGTGATAGATGCCAGAAAGCAAACAGGAGTACAGGCAAGAAATTTGGATTTATGATCCACATTCAAGAACCAAAATCCCCTTGGGAAGTTGTTCACATGGATTGGGTCACAGCACTTCCTCCAAGTGGTGACAGAAGTTATAATGCTTGTTTAGTCATTGTAGACAGATATAGCAAAAGTCCCATATTCTTACCATGTCATAAAGATGACACTGCTATGGATACAGCTCTTCTTTTATGGAGTAGAGTTATTTCTCATACAGGATTATTTAAGAATATCATAAGTGACAGAGACCCCAAGTTTACATCTGCACTTTGGACCAATCTTCATAGATTGTTTGGGACTAAGTTATCATTCTCTACAGCATATCACCCTCAAACAGATGGGCTAGCAGAGAGGATGATTCAAACTTTAGAAGACATGATCAGAAGATTTTGTGCTTATGGATTAGAATTCAAAGACTCAGATGGCTTTACCCATGACTGGTGCACTCTGATACCTGCATTAGAATTGGCATACAAGACATCAGTCCATTCTTCCACAGGACAAACTCCTGCTATGTTAGAGAAAGGATGGAATCCAAGACTCCCAGCAGACACACTGAGGAAAGACTTGATTGACATTCATCCTACAGCTTCCAGCTTCAAATTAATGCTTGATAAAGTAAAACATCATGCAAAACAGAGTATGTATGATGCTTTTGATTATGCAAAACAGAAGTGGGACAAGAGCCATAAAGTACCAGACTTCAAAGTAGGGGACTTAGTGCTAGTTTCAACCTTGAATTTTAATAATATCAAAGGCCCAAAGAAACTTAAAGATTCTTATGTAGGACCTTTTGTTATTGTTGCTTTACATGGAACCAATGCAGTTCAAGTGGAATTAAGTGGTGAATTAGAAAATAAACACCCCACATTTCCAGTCAGCTTGATAAAACCTTATCAACCAGCTGATAAAGAATTGTTTCCTTTAAGAAACCCAACTCCTTTAACTGTACCACCTGTGGAACAGAATGAAGACAAAAAGATAAAGAAAGTCATTAAAGAAAGGAGACTTAGGGGTAAAAATCAAAGAGAATATCTTGTCAGATATAGAAATCCAGTACATGAAGATGAATGGATGGCAGAATCAGAAATACCTGACTCAGATAAACTCTTAAGAAGATTTAGACATGAAAGAAGGCCACAAGCCTGAATATGTCTATAAATGTGCTTTAAATTACTTGATCTGAGTAATGTGAAGAGGTTGGACAGTGGACATTACCCCCCTTTGGGGCCTTATTCTTTTATCACTAATAAAATTGTAGTACAATTTTATTTTTTGGTGGGAGGGAATGTGAGCCTTGAGGTATATTTTACATACCCAAATAGGCCACAATTATCTTAAGAAGAAATTTTTGAATTATGCAAAACTCATAAGTCATGCATATATCCAAAATTCATCATTTTCAATTTCAGAAAAGATGAATAACTTTTTATTGAGTAAGTAAATCCATGGATTTAAGACCAGATTTGGATTCTACACAAAAATTCACCTAGGGTAGCTCCATAGAGTGAATAAGCTCAATATAAGTATTTGAGGTGGTAAAATGGAAAATACTTCAATACCACATCATTAATACCACATAAAAGATCCGTGAAAATTTTTGTTTTTCTTGATTTTTAGCCAAAATAATGGGAAAGTGAGAAATCCCATGTTACATATACACTAAGAATAGTGTTATGCATGTTTTGAGCACTTAATATTATGGTATTCTTACATGGACTTTTGGTACACCCATAGTGGATATCTCACTTTAAGCTTAAATTACTATTTTGACGTAAAAATTAAGCAAGGGGGACAAAAGACATCAAAGAGAGCCAGGGTACCCAACTTCTGAGGCCTCAGAGGCGTGGATAGCTCCAGAGCATGGATCCATGGCTCATCTTGGCCCAATTGGTAAACTAAAACTCTTTGGGAACTTGGTTACCAAGTTACACCTACTGTAATCATAAGAAAAATAGCAAATAACCTGCTATTTTGACGTGCCAAGGAGGTAATAAGCTACTTAGGCTCCTGTAACCACGTCAATTCTTGATGACTTTCCATGACTAGACCCTAAAAGAGTAATTAAACCCTTTTGGGATCCATATTCATTGATTTACCTCATAGCAACCAGCAAAATACTGCTATTTGCAATTCTACGTAGAAATGAGGTAAAAACTTCAAAAATTCATTAAAAATACAATTCTTAATGAATCTTCCTGAAACTTTCAGGACCAATGAAGAACTGTCTTATCTATGGTACAACCAAAAAGAATTATGGTTTTACTAGTAAAATTAAAAGTTTTACTTACAGTCCATTTTTGACCATTCTACGTGAAACACTGAATCTTCAAAAATTCACAGTAATTACAACCTGTGATTAAATTGGCAATAACATTGATAACTTTGAGAAATCAATGATTATTTTGGAATAAAAGAAGATTTACAGATGTTACTCCTTTTATTCTTAACCATATTGGGGTTGGTAGTCACGTAAAAGCATCAATTAAGTAATTATGATAATCTTACGTGACAACAGATGATGCAATCATTAATCCAAAAGGGTTTATTGTTTTCTCACTCACTGGTTTTTCAGTTTGCTCCATGGCACGCCTCTGTGAGCTGTTGTTGACTTAAAAGAAGCCTATTCTTGCTGTTTTTTCCGTATCATCATTATCATCATCATATAAATTTATTAAATCATTATTACCAACAAGTAAGTATTAGTTCAGCTATTCTTAAGTGTTTTAAATCTTTCAGAATCAATCAGAAAGACGTGAAATCATAGAATCCAACTATATATTGTTGTAATACTGTTATAAATCATCTTGATCTCTTAAATCCACAATTCTACGTCAAATTTCTCTACTCTTATCTATCAATAAGTTCTTTGGAGTATTAGTGAGTCATTTATTCTTAATTCTTAAAGTTTTTCTCTAGTAATAGTTTTCTTCAAGAATTATCTTTATAATTATTCTTGCAAAAGATAATTATATATTTAAAATAATTTTATTATTTTAATAAAGAAGTTTTTATTATTAAATTCTTCTTGTAATTGATTCTAGTAGACAATTACTTGCTCACTGTTAAAATCACTAGTAGTGCTTAACACGTGAAAGAAATAATTTTTAATTATTTGATTGTGGTTATAATAATACTTTATTATTATATTTCATAAGAACAGACATAGTACTGTTGATTAATAGTAATATTATCATCAGTTTCATAGTCACATCTTACATTCAGGGGGTGAGAAATCTCAGTTGAAGGCACAGGGGAACTAATATTTGTGGATGTCACAGGATTTGGTGTAAGACCAGACTGTGACTTATGCTAAATTTTCACTTGATTTTTTCTTGACATGAGCTTGACTTTTATCTTTCTTGATGCAAAGTCATTTTCCAGAAATCAACACAAACCTTTCCCTGGTTTATGGTTGCTTTCACATTTAATGCTTATCTATAGCTTTCAGTCACAGGCTCACAGGCACTCCCTCATTTCAATCTCACAAAAAAGGAGTTCCAATTCCATGTTATCAAATCTTAGACATTTATCCCTCTAAGAAATTTTATTAGTGAGATTTGGGAACCACTGAATTACCAATTCAGGGTCCTCTCCATCTTGAAAATTATGCAAAAAAATAAACATATCATTGAATGAAGAAATTCAGGGGATTCAGTCTAAAAATTTATTAAATTACATTTGATCTTGATTGAAATCAAGAGCCATGGATTCTAATAAAATTAGCTACTAAATAAATTCCCCTCACAGAAAATCTGAGCAGATCAATTGTTGAAAGTCAAATTACCCTCACTTTAACAAAACTGGAACAGGCAGACAATAAATAGCTCCTTATTCAGTCTTTCAGCCAACCTCCCAAGCTCCTACCAAAGAATACTTTTCTTTTTTCACTACAGATAGAAAGAGATTGATTTTCTTATAAGACTTCAACATAGAAGTATCACCATTAACATTCTTACTGGGTCCAAAATCAAGTAGAATGAAGATCTCTAAGTCTGGTAACATACCCAGTGCTTCTTGTTCTATATCCTGAGCTTCATCCACCTTAAAATTAATTAGAGAAGTATGGGATAAGTAAATCTATTTCTTTATCATTATACTTGAATTCTAAACTCTAGAATTGTTACAACAAGGCTTTAATACCTTGTTACAAAATGATTGATTGTTAAATTTTGAGATATCACCACATACCAAACATGTTCACAAAGCACCATGATATATAGAATCAAATAGAAATACCCTAGAGTTACATACCTAAGTATTAAGATATATTCAAAGAATTTTTCCAATATAATTCTATAATATTCTAATTCTTTTTCTTTTTATAACAGCTGTCACATGGTGGAATGTGATCTACAACTTTCCAGTATTAACCATTTTAATAGCCTTTGTGGCAAGAGCTCCCTTTGTTGAAGTCTGGCATACAGAATTGTGACATGCATTTGAAATGATCTCATCAACTTGAAATCTTGAAAATACAAAAACATTGTTATCAAAAATTTCCATAAAACACCTAAAATCCTATTTATCTCAGCGCCTCAGAAATAAAATTGGAAGATAAACCAAACCATTGAAGTACCTATAAAATTCTCATATATTTCACCTTGGATAGCATATCCTCAAGAATAATAGTTCCTGAGATATCAGGATATATGCACTTCTGACAGCCAGTGGATATATTGATGGCTTTTAGTCTATATATATTGGAATATACATGATATATGTATGATTTCAGGATTTGTTCATAGCTTCATTACTGCAAAAATGCAGTTATGACATTTTTGAAATGTTATAAGTAGATCTAAAATAAATAGTGAGAATTTGGTGAAATTCTTCATACCCGCAGCCACCAAAAATAAAAATTGGTTTTCACATAAATTAAAGACAAAATTTTGATTATAATAGCTCATTTATTGATAATTACACAACTTCAATCATGAGTATCAGAGTAGAATCTGGTATAATCATGATTTTATGTTGAAAATAATATATTATGTAAGAAAATAGTAGTTACACAAAGCTTATCAAAAATAGAACTATAATTATCTAATTATATTTTCTCGGTAAATCTTTAACAAAATTAAAAGCTATCTGAATCCACTTCTATATTGGTGAGTTTTTATATAAATTACAATTTATTAATTATAAAAGTCAAGGTAAGAAATGAGTGATTTTATTCCCTCAAAATTATTATGATTTTAGTTGAGTTGCTTATAGGGAAATAATATTGACTAATATTTGTAGTTTAATTCTAAATTAATTTACACCACAAAATTCAACCCTTTTTGAAGCATATGATGTAATCAAATTATATTTAAAGCTTGCTAAGAGTTTTGCACTAATTGGATAAAAAGATGTAATAATGATGTAAGATTTGACTATGAAAAAAAGAGTAAAAATTACTAATATTTTACATATTGTACTGTGAATTTCCAATAGAAGTGAATAATAAGATCAAAATAGCTATAATAATAAGGTATCATTAGAGCTATAACATGAAATATTTTATATTTTTAAAAAAAAATGATGAAAAAGGAAATATCTTACTATTTAATGAATTAATATATTTATGGCAGCTTATTACTGTTAAACAAGAATAATAAAGGTGTGAGAAAAGTTTATTGAATAATGGAAAGCCATTTCTCATAATAATAATATTACTAATATTGAGTTTATTTATTAATACAAATGTTGTTAGTATGAATAAAAAAATTATTAATAAATAGTAATAGAAAAAAAATACTATAATTAGAGCGAATAACCTAATTTTGACACTTGATATGAGAATTTCTATTAATTGTAAGCCTAAGAAAGTAATTACAATAAAAAATATAGATAAACAAATTTGACTGGATTTAGAAAATTTAAAATAATAATGATAATATATTTATGTAATCAGCTGAAAGAAAATTGTTACTGCAAGTTAAGAATTTGGTATTTTATAAGATATTATTTATATATAAAGAATAAAGTCTCTTACCTTCTATTCAATATTTTATTTATTTTGATGAATCTAAGGAGGAAACAGAGGAAGAAGGGGTATTTATAGAGTAAAGACAATTTTCTTTAGCAGAATTGTACAGATTTTTCTACTGGAATTGATGAATATTACAAGGCTTAGTGCTGATTACATCATTATTAAACCTTTTTATCTCATTATTACAACATATTATAGATTTATCACTGTAGCTGTAATTTTATGACATCTTAACCCTTTCATATGACTTAAATGTGTGGATGAATGTACCTTCAATCATAAAATCAAATATTCACTAGGTTTTATCTCCTATTCAAATGTCAAACTCAAAATAAGATTACAAGTAAAGATAAAAAATGATTATTTTTCAGCCTTAACTTCAATCATTACTATCTTTCAAGCTTTTTATGCAACTTCAATTCCGATAGTGAATTACAATGGCTTGAAATGTCCTTACCAAGTTGAAGGCAGAGTTTCTTAAATAATCAAAACTCTATTTTCAATTCTTTTTCTTGTAATTTGTCTTTTCTGTTGAAATTTGCTGTTTTATACTTTAAACCATGATTTCATAGGGTTATAATTTGAATATCATGATACAAACAACATAATTCTTTATTTGTGAGCTATTATAATATGATTATTTCATTTATTCAAAGGTTGGATCACTTTCAATTTTAAGTGGTCGGCTGGTATTACTTTTTTGAACAATTTATCTTTATTATTCTTGAACTTGTCCATAGCTTTCCAAGTAGATATTGTAGGTTTTAACAAAGGTATTGAGTGGTAGCTTTGATTATGTATCAAGTATTTATCATGAGTATTTCACAATAAATGAGCTGAAAAACAGTAATATATGCCCTGATCACAAAATTGCATATATCCAGGTATCTCAGTAATTGTTGGGTTTACAGATATGTCATAAGAGAGTAATATACATATTTTTCAATTTTTAATCCAATGGTGTAGCTTATTCCACATCTTCATTCCTTTTATTTTCAGTTGATCAAGAATTTATGGCATTCTTACTGATTTTAATTGCTTTTCAGGTTTGAATTTAGATTCATATTATTAAAATAATTTCCATCATATTCTTTGTGACCTTTTTGATATGTAGTCATTTGTAAAAGGCTCACAGATAATATAAACACCATGAATACTCAAAGAATTCATTTTTTACAGTGCAAAAACAATCATACATATCTTCATGACCCCTCTGTTACTTTGTTTGAAGGGTCTCTAATATAAAAGGACTCCTCTTCATTAATTCTATTCTCATATTTCAGAAAATCTTTTAAATATTTCAATAAAAAGTTAATTATTTGAACTAAATTGAATGAATACGAAGTAATAAATATGTATTAATATACTCCACTAAATATATATTGAATATAATGATACTTTTATTTGTTTCACAAACTTTATTGAAAACTTGCAATTCACATAGAAATAGCAAAATGTTTAGTATTACTACTATCTTTGGTATTTTTACCACATTATCATATTAATTTAACATACCACTTAAGGTCCAAAGTTTTGTTAAATTATCCTTTTGAGTTTTCATAGTAAGTTTATGTCAGCCTGTGACTCAAAACCTGAGCACAAGAATGACAGCCAAATACCATAAATCAATGGTATAGCCAAGATACCACCAAAACATTGAGCTGAGCCAAATCAGCTCAAAAGGTATCAAAGGAAAGAGGAAACTCATATTTTTCCAAAAATAAAAGTACCATCATCATAGGACAAAGAATAACAAAGTTATTGCTGAGCATAAACCTTAACTTTCACCTCTCATGTGAAATACAGAGTAAGAGGCTTAACCAAATCAAATGGGTATTCATAATGGAGCACTAAGTCAGGGCTATCCAATGGTACCAGCCAAACTGAGCTAGCACCAGTATTACAGAAGTTATGGTCAAATTCAGGCCAAATAAGGGTGAATAAAATATTCACCTCTCCTCTAGCTTCTACAGCTTTAGTGTGAGATGCCTAAAGTGGTGTCCTTTTGGAAAGAGAACAATAAGGGCTATCTGATGGTGCCATTAATCTCCCCATGACTCATCTATAACAAACTTTATAAGGCAAACAAGCCCAATACAGCCTTTTGCCTAAAACACGCATATGTACAAAAAGTCTTGTACATGGGATACCTTTGCCATATTTAATTATAACCATATCAAATGAGGTACCATTTTGTATAGCACATACAGGGCTACACACAGAACCCATTCTGAGGTTTATATCTCAAAAACTGACAGAGGTATAGCTGTTTCAAGGTCAAAATCCCACAGCTTGGCCAATTCAGCCTTACCATGGGATAATATCCCACGGCCATGATTATGAGGTGTCAAACAGCTGTAGAAGTTTTTTTTTAACTTCAATAACTCATAGTTCATTCAATAATTGGGTCCCATACAGGTTCTGTACAGCATTCTATGTGTCATACACGTCAGAATCAGGCTGTGTGGTCCCCAGATGAAAGTTTTCACCCTGTATTGGTGAAAACTGCCCCAATGTGGTTTCAAAAAAGCATATGATCCCAATAGAGGCTATACAACCTTTTGCAAACCACAAGTCTGTCCTGGAGAGTGAAAAATCTTCACTTCCTCTACGTGAAAAGGTCTGGAAGCCTTTTCACCCCATTTCAGGATAAAAGGAGGCGTTTTCACTTCCAGAAAAGGAATTCCCATCCTTCTCTTGTATTCCTATGTAGTACAACTGTCATGAACAGTTATACTCTTGGAAAATGATCAGGTTATACTATACAATTTAGTATTGTAGTCTTTTCTTATTATAACCCAAAAGATAAAGCTGCACCCAGGGCTTTCAACAGTGCTCACCACCACTAATTCTCATTAGTAAAGCCCTTTTAATTTATAATTAAACCTTTTTAATACGTTTTATTCATGTCACAGTCATATTTGAAGCTGTAAATAGCCTTATTACTTCTTTATCAAAGACTCATCCTGACGCTTTGGGGGCCTGGCCATGTTTTTTTAACATTTTTGGACCTTACAAGTAATTTTTTCTCTTATTTTCTCTATTCCAACAAACTATTTTTATCTTTTTAAACGTAGTTACTTTTCATAAATATATAAAAAACACATATCTTTTATATATTTAAGTGGTATATGTTATATACCATTTATTTTTACCTTTTATAAATCATATTTTTGCATGGTTGATTATAATTTAATCATTAGAAGACCTTTATTTTTGGTGTGTTTTTCATACAAAAACAATTTAAGGCATTAATACAGTCTGTTTTTTAATTAAATAAGGACACCTCTTACTGTAAAACCAACCGTTGAGGTGTGGTTGGGTGTATTGTTAGGTCAATTACCCGCTTACATACCACTATTTGTCAGATTATACTTGCTAATTACAAGTTAATCAGTGAGATACTGGCATAAAACAGTGTACCAGAAATCTGTAAGCTGTATTTCTGATGTGAAATTGTTAATTGAATTACACTGTCATTATACAAGGGTATATTGTAGTAACATACAAGCCCAGAGGCCATTGTTAGATGTGCAAACAGAATTTTGAGAAGTCTTAACTGACATTAAGCCCTCTTTTCCTGTTTTATTTCAGTGGAACAAAACTACATCCCACCAGAAACCCAGTCACAGGCCAACACACCAGTGACACCCTCAGAAACAGAGGGAAGCAAGGGCAAAGGAAAGAGGCATAGTGAAGGCCTCATAAAAGCAAAAAACCAGACACCCATTGCCACTCAGAGGAAGAGAAAACCACAAAACTCTTCTTCAATAAAAAGTAAACCAAACTTAACCACTTGTACAGGGAAGATTACCATAATTAACCCAGTTGTAACCTCTAAAGATAAATTGCCAAAATCAGCAGATAACAAATTTGTACAAGTCACAGTCAAAGGTAAATACCCTAAAAAAATAAAGTTTCTGACTGCTTGCAAACACTGATATGTCACCTGTACACCTCAGAAAGTTTGGCTTTCAAAGGAACCAACAAGAGGACAGAGAAGGCTTGTCCAGAACCAGAAGACCTGAAAGAGGACACCTTGGACACAGTGGTGGATGGCAAGACACTGAGGGAAATCATACCCACTCTGCCATTCACTTTCCAATCAACAGGAACCTCAAACCAGAGGACTGGAAAGATATGGATCAAGTTCTTCAACTCCACCAACTCCTCAAAGATTTATTTGAATGGAGCATGGAAAACAAGAGGTTCAACCTGGAAACCCACTGGGCAGAACTTGGAGAAAGTTGCCAGAAGATTTTTCTCAAAGAGATAGAGTTCAGAGCCCTTATGGTAATCACCAAAGGTTGGAATTCCACCAGGAAGTTCAGACTCCTGGAGGTGAGGGCAAACAGGATAACGGAGAATCAAGCCACTATGCAAGCTATAGTAGAACAGCTGACCATACAGGACATACTCAGATTCATTAAGCCTCACAAGGAGCAGGCCAAATAAGCTCTCCTGTGGCTTCATACCATTAAGAACACAACAGATAAGTGGCCAAGAGTCACCATTCTTCACAATAACAGGAATTTTCCAGGAGAAGACAAGGATACAAGGGAAAAACATGACCACCTTCAGCCAGAGGAAGAAAGAGTCAGACCCAATGATCCAGAAGCTGTTGGATTTGGTGAAAGAAGTGCACAAGAACCAGAAGAAGCTGTAAATAACTCTAGAATCAGTAGTCCCATTAATAGAAATATTACCCCCACTAAAATTGATCATAATGTTGTCACACCTGAGAGGAACCTGAACAGTGATGCACTGCGGTTACAAATGTCCCAATTCTCTGAGCAAACTCAAAAGCAGTTTTCAGAACTCCAAGCAAGCCATGAGAGGATGAAAATATTGACAGCCTCCTTGGGAAAAATTGTCCAAACTCTTCAAGAGGGACATGCTCAGTTGAGAAGAGCCTCTGAAGAAACCAACAAAAGACTGAATCTAGTCTTTGAAGAACAACACCACAGAAAATAGGACAGGGATTGTCTGGAGCAAGACATAAACAAGCTGCTTAATGGCTACCATAACATGAAGCCCCAACCACAAGGCCATGTTATGGATAATCCATAACATCAATATGAAATCAAACCAGATGTCATTTTGATGAATAATGCAAGATCTCCATCACAATACCAGGATGGAGATAATATGTCTTATTCAGAAAAGGAAGCCTTGAAGCAGCTTCCTGAGGCCTCCAGATGGCCAAACTTCTCTGTAACTGGATAATATGATCATATGGAACTCATAGATTAAATTGATGGACTCTTCATTGATGTACCAAGAATACCAGACTACTGGATTACTGCTAGAATTCATACAGCATTCAAAGGACATGCTAGTATATGGTACACAGAAATGAAAGAAATCCATGGCAGGAGAAATTGGCCATGGTGGAAGAGTCAAATCATTTAAAAGTACAGCAATGGTTATTCATCAAAATGGCATCTGTTTTGATGTCATATTGATGATATGGATTATCCATAACATGAAGCCCCAACCACAGGGCCATGTTATGTATAATCTATATCATCAATGTGACATCAAACCAGATGCCATGTTGATGAATAAGGCAAGATCTTCATCAAAATACCAGGATGGAGATAATATGTCTTATTCAGGAAAGGTGTAAGATGTGACTATGAAACTGATGATAATATTACTATTGATCAACAGTACTATGTCTGTTCTTATGAAATATAATAATAAAAAATTATTATAACCACAATTAAATAATTATAAAATTATTTTCTTCATGTGTTATACACTACTAGTGATTATAACTGTGAGCAGTAATTGTCTACAAGAATCAATTACAAGAAGAATTTAATAATAAAAACTTCTTTTTATTAAAATAATAAAATCATTTTAATATATAATTATCTTTTACAAGAATAATTATAAAGATAATTCTTGAAGAAAACTATTACTAGAGAAAAACTTTAAGAATTAAAGATAAATGACTCACTAATACTCCAAAGAACTTATTGATAGATAAAAGTAGAGAAATTTGATGTGGAATTGTGGATTTAAAGGATCAAAAGGATTTAAAACAGTATTACAACAATATATAGTTGGATTCTATGATTTCACGTCTTTCTGGTTGATTCTGAAAGATTCAAAACACTTAAGAATAGCTTGTAACTGATACTTACTTGTTGGTAATAATGATTTAATAAATTGATAAGATGATGATACGGAAAAAACAGCAAGAAGAGGCTTCTTTTAAGTCAACAACAGCTCACAGAGGCGTGCCATGGAGCAAACCGAAAAACCAGTGAGTGAGAAAACAATAAACCTTTTTGGATTAATGATTGCATCATCTGTTGTCACGTAAGATTATCATAATTACTTAATTAATGCTTTTACGTGACTACCAACCCCAATATGGTTAAGAATAAAAGGAGTAACATCTGTAAATCTTCTTATTCCAAAATAATCATTGATTTCTCAAAGTTATCAATGTTATTGCCAATTTCATCACAGGTTTTAATTACTGTGAATTTTTGAAGATTCAGTGTTTCACGTAGAATGGTCAAAAATGGACTATAAGTAAAACTTTTAATTTTACTAGTAAAGCTGTGATTCTTTTTGGTTGTACCATAGATAATACAGTTCTTCATTGGTCCTGAAAGTTTCAGAAGGATTCATTAAGAATTGTATTTTTAATGAATTTTTGAAGTTTTTACCTCATTTCTACGTAGAATTGCAAATATCAGTGTTTGACTGGTTTCTATGAGGTAAATCAATGGATACAAGTCCAAAAAGGGTTTTAATTACTCTTTTGGGGTTTATCCATGGAAAGTCATTAAGAATTGACGTGGTTACAGGAGTCTAAGTAGCTCTGTACCTCCTTGGCATGTCAAAATAGCAGGTTATTTGCTATTTTCTTAAGATTTACAGTAGTTGTGACATGGTAACCAAGTTCCCAAAGAGGTTTAGTTTACCAATTGGGTCAAGATCAGCCATGGAACCAAGCTTTGGAGCTATCCACGCCTCTGAGTCCTCAGAAGTTGGGTACCCTGGCTCTCTTTGATGTCTTTTGTCCCCCTTGCCTATTTTTTACGTCAAAATAGTAATTTAAGCTTAAAGTTAGATATCCACTATGGGTGTACCAAAAGTCCATGTAAGAATACCATGATATTAAGTGCTCAAAATATGCATAACACTATTCTTAGTGTATATGTAACATGGGATTTCTCACTTTCCCATTATTTTGGCTTAAAATCAAGAAAAACAAAAATTTTCACGGATCGTTTATGTGGTATTAATGATGTGGTATTGAAGTATTTTCCATTTTACCACCTCAAATACTTAAATTGAGCTTATTCACTCTATGGGGCTACCCTAGGTGAATTTTCGTGTAGAATGCAAATCTGGTCTTAAATCCATGGATTTACTTACTCAATAAAAAGTTATTCATCTTTTCTGAAATTGAAAATGATGAATTTTGGATATATGCATGACTTATGAGTCATGCATAATTCAAAATTTCTTCTTAAGATAATTGTGGCCTATTTGGGTATGTAAAATATACCTCAAGGCTCACATTCCCTCCCACCAAAAAATAAAATTGTACTACAATTTTATTAGTGATAAAAGAATAAGGCCCCAAGGGGGGGTAATGTCCACTGTCCAACCTCTTCACATCACTCAGATCAAGTAATTTAAAGCACATTTATAGACATATTCAGGCTTTTGGCCTTCTTTCATGTCTAAATCTTCTTAAGAGTTTATCTGAGTCAGGTATTTCTGATTCTGCCATCCATTCATCTTCATGTACTGGATTTCTATATCTGACAAGATATTCTCTTTGATTTTTACCCCTAAGTCTCCTTTCTTTAATGACTTTATTTATCTTTTTGTCTTCATTCTGTTCCACAGGTGGTACAGTTAAAGGAGTTGGGCTTTTTAAAGGAAACAATTCTTTATCAGCCGGTTGATAAGGCTTTATCAAGCTGACTGGAAAGGTGGGGTGTTTATTTTCCAATTCACCACTCAATTCCACTTGAACTGCATTGGTTCCATGTAAAGCAACAATAACAAAAGGTCCTACATAAGAATCTTTAAGTTTCTTTGGGCCTTTGATATTATTAAAATTCAAGGTTGAAACTAAAACTAAGTCCCCTACTTTGAAGTCTGGTACTTTATGACTCTTGTCCCACTTCTGTTTTGCATATTCAAAAGCATCATCCATACTTTGTTTTACATGATGTTTCACTTTATCAAGCATTATCTTGAAGCTGGAAGCTGTAGGATGAATGTCAATCAAGTCTTTCCTCAGTGTGTCTTCTGGGAGTCTTCGATTCCATCCTTCCTCTAACATAGCAGGAGTTTGTCCTGTGGAAGAATGGACTGATGTCTTGTATGCCAATTCTAGTGCAGGTATCAGAGTGCACCAGTCATGGGTAAAGCCATCTGAGTCTTTGAATTCTAATCCATAAGCACAGAATCTCCTGATCATGTCTTCTAAAGTCTGAATCATCCTCTCTGCTAGCCCATCTGTTTGAGGGTGATATGCTGTAGAGAATGATAAATTAGTCCCAAACAATCTATGAAGATTGGTACAAAGTGCAGATGTGAACTTGGGATCTCTTTCACTTATGATATTCTTAAATAATCCTGTATGAGAAATAACTCTACTCCATAAAAGAAGAGCTGTATCCATAGCAGTGTCATCTTTATGACATGGTAAGAATATGGCAGTTTTGCTATATCTGTCTACAATGACTAAACAAGCATTATAACTTCTGTCACCACTTGGAGGAAGTGCTGTGACCCAATCCATGTGAACAACTTCCCAAGGGGATTTTGGTTCTTGAATATGGATCATCAATCCAAATTTCTTGCCTGTGCTCCTGTTTGCTTCTTGGCATCTATCTCAGGTATGGCAATATTCAATGGTTTCTTTCCTCCAAGATGGACACCATGCACAGTTCTTCACTTTTTCAAGTGTTCTGTATTCTGACAGGTGTCCAGAGTAGATACTATCATGACATTCATGAAGAATGGTATTGATAAGTAATCTACTACACAGTGTCATCACACAAGAATGTTTTGTTCTATGGTAAATAATCCCATCAAACAAGTGAAATCTTCCTTCAGAATAGGAATTTTTCCAAACTTCATCAAGTGCATTAACTAAAGATGTATCTTTGCAGTCTTTATCTAATAAAGAAGTCAAGATATGGCAATTCTTGTCTTGTTTATAAGACTCTCTGACCTCTTCAAAGAATTCAGTCCCAATATCAGTTATGTTAATTCCTTCAATTGGAATCTGTGGTTCAGCTTCCAAAGGCACATAAGCTGGGTTATCAGGAGTGTTGGCTAAAGCTGTGAGCCTTAGAGGTAATTTCATATACCCAAAAGACCACAAATATAAAATAACATATTAATATAAATAAAATAAATTTATTTATATTATTAAAATAAAAATAAAAAATATAAATATAAAATTATATTAAAAATAAAAAATTAATTATAATTTAAAAATAAAATTACTTTGAATTTTGTAAATATAAAATTACATTTATACTTGAAAAATTTAAGTAAAAATGAAATGTTAACAAAATTGTGAAAAAATAAATAAATTTGGAAAAAAGTTAAATAAAATTTATTATAACTTTTTATCCAATAAATAAACATATAAATTTTATTTCACCATTGGATTCCTCATAAAAAATCAGGTGGGGTCACCTCTGAGTGAAATTTTTGTAACTCAACTCTAAATAAGCTTAAATTAAGTTTTTAGTATTTTCAATACAAAAGTTGAAAATCCTCAAAACCTTAATTTAATTCACACCACATGTGGTGTTAACCATCAATTTTTGTGTTAAAATTGAGGTGTTGTGTTTAGTTTAGAAGTTATGAGGAATTAAAGTATTTTCAATTGAATTCAATTGAAATGTCAAAATGTGCGCGTGTATTACATAAGTGAACTTTGATTTACATATGAGGTGTCAATTATTACTGTATTGTACTGTACAATTGAATTGAATTACATGTGTAAATTATAAGTATAATACATGATGAGGAATTAAAGGAAAAATAAATTGGAAAGATTAAATTTGGGGGGGAAAAGGAACTCCAGCTCTAAGGGGGAGCTAGACCCCCAAAATCCTTGCTGACAGGCGTGGGATGTCAAAATTCACGCAAAAGTTCATCACTTTTGGCCTGGAATTGAGTCACAGGGTCTGTGGACTCAATTGATGATGAGGTTTTGATACCAACTGGGGTAGTTTTAGCTGTTGCCAAGAGGGTAAAACTACCCTTAAGATAAAACCATCAGAGTAAAAACAGTTTTAACTGGTTTCTACGACTCTGAAACACATTCTGACGTGTTTTGAAGGCTCTAGGCCTGGTATTGCTATAGTAATGGCTGATTTAAGGGTCTAAAATGGCTAAAAATGGCTAAAAATGGCTTAAACCAGCCCTTTTTGGTCTAAATCAGGGTTCAATGATGCCATAATTGGCTTTTCTGTTGTCAGACTGTTTTTCACGACTGACAAGAGTAAATTTTACTTTTGGAGTAAGAGAATTGATGGCTATAAAAGAATGTCTTCTTTGCCCCACTTTTCTCTTCATGTTAGAATCTTTTCCTTTTATTAATTAGTTTAAACACTGTTAAACCAATCAATCAAAGATTCCAACCACCATTTTTAAATCATTTTAATCCTTTTAACCACGTGAAAAAATCATTATAATCATTGTTTGTAACTCTTATAATCATTTTTACCCCTGAACCACCCCAAAAGTGAATTAAAGCATCTTTCATCACTGTTAACTTTGTCACTTTGTTTCCAAATTCACTCTGGTCACTTTTGGGCGTGTTTTCTCTTTAATATTCTTTTTAAAGACTTTGTTCTTTAATTAATTGCTTGCAGTTCTTTGCTCAATTAATTCCAATTGAAATTGCTCTTGAAGAAATTTCTTTTGTAGCCTTAAAATATCTCTTGTAGAGTATTTTTTGGATAAATCTTTATTGTTGGTAAAACAATAAATTTTTATATTATTGTTTTATACTAATAAAGTTATAAACAATAAAATTGGCGTGTTTTCTCTTAAAAATAATATTTCATATTATTTTTAACTGAATTTTACCTTATACAAATTTTGAGGACAGGAAAAGTACTTGATTTCTAATCAAAGTTTCATATCCACACCTTACAAAAGCCCATCTACTAAGTCCATCAGCATTCTTGTGAATGTTTCCTGCTTTATGAACTATAGTCATGTTTCCTCTATATTCTTGAATGGCTATTTGCCATCTCAACATATGTCTGTTGGGAGTTTTCATGTTAAGAAGTGATTTCACGGCATTACAGTCAGTTATCACTTCAAAAACACTGCAATCAAGATAATAGTGTAGTTTCTCAAGTGCCCATACCAAACATAAGCACTCCATTTGGCTTGCACCATATCTGGCTTCTGTTGGTTTGATTTGTCTTGAGATATAACAAACTGGTCCTTCTGTAGGTTTGTCATCAATTATCTGGACTTGATGTAGGGCTGCCCCTAGTCCATCTCGACATGCAT
This sequence comes from Austropuccinia psidii, assembly GCA_023105745.1. NCBI lineage: Eukaryota > Fungi > Basidiomycota > Pucciniomycetes > Pucciniales > Sphaerophragmiaceae > Austropuccinia > Austropuccinia psidii. Next base: position 8,192,431 of record JALGQZ010000018.1, read on the forward strand.
CAATGTACAACTTAAAAGGAATATTCCAGTCAGGCATGAGGAGTAAAGGTGCTTCTGTAAGGGCTTTCCTTATCTTCTCATAAGCTTTAATTCTCTCCTGTGTCATCTCAAATACAGTCTGTTGATCACAGATTCTGTAAAGTGACTTGGCTAGAATTGCAAAGTCTTTCAGGTGTTTCCTATAGTAACTAGCAAATCCAAGAAAACACATCATTTCTTTTTTATTCTGGGGTATTGGCTTAAGTAACACTGCTGCTACTTTATTCTTGTCAATACCCAAGCTCAAATCAGAAACAACATGTCCTAATGCTTTGAGTTCTTCAAAACCAAAATTGCATTTCTTAAGTGAAATTTTCATGTTCACTTCTGCAACTTTATGAAGTACTCTTGCAAGTCTTTCAAGGTGCAGAGACCATGAGTCAGAAAATATAATAATATCATCAATATAAATGATAAGCCATCCTTCAGATAATTCTGTGGGGAAGATGGTATTCATCATTCTTTGATCATGAGATGGAGCATTTTTAATGCCAAATGGCATTCTAAGATACTCAAAAATGCCACAGTGAGTGATAATTCTAAGTAATTTCTTAGCTTTAGGCGTCAAAACATTTTGATGAAAGCCTTTCAATGCATCCATTGATGTTACATACTTGGCTTTAGACAATTGAGTCAAGGTTTCTTGAATTCTAGGGATTGGATACCTATCTGGAACTGTGTAGGTATTCAATGCTCTGAAATCTCCAACCATTCTTGACTTATCATTATGCCATGCAATAATAACAGGTGTTGTCACTTCAACTTCCTCATTATGGCCTACTTTCCTTAGTACACCAAGCTGGATTAACTCTTGGATATGTTTTTCCAAGGCTTCTCTAGCTCTGGGACTGGCTGGATAAGCTGGTCTTCTAAGTACTGGAGGATATGGTCTGTCAATATTAAGAGTAATATCAACTTCATGTCCTCTTATAGCGCCTAATGGTTCATTATCAGAGGCAAATGCATTTTTATATGTGTATAACACATTAATAAGTTTATTCCTCATCTTTGGTGACAATGATTGATTAATTTGTGCTTCAACAAGTTGATTAGTCACAAATTCATCTTTGTAAGTATCCTTGACAGAAGATACTACAGATATCTGTTTTGGCATATTGGAGAAAGCAAATTTTTGTCTCTTGTTATCTCCAATTTTGAAATATCTGTCCTTATGGTTATTTATATCAATACCATAAATATTTAAGTAATCATTTCCAAGAATGACGTGCTGAGATGTGCAATTATCCATTACTACAATCTCAGTTTTCATTCTTATACTTCCTGCTGGATGTGGGAATACAATATTAGTGTCCAATATGCCCAGTGGGTACATATTGTTACTGGCACTACTGAATTGTACACCTTCTATTGGTAATAGATGGTTTTTCCATTCAGGAAGTATAATTTGGAGATAATCTTTCCCCACACAAGTGCAAAATGCCCCTGTATCCAAATTTACTTTGGCTTCAATATCACTCATCAGAACTGATGTGATACAGGATGCTCCAGCAGTATAACCCTTTCCTCTAGCAGGTTTTGTTTTACACATTCTGGCATCTTGGATATTGATCAGGTTGCAGCAATCCTCACTGTACTGTGGCAAGTGGGTATGGACTTCTGTGACCTCAAAGAAAGCTGAAATGTTCTCAATGGGATAGTCCTCCACTGGTGTATCTTCAGAGACTGCAGAATCTTGATCAGACTCCTCTTTCTCTTCAGTACACTGAATTTCTTCAATGACTTGAACTTCATTGATCTTTGTCTTCTTAGGACAAGTGTTGGCTAAATGTGAAGTACTTCCACATTTATGACACTTCAAGACAGGTCTTTCTGGTCTTCTTTCCTCTCTAGGAATCTTTGAGACTATTTTGGACTCTATTGGGTTTTTAATCCAAGTCTTACCAATTCTTGTTCTGGTAATGATATCTTCCATAGCATTAATGTAGTCCTCTGTTGAACAAGGTTCAACACATCTGCTTTTGATAGCATGTTCCAGTTCTCCTCCACACTTTCTTAATATTTTCATATTAATCATAGTGTCAGACATATCTGGGTGTAAAGCAGATAATCTGTCTTTTTGTTTGAAGAACCAAGTAAGTGGTTTGTCTTTTTCTGAGTTAAACATGACACTTTCAAAAGCATTTTCCATTTTAAACCTCCAAGAATTATTGGCCCATTTGGTAATCACTTCAGATTTCCACCAAGACCAGTCATCTTTACCATGATCAATCCTCATTTTGTAATACCATTTCTTTGCAGTCCTGGTAAATAAACAGTGTAATTTTCCCACTATGATTTCATCAGGAATATTGAAGTCTGCTTGCAACATATCAATAGTCCTGATGAATTCAATATGGTTATATTCTCCTTCACCAGATAATGTTGGTCATTCTTCTATTTTGGGAATATCCCTTGTAGAGTAGGCATTTTCTCCTAAGAATGGGGTGAGACTTTCTTTAACAGAAAGTTTCCCTTCAGTTAAAGGTGTAGAATGTCTTGGCATATGTGGTTCATGATTATTATGAATTTTTTCCACACTTGCAATTATTTCATTCTTCAACTTCTGCCTTTCACTGTCACTTTTTGCTAAGTGTATGGCAAATTGATTGGTATTCTCAACTATTTTCAAGCCTTGGTCTTGCAAAATTGTAAGTTGATCATTCACCTTAAAAATGGAAAGATCTTCCATTTCATCATGCTGAATTTGGCACATATTTTCAATTCATTTGCAAGAATTGGTAATTGAGTCAAGTTTGGCATTTGTCACTTGGTGCAATTCAAAGTAATTTTTGTCATTTTCCTTTAATTCAACTATATCTGATGCAATTTTAGTTAACTTTCCATCAAGCTTACCAATTTCTACATTAATACTAGTCTCTACACCAATTATTTGCGTGGAAAGTTTCTGTTCATCCTTTCCTGCTCCTTGGCTGTGAATTCCATCAGAGTTCTGGCCATATTGAACACACTGTCCACAGCTGAAGGCTCCAATTTGGGGATCCTGTACCCTTGTGGGTAAGGTCTGTGCCAATTGGCTTTGCCTTTGCCCTTTCCTTGATGGTTGTTGGGACCTCTCTGCTTCTTCTGAGGTCCTTTGGGCTTGTCTTTGGACATGTCTGGAGCTGGTTTGGAGCTGGTAGATGCCACTGGTGCCTCTGTCTCCAAAGCTGGAGTCATTTCCAACTCTTTCTTCTGGTCTATGGATAAAAGACTTTGGTTCTTCAACCAATTCTTTATCTTTTTGACCTTGTCTTTGCAAGACAGGGGGCTCCAACCTCCTAAAAGTTCTATGGTCTTCTCCTGACCCAGAAAGCTCTTGATGTGTAAGTAGGAGTTCATGGCCCCCTGCCAAAGGCTTGGGCAGATTTCCCACTCCTCTTCCTTGGCTGCTCTGAACCACTTTTTGTACTGGCATTGATATATTTCTATTGCTGCCACCTGAAAGTGGTTCAGCCCTGGAAATATGGTCATGAATCAGTTCAGGCTCAGAATTCACATCAAAATCTGTTGGTACAGACCTCAGGGAATGGGGGGCAACTCTGGCATCCTCCAAATGTGTCTTTCTTGTGGAAGACTTGGCACTTCTGGATTTGGTCTTGCCTCTTCCTTGTCCACATCCATCTGGTTGGACTGAATAGTTGCTTCCATTTCTGGTATGCACCATTTTTACGTCAATTCAAGGATACAGAGTAAAAATAAAGATAAAAACACACCTTTTGGTGGTCATTTATTCTTTTCAAAATTAAATAAGGTGCCTCTTTAGCAATTTGCACCTCAATACTTTCCTCATATTCTGCTTTTGAAGACTCTGGGCTAGTAATATATCTTTTACTGCGTCTGTTGCCAGCTGCACAGTATTTGATTAAAGACACTAAAAAAAATTATAAAAGAGAAAAATTATTTTTTATACTTTTTTAAAATATTTTTAAAGATTTTTTATAAGTTTTGTATTTTTTAATATTAAAAAAATTATTCTTTTTAAAGAAAGAAAAAAATCAAAATTTAAGATTTTGAATGAAAATTAATTCAGAGTAACTCAAAGAATAATTTTATAAGTTTTTGGATGTGAAAAAGCCACGTGTAAAAACAGTATAAAATTAAACCAAATTCCTCAATGAAAAAGATTTCCAAAACAATTTCAAAAATAAGAATTATTTTAACTTTAAAATGAAAGAAAAAAATATTAAATTAATATATTTTAGAGCTTAAAAATATATTAATTAAGGGTACAAGGTTCAAAAAACACGCCAAAACCTCCAAATATGAGATATTGGTAGGTATGGTAGTTTAAAATAAAGTCTAGAATATGATTAAAGCCAAGTCTATGGATAAAATCACGGCCAGGCCCCCAAATGTAAGATGTGACTATGAAACTGATGATAATATTACTATTGATCAACAGTACTATGTCTGTTCTTATGAAATATAATAATAAAAAATTATTATAACCACAATTAAATAATTATAAAATTATCTCTTTCACGTGTTACACACTACTAGTGATTATAACTGTGAGCAGTAATTGTCTACAAGAATCAATTACAAGAAGAATTTAATAATAAAAACTTCTTTTTATTAAAATAATAAAATTATTTTAATATATAATTATCTTTTAAAAGAATAATTATAAAGATAATTCTTGAAGAAAACTATTACTAGAGAAAAACTTTAAGAATTAAAGATAAATGACTCACTAATACTCCAAAGAACTTATTGATAGATAAAAGTAGAGAAATTTGATGTGGAATTGTGGATTTAAATGATCAAAAGGATTTATAACAGTATTACAACAATATATAGTTGGATTCTATGATTTCACGTCTTTCTGGTTGATTCTGAAAGATTTAAAACACTTAAGAATAGCTTGTAACTAATACTTACTTGTTGGTAATAATGATTTAATAAATTGATAAGATGATGATACGGAAAAAACAGCAAGAAGAGGCTTCTTTTAAGTCAACAACAGCTCACAGAGGCGTGCCATGGAGCAAACTGAAAAACCAGTGAGTGAGAAAACAATAAACCTTTTTGGATTAATGATTGCATCATCTGTTGTCATGTAAGATTATCATAATTACTTAATTGATGCTTTTACGTGACTACCAACCCCAATATGGTTCAGAATAAAAGGAGTAACATCTGTAAATCTTCTTTTATTCCAAAATAATCATTGATTTCTCAAAGTTATCAATGTTATTGCCAATTTCATCACAGGTTTTAATTACTGTGAATTTTTGAAGATTCAGTTTTTCACGTAGAATGGTCAAAAATGGACTATAAGTAAAACTTTTGATTTTACTAGTAAAACTTTTAATTTTACTAGTAAAACTGTAATTCTTTTTGGTTGTACCATAGATAATACAGTTCTTCATTGGTCCTGAAAGTTTCAGAAGGATTCATTAAGAATTGTATTTTTAATGAATTTTTGAAGTTTTTACCTCATTTCTACGTAGAATTGCAAATATCAGTGTTTCACTGGTTGCTATGAGGTAAATCAATGGATAAAAGTCCAAAAAGGGTTTTAATTACTCTTTTGGGGCTTATTCTTGGAAATTCATTAAGAATTGACGTGGTGACAGGAGTCTAAGTAGCTCTTTACCTCGGCACGTCAAAATAGCAGGTTATTTGCTATTTTCTTAAGATTTACAGTAGTTGTGACATGGTAACCAAGTTACCAAAAAGGTTTAGTTTACCAATTGGGTCAAGATCAGCCATGGAACCAAGCTTTGGAGCTATCCACGCCTCTGAGTCCTCAGAAGTTGGGTACCTTGGCTCTCTTTGATGTCTTTTGTCCCCCTTGCCTATTTTTTACGTCAAAATAGTAATTTAAGCTTAAAGTGAGATATCCACTATGGGTGTACCAAAAGTCCATGTAAGAATACCATGATATTAAGTGCTCAAAACATTCATAACACTATTCTTAGTGTATATGTAACACGGGATTTCTCACTTTCCCATTATTTTGGCTTAAAATCAAGAAAAACAAAAATTTTCACGGATCTTTTATGTGGTATTAATGATGTGGTATTGAAGTATTTTCCATTTTACCACCTCAAATACTTAAATTGAGCTTATTCACTCTATGGGGCTACCCTAGGTGAACGTTTGTGTAGAATCCAAATCTGGTCTTAAATCCATGGATTTACTTACTCAATAAAAAGTTATTCATCTTTTCTGAAATTGAAAATGATGAATTTTGGATATATGCATGACTTATGAGTTATGCATAATTCAAAATTTCTTTTTAAGATAATTGTGGCCTATTTGGGTATGTAAAATATACCTCAAGGCTCACAAAAGGAAGCCTTGAAACAGCTTCCTAACGCCTCCAGCTGGCCCAAATTCTCTGGAACTGGAGAATATGATCATATGGAACTCATAGATTCTATCAATGGACTCTTCATTGATGTACCAAGCATACTAGAATACTGGACTACTGCTAGAGTTAATCCAGCATTCAAAGGACATGCTAGTATATGGTACACAGAAATGAAAGAAATCCATGGCAGAAGAAACTGGCCATGGTGAAAGAGTCAGATTATCCAAAAATACAGCAATGGTACTTGGATATGGAAAAAAACCATGTCATTTGAAAATGACAAATACTCTGTGGATAAAGATCCATATGAGTGGTGTCTCAGACAGTATAGAAGACTTAAAGCCATTGATCCTCAAATGAATATTCAGATGAGGAATCACAAACTCCTAACACAAATTCCAGGAGAACTAGAACATGCAGTAAAATTCAGATGAAACCACAATTGCACTCTAGATGACATTGCAAATACCTTACAAGATGTAAGGAAAAGAACTAACATAGGAAAATACACCCCACATAAAAGCAGTGGTTTCAAAGAGAAACAACCTTTCAGGGTGGAGTTTAAAGACAAACCCAGAGAAAGATTGGCAGAAGTGGCAAAGAAGAAAAATTGTTGTCACGACTGGTTCAACAGACCAATATGCCAGAAACTGTCCAAAGGCAAAGAAAAAAGTCAATGCCACTGAGAAAGTCCCAGAGGAGGAAGCCCCAACAGAGGATTCTGACTCAGAATCTATGGGTGATGCCGTCAGAGAACAATCTGATGAAGAGCAAGACCAAAGAAAAGAGTTTCTAGTGGAATACCAAGAGGAAACCCCACTAGAAATTCAGGAGATACAGTTAGAAGAAGGCATGCCACAAGACACTGCCAACAAAAACTGGTGCAAACACACACAAGATGCACAAACATTCCTAGTTACACCAACCAAAGGAATGGCATACATACATGGAGCAGCCACAAAAATGACTGTTTGTATTGACAATTCTCAACATCCATTGATCATTGACAATGGAGCACACTGCTCCATAGTGGCCAGAAATTATCTGGATAACCACTTCCCAAATCAGGAAAACCAGCTCTTGCCCACCAATGCAGAGAGCTTCAAAAGTGCTTCAACAAAGATTCCTTCCATTGGGACAATTATAAAGGAGATAATTCTACCCCACAGGAAGGGTAATATCAGACTCAATCCAGAGTTTGTAGTGTTTGATGATTCCCACATCCAAGGGTTCTGACTGGGGACAGATTACCCAAGGATTTATGGAATTGACATTTAAAACAGTAAAAACAGGCACATTACCATTGCTACCAACAAGAAAAAGAAACTTTCACTTGATATATACCAAGTATCTGCCCAAGATCCACTCGAAGAACTACTGAATGAATTCAGAGAGGGGCAGTTTAGGACTACCCTCACCAGTAAACAGAAACTAAGCTTACTAAAAATGCGGAGAAAGAATAGACCAGCATTTTCCATTGGTGAAGAACCATTAGGTCAGATCAGAGGCCATGATATAGAACTATATCTGGATGTGGAAAGACCTTATCCACCCATGCTCAGGAGACTTCCTTACCCAGAAAGTCTGGAAACCAGGAAGAAAATTGAAAGACATATCAATGAACACCAGGACATGGATGTCATCAGAAAGATTGGACACAATGAAATAGTGGAAATTGCCACTCCTGTCCTAATCACCTGGAATGAAGGCAAGTCTAGGCTGTGTGGAGATTTCGGAGCTCTGAATAACTACACCAAAGCTGACAGGTAACCTATACCCAGTATACCTCATGCATTAGACAAACTGGCAAAAGCCAAATACATAACCAAAATGAATTGTATGAAAGGCTTCCACCAGAAGGGAGTTAAACCAAACTCCATGAAATTACTCAGAATCATATGCCATATGGGCATATATGAGTACACCAGGATGCCATTTGGAATCAAAAATGCACCAGCCCACTTCCAAAGGATGATGGACACCATATTTCCAGAAGAAATATTGGAAGGCTGGATGGTAGTATATATTAATGACATCATTATATACTCAGAGACATGGGAAGACCATGTGCAATACATAGACAGAGTGATAAGTAAATACACACCCATAAATCTGAAAATTTCATTTAAAAAGTGTAATTTTGTCCAACAAGAGCTACTAGCTCTAGGACATAAAGTCTCAGGTCTTTGTCTGGCAATTGACCAGAACAAAGTAGCAGCAGTACTGCAAAAGCCAGTACCAAGAAACATCAAAGAGATGCAATCTTTCCTTGGGTTTGATAGCTACTATAGAAAAAACATCATAATGTTTGCCCACATAGCTAGTATTTCATAAAAGTTATGTTCAAAAGATATAGTTTTTGAAATTACCAAGGAAAGAAGGGATGCATATGAGAGGATCAAACATGAACTCAAAAATTCACCTGTGCTCATCTTGCCTGACTTTGAGCTCTCATTCAAGTTATATATAGATGCAGCATGTAGTCAAGGCTTAGGAGCAGCCCTTAACCAAACACAAATTGTGGATGGTGAACCAAGAGAGGGGGTAATATGTTACATCTCTAGGAAACTGATAGATTCAGAAGCCAGGTATGGGGCCACCCAGACTGAATGTCTATGCTTAGTCTGGGCTCTGGAAAAACTCCATTATTATCTGGAGGGTGCAGTCTTTGAAGTCTACACAGATTGCACAGCCTTGAATTCTTTGCTAAACATGAAGACTACAAATAGACACATGCTGAGATGGCAAATAGGCATCCAGGAGTATAGAGGGAACATGACCATCATATACAAAGAATGTAAAAGCCATACCAATGCAGATGGCCACTGGATAATGTCAAGAGCAATCCAGCTTATGACCCTGAAGTTGTAGCCAAGATCCCTTTGCATTTCATGGAAATGGATAGGAGGAGGAACTTCCCATTCTCTGATTGAGCACCAGGAAGTGGTACCCTTGACAGTGGGAACACTGATTCAGAAGGAACAGAAACTCCCATACTGGGAGTAAGTTCCTCACAATTGTACAATAAATTTTTCAGTGCAGTACTGAAGTCTTATGCCAAACACAAACAGTGTGGCATATTACTACAACTCCTTCAACAAAAGTACAGGAGTCCAGAACTTGAATCCCAGCTGGAAGAACCCTGGTTGAGGGCCTACAAGGATAACAAGTTCTTCCTTGTGGATGGTCTGCTTTACCACAGAGAGAAGCACACAAGTGCACTCACAGTGGTAGACAGAGACCACATATCCCTGATCCTACAGGAATGTCATGCCTGTCCCTATATGGGACACATGAGTGAAGACGGTACCAGAGAGAGGGTAGCAAGCACAACTTGGTGGCCCAAGTGGGAACAAGAGTTGAGTGAATACATAAACACTTGTGAAATATGCCAAAAGGAAAATAGGAAACATGGGAAGAAGTATGGGTTACTTCAACATATAGAGGAAACCATCAATATGGACTGGGTCACAGGACTTGTCCCATGGGGCAAAGAAAACTACAATGCCTGCCTAATCATAGTTGATAGGTTCAGAAAGAGCATGAGGTGTCTACCATGCCATAAAGAACACACAAAAATGGATACTGCTCTGTTATTCTTGAATAACATCATATCAACCTGTGGAGTCCCTAAGATAATCATTAGTGATAGGGACCCAAAGTTCACATCTGAATTTTGGACCAACTTATATGACATGCTTGGCACAAGCTTGCATTTTCCACAGCTTACCATCCACAAAGAGATGGCCTAGCTGAGAGAATGATCCAGACGATGGAGGACATCCTTAGAAGTTTCTGTGCCTATGGCATGGAATACAAGGACCATGAGGGATACACCCATGACTGGGTTACCCTTCTACCAGCTGTCCAACTGTCTTATAATACAGGTCAGCACTCTACCACAGGAAAAACACCTGCAGTGGTAGAGAAAGGGTGGAATCCCCTGCTGCCTGTGGATCACTTGAAGAAGAATCTTCTGACCATCCACCACACAGCCAAAGACTTCCATGATATGTGGAAGAGGGCTTGTGACACAGCTACCAATTGCATAGCTGAGGCAAAAGAATATAATAAGCAGAGGTGGGACAAGACATGCATGGAACCTGACTTTAAAGAAGGGGACCAGGTGCTAGTGTCTACACTGAACTTTAATAATCTTAAACGACCTAAGAAAATGAGAGACTCATTTTTAGGACCCTTCACTATCATTAAATTGATAGGGAAGAATGCAGTGGAAGTCAAACTTTCAGAGGAATTTTCCAGAAAACACCCAGTCTTTCCAGTGAGTTTGGTCAAGCCATACTTCCAAAGAGAGCAGGGAAAACTCCCCTCCAGAAGGAAGAACCCCACACCACCAGAGATAGTGGGAGTGGAGGATTTCCCTGTACCTGTGAGTAAAATCATCAGGGCCAGGAAGATCAGACTTAATGGGAAGGATAAAAGACAATACTTAGTCAGATTCAAGAACCAAACAGCTGATAAAGAAAAATGGTTGGCAGAAGATGCCATACCAGATGGGAACCTTCATTTAAAGAGATTCAGAGCCTCTACAAGGAATGAACAGTCTCATAAATGATGAGCCTTTTTTAGAGGAAGGTTACATCAGCCTGTGACTCAAAACCAGAGCATAAGCATGACACCCAAATACCATAAATCAATGGTATAGCCAAGATACCACCAAAACATGGAGCTGAGCCAAATTAGCTCAAAAGGTATCAAAGGAAAGAGGAAACTCACGTCTTTCTGAAAATGTAAGCCCCATCATCATAGGACAAAGAATAACAAAGTTATTCATGCTCAAAGTTATTGCTGAGCATAAACCTTAATTTTCTCCCTACGTCTGAAATACAGAGCAAGAGGCTTAAACCCATCAAATGGGTATGAAAAATGAAGCTCTAAGTCAGGGCTATCCAATGGTACCAGCCAAACTGAGCTAGCACCAGTATTACAGAAGTTATGGTCAAATTCAGGGCAAATAAGGGTGAACAGAGCATTCACCTCTCATCTAAATTCTACAGTTTTAGTGTGAGATACCTAAAGTGGGGTCTTTTTGGAAAGAGAACAATCAGCGCTATCGGATTGTGTCATCCATTTCCTCATATATCAAATATAGCAGAAGTTATGGGGCAAACAAGCCCAATACAGCTTTTTGCCTAAACCATGCATGTGTATAAAAATCTTGTAAATAGCAGAACTTTGCCATATTTAATCATAACCATATGAAATAAGGTACCATTTTGTAGAACACATACAGGCCTACACACTGGTTCAGTTTTTAGGTTGATATCTCGAGAACTGAAAAAGCTACAGATGTTTTAAGGTCAAAATCTCACATTCTGACCAATACAGATGTACCCTGGGATAATATCCCATAACCATGATTATGAGGTGTCAAACTGACAAAGAAGCATTTTTATACTTCAATACGTCATAATTCAGTCAATACTGGGGTCCCATATAGTTTCTGTACAGAATTCTATGTGTCATACATGTCAGAAGAGGGCTATGTGGTCCCCAGATAAAAATTTTCACCCCGTATTGGTGAAAACGGCCCAGATGTGGTTTCAAAACCACATCTGAGCCCAATAAAGGCTATACAGGTCCTTGCAAACCACAAGCCTGTCTCAGAGAGTGAAATAATATTCACTTCCTCTATGTGGAAAGGTCTAACAGCCCTTCCACCCCATTTCAGGATCAAAAGGAGGCTTTTCACAGCCAGAAATGCTTTTCTCATCCTGCTCTTGAATACCCTACGTAGTAAACTGTCAAAAACAGTTTTACTCTTGGGTAATAAACAGGTATAATTATAATATTAATTATTGTAGCCTTTCTTATTGTAACCCAATAGGTAAAGCTGCACTCAGGGCTTTCAACAGCACTCACCACCACTAGATTTCATATAGTAAAGCCCTTTTATTCCAAAATTAGAATATCTTTAACTCTTATAACTCTTTTTAAATCCTTTTTTACCATGTCACAGTCATAGTTAAAAGTTGTAAATACAATTTAATACTTTTATCATAGACTCTGCCTGAAAAGCTGATTAATCTATTTTATTTATTATTTAAGAAATTTTCTTATTCTTATTTGGAGTATTATACTTTTTTAGGTTGGTCTTTGCCTTTTCCTCCTCTGTTTTGTAGAGTTGTTGTGGTCATATCCTTAGCAACCCTCTGTTTCTTTCTGAAAGGTTGAAACAGTGGAATTTCCCTTGTTTTTGGTTGTCTCTTTGATTCCTTACTCTTATTCTTTTGTTTCTTCTTTCTTATGATTATTTCATGAGTAATTCCATCTTTATTACACTCTCAAGTGTAATCCATTTCATCCCATCTTGAGCCCTCCATAACTGAGTTACACCTTACTCAGTGCCAGGCCCTCTTTTCTTAGAAGATCCCCTGTGAAGGGCTTTCACTGACTGATTTCCCAAGATAAGCCATTTATTCAAGCTTTAGATATCTCCAAGCCTCAGAGCCCTCAGAAATAGGGAAAACCTGGTTCTCTTTGATTTATTCTGTCCCCTAAAGCTATTTTAAGTCAAAAAAGTAGTTCATGGTTCAAGAATGATATCCATCATTGGTTTATCAAAGCTTTATGTAAGCTTATTGGAATTTTACCCCCATGAACATCACTAACACTGATAATAGTATGTATTTAACATGGGAATATTAAGAATCCCATTATCATGACATGAAGATGGAAGAAACAAGGGTTTTCACAATTCCTATATCACCAGGGAAAATGTTGTGTCATTTGTGGGAAATTGACTTCATGTCCCACTGCTGTCAGCATAAAATCTTTCTTCAGCTGTGTTAGTGTCAAATTATAGTCACTGGATTTAGTGGGTTGTGTCATGTCTGCGTCAAGACAGCATCAATTGTAAAATATGTCACTTAAGTTTTTCATTCAAACCTAAAACCCATATCAACACCATTTTCAATCTTTGGGTAATTCCACCTCATGGTGCAAGGAAGAAGCCTTTACTCATGCAGGAATTGGCTTCCACACCCCCCTCATCATCTTTGCCAGCTGTCAATTCTTATGCTATTCCCAGGAAAAGATATGCTTCTGCCCCCATCACCCATCTTTGCGCTGCCACAGCCCCACATCTTACAATGCTTACACTCCTGCAGTGCCCTCTAGATGTCCTTCCGCCCTCCAGCACCACATCTTTGCCATCACCCATCTATACACTTCTGCACCCCTGCCTCTAAAGATGCTTATTCTTTCACAGTGCCCTATATATATTCCTGCTACCCTGCCACCCCATCCTTCAGCTTCTTAATCCCCAACACTTACCATCCTTATGCTTGTGCAGTGCCCTATAGATATGCCTCTGACCCTTCCACCCCATCTCTGCCCTCACCCATACATGCACTTCTGCACCCCCGCTAAAAATGCTTATTCTTTCAGAGTGCCCTATAGATATGCCTCCAACCCTGCCACCCCATCCTTGAGCTTCTGGACCCCCAATGCTTACCATGCTTACTCTCAGAAAGTTCCCTATAGATATGCCTCTTACCCCACCACCCCATCTCTGCCCTCATCCATACTGGCACTTTTGCACTGCAGCTTATGATGCTTATTCTCTTGCAGTTCCTTTTAATTTTCTCAATTGATCATCCTTACACTCACACTATGTTTTGTTTCCACCCCAATTCCTGATCATTTGCACAATTGACCCCCCTTATGCTTGCGCACACATTGGCTTCCACTTTTCCAACATTTACCATAAATTTATGCTTCTGCATCACCCCTGCCTCATCTCCGCAGCTTACAATTCTTACACTCCCACACTTCCCTCTCATGTTCTCAAATTTCCATATTTACGCTAATGCAATGATTGTCTTCCGCACTGAGGGCTGTTCATTTCCCCAATTGATCATTCTTACACACATGGAGACATTTTCTTACACATCATTTCCATTGGAAATTGATATAAAAAACTTTAATGCTAATTTCCAGTGTCAAAGTTGGCCACAGAAGTATTTCATTTCAGGATCTTCCTGTCTCACCTCATCCCCAACTCCAAATGACCGATTCTCTCCCTCAATTTCATATGAGTTAAATTTCATGATAGGTAGTGTTTAGAGCCATGGGGTATGGTGGCTTTCTGGAGTACATTTTGAACCCAATCACAGAAATATTCTGAGTGGCCTTCTCTGCCAATATCTTCTAGGGGAAATAGGTGGGGATATTCACAAGGTTGTGGTTAGGGTTTGAATAATGAGACTCACAGATTAAAAGCTAATAAGTGTACTATTTAAAATAATAATTGTGTCATTTGTTTCTCTGAAAAACCCCTTTTATTTCATATAATTCAAATGGAACACTTTGCTTAGTCCTTACCTCATGGGGGTTGCATAGTTCAAAAATTGGCATTAGTAAGTTTCTCACTAGTAAACTATATTTCATTTCTCACAGGGAAGTGATTTAATTCGCATTAGATGAAATAATTTGCAAAACATTACCTGCTTTAATTTCCCAAGAAATCATATTTTGTAAATCCATTACAAGTTTAATATATATTGATGCAAGGTTCCAAGGCTGTTGATGGGCAGGTTTCTTTTGGTTGGCTTGTGGTTCTGTAATATTTTTTTTTCTAAAAAATTTAATAACTATTGAGCTGATTTAAATTGACATTTAACTTCTTCGAAACTTCCCAAAACTTCCCAATATTAATATTACTGGAAAAAGAATCAATCATTGATATTGTAAGCTTATTTTACCTCCAACACTTTCAGAACTCCCACATTTTTTTGTCAATTTTGATCTGTTAATTCTTCCATTTTCAATCAAGCCATCAATCAACCTGTCACCATCCATTTACTCAATAAACTACCTCCACTATGCCCCAAAGTGCTGGAAATTAAACAGAATTCAATGAAGTACAAACTTCAGCACTAGAGAGTGGTAGGGAAATCTCTGATATGGTTATTAGTAGCTAATCATTCATTGAAGTAGAGAGCCTGGCACAGGGAAATGATTGATATTGACCAGTTCTTCCAGATTGTGAGAATAAATTCACATATAATAGTTGTAATCTTTTGAAAGGTGATTTGTTTTACATAGCATTCATTTTAGCTCAACCTCCAAGCTCTCAAAAACCAAATTCAAAAAGCTATCAGAAGGAAAATACTGTTGAACCTTGTGCACCAACAGAAAATTCTGGGCAAGATGATTTGATTTTCAGTGGCAAGGTTGAAGCTATATCCAAGGAAACAATTGTCCCAAACATTACTCAAACAATCCCCAGGCTGGAGAAAATTCAAAATGATAGTAAAATTCTAGATTATTCACGTCAAAATATTGGTGAAGCAATGAGCCTCCTCAAGATGGATTCAAACCATAAGTCCAATATGAATTGGATACAAAATTGATAAAAACAGCTGCTCCCAATATATGGATAGGTGTGAAGGTGGGAGAATCTCTACTTGAAGGATCTTGAGTGGTAATTGGAGTTCCAGTAAAAGGTTTAGGAAAGAGACCAAATGTAAATGCCACCAAAAAGAGAAACAAAAGATGCCATAACTTCCAAGCCACAAAGGATTCTCAGGATCAAGATGATGACATTATCAATGATGAAGTTGACCATAATGAGGATGAAATTATGCATACTGAAAACCTCCCATAAGTCAATGAAGCAATCCATGATGAAACCCCTCCCACCTCTCCTCAAAATATTCACGAAATTCAAGAAAGGGAGAAAATGAAACATGATTCAATGGATCAAGGAGATATGACTGATATAATGCCTGAAACTGAGCCCAAAGTGTCAAACTCCGCTAATTTTTAAGTTATAACTTTATCCTGCATTGAAGAGTTTGGAGATTTTGAATTATCATTTGAATATTACTCAAGAATAATGGAAAAGAAAGCTTGATAATATCAATAGTATTTACAAAAGTCAATGGGACAATACAACAATAAATTATGCTGATACATTCCTGCCTGCTAGTATTGAGGTGATCAGTAACCAAGAGCTGAAAATGTCAGCCTGGCGTGAGGAGCTTGATATTGCAGGTAATTTTTATCTTTGTGAATCATAAATTATGATTTGGCGGTTGACTCAGGTGATATAAATTGCAATATATAGGGTTATAGTTTTTAAAGGCAACAGAAAACAAAGCATTTTTTAATAAAAACATTTGGAATCTCAAATTGCTGAAGGAATCAGAAAAACCTCTAGATAATCTTCCAAAATCTGAATATTCCTTCTTCAAAATAGTTCAGAGTCCTCTTTACCCCTCTCATCAACTTAAACATTGTTGGGGGAATTTTATTTTTAAATCCATTAGTTTAGTCTCATACAATGTGATTTCACTTAAACCATATGTGGCACCAACAACAAATGCTGCCAATCCTCTTGGACTTGAACAGGGTTCAGCTGAATACCTTGCCTCCTTCTTGAGTAAATCGAAGCAACCTGCAACAAAAATTAGCATTGAAGGTGGTGGGGCTGACAATGAAATATCAACAAAGCTGCAAAAGAACTTGGAGAATCTAATGGATACAGTTATCCATTTGATGATTGTGTACAAGTTGGTACATTCACATAAAAAGTGTCAAAGTCTGGGGCATGAAAGGGAAACTCACGAGGCCATGAAAGATCTTTTGGCATATAACCAGAATCTGGGAATAATTTGAATTTTCCATTTTATATTAGTGGCATTCAGTGCAGCAGGGGTTCATGGTTTCATGGTATGCTCAGATGACTGGAGAGAAAGCTCAGTGAACAAGGCTTAATCACTCATTGACATTTCTAAAAGACTTTCAGAGGGTAAAAATCAAGTAGAGCCGGTATGGCTACATACTAATAAGTATATATGTAATTTAATGAATAAGAGCTTCTTCTCATTGGAGTCTTTTACCCCCACTCTACCTCTTAGAGTTAAATTTGCACAAGGCTTGGTATTAGATTTTCATGATGATGTGGTGGCAAAGCGCAGTCTTGGTTCAAATGAAGAGGTCACATTGACTGTACCCAGGTCAGCTAAACCTATAGCCAGGATTGACCCATTTTAGATTAAATTTTTATCAAATAAATTGTAATTAAATTTTAGAAAGTGATTTATGAATTGGATAATTCTGAATACCTATCCTACTTCCCACATGCCTCAGTATGAGTTCAAATAATAAATACCTTTTGTGCAGAGGCATGTCTCTGTACACCATTGTAAATACTCTAACATTAGGCAAACTCAGTCAGGAAGTTGTTCCTGCATTGATCACATGCAGATGTAGCTGTGCCGGAAATTGGCACACGCAAGGGCATTGCGGGAAGTGAGTATTTGCACTTCCTGCAAGCTCATAATATTCCAAATTGCACTGGTTCTTTCAACAGGACTAGGATAATTAGGGATCCACAGCAGAGTGCATATTGCATTTGCGCGTGCTTGTAATATTACAGAAGGTTGGATTTAAAACTCATTAAATGGGAACATGAATATATCAAATTGAATAATGCAGTATCCACTCCATTGTTTCAGGTTCAGGTACTTGAGATTGCCAATTTGTGAAAGTCAGATGTAATCTTTCATTTTAAGCAGCAAATAAAGAGCATTCATCAACCAAAATCAAATTGAGGTGAAATGAATAATCCACAAAACAGTCACTAATAGTGTTTTTAATCTCATTTTCCTGGGAAAGCATGCCATTCACAAAAATGGAAAGGAGCATAAAAAGGAGCTTGCAGGAAAATGTTGGGGTGAGGAAGGAAAGTGTGACCTGCTCAGTTATTCTCAGTATATATATATAGATATATATATCCATGGGCTGGCATTCATGTGCCACCCTCCTTAAGACCCATGGAGGAAAACTGGATTTAGTTGGTTTACATTGAGCCAATGCCATGTGGGCTCCAATAGGAAGCTCATTGGACATTGGGCAATGTTCATTTGGGATCCAAAAAGGCTTGTTTCAAATGGTAGGGTTAAGTCTCTGATATCTTCTCTGCTTCCACACCAAGTGATCCTTTGACCACTTATTAATAGTGGCACATTCCAAAAGAAAAATCAGGTCAAAACAACATGAAGGAATAAGTTTTTTCCTCAAGTTGACCAACAGCACAAATATCAATGCCAGTATCAGCAAATATATCCACCAGAAAAAGCTGGAGCATTGTGGATTTCACTCAAATAAAATGCATTCAATTTGCCCATGTGGCTATTTTTTATTTGACAGGATTACTCACTGTGATTTTTGATTTCAGACCATTCTTAACAATGAGTGAGGTTGAGGTCAATCCATGGGATGAATTAACACAATTGGTATATCAGGAAAGGAATTTCACATACCAGACTTCAACAAATGGGGAATTACTCTGGGGATTTATGCTTGCTATTGGATGGAACAAATGCAGCACCAAGAACAAACAATTTGGTATTTATGGAAGTATTGGGAAAATTGAAGATGCAGAAGAAGAATGGCAGAAGCAAGGTGAAAATCTGAGCTTGATGGGTTTCATTCTAGGTCAATCCTTACAATATGTTGGGGATAAATTATTACAAAAGATACAAAACTTGCTACAAGTCATTTGGGGTCCCCTCCTTTGATCAAGTCAACTATGAAGTGGAGAATCCCACTAATCAGGGGGAGTTTGAGTTTTCTTCTGCTCTCACTTCAACCATGAACAGCTTCAAAAACTCACCTCATGTTTATAAGGATGCATTGTTTTATGCTTTGGGATGATGTTTTCAAGCTGAAAAGCAGACTGGGTGAATTCAAAAAGATGCATCAAAGCATTGTACTGGGGGAAAATTGATTTTCCCAAATGACCATGTTTGCATTTATCTATTCAAATGTCACAGGATCATTAAGGTAGTGTGGGAAAGTAGTAAATTCTTTCATTATACTGATCCAGCACAGGAAAAAAAGCACAACCATAGTGGGGTTGTCTGCTCAGTGCTCAAGGAAGTTAGCAAAAGCAATGTGGCAGAAAAGCCACAGCTATTATGAAATTGGTGATGGATAGGGCTATAAGATCAGGGATAGTATTGAAATTTCATGCCAATTTGGATGGGTATGGGAATTAGAGGGTGATTGGACAATAATGGTATGGTACTGCGGAATAAAATATGCACCAGGATTCAATGATTTAGAATTGGGGATATATGGTGGCTCAAATGAAAAAGGGGTGAAAAGGCTCATGTACGGTGGCATGCCACGGTGAATGATCCTATACTGAGTTTATTAACACTATCCTCACTTGTTGTCAATAATGTGACCAGTTGGTCATCCCAAAAAAGGGGGATTACCTCCCATGATGTTTGTTTGCCTCATTGTCACACAACAGGGGGTTGAGCTCATTTTATTTCCAACAATTCGTCCATTCCAATGAAACTCCTTACGCATTTCTAGTATATCTATGCTTCAAATGCAAATCCTTATGCAACTCCAGTATATGTGCACTTGACATTAAATCGATTATTCTTTTCCAGGATTGCAGCCCTTCACATTAAAATCCTTCTGCTTGTCCATATTCCCAACCCTTCACACACAAATCCTTATGCATGTCTATTATACCTTCCTTTCACATGCAAATACTTACTTTCACAGGGGCTCTTGGACAGAAAAACAAGAGTGGCCTGGGACTAAGCAATCAGGGCACTCACTTGGAAGACTCCAAAAAAATAAAGAAATAAAAATAAAAGAATAAATTCCTCTAAGAAATATGCAGGTACAAGATGAGATGCAATAAGAGAAAACAGAAGCCAAATGGCCAAAGAGCCAAACAAGTAAGTCCTTAATCACTGTTTCAACCTGCCAAAATGAACAATGGAATTAGTAAGGATATGACCACCAAATATCCATTGACAGGCAAAGAAAGAAAAAGAGAAAAGGTGCTAAATGACTGACTTCATAATATCAGTATTCACTTAACAAAAATGAGAAGATAAAGAAATATAAAATAAAATCAAAATATATTAATTTACTGGGGAACACCCCCCAAGGTGGAAAGGGTAGGCGGTATATGTGAAAAGTTGAGAGCTTGAGTTCTTCAAGCTGAAAGCTGATCTGTATTGATCCTTGAGGCTGTATTGATTGTTTTGGGAATTGATACAGCTTGCTAATATTGAAATTGAAATGGGTTGAATGAACTTGCCATGCTCAAAAATGAAATACAGTTCTTGATGGATCCAGACTGTATTGAAAGGAAGGTGGTTGCCAAGATGGATTGAGTGGCACTTTGAAACTTGACAATTGAATGAATGAACTTCCTCTTGAATCCCTTGAGAATGGTGGAACATTATTGCCTTGGAGGAATACTGTGAATGAAATTATCCAATGACGTCTTGATGGCATGATTGGTCTTTGATGCTGAAACACTTGCTCTTGAGTCTTGATGAGTCCTCTGAATGATTGGATGCCTTGATGATGTGATGATATGTTGGAATATTGAAATGACCATTTGATATTTCCACCATTGAGTTGCTGTTGGAAAATGATGCATAATGATATATAACATCATTTATGGCATATTGGCCCATTGGAAAGAAGATTACATCCAAAGGTCTTGAGATGGACAGACAGAGGGGAAAAAGATGGATGTGATGGCTTCAGAGCTTGGGAAGGTGCTTCGGGCCACTTTTAGGTTCTGAGCCAAAAACTGGCCCAAAGGGCGGGAAAGTGTCTTTTGGACACTTTGCATCAAAGTGCACAAAATTGCGCAAAATGTGCAAATGCGCATTATGAGCCCAAATGGCCAAAAAAAGCCATTTGGGCCATTTCCCCTGGTTTTGAGGGAAATGACCAGAAATACCCAATTGGGCATATATTGCCGCTATGGCTTCTGGATTGAGGTGAAGGGCCATGAAGGCCCCAAAAGACAAATGGCCATAAATTGTCTATACAATGATGACGTGGCCATATTGGCCACTGGTGATGGATATGGCCAATTGGCCATAAAAGGACTGTGGCTTGATATGCCATAGGGAGATCCAAGGAGGTAAATTTCCATGGTTGTGACAGTACCCCCCACCTTGAAATGGTGAGCTCCTGCGCACCAATACAACGTGAAGCCTGTTGAGGCTATTGGAAAGGATTGAGAGTGGGATAGAGGAAAGTTCTTTCAAGAGGAAAATCAAAATGATACTGATATTAAAAATTTTTCATATGACACAGGACTTTCTTGATCTTCTTTTGAGATTAGATTCATGATTGATGATGTTGTAATGAATGAAGATTCTTTGAGATGAATTTTTGATATGATGAAGTGTAAATGAAAATAAAATTTAATATAAAGAATGAAAATGAAAATAAAAGAAAGAGAAAAGATAAAAGAAAAATTATTTGAATCTTGCGGAGTTTCCAATCTTCATCACGGAGGTTGATAACTGATTTTGAAGTTGGCCCAGGACCTGGAAAGAGAAAATTGATGCCAGGTTCTCACAAAGTGGCCAAGGTGATGTTTTTACAAGATTGTAGACCCCTCAGGGAAGTGTACACCAGGAGAGGAACTTACTTTTGGTAGTTACCACTCCCGCCAGTGCCATAAAAATAAAAACAAAAATGTTGAAGGAATGAATTTTAATTTTGAAGTCTTGGAAATCAGCTGAAACGTAAATGGCCCATGGTGCCAAGTGAAAATGGCCATAAGATTGGAAATGAAGTTGAAAGCTGTGAGCCTGTGAGGTATGTACAACATACCCATAAGGCCACAAATAACTTTATAAACAGTTAAAATTGTCTCCAACAGACTTTTTAATTGAATTTAAAATAAAAAATAACAAAAAATAAGTATGACTTTTTTGGATAAACCAAGTTATAAATATTATGTCATTTTTGTATTCTACACCAAAAATAACCTAGGGTACATCCATAAGGTGTTATACCCAAAAACACTTATTTCTTATGTTATTAGAATATTTAAGAATCTCACAGTACAAATGTGACTTTTTTAAAAAAAAAATTAAAATTGTCAAATTTAAGCTTAAATAAGCTTAAATTTGAAGTTGCATAAGGTTTATGCAAACTTACCAAAATTTTAGTTAAAATTGAGGTGTGGTGTATATTTACTGAATTGGCTAAGGATTTTCCATACAAAATGTAAATCCTGTGTGAGCTCAATTTAAAAGGGTTTAAGGCCGTAGTATGGCTTTAAATAAATAAAAGGGCAAAATCCACACAAAAAGGTGGGACAAAGGAAAAAGACCAAATAGAGCTGGGGTACCCAACTTTTTGGATCTGCAAGGATTCAATTAAGGTTGTCCACTTGTATTGGAGGATTTTCAACCTTATTTCAACTTTAAGATTAGACTTTGATCCAACATTAAAGTTTAAACTGGTTTTATCCCAATTTAGACAGGAATTTCAAGCTGCCAGAGGGTAATTCCCAATATGCAGGCTTGAATTCAAGGCTTTAAGAATTGTCAAAGCTTAATTGAGCTTAAAAAGCTTAAATAAGCTTAAACCTTTAAGGTTACCAGCATTAAAACCTTTTCAAAACTTCAGGTTTGGTGTGTATTGCTATTTTACGTGGACAAATAGCAATAACTTCAAAACTTCATTAAAAATCCAATTCTTAATGGATCTGATTGAAAATTTCACACAGCTTACAATTTAATATTATATACATATAAATTAAATTTTAAGTATCTCTTAGAAATAAATTTCCTGGGTAATTAGCCTGGAAATTTACTCTTTTAATTGAAGGTCAAAGAAATTTATAATTTCTTTAAAAATTAATTAAGAATTGAGTTTAAGAGATTTCTGCTTGAAACTCTATTTTTAAGCTGTTCATGTGATGAACTTTAATATAAATAAGTTTATTTATATTAAAAAT
The DNA here is from genome assembly GCA_023105745.1 of Austropuccinia psidii. Lineage (NCBI taxonomy): Eukaryota > Fungi > Basidiomycota > Pucciniomycetes > Pucciniales > Sphaerophragmiaceae > Austropuccinia > Austropuccinia psidii. Next base: position 8,215,569 of record JALGQZ010000018.1, read on the forward strand.
TTAAAATAATTAGTTTAAATGAGGATTAAAGTTACATGGAGTTAAGAATAACCTTGTTAACTTTAAAGTGGAATTAAAATTAAGTTACCTTATGTTAAGAAATTTATTTTTAAGCATGGTTTTTCAGTTTTGACCTGAGCACGCCCTCTATATCCATTATGAATTATGAGAGCTGCTTTGAAGCCATAGAAAGAGTCTTTTAATCACTGTTTTTGTCCATCATTCATTATCAATCCAATCATATTAGAAATTTAACAGGTAAAGTTTTATTAAATATAAAATCTTATTATTAAAATAATTCTTAATTTATTTTATTCTTTATTAATTAAAATTAAAGAATTGAAATCATAGAATTTAGATTATTGTTTTCATCACCAATAATGTATTTTATCATATAAAATTGATCATCTTAATTATCTTTTAAAATCCACAAATTCCTCTTAAAAACTCTTTAATCTTAATTTTTATTATAAAAAGTTGTTTTATCTTTAAAATTATTGATTTTAGGCGTGTTTTTAACTTATAATTATTATTTAATAGAATAAACTGTTGTTGTTTGACTTTTTGTATTAGAAAAATGTTATAAGTAAGTTTTCTCTAAAGTTCTATATCTTTTTTATCTAGTATTAGTTTTTTTATATAGAATTTTTATTCTATAGGAATTATTTCTGCACAGTGTGTGTTTAATTCTTTTATAAATAATATTTATATTCTTTATAAGTGGTTAATATTCATATTTTCCACGTGTGATTGTCTCATTAAGAGCTTTACACTTCTTATTGTTATAACTGTCAGTGACTATAACAATAATAGAATAATTATAATTTATTATAGTTATTATTTTTTTATTCTTATATTTTTATAATAATAATTAAATCTATTTATTTTTAATAATTATATTGATATTTGTGGTTATAATATTTTGTTATATTATATATTTCTACTGAGGACAGTCATAGTACTTTTGATTTTGCCACTATTATCAAGAGTTTCAGAAACAAACCTTACATTTGGAGGCCTGGCAGTGATTTTAACCAATTTTTGGGACATAAATCATATTCTAGACCTTATTTTACTTTTTGTTGACGTAAAATTGCCATATTTAACTTAATATTGGCTTTTTTGGGACTTATCCCTTATAAAGAATCTTTATAATATTAATAAAGTTATTTTTTCTTAAGAATATTGTTTGAAACAATAGACTATTGAGTGACTTGGAATAAATTTCTTTTGTCTAACTAGTGCCTTTTTCACATCACAGACTTGAAATTTATTCTTTGAGTTATTCTAGTATAAAGTGAATAATAATACAATTTTTATTAATAGCCTTGTTAATTGCATAATTATTATTTCTTTAAATAAAATAAAAAATCAAATAAAAAATTAAAAAATTAAAAATCTTTACTAAAAACATTTTTTCTTTTATCTTAGACATTTTTCTTTATTTTTGACTTAATTTGCCATAAATCACATTAAAACAACTTTATTCAATAAGTTGAGTTTATAAGTTAGTTTTATTGTTTGATAAAATAACTTATATTTTCATTTTTCTCTGGTGTCATTAATTAGAGACAGCTCTTCAGACTCTGAAGCCTCAGAGTCTAGTATTGGAATTTAAACCAGCCCAGCACCAAGGGGCTTAATAACCAAAGACCCCTTTAAAGGTCTAGCAGGTGAATTCAATCCACTCTTAGTCTATTTTTTCTTAAAACTGACATGCAATGACTCCTACTAGAAGTGGAAGTAATTACTCCATCCAATCAAATGGATCTGGACCAGGACATTCCAGTCACAAATCAAAAAGACAATAATTCCAGCCCAGAGGAGAGGCACAAATGGAGGATTCCAGAGCTTCCACCAGTTCCCAAAGGTTAGCCAGCACCTTTGAACCTCTTATTGAGAGTCCAGAAGCTGACATAACTGCTATCGCTGTTAGACCTGAATCATTTCCAACAGGCAGAAGTGGAGATTTACCAGTCTCAGTACAAGAGCTGGTTTATGGCTGCCAAACAGCAAGAGTGGGAGCTTCTCCCAAGTCTTTGGATAGGCATGATGAACTCTTCCCTTCAAGTAAAGAAGTTCATGGGGCCAGAAAAGACAGAGGATCTTCTGAAGGGTTGGACACCAATGTCTTGCAAAGTACAAGTCCAACAGATAAAAGCTTGGTTGAAAAACCAAAGCATGTTATCAGACGATCAGAAGAAGAAGTTGGCCCAAGGCAAGGAAGACAGCCCAGTGGAAACTCCCCAAGCATCCACCAGCAAAAATCTGCCTCAACAAGTGCCAAACAAGCCCAAGAAAGCCCCAAAGACCAATCAGAAGGGCAAGCGAAAGGCAAGGGGAAAGGCAAAGCCCAAATGGAACAAGCCTTACCCGCAGAATTACAGAATCCCAAAGAAAGAAAAGACAGCCATGGACAATGTGTTCAACATGGCAAGACCTCTGATGGAATTCAAAAGCAAGGAGGAGGAAAGATTGAGCCAATATTTCCCAAAGAAATAGATCTTGTCAAGCTTGTAACTCAATTTTAATCTTGTAATAAAGAAATTATAACAAAGCTTGAAACATTTGAGTATATCCAACAAAAGTTGGGTAATGAGATATTACAAGTGAAAGAGCCACAAAAGACCATTATTGGACTTGAAAGTGTTAATATGGACAATATTGTGTCTTTGACACAAATTTGTGCAAGAATTGAGTCTAAAGTTACTTTGCTCAATCAACCAGATGGCAATTGAATTTCTGTTATAACTGTACAGTTAAGAGAATTGAAATTACAAGTTCAAAACTTGGAAAATTCAACTGGTCACAATGCAGCTCTTTTCCAAGAACAATTGGAAAAAAGTGATAAAGCAAGACTTGAATTGAAAGAAGACATTCAATCAATTATTAATAATATATCACTCAAAAATGAATTGCGAAGGCAATCCACACCAATTCTTGACAGAAATGTGCTTAATGATTTACATCATACCATTTCAAGTAATGAGGTGGAAACTGCTTGCAATTTCAAAGACATTCCAAAATTAGAGGAATGGCCAACCTTCAATGGTGAAGGAGAATATAATCATATGGAATTTATGAAAAAAATTTATATGTTCAAAGAAGACTTTAACATACCAGATGAATACATAAGTGCCAGATTACACTCATCATTTACCAGATCAGCAAAGAAATGATATTACAAAATGAGACAAAACCATGGTAAACATTCTTGGCCTTGGTGGAAAGAACAAATTATTTCCAAATGGGCTAATGATTCCTGGAGATTTATAATGGAAAATTCTTTTGAAGAAGCCATTTTTAATATTGAGAGGGACAGGCCCATATCTTGGTTTCTTAAACAGAAGGACAGATTAACTGCCCTTCATCCTGATATGTCTGAAACAATGGTACATAAAAGGCTATTAAGAAAGTGTGGTGGTGACCTTGAGCAGGCAATAAGAAGAAGATGTATTGAGCCTTGCTCTACAGAAGATTATATCAATGCTATGGAGGACATCACTACTAGAACAAAAATTGGAAGAAATTGGTCCAAATCTCCAATAGACAATAAGACTAATGGGAAACCAATTTCAAAACCAAATAAGCCACAAGACAGACTTCCTTTGGAATGTCACAAATGTGGAAGCACATCTCATTTAGCAAACAATTGCCCAAAAAAGACAAGAATAAATGAGATAAATGCTGAAAAAGTGGAAGACACAAAAGAAACAACTGATGTATCTTTACATGAAAGTCATTCTGAGCCTTTAGAAGAAGAAGAAGTACCAGAGGAGCTTAGTATAGAAAACATTAATGTTTCTTTTGAAGTCACTGAGGTACACACTCATTTACCACAGTATAGTGATGAATGTATGGATCTCATACATGTGCAAGATGCTAAAATGCAGAAAACCAAACCTGCCAGAGGTAAAGGTTATACAGCTGGTTCATCTAGTATCACTAATATTGTGATCAACAACACAGAAGCCAAGATACACTTTGACTCAGGTGCTTTTTGCACTTGTGTTGGAAAGGATTATCTTGACAAAGTTTATACAAATTGGCAAGACAAATTAATGCCAATTGAAGGTATAACATTCAGCAGTGCTAGCCAAAATATGCACTCCTTGGGTATATTTGAAGCAGCAATCATATTTCCTCATCCTGCAGGAATTATAAGATTGAAAGTTGAAATTGTTGTTATGAATAATTGTACTTCACAACACTTTATACTTGGGAATGATTATCTCAATATTTATGGTATTGATATTAATAATCATAAAGACAGGTATTTCACTATAGGGGAAAATAAAAGACAAAAATTTTCTTTTCCTCTAGAAAAAAGAGAAATTACTGTCATCAAACAAGTGAAAAATATTGATAAGGAAACATTTGTGTCAATTCAATTTATTGAAGCACAAATTAGTCCTGAATTAACACTAGAAATGAAGGAAGAACTGATTGAAATTTTATTTCAATGAAGAGAATCCTTTGCTTCAGAAAATGAACCACTTGGGGCTATAAGAGGCCATGAAGTGAACATTATGCTTAATGTGGAAAGGCCTTATTGGCCACTATTAAGAAGACCAGCTTACCCAGCTAGCCCTAGGGCTAGAGAAGCATTAGAAAATCATATTAATGAACTAATGAAACTGGGAGTTCTTAGAAAGGTTTGACACAATGAGGAGGTAGAAGTCACAACTCCAGTAATCATTACTTGGCATAATGATAAGTCAAGGATGGTTGGTGATTTTAGAGCACTGAATACCTATACTATTCCAGACAGGTATCCAATCCCTAGAATACATGAGACTTTGACTCAGTTATCCAAAGCAAGATTCATTACTTCCATGGATGCTCTAAAAGGCTTTCACCAGAATGTTTTGACACCTCATGCTAGGAAATTATTGAGAATAATTGCTCATTGTGGGATTTATGAGTATTTGACAATGCCTTTTGGTATTAAAAATGCACCCTCTTATTATCAGAGAATGATGAATACCATCTTCTCACACAAATTTTCAGAATGATGGTTAATCATTTATATTGATGACATTATCATTTGTTCAGAAACCTGGCAATTACATTTAGAGAGACTTTCATTAGTACTCAAGAAAGTTCTTCAAGTGAACATGAAAATATCTCTTAAAAAATGTAATTTTGGGTTTCATGAGCTCAAAGCTCTAGGAGATGTAGTCTCAGGACTGAGCCTTGGTGTTGACAAAAACAAAGTGGCTGCAGTTTTACTGAAGCAAATGCCCCAGAACAAAAAAGAAATGATGTCTTTTTTAGGGTTTGCCAGTTATTACCAGCAACACCTTAAAGATTTTGCTATCCATGCCAGATCATTATACAGAATTTGTGATCAACAAACTGTTTTTGAAATGACACAGGAGAGGATTCAAGCATATGAGCAAATCAAGTATTCCTTGACCAACGCACCATTATTATTGATGCCAGACTGGAAGCTTCCTTTCAAGCTGTATATTGATGCATGTGGGGAAGGGTTAGGAGATTCTCTTCATCAGGTTCAAATTTTCAATGAGAAACCTTATGAAGGTCAAATTTGTTTTATTTCAAGACAAATTAAACCTACTGAGGCCAGATATGCAGTGCCTTTGCCTTGTTTGGGCTTTGGAAAAACTTCATTACTATCTTGATGGTAGTGTGTTTGAAGTAATTACTGATTGTAATTCAGTAATATCACTTCTTAACATGAAAACTCCAAACAGAAACATGTTAAGATGGCAGATTTCTATACAGGAGTATAGAGGCAATATGACCATAGTACATAAAGCTGGAAATATTCATAATAATGCTGATGGCTTAAGTAGATGGGCATTACCAAATACACCTGATAACCCTGCCTATGTTCCTACAAGTGCGGAACCTCAAATTCCAATTGAAGGAATTAATATCACGGATGTTGGAACAGAATTCTTTGAAGAAGTTAGAGAAAGCTATAAGCAAGACAAGAATTGTGATATTCTTACTGCTCTTCTTGACAAAGATTCTAAAGATGTAGCCTTGGCTAATTCTCTGGATGATATTTGGAAAACATCTTATGATAATGGGAGATTCCATTTGTTTGATGGTATAATATATCATAGGTCTAAACACACATGTGTCATGGTCCTATGTAGTAGAATGTTAATTAACACCATACTACTAGAATGACATGATAACATATATTCTGGACATCTGTCTGAAGAAAGAACTATGGAAATAAATAAGACATGTGCCTGGTGGCTATCTTGGAGAAAAGATGTCATTGAGTACTGTCACACTTGTGATAGATGCCAGAAAGCCAATAAAGCTACTGGTAGAATATTTTGTTTAATGATCCATATTCAAGAGCCAAGTACCCCATGGGAAGTGGTTCACATGGATTGGGTAACTTCCTTACCACCTGGAGGTGATAAAAGTTACAATGCATGTCTTGTTATTGTGGACAGATATAGAAAAACACCAATCTTTTTACGATGTCACGAAGATGACAGAGCTACGGATACAGCCCTTTTGATCTGGAATAGAGTAATATCCCATACTGGTCTCTTTAAAAAAATTATTAGTGATAGAGACCCTAAATTTACCTCAGCCTTATGGACTAATTTACATAAGCTTTTGGGTAAAAGACTATCATTCTCAACAGCCTACCATCCACAAACAGATGGACTGGCAGAAAGAATGATTCAAACCCTTGAGGACATGATCAGAAGATTTTGTGCTTATGGCCTGGAGTTTAAAGATTCTTATGGCTTTACCCATGATTGGTGTACTCTCATACCAGCATTGGAATTAGCCTACAAGACCTCCATCCATGCTTCAACAGGAAAAACTCCTGCAATGTTGGAAAAAGGATGGAACCCCAAACTTCCAATTGATACTTTAAAAAAGATATGATTGATATTCATCCAACTGCTTCAAGCTTCAAGCTATCGCTTGATAAAGTAAGACATAATGAAAATCAAAGCATGAATGATGCCTTTGAATATGCTAAACAGAAATGAGATAAAATTCATCAGACCCCAGAATTCAAAGTAGGGGACTTAATACTAGTTTCAACCTTGAAATTTAATAACATTAAAGGCCCAAAGAAATTAAAAGATTCCTTTGCAGGACCATTTATTATTAAAGGCCTTCATGGGACAAATGCAGTACAGGTAGAACTGTCAGGAGAACTGGAAAACAAACATCCAACTTTCCCTGTCAGTCTAGTAAAGCATTACACTTCAAGTGATAAGAAATTATTTCCTTTAAGAAATGAAACACCCTTAGAAGTACCCCCACTTGATCAAAGTGAGGATAAAAAGGTGCTAAAAGTCTTGAAAGAAAGAAGACTTAGGGGAAAAATGAAACAGAATACTTAGTCAGGTATAAAAATCCACAACATGAAGATGAATGGATTGTAGAAAGAAAAATGCCTGATTCCCAAAAGTTTCTCAGAAGATTCAGACATGAGAGAAGAACAATTTCTCAATGAAAAGTTTGAATTGTGTTCTTTAAATACTTAGAAAAGTATAGGTAGAGAGGTTGGACAGTGGATTATACCCCCCCAAATAACTTGGGGGCATACTACAAAGGAAAAATTGTGGTACAATTTCTTTTTGGTGGTAGGGAATGTGAGCCTGTGAGGTATGTATAACATACCCATAAGGCCACCAATAACTTTATACACAGTTAAAATTGTCTTCAACAGACTTTATAATTGAATTTGGAATAAAAAATAACAAAAAACAAGTATAACTTTTTTTTGGATAAACGAAGTTATAAATATTATGTCATTTCTGGATTCTACACCAAATTTAACCTTGGGTACATCCATAAGGTGTTATACCCAAAGACATTTATTTCTTATGTTATTAGAAGATTTAAGAATTTCACAGTAATAATGTAACTTTTTTAACATTTTTTTAAAATTGTTAAATTTAAGCTTAAATAAGCTTAAATTTAAAGTTGCATAAGGTTTATGCAAACTTACCAAAATTTTAGTTAAAATTGAGGTTCGATATTTAGTGAATTGGCTAAGGATTTTTCATACAGAATGTAAATCCTGCGTGAGCTCAATTTAAAAGGGTTTAAGGCCATAGTATGGCTTTAAATAAATAAAAGGGCAAAATCCACACAAAAAGGTGGGACAAAGGAAAAAGACCAAATAGAGCTGGGGTACCCAACTTTTTGGATCTGCAAGGATTCAATTAAGGTTGTCAACCTGTATTGGAGGATTTTCAACCTTATTTGAACTCTAAGATTAGACTTTGATCCAACATTAAAGTTTAAACAGGTTTTATCCCAAATTAGACAGGAATTTCAAGCTGCCAAAGGGTAAATCCCAATATGCAGGCTTGAATTCAAGGTTTTAAGAACTGTCAAAGCTTAATTAAGCTTAAAAAGCTTAAAGCCTTAAGGTTACAAGCATTAAAACCTTATCAAAACTTCAGGTTTGGTGTGTAATGCTATTTGACATGGAAAAATAGCAATAACTTCAAAAATTCATTAAAAATACAATTCTTAATGGATTTTCTTGAAAATTTCACACAGCTTACAATTCAATATTCTCTAAATTTAAATTCAATTTTAAGTATCTTTTATAAATAAATTTCCTGGGTAATTAGCCCGGAAATTTACTCTTTTAATTAAAGCTCAAAGAAAATTATAATTTCTTTAAAAATTAATCAAAAGTTGAGTTTAAGAGATTTCTGCTTGAAACTCTTTTTTTGAGTTGTTCATGTGATGGAATTTAGTATAAATAGGTTTATTTATATTAAAAACTTAAAATAATTAGTTTAAATGAGGATTAAAGCTACATGGAGTTAAGGATAACCCTGTTAACATTAGATTGGAATTAAAATTAAGTTACCTTAAGTTAAGAGCTTTATTTTTAAGCATGGTTTTTCAGTTTTGACCTGAGCACACCCTCTATATCCATTATGTATCATGAGAGCTGCTCTGAAGACATAAAAAGAGTCTTTTCATCACTGTTTTTGTCCATCATTCATTATCAATCCAATCATATTAGAAATTTAACAGGTAAAGGTTTATTAAATATAAAATCTTATTACTGAAATAATTCTTAATTTATTTTATTCTTTATTAATTAAAATTAAAAAATTGAAATCATAGAATTTATATTATTGTTTTAATCACCAATAATATATTTTATCATATAAAATTAATCATTTTAAATATCTTTTAAAATCCACAAATTCCTCCTAAAAACTGTTTAATCTTAATTTTTATTATAAAAAGTTGTTTGATCTTTAAAATTATTGATTTGAGGCGTGTATTTAACTTAAAATTATTATTTAACATAATAAATGGTTGTTGTTTGACTGGTTGTATTAGATAAATATTATAAGTAAGTTTTCTCTAAAGTTCTATATCTTTTTTATCTAGTATTAGTTTTTTTATATAGAATTTTAATTCTATAAGAGTTATTTCTGCACAGTGTGTGTTTTATTCTTTTATAGATAATATTTATATTATTTATAAGTGGTTAATATTCATATTTTCCACGTGTAATTGTCTCATTAAGAGCTTTACACTTCTTATTGTTATAACTGTCGGTGACTATAACAATAATAGAAAAATTATAATTTATTATAATTATTATTTTTTTTATTATTATATTTTTATAATAATAATTATATTTATTTTTTTTATATAATTATTTTCAATAATTATATTTAAATTTGTGGTTATAATATTTTGTTATATTATATATTTCTACTGAGGACAGTCATAGTACTCTTGATTTTCCTACTATTATCAAGAGTTTCATAGACAAACCTTACAAAAGCCATGCCAAAGATCTGTGTAAAAAATTGCAAGGTGCTCACAGAGTGGCCAAGGTGATTCTTACAACAAAAAAGAGAGTAGAATACCCCTAAAGGTGCATACCAGGAGTGGGACTTACTTTTGGTAATTCCTCTCTCCACCATGCACCATAATGAATCAAGCTTTTAAAGAATTGGGCCCAGGCTTGTCAGGATATAATGAATGCAAATCTTTGACAAGTTCAGAACAATTCTTGAGGTTTTGATTGGTTCCCAAGTGGATCTTTCTGGGTCTTGACTGAAACCTTTCCATTCAACCAGATACCATAATTTTCCTCTCTTGAGCTTTGAGTCCAGTATTTGAGAGACTTCCCATTCCTCTTCTTCTTCAATTATGATTTGAGGAGGAGGCTCTTGATGCCTATTTGGGATTTTTGATGTCTTGACTGGTTCTAAGAGTGAAATATGGAAGACTGGGTGGATGGACTTCCATTGAGATGGGAGCTTGAGGTGGTAGGCATGAGTGCTGACTTTCTTCAAGATTGGAAAAGGAGCCAACCATCCTTCAGACAGTTTTTTGGTGGGTCTAGTTGATTTGATGTTCTTGGAAGATAGCCATACCATGTCACCAGGATTGAAAACAGGTGGACTTGCTCTACTTTTATCTGCATACCTCTTAAGCCTGCTTATGGAAACTTCAAGTTCTCTCTTGACATCTTTCTGTACTGATTGGAATTTTGTTGATAACTTTCCAGCAGGAGTATCTTGAGTAATGTGAACTGAGTCAAAATGTGGATCTCCTCCATAAACAGTGAAAAATGGTGATTGTTTTGTTGAAGGGTGGTCAGAGTTATTGTAGGAAAATTCAGCCAGAGGGAGCCAGGTGTTCCAATCATGTTGATGATAGATGACATACATCCAAAGGTACTGTTCTAGTATTCGATTTACCCTCTCTGTCTTTCCATCAGTTTCTGGATGGTAAGCAGCTGACAGATCTCTTGAAATCTTGAGCTGCAGACAAAGGTTAGTCCAAAAAGAAGAAACAAAAAGAGAACCTCTATCACTAACAATGATTAAAGGAAGTCCATGCTTTGAAAAAATATTCTTGATGAATAAATGGGCCAAATCTAATGAAATTATTGAAGGCATTGTTGGAATAAGAACTGCCATTTTTGAGAATCTGTCCACTATGTAAGATTTGAGTCAAATGAATTGGACAGTGGCAATTGAGTGATTAAATCCATTGAAATACAAATCCAAGGACCACTTGGAATTGGAAGAGGATTGAGGAATCCAAACTTCTTGTGATGAATATTTTTGTTTCTTGAACACTGTTGACAGGATGAAACATAATGCTTGATAAATTGGGTCATTCCAGGCCAGTGAAAATTCCACTTGACAAGTTTGAGAGTCTTCTCTTGGCCAGGGTGTCCAGCCAGAGGAGAGTAATGCCTTTTTTGAAGTATGCTGAGTTGAATTGTGGGGTCATTTTGGACCACCACCCGATCTTTTAACAGAAGAAGTTGGGAGGAGGAATCAATAGAATAATCTTGGACAGATTTACCTTTACCCAAATCTTGAAGGATACTTCTATATTGAGAATCTTGCCATAATGCCTTCTGAATTGATTCAATCAAATTTGAAAATTCTTCCACCTTGACTGTAAAGAATTTTGAGGTTTGAATTTCATCTTGCTTGATTATTTTTGATAATCATCTGGAAGGGTAGCCAGGCGGCCAGGGTGGTAAGTGATTGACAAATGGAATTCAGAGAGAAATTCAGCCCAGTGGGCTTGAGGGCGAGTAAGAATCTTTGATGACATAAAATATTGAAGTGAGGAATGATTTGTGAGGACTTCAAAAAAGGAAGAAAGAGTAAGGAGAAAAGCTCTCCAGCGCTTGAGAGCCCAGACTATGCCAAGGAGTTCCTTGTCATGAATCTCATAATTGAGCTCAGCTGGGAGAAGATTGCAGCTATCAAATGCAATGGGATGTTTTCCTGAGTCAGAAATCTGACTCAGTACAGCACCCAAGGCATAATCTTATGCATCAGTCTCTACAATGGTGGGTAGAGAAGGATCAAAGTGAGAAAGGATTGGAGCAATTGTGAATGCCTCTTTGAGTTGATGAAACTGTCTAAGAGCTTCCTCATTGACGGGAAAATGGGAATCTTTCTTGAGGAAACTTGTGAGTGATCTAATCTTCTTTGAATAATTCTTGATGAAACAGCGGTAAAAATTGGGAAAGCCAAGGAATGATTGAAGAGCCTTGAGGTTTCTTGGAGGTCGCCAATTGAGAATTTGCTGGACTTTTGCTTAGTCCATCTTGAGGTGTCCAGAAGAAACAACATAACCCAAATACTGTACACTAGCAACATGAAACAGGCACTTGGAGGCCTTAGCAAAGTGGTTATTGGCTCTGAGTCTAGAAAAGAACAGTGGACACATGAGTGACATGTTCTTCTTCAGATTTGGAAAAGACCATAATGTCATCCAAATAAACCACCACATAAATATCAAGAAGATCATAAAAAATATCATTGACAAGGTTTTGAAAAGAGGCAGGAGCATTGGTGAGCCCAAATAGCATAACCAAATACTCATAGCTGCCATATTGAGTTCTTAAAAATGTCAAGTGTTCATCACCTTCCTTGATTCTGAGCAGGTTATATGCACCACACAAATCAATCTTGGAGAAGATAGAAGAACCATTGAAAACAGTAAGAAGCTGATTCATAGGAGGAACAGGATACTTGTTCTTCCTAGTAACAGCATTGAGTTTGCGGTAATCAACACACAAACGGAGGCCACAATCTTTCTTTTTGACAAAGAGGACAGGTGCTCCTGTTGAAGAGGAGCTTGGCCGGATGAAACATTTCTCAACATTCTCTGAAATGTAGGCCCTGAGTGTATCTGACTCTTGGTTTGATAAAGAGTAGATCACCCCAACTGGAGGTAGAGACCCCTCCAGCTCAATATGATGATCACAGGGACAGTGAGGAAGTTTCTCTGCTTTCACCTTGGAGAATACATCCTAGTACTTGTGATAAAGAGAAGGAACAACCTTCATCACGGTTTCTATTTCTTCTGGCTCTTCCTCTTCATCCCACAGCTCCTCCAAGGAGTCATGATAAGATGCAGGAGGAAGGTCCATATTCCCAAAGAAGAGATGAAGTGAAGATACAGAATTATCTTCTCCAGCATCTTGAATATCTTTGAAGACTTCATCTCTAGATGATAGTAATGAATGATGGTAATTAAGGGAAGGAATATGGACAGAAGATGGAAATGATGGTGTTCTAGAATCACCAACCAGAGCTGCACATGATTTGGCAGAAGAAAAGTCATTACTGAAATATTTTGAAGGATCATAATAGTCCTTATGATCAGCATTAAAGGTTATCAGCCCTTTCCTCCAATCAATATATGCATTAACATGATTAAGAAAGCCAAAGCCCAATATGAGTTCTTCTCCCTTGGGAGTATCAATGACTAAAAATTCCCATTCAAAGCTTGGCAAGGAAGGGAGCTCAACCATATATTTAGTATGGTGAGTCACAAATAAGGAAGGGGACTCAGAGGAGTCCAAAATGATAAGAGGAATCTTCTCTGGAAGTTCTGACGTAGTCAATGAGTACTTGTGAACAAACTGCTTTTCAATAAATGAGTGTGAGCACCAGAATCAATGAGAATACTGTAAAAAACATCATAAAGAGAAGAAAAAACAAGAAATTTAAGAGAATTTTTGACACCAGTATTCAGAATGCACAATTGTTCTCTGGATGGAAAACAGTGAAGACCATTGAACACAACACAATCTTCACCCAGGCTTTTCCCTTGCTGGGAAAATTGCCTGACAATTGGGTAAGCTTGTTTTGAGGCCTTTTGATACAAGACTCAAGACTATGCTTCCCACCACAATAGGTACAAAGACCCTCCTTTATTCTTCTTTCTTTTTCAGAATTCATCGACTTGAAATCTTTATTCAATAAAGAAGAATGGGGCTTGTCCCTCTTCTGAAAATTATTCTTCTTTTGACTTGAGCTTGAAGAATTTTGAGGATGAGAAGAACTTGACTTTGAGGCTTCTGGCTTCTTCTCTTGATTATGACTCTTTTCATTTTGCCTCTCATGGTACCTGGTATTAAGCTCCAGGGTAATATCTATTAAGTCTTGAAGAGAGTCAATTCTTGAAGGATGGGAGGCCAATTGATCCAATATCCTGGATGGCAATCCCTTCCTTAAATGATGAATGAGAGCCCTTTCACCCCAATCTCCAATTCTTGAAACCAAACTCCCAAAATTGGCTATGTATAGTGAAACATGGCCACCTTCCTTCATTCTTAGTGAATCCAATCCTGCTTCAGCTTTTCTGACTTCATTCGGGTCCCTGAATAAGGTGAAGAGTTGAGATTAAAATAATTTCCATGAATTGAGAAGGTAATTTGGATCTTGATTGGTGAGATTGGAAAGAGAAGGCTCAATACATTTTGAAGCCCTGCCAATGAGAAATGAAGTGGCATAAAGGACCTTCTTTCTGTCTTGAGCGAAGTTTGCCGGATCATTATGAAAAATCAGTTGACAAGAATGAATAAAGCTTCTAACTTTAAAGGGTTGAGTCCCATCAAAGCATTTTGGTGCCTTCATAGATTGAGTCTTGAAGGCTGGTGGTCTTGATACTCCAGAGGATGAAGCTGCTTGAAGATTGGCCATAATCTGAGTCATTTGCTGCATAATGGCCGACAAAGATGGTTCAGACTGATGAGAGACAGGCTGATTAGACTGGGCTAGAGTTGGCCCTCCAGTACATTGGGATGCCTCCACAGGAGCAGGGACACCTTCAGTACCATTAGAATCTTCCTCTTACACAGAATTCTCCTCCTCCTCTTCACCATCTTCACCTGGACCCTTGAAAATGGTCCTTGAAGTTCCTGGAAATCCGCCAACCACTCCTGAAAATGAGCTTGATCTTCTTGGCACTCTTCCTTCCTTCCTGGAAAGTTCTGCTCCTTCCAAAGTGGGTCCTCTGTCCAATTTGGCCATCAGTTGAGAAACTGCTGGGGTGCCATCAAGAGGAGCGCTTGGAGTTGGAGGGAGAACAGCTTGAGTTCTGGCCTGAGATCTTGTCTGCCTTACAGGAGGTGAGTGTTGGATGGGCATGATTTCAGTATAAAATGAACAAGAATCAAGATTTGAAGATGAAAACTTGAGGCAATTTGAAATAATGCTTGAAGTCAAAGTCAAACTCAATATCTTGAGGAAAATCAATAAAATCAATAAATCAAATGAAATCTTCAGGTAAATAAAACAATTCAATATCAAATGAAAACTTGAAGTCAATAAATCAAATGTCAAATCAATAAAAATCAAAATCTTGCAGAATCAATCAATCAATAAAATAAACTCTTGAGGCAAAATCAATTTATGTCAAATTTCTTGATGTAAAAAATCAGCAAAATCAACGAAATCTTCAGGTCAATCAATTTTCTTGAGGTCAATATCAATTTATGTCAAATCAATCAATCAAATCAAAATCAGGTGAGTTCTTCTTGAAAATTAAAATTCTTGAAGAATGAATCAAATATGAATCTTGATGTGAAGAATGTGTCTGAATAACTTGATGAAAAATTTGAAAATCAAATGAAAATTAAGATGACGCCTGAATTATGAATGAGTTAAAAAATGAATGATGATTTGAATAAGATTTTCAAAAAAGAGAAACAAAAAATAAAATTGGGGTCAGCTTTCAATTTTCAGAATGAAGAATGAATGAGAGAAAATTGAGAGGTGACAATGAATAATAAGGTTTATAAGCATTAAAGAGTCATAATTTCAATGAAATGAGTGAATGAAATTATAAAGAAAGAATGAACAGAATGAGAAGAAATTATGAGTTAATTAATATAATGTCACAGGGGCTCTTGGACAGAAAAAAAAGAGTGGACTGGCACTCCACAATCAGGGAACTCACTTGGAAGACTCCAAAAAAATAAAAGAATAAATTCCTCTAAGAAATATGCAGGTACAAGATGAGATTCAATAAGAGAAAACAGAAGCCAAATGGCCAAAGAGCCAATCAAGTAAATCCTTAATCACTGTTTCAACCTGCCAAAATGAACAATGGAATTAGTAAGGATATGACCACCAAAAATCCATTGACAGGCAAAGAAAGAAAAAGAGAAAAGGTGCTAAATGACTGAGTTGATAATATCAGTATTCACTTAACAAAAATGATAATATAAATAAAGATAAATTAAAATCAAAATATATTAATTAACTGGGGAACACCCCCCAGGGTGGAAAGGGTAGCCGGTATATGTGAAAAGCTGGGAGCTTGAGTTCTTCAGGCTGAAAACTGATCTGTATTGATTCTTGAGGCTGTATTGATTGTTTTGGGAATTAATACAGCTGGCTAATATTGAAATTGAAATGGGTTTAATGAATTTCCCATGCTTGAAAATGAAATACAGTTCTTGATGGATCCAGACTGTATTGAAATGAAGGTGGTTGCCAAGATGGATTGAGTGGAGGTTTGGCACTTGAAAATTGAATGAATGAATGAACTTCCTCTTGAATCCCTTGAGAATGGTGGAACAGTATTGCCTTGGAGGAATACTGTGAATGAAATTATCCAATGACGTCTTGATGGCATGATTGGTCTTTGACGCTGAAACACTTGCTCTTGAGCCTTGATGAGTCCTCTGAATGATTGGGTGCCTTGATGACGTGATGACTTGTTGAAATATTGAAATGACCATTTGATATTTCCACCATTGAATTGCTGTTGGAAAATGATGCATAATGATATATAACATCATTTATGGCATATTGGTTCATTGGAAAGAATATTACGTCCAAAGGTCTTGAGATGAAAAGACAGAGGGGAAAAGATGGATGTGATGGCTTCAGAACTTGAAAAGGTGTTTCTGGGTTCTTTGGGGCCTTTGGCCACTTTTGGGTTCTGACCCAAAAACTGGCCCAAAGGGCGGGAAAGTGTCTTTTGGACACTTTGCGTCCAAGTGCGCAAATGCACATTATGAGCCCAAATGACCAAAAACAGCCATTTGGGCCATTTCCCCTGGTTTTGAGGGAAATGACCAGAAATACCCAGTTGGGCATAAATCCCGCTATGGCTTCTGGATAGAGGTGAAGGGCCATGAAGGCCCCAAAAGACAAATGGCCATAAATGGTCCATAAGATGATGACATAGCCATATTGGCCATAAAAGGATTGTGGCTTGATATGCCATATGGAGATCCAAGGAGGTGAATTGCCATGGTTGTGACACTTATGTATATCCAGTATATGTGCACCTGACATGCAATTGCTTATGCTTGTCCAGGATCACGGCCCTTCACATGCAAATCCTAACACTTGTCCAGGTTCCTGGCCCTTGAAACGCAAATAATTATGCTTGTCCAGGTTCCTGGCCCTTCACACACAAATCCTTACCCTCATCCAGGTATTCCGCACTTCATACACAAATCCTTACCCTCATCCACGTTCCCTGCCCTTCACATGCAAATCCTTACGCATGTAAGCTCAATTGAGTGTGACCCTAGGACTAGAAATGACTCATGCATCTCAGGTGGATTTCTCACATGTGGAGAACACCATGTTTTTTACTGTGAAGATCTCAAAAAATATGGAATGAGAATGTAGAAGGCATTAATGATTACTATTTGTGCATTTCCTTCCAAAAAAAAGAGGTTCATACAAAGAAATACTTACTAAAGAACTTGATGGGGCTCTCACAAAAATTATTTTCAAGAAAGAGGTGACTTACAGTGCTGAACACATAAGAAAACACAATTGATAAAAATAATAAGAGAAAGGTTTTCTCATTCATGACAACTTCATTATTCAAAGGACCATATTACAAGAAAAGTAAAGTGAAAAGAAGATAAAAACTAATTTTTTTAAATTTTTTATATTTTTTAAGGAACTTTGAAACTATCCCTGTCATTTCCTGACACTGGATATTTCTCCAGTGCATTGCCAAGGAGAGAGCTTAGTTCCTTATATAATTCCTGGTGCATCTCATTTCAATGAGTTGCATCCATGAAAGGAATCATGTGGAGCAATTCAAGGTACTTCAACAAGATTTTGGTTGGTTGATCTGTCAACAATTGCTTGAGGAATAATGAGCATTAGTTGCAATTTGGTGAATTCCGGCAGAGCCTCATAGCTGGAATGAGAGGTTCCTTGCACCAGGGGGGAGGAGATTATTGGTTTCTCCAAGGCAACAGGAGGTATCTTGGGGGAATGCACTTGGGTAGAAGTGGCAGGGGAATGGGATAATGGGTGAGTGGGGGGGATCCAATGGGGATATTGTCATTGATTATTATAGAGCACGGAGTGGCAGGGCAATCTGGAGATGGTTGAACAAGGGGTGAGGGAATGTTTATATCAGGAAAAAATGAAAGTTAGTACTTACAAAAAGGAGCCTCTGTTGATTGCATTGGACCCACCTCAGGTTCAGGGTCACAATTTGAATTGTTCTCATGTGATGGGAGTTGAGAATTGGAGCCTTGACTGGGGCCTGTGAATGGGTAGCTCATCGTGTTGGGAGAGTTTTACAAAAGGAGGCAGAGTCAGTTCACTTACTGAAAAAGTTAAAATGAGAAATGGAATAGCTTTCTGCTTACTGCATAGTAAGTCCTCTGACCATCAGGTGCCACTCAGGCATGGAGTGGGTTGCCACAGAATTTTCTTGCAAGCCATACAGGGAACAGGAGAATCTTTTTGAGAGGGATTTGGTGTTTTTCTGTATGGGTGATGAAGAAGATTCAGTTTGATTTTTTGAAGAAAAATTAGTCACGCATAAGACAGAGGACATACTGTGGCATTTCAATCCCATGGGTAACAAGATATGGGGATGATAAGCCCAAGCTCAAATCTCCTCTTGCCATCACCATCCTTCATTGGCCTGATAGTCACTTTGTGCTGGTCAAGGAGTGAAGTGACCATTGGATGGTGGCCTAGGAGGGGGGTGGAGAAAGTGATTTTGGAGGTAACTGGGGTAATTGTGTGGAAGAATTCCTGCCTGCCTGTCTGTGGTCCCAGGGGCCATTTGTGCTTGAGAATTATTTCATCATTGTTTACTAATATTAGTAATATTGTTTTTATTATATTTTTTATAGAAAACATTTTTTTACCCCTTTATTATTTGTTGGTAACAATAATAAAGTGCTTATAGATATATTAATATATTTGTTTATTATATTATTTTTGTTATAATATCAATTATGTTATCATATTTATTTAATAATATAATCATTTTTATGCCTTGATTATAATAATTCACAATTATTATAATTATTTTTATCTTATTGTTCATTATTTATAAGGACATTAATAGTACAATAAGTTAAATATTTGTAATATTTACTTATTGTTTCATTGTCAAACCTTACATTTGGGTGCCTGGCCGTGGTATTTACTTTAAAAGACCTTTGAAAAATATTCTAATTGGGTTTATCCAATCATAAATCATAATTATAATCATAAAATTATATAATAATCTTATATTTATTGATTTTAAAAGCTATTGAGGCATTTGGAAAGCAATTGTACTGTCTTACACATGGGTTTTCACATCCTTAGACTTACAAGAGCTTTCTTTGAGTGACTCTAGTGATTAAAAAAAGATATTTATAAATTAAAAATAATTTTGGATTACAAATTTATTTCATAAAAGAATTATATTCATTTTTATTTTATTCTTTAAAAATAAAAACATAAAAATAATAAAAAATATTAAAAACCAATAAAAAAAGTTATTTTTATTCATTTTTATTAATTTCTTTATTCATTTCATTTTTTTGAAGTTATAAAAGCAATTTTGATATGGAAAATTGCCATATCTTACCACAAAATAACACTTATTATGTAAAAGACTTATATTTACTTGTCTTTTTTAGTGTTTGAAGACAATACAACAGAAAGAAACCAAGGCACTGTTGAAAGATTGGTGGAAGACTCCAACACCAATTGTCATTAAGAAAAAGAAAGCTAAGAAATTAGACTTTCCAGGACCTACTATTCAGGACTCTGAAGGTGAGTACCTCATTTATAAATTTCCATAAGAAGAATTCTTGTCCTGAAATACTCTTATTTCTTATTTCTTAAATCATGACTCCCAGAAGAGGCTCTCAATACTCCATCCAATCAGATGAAGCTGGACTCAGAGGTAGAATTGATTCATCAAAAGAGGAAAGAGGAGGCAATATACCCAGTGGAAAAGAATCCACAAAAGGAAGTGCCTTATCCCAAAGGCAAGTCCCAGAAACGCCCATGATATCTGAACCAGATTTAGGACTAAGTATGAGTAACTAAAAATCACATTCAGAGGGCTCAGATAGACATTGACATGAGCCAGTAAAAGAAGTACTACACAGTTTACAAAGACAAGGACTGGGAAATATTTCCCCAAATACACCAAGGAGTGATGAACTCCTGGCACATCCTCAAAACATTGTTCACAGAGGAGGAGATAGTGGTATACTCCAATGGATGGAATCCACTTTCATCCAAGCCTTGAATCAGAAAGATCAAGGATTACCACCCCAAAAAGAGGGAGTCAAGCAAGGAAGAAGGCCCAGTAGCTTCTACCAGCAAGCCTCCCCAAGAAGGGAAGAAGAACAAGAAAAAGAATTGGAGGAAACCATATTCCCCAAGCTACAGGATTCCAAAAATCCAAAAAGATGCCATGGACAATGTCTTCAACATGGCCAGAACATTGATGGAATTTAAAGACAAGGAGGAGAAAAGAATGAACAATTCCATTTCCCAAAGAAAAAACCTTATCTCCTGATGTTGTAAATACTCGAACAGAGCCTAAAGACAGTATTTTACCTCTTAAAGACATTAAAAATAGTTTATTATCTTTACAAGAAATAAATAATAGCTGATGATCTTTGAAAAAAACTGTTGTACAAAATAAAAAAGAGATTTATAACATTAAATTTATGGTTTAAAATAATAAGCCAAACATTTTAATTGACAATACTGAAAAATTGATACAAGGACAATAAGAATTGTATAAATATATAAAAGATATCAAAGATAAAACTTTGACAATCAATTATGATGTGAGTATTGACAATCTTACTGAGAAATTAAACAAATTAAGTATTTCTGTAGAAAAATTTGAAGAAAAGACTTCATCACACCAGGAATTACTTTTAGACCATGTGGAAAAAAGTGATGAAGCAAGAATGCATCTGAAAGATGATATTCAAAGTGAAATAAGGCTTATCACTGAAAAGATGGATAAAATTAATGAGGATAACTCAAATATGCCAAAGTTATCAACTCCATTTTCTCATATAAGAAGCCCTGTTAAGCCAAAATAGGAATTAACAAATCCATTCATAACAGACTTGAGTCACCAAGACAATAACAAATTCTTAATTAAGGAAGAACCCCAATTCACAAAATGGCCAACATTCACAGGAGAAGGTGAATATGACCATATGTCATTTATTCAAACAATTCACATGTTAAAAGAAGATTATGCCATACCAGATGAATTGATCACTATAATATTACACTCACTGTTTGAGAAACCTGCAAAAAAATGGTATTATGGAATAAGACAAACAAATGGCAAAAATACCTGGTCTTGGTGGAAACAAGAAATAATCACCAAGTGGGCTAATGATTCCTGGAGGTACAAAATAGAAAATGCATTTGAAAACCCCTTCTTTGACCCAGACAAAGATAAACCTTTGACTTGGTTCTTAAAACAAGTTGAAATATTAAATGCACTGTAACCAGAAATGTCACAAAAAATGGTACACATGAAAATACTTAACAAATGTGGAGGAGAATTGGAGCATGCCCTGAGAAGAAGGTGTATAGAACCATGCACCACAGAAGAGTATATCAATGCACTAGAAGACATAGTGACAAGAACAAAAATTAGCAGAACTTGGAAAAAGATTGGACATCAAAAGTCCAAATAAGCCATTTATCAAAAAAGATAAATCAAAAGAAGCTTTCAAGCCCATCACATCCAATAGTAATGAGCAAAGAAAATGCCACAAATTTGGAGGTATTGGACACTTAGCCAATAATTTTCTTAAAAAAGCAAAAATCAATCAAATTGTGGAAACAGAGGACCACAACAATAAAGAAGAAGAATCTGATTCTAAAAAGACACTGAAGAATCAGAAACTTCTTAAAGTGATTAAATTAATATAATTAATGCACAAATTAATAATATTGATATAATTTATGAAGTACTAGATGTTAACTCAAACTTACCACAAGTTGGAACATCTGACACAATCCTGACAAATGTGCAAGATGCCAAACTGTAGAGAACCAAACCAGCAAAAGGAATGGGATATACAGCTGGAAAATCAATTATAAGTATTGTCATGGTTGAAAACCAAGAGGCAAAATTGAACTTAGATACAGGAGCGTATTTTACATGTGTTGGTACAAGTTATTTAAGAACAATTGTACCATATTGGGAAGAAAAACCTATACCAATACAAGGAGTCAAATTTAGTAGTGCAAGTGAGAGCATGAAGCCCCTTGGAATAATTTTCTTAACACTCATTTTCCCTCACCATTCACAATGTGTCAGAATTAAAGTAGAGTTTTTGGTAATGGACAACTGTACTAGTAATCACTTCATACTTGGAAATGACTACTTGTAAATCTATGGTATAGACATCTCTAACCAAAAAGACAGATATTTTACTATAGGAGACAACAAAAGACAAAATTTTGGCTTCTTAAATAACAAAAAATAAATTACAGTTATTAAGAATGAAGAAAAAAATCCAGAAAAGAAACTTGTTATATCTAAACAACTCAAAGAGGCAGAATTCAATCAAGATTCAACAGAAAAAATGAAGGAAAAATTGATTGACCTCTTATTTAAGTATAGAAATGCCTTTGCAACTGACAAAGAGCCACTAGGTGCCATAGTTGGGCATGAGGAAGATATAATTCTTAATGTGGAAAAACCTTACCAAGCCTTACTAAGGAGACCTGTTTATCCAGCCAGCCCAAGGGCTAGAGAAGCCTTGGAGGTACACATTAAAGAATTAATGGACCTTGGAGTATTAAGGAAAGTAGGACATAATGAACAGGTAGAAGTCACTACACCTGTCATTATAGCTTGGCATAATGGAAAATGAAGAATGGTAGGGGACTTCAGAGCCCTGATCACTTATACCATTCCTCACAGATATCCAATACCCAGAATACATGAAACATTAACACAATTCTCTCAGGCTAAGCTCATAACAGCCATGGATGCTCTAAAGGGCTTTCATCAAAATTTCTTAACAGACAATTCCAAGAAACTGCTAAGGATAATAGTCCACTGTGGAATCTTTGAATATCTAAGGATGCCATTTGGTATAAAAAATGCACCATCCCACTACCAGAGAATTATAAATACCATATTCCCTGAAGAATTATCAGAAGGATGGCTGATTATTTATATTTATGATATCATGATTGTCTCAGAAACTTTGGACAATCACATATCAATACTAGAAAGAGTCTTGCAAAAAATAATCCAAGTAAACATGAAAATCTCTCTGAAAAAGCATCATTTTGCATACAGTGAACTGAAAGAACGAGGACATGTTGTATCTGGACTAAGTTTGGGCATAGAAAAGAACAAAGTAGCAGCAGTACTATTGAAACCAATGCCCCAAAAAAAGAAATAAATGCAACCATTTCTAGGATTTTCTGGTTATTACAGACAACATATGAAAGATGTTGCAAGAATTGCTAAGTCATTGTATAAGCTCTGTGACCAACAAACAGTCTATGAAATGACTGAATAAAGAGTTAAGGCATACCAAGAATTGAAGAATTCCTTAACAAATGCCCCACTTCTTCTAATTCCAGATTGGAAGCTACCCTTTAAATTATACATTGATGCTTGTGGGGAAGGACTAGGTGCTGCACTACACCAGACACAAATCATCAATGATAAGCCAGTGGAAGGACCAATTTGTTTTATTTAAACACAGATAAAGCCAACACAGGCAAAATATGGAGAAAGCCAAATGGAATGCCTCTGCTTAGTGTGGGCTTTAGAAAAATTACACTATTACTTGGATGGAACAGTATTGGATGTGATTACCGACTTTAATGCTGTAAAATCTCTATTAAATATGAAAACTCCCAAAAGACATATGCTGAGATGGCAAATTGCTATCCAAGAATATAGAAGAAAATATGAATATTGTTCATAAATTTTGTAATATTCATAAAAATGCAGATGTTCTTAGCAGATTGGCTCTAGCAAATACTCCTGAAAATCCAGCATGGGTACCACAGGAGGACCACCATATAGAAGGGATATGTGTCATAGACATTGGCACATAATTCTTTAACCAGGTTAAAGAAAGCTATAAGATAGATATGAATTGCCATATATCAAGCCAACTTCTAATGAAAGACTTTTAAGACCCATCACTTTCATCAAAATTAGATGAAATATGGAAAAAGGCATATTATGAAGGCAGATTCCACCTCCTTGATGGAATTCTCCATCATAGAACAAAACACACATGTGTTATGGCCTTAACAGATGGAGCTCTAATAAATAATATTTTATATGAGTGTCATGATAGTGTTGCAGCTGGATATCTCTCAGAAGATAGAACACTAGAAAGGGTGAAAACCTGCTCTTGGTGGCCAAATTGGAAGAAAGATGTTGCAGAATACTGCCAAACCTGTGACAGATGTCAAAAAGCCAACAGAGCCACAGGAAAAAAATTTGGAATGATGATCCAAATCCAAGAACCAAAATCCCCTTGGGAAATAGTTCATATGGATTGGGCAACAGCACTACCTCCAGGAGGAGACAGAAGCTATAATGCATGCCTAGTCTTAGTTGACAGGTATAGCAAAACCCCTATGTTCCTACAATGTCACAAAGATGACACAGCTATGGACATAGCCATAATGATATGGAATAAAGTCTTTACCCACACAGGCTTATTACAAACTATCATAAGTGACAGAGACCCAAAGTGCACTTGCGCATTATGGACAAACCTCCATAACTTGTTTGGGAAAAAATTGTCCTTCTCAACAGCTTACCATCCTCAAACTGATGGTTTAGAAGAAAGAATGGTACAAAACTTGGAGGACATGATCAGAAGATTCTGTGCTTATGGACTAGAGCTTAAATATTCTGATGGCTTTACCCATGATTGATGTACATTAATACCAGCTCTTCAACTGGCATATAAACCATCAATCCATGCTTCTACTGGCAAAACACCAGCAATGCTAGAAGAAGGTTGCAATCCAAGACTTCCTTATGATACCCTCAAAAATGACTTAGTGGATATACATCCAACAGCAAGCAGTTTTGAGATAATGCTTGACAAAGCAAGACACCATGCAAACAGATGTATGCAAGATTATTTCAAATATGCAAAGGAAAGTTGGTATAAAAGTCATAAACCACCTGACTTCAAAATAGGAGACTTGGTCCTAGTGTCAACTCTTAATTTCAATAATATAAGAGGAACAAAGAAATTGAAAGATTCATTTGCAGGACCATTCATTATAAAAGCACTACATGGACCTAGGGCTGTGCAATTGGAGCTCACAGGTGAACTAATGAATAAACACCCAACTTTCCCTGCAAGTCTGATAAAACCTTAAAGCTCAAGTGACAAGGAATTATTTCCACTAAGAAATAAAGCCCCACTTGAAATACCCCCTTTGGAAGAAGGAGATGAAAAGAAAATTGTGAAAGTCCTTAAAGAAAGAAGGACAAGAAATAAAAAAGAAAGAGAATAACTTGTAAGGTATACAAATCCAACTCAAGAAGATGAATGGCTACTTGAGAAAGATATAACAAATGCTAATAAACCACTAAGGAGGTTCAGACATGAAAGAAAACCTAAAGAATAGAAAAATAAAGCATTATTGAGCTTCAAGACTAACACATTCTATTGAAGAGGAAGGAAAGTAGATGATACTTCAATTATCTATATCATATTGTGGTACAATCTTTTTTGGTGGTAGGGAATGTGAGCCTTTGATATATGACCTCATATCCAAAAAGGTCACAGCAAAATTTCTCTAATAATTATACTTATAATAATTATCTCAAAAATTAGTAAAATACCATAAAGAAGTACAAAAACTGAATTAAATCAGAATCTAATGGATAAAAATTTGAAATAAATTACACCATTTAATTCCCCATGGTAAAATACACATATGTAATTTTTATGGCATATCTGAAAAGTCAATAATTACTGAAGTATAAGCAATGATATCTTAAAAAAGGTACAAAACCCAATTTATCTCAGAAGCCAATGAAACAACATGTGAAATAAATTTTACCATTAGATTCTCCATAAATTCTCCACATAAAAAAATTATAAAGCTAATCTCTAAAGTTAATACTTAAGGAATTAAGCTGTATATATGCACTTTATTGGTCAATGCATATATTCCTGTATTTTAGCTAATATCTCTTGAAATATACAAGATAGAGAGATAAACCAAAAATAAAGTCATCACGTAATTACTTTAGGAATGCAGATATGAGCTTGATTTCACAAGCTATAAAAAAGGTTAAAACTTGTAATGGATTATTGAATAAAATCAATAGAGCTGTTGACCACTTTGTTGTTAAAGTGGTCCAAGCTTAAAAAAAAGTAGACAGTAAGATTCTACTAGTTCATAAATTATGAATGACGTAATTCCTATTATAATATTCAAGGTGTAACCCCTTTAAATCATGTCTTCAATTTTAAACTATTGAATTTCAACAGAAAAGATGAGTTACAAGAAAAATCACCACAAATAGAGTTTTGATGATTTAATGAAATGCTCTTGGCAGTTTAATACAGACATCCCAAGCCATTGGAATCCACTCTCAGAATAGCTGTAGCATGTATAACCTAAAAGTTATTATCAATCAACATTCAAGCTTGAATTTGATCATTTATGATTACTCACTGTAATCTTATTTTAAGTTTAACAGTCATATAAGTGATAAAACTGATGAATACTATCAGATTATGGTTAATACTAATAAAATCCACGAAGCTTAGGCTTTTGCCAATCCTATGATGTCATTAAACTTAGAGTTATAGTGATAGCTCTAAATAATGGCGTAATAATGAGATAAGATGGTTTGGTCATGATGTAATCATCACTAAACCTTAAAATATTGATCATTTCTAGTAGAAATCAGCAGTACACGTCTACTGGAAGCCTGCTGGACTCTAGAAAGGAGGTATTTACTATAAATAGAGCTCTTTTTACTCTATTTTCCCCTTAAGATGCATCAAAAACACTAAAATAATTAAATCAAAAGGTAAATTCTTTATTCTTTATATATAAAGATTTCATATTGTAAAAGACAAAAGATAATATTCATTATAATAATCTATCTTGACATGATTACTTCAATTATTTAATGGTTTTTGTTCCGAAATCTCTTTAACTCAATTTCCACGTAAAAATTAAAGAATATTTTTAATTTGTCTATTTTTATTTGTAAATACAGTTTGTAAAAATTGTATTTACATTATTTTGGCATAAAAGCTTTCAAAATTATTATATCAAGTGTTAAAAGTAGGTTATTTTCTCTTTTATAATAATTTCTCTTTATTATTATTCTTAATAATTCTTATATTAATATAAATAGTATTTATATTAATAAATAGCTTTAATATTAGTAATATTATTTTTGTTAATTGCTTTTTATTTATAAAAAACATTCTTTTACCCCTTTATTATTTGTTGGTAACAATAATAAAGTGCTCATAAATATATTAATTATTATATATTAATATATTTGTTTATTATATTGCTTTTTTAAAATATAAATTATATTATTATATTTATTTAATAATATAATAATTTTTTGCACCTTAATTATAATAATTCACAATTATTATAATTAGTTTTATCTTATTATCTATCATTCATAAGGACATTCATAGTACAATAAGTTAGGTATTTGTAATATTTACGTATTGTTTCATACTCAAACCTTACATTTATTATGAAGAAATTGGACAGTGAGTGCTACTTAAATGCCATTGTGCAATGATTATCAAATGATCAATTGTGATTCTTACTACAATACTTAAGACTAAAGTATACCTAATTTTTTTCCAATAGTATAGCTTTTCCTAAACAGCTTCACAAAATAATTGTTCAAGAGAAGGATGAGTATTCCTCTTTTGGACAGAGAAAGGCTTTTTTTATCCTGAAATGGATGCAAAGGATCTGTGGTCCTGTCCATGTAGAAAGAGTGAACATTTTTCACTTCAAAAGGAAGGTTGGTGGATCTTAAAGCCCTTTAAAACCTTTATTGGGCTCAGATGTTGCTTTGAAAACAAATCTGGGGATTTTTCTAAATACAGGATTAAAAATTCATCTGGGGACCTCACAGCCCTCTTCTGAGGTGTATGAAACATAGAATTCTGTATGTATCATGTATGGGGACCCCATAATGACCATATTGTGAGGAATTGAATAATAAAAAGGCCCCTTCAGAAAACTTACACCTCCCATTCAAGAATATGGGTTAGTATCCCAAATTATTGAGTTTTTGGAAATACTGTGGGATTTTGACTTTAAACATGCTTCACCTTTGTCAGTTTTGTTGATATAGAGATCAAAGTTAAGTAATTTTGTAGCCATGGATGAGGTCTAAAAAATGGTACCTCATTTGGTATGGGTAGAGTCATATACCAAAAGTTAATACAACTTTTGAGTTCCATTGTTCAGAAATATATTTTTCTTGAATCCTATATTGAGTTATTTTTGTTGATAACTTCTGATACAGGTGAGATACAGAGGTAAGGATGGGGCCATCAGAAATCTCCTATTTTTCCATTCTCAAAAATATCCCACTTTAAATATCTCACAACAAAACCTTGGAAGCTAGATCAGGGGTGAGTATTTCATTATTCCTTATTTAGTCTTTATGTGACCATAACTTCTGTAATATTTGGTGCTGTCTCAATTCATTTTGTACAATAAGTTAGCCGTAGTTTTGTACTTAATTTTGAAAATCCATTTGGTGGGCTTTGTCTTCTTTGACTGGATTTTGGATGAGAGGTGAAAGTTAAGTTTTATTCTCAATTGTTGCTTTCATCTGGAATAGCTTTTTCAATCCAAATCCTATGTTTATGGGAGTAGTATATTTGAAAAGGAATTGTTTTCCTCTTTTGTTCAAGTGCTATAATGAGTCATTTTGCCTCATTTCAATATTTAGTGACAGTTACTCTACCATTGATTGTGTGTTATTTTGGCTTTCATGCACTTGCTCTGGTTTTTAGTCACATGCTAAAATACCCTCCCTGCAAAAAAAGGCTCATCATTGATGAGACTGTTCAGCCATCCTGGAGGACTTGAATATTCTCAGGTTTATTTCACCATCGGGTATGGAATCTTTGGATAACTTTAAGTTTTGACTATGAAAAAATAGGTAAATATTACCAATATTTTACTTCTTGTACTCTGAATATCCTTCTTATAGTAGTAAATAATATAAAGAATCACTATAATTATATATAAATATTATAATTATGGCATAAAAATACTTATATCATTTAAATAAATAAAAAAATATAATAAAAATGAATTTATATTAATATTTAATAATTGATATATTTATGGCAATTTATTATAGTTACAAACAAATAATAAATGCATGAAAACATTTTTTTAATAATAAAACAATTTTGAGCAATAATACTACCAATATTGAAGCTATATATTAATATGAATAATATTTATATTAATAATAATAGTAAAGAGAAATTATTATAAAATGAGAAAATAACCTACTTTTGGCACTTAATATAATATTTTCAGATATTTATACACCAAATATTTCAAATGCAACTTGATTTCAATTTTATTTAAAACTGAAATAAAATAAATTACAAATATTCTTGATTTTACATGTAATTGAATATTTTTGAAGAGCATTTCAACAAACAGAATCAAATACTGGCTTATTCACCTCAATATTGATGATTATAGTAAATATGAGCTTGATTATTTAATGATATAATAGAATTATATAAAATAATAAGGCTTTTGCCCTTGGGCTTAATATCTCAAGGATTCTGATGCGTCTAGGAGGAAATAGACAAAAAAGAGCTCTATTTATAGTAAATTACTCCCCCCCAGAGTCCAGAAGTTTTCTAGTAGACGTGTACCAATGATATCCACTGAATTTTATCAGTATTTTCAGGTTTAGTGATGATTACATCATAATTAAACCTTCTGATATCAATATTATGTCATTATTTAGAGTTATTACTTTAGCCCTGAGGTTTCTGACATAATAGGCATGTAAAAAGGCTGAAATTTGTGTATTTAATTATTATTAATCATAATATGCTAGTATCCAGAAGTTTTATAGCCTATATAACTGTTAAATGTAAAATACGCTTACAGTGTGTGAGCATAAATGTTCATTTTTAAGGTCTAACTTTGATCATTAATAATACATAACTTATTCATTCTAAAGCCATTCAGAGAGTTAATTCTGATAGCTTCTTATGTCCTTGCCAGGTTAACAAGATCATTTCATTACATCATCAAAACTCTATTTCTGATGATTTTTCTGGTCATGCATCTTTCCTGTCAAAATTTACTATTTTCAACTTCAAACCATGATTTGAATGGGTTATACCCTGAATATAATGTGGAGAATTGAATCAGTCTTCACATATAAGCTAGTGGAATCTGAATATCTACTTTTATTGAATTTTGGACCACTTTTACAAAAACGTGGTCAACAGCTATAGCCTTGTTTCTCAATAAACCCTTGCAAGTGATAACCTTGCTTATAACTTGTCAAATAAAGTCAATATCTGTATTTTCACGGGTATTGAATGGTAATTTTATTTTTGGCTAAACTCTTTATTGTGCATATTACAAAGGATATGAGCTAAAAAGCATGAATATATGCACTGATCATGAAAGTGCATATATTCAGCATATCTAAGTAAGTATTGACTTTTTGGATATGAAATAAATATTATATATGCCTAGTTTTTACTGGGGGATTCAATGGTGTAATTTATTGCAAATCTATATTAATTGGTTTCTCATATAATCAAGATTTTATGCTTTTTTATGGCATTTTTACTTATTTTAAGATAATAATTTCAATTATTATTATTAAAAAAATTATTGTACATTTGTTTTGTGAGCTTTTAGAATATGTGGTCATGTCCCAAAGTCTCACATTACCTAACACAATCTGATATAGTTAATTAGGGTATCTCATACTGTCCTACCTCCTCAATATACCTTTATCGTCTTGAAGCTCAATTATGCTTAACTCTTCTATTCTTTGGGTCTTCATTCATGTCTTAGCCTTCTTAATATTGTATCAGAATTAGTTATATCTTTCTCAAGTAGCCAATCATCCTCTTGAGCTGGGTTTCTGTACCTTACAAGGTATCCCCTTTCTTCATTTTTTCTTGTCCTCCTTTCTTTCCGGACTTTCACAATTTTCTTTTCTTCTCCTTCTTCTAGAGGAGAAATTTCAAGTGTTAGTGTATTCCTTAGTGCAAATATTTCCTTATCACTTTAACTGTAAGGTTTTATTAGACATACAGCAAAAGCTGGGTGTTTGTTCATTAATTCACCTGTTAATTATAGTTGCACCTCATTGGGGCCATGTAGTGCATTTATCATTAAGGGTCTTGTAAATGAATATTTGAGTTTCTTCTGGTTTTTGATGTTTTTAAAGCTTAGAGTTGATTCTAATACCAAGAATTGTATCTCAGAATCAAGTCACTTATGACTTTTGTCCCATCTTTCTTATGCATATTTCAAAGAATCTTGCATACATCTGTTTGCATGATGTCTTATTTTGAAACTGCTTTTGGTTGGATTTAGACCCACTAAGTCCATTTTGAGAGTGTCATAATGAATTCCTGGATTCCAAGCTTTTCCTAACATCTCTGTTGTTTTTTCAGTTATAGAAGGAAATCATGTATTATATTCCAGTTGAAGATCTGGTATTAAAGTACACCAATAATGGGTAGAACCATTAGAGTATTTGAATTCTAGGCCATAAGCACAGAATATTCTGATCATGACTTCTATAGTTTGTATCATTCTTTCTGCTAAACCATCAGTCTGAGGGTGGTAAGCTGTTGAGAGTGATAATTTTTCCATAAAAAAGTTATGGGAATTTTTCCATAAAGCTGAAGTGAATTTGTGATCTCTATCACTTATGATATTTTGCAATAAACCTGTATGGCTGATGAATCTATTACATATCAATATGGCTGTGTCCACAGCTGTGTCATCTTTATGGAATGGTAAGAAAATTGGAATTTTATTGTGCCTGTCAACTAATACTACCCTTGCATGAAATGTAAGCCTGTTACTCAAAACCAGAGCACAAGCATAATGGCCAAATACCATAAACTAATGGTAGAGTAAAATACCACCAAAAAATGGAGCTGAGCCAGACAAGCTCAAGACATATCAAATGAAAGGGAAAGTAACATCTTTCAAAATATACAAGTCCCATAATCATAGGAAAAAGAATAATAAAGTTATTCATGCTCAAAGAAGTTGCTGAGCATAAACCTTAATTTTCACCTTTCATCTAGAATCCAGAGAAAGAGGCTTAACCCCAGAAACTGGGTATTCAAATACAATCTCTAAGGAAGGCTTATCCAATGGTACTATCCAAATTAATCCAGCACCAAAACTCTAGAAGTTATTGCCAAAATCATGACAAATAAGGAGTAAAACAATATTCACTTCTCATCTAACTTCTACAGTTTTAGTTTGAGATACCTAAAGTGGGGTTATTTGGGAAAGGGCACAATGAGCGCTATCTGATGGTGCCATCCATTTCCCCATGTCTCATCTATAACAAAAGCTTTGGGAAAACCATTTCCATACTGATTTTTAGAAAATAATTTATCTGGATAACCAAAATTGAACATGGAATGACTTTGCCATATTTAATTTTAACCATACCAAATGAGGTACCATTGTGTATATCCCATCCAGGGATACACAATGAGCCAACTCTGAGATCAATATCTTGAAAACTGACAAAGGTATAGCAGCTTTAATGCTTACTTCCCACACTTAGACCAATACAGCTTTACTGTGAGATACTATCCCATAACTATGATTATCAGATTTCAACCAGAAAAATAAGCTTGTTTATTATTCAATAACTCATAGTTCAGCAATTACAGGGGTTCTATACAGGCTCTGTATAGCATTCTACATGTGATCCACGTCAGGAGAGGGCTTTAAGGTCCCCAGGTCAAGGTTTTCACCCTGTATTGGGGAAAACTGCCCATATGTGGTTTCAAAACCACATCTGAGCTCAATACAGAGTATAAAGGCCTTGTGCAGCCCACAATCTAGCCCTAATAAGTGAAAAATCTTCACTTCCTCTACATGGATGGTCTAGAGGTCCTTTCCACCCCATTTGAGGATAAAATGAGGCCTTTTCTCTCCCAGAAAAGTAATCCCCATCCTGCTCTTGAATTCCTATGTAGTGCAACTTTCAAAAAGGTTATAACCCTGGAAAATATTCAGCTATACCTTAAATATTAGATTATTGTAGTTCTTATTTTAGTAATCTAACTGGTAATACTGTACCCAGGGCTTTAAACAGCACTCACCAGAACTCCTTTACAGTAGTAAGACCCTTATTATTATTATTTAAAACCATTTTCAATATAATTATCTGTTTCACAGTAATGGTGAAGGTTGTAAATACTGTTATTACTGCTTCATCATAGACTCATCCTGACATTTTGGGAGCCTGGACATGTTTTTTGGACTTTTTTGGACTATTTTTGACATAAAAAGTGAGTAATTTCTTATTTTTGCTATATTTTTCTCTTTTGAACCCATATTTTTCATGTTGAAATATAAATCAAAATACATTATTCTTTTCCAGTGGTGTATAGCTTATATTACTGTGGTTTTTATTTTATTCTATTCTTTACATCATTTGATTATAATTTAATCACCACTAGTAAAATTGGGCTGTTTGAGATATACAAACAATAAGACCCTTATAAGTTATTCTTTTTTACATGAAAAAGAACCCTGGACTGTAAATAACAGTTTCAGGGGTGTGGTTGAACATGTTGATAACTTCAATTTTTCTTTACCAAACCACTGATAAGATTACACTTGTTAATTACAAGTTAATCTGTGAGAGAATTGATACACACAGTATACCACACATCCACAAACCAGTATTTTTGATGTGTAAATTGATAATTTTAATTACATATCATAATACAAGGGTATAATCTATCAATATATTACGTAACAGGCCATCCTTAGATGTGCAAATAGCATTTTAAGAAGTCTTAACCAAGATAAGACCTTACTTCCTTTGATTCAGTGGCAGAAACCTTTATCCCACTTGAGACCCATTCACAAGGAAATACACCAGTGAAACCTTCAGAAATAACAGGAAACAATGGAAAAGGTAAAAGTCATATTGAAGGCCTCATCACCACCAAGAATGGGACACCAATTGCCACACAGAGGACTAGAAAACCATAATAATCTGCTTCCATAAAAGGTAAACCAACCTTGATAATTGTACAGGTGAGATTACCATAATTAACCCAGTTGTAACCTCCAAAGGCAAATCGCCCAAAGCAGTCAATAAGACATTTGTAAAAGGCACAGTCAAAGGTAAATACCCTAAGAACATAAAGTTTTTTTACTGCTTGCAAACACTAATATATCCTCTGAACACCTCAGGAATCTTGGAATCCCAAGGAACCAGCCAGAGGACAGGCAAGGACTGTTCAGAAGAAGAAGACCAGGTCCTGAAAAGCATTGACACCATAATAGATGGCAGGATACTGAGTAAAATAATACCCACACTTCCATTCACCCTCCAATACAATTCAAACCTCAAACCAGAGGACTGGAAGGATATGGATCAAGTTCTTCAGCTCCACCAACTCCTCAAAGATTTGATCCAATGGGGGATGGACAACAAGAGGTTCAACCTAGCATCACACTGGGCAGATATTAATGTTTTAATCATCTGTTGTCACATAATATTATCAGAATTACTTAATTAAGGTTTTTACATCACTACCACCCATCTATGGTTAATAATCAAATTAGTAACAACTGTAGATCTTATTTTCTTCCAAAATAAACATTAATTTCTCAAACTCATTAATTCTATTTGAAATTCCATCCCAGGTTGTATTTTCTGTGAAATTTTAAATATTAAGTGTTTCATGTTCAATCATCAAAATGGACGGTAAGTAATACTTTTAATTTTACTTATGAAACCATAACTACTTTTGGCTTCCTTATGGCCCATACCTTTTCAAATTGTTCCTGAAAGCTTCAAAAACATTCATTAAGGATTTTATTTTTAATTAATTTTTCAAGTTTTTACCTTATTTATACATAGAATTGCAAATAGCACATTATAGCAGGTCGCCATTAGGTAAATCAATGGATACTAGTACAAAAGTGTTCTTAATTAATCTTTTAAGGTTTATCCATGGAAAATCATTAATAATTGACATGGCCACAGTAGTCTTAGTTTCTCTTTACCTCATTGTCATGTCAAAATAGCAGCATATTTGCAATTTTCTCATGATTTGATGAGATTTTAACTTGGTAACCAAGTTCCTAAAAGGTTTTAGCATACTAATTGGCCCATTATCAGCCATGGATCCAAGCTTTAGAACTATCCATGCCTCAGAGGCCTCAAAATTTGGGCACCCTGGCTCTCTTTGATGTCTTTTGGCCCCTTTAGCTTTTTTCACATCAAAAATAGGAATTTGGGATTAAAGACAGGTATCCAACAGGGGTGTACCAAAGCTCTATGTAGGAATACTTTAATTTTAAGTTCCACAAAAATGCATAACCCTAATTTTATTGTATATGTAGCCTGGAATTTCTCACATTCCCATTATTTTGGTGTGAAATTGAGAAAAACAAAGATTTTCACAATTCTTTTATGTGGTATTGAAGTACTTTCCATATTACCACCTCATAGAGTTAATTTAAGCTTATTAACTCTACAGAGATACCCTAGGTGATTTTTTGTGTAGAGTTGAAATATGGCCTTGAATCTGTGGACTTATTCACTCACAAAAAGGTTCATTTTTTCAGAATTGAAAAATGATAAATTTTGGATATATACATGACTTATGGGTTATGCATAGGTCAGAATTTATTTTAATCATAATTGTAGCAAATTTGGGTAGTTAAAATGTACCTCAGGGCTCACATTCCATGCCACAAAAAAAGAAAATTGTACTACAATTTTATTAATGATATTAAGATGAAACAGGCCCCAAAGGGATTTAATTTCAACTGTCCAACATCTCCACATTAATCATATCAAGTAATTCTGATTCTGCCAGCTATTCATCTTCATTTCCTGTATTTTTATATCTGACAAGATATTTTCTTCAATCTTTACCCTGAAGTCTCCTTTCTTTAATGACTTTATTTATCTTTCTGTCTTCACTCTGTTCCACTGGTGGTACAGTTAAAGGAGTTGGGTTCATTGAAGAAAACAATTCTTTATCAGCTTTTTTGAAAGTTTTTATCAAGCTGACTGGGAATGTGGGGTGTTTATTTGCCA
Source organism: Austropuccinia psidii (assembly GCA_023105745.1). Taxonomy (NCBI): domain Eukaryota; kingdom Fungi; phylum Basidiomycota; class Pucciniomycetes; order Pucciniales; family Sphaerophragmiaceae; genus Austropuccinia; species Austropuccinia psidii. The sequence goes on from JALGQZ010000018.1 coordinate 8,251,947, forward strand.
ATTCATCACTCAATTCCACTTGAACTGCATTGGTTCCATGTAAGGAAACAATAAAAAATGGTCCACATAAGAATATTTAAGTTTCTTTGTGCCTTTTATATTATTAAAATTCAAGGTTGAAACTAGAACTAAGTCCCCTACTTTGAAGTATGGTACTTTATGACTCTTGCCCCACTTTTGTTTTGCATAGTTACAAGCATCATTCATGCTTTGCTTTGCATGGTTTTTTACCTTATCAAGCATAATATTGAATCTGTAAGGTGTAGGATGGATGTCAATCAAGTCTTTCCTCAGTGTGTCTTCTGGTAGTATTGAATTTCATCCTCTTTCTAATATTGCAGGAGTTTGACCAGTGGAAAAATGAACTGATTTCTAATATCCTAATTCCAATGAAGTTATTAGAGTGTACCATTCATGGGTAAATCTGTATGAGTCTTTGAATTCTAACCCATAGGCACAGAATTTCCTTATCATTTCCTCTGAATTTTGAAGCATTCTCTCTTCTAACCCATCAGTTTGAGGGTGGTATGCTGTAAAAAATGCTAACTTGGTCCCAAAACATTTATGAAGATTGGTCCAAGGTGCAGATTTGAACATGGAATCTCTGTCACTTATGATATTCTTAAGTAGGCCTGTATGAGAAATGACTATATTTCAAAGAAGCAGAGCTCTATCTATAGCAGTGTTGTCCTTATGACCTGGTAAGAATATGGGATTTTTGCTGTATCTCTCTAAAATGACTAAACAAGAATTATAGCTTCTGTAACCACTTGGAGGAAGGGATGTGACCCAATCCATGTGAAAAACTTTCCAAGGGTATTTTGGTTTCTGAATATGCATAATAAGTCCAAATTTCTTTCCTTTACTCTTGTTTGCATTTTGACATCTGTCACAGGTATGAAAATACTCAATGTTCTCCTTGCTCCAAGATAGCCACCATGCACAGTTTCTCACTTGTTCAACTGTTCTGTCTTCTGACAGGTGTCCTGAATAGATTGTATCATTACATTCATGAAGAATGGTATTGATAAGAAACCTACTTCATAATGTAGTTACACAAGAATATCTGGTTCTGTGGTATATTATGCTGTCAAACAAGTGAAATCTTCCTTTGGAGTAGAATGTTTTACATAATTCATCTAGTGAATAAATCAAAGGTATGTCGTTGCAGTCTTTATCCAGAAAGGCTGTCAATATATGGCAATTTCTTTCCTGTTTGTAAGACTCTTTGACTTCTTCAAAGAATGTTGTCCCAATATCAGTTATTTTAATGCCTTCAATTGGAATCTGTGGTTCTGCTTGGAAAGACACATAAGCTGGGCTATCAGGATTATTGGGTAATTCCCACCTACTAAGTCAATCAGCAATCTTATAAATATTTCCTGACTTATGAAATATAGTCATGTTACCTCCATATTCTTGAATGGCTATCTGCCATCTCAACATATTTCTGTTGGGTGTCTTCAAGTCAAGAAGTGATTTCACGGTGTGGTATTCCATACCTTAATGGCCCAGTTTCAAGTGACATTTCATTTATAAGGCTATCAACTGAAGAAACAACAAAGAAAAATCAATAATCAATCAATTATAATAGAGGAATTCAGCAATAAAATGGACTTAAATTTATCAATATGTATAATTCCGTAAGCGAATCCTGGAAGAATGGTGCATTTTATTACAGGAATAACAATAAAATAGGGAAAAGAAAAAGATAAGCTAGCAAAAAATGTTACATTTACCAGTAAGAGGGGTAGTGGAACACTCAAGTTACCCTATCTCTGCTCAACCTTTGGATTACTCAGGAATTTAGTTATTAAACTGAAGCCACTTCAATAAGGAATAAATTAAAACTGTATAAATCAACAGCCACAAGACAGGAAGAAAAAAAAGAAGAAAATCAATTAATTTATGCAAGGAAAAATACATCAAAACCTTAAATTACACAGCATATCTGTGGAAACACAAGCACAGCCACCTAATAAGCCAGTAAATATCAATTTAAAACAGAACTAAATTTGAAGGAAGGAAAATCAAAACTCATACAGGACAAATAGAATCCCCACAATGCACAGAATTCTCCACCTAAAGCTCAAATGGTGCAACAAACCAAACCTATGGTGCAATATCTTGATCAAATGACACCCTCTCATAATTACTCACCAGCTAAATTCCTTCAAGGCTGTGCATAATAGTATTAAAGTTTAATTAAAATATAAATAAAGCTTCAGAAATGGTGCAACATACCAAACATATGGTGCAATATCTTGATCAAATGACACCATCTTAAAATTCCTCACCAGCAAAGACATATCAGATTATATAATCATACATAAATTGGTGCAACAAACCAAAAAAAAGTATCTCACCACTATAAAAAATTATCCCAGCCAAAAGAAGTGAAAAATTCTAAGTCCCTTGTTTTTGAGTGCCTCTATGGAGGGCCCAAAGAATATAAATAGAGGGCCTCTCTCCATCTTTTTTTGCTCTTTTCCCCATGAATCCAATTAGTTATATACCAAGAAGGAGAATAACTATTCATCCATTACTAGTAGGATAATCTAGTTATTTTTTTAAAGTATTATAGACTTATAAGCTTAATTCATAGTGATTTCTAATTAATAGTGGTTAACAGAAGGTCTACTTAATATTATCAATCCACCCTATGTTTAAATTATTAGTCTTATAATTATAATACTATCAATAATACTCAAAATATTGAGTTTATCCCCATACCCTTTACATTATAAAGGTAAAATAGTCTTATTATATCTTCATATTAAAAATCCAACCTTACAACTATATATTATTAAATATAAAAAAACCCTACCCTTATATTCTATTATATCTTTTATATATTTAACAAACATCCTCTCTATATTGAACAATATCTTACCAATAAATTATTAAAGGTCTTATTATTATATTATATTAACAATTACCCTCTCAAACCATTAATTATTATAACATATATAACAATAAATTGAACTTACCCCTTAAAATATATATTATTACTATTATATTAAATCAAACTCTTATACTATTAAGGTTCTACCCTTAAAATCATCTTATATTATTATTTGAAAACTATATTTTATATTTTTTTAAGCTATAAGTTACTTACCTGATTATTGAATAGGTTTGATAGAGACTGCTTAAAAGTCTTCTCTAGTTGTAAAGCCACAATCTTAAATATTGATTTGTGAGCTCTGTAGGGAGATTGTTTAGTATATTCAGAGGCGCAGCTAAAACACCATTAGCACCCTTGGTTACAGGATTATTTCAGCAATTCAAAACTGTTTACCTGTGATTTCCCGCTCAAGGACTGCCTTATCCAATCCCACACCAAAAGGAGCTCCACATCTGGTGTCCCAACAGTGGCCATTTCAACTTCAACATTCAATAATCAGTCAATCATCAATAAAAGAAGAAACTCAAATTAACATAACTCACAAAAAATCATTATCATTATCAAGAATCAACCATCAAACTTCTCATAAACTCTGGAATCTGGAAACAAATCCCATTCCAAATCATCATCACCATCAGAATACTCAAATCAATCATACAATTTCTATTATCCAGTAAAAGAAGGAACACCAGAAGATCAAACACCTCAGGATATTGATTTACTCATTGCAACACCAAGAACAGAACAGGAGGAAAAGGAAGAATTAAGGAGATTTTTCTTCAAGTTAATTCAAGAAGCAAGAAAAAACAGGAGAAGTACAAAAGAATTTAAAGGATCAGTTTATCAAGTAGAAATGAATCAACAATCAACATCTGACTTACCACCATTACCTGAAGATACTGTAGAAAGACAAAATGCAGAAGAAAGTGAAGAGGAAGATCAAAAAGTACAGATCCAAATTCTTATGAAACAAATGCAAGATTTATTATTAACACAAAGTAAAAAGAAAGGGAAAAGAAGGGAACAAACATCTTACACACCTGGAGCCAGTACAAGTGAACAAACATTACCAAGGCATGTTGGGCCTGAAGACTCACCAATATCACCTACACATGGTCCTAGAGCAACCTCTACTCCAGTAACAGAACCAAGAACTCAAAATATTCCGAGGAGAGCTTTTGTCACTACACCTAATAATACAAGTCCATTACAGCAGAAAGTTCCAAGACAAGAAAGACTTGTAGTTAAAATCAAAGCAAAAGATTACAATCTCAATTTTGATGGAGAAAAAGTAGAGAAATTTATCAGGAAAGCAGAAAGAATATCTCAAATTGAAGGAGCAAAAGATGAAGACCTAGCAATGCAAATGGCATTTTGGACTACAGAACCAAGAATTAGTAATGCAATTGAAGCTATGCCAGGCTATGAAGGAAATTGGACACAACTTAAGAAATATCTTATAACAAAATGGGGCAGAGTTGAACCTGAAAGAAGATACAGAAAAAAATCACTCATTAAGCTTTTTAATGATACTCAAGAATATGGAGGAATTTTTAGTCTATCACAATATAAGAAATTTATGGGAGAATATGAAACTATTGTTACTTACTTATTAAGATACAGGTATATTCCTCAAGATAACATGTTCCATGAAGATTTATTTGACTGTCTTTCAGCTGATATTAAAGGAGCCATAGCTAAGGAAATGATCAAAGATAATGTCATGGTTAGAGCTGAAGATGGAGGATACCTTATACCACCTATGAAGATTCTCAAGAAGTACATTGAACAAGAATTGGCATCCAGAATATTAGTAACCAAAACATTCTCATCATCAAGACATACAGTGTCAGGGTGAGTCTATGTAGTAGCTTCAAAATAGTAAATACAAGCTAGCACTGTGACTGTGACACACAAAAAATAATTTTTAATAATAGTAGACAGGTTCTACTGTAATATGATAACAGTGGTGATGAATCTATTGAGAACCTGGGTTGCAATGACTTAATATCAATTGACTGTGAAAATCACTACAATAATTAATTATTTTAATTATATCAATATAATCCTAAGAGTACTACTGGTATAAGACAGTTTTACTACGTAAGGATGTTAATTCATTATAAGATAAGTCTTTTCCAGTGAGGAAAGACCTGCTTTTATCTCCTCTTAGGACTGTGAAAGACTGGTAGGCTCTTCACACGTCTAAAGAGTGAAAATTTTCACTCTGGAGGCTGGGTTGTGGTTCTGTACCATCAATTCTGACGTCAGCATAGTCAGAATTGTGGTTTTTGGACCACAAATGATCATTCTGGATCAATACAGGGTGAAAAAACTCTTCACAGGCCACGTCAGCACCATTGTGACGTGTCCAGAGTGTCTGGATGACTAATATTAGTCATTCTGGGCGGGTTTAAGCTTTAAACAACCATTATTTTAAGTATCAAGCCAGTACTGGTTGGTACAGGTTTGGTACAGACCAGTATTGGTCAAAATACTTCCAACCAAGATATCTTAGTCAGTTTTTGAGATATCAAGAATCCCAGAGCACAGAATTGAAGGGCTTGATGAGCTCATCAATTTGATATTCTTCATGCTTACCCTTCCTTAAGATAGCAAAAGCTATAAGGACTTTAAGTTTTTGGATGTATTTTTGTACATCAGTATGAGGCTTCAAAACCTTCCAAGCCAGATATCTTCTCCAATTTAGAAAATATCTGTATTCCAATGATACAGTATTATAGGGCTTGATTAGATCTACAGTTTGATATACAACACTTTACAGCTGTATGAATATATTCCAAAGATACAGGGGTTTCTTTATATGGTTAGTTTCAGAAATCCTGTATTTTGAGATGTAAACCTTTAAACCAAGATCCCTCTGTCAATTTGGAAGATAGAGGGGTCTAAGGTATCTCAAATTAAAGCTCTCACTCAGACCTTCAATTTGGCTGTACCTTTGTACAGTTTTGTACAAGCCCTCCTACACCTTTGAGGGGTTGTTGGTGAAAAAAGGTGGTATAATGGTATCTCCTGATTTAGGAGTGCTACAGATGAATAGATGATACCATTGGATAGCTCTACCTTAGAGCTTCAAGAAAAAAACCATTCTGGTTGGGGTATCATGAAATATGTATAAGTTAGATTAGAGGCTAGAATAAGAGTTTTTGCTTATTTGGTCTTATCTTTGATAGGGCATATCTTTGTCCTTTCTTATTATATTTGAGGAGGTTTCCTCTTTATAATTTACTTGTATTGGCTATATTTGTCCAATACTCCTCATACCATTACTTATGGTATGTTGGATGTCATGCTGGTGCTCTGTTTTGAGTCACAGGCTGACATACAGGAAGGAATGTTACTGAAAATAAAAAGAGAGTTCACTTCAAGGAAGAGGTTTATACAGGAATGAATGAAGCTTTTAATAAGATGAAGGAAATTACTGAATCCCTCAAAGAACAAAAAATGGAAACTATAAAGCAGGCACAAGGGGAAAATGAAGATTTCAAGAAATTTATGACTCAACTGGAAGAATTGACAAGTCTATCCAAACCTCAAATGGGTGGGGTTACCAATAATCAATTCAATAATCAACAGTTCAAGCCAAGAAATGATTTACCTCCATTCTCACAAAGGCATGTTCCCTATGCACCAGCACAAAACATACCAAAACCCTATGTCAAATGTTATTACTGTCTTGAGGAAGGACATTCAGTGAATAGATGCAGCTACCTCTTTGAAGATCAAAATAAGAAATGGGTCAGCAGACAAGGAGGTGGATCTTTATATCCCAATTGGCAAAGAGTTCCAACTGATGGCAAAATAGCTCCAAAGAAGTTAGTTGAAGACTTTGCAAAAGAGCAAGAAGAACTTACAAAGAAAATGAGAGAAGATGAAGCTAAAGAAGCACTACCCAAACCTAATCCAATGAACATAATACAATTGAAGAAAGATGATAGTGCAACTGCTATAGCCAAAGTTGAAAACTGGGGAAGCTGGCAACCACCAACTATTTTATCAGCCAATGAGCCACTTTTAAATAATTATGGATTAAGAAATACTAAAGAAAGAAACTCAAGAGCAGAAAATACCAATCAAGATGCTTTAAGATCACATTCAAAAGTGAAAACACCAATAAACAAAAGAACAAATATACCAGGAGCTTATATTGAAGATGAGAAAAAGGAAGAAGAGAAAAAAATTATTTCAACTAAATATAAGAAGCCTCAACTGGTGAAAAATGAAAAAAAATACTTCCACAGGAACCTAAGAGTGATCAAACTGAAAATACTCAAGAACCAATCAAGGAAGTCAATGAAAGGAAAATCATAAAAGAGGAGAAATTAGATATTCAAGAAATTATGGCACAAATTATCAAAAAGGTATTGGATCAGAAAATAAATCTTACGTTGGAACAAATTTTAGTCATGTCACCAAAGTTTTTTACTCAATTAAAGAACCTGTCAGAGGAAGAGAAAAAATCTATTAATTCAATTGATACAAAGGAAATTCAAACCAAACTCATAAATCATCATTTGGGTAATTATGAACAGCCAAAATTACATTATTCCTTTCCATTGGTATTTATGCAAGTAGATTTGGGGGAAGAAGGACATGAAATAATGGCATTAGTTGACACAGGATCAGAATTAAATATAATACCAGAAGATTCAGCAATCAAAGCAGGACTTACCACAAGATGTCTCAACATGAATTTAAGGGGAATTGGTGGGCATTGTACCTCAATAGTTGGATTAGCATAATTTACCCCAATCACTTTAGTCACTGGGGAAGAAAGAAATATACATCTTTTTGTAGCAAGAGGAGCAGTTCACACAGTATTTGGAAGGCCTTTCCTTGCAGATAATAACATAAGATTAGACCTTCCTCAACAGAAAGGGGAAATATCCAGTTACATAGAGCCAGATGGAAGAAGACTTTGCTTACCAATTTGTTCACCACAGAAAGTAGGATGGAGAGAAGAACCACCAGCAGGAATGGAAACATGTGCAGTTTCTAAATTGGAAGATTGGAAAGAAATACCAATAGAGAAAGAGCCAAGATCCAAAAATCAACCAAATTCAGAGAAAAGTCCTCATCAAAGTTTGGATAGTGAAGAAATTAAAGAATCCAAAAACAAAGTGCAAATAAAGAAGGAATTTTCAATAAAAAATGAACAAACTATTCAAGAAAGAACACATTCACAAGAGATAAATCCTCAGGAGTATCAAAAGGAAATGAGAGAAACTGATAAGATCATGAATAAAGAAAAATTAAGATCACATAGTTTATCTGGAAAACCTGAGTTGAAAGGAGTTGATATGACTTATACAGAAGAGAATTTACTCATTTTTTATATTAATAAGACCAAGAAAATGGAAGTTCATAGTGAAATTTTTAGGGAATCAAAACAGACTGCCAAGGAAGAAACTCATACTGAAAGTAACAACTGTAGCTTCAATCCCAAAGAAAAATTTTTTCATGAGAAGTCCTCAAAGAAATTCACACCCTTAAGATCATTGAACTCAATTTCAAAAGGAATCAAGAGTATGAAAAAATCATTCACACAAAAATCAAAATCATTGGAAAATTTATTGGAATCTAAAAAAAAAGAAGAAAATTTTAATTCAGATTCAAATTCTCAGATTGAAAATGAAGAAAAAGGCTCATTAAAGAAGGATACTTACAAAAGTGAAAAGGCCAAGCACTTTGAAGTAAAATCTTTAATTAACGATATGATCATCAATTCAATTAAGAAGACTAAGGTGAATCACTCCAATTCAAAAAACCATAATAAACTTAAAGAAAAGAATACAGAATATTTAGTAGTACCTAGCATATTCAGTAAACCCAATTCAAGTGATCACATAAAGAAGGTTGTAAGCCCACCCTCAATCTTAGAAGATAGAAGTATCATACATATTTCCAATATCAACCCTCAGATCACTTCAGCCAAGAGTAACTTCCCAGAAGAAGAGGATAGCTCAGAGAATAACATATCATTCAAAGAAGAGGTTGCACATGAAGAAAGAAATGACCAAAATGAAGTAAAAGATATAAGCTTTTGTCTAGAAGAGGAACCTGTAAGAATGGAATTACCTTGTTATACCTCAACAAGAAAAGATATAGAATGCAGTTTCAGTACAGTTCAGAATATAAATGAAGCTAAAATTGATGATTCAATAAATGAAAATTCAATCAATTCACTGTCTCAATTGACAATTAAAAAGGAATTAAATCAGCAAAAAGCCTTACCCCCTGAAGACAAATATTCTGGGGAAGCTCATAATGACTTTGATATTGAAAAAGGAATTAATTCAAGATTCATAAAACTTTCATCTATTAGAAACAATGCCACAAATGAATACTAAAAAATACAATACACCCACCAATTATCTTAGAAAAACATCTTTCTGAATCAGAATATGAGAATGAAGCAGGATTGTTTTGTGAATTGGAAACAAAAGAAGAAGTTGAAGATAAACATAAGTTTATACTTACTGAAGAAGTATTCCCTTGGGAAGGGTATACAAATTGGCAACCTCTTAGAAATGCCAACCTTGAGGATCACAATAAAAATAATTCTAGGGACAACTTTGAATGCGTAAACCAACATGTCAAGTGGCTGGAAGATATTAGTGCCCCAAAGAAGAATGAATCAAATAAACTCAAAGATAAAAGTAGCAAAAAGAAGAATAACACTAAGGAAGAAAAGGAATATTTTTGGATCACCCAGAATAAAAATATATGCCCAAGTTTGCAAGCCCATTTGGCAAGGCAATATAAGACCTCAACACAAAAAGAGAATTGCACAGAAAATAAGGATAGAAATGGAAAAATTATACAGGATTACTTTGATAAGAATGAAGATTTTCAAGATCAATATCTCAATGAAGAAAGAAGAAATGAGCTTACAGCTAAGAAGTCCAAATTCAAGAAAGGTCTTGACAACAAATTTTCATATTATCAATGACTTTTTTATTATAATTAAACATTTTTCTTTATTATTTCATCAATTTTAGTCTTATTTCAGTCTCAAATATCTATAAAGAAATCTAATATATATAAGAAAAATAATAATAATATAAAAAAAAAAGAAAAAAATAACAAAAAATATATAAACAAAATATATCAATAAAAAAAGAGTGTCAAGTGTATCAGTATCATTATTCCATGTTATCTTATGTACTAGTATAAAAAAAATAACTTAAATAAAGAAAAATTAGGGTGGGTGTCTATCTCTTAAATCCATCCTTTATGATTCAAGTTTTTGCGATGAAATTCTGGGGAATTTCCATTTTATTCTATAAATTTATCTTCATCAATATTCAATATCAACCCATTCAAGAATTAAAGCCAAGGTGAAGAATCAAAGAAACAACTCAAGAATGTCTAACTGCAAGATTTAAAGAAGTCAAATAATAGAATACAAAATTGAAGGAATATACAAATATGGCCAAACAAAACACACAGCCTCACAATAAACATAGAAAGAGGGGTGACCAGTTTTGTTTATGGTTATTTTTTATTCAAATTATATTTTTTTATTATTGGTTCATTTTTTTACAAATTACTAGTCTCCCCCTTGCTTGCAAGAGCAGTTTTTGAAATAATCAAGATAATAAAGCAAGATTAAATATCAATAACAATAACATTTCATAAAAAACAAGCATTAAGAAGATCAAAGTCATCCAGAAAAATCAATAAGATATCTCAAGAAATCTTATTAGTTTTAATTTCTTTAAATAATAATTATATCATGATAAAAAAATAAAGAATATATAATCAAAGGTATAACTGGCCAGGTTAAACCCAAATGAAAATATTTCTTTATAAAATTATTTTTTTTATATAAAAATTTATTTTGGGATATTAAAAAAAATCATATTATAAAGACACAAAATTATTATTTTTTTTCTGGGAATTGAGAGAAAACACCTCCTTTTATATTAAAGATGGAGCCAGCTTCTTCCACCCACAGTTTAGCCCTCAAGCATTTTTATATACTGAAAGCTATGCAAAATTCTAAATATACATCTTATCAACCATTTAACTCCATTTAGAATTTAATTCAAAAAAATAAATAAATAAACTAATTGCATAAAATTAAATCTACCTTATATTGATTGATTTACATGATTAAATTAAACTTCAATTTTAATTTCAACACAAAAAATTAATTAATTTAATCTCACATTATTTGGTTAAATTAATTATTAACTTCACTCAACTAGAACAAAAACTAAATTCAAATCAATTGAATTTTAATTTAATTTAAAAATAAAAAATTAAAATAAAAAAAATAAAAATAAAAAATCTTAATTGATTTAATCTCATATTATTTGGTTAAATTAAATCTTAACTTTAATCAACTAAAAATAAAGCTCAATTAAAATAAATTAAACTCGATTGATTAGGACTTAATATTAATTTAAATTTCAAATAAATTAAAAGAAGTTTGATTTTAAACTGTTTAGTAATTATCAAGCTTATCTTTAATCCACAATAGTACTTAAATATTATAAATATTTACTGTAATGACTCAAAACATACTCATGGGTTAAAAGCATGATCTCGAATAGTTCAGACTTATACATCAATTACAAAAAAAAATATAAAATATAAAAAAAATATGTTTAAATAGCATTTTTTTTATTTTAATACCATAGTTCGCGCACAGACATTGGAAATAGATTCATAACACCTTAAATTTTTTTTTTATTTCATTTATTTGCTTTTCATTTACTACTTCTAAAAAAAAAAAAAAAAAAAAAAAAAAGGGGGTGTTAGAATTGGTTAAGAAACAGATGATAAGTAGAAGTCTTACCAAAATCGTTTAGTCCAGGGGTTGGTATGTGTTTACTCCTCAGCGTCATCCTCTTCATTGAAGTTACTATTGAGCATATAAAACCACATTTATAAGTAAATAAATAAAAAAAAGGTGTAAACAATTAGATAAATAAAACTCACTTGGCCAAATTGTTTAAAACCTCTACTAAGGCTCGCAAGGAAGCTCAAAGACCAGATAAGGACCCATAATTGCCCGCATTATCGGGATGGTTCTGAATATAATTGTAAAAGTCGCGGCAGTAGCGACGAAATAGGCGGTCAAATATGTCAAAAAGTTGGCGTAATTCAGAATTAGGATTGGAAGAGGTCGTAGCTGAAATGGATATACTATTGGAAGTAGAATGGCCAGCAATAGTCGCAGCAGATTGTGAGGCAAGATTGCTGACTAAAGCTGGAGGGGAGGGATGACCGTTGGTTGTTGGTAAAGGATTGTTGGATTGAAGCCAGGCAAGACTTGAGCCAGAGAACGGCATAATAGTGGTTTGTGGAGAAATGCTGGGCAAGTTTGAGTTTGGATCGGTATTTTGGATGCAACAGATTGTGTAGCAATAACCACTGTAGAGGACGGCAATGACTTTGTGACCGTTTTTGTCGATATAAACGGAAAGAGCAAATGATGAAATTTTTTTATTATTAGTTTTTTCTTAAAAAAAAAGAAGAATATCATCAAAACTTAACTAAAAACCTATGAAATCATCACACCACTACCTCTATCAAGCCCCAAGGCTACTCACTGCAATCGTGCAGTTTGATCGGTCCTTTGGGGTAAACAAAACAAAATAAAATAAATATAAAAAAAAAACAAGGACAAATATTAGCCATAGTTGATGCAATAAATGGAGATAAAAAAAGAGAGAGTAGTGACTCACTGGGAAGAATCATTAGCTGAACGATGTAACAATAAGGATCGAGGTGGAAAGCAGCAGTAGATCGCGGTGGAGGTGGCCTTGCAAGGAATTTAAGAGGCAAATAAATAAGAGGGCGGAGGTGTAAAAACTCAATGAGAGGCTTAATTGAAATTCAAGAAGAATAGGAATAATATATAATCAATATATATATATATATATATATATATATATATATATAAACACAAAAAAAAAAAAAAAAAAAAAAAAAAAAAAAAAAACAAAAACAAATAATAATAATAATAAAAATAAAATAAAAAAAAAAAAAAAATAATAATAAGGAAGTAAATAAATATAATAAAGTAAAGAGTAGAGAAGAAAAAGAAAACCGGGGCAAGTGGAGATAAGAAGTACAGCTGGTTAGTTTTGAAGTATCCACACCCAGCTACTCCAAAAAAAAAAATAATAATAAAAAAAAAAATATTATATAAATTAAATTAAACTTATTATTATTATTTATATTAAATTCAATTGTTTTTATTTAAATTAAATTAAAATTTATTATTATTATTTATATGAAATTAAATTATTATTATTTAAAAAAAAAAATAATAATAATAATAATAAAAAATAATAAAAAAATATATAAATATATAAAAAATATTATTATCATTGGTATTATATTATAATTTACCATTATTATTCATTTTAAATAAAATATATTATTATTATTTAAAATTAATTAAATTTATAATTATTATTTATACTAAATTCAATTTATTATTATAAAAAATAGGATAAATAAATTAAAATTAGGTTATAATTATTAAATGGAGAGGGGGTGTTAGCCATTAACAACAATAAAAAGGCCACCCACCATTAATAATAACTAATATACAAAAAAAAATAAATAAAAATAAATAAATAAATAGTTAAATAATCCTCCGTATTATTATGGCTTTAATAATTATATGAATTAGTATCATTCTTTTTGGAAAAAATCTATATTATTTTACTTTATTCATTATTACTTTATATTAGTTATATTAATTTATGTTATTTTATTTCATCTTCTTTTATTTTATTTTTGTCTCAATTCATATAAAACTCATATTATATTTTGTGATGATTTGATATTATTTTATATTATTACTCTTAGAAATTTTTCTTTACACCCATCATATTCATACTATAAAAAAAAATTATTATTATAAAAAATTAGAGATGATGGTACAAGTATTAAATGAAGAGGAAATGGCCCCACCATTTGAGGTTAATTTCAGCAAAAACAACAACAAGAAGAAAGAAAAACCCCAATCAGAAAAACAAAATAAAAAGAAGAGAGGTCCTAGATAAGACCTTAAACTGTCCAAATATTTCATTTTTTTATATTTTACCAACAAAATTCCTTCAAGAATAGGTCCTTGATAAGACCTTAAACCTTCTGAATAAATTATTTATTTTTTATCAATTATTACTTCTAATAACTCAAGAAATGGTCCTGAGTATGACCTTAAACTGCATTATTATTCATCAAAATAAAAGAAAAGAAAATAAAAGAAAATAATTTTCTTTCATTATCAAAATCCTCTTTAACAAAGGAATAAATAAATAAAATAAAAGATGAAAATCAACCAATAAAACAAAATCAACTATATGAAGATGAAAATGATCAAAAAATAGCTGTATTTCAAAACAAAGCCAAGAAGACAACACAAAATAAGAAGCTATGGAGATTCAAAATCAATATAAAGAGCTACAAACAGAAAGTATCAAGTGAAGCTATTAGAATAGAGATTTAAATGAATGAAGTTTTGATGAATGAACCCAGAATATTCCTCTTGAAACTGGAATCCTGGGGACAGCATTAAATGGAGAGGGGGATGTGGTATTCCATACCTTAATGGCCCAGTTTCAAGTAAAATTTCATTTATAAGGCTAACAACTGAAGAAACAACAAAGAGAAATCAATAATCAATCAATTATAATAGGGGAATTCAGCAATAAAATGGACTTGAATTCATCAATATGTATAATCCCATAAGCAAATCCTGGAAGAATGGTCCATTTGATTACAAGAATAACAATAAAATAGGGAAAAGAAAAAGATAAGCTAACAAAAAATGTTAAATTTACCAGTAAGAGGGGTAGTGGAACACTCAAGTTACCCTAGCTCTGCTCAACCTTTGGATTACTCAGCAATTTAGTTATTAAACTGAAGCCACTTCAATAAGGAATAAATTAAAACTGTATAAATCAAGAGCCACAAGACAGGAAGAAAAAAAAGAAGAAAATCAATCAATTTATGCAAGGAAAAATACATCAAAACCTTAAATTAAACAGCATATCTGTGGAAACACAAGCACAGCCACCTAATAAGCCAGTAAATATGAATTTAAAACAGAATCAAATTTAAAGGAAGGAAAATCAAAACTCATACAGGACAAATAGAATCCCCACAATGCACAGAATTCTCCACCTAAAGTTCAAATGGTGCAACAAACCAAACATATGGTGCAATATCTTGATCAAATGACACCCTCTCAAAATTACTCACCAGCTAAATTCCTTCAAGGCTGTGCATAATAGTATTAAAGTTTAATTAAAATATAAATAAAGCTTCAGAAATGGTGCAATATACCAAACATATGGTGCAATATCTTGATCAAATGACACCATCTTAAAATTCCTCACCAGCAAAAACATCTCAGATTATAGAATCACACATAAATTGGTGCAACAAACCAAACAAATGGTATCTCACCACTATAAAAAATTATCCCAGCCAAAAGAAGTGAAAAATTCTAAGTCCCTTGTTTTTGAGTGCCTCTATGGAGGGCCCAAAGAATATAAATAGAGGGCCTCTCTCCCTCATTTTTTTTCCTCTTTTCCCCATGAATCCAATTAGTTATATACCAAGAAGGAGAATAACTATTCATCCCTTACTAGTAGGATAATCTAGTTATTTTATTAAAGTATTATAGACTTATAATTTTAATTCATAGTTATTTCTAATTAATAGTAGTTAACAGAAGGTCTACTTAATATTATTAATCCACCCTATGTTTAAATTATTAGTCTTATAATTATAATACTATCAATAATACTCAAAATATTGAGTTTATACCCATACCCTTTACATTGTAAAGGAAAGATAGTCTTATTATATCTTCATATTAAAAAACCAACCTTACAAGTATATATTATTATATATAAAAAAACCCTAACCTTATATTCTATTATGTCTTTTATATATTTAACAAACATCCTCTCTATATTGAACAATATCTTACCAATAAATTATTAAAGGTCTTATTATTATATTATATTAGCAATTACCCTCTCAAACCATTAATTATTATAACATATATAACAATAAATTGAACTTACCCCTTAAAATATATATTATTACTATTATATTAAATCAACCTCTTATACTATTAAGGTTTACCCTTAAAATCATCTTATATTATTATTTGAAAACTATATCTTATATTTTTTTAAGTTATAAGTTACTTACCTGATTATTGGATAGGTCTGATAGAGACTGCTGAAAAGTCTTCTCTAGTTGTAAAGCCACAATCTTAAATATTGATTTGTGAGCTCTGTAGGGAGATTGTTTAGTATATTCAGAGGGGAAGCTAAAACACCATTAGCACCCTTGGTTACAGGATTTTTTCAGCAATTCAAAACTGTTTACCTGTGATTTCCCCCTCAAGGACTGCCTTATCCAATCCCACAATAAAAGGAGTTCCACAACGGCCTTACAGTAAGTTATCACTTCACAAACACTTCTATCAAGATGATAGTGCAATTTCTCAAGTGCCTATACCAAACATAAGCCTTCCATTTGGCGTTCATCATATCTGAATTTTTTGGTTTTATTTGTATTGAGACATAAAAAACTAGCCCTTCTGTAGGTTTGTCATCAATAATTTAGACTTGATTTGGGTGTTACCCTCAATACATCTCCTTATGCATTAATATACGATTTTGAAGGTATATTCCAGTATGGCATGAGGAGCAAGGGTGCTTGTATAAGAGCTTTACTTTTCCTCTTGTAAGATTTAATTATTCCCTGTGTCATATCAAATACTGTATATTGATAAAAGATTATATAGAGTGATTTGGCTATAATTCAAAAGTCTTTCAGGTTTTTCCTGCAACAATTGGAAAAAACAAGGAAATACATCATTTCTTTTTTATTCTGAGGTATTGGCTGAAGTAAAAATGCAGCTACTTTGTTTTCGTCAATTCCCAAGCTCAAATCAGAAAAAATATGTCCTAATTGTTTAAGTTCTTCAAATCCAAAGTGGAATTTCTTGAGTGAAATTTTCATATCCACTCCTGAAACTTTTTTAAAGACTGTGTCAAGTCTTTCAAGGTGCAAAGAGCATGAATCTGAACATATAATTATATCATCAATATGAATAATGAGCCATACTTCAGATGATTGTGTGGGGAAAATGATATTCATCATTATCTAATAATAAGATGGAGAATTCTTAATACCAAAGGTAATTTTAAGATACTCATAAATACCAAAGTGAGTGATAACTCTAAGCAATTTCTGGGCTTTGGGAATTAAAATATTCTGATGAGAGCCTTTCAATGTATCCATGGATGTGATATACCTGGCTTTAGATGATTGGGTTACGGTATCCTGGATTCTAAGAATTGAATACCTATTTGAAACTGTGTAGGTATTCAATCCTATAAAATCTCAAAACCTCCTTGATTTATCATTATTCCCAGAAATAATAACAGGAGCTATCACCTCAACTTCCCCATTATGGCCTACCTTCCTTGGTACACCAAGTTGTATTGACTCTTGGCTATGTTTTTCCAAATCTTCCCTAGCTCTGGGGCTTGCTTGGTCTGCTGTTCTTCTAAGTACTGGAGGGTATGGTCTGTAAATATTTAAGGTATTGTCAACTTCATTCCCTCTTATGGCTCCTAATGGTTAATTATCTGAAGCAAATGCATTCTCACGTGTGTATAACACATCAATAAGCTCATGCTTATTCTTGGGTGATAACTATGGATTTATCTGTGCTTCAACAAGTTGATTGTTCAGCAATTTTTCCTTTTAAGTGTCTTCATTTGGATTTACCACTGATATTTGTTTGGAAATATTGGAAAAAGCAAATTTCTGTCTTTTATTTTCTCCAATTTTGAAATATCTGTCTTTATGGTTATTGATCTCAATACCATAACTATTGAAGTGATCATTTCCAAGAATGATATCATTCTTTGATAATGTGATGGAGCGTTTTTAATAAAAAATGGCATTCTAAGATACTCATAAATACCACATTGAGTGATAGTTCTGGGAACGTTTCTGCCTTTGGGAATCAAAAAAATATGATGAAAGCCTTTCAATGCAAATTTCTGGGCTTTGGGCGTCAGAAAAATTTGATGAAAGCCTTTTAATTAATCCACATGGGCTATGTCCTTGGCTTTGGATAATTAGGTCAAAGTCTCTTGTGTTCTAGGAATCGGATACCCATTTAGAACTGTGTAGGTATTCAATGCTCCAAAATCTCAAACCATACTTTATTTATCATTATGCCAAGTGATAATAACAGGATTTTTCACTTCAATTTCTTCATTATGGCCTACTTTTCTAAGTACACCAAGTTGTATCAACTCTTGGATATGTTTCTCTAAGGATTTTCTGGCTCTGGGGCTTTCTGGGTAAGCTGGTATTTGGAGTACTGGAGGGTATAGTCTGTCAATATTAAGAGTAATATCAACTTCATGTCCTCTGATAGTGCCTAATGGTTCATTCACTGAAACAAATGAATTTTTATATGTTTATAACAGATCAATAAGCTCATGCCTAATCTTGGATGATAATGATGGATTAATCTGTGCTTCAACAAGCTGATCTGTCACAAATTTCTCCTTGTAAGTATATTTATTTGGAGATACTACTTATATTTGTTTGGAAATATTGGATAAAGGAAATTTTTGTCTTTTGTTTTCTCCAGTTGTAAAATATCTGTCTTTATGGTCATTGAAGTCAATACCATAAATATCTAAGTAATTATTCCAAAGAATGATATTTTGATATGTACAATTGTCCATTACCACTATCTATGTCTTCATTCTCACACTTCCTGCAGGGTTTAAAAATACAAGATTAGTTTCCAATACGCCCAAGGGGTATATATTATTTCTGGCCCTACTAAATTTCAAACCTAATATTGGTAATAGATGGTTATTCCATTCAGGGAGTATGACTTGAAGGTATTATTTGCCTACATAACTGCAAAATTCCCCTGTGTGAAAATTTACTTTTGCCTCAACATCATTCAACAGGATTGATGTGATACAGGATGCTCCAGAAGTGTAAAAATTTCACTTAGCAGGTTTAGTCTTACAAATTCTGGAATCCTGAATATTTATCAGGTTTTAGCACTCTTCACTATAGCATGGTAAGCTAGTATGGACTTCAGTGACTTCAAAGAAACCTGTAATATTTTAAATGGGAAAGTCCTCTGCTGGTGTTTCTTCAGAAATTTCAGAATCTTGGTCAGATTCTTCTTTTTCTTCAGCACACTTGACCTCTTCAATGACTTTAACTTCATTTATTTTAGTTTCTTTAGTGCAAGTGTTGGCTAAATGTGGAGTGCTTCCACCTTTGTGAAGCTTCAAGATAGTTCCTCCAGGTCTCTTATCCTCTCTGGAAATCTTTGGGACTTTTTTGGTTCCATACAGTTTCTAGTCCAGCTTTTGCCAATTCTTGTCCTAGTAATGGGATCTTCCATTGCATTGACATAGTCCTCTGTTGAAAATGGCTCTATGCATCTGCATGTGATATCAGGTTCTAGTTCTCCTCCACATTTTCTTAATATTTTCATATTAAGAATTGAGTCAGAAATATGTGGGTTTAAAGCAAAAAATCTGTCATTCTGTTTGAGGAACCAAGTAAGTGGGTTATCTTTTTCTGAGTTAAAAATGACACTTTTGAAAGCATTCTCCATTTTGAATCTCGAAGAATTATTGGCACCATGCTGTGATTATTTCAGATTTCCACCAAAACCAATCATGTTTATCATGATCTGGTCTCATCTTGTAATACCATTTCTTTGCAGTTCTGGTAAACAAGGAGTGTAATTTTCCCACTATCATTTCACTAGGTATATGAAAATCTTCTTGAAAAATATCAATTGTTCTAATGAACATGATTATATGTACCTTCACCAGGGAATGTTTCCCATTCTTCTAATTTGGAAATATCTTTTGCAGAGATTGCATTTTCTCCTAGAAAAGGGGTTTTAATTTCTTTCACATAAATAGTTTCTTCAGTTAAAGGTGTAGAATGTCTGGGCATATATGAATTTGGTTCAGAATTCCTATAAATTTTCTCTAGATGTGCACATATTGCATTCCTTAATGTCTGCCTTTCACTGTCACTTCTTTCCAAATGAGTGGCAAAAAGATTGGTATTATTAAATATTTCTAAAACATCATTTTTCAAAATTGCATGTTGGTAATGAATTTTATTGATGGAAAGATATTCCAATTCATAATTTTGTACTTGAAATTTGCTTTCAATTCTGTCACATGTGTTTGAAATTAAAACAAGTCTGGAATTTGTCACTTTACACCATTCAGTAAGAGTTCTGTCATTATTTTTTAAGTCATTGATATCTGATTTAAATTTCTTTAATTCCGTTTCAATTTTATTAAATTTTACATTCATAATAGATTGATTGTATCTAGCTTCATCAATTATTTTCGTCAAAAACTACCTTTCATCCTTTCCTGCTCCTTGGCTGTGAATTCCATCAGGGTTCTGGCCATATTAAATACACTTTCCACTGCTAAAGGCTCCAATTTGGGGATCCTGTACCCTTGTGGGTAAGCTCTTTGCAAATTTTCTTTTCCTTTTCCCTTTCCTTGATTGTTCTTGGGACCTCTCTGATTCTTATGAGGTCCTTTGGGCTTGTCCTATGATAATTGTGGAGCTGGTTGACACCACTGGGCCTTCTTTCCACAAAGCTGGGGTCATTTCCAATTCTTGCTTCTGGTCTATGGATAACAGCTCTTGGTTCTTCAATCAATTCTTTATCTTTCTGACCTTTTCCTTGAAATACAATAGAATTCATCCTCCTAAGAGCGCAATGGTCTTCTTCTGACCCAGAAAGCTCTTGATTTGTAAGTAGGGGTTCATACCCCCTGCCAAAGGCTTGGCCATATTTCCCACTCCTCTTCCTTGGCTTCCCTGTATGAGTTTTTGTACTGAGACTAATTTATTTCTATGTCTGCCACTTGCAATTGGTTCAGCCCTTGAAACATTACCTTTAATCAGTCCAGACTCAGAGTCAATGTCAAAGGTTTTAGGTACAAACCTTGGGGAATGGGGGAAAACTCTGGAATCCTCCAGAAATTTCTTTCTTGAGGAAGACTTGGAAGATATGGTCCTGGTCTTTCCTCTTCCCTTTCCATGTTAATCTGGTTGAACTGAATAGTTGCTTCCATTTCTGGTGTGCACAATTTTCATGTCAATTCGAGAGAAAATAAAGGACAAAGATGGAAAACACACACCTTTTGGTGGTTGTTTGGATATTTCTGCCTTGAATAAATTGCCTCTTTTAGTAATTTGCACTATAATACTCTCTTCAGATTCTGCTTCTGAAGCTTCTGGACTATTAATATCTCTCTTACTGAGCTTACTACCAGCTGCAATATCCTTGATTAAAGACATTAGAGAAAATTTGATAAAAGAAAAAAATAATTTTTTATACTTTTAGAAGATTTTTCAAGCTTTTTTTCTTTGGTTAAGTTCTGTTATTTTTTAATATTAAAAAAATTGATATTCTTAATCAAAATCAATTCATAGTATCTCAAAGAATAATTTTATAAGTTTTTGGATGTGAAAAGACATGTGTAAAACAATAGAAAAAAACCAACCAAATCCTTCATTGAAAAAAATTTAAAGACATTTTTAACTTTACATGGAAAGAAAAAAATTATTAATTTAGTATATTAATTAGTAGTGAAAGGTTCAAAAAACATGTCAAGGACCCTAAATGTAATATGTCTCTATGAAAATGTTGATAATCTTACTAATCATCAACAGTACTATGACTTTTATTATGAAAACATAATCATAAAGATTATTATAGCCAAAATTGAATAATTATTTCTTTTACTTGCTATACACTGCTCACTGTCTGCATTCTTGCATCACCATATCCTATTGGATATCATGTCACACTAGCCTGGTTTAATTTCAGGGTGACTCTATGATATAGCTGTACAATGACAAATAAAAGCTATAACTCTGAGTTTGACACAAAAATAAAGATGATAATTAAGATAAGAGATGGTTAAAAGGGCTATACTAAATGAACTTAGTGATGGTGAGTGCTGCTAATAACCCTGGGTGCAGTGTTTTCCTGTTGTCTTACAATAACAAACCCTACAATACTTAAGTTTAAAGTATACCTGTTTGAATTCTAAGGGTACCCCTTCTTTTAAGAAGGTATACCACATAAGAATACTAGGAACAGGATGCTTGATTTGCTTCCTGGTGAGGCAAAGCCTCCTTTTATCTTGTTCTGGGGTAGTGGGAGGTGGTTTACCTCTGCACATAACCACAGAGTGAAACGTTTCACTACTATGGGCTGGTTTGTGGTTCTATACACTCAATACAGGCTATTATTGGGTTGAAATGTGGTTTTAGAACCACAAGTAGTCATTTTAACCCTATACAGGGTGAAACTCTTCACCAATGGAGTTTACAGGTGTGTTCTGGTGCTTCTGACG
Source organism: Austropuccinia psidii (assembly GCA_023105745.1). Classification (NCBI taxonomy): domain Eukaryota; kingdom Fungi; phylum Basidiomycota; class Pucciniomycetes; order Pucciniales; family Sphaerophragmiaceae; genus Austropuccinia; species Austropuccinia psidii. The sequence continues at coordinate 8,274,330 of JALGQZ010000018.1, forward strand.
GGTCAGAAACTGTACAGAACCTGTATGGACCTCTTTATTTGACTTAACTATGAGGTATTGAAGTATAAATAAGCTTCTGTGTCTTTTTGACACCTCATAATCATACTTATGGGATAATATCCCACTATAAGGCTGTATTGGCCAAACTGTGGGATTTTGACCTTTAAACAGCCATAACGTTGTCAGTTTTTGAGATGTCAACCTCAAAATTGGTTCAGTGTGTAGCCCAGAATGTGTTCTACACAATGGTACCTCATTTTCTATGGTTATCATTAAAAATGGCAAAGTTATGCCATGTACAGGTTTTTTGTACATATGCGTGGTTTAGACAAAAAGCTGTATTGGGCTTGTTTGCCCCATAACTTCTGCTATAGTTGAGATTTGAGGAAATGGATGACACCATCAGATAACCCTGATTGTGCCCTTTCCAAAAAGACCCCACTTTAGGTATCTCACACTAAAACTGTAGAAGCTAGATGAGAGGTGAGTGTTTTGTTCACCCTTTTTTGGCCTGAATTTGGCCATAACTCAAGTAATACTGGTGCTAGCTCAGTGTGGCTAGTACCATTGGATAGCCCTAGCTTAGATCTTCATTTTGAATACCCATTTGATGGGGTTAAGCCTCTCCTTCTGGATTTTAGATGGGAGGTGAAAATTAGGGTTTATGCTCAGCAATAACTTTGAGCAGGAATAACTTTGTTATTCTTTGTCCTATGGTGATGGGACTTATATTTTCAGAAAGGGGTGAGTTTCCTATTTCATTTGATACCTTTTGAGCTGATTTGGCTCAGCTCCATGTTCTGGTGGTATCTTGGCTATACCATTCGTTTATGGTATTTTGGCTGTCATGCTTGTGCTCTGGTTTTGAGTCACAGGCTGACATTTAATATAAATCAACCTACTGATGTCTATGTATTGCAATTTTTATCTAAAATAAACTGGGAATTTTGTGATAGTATAGGTTTATTAAACATAAACCCCAGACTGGTTTGAGATAAACCATAGCTTGATTTCAGATCAACAATGGGCTGATTCAAATCCACATAATGTGTAATCAATTCCTAATCATGTTTAATAAATTCCTGATCATTCTTACTCAATTTTTCAATGTGTAGAGTTAATTACCCATAATCCTGATATTGAACCAACCTTTAGTTTATTGTAAATCAGCCCAGGGTTTATTTTCAATAAACCTAATGGATACACCATTTTATAGTTTGTTTTAGATAAACATTGCAATACATAAACATGATGAGGTTGATTTGAAATAAAACAGGGTAGTGCGACTTGATATCACATAGGTGATGGTGATGCAATAATGCAGGCAGTGCTAGTGATTATAGCAGTAAGCAGTAATTGTCTACAAGAATCAATTAAAACAAGTATTTAATGATAAAATATTTTGAATATATAATTATCTTTTGCAAGAATAATGGTAAATATAATTCTTGAATAAAGCTATTGCTAGAGAAAAACTTTAAAAATTAATGAAAATCACTCACTAATACTCCAATGAAGCTTGGAAAGATATTGGTATAGAGATTTGATGGGTAAAGTGTCAATTTAAGGGATCAAAATTGATTTATAACCATATTACAACAAATTATAGTTGATTTCCATGATTTAATGTCTTTCTTATTGATTCTGAAATAATTAAACACTTATGAAATAGCTTTAACTAATACTTAATTTTTGGTAATAAAGGTATAATTGGATAATAAGATGATTTTTGAAAAAACAGCAAGAGGAGGCCTCTTTTAAGTCAACAAGAGCTCACAGAGGCATGCCTTGGATCAAAATGAAAAACCAGTGAGTGAGAAAGCAATAATCTTTTTTTGGATTAATGATTGCATCCTCTGTTGTCATTTAAAATTAGCATAATTACTTAATTAAACCTTTTATGTGACTACCAGCCCATTTATCGTTAAAAATAAAAGGAGTAATAGCTGTAAATCTTCTTTTATTCCAAAATAAACATTAATTCCCCAAATTTATCAGTTTTATTTGAAATTCCATTTCAGGTTGTATTTTCTGTGAATTTTTGAAGATTCAATGTTTCACAACAAATCATCAAAAATGGACTGTAAGTAAGATATCTAATCTTCCACATGGAAATATTATTTCTTCTGTTTTACATATCAATCATACCATTTTCCAGTCTTCCTGAATGTTTCACAAAGATTCATCACGAATTTTATTTTTAATGATTTTTTCAATTTTTTACCTTATTTCTATGTAGAATTGCAAATAGCACATTATATCATGTTGTTATGAGGTAAATCAATGGATACTAGTCCAAAAATGGCTTTAATTACTCTTTCAAGGCTTTTCCCATGGAAAATCATTAATAATTGACATTGTTACAGGAGTCTAAGCTTCTCTTTACCTCCTTGTAATGTCAAAATAGAAGCTTATTTGCAATTTTCTTATGATTTAATGAGTTTAACTTGGTAACCAAGTTCCCAAAATGTTTTAGAATGGGAATTAGGCCATTATAAGCCATGGATCCAAGCTTTAGAGCTATCCATGCCTCAATGGCCTCAGAAGTTGGGTACTCTTGCTCTTTTTGATGTCTTTTGTCCCCCTTAGCTATTTTCACATCAAAAATAGTAATTCAGGCTTCAAGACTGATATCCACCATGGGTGTACCAAAACTGTCTGTAATAATACTATAATTTTAAATGCCACAAACATGCCTAACACTAATCATAGTGTATATATAGCTTGGAAATTCTCACATTCCCATTATGTTGGTGTGAAATTGAGAAAAACTGAAATTCCTCACAATTCTTTTATGTGGTATTGAAGTGTTTTCCATATTACTACCTCATAGATTTAATTTAAGCTTATTCACTCTATCAAGATAACCTATGTGAATTTTTGTATAGAATCCAAATCTATCATTAAATCCATGGACTTAATTCCTCACCAAAAAGCTATTCCTCCTTTCTGGAATTAAAAATGATGAATTTTGGATGTATTCCTGACTTATTGGTTATGCATTGTTGAGAATTTATTTGAATCATAATTTTGGCCTATTTGGGTATGTAAAATATAGCTCAAGGCTCACAGTATTTTTCTTTACTTCAGTAAAAGAGCTTGAAATAAAATCAAGGATTCTTTAATTATCTGATTTGATAATACTTATGGATTTATTTATTCTTTTTTCAATTATATCATCAATATTGAATTTAGAATATGTATCTGTTAATTATTTCATAATGACAGATTTTTCACTAATCTTATTTGCAAATTAATTTTCATTATTTGTTGTTTTAACTTCTGTTCTTAATCTATTAAAAAACATTTTTTCATTTATTTTGCTTAAACTTAGATTATTTTTCTCAAGATTGTTACAAATGGTTGAATTTTTTTTTATAAATATGACTTTTTACATTGCTTATAGGTATACACAAGGCTGGAATTCAATTCCAAATCTCAGAAATCATTTCTGATATTTCAATCTGGCTTCCTCCCTTTCCTGCCTTTCCATTATTGTTCTTGCCAGCTGAAACCCATTTTCCATCAAATCTTATGAATTCTTTGGGATTCTGTAGCCCTGGCTGTATGTTTTGGTGTCTGGTGTCTTGCCTTTGCTATTTTTCTTAGCTTTTTGGCTGCTTTTTCACATTGGAATTGCTGCTTCTGGCTATCAGGGCTGGTTTTGGCATTTTCCTGGGTCATGGAGGGTTGACTTTCTGCCATTTTTCTGTTGAAAGACTCATTTTCTTCATTTCTATCAAGGGATACCACCCATTAAGTGAGTTGAGAGTATCTGAATGGCCCAGAAACTTTCTCACAGTCAGTTAAGAGTTCATGCAGTTTCTCCAAAGGTATGCTAGAATTTGATACTCTTTGTGTTCAATTTCATTTTTGTATGCCTTCTGCCTGACTGTTTATATGTCCGCTGTGGCTTCTTTTCATGGTGTCAGCTCTTTTTGAAGGTAAGAAAGTGTTATCAGCTTGAGAATGGCATAATATGTCAGTTTGGGATTTGTTTACTGACCCTTGTTCTTCTATAACTGTTTGGCTTCTGCAATAATAATGTCTACATCCTTTTTTGGAGCTTCTTGAGGGGTTATAGCTTTCTCTTGATCTTGTTGAAGGCATAATTGGAATTAAAAAGCTTAAAAACACTAATTTTACATCAAAAAAACTTACTATTGGCCAAATCTTCTAATTTTTGGAGAGTGTTGCTAATATTTGAATTGATTAATTCAGAATAAATTGGATCATCTTTATTATTCTGTTAAATTATAACAGTGCTATTATGTTTATAGTTAACAGTACTAGCTGTGATAATTCTAGCTACTGTTGATGCTGTTTCAATGTCTTTTTGTGTTGTCACATAGTCAGACAATAAAATTGTGAGCCTTGGAGGTATTTTTATATACCCAAAGGACCAAAAATAACAAATCATGAAATAATTATAAATACATAAATTAATTATAAAACAAATATTAAAATATAGATATAAACTTATATATGAAAATTAAAATTCTTATTATAATTTAAAATTAAAATTATATTGAAATTTAAAATTGTGAAAACACATTCTTACTTGAAAAAATTAAGTAAAAAGAAATTTTTAACAGAAATATCAAAATTGAAATATTTTGAAAAAAAGTTGAATAAAATTCATTATCCCTTTTTATCCAATAAATAAACTTATGAAAATTATTTCACAATTGGTGTGAACCTTAATGTATGTTTTACATACCCAAATAGGCCACAATTATCCTTAAAAATAGGTTTTGAACTATGCATAACTCAAAAGTCATGAATATATTCAAAATTAAGAATCTTTAATTTAAGAAAAGATGAATAACTTTTTTTGAAAATGTAAATCCATAGATTTAAGGCCAGAGTTAGATTCTACACAAATTTCACCTACTGTGGCTTCATAGAATGAATAAGCTTGAATTAACTCTATGAGGTGGTAATATGGAAAATACTTCAGTACCACATCATCAATACCACATGAAATAATTGTGAATTTTTTTGTTTTTCTCAATTTCATGCTAAAATAATGGGAATGTGAGAAATACCATGTTACATATACACTAATAATAGTGTTATGAATGTTCTTGGTAGTTAAAATTATGGCATTTCTACATACAGTTTTGGCATACCAATAGTATGTATCAGTCTTTGAGCCTATATTACTATTTTTGACATGAAAATAGCTGTGAACATTTGACATATGACCACATACCCAAAAAGGTCACAAGAAATATTTAAAATAATTATACATTAAAAATAATTACCTTAAAATTACAAAAATGCCATAGATAGGCATAAAGCTTGGTTGAACTTAAAGGCCAATTAATAAACATGTGAAATAAATTATACCATTGGATTCTCCATGGTAAAATAGACATATACCATTTTTATGGCATATCTGTAAAGTCAATATTTAAGGAGTTATAAGTAATAATACCTTATAAAAAACATAAATCCTTAATTATTTCCAATACCAATGAAAAAAAATGTAAAATTAATGGTACCATTGGATTCTCCATAAATGTTCACATATAAAACAATTAAGAAGCTAATCTCCAAAGTCAATACTTAAGGAGTTAAGCTGAATATATGCACTTTCTTGGTCAATGCATATATTCAAGGATTTAGCTAATATCTTTTGAAATATACATGATATAGTGATTAACCAAAAAAGAAAGTCAACACTTAGCTACTGTAGGAATACAGAAAGCAACTTTATTTCACATGCTATAAACAAGGTTAAAGCCTGTAAGGGATTATTGATTAAAATCAATAGAGCTGTTGACCACTTTGTTGTGAAAGTGGTCCAAACTTAAAAGGATATAGACAGTGGGATTCTATTAGTTCATTTGTGAAGAATGATGTATCTTTTATTACAATATTTAAGGTATAACCCCTTGAAATCATGGTTTGAAATCTAAAATATTAAATTTTGACAGAAAAGATGAGTTACAAGAAAAATCATCAAAAATACAGTTTTGATGATGTATTAAAATTCTCTTGGAAACTTAATGATGACATACCAAGCTATCAGAATCCACTCTCAGAATAGCTGTAGCATGCATAACTTAAAAGTTATTAATGATCAATGTTTAAGTCTAAATTTGATCATTTAAGATCACTTACTGTAATCTCATTTTAAGTTTAACAGTAATATAAGTGATAAAACTGGTGAATGCGATTAGAATATGGTTAAAGCTAATAAAGTCCACGAATTTCAGGCTTCTTCCAAGCCTCTGATGTCATCAAACATAGAGTTATAGTGATAACTCTAAATAATGGCGTAATTATGAGGTAAGATGGTTTGATCATGATGTAATTATCACCAAACCTTAAAATATTGATCAATTCTAGTAGAAAACATCAGTACACGTCTACTAGAAGCCTGTTGGACTCTAGGAGGGAGGTATTTATTATAAATAGAGCTCTTTTTACTCTGTTTTCCCCCCAGATGCTTACAAAACATTAAATCATTAAATAAAAAGGTTATTTCTTCATTCTTTATATATAAAACTTTCATATTATTAAAGACCAAAGATAATCTTATAATAATCTTCATCTCTGATGTGATTATTGCAATTATTTAATTGTTTTGTTTAAATTTCTCTGAAAACCCCCAATTCCACGTAAAATCAAGAAAAATTGTAATTTCTCTTAAATTCTATTGTAACTACAATTTAAATAAGTTGTATTTACATTTCTAGGTGTAAAATTATTCAAAATCATTATATTAAGCATTAAAGGTATGTTATTTCTCTTCTTATAATAATTTTTCTCTTTTATTACTTTAATAATTCTATAATTGATATAAATAGTATTTATATTAATTTATAGCTTTGATATTGGTAATATTATTGTTATTAATTGTTTTTTATTAATAAAAAACAATATTTTACGCCTTTATTATTTGTTGGTAACAGTAATACAGTGCGTTTAAATATATTAATTATCTTATATTAATATATTCTTTTTATAATATAAATTATATTATTGTATTTATTTAATAATATAATTGATTTAAGCCATAATTATAACAATTCTTTATTATTATAATTAATTTTATCTTAATTATTTCATTTATAAGGACATTCATAGTACAATAAGTAAAATATTAGTAATTTTTACTTAATGTTTCATAATCAAACCTTAAATTTGGGGGCCTGGACGTGATATTTACTCTAAAAGACCTTTAAAAAGATTCTAATTGGGTTTATCCATTAATAAATGACAATTATGATCATAAAATTATATAATAATCTTATATTTATTAATTTTAAATACTATTGAGGCATTTGGAAAGCAATTGTAATGTCTTACACATGGTTTTTCACATCCTTAGACTTGCAAGAACTTTCTTTGAGTGACTCTAGTAATTAAAAACAATATTTTATAGATTAAAAATAATTTTATATTATAAATTAATTTTATAAAAGAATTGTATTCATTTTTTATTTTATTCTTTAAAAATAAAAACATAAAAATATTAAAAAATATTAAAAACCAATAAAAAAAGTTATTTTTTATTCATTTTAATTTCATTTCTTTATTCATTTTCATTTTTTAAGATATAAAAGCCATTTTTATGTGGGAAATTGCCATATCTTACCAAAAATAACACTTTTTATATTAAAAACTCATATCTATCTGTCTTTTTTAGTGTTTGAAGACAATCCAACAGAGGACAACCAAACCACTGTTGAAAGATTGGTGGAAGAAACCTTTCAAAGATCGCCAACACCAATAATCACTAAGAAAAAGAAAGCTAAGAGATTAGACTTTCCAGGACCCACTATTCAGGACTCTGAAGGTGAGTACCTGATTTATAAATTGCCATAAGAAGAATTCCTGTTCTTAAATCCTCTTATTTTTTATTTTTCTTGAAATATGACTACCAGAAGAGGCTCCCAATACTCCATCCAATCAGATGGAGCTGGACTCAGAGGTAGAATTGATTCCTCAAAAGGTAAAATTAAGGGCAATATCCCCAGTGGAACAGAATCCACACAAGGAAGTGCCTTATTCCAAAGGCAAGTCCCAGAAATGCCCATGATATCTGAACCAGGGCTATAACTAAGTATGAGTGACTCAAACTGGTACAAACCACATTCAGAGGGCTCAAATAGACATTTACATGAGCCAGTACAAACAGTACTACACAATTTAAAAAGACAAGGACTGGGACATGTTGCCCCAAATACACCAAGGAGTGATGAACTCCTGGCACATCCTGAAAAAGTTCCTCAAAGACAAGGAAATAGTGAGATACTTCAATGGATGGAATCCACTATCATCCAAACCTCAAATCCAAAAGATCAAGGAGTACCATGCCAAAAATAAGGGGGCAACCAAGGAAGAAGCCCCAGTAGCTTCTACAAGCAAGCCCCAAGCCAACCCACTTCCCCAAGAAGGGAAGAAGAACAAGAATAAGAATTGGAGAAAACCATATTCCCCAAGCTACAGGATTCCCTGGACAATGTATTCAACATGGCCAGAGACTTGATGGAATTCAAGGACAAGGAAGAACAAAGAATGAGACATACTCATTTCCCAAAGAAATAACCTTGTCCAAAGATGTTGTAAATACTTTAACAGAAATTAAAAATGGTATATTACCTCTAAAAGAAATGAAAAACAGTTTATTATCATTACAATAAATAAACAACAACTTATCTTCTTTAACAAAAATTGCTGTACAAAATAAAAAAGGAATTCACAATATTAAGTTTATTGTTTAAAATAACAAACCAAAGATTTTGATTGATAACACTCAAAAATTCATACAAGGACAACAAGAATTGTATAAATACATAAAAGATATAAAAGATAAAACTTTGACAATCAATTATGATGTGAGTATTGACAATCTTACAGAAAAATTAAACAAACTAAGTATTTCTGTAGAAACATTTGAAGAAAAGACTTCATCACACCAAAAATAACTTTTGGACCATGTGGAAAAGAGTGATGAAGCAAGAATGCATCTGAAAGATGACATTCAAAGTGAAATAAGGCTTATCACTGAAAAAATGGATAAAATTAATGAGGCTAACTCAAATATGCCAAAGTTATCAACCCCATTTTCTTACATAAGAAGACCTGTTAAACCAAAAGAGGAACTAACAAATCCATTCATAATAGACTTAAGTCACCAAGACAATAACCAAGTCTTAATGAAGGAAGCACCTCAACTGAAAGAATGGCCAACATTCACAGGAGAAGGTGAATATGACCACATGTCATTTATCAAGAACATTGACATGCTACAAGATGATTATTCCATACCAGATGAATTAATTACTGCAAGATTACATTGATTGTTTCAAAAATCTGCAAAAATATGGTATTATGGCATAAGACAAACAAATGGCAAAAATACCTGGTCTTGGTGGAAACAAGAAATAATCACCAAGTGGGCTAATGATGCCTGGAAGTACAAGATAGAGAATGCATTTGAAAATTCTTTCTTTGACCCAGACAAAGACAAACCTTTAACTTGGTTCTTAAAACAGGTTGAAAGACTCAATGCATTGTACCCAGAAATGTCACAAAAGGTGGTGCACATGAAAATACTTAATAAATGTGGAGGAGAGCTAGAACATGCCCTAAGAAGCAGGTGTATAGAACCATGCTCCACAGAAGAGTATATCAATGCACTAGAGGACATAGTGACAAGAACAAAAATTGGCAGAACTTGGAGGAAATTGGAAATTAAAAGTCCAAATAAGTCATTTATCAAAAAAGATAAATCAACAGAAACTTTCAAGACCAATACATCCAACAATAATGAGCAAAGAAAATGCCATAAATGTGGAGGTATTGGACACTTAGCCAATAACTGCCTCAAAAAGGCAAAGATTAATGAAATTGTGGAAACAGAAACCACAATGACAAAGAGGAGGAATCTGACTCTGAAAAAGAAACAGAAGAGTCAGAAAGTTCTAAAAGTGATGAAATTAATATAATTAATGCACAAATTGATAATATTGATATAATTTATAAAGTACTAGATGTTAACTCAAACTTACCACAAGCTGGAATATCTGACACAAACCTGACATATATACAAGATGCCAAAATGAATAGAACCAAACCTGCAAAAGGAATGGGATATACAGCTGGAAAATCAAGTATAAGTATTGTTATGGTTGATAACCAAGAAGGAAAAGTGAACTTGGATACAGGAGCATATTGTACCTGTGTTGGTAAAGGTTATTCAAAAACCATTGTCCCAGATTGGCAAGAAAAACTTATACCAATACAAGGTGTCAAATTTAGTAGTGCAAGTGAGAGCATGAAGCCCCTTGGAATAATTGATGTAACACTAATTTTTCCTCACCCCTCACAATGTGTCAGAATTAAAGTAGAGTTTGTATTAATGGACAGCTGTACTAGTAATCACTTCATACTTGTAAATGACTACTTGTCAATTTAGGGTATAGATATCTCTAACCAAAAAGATAGATATTTTACCATAGGAGACAACAAAAGACAAAAGTTTGGCTTCTTAAATTACAAAACCCAAATCACAGTTATTAAGAATGAAGAGAAAAGTCCAGAAAAGGAACTTTTTATATCTGAACAACTTAAAGAGGCAGAATTCAATCAAGAATTAACCGAAAAAATGAAAGAAAAATTGATTGACCTCTTATTTAAGTACAAGAATGCCTTTGCAACTCACAAAGAGCCACTGGGTGCCATAATTGGGCATGAGGTGGATATAATTCTCAATTTGGAAAATCCTTACCCACCTTTACTAAGGATACCTGCTTACCCAGCTATTCCATGGGCTAGAGAAGCCTTGGAGGTACACATTAAAGAATTAATGGACCTTGGAGTATTCAGAAAAGTAGGACATAATGAACAGGTTGAGGTCACTACACCTGTCATTATAACTTGGCATAATGCAAAATCAAGAATGGTAGGATATTTCAGAGCCCTGAACACCTATACCATTCCAGACAGATATCCAATACCCAGAATCCATGAGACACTGACACAATTGTCACAACCTAAGTTCATTACAGCCATGGATGCTTTAAAGTGTTTTCATCAAAATGTCTTAACAGACAATGCCAAGAAAACACCAAGGATAATAGTCCACTGTGGGATCTTGGAACACTTAAGAATTCCATTTGGCATAAAGAATGCACCTTCCCACTATCAAAGGATTATTAATACCATATTCCCTGAAGAATTATCAGAAGGATGGTTAATTATCTATATTGATGATATCCTAGTTTGCTCAGAAACTTGGGAAAATCACATTACAAGACTAGAAAGGGTACAAAAAAAATAGTGCAAGTGAATATGAAAATTCCCTTGAAAAAGTGTCATTTTGCATATAGTGAACTAAAAGCACTGGGACATGTGGTATCTGGACTTAGTCTAGGAATAGACAAGAATAAATTAGCAGCAGTACTACTTAAGCCAATGCCTCAAACCAAAAAAGAAATGCAATCATTTCTAAGATTTGCTGGTTACTATAGACAGCATATAAAGGAGTTTGCAAAAATTGCCAAATCCTTGTATAAACTATGTGATCAACAAACAGTCTATGAAATGACAGAAGAAAGAGTCAAGGCACATGAATAATTGAAACGTTCCTTAAAAAACTCCCCATTTCTTCCAATTCCAGATTGGAAACTACCCTTTAAACTTTACCTTGATGCTTGTGGAGAAGGACTAGGTCCTGCACCACACCAGGCACAAATTATCAATGATAAACCAGTGGAAGGACCAATTTGTTTTATTTAAAGACAGATAAAGCCAGCAGAAGCAATATATGGACAAATCCAAATGGAATGCCTCTGATTAGTGTGGGCTTTAGAAAAATTACATTATTACGTGGATGGAAAAGTATTTGATGTTATTACAGACTGCAATGCTGTAAAATCTCTATTAAATATGAAAACTCCAAATATACATATGCTGAGATGGCAAATTGCTATCCAAAAATTTAGAGGAGATATGACTATTGTTCAGAAAATGGTAATATTCATAAATTTGCAGATGGTCTTAGCAGAGGGTGTCAGCCTGTGACTCAAAACCAGAGCACAAGCATGACAGCCAATATACCATAAATCAATGGTATAGCCAAGATACCACCAAAACATGGAGCTGAGCCAAATCAGCTCAAAAGGTATCAAAAGAATGAGGAAACTCACCCCTTTCTGAAAATATAAGTCCCATCACCATAGGACAAGAAATAACAAAGTTATTCCTGCTCAAAGTTATTGCTGAGCATAAACCTTAATTTTCACCTCTCATCTAAAATCTAGAAGGAGAGGCTTAACCCCATCAAATGGGTACTCAAAATGAAGCTCTAAGCCAGGGCTATCCAATGGTACCAGCCAAACGGAGCTAGCACCAGTATTACTTGAGTTATGGTCAAATTCAGGCCAAATAAGGGTGAACAAAACATTCACCTCTCATCTAACTTCTACAGTTTTAGTGTGGGATACTTGAAGTGGGGTCTCTTTGGAAAGAACACAATCAGTGCTATCTGATGGTGCCATTCACTTCTTCATATCTCAACTATAACAGAAGTTATGAGGCAAACAAGCTCAATACAGCTTTTTGCCCAAACCATGCCTATGTACAAAAAACCTTGTACATGGGATAACTTTGTCATATTTAATGATAACCATACCAAATTGGGTATCATTGTGTAGAGCTCATACAGGGCTATCTAATGAACCAACGTTGAGCATGATATCTCAACAACTGACAGAGTTATGGCTGTTTGAAGGTTATAATCCCACAATATGGCCAATACAGCTGTATTATGACAGGATACAGTTGTACTCTGATTATGAGGTGTCAAACAGACGCTGAAGCTTATTTATACTTCAATACCTCATAACTAAGTCAAATACAGAGTTCCATACAGGTTCTGTACAGTTTCTGACGCGTCAGGAGCACCAGAATACACCTGTAAAGTCCATTGGTGAAACTTTTCACCCTGTATAGGGTAAACCTGACTACTTGTGGTTCTAAAACCACATTTCAACCCTATACTAGCCTGTATTGAGTGTATAGAACCACAAACCAGCCCACAGTAGTGAAAATTTTCACTCTGTGGTCGTGTGCAGAGGTAAACCACCTCCCACTACCCCAGAACAAGATAAAAGGAGGCTTTGCCTCACCAGGAAGCAAATCCAGCATCCTGTTCTTGATATTCTTACGTGGTATAACTTCTTAAAGGAAGTGATACTCTTAGAATTTAACAGGTATACTCTAAAGTAAGTATTGTAGGGTTTGCTATTGTAAACCAACAGGCAAACACTGCACCCAGGGCTATCAGCAGTACTCACCATCACTAAATTATTTTAGTATAGCCCTTTTCACTCATATTCTCACTCTAAATATAATCATTATTTTCGTGTCACACTCATAGTGATAGCTTTCATTATCTTTCTGAAGCTATATCATAGAGTCACCCTGACAGAGGGGCTCTAGCAAATACCCCTGACAATCCAGCATGGGTACCACAGGAAGAGCACCATATAGAAGGAATATGTGTTACAGGCATTGGCACAGAATTCTTTAACCAAGTTAAAGAAAGCTATAAGATAGACAAGAATTGCCATATCTTAAGCCAACTTCTAATGAGAGACTGCAAAGATCTATAACTTTCATCAAAATTAGATGAAACATGGAAAAAGGCATATTATGAAGGAAGATTCCACCTCCTTGATGGAATCCTTTACCATAGAACAAAACACACATGTGTTTTGGCCTTAACAGATAGAACCCTGATAAACACTATTTTACATGAGTGTCATTATAGTGTTGCAGCTGGACATCTTTCAGAAGACAGAACACTAGAAAGGGTGAAAACCTGCTCTTGGTGGCCAAATTGGAAGAAAGATGTTACAGAATACTGCCAAGCCTGTTACAGATGTCAAATAGCCAACAGAGCCATAGGAAAAAAAATTGGAATGATGATCCAAATCCAAGAACCAAAATCCCCTTGCGAAATAGTTCATATGGATTGAGTAGCAGCATTACCTCCAGGAGGAGACAGAAGCTATAATGCATGCCTAGTATTAGTTGACAGGTATAGCAAAACTCCCATGTTCCTACTATGTCAAAAGATGACACAGCTAGTGACACAGCCATATGGATATGGAATAAAGTCATTAGCGATACAGGTGTATTCCAGAATATTATAAGTGACAGAGACTCAAAATTCACTTCAGCATTATGGACAAATCTCCATAACTTGTTTGGGACAAAGCTATCATTCTCAACAGCTTACCATCCTCAAACTGATGGTTTAGCAGAAAGAATGATAAAAACCTTGGAGGACATGATCAGAAGATTCTGTGCTTATGGACTAGAATTCAAAGATTCTGATGGCTTTACCCATGATTGGTGTAAACTAATACCAGCCCTTGAACTGGCATAGAAAACATCAATCCATTCTTCTACTTGCAAAACACCAGCAATGCTAGAAAAAGGTTGGAATCCAAGACTTCCTTATGATATCCTCAAAAAGGACTTAGTGGGTATACATCCAACAGAAAGCAGTTTTAAGATAATGCTTGACAAAGCAAGACACCATGCAAACAGATGTATGCAAGATTCTTTCAAATATGCAAAAGAAAGATGGTATAAAAGTCATAAGCCACCTAACTTCAAAATAGGAGACTTGGTCCTAGTATCAACCCTTAATTTCAATAACATAAAAGGTCCAAAGAAATTGAAAGATTCCTTTGCAGGACCATTTATGATGAAAGAACTTCATGGACCTAATGTTGTGCAGTTGGAACTCACAGGTGAATTAATGAACAAACACCCAACTTTCCCTGTAAGTCTGATAAAATCTTACAGCTCAAGTGATAAGGAATTATTTTCACTAAGAAATAAACCCCCACTTGAAATTCCCCCCTTGGAAGAAGGAGAAGAAAAGAAAACTGTAAAAGTCCTTAAAGAAAGAAGGACAAGAAACAAAAAAGAAAGAGAATACCTTGTAAGGTATAGAAATTCAACTCAAGAAGATGAATGGCTACTTGAGAAAGATATAACAAATGCTTATGAACTACTAAGAAGGTTCAGACATGAAAGAAAACCTAAAGAATAGAAAAATCAAGCACTATTGAGCTTCAAGACTAACAAAGTCTATTGAAGAGGTAGGACAGTGGATGATACCCTAATTACACATATCAGATTGTGGTACAATCTTTTTTGGTGGTAGGGAATGTGAACCTTTGAGATATGACCACATACCCAAAAAGGTCACAAGAAATATTTAAAATAATTATACAATAAAAATAATTACCTTAAAGCTACAAAAATGCCATAAATAGGCATAAAACTTGGTTTAACTTAAGACCCAATGTATAAACATGTGAAAAAGACTATACCATTGGATTCCCCATGGTAAAATACACATATACCATTTTTATGGCATATCTGTAACGTCAATATTTAATGAGTTATAAGTAATAATACCTTATAAAAAACATAAATCCTTACTTATTTCAAATGCCAATGAAGAAAAATTTGAAATAAATGGTACCATTGGAATTTCCATAAAGTTCCATACATAAAACAATTAAGAAGCTAATCTCCAAAGCTAATACTTAAGGAGTTAAGCTGAATATATGCACTTTTTTGGTCAACGCATATATTCAAGGATTTTAGCTAATATCTTTTGAAATATAAATGATAGAGTGATGAACCAGAAATCAAGTCACCACGCAATTACTGTAGGAATACAGAAATAAACTTTATTTAACATGTTATAAACAAGGTTAAAACCTGTAAGGGATTATTGATTAAAATTAATGGAGCTGTTGACCACTTTGTTGTGAAAGTGGTCCAAACTTAAAAAAAAATTGAAAATTGGATTCTGCTAGTTCATTCGTGAAGAATGATGTATTCTTTATTACAATATTCAAGGTATAAACCCTGGAAATCATGGTTTGAAATTTAAAATATTAAATTTTGACAGAAAAGATGAGTTACAAGAAAAATCATCAAAAGTACAGTTTTGATGATGTAATGAAATGCTCTTGGAATTTTAATTAGGACATACCAAGCTATCAGAATCCACTCTCAGAATAGCTGTAGCATGTATAACTCAAAAGGTATTAATGATCAAAGTTTAAGCTTAAATTTGATCATTTAAGATCACTTACTGTAATCTCATTTTAAGTTTAACAGTCATATAAGTGATACAACTGGTGAATACTATTATGATATGATTAATACTAATAAAATCCAAGAAGCTTAGGCTTCTTCCAAGCGTATTATGTCATCAAACTCAGAGTTATAGTGATAACTCTAAATAATCGCGTAATTATGAGGTAAGATGGTTTGATCATGATGTAATCATCACCAAACCTTAAAATATTGATCAATTCTAGTAGAAAGCATAAGTGCACGTCGACTTGAAGCCTGTTGGACTCTAGGAGGGAGGTATTTACTATAAATAGAGCTCTTTTTACTCTGCTTACCCCCCAGACGCTTACAAAACATTAAATCATTAAATAAAAAGGTAATTTCTTTATTCTTTATATATAAAACTTTCATATTATTAAAGACCAAAGATAATCTTATAATAATCTTTATCTCTGATGTGATTAGTGCAAGTATTTAATTGTTCTGTTTAAATTTCTCTTAAAAACCTCAATTCCACGTAAAATCAAGAAAAATTGTAATTTCTCTTAAATTTTATTGTAACTACAATTTAAATAAGTCGTATGTACATTTCTAGGAATAAAATTATTCAAAATTATTATATTAAGCATTGAAAGTAGGTTGTTTCTCTTATTCTAATAGTTTTTCTCTATTATTACTTTAATAATTCTAGAATTAATATAAATAGTATTTATATTAATTTATAACTTTAATATTAGTAATATTATTGCTATTAATTGTTTTTTATTAATAAAAAACAATTTTTTACTTCTTTATTATTTGTTGGTAAGATTAATAAAGTGCTTTTATATATATTAATTATCTTATATTGATATATTTATTTTATTATATTATTTTTTTAATATAAATTATATTATTATATTTATTTAATAATATAATTATTTTGTGCTATAATTATAATAATTCTTTATTATGATTTTTTTTATCTTAATCATTTCATTTATAAGGACATTCATAGTACAATAAGTAAAATATTAGTAATTTTTACTTATTGTTTCATAGTCAAACCTTACAATAGCTAAGGGGAACAAAAGACATCAAAGAGAGACAGGGTGCCCAGCTTCTGATGCCTCTGAGGCGTGGATAGCTCTAAAGCCTGGATTTGTGGCTGAACATGGCCCAATTAGTATTGTAAAACCTTCTTGGAACCTGGTTGCCAAGTTAAAATCTCATTAAATCATAAGAAAATTGCAAATAAGCTGCTATTTCGACATGACAAGGAGGTAAAGAGCAGCTTAGACTCTTGTAACAATGTCAATTCTTAATTGTTTTAAATGGATAAGCGTTAAAAGGATAATTGAAACCCTTTTGGGATTATTATCCATTTATTTATCTCATAGCAACCAGCTATATTGTGCCATTTTTAATTCTACATAGAAATGAGGTAAAAATGTCAAAAATTCATTACAAATACAATTCTTCATTAATACTTCTGAAGCTTTCAGGGAAAATGGAGAATAGTATGACTCATAACAAAACCAAAAATAATTATGGTTTCATAAGTAAAATTAAAAGCCTTACTTACAGTACATTTTTGATAATTCCATGTGAAACACTGAATCTTCAAAAATTGACAGAAAATACAACCAGAGATGGAATTTCCAATAACATCAATAACTTTCAGAAATTAATTTTCATTTTTAAATAAAGAAGATTTACAGTTGTTACTCCTTTTATTCTTAAGCATAAATGGGTTGGTAGTGATGTAAAATCTTTAATTAGGTAATTATGACAAATCTTATGTGAAAACAGATGATGCAATCATTAATACAAAAGGTACCATTGCTTTTTTACCCACTTCGTTTTCATTTTGCTCCATGGTACACTTCTGTCAGCTGTTTTTGAATTTAAAGAGGCCTCCTCTTGCTGTTTTTTGCAAATCATCCTATTATCCAATTATACGTTTATTACCAACAATTATTATTTAAAGCTATTTATTAAATGTTTTATTCCTTCAGAATACATCAGAAAGACATGAAATAATAGAAACAAACTGTAATTTTCCTTAATACTGCTATAAATCAATTTTGATCCCTTAAATCCACAATTTACCCATCAAATCTCTCTACCAAACTCTTTCCAAGGTTAATTGGAATATTAGTGAGTGATTTTTTATTGATTCTTAAAATTCTTTCTCTAGTGATAGTTTTCTTCACTAATTATATGTATTGTTATTCTTGAAAAAGATAATTATATATTAAAATAACTTCATTATATTAATAAAGAAGCTTAATTATTAAATAATTCTTGTAATTGATTCTTGTAGAAAACTAATGCTCACTGTTATAATCACTAGTAGTGTTTGACAAGTAAAAGAAATGAATAAAGAATTGATTATTTAATTTTGGTTATAATAATTACTTACTATTATATTTCATACAAACAGTCATATTACTGTTGCTTAATAGTAATATTATCAACATTTTCATATACACATGTTGCATTTGGCAGCCTGGCTGTGACTTTTGAAGCTTGGTCCCAGAATTGATATATTTTTAAGCTCCATAATATATCAATTTAAATTTGTTTTCTTGCAATTGAAAGTTAAAATTATTCTAATTTTTCAAATTGTCTTTAAAATATATTTCATTGAGGAATTTTATTTAATTTTATACTGTTTTGCACATGGCTTTTTGACATCCAAAAACTCATAAAATTATTCTTTGAAATACTCTGAATTAATTTCAATTAATAATCTCAAATTTTAATTTTTTTCTTTAAAGAGTATAATCCTTCAATATCAAAAAATCATAAAACTTATGCAAAAGATCTTAAGAAATATTTTAAAAGTATAACAAATAAGTTTTTCTTTTATCAATTTTTCTCTAGTGTCCTTAATCAAGTATATTATAGCTGGCAATAAGCTCCATAAGAGATATATTACTAGTCCAGAATCTGAAGAGGGTATTGAAGTGCAAATTGCTAAAAGAGGCACTTTATTCAAGGCAGAAATATCCAAATAGCCACCAAAAGGTGTGTTTTTTCTGTCTTTATTATTTATTTTGTCTTAAATTGACGTGAAAATGGTGCATACCAGAAATGAAAGCAACTATTCAGTCCAACCAGATGGATGTGAATAGGGAAGAGAAAATACCAGGACCATATCTGCCAAGTCTTCCTCAAGAAAGACATGTCTGGAGGATGCCAGAGTAGCCCCCATTCCCCAGGGTCTGTACCTACAAACTTTGAAATTCACCCTGAGTCTGAGCTTATTAAATGTAATGTTTTAAGGGCTGAAGCATTCACAAGTGGAAGCCATAGAAATATATTATTCCCAGTACACAAGCTGGTACAGAGCATCCAAGGAAGAGGAATGGGAAATATGTCCAAACCTTTGGCAGGTGGCTATGAACTCCTACTTACACATCAAGAGCTTTCTGGGTCAGGAGAAGACAATGGAAATCTTAGCAGGATGCAGTCCATTGTCTTGCAGATACAATGTTAAAAAGATATACAATTGATTGAAGAACCAAAGTTCTTTATCCATATCCCAAAAGAAAGAATCGGAAATGACCCTAGCTTTGGGGAAAGAAGGCCAAGTGGTGTCAGCCAGCGCCAAAAGTGTCCAAGGACAAGCCCAAAGGACCTCAGAAGAAACAGAGAGGTCCCAAGAACAATCAAGGTAAGGGCAAAGCCAAAGCCAATTGGCGCAGACCTTACCCACAAGGGTACAGGCTCCCCAAATTGGAGCCTTCAGAAGTGGAAAGTGTATTCAATATGGCCAGACCTCTTATGGAATTCGCAGCCAAAGAGCAGGAAAGGATGAAAAGGAACTTTCCATGCAAATAATAGATGGGATAAAATTTATCAAATCTAGTATTAATGTACAACTTGGTAGATTTGATCCAAAATTTAATAAATTAATATGAAATAGTAATTAATTAAAAAAAGGATGACAGAACCTTTTCTGAATGGGATAAATTCACAAATGCCAAACTTGAGTCAATTTCAAATAAATGTGAAAGAATTGAAGGTTAATGTCAATATCAACATAATGAATTGGAAGATCTTTTTATTAATAAGATTAATTACCAACTTGCAATTATGAGAACTCATGTTGGAGAAATAGTTAATAATACCAATCTTTCTTCTATATATTTGGCAAGAAGTGACAGTGAAAGGCATAAATTGAAGAATGAAATAATTGCACATATAGAGCAAACCTATAGGAATTATGAACCAAATTCACATATTCCCAGACATTCTACACCTTTAACTGAAGAAAGAGTTCCTATGAAGGAAAGTTTAACCCCTTTTCTAGGAGAAAATGCAATCTGTGCAAAAGATATTCCCATATTGGAAAAATGGCCAACAATCTCTGGTGAAGGAGAATATCACCATATTGATCTCATCAGAACGGTTTATATGGTACAGGAGGATTTTCATATACTTAGTGAAATAATAGTGGGAAAATTACATTCCTTGTTTACCGGAAGTGCAAAGAAATGGTATTACAAGATCAGACAAGACCATGGTAAACATCATTTGCTTTGGTGGAAATCTGAGATAATCACCAAATGGGCCAATAATTCCTGGAGATTTAATATGGAAAATGCTTTTGGAAGTCCCATTTTTAACTCAGGAAAGCACAAACCACTTAATTAATTCCTCAAACAAAAGGACAAATAATGTTATTTACACCCATATATGTCTGACTCAATGATTAATATTAAAATATTGAGAAATTTTGGAGGAGAACTAGAATGTGATATCAAGTGCAGATTTGTAGAGACCTGCTCAACCAAAGACTAAATTAATTCAATGGAAGATATCATTACTAGGACAATAATTGGTAAAACCTGGTTTAGAAACCCCATGGAGTCCAAAATGGTTCCAAAGAATACCAGAGAGGATAAAACTCCGGAAAGAACTGTCTTAAAGTATCACAAATGTAGAATCATTTCAAATTTACCCAAGACTTGCACCAAAAAGACTAAAATAAATGAAGCTCAAGTCATTTAAGGGGTTCAGGATACTGAAGAAAAAGATGAATCTGACCAAGATTCTGCCATTTCTGAAGACACACCAGTAGAGAGCTATCACATTTAAAATATCATAGCTTTCTTTGAAGTCACTAAAGTCCATACTCACTTGCCACAATATAGTGAAGATTACTATAAGCTTATCAATATCCAAGCTGCCAGGATGTGTAAAACTAAACCTGCTAAAGGCAAAGGATACACTTTTGGGGCATCTTGTACCACAGCAATACTGATGAATGATGTTTAATCCAAAATGAATTTGTATGCAGGAGAATTTTTTTACTTGTGTAGGTAAAGACTACCTTAAATCCATACTCCCTGGATGAAAGAACCATCTATTACCAATAGAAGTTGTGCACTTTGATAGTGCCAGTCAGAATATGTACCCTTTGGGCATATTAGACACTAATATTCCATTTCCACACCCTGCAGGAAGTGTGAGAATGAAGATAGAGATAGTAGTAATGAAAAATTGTACATTTCAACATATCATTCTTGGAAATGATTACCCTAATATTTATTGTGTTGACATCAATAGCCATAAAGACAGATATTTCACAATTGGAAAAAATAATAGACAGAAATTTGCTTTTTCCAATATTTCCAAACAAATATTAGTAGTAACTCCAAATAAAGATACTTACAAGGAAGAATTGGTGACCAATCAACTTTTTGAAGCACAGATTAATCCATAATTATCACCCAAGAATAAGCATGAGCTTATGGATGTGTTATACACATGTGAGAATTCATTTTCTTCAGACAATTAACCATTAGGCACCATTAGAGGGCATGAAGTTGATATTACTCTCAATATTTACAGACCATACCCTCTAGTACATAGAGGAACAGCGGACCCAGCAAGCCCCAGAGTTAGGGAAGCGTTGGAAGAACATATCCTAGAATTAATCCAGCTTTGTGTACCAAGGAAGGTAGGCCATAATGAGAAAGTTGAGGTGATAACTCCTGTTATTATTGCTTGGCATAATCACGAATCAAGGATGGTTTGAGATTTTAGAGGATTGAATACCAACACAGTTCCAAATAGGTATTTAATTCTTATAATCCAGGAAACCGTAACCCAATCATCTAAAGCCAAGTATATCACATCCATGGATACATTGAAAGGCTCTCGTCAGAATATTTTGACACCCAAAGCCCAGAGATTGCTTAGAGTTATCACTCACTGTGGTATTTATTAGTATCTTCAAATTCCCTTTGGTATTAGAAATGCTCCATCTTATTATTAAATGATGACAAATATCATCTGAATTATGGCTCATTATTTATATTTATTATATCATTATATGTTCAGATTCATGCTCTTTTCACCTTGAGAAACTTGAAACAATACTTAAAAACGTTGCAGGAGTGGGTATGAAAATTTCACCCAATGAATTCCACTTTGGATTTGAAGAACTTAAACCATTAGGACGTATTGTTTCTGGTTTAAACTTGGGAATTGACAAAAACAAAGTAGCCGCATTTTTACTTAAGCCAATACCCCAGAATAAAAAAGAAATTATGTACTTCCTTGTTTTTTCCAGTTATTACAGGCAACACCTGAAAGACTTTGTAATTCTATCCAAATCACTCTATATAATCTGTGTGGTCAACAGACAGTATTTGAGAGGACACAGGAAATAATTAAATCCTATGAGAAGATAAAGAAGTCTCATACAGAAGCACCTTTACTCCTCATGCCAGACTTAAATATAACTTTTGAAATGTACATTGATGGATGTGGAGATGGATTAGGGGGACCCTACATCAAGTTCAAATTATTGATGACAAACCTACAGAAGGACCAGTTTTTTAGATCTCAAGGCATATCAAACCAACAGGATCCAGATATGGTGCAAGTCATATGCAGTTCTTATGTTTGGTATAGGCACTTGAGAAATTGCACTATCATCTTGATAAAAGTGTTTGTGAAGTGATAATTGTCTTTAATTCCGTGAAATCACTTCTTGACTTGAAGACACCCAACAGACATATGTTGAGATGGCAGATATCCATTAAATAATATGGAGGTAGCATGAGTATATTTCATAAGTCAGGAAATATTTATAAGAATTCTGACCGACTTAGTAGGTGGGAATTACCCAATAGTCCTGATAACCCAGCTTATGGGCCTTTCCAAGCAGAACCACAGATTCCAATTGAAGGCATTAAGATAACTGATATTGGGACAGAATATTTTGAAGAAGTGAAAGAGTTTTATAAGAAAGACAAGAATTTCCATATCTTGAGACCATTGCTGGATGAAGACTGGAAAGACACAGCTCCGGTTAATGCATTGGATGAAGTGTGGAAAAATTCCTATTCTGAAGGAAGATTTTACTTTTTTGAAGGCATAATTTACCACAGAACCAAACATTCTTTTGTAATTACATTATGCAGTAGATTTTGTATTCATACCATTCTTCATGAATGTGGTGATAGCATCTATTCTGGACACCTTTCAGAAGACAGAAAACTGGAAAAATTGAAAAACTGTGCATGGTGGCCATTGTGGAGGAAAGAAACCATTGAATACTGCCACACCAGTTACAGATTCCAGAAAGCAAACAAGAGTACAGGTAAGAAATTTGGACTTATGATCCATATTCAAAAGCCAAAATCCCTTTGGGAGGTTCACATGGATTGGGTCACAGCACTTCCTCCAAGTGGTGACAGAAGTTATAACGCTTGTTTAGAAATTTTAGATAAATAAAGCAAAACTCCCATATTCTTACCATGTCATAAGGATGAAAATGCTATAGATAGAGCTCTGCTTCTTTCGAATATAGTTATTTTTCCTCCAGGGCTATTTAAGAATATCATAAGTGAGAGAGATCCCAAGTTCACAATGTAACGTTGGGCAAATCTTCATAGATCTTTTGGGACCAAGTTATCATTTTTCACAGCATACCACCCTCAAACTGATGGGCTAGCAGAAAGAAGGATTCAAACTTTAGAAGACTTGATAAGGAGATTCTACTCCTATGGCTTGGAATTCAAATAATCAGATAGATTTACCCATGACTGGTGCACGCTAATACCTGCATTGGAATTGGCATATAATACATTGGTGCATTCTTCCACAGGTCAAACTCCTGCTATGTTAGAAAAAGGATGGAATCCAAGACTCCCAGAAGACACAATGAGGGAAGACTTAATTGACATCCATCCTACAGCTTTCAGCTTCAAGATTATGTTTGATAAGTTTAAACACAATGTAAAACTAAGCATGAATGATGCTTTTGACTATGCAAAACAGAAGTGGTACAAGAGTCACAAAGTACCAGATTTCATAGTAGGAGACTTAGTTCTAGTTTCAACCTTGAATTTTAATAATATCAAAGGCCAAAAGAAACATGAATATTCTTATGTAGGACCTTTTTTTATTGTTGCCTTACATGGAATCAATGCAGTTCAATTGGAAAATAAAAACCCCACCTTCCAATTCATCTTGATAAAACCTTATCAACAAGCTGATAAAGATTTGTTTTCTTTATGCAACCCAGCTCCTTTAACTGTACCACCAGTGGACCAGAGTGAAGAAAGAAAGATAAAGAAATTCATTAAAGAAAGGAGACTTAGGGGTAAAAATAAAAGAGAATATCTTGTCAGGTATAGAAATCCAGCACATGAAGATGAATGGCTGGCAGAATCATAAATACCTGAATCAGGTAAGCTCTTGGGAAGATTTAGACATTAAAAAAGGCCACAAGTCTGCATATGTCTATAAATGTGCTTCAAATTTCTTTATCTAAGTAATATAAAGAGGTTGGACAGTGGACATTAACCCCCTTTGGGGCCTTTTTTCTTCTTAATATTATTAATAAGATTGTAGTACCTTTTTTGGTAGGAGGGAATGTGAGCCTTGAAGTATATCTTACATACCCAAATAGGCAAAAATTATCTTTAAAAAGAAATTCTGAACTATGCATAACTCATAAGTCATTCATATATTCAAAACTAATAATGTTCAATTTCAGAAAATATGAATAACTTTTTTTTGAGGAAGTAAATCCATGGATATAAGGCCAGATTTGGATTCTACAAAACATTTCACCTAGGGTAGCCTCATAGAGTGAATATGCTTAATATAACTCTATGAGGTGGTAATATGGAAAATACTTCAACACTGAATCATCAATACAACATAAAATAATTGTGAAAATGTTTGTTTTTCTCAATTTCATGCCAAAATAATGTGAATTTGGGAAATCTGATGTTACATATCCACTAAGAATAGTGCCATGCATATTTTTGGAAGTTAAAAAAGATGGTATCCTTATATAAAGCCTTTGTACACCCATAGTGGATATTAGTCTTTGGGCCTAAATTACTATTTTTGACATGAAAATACCTGAGGGGAAAATACATCAAAGAGATCCAGGGTACGGAATCTCTGAGACCTCTAGGGAATTTATAGCTCTAAAGCTTGGATACATGGCTTATCATGGTACAATTAGTATACTTAAACCTTTTGTGAACCTGGTTAACAAGTGCAAATCCCATGAAATCATACAAAAATTGCAAATAGGCTGCTATTTTGACATGACAAGGAGGTAAAGAGCAACTTAGACTCCTTTTACCATGTGGATTCCTATTTTTTTTTTCATGAATAAACCTTAAATGAGTAATAAAAACCCTTTTTGGACTATTATAAATTCATTTACCTCATACCAACCAGCTATATTGTTCCATTTGCATTTGTATGTAGAAATGAGGTAAAAACTTCAAAATTCATTCAAAATACAATTCTTGATGAATATTTCTGAAACTCTCAGGACAAATGGGAAATGGTATGATTAATACATCAACCGGAAGGAGTTATGGTTTCATAAGTAAAGTTAAATGTTTTACTTACAGTCCTTTTTGATGATTCCATGTGAAACACTGAATCTTCAAAAATTCACAGAAAATACAACCTGAGATGGAATATCCAATAACATTGATGACTTTGAGAAATCAGTTTTTCATTTTGAAATAAAAGAATATTTAAAGTTTCTACTCCTTTTATTCTTAACTATAAATGGGTTGGCAGTCACATCAAAGCTGAAATTAAGTAATTATGATAAATCTTACATGACAACATGTAAGATGT
Organism: Austropuccinia psidii; assembly: GCA_023105745.1. NCBI lineage: Eukaryota > Fungi > Basidiomycota > Pucciniomycetes > Pucciniales > Sphaerophragmiaceae > Austropuccinia > Austropuccinia psidii. The sequence goes on from JALGQZ010000018.1 coordinate 8,300,580, forward strand.
GTCTATGAAACTGTTAATAATATTATTATGAATCAAAATTACTATGACTGTTCTCATGAAACATAATAATAGAAATTATTATAAAAACAATTAATTAATTATTTCTTTAACTTTTTATACACTACTAGTGACTATAACAGTAAGCAGTAATTGTTGACAAGAATCAATTACCAGAATTATTTAATAATTGAACCTCCTTATTAAAATAATAAAATTATCTTCATTTGTAATTTTCTTTTGAAAGAATGATTATAAATATAATTCTTGAAGAAAACTATTACTAGAGAGAAATCTTCAAGAATTAAGAATAAATCACTCACTAATACTCCAAGTAACCTATTGAAAGAGATTGGTAGAGAGATTTTATGGATAATTGTGTATTTCAGGGATCAAATTGTGTTTATAGCAGTATTACAACAATATAAATTTGATTTCTATTATTCCAAATATTTCTGATTTATTGTGAAAGGTTTAAAATACTTACGAAAAGATTGAACTAATACTTACTTGTTGCCAACAAAGATATAATTGGATAATCAGATGATTTGGAAAAAACAGCAAGAGGAGGCCTCTTTTAAGTCAAAGAAAGGTCATAGAGGCATGCCATGGAGAAGACCAAAAAGCCAGTGAGGGATAAAACAATAGCCCTTTTTTGATTATTGATTTCATCATCTGTTGTCACATACGATTATCATAATTACTTAGTTAATGCTTTTAGATTAGTACCAACATATTTATGGTTAATAATAAAAGGTGTAACAACTGCAAATATTATTTTATTTCCCAAAAAAAACATTAATTTATCAAATTTATCAATTTCATTGGAAATTTAATTATAGGTTTCATTTTCTGTGAATTTTTGAAGATTCAGTGTTTCACATGGAATTATCAAAGATGGACTGTAAGTAAAGTTTTTAATTTTACCTATGAAACCATAATTTTCTTTTTTTTATTCATGATTCATACTATTCTCCATTTTTCTTTAAGGTCTCAGAGACATTTATTAAGAATTGAACTTTTAATTAATTGCTGAAGTTTTTACCTCATTTCTATATAGAATTGCAAATAGCACAATATAGCTGGTTGCCATGAGGTAAATCAATGGATACTAGTCAAAAAAGGGTTTTAATTACTCTTTTCACTTCTATCCATGGAAAATAATTAATAATTGACATGGTTACAGGAGTTTAAGTTGCTCTTTACCTCCTTTCCACATCAAAATAGCAGCTTATTTGCAATTTTCTTATGATTTCATGAGATTTCAACTTGGTAACCAGGTTCCCAAAAGTTTTTAGTATACTAATTGGGCCATTATAAGCGATGGATCCAAATGTTAGAGCTATCCATGCCTCAGAGGCCTCAGATGTTGGGTACCCTGGCTCTCTTTGATGTCTTTTGTCTCCCTTAGCTATTTTCACGTCAAAAATAGAAATTCGGGCTTAAAGACTGATATCCACTATGGGTGTACCAAAGCTGTATGTATGAATACCATAATATTAAGTGCCACAAACATGCATAACACTATTCTTAGTGTATATGTAACATGGGATTCCTCGCATTCCCATTATTTTGGCATGAAGTTGAGACAAACAAAACTTTTCGCAATTCTTTCATGTGGTATTGAAGTATTTTCCATATTACCACCTCATAGAGTTAATTTAAGCTTATTCACTCTATGGAGCCAGCCTAGGTGAATTTTTGTGTATAATCCAAATCTGACCTTGCATCCATGGATTTATTTACTCACAAAACAATTATTCAGGTTCTCTGAAATCCAAAATGATTATTTTGCATATATGCATGGCTTATGGGTTATGCATAGTTCAGAATTTATCTTTAAAGATGAATTTGGCCTATTTGTAAGATGTGTCTATGAAATTGCTGATAATATTACTATTAATCAGCAATACTATGACTGTTCTTATGAGATATAATAATAAAATTATCATAACCAAAATTGATTAATTAATCAATTAATTAATTAATTATCTCTTTTACTTGTTATACACTACTAGTGATTTTAACCGTGAGCAGTAATTGTCTACAAGAATCAATTACAAGAAGTATTAGATAATAAAACCTCTTTATTAAAAGAATGAAATCCTATTAATATAGAATTATCTTTTAAAATAATAGCTATAAATATGATTCTTGAAGAAAACAAATACTAGAGATAAAATTTAAGAAAGAATTATAAACCACTCATTAATATTAAATGAACCTTGGTAAGAATCTGGTAGAGAGATTTGATGTAAAAATTGTGGATTTAAGCAATCAAAATTGATTTATAACAATATTAAAGCAATATATAGTTCATTTCTAGGATTTCACGTCTTTCTGATTTTTTCTGAAATAATAATACACTTAAGAAAAGATTTAACTAATACTTACTTGTTGGTAACAGAGATATGATTGGATAATAAGATGATTTGGAAAAAACAGCAACAGGGGGCCTCTTTTAAGTCAAAGACAGCTCACAGAGGCATGCCATGGAGAAAACTGAAAACCCAGTGATTGAGAAAACAATAATCCTTTTGTATTATTTATTGCATCATCTGTTGTCACATAAGATTATCATAATTACTTAATTAATGCTTTCACATGACCACCAACCTATTCATGGGTGGGAATAAAAGGAGTAACAACTGTAAATCCTCTTTTATTTCAAAATAAACATTTATTTCTCAAAAGCTATAAATGTTATTGGAAATTTCATCACAGGCTGTATTTTCTGTGAATACTTGAAGATTCAGTGTTTTAGGTGGAATCATCAAAAATGGACTGTAAGTAAAACCTTTCATCTTACTTATGAAACCATAATTCTATTTGATCTCTTTATGAGTCATACCATTATCCATTGGTACTAAAATCTTCAGAAATATTAAGTAAGAATTGGTATTTTAATGAATTTGGGATGTTTTTACCTCATTTCTATGTAGCATTGCAAACAGCGCAGTATGGCAGGTTGCTATGAGGTAAATCAACTGATACTAGTCCAAAAAGGGTTTAGATTACTCTTTTGAGGTTTATCCATTGAAAATAATTAAGAATTGACATGTTTACATGATTCTAAGCTGCTCTTTACCTCCTTGTCACGTCAAAATAGCAGCTCATTTGCAATTTTCTTATGATTTAATGAGAGTTTAACTTGGTAACTAGGTTCCCAAAAGGCTTTAGTATACTAATTGGGCCATTATCATCCATGGATCCAATCTTTAGAGCTATCCACACCTCAGAGGCCTCAGAAGCTTGGTACCCTGTCTCTCTTTGATGTCGTTTGTCCCCTTTTGCTATTTTCACATCAAAAATAGAAATTCAGGCTTAAAGTCTGATATCCACAATGGGTGTATCAAAACTGTATGTAAGAATACCATAATTTTAAGTTCCACAAAAATGCATAACACTATTCTTAGTGTATCTGTAACATGGTATTCCTCACATTCCCATTATTTTGGGCTGAAATTGAGAAAAACAAACATTTTCACAATTTCTTTATGTGGTATTTAAGTATCTTACATCTCACCACCTCATAGAGTTAATTTAAGCTTATTCAATTTCTAGAGCTACCCTAGGTGAAGTTTTGTGTAGAATCTAAATCTGGCCTAAAATTCATGGATTTACTTACTCACAAAGAAGCTATTCATCTTTTCTGAAATTAAAAATAATTAATTTTGAATATATGCATGACTTATGGGTTATGCATAGTTCAGAATTTATTTTAAAGATAATTGTGGCCTATTTGGGTATTCTCAATATACCTCAAGGCTCAAACTATTTTGGTATGTAAGATATACCTCAGGACTCACATTCCCTCCCAAAAAAAAAAATTGTGCCACAATTCTATGAGTGATATTAAGAAGAGAAAAGCCCCCAAAGGGGGTTAATTTCCACTGTCCAGCTGCTCTACATTACTCAGATCAAGTAATTTAAAGCTCACTTATGGAAATATTCAACCTTGTGGCTTTCTTTCATGTCTAAATCTTTGCAAGAGTTTATCTGAGTAAGGTATCTCTGATTCTGCCAGCCATTAATCTTCACGTACTGGGTTTCTCTATCTGAAAAGATATTCTCTTTTATCTTTACCCCCAAGTCTCCTTTCTTCAATGACTTTCTTTATCTTTCTGTCTTCACTCTGTTCCACTGGTGGTACAATTAAAGGAGCTGGGTCCATTGAAGCAAACAATTCTTTATCAGCTTGTTTGAAATATTTCATCAACCTGATGGGGAAGGTGTGGTGTTTATTTTCCAATTCACCACTCAATTCCACTTGAACTGCATTGGTTCCATGTAAGGCAGCAATAACAAAAGGTCCTACATAAGAATCTTTAAGTTTCTTTGGGCTTTTGATATTTTGAAAATTCAAGGTTTAAACTAGAACTAAGTCCCCTACTTTGAAGTTTGGTACTTCATGACTCTTGTCCCACTTCTGTTTTGCATATTCAAAAGCAGAATTCATGCTTTTTTGCATGGTGTTTCACTTTATCAAGCATCATATTGAAGCTTGAAGCTGTAGCGTGGATGTCAACTAAGTCTTCCTTCAGTGTGTCTTCTGGACACCTTGGCTTCCATCCTTTTTCTAACATGGCAGGAGTTCTCCCTGTGGAGGAATGGAGATATTTCTTATATGCCAATTCTCATTTAGGTATCATATTTTACCAGTAATGGTTAAATCCATCTGAGGGTTTTAATTCAAAGCCATAGCCACACAAGCTCCTTATCATGTCTTCTAAAGTTTGAATCATTCTTTCTGCTAACCCATCAGTTTGAGCGTGGTATTCTGTAGAGAATGATAGCTTATCCCAAAAAATCTGTGCAGATGTGAGCTTGGTATCTCTGTCACTTATTATATTCTTAAATACCCCTGTATGAGAAATAACTCTATTCCAAAGAAGCAGGGCTGTATCTATAGCAGTCTCATCCTTATGAAATGGTAAGAATGTGGGAGGCTTTATGTATCTGTATAAAATTACCAAACAAGCATTATAACTTCTTTCACCACTTGCAGGAAGCGCTGTGATCCAATCCATGTGAGCTTCCCAAGGGGATTTTGGTTTTCAAATATGGATCATAAGTCCAAATTTCTTTCCTGTACTCCTGTTTGCTTCTTGGCATGTTTTCACCAGGCCTCTTGGGAAAGGCAAGAGTGGCCTGGCACTCAGGAATCAAGAGCTCACTTGGAGGACTCCAAAAGAATAAAGAAATGAAAATGAATATATTTGTTTAAGAGAAGATTAGAGCAGTAAAAGATATTCCAAAGATAATAATCAAGCCAAAGGCCAAAGGCAAAAGAGCCAACCAAATGAATCCTCAATTCACTGTTTCAACTTGCCAGAAAGAACAATGTAATTAGTAAAGGATATGACCGCCAATATCCCCTGACAAGGAAAGGAAAAGGTGCAAATGACTGACTTAATATAATCAGTATTTACTTTCATAAGAAAAAGAAAATAATAATGAAAATAAATCCAATATATTAATTAACTGGGGAAAAAGTCCCCCAGGCAAGAAAAGGTTGCCAGTATATGTAAAAAGTTGAAGACTGATCCTGGATGGTTGATAACCCAGATGTATTGACTGTTTTAGTTCAATACAGATCTGGCCATCTTGAGAATGAAATTTGGGTCTTGAATTCCCACAGTGGAATATGAATTGGACCAAATGGGCCAATACCATACAGGATGTCTTAATACTTTCTGTATGGACCAATTGAGTTTTCCAAGTAGTTCTTGATACATTGACAACTGATTTAAATGAATACAACCTCCACAAATTTCCATTGAATAATCCTTGGCCAGTATTCTCTTGGGGAATACTGTTGGAATGAAATATCAACACCTGGAAAGCCAGGCAGTTGGGGTCCTCAAATCACCTTCTGGTAACCACCATAAATTTTAAGGCTGAGGGGCTGGATTCTACCTTCAAAATGGGTGATGGATTTCAGGACTTGATTTGGTATGGCATAATTGATTCCTGAAAACATTGTCATTTGATTTCTGAGGGAAAATGGTGCATAATGGTATATAATACCTTATATGCACCACACTTGGCTCCCGCAGGCTTGGATGCATTGAGTTGAGCCAGGGGCTTCCCTGATGTTGAGGAGAACCCCCTTTATTGAAGGTTACTGGGACCTCTGGTGCTTTTCAGAAGCCATGGTTTTATTTCTGAGTGGAATTTTCAATTATGGCTAACTTGGGTGTCTTGGGTCCTTGGGTCAATTTGGGGTTCTTTGGGTTTTTTGGTCAATTTTGGTGCCCTGGGCTTTTGGCAAAAAAGAGGCTCAGGTGGCCCCACTGATCTTCTCTCTTTGGCCTCATTGAAATTGGGCAAAAAGGGGCTAATTGGTCCCATGGCTTATGTTCCACGGACCATAGAATCTGTAGGGGGCCTAAATGGCCCAAATACGCCATTTAGGCCCCAAACCCCCTAATCAAAGGGGGTGGGCCAAAGGCTGTGGATAAATTTAGAGGGGCCAAAGGCCCTGGATAAAGTCAGAGGGGCCAGAGGCCCCTGGAAGTCTAAATTACCCCATGGGCCCAGAACTAAGGTATTGGCCTTGGGGTTAGTGGGATTTAGAATTGGCCAAGGATGCCAATGGTGCAGGATATGGCCTGGGGGAAATTAAGGGCTGGGTCCCTAAATGGACATGCAGAGTGGATATGACCAAAGGGCCATTCAACCCCATAAGGGTTCAAATGGCATAAGATTGAGAATATGGCCAAATTGCCCATATATTGGTGGAGGCTTGCATTTCCATAAACACCAATTGAGAGGGGTCTTTTTGCAGGGTTGTGACACATCTGTCACAGGTATGGTATTATTCAATGGCTTCTTTTCTCCAAGATGGCCAAAATGCACAGTTTTTCACTTTTTCAATTGTTCTGTCTTCTGACAGTTGTCCAGAATAGATGGTATCATGAAATTCCTGAAGAATTGTATTGATAGGCAATCTACTGCATAATTGCATTACACAAGAATTTTTGGTTCTGTTGGAAATTATTCTGTCAAACAAGTGAAATATTCCTTCATAATGGGAATTTCTACACCCTTCATACAGTGAATTAACCACAGCTGTGTCTTTACAGTCTTTATCCAGAAATTATTTCAAGATATGGAAATTCTTTTACTGCTGATAGGACTCTCTAACTTCTTGAACAAATTCAGTCCCATTATCAGTTATGTTAATGCCTTCAATTGGAATTTGTGGTTCTTCTTCCAAAGGCAAATAGGCTGGGTTATCAGGAATTTTGGCTGATTCCCACATACTAAGCTCATCAGCATTCTTATGAATATTTTCTCCCTTATTAATTATAGTAATGTTACCTTTATACTCTTGAATGGCTATCTTCCATCTCAACATATGTTTGTTGGGTGTCTTCATGTCAAAAAGTTATTTCATCCCATTAAAGTCAGTTATCACTTCAAAAATACTGCCATTAAGATAATAGTTTAATTCCTCAAGTGCCCATTCCAAAAATAAGAACTCCATTTTGCTTGTACCATATATAGCTTCTGTTGGTTTGATTTGCCTTGAGATGTAACAAACTGGTCCTTCTGTAGGTTTGTAATCAATAATTTGTACTTGATGTAGGGCTTCCCCTAATCCATCTCCACATGTGTCAATGTAGATTTTGAAAGGTATATTTTTCAGTCTGGAATGAGGAGTAAAGGTGCTTCTGTAAAAGCTTTCCTTATCTCCTCATAGGCCATAATTCTTTCCTGTGTCATCTCAGATACTGTCTGTCAATCGCAGATTCTATAGAGTGACTTGGCTATAATTTCAAAGTCTTTCAGGTTTTGCCTGTAATAACTGGCAAGTCCAAGAAAGGAAAAAATTTCTTTTTTTTTCTAGGGTATTGGCTTAAGTAACACTGCTGCTATCTTGTTTTTGTCCATACCCAAGCTTAAACCAGAAATAATATGTCCCAATGCTTTAAGTTGTTGAAATCAAAAGTTACATTTCTCAAGTCAAATTTTTATATTCACTTCTGCACTCTTGTTAAGTACTCTTGAAAGTTTTTCAAGCTGAAAATACCATTAATCTGAACATATAATGATATCATCAATATAAATAATGAGCCATCCTCCATATAGTTCTGTGGGGAAGATGAGATTAATCATTATTTGATAATGATATGGAGAATGTTTAATACCAAATGGCATTATAAGATACTCATAAATACAACAGTGAGTGATAAGTCTAATTAATTTTTCTGGATTCAGGTGTCAAAACATTTTGATTAAAGCCTTTCAATGCATCAATGGATGTCATATACTTGGCTTTAGATGATTGGGTCAAAGTTTCCTGTATTCCATGAATTGGATACTTATCTAGAGCTGTGTAGGTATTCAATTCTCTAAAATTTCAAACCATCCTTGATTTATCATTATTCCAAGCAATAATGACAGGAGTTGTCACTTCAACTTTCTCAATATGGCCTAATTTCCTTAGTACAGAAAGTTGGATCAACTCTTGGATATTTTTCCAAGGCTTCTCTAGGTCTGGGACTGGCTGTGTAAGCTGGTCTTCTAGATACTGGAGGGTATGGTCTGTCAATATTAAGGGTAATGTCAAATTCATGCCCCTTAATAGTGCCTAATGGTTCAATATCAGAAGCAGATGCCTTCTTATATGTGTACAACACTTCAACAAGCTCACGCCTCATTTTGGGTGATAATTATAGGTTAATCTGTGCCTCAACAAGCTGATTAGTCACAAATTCCTCTCTATAAGTATCTTTGCTGGATAATACTATTGATATTTGTTTGGGAATATTGGAAAAAGCAAATTTTTCTCTTTTATTTTCTCCAATTGGAAGTTATCTGTCTTCATGGTTATTGATGTCAATACCATAAATATTGAAGTAATCATTTCCAAGAATGATATTTTGAGAGGCACAATCATCTATTACTACTATCTCTGTCTTCATTCTCATACTTCCTGTATGGTGTGGAAATACAAGATTTGTCAGCCTGGGACTCAAACCCCAAAAGAAGCATTACTGCCAGTGCAAGGTGTGGATATTAAACTTTGATTAAAAATCAAGTACTTTTCCTGTCCTAAAAATTTGTATAAGGTAAAAATCAATTAAAAATAGTAAGAAATATTATTTTTAAGAGAAAGCACGACAATTTTATTGTTTAAAAATTTATTAGTATAAAACAATAATTTTATAAATATTTATTGTTTTACCAACAATAAAAATTTATCCAAAAATACTCTACAAGAGATATTTAAGGCTACAAAAGAAATTTCTTAAAGAGCAATTTCAATTGGAATTAATTGAGCAAAGAACTGCAAGAAATTAATTAAAGAACAAAGTCTTTAAAAAGAATATTAAAGAGAAAACACGCCCAAAAGTGACCAGAGTGAATTTGGAAACAAAGTGACAAAGTTTACATTGATGAAAGATGCTTTAATTCACTTCTGGGGTGGTTCAGGGGTAAAATTGATTATAAAAGTTACAAACAATGATTATAATAATTTTTTCACGTGGTTAAAAGGTTTAAAATAATTTAATAAAGGTGGTTGAAATCTCTTATTGATTGGTTTAACAATGTTTAAACTAATTATAAAAGGAAAAGATTCTAACATGAAGAGAAAAGTGGGGCAAAGAAGACATTCTTTTATAGCAATCACTTTTCTTACTCCAAGAGTAAAATTTACTCTTGTCAGTCGTGAAAAAAATTCTGACAACAGAAAAGCCAATTATGGCATCATTGAACCCTGATTTAGACCAAAAAGGGCTGGTTTAAGCCATTTTTAGCCATTTATGACCCTTAAATCAGCCATTACTTTAGCAATACCTGGTCTAGAGCCTTCAAAACACGTCAGAATGTGTGTAAGAGACGTAGAAACCAGTTAAAACTGTTTTTACTATTATGGTTTTATCTTAAGGGTAGTTTTAGCCTCTTGGCAACAGCTAAAACTACCCCAGTTGGTATCAAAACCTCATCATCAATTGAGTCCACAGACCCTGTAACTCAATTCCAGGCCAAAAGTGATGAACGTTTGCGTGAATTTTGACACTACACGCCTGTCAGCAAAGATTTTGGGGGTCTAGCTCCCCCTTAGAGCTGGAGTTCCTTTTCCCCCCCAAATTTAATCTTTCCAATTTATTTTTCCTTTAATTCCTCATCATGTATTATACTTATAATTTACATATGTAATTCAATTGAATTGTACAGTAAAATACAGTAATAATTGATACCTCATATGTAAATCAAAGTTCACTTATGTAATACACACACACATTTTGAGATTGAATTCAATTGAAAATACTTCAATTCCTCATAACTTCTAAACTAAACACAACACCTCAATTTTAACACAAAAATTAATGGTTAACACCACATGTGGTGTGAATTAAATTAAAGTTTTGAGGATTTTCAACTTTTGTATTGAAAATACTAAAAACTTAATTTGAGCTTATTTAGAGTTGAGTTACAAGAATTTCACTCAGAGGTGACCCCACCTGATTTTTTATGAGGAATCCAATGGTGAAATAATTTTTATATGTTTATTTATTGGATAAAAAGTTATAATAATTTTTATTTAACTTTTTTCCAAATTTATTTATTTTTTTTACAATTCTATTAAAATTTCATTTTTACTTGATTTTTTCAAGTATAAATGTAATTTTATAATTCCAAAATTTAATGCAATTTTATTTTTAAATTGTAATTAATTTTTTTATTTTGAATATAATTTTATATTTATATTTTGATTTTTATTTTAATAATATAAATAAATTTATTTTATTTATATTAATATGTTAATTTTGTATTTGTGGTCTTTTGGGTATATGAAATTACCTCTAAGGCTCACATTCCCTCCCCCTAAAAAGAATATTACTTTGTAATATTGGTGTTTCTAGTGTGTCTGAATCTCCTGAGGAGTTTGGTAGCTTCTGGTATATCTTTTTCTTCTAACCATTCATCTTCACAAGTTGGGTCACTGTACCTAACAAGGTATTCCCTCACTCTCTTGGTTCTTAATTTTCTTAGTACCAGATGTCTCAATAGGAGGTATAACTTGGGGAATCTTATTCCTCAAGGGAAATTTCTCAGTATCATTAGATTTATATGGCTTTATCAAGCTCACTGGAAATGTAGGATTCGTATTGCTAAGCTCTTCAGATAACTCTACTTCAACAGCATTTTCTCCATGGAGGGCCTTAATCACAAAAGGTCCTGCAAAGGAGTCTTTCAACTTTTTACATCCTTTGATGTTATTGAAGTTAGTGGTGGATACAAGAACTAGGTCCCCCACTTTGAAATCTGGAGTTGCATGTGATTTATCCCATTTGTCTTTAGCATATGCAAAAGAGTCCTCCATGCACCTTACTGCATGCTTTCTAGCTTTGTCTAGCATCCCTTTGAATCTAGCAGCTGTGGGATGTATTTCAATTAAATCTTTCCTCAAGGAATCTTGGGGTAACCTGGGGTTCCATCCTTTTTCTATAATCGCAGGAGTCTGATTGGTACTGGCATGGATTGATGTTTTATATGCTAATTCCAGTGCTGGCAACAGAGTACACCAATCATGGGTAAATCCATCACAATCTTTAAGTTCAAGGCCATATGCACATAATCTTCTCACCATGTCCTCCAAGTTTTGGATCATCCTTTCAGCCAGGCCATCAGTTTGTGAGTGGTAGGCTGTAGAGAAAGACAGTTTAGTGCCAAATAATTGGTCAAGATTTGTCCATAGTGCTGAAGTGAATTTGGGATCCCTATCACTAATGATATTTGTAAATATCCCAGTCTATGACACTACTCTATTCCATATCAGAAGAGCTGTATCCATGGCTGTATCATCTTTGTGACATGGTAAAAAGATTGCAGTTTTACTGAGTCTGTCCACAATTACTAGGCAAGAATTATAGCTTCTGTCACCTCCTGGTGGTAGGCCAGTTACCCAATCCATATGGACAATTTCCCAAGTTCTGTTTGGTTCTTGGATTTTTATCATATTTCCAAGTCTCTTGCCAATGGATTTATTTTCCTTTTGGCATCTGTCACAGGTTTTGCAATACTCTGAAACATCTTTCTGCCACATTGGCCACCATATGCAGGTCTTTACTTTCTCTCTTGTTCTGTCTTCAGACAAATGTCCTGAAAAGGGACTATCATGGCATTCTTTCAGTACAAGATTGATTAATGTCTTGTCTACAACTTTCATGACACATGTGTGCTTGGTTCTGTGGTAAATTATACCATCCAGTAGGTGAAATCTTCCTTCATCATAAGATTTTCTCCATACTTCATCCAAGGCATGTATTAGAGAGTTGTCTTTACAGTCTTTGTTAAGTAATTGGCATAAGATGCTACAATTCTTATCTTGAGTGTAACTACTTCTGACTTCTTCAAAGAAGGTGGTGTTCAAGTCTGTAACACTTATTCCTTCTATTGGAATTTGTGGTGAAGCTTCTTCTGGCACATAAGCAGGATTATCAATATTATTTGGTAATGGCCATCTGCTTATTCCATCTGCATTCTTATGAATATTCCCATCCTTATGAACAATAGTCATATTGCCTCTGTATTCTTGTATGGCTATTTTCCATCTGAGCATATGTCTGTTGGGTGTTTTCATGTTTAAAAGTGATTTAACAGCTGTACAATCTGTTATCACCTCAAAAACACATCCCTCTAAGAAGTAGTTCAATTTCTCCAAGGCCCAGACAAGGCATAGACATTCCATCTGACTTGCTCCATATCTGGTTTCAGGTGGTTTGATTTGCCTGGATATGAAACATATGGGTCCTTCTACAGGTTTATCATTTAAGATCTGAACTTGGTGAAGTGCAGCACCTAGTCCATCCCCTGATGAATCAATATACAGTTTGAAAGGAAATTTGAATTCTGGCATCAGTAAGAGTGGAGCAGTGGTCAATTCTTCTCTTAGAGACTCAAAAGCTTTGACTCTGTCAACAGTCATTTCAAATACTGTGTCTTTGTCACACAATTTATAAAGTGGTCTTACTATGGATGCAAAATCTTTAATTTGTTGCCTGTAATACCCTGCAAAACCTAAGAATGACTGAATTTCCTTCTTGTTCTGAGGCATGGGTTTTACCAATACTGCTGCAACTTTGTTTTTGTCAATTCCAAGGGATAAACCAGAGACAACATGTCCTAGTTCCTTAAGTTCTTTAAATCCAAAATGGCATTTCTTCAAGGAGATTTTCATGTTGACTGATTGAATTTTTTGTCAAAACTCTGGACAATCTGTACATGTGCTCCTCCCAAGTCTTGGAACAGACAATAATTTCATCAATGTAAATGATTAACCATCCCTCTGAGAGTTCTTCAGGGAAGATTTCATTCATCATTCTTTGGAAGTGTGAAGGTGCATTTTTGATACCAAAGGGCATCCTCAAGCATTCAGACACTCCACAATGAACAATAATTCTCAAGTATTTTCTTGCTCTTGGTGTCACCACATTTTGATGGAATCCTTTAAGGGCATCCATAGTGGTTATATACACTGCTTGAGATATTCGAGTAAGGGCAATTTGGATTTTTGGTATTGGGTATCTGTCTGGAACAGTGTAAGTGTTTAGAGCTCTAAAGTCCCCAACCATTCTGGATTTTCCATTATGCCATGCCACTATGACTGGTGTAGTTATTCCTACTTCTTCATTGTGGCCTACTTTTCTTATTACACCAAGGTCCGGAAGTTCTTTGATATGAATTTCTAGAGCTTCTCTTGATTTTGGACTTGCTGGATATGCAGGTCTTCTTAAGAGTGGTGGATAAGGTCTCTCAATGTTAAAAATGATGTCAACTTCATGACCAATAATTGCTCCTAGAGGTTCTTTGTCTGAAGCAAATGCTCCTCTGTGGTCATACAAAAGGGAAGAAAGTTCATTTTCTTGTTTATCAGTCAGATGAAGGCTTATTTCAGCCTCATTTAACTGTTCAGAATTGAATTCCTCTAGCTCTAAGTTGACTGGTGATACTTTGTTTACTGTAATTTGTCTTTTAAATGGTGAAAGGGCAAATGTTTGGCGCTTATTGTCTCCAATAGTAAAGTATCTGTCTTTTTTATTATGTAAATCTATCCCATACATGATTAAATAGTCATTTCCCAATATAAAATGGGTACTAGAGCAATTTTCCATAACAAAAAATTCTACTGTGATTCTTAAATTCCCATTCATGTGTGGGAATATGACATTGGTCTCAAATATTCCTAATGCATTCATTGGGTTACTTGCACTGTTGAATTTTATACCATCAATTGGTAACAATTGGTCTTCAAAATTTGGTACACAAGTCTTAAGAAAAGATTTTCCAACACAACAGCAGAAGGCTCCTGGGTCAAGCAAAATTCTGGTGGGCTTGTTATCAATCACCACTTCTGTTATACAGGAGTTACCAGCTGTATAACCTCTTCCCCTGTTTGGTTTTGTTTTCATAAGTTGTGCATCTTGATCTTTTGCTAAGTCAAGTTGACCATTTGTCAATTGTGGCAAGTGGGAATAAGATTCCATGATGTCAAAAGTGGCATTGATATTTTCTATATCTTTTGAAGATTCGGAAAATATTGATGACTTATCATCTGAATTGTCTTCAATTATGTCGTCTCTTTCAACATCAGGTTCTTTTTCAATATCAATTTCATTGATTTTTCCCTTCTTTGGACATGTATTGGCTAAATGGGTGGTGCTTTGGCAAATATGGCACTTTCTGACTGTATCTAAAGATTTATACTTAATATTATTAGAATTTTCTTTGGTGTTTTTGTCCATAGGATCTTTCCAAGGTGTATTGAACCTTGTTTTGAGATTCACCCTACTAGAACGAATTTTGGCTCTGGTGGTTACTTCTTCTAGTATATTGATAATATCCTCTGCTGAATATTGTTCAGTAGTCCTGCTTTTGATAGCATGCTCTAAGTCACCTCCACATTGTCTCACAATTTGTCTATGGATCATAAACTCTGACATGTCAGGATATAATGCTGTTAATCTTTCTTTTTGTTGGCAAAACCATGGTAAAACTTTGTCTTTATCAGCATTAAATTTGGCAGATTCAGAGGTTGTTTCAACTTTAAACCTCCAAGCATCATTTGCCCATTTTTTGATGATTTGGGTTTTCCACCAAGTTCAACTCTGGTGTCCATGTGCTTGTCTTATTTTGATGTACCATCTGTGAGCTGATCTGGTAAACAAGGTTTTAAACCTGGCTGTTACCAATCTGTCTGGTAATTCAAAATCCACTTTGATCATGTCAATACCTCTAATGAATTCTATATGGTCATACTCTGCTTCACCACTGAAGTGAGGCCATTCTTTAAGTTTTGGAACTTCTTTCAAGAGTGCTTGGCCCATTGATGGTTCCAAGTTATGAAAAGGAGTGGATAACTCATTTTTTAATTGTGAATTATCAGGATTCAATACTTGTGGATTTGGAATTCTTGTGCCCTCATTTTGATTCAAAGGTGTAGACGTTCTTGGTAAGGTGTTCAGTATTTGTTCAATGTCATTCATTTTACTGTTGCTACACCTTTGGGAATTTCTGTATTCATGTTGGAAGCTTTGTATTAAATTTATTACTTCAATTTTATACATGTCTTCCTTATGTGTCAGTCCTTGCCATAACTCTGTCTGTCTTGTATTATCAGCAGTGACTTGATTCAATTTCATTGATAATTTTGATACTTCTTCTTGTGAAGCATCAAAACACTTTTTCAAGGCAATGGTATATGTCTTTACTTCAGTAAATGAATTTGAAATGTCAGCAAGGACTTTCTTGTTATCTGTTTGGATAATATTTATGGCTTGTTTAATTCTTGTTTCAATTGTGTCATCAATATTGAATTTAGAATATTTATCTGTTAATTCTTTAATAATGGCAGATTGTTCATTTATTTTATTGCCAAAAGAATTATCATTATTGGAAATTTTAATTGTTCTTAAAACCTTTTCAAAACACATAAGTGTTTCATTAATTTGGCACAGACTTAGGTTGTTTGTTTTAATGTTGTTACAAATGGTTTCATTTTTATCAGAAAGATGTTTTTTCATGTCATTTATAGCATCATACAACTCTGGGATGGAATCAAATATATCAGAAATCATTTCTGGAATCTTAATCTGGCTTCCTCCTTCTTCTGTAATTCCATCATGGTTCTGGCCATCTGAAATACATTTTCCATGGCATCCTGCTGAATCTTTGGAATCCTGTATCCTTTGCTGTAAGGTTTTGGGGCTGGTGCCTTCCCTTTGCCCTTGTTTGGAACTTGTGGCTGCTTTTTCACGTTGGAATTGCTGCTGCTGGCCACTGGGGCTGTTTTTGGCACTTGCTTTGGTGGTTGAGGGTTGCTTTTCCTCCATTCTAGTGTCAAAAGCATCATGTTTTTCTTCTCCATCAATGGATGCCATCCATTGAGCAATTTGCAAGTGTTGGGATGGCCCAGGAAATTTCTCACAGTTAGGTAGGAATTCATGAAATTCTTCCACAGGTGTGCAAGGATCTGGTACTCCTTGAATTGAAGTGCATTGTTGTATGCACTGTGGCTGGCTTTGTATATGTCCACAGAGGCTTTTTGTGGCGGTTTCAGCTCTTTTTGAAGGTAAAATGGTATTATCAGCTTCATAATGACCCATTTTAGTTGTTTGGAAGTCATCAACTGACCCTTTTCCTTCTTTACCTGATTGGCCTCTACCGTAATCATGTCTATTACCTTTCTGGGAGCTGCTTGAGGGGTTATAGCTGGCTCCTGACCTGGTTGAAGGCATAATTATGGTTAAAAAGGCTTAAAATAATATTTTTATGTCAAAAAACTTACTATTGGCCAAATTCTTAGCTTTCTAAAGGGTATTACTTATGTCCAAGTTAATCAATTCAGAAGATATTGGTTCAGGTTGGTAATTTTGAGTCACAATAACAGTACTATTATGGTCTGAATTAATAGTACTGGCAGGAATAATGCTGGTGACTGTTGAGGCTGTTTCAATGTTTTCGTGTCTTGCCACGTTGTCAGACACTAAAATTAATGAAAAAGCCAATTAATTAAGTAAAAAAAAGGTTATTTCAAAAAAGAAATAAAAATATAAGCCTCACTTATAATATGAAAAAAACTATTTTTTATGGATTTTTTGAATTATAAGTATTTTTTATATGCTATTTAAATTTTTCAATATAAGAAAAAAGACTTAAAAAGAGTAAAAAAAATATGTCACAGGTAAAATATCATGGCTGGGCCCCCAAATGTAAGGTTTGGATATGAAACTTTGATTAAAAATCAAGTACTTTTCCTGTCCTCAAAATTTGTATAAGGTAAAAATCAATTAAAAATAGTAAGAAATATTATTTTGAAGAGAAAACACGCCAATATTATTGTTTATAGCTTTATTAGTATAAAACAATAATATTATAAATATTTATTGTTTTACCAACAATAAAAATTTATCCAAAAATACTCTACAAGAGATATTTAACGCTACAAAAGAAATTTCTTCAAGAGCAATTTCAATTGAAATTAATTGGGGAAAGAACTGCAAGCAATTAATTAAAGAAAAAAGTCTTTAAAAAGAATATTAAAGATAAAACACACCCAAAAGTGACCAGAGTGAATTTGGAAACAAAGTGACACAGTTTACAGTGATGAAAGATGCTTTAATTCACTTTTGGGGTGGTTCAGGGGTAAAAATGATTATAATGATTTTTTCACGTGGTTAAAAGGTTTAAAATGATTTAATAAAGTTGGTTGGAATCTCTTATTGATTGGTTTAACAATGTTTCAGCTAATTATAAAAGGAAAGGATTCTAACATGAAGAGAAAAGTGGGGCAAAGAAGACATTCTTTTATAGCCATAAATTTCCTTACTCCAAAAGTAAAAGTTACTCTTGTCAGTCGTAAGAAACAGTCTTACAACAGAAAAGCCAATTCTGGCATCATTGAACCCTGATTTAGACCAAAAAGGGCTGGTTTAAGCCATTTTTAGCCATTTTTGACCCTTAAATCAGCCATTACTATAGCAATACCTGGTCTAGAGCCTTCAAAACACGTCAGAATGTGTGTAAGAGACGTAGAAACCAGTTAAAACTGTTTTTACTATTATGGTTTTATCTTAAGGGTAGTTTTACCCTCTTGGCAACAGCTAAAACTACCCCAGTTGTTATCAAAACCTCATCATCAATTGAGTCCACAGACCCTGTAACTCAATTCCAGGCCAAAATTGATGAACTTTTGCGTGAATTTTGACACTACACGCCTTTCGGCAAGGATTTTGGGGGTCTAGCTCCCCCTTAGAGCTGGAGTTCCTTTTCCCCCCCAAATTTAATCTTTCCAATTTATTTTTCTTTTAATTCCTCATCATGTATTATACTTATAATTTACATATGTAATTCAATTCAATTGTACAGTACAATCCAGTAATAATTGATACCTCATATGTAAATCAAAGTTCACTTATGTAATACACATGCACATTTTGACATTTCAATTGAATTCAATTGAAAATACTTCAATTCCTCATAGCTTCTAAACTAAACACAACACCTCAATTTTAACACAAAAATTGATGGTTAACACCACATGTGGTGTGAATTAAATTAAAGTTTTGAGAATTTTCAACTTTTTTATTGAAAATACTAAAAACTTAATTTAAGCTTATTTGGAGTTGAGTTACAAGAATTTCACTCAGAGGTGACCCCACCTGATTTTTTATGAGGAATCCAATGGTGAAATAATTTTTATATGTTTATTTATTGGATAAAAAGCTATAATAATTTTTATTCAACTTTTTTCCAAATTTATTTATTTTTTTTACAATTTTGTTAAAATTTCATTTTTACTTAATTTTTTCAAGTATAAATGTAATCTTATAATTCCAAAATTTAATGTAATTTTATTTTTAAATTGTAATTAATTTTTTTATTTTGAATATAATTTTATATTTATATTCTGATTTTTATTTTAATAATATAAGTAAATTTATTTTATTTATATTAATATGTTGATTTTGTATTTGTGGTATTTTGGGTATAATAAATTACCTCTAAGGCTCACAGCCAGAATACCATAAACCAATGGTAGAGAAAAATACCACCAAAACATGGAGCTGAGACAAACAGGCTCAAAAGGTATCAAACGAAAGAGGAAACTCATCTCTTTCCAAATATTCAAGTCCCATAATCATATTACAAAGAATAACAAAGTTATTAAAGCTCCAAGCAGTTGCGGAGCATAAACTTTATTTTCACCTCTCATATAAAACACGGAGAAGGAGGCTGAACCCAATCAAATGGGTATTCAAATTAAAGCTCTCAATAAGGGCTATCCAATGGTACTAGCCAAATTGAGCTAGCACCAAAAATATCAAAGTCATGGCCAAAATTGTCAGGCTGAGTGTATTATAAAGTTATAATAAATGTATTTACAACTTTAACTATGACTGTGACATGGATAAGAAGTATTAAAAAAGGTTTGGCTTTAAAGATATTAAGGGCTTTACTAATAAAATTAGTGGTGGTGAGCGCTACTGAAAGCCCTGGTTGTAGATTTACCTGTTGGGTTACAATGATAAAGACTACAATACTTGAGTTTAAATTATACCTGATTTTTTTCTTCACGAGTATAATCGTTTTGGACAGCTGTACTACATAGGAATTTAAGAACAGGATGAGGAAACCTTTTCTGGTGAAGAAAAGGCCTCCTTTTATCTTAAATTGGGGTGGGATGATCCTCTAGACCATCCATGTAGAGTAAGTGAAGAGTTTTTCACTTCAGAGTACTGGCTTGTGGCTTCCACAAAGCCTGTATACACTGTATTGGGATCAGATGTGGTTTTGAAACCATATATGGGCAGTTTTCACCAATACAGGGTGAAATCTTTCATCTGGGGACCACACAGTCCTCTTCTGACGTGTATGACATGTAGAATGCTGTACATAACCCTTATGGGACCCCATTATTGAATGAACTATGAGTTATTTAATTATAAACATGCCTCTTGGTCTATTTGACACCTCATGATCATGGGTATGGCATATTATCACACAGGATAGGTGTATTGGCCCAATTGTGAGATTTTGCCCTTAAAGCTGCTATAGCTTTGTCAGTTTTTGAGATATTGAGCTCAGAGTTGGTTCATTGTGTAGCCCTGAATGGGATCTACACAATGGTACCTTATTTGGTATGGGTAACATGAAATATGGAAAAGTTATTCCATGTACAAATTTTGTTATTCATACATATGATTTTCTCAATATCTGTATGGAGCTTATTGGCTCCATAACTTTTTTTCTGGATGATATATAGAGAAATAAAGGGCACAATCAGCTAACCCTTATTGTTCTCTTTCCAAAAAGACCCAACTTTAGGTATTCCACACTAACCTGTAGAAGTTAGATGGGAGGTGAATGTTTTGTTCACCCTTATTTGACCTTATTTTGGCCATAACTCCTGTAAATTTAATGCTAGCTCAGTTTGGCTAGTACAATTGGATATCCCTGACTTGGAGCTTCAATTTTAATACCCATTTTATGGGGTTAAGTCTTTTCCTCTGGATTTCAGATGAGAGGTGAAAAATAAGGTTTATGCTCAGCAACAACTTTGAGCAGGAATAACTTTGTTATTCCTTGTCCTATGATGGTGGGACTTGTGTATTTGGGAAGTGGTGTTTTGTCTCTTTCTTTTGATACCTTTTGAGCTTATTTGGCTCAGCTCCATGCTCTGGTGGTATCTTGGCTTTACCATTGGTTTATGGTATTTGGCTGACATGCTTGTGCTCTGGTTTTGAGTCACATGCTGACATACCCTCCCTCTAAAAAAAGGCTCATCATTCATGAGACTTTTAAGTCCTCATAGATGCTCTGAATCTCCTTAGATGAAGTTTTCCATCTGGTATGGCCTCTTCTTCCAACCATTTATCTTTGGCTGCTGTCTGGTTTTTAAATCTAACCAGGTATTGTCTCTGGTCTTTAGAATTCAGTCTAATCTTCCTGGCCTTGATAATTTTCCTCACAGGGTCAGGGGAATCTTCCACTTCCACTATTTCTGGTGGAGTGGTATTTTTCTTCCTGGAGGGGAACCTATCCTCCTCTGTTTGGAAGTATGGCTTAACCAAACTCACTGGGAATACTGGGTGTTTCCTAGAAAATTCCTCTTTGAGTTTGACCTCCACTGCATTTTTCTCTATCAGCTTAATGATAGTGAAGGGTCCTACAAATGAGTCTCTCATTTTTTTAAGTCCCTTAAGGTTGTTGAAGTTGAGTGTGGACACTAGCACTTGGTCCCCTTCTTTAAAGTCAGGTTCCATATGGAATTTGTCCCACCTCTGTTTGTTGTATTCTTGTAAGGTGTGGATATGAAACTTTGATTAAAAATCAAGTACTTTTCCTGTCCTTAAAATTTGTATAAGGTAAAATTCAGTTAAAAATAGTAAGAAATATTATTTTTAAGGGAAAACACGCCAATTTTATTGTTTATAACTTTATTAGTATAAAACAATAATATTATAAAAATTTATTGTTTTACCAAAAATAAAAATTTATCCAAAAAATACTCTACAAGAGATATTTTAAGGCTACAAAAGAAATTTCTTCAAGAGCAATTTCAATTGGAATTAATTGAGCAAAGAACTGCAAGCAATGAATTAAAGAACAAAGTCTTTAGTAAGAATATTAAAGAGAAAACACACCCAAAAGTGACCAGAGTGAATTTGGAAACAAAGTGACAAAGTTTACAGTGATGAAAGATGCTTTAATTCACTTTTGGGGTGGTTCAGGGGTAAAAATGATTATAAGAGTTACAAAAAATGATTATAATGTTTTTTTCACGTGGTTAAATGGATTAAAATGATTTAAAAATGGTGGTTGGAATCTTTGATTGATTTGTTTAACAGTGTTTAAACTAATTAATAAAAGGAAAAGATTCTAACATGAAGAGAAAAGTGGGGCAAAGAAGACATTCTTTTATAGCCATCAATTCTCTTACTCCAAAAGTAAAATTTACTCTTGTCAGTCGTGAAAAAGAGTCTGACAACAGAAAAGCTCATTATGACATCATTGAACCCTGGTTTAGACCAAAAAGGGCTGGTTTAAGCCATTTTTAGCCATTTTAGACCCTTAAATCAGCCATTACTATAGCAATACCAGGCCTAGAGCCTTCAAAACACGTCAGAATGTGTGTCAGAGGCGTAGAAACCAGTTAAAACTGTTTTTACTATGATTGTTTTATCTTAAGGGTAGTTTTACCCTCTTGGCAACAGCTAAAACTACCCCAGTTGGTATCAAAACCTCATCATCAATTGAGTCCACAGACCCTGTAACTCAATTCCAGGCCAAAAGTGATGAACTTTTGCGTGAATTTTGACATCCCACACCTGTCAGCAAGGATTTTGGGGGTCTAGCTCCCCCTTTGAGCTGGAGTTCCTTTTCCCCCCCAAATTTAATCTTTCCAATTTATTTTTCCTTTAATTCCTCATCATGTATTATACTTATAATTTACATATGTAATTCAATTCAATTGTACAGTACAATACAGTAATAATTGACACCTCATATGTAAATCAAAGTTCACTTATGTAATACACGCGCACATTTTGACATTTCAATTGAATTCAATTGAAAATACTTCAATTCCTCATAACTTCTAAACTAAACACAACACCTCAATTTTAACACAAAAATTGATGGTTAACACCACATGTGGTGTGAATTAACTTAAGGTTTTGAGGATTTTCAACTTTTGTATTGAAAATACTAAAAACTTAATTTAAGCTTATTTAGAGTTGAGTTACAAGAATTTCACTCAGAGGTGACCCCACCTGATTTTTTATGAGGAATCCAATGGTGAAATAATTTTTATGTATTTATTTATTGGATAAAAAGCTATAATAATTTTTATTTAACTTTTTTCCAAGTTTATTTTTTTTTTTCACAATTTTGTTAAAATTTCATTTTTACTTAATTTTTTCAAGTATAAATGTAATTTTATACTTACAAAATTTAATGTATTTTTATTTTTGAATTGTAATTATTTTTTTATTTTTAATATAATTTTATATTTATATTTTGATTTTTATTTTAATAATATAAATAAATTTATTTTATTTATATTAATATGTTATTTTTTATATTTGTGGTCTTTTGGGTATATGAAATTATCTCTAAGGCTCACATTCCCTCCCCCTAAAAAAGAATATTACTTTGTAATATTGGTGTTTCTAGTGTGTCTGAATCTCCTGAGGAGTTTGGTAGCGTCTGGTATATCCTTTTCTTCTAACCATTCATCTTCACAAGTTGGGTCACTGTACCTAACAAGGTATTCCCTTACTTTCTTGGTTCCTAATTTCCTTCCTTTAAGAACTTTGGTAATTTTCTTAGTACCAGATGTCTCAATAGGAAAGTATCTGTCTTTGTTATTATGTAAATCTATCCCATACATGATTAAATAGTCAATTCCCAATAAAAATGGGTACTAGAGCAATTTTCCATAACAACCAATTCAACTGTGATTCTCAAATTCCCATTTATGTGTGGGAATATGATATTGGTCTCAAAGATTCCTAATGCGTTCATTTGGTTACTTGTACTGTTTAATTTTATACCATCAAGTAGGTGAAATCTTCCTTTATCATATGATCCTGTCCATACTTCATCCAAGGCATGTATTAGAGAGTTGTCTTTACAGTCTGTGTTCAATAATTGGTATAAGATGCTACAATTGTCATCTTGAATGTAACTATTGCTGACCTCTTCAAAGAAGGTGGTGTTCAAGTCTGTAACACTTATTCCTTCTATTGGGATTTGGTTTCATAAGTTGTGCCCCTTGAGCTTTTGATAAATCAAGTTGACTATTGCTCAATTGTGGCAAGTGGGAATAAGATTCCATTATGTCAAAAGTGGCATTGATATTCTCTATATCTTTTGAAGATTCAGAAAATATGGATGACTTATCATCTGAATTGTCTTCAATTATGTCATCTTTCTCAACATCAGGTCCCTTTCCAATATTAATTTCATTGATTTTCCCCCTTTTTGGATATGTATTAGCTAAATGGGTGGTGCTTTGGCAAATATGGCACTTTTTGACTGTATCTGCAGATTTATACCCAACATTATTAGAATTTCCTTTGGGGTTTTGTCCACAGAATCTTTCCAAGGTGTATTAAATCTTGTTTCAAGATTCACCCTACTAGAACCAATTTTTGTTCTGGTGGTTACTTCTTCTAATATATTGATAATATCCTCTGCTGAAGATTGTTCAGTAGTCCTGCTTTTGATAGAATGCTCTAAGTCACCTCCACATTGTCTCAGAATTTTTCTATGGATCATAAATTCTGACATGTCAGGATATAATGCTGTTAATCTGTCCTTTTGTTGGCAAAACCATGGTAAAGCTTTGTCTTGAACAGCATTAAATTTGGCAGATTCAAAGTCTGTTTCAGCTTTAAACCTCCAAGCATCATTTGCCCATTTGTTGATGATTTGGGTTTTCCACCAAGTCCAACTCTGGTGTCCATGTGCTTGTCTTATTTTGATGTACCATCTGTGAGCTGATCTGGTAAACAAGGTGTTAAACCTGGCTGTTACCAATCTGTCTGGTAATTCAAAATCCTCTTTGATCATGTCAATACCTCTAATGAATTCCATATGGTCATATTCTCCTTCACCACTGAAGTGAGGCCATTCTTTAAGTTTTGGAACTTCTTTCAAGAGTGCTTGGCCCATTGATGGTTCCAAGTTATGAAAAGAAGTAGATAATTCATTTTTTAATTGTGAATTATCAGGATCCAATACTTGTGGATTGGAAATTCTTGGGCCCTCATTTTGATTTAGAGGTGTAGACATTCTTGGTAAGGTATTCAGTATTTGTTCAATGTCATTCATTTTACTGTTGCTACACCTTTGGGAATTTCTGTATTCATGTTGGAAGCTTTGTATTAAATTTATTACTTCAATTCTATACATGTCTTCCTTATGTGTCAGTTCTTGCCATAACTCTGTCTGTCTTGTATTATCAGCAGTGACTTGATTCAATTTCATCGATAATTTTGATACTTCTTCTTGTGAAGCATCAAAATACTTTTTCAAGGCAATGGTATATGTCTTTACTTCAGTAAATGAATTTGAAAGGTCATCAAGGACTTTCTTGTTATCTGTCTTGATAATATTTATGGCTTGTTTGATTCTTGTTTCAATTATGTCATCAATATTGAATTTAGAATATTTATCTGTTAATTCTTTAATAATGGCAGATTGTTCATTTATTTTATTGTTAGAAGAATTATCATTATTGGAATTTTTAATTGTCCTTAAAACTTTTTCAAAACACATAAGTGTTTCATTAATTTGGCACAGACTCAGGCTGTTTGTTTTAATGTTGTTACAAATGGTTTCATTTTTATCAGAAAGATGTTTTTTCACGTCATTTATAGCATTGTACAACTCTGGGATGGAATCAAATATGTCAGAAATCATTTCTGGAACCTTAATCTGGCTTCCTCCTTCTTCTGTAATTCCATCATGGTTCTGGCCATCTGAAATACATTTTCCATGGCATCCTGATGAATCTTTGGCATTCTGTAGCCCTGGCTGTAAGGTTTTGGGGCTGGTGCCTTCCCTTTGCCCTTGTTTGGAGTTTGTGGCTGCTTTTTCACCTTGTATTTGCTGCTGCTGGCCACTGGGGCTGTTTTTGGCACTGGTTTGGGTGGTGGTGGGTTGTTTTTCCTCCATTTTAGTGTCAAAAGCATCATTTTTTTCTTCTCCATCAATGGATGCCATCCATTGAGCAATTTGCAAGTGTTGGGATGGCCCAAGAATTTTCTTACTGTCAGGTAAGAATTCATGCCATTCTTCCACAGGTCTGCAAGGATCTGGTACTCCTGGAATTGAAGTGCATTGTTGTATGCACTGTGGCTGGCTTTGTATATGTCCACAGAGGCTTGTTGTGGCGGTGTCAGCTCTTTTTGAAGGTAAAATGGTATTATCAGCTTCAGAATGACCCAATTTAGTTGTTTGGAAGTCATCAACTGACCCTTTTCCTTCTGCACCTGGTTGGCCTCTGCCATAATCACGTCTATTACCTTTTTGGGAGCTGCTTGAGGGGTTGTAGCTGGCTCCTGACCTGGTTGAAGGCATGATTATGGTTTAAAAAGGCTTGAAATAGTATTTTTACGTCAAAAAACTTACTATTGGCCAAATTCTTAGCTTTCTGAAGAGTATTACTTATGTCCAAGTTAATTAATTCAGAAGATATTGGTTCAGGTTGATTATTTTGAGTCACAATTACAGTACTATTATGGTCTGAATTAATAGTGCTTTCAGGAACAATGCTGGTGACTGTTGAGGCTGTTTCAATGTTTTCTTGTCTTACCACGTTTTCAGACACTAAAATTAATGAAAAATCCACTTAATTAAGTAAAAAAAAAGGTTATTTCAAAAAATAAATAAAAATATAAGCCTCACTTATAATATGAAAAAAATTATTTTTTATGGATTTTTTTTGAATTATAAGTATTTTTTATATGTTTTTAAATTTTTCAATATAAGAAAAAAGATTTAAAAAGAGTAAAAAAAATATGTCACAGGTAAAATATCACGGCTGGGCCCCTAAATGTAAGGTGTGGATATGAAACTTTGATTAAAAATCAAGTACTTTTCCTGTCCTCAAAATTTGTATAAGGTAAAATTCAGTTAAAAATAGTATGAAATATTATTTTTAAGAGAAAACACGCCAATTTTACTGTTTATAACTTTATTAGTATAAAACAATAATATTATAAAAATTTATTGTTTTACCAACAATAAAAATTTATCCAAAAAATACTCTACAAGAGATATTTTAAGGCTACAAAAGAAATTTCTTCAAGAGCAATTTCAATTGGAATTAATTGAGCAAAGAACTGCAAGAAATTAATTAAAGAAAAAAGTCTTTATAAAGAATATTCAAGAGAAAACACACCCAAAAGTGACCAGAGTGAACTTGGAAACAAAGTGACAAGGTTTACAGTGATGAAAGATGCTTTAATTCACTTTTGGGGTGGTTCAGGGGTAAAAATGATTATAAGAGTTACAAACAATGATTATAATGATTTTTTCACGTGGTTAAATGGATTAAAATTATTTAAAAATGGTGGTTGGAATCTTTGATTGATTGGTTTAACAGTGTTTAAACTAATTAATAAAAGGAAAAGATTCTAACATGAAGAGAAAAGTGGGGCAAAGAAGACATTCTTTTATAGCCATCAATTCTCTTACTCCAAATATAAAATTTACTCTTGTCAGTCGTGAAAAAGAGTCTGACAACAGAAAAGCCAATTATGACATCATTGAACCCTGGTTTAGACCAAAAAGGGCTGGTTTAACCCATTTTTAGCCATTTTAGACCCTTAAATCAGCCATTACTATAGCAATACCAGGCCTAGAGCCTTCAAAACACGTCAGAATGTGTGTCAGAGGCGTAGAAACCTGTTAAAACTGTTTTTACTATGATTGGTTTATCTTAAGGGTAGTTTTACCCTCTTGGCAACAGCTAAACCTACCCCAGTTGGTATCAAAACCTCATCATCAATTGAGTCCACAGACCCTGTAACTCAATTCCAGGCCAAAAGTGATGGAATTTTGCGTGAATTTTGACATCCCACACCTGTCAGCAAGGTTTTTGGGGGTCTAGCTCCCCCTTTGAGCTGGAGTTCCTTTTCCCCCCCAAATTTAATCTTTCCAATTTATTTTTCCTTTAACTCCTCATCATGTATCATACTTATAATTTACATATGTAATTCAATTCAATTGTACAGTACAATACAGTAATAATTGACACCTCATATGTAAATCAAAGTTCACTTATGTAATACACGCGCACATTTTGACATTTCAATTGAATTCAATTGAAAATACTTCAATTACTCATAACTTCTAAACTAAACACGACACCTCAATTTTAACACAAAAATTGATGGTTAACACCACATGTGGTGTGAATTAAATTAAGGTTTTGAGGATTTTCAAATTTTGTATTGAAAATACTAAAAACTTAATTTAAGCTTATTTAGAGTTGAGTTACAAGAATTTCACTCAGAGGTGACCCCACCTGATTTTTTATGAGGAATCCAATGGTGAAATAATTTTTATGTATTTATTTATTGGATAAAAAGTTATAATAATTTTTATTTAACTTTTTCCAAATTTATTTATTTTTTCACAATTTTGTTAAAATTTCATTTTTACTTAATTTTTTCAAGTATAAATGTAATTTTATACTTACAAAATTTAATGTATTTTTATTTTTAAATTGTTATTAATTTTATATTTATATTTTTATTTTTATTTTAATAATATAAATAAATTTATTTTATTTATATTAATATGTTATTTTGTATATTTGTGGTCTTTTGGGTATATGAAATTACCTCTAAGGCTCACAATTCTTTTTCCTCAGCTATGCATTTAGAAGCTGTATCACAAGCCCTCTTCCACATATCATTAAAGTCTTTGTATGTTGGGTGGATATTCAGAAGATTTTTCTTCAGGTGATCCACAGGCAGGACGGGCTTCCACCCTTTTTCTACCAGGGAGGGCTATTTCCCTGTGGTATAGTGCTGACTTGTGTTGTAAGCCAGTTGGACTGCTGGTGGTAGGGTAACCCAGTCATGGGTATATCCTTCATGGTCCTTGTATTCCATGCCATATGCACAGAATCTTCTTATTATATCTTCCATAGTCTGGATCATCCTTTCAGCTAAACGATCTGTCTGTGGGTGGTAAGGTGTAGAGAATGCAAGTTTTGTACCCAGGATTTCATAGAGGTTGGTCCAAAATTCTGATGTAAATTTTGGGTCCCTGTCACTCATAATTTTTTTTGGGACTCCACATGTGGATATGATGTTATTCCAAAATAACAAAGCTCTATCCATTGCTGTGTCCTCCTTGTGACATGGTAGGCACCTCACACATTTACTGAACCTATCAACTATGATCAGGAAAGCATTAAAGTTTCCTCTGCCTTCTGGGACAAGTCCTGTGACCCAGTCCATGTTGATGGTTTCCCATGGGTGTTTGGGTTCTTCTATGTGTTGAAGTAGTCCATACTTCTTCCCATGTTTTCTGTTTGCTTTCTGGAGTCTTTAACAAGTGTGAATATATTCACTCAACTCTTGTTCCCATTTGGGCCACCAAGCTGTGAGATCTACCCTCTCCTTGGTCCTTTCTTTGCTCATATGTCCCATATAGGGGCAGTCATGACATTCCTGCAGGATCAGGGATATATGGTCTCTGTCTATCACTGCTAGTGCACTTGTGTGCTTTTCTCTACAATAGAGCAGGCCATCTATAAGGAAAAACTTGTTGTCCTTATAGTCCCTCAACCAGGGCCCTTCTAACTGGGATTCCAGCTCTGGGCTCCTGTACTTCTGTTGAAGGAGTTGCAACAGTATTACACACTGTTTATGTTTGGAATAGGTCTTCATTACTGCACTGAAGAGATCATTATGCAGTTCTGAGGAACCTATTCCCAATATGGGAGTTTCTGTTCCTTCTGAATTAGTGTCTCCACTGTCTGGGGTACCATTTCCTGATGCCCATTCAGAAAATCTGAAGTTCTTCCTCCTATCCATTTCCATGAAGTGGATAGGAATCTTGGCTTTTACTTCAGGATCATAAGCTGGGCTGCTTTGGACATTATCCAGTGGCCATCTGTATTATTGTGGCTTTTGCCCTCCTTCTATATGATTGTCATGTTGCCTCTATACTCCTGGATGGCTATGTGCTACCTCAACATGTGTCTATTGGTAGTCTTCATATTCAATAAAGACTTCAAGGCTGTGCAGTCTGTGTAGACTTCAAAGACTGAGCCTTCCAAATAATAGTGGAGTTTCTCTAGAGCCCAGACTAAGCATAGACATTCAGTCTGGGTGGCCCCATACCTGGATTCTGAATCTTGCAGTTTCCTAGAGATGTAACATATCACTCCCTTGCTTGGTTCACCATCTATAATTTGTCTCTGGTGAAGTGCTTCCCCTCATCCTTGGCTACAGGCTTCATCTATATATAACTTGAATGGTAGTTCAAATTCAGGTAAGATGAGCACAGGTGCATTAGTGAGTTCATGTTTGATCCTCTCATATGCATCCCTTCTTTTTTTGGCAATTTCAAAAACTACATCTTTTGAACATAGCTTTTATAGACTACTAGTTATGTGGGCAAAGTTTTTGATGTGGCTTCTGTAGTAGCTAGCAAACCCAAGAAAATATTTCATCTCTTTGATGTTGCTTGGTACTGTTTTTTGCAGTACTTCTGCTACTTTATTCTGGTCTATGGCCAGACTAAGTCCTGAGACTTTATGTCCTAGTTCCCATAATTCTTGTTGGCCAAAATTGCACTTTTCAAATGAAATTTTGAGATTGATGGGTGTTCATTTACTTAGTACTCTGTCTATGTACTGCACCTGGTCTTCCCATGTCTCTGAGTATATAATGATGTCATCAATATATACTACCATCCAGCCTTCCAATATTCCTTCTTGAAATATTTTGTCCATCATCCTTTGGAAGTGGGCTGCTGCATTTTTTATGCCAAATGGCATCCTGGTGTACTCATATATACCCATATAGCATATGATTCTGAGTAACTTCACGGAATTTGGTTTAACTCCATTCTGGTGGAAGCCTTTCATACAATCCATTTTGGTTATACTTTGGGCTTTTGCCAGTTTGTCTTGGGAATGAGATATCCTTGGAATAGGGTACCTGTCAGCTTTTTTGTAATTATTCAGAGCTCTGAAGTCCCCACACAACCTAGATTTGCTATCATGCCAGGTGATAAGGACAATAGTGTTTATTTCCACTATTTCATTTTGTCCTATCTTCCTTATTAAATTCATTTCTAGGAGTTCATTGATGTGTTTCTCAATTTCCTTCCTAGTTTCCAGACTTTCTGGGTATGGAGGTCTTCTCAGCATGGGTGGATAGGGTCTTTCCACATATAGATATAGTTCTATATCATGGCCTCTGATTTTTCCTAAGGGTTCTTCACCAATGGCAAATTCTGGTCTATTTTTTCTCAGTATTTTCAGTAAACCAAGTTTCTGTTTGCTGGTGATGGTGGTGCTTAATTTGCCCTCTCTGAATTCATCCAGTTGTTCTTCTAGAGGGTCATGGGTAGATATTTGGCATATATCAAGTGAAATTTTCTTTTCCTTGTTTGTACCAATGGTAATATGCCTGTTTTTACTATTTTAAATATCAATGCCATACATCCTCTGGTAGTCTGTCCCCAGTAAAAGCCCTTGGATTTGGGCATCTTCAAGCACAACAAACTCTGAGTTGAGTCTGATATTACCTTTCCTATGGGGTATAATTCTCTCTTTGATAATTGTCCCAATGGATGTTATCTTCCCTGATGCACTTTTGAATTTTTTTGCGTTGGTTGGAAAGAGTTTTGTTTCTCAATTTGGGAAGTGATCATCAAGATATGTTCTGGCCATTATTGAGCAGTGTGCACCACCATCAATGATCAATGGGTGTTGAGAATTGTCAATACAAACAGTCATCTTTGTAGCTGTCCCATGTATATATGCCATTCCTTTGGTTTGTGTGACTAGGAATGTTTGTGCATCTTCTATGTGTTAACACAAGTTTTTGTTTGCAGTATCTTGTGGCATGCCTGCCTCTAACTGTATTTATTGAGTTTATATTTGTGTTTCCTCTTGGTACTCCACTAGGAATTCTTCTCTTGGGTCTTGGTCATCATCAGATTGTTCTCTGATGGCATCACCAATAGAGTCTGATTCAGAATCCTCTGTTGTGGAATCCTCCTCTGGGATTTTCTCAATGGCATAGACTTTCTTCTTTGCTTTTGGGAAGTTATTGGAATATTGGTCTGCTGAGCTGCAGTTGTGACAAGTATTTTTCTTGTTGGTCACTTCTGCAATTTTCTCTTTGGGTTTTTCTTTGAATTCCACCTTGAAAGGTTGTTTCTCTTTGAAACTACTGCTTCTAAATTGGGAATATTTCCCTATATTTGTTCTTTTCCTTACATCTTTTAAGGTGTTTGTAATGTGGTCTAGAGTGCAGCTTTGGTTGCATCTGCATTTTACTGCATGCTTTAGTTCTCCTAGAATTTGTGTCAGGAGCTTGTGGTTCCTCATCTGAATATTTATTTGAGGATCAATGTCTTTAAGTCTTCTATACTGTCTAAGACACCACTCATATGAATCTTTGTCCACAGAGTACTTTTCATTTTCAAATCACATGATCTTTTGCCATATCCCAGTACCATTGCTGTACTTTTGGATGATCTGACTCTCCCACAATGGCCAGTTTCTTCTGAAATGGATTTCTTTTCTCTCTGTGTACCATATACTAGCATGACCTTTGAATGCTGTATTGAGTCTAGCAGTAATCCAGTAATCTTTTATGCTCGGTACATCAATAAAGAGTCCATCAATATAATTGATGAGCGCCATATGATCATATTCTCCTGTGCCAGGGAATTTGTGCCAGCTGGAGCCCTCTGGAAGCTGTTTCAAGGCTTCCTTCTCAGAATAAAACATATTATCTCCATCTTGGTATTGAGATTGAGATCTTGCCTTATTCCCCAATAAGGCATCTGGTTTGATGTCTTCTTGGTGGTAAGGATCATCCAAATCATGGCCTTGTGGTTGGGGATTCATGTTTTGGTAGACATTAAACAATTTGTTTATGTCCTGATCCAGACAATCCCTGTCCTTTTCTCAGTGGTGTTGCTCTTCAAAGACTTTATTCAGTTTTTTGTTGGCTTCTTCAGAGGCTTTGCTCAATTTAGCACAGCTCTCTTGGATGGCTTTAATTGTAGCCTCTTGAAAGATTGCATTTCTTTGCAATCTTTCATTAAGTCTTTTGAAATAATCAAGTTGTTTGTGAGTTTGCACTGCAAAGTGGAACATTTGTAACCACAGTTTATCACTTTTTAGGTTACTCTCAGGTGTAACAACATTATGTTCTGTCTGAGTGGGGGTAATATTTCTATTAGTGGGGCTACTAATTGTAGAAGTATTTACAACTATTTCTGGCTCCTGTGTACTTCCTTCACCAAGTCCAACAGCTTCTGAATCATTGGGTCTGACTCTCTCTACCTTTGGCTGCAAGATGTCTTGTTTTTGCCCTTGTATCCTTGCCTTCTCCTGGAAACTACCTGGGATTGTGAAGAATGGTTACTCTTGAACACTGATCTGTTAGTTCCTAAATGGTGTAAGGACACTGGAGAGCTGGTTTGGTCTACTCCTTGTGACCCTGAAGGAATCAGAGTATGCCCTTTCTGGTTCAGCTGTTCTTCTATAGCTTGGATAGTGGCTTGATTCTCCCTTATGCTGGTTTCCCTCTCCTCCAGGAGTCTGAACCCCCTGGTGGGATTCCATCCTTTGGTTATTACCATAAGGTCTTTGAAGGATATCTCTTTGAGAAATATCTTCTGGAAACTTTCTACAAGTTCTTCCCCGTGTGATGCTAGGTTGAACCTCTTTCTGTCCATGCTCCATTAGAAAAGATCTTTGAGGAGTTATTGGAGCTGAAGAACTTGATCCATATCCTTCTAGTACTCTGTTTAATTGGAAGGTGAATAGAAGAGTGGGTATGATATCCCTCAGTGTCTTGCCATCTACCACTGTGTCCAAGGTGTCCTCTTCCAGGTCATCTGGTTCTGTAAAAGCCTTCTCTGTCCTCTGGCTGGTTCCTTGGGATTTAAAGGTTCCTGCGGCTTACAGGTGACATATCAGTGGTTGCAAGCAGTCAACAACTTCATTTTCTTAGTGTATTTACCCTTTACTGTGCCCTGTACAAATTTATTTTCTATTGCTTTTGGCAATTTTCCTTTAGAGGTTACAACTGGGTTCATTATTGTAATCTTCCCTGTAAAGTGGTTAAGGTTGGTTGACCTTGTATTGATGCATAGTTCTGTGGTTTTCTACTTCTCTGGGTGTAAATTGGTTTCCACTTCTTTGCTGTAATGAGGCTTTCACTGTGCCTCTTTCCTTTGCCCTTGCTGCTTTCTGGCTCTACAGGTATCACAGGTGTACTTCCTTGTGACTGGGTCTCAAGTGGTATGAAGTTGTCTTCCACTTAATAAAAGTAAAAGAGGGCTGATGTCAGTTAAGACTTCTTATAATGTTATTTTCATGTCTAAGGATGGCCTCTGGGAAATATATTTCTATATTATACCCTTGTATTATGATGTTGTGATTGAAATTATCAATCACACATCAAAAATACAGCTTGTGGATTTCTGGTGTACTGTTTGTGTACCAGTATCTCACAGATTAACTTTTAACTAACAAGTGTAATCTCAGAAGTGGTTATGTAATGGGCAATTGAAACTATCAATATGCCCAACCACACCTCTAATACTGTCGGTTTACAGTAAAAGAGGTGTCCTTAAATTAAGAAAGAACAATATCAATGGCTTTAAGTGTGTTCATATGTAAAACACACCAAAAGATAAGTATAATGGTGATTAAATTATAATAAGCCATGTGAAAGAAGCAGTAACAAGAAAAAACAAAGTGGTATATAATGCTATGCCACTCCAAAAATGATAATAAGATGTATAATACATTATTTTTTCAATAATTTCACTCTTAGCAAAAGAAACAATAATTTCACAATTAAGAATATAAGAAAAAACTCACTTTTCACATGAAAAAAGGTCAAAAAGGTCAAAAAACATGGCCAGGCCCCCAAAATGTCAGGCTGAGTCTATGATAAAGTGATAATAAATGTATTTAAAGCTTTAAATATGACTGTGACACAGATAAGAATTATTAAGAAAGGTTTGGCTTCAAAGATATTAAGGTCTTAATAATAAAATTGGTGGTGGTGAGTTCTACTGAAAGCCCTGGTTGCAGCTTTACCTGTTGGGTTGCAATAATAAATTCTACAATACTTAATTTTAAAGTATACCTGACTTTTTCTCCAATAGTATAGCTGTTTTGAGCAGTTGTACTACATATTAATTTAAGAACAGGATGAGGAAACCTTTTCTGGTGAAAAAAAGGCCTCCTTTTATCCTAAAATGGGGTGGAATGGTCCTCTAGACCATCCATGTAGAGTAAGTGAAAAATTTCTCACTTTAGAGTACTGGCTTGTGGTTTCCACAAAGCCTTTAAACACTGTTCAAAGCCACATCTGGGCAGTTTTCACCAATACAGGGTGAAAATTTTCATCTGGGGACCACACAGTCCTCTTCTGACGTGTATGATGTGTAGAATTCTGTACAGAACCTGTATGGGACCCCAGTATTGAATGAACTATGAGGTATTGAAGTATAAAAATTCTTCTTGGTCTATTTGACACCTCATAATCATGGTTATGGGATATTATCCCACAGTAAAGGTGTATTGGCCCAATTGTAGTATTTTAACCTTAAAGCTGCTATAGCTTTGTCAGTTTTTGAGATATTGAGCTCAGAGTTGGTTCATTGTGTAGCCCTGAATGAGATCTACACAATAGTACCTCATTTGGTATGGGTAACATGAAATCTGGAAAATTTATGCCATGTACAAATTGTTTTATCCATACATATGATTTTCTCAATATCTGTATGGAGCTTATTTTCTTCATAACTTTTGTTCTAGATGATATATGGAGAAATGAAAGGCACAATCAGCTAGCCCTGATTGTGCTATTTCAAAAAAAAACCCCACTTTAGGTATTCCACACTAAAAAACAAGATAAAAGGAGGCCAATCCATCATTCTTTTCTTAGTATTCTTACATGGTAGAGCTTCTTAAAGAAGTGGTATCCTTAGAATTACACAGGTATAATTATAATTGTAATTATTGTAGGGTCTATTATTGTAAGCTAACAGGTAAACACTGCACCCAGGTCTATTGATAGCACTCACCATCACTAAATTCTTTTAGTATAGCCCTTTTACCCATCTCATCATTATTTTCATGTCACACTCAGAGTTATAGCTTTTATTGTCATTCTGAAGCTATATCATAGAGTCACCCTGACAATATTAGTGTCCAATATGCCCAAAGGGTACATATCATTACTCCCACTACTAAATTGTACACCTTCTATTGGTAATAGATGGTTTTTCCCTTCAGGGATTATGGCTTGAAGGTATTCTTTGCCTACACAAATGTCAATGTCCCTGTGTTGAAATTTACTTTTGCTTAAAAATAATTCATCAAGATTGATGTAATACAAGAGCTCCTGCAGTGTATCTTTTGCCTCTAGAAGTATTAGTCTTACACATTCTGTAATATTAGAGATTGATCAGTTTATAGCAATCCTCACTATATTGTGGAAAGTGAGTATGTACTTCAGTGACTTCAAAGAAAGCTGTATTGTTCTCAATGGAATATTCCTCCACTGGTGTGTCTTCAGAGATTGCAGAATCTTGGTCAGATTCTTCTTTCTCTTCAGCACACTTAACTTCTTCAATCACTTGAACTTCATTTATTTTAGTCTTCTTGGTCCAATTTTTGGCTAAATTTGAGGTTCTTCTGCATTTATGACACTTCAAGACAGGTCTTCAGGTTTCTTGTCTTCTCTGGAAATATTTGGGGCCATTTTGGACTCCATAGGGTTTCTATTCAAGGTTTTTTCAGCTCCTGTCCTAGTAATGATATCTTCCATTGCATTAATGTAGTCCTCTTTTGAACAGGGTTGTACACATCTCCACTTGATAGCATGTTCTAGTTCTTCTCCACATTTTCTTAATATCTTCATATTAATCATTGAGTCAGACATATCTGGGTTTAAAGCAGATAATCTATCTTTTTGTTTGAGGAAAAAAGTAAGTGGTTTATCCTTTTCTGAG
Source organism: Austropuccinia psidii (assembly GCA_023105745.1). Lineage (NCBI taxonomy): Eukaryota > Fungi > Basidiomycota > Pucciniomycetes > Pucciniales > Sphaerophragmiaceae > Austropuccinia > Austropuccinia psidii. The sequence continues at coordinate 8,337,345 of JALGQZ010000018.1, forward strand.
TTAAAAATGGCACTTTCAAAGCATTTTCTATTTTGAATATCCAATAATTATTGGCCCATTTGGTGAAAGCCAATCATGTTTACCATAGTCTTGTCTCATCTTGTAATACCATTTCTTTGCTGTTGTGGTAAACAAGGAGTGTAATTTTCCCACTATAATTTCATCAGGTATATGAAAATCTTTCTGCAAGATATCAATTGTTCTGATCAATTCAATATAGTTTTATTCACCTCCACCATAAAAGGTTGTTCATTCTTCTAATTTGAGAATATCTTTTTCAAATATTGCATTTTCTCCTAGAAAGGGGTTAAAATTTCTTTCACAGAAAGATTTTCTTCATTTAAAGGTGTATAATGTCTGGCCATAGGTAAATTTGGTTCATAATTCTTATGAATTTGGTCTACATTTGCAATTATATAATTCTTCAACTTTTTCCTTTCACTGTCACTTCTTGCCAAATTTGTTGAAAAAAGATTGGTATTATTAAATATTTCTAAAACATCATTTTTCAGAATTTTAAGTTGGTCATTAATGTTTGCAATGGAAAGATCTGCCATTCCATCATCTTGGACTTGACTTTTACTCTCAATCCTGTCACATTTATTGGAAATTGACTCAAGTCTGGCAGTTGTCAGCTTATGCCATTCAGCAGAAGCTCTGTCATTCTTTTTGAAGTCATCAATATCCAATGTTATTTTCTTTAATTTTGCATCAAATTTACATAGTTCCACATCAATACTAGTTTTCAAATATTTTTTTTCTTGTATTATTTGCATGGAAAAGTTCTTTTCATCCTTTCCTTCTCTTTAGCTGTGAATTTCATATGAGTTCTGGAAATATTGAAAACACTGTCTACAGCTGAAGGCTCCAATTTGGGTATCCTGTACCCTTATGGGTAAAGTCTATGCCAATGAACTTTGCCTTTTCCCTTTCCTTGATTGTTCTTGGGACCTCTCTGCTTCTTCTGAGGTACTTTTGGGTTGTCCTTGGACACTTCTAGAGCTGGTTTATGCCACTCGGGCCATTTACAACTCTTTCTTCTGGTCTACAGATAAGAGACATTGGTTCTTTAACCAATTATTTATCTTTTTGAACTTGTTTTTGAAAGACAATGGACTCCATCCTCCTAAGAGTTCTATGGTCTTATGCTGACCCAGAAGGCTCTTAATGTGTGAGTAGTAGTTCATACCCCCCTTCCAAAGGCTTGGAAATATTTCCCACTCCTCTTCCTTGGCTACTCTGTACCAGATTTTGTACTGAGACTGATATATTTCTATGGCTTCCACTTGGAAATGGTTCAAACCTTAAAATACTACCTTGAATCATTTCAGGCTCAGAGTTCACATAAACCTTTATGGGTACAGACCTTGGGGAATGTGGGGAAACTCTGGAATCCTCCAGAAGTGTCTTTCTTGAGGAAGACTAGCCAGATCTGGATTTAGTATTCCCTCTTCCTTTTCCACATCCATCTGGTTTGACTTAATAGTTTTTTCCATTTCTGGTATTCATTGTTTTCACTGTAATTTAAGATAAAATGAAAGATACAGACAGAGAACACACACCTTTTGGTGGTTTTTTGGCTATTTCTGTTTTGAATAAAGTGCCTCTTTTAGCAATTTGCACTTCAATACTCTCTTCAGATTCTAGACTGGTAATATATCTCTTACCAAGCTTATTGCCACCTTCAATTTACTTTATTAAAGACACTAGAGAAAAAAATTGATAAAAGAAAAATTATTTTTTATACTTTTACAATATATTTGAGATTTTTTATAAGTTTTTATTTTTTTTGATATTAAAAAACTATTCTTTTTAAAGAAAAAAATTAAAATTTAATATTTTGACTCAAAATTAATTCAGAGTAACTCAAAGAACAATATTATAAGTTTTTGGATGTGAAAAATCCACATTTAAAAATGGTATAACATTAAACCAAATTCTTCAGAAAACAAAAATTTCAAGACAATTTCAAATTGGAATTGAAAAAAATAAATAAATTAATATATTTTAGAGCTTAAAAATATATCAATTGAGAGTCCAAGGTTCAAAAAACATGGCCAGGCCCCCAAATGTAAGATGTGTCTATGAAACTGTTGATAATATCACTATTAATCAACATTGCTATGAATGTTCTTATGAAATATAATAATAAGAAAATATTATAACTAAAATTGAATATTTATTTATTTCTTTTACTTGTTATACACTACTGGAAATTATAATAGTGAGCATTAGTTTTCTATTACAAGAAGTATTTAATAATTAAAATTCTTTATTAAAATAATAAGATTATTTTAATATATAATTATCTTTTGCAATAATAATTAAAAATAGAACTATTGGAGAAAACTATTACTGGAGAAAACATTTTGAGAATTAACAATAAATCACTCACTAATACTCCAATGAACCTTTGGAAGAGATTGGTAGAGATATTTGATGGATAATTGTGGATTTAAGGGATCAAAATTTATTTTATAGCAGTATTACAAAAAATTATATCTTATTTCTATTATTTCAAATCTTTCTAATCAATTCTGAAAGAATAAAACACTTAAGAAATAGCTTTAACTAATAGTTACTTATTGGTAATAAAGGTATAATTCAATAATAAGCTGATTTTTGAAAAAACAGCAAGAGGAGGCCTCTGTTAAGTCAACAACAGCTCACAGATTTGTTCCATGAATCAAACTGAAGAGCTAGTGAGTTAGAAAGCAATAATTCCTTTTTTATTAATGATTGCATCATCTGTTGTCACCTAAGATTATCATAATTGCTTAATTAATGCTTTTATGTGACTACCAACCCATTTATGGTTAAGAATAAAAGGAATTACAACTGTAAACATTGTTTTATTTAAAAATAAACATTAATTTTTCAAATTTATCAATTTTATTGGAAATTTAATCACAGGTTGTATTTTCTGTGACTTTTTGAAGATTCAGTGTTTCTCATGGAATCATCAAAAATGGACTGTAAGTATAATTTTTAATTTTACTTATGAAACCATAATTGTTTTTGGTTTCTTTATGAGTCATGAAATTCTCCACTCTTCCTGAAAGCTTCAGAAATATAAATTAAGAATTGTCTTTTTAATGAATTTTCAAAGTTTTTACTTCATTTCTACGTAGAATTGTAACTAGCACAATATAGCTAGTTGTCATGAGGTAAATCAATGGATACTAGTCCAAAAAGTGTTTTAATTAATCTTTTAATGCTTATCCATGAAAAATTACCAATAATAAAAATTTTTATAGGAGTCTAAGTTGCTCCTTGCCTCTTTGTCATGTCAAAATAACAGCTTATTTGCAATTTTCTTGTGATTTCATGAGATTTTAACTTGGTAACCAGGTTGCCAAAATGTTTTAGTATTATAATTGGGCCATGATCAGCCATGGATTCAAGATTTAGAGTTATCCATGCCTCAGAGGCCTCAGAAGTTGGGTACCCTGGCTCTCTTTGATGTCTTTTCTCCCGCTTAGCTATTTTCACATCAAAAATAGAGATTCAGGCTTCAAGACTGATATCCACTATGGGTGTATCAAAACTGTATGTAATAATACCATAATATCAAGTGCCACAAACATGAATAACACTATTCTTAGTGTATATGTAACATGGGATTTCTCACATCCTCATTATTTTGGTGTGAAATTGAGAAAAACAAAACTTTCCCAATTCATTTATGTGGTATTGATGATGTGGTATTTAAGTATTTTCCATATTACCACCTCATAGAGTTAATTTAAGCTTATTCACTCTATGGAGTTACCCTAGGTGAATTTTTGTGTAGGATCCAAATGTGGCCTTACATCCATGGATTAATTTACTCACAAAAAAGTTATTCATCTTTTCTGAAATCCAAAATGATGGATTTTGAATATATACATGACTTATGGGTTATGTATAGCTCGGAATTTATTTTAAATATAATTTTGGCCTATTTGCATATGTAAATTATACCTCAAGGCTCACATAACAGATGATTCAATCATAAATCCAAGAAGATTATTTCTTTCTCACTCACTGGTTTTTCAGTTTGCTCCATGGCATGGCTCTGTAAACTTTTTTTGACTTAAAAAAGGCCTCCTCTTGCTGTTTTTTCCAAATCATCTCATTATCCAATTATACCTTTATTACCAACAAGTGAGTATTGATTAAAACTATTTCTTAAGTTTTTTATTCTTTCAGAATCAATCAGAAAGATGTGAAATCATAGAAATAAACTATAATTTGTTGTAATGCTATTGTAAATCATTTTTGATCCCTTAAATTCACAATTTACCCATCAAATCTCACTACCAATCTCTTTCCAAGGCTCATTGGAGTATTAGTGAGTGAGCTATCATTAATTCTTAAAGTTTTTCTCTAGTAATAGTTTTCTTCAAGAATTATATTTATAATTATTCTTGAAAAAGATAATTATATATTAAAATAATTTTATTATTAAATACTTCTTGTAATTGATTCTTGTAGACAATCACTGCTTACTGTTATAATCACTGGTAGTGTATAACCAATCAAAGAAATAATTAATTAATCAATTATTTAATTGTGGTTATAATAATTTTTATTATTATATTTTATAAGAACAGTCATAGTACTGTTGATTAATAGTAATATTATCAACAGTTTCATAGATACATCTTACAACCCACAGTAAATCCCTAAATTGTTAGGATTGGGGACTGGGCTTAGCTTGTAATTCCTGTCCAAATTGGGGATAAACCAGTTTAAACTTTAATATTCAATCAAACTCTCATCTTAAAGTTTAAATAAGGTTGAAAATCCTCCAATACAGGTGGAAAACCTTAATTGAGTCCTTGCAGATCCCAAAAGTTGGGTACCCTAGCTTTATTTGGCTTTTTTCCTTTGTTCCACCTTCTTGTGTGACTTTTGCCCTGGCTTTAAACCAATTTAAATTGAGCTCATACAAGATTTACAGCCTGTATGGAAAATCCTTAGCCACTTCAGTAAGTATACACCACACCTTAATTTCAACTAAATTTTTGCAAGTTTAAATAAACCTTATGCAATTTTAAATTTAAGTTTAAAATCAACAACTTAAAAATTTTGGTAAAAATTATAAAAATGTATAATTGTACTGTGAGATTCTTAAACCTTCTAATAACATAAGACATCTTAATATTTCTTATCAAATCCCATATCAGTGTTTGTACAGCCTGAAATCCACTGACCTGCAGTACCACTGCAAAAAAAAGTGACATGCCACTGGCATACCAAACTGTGTATAAATCACATCCCATGGCAAGCCCTTGAGAAAACTATGATGTCATCAATACTACCTGAAAGACAGCAAGAGATGCTGTGGTCTGACTTGCTTCATTATCAGATTTTTTTCCAACAAGTCTCATAATAGGAAGTACTTGTTCTGCCTGCCTTATCTCAGTAAAATTATAATCAGCTATAATCATAAATTCCTTGAAGATAAACAACTTATGAACTTGACATTGAGCAAATGGAGCAACCTAATGTTGAATTGAGGCAGCTTGTAGAGATACCATAAACTTTCTGACATGCAAAGTCAATGCTATTCAGCAGGATTTAGAAAATTCAAAATGACTTCAAGATTTCATCAATCCTCCAGCAAAGAAACCTTTCATTAATCCTGTTCAAGGGAAGTTCTGGGAAGACCCACTTATATTGGGTATTAATTTTTCTTCAAACCCAAAGCATGTTATTCTAGACTTTGAGGGTCAAAACTTTCTAAATTAGCTAGAAATTTTTTTGAAGACCATTAAGTTTGTTTACAAAATCTCATCAACCTCAATAGAAATCTTTCTTGAAAACCTTACGGGAAATGACGAGTCCAGTGTTCGCCTTTTAATGTACTACTCCAAACTATTGATGAATTAATAAAAAATCTCCTTACTAGTTCTAATCCGACCTCATCCTCACTGTTCTTTGGGATAAAAAAATTGTGTAATAAATTGGCTCATCTCAAGAAACTAGCAATAACTAAACAAATCATTGCTTTGATCAAAGACGCCCAGGCAAGGAATACGTCATCATGGCTTGCACAACACCAACATCTCTTCTCTCAGCTGATCAAATGGAAAGTAAACTTTGACGAATTTTAAGGCATCCTAGTTCAGGCCGATTGGAAAATACCTACAAGGTCAATCAATAATGTTTTTGAAACGCGTATTCACCAGCGATTAAACTCTGCAGGAACTGTCGCAACATTCGAGAAAGTATCCCAAGCTATTCAAGCCGCAGAGGCAACCGCTCCGGTGACCATTTAACCAACACTGTAGTTTAATTAGAGATTTACTTTAGTTGCTTTTAAGCAGAGTTCAAATTTAAATTAAACTTCAATTTTTGAATTCTGAGCCCAAGCAATTGATATTGCAAAATGAATATGTCAATACGTCGAAACTTGAAATAAATTTAGTGATTAATATTTGACAAAACAAAATTGTTTTAGATTATTTCATTTTATTCAATCATTTTTCAAAACGAGAGATTGAAAATTCATTTGAAGCTTGTTATTGATAGTCCAAACATTTTGGTTTCTGTAGTTTCGAATTGAATTGTTACTTTTACAATTCATGAGAAAATTAAACACGATGCCAATGTTAAAGAAATGCGATTTTTAGTTGAGAAACCTCAGCTTGAGGTTGAAAGTATATGCGGGTATAAAACCAAGTAGTTTTTGCGGTTTGGATTTGGATTACTGATTGATTGCTGTACATATGTAATAAATTGAAACAAATACATTAACGAAGGTAATTGTCTAGATGTTGAAAAGTTATTTACATGTTTTTTTTTATGATTTTGAAGTAGCTGAAGAACAATATAAATAGTAAACCAAATAAATAAATATGTAGATTAAAAATGGGTGATCAACGAGTGAAGATTATTAATCAACGATATTTTTTAACAAGACAAAACCAAAACGAGAGTGACAAGAAATTCTACTAAAAAAGAAAGCGATGCTACAAATGATAAGTCTAATGATGTTTTTTTTTTACAGTAAGGTTTTCATTGATAATTTTATATAATGTTTTTTTTTGTATTTTTTAAAATCAATTTTTGAATAATTGAAGTTTTAAACTGTTAAAAAAAGGATATATTGTCATTGATTAATTATCTTTAAAGATAATTTAAATGAAAGTGATAAAAATAAATAATTGAATTGAATTGGTGAAGAATGTTAAAATAAGTTAAGATATAATTTAAGAATTGAATGATTTAATGAGAATCATTGAGATGATTTAATGAGAATCATTGAGATGATTTAAAGTGTTGAGAGATTGAACTTGATCTTGTAGGCAATTGGTTAAGATGATAATTTAGAGGAAGTTGATCTAGAGGATGGGTTTCCAATTGAGGTTGGATGAGTTTAAAGATTTCAATAAAAGGGTTAAAGATTAAAATGACTTGATTTGATAGCTTACTAATATTTAAGTTAAGTTTATTGTGGTGATCATCATTAATTGTTTCCTTAAAATCTTCATTTAGATGGATATCATTTTCAAAATTGTAATCGGATGAGGTGTTAAAAGTACTAGAGGAAGATTGAGATGATTGTTTTAAATGAATAGGACGTTTTTTGAGTAACTTTGAAATGGAATTTTTAAAGCTACTTTGAGATGAAAAGGTAGTAGATAAAGAAGTTTGAGATTTTTTTGAGGATAAAGAGAAAGAGGAAGGAGAGGATAATAAAATTTGAGGGGATGGTAAAGTTTCCTCTTCTTGATTTGAATTTTGGTTTGATTTAGGCAAAGAATGAGTACGTTTTACCATGGAAGATTTATAAAGACGTGCCTAAGAATCCAAACCAAAAGAAATGCGCATTAGATTAGCCAAAGTTTCGATTAGATTTTATTTTTTGAAACCCAAAAATGATGAATGGTTTACAATTTCCAATAATTCTTGTTCTGTGCTCCATCTACGAGTTGCATAATTTGATTCCCAAACAAAGTTATTCAAATCTTCGCCTATTACTGAATCGTTGTTATGATTATTATGATTGATGGGTGGGCTAGGTTGATTAGATTGATTAAATGGATTGGATTGATTAAATTGATTAGATTGAGTTTGAAAGTTTAAAGATCTATTTCTAATTAGAGTACCTAAGCTAGATTTAGTTAATTTTAACTTATTTGAAGTATGAGGTGATAAAAAGTTTGACCAATTATTTGAGGAAGGTGATGGTTGTTGTTGAAGTGTCGGTGTTAAAGGTGGCGAAGGTGGCGAAGATTGTTGATGAAATTTTTTAATTTTGTTAAAATTCATTTTTCTGTCTTTTAAACTTTGGAATTTTCGAATTTTTTGGGGGAGGAAACTTTTAAAAATTTTTGAGATTTTAGACTACTGTATTTATATTAAAAATTGGTGAAATCTCATGACCAAACTTAAATGGCAGGCCCTCCTAGCTCGAGCTCGATGGTCATTGGTCAACAAGAACTTTAAATTGCGTGAAATGTCACGTGAAACTTTCAATTTTAAATGCAATGGCTGAAATTTAACCTCAAACTTTAAATTTTAAACTTTGAGCTAAACTTTAACCTTGAAAGTTAAAAGATGGCTCAAAATCATTTAATCCCATACCCAACTCGATTCGACAATACCATGGTTTTAAAAAATTGTTCCTCAAAAAATTAAATTAAAAAAAAAAAAAAGAAAAGAATGCTCATTCAGAAAATTTTAAAATTTTAAAATTTGAAAATTTGAAAAATTTAAAAAATCTTTTGATCATGACCAAAAACGTTAATCTTGCTAAAGTTATATTTAAACCTAATCCAAATTCGTAAGTATCATTCAATTTATTATAAAAATCATTGGATTATCGATATCTAATCTTCTTGAATTCATTAGCACCGACGAATTTATTTGTATCATATCAGATCGAGCTGCTTACGAAAATTGGTTTCAAGGTGATAAATCTATACCATTGGTAGAGATCGTGGATTGTAAGTTAATTCGAAAATCCTCGACCTTTTATTATCTCAAACTAACTACAGTGGCTTGTCATTTAATCGGAATTATGTTTAGCTTTTGACGTCTTTCACACTGGTCAGGGCGCTCAAGGACTTTTACAACGTCCAAGCAAACAAGAACTTGAGACAGTTTTTGAGACTTCAAATGTAATCAATCTTCAATCATCTGCTGTACATTTTTGTCTTAACTCAATCAACTTAATCTTTAGGATGTCGATGTGGTAACTAAAGTCTTAGAAAAAGGTCGTCTTGAAATCATTGATGGCCAACCTCTTAAATTTGCTTCCAAGAATGACGCACGCGGTGGAAACTACAACAACCCTCGTGGCGCTAATTCTGGTAGTCATCCGGGTCGATAAATCAGTCAGTCATATGATCTTGGTAAGCATATTTTCCCTTAAATTCACTTGAGGTTTTAAAACTTCCTCATCGACGTCCTGGTTTCTTTAAATTATTATGCTCAAAGTATCAGTTTGTATGTTAAATTTTTTTGCCGGTTTGCCTATTTGCTTATTATAAAGAAGGGTGTCGTAAAAGTATTAAATTGGTGGTTTAAAACAAAACTGAAGCTTTTGGGTTCACAAATCTTATCATGTCTTTAAATCTAAATGATTATCTAAAATTTGAATCTGACTAACTTCTAAAAATTATAACCGCTCAAATCTTTCAAGCTTTTTAGCTGAGAGTAGCTTTTCAACGAGGTCAAAGTCATGATTTTTTATTGAGGGCAATTCCATGTTAAACATTTTCACAATCTCGGTCCACATAACTAGTCGACAATTGTAAGACAGCCTGCAATCAGTCAAGACCAACGAATTACGCTGAAGCAAATATTTCAAGTATGAAAACTGATTCCAAGCTCTAAGTCTACCCAGCTGGTGTTGTGAACTTGTAATGCAAATCGAAATCAATAAGTTTTGACTAAGGAAGACCTTGGCTGACCTTTATTGTCAATATAATACTGTGAATTTCTACGTTTGACTTAATATTAATCACCATCATAAAGTTGTCCTATGAATAACAATTATGTTTTATGCTGGCTTCTCCTTTAAATGAGCCTTAACATGATTGCACTAATCGTTAGGCAACTCAATTATTTTCAAAACAAAGGTCAACAAAGCTGAATTACAATTCTGCAAAAGCCTTGTTTTTTTATTATTTTTAATCTTTTATTATTTATTTTTTCTTTGTAATAATATTTTTTTTGGTTTTTTCATAAAAATAACTTATATATATTTATATTCAATGTAAAATTTTCAATATATATTGATAAATAACATTTTTTATTCATTAAATTATAAATCAAACCTATGGAGATAAACAAAATATTATAATTAAATTAAATTAATTGATATTTTAGAAAAAAAAATTAATAAAAGAGGGTCTTTTGATACTAAGTTTTTGTATTTAGTTATAAATAATGTTTTATTTTTCTATAATATTCAAAAATAAAGATTTATCAGGTGATAATGTTTTTTTTGAGCTTTTATAATGTATAAATTTCATAGCAAAATTTAAGGGAGAAAGTAAGACTTATTGGGGGTTCTCAATCCAAAATTCATAGAGTGGGGAGTATATGAAAGGATAGAACAATTGATATTATTCATCACAGTCAGCCTCAAGACAGAGAGTTTGTGTTTTCTTTGAGAATTGGGGAGCTAATATAAACAATGAAAAAATTCTACTGGTACTTATCAGCTCATAGAAGAGTTAGTCATAATTAATTAACCTTCCAATGAGGAATGACTTTTTGGATTAAAGGTTTTTTGAATATTATATTATTTCAAGGTATACAGTGAGAAATATAGTTCAATAAAATGATATTGTAAGGTTTGTATATGAAACTCTTGATAATAGTAACAATATCAAGAGTACTATGACTGTCCTCAGTAGAAAAATATAATATAATAAAATATTATAACCACAAATTTAAATATGATTATTGAAAATAAATTGAATTATTATTATATAGAATAATAATAAAAAATATATAATAATTATAATAAATTAAAATTATTCTATTATTGTTATAGTCACTGACAATTATAACAATAAGAAGTGTAAAGCTCTTAATGAGACAATTACACATGGAAAATATAAATACTTAACCACTTAGAAATAATATATAAATATTATTTATAAAAGAATTATAACACACACTGTGCAGAAATAATTCTTATGGAATAATTCTATATAAAAAAACTAATAATACATAAAAAAGATATAGAATTTTAGAAAAAAACTTACTTATAATATAAATTGAATACAACAAGTCAAATACAACAGTTATTATATTAAATAATTATTAGAAGTTAAAAGGACTCCAAAAATCAATATTTTAAATGATAAAACAACTTTTTATGATAAAAAATATGATTAAAGCACTTTTGAGAGGAATTTGTGGATTTTAAAAGATATTTTAAAGACAATAATTTTATAAAATAAAATATATTATAGGTGATTACAACAACTATATAATTTCTATGATTTCAATTCTTTAATTTAAGATTTATAAAGAATAAAATACTTCAAAAATATTTTAATAATAAGATTTTATATACAATAAAACTTTACCTGTTTAAATGTCTAATATGATTGGATTGATAATTGATTATAGAAAAAAACAGTGATGACAAGACTCTTTTTATGTCTACAGAGCAGCTCTTATGATTCATAATGGATATAGAGGGAAATCTCAGGTCAAAACTGAAAAACCATCCTTAAAAATAAGGTTCTTAACTTAAGGTAACTTCTTTTTAATTCCAATTTAAAGCTACCAGTGTTATTCTTAACTCCAAGTAAGTTTAATCCTCATTTAAGTGAATTATTTTAAGTTTTAATATAAAATAAGTTTATTTATATTGAATTTCATCACATGAACAACTTGAAAATAGAGTTTCAAGCAGAAATCTCTTAATATCAATTTTTAATTAATTTGTAAAGAAATCTTAATTTTCTTTATGTATAATTAAAATAGTAAATTTCCAGGCTACTTACCCACAAAATATGTTTATAAAATATACTTAAATTTTTTTTTATATATAGATAATATTAAATTTTAAGCTGTGTGAAATTTTCAAGCAAATCCATTAAGAATTGGATTTTTAATGAATTTTTGAAGTTATTACTATTTTTCCACATAAAATAGGAATACACACTAAACCTTAACTTTTGATAAGGTTTTGATGCTTGTAACCTTAAATTTTTAAGCTTAATTAAGTTTTTACAGTTCTTAAAACCTTAATTTCAAGGCTGCATATTGGGATTTACCCTTTGGCAGCTTGAAATTCCTGTCCAAATTTGGATAAAACCAGTTTAAACTTTAAGGTTGGAGAAAATTCTAATCTTAAAGTTTAAATAAGGTTGAAAATCCTCCAATAAAGGTGGAAAACCTTAATTTAATCCTTGCAGATCCAAAAAGCTGGGTACCCCAGCTCTGTTTGGTCTTTTTCCTTTGTCCCACCTTTTTGCATGGATTTTTCCCTTTTATTCATTTAAAGCCATACTATGGCCTTAAACACTTATAAATTGAGCTCACATAGGATTTACATTCTTTATGGCAAATCCTTAGATAATTCAGTAAATATACACCACACCTCAATTTTAACTAAAATTTTGGTAAGTTTGCATAAACCTTATGCAACTTTAAATTTAAGCCTATTTAAGCTTAAATTCAACAATTTTAAAAAATGTTAAGAAAGTTACATTAGTACTGTGAGATTCTTAAATATTCCACCAACATAAGAAATAAGCCTTTTTTGGTATAACACCCTGTGAGTGTACCCTAAGTTATTTTTGGTGTAGAATCCAAAAATGACATAATATTTATAACTTTTTTTATCCAAAAAAAAGTTATACTTATTTTTTTGTTATTTTTTATTTTAAATTCAATTGAAAAGTCTGTTGAAGACTAAATCAGCTGTATATAAAATCATTTGTGGCCTTATGGGTATTTTATACATACCTCACAGGCTCACATTTCTCACCACCAAAAAAAATTGTACTACAATTTTTCTTTTTCAGCATACCCCCAATTTTTTTGGGGGGGGTATAATCAACTGTCCAACCTCTCTACTTGTACTGTTTAAGTATTTAAAGCACACAATTAAGATTTTTTATTGAGGAATTGGCCTTCTCCCATGTCTGAATCTTCTGAGAAACTTTTGAGAATCAGGTATTTTGTTTTCTGAAAGCTACTCATCTTCATGTTGTGGGTTTCTGTACCTGACTAAGTATTGTCTTTCATTTTTCCCCCTAAGTCTTCTTTCTTCCCAGACTTTAAGTACCTTTATATTTTGACTTTGATCAAGTGGTGGTACTTCTAAGGGTGTTTCATTTTTTAAAGGAAATAATTCCTTATCACTTGAAGTGTAATGCTTCACTAGGCTAACAGGGAAAGTTGGATTTTTATTTTCCAATTCTCCTGATTGTTCTACTTGTACTGCATTTGTCCCATGAAGGGCTTTAATAATAAATGGTCCTGCAAAGGAATTTTTCAATTTCTTTGCGCCTTTAATATTATTAAAGTTCAAGGTTGAAACTAGTATCAAGTCCCCTACTTTGAATTCTGGGGTTTTATGACTTTTATCCCATTTCTGCTTAGAATATTCAAAGGCATCATTCATGCTTTGATTTGCATGATGTCTCACTTTATCAAGGAATAGTTTAAAGCTTGAAGCAGTTGGATGAATGTCAACCAGATCCTTCTTCAAAGTATCAATTGGAAGCTTGGGGTTCCATCCTTTTTCCAACATTGCAGGGGTCTTGCCTGTTGAAGCATGGATGGAGGTCTTGTAGGCTAATTCCAATGCTGGTATAAGAGTACACCAATCATGGGTAAAACCATCAGAATCTTTAAACTCCAGGCCATAAGCAGAAAATCTTCTGATCATGTCCTCAAGGGTTTGAATCATTATTTCTGCTAACCCATCTGTTTGTGGATGGTATGCTGTTGAGAATGATAATTTTGTACCCAAAAGCTTATGTAAATTAGTCCATAAGGCTGATGTGAATTTTTGGTCTCTATAGCTAATGATATTTTTAAAGAGACCGGTATGGGATATGACTCTATTCCAAATCAAAAAAGTTGTATCCATAGCTGTGTCATCTTTATAAAATGGTAAAGAGGTTGGTGTTTTGCTATATCTGTCTACAATGACAAGACATGCATTGTAACTTTTATCACCTCCAGGTGGTAAAGCAGTTCCCCAATACATATGAACCACTTCCCATGGGGTACTTGGTTCTTGGATATGAATCATCAAACCAAATATTTTACCAGTAGCTTTATTGGCTTTTTGGCATCTATCACAACTATGAAGGTACTCAATGACATCTTTCCTCCAAGATGGCCACCAGGCACATGTCTTAATTCTTTCCATTGTTCTGTCTTCAGACAGATGTCCAGAATAAGTTCTATCATGGCATTCTAGCAGTATTGTGTTAATTAACATTCTACTACACAGGACCATGACACATGTGTGTTTAGATATATGATATAAGATACCCTCAAATAAATGGAATCTTCCATTGTCATAAGATGTTTTGCAAATATCATCCAGAGAATTATCCAAAGCTACATCTTTGAAATCTTTGTCAAGTAAAGAAGTAAGAATATGACAGTTCTTATCCAGCTTATGGCTATCTCTAACTTCTTCAAAGAATTCTGTTCCAACATCTGTGATGTTAATTCATTCAATTGCAATTTGAAGCTCTGCACCTGTGGGAAGGGAGGCAGGATTGTAAGGTGTATTGGGTAATGCCCATCTACTTAAGCCTTCAGCATTCTTGTGAATATCTCCAGCTTTATTTACTCTAGTCATATTACCTCTATACTCCTGTATAGCAATCTGCCATCTTAACATGTGTATGTTTGGATTTCTCATGTTAAGAAGTGATTTTAATGCATTACAATCAGTAATTACATCAAACACCCTACCATCAAGATAGTCATAAAGCTTTTCCAGAGCCCAAACAAGGCAAAGGCACTCCATTTGGCTAGCTCCATATCTGGCCCCAGTAGGTTTGATTTTCCTTGAAATAAAACAAATTGGACCTTCATAAGGTTTGTCATTTACAATTTGAACTTGATGAAGAGCTGCACCTAGGCCCTCACCACATTCATCAATATACAGCTTGAAAGGAAGTTTCCAGTGTGTCATCAGTAATAATGGTGCATTGGTCAAGGCATATCTGATCTTTTCATATGCTTTAATCCTCTCCTGTGTCATTTCAAAGACAGTTTTTTGATCACAAATTCTATACAATGATCTGGCATGGATTGAAAAATATTTAAGGTGTTGCCTGTAATAACTGGAAAAACCTAAGAAAGATGCCATTTCTTTCTTGTTCTGGGGCATTTGTTTCAGTAACACTGCAGCTACTTTGTTTTTATCAACACCAAGGCTCAGTCCTGAGACTACATGTCCTAGAGCTTTCAGCTCATGAAACCCAAAATTACATTTTTTAAGAGATATTTTCATGTTCACTTGAAGAATTTTCTTAAGTACTAATAAAAGTCTCTCTAAATTCAATTCCCAGGTTTCTGAACAAATGATAATGTCATCAATATAAATGCTTAACCATCCTTCTGAAAGTTCATGTGGGAAAATGGTGTTCGTCATTCTTTGATAGTGAGAGGGTGCATTTTTAATACCAGAAGGCATCCTCAAGGGTTCATAAATTCCATAATGAGAAATTATTCTAAATAATTCCCTAGAATGAGGTGCTAAAACATTCTTATGGAAGCCTTTAAGAGCATCCATAGAGGTAATAAATCTTGTTTTGGATAATTGGGTCAAAGTCTCATGGATTCTAGGGATTGGATACCTGTCTGGGATAGTATAGGTATTCAGTGCTCTAAAATCACCAACCACCCTTGATTTATCATTATGCAAAGTAATGATTACAGGAGTTGTGACTTCTACTTCTTCATTGTGTCCAAACTTTATGAGAACTCCTGGTTTCATTAGTTCATTAATATGACTTTATAATTCTTCTCTGGCCCTAGGGCTAGCTGGGTAAGCTGGTCTTTGTAAAAGTGGGGGGTAAGGCCTTTCCACATTAAGCATAATTTCCACTTCATGGCCTTTGATAGCCCCAAGTGGTTCATTATCAGAAGTAAAGGCTTCCCTGTATTGAAATAAAATTTCAATAAGTTCTTCCTTCATTTCTGGTGTTAATTCAGGACTAATTTGTGCTTCAATCAATTGATCTGATACAAATTTCTCTTTGATAACACTTTTCACTTGTCTAATGACAGTGATTTCTCTTTTTTCTAGAGGAAAATCAAATTTTTGCCTTTTATTTTTCCCTATAGTGAAATACCTGTCCTTATGATTATTAATATCAATACCATAAATATTGAGATAATCATTTCCAAGTATAAAGTGTTGTGAATTACAATTATTCATAACAACAAATTCAACTTTTAATCTGATACTTCCCGCAGGATGAGGGAATATCATTGCTGCTTCAAATATACCCAAGAGGTGCATATTTTGGCTGGCACTGCTGAATTTTATACCTTCAATTGGCATTAACTTGTCTTTCCAATTGGTATAAATCTGGTCAAGATAATCTTTACCAACACAAGTACAAAAAGCATCTGAGTCAAGATGTATCTTGGATTCTCTGTTGTTTGTCACAATATTAGTGATACAAGATTATCCAGCTGTATAACCTTTACCTCTGGCTGGCTTGGTTTTCTGCATTTTAGCATCTTGCACATGTATAAGATCCATACATTCATCAATGTACTGTGGTAAGTGAGTATGAACTTCTGTGACTTCAAAGGAAAAAATAGTATTTTCTATACTAAGTTCACCTGGTAATTCCTCCTCTTCAGAAGGCTCATAATCACTTTCATGTACAGGGACATCATTTTTTTCTTTTGTGTCATCTTTTTCAATTTCTATCTCATTGATTCTTGTCTTTTTGGGACAAGTATTAGCCAAATGAGATGTACTTCCACACTTATGACCTTTTAAAGGAGCTTTGTCATGTGGCTTATTGGGTTTTGGAATTGGTTTCCCACTGGTCTTGTTGTCCATTGAGGGTTTCTACCAATTTCTACCAATTTCTGTTCTAGTAGTGATGTCCTCCACAGCATTGATATAAACTTCTGTAGAGCAAGGCTCAATACATCTGCTTCTTATAGCATGCTCAAGGTAACCACCACACTTTCTTAAAATCATTTTATGTACCATTGTTTATGACATATTAGGATGAAGGGCTGTTAATCTGTCCTTTTGTTTAAGAAACCAAGACATGTGCCTGTACCTCTAAATATACAAAATGGCTTCTTCAAAGGAATTCTCCATTTTAAATCTCCAGGAATCATTTGCCCATTTGGAAATAATTTGTTCTTTCCACCAAGGCCAAGAATGTTTACGATGGTCTTGTCTCATTTTTTAATACAATTTCTTTTCTGATTTGGTAAACAATGAGTGTAATCTGGCACTCATGTATTCATCTGGTATTTTAAATTCTTCTTTAAACATATCAATTTTTTTCATAAATTCCATATGATTATACTCCCCTTCACCACTGAAGGTTGGCCATTCCTCTAATATTGGAATGTCTTTAAAATTGCAAGCAATTTCCACTTCTGCATTACTTGAAATTGTATGATGTAAGTCATTATTCAAGTTTAGCACATTTCTGTCAAGAATTGGTGTGGACTGTCTTGGAAATTCATTCTTCAGTGATATATTATTAATACTTTATTGAATATCTTCTTTCAATTCAAGTCTTGCTTTATCACTTTTTTCCAATTGTTCTTGCAAAAGAGCTGCATTGTGCCCAGTTGATTTTTCCAAGTTTTGAACTTGTATTCTTAATTATTTTAACTGTCTGGTTATAAAAGAAATAGGATTTTCATCTAGTTGATTGAGTAAGGTAACCTTAGACTCAATTCTTGCACAAATTTGTTCCAAAGACAAAATATTGTCTTTATTAACATTTTCAAGGCCAATAATGGTCTTTTGTGATTCTCTTACTTGTAGTATCTCATTACCCACCTTTTGTTAGATATACTCAAATGTTTTAAGCTTTGTTATAATTTCTTTCTTACAAGTTTCAATTTGGTTTACAAGCTTTACAAGGTCTAATTCTTTGGGAGAGATTGGTTCAATATTTCCTCTTCCTTGTTTTTGAATTCTATCAGAGTTCTTGCAATATTGAACACATTGTCCATGGTTGTCTTCTCTTTTTTGGGAATCCTGTAGTTTTGTGGGTAAGGCTTTGCCTTTCCCTTGCCTTTTTCTTGCCCTTCTGGTTGATCTTTGGGGTTTTCTTGGGCTTGTTTGGCACTTATAGAGGCTTGGGGAGCTTCCACTGGGTTGGTTTCCTTTCCTTGGGCCCATTTCTTCTGGTCCTTTGATAACATGCTCTGGTCTTTCAACCAAGATTTTATCTGTTGGACTTGTCCTTTGCCAGACATGGGTGTCCAACCCTTCAGAAGTTCCTCTGTATTTTCTGGCCCCATGAAAATCTTCACTTGAAGATAAGAGTTCATGGTGCCTATCCAAAGACTTGGGAGAAGTTCCCACTCTTGCTGTTTTGCTGCCATAAACCAGTTCTTGTACTGAGACTGGTATATCTCTATTTTTTCCTGTTAAAAGTGATTCAGGTCTAACAACAGAAGTAGAAGTTATGTTGGGTTCTGGAATCTCAATAAGAGTGTCAAAGGTGCTGACTAACCTTTGGGAACTGGTGGAAGTTCTGGCATCCTCCATTTGTGCCTCTCCTCTGGGCTGTCATTCTTGTCTTTTGGATTTATGACTTGAATGTCCTGGTCCAGATCCATTCTATTGGATGGAGTAGTTACTTCTACTTCTAGTAGGAGTCATTTCATGTCAATATAAAGCAATTAAGACTAAGAAATTTATTGAACTCACCTGCTGGACCTTTAAAGGGTTCTTTGGTAATTAAACCCCTTGGTGCTGGGCTAGCTTGAATTTCAATACTAGACTCTGAGGCTTCAGGGTCTGAAGAACTTTCTCTGATGGATGACACTAGAGAAAAAAAAATATAAGTTATTTTATAAAACAATAAAAGTAACTTATAAGATCAACTTATTGGATAAAGTTGTTTTAATGTAATTTATGGCAAATTACATCAAAAATAAAGAAAAATGTCTAACATTCAAGAAAAAATGTTTTTAGTAAAGACTTTTAATTTTTTAATTTTTAATTTGATCTTATATTTTCTTTAAAGAAATAATAATTATGCAATTAATAAGCTATTAATCAAAATTGTATTATTATTCAATTTATACTAGAATAACTCAAATAATAAATCTCAAGTCTGTGATGTGAACACGCCACTAGTTATACAAAAGAGATTCATCCCAAGTCACTCAATATTCTTAAGAAGAAAAATAACTTTATTTGTAAGGTTTGACTATGAAACAATAAGTAAAAATTACTAATTTATTACTTATTGTACTCTGAATGTCCTTATAATTGAAATTAATAAGATTAAAATAATAACAATAATAAAGAAATATTATTATTATGGCGTAAAAATATTATATTATTAAATAAATATAATAATATAATTAATATTATATAAAATTATGATATTGAAAATAATACATTAATATAAGATAATTAATATATTATAAAGCTCTTTATTATTGTTACCAACAAATAATGAAGGCGTAAAAAATTGTTTTTTATAAATAAAAAACAATTAATAACAATAATATTACCAATATTAAAGTTATATATTAATATAAATACTATTTATATCAAATAAGAATTATTAAGAGTAATAATAAGATGAAATAACCTACTTTTAACACTTAAAATAATAATTTTGAGATATTTTACGCCAAAAGAATATAATACAACTTTTTCAAATTGTATGTACAATAAAAATAAAGAAATTTTACTAAAAATTCTTGATTTTACGTGGAAATGAGTTTATAGAGAGATTTATAACAAAAACAATTAAAGAATTGATTTAATCACGTAAAAGTGGTGATTAATAATAAGATGGTCTTTGGTCTTTAATAATATAAGAGTTTTATATATAAAGAATAAAGAAATTACCTTTTATTTAATTGATTTAATGTTTTTGATGCGTCTGGGGGGAAAATAGAGTAAAAAGAGCTCTATTTATAGTAAATACCTCCCTCCTAGAGTCCAACAGGCTTCTAGTAGACGTGTACTGATCATATCCACTGGAATTGATCAATATTTTAAGGTTTGAGGGTGATTACATCATGATCAAACCATCTTACATCATTATTACACCATTATTTAAAGTTATCACTATAACTTTAGGTTTGATGACATCAGAGGCTTGGCAGAACCCCAAATTTCGTGTATTTTATTAGTTTTAATCATAAACTAATAGTATTCACCAATTTTATCACTCTTATGACTGTTAAACTTAATTTAAGGTTACAGTAGGTAATCATAACTGCTCAATTTAAGCTCAAACTTTGATCTTCAATAAATTTCAAGATTTACACGCTACAGCAATTCAGAGAGTGAATTCTGATAGCCTGGCATAACCTTATTATGCTGCCAAGAGCTTATTATTACATCATCAAAACTCTAATTTTGATGATTTTTCTTGTAACTCATTTTTTCTGTCAAAATTCAATATTTTAAACTTCAAACCTTGATTTCAGGGGGTTATACCCTGAATTTAATAATAAGAATTACATCATTCTTCACTAATGAACTAGTAGAATCCAACTGTATACTTTTTTTTAAGTTTGGACCACTCTCACAACAAAGTGGTCAACAGCTCTGTTGATTTTTATCAATATTTCATCATAGGTTTTAACCTTGTTTATAATTTGTAAAATAAAGTTCATATCTGTGTTTCTACAGTAATTACGTGGTAACTTTATTTTTGGTTCATCATTCTATCATGTATAGTTTAGAAGATATTAGCTATGATCCTTGAATATATGCGTTGACCAAAAAAGTGCATATATTCAGGATAATTCCTTAAGTATTGACTTTGAGAATTAGCTTATTAATTGTTTTATGTGTGGATTTTCGTGGGGAATCCACTGGTACAATTTATTTTACATGTTGTTTCACTGGTTTCTGAGATAAATAGGATTTCATGGTTTTTATAAGTTATTATACCTTATAATTCATTAAATATTGATTTTACAGATATGCCATAAAAATGGTATATGTGTATTTTTCCATGAGGAATCCAATGGTATAATTTGCTTTACATGTTGATTCATTGGTTTTTAAGTTAAACCAATTTTTGTACCAATTTATGGTATTTTTTGTATATTTAAGTAATTAATTTTAATGTATAATTATTCTAAGTAATTTTAGTATAATTATATTAAAGGTATAATTATTCTTAATTTTTTTTGTGACCTTATTGGGTATGTGGTCATATCTCAAAGGCTCACATTCCCTACCACCAAAAAAGATTGTACCACAATCTGATATGTATGATTAGGGTATCATCCACTGTCCTACCTCTTCAATAGACTTTGTTAGTCTTGAAACTCAATAATTCTTAACTTTTTTATTTTTCAGGTTTTCTTTCATGTCTGAACCTTCTTAGTAGTTTATCAGCATTTGTTATATCCTTCTCAAGTAGCCATTCATCTTCTTGAGTTGAATTTCTATACCTTACAAGGTATTCTCTTTCTTTTTTGTTTCTTGTCCTTCTTTCTTTAAGGACTTTTACTATTTTCTTTTCCTCTCCTTCTTCCAAGGGGGGAATCGCAAGTGGGGGTTTATTTCTTAGTGGAAATAACTCCTTGTCACTTGAACTGTAAGGTTTTATCAGACTTACAGGGAAAGCTGGGTGTTTGTTCATTAGTTCACCTGTGAGTTCTAATTGCGCAGCATTAGGTCCATGAAGTTCTTTTATCATAAATGGTCCTACAAAGGAATCTTTCAATTTCTTTGGGCCTTTTATGTTATTGAAATTAAGGGTTGATACTAAAACCAAGTCTCCTATTTTGAAATCAGGTGGCTTATGACTTTTATCCCATCTTTCTTTTGCATATTTAAAAGAGTCTTGCATGCATCTGTTTGCATGGTGTCTTGCTTTGTCAAGCATTATCTTGAAGCTGCTTGCTGTTGGATGTATATCCACTAAGTCCTTTTTGAGGGTATCATAAGGAAGTCTTGGATTCCAACCTTTCTCTAGCATTTCTGGTGTTTTGCCAGTAGAAGAATGGATTGATGTCTTATATGCCAATTCAAGTGCTGGTATTAGTGTACACCAATCATGGGTAAAACCATCAGAATCTTTGAATTCTAGCCCATAAGCACAGAATCTTCTAATCATATCCTCCAGGGTCTGTATCATTATTTCTTCCAAACCATCAGTTTGAGGATGATAAGCTGTTGAGAATGATAACTTTGTCCCAAACAAGTTATGGAGATTTGTCCATAATGCTGAAGTGAACTTTGGGTCTCTGTCACTTATAATATTTTGGAATAAGCCTGTGTGGCTAATGACTTTATTCCATATCATTATGGCTGTATCCATAGCTGTGTCATCTTTATGACATGGTAAGAACATGGGAGTTTTGCTGTATCTGTCAACTAACACTAGGCATGCATTATAACTCCTGTCTCCTCCTGGAGGTAAGGCTGTTACCCAATCCATATGAACTATTTCCCATGGGGATTTTGGTTCTTGGATTTGGATCATCATTCCAAATTTCTTTCCTGTGGCTCTGTTGGCTTTTTGACATCTGTCACAGGTTTGGCAGTACTCTGCAACATCTTTCTTCCAATTTGGCCACCAAGAGCAGGTTTTCACCCTCTCTAGTGTCCTATCTTCTGAGAGATGTCCAGATGCAACACTATCATGACACTCATGTAAAATGGTGTTTATTAGTGTTCTGTCTGTTAAGGCCATAACACATGTGTGTTTTGTTCTATGGTAAAGGATTCCATCAAGGAGGTGAAATCTTCCTTCATCATATGCCTTGTTCCATATTTCATCTAGTTTTGATGAAAGTGATGGATCTTTGCAGTCTTTCATTAGAAGTTGGCTTAAGATATGGCAATTTTTTTCTGTCTTATAGCTTTCTTTAACTTGGTTAAAGAATTCTGTGCCAATGTCTGTAACACATATTCCTTCTATATGGTGCTCTTCTTGTGGTACCCATGCTGGATTGTCAGGGGCATTTGCTAGAGCCCATCTGCTGAGACCATCTGCATTTTTGTGAATATTTCCAGATTTATGAACAATAGTCATATTTCCTCTATATTCCTGGATAGCAATTTGCCATCTCAGCATATGTCTGTTTGGAGTCCACATATTAAATAGTGATTTCACAGCATTACAGTCTGTGATTACATCAAATACTGTGTCTTCCAAATAATAATGCAGTTTTTCTAGAGCCCACACTAGGCATAAGCATTCCATTTGGCTTGCTCCATACCTTGCTTCTGTTGGCTTTATTTGCCTTGAAATGAAACAAATCGGTCCTTCCACTGGTTTATCATTGATAATTTGTATTTGGTGAAGTGCAGCACCTAGTCCTTCTCCACAAGCATCAATGTACAGTTTGAAGGGTAATTTTCAATCTGGCATTAGAAGAAATGGGGCATTTGTTAAGGAATTTTTTAATTCTTCATATGCCTTGACTCTTTCTTCTGTCATCTCATAGACTGTTCGTTGGTCACATAGTTTATACAAGGATTTAGCAATCTTTGCAAAGTCCTTTATATGCTGTCTATAGTAACCAGCAAATCCTAGAAATGATTGCATTTTTTTTTGGTTTGAGGCATTGGTTTAAGTAGTACTGCTGCTACTTTATTTTTGTCTATGCCTAGACTAAGTCCAGATACCACATGTCCCAGTGCTTTTAATTCACTATATGCAAAATGACACTTTTTCAAGGAAATTTTCATATTCACTTGGACTATTTTCTGTAGTACCCTTTCTAGTCTTGTAAGGTGATTTTCCCAAGTTTCTGAGCAAACTATAATATCATCAATATAGATAATTAACCATCCTTCTGATAATTCTTCAGGAAATATGGTATTCATCATTCTTTGATAATGGGAAGGTGCATTTTTTATCCCAAATGGCATTCTTAAGTATTCAAAAATTCCACAATGGACTATTATTCTTAGTAGTTTCTTGGCATTGTCTGTTAAGACATTTTGATGAAAACCTTTAAGAGCATCCATAGCTGTGATGAACTTAGCTTGTGACAATTGGGTCAATGTCTCATGGATTCTGGGTATTGGATATCTGTCTGGAATGGTATAGGTATTCAGGGCTCTGAAGTCTCCTACCATCCTTGATTTTCCATTATGCCAAGTTATAATGACAGGTGTAGTAACTTCTACTTGCTCATTATGTCCAACCTTTCTTAGTACTCCAAGGTCCATTAATTCTTTAATGTGCACCTCTAAGGCTTCTCTAGCTCTTGGACTGGCTGGATAAGAAGGTCTTCTTAATAAAGGTGGGTAAGGCTTTTCTACATTAAGAATTATATCCACTTCATGTCCAATTATGGCACCTAGTGGTTCTTTGTCAGTTGCAAAGGCATTTTTATACTTAAATAAGAGGTCAATCAATTTTTCTTTCATTTTTTCTGTTAATTCTTGATTGAATTCTGCCTCTTTAAGTTGCTCAGATATAAAAATTTCCTTTTCTGGAATTTTTTCTTCTTTCTTAATAACTGTGATTTGTTTTTTGTTATTTAAGAAGCCAAACTTTTGTCTTTTGTTATCTCCTATGGTAAAATATCTATCTTTTTGGTTGGAGATATCTATACCATAGATTGATAAGTAGTCATTCCCAAGTATGAAATGATTACTAGTACAGTTGTCCATTACTACAAACTCTACTTTAATTGAGACACATTGTGAGGGATGAGGAAAAATTCGTGTTAAATCAATTATTCCAAGGGGCTTCATGCTCTCACTTGCACTACTGAATTTGACACCTTGTATTGGCATAAGTTTTTCTTGCCAGTTTGGGACAATGGTTTTTAAATAACTTTTGCCAACACAAGTGCAATATGCTCCTGTATCCAAGTTAACTTTTCCTTCTTGGTTTTCAACCATAACAATACTAATACTTGATTTTCCAGCTGTATATCCCATTCCTCTTGCAGGTTTGGTTCTATACATTTTGGCATCTTGTATGTTTGTCAGGTTTGTGTCAGATGTTCCAACTTGTGGCAAATTTGAATTAACATCCAGTACTTCATAAATTAAGTCAATATTATTAATTTGTGCATTAATTATATTGATTTCATCACTTTCAGAGCTTTCTGACTCTTCTGTCTCTTTTTCAGAGTCAGATTCCTCTTCCTTGTCATTGTGGCTTTCTGTTTCCACAATTTCATTAATCTTTGCTTTTTTAAGGCAATTATTGGCTAAGTGTCCAATAACTCCACATTTATGGCATTTTCTTTGCTCATTATTGTTGGATGTATTGGGCTTAAAGGATTCTTTTGATTTATCTTTTTTGATAAATGGTTTATTTGGGCTTTTAATGTCCAATTCTTTCCAAGTCCTGCCAATTTTTGTTCTTGTCACTATATCTTCTAGTGCATTTATATACTCTTCTGTGGAGAATGGTTCTATACACCTGCTTCTTAGGGCATGTTCTAGTTCCCCTCCACATTTTTTAAGTATTTTCATGTGCACCATCTTTTGTGACATTTCTGGGTACAGTGCATTAAGCCTTTCAACTTGTTTCAAGAACCAAGTTAAAGGTTTGTCTTTCTCTGGGTCAAAGAAAGAGTTTTCAAATGCATTTTCTATCTTATACCTCCAGGCATCATTTGCCCACTTGGTGATTATTTCTTGTTTCCACCAAGACCAGGTATTTTTACCATTTGTTTGTCTTATGCCATAATACCATCTTTTTGCAGATTTCTCAAACAAAGAATGTAATCTTGCAGTGATTAATTCATCTGGTATGGCATAATCTTCTTGTAACATGTCAATTGTTTTAATAAATGACATGTGGTCATATTCACCTTCTCCTGTGAATGTTGGCCATTCTTTCAATTGAGGTGCTTCCTTCATTAAGACTTGGTTATTATCTTGGTGACTCAAGTCTGTTATGAAAGGATTTGACAATTCCTCTTTTGTTTTAACAGGGCTTCTTATATGAGAAAATGGTGTTGATAACTTTGGCATATTTAAATTAGCCTCATTAATTTTATCCATTTTTTCAGTGATAAGCCTTATTTCACTCTGAATATCATCTTTCAGATGCATTCTTGCTTCATCACTTTTTTCCACATGGTCCAAAAGTAATTTTTGGTGTGATGAAGTCTTTTCTTCAAATCTTTCTACAGAAATACTTAATTTATTTGATTTTTCTGTAAGATTGTCAAGACTCACATCATAATTGATTGTCAAAGTTTTGTCTTTGATATCTTCTATGTACTTATACAATTCTTGTTGTCCTTGTATTAATTTTTGAGTAGTGTCAATTAAATTTTTAGGTTTATTATTTTCAACAATAAACTTAATGTTGTCAATTTCTTTCTTGTTTTGCACAACAATTTTTGTTAAAGAAGATAAATTGTTCTTTATTTCTTGTAGTGATAATAAACTATCTTTAATTTCTTTTAGACGTAATATATTATTTTTAATTTCTGTTAAAGTATTTACAACATCTTTTGACAAGGTTATTTCTTTGGGAAATGAGGTTGTCTCATTCTTTGCTCTTCCTTGTCCTTGAATTCCATCAAGGTTCTGGCCATGTTGAAAACATTGTCCATGGCATCCTTTTGGATTCTTGGGATTCTGTAGCTTGGGGAATATGGTTTCCTCCAATGCTTTTTCTTGTTCTTCTTCCCTTCTTGGGGAAGTGGGTTGGCTTGGGGCTTGATGGTAGAAGCTACTGGGGCTTCTTCCTTGGTTGCCTCCCTCTTTTTGGCATGGTAATCCTTGATTTTTTTGATTTGAGGTTTGGATGACAGTGGATTCCATCCATTGGAGTATTTCACTATCTCCTCCTCTTTGAGGAGATTTTTTAGGATGTGCCAGGAGTTCATCACTCCTTGGTGTATTTGAGGCAACATTTCCCAATCTTTGTCCTTGTACACTGTGCAATACTGCTTGTACTGGCTCATGTAGATGTCTATTTGAGCCCTCTGAATGTGATTTGTACCTGTTTGAGTTACTCATACTTAGTTCTAATTCAGGCTCAGATATCATGGGCATTTCCAGGACTTGCCTTTGGGATAAGGCACTTCCTTGTGTGGATTCTGTTCCACTGGGGATATTGCCCTTTATTTTCCCTTTTGAGGGATCAATTCTACCTCTGAGTCCAGCTCCATCTGATTGGATGGTGTATTGGGAACCTCTTCTGGTAGTCATAATTAAAGAATAAGAAAAAATAAAAGTATTTTAGAATAAAAATTCTTTTATGGCAATTCATAAAAAGAGGTGCTCACCTTCAGAGTCTTGAATGGTGGGTCCTGGAAAGTCTAATTTCTTAGCTTTCTTTCTTTTGGTGATAACTGGTGTTGGAGAACTTTGACAAGTTTCTTCCACCAACCTCTCAACAGTAGCTTGGTTATCTTCTGTTGGGTTATCTTCAAACACTAAAAAAGACAAATAAATATAAGTCTTTATATAAGAAGTGTTATTTTTGGCAAGATATGGCAATTTTCCACGTAGAAATTGCTTTATATCTTGGAAAATTGAAATAAAATAAAGAAATGAATAAAAATGAATAAAAATAACTTTTTTTATTGGTTTTTAATATTTTTTAATATTTTTTATATATTTTTTTATTTTTTAAAGAATAAAATAAAAAAAAGAATATGATTCTTATGAAATTAAATTATAATAAAATTATTTTTAATTTATAAAATATCTTTTTTAATCACCAGAGTCACTCAAAGAAAGTTCTTGCAAGTCTAAGGATGTGAAAAACCACGTGTGAGACAGTACAATTGCTTTCCAAATGCCTCAATAGCTTTTAAAATCAATAAAATATAAAATTATTATATAATTTATTATTGGATAAACCCAAATAGAATCTTTTTAAAGGTCTTTTAAGTAAATATCATGGCCAGGCCCCCAAATGTAAGGTTTGACTATGAAACAATAAGTAAAAATTACTAATTTATTACTTATTGTCCTTATAATTGAAATTAATAAGATTAAAATAATAATAATAATAAAGAAATATTATTATTATGGCGTAAAAATATTATATTATTAAATAAATATAATAATATAATTAATATTATATAAAATTATAATATTGAAAATAATATATTAATATAAGATAATTAATATATCATAAAGCTCTTTATTATTGTTACCAACAAATAATAAAGGCTTAAAAAATTGTTTTTTATAAATAAAAAACAATTAATAACAATAATATTACCAATATTAAAGTTATATATTAATATAAATACTATTTATATCAAATAAGAATTATTAAGAGTAATAATAAGAGAGGAATTATTATAATAAGATGAAATAACCTACTTTTAACACTTAAGATAATAATTTTGAGATATTTTACGCCAAAAGAATATAATACAACTTTTTCAAATTGTATTTACAATAAAAATAAAGAAATTTTACTAAAAATTCTTGATTTTACGTGGAAATGAGTTTATAGAGAGATTTATAACAAAAACAATTAAAGAATTGATTTAATCACGTAAAAGTGGTGATTAATAATAAGATGGTCTTTGGTCTTTAATAATATAAGAATTTTATATATAAAGAATAAAGAAATTACCTTTTATTTAATTGATTTAATGTTTTTGATGCGTCTGGGGGGAAAATAGAGTAAAAAGAGCTCTATTTATAGTAAATACCTCCCTCCTAGAGTCCAACAGGCTTCTAGTAGATGTGTACTGATCATATCCACTGGAATTGATCAATATTTTAAGGTTTGAGGGTGATTACATCATGATCAAACCATCTTACATCATTATTACACCATTATTTAAAGTTATCACTATAACTTTAAGTTTGATGACATCAGAGGCTTGGCAGAACCCCAAATTTTGTGTATTTTATTAGTTTTAATCATAAACTAATAGTATTCACCAATTTTATCACTCTTATGACTGTTAAAATTAATTTAAGGTTACAGTAGGTGATCATAACTGCTCAATTTAAGCTCAAAATTTGATCTTCAATAAATTTTAAGATTTACACGCTACAGCAATTCAGAGAGTGAATTCTGATAGCCTGGCATAACCTTATTATGCTGCCAAGAGCGTATTATTACATCATCAAAACTCTAATATTGATGATTTTTCTTGTAACTCATCTTTTCTGTCGAAATTCAATATTTTAAACTTCAAACCTTGATTTCAGGGGGTTATACCCTGAATTTAATAATAAAAATTACATCGTTCTTCACGAATGAACTAGTAGAATCCAACTGTATACTTTTTTTTAAGTTTGGACCACTTTCACAACAAAGTGGTCAACAGCTCTGTTGATTTTTATCAATATTTCATCATAGGTTTTAACCTTGTTTATAATTTGTAAAATAAAGTTCATATCTGTGCTCTTACAGTAATTACGTGGTAACTTTATTTTTGGTTCATCATTCTATCATGTATAGTTTAGAAGATATTAGCTATGATCCTTGAATATATGCATTGACCAAAAAAGTGCATATATTCAGGATAATTCCTTAAGTATTGACTTTGAGAATTAGCTTATTAATTGTTTTATTTGTGGAGTTTCGTGGGGAATCCACTGGTACAATTTATTTTACATGTTGTTTCACTGGTTTCTGAGATAAATAGGATTTCATGGTTTTTATAAGGTATTATACCTTATAATTCATTAAATATTGATTTTACAGATATGCCATAAAAATGGTATATGTGTATTCTTCCATGAGGAATCCAATGGTATAATTTATTTTACATGTTGATTCATTGGTTTTTAAGTTAAACCAATTTTTGTACCAATTTATGGTATTTTTTGTATATTTAAGTAATTAATTTTAATGTATAATTATTCTAAGTAATTTTAGTATAATTATATTAAAGGTATAATTATTCTTAATCTTTTTTGTGACCTTATTGGGTATGTGGTCATATCTCAAAGGCTCACATTATTAATATTATAAAGATTATTTATAAGGGATAAGTCCCAAAAAAGCCAATATTAAAGTAAATATGGAAATTTTATGTCAAAAAACAGTAAGATAAGGTCTAGGATATGAGTTATGTCCCAAAAATTGGTTAAAATCACAGCCAGGCCCCCAAATGTAAGGTTTGTCCATAAAACTCTTGATAATAGTAGCAATATCAAGAGTACTATGACTGTCCTCAGTAGAAAAATATAATATAATAAAATATTATAACCACAAATTTAAATATAATTATTGAAAATAATTATATAAGAAATTTAATTTAATTATTATTATATAAAATAATAATAAAAAAATATAATAATTGTAATAAATTATAATTATTCTATTATTGTTATAGTCACTGACAATTATAACAATTAGAAGCATGAAGCTCTTAATGAGACAATTACATGTGGAAAATATAAATATTTGACCACTTAAAAATGATATATAATTATTATCTATAAAAGAATTATAGCACACACTGTGCAGAAATAATTCTTATAGAAAAATTCTATATAAAAAACTAATATTAGATAAAAAAGATATAGAATTTTAGAGAAAAACTTACTTATAATATAAATTGAATACAACAAGTCAAATACAACAGTTATTATATTGAATAATTATTATAAGTTAAAAACACACCAAAAAAAAATATTTTAAATGATAAAACAACTTTTTATGATAAAAAATATGATTAAATCACTTTTGAGAGGAATTTGTGGATTTTAAAAGATATTTCAAAGACAATAATTTCATAAAATAAAATATATTATAGGTGATTACAGCAATAATCTAATTTCTATGATTTACATCCTTTAACTTAAGATTTATAAAGAATAAAATACTTAAGAAATATTAAATGATAAGACTTTATATATAATAAAACTTTACCTGTTTAAATGTCTAATATGATTGGATTGATAATTGATTATGGACAAAAACAGTAATGAAAAGACTCTTTTTATGTCTACAGAGCAGCTCTCATGATTAATAATGGATATAGAGGGTGTGCTCAGGGAAAAACTGAAAAATCATGCTTAAAAATAATTTCTTAACTTAAGGTAACTTATTTTTAATTCCAATTTAAAGTTACCAGTGTTATTCTTAACTCCAAGTAATTTTAATCCTCATTTAAGCTAATTATTTTAAGTTTTAATATAAAATAAGTTTATTTATATTAAAGTTAATCACATGAGAAACTTAAAAATAGAGTTTCAAGCAGAACTCTCTTAAACTCAATTTTTAATTAATTTTTAAAGAAATCTTAATTTTCTTCAAGTGTAATTAAAAGAGTAAGTTTACAGGATAATTACCCAGGAACTCTTCTTATAAAAGATACTTAAAATTTAATTTATATATAGATAATATTAAATTGTAAGCTTTGTGAAAGGTTCAATCAAATACATTCAGAATTGGACTTTTAATGAATTTTTGAAGTTATTACTATTTTTCCACATAAAATAGCAATACACACTAGACCTTAACTTTCAATAAGGTTTTAATCCTTTCAATCTTAAATTTTTAAGCTTAATTAAGTTTTGAAAGTTCTTAAAACCTTAATTTCAAGCCTGCATATTGGGATTTACCCTTTGGCAGCTTGAAATTCCTATCCAAAGTGGGATAAAACCAGTTCAAACTTTAAGATTGGATCAAAGTCTAATCTTAAAGTTTAAATAAGGTTGAAAATCCTCCTATACATGTGGAAAACCTTAATTTAATCCTTGCAGATCCAAAAAGCTGGGTACACCAGCTCTGTTTGGTCTTTTTCCTTTGTCCCACCTTTTTGTGTGGATTTTGCCCTTTTATTTATTGAAAGCCATACTATGGCCTTAAGTACTTTGAAATTGAGCTCACGCAGGATTTACATTCTGTATGGCAAATCCTTAGACAATTCAGTAAATATACACAACACCTCAATTTTAACTAGAATTTTGGTAAGCTTGCATAAACCTTATGCAACTTTGAATTTAAGCTTATTTAAGCTTAAATTTAACAATTTTTTTTTTTAAAAATTTACATTAGTACTGTGAGATTCTTAAATCTTCCAATAACATGAGAAATAAGCATTTTTTGGTATAACACCCTGTGAGTGTACCCTAGGTTATTTTTGGTGTAGAATCCAAAAATGAAATAATATTTATAACTTTGTTTATTCAAAAAAAAGTTATACTTATTTTTTGTTATTTTTTATTTAAAACTAAATTGAAAAGTCTGTTGAAGACTAAATCAGCTGTATATAAAATTATTTGTGGCCTTATGGGTATGTTATACATACCCCACAAGCTCACAGATATAATTGGAATATTCCTGTTAAAACGACAGAAAAAAGGAAATAGGTCAGTATAACAGGGCCCTTTTGAGTGAGGAGAGCATAAATTTCAGTGAATTGGATTCAAATTTAGAGGGAGAAAAGGAAAGGAGTAAAACATTTAATTAGTACAAGGAAAAAATAAGATAACTAGTATAAGGGAAAGATAAAATTCAGCTTGAACATGAAGAAATAACAAAAAAGGAGCCAACCACAAACAATTCCAAATTCCACTGTTTCAAACTTTCATAAATGAAAGAAGGAATGATTAGGAAATGACCCTCAAAACTTCAATTAACTGGTTAGGGAAGGCTAAGGCTGACTTGATTTATTAGGAATAGAATATTACATGGAAGAAATGAAATATATTAATTAACTGGATAAAAATTTCTCAGAGGGAGAAAAAGGGGCTGGAATATAAGAGAATCCAACCAAACTGGTCCAAAGAGTGAATTTATTTGGAAGATTTATTTGTTTTAACAGTAAAATTCTTGCATTAATGCACAGGGTTTTTACAGTAGCTTTATGGAAGTTGGTTGATCTTACAGCTTCATATTTGTGAATCCAAAACCACATTTGGCTAAGACTGCATATGTGAATGAGAGAAGACTTTATTTTGTGAATCCAAACTCTATTGAGGATTCAGAAGGGATTATTCTTAAATGAGAGGGAGACTCAAAAATGCAGTTGGCCTTCCTTTTCAGTAAGTTTTCATGGGTTAATGGTTGAATACCATTTACCCCTAATAGTGGCTGGGACAGTGAAAATTTGAATGTATGAATAAATAAATACTAGTGTGGTATTTAACAATCAAAGTTTTTCTTCAATCCTACGTTGGTAATTTTGGATGGAAATCTTCTTCTTTCCTTGCATATTTTTTCAGCAATTCAAAATTTGGATATATCCCTTTTCTTATTATTTTTTGCCCAGGTGGTCTTCCTCTGATTTTTTTTGTATTAAAAGGGATATTAATAATAAACCATTAATAATGTGGAAGCCTTTGATAGTAATTAGATAACTTTACAACTGATTATCCTTGAAATTCTGAAGACTTGGGGTATTTTACATATGGAGTTTTAAAAAGGTCCTCCAACATGAGCTCAAGAATTCTTTTGTATTCAAATTGAAATAATTTCAAGAGCTCTCTTGGATTAAAAATTAATTTTAATACTAACACTGATATCATCAACTTTTCAACCCTTTTTCAAATTGAAAATAATTAAGAAACAGATAATCAAGGAAATAACTGAGTACTTACAGGTAAAACCAAGTAAAATTGGGTCAATAGAGCATTCATCTTTAGAATTTGTGTAAGATATTTGTATTAATAAATGTATAAATATTTCTCTTCATACATGAATGGACTTAAAATGTTATATTCTTAAAGATAATAGTAATAAAAGCAATTTTCCAATAAAAATAAGCATAATAGATAGTATTTATTATATAAACAATTGATAAATTAAACATAATACTCTAATTATATGATACTAATCATAATATTAGGGAAAAATATTAGTATTAGATATTTAATATGTTCAAGTAGTAATTATATCAATAATGAAACAATTATTACATAAAAATTGTTATTTTGAGCTAAAATATTACTACAATGATATTATTACCAAGTTTATGATTTAAAATATGGAATGAAATAAGATTATATCATCTTGACTATTAGAAAAATAGTTAAAATAATAATATTTAGAGTAATAAAATACCTTTGAAAATATTCATGATGATTTTCCCTGCTTTTATTCTTTTAATAACGGTAAATACAAACTAGAAATAACAGGCCCACTCAAAATTGAGAAGAACATCCCTTTGTATTTTAAATATTTCTGTAAAGAAAACTTACTCTAAAATCCTAGTCTCACTAAATAAAAGACAAAATATATCATGAATAATTGAATTCTTCTTTTTTTGAAAAATTCAAATTGGGTATTTGGGAAAATCTCTAATTTAAGGTTTGAGCCAAAGCATTTTCTTCATTTATATTAAATGTGAATTTTATAATGATTCATTTATGGCTTTATTGAATTGAGATGTATGAATTTGATACTATGTTTTTTTCTTGAAGCCTTCTATACCCATTTTTTCAAGGCTTTTCACTATCATAGACAATGTAATATTTGAAGGAAGAGAAAAATAGAAAAGATAAGAATGTATAATAAAACCCACATATATTTAAATAAAGCCTACTAATTGAATCTTGAAATTTATCAGAAAAAAGGTAACTTTTATTTCAAACTCTACAGAGAGGAAAAGAATTCATAAAAACTTTGAGTGATTAAGACAAACTGAAAGATTATCACAAGAATAATTTTTTTCAAAATTATAGAATTATCAAAAAAATTGTTTGAAAATCAAATATTTTCTCAAAATAAAACCCTTTTTTTATATGAATGAGAACAAAAAAATAAAATGATAAAATTGAAAAGATTGCCAAAAAAATCCAAAAAAAAGAGTCAGTTTGTGTTTTTTAAAGAAAGAAAGAATTCTTTTACAAAAAACTTCTTATTTGGAATTACTAGAAAAAAATGAGTTCTCAACAAAAATTTGTCTCATTTTTAAAAGAATAAGAATTGTTTGAAAAAATTACTTCATATAAAAATTTGTTTTTGTAACAAAAGATCACTAAAAAAATGAGAAAAATTGGACTTTCCAAAAAACAAAACAAAAAAGAAAGTTTTTTGTTAAGAAAACTTGAAATAAAACAGAAAACAGAAAAATAATGAAAAAAGCTTTTACCAATAATAAATTTTATGGTTTAATTGTGTAAATTGATGGGTTAATAATAGGGGATATTTATTTTTGGACAGATAATTTTGTTTTGAAGAATAGCCTTACTTTTTTGGCATCCAGAAAGCATCAAATTTAAGGTATATTATTTTTAAAATAAACAAAACTAAATAAGTTGTTTTGTATTAGAAAAGGGTGGCGATTTGTTATGTGATATTTGGAATGTTTGAAGGGGGCTAATAATTACATAATAACAGATTTATAACATAAAAATCTCAAGCTTTTATGTGGGAATTATTTTTGGAGAGAAAAATATAAGATTCACCTGATTTAAGCAATAAAATTATCAAAATATTATAGTTTATTCTTTCAAAAAAATTGAAATTTCATTAATAAGATAAAGCTTTCAATAAAGATTAAATTTAATATTTTGGAAAATATGATAATTAGAAGGCCATTTCAGGCTTAATATCTCCTTACTCAAAATAATACTTTTAGCAAAAGATTTGAAGTTCTTCACTATGATGATAGAAATCATTAATTGGGATTATAAATATCAGCTAGCTGTGATTTTAAATAAATTTTGTTGAAATAAGTATAGCTACCATAGATATAAAGTTTGGCCACTCTATTCATGTCAAGCTTTTTGATTGCAAGATTCAAAAACTCATTAAAAATATTTATGGGAGGATTTCTCCAGAAAGCTTAAATCTAATATCCACATATGTATTAGAAGAATATGTTTTTGAATTTGGTTTTGAGTTTCAACAATATCTGAAATCAAATGGGAAACACAATAAGAAATTATAGTAGATTTTGATTATGTGTGGGGTCATAACTTTAAGTAATAGTTATTGATAGAGGTATTAGGCTTAAGAAGCTGTTTAAATTATGTCAAGGGGAGTGACTTAGCTCTTAATTAAGGGTATATAATAACAGGAATGATAGTAAAAATTGTACAACCAGGTTTAAATAATAAATATTAAAAAAGTCATATGACAAAATATCACAGAAAGTACAAGTACAGAAGATATTTCATATTAAAGCAACTGATGTCTTATATTAAATAAACATATGGTTGATTTTATATCAACCTATTATTGATATTGAATCAACCAATGGTCAATATTATATCAACCTATTATTAATATTAAATAAACCAATGGTTGATATTATATCAACCCATTATTGATATCAAATCAACCAATTGTTTATATTGTATCAATCTATGATTGATATCAAATAAATCTATGGCTGATATTGAATAAAAATTTGGCTTTCAGTAAGTGAAACTCTGGATTAAATCCAATCAATCCATGTTATCAAAGATTTTTCAGTTAATTTTAGATGAAAATTTTAATAAATGAGAAAGATGAGGTTTATTCATAATAAATGAGGCTATTATTACTTGATACAAAATAGATTATTCTGATTAAATAATGAAGGAGCTTATTATTCATGTGCTTCTGTAACCTCATTTAAATAGAAGAACAAATACCAAAAGATAATATCAACAACCACCAAGAGAGATTTTACAGAAATATGGTACTATACGCTTTAATACCTCCTTGTCTTTATATAAAATATAAAGAAATACAATCTAAGATATGACCCAAGTTTTGATTTGGGGTCTTGAATGATTTACAAATGTTATTAGTGATCTGTTTCATTTGGTTATGGCTTTATCAGTTAACCAATTATCCTCATGTGTTGTATTTCTGTATTCAATAGATAATACCTTTCCTTTTTATTATTTTTTCTTATTTCTTTCATCAAAATTAAGATTTACTGTCCCCCTTGTCTAGTGGGGGAAGGTTTAGTGATAGTTTAGTGATGGATAAGATAAATCTTTTTCACCTAATGTAAAACTCCTAAAAAAGCCTACTAGTAAAGTGGGTTTTCATATTCTTGTTATGCACTTAGCTTTATCTGTACTCAACTTTGCTAATTTAGTGCATTCAGAATGAAAGATCTAGTAAAAGAATATTTTATTCTCTTTGGTAATTTGATATCTTATTTCATTAAGTAATTAACCTGTTTATCCAATTCATTCAAAGAAAATTTTTGTGAAATTCAATCATAGCTTTGTTCTGTGCAGAGAAATTTATAAATACTAGGTCATTTTGGAACAATACACTACAATAGCTTGGGTTACCCATAGGGTGTTATACCCAAAAATAGTTCTTTTTCCTTTTATCAGAAATGCCAAGAATTACTTGTTAAATTCAAGAAATCCTTAAATTCTTTTCCCTTGTTAATTACAACATAAGCTTGATGTTACACCACATATATTCAAGCATACAAAAATTTTGTTTGAATTAAGGTTCTGTGTTTGTTGACTAAGTTGGATAAGAATATTCAATACAGAACTTAAATATTGATCGTACTAAATTGAAATTGGTTTAAATTAATTTTATTCCTTTGAATGAAAAAAACAGGCCAAATTTGAACAAGAGGGGTTCAGAGTGAGTAAAGGAAAAATCTTCCAGGGTATCTCAAATTTGTATCTAGAATAAACAAATAGATTTTTCCTCCTTTATTGTGGTATTTCAAGCCAATTGAAAAAATTAACATTAGAATTTGATTAAATATCAAATATTGAACCAGTTTATCCTCCATTTAGTCAGGAATCACAAGCTTCGAAAGGTAAATACCAGCTTACAGACTTCGGACCATGGTCCCAAAAAGCTATAAAAGCTTGAGAAATCTTAAATAAAAGTCAAATCAAGTTCAAATCCATAAAATACTTTCAAAAATATAGGGATTTGTGTATATTGCCATTTTAATGTGTAAGAAAGAAACTTCAAAATATCATAGAAAGTCTATTTATCAATGGATTTACTTTAAATTCTAACACAGATTATACCTATATTATAACTGTGTATAAGCTGACAAGAAATATTAAATTAAGAATAAGATTCTTTGGTGCTTAGCCTTGAACCAACTTATCCAATTTTGTTTCAAGAATATTCAAATTTATTTGAAAAGTGATTACATATGAAAATAAAGAGTTTTTTGTTTGAAATTTTATTTTAAAGATATTTATAAAAAGAAAAATTAAAATAAAGATATAATTCTTAGCAGTATAATCAAAATTATATACCCAATTGAAGCTCAACGCTTATTGAGATTAAGAATTGCACTTTGAGATTTAATTATAGTTAAATCTCAAGAAACTTTAATTGAATGATTTATTTTCATTGATGATTTTTTCAGTTTTAATGCATATAAAACGTCTGAAAGCATCTTTCAGAACTGAAGAAGTCTCTCAAGGAATAAAAATGACCATTGCATACTTTTTTTCCCACATCAATAAGTACAATAAATATTCTAATAATATATATCTTCTTAAGTAGAATCTTGTATTATTTCAAATATATTTTCAATAATTTGATATTTTCAATTTTCAAAAAGGAAGAACTTAAATCATATAATTGGCCCATCTCTGTATAATCATAAATAAACTGTTTTATTTTGTAAAATATTTTTTAAGATATTCTTTAAGCACACAGAGCCCTCCAGAAAATCCCATTAGTCTTCATCTTGGTATTATTTCACTTATTTTCATCATCTAATAGCTATTTCTGGCCTTATTCAAAGCATTTCTATGTAGTAAAGATTCATAAATGACTTTTTTTCCCAATATTTTGCCTTTTGAGCTTATTTTTCCCATAGAATTATTTTTCTTAATTTATCATTACAAAGTAGTCACAATGAAATCAAGTCTGTCCCTACCATTGGGGATAACAGGTCCAATGAAGCTCCATAACCTCAACTTGAATATGAAACTTAATTCAAGCCTTGAAATCATTTTTCAGATACTTCAAGCCCTAGCTTTGTAAATTTAAATCTGGTTCTATTCAAAAAGAAAGCTATGGAATATACAGATAACTACTGATATCATTTTTCAAAAATCTTTCATGAAAAGAGTTTACCCACTCAGACATAGAGCTGTTTTGGGTGATTTTCAGGTTGAGTCTATGTAGTAGCTTGAAAAAAGTGAATAAAAGCTAGAACTATGACTGTGACACAATAAAAATAGTTTAAAAATAGATAATAGGCTCTACTGTTATATAATCACATCGGTGTGGAATCTACTGAGAATTTTATTTGGAATAATTCAATATCAGTTTAATTCAAAAGTTACTAAAGCAATTAATTAATTTAATTATAGAAATATTCTCCTAATATTACTACTGTTATAAGACACTTACTATATAAGGATGCTAATTAATTGATGATGGGGCCCTGTTCCAGTGAGAAAAGGCCTTCTTTCATCCACTTTGGATATTGTAAGGGGCTGCTGAGCTCTATAAACATCTCAAGAATGGATATTTTTCCTCTGGAGGCTGGATTGTGGTTCTTTACCATCAATTCTGACATTGGCATAGTCATAATTGTGGTTTTGGGACCACAAATGATCATTTGGGATCAATACAGGGTTAAAAGACTCTTCACAGGACACGTCACCACTGATATGATGTTTCCAGAGTGTTCTTATGACCAATCTTAGTAATTATGGGAGGCTTTAAGCTTTAAAAAACTATTATTTCAAGTATAAATCAAGTACTGATTGGTACAGGTTTGGTTCAGACCAGTATTGGCAAAAACACTTCCAACCCAGATATCTCAGTCAGTTTTTGAGATATCAAGAATACAAGAGAACATGATTGAAGGGCTTCATGAGATCTTCAATTTGGTATTCTTTATGCTTACCCTTCTCAAAAATAGCAAAAGCTATAAGGTCTTTAAGCTTTTTGATGTATTTTTGTACATCAGTATGTGGTTTCAAAAACTTACAAGCCATGTATCTTTTCCAATTTGAAAGATATCTGTATTCTAATTATACATGATTTTGTAGCTTGATGAGCTCTACAGTTTGATATAGCTTACAGTAAATCTGTATGAATAGATGGAAAAGATACAGGGGGCTCCCTATATTGTTATTTCCGGAAATGCTGCACTTTCAATAATAAAATCTTAAACCAAGAACTCTCTGTCAATTTTGGAGATAAAAAAGGATAGACTATTAAGCATTGAAGCTCTTACTTATATATATAATTTGAATATACTTTTCTACAGTTTTTTACAAGCCCTCTTGGACTCTAAGGGGTTTCTTTGGAAAAAAGGGGCTATAATGGTATTTCCTGAAGTAAGAGTGTTACAGGGAAATAGACAGAACCATTGGATAGCTATAATTAAGAGCTTTAATAAAAAACAATTTTGGTTGTGGTTGCATTAACTATGTATAAGCAAGATGAGAAATGAAAACAAGGCTTTTACTTATTTTGTCTTATCTTTAAGTTGTTGTATATATTATTGTTTCAGTGTTTTTCCAGCTTATATTTATACCCATATGGACAGTATTTTTCCAATAATTGTTATATTATTGTTCATAGTATATTTGATGTAACAATGATTCTCTGTTTGGAGTCACAGTCTGACATGAATAAAAATAAATGTTAAAGCATATTTTGTATTTGTATTTATATTCTTAGTTCTTAAAAGAAATATTCAAAAATTATTTCTTTAGTAACTAATTAATAGCTGTAACTCAGTACAAATATCAAGATTCAAAATCAAACAATCAATTCCTATTTATTTGTCATAGTCAAATGTGCTATAAGACCCATTTTGCTTTATTCACAATATAAAAGACTATATACTTTTCCTATTGAACATATATATCTTACTTAGAATCCTTTATATCATTGTAAAAAAATGAATTATAAATTTTTATCAAATATACTTTCAGTCTGAGCCCAATGTGCCATTTTTTATGGGAAAAATACTTTGAAATTTTTTTTGAAAACATTGAGTATTAGAATCCTCAATTCAATTATTGATATATTTAGCTCAAAAAAACAGAAAAAAATACATTTCCTTCTATTCTTTCCCAACTCAACCAGTGTTTTTCTTGAATGGAGTTATCTTTGGATTTTGAGGGAAATTATTGAATTATGTTACATTCCTAATAGCTAAGTGAAATCTCTCCTTCAACATTTTTTGAGCTTTTATTATCATTTAAGATCTATGACTGTGGTAGCTTCACAAAATTGAAAATTCTCCTTTATGTGAATTTAAGTTGTTTTTTTAATTCAAATGTCTTAAATTTAAGTGGGTGCACTGATATGAACTGATTAAAAAAACACAAATTTGGAATCCAATTTATTAACAACTTGGAATTTTCAGACTCATATGGATAAACAAGAATTCAAAAAAGAAGAAACATTGTTCCAAAATAGCTAAGACTTATATTTCAGATTAAATTATAAGGTATCAAGAGGAATAAGACTGTATCATAAATATTTCCTTCTTAATCAACTTCCAAATTATTGAAACTGTCAAAAGAGCTGCATATTTTATCCTGAAAAAACTTTGAAACTGACACAAAAAACATGTCCATTTTTGAAGAAGAAGCTCTACTTAGTGCCATGATTTCTAAATGGTAGAGAATTGATCTTTATATTTATAGGAGAAACGTTTATTTTGATTTTGTTATTGATTATGTTCAATATATTTTTCCTTCAATATTCAAGATCATATACGGACATCAAATTACTTAAAAACTGAGCTTTTTTGGGTAATTTCAGATGAAAGGAAGCCATCTTGATAAGTTTAGTTATATTTTCTTATAGTATTCTTTAAAAAATTATTGAAGATATATGTTTGTCTATTAATTAATAAAATTAAAAATCATTTCCAATAACAGATATACATGTTAAATATTTTTTTTTTCTAAAATCAAAATAAAAATATATAAATTTCAAATAATGAAGGAGTAATAGATTCTTCAACAATAGTACATATTCTTAGCTAAAAAAAGTAGCTTATTAAATAAGAGTTTTTGAGTATCTCTATAAAAAACC
This sequence comes from Austropuccinia psidii, assembly GCA_023105745.1. Classification (NCBI taxonomy): domain Eukaryota; kingdom Fungi; phylum Basidiomycota; class Pucciniomycetes; order Pucciniales; family Sphaerophragmiaceae; genus Austropuccinia; species Austropuccinia psidii. The sequence goes on from JALGQZ010000018.1 coordinate 8,379,299, forward strand.
AATTTGAGTCAAAAATATAGTAAGGTGTGGATATGAAACTTTGATTAAAAATAGAGTACTTTTCCTGTCCTCAAAATCTGTATAGGGTCAAATTTCACTAAAATTAGTAAATTTTAACAGTTTTAAGAGAAAGGACACCCAATTTTTTTTTCAAGTTTTTCATTATGAAACAATATCATTATAAAGATTTATTGTTTTACCAACAATAACAATTTTTCAAAAATACTCTATAAGAAATATATGAGGCTAGAAAAGCAATTTCTTCAAGAGAAATTTCAATTTGAATTAATTGAGCAAAAAACTGAAGAAAATTAGTATGCAAACAGAGTTTCTAAAAATAATATTAAAGAGAAAACACACCCAAAAAAGACCAGAGTGAATATGGAAACAAAGTGACAAAGCTAACAGTTATGAAAGATGCTTTAATTCACTTTTGGGGTGGTTCAAGGGTAAAAAATGATTATAATACTTTCTCAGGTGGTAAAATGGTTTAAAAAAATTAAAAAAGGGTGGTTGTAATCTTTCATTTATTGGTTTAACAGTGTTGAAAGCAATTATAAAAGGAAAAGATTCTAACATGAAGAGAAAAGTGGTGTGAAGAGGACATTCTTTTATATCCACTGATTTTCTTTCTCAAAAATTATAATTTAATCTAATCAGTCATGGGAAAAACCCTGAGAAAGGAAAATCTAGTTATGGCATCATTAAGCTCTGGTTTAGACCAAAAAAGTGTTGGTTTCAGCCATTTTAGTCTCTTAAATCAGACATTTCTAAAGTAATGCTTGGTTTGAAGCATTGAAAACACTCAATAATGTTTTTAAGAGACCTTGAAGCTAGTTAAGATTGTTTTTACTAAGATTTTTTTAGCTTAAGGATAGTTTTACCCTCTTGGAAACGGCTAAAACTTCCCTGGTTGGTATAAAAACCTTATAATCAATTGAGACACAGACCCTGTGACTCAATTCCAGGACAAAATTGATGAACTTTTGCATGGACTTTGACATCCCAGGCCTTTCAGAAAGGAATTTGGGGGAGTGTGGAACCCTTGGAGCCAAGATTCCTTTCCCCCACAAATTAATCTTTCCAATTTATTTTTTCTTTAATTCCTCAACATGTATTATACTACAAATTTACATATGTAATTCAATTTAAAATTTTCAGTAAATAACTGTAACTATTTATTCCACATATTTAAATCTAAGTTAACTTATGTAATACATGCACACATTTTGACATTTCAATTGAAAATACTTTGATTCCTCAAAACTTATAAATTACACACCAAACCTCAATTTTAACACAAAAGTGGATGATTAAACCCACATTTTGTGAGAATTAAGTTTAGGTTTTGAGTATCTTCAGATTTTCTTACATAAAATACTAAAAACTTAATTTAAGCTTATTTAAATTTAAGTTACAGAATTACCACTTAGAGGTCACCCCAACTGATTTTTGATGAGTAATTCAATGGTGAAATAAATTTTGATAAGTTTATTTATTGGAAAAATAAAGTTAATTAACATTTTTTTCCTAAAAAAAAAAATAATAATTTGAATATTTTTAATGAATTTTTTTTTCTTAATTCAATTTTTCATTTAAAAATATAATTTCAAATTTTTAAATTTTAATTTAATTCAAATTTAAAATTATGATTATAAATTAACTTTTATATTTATATTTATATACCTTTTTTTTTGTTTTTTAAAATAAAAAATAAATTTTCTTATATTTCAGTTATATCTTATTCTTATTATTTGTGGTTTTTTGGTTAAATGAAAATACCTCTAAGCTTAACATAATAATACCAATTATAAAAATTTTAAACTTAACTAAAAACAATTATAATTTGAATTTATTATTAAATAAATACGTCAAATAAATAAATCAATAAAAATCAAAAGAAAAAGAAAAGGATAATATGGGAATATTTCCTTAATTAAAGAATTTGATATTCTACAATTATATTATTAAATATCTAAATAATTAGGAAGTGGAATATTAAACTTTTAATTTGAGAAATTCTTTAAAAAAAATGGTATTCTTAGTGAAGAAAAATTTGTTTAGGAAATAATTTCCCATTTTTATAAGCAGAAAAAGAAACATCAAAGGGTTTTATTGTAAATTTTAATTTTGAATTTAAAATGAATTACAAAGCTCATTTCTTGACCTATAATATCCTCAACACATCAAATGATTCCAAAAAGTAGAGAAATTTAATTCTTTATACCCTTAAATTTCACAAATATTTTCTCACATAAATAGTATAAATAAAAGAAGATTATATATTAAAAAGTCTTTAAGGAGACACTGCTATGGATGTAGCTCTTATTCTATGGAACATAGTTATTTCTCATAGAAGTTTATTCAAGAATATCAGATTTGACAAATAACCTAATTTCACATCTGAACTTTGGACCAATCTTAATAGATCTTTTTGGGACCAAGTTATAATTTTCTACAGAATACCATCCTCAAACTTATTTGCTAGCAGAGAGAATGATTCAAACTTTGGAATACATGATCAGGAGATTATGTGCCTATGGTTTAGAATTCAAAGACTTGGATGGATTTACAAATTACTGGTGTACTTTGATACCTGGATTTGAACTGGAATATAAGACATGAGTTCATTTTTCCACAGTTCATACTCCTTATATGTTAGAGAGATGATGAAATCCAATACTCCCAGAAGACACATTGGGGAAATATTTTATTGACATCCATCCTGAAGCCTCCAGATTGAATATTATTATTGATAAAGTGAAAAATCATTTAAAACAAAGTATGAATGAAATTTTGAACTATAAAAAACAGAAGTTGGATAAGATTTATAAATTACCTGACTTCAAAGTAGGGGACTTAGCTCTAGTTTAAACCTTTAATTTTAATAATATCAAATGACCAAAAAAACTCAAATACTCTTATGTAGGACCTTGTTTTATTGTTTCTTTACATGGGACCAATGAGAATTAAGTGGAATTTAGTTGTGAATTAAAAAAACAAACACTCCACCCTTACAGCCAGCCTTATTAATCCTTCTCAACCAGCTCATAATTTTATTTTTCCTTTGAGGAACCCAAATACTCTTATTGTACCACCAGTGGAACAGAATGAAGACAAAAAAAGATATAGAAATTCATCAAAGAAAGGAGAATTAAGGGTAAAAATCAAAGAGAACTCCTTTTAAGATATAGAAATCAATTAAATTAATATTAATGGTTGGAAGAATCAGAAATAACTGACTTAGATAAACATTTTAGAATATTTATGAATGAAAGAAGTCCACAAGCATGAATATTCCTATTAATGTGCTTTAATTACTTTATCTTATTAATATAAAGAGGTTTGAAAATCTAAAATTAACATATTCAAATAGGCCAAAATTAATACTAAAAAAAATTCTAAACTATCAATAAACTATAATTTATTCAAATATTTAAAATTGTTTATTTTTTATTCTAAAAAAGATTAATATTTTTTTTTTGTAAGAAAGTAAATTAATGAATTTTAAGGCAAGATTTTCATTCTAAAAAAAAATTAAATAGTTTAACTTAATAGAGTTAATTAGATTGAATTAAATTTATTAGGTTTTAATATTGAAAATTATTTGATACCATATCATTAATATATAAATAATTGTTAAAAAAATACAATTTCTATCAATTTCATTCCAAAATAATGGGAATGTGAGAAATTCCATTTTAAATATACACTAAGATTAGTGTTATTAATGTTGTTGGAACTTAAAACTAAAGTATTCTTAAGTAAATTTGTGGTAAACTAATAGTGAATATCAATCAAACTTTAATCCTGAATTAGTATTTTTAATGTGAAAATAGCTAAAGGGGACAAAAAACATTAAAAAAAAGCCAGGGTACCTAACTTCTGAGCCCTCTGAGGATTTAATAGATCTAGATATTGGATTCATAGCTTATAATATAACAATTGGTCTATTAAAACCTTTTGATAATAGGGTTAAAAAGTTAAAGTCCCATTAAATCATGAAAAAATAACAAATAAGCTGTTATTTTTAATGTGATAAGGAGTTAATGATAAAATCTTAGTCTTGTGACAATTTAAATTATTAATTATTTTTTAATTGAAAAAAGAAACTTCAAAAGATTCATTCAAAACCCTTTTTTTTTGGTACTATTATTCAAATATTTAATTCATTGAAATCATCTATTAAATGTGTGATTTTTTTTATATATAAAAATAAGCTAAAAACTTTTAAAATTCATTTAAAAAGGAAATTATTAAATAATATTTTAAAAGAAAAATTTAGGAACAATTTAGAGTTATATTATATATAAAAAAAACCAAAAAAAATAATTACAGTTTAATAAGTAAAATTATAAACTTTGACTTATATTCAATTCTTGATTGATTCCAAATGAAAGAATTAATCTTCAAAATTTTAAAGAAAATAAAACCTTTAATTAAATTTTAAATAATATTAATATATTTTAGAAAGAAATTTTAATTTCAAAATATAAGAATATTTACAATTTTTTACTGTTTAATTTGTTAACCATAAATGGGTTGTTAATTATGTAGAATGATGTAATAAATTAATTATTATAATCTGATGCTACAATAGGTGATGTGATAAATAATTCAAAGAGGATGAATTTTTTTTAACTAAATTAATTTCAGTTTTCCTTAATAGAATTCCTATTTTAATATTTTTTTGATCTAGAAGAAGTCTCCCTTTGATGTTATTTTTTTTTCATATCATCTTCTTATTCAGATATATCATTAGTATTAAGAAATAAGTATTAGTTAATTATTTTCTTGATTTTTTTTTTTTAAGAATTAATAAGAAAGATTTAAAATATTTTAAATAAAATATTTTAAATGGTTTTTTTTTTTTGAAAAAAATTTAAATTTTTATATTAATTTTATAAATAAATTTTTTTAATCCTTTAAATTTATAAATAATTTATTTAAATCAATCTAAAAAAAAAATCTTTTAAAGATAATATTAAAGAATTATTAATGAATTTTTTGAATTAAATATTGGAGTTTTTTTTTTTCTTATTAATAGTTTTTTTCTTTTAAGAATTTTAATTTTTAATTATTTCTCAAAAAAAAAAGAAAGATAATTATAAATTAAAATAATTTTTTCTTAATTTAATAAAAAGTTTTATTATTAATAACTTATTATAATAGATAATTATTAATTAATTTTTTTAATTGATTAATAATTTATAAAAAAAATTAAAAAAAAGACAAAATAATTAATTAATTTTAATTTTAATAATTTTATTTATTTTATTTAATATAAAAAATTTATATTAATTTTTATTAATCATAGGGGGTGTTAAAGTCACCAAATCCCACCTTAAAATAACATGGGATTTGGACCCCAAATCCCAACACTAAATCCCAGGTTTTTTATGTGTAAATCCCATGGAATTTTAACTGAGTCCCCTGGTATTTTGACCAAATCCCATGCATCTGGGATTTCAGATTGAAACCTAACCCAAATTAGTACTCAAAATTCATACCTGCACAACATATTCTTCTACACTCCATTTTGGACAATCTGACCAAACAGCTTACAGTCCATTTATACTTCTTCACCCATATAATAATGCCTCTATCAAAAGAAAGACAAATCAAGACAGATATGAATATCACCTCTAGCCTGCCTCATCCATCAGGTCACTTAATACGTACAGATTATTTAACCATAATTAATTGGCTTTCAGTCAAAGCCAATTTCAAGTCATGTTTTGGTACTAGTGGTTCAGCATCTATTGGAAGACCTCCCTCATCAAAGCATCATGGATTTCAGCTTATGGCCATTGAGGTCAACAAAAAATCACGTAATAAACTAAACCTTAGCTCAAGCAGCATCTGAGAGCAATGGCGAACATATAAAAAGAAATATATGGCAGCAAAAAAATTCAAGAATTTAACTGGGGCTGGAATAACGGTGTGGGAACTCCTTTTGTTGTGGGATGAAGAATAGGCAGTACCTTGAGGGGGAAATTATTGATGAGTCTGTTTTGAATTTCAGAATTAGCCAATAACCATGGGTGCTAAGGTGTATTAGCTGCCCCTCTAAATATACTGAAAAAGATACCCTTTTGATGAGATCACAAATCAATTATTTAGTTTTGTGGCTTTTCAATTAGAGAATTTTCTTCAGCAGTCTCTATCAGTCTGTCAATAAAAGATCACTATGATAATAATGGTAATAGTTAATATATTTTCTTAATAATTTAGGTTTGCTTAACTTTCTTGTTATTGATTAAAATTCTTTCTAATTAATTCTTCTAGTATTCCTTCTTTCAATACCTGAGATATTTAAAGAATATTGTTTAAGATCACTATTAATATGAATAATAATAATAATCTTGATAGCTAGCTAATACTTTTAAAGGTGATTTAATAATACTATCAATATAGCTATAATAATTTAAGGGTAAGATAATTCTTTAAGGGTGGTTTTGTTTAATATAAAGGTAAGATAAAAATGATATAATAGTAATATAATACTATTAGGATCAATATAAATATAATCAAATATACCTAAAAGGCTTATGATATAAGGTATAAGGGTAAGATGATATCCCTTTTATAAATAAGGGTTATTGATAAATTAGATAAGATCACTATTGATAATATCTTCAAACACTACTTCAACACTACTACTATAATGGTAAGACTATTAAATAATATTAAACTCTTTCATTAATATTATAAATATCTTTCATTGATTAATCATAAATAATACTATAAGATACTGAGCCTTGCTACTGATATTTTTCAATATAAATACTCGACTATCCTACTAGAAAAGGGATGGATTGATCCTCAAGATTATTGTCTGAATCAGAAGCATGGGGGAAAAAACAGGGAGAGAGGGCCTTTATCTATACCTTTTGGGCCCTCCATAGAGCCTTCCAAAAACAAGGGACTTGAAAAAAATTCCACCTTGAGACATTTTTGCTGGTGGGTAAATTAAAAATGGTGTCATTTGATCAAGATATTGCACCATATGTTTGGTTGATTTCACCATTCTTAACCTTATCATTGTCAGTGCACAGCCTTGAGACATTTTTGCTAGTGGTTAAATTTGGAATGGTGTCATTTGTTCAGGATATTGCACCATATGTTTGGTTGATTGCACCATACCTTTTGAATTATACTCTTATTTTAACTAAACTTTATTCTTATTATGCACAGCCTTGAGACATTTTTGCTAGTGGTTAAATTTGGAATGGTGTCATTTGATACAGATATTGCACCATATGTTTGGTTGATTGCACCATTTTAAAAAACTGTATTCTTATCTCTGCTAACCTTATTTTTCTTCTTCACAGCCTAGAGACATTTTTGCTGGTGGTTAAATTTGGAATGGTGTCATTTGATACAGATATCGCACCATATGTTTGGTTGATTGCACCATTTTTTTTAGAACTGTATTCTTATCTCTACTAACCTTCTTTTTCTTCTTCACAGCCTTTATCTGTATTTAGTTGAGTATTTCTCTATGTAAAATTTAATTTGTAATAATACCTGTAATGTTTGGTTATGGGAGTTTAAGTGGGGATTGAGTAATGTAACACTATGTTAACTTATATGTAAGTGTTTTTTTATGTCAAGACATGTAACACATGATGTTGTAAGAGTAATGGTATCACTTATGTAATATTACACATGTTTATTCATATTGAATATTTAGACAAGCTGCATTATCTTTAAGCATATTCTTGTACCTGGTATAGGGTGTATAGTATCATTACTCTTCTTTAATCCATGATATCTAGAAAATTATTGACATTATGGGGTTGAGGCAATATGTGACTATAGGTAAAATTTGATGTAGATTCCAGTGGAATACTTATTTTTGTTATTTTAATATAATTCTCTTCCTTTTTCTTGCAATTTTTTACTTTTATCTTTCACCTTTTATCTTTATTTTCTTTATATATATATATTAATATATATTATTATTATTGATCAAAGTTTTAGCTTTGAAATTGTGGATTTGAACCTTGGAAAAACTTGTATGGAATACCATAATGGGAGAAGATGAGAGTAAAGGAATAAATTCAATGAGTGAAAAGCTTGAAAGTATGTGTCCTTGCTATGCTGAAATGGATGTGCTCTTTGGCCACAAGCCCAATGTCACTCTGATTGCAAGCTATGATTCACAAGCAAAAGACAGCTTAAATGGTGATGATGATGATGTTTTGCCCAATAAGGTAAGTTATTGTCTCTTCCTTTTTTTACCTGTGATAATCAAACTTCATGTGCTTTTTAAAGGAGAATAATGGATTGGAATCACCTCTCAATCTTGTTCCTTTGGTTCATAATGAAGATGACTTGGTTCAAGCGGAAAACCTTCAAGATGAATCAGTAAGTATGTTTAAGCCTGATACTTATGAAATCCATTGTTGATTATTTCTCCTTTTAACAGCAAATTAAATCCATAACGCATTCAACACAAAAGCGTAATCAAGCATTGACACCCAACTTGAATGACAAGAGTGGCTCTAGGAAAAGGCCAATGGGTATGTTTGCACCAACATATGCCAATTTTCTTGAATCACGGCAAAAGGGTATGTTTTGGACTTATGGCTACTCTGATCAATCCCACTGACTAAATTCATGATTTCTAGCCCGTGAAACCAGTGACAATGCTTGTTTAGAGTGGGACAGGGAGAGGTGGAATGAAGAGAAAGCAAGCAATGGTTTGAAGAAGTCAAGCTGCAAAAGCAAATGGAGTTTGAGGAGAAGCAACATGCAAAGCAATATGAATTGGAAAAAGAAAAGTGGAATCGTGAATTGGAATTGAAGGAAAAGCAATGCCAGATGGATATCACTATAGCGGCATTGTCATCAAGCAGGCCAATCGGGGAGCTGGAATGCATTCTGGCATTAATCAATAAAAAATAAATTATTACATATATGTAATGTGATCAACTTATATGTGGTTCTTGTTCAATAAATCTTATGTTTATGTTTAATTATTGATCTTATGTCATGAAATCTAACTCCACTTTATTACCAAATGGAAATCTCAATGTTTATGCATAATTGGGGCACCAACTTGCAATTTCAATTTCATATGACATTTATTTGCAATTTACGACAGATTTGAAAATTTGGGCAAGTTTTTCATTGAGAATTTATATGAAGTCTGTTCAGAAATCAAATTCAATGACGGCTTTTTTCCTTTTTTATGAAAATGTCTTTTTTGGTTTTTTTTTGATTTTTTCATCTTTTTCTATATGTTTTTTTTAATTTAATGGTTATTTTTTATTTTTTAGTTTGAAGGGTTTCAACTTTTAATTGGGCAATGTCCCTTGTTTTGTTGATTTTTGATTTTTAATTCTCAATTTTTAATTTTTTTTTAAAGTTGATTTTTTTCTTTAATTTTTTTTAATTTATTATTTTTTATTTTTACTTTTCACCCCTCCAATTTAAAAAAATAAAACACCTTTTTTTTTAATTTCAAATCTTGAATTTCACTTTATTTTTTTTTATTTTTACTTTTCACCCCTCCCTCTTAAAAAAAATTCACCAATTTTTTTTTATTTTTTTTTTTAAAATTTTAATTTTTAATTCTCAATTAATTTTTTTCTAATTTTACTTTTCACCCTTCCCTCTAAAAAAAAATCCACTTTTTTTAAAATTCAGGTAAGTGAATTTCTCTTCTTTTTGTTTAATCACAACCATTTTTTCCTAATTTTTTTTTGTTTTTCTATAGGTAATTTTTTTTTTGTCTTTTAAAATTTTTTTATTCATTTTTTTGCACCTCCCAAACTCACCCACCCATCACCTTCATCATCCATCATCATCCACAACTCACCCACCCATCACCATCATCAATCATCATCCACCTCCCAAAACCCCCCACCTCACTAACCCTGGAACCTCCCAAATAGGCTCCTGGGAGCTTATGGGGCCTGAGGCCTTCAAATCGCTCCAAATCAATTCAGAATTGATTTGGAAGGCCTGCCACATCAATTCCTAATTGATTCAGAGGCTTTTTAGTTATTTATCATTCTAATGGCCCCCAGAGGCCATTAGAATGATTATTTTAATTTATTTATTTATTTCTATGTTTTTAATTCTATCATTTAATTAAAAAAAAATACTGATGATATTTTTTTTTCTATAATCCACATTTCTGATTCATTTATTTAATGTGCAAACTGATTTCATTTGATTTTTTTTTCTTATTATTCATTTATTGAATTTGAATAATATTTTACTGATTTTTTTTATTCATTTATTTTATTTCAAAAATCATTTACTGATAATGGTTTTTTTTTGAATTTTTTTTTAATCATTTATTTTATTTCAAAAATCATTTACTGATAATGATTTTTTTTTATCATTTATTTTATTTGAAAAATCATTTACTGATAATGATTTTTTTTTAATTCATTTATTTTATTTCAAAAATCACTTACTGATAATGATCTTTTTTTTACTGATGATATTTTTTTTTTGCTTTTTATAATTTTTTGGGATAATAATCTTTACTGACCCTTGATTGATTTTTTATTTTAATTTTTGTTTCACTTTTTTATTTATTTGTTCATATAGGGGAGGATTGATTATAAGAATTTATTTTTCAATGTCATTTCATTTCCCATCCCTTCCATCATCCTTAAAATTCAAACAAAAATCTCCTCCTCTCTCTCATTCTTCCAATCATTTTGATGATGTCATGGTTAGGACTAAACCAGACTCAGCACATCATCATAATGATTTGAAAGATGATGAAGCTCATATTACTCCTCTTGATGTCATGGTTAGGACTAAACCAAATACAGATCAGGAGGATAATAGTACCAAATTAAATAATAAAAGAAAGCTCACCCAAAGCCAAAGACAACACATCCATGATTCAAAAGAAATAATGTCTCACCTTGGCCATTTCAAAAAAGAATTTAAAAATTTTGCAACAATTTTGATTGACAAGAAATCTGCCAATGCCTCATGGTTAAAACTTCCATCACTTAACACTCTCCCCCATCCTTATATCCTCATTAATAAAACAACCAAGCCGTTTTTGCCTGTCATCATATATGAAATAACCCCATTTGATAGTTCTTCTGGCCACTTTCAAATGCTGCAAAACATCATCATGACATTAATGTCCTTATCTCAAAATTGACAAGAAATTAAAACCAATAAGCAACTCCAAGGTGACATTATGAAAGTTATTGGGTTTTGATCTGGTTCTGATGCTGGAAAATCTGCAGGTGTGTGATATTTTCTGCATATTACCTTAATAATTACTGACTAATTACAAAATTATTGGGTGTTTACTCCAGAAAACCCGGTTTAACTCCTCATCAAATTGAAACAGATAACAATCAATGGATCAAGCTTCATCAATATTACAAATTTGTTTACTCAAGAATCTCCCATTTTTTCAAAATTAGCAGCAAATGAAAATCAATCATTAATGGAAGCAGCCCAATTACCCAATTTCTGTAAGGTTTGACTATGAAACAATAAGTAAAAATTACTAATTTATTACTTATTGTACTCTGAATGTCCTTATAAAATGAATAAATAAGATTAAAATAATAATAATAATAAAGAAATATTATTATTATGGCGTAAAATTATTATATTATTAAATAAATATAATAATATAATTAATATTATATAAAAATATAATATTATAAATAATATATTAATATAAAATAATTAATATATTATAAAGCTCTTTATTATTGTTACCAACAAATAATAAAGGCGTAAAAAATTGTTTTTTATAAATAAAAAACAATTAATAACAATAATATTACTAATATTAAAGTTATAAATTAATATAAATACTATTTATATTAAATAAGAATTATTATGAGTAATAATAAGAGAGAAATTATTATAATAAGATGAAATAACCTACTTTTAACACTTAAGATAATAATTTTGATTTATTTTACGCCAAAAGAATATAATACAACCTTTTCAAATTGTATTTACAATAAAAATAAAGAGAATTTACTAAATTTCTTGATTTTACGTGGAAATGAGCTTTTAGAGAGATTTATAGCAAAAACAATTAAAGAATTGATTTAATCACGTAAAAATGGTGATTAATAACGATATGGTCTTTGGTCTTTAAGAATATAAGAGTTTTATATTTAAAGAATAAAGAAATTACCTTTTATTTAATTGATTTAATGTTTTTGATGCGTCTGAGGAGTAAATAGAGTAAAAAGAGCTCTATTTATAGTAAATACCTCCCTCCTAGAGTCCAACAGGCTTCTAGTAGACGTGTACTGATCATATCCACTGGAATTGATCAATATTTTAAGGTTTGAGGGTGATTACATCATGATCAAACCATATTACATCATTATTACACCATTATTTAGAGTTATCACTATAACTCTAAATGTGATGACATCAGAGGCATGGCAGAACCCCAAATTTCGTGTATTTTATTAGTTTTAATCATAAACTAATAGTATTCACCAACTTTATCACTCTTAAGACTGTTAAACTTAATTTAAGGTTACAGTATGTGATCATAACAGCTCAATTTAAGCTCAAACTTTGATCCTCAATAACTTTTAAGGTTTTCACGCTACAGCAATTCAGAGAGTGAATTCTGATAGCCTGACATAACCTTATTATGCTGCCAAGAGCTTTTCATTACATCATCAAAACTCTAATTTTGATGATTTTTCTTGTAACTCATCTTTTCTGTTGAAATTCAATATTTTAAACTTCAAACCTTGATTTCAGGGGGTTATACCCTGAATTTAATAATAAAAATTACATCATTCTTCACGAATGAACTAGTAGAATCCAACTGTATACTTTTTTTTAGTTTGGACTACTTTCACAACAAAGTGGTCAACAGCTCTGTTGATTTTTATCAATATTTCCTCATAAGTCTTAACCTTGTTTATAATTTTCAAAATAAAGTTCATATCTGTGTTCTTACAGTAATTACGTGGTAACTTTATTTTTGGTTCATCATTCTAGCATGTATAGTTTAGAAGATATTAGCTATGATCACTGAATATATGCGTTGACCAAAAAAGTGCATATATTCAGGATAATTCCTTAAGTATTGATTTTGGGAATTAGCTTATTAATTGTTTTATATGTGGATTTTTGTGGGGAATCCACTGGTACAGTTTATTTCACATGTTGTTTCATTAGTTTCTGAGATAAATAAGTTTTTATGGTTTTTATAAGGTATTATGCCTTATAATTCCTTAAATATTGACTTTACAGATATGCCATAAAAATGGTATATGTGTATTTTTCAATGGGGAATCCAATGGTATAATTTGTTTTACATGTTGATTCATTGGTTTTTAAGTTAAACCAATTTTAGTACCAATTTATGGTATTTTTTGTATATTGGAGTAATTATTTTTAGTGTATAATTATTCTAATTAATTTTAATATAATTATATTAAAGGTATAATTATTCTGAGTCTTTTTTGTGACCTTATTGGGTATGTGGTCATATCTCAAAGGCTCACATTCCCTACCACCAAAAAAGATTGTACCACAATCTGATATATGTGATTAGGGTATCATCCACTGTCCTACCTCTTCAATAGACTTTTGTTAGTCTTGAAGCTCAATAATGCTTAACTTTTTATTTTTCAGGTTTTCTTTCATGTCTGAACCTTCTTAGTAATTTATCAGCATTTGTTATATCTTTCTCAAGTAGCCATTCATCTTCTTGAGTTGAATTTCTATACCTTACAAGGTATTCCCTTTCTTTTTTGTTTCTTGTCCTTCTTTCTTTAAGGACTTTTACTATTCTCTTTTCCTCTCCTTCCTCCAAGGGGGGAATTTCAAGTGGGGTTTTATTTCTTAGTGGAAATAATTCCTTGTCACTTGAACTGTAAGGTTTTATCAGACTTACAGGGAAATTTGGGTGTTTGTTCATTAGTTCACCTGTGAGTTCTAATTGCACAGCATTGGGTCCATGAAGTGCTTTTATCATAAATGGTCCTGCAAAGGAATCTTTCAATTTCTTTGGGCCTTTTATGTTATTGAAATTAAGGGTTGATACTAAAACCAAGTCCCCTATTTTGAAGTCAGGTGGCTTATGACTTTTATCCCATCTTTCTTTTGCATATTTAAAAGAATCTTGCATGCACCTGTTTGCATGGTGTCTTGCTTTGTCAAGCATTATCTTGAAACTGCTTGCTGTTGGATGTATATCCACTAAGTCCTTTTTGAGGGTATCATAAGGAAGTCTTGGATTCCAACCTTTCTCTAGCATTGCTGGTGTTTTGCCAGTAGAAGAATGGATTGATGTCTTATATGCCAGTTCAAGTGCTGGTATTAGTGTACACCAATCATGGGTAAAACCATCAGAATCTTTGAATTCTAGCCCATAAGCACAGAATCTTCTGATCATATCCTCTAGGGCTTCTCTAGCTCTTGGGCTGGCTGGATAAGCAGGTCTTCTTAATAAAGGTAAGGTTTTTCTACATTAAGAATTATATCCACTTCATGTCCAATTATGGCACCTAGTGGCTCTTTGTCAGTTGCAAAGGCATTTTTATACTTAAATAAGAGGTCAATCAATTTTTCTTTCATTTTTTCTGTTAATTCTTGATTGAATTCTGCCTCTTTGAGTTGTTCAGATATAAAAAGTTCTTTTTCTGGAATTTTTTCCTCATTCTTAATAACTGTGATTTGTTTTTTGTTATTTAAGAATCCAAACTTTTGTCTTTTATTATCTCCTATGGTAAAATATCTATCCTTTTGGTTGGAGATATCTATACCATAGATTGATAAGTAGTCATTTCCAAGTATGAAATGATTACTAGTACAGTTGTCCATTACTACAAACTCTACTTTGATTCTGACACATTGTGATGGATGAGGAAAAATTAGTGTTAAATCAATTATTCCAAGGGGCTTCATGCTCTCACTTGCACTACTAAATTTGACACCTTGTATTGGCATAAGTTTTTCTTGCCAGTCTGGGACAATGGTTTTTAAATAACTTTTGCCAACACAGGTGCAATATGCTCCTGTATCCAAGTTAACCTTTCCTTCTTGGTTATCAACCATAACAATACTAATACTTGATTTTCCAGCTGTATATCCCATTCCTCTTGCAGGTTTGGTTCTATACATTTTGGCCTCTTGTATGTTTGTCAGATTTGTGTCAGATGTTCCAACTTGTGGCAAGTTTGAGTTAACATCCAGTACTTCATAAATTATATCAATATTATTAATTTGTGCATTAATTATATTGATTTCATCACTTTCAGAGCTCTCTGACTCTTCTGTCTCTTTTTCAGAGTCAGATTCCTCTTCTTT
This sequence comes from Austropuccinia psidii, assembly GCA_023105745.1. Taxonomy (NCBI): domain Eukaryota; kingdom Fungi; phylum Basidiomycota; class Pucciniomycetes; order Pucciniales; family Sphaerophragmiaceae; genus Austropuccinia; species Austropuccinia psidii. The sequence goes on from JALGQZ010000018.1 coordinate 8,394,596, forward strand.
GTCATTGTGGTTTTCTGCTTCCACAATTTCATTAATCTTTGCTTTTTTAAGGCAATTATTGGCTAAGTGTCCAATACCTCCACATTTATGGCATTTTCTTTGCTCATTATTGTTGGATGTATTGGGTTTAAAGGATTCTTTTGATTTATCTTTCTTGATAAATGGTTTATTTGGGCTTTTAATGTCCAATCTTTTCCAAGTCCTGCCAATTTTTGTTCTTGTCACTATATCTTCTAGTGCATTTATATACTCTTCTGTGGAGCATGGTTCTATACACCTGCTTCTTAGGGCATGTTCTAGTTCCCCTCCACATTTTTTAAGTATTTTCATATGCACCATCTTCTGTGACATTTCTGGGTACAGTGCATTAAGCCTTTCAACTTGTTTTAAGAACCAAGTTAAAGGTTTATCTTTCTCTGGGTCAAAGAAAGAGTTTTCAAATGCATTTTCTATCTTATACCTCCAGGCATCATTTGCCCACTTGGTGATTATTTCTTGTTTCCACCAAGACCAGGTATTTTTACCATTTGTCTGTCTTATGCCATAATACCATCTTTTTGCAGATTTCTCAAATAATGAATGTAATCTTGCAGTGATGAATTCATCTGGTATGGCATAGTCTTCTTGTAACATGTAAATTGTTTTAATAAATGACATGTGGTCATATTCACCTTCTCCTGTGAATGTTGGCCATTCCTTCAATTGAGGTGCTTCTTTCATTAAGACTTGGTTGTTGTCTTGATGACTCAAGTCTGTTATGAAAGGATTTGACAATTCCTCTTTTGTTTTAACAGGGCTTCTTATATGAGAAAATGGTGTTGATAACTTTGGCATATTTAAGTTAGCCTCATTAATCTTATCCATTTTTTCTGTAATAAGCCTTATTTCACTTTGAATATCATCTTTCAGATGCATTCTTGCTTCATCACTTTTTTCCACATGGTCCAAAAGTAATTTTTGGTGTGATGAAGTTTTTTCTTCAAATTTTTCTACAGAAATACTTAATTTATTTAATTTTTCTGTAAGATTGTCAATACTCACATCATAATTGATTGTCAAAGTCTTGTCTTTGATATCTTTTATGTATTTATACAATTCTTGTTGTCCTTGTATTAATTTTTGAGTATTGTCAATTAAATTCTTTGGTTTATTATTTTCAACAATAAACTTAATGTTGTCAATTTCTTTTTTGTTTTGCACAACAATTTTTGTTAAAGAAGATAAATTGTTATTTATTTCTTGTAGTGATAATAAACTGTTTTTAATTTCTTTTAGAGGTAATATACTATTTTTAATTTCTGTTAAAGTATTTACAACATCTTTGGACAAGGTTATTTCTTTGGGAAATGAGGTTGTCTCATTCTTTGCTCTTCCTTGTCCTTGAATTCCATCAAGGTTCTGGCCATGTTGAAGACATTGTCCATGGCATCCTTTTGGATTCTTGGGATTCTGTAGCTTGGGGAATATGGTTTCCTCCAATGCTTTTTCTTGTTCTTCTTCCCTTCTTGGGGAAGTGGGTTGACTTGAGGCTTGCTGGTAGAAGCTACTGGGGCTTCTTCCTTGGTTGCCTCCCTCTTTTTGGCATGATAATCCTTGATTTTTTTGATTTGAGGTTTGGATGACAGTGGATTCCATCCATTGGAGTATTTCACTATCTCCTCCTCTTTGAGGAACTTTTTCAGGATGTGCCAGGAGTTCATCACTCCTTGGTGTATTTGAGGCAGCATTTCCCAGTCTTTGTCCTTGTATACTGTGTAATACTGCTTGTACTGGCTCATGTAGATGTCTATCTGAGCCCTCTGAATGTGATTTGTACCTGTTTGAGTTACTCATACTTAGTTCCAATTCAGGCTCAGATATCATGGGCATTTCTGGGACTTGCCTTTGGGATAAGGCACTTCCTTGTGTGGATTCTGTTCCACTGGGGATATTGCCCTTTCTTTTCCCTTTTGAGGGATCAATTCTACTTCTGAGTCCAGCTCCATCTGATTGGATGGAGTATTGGGAACCTCTTCTGGTAGTCATAATTAAAGAATAAGAAAAGATAAAAGTATTTTAGAATAAAATTCTTTTATGGCAATTTAAAAAGAGGTGCTCACCTTCAGAGTCTTGAATGGTGGGCCCTGGAAAGTCTAATTTCTTAGCTTTCTTTCTTTTGGTGATAACTGATGTTGGAGAACTTTGACAAGTTTCTTCCACCAATCTCTCAACAGTAGCTTGGTTGTCTTCTGTTGGGTTATCTTCAAACACTAAAAAAGACAAATAAATATAAGTCTTTTTATAAGAGGTGTTATTTTTGGCAAGATATGGCAATTTTCCACGTAGAAATTGCTTTTATATCTTTGAAAAATTGAAATAAATAAAGAAATGAATAAAAATAACTTTTTTTATTGGTTTTTAATATTTTTTAATATTTTTTATGTATATTTTTATTTTTAAAGAATAAAATAAAAAATGAATATGATTCTTATAAAATTAAATTATAATAAAATTATTTTTAATTTATAAATTATCTTTTTTAATCACTAGAGTCACTCAAAGAAAGTTCTTGCAAGTCTAAGGATGTGAAAAACCACGTGTAAGACAGTACAATTGCTTTCCAAATGCCTCAATAGCTTTTAAAATCAATAAAATATAAAATTATTATATAATTTTATGATTATAAATATAATTTATTATGGATAAACCCAAATAGAATCTTTTTAAAGGTCTTTTAAGTAAATATCATGGCCAGGCCCCCAAATGTAAGGTTTGACTATGAAACAATAAGTAAAAATTACTAATTTATTACTTATTGTACTCTGAATGTCCTTATAAAATGAATAAATAAGATTAAAATAATAATAATAATAAAGAAATATTATTATTATGGCGTAAAATTATTATATTATTAAATAAATATAATAATATAATTAATATTATATAAAAATATAATATTATAAATAATATATTAATATAAAATAATTAATATATTATAAAGCTCTTTCTTATTGTTACCAACAAATAATAAAGGCGTAAAAAATTGTTTTTTATAAATAAAAAACAATTAATAACAATAATATTACTAATATTAAAGTTATAAATTAATATAAATACTATTTATATTAAATAAGAATTATTATGAGTAATAATAAGAGAGAAATTATTATAATAAGATGAAATAACCTACTTTTAACACTTAAGATAATAATTTTGATTTATTTTACGCCAAAAGAATATAATACAACCTTTTCAAATTGTATTTACAATAAAAATAAAGAGAATTTACTAAATTTCTTGATTTTACGTGGAAATGAGCTTTTAGAGAGATTTATAGCAAAAACAATTAAAGAATTGATTTAATCACGTAAAAATGGTGATTAATAACAAGATGGTCTTTGGTCTTTAAGAATATAAGAGTTTTATATTTAAAGAATAAAGAAATTACCTTTTATTTAATTGATTTAATGTTTTTGATGCGTCTGAGGAGTAAATAGAGTAAAAAGAGCTCTATTTATAGTAAATACCTCCCTCCTAGAGTCCAACAGGCTTCTAGTAGACGTGTACTGATCATATCCACTGGAATTGATCAATATTTTAAGGTTTGAGGGTGATTACATCATGATCAAACCATATTACATCATTATTACACCATTATTTAGAGTTATCACTATAACTCTAAATGTGATGACATCAGAGGCTTGGCAGAACCCCAAATTTCGTGGATTTTATTAGTTTTAATCATAAACTAATAGTATTCACCAATTTTATCACTCTTAAGACTGTTAAACTTAATTTAAGGTTACAGTATGTGATCATAACAGCTCAATTTAAGCTCAAACTTTGATCCTCAATAACTTTTAAGGTTTTCACGCTACAGCAATTCAGAGAGTGAATTCTGATAGCCTGACATAACCTTATTATGCTGCCAAGAGCTTTTCATTACATCATCAAAACTCTAATCTTGATGATTTTTCTTGTAACTCATCTTTTCTGTCAAAATTCAATATTTTAAACTTCAAACCTTGATTTCAGGGGGTTATACCCTGAATTTAATAATAAACATTACATCATTCTTCACGAATGAACTAGTAGAATCCAACTGTATACTTTTTTTTTAGTTTGGACTACTTTCACAACAAAGTGGTCAACAGCTCTGTTGATTTTTATCAATATTTCCTCATAAGTCTTAACCTTGTTTATAATTTGCAAAATAAAGTTCATATCTGTGTTCTTACAGTAATTACGTGGTAACTTTATTTTTGGTTCATCATTCTAGCATGTATAGTTTAGAAGATATTAGCTATGATCACTGAATATATGCATTGACCAAAAAAGTGCATATATTCAGGATAATTCCTTAAGTATTGATTTTGGGAATTAGCTTATTAATTGTTTTATATGTGGATTTTTGTGGGGAATCCACTGGTACAGTTTATTTCACATGTTGTTTCATTAGTTTCTGAGATAAATAAGTTTTTATGGTTTTTATAAGGTATTATGCCTTATAATTCCTTAAATATCGACTTTACAGATATGCCATAAAAATGGTATATGTGTATTTTTCCATGGGGAATCCAATAGTATAATTTGTTTTACATGTTGATTCATTGGTTTTTAAGTTAAACCAATTTTAGTACCAATTTATGGTATTTTTTGTATATTTGAGTAATTATTTTTAGTGTATAATTATTCTAATTAATTTTAATATAATTATATTAAAGGTATAATTATTCTGAGTCTTTTTTGTGACCTTATTGGGTATGTGGTCATATCTCAAAGGCTCACAATTTCAGTCAACTTGAATGGACTTCTGCCAATCCCAAGGAAGAATTCAAATAATTTACCAATGTCATTGTCACCCAAGATGGATTTTTCAATAAGCCACACAAAGATTTAAACAATCTCAATTCCTGGACTTATGGTATATTTTCCTTTGTATCAAAAAAAGATTTCCTTCCACTTCCTACTGTATTCACCCCCTCTGGACATGGCTTACACTTCCTCAAATTGAAAATGGAGATTAATTTTTCAAAAAAACCTGGCATCATGGAAATTCTTTGGAAGACATCAACAATGGTTCATCATACAACAAAACCACCTCCAGAAATTATCAATCATGATGAAATTACTCATTTTGGATGTTCTTTTCAAATAAACCATAAATTATTTAATGTAGGTGACAAATTCTTGAAAATGACACCCACCGAAATTAATTCAAGAGTCAATGCGTACTTTGAAAGAAATATGCAGGATCAAAAAAGAACTAAAAAATATTAATTGTAAATACTTTTATTTTATTAATAACATCTCCACTCCTTTGTATGCCAATAAATTAAGTTGATAAAACATTGGTCCTGATGAAATTTACAATTGACTATTTTTCCATTCCAAAGTGATTGGTTTAATTTCTTCATGCATATTTAGCACATCTTCCCCAATGTCATTGTTGGCCAGATTTTCCGCATGTGGTGGATCATCATCTTCATATAAATCAAACCACTCATCACCAATTTTAGCTTTCATATTATGTAAAATCATGTAAGACACAACCCAACTAACAAAATATTCAATTTCATGATTATCCCTCATTTGATTTTGCATTTCCCTTAGAGAAAACCACCTCCCCTTCAAAATTCCAATTGCATGCTGGATTCTGACCCTTGATTTTGCTAGAAAGTAATTGAAAGAATGGTTGTCTTCATTATGTGCTACAACTCCCTTATATGCTGGAACAACCCAAGGAGAGCTTGCATATGCCGAATATGCAAGTAAGTATTGATCCCTTTCATAAAACTCTTGAGTTGTTTGTGCTATTTTCATATGTTGATAGACATTTGAATCATGAAGTGACCCAGTAAAACCAACATGCAGAGCAGTGAACTGTTTGTTGATATTGCAAACCAGTTGTATTGACATAGAATAGCTTATATGTAAGCCATCAGTAAGATTGAAATAAAGAATAAAGATTCAACAGCTTACCTTTTTTTGCAATCAAAATACGCTTCACCATCATTGGGAGGACATTGTGATAATGGTATGAGACTCCCATCAATAAACCCAATGCACCCAGGGAAGCCTTCTGCTTGCATTACTTGAGACATCTCTCTGTGTTGTTCTATTGTTGGCCACACAATCACTTTGCGCTTCAACTTCATTAATATCTGGATGACTCTTTGAGTGTACAACACAATAGCCCCATGGCTAATTCCAAACAACAATCCAATCTTTCCCAAAGCAGCCCCATTTCCATTTGATCCTAGCCTTGATAATGCCACAGCCAATTGGATGGCAGGATTGTGTTGTTTGTTTTGTGATGAGTTTTGAAAGGTTTTATCAGCTTGAATTTGTGCAACCAATTTTTCAAATGATTCATGTGTGGTCCTACATAGTGGTTGAAACTTTTCAGATGATAATTTCTGTAAATCATTCATTGTATACATGTAATGAGATGGATATCTTCTATGATGATTGATGTATCGTTGTGATGTTATCATATCTAATAAGATTATATCTTCCTGGATATCAGAATCACTATCAGAGCTGAGAGCATTGATGAACTGAAGTGAGTTCAAGGTCTGAAGTAAAGGTAGCCTTTGTGATGCCTTGGGCATGGTAAATGAAGAAAAGGCTGGTAGTAAATGCAATTTGAAATCAAATAACTTAATAAATGATGAGTGTATTTAGATTTTATGCAAGAGAAGGAAATTTTTATTCAATTTAACATGCCCTTACTGAGTTGTGTGTTTGAAAAATGTGCCTTTATGGGAAGCTAAAGGCAGGATTTTGTTATTTAAACATGGGATTTGGTACCTCAAAATACCTCACCTCTTGAGGTTTGGGATTTCCCAAATCCCAAAAAATTAATGTGGGATTTTGGCAAAAAAAAAAAAACTTGGGATTTGGAGTGTGGGATTTGGTAACTTTGATACCCCCTAATAATATTATTATTAATATTTTAATAGAAAAAATATTAAATTTTATATTCTTATATTTATTTTTTATTTTAATTTCAATTTTCATTTATATTTACATTTTAATTTTCATTTTGTATTTTCATTTTCAATTTTATTTTCACTTTTATATTTATATTTATAGGGTGTTGGTAAACACACGTAAGCTTTTAGTAAAAACACGTAAGTGACCTTAATTTTCAAAAAAAATTCCTCAGGCTCAGTTTTGAGGTTTTTGCCATATTTTTCCCGACTTGGCATGTCAATAAGCACAAATTTTTTCAAAAAATTTTTTTTGCCAAATTTCACAAATTTGGCCAATATGCCAAAATGGCGTATTTTTTTCAAAAATTCATTTAAAATCTTCCCACTTATGAATTTCCTTCATTTTTTTTTAAAAATAAAGGGTTCAATGTGAAGAATAAAGCACCAGAATCCCATAATTTTGGGAATTTTTTTGGGTGGGACAAGTGAAGGCGCAAAAAGGTTTTTTTTTTCAAATGTTTTTTCCCGTCATTGTAATATGCCTATTTTTAAAAAGTGAACTTAATAACTTCCCACTTATGAATTTCCTTCATTTTTTTTTAAAATTGAAGGGTTCAATCTGGACAATAAAGAACCAGAAGCTTATGAATTGGAAAAAAATTTTGGTGGGACAAAAAGTGAAGGCGCAATGAGTGTTTTTTTTCAGCTGTTTTTTTTCTCTTGTGTGTAATATGACTATTTTCAAGTAAAAAAGTTCCACATGTTTGATAAAAAAGGAGACTGAGGTGGGATTTAAGCGATAAATATGATTGAGGAGGGGGATAATTGGCATAAATTGTATATACAAAAATCATTCAATCAGAATCAACCTCCAAAATAGTGGGTTTTTTCTGAGAGGGGGGAGGAAGATTGGACAAATACAACATTTTGTGTTTCTTAAATTTATCAGCCCACCCCAGGGCTTGTGCTTGGGCATGAATCTCCCAGTTCACAGTAATGGGGGGGACTGGATAAACTTTAGAAATGATGATGTCCAAAGGAACAAAATGAGCACAACTATTCAAGAAGCAGATGAAAATGGGGGGATTATCATTTGGAGGACAGAAATAAGGGAAAAAGGAAAAAGATTGGGCTGTGGAATAAAAGAAAACTGGTCTTTTATACTTATTTGCAATTGGATCCCCATGTCAGGCATGGACATCCACTTGCTTTTTGGAGCCTGGCCAACATTTTCATACCATTCAATTCTTTCCAAATAAGAGGATACTGAGGGAATTAAGGTGTTCATGGCTTAATAAAGGTCTTGATTTTGGTGAATTTCTTCAGCCAAGTCACCTCTGACATCAGCCCATTGATCTTGAGTCTTGTAAATGAAGTGGGATACTGTTCTGTAGCCACAGTTTCCATCACCCTGGACATTGATGGCCTTGAAGGTGTATCTCAATATAAACTTGGGCAAGTCTTCTGAGCCAGTTATCTGATAACATAAGTTCAAAAAATGAATAAATATCAAAATAAACAACATAAAATTACATTAAAAAGAATCAGAAACTCACAAACAGCTTGGAGCATTCATCACTTGTGTGATAGTTGCTTTGACAATGCTCACAGGTCAGGTCAATTGCATCATAGATATTCAAACTGGTGGCAGGCTTGTGTGATTTTCTTTGTGATGTTTTGCTTCCAATTGCCAATCTTCTGGACCTTCTAAGGGTTACTTCTGATTTATTTAATTCAGTTGCTGAGGGTAGTGAATCTGATGAACTGATGGATTTAGATAATGAGTCCTCAGAATCTTCAGAATCTTCAGATGAGTCCACTTCCATAATTGGAGAGGGGACATTTGACTGGGATCTTGAAGTTGTTTTGCTGGTCACTTTTGATGGGGGTCTTCCTCTTCTCTTGGTTTGACTCTCAATAATTTCAAATCTTGAAGGTTCTCTTTTGTTTTTATTCTTGGCTCCTTGGGGTCTTCCACGGATGTTCTTGTATTCTAGAGGGTCTTCATAATATTGATCATCCTCTTGACTCTTGGGAATTTGATCAAATGGGACTTTTCCAGTCAAAACATCTTGAAAATGTTGGAGTATTGGGGTGATTTCTGCCATTGGTCTTTGAAACAGGTCTTCCCCAATGTCTTCAAATATTTTCTTGGCTTCATTCTTTCTTTCTTTTTCAACACTTTGATCATCACCTTGAAAACCAGTCTGAGAAGAATATGACAAGTAAAATCAGTTAATAAGAAAAATAATAATAATAAGAAATTAAAAAACCCTCACAGGCAAATTCAAATGCCACTGAGGATGGAAGTCTGATAATTCAAGCCTTTGGCGCTTGGCAAATGCCTTTTGGGTCTTATGCTTGCAAGGAATGCCTTTATAATTGTTGTATTTGTTGGTGCATTTTTCATTTGGAGGAAATTTTGTTTTGAAATTTTCAAAGGCAATCTGAAGAGCATAATGAGACACCTTGCCATTGAGGGCACAGATGTGTGGAGGAAAATTCTTGACATGGACAATCATTTCTTTGGAGATTCTGTTGATAATTTCAATAAATTGTTTTCTAAATGCCATGTGGAGTGCCCTGACTACCTCCAGGAGAGTACCAGTGGACTTTTGTAGCCAAAGTTTAACCATAGCATGGGCACCTTCAACTCTGGAGGTGGAGCCCACACCCAGGTGGCAATGGTGGTTTGTCCAGGCTGGCACATAATACTCCTTTAGAGGAAGCCAAGTATTTTCCAAATACTGCAAGACCTCAGCATTTTTAACTTGCTTTTGAAGCTTCTTCCAGTTGTCTTTGAAAGACTTTTCAGTGGGTGAATACATAAGCTGAGAAAAGAATCCCAAAGTCATTAATAAAGACAATAATAAGAAAAAAAGTGAAATAAAATGAAATAAAATGAAGAAGTATATTACTTGATTCCAAAGGCCCATAAAATTTTCAAAATCAGTTCCATGACCAATTTTCTTCATGCAATGAGCAGATACATCCTTGTTGATGTGCCAAATGCATAGCATGACTTTGGAGTCTGGGAAGAGCTTCTTAATAGAGTTTTTCAAGGCCAGATCCCTGTCAATAACAATAACTGGGGGGGGAACAAGATTGGTTTTGTTGAGGACCTTTTCAATGTATTGATTTAATGCCCAAGTATATGAAGTTTCATTTTCATTCTTCATCAAACAAAAAGCCCCAGAAAAGGTCTTATTTGTTGAGCTGAATCCAACAATATGAAAAAGAGGCATTTTGTACTTATTGGTTTTATAAGTACAATCCATAATAATGACATGAGGAAAGCCATGAAGAAGTTTTATGGCCAGGGGGTGAGTAAAAAACAAGGAGGTAATGTGTCCCTCAGAATCCCTTGCAGAGGACCAAACAAAATTTTCTTCTTTGAGAGTGTCAATAAGAGCATCAATGGGCCTTCTGCCTTGCAGTTTGTCTTTCTTTATTTTCTTGACTTGGTTATAAATGTCTTGAAGGATCACAGGCCTGTCAGACTCCCTCTGGCTGCATAATTGGGCCTGAATTTGCCTTGGCATGAGGAGTGATTCAGACATTTGAGCAATTTGGGATGTTTCTTGCTCATTGAATTTCCTGAAATCAGGATGTGCCATGATATTTTCAGTGGCATCATGGCTATGTTCAGGATTTTTGACTTTAAGAGTCCAAGTGGTACTCTTGGCATATTTCCTGGCATAAAGTCTAAAAGGACAGTCAAGCTTTCTTGAGGTGACTGTTTTGGAGGGGCTTTTGTTGGGATTTGGGGTGCCAGACCTATCACAACATATTTCAATTTGGTTGTGGGTCATATTGGACCTCAAGGTGGACACAGCATACCCCTGAGCCCTGGCAACATTATGCACATGTTGCCAAAGAAGCTCAAGGGTCTGAAATTCACCTTCAGTGGGGGGTCGGAGCATTTTTGAATGAAAAATATGTGTAAAAGTGAAAAAAAGGGGGGATTTGGGGATTTGGAATGGGGTAAGAACCTTTCGAAATGTGAAAAAGAGGTGAAAAATGAACAGAAGGGGTTAAGAGTGAAAGAAAGTGGTTTAAATATGGGATTAATGGATGAGGGAAGGTAAAAAATTGGAAATTTGGAGGCTTGAAAGCAGGTTGTTGTGGTGGAAAATGCAGTCTTTGGGTGAAAAAAAGAAAAAAAAGTGTGAAAAGCTTTGCAAAATGGCTTTGGTAATGCTGTTTTTCCAAAAAAAAACAATGGTTTGGGGTGGGGATAATGTGGATTGTTGGGGTGTTTGGGCTTTTTTTTTGGGGGGGGGGGGGGCTGGGCAAAAAAATCCGAAACAATTTGGAGTTAGAGAGGTTTTGTGGGGAAAAAACCTCTTTTGGGCATGTTTTGGCCCAATACAGGCCCAATGGTGTTTCATTTTTAATTAAAAATGGGCCCAGGGCACCCCTTACGTGTTTTTACCAATACCCTATTTATATTTATTTTCATTTTTATTTTCACTCTAATATTTATATTTATATTTATATTTATATTCATATTTATTTTTATTTTAATTTTTATTTTCATTAATTTCTTTTTGATTTTTTTTATTATTAAATTAATATAAATAAATAAATAAATATTCAAAGATTTTAATTGTTTGTATAATTTGATTATTAATTAAATAAAATTAATTTTTTTTTTAAAAAAAAAAAAGAATGAAATTGTAATTTTTTAATGTTTTTTTTTCTTATTTCTTAATAACTACCAAAAAAAAAAATAGAAAAAATTAAAAAATGAATTTTATAGAAAAAACAAAAAAGAAAAAATTAAAAATAATAATTAATAATTAATTTTAAAACTTAATTTTATTATTAGTTTTTTAGTGAATAAATTTCAATATTAAGTGAAATTTATTAAAGATAAAGATTATTTTTTTTTTTCATTAAATCAAATTGTACCAAATTTCCAAACAGAAATGTTAAAGTGGTAGTTGGGTTAACTTTTTGTGTGATTGTCTGTGTTTTGATATATTTTTTTTTTTTTAAATTTTCGATTATCTAATCTGAATTTATGCAGTTTGCTTGTACACCATGCTTAAAAAATTATCACCTCGATTGATCTAATTTTAGTTTATTACTGTATGATAGCCATGAATTAGCGGGCCATACGGATTTTTTTTCTTGTTTAGGATTACCAAGATCCATGAATAATTTTGAGATAGACTGAAACTCTGTGAAAATTTTGTTAGATTTCAGAGGGGACTTGTTTCATTGAAGATGACCATGAATTTGATTTCTAAGAGTTGGAGACTCAGTTTGAAAGGTTTTTACTCTCTTGATTCAATTTTTAAACTTGCCAGAGATTAGGATAGGCTAAGTTTTTTTCTGTTTTTGAATTTTATGAACGAACCAAAAAAGGGAGATGAAGTGGCATGTGATGATAATGAACCGGATTGATAATTTAGTTAATGACTTAGAAAGTTTTAAAAGAATTTTGATTAGTAAGATCTAAATAAATAAATTTTATTATGAATCAATTTTGAATTAAATTTATCTAAAATTGAAAATGTTTTGATTAAAGCGTAATGATAAGTTTGAAATTGATGGCAAATTGAATTTGATTTAGAATTTTTAAGAAAGAATTAAATTTGATTAAGATTAAATGAGTCTTGAAACGTTTTAAGTTAAAAGTTTTAAGAATTCGATAAATTTTAAGAGAAGATTTTAAGTCAAAGCCAAAGCCAAAGCAAAAGCAATGATGATGATGATGATGATACGAGTAAAGAATTTTTAAAACAAGTTAAAGATTTGATTGGGTGAAAAGTTGGATTAAATTTAGTTTTAAGAAGAAAGAATGCTTTGAAGAGAACCTTTAAGCTTTTAAAGGATTTCTTTTATTTTATTTTTATTAAAATTAAAATTAATAAATTGAAATCGATTTTTATCAAAAGTAAATAGTAGATTGTTTAAGTGTAAAAGTTTAAGATGCTAAAGATGAGATTCAAATTTTTAATTTTAATTTATTTTCTATTAAAATTAAAATCTTTAAATTCTATGGAATCAATTTCGACTGAAAATAATAAAATTAAATTAATTAATGAATTAGATTCAAATCTTAATAGTCAAAATAAATTTAAAACTGATCATTTAATAGATAAAAATCAAAATTTAAATGAAAATTTAAATGAAAATTTAAAAGATCATCAAAATCAAAATTTAAATAATCAAGATCATCAAATTAAAATTCTTCATTCTCAATCTCATCCTCATTCTCAACCTGAACCTCATCCTCAAATTAAAACTGACATCAAAACTTATCCTGAATCTGAATCTGAAAATTTAGAATCAAATCAAAAATCAAAATTGGTAATCTATCATTTCAACTTTTATTTTTAAACATTTTAAAAATCTCAATTAACTAAAAATTAATTCATTTTCAATTTTAGGAAAAATTTAAATTTAAATTTAAATCTAAATCAAAACAAACTCCTCAATCAAAAAATTTACAAAATCATGATAATCATCAAATTAAAAAGGTAAATTAATTTGAATTTAATTCATTTTAAAAAAAAAAATCATTATTGACTTGATTTCAAATTTTAGTCTTCTTTTTTCGTCAACTTGTTCAAAAATTTCTATAAATACCTCATCAAAAAACCTTTACGTTTCCTCTTTCATCCTGCTCAAATCGTCTATAGATCTAATGAAGGTTATGGTAAATTTATCAGATTTCTTAATCAAATTTAATTCAAACCTCAACTCATCATCTTCAATCTGGTTTTCTTTTTCAGTCAAATTACCCTTCTTTTCTTCTATATCTAGATCAACTAAATGGCCCGAGATCGATCAAGATCCTGTAAAGATTTCAAAAAATATCATGACAGGTTTGTCATTTCAATTTATTTAAATTCCTCTCATTCATTCTAATTTTAATCATCTTATATCTAAAATCCTTTCAGTCGATCGTCAACAATTAATCCCAATGATAATCGGTTCTGGTTTTGAAGAATTTCGCGATTGCGGTTTAGACGCTAAAGCTGAAGATGATGATATTCCAAAAAGATTAGCTTTCATAGAAAAATTAAAAACTAAAATTCAAAATTTACCCCCTCATGATACTCTATTAGAACCTTTAGAACGTCAAAGGGAAATGCTTTACGCTAAAACTTTTTGGGTACTTGCATCAGAAGGTATTCGTGAAGCTCAAATCGAATTTGATTACGCTTTATATCAATTAAGATCTAAAGATCCTCAAAAACAACCTAAAATTTTACCTTACTTAAACTTAATTCATTATTTAACTCCTAACTTGGGTCCAACTCAAAAAGCTTGGCAACAAAAACAACGTATTAAACTTTTATCAAAAAGTCCTGGTAATCTATTTCTACTTTTATCATCTTCTCTAATCTTCTTATCACTTAAAAAAATTAATAATCACTCACTCTCATTTTAATTTTCATCAATTAAAAAAAAACAAAAAAAAAGATTCAACTTGGTTAGAAAACTTTGGTGAAAATCAACCAAGTCTAACTCACTTAAAGGAATCCATTGAATCTATCATGTTGGAGCGTCAACCTGATAAAGTTAAACTCAATTATGCTATCAATTCAATTATTTATTTATTTCAACAAGCTTATCGTCAACAAAACCTTCAAGCCGCTAAAATCTTATCAAGGTTATATAATCAACTTGATCATCAAAAAGGTCCTTTAAGCTCTCAAATCGGTAATCTATTAGCCCTAGCCAAAAATTTAGCTTTCGGTTCAGGTCACAATGAAGAAGATTTAGATTTAGTTAACCTTACAGAAAGATTAGAAAAACGTCAGTCTTTTCTTTCCTGTTTGCTTATTCTTGCAAAAAAAAAAAAGAAAACACTCAAAATTAATCCTTCCTTCTTTTTTCTCTTTAGTCACTCTTGATGATTGGTTCAATAACTTTAAAAATTCTGACAATCGTCAAGTTCAAATGGCTTTTAAATCTTTAAAGAATGATCAACCTCCTTTCTCTTCAATCATCAATTGGGCTATTTTCACTTTATCTAGAGAGGAAGCACCTCATTCTCGTTTATCGGCTAATGAAATCTTTTTTGCTCTTCAAACTCTTTATATTCATTCAATCTATCCTCTTAAAGTTCCAACTAATTCAAATCCGGCCTTTATAGGCCTATTGGATGCTTTAAAATCTTGGGAATCTGATGAAATGACCACTTTTACAATTCAATCCGTCATCTCTAAAACAAAAGATATCATTATCAGTTCAGTTAGAAGGCAAACTCTTACTCAAACAGAGTTAGATGAATTCTTAGCCAAAGTTCATCCTGATCCCCAACCCCTTCATCATCCTCATCCTGAATCTAATCACATACACAATTCTCCTGAACCTAATCACCAACTCAATTCTCAAACTAATCAAAAACCCAATTCTGAACTTAACCACGAAATCAATCCTCAAACTCAACATGAACCTAATCCTCAAAGTAATCAAAATTAATCATCTTTTGTGATTATCTTAGATTATCCTTCTTGCTCAATCTAATCTCGTCTGTGAAATTCTTCATTCATCATCTCTTGCTCGCCTTCATTACTCTCGTTGATTTCATCCTTTTCTCTTCTAGTCATCTTTTCTTGTTTCATTCATCTATTACTCATCATTTTCTACACACTTTCAACCCTGGTCCACTTTTCTTTTGTCTAATTTACCTTACTCTTTTGTGAATCTCATCTTGTTAATCTCAATTCGGATCTTAATTTAAATTCATGTGTTTTTGGCTTGTTTGCCTCGCTTGGAAGTAATCGGAAATTAAAACATGTAAACTTAAACAAGCCTCATCAGAGATTGAATTATTTAAAAGCTCAACTTATATCATCAAATCTCATCCATGCCCTTCCGGTCAAATGCTTTAGTTATAAAGTGTCTTTGTAAGATTCCTTCAATATTAAATTAAGAAACGAGGTGTGGGGAAAACCTAAAGGAGACAATTTCTTTCAAAACAAAATCAGTCAATTCAGAAAGCAAGACTAGATTTCAATCCAAGCTGAAATAATTGTGAATTACTACCTTCAACTAAGACTAAGAGTACTTGGTCAAATAAAAATAATAACAAATTGTCCAATGAAATTCTTAGACGAAGTAACTCTTACTGTGAGCATGGAGAAAGAACTCTAAATAGAATGAAACAACTAAAATCAATATATTAGAAATTTATATTATACCTAACTAAAAAACTAAAATAAATTAATCAATATTTTGACTAAATATAACAATTAATTCTTAGAGTATTACTTTTTTTTTTTTGGATAGTTTTTATTATTATATATTAAGATTTTAAGAATTTGATTACAATAATTTAAATTAAATCAAAAAAAAAAAAAAAACTATTTTATACCATTCTGAGTTTGACTTTAAGATAATAATATTAAATTTTTAATAATTTAAATTATATAAAAGTTTTATTTAGTTCCATTCCATTCAATTTTTTTTTTTTTTTTTTTGGTTAGAATTAGTTTTGAAAAAAAAGAAATATTTAATTTATTGATTAATTGATAAATTGATTTTTTTTTTTAAATGATAAAATTAATGAATATTATAATATATATCTATATATATAATTCAACTTTAATAAAAAAATCTTTAAATAATAATAATAATAATAATTAAATTTTTTTTTTAATGAAAACTTCATCCTAAGAGAATCTCTAATAAAGTTTTTAAATTGTGAACTTTCACAATTTATATACTCAAATTGGTAAAAAAAAAATATACCTTCAACAGAGTATGTAAGATAAAGTTTTATTTAGATCAGGATGTAAAAAGGGCCCTGGCTATTATGTAGATATAAAGGCTGTATTTGTAATATTTATGCAGTACTCAGTATGACTGAAACATATCAAAATCCCCATAGCTCTAATACTGAATGCAGCCATATGAAGTTTCATGTTGTGTGTAGTCTTCAACTGCATGCAGTAAGCCATGTAAAAGTATTCATACTTATCATTATTTCATTTGAAATTCTGTATTTAAATTCCCCTCTCAAAAACTGAATTCACATTATAAATCCATTAATGTTGTTTAATGGATTTTTTTTTTTTTTATAAGGATTTCAAAATCATATTAAATCATAAAATTTTATAACATTATGAGATTAAAATGTTTCTCAGTAGAGAATAACAATAAATAAAATTTATTAGTGGGTATTTAAAAGAAAAATTAATAATTATATAATTTAAAGTATATAATTCCAAATTCAAATTGTAAAGTCTCATACTGAAAAGTAGCAGTATGGGATAAGAGGGGGGGTAGTCTCTGCATGGAGCTACAATAAGCCAGGTCCCCAATCCCAACATTTTAGGGATTTCCTGTGGGAGACTCAAGAGGGATCAGGGCTCAAGAACCACTTTTTGTGGGATGTTTTTCTTAAACCTGATAGGGATCAGGCACGGGATGACCTTGGGATCCACAAAGGGATCCCTAGTTAAAGTTTGTAAATCAGAGCATGGATTACCTCAGACAATTGTACATAAGAGAAAATAAAACAAAGTTAAAACACTAAGTTTCATTGTAAAGTAAGCCAAATGTGCGTGCCAAATCCTTTACACATGCCAACTGCTCAACGTGAAAAGGGGTGAGTGAAGCATGCTGATAAGACAAAATCCTTCTACCACCTGAGAAAACATGCTCTGATGGTGCACTAGTGGCAGGTATGGCTAGATAATTGCAAGCCATCAGAACCAAGGTGGGGAATACTTTACCTCGGGACTTCCAGAATAAGAGGATATCAGTATCTTTTGGTTCTGGAGGTTTGGCAAGATACCTTTGCAGTTCCAATTCCAGACTACTGCCTTCGAGGCTTGCAGATGGGTACATCTTGTCCAATAAACAGGTTGACTTCTTGATAACAATATCATGTTGTTCCTGATTGGGAACGGTGACAAACTTCCTGGATTCATCTTCAAACATTTTGGCCAGGTGGGCTGATGATGTCCTGAATTCACAAAGTGTCAAATTGTGAGTTGAGAAAAAAGTGAGCTTCAGTCTTGGATTGAGTATGGATGCACATATCACTGGCCTCTTTCTAAGGAGGATTGTAATATATTTCGAAATTTTTTGTATAATTGCATGACAGGCTGGCTCAATGGGAGAGACATCATATTGCTTAAATGCCTAATAGATCACTCTTAGTTGGCAATTGGTCTGATATAGAGAATAGAAAATGACTTACCTTCCTGATATCTTCAATTAGCAAGATATATAGTGGTAACAATTGATTTATTGTTGGGTAAGAAGACCCACATATAAGTAGGGTTGCTTCGTAGAGGGGCTGCAAGAAGTGAACCATCACTTTGGCCTTCTGCCATTCAAGGGTTGATAGTCAAAATGAAGCCAATGAGTCAGGGGTGCAAAAGTGATTGTACGCATCCTTCAAAACCAATGCGTGATTTAGCATCTTGTAAGTGGAGTTCCATCTGGTTGAGACTTGAGAAAGTAGTGTGTTTGCATTTGTTGGTTTGTCAGAATCATAGACCAGATTCACCATTGTGATAAACTTCTCACACCTTTGGGGGCTGTGGTGTAGGTATGATGCCAGGCAGCTGATCTTACCAATTATCGAGTTGTACTGTAAATTGAGGCCATCTGGTGGGTCAACAAGGCTGGAAATTGACATCAGATTTTCATTGTTGTTGTCCACCTGATTATTTGTATCGGGAGGTTTGCTGGCAAGGGCTTTAAGGCCATCGCGTGCAGCCAGGTGGATGGTATGGGCAATACACCCAACCATATTATCCTTGGCACAGAATTTTGGGCAGGTTTCTTCGATCTCTTGGGCCATTTGATTATTAACTGAGGCATTATCTGTTGTAATACAGATGATCTTCTGTTCAAGATCATAGCGACGTATGATTGTGAGAAATTGAGTAGCAAGGGATGCTGCTGAGTGATCGCCTGTGATGCAGAAAAAGGAAACAAATGAGCTCTTGAATCAAAGACCATTGGAGGGACACATACCTTGTATTTTGGCAAGGCCTATAATAATGGAGGTGAGCTTGAAGTCCATATCAATGTATTGGGAAGTGAAAGCCAGGCATGCAGTAATGTTTGGACTAGTCCAGGCATCTGTTGTAAATGAAACGTCAATCTCGTGGCTTAAGAGGTAATTGTGAATGAATTCTTGATGGTAAAAATATATGTTTGTTAAGTGAGCGGTTAAGCTGGCTCGACATACTAAAATGTTGGTAACTTGAGGATTACAGAGCTCTAAAAGTGCTTGGAAAGCAGGTGATTTGGTAATGGACAAGGGTAAATCGGCATCACAGATAAAGTACACTAAAGCGGTCTTCAAAGATGAAGGTGATAACACCTGTTGCATAGCCAATATTTAGCATTCTAAAGCTAATAACATAGTGGTTAAAAGGGGGACTCACCTTTTTGGGATTAAGATTGTGGACATACTGATCTATCGTGTTATGTTTTGCAAGGGGGGAAGAGATTGATTTCGGATTGGCTATGCGATGCAAGAGGTGCAAGTGCTGGCTCATTCCTTTGGTGCTTCCAGTTCGGTCTTTCTTCAGGTGCTTGTTGCAATTCTCTCCTAATCGGTCGACAAATTGAAATTGTATGTATTGTTCATCTACGTCAGAAAAATAAACCCAAACCCATGATCTTTTCTGGGGATGGGTTGGGTCTGCAGTTGATGGCAAGGTTGTGAGTTCGGTATTGCTAGGGGTAGGTGTTGAGCAAACTGATGAAGGTGCTGAAGACATTGAAAACGGAGAGAAATGTTAAAGTAATAGATCAACACATCTGAGAGTAATGATGAAATCAAAGCGATTGAGAGGGTTGAAAAGAATAGGAAATCAAAGTGATAGAGAGGAATGACAAAAGGATATCATAGTAAATGAGAGGAAAGGAAAAAGTACAAAATAAAAGCAAATGATAGGAAAGAAAAAAGGATATTGAAATAATTGAGAGGAAATAAAAAAAAAGGTTGGGGGAAGGGGTTGACAAAAAAATGGGTTTTAAAATGTTGGGTAAAGGTGATGGTTGATCCCAATAAATCCCGGGGAGCTGGGCAGGACAGAAAAAGCTGGGAGTTAATTCCCGGGATTAAGCAGGGTTAGGGATTGGGTAGATCTTTGAAAATGGAAAAATCCATGGGGACCTGGCTTAAGCTACAATAGGGGGTGTCAAAGTCACCAAATCCTGCCTTAAAATAACACAGGATTTGGAACCCAAATCTCAATACTAAATCCCATGTTTTTTATGTGTAAATCACATGGCATTTTAATTGAGTCCCCTGGTATTTTGACCAAATCCAATTCATCTGGGATTTGAGTTTGAAACCTAACCCAAATGAGTACTCACAATTCATACCTGTACAACATATTCTTCTACACTCCATTTTTGACAATCTGACCAAACAGCTTACCATCCATTTATACTTCTTCATCCATATAATAATGCCTCATTCCAAAGAAAGACACATCAAGTCCAATATGGAGATTGCCTCTGGCCTGCCACATCCATCAGGTCACTTAATATGTACAGATTATTTAACCATAATTCATTGGCTTTCAGTCAAATCCAGTTTTGAGTCATGTTTTGGTACTAGTGGTTCAACATCTATTGGAAGACCTCCTTCCTCAAAGCAGCATGGGTTTCAGCTTATGGCCATTGAGGTCAACAAAAGATAAAGAAATCACCTAAACCTTAGTTCAAGCAGCATCTGAGATTGATGGCAAACATATAAAAAGAAATATATGGATATATGGAAGCAAAAAAAATTCAAAAATTTAACTGGGGCTGGAATAACAGAAGAAGATGAGAGTAAAGGAATAAAATCAATGAGTGAAAAGCTTGAAAGTATGTGTCCTTTCTATACTGAAATGGATGTGCTCTTTGGCCACAAGCCCAATGTCACTCCCATTGAAAACTATGATTCACAAGAAAAAGACAGCTTCAATGGTGATGATGATGTTGATGTTTTTCTTGATAAGGTAAGTTATCATCTCTTCCTTTTTTTTACCTTCAATAATTAATCCTCATTTTCTTTTTGAAGGAGAATAATGGTTTAGAATCACCACTCAATCTGAATCCTTTGCTTCATAATGAAGATGACTTGGTTCAAGCAGAAAACCTTCAAGATGAATCAGTAAGTATGTTTGAGCCTGATACTTATGAAATCAATCGTTGATTATTTCTCCTTTGACCAGCAAAGTAAATTCATAACACATTCAACACAAAAGTGTAATCAATGATTGACGCCCAACTTGAATGACAAGAGTGGTTCTAGGAAAAGGCTGATGGATATGTTTGAACCAGCATATGCAAATTTGCTTGAATCACGGCAAAAGGGTATGTTTTGGATTTATGGTTACTCTGATAAATCCTACTGACAAAATGCATGATTTTTAGCCCATGAAACCAGTGAAAATGCTTGTTTGGATTGGGACAGGGAGAGGTGGAATGATGAGAAAGCAAGCAACATGGAAAAGCAACTGCTTGAAGAGGTCAAGTTGCAAAAGCAAATGGAGTTTGAGGAGAAGAACCATACAAAGAAATATGAATTTGACAAAGAAAAGTTGGAATTGTGAATTGGAATTGAAGGAAAAGCAATGCTAGATGGATCTCACTATAGCAGCATTGTCATATGGGGAGCTGGATCACATTCTGACATTAATTAATAAGAAATAAAATATTAGGTATACATCATGTGATCATTTTATATGTGGTTATTGGTTAAATCAAAGTGATTTTTATGTTTAATTATTGATCTTATGTCATTAAATCTAACTGAAATTTATTACCAAATCAAAAATTCAATGTTTATGGAGTAATTGGGGCACCAACTTGAAATTTCAATTTTGTGCAAAATTTAATTACAATTTAGGACAAAATTAAAAATTTGGGAAATTTTTACATCAAGATTTTATTTGAAGTCTATTCCAAATGAAAAGACTTCACTCCCTCTGTATTTCCTTTTTTTTTTTTTTTTGGATATTTTGCCAAATAAAAGTTGATGATGCCTTTTTTTTTCCTTTTTTTTTTTTTAATTTTTGAAATGGTATTTAATTTAATTTTATTGTTTTTTTTTTGTTTTTTTAATTTTTAATATTTTTCTATATGTTTTTTTTTTTTTTTTTTTTTTATATTTCATTGTTCATTTTTTATTTTTTTATTTTGAATTGTTTATAATTTTAATTTTGAAATTTTCCTTTTATTTTTGAATTTTGAATTTTAAATTTTTAAATTTTTAATTTTTAATTTTTAATTTTGAATTTTTTTTTTTCTAAATTTCAATTTTGAATTCTTATTTTTTTTTTTTTGAACCCATCACTCTTTCAACAAAATTCACCCCTTTTTTTTTTTAATTCAGGTAAGTGATTTTTTCTTGTTTTTATTTAACCACTCTAATCTTTTTCCACCTGATTTTGATTTTGATTCTGATTTTGATTCTGATTTTGATTTATTTTTTATAGGTAATATTTTTAAATTTTATTTTATTAATTTTTTCCTCCTCCAAAAATACCCCACCCATCACCATCCACCTCCAAAAACCAACAATACATCACCATCCATGTAAGGTTTGTCTATGAAACTCTTGATAATAGTAGCAAAATCAAGAGTACTATGACTGTCCTCAGTAGAAATATATAATATAAAAAAATATTATAACCACAAATTTAAATATAATTATTAAAAATATAATAATAAAAAAAATAATAATAATTATAATAAATTATAATTATTCTATTATTGTTATAGTCACTGACAGTTATAACAATAAGAAGTGTAAAGCTCTTAATGAGACAATTACACGTGGAAATATGAATATTAACCACTTATAAATAATATAAATATTATTTATAAAAGAATTATAACACACACTGTGCATAAATAATTCTTATAGAATAAAAATTCTATATAAAAAAACTAATAGTAGATAAAAAAGATATAGAACTTTTAGAGAAAACTTACTTATAATATTTATTTAATACAACAAGTCAAACAACAACAGTTATTATATCAAATGATGATTATAAGTTAAAAACACGCCTAAAATCAATAATTTTAAAGATAAAACAACTTTTTATAATAAAATTTAAGATTAAAGAATTTTTAAGGGGAATTTGTGGATTTTAAAAGATATTTAAGATAATAATTTTATAATATAAAATATATTATTGATGCTTACAACAATAATCTGAATTCTATGATTTCAATTCTTTGACTTACAATTAATAAAGAATAAAATAAATTAAGAATTAATTTAATAATAAGATTTTATAAATAATAAAACTTTACCTGTTTAAATTTGTAATATGATTGGATTGATAATGAATGATGGACAAAAACAGTGATGAAAAGACTCTTTTTATGTCTTCAGAGCAGCTCTCATGATTCATAATGAATATAGAGAGCGTGCTCAGGTAAAAACTGAAAAACCATACTTAAAAACAAAGTTCTTAACTTAAGGCAACTTGTTTTTAATTCCAATTTAAAGTTACCAGTGTTATTCCTAACTCCATGTAACTTTAATCCTCATTTAAACTAATTATTTTAAGTTTTTTAATATAAATAAACTTATTTATATTAAATTTCATCACATGAACAACTTAAAAATAGAGTTTCAAGCAGAAATCTCTAAAGCTCAATTTTTAATTAATTTTTAAAGAAATCATAATTTTCTTTGAGCTTAATTAAAAAAGTAAATTTCCAGGCTAATTACCCAGAAAATTTATTTATAAAAGATACTTAGAATTTTATTCATATGTATATAATATTAAATTATAAGCTGTGTGAGGTTTTCAAGCAAATCCATTAAGAATTGAATTTTTAATGAATTTTTGAAGTTATTGCTATTTTTCCACATAAAATAGCAATACACACCAAACTTTAGCTTTTGATAAGGTTTTGATGCTTGTAACTTTAAAGTTTTAAGCTTATTTAAGGTTTTTAAGATTGATTAAGCTTTGTCAGTTCTTAAAACCTTGATTTCAAGCCTGCATATTGGGATTTACCCTTTAGCAGCTTGAAATTCCTGTCCAAATTGAGATAAAACCAGTTTAAACCTTAAGGTTGGATCAAAGTCTCATCTTAAAGTTTAAATAAGGTTGAAAATCCTCCAATACAGGTGGAAAACCTTAATTGAATTATTGCAGATCCAAAAAGTTGGGTACCCAGCTCTATTTGGTCTTTTTCCTTTGTCCCACATTTTTGTGTGGATTTTGCCCTTTTATTTATTTAAAGCCATACCATGGCCTTAAACCCTTTTAAATTGAGCTCACGCAGGATCTACATTCTGTATGGCAAATCCTTAGCCAATTCAGTAAAAATACACCACACCTCAATTTTAACTAAAATTTTGGTAAGTTTGCATTAACCTTATGCAACTTTAAATTTAAGCTTATTCAAGCTTAAATTTAATAATTGTAAAAAAATGTTAAAAAAGTTACACTAGTACTGTGAGATTCTTAAATCTTCTAATAACACGAGAAATAAGTGTTTTTTGGTATAACACCTTATGGATGTACCCTAGGTCATTTTTGGTGTAGAATTGAAAAATGACATAATATTTATAACTTTGTTTATCCAAAAAAAAGATATACTTATTTTTTGTTATTTTTTATTTTAATTTCAACTAAAAAGTCTGTTTAAGACAAAATTAACTTTTTATAAAATCATTTGTGGCGTTATGGGTATGTTATACATACCTCACAGGCTCACATTCCCTACCACCAAAAAAAATGATACCACAATTTTTCTTTTGTAGTTTACCCCCAAGTTATTTGGGGGGGGGGTATAATCCACTGTCCAACCTCTCTACTTATACTTTTAAGTATGTAAAGCACACAATTAAAACTTTTTATTGAGCAATTGGTCTTCTCATGTCTGAATCTTCTGAGAAACTTTTGGGAATCAGGTATTTTGCTTTCTACAATCCATTCATCTTCATGTTGTGGATTTTTATACCTGACTAAGTATTCTCTTTCATTTTTTCCCCTAGGTCTTCTTTCTTTCAAGAATTTTAGTACCTTTTTCTCCTCACTTAGATCTAGTGGGGGTACTTCTAAGGGTGTTTCATTTCTTAAAGGAAATAATTCCTTATCACTTGAAGTGTAATGCTTTACTAGACTGACAGGGAAAGTTGGATGTTTTTTTTCAGTTCTCCTGACAGTTCTACTTGTACTGCATTTGTCCCATGAAGGGCTTTAATAATGAATGGTCCTGCAAAGGAATCTTTCAATTTCTTTGGACCTTTAATATTATTAAAGTTCAAGGTTGAAACTAGTATTAAGTCCCCTACTTTGAATTCTGGGGTTTTATGACTTTTATCCCATTTCTGCTTAGCATATTCAAAGGAATAATTCATGTTTGATTTGCATGATGTCTCACTTTATCAAGCAATATTTTAAAGCTTGAAGCGGTTGGAGGAATGTCAACCAGATCCTTCTTCAAAGTATCAATTGGAAGTTTGGGGTTCCATCCTTTTTCCAACATTGCAGGGGTCTTGCCTGTTGAAGCATGGATGGAGGTCTTGTAGGCTAATTCCAATGCTGGTATAAGAGTACACCAATCATGGGTAAAACCATCAGAATCTTTAAGCTCCAGGCCATAAGCACAAGATCTTATGATCATGTCCTCAAGGGTTTGAATAATTCTTTCTGCCAACCCATCTGTTTGTGGATGGTATGCTGTTGAGAATGATAATTTTGTACCCAAAAGCTTATCTAAATTAGTCCATAAGGCTGATGTAAATTTTGGGTCTCTGTCACTAATGATGTTTTTAAAGAGACCAGTATGGGATATTACTCTATTCCAGATCAAAAGAGCTGTATCCATAGCTGTGTCATCTTTATGACATGGTAAAAAGATTGGTGTTTTTCTATATCTGTCTACAATAACAAGACATGCATTGTAACTTTTATCACCTCCAGGTGGTAATGCAGTTACCCAATCTGTGAGCCTTAGAGGTAATTTCATATACCCAAAAGACCACAAATACAAAAATAACATATTAATATAAATAAAATAAATTTATTTATATTATTCAAATAAGAATCAAAATATAAATATAAAATTATATTAAAAATAAAAAATCAATTACAATTTAAAAATAAAAATACATTAACTTTTGTAAGTATAAAATTACGTTTATACTTGAAAAAATCAAGTAAAAATAAAATTTTAACAAAATTGTGAAAAAATAAATAAATTTGGAAAAAAGTTAAATAAAGATTATTATAACTTTTTATCCAATAAATAAACACATAAAAATTATTTCACCATTGGATTCCTCATAAAAAATCAGGTGGGGTCACCTCTGAGTCAAATTCTTGTAACTCAACTCTAAATAAGCTTAAATTAAGTTTTTAGTATTTTCAATACAAAAGTTGAAAATCCTCAAAACCTTAATTCAATTCACACCACATGTGGTGTTAACCATCAAATTTTTGTGTTAAAATTGAGGTGTTGTGTTTAGTTTAGAAGCTATGAGGAATTGAAGTATTTTCAATAGAATTCAATTGAAATGTCAAAATGTGCACGTGTATTACATAAGTGAACTTTGATTTACATATGAGGTGTCAATCATTACTGTATTGAACTGTACAATTGAATTGAATTACATATGTAAATTATAAGTATAATACATGATGAGGAATTAAAGGAAAATAAATTGGGGGGGAAAAGGAACTCCAGCTCTAAGGGGGAGCTAGACCCCCAAAATCCTTGCTGACAGGCGTGGGATGTCAAAATTCACGCAAAAGTTCATCACTTTTGGCCTGGAATTGAGTTACAGGGTCTGTGGACTCAATTGATGATGAGGTTTTGATACCAACTGGGGTAGTTTTAGCTGTTGCCAAGAGGGTAAAACTACCCTTAAGATAAAACAATCATAGTAAAAACAGCTTTAACTGGTTTCTACGCCTCTGACACACATTCTGACGTGTTTTGAAGGCTGTAGGCCTGGTATTGCTATAGTAATGGCTGATTTAAGGGTCTAAAATGGCTAAAAATGGCTTAAACCAGCCCTTTTTGGTCTAAACCAGGGTTCAATGATGCCATAATTGGCTTTTCTGTTGTCAGACTGTTTTCCACGACTGACAAGAGTAAATTTTACTTTTGGAGTAAGAGAATTGATGGCTATAAAAGAATGTCTTCTTTGCCCCACTTTTCTCTTCATGTTAGAATCTTTTCCTTTTATAATTAGTTTAAACATTGTTAAACCAATCAATAAGAGATTCCAACCACCTTTATTAAATAATTTTAAACCTTTCAACAACGTGAAAAAAGAATTATAATCATTGTTTGTAACTTTTATAATCATTTTTACCCCTGAACCACCCCAAAAGTGAATTAAAGCATCTTTCATCACTGTAAACTTTGTCACTTTGTTTCCAAATTCACTCTGGTCACTTTTGGGCATGTTTTCTCTTTAATATTCTTTTTAAAGACTTTTTTCTTTAATTAATTGCTTGCAGTTCTTTGCTCAATTAATTCCAATTGAAATTGCTCTTGAAGAAATTTCTTTTGTAGCCTTAAAATATCTCTTGTAGGGTATTTTTTGGATAAATTTTTATTGTTGGTAAAACAATAAATTTTTATAATATTATTGTTTTATACTAATAGAGTTATAAACACTAAAATTGGAGTGTCTTCTCTTGAAAATAATATTTTATACTATTTTTAACTGAATTTTACCTTATACAAATTTTGAGGACGGGAAAAGTACTTGATTTTTAATCAAAGTTTCATATCCACACCTTACATTTGGGGGCCCAGCCGTGGTATTTTACCTGTGACATATTTTTTTTACTCTTTTTAAATCTTTTTTCTTATATTGAAAAATTTAAAAACATATAAAAAATACTTATAATTCAAAAAATCCATAAAAAAATAATTTTTTTCATATTATAAGTGAGACTTATATTTTTATTTCCTTTTTGAAATAACCTTTTTTTACTTAATTAATTGGCTTTTTCATTAATTTTAGTGTCTGACAATGTGGTAAGACAAGAAAACATTGAAACAGCCTCAACAGTCACCAGCATTGTTCCTGAAAGCACTATTAATTCAGACCATAATAGTACTGTCATTGTGACCCAAAATAATCAACCTGAACCAATATCTTCTGAATTGATTAACTTGGACATAAGTAATACTCCTCAGAAAGCTAAGAATTTGGCCAATAGTAAGTTTTTTGACGTAAAAATACTATTTTAAGCCTTTTTAAACCATAATTATGCCTTCAACCAGGTCAGGAGCCAGCTACAACCCCTCAAGCAGCTCCCAAAAAGGTAATAGACAGGATTATGGCAGAGGACAATCAGGTACAGAAGGAAAAGGGTCAGTTGATGACTTCCAAACAACTAAATTGGGTCATTCTGAAGCTGATAATACTATTTTACCTTCAAAAAGAGCTGACACCGCCACAACAAGCCTCTGTGGACATATACAAAGCCAGCCACAATGCATAGAACAATGCACTTCAATTAAAGGAGTACCAGATCCCTGCAGACCTGTGGAAGAATTGCATGAATTCTTACCTGACAGTAAGAAAATTCCTGGGCCATCCCAACACTTGCAAATTGCTCAATGGATGGCATCCATTGATGGAGAAGAAAAACATGATGCTTTTGACACTAGAATGGAGGAAAAACAACCCTCCACCACCCAAACCAGTGCCAAAAACAGCCCCAGTGGCCAGCAGCAGCAATTCCAACGTGAAAAAGCAGCCACAAGCTCCAAACAAGGGCAAAGGGAAGGCACCACCCCCAAAACCTTACAGCCAAGGCTACAGGATTCCAAAGATTCAGCAGGATGCCATGGAAAATGTAGTTCAGATGGCCAGAACCATGATGGAATTACAGAAGAAGGAGGAAGCCAGATTAAGATTCCAGAAAGGATTTCTGATATATTTGATTCCATCCCAGAGTTGTATGATGCTATAAATGACGTGAAAAAACATCTTTCTGATAAAAATGAAACCATTTGTAACAACATTAAAACAAACAGCCTGAGTCTGTGCCAAATTAATGAAACGCTTATGTGTTTTGAAAAAGTTTTAAGAACAATTAAAAATTCCAATAATGATAATTCTTCTAACAATAAAATAAATGAACAATCTGCCATTATTAAAGAATTAACAGATAAATATTCTAAATTCAATATTGATGACATAATTGAAACAAGAATTAAACAAGCCATAAATATTATCAAGACAGATAGCAAGAAAGTCCTTGATGACATTTCAAATTCATTTACTGAAGTAAAGACATATACCATTGCCTTGAAAAAGTGTTTTGATGCTTCACAAGAAGTAATATCAAACTTATCAATGAAATTGAATCAAGTCACTGCTGATAATAAAAGACAGACAGAGTTATGGCAAGAACTGACACATAAGGAAGACATGTATAAAATTGAAGTAATAAATTTAATACAAAGCTTCCAACATGAATACAGAAATTCCCAAAGGTGTAGCAACAGTAAAATGAATGACATTGAACAAATACTGAACACCTTACCAAGAATGTCTACACCTCTAAATCAAAATGAGGGCACAAGAATTCCAAATCTACAAGTATTGGATCCTGATAATTCACAATTAAAAAATGAATTATCCACTTCTTTTCATAACTTGGAACCATCAATGGGCCAAGCACTCTTGAAAGAAGTTCCAAAACTTAAAGAATGGCCTCACTTCAGTGGTGAAGGAGAGTATGACCATATGAAATTCATTAGAGGTATTGAAATGATCAAAGAAGATTTTGAGTTACCAGACAGATTGGTAACAGCCAGTTTTAACACCTTGTTTACCAGATCAGCTCACAGATGGTACATCAAAATAAGACAAGCACATGGACACCAGAGTTGGACTTGGTGGAAAAGCCAAATCATCAACAAATGGGAAAATGATGCTTGGAGGTTTAAAATTGAAACAGCCTTTGAATCTGCCAAATTCAATGCTGATAAAGACAAAGCTTTACCATGGTTTTGCCAACAAAAGGACAGATTAACAGCATTATATCCTGACATGTCAGAATTTATGATCCATAGAAAAATTCTGAGACAATGTGGAGGTGACTTAGAGCATGCTGTCAAAAGCAGGACTACTGAACAATCTTCAGCAGAGGATATTATCAATATACTAGAAGAAGTAACCACCAGAACCAAAATTGGTTCTAGTAGGGTGAATCTCAAAACAAGGTTTAATACACCTTGGAAAGATTCTGTGGACAAAAACCCCAAAGGAAATTCTAGTAATATTAAGTATAAATCTGCAGATACAGTCAGAAAGTGCCATATTTGCCAAAGCACCACCCATTTAGCCAATACATGTCCAGAAAGGGGGAAAATCAATGAAATTGACATTGAAAAGGAACCAGATGTTGAAAAAGAAAGCATAATTGAAGACAATTCAGATGATAAGTCATCCATATTTTCTGAATCTTCAAGAGATATAGAAAATATCAATGCCACTTTTGACATCATGGAATCTTATTCCCACTTGCCACAATTGAGAAATGGTCAACTTGATTTATCAAAAGTTCAAGATGCACAACTTATGAAGACAAAACCAAACAGAGGAGAAGGTTATACAGCTGGTAACTCCTGTATAACAGAGGTGGTGATTGACAACAAGCCCACCAAACTTCTGCTTGACCCAGGAGCCTTCTGCTCTTGTGTTGGAAAATCTTTTCTTAAGACTTGTGTACCAAATTTTGAAGACCAATTGTTACCAATTGATGGTATAAAATTCAACAGTGCAAGTAACCCAATGAAAGCATTAGAAATCTTTGAGACCAATGTCATATTCCCACACATAAATGGGAATTTAAGGATCACAGTTGAATTTGTTGTTATGGAAAATTGCTCTAGTACCCACTTTATATTGGGAAATGACTATCTAATCATGTATGGGATAGATTTACGTAATAACAAAGACAGATACTTTACTATTGGAGACAATAAGCACCAAAAATTTGCCTTTTTACCATTTAAAAGACAAATTACAGTCAAAAAAGTATCACCAGTTAAGTTAGAGTTAGAAAAATTTAAGTCTGAACAGTTAAATGAGGCTGAAATAAGCCTTCATCTGACTGATAAACAAGAAAATGAACTTTCTTCCCTTTTGTATGACCACAGAGGAGCATTTGCTACAGACAAAGAACCTCTAGGAGCAATTATTGGTCATGAAGTTGACATCATTCTTAACATTGAGAGACCTTATCCACCACTCTTAAGAAGGCCTGCTTATCCAGCAAGTCCAAAATCAAGAGAAGCTCTAGAAATTCATATCAAAGAACTTCTGGACCTTGGTGTAATAAGAAAAGTAGGCCACAATGAAGAAGTAGAAATAACTACACCAGTCATAGTGGCATGGCATAATGGAAAATCCAGAATGGTTGGGGACTTTAGAGCTCTGAACACTTACACTGTTCCAGACAGATACCCAATACCAAAAATCCAAATTGCCCTTACTCAAATATCTCAAGCAGTGTATATAACCACTATGGATGCCATTAAAGGATTCCATCAAAATGTGGTAACACCAAGAGCAAGAAAATACTTGAGAATTATTTTTCATTGTGGAGTGTATGAATACCTAAGGATGCCCTTTGGTATCAAAAATGCACCTTCACACTTCCAAAGAATGATGAATGAAATCTTCCCTGAAGAACCCTCAGAGGGATGGTTAATCATTTACATAGATGACATTATTATCTTTTCCAAGACTTGGGAGGAGCACATGTACAGATTATCAAGAGTTTTGACAAAAATTCAATCAGTAAACATGAAAATCTCCTTGAAGAAATGTCATTTTGGATTTAAAAAACTTAAAGCACTAGGACATGTTGTATCTGGTTTGTCCCTTGGGATTGACAAAAACAAAGTTGCAGCAGTATTGTTAAAACCCATGCCTCAGAATAAGAAGGAAATTCAGTCATTCTTAGGTTTTTCCGGATATTACAGGAAACACAATAAAGATTTTGCATCCATAGCAAGACCACTTTATAAGTTGTGTGACAAAGACACAGTATTTCAAATGACTGTTGACAGAGTCAAAGCTTTTGAGTCTCTAAGAGAAGCATTGACCACTGCTCCACTCTTACTGATTCCAGACTTTGAATTGCCTTTCAAACTGTATATTGATGCATCAGGGGATGGACTGGGTGCTGCACTTCACCAAGTTCAGTTCATAAATGATGTAAGATGTGACTATGAAACTGATGATAATATTACTATCAATCAACAGTACTATGTCTGTTCTTATGAAATATAATAATAAAAACTATTATAACCACAATTAAATAATTATAAAATTATTTCTTTCACGTGTTATACACTACTAGTGATTATAACAGTGAGCAGTAATTGTCTACTAGAATCAATTACAAGAAGAATTTAATAATAAAAACTTCTTTTATTAAAATAATAGAATTATTTTAATATATAATTATCTTTTACAAGAATAATTATAAAGATAATTCTTGAAGAAAACTATTACTAGAGAAAAACTTTAAGAATTAAAGATAAATGACTCACTAATACTCCAAAGAACTTATTGATAGATATAAGTAGAGAAATTTGACGTAGAATTGTGGATTTAAGGGATCAAAAGGATTTATAACAGTATTACAACAATATATAGTTGGATTCTAGGATTTCACGTCTTTCTGGATGATTTTGAAAGATTTAAAACACTTAAGAATAGCTTTAACTAATACTTACTTGTTGGTAATAATGATTTAATAAATTGATAAGATGATGATGATACGGAAAAAACAGCAAGAAGAGGCTTCTTTTAAGTCAACAACAGCTCACAGAGGCGTGCCATGGAGCAAACTGAAAAACCAGTGAGTGAGAAAACAATAAACCCTTTTGGATTAATGATTGCATCATCTGTTGTCACGTAAGATTATCATAATTACTTAATTGATGCTTTTACGTGACTACCGACCCCAATATGGTTAAGAATAAAAGGAGTAACATCTGTAAATCTTCTTTTATTCTAAAATAATCATTGATTTCTCAAAGTTATCAATGTTATTGCCAATTTCATCACAGGTTGTAATTACTGTGAATTTTTGAAGATTCAGTGTTTCACGTAGAATGGTCAAAAATGGACTGTAAGTAAAACTTTTAATTTTACTAGTAAAACCATAATTCTTTTTAGCTGTACCATAGATAATACAGTTCTTCATTGGTCCTGAAAGTTTCAGAAGGATTCATTAAGAATTGTATTTTTAATGAATTTTTGAAGTTTTTACCTTATTTCTACGTAGAATTGCAAATAGCAGTATTTTGCTGGTTGCTATGAGGTAAATCAATGAATATGGATCCCAAAAGGGTTTAATTACTCTTTTAGGGTCTAGTCATGGAAAGTCATCAAGAATTGACGTGGTTACAGGAGTCTAAGTAGCTTATTACCTCCTTGGCACGTCAAAATAGCAGGTTATTTGCTATTTTTCTTATGATTACAGTAGGTGTAACTTGGTAACCAAGTTCCCAAAGAGTTTTAGTTTACCAATTGGGCCAAGATGAGCCATGGATCCATGCTCTGGAGCTATCCACGCCTCTGAGGCCTCAGAAGTTGGGTACCCTGGCTCTCTTTGATGTCTTTTGTCCCCCTTGCCTAATTTTTACGTCAAAATAGTAATTTAAGCTTAAAGTGAGATATCCACTATGGGTGTACCAAAAGTCCATGTAAGAATACCATGATATTAAGTGCTCAAAACATGCATAACACTATTCTTAGTGTATATGTAACATGGGATTTCTCACTTTCCCATTATTTTGGCTAAAAATCAAGAAAAACAAAAATTTTCACGGATCTTTTATATGGTATTAATGATGTGGTATTGAAGTATTTTCCATTTTACCACCTCAAATACTTAAATTGAGCTTATTCACTCTATGGAGCTACCCTAGGTGAATTTTTGTGTAGAATCCAAATCTGGTCTTAAATCCATGGATTTACTTACTCAATAAAAAGTTATTCATCTTTTCTGAAATTGAAAATGATGAATTTTGGATATATGCATGACTTATGAGTTTTGCATAATTCAAAATTTCTTTTTAAGATAATTGTGGCCTATTTGGGTATGTAAAATATACCTCAAGGCTCACAAATGATAAACCTGTAGAAGGACCCATATGTTTCATATCCAGGCAAATCAAACCAACTGAAGCCAGATATAGAGCAAGTCAGATGGAGTGTCTATGCCTTGTCTGGGCCTTGGAGAAATTGAACTACTTCTTAGAGGGATGTGTTTTTGAAGTGATAATAGATTGTACAGCTGTCAAATCACTTTTGAACATGAAAACACCCAACAGACACATGCTCAGATGGCAAATAGCCATACAAGAATACAGACGCAATATGACTATTGTTCATAAGGAGGGGAATATTCATAAGAATTCAGATGGACTAAGCAGATGGCCATTACCAAATAATATTGATAATCCTGCTTATGTGCCAGAAGAAGCTTCACCACAAACTCCAATAGAAGGAATAAGTGTTACAGACTTGAACACCACCTTCTTTGAAGAAGTCAGAAGTAGTTACACTCAAGATAAGAATTGTAGCATCTTATGCCAATTAATTATCAAAGACTGTAAAGACAACTCTCTAATACATGCCTTGGATGAAGTATGGAGAAAATCTTATGATGAAGGAAGATTTCACCTACTGGATGGTATAATTTACCACAGAACCAAGCACACATGTGTCATGACAGTTGTAGACAGGTCATTAATCAATCTTGTACTGAAAGAATGCCATGATAGTCCCTTTTCAGGACATCTGTCTGAAGACAGAACAAGAGAGAAAGTAAAGACCTGCATATTGTGGCCAATGTGGCAGAAAGATGTTGCAGAGTATTTCAAAGCCTGTGACATATGCCAAAAGGGAAATAGATACACTGGAAAAAGACTTGGAAATATGATAAATATCCAAGAGCCAAACAGACCTTGGGAAATTGTCCATATGGATTGGGTAACTGGCCTACCACCAGGAGGTGACAGAAGCTATAATGCTTGCCTAGTAATTGTGGACAGATTCAGTAAAACTCCAATCTTTTTACCATGCCACAAAGATGATACAGCCATGGATACAGCTCTTCTGATATGGAATAGAGTAGTGTCATGGACTGGGATATTTACAAATATCATCAGTGATAGAGATTCCAAATTCACTTCAGCACTATGGACAAACCTTCACCAATTATTTGGCACTAAACTGTCTTTCTCTACAGCCTACCACCCACAGACTGATGGCCTGGCTGAAAGGATGATCCAAACCTTAGAGGACATGGTGAGAAGATTTTGTGCATATGGCCTTGAATTCAAAGATTGTGATGGATTTACCCATGATTGGTGTACTCTGTTTCCAGCACTGGAATTAGCATATAAAACATCAATCCATGCCAGTACAAATCAGACTCCTGCTATTCTAGAAAAAGGATGGAACCCCAAATTACCCCAAGATTCCTTGAGGAAAGACTTAATTGAAATACATCCCACAGCTGCTAGCTTCAAAGGAATGCTAGAAAAAGCTAGAAAGCATGCAGTAAGATTCATGGAGGACTCTTTTGCATATGCTAAAGACAAATGGGATAAATCACATGCAACACCAAATTTCAAAGTGGGGGACCTAGTTCTTGTATCCACCACTAACCTCAATAACATCAAAGGATGTAAAAAGTTGAAAGACTCCTTTGCAGGACCTTTTGTGATTAAGGCCCTCCATGGAGAAAATTCTGTTGAAGTAGAGTTATCTGAAGAACTTAGCAATAAGCACCCTACATTTCCAGTAAGCTTGATAAAGCCATATAAATCTAGTGATGCTGAGAAATTTCCCTTGAGGAATAAGATTCCCCAAGTTATACCTCCTATTGAGACATCTGGTACTAAGAAAATTACCAAAGTTTTTAAAGAAAGGAAATTAAGAACCAAGAAAGTAAGGGAATACCTTGTTAGGTACAGTGACCCAACTTGTGAAGATGAATGGTTAGAGGAAAAGGATATACCAGAAGCTATCAAACTCCTCAGGAGATTTAGACACACTAGAAATACCAATATTACAAAGTAATATTCTTTTTTAGGGGGAGGGAATGTGAGCCTTAGAGGTAATTTCATATACCCAAAAGACCACAAATACAAAAATAACATATTAATATAAATAAAATAAATTTATTTATATTATTAAAATAAAAATCAAAATATAAATATAAAATTATATTAAAAATAAAAAATTAATTACAATTTAAAAATAAAAATACATTAAATTTTGTAAGTATAAAATTACATTTATACTTGAAAAAATTAAGTAAAAATAAAATTTTAACAAAATTGTGAAAAAATAAATAAATTTGGAAAAAAGTTAAATAAAAACTATTATAACTTTTTATCCAATAAATAAACACATAAAAATTATTTCACCATTGCATTCCTCATAAAAAATCAGGTGGGGCACCTCTGAGTGAAATTCTTGTAACTCAACTCTAAATAAGCTTAAATTAAGTTTTTAGTATTTTCAATACAAAAGTTGAAAATCCTCAAAACCTTAATTTAATTCACACCACATGTGGTGTTAACCATCAAATTTTGTGTTAAAATTGAGGTGTTGTGTTTAGTTTAGAAGTTATGAGGAATTCAAGTATTTTCAATTGAATTCAATTGAAATGTCAAAATGTGAGCATGTATTACATAAGTGAACTTTGATTTACATATGAGGTGTCAATTATTAATGTATTGAACTGTACAATTGAATTGAATTACATATGTAAATTATAAGTATAATACATGATGAGGAATTAAAGGAAAATAAATTGGAAAGATTAAAATTGGGGGGGAAAAGGAACACCAGCTCTAAGGGGGAGCTAGACCCCCAAAATCCTTGCTGACAGGCATGGGATGTCCAAATTCATACAAAAGTTCATCACTTTTGGCCTGGAATTGGGTTACAGGTTCTGTGGACTCAATTGATGATGAGGTTTTGATACCAACTGGGATAGTTTTTGTTAGCCTGGGGCCTCTAATGTGGCTTCCAGTCTAATTACTAGGAATTTTAATAAACTAAAATAACAGTGGAATACTCTTAAGTCAAATTAATAGAGACGTCACTATATAAAAGAGAAGTATTTTATTGGTGGAATGAGCTTCACCAATATGAAGAATACTGAAAGTAATTTTTATTACTTCTATTTGAGAGATCTAATAACAAGAAATTGTTATGAATTTATTTGTAAAAAATATATTTCTAAGAGCTCTGAGGAATCATTCCCAAGAAGAATGTTCCTCTTTAAATGCTGTAAGTACAAAATCAAAGTAAGACACAAATAAACTGATAAACTGTTTAGAAGAAAATATATTGTTATAGTAACCTGATATATAGCCAGGGAGATTCTGTTTCTATAGAAGCAAAGTTACCATATCAACAAATTAAAAGGGTGTTATAGAAAAAAGATGAAACAATATTTCTATAACAACAAAATGTTTAAATGAGTGACTTGGAAATGAGACTACTATAACAACTAATCTTAAAAGAGTGACTTATAAAAAATAGAAGAAAACAAAATTAAAAGTGAATTTACACAGATGAATTGAAATAATTCAAAGAAAGTTTAATGAAAGTGTTTGGAGTTTGTGTAGCATGTAATTCTTTTCATGCTTGCAGGCTCACATTTGGTAACACAAAAAAAAAGGTAAAAAAAATCATATTTTGTGATACTAGTAGTATATATTTTGAAGTTTTGAAATGATATCTTTCACTTTCAAGTCATTGTAATAGCTTGATTTTTTGTCTTGGATTTTTAAATTGTTGAAGGTTTCTAATATCTTGAATTCTTGTTCAGTTACTAGTTCTCTAAAAGGTCCGCTTTTTTTTAAGATTAAATTTATTCGAGATCCTAGCAAATTGAAAGTTTCATCATGTAGTAATTCATATACCTCAATTTCTTGATTCAATCCTTTCAATACTTGGGTTATTTTTCTTGATGTTAATTGTTTTGTTGATATTGATTGATCTTGTAAACATTTTTGAATGTAAATCTGAATTGAATTTGAAATTTTGGAACTGGTAGATGCATCGTTGAGTTTTGAACAATCCTTTTCAATTTTGCTGGTTGTATTTGTTTCTTCGTTAATATTACTATTAATGCTTTTATTGTTTCTTTTTGAAAAATTTGTTGTATTTTTATCAGCAGTTACTAGGTAGGTTCTTTTATAGCAAACGTTGTCAGCAATGTTATTATCGTTATCTTTAGTAACGGTTGCATCCATTCTTGGATGCCTAAGTTTGTTGGTATTGGAGCTAGCACGACTAGTATTAGGTTGTAAATTCTGTTCATCTTTCTTATAGATCTTATTTCCATTCGCAGCAGGCTGATTAGAGCTGGGATCGCTGTCCTTTGTAATAGTTCTTGCGATGATTCCTTTATTATCAAAATTACTACTGTACTCTTCTTTAGTAATGATAGCCTTGGTCATAGTACAATTATCAATAGTATTAGAAACAGAGGCAGTTTTGAAAGTTCCAGCATCATAAAGAAAATGGGATCGTCTGTTATCATGTGTATAAAAAGGTGGCTTGAAAGGAATTTGGCTAGCTGTATCTGATGAGATGTTAATAGGGGTATTACCACTCTTATTTTTCAAAACTGTATTGGTTGTTATGTCGTCTTTGGAGCTGGATTGATAATGATTTGTATGCTTCATTAATCTTATTATTTGATTCCTACTAACATTTTGTGGTGTTGTAGGTCAAGTGGACTTCAATTCACAGTGAATGTTAGTTGCATTACTTCCAGCTTTGCTATTTGCATTAGCATGAAAAAGTAAGCTGGTATTATTTGGGTTTTTATTGTCTAATTTTGGAGAATCGGAGAAATCACGAAGCTTCCATCTTTCTGAACGGTTAGTGGGCTTCCTATGGCGATGACGACAAGCAGAATGGTTAAAAGAATAGCTACTGGTCATCATTTTGGATAAATGACCAGTAACAAGGCTAACGTCTTTGAAGAATAAAGACATCCGGTTAAAAGCTTCAAATACTGTTGGATCCATGACAGTAAGAGCTAGATTTATTGAGTTGGATAGAAATCGCGGTGAGTCCAAAAAGATTTGAGGTTTTGATATAGTACTAATAACTTTGGAATAAACCTTCAAAGCTTTTAGGATACAATAGTAAAAAGAAAAAAAAATCAGATATAGAATTGTTGATTTATCTCTTTTTTTTTTTCAATGGAAGAGTGGATTGTAGAAGTAAAAGTTATTATTAATTAGGTATTCCAACGTCTAATTAGTTTATTAGAATTAATTAATTAATTAATTAGTTCTAATTTGAATTTTAAATTTTAATATATTAAATGTTAGCCTGGGGCCTCTAATGTGGCTTCCAGTCTAATTACTAGGAATTTTAATAAACTAAAATAACAGTGGAATACTATTAAGTCAAATTAATAGAGACGTCACTATATAAAAGAGAAGTATTTTATTGGTGGAATGAGCTTCACCAATATGAAGAATACTGAAAGTAATTTTTATTACTTCTATTTGAGAGATCTAATAACAAGAAATTGTTATGAATTTATTTGTAAAAAATATATTTCTAAGAGCTCTGAGGAATCATTCCCAAGAAGAATGTTCCTCTTTAAATGCTGTAAGTACAAAATCAAAGTAAGACACAAATAAACTGATAAACTGTTTAGAAGAAAATATATTGTTATAGTAACCTGATATATAGCCAGGGAGATGCTGTTTCTATAGAAGCAAAGTTACCATATCAACAAATTAAAAGGGTGTTATAGAAAAAAGATGAAACAATATTTCTATAACAACAAAATGTTTAAATGAGTGACTTGGAAATGAGATTACTATAACAACTAATCTTAAAAGAGTGACTTATAAAAAATAGAAGAAAACAAAATTAAAAGTGAATTTACACAGATGAATTGAAATAATTCAAAGAAAATTTAATGAAAGTGTTTGGAGTTTGTGTAGCATGTAATTCTTTTCATGCTTGCAGGCTCACAG
Source organism: Austropuccinia psidii (assembly GCA_023105745.1). NCBI lineage: Eukaryota > Fungi > Basidiomycota > Pucciniomycetes > Pucciniales > Sphaerophragmiaceae > Austropuccinia > Austropuccinia psidii. The sequence goes on from JALGQZ010000018.1 coordinate 8,434,504, forward strand.
TTTTAGCTGTTGCCAAGAGGGTAAAACTACCCTTAAGATAAAACAATCATAGGAAAAGCAGTTTTAACTGGTTTCTAAGCCTCTGAAACACATTCTGACGTGTTTTGAAGGCTCTAGGCCTGGTATTGCTATAGTAATGGCTGATTTAAGGGTCTAAAATGGCTAAAAATGGCCAAAAATGGCTTAAACCAGCCCTTTTTGGTCTAAACCAGGGTTCAATGATGCCATAATTGGCTTTTCTGTTGTCAGAATGTTTCACACGACTGACAAGAGTAAATTTTACTTTTGGAGTAAGAGAATGGATGGCTATAAAACAATGTCTTCTTTGCCCCACTTTTCTCTTCATGTTAGAATCTTTTCCTTTCATAATTAGTTTAAACATTGTTAAAACAATCAATAAGAGATTCCAACCACCTTTATTAAATCATTTTAAACCTTATAACCACATGAAAAAATCATTATAATCATTGTTTGTAACTTTTATAATCATTTTTACCCCTGAACCACCCCAAAAGTGAATTCAAGCATCTTTCATCACTGTAAACTTTGTCACTTTGTTTCCAAATTCACTCTGGTCACTTTTGGGCATGTTTTCTCTTTAATATTCTTTTTAAAGACTTTTTTCTTTAATTAATTGCTTGCAGTTCTTTGCTCAATTAATTCCAATTGAAATTGCTCTTGAAGAAATTTCTTTTGTAGCCTTAAAATATCTCTTGTAGAGTATTTTTTGGATAAATTTTTATTGTTGGTAAAACAATAAATTTTTATAATATTATTGTTTTATACTAATAAAGTTATAAACAATAAAATTGGCGTGTCTTCTCTTAAAAATAATATTTTATACTATTTTTAACTGAATTTTACCTTATACAAATTTTGAGGACAGGAAAAGTACTTGATTTTTAATCAAAGTTTCATATCCACACCTTACACAATCCATGTGAACCACTTCCCATGGGGTACTTGGTTCTTGGATATGGATCATCAGAACAAATCTTTTACCAGTAGCTTTCTTAGCTTTCTGGCATCTATCACAACTATGAAAGTACTCAATGACATCTTTTCTCCAAGATGGCCACCAGGCACATGTCTTAATTCTTTCCATTGTTCTGTCTTCAGACAGATGTCCAGAATAAATGTAATCATGGCATTCTAGTAGTATTGTGTTAATCAACATTCTACTACATAGGACCATGACACATGTGTGTTTAGATCTATGATATAGTATACCATCAAACAAATGGAATCTTCCATTATCATAAGATGTTTTCCAAACATCATCCAGAGAATTAGCCAATGCTGCATCTTTGCAATCTTTGTCAAGTAGAGCAGTAAGTATATGGCAATTTTTATCTTGCTTATAGCTTTCTCTAACTTCCTCAAAGAATTCCGTTCCCACATCTGTGATGTTAATTCCTTAAATTGGGATTTGAGGTTCTGCACTTGTAGGAACATAGGCAGGATTTTCAGGTGTATTGGGTAATGACCATCTACTTAAGCCATCAGAATTCTTGTGAATATTTCCAGCTTTAAGTACTATGGTCATATTGCCTCTATACTCCTGTATAGCAATCTATCATCTTAACATGTGTCTGTTTGGAGTTTTCATGTTCAGAAGTGATTTTACTGCATTACAATAAGTAATTACTTAAAACACCCTACCATCAAAATAGTAATGAAGTTTTCCAGAGCCCAAACAAGGCAAAGGCACTTCATTTGGCTAGCTCCATATCTGGCCTCAGTAGGTTTAATCTGTCTTGAAATAAAACAAATTGGACATTCATAAGGCTTGTCATTGACAATTTGAACTTGATGAAGGGCAGCTCCTAAACCTTCACCACATGCATCAATATACAGCTTGAAAGGAAGTTTCCAGTCTGGCATCAGTAATAATGGTGCATTGGTCAAGGCATACTTGATTTTATCATATGCTTGAATTCTCTCCTGCGTCATTTCAAAAACAGTTTGTTGATCACAAATTCTGTATAATGATCTGGCATGGATTGCAAAATCTTTAAGGTGTTGCCTGTAATAACTGGCAAACCCTAAGAAAGACATCATTTCTTTTTTGTTCTGGGGAATTTGATTCAGTAAAACTGCAGACACTTTGCTCTTATCAACACCAAGGCTCAGTCCTGAGACTACATGTCCTAGAGCTTTTAACTCATGAAACCCAAAATTACATTTTTTAAGAGAAATTTTCATGTTCACTTGTAGAATTTTCTTAAGTACCAATGAAAGTCTCTCTAAATGTAATTGCCAGGTTTCTGAACAAATGATAATTTCATCAATATAAATGATTAACCATCCCTCTGATAATTCATGTGGGAAAATAGTATTCATCATTCTTTGGTAATGAGAGGGTGCATTTTTAATACCAAAAGGCATTCTCAAATACTCATAAATCCCACAATGAGAAATTATTCTCAATAATTTTCTAGCATGAGGCGTCAAAGCATTCTGGTGAAAGCCTTTTAGAGCATCCATGGAAGTAATGAATCTTGCTTTGAATAATTGAATCAAAGTCTCATGAATTCTAGGGATTGGATACCTGTATGGAATAGTATAGGTATTCAGTGCTCTGAAATCACCAACCATCCTTGACTTATCATTATGCCAAGTAATGATTACTGGAGCTGTGAATTCTACTTCCTCATTGTGTCCAAATTTTCTAAGAACTCCCAGTTTCATTAGTTCATTAATTTGATTTTCTAATGCTTGTCTAGCCCTAGGGCTAGCTGGGTAAGCTGGTCTTCTTAATAGTGGCGGATAAGGCCTTTCCACATTAAGCATAATGTCCACCTCATGGCCTTTTATAGCCCCAAGTGGTTCATTATCTCAAGCAAAGGCTTCCCTGTATTGAAATAAAATTTCAATAAGCTCTTCCTTCATTTCCAGTTTTAATTCAGGACTAATTTGTGCTTCAATTAATTGACTTGACACAAAATTTTCTTTATTAACATCTTTTACTTGTTTAATGACAGTAATTTCTCTTTTTTATAGAGGAAAAGCAAATTTTTGTCATTTATTTTCCCCTATAGTGAAATACCTGTCTTTATGATTATTAATATCAATACCATAGATATTGAGATAATCATTTCCAAGTATAAAGTGTTTTGAAGTACAATTATTCATAACAACAAATACAGCTTTCAATCTTATACTCCCTGCAGGATGAGGAAATATTATTGCTGCTTCAAATATACCCAAAGGGTGCATATTCTGGCTAACACTGCTGAATCTTATACCTTCAATTGGCATCAACTTGTCTTGCCAATTGTTATAAATTTTGTCAAGATAATCGTTTCCAACACAAGTGCAAAAAGCACCTGAGTCAAGATGTATCTTGGCGTCAGTGTTATTTATCACAATATTAGTGATACAAGATGACCCAGCTGTATACCCTTTACCTCTGGCAGGTTTGGTTTTTTGCATTTTGGCATCTTGCACATGTATGAGATCCATACATTCATCACTGTACTGTGGTAAGTGAGTATGTACCTCAGTGACTTCAAAAGAAACATTAATATTTTCTATACCAAGTTCTTCTGATACTTCTTCTTCTTCTGAAGGCTCAGAATCACTTTCATGTAAAGATACATCAGTTTCTTTGGTGTTTTCCACTTTTTCAACATTTATCTCATTGACTCTTGTCTTTTTTGGACAAGTGTTTGCCAAATGAGATGTACTTCCACATTTATGACATTTCAAAGGAGGTCTGTCTTGTGGTTTATTTGGCTTTGAAATTGGTTTCCCACTAGTTTTGTTTTCTATTGGGGATTTATACCAATTTCTTCCAATTTTTGTTCTAGTAGTGATGTCCTCCATAGCATTGATATAATCCTCTGTAGAGCAAGGCTCAATACATCTGCTTCTTATAGCATGCTCAAGGTCACCACCACATTTTCTTGATATCCTTTTATGTACCATTGTTTCAGACATATCAGGATGAAGGGCAGTTAACCTGTCCTTCTGTCTAAGAAACCAAGTCATGGGCCTGTCCCTTTCAATATTAAAAATGGCTTCCTCAAAAGAACTTTCCATTCTAAATCTCCAGGAATCATTTTCCCATTTGGAAATAATTTGTTATTTCCACCAAGGCCAAGAATGTTTACCATGGTGTTGTCTCATTTTATAATACCATTTCTTTGCTGATTTGGTAAATAATGAGTGTAATCTGGCACTTATGTATTCATCTGGTATGTTAAAGTCTTATTTGAACATATCAATTGTTTTCATAAATTCCATATGATTATATTCTACTTCACCACTGAAGGTTGTCTATTCCTATAATCTTGGAATGTCCTTAAAACTGCAAGCAGTTTCCACATCATGACTTGAAATTGTATGATGTAAATCATCATTCAAGTTAAGAACATTTCTGTCAAGAATTGGTGTGGATTGCCTTGGAAATTCATTTTTTAGTGATATATTATTAATACTTGATTGAATGTCTTCTTTCAATTCAAGTCTTGCTTTATCACTTTTTTCAAATTGTTCTTGAAAAAGAGCTGCATTGTGACCAGTAGAATTTTCCAAGTTTTGAACTTGTATTTTCAATTCTCTTAACTGTCCAGTTATAAAAGAAATTGAGTTCTCATCTGGTTGATTGAGTAAGGTAACTTTAGACTCAAGTCTTTCAAAAATTTGAATCAAAGACACAATATTGTCTTTATTAAAATTTTCAAGGCCAATAATGGTCTTTTGTTGTTCTTTCACTTTTAATATCTCATTACCCAACTTCTGTTGGACATGATCAAATGATTTAAATTTTGTCATAATTTCTTTATTACAAGATTCAAAGTGAGTTACAAGTCTTATAAGATCTATTTCTTTGGGAAAGATTGGTTCAATCTTTCCTCCTTGTTTTTGAATTCCATCAAGGTTCTTGCCATATTGAACACATTGTCCATGGCTGTCGTTTCCTTCTTTGGGATTCTGTAATTCTGAGGGTAAGGCTTGTTCCACTTGGGGTTTGCCTTTTTCCTGCCCTTCTGGTTGGTCTTTGGAGCTTTCTTGGGCTTTTTTGGCACTTGTTGAGGCGGAGGTTTTCTGGTGGATGCTTGTGGAGCTTCCACTGGGCTGTTTTCCTTGCCTTGGGCCAACTTCTTCTTCTGATCCTCTGATGACATGCTTTGGTTTTTCAACCAAGCTTTTATCTGTTGGACTTGTCCTTTGACAGACATGGGTGTCCAACCCATCAGAAGATCTTCTGTCTTTTCTGGTCCCATGAACTTCTTCACTTGAAGATAAGAGTTCATGGTGCCTATCCAAAGACTTGGGAGAAGTTCCCACTCTTGTTGTTTTGACGCCAAGAGCCAGTTTTTCCATTGATATTGATAAATTTCCACAGCTGCCTGTTGGAAATGGTTCAGGTCTACCAGCAATAGCAGTTATGTCAGCTTCTGGACTCTCAATAAGAGGTTCAAAGGTGCTGGCTAACCTTTGGGAACTGGTGGAAGTTCTGGCATCCTCCATTTGTGCCTCTCCTCTGGGAAGACATTCTTGCCTTTTGGATTTGTGGCTGGAATGTCCTGGTACAGATCCATTTGATTGGATGGAGTAGTTACTTCCACTTCTAGTAGGAGTCATTTCACGTCAATTTTAATAAAAAATAGAGTAAAATTGAATTGAATTCACCTGCAGGACCTTTAAAGGGCTCTTTGGTTATCAAACCCGTTGGTGGTGGGCTGGTTTGAATTTCAATACTGGACTCTGAGGCTTCAGAGTCTGAAGAATTTTCTCTGATGGAAGACACTAGAGAAAATTAAAAATATAAGTTATTTTATTAAATAATAAAAATAACTTATAAACTCAGCTTATGAAATAAAGCTGTTTTAATGTAATTTTATGGCAAATTATGTCAAAAATAAAGAAAAAATGTCTAAGATAAAAGAAAAATGTTTTTAGTAAAGATTTTTAATTTTTTAATTTTTTTATTTGATTTATTATTTTATTTAATGAAATAATAATTATGCAATTAACAAGTTAATTAATCAAAATTGTATTATTATTCACTTTATACTAGAATAACTCAAAGAATAAATTTCAAGTCTGTGATGTGAAAAAGCCACTAGTTAGACAAAGGAAATTTATTCCAATTCACTCAATAGTATATTGTTTCAAACAATGTTTATAAGCAAAAATAACTTTATTAATATTATAAAGATTATTTATAAGGGATAAGTCCCAAAAAAGCCAATATTAAGATAAATATGGCAATTTTTTGTCAAAAAACAGTAAAATAAGGTCTAGAATTTGATTTATGTCCCAAAAATTGGATTAAAATCACGGCCAGGCCTCCAAATGTAAGGTTTGTCTATGAAACTCTTGATAATAGTAACAATATCAAGAGTACTATGACTGTCCTCAGTAGAAAAATATCATATAATAAAATATTACAACCACAAATTTAAATATGATTATTAAAAATTATTATATAAAAATATAAATTTAATTATTATTATAAAAATATAATAATAATAAAATATAATAATAATTATAATAAACTATAATTATTCTATTATTGTTATAGTCACTGACAGTTATAACAATAAGAAGTGTAAAGCTCTTAATGGAACAATTACACGTGGAAATATGAATATTAACCACTTATAAATAATATGAATATTATTTATAAAAGAATTAGAACACACACTGTGCAGAAATAATTCTTATAGAATGAAAATTCTATATAAAAAAACTAATACTAGATAAAAAAGATATAGAACTTTTAGAGAAAACTTACTTATAATATTTATTTAATACAACAAGTCAAACAACAACATTTATTATATTAAATAATGATTATAAGTTAAAAACACGCCTAAAATCAATAATTTTAAAGATAAAACAACTTTTTATAATGAAATTTAAGATTAAAGAGTTTTTAAGAGGAATTTGTGGATTTTAAGAGATATTTAAGATGATAATTTTATAATATAAAATATATTATTGATGATTACAACAATGATCTGAATTCTATGATTTCAATTCTTTAATTTACAATTAATAAAGAATAAAATAACTTAAGAATTACTTTAATAATAAGATTTCATAAATAATAAAACTTTACCTGTTTAAATTTCTAATATGATTGGATTGATAATGAATGATGGACAAAAACAGTGATGAAAAGACTCTTTTTATGTCTTCAGAGCAGCTCTCATGATTCATAATGAGTATAGAGGGCGTGCTCAGGTCAAAACTGAAAAACCATACTTAAAAACAAAGTTCTTAGCTTAAGGCAACTTGTTTTTAATTCCAATTTAAAGTTACCAGTGTTATTCTTAACTCCATGTAACTTTAATCCTCATTTAAAATAATTATTTTAAGTTTTTTAATATAAATAAACTTATTTATATTAAATTTCATCACATGAACAACTTAAAAATAGAATTTCAAGCAGAAATCTCTTAAACTTAATTTTTAATTAATTTTTAAAGAAATCATAATTTTCTTTGAGCTTAATTAAAAAAGTAAATTTCCAGGCTAATTACCCAGGAAATTTATTTATAAAAGCTAGTTAGAATTTTATTCATATGTATATAATATTAAATTATAAGCTGTGTGAGGTTTTCAAGCAAATCCATTAAGAATTGAATTTTTAATGAATTTTTGAAGTTATTGCTATTTTTCCACGTAAAATAGCCATACACACCAAACCTTAGCTTTTGATAAGGTTTTGATGCTTTTAACTTCAAAGATTTAAGCTTATTTAGGGTTTTTAAGATTGATTAAGCTTTGAAAGTTCTTAAAGCCTTGATTTCAAGCCTGCATATTGGGATTTACCCTTTGGCAGCTTGAACTTCCTGTCCAAGTTGGGATAAAACCAGTTTAAACCTTAAGGTTGGATCAAAGTCTAATCTTAAAGTTTAAATGAGGTTTAAAATCCTCCAATACAGGTGGACAACCTTAATTGAATCATTGCAGATCCAAAAAGTTGGGTACCCCAGCTCTATTTGGTCTTTTTCCTTTGTCACACCTTTTTGCGTGGATTTTGCCTTTTTATTTATTTAAAGCCATACCATGGCTTTAAACCATTTTAAATTGAGCTCACAAAGGATCTACATTCTGTATGGCAAATCCTTAGCCAATTCAGTAAATATACACCACACCTCAATTTTAACTAAAATTTTGGTAAGTTTGCATTAACCTTATGCAACTTTAAATTTAAGCTTATTTAAGCTTAAATTTAACAATTTTGAAAAAATGTTAAAAAAGTTACATTAGTACTGTGAGATTGTTAAATCTTTTAATAACACAAGAAATAAGTGTTTTTGGGTATAACACCTTATGGATGTACCCTAGGTCATTTTGGTGTAGAATCCAAAAATGACATAATATTTATAACTTTGTTTATCCAAAAAAAAATTATACTTATTTTTTGTTATTTTTTATTTCAATTTAAACTAAAAAGCCTGTTTAAGACAAAATTAACTGTTTATAAAATTATTTGTGGCCTTATGGGTATGTTATACATACCTCACAGGCTCACAATCCACCTCCCAGAGCCCCCCCAAAAAGGCTTCTGGGAGGTTCCAGGGCCTAGGCAGCTCAAATTGCTCTGAATCAATTTGGAAGGCCTCCCAAATCAATTTCAAATCGATTTGGAGGTTTTTTTTTTTAATTTTGATCCTAATGGCCTCTGGAGGCCATTAGCATGATTTTTAATTTTTTTTTTTCATTTTTTTTGAATGATAGATTAAGTGATATTTGTTTTTTTATTTTTCTTTAAAATAATAATCTTATATATGATTTTTTTTCTTTTTTTTTATCATCATCATCATGAATTACTGATGATGTTTTTTTATGTTATTTTATTTTTTTGGAATGCTAATGATTTTGACTTTGTTTTTTTGTTCATAATGTTTGCTGACCTTGTTATTATTTTTATAATCATCATCATCAATCAACCATGATTATTTTTTTTTTGATTTTTTTTTTCAAATCATAATCATGTTGAAGTTATGTTTTTTTTTTGATGATGATCATTACTGACCCATGATTGATTTGTTATTTTAATTTTTATTTGAACTTTTTATTTATTTGTTAATATAGGGGAGGATCAATTATAAGGGTTTCTTTTGCAATGTCATTCAATTTCACCCCCCTTCCATCATCCTTGAAATTCAAAAAAAAATGTTCCTCCTCTCTCTCACTCTTCAAATCATTTTGATGATGTCATGGTTAGGACTAAACCAGACTCAGCAAATCATCAGAATGATTTGAAAGATGATGAAGATATTATTGCTCCTCTTGATGTCATGGTTAGGACTAAACCAAATATAGAACATCATGAGGATAATAATACCAAATCAAATTATAAAAGAAAGCTCACCCAAAGACAAAGAAAACACATCCATGATTCAAAAAATTATGCCTCACCTTGGCCTTTCAAACAAAGAATATAGAAATTTTAAACCATTTTGATTGAAAAGACATCTGCAAATGCCTCATGGTTAAAACTTCCATCACTCAATACTCTCCCCCATCCTTATATACTCATGGATAAAACAACAAAGCCCTTTTTTCCTGTCATCATATATGAAATAACCACTTTTGATAATTCTTCTGGACACTCTAAAATGCTCCAAAACCTCATCATGACATTAATATCCTTATCTCAAAATCAAAAAGAAATTAAAACCAATAAGCAACTCAAAGGTGGCATTATGAAAGGTATTGGGTTTCATTCTGGTTCAGATTCTGGAAAATCTGCAGGTGTGTGATATTTTTCTCTTATTATTTCAATAATTACTAACTAATTAAAAAATTATTAGGTGTTTACTCCAGAAAACCAGGTTTAACTCCTCATTAAATTGAAATGGATAATAATCAATGGACCAAACTTCAACAATTTGACGAATTTGTTTACTCAAGAATCTCCCATTTTTCAAAATTAGCAGCTAATGAAAATCAGTAATCAATGGAAGCAGCCAAATTACCAAATTTCATTCAACTTGAATGGACTTCTGCCAATCTCAAGGAAGAATTCAAATCATTTACCAATGTCATTGTCAATCAAGATGGATTTTTCAATAAGACACACTAAGATTTAAGTGATCTCAATGCCTGGACTTATGGTATATTTTCTTTTGTATCAAAAAAAATTTCCATCCCCTTCCAACTGTCTTCACCCCCTCTGAACATGGCTTGCGCTTCCCCAAATTAAAAATGGAGATTGATTTTTCAAAAAAACCCGGCATAATGGAAATTCTTTGGAAGACATCAACAATGGTTCATCATACAACAAAGACTCCTCCAGAAATTATCAATCATGACAAAATAACTCATTTCGGATGTTTTTTTCAAATCAACCACAAATTATTTAATGTAGGTGACAAATTCTTGAGAATGACACCCACCAAAATTAATTCAAAAGACAATGGGTAATTTGAAAGAAATATGAAGGATCACAAAAGAACTAAAAAATTATTAATTGTAAATAGTTTTATTTTACCAATAACATCTCCACTCTGTTTTATGCCATTAAGTTAAGTACATAAATCAATGGTCCTGATGAAATTTATAATTGACTATTTTTCCATGCCAAAGTAATTGATTTAATTTTTTCATGCATATTTACCACATCTCCCCCAATGTTGTTGTTGGCCATCTTTTTTGCATGTGGTGGATCATCATCTTCATATAAATCAAACCATTCATCACAGATTTGTGCTAACATATTATGTAAAATAGTGCAAGAAACAAGCCAACTGACAAAATATTCAATTTCACAATTGTCCCTCATTTGATTGCACATTTCCCTTAGAGAAAACCACTGCCCCTTCAAAATTCCAATTGCATGCTTGATTCTGACCCTTGATTTTTCTAGACAGTAATTGAAAGAACGGTTGTCTTCATTCTGTGCTACAACTCCCTTATATGCTGGAACAACCCAAGGAGAGTTTGCATATTCTGAATCAGCAAGTAAGTACTGATCCTTTTCATAAAATTATTGAGGTGTTTGTGCTGTTTTCATATGTTGATAGACATTTGAATCATGAAGTGACCAAGTGCAACAAACATGTAGCACAGTGAACTGTTTGTTGATATTGCAAACAAGTTGTATTGACATAGAATAACTTATTTGTAAACAATCAGTAAAATTGAAATAAAGAATAAAGATTCAACAGCTTACCTCTTTTTGCAATCAAAATAGGCTTCAACATCATTGGGAGGACATTGTGATAATGGTATGAGACTCCCATCAATAAACCCAATGCACCCAGGGAAGCCTTCTGCTTGCATTACTTGAGACATCTCTCTTTGTTGTTCTATTATTGGCCACACAATCACTCTTTGAATCAACTTCATTAATATCTCAATGAATCTTTGAATGTACAGCACAATAGCCCCATGGTTAATTCCAAATAAAATTCCAATCTTTCCCAAAAGCGGCCCCATTGCCATTTGATCCTAGCCTTGATAGTGACACAGCCAATTGGATAGCAGGATTGCATTGTTTGTTTTGTGATGAGTTTTGAAAAATTTTATTAGCTTGAATTTGTGCAACCAATTTTTCAAATGATTCATGTGTGGTCCTACATAGCTTTCAAAACTTTTCAGATGATAATATTTGTAAATCATTCATCATATACATGTAATGTGATGGATATCTTCTATGAGGATTTATGTATCTTTGTGATGTTATCATATATAATAAGATTATATCTTACTGGATATCAGAATCACTATAAGAGCTGAGAGCATCAATGAACTGCAGTGAGTTTAAGGTCTGAAGTAGAGGTAGCCTTTGCAATGCCTTTGGCATGGTAAATGAAGAAAAGATGTATAGAAGATGCAGTTTTAAATCAAATAACTTAATAAATGATCAGTATATTCAGATTTTATGCAAGAGAAGGAAAGGTTTATGCAATTTAACATTCCCTTACTGAGTTGTGTGTTTTAAACATGTGCCTTTTTGGGAAGCTAAAGGAAGGATTTTAGTATTTAAACATGGGTTTTGGTACCATAAAATACCACACCTCTTGAGGTGTGGGATTTCTGGAATCCCAAAAAATTAATGCGGGATTTTGGCAAAAAAGCGGGATTTTGAGTGTGGGATTTGGTAACTTTGACACCCCCTAATGTAGCAAAAGACTTCTTGAAGTGCTATGGGTTTCAATACTGGGAAGTATATTTACTTCATATTCTGCCTTGGTACATAACCAAAACCACTGATGTACTCCTTAAAAATGTTCTAGTATATTTATGACATTCATCAATCCTACTTTAAGATTTGTCTATGAACCCCTTAATAATATTGCTATTAAAAAAAAATAGTATAACCGGTTCTTATGAAATATAATAAATAAAATTATTATGAAAAAAATAAAGAATTAATTAATTAATTATTTCTTTTATTTTTTTTTATAAATTACTAGTTATTATAACATTAAATGTTAATTGTCTACTAAAAAAAATTATAAGAAATATTAAATAATAAAACTTTTTTTATTAAAATACTAAAAGAAAAAAAAAATCAAATTATAATTATCTTTTTCTTTGAAGAAGAATTTTGATAATAATTATTTAAGAAAATTAAAAAACTAAAGAAAATTTTTTTTTTAAGAATTAAGATAAATCATTTAATAATACTTAAAATAATAATTTGAAAAAAAAATTTTTTTTTTAAAGTTATTTTATGAAATATTCATTGATTTAAAGAAAAATTGAGTTATAAAAAATTAATAAAATAATATAAAATTTCAAAAAAAAAAATTGAAATAGTTTATTTATATTCTTTAAAATATTTTTGAATTGATTTTAAAAAAATTCAAAGCAATTTTAAGAAAATAATTAATTAATACTTACTTTTCATTATTAATGATATGATTTAATAATATAATAATTTGAAAAAACAACAACAACAACAACAACAACAAGAATAGGCTTATTTTAAGTATAGAAAAATCTAAAAGCCAAATAAAATGGAAGAAAATGAAAAAAAAATGTTTAGTTAGAAACCATTTATATTTTTGGGATTCTTAATTACAGCATATTTTATCACATATAAGATTATCATAATTAGTTAATTAATTCATTTTAAATTAATAATAACTAATTCATGGTTAAAAAAAAAATTAAATAAATAAAAGTAGTAAAAATAAATACATTTAAATCTTATTATATTTTAAAATTAAAGTTTTTTTTTAAAATAAAATTAATTTTATTAGAAATTTCAATTCAAGTTTATATTTTCTGTTAATTTTTGAAGATTAAGTGTTTCAAATGGAATAATTAAAAATAGACTCTAAGTAAAAATTTTAACTTTAATTATTAGTTAATAATAGCTTTTCATTTTTATAAATACTATCCCTTGATAAATTTCTTTTTACAAAATTTTTAAGAAGGATTCATTTAGAATTGTATTTTTAATGAATTTTCAAAGTTTTTACCTTAATTTTATATAGAAAAAAAAATGGAATAGTAATAGATGGTTTCCATGAGGTAAATTTATGAATACTATTCCCAAAAATTTTTCAATTAATTCTTTTGATTTTATCAAGGGAAAATAACTAGTAATGGAAATGGTTAAAGGAGTCAGAGTTGCTGATTACCTCATTTTAATGTTATAAATAATGGTTTATTTGCTATTTTATAATGATTTAATGGGAATTTTAACTTGGTAAACAAGTTATCAAAAGGCTTTAAATCAATAATTGGGAAATTATAATCCATTTATTTAATCATTAGATCTATCCACACCTTAGAGGACTCAGAAGTTAAGTAACCTGAATTTCTTTTATTTCTTTTGTCCCCCTTAGCTATTTTCATCTCAAAAACATTAATTCAGGATTAAATACTGATATCCACTATTTGTGTATCAAAAACTTCATTTAAGAATAAATTATTTTTAAATTCCATAAAAATTCATAATACTATTCTTATTATATACCTAAAATTGTATTTCTCACATTTCCATTATTTTGGTATGAAATTGATAAAAACAAAAATTTTCACAATTCTTTTATTTTAAATTTATGATGTAGGTTTTAAATATTTTCCATATTACTACTTAATAGAGTTAAATTAAGATGATTCAATGTTTTAAGCTACTAGAAGTGTTTTTTTGTGAATAAACCAAATTTAGACTTAAATGCATGGATTTACTTATAAAAAAAGTTCATCATGTTTTCTTAAATAAAAAATGATGAATTTTAGGTATATGAATGACTTATGGGTAATTCATAGTTTGTAAGTTATTTTTATACTTATTTTTTCCTATTTGATTATGTAAGATATTCCTCAACAATCACACCCACAATGTCAAAATACTATACAAAAATTGATGTGTTTTTTTTGAATAAGCTTCTATTTCTCACTAATAAGATTTTTTTAATTTTTTCAAAAAAATAAATCATTGATTTGGTGAATACTAGAATTATCTAAAAAGAAGAATTTCTATCCTCTAATAGAAAAACTTTGTCTTTTGGAAATTTGGAAATTTTAATTGAAACAATCAAAGGAATTTTCCTATCTCATCTATAATTTGAATTTATCCTTATTTCATTGATTTTCAATTTTATTTTATATTCAAGTCAAATAAACTCAAAAAATAGGAACCCTAACTACCACGAGTCAGAAAATGAAGAACTATTGAAGTCATGTCTTTAAATATCTCAGGATACACTCACTGGAGAGGAATAAACAAACACAAAATTTTAGAAGAATGTTTTGGGTCATCATAAGAAGAAATATACCAGCTCCTTCATTCAATGCATATAGCCTGAAGAGTAATTAAAAAACCCTTGAAAACTCTTTCAATTGAATCAACAGCTCTTTCAAGAAAGTTAAAACTATGAAATAGAGTGGAAAAAATCTTTGAGACAAAATACCAAAGTCCATTTCACTTTACATTGAATCCTACAACCATCCCTTTACCAAAATTACTGTCCTCAATTTTTTTTAAAAAGCTCATCAATGGAACCATTTCATACAAGGGATCAGAAATCATAATTAAAAAAAGAAGCCAATAATCACAAATGATTCATGTGGAACAGGAACCCCCACTCAGATCATGGATACTGATGCCAATATTCAATGTACATGAGGTAAAAAGAGGTTAAAAGCTAAAATTTAAATGAAGGACTACAAAGAATGATTGGGATAAAAGTTAGAGAGGATCTCAAATGGATCTTATTTAACATAAAGAAGAAAATTTTTTTGAATCTAAAGACAAGTAAATGCTTTAGAACTACTTTGATAAGAAAACATCATATAAAAAAATATTTCTCTTCCATGGATTCATAGAGCCAGGAATTTTATAATACAAAAAAATTTGGAAAACAAAACTTTTAATTTAATCCATACTGATGGGATAAATTCAAAAAAAAATATTTATTTCTTTTTTTTTCTTTCTTAGATTTCTATCAAATTTCTATCAAATTTCAGAATTGGATTTAATTTAGCAATCTATTTTGTTTTTTTGGTAAATAAATTTTTTTCTAGAAGAATAGAAAGGAATACATTTTTTTATTTATAAGATGATAATGAGAACCTTAATTAGCCCAAACAATCTTTAAATTGTTTTCATTTTGAAGTACAGGGAAGAGAATCTTTTTTAAAATTGGTATTATAATTTTTCATTATTCAAGATAAAATGCATTTCATTTTCAACAATCATATTATAAATTATAATGAATGATTTCATAATATAATTAAGGTCCTGAGTATTCCATCAAGGTGTTGATTCTTTCAATATTAAAAGATGGGCCTGTAGAAAGCCTAGTACTCTTTCAAATTCCTTTTGAAATTATTCTTTCATGAAAGTAAAATACTAAGAAGATTTAGTTAGCTTTAATATCATTATTAAAATATTAAAATTAATATTTTACCTGGAATTAAGGTCCCCTAAGGTTAAGAGATTGATTTTAAAAATTTAAGTAACTCAGGATGTATCCCATGAAATACTCATGTTCATTTATTGTAAATTGAAATTTTCAATTTTTTGCATTATAACGTTCTGAAATAAGTGACATAAATAAAGAAAATTCATGTCATTTCTTGATCCTGGAAATCCAAAGAAGAAATTTCAGAATAGCAGGTATTGTGATACAGCAACCTCAAGTATAATTGCTGGAGTCTAAAATGAATATCATAAAATATAAAATTAGAAATTTCATATTAACCAAAAGAAAACATACCTCTTTTATTTACAAAATATTGACCTTCCCACCCACATAGAAAATTCTTTCACATCCAATGAATGCCAGGGACACCCCTTTTGGCTCCTGTCTTGATTAGTCTATTGATCTATACTGGATTTGGGTAGCACATGTATTTCTTTCCATACAGGTCTATGATTGCTTGACAGAACTGATTAACACTTTGATTTTTAGTTCTTTCTGGAAGTCAGAGGTATTCATAAACCTGGTCAGCTGCAACACAACATGAAATTACTCTCATTGATTCTGACATCTTCTGAAGACCTGTCAAGCCAAGCCATCAAGCAGAATCTGGACTTTGTTTAAAATATCAATATTTTTCTTCAATTGCTTCCTTTATTTTGAGTGTATGCATAATTGGCTTCTAAAAATTTGATAATTGTAAACAGGTCTTCCTGAGAAATAATGTTTTAATAGACCCTGATAAGATTCATGTTTATCACAAAAGAGATTTTCAATACACCCAGGCTTGGATCCACCATGGACCAATACATTATCCCCCACAATCCTATGCGGACATGACTCATTGTATAGTAAGTTGATTATTTGTGAGAATTTGTAGCTTTTATGTGAGATATACATGACTGTTACAAAGACTTTCTTCATCATTTGAATACTGATATTCTCAAAAAGAGAAAATTATAGCAAAAAAATGTAAATTCAAATGATTCTAAAACATACTCTGAAAAATTGAAATCAGATAAATGAATTCATCTTGCAAAAGTAAGTAAATAAAAAAATCATTTGGATCCTTCAATCTCAATCCACTTCTTTATATTCTAAAAATTAGTAAATTTTTATTTTTTTTGGTATGAATTAGATTTTCTTTTTTTAAAAAAAATTATAATTCAAAATTTATTGATTCCTTTTTTTTGAAGATGATTGAAAGTTGTATTTTTCCTTTTTGAAAAAAAAATTATAATAATAAAATCTTGAAGCAAAAAATAAACAAATATCTCAAATAAGTATAGAAATTTAAAGATTTGATAAAATTTAAGGTTAAACACCCCTTTTTTAAACCATTTTTCAAATTTATGATTGAAACTATTGAATTTTAACCATCATAATTTTTTTATTTATTATTGAATTAATAATTTAAAAAATAATCTTCAACTTAATTATTTTAATATTTCTTTTTCTTATTTATAATAAAAACAAAAAAAATCAATTCAATCAAGTCAAAAAGATATTGTTATATATATATATATATTTAATTCAAAATAAAAAAATATATCGGAATCATTTATTATTATTAATTGGTATTTTTTTAATGGAAATAAATATGCAAATAAAAAATCAAAATCATTTTATCATAAATAATTTTCAAATAGATGAAAATCATATTTATAAAAACATAAAAATAAAAAAAAATCAAATAATAATTTTTAAAAAAAGAGTATTTAATTATTTATTTTTAATTGAAACTTTTTGAAAATATGAATAAGATTAAATTCAAATTAGAAAAGAAAAACTTATTCATTTATAATAAATAATTAATTTTTCTTTTTATTCTCTTATTGAAAATATCAAGAAAGATAATTTATTCAATTTATTCTAAAATATCAAAATTGAATGTAATTCTGAAAATTTTGAGATATTTGGAGAATTTTTATAGACTAAATTAAGTCCTTAAAAGTGAAAAAGATTGCCAATATTGATTAAAACTTATAGAATAATAGAAATTAAGTCAGGGTTGGGGTAAACCCACATAAGCTCTTACATGCTTTTCAAAAAGAATTTAATTTAACTGTAAAACATGAAGAAAGGTTTTTTTTAAGGGAATCATTGAGCTATGTTTGGGGATATTATTTGCATTTATTCCTTGTTTCTTGTGTTCTGTGGTGGCTTATCAAGAACAAAACACAAAGATAAATAAATAAATGCAAGTAATATCCCAAAAATAGTTGGAGGAGTTTTTTGAAAAATGTTTTTTTATTTTTCACCATAAAACTATGTCCTTTTGGCCAAAAATTGATAAAAAAACATAAGAGCTCAAATGTTTTTACCAAAATTCTTACATGAGTTTTTCAAAGCCGTAAATTTAATTGAAATATTTAAGATTGTAGAAAAATAAGTTCAGTTTTATAGCAAGTTTTAATAGCTTTTTTAAAATATAGATCCAAGAGAAGTTTTATGACTAAATAAGCTAATAATTAATGTTCATTATACAATATTATACCCTGATTAAACCTATGTAAACCAGTTAAACTAAGTTGGTTTTGTATCATTTTAAAACTTTCAATATTGTTCAAAATAGGAAAGAATTTTATAGTTTTTTCTAAAACTGACTCAGATTTGTATAAATTATAGCTTAAGCCTGAAATTATAAGTGGTAAAAGGTTTTGGGATCTTAATAAGTAATTAAAAAGGTTGTAAGTTTTACTATGAAACAATAAGTATATATTACCAATAATTTAACTATTGTACTATTAATTTACTAATTAAATTAATGAATAAGATAAGAAATAATTATAATAATGAAGAATTGTTATAATTGTGCCATCAAAATATTTATATTATTGAATAAATGTAATAATATAAATTATATTAAAAAAATTAATATGATAAAAATAAGAATATTGATATATAATAATTAATATACTTATGGAACTTTATCATTGTTACAAACAAATAATAAAGGCATAAAACATTTCAATTCAAAAATTAAAAAAATTTATAACAATAACATTACCAATATCAAAGTTATATATTAATATAAATGCTATCTATATTAATAAAAATATATTAATAAAAGAATTATTAAAGGAATAATAAAGAGAAAATGATTTTGAAGGATGAAAATGACCTACTTTTGACACTTAATATCATAATTTTGAATAAATTAATGCCTAAAAGATGTAAACACAGCTTATTCAAATTGTATTTATAATAAAAAATAGAAAAAACTACAAATATTCTTCTTTTTATGCGGAATTAGAGATTTTGGAGAGAAATTTAACAAAAACAATTCAAAATTGATTTAATCACGTCAAAACTAATGATTACAATAGATATGAACTTGATTATTTGAATTTCTGATAGTTTTATACAAAATGAATAAAGCTTTTACCTTTTGCTTCAATAATTTGATGTTTTTATTGCATCTAAGGGGGAAATAGAGGTAAAAAGAGCTCTATATATAGTAATATCCTCCCTTCTAGAGTCAAGAAGGCTTCTATTAGACGTGTACTGATGCTATCCACTGGAATTGATCAGTATTTCAAGGTTCAGTGATGATTACATTATATTTAAACCATCTCATCTCATTATTATGCCCTTTTTTAGAGTTGTTACTGTAACTCTAGGTTTTCTGATATCATAGGCTTGGAAGAAGACTAAAATTTGTTGATTTTATTAGTTTTAGTAATATTAAGCTTATATTCACCAATTATATCACTTATATGACTGTTAAGCTTAAATTAAGATTACAGTGACTAATCATAAATGATCCATTTTAAGCTTAAACTTTGATCATTAATACCTTTTGAGTTCTAAGCATTACAGCTAATCAGGGATTGAATTCTGATAGCTTGGCATGCCATTAATGAGCTTCCAAGAGCATTTTATTACATCATCAAAAATTGTTTTTTTATGATTTTCCTTGTAACTCATCTTTTCTGTCAAAACTTTCTATTTTAAAGTTAAAACCATGATTTCAAGGGGTTAAACCTTGAATATATAGATAAAGATTGGATCATTTTTCACGTATAAGCTATTAGAATCTGAATATCTCCTTTTTACAAGTTTGGACTACTTTCACAACAAAGTGGTTCACAGCCATAGCAATTTTGTTCAATAAACCCCTAAAGGTTATAACCTTGTTTATCACTTGTCAGAAAAGTTTATATACATATTTTCAAGTAATTATGTGGCAGCAGTATCCTTGGTGCAGCTCTCTATCATGTATATTTAAAGATATATTAGCTAAAAACCATGAATATATGCACTGATCATAAAAATGCATATATTCAGGTTATTTCCTTAAGTATTGACTTTATAGATATGAAATCAGAAGTTTATATGTGTAGCCTTTCATGGGGACTCCAATGATGCAATTCATCTCACATGTTGTTTCATTGGTTTCTGGGATAAACAAGAATTCATGCCTTTTTATGGAATTCTTACTTCTTAAACAGTAATATTATATTTACAGATATGAAATAAAAATGTTGTATGTGTATTTTACCATGAGGAATTTAACGGTGCAATTTGTTTCAAATTCTCATTCATCAAATTCTGTGGTAATCAAGAATTTATTCCTATTTATGGCATTTTTACTTATTTTAAGATAATGTTTTTAATTCTTACTATTAGAATAATTACTGTAAAGTTATTTTGTGACCTTTTTGAATATGTGGTCATATCTCAAAGGCTCACCTTTCCTACCACCAAAAAAGATTGTACCAACATCTGATATAGATAATTAGGGTATCATCCACTGTCCTACTTCTTCATTAGACTTTAATATTGTTGAAGCTCAATAATGCTCAAACTTTCTATTATTTAGATATTCTTTCATGTCTGGACCTTATTAGTAGCCTATCAGCATTAGTTATATATTTCTCAAGTAGCCATCCATCTTCTTGAGTTGGGCTTCTATACCTCACAAGGTATTCCCTTTACTTCTTATTTCTTGTCCTCCTTTCTTCAAGGACTTTCACAATTTTCTTTTATTCTCCTTCTTCTAAGGGGGTAATTCCAAGTGGTGGTTTATTTCTTAGGAGAAATAACTCTTTATCACTTGAGCTGTAAGTTTCTCTCAGACTTGCAGGGAAAAATGGGTGTTTATTCATTAATTCACCTGTGAGTTCTAGCTGCACAGAATTAGGGCCATGTAGTCCTCTTATCATAAAGGGTCCTGAAATGGAATCTTTCAATTTGTTTGGGGCTTTAATGTTATTAAGTTTTAGAGCTGATACTAAGACCAAGTCTCCTACTTCTAAATGAGGTGGCTTATGAATTTTTTCCCATCTTTATTTTGCATATTTGGAAGAATATTGCATACATCTGTTGGCATGATGTCTTGTTTTGTCAAGGATAATTTTGAAGCTTCTTGTTGGATGTATATCCACTATGTAAGTTTTGAGATTATCATAAGGAAGTCTTGGATTCAAACCTTTTTCTAGCATTGCTGGTGTTTTTTCAGTTGAATAATGAATTGATGTCTTATATTCAAGTTCAAGAGCTGGCATTAAGGTACACCAATCATGGGTAAAACCATCAGAGTCTTTGAATTTTAGGCCATAAGCACAGAATATTCCAATCATGTCTTCTAAATTCTGTATCATTATTTCTGCTAAACCATCTATTTGAGGATGATACGCTGTTGAGAATGATGGCTTTGTCCCAAACAAGTTATGGAGATTTGTCCATACTTCTGAAGTGAATCTTGGATAGCTATCACTTATGATGTTTTGTAACAAGCCTTTATGACTAATGACTCTATTCCATATCATTATGGATGTGTCCATAGCTATGTCATCTTTATTAAATGGTAAGAAAATTGAGGTTTTTATGTACCTGTCAATTAGTACTAGGAGTTCATTGAAACTCCTGTCTCCTCCTGGATGTAAGGCTGTTACCCAATCCATGTGAGGTATTTCCCACAGAAATTTTGGCTCTTGTATTTGGATAATCATTCCAAACCTCTTTCCTGTGGCTCTGTTTTCCTTTTGAAATCTGTCACAGGTTTGGAAATACTCTGCAACATTGTTTCTCCCATTTGTCCACAACAGCGGGTTTTCACCCTTTCTAGTGTCCTATCTTCTGAGAGATGTCCAGATACAACACTGTCATAGCATTCATGTAGTATAGTGTTTATCAGAGTTCTGTATGTCAATGTCATAAAAAATGTGTATTTTGCCTTATGATAAAGAATTCAATCAAGGAGGTGCAATCTTCCTTCATCATATTCTCTTTTCCATACTTCATCTAGTTTGGAGGATAATGATGGGTATTTGAAATATTTCATTAAAAGTTGACATATTATATGAACATTTTTATCAATATTGAAGCTTTCTTTAACTTGATTAAAGAACTCTGTGCCAATATTTGTAACACATATTCCCTCTATATGGTGTTCTTCCTGTGGTAACAACGATGGGTTTTCAGGTGTGTTTGCTAAGTTCCAGATGCTAAGACCATCTGAATTCTTGTGAATATTTCTAGATTTATGAACTATAGTCATATTTCCTCTATATTCTTCAATAGAAATCTGCCATCTCAGCAGGTGTCTATTTTGTGTGTTCATGTTTAATAAAGATGTTACAGCATTGCAGTCTGTGATGACATCAAACATTGTTCCATCCAAATAGTGGTGCAATTTTTCAAGAGCCCACACTAAGCAAAGACATTCCATTTGGCTTGATCTATATCTTGCTTCTGCTTCTGTTGAATTAATTTGCCTTGAGATGAAGCAAATTGGACCTTCCACAGGTTTATAATTAATGATTTGTGTCTGGTGTAATGCATTACTTAGTACTTCTCCACAAGCATCAATGTACCCTTTGAAAGGTAGTTTCCAATATGGCATCAGAAGAAATGGGGAAGTTGTGAGGGCATTTTTCAATCACTCATATGATCTCAACCTTTCTTCATTCAGTTAATAGACTGTCTGTTGGTCACAGAGCTTATACAAGGATTTGGAAATTCTTGCAAACAACTTTATATGATTTCTGCAATATCCAGAAAATCCTAGAAATTATTGCATTTATTTCTTGTTTTGGGGCATTGGCTTTATTAGTACTGCTTCTACTTTGTTTTTGTCTATTCTCAAGCTTCATACAGATACAACATGTCCTAGTTCTTCTAGTTCACTATATGCAAAGTCACATTTTTTCAAGAAAACTTTGATTTTTACTTGAACCATCTTTTTTAAGAATCTTCCCAGGCTTTTTCAGTGATTTTACCAAGTTTCTGAGCAAAATATGATATCATCAATATAGATGATTAACCATCCTTCTGATGATTCTTCAGGAAATATGGTGTTCATCATTCTTTGATAGTGAGAAGGTGCATGTTTTATACCAAATTGCATCCTTCAATACACATATATTTCACATTGGACTATTATCCTCAGTAGTTTCCTGGAATTGTGTGTTAAGATATTTTGGTGAAAGCCATTTAGAGCATCCATGGCTGTGATGAACTTGGCCTGTGAAAATTGTGTTAATGTCTCATGGATTCTGGGTATTTGATATCTTTCAGCAATAGTATAGGTATTTAAAGCTCTAAAGTCCCCTACCATCCTTGATTTTCCATTTTTCCAAGTTATAATGACAGGTGTGGTGACTTCTACTTATTCGTTATGTCCTACTTTTCTCAGCACCCCAAGGTCCATTAATTCTTTAATGTGTACCTCAAAGGCTTCTCTAGCTGGAAAAGCTGGTCTTCTTAGCAGAGGTGGATAAGGTTTTTCCACATTAAGAATAATGTCTACCTTGTGTCCAATGATTGCACCTAGTGGTTCTTTGTCAGTTGCAAAGGCACGTTTGTATTTAAGTAAGAAGTCAATTAATATTTCTTTCATTTTTTCTGTTAATTATTAATTGAATTCTGCTTCTGTGAGTTGTTCACTTATGAATGAATGCTTTTCTGGGTTTGGCTCTTCATTTTTCATAACAGTGATTTGTTTTTTATTGTTTAAAAAAACCAAATTTCTGTATTTTATTGTCTCCTATGGTGAAAAATATCTGTATTTCTGGTTATGAATATCTATTCCATGGATTGACAAGTAATCATTTACTAGTATAAAATGGCTACTAGTAAAGATTTCCATTACTACAAAAGCTACTTTCATTCTTATACATTGGGAAGGATCAGGAAAAATTAATGTTAAGTCAATTATTCCAAGGAGCTTCATGCTTTCACTTGCACTACTAAATTTAAACCCTTGTATTGGTATAAGCTTTTCTTCCCAATATGGTATAATTGTTTCCAAATAATTCCTATTAACACATGTGAAATATGCTTCTGTGTCCAGGTTTACTTTTGCCTCTTGGTTTTCAACCATGATAATACTTATAATTCAATTTACAGCTGTATATCCCGTTCCTTTGGCATGTTTTCTTTTATGAAGCTTGGCATCTTGTATGTTTGTGAGGTGTTTATCAGATTTTCCAATTTGGGGTAAGTTTAAATTTACATCTAGTACTTCATATATAAAATCAATATTATTAATTTGTGCATTAATTATATTAATTTCATCACTTTCAGAGGTTTCTGACTTTTCAGTGTCTTTTTAAGAATCAGATTCATCATATTTGTCATTGTGGTCCTCTTTTTCCCCAATTTAATTGATTTTTGCCTTTTTAAGGAAAGTATTGGCTAAGTGTCCAAAACCTCCACATTTATGGCATTTTATTTACTCATTAGTGTTGGGTGTATTGGGTTTGAAAGGGTCTTTTGGTTTATTATTCATTATAAATGGTTTATTTGGGCTTTTAATGTCCAGCATTTTTTATGTTCTTCCAATTTTGGTTCTTGTCACTAGGTCCTCTAGTGCATTAATTTACTCTTCTGTGGAACATGGCTCTATGCACATGCTCCTCAGTTCATGTTCCAGTTCTCATGCACACTTTTTGAGTATCTTCATATGAACCATTTTCTGTGACATTTCTGGGTACAGTGAATTCAATATTTCACCTTTTTTAAGAGCCAAGTCAAAGCTTTATCTTTATCTGTGTCAAAGAAGGAGTTTTCAAATGAATTTTCTATTTTTTACCTCCAGGCATCATTTGCCCACTTGGTGATTATATCATTTTTCCACAAAGAACAGGTGTTTTTGGTATTTGTTTCTCTTATGGCATAATACCATCTTTTTACAGATTTTTCAAATAATTAATGTAATATGGAACTTATTAATTCATCTTGTATGAAATAATCCTCTTATAAAATGTGAATTGTTTTGATGGATGACATGTGGTCATATTCACCTTCACCTGTAAATGTTGGCCATTCTTTCAATTGCGGTGCTTCCTTCATTAAGACTTGGTTATTGTATTGATGGCTCAAGTATGATATGAGTGCT
Source organism: Austropuccinia psidii (assembly GCA_023105745.1). Taxonomy (NCBI): domain Eukaryota; kingdom Fungi; phylum Basidiomycota; class Pucciniomycetes; order Pucciniales; family Sphaerophragmiaceae; genus Austropuccinia; species Austropuccinia psidii. Next base: position 8,459,704 of record JALGQZ010000018.1, read on the forward strand.
TTTGTTATTTACTCTTTTGGTTTGAAAGGACTTCGTATGTGAGAAAATGGGGTTGATAACTTTGGAATATTCAAGTTAGCCTCATTTATTTTATCCATTTTTTCAGTAATAAGTCTTATTTCACTTGGAATGTCATCTTTACAGTTCATTCTTTCTTCATCACTTTTCTCTACATGGTCTAGAAGTAACTTCTGATGTTATGAAGTAATTTCTTCAAATGGTTCAACAGAAATGCTTAATTTGTTTAATTTTTCTGTCATATTATCAATACTCACATCATAATTGATTTTCAAAGTCTTTTCTTTGATATCTTCTATGTACTTATAAAATTCTTTTTGTCCTTGTATCAATTTCTGAGTATTGTCAATCAATACTTTTGGCTTATTTTTTTCAACCAAAAATTTAATTTTGTGAATTTCTTTTTTTATTTTGTACAGCAATTTGTGTTAAAGATAATAAAATATTATTTATTTCTTGTAAGGATTTTAAACTATTTTAATGTCTTTTAGAGGTAAAATAATATTGATAATTTCTCTAAAAGTATTTACAACATCAGGAGACAAAGTTATTTATTTGGGAAATGGGGTTGTCTCATTTTTTGTTCCTCTTTGTCCTGGAATTACATCAAGGTTCTTGCCATGTTTAGGACATTGTCCATGGCATTTTTTGGATTTTTCAAATCCTGTAACTTGGGGAATATGCATTTCTAAAATTCTTTTTCTTGTTCTTCTTCCCTTCTTGGGGAGGTCGGCTGACTTGTGGCTTGCTGGTAGAAGCTACTGGGGCTTCTTCCTTGCTTGCCTCCTTCTTTTTGGAATGGTACTCCTTTATCTTTTTGATTTGAGGTTTGGATGATAGTGGATTCCATCCATTGGAGCATCTCACTATTTCCTCCTCTTTGAGGAATTCTTTAAAGATATTCCAGGAGTTTGTCACTCCCTGGTGGATTTGTGGAAACATTTCCCAATCCTTGTCCTTGTAAACTGTGTATTACTGCTTGTACTGGCTCATGTATATATCTATTTGAGCCCTCTGAATGTTGTTCATACCTGTTTGAGTTACTCATCCTTAGTTCCAAATATGGTTCAGATATAATGGGAATTTCTGGGTCTTGCCTTTGGGATATGGCACTTCCTTGTGAGGATTCTGTTCCACTGGGGATTTTGCCCTTTCTTTTCCATTTTAAGGGATCAATTCTACTTCTGAGTCCAGCACCATCTGATTGGATGGAGTATTGGGATCCTCTTCTAGTAGTCATAATTAAGGAATAAGAACTAAAAAAGATTTCAGAACACTAAAAAATCTTTTTATGGAAATTTTAAGAGAGGTACTCACCTTCAGAGTCCTGAAAATTGGGTCCTGGAAAGATCAATTTTTTGGTCTTTATTTTTATTAACAATAGGTGGTGGAGAACTTTGGAAAGTTTCTTCCACCAATCTCTCAACAGTGTTCTGATTGTTTTCTGTTGGGTTGTCTTCAAACACTCAAAAAGACAAATAAATATATGTCTTTTATAAGAAGTTTTATTTTTGAGAAGATATGGAAATTTCCACATAAAAATGGCTTTCATATCTTTTTAAATAAATAAAATGAATAAAAGAAATGAAAAAAATGATCCTTTTATTGTATTTTTTATGTTTTATTTTTTATTTTTTATTTTTTATTTTTTATTTTTTATTTTTTATTTTTTATTTTTTATTTTTTATTTTTTATTTTTTATTTTTTATTTTTTATTTTTTATTTTTTATTTTTTATTTTTCATTTTTTATTTTTTATTTTTTATTTTTTATTTTTTATTTTTTATTTTTTATTTTTTATTTTTTATTTTTTATTTTTTATTTTTTATTTTTTATTTTTTATTTTTTATTTTTTATTTTTTATTTTTTATTTTTTATTTTTTATTTTTTTATTTTTTATTTTTTATTTTTTATTTTTTATTTTTTATTTTTTATTTTTTATTTTTTATTTTTTATTTTTTATTTTTTATTTTTATTTTTATTTTTTATTTTCTATTAATTTTATTTTATTTTATTATTATTTTTTATTTTTTCTTTTTTATTATTTTTGTTTTATATTTTCATTTTTAAAAGAATAAAATAATGATAAAGATGTTTCTTTCAAAATTAAATTATAATATAAATTCATTTTTAATTTGTAAATACCTTTTTTGATTACTAGAGTCACTCACAGAAAGTTTTTTCAAGTCTAAGGATGGGAAAAAACAAGTGTAAGACAGTACAATTGCTTTCCAAATGCCTCAAGAGCCTTTAAAATCAATAAATATAAGATTATTATATAACTTTGTTATTAGAAATATAGTTTGATTGGATTAAACCAATTTTGATCTTTTTAAATGGTATTTTAAGTAAATACAATGGGCAGGTCCAAAAATGTAAGGCTTGACTATGAAACAATAAGTAAATATTACCAATATCTTACTTATTGTACTATAAATTTCCTTATTAAATTAAAGAATAAGATAAGAAATAATTATAATTGTGGAATCAAAAAATTTATATTATTGAATAAATATGATAATATAAATTATATTAAGAAAATCAATATAATAAATTAATAATATGAATATATAAGAACCAATATATTCTGGGATCTTATTATTGTTACAAACAAATAGTATAGGCATAAAAAAATTTCATTTAATAATAAAAAAACAATTTATCACCATAATATTACCAATATTAAGGTTATATATAAATATAAATGCTATTTATATTAATCAAAGAGTTATGAAAGTAATAATAAAGAGAAAATTATTACAAAAGATGAAAATAACCTACTTTTAGCACTTAATATCATAATTTTGAATAAATTCATGCCTAAAAAATGTAAACACAACTTATTCAAATTGTATTTATAATAAAAAATAAAAAAAATTACAAATAGTATTATTTTTATGTGGAATTAGAGATTTTGGAGAGAAATTTAGCAAAAACAATTAAAAATTGCTTCAATCACGTCAAAATTGATGAGTAAAATAGATATGAGCTTGAGTATTTGAATATATAATAGTTTTATACAAAAAGAATAAAGCTTTTACCTTTGTTTTGAATGATTTAATGTTTTTGTTGTGTCTGAGGGGAAATAGAGTTAAAAAGAGCTCTATATATAGTAATATTCTCCCTTCTAGAGTCAAGAAGGCTTCTAGTAGATGAGTACTGATGATATCCACTGGAAGTGACCAGTATTTCAAGGTTTAGTGATGATGACATTGTAATTAGGCCATAGCATCTCATTATTATGCCCTTTTTAGAGTTATTACTTTAACTCTAAGTTTTCTGATATCATGGGCTTGAAAGAGGACTAAGCTTTGTGGATTTTGTAAGTTTTAATAATAATAAACTACTATTAACCAATTTTATCACTTATATGACTGTTAAAATTAAATTAAGATTACAGTGAGTGATAATAAATGATCAATTTTAAGCTTAAACTTTGATCATCAATACTTTTTGAGCTATAAACATTACAGCTAATAAGAGAGTGAGTTCTTATAGCTTAGAATGTCATTAATAAGCTTCCAAGAGAATTTTATTACATCATAAAAATTGTTTTTGATGATTTTCCTTGTAACTCATCTTTTCTGTCAAAATTTACTATTTTGAAGTTCAAACCATGATTTCAAGGGGTTAAACCTTGAATATAACAATAAAGATTTCTTTGTTCTTCATTTATATGCTAGTAGAATCTAAATATATCATTTTTTAAGTTTGGCCCACTTTCACAAGAAAGTGGTCAACAGCTATAGCAATTTTGTTCAATAAACCCCTACAGGCTATAACCTTGTTTATAACCTGTCGAAACAGCTTATATCCATATTTTCCAGTAATTATGTGGTAACAGTATCCTTGGTTCAGTTCTCTATCATGTATATTTAAAGAGATATGAGCTAAAAACCATGAATATATGCACTGATTATAAAAGTCCATATATTCAGGTTATTTCCTTAAGTATTGACTTTACGGATATGAATTCAGAATTTTAGATGTGTAGCATTTAATGGGGACTCCAATCATGCAATTTATTTCACATGTTGTTTCATTTTTTTCTGAGATAAAGAAGAATTTATGCCTTGTTATGGCATTTTTACTTATTACACAGTAAGTATATGACATGAAAATGTTATATGTGTATTTTGACATGGGGAATCTAATGGTGCAATTTATTTTGAATGTTCATTCATTGGATTCTAAGGTAATCAAGAATTTATGCGTATTTGTGGAATTTTTACTTACTTTAAGATAATGTTTTTAATTCTTATTATTAGAATAATTATTGTGAAGTTATTTTGCTACCTTTTTGGATATGTGGTCATATCTCAAAGCCTCAAAAAGGAATTACTTAGTTCTAATATTAATTTTACTTTGACAAAAACAGAGTTCAATTTCACTATAGGTAAAACTTTGATTTTTAGCTCACAAGATAAATAATTGAGGAGAGTAATTTTTTGAAGGTGATATGTTTTGCCTCAAACCTTTATGAGAAGAAATGAGTAAACTTATACAATTTACCCTTTATACAAAATTTCAGTTATAAATTGAAATTTTGACTTTTTTTATTTTAAATATTAATTTAAGCTTAAATAAGCCCAAATATATTCATGTTGAGCTTATTGATGAGGTTTTACCTTTAAATTTAATTTTGAATGTTGAATTAAAGTTTGTTTTTGCTTTACAACCTTTCTGGGAGAGTCTACATATGTAAGAGTTGTCTATGAGACTCTTGATAATAGTATCAAATATCAAGAGTACTATGACTATCCTCAGTATGAAATATAATATAATTCAATATTATAACTAAAAAATATAAAAAGAAAATTTAATTATTATTAAATAATTTAATAATAAAAAATCTTAATAATTATAATAAATTATAATTATTCCACTATTATTATGAACACTGACAGTTATACTAATAAGAAGCATCAAGCTCTTAATGAGACAATTACACATGGAAAATGATAATATTTAACCACTTTTGAATAATATAAATATTATTTATAAAAGAAATCATAACACACACTGTGCAGAGATAAATCTTATATAAAAATTCTATATAAAAAAACCAATACTAGATAGGAAAGTTTTCGAATTTTAGAGAAAACTTATAATATTTATTTACTACAACAAGTCAAACAAAAACAGTTATTATATCAAATAATCTTTATGTCTTGAAAAAATGCTAAAAATAGATATTTCAAGAGATAAAAACAATTTCTTTATAGTAAAAGAAGATTCAGGAGTTTTAAAGAGAAATATGTGAATTTTAAAAGATATTTTAAGACAATAATTTTATATAATAAAATGTATTATTGGTGATTAAAACAATAATCTTACTTCTATGATTCAAATTCTTGAGCTTAAGATTAATAAAAAATAAAATAATTAAGAAATACTTAAATAATAAGATTCTATATCTAATAAAAATTCACCTGTTTAAATGTCTAATATGCTTGGATTGATAATTGGTTATTGGAAAAAACAGTGATGTAAAGGCTCTTTTTATGCCTTCAGATAAAATAATGATTAATAATGGATATAGAGGGAGTGCTCAGGTTAAAACTCAAAAACCATTCTTAATAATAAGGTTTTCACTTAAGGTAACTTAGTTTTAAATCCAATTGAAATCTACAAGTCTTATTCTTAACTACAAGTAGCTTTAATACTCTTTTTGATTAATTATGTTAAGCTTAAATATAACATAAGTTTATTTATATTAAGTTTCATCACATTAACAACTTAAAAATAAAGTTTCAAGAAAAAATATCTTATACTGAATTTTGAATTAATTTTTAAAGAAACATAAATTTTATTTAATAATAATTAAAGAAGATTAATATCAAGGCTTATTCACAATAAAACCAGTTTAAAAAGGATACTTAAATCTTAATTTATACACAGATAACATTACATTGTAAGCTGTGTGAACACTTCAAGAAATTCCATCAAGAATTAGATTTTTAATGAACTTTCCAAGTTATTGCTATTTTTCTGCAGAAAATAGCAATACATAACAAAAAAGGGATTTTCATAAGGTTTTAATACTTGTAGCTCCAAATATTTAAGCCTATTTAAGCCTATTTAAGCTTTGAAAGTTCTTAGAACCTTGATTTCAAGCATGAATATTGGTATTTAACCTTTGTCAGCTTTAAATTCCCGTCAGGATTGGGATAAAACCAGTTTAAACATTAAGATTGGATCTAAATCTAATCTTAAAGCTTAAATAAGTTTTGAAATCCTCCAATACAGGTTAAAAATCTCAATAGAGTCTTTTCAGATCCCAAAGGTTGGGTACCCCAGCTCTATTTGGTCTTTTTCCTTTGTCCCACCTTTTTGTGTGGAATTTTCCCTTTTATTTATTTAAATAGATACTATGGCCTTAAGCCCTTTTAAATCAAGCTCACAGAGAATTTAAATTCTGTATGGGAAATACTTGGCAAATTCAGTAAATATTCACAACACCTCAATTCTAACTAAAATTTTTGTAAGTTTGTATAAACCTTATTGAACTTTATATTTAAGCTTAAATTTAACAATTTTAAATATTTTTAAAAAAGTTGCAATTGTACTATGAGATTCTTAAGTCTTCTAATAACATAAGAAATATCCATTTTTGGGTATAACACCCTATGGGTCTACCCTAGGTTATTTTTGGTATAGAATCCAAATATGAAATAATCATTATAAATCTGCTTATCCAAATTTAAATTATGTTTATTTTTTGTTATTTTTTGTTTTAAGTTCAACTGATAAGTCTGTTTAGGACTGGATTAACTGTATAAAAAGTTATTTGTGGCCTTATGGGTATTTTAAAAATATCTCACAGGCTCAAAATAAAGTAGCTATAAAAATTTAAATAGAAGATGTTATTATGACTGTGACAATGCTTAAATTGAATAATTTTAAATAGAAAGTTCCCACTGTTCTGTGGTAGCAGTGGTGATGAATCTACTGAAGACTCTTGGTTCAATAATCTAATATCTTTGAATATGAAGATTACCACTATAAGCATAATTTTAACTATATCATGCTTATTCCAAGGGCAAAGCTTATTGATAAATGTTCTGCCACATAAGAATAATAGAAAGATGATAATATGGGTATTTTCCAGTGAGAAAAGACCTGCTATTATCTCTTCGGAAAACTTTGAAGGGCTGGTAAGCTCTTCACACATGTTCAAAGTGAAATACTTCACTTTGAAGGCTTGATTGTGGTCTATAACATCAATTCTGATGTGAGCATAGTCAGAATTGTGGCTTTGGGACCACAAATGATTATTATAGATCAATACAGGGTAAACACTATCTTCACAGGCCATGTCAGTACAGGTAAGACAGCTCTCTGGTGTCTAAATGACTAGTATTAGTCATTCTAAAAGGGTTTAAGCTTTATATTGATATTAATCTAAGTATTAATCCAGTACTGGCTGTGTCACAGGGGATCTTTGAAGTGAAGAGGGCCTGGCACTCACCTATGGAGGGCTTAAGATGGGTTAAGATGGACTACGCTTAAGGGTGTAATAAGGATAGAATAACTAAAGAAAAAAATTTAAGAAAGCAGCAACAAGAGAATAAGAGTAAGAAAATAAAAGAGCCAACCACCCACAAGTCAAAGTCCACTGTTTCAGCCTTTCAGAAAGGAAGAGATGGGTTAATAAGGATATAGCCACTACAGCTCTACTGAAAAGGTGAGGAAAAGGCAAAGACCAACTTAAAACCAATAAATATAATACCCTAAAATAAGAGTAAGAATATTTATTAAATAATGAATCAAATATATTCATTAACTGAGGAAAAGTCCCCAGAGGGAGGAAGAGGGGCTGGTATATGTGAGAATCCACAAGTACTGATCCAAAGAGTGAATTTTCTTGAAAGGAAGCTTCATTTGACTTTCTTTTAATAATACAGCCCCTGTATGGATGTGTAGGGTCTGCACAAGATGTGTGGTGGATTTGGGTGATAATAAAGTTTCAATCTTGTGAATCCAAAACTGTATTTGGAATTTCCAGCCTGTACAAGCATTTAAAGGCTGTATTGATGAACCAAGCTTTATGCATGTTTCATCAAGAAGATTTGCTGAAACTGAATCCTGATACACATCCCAGATCTTCTGATTTCATGAGTTATAGTGGGTTTAAGGTTGAATACCTTTACCCCTGATAGTGGCTGTGACAGTATCCCCCTCTTGAATCTTGTGGGCTCCTGAACATCATGTTATCTTTCCACTCTTGAGTGTCATCCCCAATTACCCAAATTTTTTGGAAATCTCTAATTGTTTTGATTTTCTTTCCTCTTGACAATTATCCTGAAAATAATTCCCCTCATTCTCCTTGTTCTTTCTTCCTTTAATTAATTTTTTCTTCATTAAGTAAATTATTTCCTTTCTTGATTTATTTCCCCCCTGGAGTCTTTTTCTGCTTTTTAAATCAAGGAGTGCTGGTGCCCATGGTCTGAATCTCAAAATGGAGGCCACCATCATCTCCATCTTGAAAAATTGTGAAGAATGGCTAGCCACCCCCAAGAATTGTCCATAGAATATTGAGGCCTTTTTCTTGCACCAGATCATTCAGTATGCATATCTGAAAAGGGGTCTTGTCCCCATAATTGTTGAATAAATGGGCACAAATGGCATTTTGAGGTCATTTGGGTGCTCTGCATTTTGGGCTGAGTGTATGATGAAGTATTAATAATAGTATTTACAACTCTAAATATGACTGTGACACAGATAATTATGGTTAAAAAAGGTTGTAAATCATAATATAAGGGCTTTACTAATGTGAAATAGTGGTGGTGACTCCTGTTGAAAGCCCTGGGTGAAGTCTTACCAGTTGGGTTACTATAATAAGAGCTACAATACACTAAGATCTAAGGTGTACATGATTCTTTTTCAAGAGTATAACTGTTTTTGACAGCTGCACTATGTAGGAAATCAAGAGAAGGATGGGGATTCCTTTTCTGGCAGAGAAAAGGCCTCTTTTTATCATGAAATGGGGTGGAATGGTCCTCTAGACCATCCACATAGAGGAAGTGGAGATTTCTCACTTCTCAGTGCTGGCTTGTGGGTTTCACAAGGCCTGTATACTCTTTATTGGGCTCAGATGTGGTTTTGAAACCACATATGGGTAGATTTCCTCAACTCAGGGTGAAAAATTTCATCTGGGGACCACAAAGCCCTCTTCCAACATGTATGACACATAGAAGGCTATACAGAACCTGTATGGGACCCCAGTATTGAATTAAATATGAGTTATTGAAGTATATACAATATTCTTTGTCTATTTGACATCTCATAATCATAGTTAAGGGATAGTATACCACAGTAAAGGTGTATTAGTCAATCTGTGGGATTTTGACATTAAAGCTGCTATAAATTTGCCAGTTTTTGAGATATTGGGCTCAAAAAGAGTTCATTTTGTAGCCCTAGATGGGATCTAAACAATGGTACCTCATTTGGTACGGTAAACATTAAATATGGCAAAGTTATTCCATGTTCAATTTTTGTTATCCAGCTATATGATATTCTCAAAATCTGTATGGAACTTGCTTGCCCCATAACTTTTGTTCTGGATGAGATATGGGGAAATGGATGGCACCATCAGATAGCTCTGACTTTTTTTGTTTTCACAATGACCCCAATTTAGGTATCTCACACTAAAGATGTAGAGGTTAGATGAGAGATGAATATTTTATTCACCCTTATTTGACCTTATTTTGGGCATAACCTCTGTAGTTTTGGTGCTAGCTCAATTTGGATAGTACCATTGATTAGCCCTAGCTTGGAGACTCATCTTGAATACCCATTTGCTGGGGTTAAGCCTCTTTCTCTGGATTTTAGATGAGAGGTGCAAATTAAGGTTTATGCTTAGCAACTTCTTTGAGCAGGAATAACTGTGTTATTATTTTTCCTATTATGATGGGACTTGTATTTTTGGAAACAGGTGAGCTTCCTATTTCTCTTTATATCTTTTGAGATGGTTTGGCTCAGCTCCATGTTTTAGTGGTATTTTGCTCTACCATTGGCTTATGGTATTTGGCTGTCATACTTGTGCTCTAGCTTTGAGTTACAGGATGGAATTGTGGTTCAATCCTGGTTTTTGCCATCCAATGAAAATTTTCTTGAAATATTGAATTTTTGACATTTTTTTTTACAGCCCATGGCCTGTACACCATGGTCCGTGGTCCATGGGGGCATTTTAAGTCCCCCAGGAAAATTGAATACTGGGAAAAAAACAGCAGAAACAGGGTTCCTTTTAGGTTCTACAAATTCTGAAAGATTAATAGAGGACCTTGAAGGAAGAATGCTCACTCTCAAAGCCTGTAAGGTGAGAAACCACTTACCACTTTTGAATTAGAGGCTACATCACTTTATTACTTGAAGAAATCATGCAATTACCAATTAATGGATTTCTGATACCTACCAACCCATTGATGGCCATGAAATAGTCAATTTACTTATGTAAATTGTTCTTTATTTTGAAATATACATTGATTTCTCACATTTACCAATTTTATTTGTAATTTCATCACACTTTATATTTTATGTTAATTTTTGAAGTTTCAGTGCTCTAGATGAAATCATTAAAAAGGGACTGTATAGAAAAAATTTAATTAAGCTTGTGAGCTTATAATTATGTTTGAAGATAACTCAATATTATATATTTATACATTGAGTAAGAAGGCTTCAGAGAAATTTATTAAGAAATGTATTTTCAATGAATTTTTAAAAATTTCATCATTTCCTTCACAAGAGTAACTTAAAGTTGGTTTACTGATTAGTTCCCTCTGTGTAATAGTCCCAAAGTGAGTTCTTAGTTTGTGAGAACTTCAAATTGGCTTATGGGAACCTGTGAGCCTGTGAGGTATATATAACATACCCATAAGGCCACAAATGACTTTATACACAGTTAAATTTGTCTTCAACAGACTTTTCAATTGAATTTAAAATAAAAAATAACAAAAAATAAGGATAACTCTTTTTTGGATGAACAAAGTGTTAGATATTATATCATTTTTGGATTCTACACAAAAAATAACCTAGGGTACACCCATAGGGTGTTATACCTAGAAATACTTATTGCTTATGTTATTGGAAGATTCAAGAAACTCACAGTACTAATGTAAATTTATAACATTTTTTTAATTGAATAAGGTTTATGCAAGCTTACCAAAATTTTAGTTAAAATTGAGGTGTGGTGTATGTTTACTGAATTGGCTAAGGATTTGCCATACAGGATGTAAATACTGTGTGGGCTCAATTTAAAAGGGTTTAAGGCCATAGTATGGCTTGAAATAAATAAAAGGGCAAAATCCATGCAAAAAGACCAAATAGATCTGGGGTACCCAGCTTTTTGGATCTGCAAGGATTCAATTAAGGTTGTCCACCTGTATTGGAGGATTTTAAACCTCATTTAAACTTTAAGATTAGACTTTGATCCAACCATAAGGTTTAAACTGGTTTTATCCCAACTTGGACAGGAAGTTCAAGCTGCCAAAGGGTAAATCCCAATATGCAGGCTTGAAATTAAGGTTTTAAGAACTTTCAAAACTTGATTAAGCTGAAATCCTTATCAAATGCTAAGGTTTAGTGTGTATTGCCATTTTGCATGGAAAAATAGAAATAACTTCAAAAATTCATTAAAAATTCAATTCTTAATGGATTTGCTTAAACATTTCACACAACTTACAATTTAATATTATCTATGTATGAATTAAATTTCAAGTATCTTTTATAAATAAATTTCCTCTGTAGTTAGCCTGGAAATTACTCTTTTTTCAATTAAGCTCAAAGAAAATTATAATTTCTTTAAAAATTAATTAAAAATTGAGTTTAAGAGATTTCTGCTTGAAACTCTATTTTTAAGCTGTTCATGTGATGAAATTTAATATAAATAAACTTATCTTATATCAAGACTTAAAATAATTAGTTTAAATGAGGATTAAAGTTACTTGGAGTTACGAATAACACTGGTAACTTTAAATTGGAATTAAAAATAAGTTACCTTAAGTTAAGAACTTTATTTCTAAGCATTATTTTTCAGTTTTGACCTGAGCACTCCCTATATATTCACTATGAATCATGAGAGTTTCTCTGTAGATATAAAAAGAGTCTTTTTCATCACTGTTTTTGTCCATCATCATAGATTCAATCCAATCATATTAAAAATCTAAACAGGTAAAGTTTTATTATTTATAAAATCTGATTATTAAAATGAATTCTTAAGCATTTTATTCCTTATTAATTATAAATTAAAGAATTAAAATAATAGAATTCACATTATTGTTGTAATCATCAATAATAGATTTTGTATTATAGAATTATCACCTTAAATCTCTTTTGAATCCACAAATTCCTCTTAAAAACTCTTTAATCATAATTTAAATCATAAGAAGTTGTTTTATCATTTAAATTATTAATTTTTGACATTTTTTAAACCTATAATACTCTTTCAATATAATCACTGTTGTATTTGACTTGTTGTATTAATTTATATTATAAGTAAGTTTTCTCTAAAATTCTATATTTTTTTATCTATTATTAGTTTTTTTATATAGAATTTTTCTATAATAATTCTTTCTGAACAGTTTTTGTTTTGATTCTTTTATAAATAATATTTATATTATTTAGAAGTGGTTAAATATTTATCTTTTCCATGTGTAATTCTCTTATTAAGAGCTTTACACTTCTTATTGTTATAATTGTCAGTGACTATAACAATAATAGAATAATTATAATTTATTATAATTATTATTTTATATAATAATGATTAAATTTATTTTCTTATATAATTATTTTTGATAATTATATTTAAATTTGAGGTTATAATATCTTATTATCTTATATTTTTCTACTGAGGACAGTCATAGTACTCTTGATATTGTTACTATTATCAAGGGTTTCATGGACAAACCTTACATTTGGGGGCCTGGCCATGATTTTAACCAATTTTTGGGACATAAATCAAATTCTAGACCTTATTTTACTGTTTTTTGACAAAAAATTGCCATATTTATCTTAATATTGGCTTTTTTGGGACTTATCCCTTATAAATAATCTTTATAATATTAATAAAGTTATTTTTGCTTATAAACATTGTTTGAAACAATATACTATTGAGTGAATTGGAATAAATTTCCTTTGTCTAACTAGTGGCTTTTTCACATCACATACTTGAAATTTATTCTTTGAGTTATTCTAGTATAAAGTGAATATTAATATAGTTTTGATTAATAAATTATTAATTGCATAATTATTATTTCTTTAAAGAAAGCATTAAATCAAATAAAAAATTAAAAAATTAAAAATATTTAATAAAAACATTTTTTCTTCAATCTTAGGCATTTTTTCTTTATTTTTGATGTAATTTTCCATAAATTACATTAAAACAGCTTTATTCAATAAGTTGATTTTATAAGTTATTTTTAGTTTTTGATAAAATAACTTATAATATTCTTTATTCTCTAGTGTCATCCATCAGAGAAAGTTCTTCAGACTCTGAATCCTCAGAGTCTAGTATTGAAATTCAAACTAGCCCAGCACCAAGGGGTTTAATAACCAAAGAAGCCTTCAAAGGTCCAGCAGGTGAATTTAATTCATTCTTAGTCTGTTTTATTCCTAAAATTGACTTGAAATGACTCCTACTAGAAGTGGAAGCAATTACTCCATCCAATCTAATGTATCTGGACCAGGACATTCCAGTCACAAATCCAAAAGACAAGAATGTCAGCCCAGAGGAGAGGCACAAATGAAGGATTCCAGAACTTCCACCAGTTCCCAAAGGCTAGATGGCACCTTCGACACTCTTATTGAGAGTCCAGAAGCTGACATAACTTCTATTCCTGTTAGACCTGAATCACTTCCAACCGGCAGCAGAAGAGATATACCAGTGTCAGTAAAAAAACCTGTTTATGGCAGCAAAACAGCATGAGTGGGAACTTTCCCCAAGTCTTTGGATAGGCACCATGAACTCATATCTTCAAGTGAAGAAGTTCATGGGTCCAGAAAAGACAGAGGAACTTCTGAAGGGTTGGACACCCATGTCTTGCAAAGGACAAGTCCAACAGATAAAAGATTGGTTGAAAAACCAAAGCATGTCATCAGAGGATCAGAAGAAGAAGTTGGCCCAAGGCAAGGACAACACCCCAATGGAAGCTCCCCAAGCATCCACAAGCAATAATCCACCTCAACAAGTGCCAAAAAAGGCCAAGCAAACCCAAAAGACCAATCAGAAGGGCAAGAAAAAGGCAAAGGGAAAGTCAAAGCCCAAATGGAACATGCCTTACCCTCAGAATTTCAGGATTCTGAAGAAAGAGAAGACAGCCCTGGACAATGTGTTTAATATGGCAAGAACTCTGATGGAATTAAAAAACAAGGAAGAGGAAAGACTGAACCAATCTTTCCCAGAGAAATAGATCTTGTAAAAATTGTAACTAAATTTGAATCTTGTAATAAAGAAATTATGACAAAGCTTAAAACATTTGAGGATATCCAACAGAAGTTGGGTAATGAGATATTACAAGTGAAAGAAACACAAAAGACCATTTTTGCCTTGAAAAAGTTAATAAAGACAATATTTTGTCTTTGACACAAATTTGTGCAAGAATTGAGTCTAAAGTTACCTTACTCAATCAACCAGATGACAATTCAATTTCTTTTATAACTGGACAGTTAAAGGAATTAAGAATACAAGTTCAAAACTTGGAAAACTCAACTGGGCACAATGCAGCTCTTTTCCAAGAACAATTGGAAAAAAGTGATAAAGCAAGACTTGAATGGAAAGAAGATATTCAATCAAGTATTAATAGTATATCGCTAAAAATGAATTGCCAAGGCAATCCACACCAATTCTTAACAGAAATGTGCTTAAATTGAATAATGATTTACATCATACAATTTCAAGTGATGCAGAAGTGGAGACTGCTCATAATTCCAAAGACATTCCAATATTAGAGGAATGGCCAACCTTCAGTGGTGAAGGAGAATATAATCATATGGAATTTATGAAAACAAGTGATATGCTCAAAGGAGACTTTAACATACCAGATGAATAAATAAGTGCCAGATTACACTCATTATTTACCAAATCAGCCAAGAAATGGTATTATAAAATGAGACAAGACCATGGTAAACATTCTTGGCCTTGGTTGAAAGAACAAATTATTTCCAAATGGGAAAATGATTTCTGGAGATTTAAAATAGAAAATTCTTTTGAAGAAGCCATTTTTAATATTCAGAGGTACAGGCCCATTTCTTGGTTTCTTAAACAGAAGGGCAGATTGAATGCCCTTCATCCTGATATGTCAGAAACAATGGTACATAAAAGGATATTAAGAAAGTGTGGTGGTGACCTTGAGCATGCTATAAGAAGCAGATGTATTGAGACTTTCTCTACAGAAGATTATATCAATGCTATGGAAGACATCACTACTAGAGCAAAAATTGGAAGAAATTGGTATAAATTGCCAATAGACAACAAAACTAGTGGGAAACCAATTTCAAAACCAAACACCAGGGCGAATCTTGCGTCAATTGTCGGCGATTGACTTCACATCGCACCGCAGTCAGTATAAAATCTTGCTTCAGTCGCGTTAGTGTCACTTTATAGTCACTGGATTTAGTGGGTCACGTCACGTCAGCGTCAAGACAACGTCAATCGTCACATGTGTCACATGAGAATGTCACTCAAAGCCCAAACCCATTTCAACACTATGCGCAACGTTCGTGTAATTTCACCTCATTGGCTTCCGCCTCCCCGATGCTTAGCATGCTTACGCACCCGCACCGCCCTCCATCCGGATGAGACTCTGACACTGCCTGCCCCCCCATCTCCGTCCTCACCACTCCTTACGCTTTCACACCCCCACCCTTACCATCCTTACGCTTGTGTAGTGCCCTCCCGACATGCTCCCGACACTGGTTACAATCCTTACGCTTGCGCAGTGCCATCCCGACATGCTCCCGACACTGCTTACTATCCTTATGCTCGCGCAGTGCCCTCCCAACATGCTCCCGACACTGCTTACAATCCTTACGCTCACGGAGTGCCCTCCCGCCATGCTCCCGACACTGCTCACCATCCTTACGCTCATGTAGTGCCCTCCCGACATGCCTCCGACAACAGTTACCCTCCCTCCCGACACTGCTTACCATCCTTACGCTCATGTAGTGCCCTCCCGACATGCCTCCGACAACAGTTACCCTCCCTCCCAACATTCTCCCGACACTGCTTACCATCCTTACGCTCATGTAGTGCCCTCCCGACATGCCTCCGACAACAGTTACCCTCCCTCCCGACATTCTCCCGACACTGCTTACCATCCTTACGCTCATGTAGTGCCCTCCTGACATGCCTCCGACAACACTTACCCTCCTCACGCTTCCGTATTACATCCATAGTGTACAGTACGGTGGCTTGTTGGCGTACACGATGAACGCAATTGCCGAAATATGCTGAGTGGCCTTCTCTGCCAACAGGACCTAAGGGGATATTGGTCAGTATATTCACCATGTTGTGGTTGGGGTTTAAATCATGAGACTCACAAATTAAAACCTAATAAGTGGACTATTTAAGACAAGAATTGTGTCTCCTGTTTCGCCGACAAAACCATTTTATTTCATATCAATCAAATGAACACTTTGCTTAGTCCTTACCTCATGAGCATTGAATAGTTCAAAAGTTGACTTTAGTAGGTTTCTCACTAGTCAACTTTATTCAATGTCTCACAGGGAAGTGATTTCATTTGCATGATATGAAATAATTTGCAAAACATCGCCTCCTTCAATTTCCCGACAAATCGCATTTTGCAAATGCAATTATTTTACTTGCACCTTTTTTCTTGAATTTGGATCTTTTATCAAAAAATTTTCAAACAAGTTAGCAATCAACTTGTAACCATCTATTTGCTTAATAAACTACCTCCGCTATGGCCCGAACCCCGGGAAATTCAACAGAATTCAATGAACGACCAACTTCAGCCCCAGAGAGTGGAAGTGAAATCTCTGATATCGCCAGTAGTCGTGAATTAGGCATTGAAGTAGAGAGCCAGTCACATGAAGATAATCAAGATCCACCAGTTCTTCCGGAATGTGAGTATGCATCCATCTTTAATATTTCAAATCTCTCAAAACCTGATATTGTGTCATAGCCTTTATTTCAGGGCAGCCTCCAAGCTCTCAGAAACCGAATTTTAACAGTTATGAGAAGGAAAAGACTGTTGAACCTTGTGCACCGACAGAAGATGATGGGCAAGATGATGTAATTTTCAGTGGGGAGGTGGAAATTATATCCAAGGAACAATTTGTCTCCAACATTGCTCAAACAATCCCAAGGCTCGAAAAAATCCAAAATGATAGTAAAATTCCTGATTATGTGCGTCAAAAGATTGCTGAAGCCATGAGCCTGCTCAAAATGGATTTGAACCGTAAGTCCATTACTAATTCAAAACAAAATTGATAAAAATAGCTGCTTACAATATATGGGCAGGTGTGGAGGTGGGAGGATCTCTACCTGAAGGATCTCGAGTCGTAATTGGATTTCCAGGCAAAGGATTAGGAAAAAGACCAAATATACATGCGACCAAAAAAACAAACAAAAAACGCCGTACCTTTGAAGCCGCAAACGATTCTCGCAATCAAGGTGATGAAATTATCAATGTTGAAGGGGACCATATTGATAATGAACCTCCGCATACTGAACCCCCCCAATACTCAATGAAACAATCCATGATGAAGCTCCACATACTGAAAGTCCCCCGATACCCAATGAAACAATGCATGATGCAACCCCTCCCGCCTCTCCTCGGAATATTCAAGCCTTTCAAGAAAGGGAAACAATTAAACATGATACAATGGGACGAGATATGACTGATATAATTCCCGACGCTGAGCCCGAAGTGTCATCCACTGCGAATTTTCAAGGAATATTTTTATCCCGCATGGAAGAGTTTGCAGGCATTTTGAATTATCATTCCAATATTACTCAACAATCATGGAAAAGGGGGCTTGATAATATCAATAGGATTTACAAAAATAGATGGGACAATTTACCAACAAAGGATGCTCATACATTCCTGCCCGTTGGTATTAAGGTAATCAGTAACTGAGATCTTAAAATGTTGGCTTGGCTGCAGGACCTTGAGATGGCAGGTGAGTTTTTTTTATCTTTGTGCATGATACTTGATTATTGGCTGTTGACTGGTGATATAAATTGCAATATACAGGGTTAGATTTTTTTAAGCCAACCAAAACAGAAGCATTTTTTGATCACAACATTTGGAATCTCAAATTGATGAAGGAATCAGCTAAACCTCCAGATAATCTCGCAAAATCTGAACACTCCTTCTTCAAAATGGTTCAGAGCCTTCTTTACCCAGCCAATCCAGTTAAACATTTTTGGGCAAATGTTATGTTTGAATCCATTAGTTTAGTCTCATACGATGTGATTGCACCAACATCAAATTCGACCAATCCTCTTGGACTCGAACGGGGAGCAGTTGAATACCTTGCCTCCTGCTTGAGTAAATCGAAGCAATGTGCAACCCAACTCAGCATTGAAGGTGGCGGGGCTGACAATGAGATATCCACAAAGCCGCACAAGAACCTGGAGGATCTAATGGATACAGTTATCCATTTGATGATTGCGTACAACATGGTACGTGCACATACAAAGGTCGAAGTTAATGGCATCAAAGGCAAACTCACAAACTCAAAAAAAAATGAGGCCATCAAAGATCTTTTGACGTGTCACAAGAATCTCGGAATAAATCGAATTTGATATGGTATATTAGCGGCATTCTGTGCGGCAGGGGTTCGTGGTTTGATGGTATGCTCAGATGACTGGAGAACAAGCTGAGTTAAAGGGGCTTTATCACTAATTGACATTTCCGCAAAACTTTCAGAGGGTAAAAATCTAGTGGAGCCAGTGTGGCTACGTACTAATAAGTATATATGTGATTTACTGAATAAACGTTTCTTCTCATCAGAGTCTTTTAACCCCGCTGTACCTCTTAGATTTGAATTTGCACGATGCTTAGTATTAGACTTTGGTGATGCCTGAGTGGCAAAACGCGGTCACCTTGACGGTACCCAGGTCAGCTAAACTCACAACCAGGATTGACCCGTTTTAGATTAGCTTTGTACTAGATAGATTGTAATTTAATTTTGCAAAGTGATTTATGATTTTAATAATCATGACTTCCTATCCTACTACTGCCTGGATGCCACCGTCTGAGTACCAATAGTAATTGTACGGCGGCATGCCTCCGTACATCATTGCAAAGACTCCGACAAGACGCAAGCTGAGTCAGGCGATGTGCCCGCAAGTAGCACACGCGGGTGCATTGCGGGAAGTCGCATTTATCACTTCCCGCCAGCCCATAATAGGCCAAATGTTCCTGTGTCTTTCAAGAGGACTAGGATAGCTAGGGATCCGCAGCACAATGCAAATTGCATTTGCTTGTGCTTGCAATATTCCAAATGGCTGGATTGGAAAGTGATTGCATGGGAACATCAATGTGTAAAATTGAATAATGCACTATCCACTGCAATTTTCAGGTTCAGGTATTTGAGATCGTGAATTTGCCAAGGTCAGGCGTGAGCTTTCTTTTTAGCCGCACTTAAAAAAGATTCATCCACTGCAATCCAAAGGTGATATTAAGAAATCAGTAATCATTCGGTTTCATTTCATTTTCTGCTGAAAGCATGCCATTCACAAAAAAAGGAAAAGAGCGTAAAAGGGAACTCGCGACAAAGCGTCGGGCTGAGGAAGGAAAGTGTGAGTTACTCGCTTAATCTCAGTGTATATATATAGATATATATATATATGCTTCCACATTTATGTGGCACCCTCATTGGGCCCCACTGAAGAACATTGGCTTTAGTCGGTTCAGATTGTGCCAATGTCATGTGGGCTCCAACAGGGAAGTCAAAGGATGTGTGCCAAAGAAAGCTCCTTGGAAGTATCTGATATCTTGTGTGCTTCAACACATAGTGATCCCTCAACCACTTGGGAATAGTAGCAGATCCCAAAAGACAAATGAGCGCAAAACGACCCGAATGAATAGGTTGTTTTCCTCCTCTCGCCCAACAGCACAAATATCAATGCCAGTATCAGCAAATATCACCCCAAGTGAAATTCGGAGGGTTGTGGATGTCAATCAGATCAAACGCATTCACTTTGGGCGTGTGGCAATTTTCTCTTCAACCGGATTACTCATTGCCCTTGTTGAATTCCGACCATTCACAACAATGAGTGAAGTCAAGGTCAATCAATGGGATGAATTATCACAATTCTTATTTCGCGAAAAGAGGTTCACTGACCCTATTGCAACAAATGGAGCATTACTGGAGGGATTTATGTTCGCGATTGGGTGGCGCAAATGCACCACGAAGAATGAACAATTTGGTCTGTATGGAAGTGTTGGGAAAATTGAAAACGCAAAAGATGAATGGCAGAACCGAG
The DNA here is from genome assembly GCA_023105745.1 of Austropuccinia psidii. Lineage (NCBI taxonomy): Eukaryota > Fungi > Basidiomycota > Pucciniomycetes > Pucciniales > Sphaerophragmiaceae > Austropuccinia > Austropuccinia psidii. The sequence goes on from JALGQZ010000018.1 coordinate 8,480,176, forward strand.
GTCCCAATCTTAGCTCGGTGAGTTGCATTCTAGGTCAATCCTTAGGATATGTTGGGGATAATTTATTTGTGAGGATTCAAAATTGCTACAATTCATTGGGGGTTCCGTCTTTTGATCAAGTCAACTATGAAGGCGATATTCCGGCAAATCAGGGTGCATTCAAGTTCGCTTCCGCACTCACTTTCACCATGAATGGATTCAAAAACGCACCTCATGTTGATAAGGATGCATCGCTGTATGCTTCGGGATGGTGGTTTCAAGCTGATAAGCGGACCGGCCAAATTCAAAGAGATGCATCAAAGCGGTGTACAGGTGGAAAATTGATTTTCCCAAATGAGCATTTTTGGATTGATCTATCCGCATGTCATGGGCTCATTCAGGTAGTGTGGGCCAGTAGTACATTTGTTCATTATACTGATCCAGCACAGGACAACGAAAGCACGACACTAGTGGGTATGTCCGCACAATGCTCAAGGAGGTTGGCAAAAACAATGCGGCAAAAAAGCCATGGCTATTATGAGATTGCCAAGAGAGCGGGCTATAAAATCAGGGATGGTAATACAATCTCATTCCGATTCAAAGAATGAGGAGATTTGCATGTGTGTTGGGTAAGTAATGGTGGGGTAAGGCAGAGGACAATATACACAAGGATTGGATGGATTCTAGTGCGGGAGATGGGGTGTCTGACATGAAAAAGGGGTGAAGTGGATTATGTACGGTAGCATGCCATCGTACATCTGTCCTGGTTGGTTGCTATTGTCCAGGATGCCAATGCTTCACATGCGCATCCTCATGCTTGTGCAGGTTCTGACAATGCTAAAAGTTCCTTACGCCTATGCGGGGTACCAGCGCTACACACGCCAATCCTTGGGCCTGTGCAGGCTCCCGAAAATTTAAACGCCAATCCTTACGCCTTTACAGGCTTTCGACGATTCACACGCCAATTCTTACGCTTGTGAAGCTTCCCCACAATGCTGAAATTTTCTTTAGCCTGTGCAGGATCCCAAGAATTCACACACCAATGCTTACGCCTGTGCAGGCTCCCAACAATTCACACGCCAATCCTTATGCTTGGGGAGGGTCCCGAAAGTGCTAAAATTCCTTACGCCTGTACAGGCTTCCGACGATTCACACGCCAATCCTTACGCATGGGAGGGTTGCCAACAATGCTGACAAATTCTTACGCCTGTGCAGGCTCCCAACAATTCACACGCCAATCCTTATGCCTGTGCAGGCTCCCAACAATTCACACGCCAATCCGTACGCCTGTGCAGCCTCCCGACAAGTCACACGCCAATCCTTACGCTTGTGAAGGTTCCAGACAATTGAAACAATTCAATACATGAGTAAGACTAATAGCGTGTGACCATAGGAAAGGCCATGTTTCACGAATCTGGACTGGATTGCTCACATACGGGAACCTCCCGCTTTTTTACAGTTAAGAATGGGTATGGCTCTAAACCATGGAAGAAGAAAATATAGGAGAGGATAACGGCAACTATTGGCGCATTTTGAGAAAAAGAGGTTCACGAAAACAAATACTCACTCAAACTCTTGGTGGGGCACTTACAAAAATAATTCTCACACAATCAGGGTTTTTCTCTAAGGAGGAAATAAGTAATTTTTACGTGAACAAAGAATGTAATAGAATTTGAACATAATAATAATTGATTAAAAATGATAATTTATTTAAGAGAAAGTATTACAAATGATAAAAAGTGGAAATAATGGGAATATTTTTTTTAAATTTTTATTTTTCGAGGAATTTGGAGACTATCCCGGTTATGTCCTCCTTTGGATAAGCCTCCAGTGCCTGGGCAAGGAGGGAGTTTAGTTCCTCCCGGAATTCCGGGTGCATCTCATTTCGATGAGTTGCATCCACGAAAGGAATCATGTGGAGCAAGCGGCGATGCTCCAACAAGATTCGGTTGATCGAATCGTGGACGATGGCTCGAGGAATCATTAGGGTCGGTTGCAGGTCGGTGAATTCCTGGCGAGTGTCATCGTGGGAATGAGAGGAGCTTGGCACCAGGGGGGAGGAGGCGTTAGGGTTCTCGGGGGCACTGGGGAGGGAACCGGGGTTGGAGTGGAGGGGGGGGGAATGGAAGGGGAAGATGGTGGAGTCGGTGAAGAAGAAGGGGGAGGGGGATGGGGTGATCCGACGGGCGTATCGTCGATGATGATGATCGAGCGAGGAGTGGCGGGACGATCTGGAGACGGTCAAAGAAAAAATGGGGAAAAGTGGATATGGATCAAAGAGAAAGAAGGGGTGACTTACCAAAAGGTTCCTCCGTTGATTGCGTAGGAGCCACCTCAGGTTGAGGCTCACAAGTCGCAATGTCCTCAGGTGGTTTGGAGGATGGACTCGGGCCAGGAATAGGTGGCTTATCGTTCTGGGAGGCTTCTAAAAAAGAAGGAAGAGTCAGTTAACTTGATGCGAAAGTGAAAATGAGAAAAGAGAAAGTTGGCTGCTTACCGCGGAATAAGTCCTCAGACCATCGGGTGCCACTCGGGCCTGGAGTGGGTTGGAAAAAAGTCAGTATTATTGCGTGAAGAAGTCAGTATTATTGCGTGAAGAGAAATGAGATAAAGAGGAGAAATAAAACTTACTTTGGCGTTTGAATCCCATCGGTGACAAGACATGGTGACGATCAGCCCAAGCTCGAATGTCCTCTTGCCATCGCCATCCTTCATTGGCCGGATAATCACTTCGCTCCGGTCGAGGAGTGAAGTGACCATCGGATGGTGGCCTAGGAGGGGGAGTGGACAAATCGATACTGGAGGGGACAGGGCTAATCGTCCGGAATTGTTCCCGTTGGCCTGTTTGGGGGCCCGGCGTCCATTCACGCTCGGAAATGGTTTCATCATCGTCGACCACAAAGGAGTCCTCGCAAGGGCGTCTTGGGCGAGAACTCGTCTGGCCTCGTGGTCGGAAGGGGCGGACAACAAACAAAAATTTCTTGTGTGCTTGTTGGAAAGCATCACAAGCGTCGTTCGTCGTCGAGGAACGAATGCAGGGGATACCCCGCTTGGTGCATAACGTGCACAACATCTAAAAACAAAACAAAACAGGTTAGTAACTGAATAGAAAGTAAACAGTCAAGACAGAAAATGAAGACGTACAATGAATTATAAATTTAGAATGTGAACAAAATAAAGATGCTCTAGTCGGAAGTTTTTAAAAGTCTGGAAGGAAGTTGTGAAGAAAGAAAAATATTAAAATCGGTACATAATATTGACGAAAGTTTAATTGGAGAAAACGTACAAAGTAGATAGAAGTGGGGTTCTGAAAGTATTAGCAGGAAAAACAAAAATCGAGCAGGAAGGGGAGTGGGGTTAGTCGAGTGCAAAAGAAAAGACTGGAAAGGCAGGAAGACGAGGGGGAATACGCACAAGAAGGACAAACGCGGGTGAGGTTGAACGAGGTGGAGCGGGTGAGAAAGAAAGTGAAGTGCGTGTCGTGTGAAGATGGTCTTTTATACCATGGTGAAGCTGAGACGATCTCAGCAGTTGCAGCACCCGCAAAAGTCTCAGCTTCAAGGCGTGTGGGCAAAATTGAAGCTGAGTCTCAGCAAATGCTGCAACTGAGAAGTGAAATGCTTGCGTGAGGCAGAAGAACAATGGGGGTCTGGCTGAGTATTTCAATTTATTGAATTGTCAAGCTGAGTCAAATCCCCTTTGTTTCCTTAAATTGCCACCCGATCACCCAGGAGGGTGGCCGTGAGGCCCTTATTGATTGTGCATTGTGGGTGCAATGCACAAGTGACCGCTGCAAGATCACCGGCCTTATGGCCTGGTGATAGTATTTGAACAAAGGGGGGGGCTGTAAGACAAGTGAATACAGCGTGAGCTTGCCTCGACCCATTGCTCAGGTTTGCTTTCGGGTCATAATTGAAATGCTCAGTGGCTGAACATTTTAAATGCACAGTAATTGAACAATTGATATAACAATATGAAATGCACTGCTGAGTATTGCAATTTATTGAATTGTCAAGCTGAGTCAAATTCCCTTTGTTTCCTTAAATAGCCACCCGATCACCCAAGAGGGTAGTCGTGAGGCCCTTGTTGAATGTGCATTCAACTTGCAATGCACAAGTGACCCATGCAGAAATGCACCCGGTGCATTTGGTCACAAGTGACCGCGGCGAGATTACCGGCCATATGGCCTGGTAATAGTATGTGAACAAAGGGGGGGGCTGTAAGACAAGTGAATACAGCGTGAGCTTGCCTCGACCCATTGCTCAGGTTTGCTTTTGGGTCATAATTGAAATGCTCAGTGGCTGAACATTTTAATTGCACAGTGATTGAACTATAGATATAACAATATCAAATGCACCATGCTGAGCCATTGCTCAGTCGTTTTTGTATGCGCGCACTCTGAGCATTTGGCACAGCATCGGATGACATTTCAGCCAGGTGCACCATTTCACACGCTTTGGTGAAGTGCTCCAAACTGAGCCTTCCAGTGAGCTATTGCAGAATTAGTTCATTCCATGGCTTTACTGAGCACTTTCACACGGTGCTTTTGACCATGACATGCTCAGCTTGCATGTGCAAATCGGGTGAAACGCAATGCTGAGCATGTGGCACATGAGCTACATAAATGCAAACGATCGGAAGGTGCATGCACATTTGCTATATGCATGCAGGCTCAAGTAGTATTACACCTTCCTGATCTGTACAGTACAGTCAACACTGAAGTACGCAGTACACCTTTGTAAATGTGTACTGCGGGGCAGAGCAAAAAGCTGTTCAACAATGTAACATGCAATCACGTCAAGCCATCGAGGCATATCTCTCACCTGCATCCCTTTGATGCACCTTGTTGGACAGCTCTGCCTAACTACGGCACAGATGCGCATGTAATCCAAGTTAATGTAAGTGGGTCATAATGGGATGACTTAATATTTGGGTCATACACAAAGAGTTGATTCACTCCGGTGCCATTGTTGGGGCAAACAATGACTGGCCCGCTTGTTCATTGTCGGGCAGCCACACGCTTTCATACGCAGGCAACTTTCACACGCCTGGAAGACATTTTACTGCCAGTCTTCCAGCTGCCTATTTTCTTGGTTGGGTTGTCAGCTTGACTGCAGACACTCACCTGCTTGCGCGTGGAAACCTGAGGCCAATCAGTGTGGATTTGCTTCAGCCTCATCCACATTAGAATAACAATCCCAGCCTATGATTGCTGAGGCTGGTCATGTTTGCGTGGGTATCTCCCACCGCGGGTCATTTTCTTCACGTTCTCACACGCCCCGCGCAAGTTTTGGCACCTGGCTTGCAGCCAAAAAATCCCTTGGGCGTGTGGCCTCTTTCTCCGGAGTTCTGTACGCGCGTGAGGCAAAGACCCGGATGCCAATCTCGGTGGATTAGTACTCGCCTCAAACGCCATAGGGGTGAATGTATATGTCGATCCCGGCTCACGGCTGGCGCCCCCTTTGATCATCCCACACATTCCCCCCTGAAAGCCCAGTATGCATCAGTCAGCAAAAAACTTCAGGCCAAACCAAAGTCATGTTCGGTGGCATGCCACCGAACATATCTCACCCGCCCACACACAAACATCCCCACAGTGAGATTGCCCAGTAGGTCCCTGTGAACAATTCACCTGGGGAGGATACGCTCATTGTTCGCTGTCACACCAGCGAACATGACTGCATGCCTCTAATATGCCCTCCACAATAAGCTGCTACAACCCACCCGATTTTGGATGTGCTAATGTCAACCTTGTTCCACCAAAGGTTTCGTAACTCGCTGCAGATCCAGCAGTCATAATGGTGCACCCACATTTTGGCCACCTTGCCTTGATATATGCCCCAAATCGGATATGAAAATTATGATCCCAAGAGGCCCACCTCCATCAAGACCATGCACGTAACCACAGGCCATCCCCCTTTTGGCCTGTTGCTGCCACTCATATAAGTTCCCCACCTGCGCTTATTCCTCTTCATTCCCTTTAGCTAACCCTTCCCCATCATATAATTTGCAACTGTCCCCAAATAATTTAAAATAGCCATCATGTCAACCCCTTCACAACCACTTTGCATTGGGATGATTAATATTCGTATTCAAATAAATAGTGATATAACCTTAAAGCCTGAGAATTCCCACTTAGGTTCTTGGATTATCCTATGGCACAATCAACACAACATATTCGTATATCTCCCCAATCACCAGCATGCTATTGGCTCTCTCCCAGGAACCCTTTCCCAAACGTTGATACCATTCCTTGGGGCACCAAAAACGTTCATGCACTGTGGTCCTGGTGGGGCATGGATTGAAAATTGCCAATCCAATCCTACTCAAATATTATTTGTTGAGGGAGTATTTATGACTGATGCCAATGATCCCTCCTCATCTCAGAAACCCAATCTAGCATTGATGTTCTTCACATGGTATCCAAACATTCTATTCATAATGGAAAGCTTTCGAACACAAGATTTCAAGCTTAAAATGCCCAAAGAATATGACTGTACTACTCATTGTCAATGTCAACTCTTTACTCCGACATTTCCCGCTTCAAACTCGACGCCTGCTTCATATCCTGCTGTTTCATCATTGATTTCCAAGCAAAAACTGATACAATTACCCAGTGGATCAGACCTCCCCATGATGACCCCGCCCCATGCCATTATTCAAACCCCCCTCCTCCCTCATCAAAAGACCGGACTAGCTTTTCTCTGGGATTGAGAAATCCCCAATGGCCAATCAGCCCGTAACCTTTGGGCCACCTCACCCCCAGGATCCACTTTTAATGCCAGGCACATCATTACAAACAAGGTTGTTAGCTCATTTGAATCCCTTTCAACCAATACCCCTCTTGGAGGACTGCTTGCGGATGATATGGGATTAGGTAAAACCATTCAGGCCATTGCTCTAATTGGTACCTCCAAGGAGCGGATGATTGCAAACCCCCATCGCTCCACGCCCACCATGATCATCTGCCCCCCTCGCTTAATTACCAACTGGCAATCAGAAATATCCAAGCATGCTCAGGCTGGATCACTGCATGCCAAAATCTACCATGGTCCCACTCGTCACTCATTATCCCAAGCCGACATTTTAAAATATGATATCATCATCACCTCTTACAATACTATCACCCAAGAATTTAAGCAAACCAATCCCTCTGGATCATTCATTTTTCAAATCAATTGGCATCGTATAATCTTGGATGAAGCACAGTGAGTGGCTGAGCTTAAATGATTCAAATTACCTTTTATATCCAATAACCCTTGCCCCCTGTTACAGCTATATTCGCTCTCAATACACTGCCACTCACCGTGCCATTAATAGCCTCCTTTCATCCCGTCGAATATGTTTAACGGGCACACCTATTCACAACACCATTTATGACCTTTTGGGCATAATATCCTTCATCACTCAACCCCAGAGCGCCGATCAAGATAACTGGTCACCATTCATCCTGAGTAGTCTTTCAAAAGGTTGCAATGATATTTTGCATTTGGCATTGCGGCATTTAAGTTTGCGCCGCACCAAAACCACACATCTCGAATCCCTCCCCACTATTAGCCATCATTATGAGCTGCTCCCACTCAACCCGACCATGCAGCAAGAATATTCCACATTATATGAAGAATTCCTATCATCCAAAAGCAAAGGACCAGGAGAGTTTTTCAGAAATATTAATAAGCTGCGAATATGTTGTAACCATCACATCATGCTTAACACAATTGCGGAGGCGGAGCTGGAAGACCCTGAGGGCAGGAGCACTCAGGATAACTCCCCAAGAATCACACGAACTATTGTGGATGTGGAAACATGCATGATGAGTAGTAAGATTGCACACCTCCTACAAAGCTTAATGAAGAACAAACAAACAAGGTGTGGTCCAACGAAATCGGTGGTTTATACCCAATGGACCCAATTTCTAGATTTGTGCGTTAATTCTAATATGCATCCATTACCAATTGACTCCATCTGACTTTTTTATATTGTAGAATTGGTATTGCTCTTGCCCATCACTCTATCCTTTCAGCACAAATTGATGGAACAATTACACCACGAGCGCAGGACAAGGCGCTTGAGAATTTCTTCAATAATCCTGAATGTGAAGTACTCATTGCATCCATTGCCGCGGCAGGAACTGGCCTCAACATAACTTGTGCTAATATAGTCTATTTAATGGTGAGGGGCCCCCCAAAATTCTCCCCTGATTTTCGGACCCTGACATCCACATTTCCAGGAGCCCAATTGGAACCCAGCCATTGAGGCTCAGGCTGTTGATCGTCTACATCGTATTGGCCAACAACAACCTGTACAGGTCATCCACTATATCACTCCTCATTCAGTTGAGGTCAACATGCGGAAGGTACCTTTCAAGCTCATCTTTCACTTGATTGTATTACTATTCTGAAATCCTTCCTTATGGGAATGCCATATTCCAATCACCAATAGGTCCAAGAAAAGAAAAAATCATTAACTGCGTGAGCCTTACTGATATTATATAATTTGTGATTGACAAAGTTGATAACTCCTGTTGACTCTGGCACAGGTACATAATTATGAACACCATGAGCTGGATCGAACTTCTTCAATATTTCCTCAATGAAAATGAGCAATAGAGTATTATTGCAAGGGAGACGGTGATACATTTCAATTAATATTGTCTATATTCTAACATATTTAGCAAGTTGTTGCATCCTTAAGAGATAATAATCAGATTTTATTACACCTGCACAAATAATTCACAAAATTTTAATTTGTCACAGTGCTATACCGTGACAAATTACTAAGTTATTGCAGAGCATCACCATTAGGCCTAATAACTGGCATGTCAAGTATCTTGAGGGCGCTAGTCTGCATCTTACTACAGCCTTTGAGCCAATCTTGATCAAATACCTGAAATGATAGGCCTTCAGGAATATTACCATCATCTGTCGATCGTAATTCTGGCAATCTATCAATAGTTTTTTTACCCTTTTTTTTAATCCGATTACAAAACTCTATGTCCCTATCCATTTTCAATACCAAATCATTAAATAACTGGGAGCGCCAGCGTAATCCCACTTTGTGGTAAACTTGACGGCCATTTTCCAGTACCTCCTCAGTATCTGAGCATACTCAAGGGTAATTGAATTGTGATGCTAGGATGGGAAATTTAGCCGTATCACACCATTCACGACGGCGCTCACAGGTCTGCACATAATCAAGTAGATCATCATCAGACTTGGTCCACAATGAAGAAGAGATACAGTAACTAACTCTTTGACGAATCTTTGCGAGCTTTTGATTCTCTTTCTTTTTTACCAAATACTTGGCATCCTTTTGAATAGACTTCCATCCTCTTTTCAAATAAGTGAAACATTGCTCCATTAAAGCCGCCACGACCCCATAGTTTTTATGATCCTTGTTCCAACAGTAGTGATGATACTCAGTGCTGACAAGTGCGAGACGGAATGTACGGTAAAACACCATAGACATCAGCTCGTTGAACGGTGTGGTATTCCATACCATTAGTACCAGTTTCAAGCTTACCAATAAAACAAAAGAAAAAAAATGATAATAAAAAGAACTACGCAAAACATATTTACACATTACAATTACAAATTTCAAAAAGAAATATACAATACACAGCCTCAAGATCTTATCAAAACAGTATAGTATCAAAGAATTTATCCACCTTATCGCATCATCAATAACAAATTACGTCATTAAAGGCAGTTAATCTAAATAAAGGTATATGAAAATAGACCAAAGCATCAGAAGCTGTATTTTCCCCACCTTGATTCAATTGAAAGAAGAAATACCTCAAGGCTATGCATAAAGTTACAATATATTTTCCAAGAACAAATGTTTGCTTAGTAATAATGGCACGCAGCAAACTTGATAGAAATGATGCAATCTCCACATTAAATGATACAATACTAAAATAAAACCACCAACATAATTCTCTCAGAACATACGTAAAAAATAGAAACAAAAAATACTTTCCCCGCCTTCAAGAAAACATCACCAGCCAAATTATCTCAAATACATCACATGATTTTGATAAGAAAAAGCACCACCAGCATAATTCTCTCATAAAATACGTAAAAAATAGAAACAAAAAAATACTTTCCCCACCTTCAAGAAAACATCACCAGCCAAATTATCTCAAAGACATCACATGATTTTGATAAGAAACAGAAACACCAGAATAATTTTCTCATATATATCATATGACTAGAAGACAGTTCAATTGTCAGGAGCTGTATTTTCTCCACTTTCTTGGCAAAAAGAAAGTCTCACCAGCAAAATTATCTCAAATACATCACAGGATTTTGATAAGAAAGAGCACCACCAGCATAATTCTCTCATAAAATACGTAAAAAATAGAAACAAAAAATACTTTCCCTGCCTTCAAGAAAACATCACCAGCCAAATTATCTCAAAGACATCACATGATTTTGATAAGAAACAGAAACACCAGAATAATTTTCTCATATATATCATATGACTAGAAGACAGTTCAATTGTCAGGAGCTGTATTTTCTCCACTTTCTTGGCAAAAAGAAAGTCTCACCAGCAAAATTATCTCAAATACATCACATGATTTTGATAAGAAAAAGCACCACCAGCATAATTCTCTCATAAAATACGTAAAAAATAGAAACAAAAAAATACTTTCCCCACCTTCAAGAAAACATCACCAGCCATATTATCTCAATGACCTCACATGACTCTGATAAAAAGAAAATCTCACCAGCCAAATTATCTCAAACACATCACATGATTTTGATAAGGAAAAGAACCACCAGCATAATTCTCTCAGGACATATGTAAAAAATAGAAACTAAAAATACTTTCCCCACCTTCAAGAAAACATCACCAGCCATATTATCTCAATGACCTCACATGACTCTGATAAAAAGAAAATCTCACCAGCCAAATTATCTCAAATACATCACATGATCTTGATAAGAAAAAGCACCACCAGCATAATTCTCTCAGCAAACACGCTGCTACACCAAAACTACACGTCTCACTAGCTAAAAACTCTCAACTATGATTTTTTCTAAGTACCCTATTTTGAGAAGCTCTATGGAGGCCCAAAAGCTATAAATAGAGGTCCTCTCTCCCTCATTTTTCCCATCATCATGGAACAAGTTCCCACTATCCAGGATCATAACCATCCCTGAACTAGCAGGATATCTAGAATAGTAGTAGTGTTTTAGTAGTGAAAAGCTCAGTAGCCTTGCTCAGTAGCTTAGTATTAGTGAAGAATAGTAGTATTAACGTAGTAAAAAGCTCAGTAGCCTTGCTCAGTGGCTTAGTATTATTAAAAAAAAAGTAGTAGTGATATAAAACCCAGTATTAAAAAAAATCCTAAAAGAATCAAATCCAGTAGTCTTATTATTAGTACTCATATCAAAAAAAAATCATTATAATCAACCTAAAACCATAAAAAATATATATATTCTTATCATTCTTAAAAAAAAAAAACAAAAAAAAAATATTCTTATTAGTTTCATTAAAATAACAGAAACCCAAAACATATATATATATATATATTATCATCACTTTTATTAAAATAAAGTAAAAAAATCTAGTGTTTATTTTATCAGAAATTTTAGATCAGAATTTTTACTGTAGTGTTATTGATAGGTCTGATTTAGAGACTGCTGATAAGTCTTCTCTATCTGTTAAAGCCACAAATCTTATTTTATTTTGTGATTCTCTGTAGGCTGACTATTCAGTATTATTTAGAGGGGCAGCTAATACACCTTAGCACCCATGGTTATTGGACAATTCTGAAATTCAAAACAGACTTACCAATAATTTCCCCCTCAAGGTACTGCCTTATTTCATCCCACACCAAAAGGAGTTCCCACATCTGGTGTCCCAACAGTGGCAAACAACAACTTCAACCATCAATAATCCGTCGATTATCAAAAAAAAAAAAAAAAAAAAAAAAAAAAAAAAGAAATTCAAATTTAGTCCATATAAAAAAAAGCCTTTTATCAATAAAAAATTTCAAGCACCTATCAAGTCAATCTGGAATCAGAAAAACCACAAAGTTCTAAATCATTGTCACCATCAAGTGCTTCAACAAAATCATTTCATTATTATTATCCAAAAAGAGGAGAAACACCACCTGGAGAAGAATCACCTATAGATTATAGTATACCAGTTGGTACACCAAGAACTAAGAAGAAAGATCAAAAGATAGTTACAGAATATTTTCAGAAATTACTCAAGGAACTATTTGAAATTAAAAAGAAAAGTGAAAAAGAGAAAATCAACAAAGAATATATCAATATGGATTCAGCATCATCATCAAAGATACCACACAATCCAGATGAATCCAAAGAAGAAATAATAAATGAAGAGACTATGCAAGGACAAGAAGATATTTCTGATGTAAAAAGACTTCATCAAAGAATGTTGGAAATGCAACAAGAATTAATTGAACTCCTTAAAAAAGAAGGGAAAAGGAAAGAGTCAAGTTTTACCGCAGAAAACAGCCCAATGGAAGAAACTACGAGCATGCCAAGAATCTTTAGACAAGAAGGGTCACCATCACCATTTTCAAGGCCTATGGCCTCATCAACTCCATTCACTTCACAAAGACCAAATACTCTACCAAAGCGGGTTAATATTCATGCACAGGCTTCAAGCCCATTGCAACAAGAAATCCCACAAAACAATACACCCATTGTCAAGATCAGACCAAAGGATTATAATTTATGGTTTGATGGAAAGGAAGTGGAAAGATTTATTAAAAGAGTAGAAAATATAGCAGAAATTGAAGGAGCAAGTGGAAGGGATATAGCAAGACAGATATCCTTTTGGACTAAAGATCAAGAAATTAGCTACCATATTGAAGGAATGCCTGGATATGAAACTGGCGATTGGGAGCAATTAAAATTGGATATGAAGAGGAGATGGGGAACAGTGTCACCTGAAAGAAGATACAAGCTGTCCTCAATTACTCAATTATTTCTAAAGATTCAACAAGAAGGAGGAATTAGAAATATGACCCAATATAAAAAGTTCATTGGTTAATATGAATCCATTATTAATTATCTCAGAAGGTACCAATATATACAAGGAGATATCAATCACAATCAAGAAATTTTGGCCAGTCTTTCCTCAAGTGTTCAAGAGTCTATTTACAAAGAAATGATTAAAGATAAGGCCATGGTGCAAGCCTTGGATGGTGGTTATATTATTCCAAGATTGGAAATCTTAAAGTTATATATTGAACAAGATTTAGAAGCCAAAGTCTTAATTCAACAGAAGGAATTTTCACAACCAAAGTCACAAGAGAAGAAAGCTAGGTTTGAAGAGGAAAGCTGGGAAGAAGTCTTAAAGCAAATGAAAGATCTTACCCAAAAAATTCAAAATCCTCAGCCGCAAGGGCATCAATCAAAGGATACTGGGAAGGAATCAGTTAAGCAAGTATTGAATCAGCTCAAACACCTTTCAGAAGTATTTGAATCTCCAAATAAAATACAAGCAGGCAATAATCAAGATCAGAAAGTTACACAAAACTCACAGCCACTCAGGCCAAGATATCCTTTACTACCTATATCTTCTGGTTATCAACCATATGTTCCAGCACAAATGGCTCCAAGACAGCTACTGAAGTGTTATTACTGCTTAGAAGAAGGACATTCCGCAATAAGATGTAATCACCTCACAGAAGACTTGGAGAAAAGAATTGTCTTGAAGCGTGGAGGAACATATCTTTTTCCAAATTTTCAAAGAGTACCCACAGAAGGCCCTAAATCTGCAAAAGAATTAGTTAGACATTTTGCCAAAGAGCAGGAGGATTTTACAAAGAAAATGATGGAACAATCAAATCCACCCCAAAAGAAGCAAGAGACAACAGTAATTGAGGAAAGCAAAGAAGAGAAGGCAACTGCTATAGCTCAAATAGAAGAATGGGGAAACTGGAAACCTCCTCAAATGTCACCAGCAAATGAAAATATTCAAATAAATGTTGGGATTAGACAGACAAGGCAGAGAGCTTCAAGACAGGAAACTCAAAGTCAAACCCAGCAAGAGGATAAAAATGAAACACACAAACCCTTTAAAAAGAAGATACCAGGTGCCTACCACGAGGAAGATGAGGCAGAAGAAGAAATAAGAGTTCTAATTCCAACAAAATACAAGAAAACACAAGAAGGAAAGGAAGTAGATAATGATATTGAAATTATTTCCAAGGAAAAGAATAAGGAGGTACTTAGACAGGATTCACAAAAGATGGAATTAAAAAACAAGGTAAAATCTACACCCAATAACCCAAAGATAATAATTGAACATGTGATGAAGAGAATACTTGAACAAAAGATAAATCTTACTCTTGAAGAAATATTATCAATGTCACCAACCTTTATTGATAAACTACAAAATTTAACTACCCAGGAAAAAGAAGTAATAAAATCAGTCAATACGTCAAATATTCAAGAAAGACTACTTTCAGTAAAGCTACGGGACTATGATACCCCAAGATTACATTATGCATGCCCACTTGGATTTATGGAAGTATTTATTGGAAGAGAAGAATATCCTACAATGGCATTGGTGGATACTGGATCAGAAATTAATATCATACCAGAGGAAATCGCAATTCAAGCCTCACTTACAAGTAGAAAGCTCAATATGAATCTCAGAGGAATTGGTGGACATACAACATCTTTGGTTGGACTCTCAGAATTTACACCAATTACTATGATAACAGGAGAAGAAAAAGAAATTCATTTATTCATAGCAAAAGGAGCTGTACACACCATACTTGGAAGACCATTTTTAGCAGATAATAATGTTAAATTGGAATTTTCACACAAGCAAGGGGAAATATTTAGTTATCCAGAGCAAGATGGACGTTGATTATGTTTACCAATATGTAACCCTCAAGCTATGGGTTGGGAAATTTCTCCACCCAGAGGAATGGAGCTTTGTGCATCTTCAGAGATTGGAAAATGGTCAATACATGGAGCAGAATCATCCAAAAGAAAAGAAACAAGGGAAACAGAAAGTCAATCTTCAACAAGAGTGAAGACAATATTTCTTGGCGCAAACAAAATACCCTTCTCAGCTATTTTTGATGCAAAAAATGACTTGAATGTTATAACTCAGGAAATGGCCCTAAAAGCAGAATTAAAAATCAGCCCTTACACATCAAAATCAACAGATAACTTTTTGAAGCCAATTGGTCAAATTAAAAATCTTGAAGTCACTTTTGAAGGTGAAGAGAAAACCTACCTGGACTTCCTAGTATTTAAAAATTTCAACCAGATAATAGATGAAGAAAAGTCAAACATATTATCTTCATCTAAAGAAAGTATTCCACCTCAAACTGAAACAAAATCTAAAGGGAAGGATCCAGAAGAGGATGAATTGAAGGTAGAAGATAGTGAAGCAATAGAAAAAATAAAAATGGAACTGAAGAAGATGAGAAGAAATTTGGACATGGCCATAGAAGACCCAGAGAAATGGCTAGCACTTGAGTTAAGTGGTATGAATGAAGAAGATAAAGTAGAAAGCCCACAGAAGAAATTTAAAATGGATCTGAAGCCACCTGAAGCAAATTCCTCAGGAATTGCAGAAGATTATTCAAATTTATTTCAGGAGAAAGCTTGGTACGTTAGTGATACTGAAAAAATAAAAAATGACATAATCAATCCATTGGCAAAAAGAAAATTTGAAGAATTGGAAAAGGAAAGTGCCATAATTACTGAAGACAAAATGGATCAAGTTTGGGATAGAAATATTCAAAAGAGGATTGATAAAAAAATGGAAACAGCAGAATCAGAAGATGACTTGAAGTTATACCAACAAAATAATGAAGATTTGGAAGATAAATATAAGCAAGGAAGAATATTTGAAGATCTAGAAGAAGGAGAGTTATCAGAAAATACACAACGGCTAGCTGGACTTAGCATTCTAGAAGAATTTAATCATGCCTATGATCAAATATTCTGCTTTTCAAGTGCAACTGATCTATTTAATCAAAATAAAGGAATTAAATCTGAATTACCAAATGACTCCCAGAATCAAAATGGCATACAGGAAGACATACCAGAATATGAAGGACTGGAAGATTACATAATACTTCCAATAATAACATTTAAGGAACTGTATGATTATGAGCTAGATTCACCAATAATTCAAACCAAATATATTTCAGAACTACCTGGATCAAATCTTACAAATGTTGATTTTCTGGAATTACTAACCACTGTTGGAATCAAAGGAAATTTAAGAAATCCTTACTGGAAGAAGCCTTATGGATATTATCAAATGACAATAGAAGGACTGTATCACAAAATGTTATGGGCTCAAGAAGATTTGAATCTAGATGGTTTGTAAATCTTGGGAGGAACTCTTTGCTGGTGTGATTTTGGGTACATGTTTATTCATGAAGTCAAAGGTTTTGTTTCTGAATGGAAAGGAAATACACAAAGAAAACAACGCAACAAGATCTTTGGAGAAATATTGAAGGACATATGTCTTTCAGTAATTCACAACAGAAGGTTGAATATTTCTCAATAAAAACTGAAGTAATCCAATTTCAATCGCCAATTAAAAAAAAAAAAAAAAACCACCATAAAAAATAGCAAAAATAATAAAAAAAAAATAACCTAAAAAAAAAAAAAAAAAAAAAAAGAGAATTTTTTCATATCTGTATCAGTATCAGGGCAGTGACCTCCTGCCTTATCAAAGAGGAATTTCAAATAATTAAAAAACATAAAAAAAATCTTTTTTCAACATTCTTATAATTCAGGGCAGTGACCTCTTGCCTTATCAAAGAGGAATTTCAAATCATTCAAACTAACTTATAAAAAAAAATCTTTTTTAAACACTCTTATCACTCAGTGGCAGTGACCTCCTGCCTTATCAAAGAGTAATTAGTCTTTTATCTCAAAACTCAATAATATCACCAAACCTCAGAAAGGATCTAGACAGTCATGGATGGCAAAATTACACATGAAAATGAATTGGAATGGAATCTTGGTTGGAATGAAGAAGGCTGGACAGACGTAAATTGCAAAATTGTAGGAAATACAGAAGAAGTCAATTACTGGGAAACACCATTTGTTGAAGAAGGAGAGGATTTATTTCAGATATGGATTCCATACTTAGAGTTTGAAGAATTGTTCAATTTTCCAGAACTGCATCAACATATTCAAGAATCTAAAGATTGGCAAGAGCTTCCAGGATTCTCTCTTTCAAGACTGGAATTTCTAGAATTACTTACATATGATGGTATCAAGGGAAATTTAGGAAACACATATTGGGAAGAGGATACATTAACAGATTCAGAATGGAGAAGAAAAATCTATTTTGGGGATGTGGAAGCCTCAAGAGGACTGTTTCTGGATTTACTGGACATACCAAAAGGAAGAATCTTATGGAAGCGTGGAAATTATGTAATTGAAAAGGCCAATTGGAATGTCTTATGGGAAGAGGTGTTTATACTTGGAATTATCAGTCTCAAGGCACATAATTATAATATCAATAAGGATTGTTGGAGCTTTATCTGGGAAGAATTATTTGCAAAAAAAATTAAAGAAGAAAAAAGAAGATTCATATCAAAACTCAAGAAACAGCTTATACAATGGATTCAGAAGAATATTATTTACAAACTATAAAAAAAAAGGAAGAAAAGATAAAAAAAAAAGAAAAAAAAAACATTTTTTTCAGGTTATGTATCAGTATTCAGGACAATATTTCAAATTTGGAAGTGTTAAAAAAAAAAAAAAAAAAAAAAAAAGTACAAGTATCTCAATTCAATAAAAGAAAAAGAAAAAGAAAAACAGGGGTGGTTATCTGTTCTTATGCCACCTCATATAAAAAAAATGGCACAAGTTTGGGGAAGTGTGGGCCCATAGGCCTTTATTAATGTTATTTCTTTTTTTTAAAAAAAAAAAAACAATGAAAAGATGGTGTGAAGAAACAGCAAAAGAAGATATAGATAGCTGAAAATATCAAAATTATGACCACCGGTCATAATTTGGTTCTTTGAGACAGGAAAAGATAAAATATGGAAAGCAAAACAAGAAGAAAAAAAACCAACCAAACAAGCTAGGCCATTCAGAGACAGAAAGAGAAGATAGAAGAAGCTCAAAATGTCAAAATTATGACCGCCGGTCATAATTTGGCCTAAAATCAAGAAAATTATCTCAAGACATGGGGGAAAAATCAACCAAACAAGCTAGGCTATTCAGAGACAGAAAAAGAAGATAGAGGAAGCTCAAAATGTCAAAATTATGACTGCCGGTCATAATTTGGCCTAAAATCAAGAAAATTATCTCAAGACATGGGGGAAAAATCAACCAAACAAGCTAGGCTATTCAGATACAGAAAAGGAAGATCAAGGAATTTAAAATGTCAAATTATGACCGCCGGTCATAAAATGACCACCTCAATACAGAAAATAATTCAACTCATCAAAAGGCTACTACAATTTATACTGGATGACGTTCTTATAGCCCCAAATTAATGAGTTTAGCCAGTCTTTGACAAGCACGCATCCTTCCAGCATTTTGAATGAGCAAATTGAAATAAGTACTTCTCAAATTATGATCAAGGTTGAGCACCCTCAATCACAACAAGTTTCCAAAGATCAATTTTGTTTGACAGAATCAAGGAACACAACGATACCAAATTGCATCACTAAGCTTGCTCAAGGCTCAGAATATGCTACCCAGCATGGTTACCCTATTCCAGAAACTGACAGGTCCGGCAGAAGAATTGCTACCAGAGGGGGGAATTGAACCCGTTTCAAACTTGATGAAGTGGAAAGCAACCCGGAATCACTAACCACTACACCATTTGAAAATATAACAACACTCCTCAAATTGAAACCTCCCTCAACATTACTCATCAATTTGATCACTCTTGAAAAAAAAAAAAAAAAAAAAAAAAAAAAAAAAAAAAAAAATTTTTAACATAAAACAAAAAAAAAAAAAAATTTCCAACATAAAAAAAAAAAAAAAAAAAAAAAAAATTTCTTTTTAATAAAAAAAAAAAAAAAAAAAAATAATTTTTTTTTAATAAAAAAAAAAAAAAAAAAAAAAAAAAATTTTTGACATAAAACAAAAAAAAAAAAAAAAAAAAAAAATTTTTTTTCAACAGAAAATAATTTTTTTTTCAAAAAAAAAAAAAAAAAAATCTTTTTTCAACATAAAAAAATTATAATAACAAAAAATAAATAAAATAAACTGTTGTGATTAAAATAAAAGATCAGATCAAATAAAGAAGGCTAAAATTTAGTCCTTGTATGACTTTAAACTACAGGGTAGCAACCTGAAGGCTAAAATTTAGTCCTTGTATGACTTTAAACTACAGGGTAGCAACCTGAAGGCTAAAATTAGTCCTTGTATGACTTTAAACTACAGGGTAGCAACCTTAAGGCTAAAATTAGTCCTTGTATGACTTTAAACTACAGGGTAGCAACCTGAAGGCTAAAATTAGTCCTTGTATGACTTTAAACTACAGGGTAGCAACCTTAAGGCTAAAATTAGTCCTTGTATGACTTTAAACTACAGGGTAGCAACCTGAAGGCTAAAATTAGTCCTTGTATGACTTTAAACTACAGGGTAGCAACCTGAAGGCTAAAATTTAGTCTTTGTATGACTCAAACTACAGGGGTAGCACACCAGAGGGCTGAAGATGCAAGTAAAATCAAGGAATCAAGAAAATAAAAAGGAAAAGAGAAGATATCAAGAGTAAAACAAAAATGAATAATAGAATAATGAAAGCCTCAAGTAAAACAGTAAACTCAGGACTAGCATTCACAAATGTCCTTGTATGACATTAAACTGCAGGATTTGGTATACCTAATATACTGGGTTTTATCCACCTAGAGGTAAAGTCCTTGCATGACTTAAAACTACAACACAAATTTAATTATGAACAAAAAGGAGAAACTGAAGAGACTGTTTTTATTTCAACTGTAAAATTATTATTAAAAAAAAATTTATCAATTTATGCTTTAAAACCAGACTAATAATCATGGAAGCTCAAGCCAATGCTGCAAAATATAAGTCAGTACTCAAGAAGGTTAGACCAGTCAATGAAGCTATGCCTCAAGATCTGAATCCACCTTTGGGAAGACCTGAATTATCAAGAGATCCATATGAAACACCCCTATCACCTAACCCACCTCCATTTTTTGAAACATCAAAAGTTACAGAAGAAAGAATTTCAATGATAAACTTTGGACCATCTGGATGGTTATCAGAAGAAGAGATTAATTTATTAAAGAATGTTATATTACTAAGGCAAAAGGCTATAGCATTTTGTGAAGAAGAAAGAGGCGTACTAAAACATTCTTATGGAAAACCTTATAAAATACCAATTATACCACATGAACCATGGCAAAAGAAACCAATACCAATACCAAAATCAATTTTACCTCAATTTATTGAACTAGTCAGAGAAAGAATACGTACAGGACTCTATGAACAATCAACATCAAGCTATAACAGCCCAGTATTTTGTGTAGCAAAGCCCAACGGAAAACTTAGAATAGTTCATGATCTTCAAGACCTCAATAAAGTAACAATAAAAGATGCAGGATTGCCACCAAATGTTGATGAGTTTGTAGGATCATTTTCAGGAAGAGCATGTTATGGATTGGGAGATATTATGGGAGGATACGATGAAAGAGAATTGGATATTACTACAAGACCCCTTACAACATTTGAAACACCACTTGGAAGACTTCAGCTTACAAGACTACCTCAAGGAGCAACAAACTCTGTGGCAGTTTATCAAGCACAAATGACTTGGATACTTCAGGAGGAAATACCAGAGCACCTTGGAATATTTATAGATGATGGAGGAATTAAAGGACCCAGATCAACATATCAGCATGAAACATTGAAGGAGAATCAGCTCATAAGAAGATTTGTTTGGGAATATGCAGTAACATTAGAAAGAATACTTTTCAGGATAGAAGAGGCAGGACTCACAATTTCAGGATCAAAATTTGCATGTTGTGTTCCAGCACTTGATATTGTGGGGCATGTTGTGTCTTTGGGAGGAAGAAAGATTTCAAAACAGAAGATAAACAAGATACAAAACTGGCCTAGACCAACAACAAAGAAGGAAGTTAGAGGATTCTTAGGATTATGCGCATATGTCAGAATGTTTATCAAGGACTTTTCACAAGTTGCAGCACCATTGAGAATATTGACAAGGGAGGATGTATTGTGGAAATGGGATGAAAAATGTGAAGAAGCTTTTATAAAACTCAGGAAGATAGTAGGAGAAGAAATTACTTTGAAGACATTGAATTATGATAAAGGCTCAGGGAAAATAAAATTAGCAATAGATTCAAGTTATATTGCAGCAGGTGCAGTTCTTATGCAAGAGGATGAAGATGGAAAGGATAGACCAGTACTATATGAATCAGTAACATTTTCCAGACTAGAATCTAAATACTCTCAGCCAAAATTAGAGCTTTGCGGTGTAGCAAGAATACTCAAAAAACTTCAAACAATATTATGGGGGCAACACTTTGAACTTCAAGTAGATGCTAAAGCTTTAATAGAAATGATCAACACACCATGTTTACCAAATGCACCAATGACAAGATGGGTGGCATACATTCAACTTTTCTCATTTGATCTTGTACACAAACCAGGAAAAACATTTACTATGCCAGATGGGTTATCAAGAAGACCAAAAGGAGAAGACGAAGAAGAAAGTGAAAGGGATGATTTCGATGAAGATGAAGATTGGATTAAACCACATCCAGGATTTGGCCTAAAAGAAGTAAATACAAGTAAAGTTGGAAAATTATCAAGGAATAAAACAAACAATATTGAAATTCCATTAAAACAGGAAGGATTTGGAAAACATATGCAGGAATATTTGAATAGTTTGAAAAAGCCACAAAGTATTGGGGAAGACTACTTCAAGAAAATTAAAAGAAGATCAGTGAATTTCTATTTAGAAGGAGGGCAGCTGAAAAGAAGGAATCAAGCACATCCACAAATAGTTGTATACAATGAAAAAGCTCAGAAACAGATACTAAAGAAAATGCATGAAGAGCTGGGGCATAGAGGGGAAAATGAAAAATACAGGAGAATCAAGAAGAGATATTGGTGGGAAGGAATGAAAAAGATAGTTAAAAAATGGGTAAAATCATGTCAAGAATGTCAAAAAAGGAGTCAGTTGCAACAAAAAGAAGAAGCAAAGATATCTGTAACATCTACTTTATTTGAAAGAGTCAGCATGGATGCGGTTCACATTAAGGCAGGAAGATGGAAATACTTAGTTGTAGCAAGAGATGACTTTTCAGGATGGCCAGAAACTGTTGCATTAACTAGGCTAACGGCAAAATCAGTCTCAGAATGGTTTAATTCAGAATGGATTTGTAGATATGGAGCACCCAAAGAAGTCACAGTAGATGGAGGAGCAGAATTTGGAAAAGAGCTACAAGAAGCAGTCAAAAGAGCAGGATCAAGAATCAGAATAACTACACCTTACTACCCAGAAGCACAAGGAATGATTGAAAGAGGCCATAAGCAATTGAAGGATGCACTTGTAAAAATGTGTGGTGAAAATGGATCCAAATGGAAAGAATACTTATCAATCGTAACCTTGGAAGATAGAATTTCGGTAAAAAGAACAACAGGATACTCACCATTTGAGCTTCAGTTTGGTCAGCAGGCTGTCTTACCAATTGACATAGAAACAAACACATACCTGGCCATAGAATGGAATAAAATCTCAACAACAGAAGAGCTATTGGAAGCAAGAGCAATACAGATTGCAGCAAAAGAGGAAACAAGATTAGCAGCAGCAGAGAAATTAAGAGATTCAAGACACAAATCAGTTCAATATTTGGACAAAAAGATGGCACATAGACTGAGAAATCCACTTGAACCAGGGGACTTGGTATTAGTTTATAATAAACCACTGGAGTCACAGTGGGTTTACTCTTCAAGAACCGTTGGAATGGACCTTATAGAGTCATAAAGCAAATTAATAATGGACCTTATGAGCTTGAAGAATTGGATGGTACTAAACTTACAAGAAAATTTGCAGCAAGTCACATCAAGAGGTTTTATCCCAGAGGAAAGAAAGTTGAATCAAGTACAGAGTCAGAAAATGACAGCAGTGAAGAAATTGAAGAAGAAGATTTAATATCAGAGGGAGAAGAAATTGATCAAAATGGATATGATTGATATTGGCAAGCTTTTCAACTGGAATGCTGGGGACAGCATTAAATGGAGAGGGGGATGTGGTATTCCATACCATTAGTACCAGTTTCAAGCTTACCAATAAAACAAAAGAAAAAAAATGATAATAAAAAGAACTACGCAAAACAGATTTACACATTACAATTACAAATTTCAAAAAGAAATATACAATACACAGCCTCAAGATCTTATCAAAACAGTATAGTATCAAAGAATTTATCCACCTTATCGCATCATCAATAACAAATTACGTCATTAAAGGCAGTTAATCTAAATAAAGGTATATGAAAATAGACCAAAGCATCAGAAGCTGTACTTTCCCCACCTTGATTCAATTGAAAGAAGAAATACCTCAAGGCTATGCATAAAGTTACAATATATTTCCCAAGAACAAATGTTTGCTTAGTAATAATGGCACGCAGCAAACTTGATAGAAATGATGCAATCTCCACATTAAATGATACAATACTAAAATAAAACCACCAGCATAATTCTCTCAGAACATACGTAAAAAATAGAAACAAAAAATACTTTCCCCGCCTTCAAGAAAACATCACCAGCCAAATTATCTCAAATACATCACATGATTTTGATAAGAAAAAGCACCACCAGCATAATTCTCTCATAAAATACGTAAAAAATAGAAACAAAAAAATACTTTCCCCACCTTCAAGAAAACATCACCAGCCATATTATCTCAATGACCTCACATGACTCTGATAAAAAGAAAATCTCACCAGCCAAATTATCTCAAACACATCACATGATTTTGATAAGGAAAAGAACCACCAGCATAATTCTCTCATAACATATGTAAAAAATAGAAACTAAAAATACTTTCCCCACCTTCAAGAAAACATCACCAGCCATATTATCTCAATGACCTCACATGACTCTGATAAAAAGAAAATCTCACCAGCCAAATTATCTCAAATACATCACATGATCTTGATAAGAAAAAGCACCACCAGCATAATTCTCTCAGCAAACACGCTGCTACACCAAAACTACACGTCTCACTAGCTAAAAACTCTCAACTATGATTTTTTCTAAGTACCCTATTTTGAGAAGCTCTATGGAGGCCCAAAAGCTATAAATAGAGGTCCTCTCTCCCTCATTTTTCCCATCATCATGGAACAAGTTCCCACTATCCAGGATCATAACCATTCCTGAACTAGCAGGATATCTAGAATAGTAGTAGTGTTTTAGTAGTGAAAAGCTCAGTAGCCTTGCTCAGTAGCTTAGTATTAGTGAAGAATAGTAGTATTAACGTAGTAAAAAGCTCAGTAGCCTTGCTCAGTGGCTTAGTATTATTAAAAAAAAAGTAGTAGTGATATAAAACCCAGTATTAAAAAAAATCCTAAAAGAATCAAATCCAGTAGTCTTATTATTAGTACTCATATCAAAAAAAAATCATTATAATCAACCTAAAACCATAAAAAATATATATATTCTTATCATTCTTAAAAAAAAAAAACAAAAAAAAATATTCTTATTAGTTTCATTAAAATAACAGAAACCCAAAACATATATATATATATATATTATCATCACTTTTATTAAAATAAAGTAAAAAAATCTAGTGTTTATTTTATCAGAAATTTTAGATCAGAATTTTTACTGTAGTGTTATTGATAGGTCTGATTTAGAGACTGCTGATAAGTCTTCTCTATCTGTTAAAGCCACAAATCTTATTTTATTTTGTGATTCTCTGTAGGCTGACTATTCAGTATTATTTAGAGGGGCAGCTAATACACCTTAGCACCCATGGTTATTGGACAATTCTGAAATTCAAAACAGACTTACCAATAATTTCCCCCTCAAGGTACTGCCTTATTTCATCCCACACCAAAAGGAGTTCCCACAACGGATGTTGCCATGAGCTCTCCCAGTCCCAAGTGAATCGCTTTAGTCCTAGCTTGTGGAGCTCATTTTCGCAGTAGCTTTGGAAACCCTGAGACTGAACCTGTGTTGATGGCTCATTGAACACATCCTCGGGGACATATCCGAGATGACCAGCCACTTGAATTGCAATTTCACGCTCTTCTGTGCTGGGTGGTGCTGGTAGTGAGGAAAAATCCTTATCCCTAATTTTGAGTAGGAACAGGCAATGTGCGTGTACTGCTGATCTCATTCCATGGACATTCTCTGGAAGTTCTGCCTTCAGCCATTTTTGTTGCTCCTTCTGGCTTGCACGTTTCGCCACATTGTGAGCTTTGCGGGCCTGGTTCCTTTGCTGTCTGACCTCGGATTGTTCAAGCATACTCTGGGCGAGGCCCAGCTGAGGATGGGTGAACTCACTATTTGATTGAGTGCCTTGCTCATGCGCTGTGAAATTGTCCCTCCTTGGTTCATCATTTCTTTCACTTTGAGTTGGAGACATGTTCTCATCCTCATCATCCACCATTGTTTCTCTTGATGTACTGGCATGACCCGTTCTTGGTTTGGAGGCATATGGATGATGACGTCCACTGACTTTCTCTTTATGGACCAGAGGTGAAGACGCATAAAGCTCATCCCCTGCCATGCAAATCATCAGTTAACACATCAAAACATTAATGAAGACTGGTCATCCTCACGATCTTCAATTGGCTCCTGAGATTGGACTGACTTGCCTTTAGGTGCCATATCTAACCCATGAAACAAACATATCAAATTGTGAATAAGTTTCTACTCCAAAATTCAAATGACTTACTTTGATGAAGCGTCAATACTGGATTTCCCTCCGACAGACCGCTCCAAGTTACATTTTCCAAAGGTCTTTTTCGTCGCCCCCCATCCATGCGCCTTTCATCACCCACATGAACCTGAGATCCTGATGGAATATTGAGGGTTGGCTGTTTACTTTGGCCAAAGGGATCCTGGGATGCGACTGGATTCCGACCGGGATTAAGGAGGAACTCACGTGGAAATTTTGATTGGGGATTAGCGTGTGAGGAGATTTTAGGTGTGCCTTCTGGCCCCTGAGACACATGCGTTTGTGTATTAGTGGGATTCGGGGGAATTGGAGTGACGGAAATATTTGGGATCGACCAAGTGCTTGAAGTTGGAGCCTTTGGATTGGCCACATCAATGTTAAGACCTGATACATTCATTGAGGATGCGATAGGGGTTGTGAGAGGAATGTTGGGACTCAATGGTGACTGTGTTTGAACATATTCTATGCTAGATTCACTATTTGAGTCATGAACAGAACCTGAACGGGATTTATGTGACTTGAAAGATGACATAAGGGCCAAAAAAGTACACTAATATTTTTAACTAGATAAAACACCTCAGTATTATGATAAAATAGAGTGATATGAGATGAAATCTTTTCAAATTTAGAATAGAGAAATTCTATGAATAGTTGGAACTAAGTGTTGTGTGGAAGTCAGATAAGACTCTTTTGAGGAGAATCCTCCCTGCCTCCTCTTGAGCTCCTCCGCTTTTGTCGGAAACCACCCTGCACGGCCTACCAGCATATAATGTGATATTTCCTTGATCTGAAAGGGGACCCATCATCCATAAGTAATCATATTTGGTAACATTTCCGCCTCCCCATTGTCACATTTTGTGAATTATCCAAACTGCCAATATATGCATTGAAATTCCACAACATTGTACATCTGTAAAGGGGTATATTCATGAAGGATTTACCCACAAAAGAGACATCACCTTTTCACGAAAGGCAAGACAATCCAAATCACATTCCAACTGATTCAAAGCCCGCCGCACTCAAACCAAATACCAAGACTTTAGCTGCACTCCACCCCCTTATGTAATAGAGTTATATAGTTATGTCTGTAATAAGGTTTAAACCATGTACGATGGCGTGCCAGCGTACATGGATTAAATGTTAATCCCCTCAATTCAATGGTAACACTTCACTAATGGAACCCCCTCAATGGTCAAACCCGCACTATCACAATGTGTAAATAAACTAGAATATGTATGAGCATTGAGCAGCATGGCATTTTACCCAATTGAACTCCTAACCAATTCCGCCATCCAGATGAGACATGTTAAACTTTATCCACTGCAGCTCATGCACCATTACAAATGGGATAAAATCCTCAGCTGGCTCAAATCATCTCCCCCTTCATAAATAATCACTGAATTTTATTTCCAATTAATAACACTCCTGAACACTTTCACATCAACCATAGATATTTATACACAAACCAACCGTACTCCCAATTCCTGAAACAATGACAACCCGGCCCTATTCCTCAATGCGTATATGCATGTGTCAACACTGCTCAACTCAAACACACTCTGCCCCTGAGGGTGATAGGCAAGGAGTTTCCTTCACACCTTTCCAATATAAACAGCACATTAAAAAGCTCAAATCAACCATTGCACCCAAATCTCTTCCAAACATCCCTACTTCTGCATCAGGATCTGGGTGCCCACAAATTCTATTGGATCAAATCTTCCCAGCTGATTATTCACGTTTGACCCAAAGCACTTTCCAAACTCCAGCGGGTCTCAATTCAACTGCACAGAAACCATATAGTGGCAGTCAAACCCTTCCCCCACAAGACCTAGGAATGATAATATCTGCCATTCTATCATTAAGGTATAATTTACCCCGCAGGGCTTCACGCATACTCAACCCCGCCCTGAACCTGCTGATCAAGTCCAGTATCTCAAGCTCAGCTGGTCCCCCCACTCCTGCATTCCATATACCTCAAGATCTGAGTACCATATTTGAACATCTCCAATTGGAGCCAGTGATTCAAAGCTATATATGTTGTCCTCAATGTTTCTCTCTTAATGGCCTTACTGAATCAGTCACAACCAACCAACCCCACTGTCAACGCCATAATGACCCAAATGATCATGATCCCCCTTGCACACAATCATTAGGCAAATTCATCTATTCATCTGAACCCCACACCCAAAACACAACCAACATGAAGCAAAAATTTATACCAACAAAACATTTCATTTATCAACCATTCAAAAATTGGCTTGCCAGATTTCTCCAGCGGGCTGGAATTATGGACATTCTGCATCAACATCAACAATCCCAAACTCCCGAAGATTCCCCAAAACGTGACGTCTGGGATGGATTGGTCTGGAGACGCTTCACTGGCACTAGAAATATCCATGACCCCCATTCATGTCCATTCCTGGTGCATTTGCCTTCTCCACATATGTGGACTGGTTTAATGCACATGGAAAGTCAACCCGGTTGGTGTCACAGGGGCTCTTCGAAGTGAAGAGGGCCTGGCACTCAGTAAACTGGGACTCACTTATGGAGGGCTCAAAGATAAGATAAAAGGGGATACACTTAAGAGTGTTAAAGATAAATTGCTAAAGAATAAATATAAGAAAAGCAGCAACAAAGATAAGAGTAAAAGAATAGAAGAGCCAACCACAAACAAGTCCAAGTCCACTGTTTCAACCTGTCAGAATGGAAAGAGAAGGGTTAATAAGGATATGGCCACCCAACTCATACTGTACAGGCAAAGAGAGAAATGCAAAGACTAACTTAAAATTAAATAATTATAATACCCAAAATAAGGATAAGAATAATTATGAAATGATAAATAAACTAAATTAATTAACTGGGGAAAAGTCCCCAGGGGGGAGAAAGAGGGGCTGGTATATGTGAGAATCACCAGCCCTGATCCAGAGGAAGAATTTTCATGAGAATAATTGATGATTGAATTGAGTCTGGCCAATACAGGTCCTGTACAGCTGTACAGAACCTGTACAAGAGGTGTGGTGTATTTGAGTGATCATACAGTTTCATACTGGTGTATTGAAACTGTATTGGGTGAATCCATCCTGTACAAGTATTGACAGGCTGTATTGATGTACCAAGCTGTATGCATGTTTCAGAATGAAGATTGCTGAAACTGACTGCTGATGCAGATACTGGATTTGCTGATTTGAGGTGTCTGAGTGGGTGTATGAATGAATACCCTTACCCCTGATGGATGGTTGTTACAGT
Source organism: Austropuccinia psidii (assembly GCA_023105745.1). Lineage (NCBI taxonomy): Eukaryota > Fungi > Basidiomycota > Pucciniomycetes > Pucciniales > Sphaerophragmiaceae > Austropuccinia > Austropuccinia psidii. The sequence continues at coordinate 8,509,291 of JALGQZ010000018.1, forward strand.
ATCCCCCTCTTGAAACTGGTGGGCTCCTGAACACCATAATACCCTGCCACTGTTGAGTGGCATCTCAATATCCCCACAGTTTTTTCAAAAAATTTCTTCTTTTAATTTTCTTTCCTCTTGACCATTATCCTGAAAATCCTTCATTCCTTCTTCCCTGCCAAATTCAATTGATTACCCCTTTTTTCCAAGCTTGAGTGAGTATTCCTTCCAGAATATGCCATTCTTTTTCTTTTGATTCAATCAGCCATGCCTTGGGATGTGGCCTTGGGATATATCCCAGAATAAAGGCCATTGAGCACTTGTGCTCAGAAATTGGGGCTCAATGAGTATATGACTTGTACTCATTGGCCCAGACTTAAGCCAATGAGTGAGTGAAACTTTCCTCCAAGGGGTCTTGTCCCCATCATCCAAGGAATTGGCCTCAGACAGCCCTCCAAGTGGGTTTTGGGCTGTGGCCTCCATCCTGAGTGATCTTGATGAAATTTGCTTTTTATGGCCTTTTAGGCCTTTTTGGGTGCTCTGGTGAAAAACCTTGATATATTGATTTTCGGCCCTTTTTGGCCCTTTTGAGTCTCTGGGATCCCATGGCCCACGGACCGTATCCATCAGGGGTAAGGGTATTCATTCATACACCCACTCAGACACCTCAAATCAGCAAATCCAGTATCTGCATCAGCAGTCAGTTTCAGCAATCTTCATTCTGAAACATGCATACAGCTTGGTACATCAATACAGCCTGTCAATACTTGTACAGGATGGATTCACCCAATACAGTTTCAATACACCAGTATGAAACTGTATGATCACTCAAATACACCACACCTCTTGTACAGGTTCTGTACAGCTGTACAGGACCTGTATTGGCCAGACTCAATTCAATCATCAATTATTCTCATGAAAATTCTTCCTCTGGATCAGGGCTGGTGATTCTCACATATACCAGCCCCTCTTTCTCCCCCCTGGGGACTTTTCCCCAGTTAATTAATTTAGTTTATTTATCATTTCATAATTATTCTTATCCTTATTTTGGGTATTATAATTATTTAATTTTAAGTTAGTCTTTGCATTTCTCTCTTTGCCTGTACAGTATGAGTTGGGTGGCCATATCCTTATTAACCCTTCTCTTTCCATTCTGACAGGTTGAAACAGTGGACTTGGACTTGTTTGTGGTTGGCTCTTCTATTCTTTTACTCTTATCTTTGTTGCTGCTTTTCTTATATTTATTCTTTAGCAATTTATCTTTAACACTCTTAAGTGTATCCCCTTTTATCTTATCTTTGAGCCCTCCATAAGTGAGTCCCAGTTTACTGAGTGCCAGGCCCTCTTCACTTCGAAGAGCCCCTGTGACATTAAATTAATTAACTCATATTTGATTCTTTCTTTTCATTCATTTATATTCATTTTCTCTCATTCATCAATTATGACCTTTTCATGATTTTATGATTTTTTATGATTTTCTATGAATTTTTTCTCTCTCATCAATTTTCCTCTCATTCATTTCATTCTTATGAAAATTGATTCTTTTTCCTTTTCTTAATCATTGCTGACCATTTCATCACTTCATTTTATTTTTTATCAATCAAATTTTTCTGTGTTTTTATTCAGGTCTTATTCAGGAGTAATTGATTGGTTATTTGATTGGATTATTCATTGGGATTCATTGGTTGATTCGGTTATTGATTCAGGATTTCATTTGGATTATTGATTGACTTTTGAACTCTCAAGATATTGATTGATCCTCAAGAATTGATTTGATTATTGATTTGATTTGACTCATCAAGATATTGAATTGATTTCTGAAGATTTTGAACTGATTGATTGATTCCTCAAGACTTGATTTCATTTGAAGACACTTATTGATTGATTATTGACTGAATATTGACTGATTATTGATTTCCTCAAGATTATTGATATTTGATTGAATTGATTGTTGATTGATTGAATTTATTTGACTGTTGATTGAATTTGATTCCTCAAGATTTGAATTGATTCCTCAAGATTCATCAAGATTTTATTGTGATTGATTTGGCCAAGTTTTGATTATCTTTAATACCATCAAGTTTTATTTCATTATTTCAAAATGCCAGTTCAGCATAGCCCCCCAGCAAAGAATACTAGATCCCAGAAAGTTCCAGCTGTTCTCACTCCTACAGCAAGGGCTCCTCTTGACCGCACACCATCAGTTCATCAACTGAGTGCAAATTTGGACAGAGGACCATCAATGGAAGGAGCAGCACCCTCAAGAAGAGGTGGAATGAAATCTAGAAGATCAAGATCCTTTTCTGGACTTTTGGGTGGCTACCCTGGCATGTCTGAAGGTGCAAGAGCAAGATTAGGGGAAGTTGAAGATGAAGAGGGGGAAGAGTCTGTGGAAGAGGAAGATTCTGGGGAAACTGAAGTGGCAGATGCCTTGGCAAATGCTCCAGAGGTGCCTCAGGGTTCTAATCTAGCCCTTTCTAGTCAACCTCTTGTCTCTCAAACTGATCCAAGTCTCCTCAAGATGATGGAGCAGATGACTCAATTCATGGGACAACTTACTCAAGCAGTTGCCCCCAGGGACAATTCCAAAGCCCCTGCTTTCAAGACTCCATCAATGAAGGCACCTGATTCTTTTGATAGTACTCAAGCTCATAAGTTGAGAGGATTTATCCAATCTTGTCAACTAATTTTCCATAATGATCCAGCAAACTTCTTCTCTGACAGGAAGAAGGTTTTGTACTCAACTTCTTTTCTTACTGGTAGAGCTGGCAAATGGATTAAACCTTACCTCTCAAATATTTCCAATGAAGACCCTTCCTACCTCCTCAATAATTGGCCATTGTTTGAATCTCAATTATTCACTCTGTTTGGTGACCCCAACGAAGTCAGGAAAGCTGAACAAGAGTTGGACAATTTGAGGATGAAGGAAAGTGGTCATGTTTCCTTGTACATAGCAGATTTCAGAAGCTTAATGTCAAGAATTGGAGATTGGGGGGAAAGAGCTTATATCCATGTTTACAGAAGAGGATTGGCATCAAGATTATTGGATCAGTTGGCTTCTCACCCTGGAACTTTTGATACTCTTCAAGAACTTATGGATGTCACTCTAGAATTAGACACAAGATATCATGAGAGGCAAAAGGAAAAGGGTGGCAATCAAGAAAAGAAGCCTCCAGTCAGTGGATCCAATCAGTCTAGGCCTCCTCAAAACTCATTTCAAAAGAGGCCTCATCAGAAGAAGAATAAGAAGGGCAAGCAATTTCAATCCTCAAAGTACAAACCCCATGCTGCTCTCCTCAATAAGGACAATAAATTAATTGGTTCTGAAAAGGAGAGGAGGATTCAAGCAGGGTTGTGTACTTATTGTGGTGGCAAGCACCCAATTGAAAAATGCTTCAAGAGACCTCAGAACAAGCCTGGGTCATCATCAGGAGGCTTCCCTAGCAAGCAGGGAAAAGCCTGAGTGGGGATCATGATGTGTTCAATGGTTCTCACTTATTTCCTTCCAGAGCACAATTGTGCACTCTGAATACTAGTGTCAAGAAATCTTTAAAATTTCTTATTTTCTCTTCTGTCTCTGATATTTTTTATAGTATTCTCATTGATTCTGGTGCTACAAACTCTTTTATTGCAAAGAATTTTGTTCTCAAGTACTCATTGACTCTGTCAGAGCTCCCTGAAAAGATTCCTCTTTTCATTTTGGATTCTAATGAATCCCCTGCCTTGTTCATCACCCATTATACCAAGTGGGTAGTTGACTTGCCTTCCTTCCCAAGCTTTGAATGGGATTTCTTTATCATAGATTCACCCAAAGGAGAAAACCTGATATTGGGCTATGATTTCCTTTACCATTTCAATCCCATTATTGATTGGAAAAATGGATTGATCACCTATGATTCTAATCATAAGGATTCTAGTGGTATTATTCCTTCTACTAGTAATGACTTAGCCACTGCTGTCAACAGTGTTGCTCTGGCTGGTGAACTTAAGACACCTTCCATTCCTTCTTCTGTCCATATCCCTTCCATAATTCCCTCTCAGTCATTACTTCCATCAAGAGATGAAGTCTTCAAAGAGATAAAGTATGTTGGAGAAGATGTTGCCATATCTTCACTTCATCTCTTCCAAGGGGATATGGACCTTCCTCCCTTATCTTTTCATGCATCCCTGGAGGAGCAGTGGGATGAGGAGGAAGAGCCAGAAGAAATTGAAACTGTGTTGAAGGTTGTTCCTCCTGCTTATCACCAATATTTGGATGTATTCTCCAAGGTGAAAGCAGAGAAACTTCCTCCACACCGCGCCTGTGATCACCATATCGAATTGGAGGGTCTTCTACCTCCAATTGGTGTTATCTACTCATTATCAAATCAAGAGTCAGAAACACTGCGGGCCTACATTTCAGAGAATGTAGAGAAAGGTTTCATTAGACCAAGCTCCTCTTCAACAGGAGCACCTGTCCTTTTTGTCAAGAAAAAGGATGGAGGTCTTCGTTTGTGTGTTGACTACCGCAAACTCAATGCTGTCACTAGGAAGAACAGATACCCTGTTCCTCCTATGAACCAGCTTCTTACTGTATTCAACGGTTCCACTATCTTCTCCAAGATAGATTTGCGTGGTGCATATAACCTTCTGAGAATCAAAGAGGGGGATGAGCACTTAACTGCCTTTAGAACCAAATATGGCAGTTATGAGTATTTGGTCATGCCATTTGGTTTGACCAATGCTCCTGCTTCTTTCCAAAATCTAGTAAATGATATCTTTGCAGATTTTTTGGATGTGTTTGTTGTGGTTTATCTAGATGATATTATGGTCTTTTCCAGTTCTGAGGAGGAACATGTCAAACATGTGGCCTCTGTCCTCCAAAGACTGAGGGACAATAATCTGTTTGCCAAAGCCTCCAAGTGTGTATTCCATGCCTCAAGTGTGGAATACTTGGCGTATGTTGTTTCAAGTGATGGCCTCAAGATGGATTCTTCAAAAGTTCAGCAAATCCTCAATTGGCCTCAGCCCAGAAACATCAAGGCTCTTCAATCCTTTCTTGGCTTTGCCAATTTTTATCGACGTTTCATTAAAAATTATTCTAAAAAAATCACTTCTCTCACTTCCCTCCTTAAAAAAGATTCTCCCTTCATCTTCAATGAGGAAGCTCTTAGTGAGTTTCAAGCACTCAAAGAAGCTTTCACCTCTGCTCCTATCTTATCTCATTTTAATCCTTCTCTACCTACTATAGTAGAGACTGATGCTTCTGATTATGCATTGGGCGCCGTACTGAGTCAGGTGAATGACTCTGGAAAGCATCCCATTGCATTTGATAGTCGCAAGCTCTTACCAGCTGAGCTCAACTATGAGATTCATGACAAGGAACTCCTTGGCATAGTTTGGGCTCTCAAGCGCTGGAGAGCATTTCTTCTTTCTCTTTCCAATCCTTTTGAGGTCTTGACAGACCACTCTTCCTTGCAATATTTCATGTCTTCCAAAGTTCTTACTCGTCGTCAGGCCCGTTGGGCCAAATTTCTCTCAGAATTTCATTTCACTATCACTTACCGCCCAGGCAGGCTGGCCACTTTACCAGATGCCTTGTCACGTCGGGACGACGTGTACCCAGAGAGGGGGGTGGACTTCATCAGCAAGAATCCTCAGAATTTTCATCAAGTACTTAAGCAAGATGGAATTCAAGAGTCAAGATTCCTCTCAATCAAAGTGGAAATTTTCTCAGATGTAGTTGACAAGATTCAGGAAGAAGTATGGCAAGACAAAGACTATAAAGAAATACTCAAGCAACTAGCAAGAGGTGAATCAGTTCCAGATTATTCTCTTGAACCTCAAGCCAAGTTATTATTATTCAAAGATAGAGTGGTAATCCCGAGCAACAAAGAACTTCAACTCAATATTCTTCAAAAGCGTCATGACTCACCATTGACTGGCCATCCTGGCCAGGAGAAGACCCTCAAGCTCATCAAGAGGGATTTTTATTGGGCTGGCATGAATCAATTCATCAAGGACTATGTGTCCTCATGTCAGCAATGTTCAAGAAACAAGAACATCCATCACAAGAAGTTTGGATTACTCAAGCCTCTTTCAATTCCATCTGGTCCTTGGAATTCATTATCAATGGACTTTATCACTCAATTGCCACTGTCCAACAACTTTGATTCAATTTTAGTAGTTGTGGACAAATTCTCAAAAATGGCAATCTTCATTCCAACTTATGGCACAATCACTGCTCTGGATTTAGCTCAAATATTCATTAGCCATGTATTTTCCAAGCATGGACTCCCAGTCAGTATTGTCAGTGATAGAGGATCCTTATTTGTTTCATCATTCTGGACTCAATTGTGTCAGCAGCTCGAGATATCAAGAGATCTTTCAACTGCCTTTCACCCTGAAACAGATGGACAGACAGAGAGGGTAAATCAGATACTAGAACAGTACCTTTGGATGTATGTCAGCTATCATCAAGATGACTGGTACACCTGGCACCCTCTGGCTGAATTTGCCTATAATAATGCAGAACATTCATCAACCAAGCAATCACCTTTTTTCACCATTTATGGAAGAAATCCCAGCTTTGACTCAATCCATATTTCTCAAGACTCACCGGCTGGAAAGTTATCAACAAAACTCCAATCAGTACAGCAAGTTGTCAAAGAAGAATTAGAGTCAGCAATAAGGAGATTCAAGAAGTATGCAGATAGAAATAGGGCAATTCCACCTGATTTCCAACCTGGGGACAAAGTATGGCTGGCTTCCAAGAACATCAAGACAACAAGACCCACCAAGAAATTATCAGAAAGATGGTTGGGACCCTTTGAAGTTCTTAAGAAGATTGGCAGCCATGCATATCACCTCAAGTTGCCTCAGCAATGGAAGACAGTTCACCCTGTATTCCATGTGTCCTTATTAGAACCAGTCAAGCATTCAACTATCCCAAATCGTCATCAATTGCCGCCACCACCAGTTTTAGTGGAAGAGCAAGAAGAATGGGAAGTGGCTCAGGTTCTGGACTCAAAACTCAAAAGAGGTAATTTATGGTATCTTGTAGAGTGGAAAGGATTCAGTGAAGACCCAGAAAGAACCACTTGGGAACCAGCTTCCAACCTTACCAACTCACCAGACCTTGTCAAGGATTTCCACTCATTGTATCCAGACAAGCCTGGTCCAAATACCTCAAGAGTTTGATTTTATGGTGCTTGGTGGGGAGAAGAAGTTATGAAAGTAAGTTCCTCTCCTGTCATGCACCTTTAAGGGGGTATTCTACCCATATGTTGTTGTAAGCATCACCTTGGCCACTTTGTGAGCACTTGTCAATTCTTTGGACAGGTTCAGGAAGCATACAACATCAATACCCTCCATTTGGACCTTATCAAGATATGGCCAAATATTTTCTTTCTTTCTTTATGTTTCATTTTCTTTCTTTATTATCATTTCATTTTATGCCAATCATCATAATTCAAGACATTCATTACTTCAAGTCATTTACGGCAATTCATTTCAGTAGTCATTTATGGCAAACCTGTCAGAATGGAAAGAGAAGGGTTAATAAGGATATGGCCACCCAACTCATACTGTACAGGCGAAGAGAGAAATGCAAAGACTAACTTAAAATTAAATAATTATAATACCCAAAATAAGGATAAGAATAATTATGAAATGATAAATAAACTAAATTAATTAACCGGGGAAAAGTCCCCAGGGGGGAGAAAGAGGGGCTGGTATATGTGAGAATCACCAGCCCTGATCCAGAGGAAGAATTTTCATGAGAATAATTGATGATTGAATTGAGTCTGGCCAATACAGGTCCTGTACAGCTGTACAGAACCTGTACAAGAGGTGTGGTGTATTTGAGTGATCATACAGTTTCATACTGGTGTATTGAAACTGTATTGGGTGAATCCATCCTGTACAAGTATTGACAGGCTGTATTGATGTACCAAGCTGTATGCATGTTTCAGAATGAAGATTGCTGAAACTGACTGCTGATGCAGATACTGGATTTGCTGATTTGAGGTGTCTGAGTGGGTGTATGAATGAATACCCTTACCCCTGATGGATGGTTGTTACAGTTGGCTAGCATTGGACCTATCATGCTTATTTGTCTTAATCTCCCCCCAAGTGAAAGATTGAAGCCCAAGAATGTCTATGTTGCAGGAATCATCCCTGGTCCAAAGGAGCCAACTGCGCTTCAATTGAATTATCTATTAATGCCACTCATCAACGAGCTCAAAGAGCTATGGCAAGGTTACCATTTTGCACCCACCTCAACAGGTCCATCAGGATCCTTTATCCGTGTTGCCATCCTCACAGCCATTGCGGATGTAGTTGCCATGCACAAGCTTACTGGATTTATTTCCCATTCAGGAAACCACTTTTGTAATTTTTGCACCATTCACAAAGCTCAAATTGAAGAAATTGGTCCTCAATTTCACTACACGCGCTCATACCAAAGTCATAAATCAACCATTGCCAAATGGCTTCGGGAAACCTCACAACAAAGACAAGCAATTTTCTCTGAGTATGGAGTGCGATATTCAATTTTGGAAGACCTTCCGTATTGGGATGCAACCAGAATGGTTAATCTTGACATAATGCATAATTTAATACTTGGAATTTTGAAGGATCATGCAACTTTCAAATTGTGCATTCCAGAGGCGAAATCAAAAATTTACTTCAGGTCCCGCAGGAAATCCAATGATACCAACAGTTCAGACTCAGATTCCAAGACCTCCAACAGCTCTCTTGATAAAATCACATTGAGAGAGGCCCGCTCCCTGAGAAGAGACGCAGCAAAAATAATAAATGAGCCACTCCCCACTACTTCCACCCAAAAAAACTACTTCCCAATGCCCACCCCTAACACAGAACATCCATCTAGTGGTTCTGCGGAGATTCCTTCATTTGATGCCGATTACATCCCCACTTCTGAAATACCCTCTTAATTGGATATCACTGCACTGAGTGATCACCAGATCAAGGGTGAGGCGCTTGAGCATCTCCGACAAATCATATCTGAGACCATAATTCCCTCATCATGGACAAGAGTTCCCCGCAAAATGGGTTCCCCCTCTCATGGTAGCTTAAAAGCCGCTGAATGGGCTCTCTTATATAAGGTCTATATTCTATTTCTAATGCTCAGTCAACAGATGTCATTAGATGCACACCAATCTGCCAACACTCAAAGAAAAATGGGTCAGTCAGAAGAACTTGCAAATGAACTAGCCAAGAATACATTCCATTTGATTAGTGCTATCAACATTGCCACAAGCTGGACTGTTTCAATAGATGATGCGACTGCATTTGCTGAACATTGGAAAAAATTCCGCCTTTCCAATCAACACCTGTTCCCAAAACAGAAAAGTAAACCAAATCATCATTTTTCTGATCATATTCCCGAACTCTTCCAACGTTGGGGCCCAGCACAAGCCTCAGCCACATGGGGTTATGAGCGCTTGATTGGAGTATTTGCAAAAATGCCAACAAATAACAAGATGTGTACGTCAATTAATAAGATCAATATATTCACATTGATTAAACACCTGAACTGAATAAGACTAACTTTTTGCAACTCTGAATAGATGATATAGATAAAACCTTACTTCAACATATCTGTCGATGTTCCAACCTTTCCGTTCTCCTGAAATCCCCATCTGTGCCATGTGAAATCAAACAGCTTTTCAAATCACAGCCACCTGCCGTGTTCAATCACCATAAATATAACAAGCCATCCCGCCATGACCAACAAAATTATGATTGCCTGGCTGAGTACTTACAGACTTTTCATGCAACAAGGGAAATAGTTGGTTGGATCAGCTTAGACACTACCGTGCAATCCACAAGTCCTCCCACTTCAAGGATTGTCTCACCTTGGTATTTTCCAGTTTCAAACATTAACATTGGGAACAATATATTTTCAACTGAATGCAAAAATGTCAGCAACAGTGTGATATCTTTTCTGAGGGGCAACTCACGACAATTTGGTATTATTAATAGCATTTTCAAAGTCTCTGAGCCATCTAGCATACTGAACAATAACTTTCTGATTTTAAAAACTTTGAAGATTGATGTGAATTTCCTACCAGATTGGCCGTATCTCAATATTTATAAAGCTGTTGGTTTTGATGATGGACACTTGATTATATCAGAAGAAGAAATAGAAGGTAACTGTGGATTGTATGATAACAAAGCTCTATCATGTGGACTGCTTGTAATGATAAAGCCGTTATTTCATGATATTTAGTCTACAAAAATGCAAATCTCTCAGATTCATTAGCAATTTTGCTAGTGAAATAATTGCCTCAAAATTTAGTGACAGAGACATGCCATTGTGACAAGCAAAGCCCATTATTTCACATTGCCACAAAGAACTTACTATTTTGACATTGGGTACAGTGTGAATAAGCCAAGTCCAATGATCAAATGACCCACACACTCACCCTTCACAGCATCCAAAATTTCTAACTGCGCCATCCTCATGTTGGAAGCGGAATCGGCTTTTGCGTACCCACACCCGCATGCGCCAATGCACACGCACACGCACCGGCACACGCCAATGCACACGCACACCCACCCGCACGCGCCAATGCACACGCCCACGCACCCGCCCCCACGCATGCACACGCACACTTCATGGATGACCTGGTGAAGTCAAACCCCCCGCCTACATCAAGACTGGCTGAAGGACATCTTTGATGTGTGTGTGTGCAAACAGGCGGGTCTGTTGTAATTTTTACCAACCATCGGACGGTTGTGGGATGATCAGGTGGTGAGGAATCTGAGTTGAAGGCACAGGGGAACCAATATTATTGGATGTCACAGGATTTGGTGTAAGACCAGAGTGTGACGTGTGCTCGACGTTCGCTTGATTTTCGCTTGACGTGAGCTCGACTTTTATCCTGCTTGACGTTTGCTTGACGTGAAGTCAATCGCCGACGATTGACACGAGATTTGCCCCAGTGAAATAAACCACAAGACAGACTTCCTTTGAAATTTCATAAGTGTGGAAGTACATCTCATTTGGCTAATACTTGTCCCAAAAAGACAAGAATCAATGAGATAGAAATTGAAAAAGATGACACAAAAGAAGCAAATGATGTCCATGTACATGAAAGTGATTCTGAGCCTTCTGAAGAGGAGGAATTACCAAATGAACTTAATATAGAAAATATTAATGTTTCCTTTGAAGTCACAGAAGTGCATACTCACTTACCACAGTACAATGATGAATGTATGGATCTCATACATTTACAAGATGCTAAAATGCAAAAAGCCAAGCCTGCCAGAGGTAAAGGTTATACAGCTGGATCATCTTGCATCACTAATATTGTGATAAACAACACAGAAGCCAGAATACATCTTGACTCAGGTGCTTTTTGAACTTGTGTTGGAAGAAATTATCTTGAAAAGATTTATAGCAACTGGAAAGACAAGCTAATGCCAATTGAAGGTATAAAATTCAGCAGTGCTAGCCAAAATAAGCACCCCTTGGGTATATTTGAAGCAGAAATGATATTTACTCATCCTTCAGGAAGTATCAGATCAAAAGTTGAATTTGTTGTTATGAATAATTGTACTTCAAAACACTTTATACTTGGAAATGATTCCCTCAATATTTATGGTATTGATATTAATAATCAAAAAGACAGGTATTTCACTATAGGGGAAAATGAAAAACAAAAATTTGCTTTTCCTCTAGAAAAAAGAGAAATCACTGTCATTAAAAAGGTGAAAAATGTTAATAAAGAGAAATTTGTGTCAAATAAATTGATTGAAGCACAAATTAGTCCTGAATTAACACTAGAAATGAAGAAGAACTTATTGAAATTTTATTCCAATACAGGGAAGCCTTTGCTTCAGATGATAAACCACTTGGAGCTAAAAAGGACGTGAAGTGGAAATTATACTCAATGTGTAAAGACCTTATCCCCCACTATTAAGAAGATCAGCTTACCCAGCTAGCCCTAGGGCTCAAGAAGCATAGGAAAGTCATATTAATGAACTAATGAAACTGGGAGTTCTTAGAAACGTTGGACACAATGAGGAAGTAGAAGTTACAGCTCCAGTAATCATTACTTGGCATAATTATAAGTCAAGTATGGTCGGTGATTTTAGAGCACTGAATACCTATACTATTCCATACAGGTATCCAACCCCTAGAATTCATGAGACTTTGACTCAATTATGCAAAGGAAGATTCATTACTTCCATGGATGCTCTTAAAGGCTCCCATCAGAATGTTTTGACACCTCATGCTAGGAAATTATTGAGAATAATTGCTCATTGTGGTATTTATGAATATTTGAGGATGCCTTTTGGTATTAAAAATGCACTGTCTCATTATCAGAGAATGATGAATACCACCTTCCCACATGAATTATCAGAGGGATGGTTAATCATTTATATTTATGACATTATCATTTGTTCAGAAACCTGGCAATTACATTTGAAGAGACTTTCATTGGTACTTAAGAAAATTGTTCAAGTGAACATGAAAATATCTCTTAAGAAATGTAATTTTGCGTTTCATGAGCTGAAGGCTCTAGGACAAACAAGGTGGCTGCAGGTTTACTGAAACAAATGCTCCAGAACAAAAAAGAGATGATGTCTTTCTTGGGGTTTGCCAGTTATTACAGGCAACACCTTAAAGATTTTGCAATCCATGCCATATCATTATACAGAATTTTTGATCAACAAACTGTTTTTGAAATGACACAGGAGAGGATTCAAGCATATGATAAAATCAAGTATACCTTGACCAATGCACCATTATTATTGATGCCAGACTAGACACCTCCCTTCAAGTTGTATATTGATGCATGTGGTGAAGGTTTAGGAGCTGCTCTTCATCAAGTTCATATTGTCAATGACAAACCCTATTAAGGTCCAATTTGTTTTATTTCAAGACAAATTAAACCTACTGAGGCCAGATATGGAGCTAGCCAAATGGAGTGCCTTTGCCTTGTTTGGGCTCTGGAATAACTTCATTACTATCTTGATGGGAGTTTGCTTGAAGTAATTACTGATTATAATGCAGTAAAATTACTTCTTAACATGAAAACCCCAAACACACACATGTTAAGATGGCAGATTGCTATACAGGAGTATAGAGGCAATATTACAATAGTAAATAAAGCTGGAAATATTCATAAGAATGCTGATGGCTTAAGTAGATGGGCATTACCCTATACACCTGACAATCCTCCCTATGTTCCTATAAGTGCAGAAACTCAAATTCCAATTGAAGGAATTAACATCACAGATGTTGGAACAGAATTCTTTGAAGAAGTTAAAGAAAGCTATAAGCAAAATAAGAATTGTCATATCCTTACTGCTCTACTTGACAAAGATTGAAAAGATGCAGCATTGGCTAATTCTCTAGATGATATTTGGAAAGCATCTTATGACAATGGAGGATTCCATTTATTTGATGGTATATTATATCATAGATCTAAACACACATGTGTCACGGTCCTATGTAGTAGAATGTTAATTAACAAAATACTACTAGAATTTCATGATAAAATTTATTCTGGACATCTGTCTGAGGACAGAACTATGGAAAAAATTAAGACCTGCCCCTTGTGGCCATCTTGGAGAAAAGATGTCATTGAGTATTGCCATGGTTGTGATAGATTCCATAAAGCCAATAAAGCTACTGGTAAAAGATTTGGTTTAGGGATCCATATCCAAGAACCAAGTACCCCATGGGAAGTGGCTCACATGGATTGGGTAACTGCCTTACCATCTGGGGGTTATGAAAGCTACAATGCATGTATTGTTATTGTGGACAGATATAGCAAAACACCAATATTTTTACCATGTCATAAAGATGACACAGCTATGGATACAGGTTTTCTGATCTGGAATAGAGTCATATCCCATACTTGTCTCCTTAAAAATATTATTAGTGATAGAGACCCAAAATTAACATCAGCCTTATGGACTAATTTACATAAGCTTTTGGGTAAAAAACTATCATTCTCAAAAGCATACCATCCACAAACAGATGGGTTAGCAGAAAAAATGATTCAAACCCTTAAGGACATGATCAGAAGATTTTGTGCTTATGGCCTGGAGCTGAAAGATTCTGATGGCTTTACCCATAATTGGTGTACTCTTATACCAGCATTGGAATTAGCCTACAACATCTCCATCCATGCTTCAACAGGAAAAACTCCTGAAATGTTGGAGAAAGGATGGAACCCCAAACTTCCAGTTGATACTTTGAAAAAAGATCGGGTTGATATTCATCCAACTGCTTCAAGCTTTAAGCTATTGCTTGATAAAGTAAGACATCATGCAAACAAAAGCATGAATGATGCCTTTGAATATGCTAAACAGAAGTGGGATAAAATTCATAAAACCCAAGAGTTCAAAGTAGGGGACTTAATACTAGTTTCAACCTGGAACTTTAATAATATTAAAGGCCCAAAGAAATTGAAAGATTCCTTTGCAGGACCATTTATTATTAAAGCCCTTCATGGGACAAATGCAGCACAAGTAGACATATCAGGAGAATTGGAAAATAAACATCCAACTTTCCCTGTTAGCCTAGTAAAGCATTACACTTCAAGCTATAAGGAATTATTTCCTTTAAGAAATGAAACACCCTTAAAAGTACCCCCACTGGATCAAAGTGAGGATAAAAAGGTACTAAAAGTCTTAAAAGAAAGAAGACTTAGGGGAAAAAATGAAAGAGGATACTTAGTCAGGTACAGAAATCCACAACATGAAGATGAATGGATTGAAGAGAGCAAAATAACTGATTCCCAAAAGCTTCTCAGAAGATTCAGACATGAGAGAAGACAAATTGCTCAGTAAAAAGTTTGAATATTGTGCTTTACATACTTGAGAAATATAAGTAGAGAGGTTGGAAAGTGGACTATACCCCCCCAAATAACTTGGGGGTATACTGCAAAAGAAAACTGTAGTACAATTTTTTTGGTGGTAGGGAATGTGAGACTGTGAGGTATATATAACATACCCATAAGGCCACAAAGGACTTTATAGACAGTTAAACTTGTCTTCAAAAGATTTTTTAATTGAACTTAAAATAAAAAATAACAAAAAATAAGTATAACTTTTTTTAGATAAACAAAGTTCTAAATATTATATCATCTTCGGATTCTACACCAAAAATAACCTAGGGTACACCCATAGGGTGTCATACCCAAAAATACTTATTTATTATGTTATTGGAAGATTTAAGAGACTCACAGTACTAGTGTAACTTGTTTAACATTTTTTCAAAATTGTTAAATTCAAGCTTAAATAAGCTTAAATTTAAAGTTGCATAAGGTTTATGTAAACTTACCAAAATTTTAGTTAAAATTGAGCTGTTGTGTATATTTACTGAATCGGCTAAGGATTTGCCATACAGGATGTAAATCCTGCGTGGGCTCAATTTAAAAGGGTTTAAGGCCATAGTATGGCTTTAAATAAATAAAAGGGCAAAATCCATGCAAAAAGGTGGGACAAAGGACAAAGACCAAATAGAGCTGGGGTACCCAACGTTTTGGATCTGCAAGGATTCAATTAAGGTCGTCCACCTGTATTGGAGGATTTTAAACCTTATTTAAACTTTAAGATCAGAATTTCTTCCACATTAAAGTTTAAACTGGTTTTATCCCAAATTGGACAGGAATTTCAAGCTGCCACAGGGTAAATCCCAATATGCAGGCTTGAAAATAAGGTTTTAAGAACTGTAAAAACTTGAATAAGCTTAAAAACTTAAGATTACAAGCATTAAAACCTTATCAAAAGTTAAGGTTTGGTGTGTATTGCTATTTTAAGTGGAAAAATAGCAATAACTTCAGAAATTCACTAAAAATCCAATTATTAATGGATTTGCTTGAAAATTTGACACAGCTTACAATTTTTCATTATTTATGTATAAATTGAATTATAAGTATCTTTTCTAAATTAATTTCCTGCATAATTAACCTGGAAATTTACTCTTTTAATTAAGCGCAAAGAAAATTATAATTTCTTTAAAAATTAATCAAAAATTGAGTATAAGAGATTTCTGCTTGAAACTCTATTTTTAAGCTGTTCATGTGATGAACTTCAATATAAATAAACCTATTCTATATTAAGACTTAAAATAATTAGCTTAAATGAGGATTAAAGTTACTTGGAGTTACGAATAACACTGGTAGCTTTAAATTGGAATTAAAAATAAGTTACCTTAATGTAAGAACTTCATTTTGAAGCATGGTCTTTCATTTTTGACCTGAGAACGCCCTCTATATTCATTATGAATCATGAGAGTTGCTCTGTAGACATAAAAAGAGTCTTTTCATCACTGTTTTTGTCCATCATCATAGATTCAATCCAATCATATTAGAAATTTAAACAGGTAAAGTTTTATTATTTATAAAATCTTATTATTGAAAGTAATTCTTAAGCATTTTATTCTTTTCTAATTGTAAATTAAAGAATTCAAATAATAGAATTCAGATTATTGTTGTAATCATCAATAATATATTTTATATTATAAAATTATCATCTTAAATCTCTTTTAAATCCACAAATTACTCTTAAAAACTCTTTAATCATGATCTTAACCATAAGAAGTTGTTTTATCATTTAAATTATTGATTTTTGACATGTGTTTAACGTAAAATACTCTTTTAATATAATAACTGTTGTATTAATTTACATTATAAGTAAGTTTCCTCTAAAATTCTATATTTTTTTATCTATTATTAGTTATTTTATATAGAATTTTTCTATAAGAATTATTTCTGCACAGTGTGTGTTTTAATTCTTTTATAAAAATATTCATATTATTTATAAGTGTTTAAATATTTATATTTTCCACATGTAATTGTCTTATTAAGAGCTTTACACTTGTTATTGTTATAATTGTCAATGACTATAAAAATAGTAGAATAATTATAATTTATTATAATTATTATATTTTTTTATTATTATTTTGTGTAATAATAATTAAATTTTTTTTTTAAATAATTATTTTTAATGATTATATTCAAATTTGCGGTTATAATATTTTATTATATTATATTTTTCTACTGAGGAAAGTCATAGTACTCTTGATATTGGTACTATTATCAAGAGTTTCATAGACAAGCCTTACAGAACCCTTTTACACCTCAGAGGACCCAGAAATGCAGGTACCTCAGCTCTATTTGACTTTTGTCCTTGTTGCCCTCTCTGCTATAACTTGTATTTATAGCAGTATTTCCACAATACCATAATGTGTATTTGGTGAAACAGAACTTCACTAAAATATTAAAGCGCTTTACTGCATATATGCATTTTTATAGTCTTTAACAATAGGTCAATACAAATGGAAATCTTATAATCCCAGTATTTCTCTCCAAAATAGAATTTTAAGTCTATGATCAGGGTTTTTTTCTGAGTATGGGCTTAGAAGATGTCCTTCTGAACAGTTCAGCCAATTTCTATTCATTTTTCATTTATTGATAGAGATCCTTTTTGTGAGCCTTAGATGTATTTTTATATACCGAAAAGATCACAAAAAATTGAGAATTTATCATCAAAAATGATAAATTCAATTTTGATATAAAAAAAATCAAATACAAATATAAAAATAAAATTAATGAAGAAAATTAAATAATAAATTTACATCAAAATTCAAGAATCTGAAAACATATTTTTATATTAAATAATAGAGTAGAAATACCTTTGTATTAAATATATGTTTTGAAAAAAGGTTAATGAGAAATATTATAGCTTTTTTTCCAAAAAATAAAATTATGAAAACTATTTGACTGTTACATTCCTTAAACAAACCAGGTGGGGAACAGAGGAGTGAAAGTTCTGTAATTCAACTCTAAATGAGATTAAATTAAGGTTTTAGTATTTTTTTTCATGAAAATCTGAAAATCCTGAAATCTTTAATTCAATTCACAGCACATGTGGTGTTAAAAATCAATCTTTGTGTTAAATTTGAGGTGTGATGCGTAGCTTAGAAGGTATGAGGAATTGAAGTATTTTCAATCAATATGTCAAAATTAATGAATGTATTACATAAGTGAACTTGAATTTTCATATGTGGAATCAATAATTAAATTGTTTAATTAAAGTTTCAAATTGAATTCTATTTGAGAACTTCAAGTATAATACCTGATGAGTAATTAAAGAAAAAATCAATTGGAAAGATTAATTCTGAGGGGGAAAAGGAATCTTGGTCCCAAGGGTGCCAGACTCCTCCAAATTTCTTACAGACAGACTTGGGATGTAAATGTTTAAGCAAAGGTTCATTACTTCTTGGTCTCAAATGAAGTAACAGGGTGTGTGACCCAATTGATAATAAGAGTTTGATACCAACAAGGGCAGGTTGAACTGCTTACAAGAGGGTGAAAACACCCTTAAGCTAAATAAATCTTGGTAAAACGTTTTTAGCTAGTTTTAAGGTCTCTTACACACATTATTAGGTGTTTTGAAGGCTATAAAGCAAGAATTAACTTATAAATTGCTAGATTAAGGGACTAAAATGGCTAAAACCAGCCCTCTTTTGGCTCAAAATAGGGTTCAATGATGCCATAATTGGATTTTCTCATTTCATTGTGTTTCTCATTACTGAATGAAGTAAATTTCAATTTTGGAGGAAGAGAATTGGTGGAATAAAATAATGTCTTCTTTGAACCACTTTTCCCTTCATGTTAGAATCTTTTTCTTTAACAATAAGCTTAAACACTATGAAAAAAAATCAATAAAATATATAAAAGAAAACAAAATTTTTTAATCATTATAAAATGTTTAACCACATGAAAAAATCATTATAATCATTTTTATTCTTGGGTCACCCTAAAAGTAAACTAAAGAATCTTTTCTCACTGTTAGCTTTGTCACTTTATTTCCAAATTCACTCTGCTCACTTTAGGGCGTGTTTTATCTTCAATACTATTTTCAGAGCCTCTGTTCTCATATTAATTTCCTGAAGTTCTTTTCTCAATTAATTCAAATGAAAATTTCTCTTGAAGAAGTTTCTTTTGTAGCCATAAAGATCTCTTATAGAATATTTGGGATAAATTTTTATTGTTGGTAAAACAATAAAGATTTATAGTATCAATTTTTATACTAAAAAGGTTACAAAAAAAGGACTTGGTGTGTTTCTTCTCAAAACTCTTATAATTTACTACTTTAAATTGATTTTTACCCTAGACAACTTTTGAGTACAGGAAAAGTACTTGATTTTCAATAAAGGTTTCATATCAATACCTTACAATTCAAGAGTCACTTTTGGGTATACCTCTTACGAGCAAAACCAGGATACAATTTAGTGTAAAACCCAAATTTGGTCTTGAATCCTAGAATACAATCACTTAATAAGAAGCTATTCATCTTTTTCTGCTCAAAAAATGATGGATTTTGGTAAGAAACATGACTTGTGGGTTTGCATGGTTATTGAGTTATTATTTTTTACATTTGTGGCCTATTTGGGTATGTACAGAATACCTGAAGGCTCACATTAAGCCCCAATACTCTTATCTACAGAGGGAGAAAGCTTAGCTTCACTAAAATAAAAGCACAGGAAAATACACCTTTGACATTCTCAGACACATACCACATGCAGAAGGGAAAAGGTAAGATGAAAAGTGAAGCACTCAAAGCAGAAAAAATGTGAACCCAAATAGCCACTGAGAGGACCAGAAAACAATGAAAATCTGCTTCAGTCCAAGGTAAACTAACTTTGGTGACTGGTGAAGAGAAAATAAAACTTCTTCACACTGTTGTAACTTCTAGAGGAAAATTTCCAAAGGAAGCAAAACACCAGTTTGTACAAAGCACAGTAAAAGGTAAATACCCTGAGAACAAAAGGTTTTGAACTGATTTCAACTACTAATATGATGTCTCCTGTACATCTCAAGATCCAGAGAGTCCCAAGGCGCCAGCCATAAGACAGACATGAACTTTTCAGAACAAAAAGACCACTGTTTGGACACCATTTTGAATGGAAAAACCCTCAGGGAAATAATTCCCACCCTTCCATAAACCTTCCAATTGAACAGAAACCTCAAACCAGAGGACTGGAAAATATTGATTAAGCTCTTCAGCTCCAGAAAGAACTAAAAGACTTGTTCCAATGGAGAATTGATAAGAGAAGCCTCAACCTAGAATCAAACTGAGGAGAGCTTAGAGCAAGATTCCAGAAGATATCCCTCAAAATCCTTATGAAAATAACAGAAAAAAGTTAAAACTCTTGGATAAAAGAGAAACCAGGATAAGGGAGAATGAAGCCCCATTCCAAGTTATGGAAGAACAATACAACCAAAAAGAGCATACTATTATTCCTTCAGGCTCAAAAGCATTGGTAAATCACACCAACTTCCCAGTTGCTTTAAAGCACTCAGAATATAAAAGATAAGTATCCAAGAGTCACTATTCTTCACACTCCCAGGTAGGTTCTAGGAGAAGACAAGGAGCAAAGGGAAATAGCAAGACTTATTTTAACCACAGCCAGAAAGAGTAAGACCACATGATCAAGAAGCTGTTGGACTTAGTAAAATAAGTGCAAAGGTGCAAGAAATAGCTCTAAATAATACTGATAGAATCAGTAGTCTCACTATTGGGAATGACATCCTCTTCAGGATAAGCAAAATGTTGTAGGCCCATGTCTGTGCCTCCTAAACAGAACAACTGTAAGTTTTGTCTATGAAGCTCTGGATAATAGTAGCAAATATCAACAGTACTATTACTGTCTTCAGTAAGAAAAATAATATAATTAGATATTATAGCCACAAGTGAATATAATTATGAGAAATAACTACATATAAAAAAATAAGAATTAATTATTATCAAATAATTTAATAGTAAATTATCATTATTATTAATAATAGGTTATAATCATTATATTACTATTATAGTCACTGACAGTTAAAATTATAAGAGATATAAAATCTCTTAATGAGATAATCATATACGGAAAATAATAATTTTTAGCTAATCATAAGTAGTATATATCTTATTAATAAAGGAAATATGACACACACTGAGCAGAGAAAAATCTTATAGAGAAATCCTATATCAAAAAACTAATACTAGATAGAAAAGATATAGAAATTCAGAGAAAACTTACATATAATATTTATTTAGTTGAACAATTCAAACCACAGCAGTTATAGTCCTAAAGAATCTTTATAAGTTAAGCACACCCTAAAAATTAATATTTCAAATGAATAAAGCAGTTTTTTTAAGATAAAAGGAAATTTAAGAGCTTCTAGAGAAAATTGGTGGATTTGGAAGATTCTTTCAAAGATAATTTTATATAATAAAATGACTTGTTGGTTATTACAACAATGTCATCCAAATTTGATGATGTAAAATTTATGAAGAGTAAAGTCACCTAAGACTTACTTGAATAATATAAGAATTCATAGTGAATACAATATTACCTGTATAAAATGTTGAATTGATTCATTGAATGATTATGATGATTATTATGGACAAAAGTAGTGGTGTAAAGGTTCTCTTTATACCTTAACAGAAGCTTGAATGATTCATAATGGATATGGAGAGAATTATCAGATTGAAAATGCAAAAGAAAGCCTAAAAATAATGTTCTTAACTCAAGATAACTTATTTTTCATTTAAGCTTAAAGCTACCAGGGTTATTCTTACCTTCAAGTAGCTTTAACCCTCTTGTAAGTTAATTCATATTAATTTTCATGGAAAGAAAATTTTAATAATAAAGCTTCAAGTGAAAATCACCCAAACTGGATCTTAAATTCATTTTGTAAGAAGTACTAAATTCTTTTGAGAATAATTGAAAAAACTAATTTCAAGGCTAATTACCAAATAATCATGCTCAAAAAGGATACGTAACACTTAATATATACAAAGAGAATATTGAATTGTAATATGTGCAAAATGTTTGAGAAAATCCCTGGAGAATTGAATTTTTAATAAATTTTTGAAGTAATTGCTATTTTTTCATGCAATATGGCAATACACAACACAACATAACCTTTGATAAGGTTTTAACACTTAGAAATTTAAAATTTAAGCTTTGAAAGTTCTTAAAACATTGATTAAGACTCTGAATATGGGGATTTACTGTTTAAAAGCTTGTAATTCCAGTTCAAATTGGGAATAAACCAGTTTAAACTTGAATATTAAATAAAGGTTTAATTCTAAAGTTTGAATGAGGTTGAAAACCTCAATCAAGTCCTTGAAGATCCCAAAGGTTGGGTACCCTGGCTCTTGTCAGTTATTTTTCCTTTTTCCCACCTTTTGGTGTAACATTTTCCCTTTTATTTATTTAAAGACATACAATGACTTTCAACAAGTTGAAATTAAGGTCACTTAGAATTCAAAGCCTGTATGGCAAATCATTATCCGATGAAGTAAATATACACCAAAACTTAATTTCAACTAAATTTTTGTATATTTTCATAAACCCTATGAAGCTTGAAATTGAAGCTTAAAATTAACAATTTCAGAAATTTTATGCAAATTGTAGAAATGTATATTTGCACTGAAAGCTTCTTAAACCTTCTAACAACATAAGGAATAGCCATTTGTGGGCCTAATATAGTTTTTTTTTGGTGGAGAATCCAAAAATAACATAATATTTGAACGTTTGTTTATAAAACATAAAGTTATGCTTATTTTAGGTTAACTTGATAAGTCTCTTTAAAGCTAAATAAACTGTATGAAGAGTTATTTTTGGCCTTTTGGGTATGTTATACATACCTCAAATGCTCACAACTCTAATACTGCATGCATAAATACACTGTTTAATGCTGTGTGCAGTCCTCAACTCCATGCGGTAAGCAATGTAAAAGTAGTCATACGTCCCATTATTAAATTCGAATATCAGTATTTATGTGAGCCTGCGAGATATGTATGACATACCCCTAAGGCCACAAATAACGTTATACACAGTGCATTAGTCTTAAACAGACTTATAAATTGAGTTTAGAATAAATAATAACAAAAAACAAGTATAGCTTTATCTTGGATAAACAAAGCTATAATTATTATGCTGTTTTTGGATTCTACACCAAAAATAACCTAGGGTAGACCCATAGGGTGTTATACCCAAAAATGGTTATTTATTATGCTAGTAGAAGATTTAAGAATCTCACAGTACATTTGAAACTTTTTTAATTGTTAAATTTAAGCCTAAATAAGCTTAAATTTAAATTTGCATAAGCTTTATGCAAACATACCAAAAATTTTGTTAAGTTTAAGGTGTGGTGTATATTTACTGAATTGGATAAAGATTTGCCATACAAAATTTAAATCCTGTTTGAGCTCAATTTGAAAGGGTTTAAGGACATAGTATGGCTTTAAGTAAATAAAAGGGAAAAATTCATGCAGAAAGGTGGGAAAAAGGAAAGAGACCGCACAAAGCTGGGGTCCCAAGCTTCTTAAATCTGAAAGGAGTCGATTGAGGTTTCCACCTGTATTGGAGTATTTTCAACCTTATTCAAAATTTAATATAGACTTTGATCCAACCTTGAAGCTTAAACTGGTTTTAGCCCAATTTGGAAAAGAGGTTTAAGCTGCCAAAGGGGAAATCCTAATATGCAAGCTTGAAATAAAGATTTCAAGAACTGGAAAAGATTAAAAAAGATTAAAACTTCAAAGTTACAAGTATCAAAGCCTTATCAAAAGTTAAGGTTTGGTGTGTATTGCTATTTTACATGGAAAAATAGCAATAACTTCAAAAATTCATGAAAATCCAATTCTCAATGAGCTTGCTTGCAAATTTAACACAGACTAAAAATCACTGTTATCTGTGTATAAATTAAATTCTAAATATATTTTGAAAAACATTATAATTTCTAATTAGCATTGAAATTAACCATTTTTAATATTCTTAGAAAAAATAAAGATTTATTTAAAAATTAATTGAAAATTCAGTTTAGGAGATCTTTGCTTGAAACTTTCTTTTTAAGTTGTTCATCTAATGAAACTTAATACATAGAAGCAAATTCTATATTAAAAATAAAAGAATAATTTATACAAAAGAGGATTAAAGCTGCGTGGAGTGAAGAAAAACACTGGTAAATTCAAATTGAAATTAAAAATAAGTAAACTTAAGTTAAAAACCTCAATTGGAAGAATGGCTTTTGAGTTTTTACCTTAGAACGCCCTATATATCCATTATTAATCATGAGAGCTGCTATACAGGCATAAAAAAGCCTACACATCACTTTTGTTTCCAATAACCAATCATCATTCCAATTATATTAGACATTTAAACAGGTAAAGCTTTATGAACTATAGAAATATTATTATTAAAAGTATTTTATTCTTCCTTAATCTTAATTTAAAAATTGAAATCATAGAAATCAGTTTATTGTTGTAATGAGAAATAATATATTTTATTATATAAAATTATTGTCTTAGGTATCTTTTTAAATCCACAAATTCCTCTACAAAACTCTAAAACCTTATATTTTATCATAAAAAGCTGTTTTATCCTTTAAAATGGTTCTTTTTGGCCTTTCTTTTAGCTTATATATATTATTTAATATAATAACTGTTGTTGTTTGAAATTTTATATTAAACAAATATTGCAAGTAAGTTTTCTCTAAATACCTATATTTTTTATCTATTATTAGTTTTTATTAGAATCTTTATATAAGAATTATCTCTTCACATTGGGAGTGATAATTTATCTTAAAAATAATACTTATATATTAATTATAAGTGGATAAGTATTATTATTCTCCACATTTAATTGTCTCATTGAGAGATTTACACTTTTTATTGCTATAATTGTCAGTGACTATAACAACAATAGAATAATTATAATTTATTATAATTATGAAGATATTTTTAATATTATGAAGTTATTTGATAATAATTAAATTTCTTCTTCTATACATATATTTATCTTATGATAATTGTATAAATTTGTGGTTAAAATATTTAATTACATTATATTTTCTACTGAGGACAGTCATAGTACTCTTGATATTTCCTACTATTATAAAGCTTTTAATAGAAAAACCTTAAATTGGGGGCCTGGCCATTATTTTAACCAATTTTTGGGACATAAGTCATATTCTCGACCTTATGTTACTGTTTTTTGAGGTAAAATTGCCATATCTACCTTAATATTGGCTTCTTTTTTCTGACTTATACCTTATAAATACTCTTTATAATAATGATAGAGCTATTTATCTTGAGAATATTGTTTGCAAAAATATAATATTGAGTGATTTTGAATAAATTTCTATTTTCTAAATAGTGGCTTTTTCACATCAAAGACTTGAAATATATTCTTTGAGTTATTCTAGTAATAATACAATTTTGATTAATAAAATTATTAATTGCATAATTATTATTTATTTAAAGAAAATAAAAATCAAATAATTTTTTCTCAAAAGTCAAAAATCTTTACTTAGAAATATTTCTCTTTTTTTGACAAAATTTTGCATAAATTACATTAAAACAACTTTATTCAGAAATCTGGGTTAAATAAGTTGTTATTATTTATATAAAAAAACTCATATTAGTTGTTTTTGATATTGTCATCCATAAGAGAAAGCTCATATGACTTTAGTATTTCAGAGTCAAGTATTGAAAATTAAACCAGCCCAACACCAAGGGGTTCAATTACCAAAGAAGCCTTAACGGTCCAGCAGGTGAGTTCAATCAATTTTTTAGTTTAATTTCCTTTAGATTGAGGTGAAATGACTCTTACCAGAAGTAGAAGTAAGTACTAAATCCAATAGAATGGATCTGGACCAGGCCATTCAAGTTATAAATAAAAAATACAAGAATACCAGCACAGAGGAGACTGACATAACTGCTATTCCTGTTGTCAGACCTGAATCCCTTCCAACAGGCAGCAGTAGAGATATATCAGTCTCAATACAAGAACTGGTTTATGGAAGCAAAGAGGCAGGAGTGGGAGCTCCTGCCAAGTCTCTGGATAGGCAAAATGAACTCTTATCTTCAAGTGAAGAGGTTCATGGGCCCAGAAAAGACTCAAGACCTTCTGAAAGGTTGGAAACCAATGTCCTGCAAAGGTCAAGTACAAAAGATAAAATCCTGGTTGAAAAACCAAAGAATTTTATCAGAGGAACAGAAGAAAGAGTTGTCCCAAAAGAAGCAAAATAGCCCAGTGGAAGCTCTCCAAGCCTCCAAATGCAAGAATACACCTCAGCAAGTGCCAAAGAAGGGAGAAAAATAAGGGCAAGAAAAAGGAAAAGTACAAGCGGAAAAAACCTTACCCACAGAATTACAGAATTCCAAAGAAAGTAAAGAAAGACATGGACAATGTGTTTAATATGGCAAGAACTTCGATGGAATTCAAATACAAGGAGGAGGAAAGAATGAACCAATCCTTTCCAAATGAATAGACCTTGTAAAGATTGTTACTCACTTTGAATCTTGTAATAAAGAAATTTTGGCAAATCTTAACAATTTTGAGTATGTCCAACAAAAGTTGGGTAGAGAGATTTTACAAGTAAAAGGGTCACAAAAGACCATGATTGGACTAGAAAATGTGAATAAAGACAATATTTTGTCTTTGATGCATATTTGTAATAGAATTGAGTCCAAAGTTTCCTTTCTCAAGAAACCAGATGATAATTCTATTAATTTTATTACTAAACAATCAAACAATTTAAGAATACAAGTTCAAAACTTGAAAAATTCAACTGGTGATAATACAGCTCTTTTCCAAGATCAATTGTAAAAAAGTGATAAAGCAAGACCTAAATTGAAAGAAGACATTCAATGAAGTATTGTAAGGTTTGACTATGAAACAATAAGTAAAAATTACTAATTTATTACTTATTGTACTCTGAATGTCCTTATAATTAAAATAAATAAGATTAAAATAATAATAATAATAAAGAAATATTATTATTATGGCGTAAAAATATTATATTATTAAATAAATATAATAATATATATTAATATTATATGAAATTATAATATTATAAATAATATATTAATATAAAATAATTAATATATTATTAAGCTCTTTATTATTGTTACCAACAACTAATAAAGGCGTGAAAAACTGTTTTTTATAAATAAAAAACAATTAATAACAATAATATTACTAATATTAAAGTTATATATTAATATAAATACTATTTATATTAATTAAGAATTATTAAGATTAATAATAAGAGAGAAATTATTATAATAAGATGAAATAACCTACTTTTAACACTTAAAATAATAATTTTGAGATATTTTACGCCAAAAGAATATAATACAACTTTTTCAAATTGTATTTACAATAAAAAATAAAGAAAATTACTAAATTTCTTGATTTTACGTGGAAATGAGTTTATAGAGAGATTTATAACAAAAACAATTAAAGAATTGATTTAATCACGTAAAAATAGTGATTGATATTAAGATGGTCTTTGGTCTTTAATAATATAAGAGTTTTTATATATAAAGAATAAAGAAATTACCTTTTATTTAATTGATTTAATGTTTTTTGATGCGTCTGAGGGGAAAATAGAGTAAAAAGAGCTCTATTTATAGTAAATACCTCCCTCCTAGAGTCCAACAGGCTTCTAGTAGACGTGTACTGATCATATCCACTGGAATTGATCAATAGTTTAAGGTTTGAGGGTGATTACATCATGATCAAACCATATTACATCATTATTACACCATTATTTAGAGTTATCACTATAACTCTAAGTTTGATGACATCAGAGGCTTGGCAGAACCCCAAATTTCGTGGATTTTATTAGTTTTAATCATAAACTAATAGTATTCACCAATTTTATCACTCTTAAGACTGTTAAACTTAAATTAAGGTTACAGTATGTGATCATAACTGCTCAAATTAAGCTCAAACTTTGATCCTCAATAACTTTTAAGATTTAAACGCTACAGAAATTCAGAGAGTGAATTCTGATAGCCTGGCATAACCTTATTATGCTGCCAAGAGCTTTTCATTACATCATCAAAACTCTAATTTTGATGATTTTTCTTGTAACTCATCTTTTCTGTCAAAATTCAATATTTTAAACTTCAAACCTTGATTTCAGGGGGTTGTACCCTGAATTTAATAATAAAAATTACATCATTCTTCACGAATGAACTAGGAGAATCCAACTGTGTACTTTCTTTTAAGTTTGGAACACTTTCACAACAAAGTGGTCAACAGCTCTGTTGATTTTTATCAATAATTCATCATAGGTTTTAACCTTGTTTATAATTTGTAAAATGAAGTTCATATCTGTGTTCTTACAGTAATTAAGTGGTAACTTTATTTTTGGTTTATCATTCTATCATGTATAGTTTAGAAGATATTAGCTATGATCCTTGAATATATGCGTTGACCAAAAAAGTGCATATATTCAGGATAATTCCTTAAGTATTAACATTGGAAATTGGCTTATTAATTGTTTTATGTGTGGACTTCCATGGGGAATCCACTGTTACAATTTATTTCACATGTTGTTTCATTAGGTTTTGAGATAAATAAGGTTTTATGGTTTTTATAAGGTATTATACCTTATAATTCCTTAAGTATTGACTTTACAGATATGCCATAAAAATGGTATATGTGTATTTTTCCATGGGGAATCCAATGGTATAATTTATTTTACATGTTGATTCATTGGTTTTTAAGTTAAACCAATTTTTGTACCAATTTATGGTATTTTTTGTATAATTAATTAATTATTTTTAATGTATAATTATTTTAAGTAATTTTAATATAATTATATTAAAAGTCTAATTATTCTGAGTCTTTTTGTGACCTTATTGGGTATGTGGTCATATCTCAAAGGCTCACATTCCCTACCACCAAAAAAGATTGTACCACAATCTGATATGTGTGATTAGGGTATCATCCACTGTCCTACCTCTTCAATAGACTTTGTTAGTCTTGAAGCTCAATAATGCTTAACTTTTTTATTTTTCAGGTTTTCTTTAATGTCTGAATCCTCTTAGTAATTTATCAGCATTTGTTATATCTTTCTCAAGTAGCCATTCATCTTCCTGAGTTGAATTTCTATACCTTACAAGGTATTCCCTTTCTTTTTTGTTTCTTGTCCTTCTTTCTTTAAGGACTTTTACTATTTTCTTTTCCTCTCCTTCCTCCAAGGGGGGAATCTCAAGTGGGGGTTTATTTCTTAGTGGAAATAACTCCTTTTCACTTGAACTGTAAGGTTTTATCAGACTTACAGGGAAAGTTTGGTGTTTGTTCATTAGTTCACCTGTGAGTTCTAATTGCACAGCATTGGGTCCATGGAGTGCTTTTATCATAAATGGTCCTGCAAAGGAATCTTTCAATTTCTTTGGGCCTTTTATGTTATTGAAATTAAGGGTTGATACTAAAACCAAGTCTCCTATTTTGAAATCAGGTGGTTTATGACTTTTATCCCATCTTTCTTTTGCATATTCAAAAGAATCTTGCATGCATCTGTTTGCATGGTGTCTTGCTTTGTCAAGCATTATCTTGAAACTGCTTGCTGTTGGATGTATATCCACTAAGTCCTTTTTGAGGGTGTCATAAGGAAGTCTTGGATTCCAACCTTTCTCTAGCATTGCTGGTGTTTTGCCAGTAGAAGAATGGATTGATGTCTTATATGCCAGTTCAAGTGCTGGTATTAGTGTACACCAATCATGGGTAAAACCATCAGAATCTTTGAATTCTAGCCCATAAGCACAGAATCTTCTGATCATATCCTCTAGGGTCTGTATCATTCTTTCTGCTAGACCATCAGTTTGAGGATGATAAGCTGTTGAGAATGATAATTTTGTCCCAAACAAGTTATGGAGATTTGTCCATAATGCTGAAGTGAACTTTGGGTCTCTGTCACTTATAATATTTTGGAATAAGCCTGTGTGGCTAATGACTTTATTCCATATCATTATGGCTGTATCCATAGCTGTGTCATCTTTATGACATGGTAAGAACATGGGAGTTTTACTGTACCTGTCAACTAACACTAGGCATGCATTATAACTCCTGTCTCCTCCTGGAGGTAAGGCTGTTACCCAATCCATATGAGCTATTTCCCATGGGGATTTTGGTTCTTGGATTTGGATCATCATTCCAAATTTCTTTCCTGTGGCTCTGTTGGCTTTTTGACATCTGTCACAGGTTTGGCAGTACTCTGCAACATCTTTCTTCCAATTTGGCCACCAAGAGCAGGTTTTCACCCTCTCTAGTGTCCTATCTTCTGAGAGATGTCCAGATGCAACACTATCATGACACTCATGTAAAATAGTGTTTATTAGTGTTCTATCTGTTAAGGCCATAACACATGTGTGTTTTTTTCTATGGTAAAGGATTCCATCAAGGAGGTGAAATCTTCCTTCATCATATGCCTTTTTCCATATTTCATCTAGTTTTGATGAAAGTGATGGATCTTTGCAGTCTTTCATTAGAAGTTGGCTTAAGATATGGCAATTTTTGTCTGTCTTATAGCTTTCTTTAACTTGGTCAAAGAATTCTGTGCCAATGTCTGTAACACATATTCCTTCTATATGGTGCTCCTCTTGGGGTACCCATGCTGGATTGTCAGGGGTATTTGCTAGAGCCCATCTACTAAGACCATCTGCATTTTTATGAATATTCCCAGATTTATGAACAATAGTCATATTTCCTCTATATTCTTGGATAGCAATTTGCCATCTCAGCATATGTCTATTTGGAGTCTTCATATTTAATAGTGATTTCACAGCATTACAGTCTGTGATTACATCAAATACTGTGCCATCCAAATAATAATGCAGTTTTTCTAAAGCCCATACTAGGCATAAGCATTCCATTTGGCTTGCTCCATACCTTGCTTCTGTTGGCTTTATCTGCCTTGAAATGAAACAAATTGGTCCTTCCACTGGTTTGTCATTGATAATTTGTGTTTGGTGAATTGCAGCACCTAGTCCTTCTCCACAAGCATCAATGTACAGTTTGAAGGGTAGTTTCCAATCTGGCATCAGAAGCAATGGGGCATTTGTTAAGGAATTTTTCAATCCTTCATATGCCTTGACTCTTTCTTCTGTCATCTCATAGACTGTTTGTTGGTCACATAGCTTATACAAGGATTTAGCAATCTTTGCAAAGTCCTTTATATGCTGTCTATAGTAACCAGCAAATCCTAGAAATGATTGCATTTCTTTTTTGGCTTGAGGCATTGGCTTAAGTAGTACTGCTGCTACTTTATTTTTGTCTATGCCTAGACTAAGGCCAGATACTACATGTCCTAGTGCCTTTAATTCACTGTATGCAAAATGACATTTTTTCAAGGAAATTTTCATATTTACTTGGACTATTTTCTGTAATACCCTTTCTAGTCTTATAAGGTGATTTTCCCAAGTTTCTGAGCAAACTATGATATCATCAATATAGATAATCAACCATCCTTCTGATAATTCTTCAGGGAATATGGTATTCATCATTCTTTGATAATGGGAAGGTGCATTTTTTATTCCAAATGGCATTCTTAAGTATTCAAAAATTCCACAATGGACTATTATTCTTAGTAGTTTCTTGGCATTGTCTGTTAAGACATTTTGATGAAACACCGGGGAAAATCTCGTGTCAATCGTCGGCGATTGACTTCACGTCAAGCAAACGTCAAGCAGGATAAAAGTCGAGCTCACGTCAAGCGAAAATCAAGCGCACGTCGAGCACACGTCACACTCTGGTCTTACACCAAATCCTGTGACATCCAATAATATTGGTTCCCCTGTGCCTTCAACTCAGATTCCTCACCACCTGATCATCCCACAACCGTCCGATGATTGGTAAAAATTACAACAGACCCGCCTGTTTGCACACACACACATCAAAGATGTCCTTCAGCCAGTCTTGATGTAGGCGGGGGGTTTGACTTCACCAGGTCATCCATGAAGTGTGCGTGTGCATGCGTGGGGGCGGGTGCGTTTGCGTGTGCGGGTGCGTGGGCGTGTGCATTGGCGCGTGCGGGTGGGTGTGCGTGTGCATTGGCGTGTGCCGGTGCGTGTGCGTGTGCATTGGCGCATGCGGGTGTGGGTACGCAAAAGCCGATTCCGCTTCCAACATGAGGATGGCGCAGTTAGAAATTTTGGATGCTGTGAAGGGTGAGTGTGTGGGTCATTTGATCATTGGACTTGGCTTATTCACACTGTACCCAATGTCAAAATAGTAAGTTCTTTGTGGAAATGTGAAATAATGGGCTTTGCTTGTCACAATGGCATGTCTCTGTCACTAAATTTTGAGGCAATTATTTCACTAGCAAAATTGCTAATGAATCTGAGAGATTTGCATTTTTGTAGACTAAATATCATGAAATAACGGCTTTATCATTACAAGCAGTCCACATGACAGAGCTTTGTTATCATACAATCCACAGTTACCTTCTATTTCTTCTTCTGATATAATCAAGTGTCCATCATCAAAACCAACAGCTTTATAAATATTGAGATACGGCCAATCTGGTAGGAAATTCACATCAATCTTTAAAGTTTTTAAAATCAGAAAGTTATTGTTCAGTATGCTAGATGGCTCAGAGACTTTGAAAATGCTATCAATAATACCAAATTGTCGTGAGTTGCCCCTCAGAAAACATATCACACTGTTGCTGATATTTTTGGATTCAGTTGAAAATATATTGTTCCCAATATTAATGTTTGAAACTGGAAAATACCAAGGTGAGACAATCCTTGAAGTGGGAGGACTTGTGGATTGCACGGTAGTGTCTAAGCTGATCCAATCAACTATTTCCCTTGTTGCATGAAAAGTCTGTAAGTACTCAACCAGGCAATCATAATTTGGTTGGTCATGGCGGGATGGCTTGTTGTATTTATGGTGATTGAACACGGCAGGTGGCTGTGATTCAAAAAGCTGTTTTATTTCAAATGGCACAGATGGGGATTTCAGCAGAACGGAAAGGTTGGAACATCGACAGATATGTTGAAGTAAGGTTTTATCTATATCATCTATTCAGAGTTGCAAAAAGTTAGTCTTATTCAGTTCAGGTGTTTAATCAATGTGAATATATTGATCTTATTAATTGACGTACATATCTTGTTATTTGTTGGCATCTTTGCAAATACTCCAATCAAGCGCTCATAACCCCATGTGGCTGAGGCTTGTGCTGGGCCCCAACGTTGGAAGAGTTCGGGAATATGATCAGCAAAATGATGATTTGGTTTACTTTTCTGTTTTGGGAACAGGTGTTGATTGGAAAGGCGGAATTTTTTCCAATGTTCAGCAAATTCAGTCGCATCATCTATTGAAACAGTCCAGCTTGTGGCAATGTTGATAGCACTAATCAAATGGAATGTATTCTTGGCTAGTTCATTTGCAAGTTCTTCTGACTGACCCATTTTTCTTTGAGTGTTGGCAGATTGGTGTGCATCTAATGACATCTGTTGACTGAGCATTAGAAATGGAATATAGACCTTATATAAGAGAGCCCATTCAGCGGCTTTTAAGCTACCATGAGAGGGGGAACCCATTTTGCGGGGAACTCTTGTCCAAGATGAGGGAATTATGGTCTCAGATATGATTTGTCGGAGATGCTCAAGAGCCTCACCCTTGATCTGGTGATCACTCAGTGCAGTGATATCCAATTCAGAGGGTATTTCAGAAGTGGGGATGTAATCGGCATCAAATGAAGGAATCTCCGCAGAACCACTAGATGGATGTTCTGTGTTAGGGGTGGGCATTGGCAAGTAGTTTTTTCGGGTGGAAGTAGTGGGTAGTGGCTCATTTATTATTTTTGCTGTGTCTCTTCTCAGGGAGCGGGCCTCTCTCAATGTGATTTTATCAAGAGAGCTGTTGGAGGTCTTGGAATCTGAGTCTGAACTGTTGGTGTCATTGGATTTCCTGCGGGACCTGAAGTGAATTTTTGATTTCGCCTCTGGAATGCACAATTTGAAAGTTGCATGATCCTTCAAAATTCCAAGTATTAAATTATGCATTATGTCAAGATTGACCATTCTGGTTGCATCCCAATACAGAAGGTCTTCCAAAATTGAATATTGCACTCCATACTCAGAGAAAATTGCTTGTCTTTGTTGTGGGGTTGCCCGAAGCCATTTGGAAATGGTTGATTTATGACTTTGGTATGAGCGTGTGTAGTGAAATTGAGGACCAATTTCTTCAATTTGAGCTTTGTGAATGGTGCAAAAATTACAAAAGTGGTTTCCTGAATGGGAAATAAATCCAGTAAGCTTGCGCATGGCAACCACATCCGCAATGGCTGTGAGGATGGCAACACGAATAAAGGATCCTGATGGACCTGTTGAGGTGGGTGCAAAATGGTAACCTTGCCATAGCTCTTTGAGCTCGTTGATGAGTGGCATTAATAGATAATTCAATTGAAGCGCAGTTGGCTCCTTCGGACCAGGGATGATTCCTGCAACATAGACATTCTCGGGCTTCAATCTTTCACTTGGGGGGAGATTAAGACAAATAAGCATGATAGGTCCAATGCTAGCCAACCGGGTTGACTTTCCATGTGCATTAAACCAGTCCACATATATGGAGAAGGCCAATGCACCAGGAATGGTCATGGATATTTCTAGTGCCAGTGAAGCGTCTCCAGACCAATCCATCCCAGACGTCACGTTTTGGGGAATCTTCGGGAGTTTGGGATTGTTGATGTTGATGCAGAATGTCCATAATTCCAGCCTGCTGGAGAAATCTGGCAAGCCAATTTTTGAATGGTTGATAAATGAAATGTTTTGTTGGTATAAATTTTTGCTTCATGTTGGTTGTGTTTTGGGTGTGGGGTTCAGATGAATAGATGAATTTGCCTAATGATTGTGTGCAAGGGGGATCATGATCATTTGGGTCATTATGGCGTTGACAGTGGGGTTGGTTGGTTGTGACTGATTCAGTAAGGCCATTAAGAGAGAAACATTGAGGACAACATATATAGCTTTGAATCACTGGCTCCAATTGGAGATGTTCAAATATGGTACTCAGATCTTGAGGTATATGGAATGCAGGAGTGGGGGGACCAGCTGAGCTTGAGATACTGGACTTGATCAGCAGGTTCAGGGCGGGGTTGAGTATGCGTGAAGCCCTGCGGGGTAAATTATACCTTAATGATAGAATGGCAGATATTATCATTCCTAGGTCTTGTGGGGGAAGGGTTTGACTGCCACTATATGGTTTCTGTGCAGTTGAATTGAGACCCGCTGGAGTTGGGAAAGTGTTTTGGGTCAAACGTGAATAATCAGCTGGGAAGATTTGATCCAATAGAATTTGTGGGCACCCAGATCCTGATGCAGAAGTAGGGATGTTTGGAAGAGATTTGGGTGCAATGGTTGATTTGAGCTTTTTAATGTGCTGTTTATGTTGGAAAGGTGTGAAGGAAACTCCTTGCCTATCACCCTCAGGGGCAGAGTGTGTTTGAGTTGAGCAGTGTTGACACATGCATATACGCATTGAGGAATAGGGCCGGGTTGTCATTGTTTCAGGAATTGGGAGTACGGTTGGTTTGTGTATAAATATCTATGGTTGATGTGAAAGTGTTCAGGAGTGTTATTAATTGGAAATAAAATTCAGTGATTATTTATGAAGGGGGAGATGATTTGAGCCAGCTGAGGATTTTATCCCATTTGTAATGGTGCATGAGCTGCAGTGGATAAAGTTTAACATGTCTCATCTGGATGGCGGAATTGGTTAGGAGTTCAATTGGGTAAAATGCCATGCTGCTCAATGCTCATACATATTCTAGTTTATTTACACATTGTGATAGTGCGGGTTTGACCATTGAGGGGGTTCCATTAGTGAAGTGTTACCATTGAATTGAGGGGATTAACATTTAATCCATGTACGCTGGCACGCCATCGTACATGGTTTAAACCTTATTACAGACATAACTATATAACTCTATTACATAAGGGGGTGGAGTGCAGCTAAAGTCTTGGTATTTGGTTTGAGTGCGGTGGGCTTTGAATCAGTTGGAATGTGATTTGGATTGTCTTGCCTTTCGTGAAAAGGTGATGTCTCTTTTGTGGGTAAATCCTTCATGAATATACCCCTTTACAGATGTACAATGTTGTGGAATTTCAATGCATATATTGGCAGTTTGGATAATTCACAAAATGTGACAATGGGGAGGCGGAAATGTTACCAAATATGATTACTTATGGATGATGGGTCCCCTTTCAGATCAAGGAAATATCACATTATATGCTGGTAGGCCGTGCAGGGTGGTTTCCGACAAAAGCGGAGGAGCTCAAGAGGAGGCAGGGAGGATTCTCCTCAAAAGAGTCTTATCTGACTTCCACACAACACTTAGTTCCAACTATTCATAGAATTTCTCTATTCTAAATTTGAAAAGATTTCATCTCATATCACTCTATTTTATCATAATACTGAGGTGTTTTATCTAGTTAAAAATATTAGTGTACTTTTTCGGCCCTTATGTCATCTTTCAAGTCACATAAATCCCGTTCAGGTTCTGTTCATGACTCAAATAGTGAATCTAGCATAGAATATGTTCAAACACAGTCACCATTGAGTCCCAACATTCCTCTCACAACCCCTATCGCATCCTCAATGAATGTATCAGGTCTTAACATTGATGTGGCCAATCCAAAGGCTCCAACTTCAAGCACTTGGTCGATCCCAAATATTTCCGTCACTCCAATTCCCCCGAATCCCACTAATACACAAACGCATGTGTCTCAGGGGCCAGAAGGCACACCTAAAATCTCCTCACACGCTAATCCCCAATCAAAATTTCCACGTGAGTTCCTCCTTAATCCCGGTCGGAATCCAGTCGCATCTCAGGATCCCTTTGGCCAAAGTAAACAGCCAACCCTCAATATTCCATCAGGATCTCAGGTTCATGTGGGTGATGAAAGGCGCATGGATGGGGGGCGACGAAAAAGACCTTTGGAAAATGTAACTTGGAGCGGTCTGTCGGAGGGAAATCCAGTATTGACGCTTCATCAAAGTAAGTCATTTGAATTTTGGAGTAGAAACTTATTCACAATTTGATATGTTTGCTTCATGGGTTAGATATGGCACCTAAAGGCAAGTCAGTCCGATCTCAGGAGCCAATTGAAGATCGTGAGGATGACCAGTCTTCATTAATGTTTTGATGTGTTAACTGATGATTTGCATGGCAGGGGATGAGCTTTATGCGTCTTCACCTCTGGTCCATAAAGAGAAAGTCAGTGGACGTCATCATCCATATGCCTCCAAACCAAGAACGGGTCATGCCAGTACATCAAGAGAAACAATGGTGGATGATGAGGATGAGAACATGTCTCCAACTCAAAGTGAAAGAAATGATGAACCAAGGAGGGACAATTTCACAGCGCATGAGCAAGGCACTCAATCAAATAGTGAGTTCACCCATCCTCAGCTGGGCCTCGCCCAGAGTATGCTTGAACAATCCGAGGTCAGACAGCAAAGGAACCAGGCCCGCAAAGCTCACAATGTGGCGAAACGTGCAAGCCAGAAGGAGCAACAAAAATGGCTGAAGGCAGAACTTCCAGAGAATGTCCATGGAATGAGATCAGCAGTACACGCACATTGCCTGTTCCTACTCAAAATTAGGGATAAGGATTTTTCCTCACTACCAGCACCACCCAGCACAGAAGAGCGTGAAATTGCAATTCAAGTGGCTGGTCATCTCGGATATGTCCCCAAGGATGTGTTCAATGAGCCATCAACACAGGTTCAGTCTCAGGGTTTCCAAAGCTACTGCAAAAATGAGCTGCACAAGCTAGGACTAAAGCGATTCACTTGGGACTGGGAGAGCTCATGGCAACATCCGTTCAACGAGCTGATGTCTATGGTGTTTTACCGTACATTCCGTCTTGCACTTGTCAGCACTGAGTATCATCACTACTGTTGGAACAAGGATCATAACAACTATGGGGTCGTGGCGGCTTTAATGGAGCGATATTTCACTTATTTGAAAAGAGAATGGAAGTCTATTCAAAAGGATGCGGAGTATTTGGTAAAAAAGAAGGAGAATCAAAAGCTCGCAAAGATTCGTCAAAGAGTTAGTTACTGTATCTCTTCTTCATTGTGGACCAAGTCTGATGATGATCTACTTGATTATGTGCAGACCTGTGAGTGCCGTCGTGAATGGTGTGATACGGCTAAATTTCCCATTCTAGCATCACAATTCAATGACCCTCGAGTATGCTCAGATACTGAGGAGGTACTGGAAAATGGCCGTCAAGTTTACCGCAAAGTGGGATTACGCTGGCGCGCCCAGTTATTTAATGATTTGGTATTGAAAATGGATAGAGACATAGAGTTTTGTAATTGGATTAAAAAAAAGGGTAAAAAAACTATTGATAGATTGCCAGAATTACGATCGACAGATGATGGTGATATTCCGGAAGGCCTATCATTTCAGGTATTTGATCAAGATTGGCTCAAAGGCTGTAGTAAGATGCAGACTAGCGCCCTCAAGATACTTGACATGCCAGTTATTAGGCCTAATGGTGATGCTCTGCAATAACTTAGTAATTTGTCACGGTATAGCACTGTGACAAATTAAAATTTTGTGAATTATTTGTGCAGGTGTAATAAAATCTGATTATTATCTCTTAAGGATGCAACAACTTGCTAAATATGTTAGAATATAGACAATATGAATTGAAATGTATCACCGTCTCCCTTGCAATAATACTCTATTGCTCATTTTCATTGAGGAAATATTGAAGAAGTTCGATCCAGCTCATGGTGTTCATAATTGTGGACCTGTGCCAGAGTCAACAGGAGTTATCAACTTTGTCAATCACAAATTATATAATATCAGTAAGGCTCACGCAGTTAATGATTTTTTCTTTTCTTGGACCTATTGGTGATTGGAATATGGCATTCCCATAAGGAAGGATTTCAGAATAGTAATACAATCAAGTGAAAGATGAGGTTGAAAGGTACCTTCCGCATGTTGACCTCAACTGAATGAGGAGTGATATAGTGGATGACCTGTACAGGTCGTTGTTGGCCAATACGATGTAGACGATCAACAGCCTGAGCCTCAATGGCTGGGTTCCAATTGGGCTCCTGGAAATGTGGATGTCAGGGTCCGAAAATCAGGGGAGAATTTTGGGGGGCCCCTCACCATTAAATAGACTATATTAGCACAAGTTATATTGAGGCCAGTTCCAGCCGCGGCAATGGATGCAATCAGTACTTCACATTCAGGATTATTGAAGAAATTCTCAAGCGCCTTGTCCTGCGCTCGTGGTGTAATTGTTCCATCAGTTTGTGCTGAAAGGATAGAGTGATGGGCAAGAGCAATACCAATTCTACAATATAAAAAAGTCAGATGGAGTCAATTGGTAATGGATGCATATTAGAATTAACGCACAAATCTAGAAATTGGGTCCATTGGGTATAAACCACCAATTTCGTTGGACCACACCTTGTTTGTTTGTTCTTCATTAAGCTTTGTAGGAGGTGTGCAATTTTACTACTCATCATGCATGTTTCCACATCCACAATAGTTCGTGTGATTCTTGGGGAGTTATCCTGAGTGCTCCTGCCCTCGGGGTCTTCCAGCTCCGCCTCCGCAATTGTGTTAAGCATGATGTGATGGTTACAACATATTTGCAGCTTATTAATATTTCTGAAAAACTCTCCTGGTCCTTTGCTTTTGGATGATAGGAATTCTTCATATAATGTGGAATATTCTTGCTGCATGGTTGGGTTGAGTGGGAGCAGCTCATAATGATGGCTAATAGTGGGGAGAGATTCGAGATGTGTGGTTTTGGTGCGGCGCAAACTTAAATGCCGCAATGCCAAATGCAAAATATCATTGCAACCTTTTGAAAGACTACTCAGGATGAATGGTGACCAATTATCTTGATCGGCGCTCTGGGGTTGAGTGATGAAGGATATTATGCCCAAAAGGTCATAAATGGTGTTGTGAATAGGTGTGCCCGTTAAACATATTCGACAGGATGAAAGGAGGCTATTAATGGCACGGTGAGTGGCAGTGTATTGAGAGCGAATATAGCTATAAGAGGGGGCAAGGGTTATTGGATATAAAAGGTAATTTGAATCATTTAAGCTCAGCCACTCACTGTGCTTCATCCAAGATTATACGATGCCAATTGATTTGAAAAATGAATGATGTAGAGGGATTGGTTTGCTTAAATTCTTGGGTGATAGTATTGTAAGAAGTGATGATGATATCATATTTTAAGATGTCGGCTTGGGATAATGAGTGACGAGTGGGACCATGGTAGATTTTGGCATGCAGTGCTCCAGCCTGAGCATGCTTGGATATTTCTGATTGCCAGTTGGTAATTAAGCGAGGGGGGCAGATGATCATGGTGGGCGTGGAGCGATGGGGGTTTGCAATCATCCGCTCCTTGGAGGTACCAATTAGAGCAATGGCCTGAATGGTTTTACCTAATCCCATATCATCCGCAAGCAGTCCTCCAAGAGGGGTATTGGTCGAAAGGGATTCAAATGAGCTAACGACCTTGTTTGTAATGATGTGCCTGGCATTAAAAGTGGATCCTGGGGGTGAGGTTGCCCAAAGGTTACGGGCTGATTGGCCATTGGGGATTTCTCGATCCCAGAGAAAAGCTAGTCCGGTCTTTTGATGAGGGAGGAGGGGGGTTTGAATAATGGAATGGGGCGGGGTCATCATGGGGAGGTCTGATCCACTGGGTAATTGTATCAGTTTTTGCTTGGAAATCAATGATGAAACAGCAGGATATGAAGCAGGCGTCGAGTTTGAAGCGGGAAATGTCGGAGTAAAGAGTTGACATTGACAATGAGTAGTACAGTCATATTCTTTGGGCATTTTAAGCTTGAAATCTTGTGTTCGAAAGCTTTCCATTATGAATAGAATGTTTGGATACCATGTGAAGAACATCAATGCTAGATTGGGTTTCTGAGATGAGGAGGGATCATTGGCATCAGTCATAAATACTCCCTCAACAAATAATATTTGAGTAGGATTGGATTGGCAATTTTCAATCCATGCCCCACCAGGACCACAGTGCATGAACGTTTTGGGTGCCCCAAGGAATGGTATCAACGTTTGGGAAAGGGTTCCTGGGAGAGAGCCAATAGCATGCTGGTGATTGGGGAGATATACGAATATGTTGTGTTGATTGTGCCATAGGATAATCCAAGAACCTAAGTGGGAATTCTCAGGCTTTAAGGTTATATCACTATTTATTTGAATACAAATATTAATCATCCCAATGCAAAGTGGTTGTGAAGGGGTTGACATGATGGCTATTTTAAATTATTTGGGGACAGTTGGGAATTATATGATCGGGAAGGGTTAGCTAAAGGGAATGAAGAGGAATAAGCGCAGGTGGGGAACTTATATGAGTGGCAGCAACAGGCCAAAAGGGGGATGGCCTGTGGTTACGTGCATGGTCTTGATGGAGGTGGGCCTCTTGGGCACATAATTTTCATATCCGATTTGGGGCATATATCAAGGCAAGGTGGCCAAAATGTGGGTGCACCATTATGACTGCTGGATCTGCAGCGAGTTACGAAACCTT
The DNA here is from genome assembly GCA_023105745.1 of Austropuccinia psidii. Classification (NCBI taxonomy): domain Eukaryota; kingdom Fungi; phylum Basidiomycota; class Pucciniomycetes; order Pucciniales; family Sphaerophragmiaceae; genus Austropuccinia; species Austropuccinia psidii. The sequence continues at coordinate 8,550,652 of JALGQZ010000018.1, forward strand.
TGGTGGAACAAGGTTGACATTAGCACATCCGAAATTGGGTGGGTTGTAGCAACTTATTGTGGAGGGCATATTAGAGGCATGTTTGCTGGTGTGACAGCAAACATGGATGCATATATTCCCCAGTTCAATTCTTGCACAGGGACCTACTGGGCAATGTTGGCAGTTTCAAAGGGCAATCTCACTGTGGGGATGTTTGTGTGTGGGCGGGTGAGATATGTTTGGTGGCATGCCACCGAACATGACTTTGGTTTTGCCTGAAGTTTTTTGCTGACTGATGCATACTGGGCTTTCAGGGGGGAATGTGTGGGATGATCAAAGGGGGCGCCAGCCGTGAGCCGTGATCCACATATACATTCACCCCTATGGCGTTTGAGGCGAGTACTAATCCACCGAGATTGGCATCCGGGTCTTTGCCTCACGCGCGTACAGAACTCCGGAGAAAGAGGCCACACGCCCAAGGGATTTTTTGGCTGCAAGCCAGGTGCCACAACTTGCGCGGGGCGTGTGAGAACGTGAAGAAAATGACCCGTGGTGGGAGATACCCACGCAAACATCACCAGCCTCAGCAATCATAGGCTGGGATTGTTATTCTAATGTGGATGAGGCTGAAGCAAATCCACACTGATTGGCCTCAGGTTTCCACGCGCAAGCGGGTGAGCGTCTGCAGTCAAGCTGACAACCCGACCAAGAAAATAGGCAGCTGGAAGACTGGCAGTAAAATGTCTTCCAGGCGTGTGAAAGTTGCATGCGTATGACCCATCGGGGGTGCGTATGAAAGCGTGTGGCTGCCCGACAATGAACAAGCGGGCCAGTCATTGTTTGCCCCAACAATGGCACCGGAGTGAATCAACTCTTTGTGTATGACCCAAATATTAAGTCATCCCATTATGACCCACTTACATTAACTTGGATTACATGCGCATCTGTGCCGTAGTTAGGCAGAGCTGTCCAACAAGGTGCATCAAAGGGATGCAGGTGAGAGATATGACTCGATGGCTTGACGTGATTGCATGTTACATTGTTGAACAGCTTTTTGCTCTGCCCCGCAGTACACATTTACAAAGGTGTACTGCGTACTACAGTGTCGACTGTACTGTACAGATCAGGAAGGTGTAATACTACTTGAGCCTGCATGCATATAGCAAATGTGCATGCACCTTCCCATCGTTTGGATTTACGTAGCTCATGTGCCACATGCTCAGCATTGCGTTTCACCCGATTTGCACACGCAAGCTGAGCATGTCATGGTCAAAAGCACCGTGTGAAAGTGCTCAGTAAAGCCATGGAATGAACTAATTCTGCAATAGCTCACTGTAAGGCTCAGTTTGGAGCACTTCACCAAAGCGTGTGAAATGCTGCACCTTGCTGAAATGTCATCCGATGCTGTGCCAAATGCTCAGAGTGCGCGCATACAAAAACGACTGAGCAATGGCTCAGCATGGTGCATTTGATATTGTTATATCTATAGCTCAATCACTGTGCAATTCCAATGTTCAGCCACTGAGCATTTCAATTATGACCCGAAAGCAAACCTGAGCAATGGGTCGAGGCAAGCTCACGCTGTATTCACTTGTCTTAAAGCCCCCCCCTTTGCTCACATACTATTACCAGGCCATATGGCCGGTAATCTCGCCGCGGTCACTTGTGACCAAATGCACCGGGTGCTTTTCTGCATGGGTCACTTGTGCATTGCACCCCCAATGCACATTCAACATGGGCCTCACGACCACCCTCCTGGGTGATCGGGTGACTATTTAAGGAAACAAAGGGGATGTGACTGAGCTTGACAATTCAATAAATTGCAATACTCAGCGGTGCATTTGATATTGTTATATCAATTGTTCAATTACTGTGCAATTCAAATGTTCAGCCACTGAGCATTTCAATTATGACCCGAAAGCAAACCTGAGCAATGGGTCGAGGCAAGCTCACGCTGTATTCACTTGTCTTACAGCCCCCCCTTTGTTCAAAGACTATCACCAGGCCATAAGGCCGGTGATCTTGCCGCGGTCACTTGTGCATTGCACCCACAATGCACAATCAATAAGGGCCTCACGACCACCCTCCTGGGTGATCGGGTGGCAATTTAAGGAAACAAAGGGGATTTGACTCAGCATGACAATTCAATAAATTGCAATACTCAGGTTGACAATTCAATAAATTGCAATACTCAGCCAGACCCCCATTGTTCTTCTGCCTCACGCGAGCATTTCACCTCTCAGTTGCAGCATTCGCTGACACTCAGCTTCAATTTTGCCCACACGCCTTGAAGCTGAGACTTTTGCGGGTGCTGCAACTGCTGAGATCGTCTCAGCTTCACCTTGGTATAAAAGACCATCTTCACACGACACGCACTTCACTTTCTTTCTCACCCGCTCCACTTCGTTCAACCTCACCCGCGTTTGTCCTTCTTGTGCGTATTCCCCCTCGTCTTCCTGCCTTTCCAGTCTTTTCTTTCGCACTCGACTAACCCCACTCCCCTTCCTGCTCGCTTTTTGTTTTTCCTGCTAATACTTTCAGAACCCCACTTCTATCTACTTTGTACGTTTTCTCCAATTAAACTTTAGTCAACATTATGTACCGATATTAATATTTTTCTTTCTTCACGACTTCCTTCCAGACTTTTAAAAGCTTCCGACTAGAGCGTCTTTAATTTGATTCCGTTTTATATTTATATAAATCATCGTATGTCTTCCTTTTCTTTCTTGATTGCTTACTTTCTATTCAGTTACTAACCTGTTTTGTTTTGTTTTTAGATGTCGTGCACGTTATGCACCAAGCGGGGTATCCCCTGCATTCGTTCCTCGACGACGAACGACGCTTGTGATGCTTGCCGACAAGCACACAAGAAATGTTCGTTCGTTGTCCGCCCCTTCCGACCACGAGGCCAGACGAGTTCTCGCCCAAGACGCCCTTGCGAGGACTCCTTTGTGGTCAACGATGATGAAACCATTTCCGAGGGTGAATGGACGCCGGGCCCCCAAACAGGCCAACGGGAACGATTCCGGACGATTAGCCCTGTCCCCTCCAGTATCGATTTGTCCACTCCCCCTCCTAAGCCACCATCCGATGGTCACTTCACTCCTCGACCGGAGCGAAGTGATTATCCGGCCGATGAAGGATGGCGATGGCGAGAGGACATTCGAGCTTGGGCTGATCGTCACCATGTCTTATCACCGATGGGATTCAAACGCCAAAGTAAGTTTTATTTCTCCTCTTTATCTCATTTCTCTTCACGCAATAATACTGACTTTTTTCCATTACTCATAGAACCAAACCCCCCGAATCCCCCCCAACACGACTCTCCCTTTCCCAGTTTGCCTCGCGAGCAAACCCCCCGGCAACCCACTCCAGGCCCGAGTGGCACCCGATGGTCTGAGGAATTATTCCGTGGTAAGCAGCCAAAGTTTCATTTCATTTTCACTTTCACTTTCGAGTCGAGTGAACTGACACTTACTCCTTTTTTAGAACCCTCCCGAACCGAAGAGCCACCTATTCCTGGCCCGAGTCCATCGTCCCAACCACCTGAGGACGATACGACTCGTGAGCCAGAACCTGAGGTGGCTCCTACGCAATCCACGGAGGAACCTTTTGGTAAGTCACCACTTCTCCTTCTTCACTCTTCTCAACTTTTCCTCACCATTTTTTCAACCGTCTCCAGATCGTCCCGCCACTCCTCGCTCGATAATCATCATCGACGATACGCCCGTGGGATCCCCAGTTCCCCATCCCCCTCCCCCTCCCCCTTCTTCTTACCCGACTCGCCCACCTTCCCCTTCCATTCCCCCCCCCTCCACTCCAACCCCGGTTCCCTCCCCAGAGATCCCTTCCAGTGCCCCCGAGAACCCCAACGCCTCCTCCCCCCGGTGCCAAGCTCGTCTCATTCCCACGATGACGCTTGCCAGGAATTCACCGACCTGCGACCGACCCTAATGATTCCTCGAGCAATCGTCCACGATTCAATCAACCGAATCTTGTTGGAGCATCGTCGCTTGCTCCACATGATTCCTTTCGTGGATGCAACTCATCGAAATGAGATGCACCGGGACTTCCGGGACAAACTAAACCGCCTCCTTGCCCAGGCACTGGAGGCTTATCCAAAGGAGGACATAACCGGGATAGTCTCCAAATTCCTCGAAAAATAAAAAATTAAAAAAAAAATCCCATTATTTCCTCTTTTTATTTTTTGTAATACTTTCTTTTGAATAAAATATTTGTCTTCAATTATTGTTATGTTCAAATTCTATTACATTCTTTGTTCACGTAAAAATTACTTATTTCCTCCTTAGAGAAAAACCCTGATTGCGTGAGAATTATTTTTGTAAGTGCCCCACCAAGAGTTTGAGTGAGTATTTGTTTTCGTGAACCTCTTTTTCTCAAAATGCGCCAATAGTTGCCGTTATCCTCTCGTATATTTTCTTCTTCCATGGTTTACAGCCATACCCATTCCTAACTGTAAAAAAGCGGGAGGTTCCCGTATGTGAGCAATCGAGTCCAGATTCGTGAAACATGGCCTTTCCTATGGTCACACGCTATTAGTCTTACTCATGTATTGAATTGTTTAAATTGTCTAGAACCTTCACAAGCGTAAGGATTGGCGTGTGACTTGTCGGGAGGCTGCACAGGCGTAAGGATTGGCGTGTGAATTGTTGGGAGCCTGCACAGGCATAAGGATTGGCGTGTGAATTGTTGGGAGCCTGCACAGGCATAAGAATTTGTCAGCATTGTTGGCAACCTTCCCAAGCGTAAGGATTGGCGTGTGAATCGTCGGAAGCCTGTACAGGCGTAAGGAATTTTAGCACTTTTGGGACCCTCCCCAAGCATAAGGATGGGCGTGTGAATTTTTGGGAGCCTGCACAGGCGTAAGAATTGGCGTGTGAATTCTTGGGATCCTGCACAGGCTAAAGAAAATTTCAGCATTGTGGGGAAGCTTCACAAGCGTAAGAATTGGCGTGTGAATCGTCAAAAGCCTGTAAAGGCGTAAGGATTGGCGTGTAAATTTTCGGGAGCCTGCACAGGCCCAAGGATTGGCGTGTGTAGCGTTGGCACCCCGCATAGGCGTAAGGAACTTTCAGCATTGTCAGAACCTTCACAAGCATGAGGATTCGCGTGTGAAGCATTGGCATCCTGGACAATAGCAACAAACCAGGACAGATGTACGATGGCATGCCACCGTACATAATCCACTTCACCCCTTTTTCATGTGAGACACCCCATCTCCCGCACTCGAATCCATCCAATCCTGGTGTATATTGTCCTCTGCCTTACCTCACCATTACTTACCCAACCCACTTGCAAATCTCCTCATTCTTTGAATCGGCATGAGATTGTATTACCATCCCTGATTTGATAGCCCGCTCTCTTGCCAATCTCATAATAGCCATTGCTTTTTTGCCGCATTGTTTTTGCTAACCTGCTTGAGCATTGTGCGGACATACCCACTAGTGTCGTGCTTTCATTGTCCTGTGCTGGATCAGTATAATGAACAAATGTACTACTGGCCCACACTACCTGAATGAGCCCATGACATGCGGATAGATCAATCCAAAAATGCTCATTTGGGAAAATCAATTTTCCCCCTGTACACCGCTTTGACGCATCTCTTTGAATTTGGCCGGTCCGCTTATCAGCTTGAAACCACCATCCCGAAGCATACAGCAATGCATCCTTACCAACATGAGGTGCGTTTTTGAATCCATTCATGGTGAAAGTGAGTGCGGAAGCGAACTCGAATGCACCCTGATTTGCCGGAATATTGCCTTCATAGTTGACTTGATCAAAAGACGGAACCCCCAATGAGTTGTAACAATTTTGAATCTTCTGAAATAAATTATCCCCAACATATCGTAAGGATTGACCTAGAATGCAACCCACCGAGCTAAGATTGGCACCTCGGTCCCGCCATTCATCTTTTGCATTTTCAATTTTGCCAGCACTACCATACAGACCAAATTGTTCATTCTTTGTGGTGCATTTGCGCCACCCAATCACGAACATAAATCCCTCCAGTAATGCTCCATTTGTTGCAATAGGGTCGGTGAAACTCTTTTCGCGAAATAGGAATTGTGATAATTCATCCCATTGATTGACCTCGACTTAACTCATTGTTGTGAATGGTCGGAATTCGACAAGGGCAATGAGTAATCCGGTTGAAGAGAAAATTGCCACACGCCCAAAGTGAATGCGTTTGATCTGATGGACATCCACAAGCCTCCGAATTTCACTTGGGGTGATATTTGCTGATACTGGCATTGATATTTGTGCTGTTGGGCGAGAGGAGGAAAACAACCTATTCATTCGGGTCGTTTTGCGCTCATTTGTCTTTTGGGATCTGCTACTATTCCCGAGTGGTTGAGGGATCACTACGTGTTGAAGCACACAAGATATCAGATACTGCCAAGGAGCTTTCTTCGGCACACATCCTTTGACTTCCCTGTTGGAGCCCACATGACATTGGCACAATCTGAACCGACTAAAGCCCATGTTCTTCAGTGGGGCCCAATGAGGGTGCCACATAAATGTGGAAGCATATATATATATCTATATATATACACTGAGATTAAGCGAGTAACTCACACTTTCCTTCCTCAGCCCGACGCTTTCTCGCGAGTTCCCTTTTACGCTCTTTTCCTTTTTTCGTGAATGGCATGCTTTCAGCAGAAAATGAAATGAAACCGAATGATTACTGATTTCTTAATATCACCTAAATTGGATTGCGGTGGATGAATCTTTTTTAATTGCGGCTAAAAAGAAAGCTCACGCCTGACCTTGGCAAATTCACGATCTCAAATACCTGAACCTGAAAATTGCAGTGGATAGTGCATTATTCAATTTTCCACATTGATGTTCCCATGCAATCACTTTCCAATCCAACCATTTGGAATATTGCAAGCACACGCAAATGCAATAAGCATCCTGCTGCGGATCCCTAGCTATCCTAGTCCTCTTGAAAGACACAGGAACATTTGGCCTATTATGGGCTGGCGGGAAGTGATAAACGCGACTTCCCGCAATGCACCCGCGTGTGCTACTCGCGGGCACATCGCCTGACTCAGCTTGCGTCTTGTTGGAGTCTTTGCAGTGATGTACGGAGGCATGCCGCCGTACAATTACTATTGGTACTCAGACTGTGGCATCCGGGAAGTAGTAGGATAGGAAGTCATGATTATTAAATTCATAAATAACTTTGCAAAATTCAATTACAATCTATCTAGTACAAAGCTAATCTAAAACGGGTCAATCCTGGTTGTGAGTTTAGCTGACCTGGGTACCGTCAAGGTGACCTCATCACTTGAACCAAGCCCGCAATTCGCCACCCAGGCATCACCAAAGTCTAATACTAAGCATCGTGCAAAATCAAATCTAAGAGGTACAGTGGGGTTAAAAGACTCTGATGAGAAGAAACTTTTATTCAGTAAATTACATATATACTTATTAGTACGTAGCCACACTGGCTCCACTAGATTTTTACCCTCTGAAAGTTTTGCGGAAATGTCAATTAGTGCTAAAGCCCCTTTAACTGAGCTTGTTCTCCAGTCATCTGAGCATACCATCAAACCACGAACCCCCGCCGCACAGAATGCCGCTAATATACCATAGCAAATTCGATTGATTCCAAGATTCTTGTGACACGCCAAAAGATCTTTGATGGCCTCATTTTTTTTTGAGTTCGTGAGTTTGCCTTTGATGCCATTAACTTCGACCTTTGTATGTGCACGTACCATGTTGTACGCAATCATCAAATGCATAACTGTATCCATTAGATCCTCCAGGTTCTTGTGCGGCTTTGTGGATATCTCATTGTCAGCCCCGCCACCTTCAATGCTGAGTTGGGTTGCACGTTGCTTCGATTTACTCAAGCAGGAGGCAAGGTATTCAACTGCTCCCCGTTCGAGTCCAAGAGGATCGGTCGAATTTGATGTTGGTGCAACATATGGTTTGGGTGCAATCACATCGTATGAGACTAAACTAATGGATTCAAACATAACATTTGCCCAAAAATGTTTAACTGGATTGGCGGGGTAAAGAAGGCTCTGAACCATTTTGAAGAAGGAGTGTTCAGATTTTGCGAGATTATCTGGAGGTTTAGCTGATTCCTTCATCAATTTGAGATTCCAAATGTTGTGATCAAAAAACGCTTCTGTTTCGGTTGGCTTAAAAAAATCTAACCCTGTATATTGCAATTTATATCACCAGTCAACAGCCAATAATCAAGTATCATGCACAAAGATAAAAAAAAATCACCTGCCATCTCAAGGTCCTGCAGCCAAGCCGACATTTTAAGATCTCGGTTACTGATCACCTTAATACCAACGGGCAGGAATGTATGAGCATCCTTTGTTGGTAAATTGTCCCATCTATTTTTGTAAATCCTATTGATATTATCAAGCCCCCTTTTCCATGATTGTTGAGTAATATTGGAATGATAATTCAAAACGCCTGCAAACTCTTCCATGCGGGATAAAAATATTCCTTGAAAATTCGCAGCGGATGACACTTCGGGCTCAGCGTCGGGAATTATATCAGTCATATCTTGTCCCATTGTATCATGTTTAATTGTTTCCCTTTCTTGAAAGGCTTGAATATTCCGAGGAGAGGCGGGAGGGGTTGCATCATGCATTGTTTCATTGGGTATCGGGGGACTTTCTGTATGTGGAGCTTCATCATGGATTGTTTCATTGAGTATTGGGGAGGGTTCAGTATGCGGAGGTTCATTATCAATATGGTCCCCTTCAACATTGATAATTTCATCACCTTGATCGCGAGAATCGTTTGCAGCTTCAAAGGTACGGCGTTTTTTGTTTGTTTTTTTGGTCGCATGTATATTTGGTCTTTTTCCTAATCCTTTGCCTGGAAATCCAATTACGACTCAAGATCCTTCAGGTAGAGATCCTCCCACCTCCACACCTGCCCATATATTGTAAGCAGCTATTTTTATCAATTTTGTTTTGAATTAGTAATGGACTTACGGTTCAAATCCATTTTGAGCAGGCTCATGGCTTCAGCAATCTTTTGACGCACATAATCAGGAATTTTACTATCATTTTGGATTTTTTCGAGCCTTGGGATTGTTTGAGCAATGTTGGAGACAAATTGTTCCTTGGATATAATTTCCACCTCCCCACTGAAAATTACATCATCTTGCCCATCATCTTCTGTCGGTGCACAAGGTTCAACAGTCTTTTCCTTCTCATAACTTTTAAAATTCGGTTTCTGAGAGCTTGGCGGTTGACCTGAAATAAAGGCTATGACACAATATCAGGTTTTGAGAGATTAGAAATACTCAAGATGGATGTATACTCACATTCTGGAAGAGCTGGTGGATCTTGATTATCTTCATGTGACTGGCTCTCTACTTCAATTCCCAGTTCATGACTACTGGCCATATCAGAGATTTCACTTCCACTCTCTGGGGCTGAAGTTGGTCGTTCATTAAATTCCGTTGAATTTCCCGGGGTTTGGGCCATCGCGGAGGTAGTTTAGTAAGCAAATAGATGGTGACGAGTTGATTGATAACTTGTTTGAAAATTTTTGGATAAAAGATCCAAATTCAAGAAAAAAAGTGCAAGTAAAATAATGGCATGTGCAAAATGCAATTTGTCGGGAAATTGAAGGAGGCAATGTTTTGCAAATTATTTCATATCATGCAAATGAAATCACTTCCCTGTGAGACATTGAATAAAGTTGACTAGTGAGAAACCTACTAAAGTCAACTTTTGAACTATTCAATGCTCATGAGGTAAGGACTAAGCAAAGTGTTCATTTGATTGATATGAAATAAAATGGTTTTGTCGGCGAAACAGGAGACACAATTCTTGTCTTAAATAGTCCACTTATTAGGTTTTAATTTGTGAGTCTCATGATTTAAACCCTAGCCACAACATGGTGAATATACTGACCAATATCCCCTTAGGTCCTGTTGGCAGAGAAGGCCACTCAGCATATTTCGGCAATTGCGTTCATCGTGTACGCCAACAAGGCACCGTACTGTACACTATGGATGTAATACGGAAGCGTGAGGAGGGTAACTGTTGTCGGAGGCATGTCGGGAGGGCACTACATGAGCGTAAGGATGGTAAGCAGTGTCGGGAGAATGTCGGGAGGGAGGGTAACTGTTGTCGGAGGCATGTTGGGAGGGCACTACATGAGCGTAAGGATGGTAAGCTGTGTTGGGAGAATGTTGGGAGGGAGGGTAACTGTTGTCGGAGGCATGTCGGGAGGGCACTACATGAGCGTAAGGATGGTAAGCAGTGTCGGGAGAATGTCGGGAGGGAGGGTAACTGTTGTTGGAGGCATGTCGGGAGGGCACTACATGAGTGTAAGGATGGTAAGCTGTGTCGGAGGCATGTCGGGAGGGCACTACACAAGCGTAAGGGTCATCAGTGGTGTCGGAGGCATGTCGGGAGGGCACTACATGAGCGTAAGGATGGTAAGCGTTGTCGGAGGCATGTCGGGAGGGTACTACACAAGCGTGAGGATGGTAGGGGCGGGGGTGTGAAAGCGTAGCGAGTGGTGAGGACGGAGAGGGGCGGGCAGTGTTGGAGTCTCATCCGGATGGAGGGCGGTGCGGGTGCGTAAGCATGCTAAGCGTCGGGGAGGCGGAAGCCAATGAGGTGAAACTACACGAACGTTGCGCATAGTGTTGAAATGGGTTTGGGCTTTGAGTGACATTCTCATGTGACACATGTGACGATTGACGTTGTCTTGACGCTGACGTGACGTGACCCACTAAATCCAGTGACTATAAAGTGACACTAACGCGACTGAAGCAAGATTTTATACTGACCGCGGTGCGACGTGAAGTCAATCGCCGACGATTGACGCGAGATTCGCCCTGGTGAAAACCCTTCAGAGCATCCATAGCTGTGATGAACTTAGCTTGTGACAATTGGGTTAATGTCTCATGGATTCTGGGTATTGGATATCTGTCTGGAATGGTATAGGTATTCAGGGCTCTGAAGTCTCCTACCATCCTTGATTTTCCATTATGCCAAGTTATAATGACAGGTGTAGTAACTTCTACTTGTTCATTATGTCCAACCTTTCTTAATACTCCAAGGTCCATTAATTCTTTAATGTGCACTTCTAAGGCTTCTCTAGCTCTTGGACTGGCTGGATAAGCAGGTCTTCTTAATAAAGGTGGGTAAGGTTTTTCTACATTAAGAATTATATCCACTTCATGTCCAATTATGGCACCTAGTGCCTCTTTGTCAGTTGCAAAGGCATTTTTATACTTAAATAAGAGATCAATCAATTTTTCTTTCATTTTTTCTGTTAATTCTTGATGGAATTCTGCCTCTATGAGTTGTTCAGATATAAAAAGTTCCTTTTCTGGAATTTTTTCTTCATTCTTAATAACTGTGATTTGTTTTTTGTTATTTAAGAATCCAAGCTTTTGTCTTTTGTTATCTCCTATGGTAAAATATCTATCCTTTTGGTTGGAAATATCTATACCATAGATTGATAAGTAGTCATTCCCAAGTATGAAATGATTACTAGTACAGTTGTCCATTACTACAAACTCTACTTTAATTCTGACACATTGTGAGGGGTGAGGAAAAATTAGTGTTAAATCAATTATTCCAAGGGGCTTCATGCTCTCACTTGCACTACTAAATTTGACACCTTGTATTGGCATAAGTTTTTCTTGCCAGTCTGGGACAATGGTTTTTAAATAACTTTTGCCAACACAAGTGCAATATGCTCCTGTATCCAAGTTAACCTTTCCTTCTTGGTTATCAACCATAACAATACTAATACTTGATTTTCCAGCTGTATATCCCATTCCTCTTGCAGGTTTGGTTCTATAAATTTTGGCATCTTGTATGTTTGTCAGATTTGTGTCAGATGTTCCAACTTGTGGCAAGTTTGAATTAACATCTAGTACTTCATAAATTATATCAATATTATTAATTTGTGCATTAATTATATTGATTTCATCACTTTCAGAGCTTTCTGAATCTTCTGTCTCTTTTTCAGAGTCAGATTCCTCTTCTTTATCATTGTGGCTTTCTGTTTCCACAATTTCATTAATCTTTGCTTTTTTAAGGCAATTATTGGCTAAGTGTCCTATACCTCCACATTTATGGCATTTTCTTTGCTCATTACTGTTGGATGTATTGGGCTTAAAGGATTCTTTTGACTTATTTTTTTGATAAATGGTTTATTTGGGCTTTTAATGTCCAATTTTTTCCAAGTCCTGCCAATTTTTGTTCTTGTCACTATATCTTCTAGTGCATTTATATACTCTTCTGTGGAGCATGGTTCTATACACCTGCTTCTTAGGGCATGTTCTAGTTCCCCTCCACATTTTTTAAGTATTTTCATATGCACCATCTTCTGTGACATTTCTGGGTACAGTGCATTAAGCCTTTTAACTTGTTTTAAGAACCAAGTTAAAGGTTTATCCTTCTCTGGGTCAAAGAAAGAGTTTTCAAATGCATTTTCTATCTTATACCTCCAGGCATCATTTGCCCACTTGGTGATTATTTCTTGTTTCCACCAAGACCAGGTATTTTTACCATTTGTCTGTCTTATGCCATAATACCATCTTTTTGCAGATTTCTCGAATAATGAATGTAATCTTGCAGTGATTAATTCATCTGGTATGGCATAGTCTTCTTGTAACATGTCAATTGTTTTAATAAATGACATGTGGTCATATTCACCTTCTCATGTGAATGTTGGCCATTCCTTCAATTGAGGTGCTTCCTTCATTAAGACTTGGTTATTGTCTTGGTGACTCAAGTCTGTTATGAAAGGATTTGACAATTCCTCTTTTGTCTTAACAGGGCTTCTTATATGAGAAAATGGTGTTGATAACTTTGGCATATTTAAATTAGCCTCATTAATTTTATCCATTTTTTCTGTAATAAGCCTTATTTCACTTTGAATATCATCTTTCAGATGCATTCTTGCTTCATCACTTTTTTCCACATGGTCCAAAAGTAATTTTTGGTGTGATGAAGTCTTTTCTTCAAATTTTTCTACAGAAATACTTAATTTATTTAATTTTTCTGTAAGATTGTCAATACTCACATCATAATTGATTGTCAAAGTTTTGTCTTTGATATCTTTTAGGTATTTATACAATTCTTGTTGTCCTTGTATTAATTTTTGAGTATTGTCAATTAAATTCTTTGGTTTATTATTTTCAACAATAAACTTAATGTTGTCAATTTCTTTCTTGTTTTGCACAACAATTTTTGTTAAAGAAGATAAATTGTTATTTATTTCTTGTAGTGATAATAAACTATCTTTAATTTCTTTTAGAGGTAATGTACTATTTTTAATTTCTGTTAAAGTATTTACAACATCTTTGGACAAGGTTATTTCTTTGGGAAATGAGGTTGTCTCATTCTTTGCTCTTCCTTGTCCTTGAATTCCATCAAGGTTCTGGCCATGTTGAAAACATTGTCCATGGCATCCTTTTGGATTCTTGGGATTCTGTAACTTGGGGAATATGGCTTCCTCCAATGCTTTTTCTTGTTCTTCTTCCCTTCTTGGGGAAGTGGGTTGGCTTGAGGCTTGCTGGTAGAGGCTACTGGGGCTTCTTCCTTGGTTGCCTCCCTCTTTTTGGCATGATAATCCTTGATTTTTTTGATTTGAGGTTTGGATGACAGTGGATTCCATCCATTGGAGTATTTCACTATCTCCTCCTCTTTGAGGAACTTTTTCAGGATGTGCCAGGAGTTCATCACTCCTTGGTGTATTTGAGGCAGCATTTCCCAGTCTTTGTCCTTGTATACTGTGTAATACTGCTTGTACTGGCTCATGTAGATGTCTATTTGAGCCCTCTGAATGTGATTTGTACCTATTTGAGTTACTCATACTTAGTTCCAATTCAGGCTCAGATATCATAGGCATTTCTGGGACTTGCCTTTGGGATAAGGCACTTCCTTGTGTGGATTCTGTTCCACTGGGGATATTGCCCTTTCTTTTCCCTTTTGAGGGATCAATTCTACCTCTGAGTCCAGCTCCATCTGATTGGATGGAGTATTGGGAACCTCTTCTGGTAGTCATAATTTAAAGAATAAGAAAAAATAAAAGTATTTTAGAATAAAATTCTTTTATGGCAATTTAAAAAGAGGTGCTCACCTTCAGAGTCTTGAATGGTGGGCCCTGGAAAGTCTAATTTCTTAGCTTTCTTTCTTTTGGTGATAACTGGTGTTGGAGAACTTTGACAAGTTTCTTCCACCAATCTCTCAACAGTAGCTTGGTTGTCTTCTGTTGGGTTATCTTCAAACACTAAAAAAGACAAATAAATATAAGTCTTTTTATAAGAAGTGTTATTTTTGGCAAGATATGGAAATTTTCCACGTAGAAATTGCTTTTATATCTTTGAAAAATTGAAATAAATAAAGAAATGAATAAAAATGAATAAAAATAACTTTTTTATTTGTTTTTAATATTTTTTATATATTTTTTATTTTTAAAGAATAAGATAAAAAATGAATATGATTCTTATAAAATTAAATTATAATAAAAATTATTTTTAATTTATAAAATATCTCTTTTAATCACTACAGTCACTCAAAGAAAGTTCTTGCAAGTCTAAGGATGTGAAAAACCACGTGTAAGACAGTACAATTGCTTTCCAAATGCCTCAATAGCTTTTAAAATCAATAAAATATAAAATTATTATATAATTTTATGATTATAAATATAATTTACTATTGGATAAACCCAAATAGAATCTTTTTAAAGGTCTTTTAAGTAAATATCACGGCCAGGCCCCCAAATGTAAGGTTTGACTATGAAACAATAAGTAAAAATTACTAATTTATTACTTATTGTACTCTGAATGTCCTTATAATTAAAATAAATAAGATTAAAATAATAATAATAATAAAGAAATATTATTATTATGGCGTAAAAATATTATATTATTAAATAAATATAATAATATATATTAATATTATATGAAATTATAATATTATAAATAATATATTAATATAAAATAATTAATATATTATTAAGCTCTTTATTATTGTTACCAACAACTAATAAAGGCGTGAAAAACTGTTTTTTATAAATAAAAAACAATTAATAACAATAATATTACTAATATTAAAGTTATATATTAATATAAATACTCTTTATATTAATTAAGAATTATTAAGAGTAATAATAAGAGAGAAATTATTATAATAAGATGAAATAACCTACTTTTAACACTTAAAATAATAATTTTGAGATATTTTACACCAAAAGAATATAATACAACTTTTTCAAATTGTATTTACAATAAAAAATAAAGAAAATTACTAAATTTCTTGATTTTACGTGGAAATGAGTTTATAGAGAGATTTATAACAAAAACAATTAAAGAATTGATTTAATCACGTAAAAATAGTGATTAATATTAAGATGGTCTTTGGTCTTTAATAATATAAGAGTTTTTATATATAAAGAATAAAGAAATTACCTTTTATTTAATTGATTTAATGTTTTTTGATGCGTCTGAGGGGAAAATAGAGTAAAAAGAGCTCTATTTATAGTAAATACCTCCCTCCTAGAGTCCAACAGGCTTCTAGTAGACGTGTACTGATCATATCCACTGGAATTGATCAATATTTTAAGGTTTGAGGGTGATTACATCATGATCAAACCATATTACATCATTATTACACCATTATTTAGAGTTATCACTATAACTCTAAGTTTGATGACATCAGAGGCTTGGAAGAACCCCAAATTTCGTGGATTTTATTAGTTTTAATCATAAACTAATAGTATTCACCAATTTTATCACTCTTAAGACTGTTAAACTTAAATTAAGGTTACAGTATGTGATCATAACTGCTCAAATTAAGCTCAAACTTTGATCCTCAGTAACTTTTAAGATTTACACGCTACAGCAATTCAGAGAGTGAATTCTGACAGCCTGGCATAACCCTATTATGCTGCCAAGAGCTTTTCATTACATCATCAAAACTCTAACTTTGATGATTTTCCTTGTAACTCATCTTTTCTGTCGAAATTCAATATTTTAAACTTCAAACCTTGATTTCAGGGGGTTATACCCTGAATTTAATAATAAAAATTACATCATTCTTCACGAATGAACTAGGAGAATCCAACTGTGTACTTTCTTTTAAGCTTGGAACACTTTCACAACAAAGTGGTCAACAGCTCTGTTGATTTTTATCAATAATTCATCATAGGTTTTAACCTTGTTTATAATTTGTAAAATGAAGTTCATATCTGTGGTCTTACAGTAATTACGTGGTAACTTTATTTTTGGTTTATCATTCTATCATGTATAGTTTAGAAGATATTAGCTATGATCCTTGAATATATGCGTTGACCAAAAAAGTGCATATATTCAGGATAATTCCTTAAGTATTAACATTGGAAATTGGCTTATTAATTGTTTTATGTGTGGATTTTCATGGGGAATCCACTGGTACAATTTATTTCACATGTCATTTCATTAGCCTTTGAGATAAATAAGGCTTTATGGTTTTTATAAGGTATTATACCTTATAATTCCTTAAGTATTGACTTTACAGATATGCCATAAAAATGGTATATGTGTATTTTTCCATGGGGAATCCAATGGTATAATTTATTTTACATGTTGATTCATTGGTTTTTAAGCTAAACCAATTTTTGTACCAATTTATGGTATTTTTTGTATATTTAATTAATTATTTTTAATGTATAATTATTTTAAGTAATTTTAATATAATTATATTAAAAGTCTAATTATTCTGAGTCTTTTTGTGACCTTATTGGGTATGTGGTCATATCTCAAAGGCTCACAAGTATTAATAATATATCACTGAAAAATGAATTGCAAACACAGCCCACACCAAGTCTTGACAGAAATGTGTTGCACTTGATTAATGACTTAACTCATAAAATTTCAAACCAATCAGAAGTGGAAGCTAAATTCAATTTCAAGGAAATTCCTAGACTAGAGCAATGGTCAACATTCAGTGGTGAAGGGGAATATAATCATATGGAATTTATGAAAACAATTGATATGTTTGAAGAATACTTTAACATACCAGATGAATACATAAGTGCCAGATTACACTCATTATTTACCAAATAAGCGAAGAGATGGTATTATAAAACGTGACAAGACTATGGTAAACATGCCTGACCTTGGTGGAAAGAACCAATTATTTCCAAATGGTAAAATGATTCCTGGAGATTTAGAATGGAGAACTCTTCTGAAGAAGCCATTTTTAATATTGAGAGGGACAGGCCCATGTCTTGATTGCTTAAATAGAAGAACAGATCAGCTACCATTCATCCTGATATCTCTAAAAAATGGTACATAAAAGGATATTAAGAAAGTGTGGTGGTGGGCTTGAACATGCTATAAGAAGCAGATTTATTGAGCCTTTCTCTGAAGAAGATTATATAAATTCCATGGAAGAAATCATCACCAGAACAAAATTGGTAGAAATTGGTATGAATCCCCAATAGACAATAAGATTAGTGTGAGCCGAATTTCAAGACCAAATAAACCACAAGACAGAGCTTCTTTGAAATTTCATAAATGTGGAAGTACATCTCATTTGCCTAATGATTTTCCGAAAAGAGAAGAATTAATGGGATATAAATTGAAAAAGCTGAAGACACGAAACAAAAAAATGATGTATCTTTACCAAAGAGCAATTCTGAGCCTTCTGAAGAATAAGAGCTACCAGATCAACTTAGTATAGAAAGCATGAATGTATCCTTTGAAGTCACAGAAGTGCATATTCACATACCACAGTACAGTGATGAATGTATGGATATCATACCTGTTCAAGATGCTAAAATGCAGAAAGCCAAGCCTGCACAAGGTAAAGTATATACAGCTGAATCATCTTGTATCACCAATATTGTGATAAACAAAAAATAAGCCAATATAGATCTTGACTCAGGTGATGTCTGAACTTGTTTTGTTAAAAGCTATCTTGACAAAATTTATACCAATTGGTAAGAAAATTGATTCCAATTGAAGGGATAAAAATCAGCAGTGCTAGCCAAAATATCCACCCTTTGGTCATTTGTGAAGCAGCAAGGATATTTCCACACACTGAAGGAAGTATCAGACTGAAATTTGAAGCTGTTGTTATAAATAACTACACTTCAAAACATTTTATACTTGGTAATGATTATCTCAATATTTATGATATTGATATTGATAATCATAAAGACAGATATTTCACTTTATGGTATAATAATAGGCAAAAAATTTCTTTTCCTCTAGAAAAAAGCAAAATAACTGTCATTAGACAAGTGGAAAATGTTAATAAGGAAAAATTTGTGACAGATCAATTGATTGAGGAAAACAATAGTTCTGACTTAACATTAGAAATGAAGGGAGACATTATTGAAATATTATTTCAATATAGAGAAGCCTATTCTTCTGATAATGAAAAACTTGGAGCTATTAAAGGACATGAAGTGGACATTATACTTAATATGGAAAGACATTACCCTTCACTTTCAAGAAGCCCAGCTTACACAGCTAGCCCCAGGGCTAGAGAAGCATTGGAAACTCATATTAATGAGATGATGAAACTGGGAGTTCTTAGGAAATTGGACACAGTGAGGAATTAGAGGTCAAAATACCTATAATAAATACTTGCCAAAGTGATAAATAAAGTGTGGTTGGTGATTTTAGAGCATTGAATACCTATACTATTCCAGACAGGTATACAATTCCTTGAATCCATGAGACTTTGACTCAATTATTCAAAGCCAAATTAATCACTTCCATGGATGCCTTTAAAGGTTTCTATCAGAATCTTTTGACACCTCATGCTAGGAAGTTATTGAGAATAATTTCTCATTGTGGTATTTATCATTACTTGAGGATTCCTTTTAGTATTAAGAATGCACTCCCTCATTATCAAAGAATGATGAACACCATTTTCTCACATGATCTATCATAGGGATGGTTAATAATTTATATTGATGACATTAGTATTTGTTAAGAAAGGGGGAAATTGCATTTAGAGTGAATTTCATTAGTACTTAAGAAAATTCTTCAAGTGAACATGAAAATATCTCTCAAGAAGTTTAATTTTGGATTTCATGAGTTAAAAGCTCTAGGACATATAGTCTCAGGAATAGGCCTTGGTTTTGATGAAAAAAAATTGGCTGCAGTCTTGCTGAAACAAATTCCCTAAAGAAAAGAAGAAATGATGTCTTTCTTAGGATTTGCCAAATATGGCAGGCAACACCTTAAAGATTTTGCAATCCATGCCAGATCATTGTACAGAACTTGTGATCAGCAAACTGTCCTTGAAATGACACAAGAAAGGATTCAACCATATGATAAACTAAAGTATGCCTTAACCAATTCACAATTACTATTAATTCCAGACTGGAGCTTCCTTTCAAGATTGACATTGATGCACGTGGTGAAGGTCTAGGTGCGGCTACTTATCAAATTCAAATTTTCAATGACAAGCCTTATGGAGATAAATTTTGTTTTAGATCAGGAAAAGATAAACCTACCAAGGCTATATATGGCACAAGCCTAATGGAGTGCCTTTGCCTTGTTTGGGCTCTGGAAGAGCTTCATTACTATATTGATGGTAGTGTTTTTGAAGTAATTACTGAGTGTACTGCTGTTGAATCACTTCTTGACATGAAGACTTCAAACAGACACATGTTAAGATGGCAAATTGCTATACAGGAGTATAGAGGCAATATGACCATACTACATAAAACTGGAAATATTCACAGGAATTCTGATGGCTTAAGTAGATGAGCATTACCCAGTATACCTGATAACCCTGCCTACGTTCCTACAAGTTCAGAACCTCAAATTCCAATTGAAGGAATTAACATCACATCTTTAGGAACAGAATTCTTTGAGGAAGCTAGACAAAGCTATAAGCAAGATAATAATTGCCATATTATTACTTATCTGCTTGACAAAGATTACAAAGATGTAGCTTTGGTTAACCCTTTGGATGATATATGGAAAACATATTATGATAATGTAAGATTCCATTTATTTGATGGTATCTCATATCATAGGCCTAAACACAAATGTGTAACTGTCTAATGTAGTAGATTGATAATTAACACAATATTACTAGAGTACCATGGCAAAATTTATTAAGGAAATCTGTCTGAAGACAGAAAAATGGAAAGAAATAAGACATGTGCTTGGTGGCCCACTTGGAGAAAAGATGTCATTGAGTACTGTCATAGTTGTGTCAGGTGTCGGAAGCCCAATAAAGATACTGGTAAAAGAATTGCCTTAATCATTCATTTCCAAGAACCAAGTACCCCATGGGAAGTGATTCATATGGTTTGGGAAGCTGCATTACCACCTGGCTGTGAAAAAAGTTTGAAATCCACTTCTTGTTATTGTATACAGGTACAGAAAAATTCCGATCTTTTTACCATTTCATAAAGATGAAACAGCTATGAATAAAGCTCTTTTAATTCGGAACAGAGTAATATCTCATACTGGTCTCTCTAAAAATATCATTAGTGATAGAGACCCAAAATTTACATCAGCCTTATGCAAAAATTTACATAAGCTTTTGGGTACAAAACTATCATTCTCAACAGCCTACCATCCACAAACAGATGGATTAGCAGAAAGAATGATTAAGACCCTTGAGGACATGATAAGAAGATTTTGTCATTATGGCCTGGAGCTTAGAAATTCTGATGGCTTTATCCATGATTGGTGAACACTTATAAAAGAGTGGAATTAGCCCACAAGACCTCTATCCAGGCTTCAACAGGCAAGACTCCTGCAATGTTGGAAAAGGAATGGAACCTTAAGCTTCAAGTTGATACTTTGAAGAAAGATTTGGTTGATGTTAATCCAGTTTCTTCAAGATTTAAGCTATTGCCCAATAAGGTGAGGCATCATGAAAATCAAATCATTACATATTCCCTTAAATATGCTAAACAAAAGTGGGATAAAAGTCATAAAGCACCGTAATTCAAAGTAGGGGAATTAATACTAGTTTAAACCTTGAGCCTTAAGCCCTCAAAATATCAAAGGCCTAAAGAAATTGAAAGATTCTTTTGTAAGACCACTTATTATTAAATCCCTTCATGGGACAAATGCAGTACAAGTAGAACTATCTGGGGAATTGGAAAACAAACATCCAAATTTTTCTGTCAGTCTAGTGAAGCATTACACTTCAAGCTATGAGGATTTTTGTCCTTTGAGAAATGAAACACCCTTAGAAGTACCACCACTTGATCAAAGTGAGGAGAAAAAAGTGCTAAAAGTCTTGAAAGAAAGAAGACTTAGTGGGAAAAATGGAAGAGAATACTTAGTCAGGTACAGAAATCCACAACATCAATATGAGTGGATTTCAGGAAATAAAAAACCTTATTCCCAAAAGCTTCTCAGGAGATTAAGACATGAGAGAAGACCAATACCTCAATATAAAGTTTGAACTGTGTACTTTATTTACTTAAAAATATAAGTAGAGAGGTTGGACAGTGGATTGTATCACCCCCAATTCAATTGGGGGTATACTACTAAGGAAAAATTATAGTACAATTCTTTTTCTTAGTGGTAGGGAATGTGAGCCTGTGAGGTATTTATGACATACCCATGAGGCCACAAATAACTTTATACACATTTGATTTAGTCTTATACAGACTTATCAATTTAATTGGAAAACATTAACAAAAAATAAGTACAAATTTATTTTGAATAAAAAAAGCTATAGTTATTATGTCATTTTTGGATTATACAGCAATAATAACCTAGGGTAGACCCATAGGGTGTTATACCCAAAAATGGTTATTTCTTATGCTATTGAAATATTTAAGAATATTACAGTACAATTGCAAATTTTTTAACATTTTTTAAAAATTGTTAAATTTAAGCTGAAATTTAAAGTTGCATAAGGCTCATGCAAGCTTACCAAAAATCTAGTTAAATTTAAGGTGTTGTGTATATTTGCTTAATTGGCTAACAATTTGACATACAGAATGTAAATCCTGCAGAAGCTCAATTTAAAAGGGTTTAAAGCCATAGTATGGCTTTAAATAAATAAAAGGGCAAAATCCACGCATAAAGGTGGGACAAAGGAAAAAGACCAAACAAAGCTTGGGAACCCAGCTTTTGGGATCTGAAAGGATTCAATTAAGGTTTGCCAGCTGTATTGAAGGATTTTCAACCTCATTTGAACTTTTAGATTAGACTTTTATACAATCTTAAAGTTTCAACTGGTTTTATCCCCATTTGGACAGGAATTTCAAGCCGCCAAAGGGTAAATCTCAATATTCAAGCTTGAAATCAAGGTTTTAAGAACTTTCAAAGCTTAATAAAGCTTAAAACTTCAAATTTACAAGTATCAAAACCTTATTAAAAGTTAAGGTTTGGTTTGTAAATTGCTATTTTACAGGGAAAAATAGAAATAACTTCAAAAATTAAGTAAAAATCAACTTCTCAATGGATTTGCTTTTAATTTTCACAAAGCTTATAAATTAATGTTATCTGTGTATAAATCAAATTTTTATTATCTTTATTACACAAGTTTAATTTCTAATTCTGCTTGGAACCAACCCTTTTGAATATTCTTCAAGAAAATCAATTTTTCATTAAAAATTAATTCAAAATTAAGCTTAAGAGATTTTTGCTTGAAGCTTTATTTTTCAGTTTTCCATGTGATGGAATTTAATATAAACCTACTTTTTTATTCCAAAAACTGAAATAATAAATCTTAAAGAGGATTAAATTTACTTGGAGTTAAGAAAAAGACTGGTAACTTTAATGTGAAATTATAAATAGCTTACCATAAGTTAAGAACATTTATTATAAGCATGGTTTTTCAGTTTTTACCTGAGAAAATCCTTTATATCCATTATGAATCATGAGAGCTGCTCTGAAGGAATAAAAGCGGCTACATATAATTTTTTTTGCCAATAACCAATCATCATTCCAATTATAATAGACATTTAAACAGGTAAAGTTCTATTAATTAAAT
The DNA here is from genome assembly GCA_023105745.1 of Austropuccinia psidii. NCBI lineage: Eukaryota > Fungi > Basidiomycota > Pucciniomycetes > Pucciniales > Sphaerophragmiaceae > Austropuccinia > Austropuccinia psidii. Next base: position 8,573,583 of record JALGQZ010000018.1, read on the forward strand.
TATTTTCTTAAGTATTTTATGCTTCATTAATATTCATTCAAAAATTTGAATGATAGAAATCAGTTTATTGTTGTAATGACCAATAATACATTTGATTATATAGAATTATTGTCTTAAATATCTTTTTAAATCCACAAATTCCTCTACAAAACTCTTAAATCTTGTTTTTTATCATAAAAAGCTGCTTTATCTTTTGAAATATATATTTTGGTGTGTTTTTAGCTCTTAAATATTATTCAAAATAATAACTATGTTTTGTTTGAGTTGTTATATCAAATAAATCTCATAAGTAAGGTTTCTTCAAAATTCGTATATTTGTCTTATCTATTATTAGTTTTTTTTAGAATTTTTATATAAGAATTATCTCTGAAAATCTTATGTGATAATTACTTTTGTAAATAATATTTATATATTATTTATAAGTGTAGAAATATTAGTATTTTCCACATGTAATTGTCTCATTGAGAGATTTCTACTTCTTATTGTTATCATTGTCAGTGACTATAACAGTAATAGAATAATTCTCATTTATCATAATTATTGATATTTTATTATTATTATTCAATTATTTAATAATAATTATATAAATTTGTGGCTATAATATTTAATTATATTATATTTTCCACTGAGGACAGTCATAGTACACTTGATATTTGCTACTATTATCAAGACTTTCATAGACAAACCTCACAATTTACATTCCCCTCTAAAAACTGACTTTAAATTAGAAATAAATTATTTTTGTTTGATAAACTTGTTATAAGGCCTTCAAAATCATATTGCGTTGTCAAATTTGATGACAGCATGGAATTAGAATTTTTCTCAGTGGAGCATAACAATAAATAAAAGTAGTAGACAGTATTTGAAAGAATAAATAATACTTATATAATTTGAAGTAAATAATTCCAAATTAAAATTGTAAAGTCTCACACTGCAGAGTAGCAGTATAGGATAACTGGGGTAGTCTTTTCATGGGGCTACAATTTGGCCAAATACTGCTTGACATGCTAAGGGTGTCAAGAATGGGGAGTATATTCACTGCATATTTCTCCTTGGTACATACCCAACACCACTGATTCATCTTTAAACATATGGAAAGGTATTTATGAAATTAATCAAACCCACTGGAAGATTTTTCTATGAAGCCCTTGATAATATTACTATTAATAAAAAAAAATATGACTTAAATTATGAAATATAATGTAAGATGTGTCTATGAAACTGCTAATAATATTAATATCAATCAACAGTACTATGACTGTTTTTATAAAATATAATAAGAAAATTTATTATAGCCACAATTAAATAATTAATAAATTAATTGTTTCTTTTACTTGTTATACACTACTAGTGCCTATAGCAGTAAGTAGTAATTGTCTACAAGAATCAATCAAAAGAAGTATTTAATAATAAAACCTCTTTTATTAAAATAATAAAATTATTTTGATATATAATTATCTTTCCAAAGAAAAATTATCGATATAATTCTTCAAGAAAACTAATACTAGATAAAAAGTTTAAGAGTTAATCAAAACTGCTCAATAATACTCCAATAAAGCCTTGAAAAGAATTGATGGAGAGAGATTTGACAGATAAATTGTGGGTTTAAAGGATCAAAATTGATTTATAGAAGTATTGAAGCAAATTATAGATTATTTATACTATTTCACATCTTTATGATTGATTATGAAAGATTAAAACACTTAATAAAAGATTTTAACCAATACTTACTTGTTGGTAATAAAGGTATAATTGGCTAACAAGATGATCTGGAAAACACAGCCAGAGGAGGCCTGTTTTAAGTTAACAACAGCTCCCAGAGGCATTCCATGAAGAAAACTGCAAAACCAGTGTGGTATTCCATACCATTTCTTTTCACCAGGATCAAGCTCATAGTACCCCATACCAGCAGTAAATCCAACCCACAGACACACTTACAGTCAA